>CANTUV010000003.1:40070000-42604425 GCA_947685225.1 Garcia nutans
CTTTGTTTGTTTGTTGTTTGTGGATACATGCATACATGCATTACATAACATATCATTGATCCTTTCTGGCTCACAGACCTGGAGTACAACAGCTCAAGAGAGAACGACAACCCCACCTACTCCAGTGACATAGAATCTAGCAGCGACTCATGTAACACCCTTATACCCTATAAACGTACAATACATATATACGGTATAAAAATGTCACAGACCGGTTTAATAAAAATTTTCTTATTTCTATTTTAAAATTTCAAATACTAATATATATAAAATAAATAATATATAAATATACTTTACTTGTTATAGGAATCCAAAATAAATATTTTATATGAAAATCTCTGGGAAAAATAAGCCAGAGTTTTGTTTCTAATTTGAACGTTCCCAATATTCAGCAAAACACAACCTGCATAAAAACAAACACTTCCAATAAAATTCAATTCACCATTTCACCAATACTTCTCAATTTCTCCATATTTTCTCAAAATACTTATATATAGGTATATATATTAACATCACAAATAAGATCTCATCTTAAACAAATTATTCAAATCATTCTTTACAATTTACAATATATACTTCAAAAACATATCATCTCATACATAATATCAAAATATACTATAATATCAAATTTGTACATGCTGGCAACTGGCTCTGATCTTGATGTACCCAAAAATAACTCTTCAAGCTCAATAAATACAAACCTAGACCCGACCAGGTCTAGTAGAACTCTCCACCTCTACCAAATCATCCATCACCTGCGCGACGAATAACAATCGCGCTAAGCCGAAGCCTAGTGGTATAAGCTTTGATAATAACAATAAAACTCAATGCAATGTCAATGCACAATGCATATAGATGTCACATCATTCTACTTTCTTATATTTTTTAAAATATTTCATAATCACAACTCATAGCATTACATTGCTCAATTGTATCACAATTCATAATTCATATTAAAGCAAAGACAAGCATGGGCCCAAAAGGATCTAATACGCTATTCAAATTTCAGAGTTACTGCTTTGGTCCATAATGACACCATGTGTCTAGCCCCATAGGCAATATATCCATGGATAATGTAACAGCCCCAGTCTCTTGAATCTCAACTCGGCTAGACCCTTAGGCCCCAGTATCTTGGTCCTCAACCTGGCTAGACTGCTACAGTTTTTTGAGGCTTACGACCCAGTCTTTTCACCCTAAAAACATCATATTTATCAGCTGGCCTGGCTTACGACCCAGTCTTTTCACCATTCCAGCATTTAGCCCGTAGGCAATCATAGGCATGCCGCCAAACCCAAAACTCTGAAAATTGAATAACATACTAGGCACACAATTTATTCATTTTTACCATTATTAATCTCTTTCTTTTTGTCACATATTCAATCTAGGCACATTGCCTTATTTTTACATTTTTTTTCTCACTTTTCTAATTTTTCACATCTTTCTCATTTTTCTCATATCAATTCATTTTATTATTTCACATATCTCATTTTTATATTCACAACACATTACCCAATTACTTTGGGTATTTTCACAAAATATACATATTTCACATGTTACACAAATTAGCCATTATCAATGGCTTTTGACAATGCATTTAACACATATATGACATTACAAATGTCATAGCATATTATTCATACTCAATCAATGAACCAAGTAGCTTAACACATTTTTCAACCAAAAATGTGTTAAGTCCAAATGTTATGCAAATATAGACATTATATTCAAAGTTTGTAGATACCTCCACTAGCAACCCAAAGCAAGCTTAACACAACCTCCAATCCTATCCTTCCAACTTGCCCTTCACCACTTGGATGAAGCAAATCAACCTTCCTCAATGCCTATAACAAATGTGATCATACATAATCATTTAATATCACATTCTAAGGTATTCTCAACATCAAACCATAATTAAACATCACTCTAAACCAATTCCCAAAATTAAGCTTCACCTCACTTTAACTTTGAAAAACTATATCAAGCCATTTAAATTAGTGTTTTAAGTTTATTAATATCATTAGAAACATGTTTTAGCATGTTTAAACCAATTACATTAATTAACCACATGCTTATGTACAAAAAGCTAAAATGGCAAAACCTTCACCATTGATGGATCTCCATTCCAACTCAATCCAATTATTATTTCAATCTTATTTCTACCACTTATATCATTAAATAACATGATTTAAGCATTAAAATCAAACAATTAATCAATCTTTGAAAATTCACTTTTCCAAAACCCTAAATCAATACTACCATTCTCAAGCTCTAACCAAACACAACCAATCTAATATTTGACTTTAAAATACTTGTTTATGAATCAAAAAACACATTTGGAACCAATTTGCACAATTAAAGCTCATGTTTCCCCAAACCCAAAAGTTCCATAACCCTAAATTCTCTCTCTTCACCATTCTTTAACCAAACTCCATTATCTCTTCAGTCTAAACTTAGAATCATTGTTAACTATCTAAAATAACATCATACGTACTAATTCCAACAATTATAATATACTACATCAAAATTCAAATTCTCACATAATACAAATTTCCAAGGAATTCAAAGAAAAGAGTTGGAAACTTACTAGTATTAGTGGAAATCACCAAAAATCCACTTGAAACTTGTTAAATCCTTCAATTTATGGAGTATGAAAGAATCAAATTTATGCTCCAAACTCCCATGGAAAACATCCTAAAGGAAGAAGAAGAAGAAGACTTTTTTTTTAATATTTCCTTTCCTTTTCATCTTTTTTTAACCATATATATATATTAAAATAATTTAATATTTAATTATTTAATTATTTATTTAATAAATTAAAAGTCCTAAATTTCTTCTTCCATTCAAAAATAATTTATTTTTGAATTATTTTATTAATTTTGAATTTCTATGATTTAATTACCAAAATACCCTTTTACTTTGACTTTTCTTTTAAAAAGTGTTGACTTTTATATGTTGTATTTATTTTACATATATATCACATATATGTTTCATTTTTTCATTTAAAACTCCTTCATTTTTCATTTAAAACCATTAATTTAATTTATCCATTTAAATTATAATTTATTTTATCAAATTTTCAAAACTTAGAACTTTTCAAAAATTTGAGATATTACACATATGCACAAGTAATGTGTATTTTATATACACATCAAATGTACCTTATATATGTATTAAATATTAAATGTAATGTATTAATTCAACATATACAATTAATATACCATATGTATATGTTATATATACTCTAGATACATATATTGAGTATATACAATTTTATATCTCCAAAATCACGGATGTTACAATTTTCTCCCCCTTAAATAATTTTATCCTCGAAATTATCCAGCACGGTAATAAATCATCCAAATCATTATTTTACCAAATTACATAATTTCTATTCTCCCCCTTACGTTCATTCTTAATTTCCTTTTTATCATTCCCTAACACATCATTATACTGTCTATTTACTCACAGTCACAACAAATTATCATATCATTAATCGAATTGTCATTAGACAAAACTTAGTTCTTCTCTTTAATATATATACCCACACACTTATTGCATTCAAAATATTTGATCACTTCATTATCTTAAAAATATACTCTCATCACCTTAAATTCAAATGTTGATAACTTTTATCTTAATACAATAATTTTACACATCTTCACTTTGATCCTACTTTTTATACAATTACCACATATTAATTTGACATCACCATTATACAACAGCAAAATCTTATTTCCTTAATAAGATTCATTCCCATTATACTATAACTAACATTTTCTCTTATAATTATTTGAAACTAATATAACTTAGCTCCTTTCATATGCATATACATATCAAAATGTTGTATTAAGCACATTATCATATAGCTTGCATATTCTTAATACAACTACACACATTTAATTTCAATAAATACTTGTAAACTTATTACATTTCGGATCAATTGATCTAACTATCACAATATGACCATCACTACCTTATTCTATTCTGACCAACCTTTAGTCTATTTTAAATCCATCAATTTGGTTTCAATTCATGACCTAATTCTATTAGGTCAAATTTATTCCCAAATTTTAATTCTCTTCGAATTCATCATTACAGATAATATTCACTTTCCATAGTCTCGTTTACTTTACACATCATTTTCATCAACTTATTCATTTTATACCACTTTCAAACACATTCATTATAACTCTTACTCACATTTCTTATAGTTACCCTATTTACACAAATCACTTTTCTTACACATCATTTAAAGCTCATCATATGTTCACAATTCTCTTCTGTTTCCACACTTTCTATAATTATAAACAAATTTCTAACATAAAATTATAAGATATAACTATGCAAACCATAAATATTGACCATGTTTCTTGTAGCATAACTATCAATCTCACCAAATCTATCCAACAATCATGTCATCTCAGGCCCATGCCCGTGGATAACAAAACTAATCGGTCAATATACTAAACAAATCATACAACCATGGCATAATAATGGTCATGCCTATGGCTTATAAATAAATACTGCCCCTCTATCATTCTTCTTCAAATATTTCCAATCACAACGTTAAGTTCGCATCGCAAAAATCACATATTCATTTTCTAATCTTTTGCTACATAAAAAGTTAACACGTTTCAGCTCTGTTTCAAAGTAATTTACTCTTGATCACTTGATCTTCATTATTCTAACTCATATTTCAATAATATTATCATTATCATCTCTTACATATACACATTTATTCATATGCTAATTTTACACAATTTCCATTTATTACTCCATTTTTAATCTATCTTTTATAAAAATTTTCATTCATTTTTTTTACTTCCATACTTTCTTCATTATATTTTCCTTTTCCTTACAATCTCTTATTAATATGCATATACATTGGGCCCAACACTATAAAATCATCAAGTTCAGTTGTTACAATAACAATTTCACCGTCCAACGCTGCTCAGGTCCATTCTCAATCTCAATTTCATCACATGACCTAACTCTACGCAGGTCAAGACCTAATCTCTCTTAGGTATATTAATACTTGCAATATCATTCTCAATATCAATAAACAAGTAATTGTATAAGGTAACAAACATTCGATAACAATTTTTTTAATCATCCACATACACTTTCGTAAGTCATATTCACAATGTGACTTACTTTCCACATTTTCTTATATATCACAATTGTGTTCATATTGAAAAATCTCATCACACATATCATACAATTATACGCAATTCCTCTTTAACATACAACCTATACAAAGTTAACATTTATCACCTTTCAGAGAACATTATCATTTCTCATTCTTTTGACATTACTTAGGTTATTCATCAATTCAACATATATATACGCTCTGACCGCATTATAATAAATATATTCCTTATTTAATCGCCCATCTCTTAAATAAGTTTCTTATATATATATATATATATATATTTTAACACCTCACATAAATCTTAGTCACATTTTCAATGTGACATCTCTCTCACATTTTTTATGCATTTATCATACTCTTCATATCCCTTTTCATCATTTCCAATGCAATTACCTAAAGTAACTTATTTTTACTTACTTAATCATTTCCCTTTTATTTCATACAAATTTCTATATTATCAACCACATTACACGTTACATGATATTTTCATAAATAATATTACTCATTCAAAATTACTCCCATGCTTATTAAACATTAAATTATCAACATCTAAACAATCTTCATCAAAATTCTCTTATAACTCTAAATTTTCAACGTACTACTTTACTTAAACTTCATTCTATTAATCTCATTTTCAAGAGCTAACTTTATAAACTTTATTTTTATATTAGTATAACGTCAAAACACATCACTTTCACAATTATGGAAACCCATTTCAAAAATTCAAATTTCATATATTGCAACCAACAACATGAACCTCACCAAATCTCGTCCATGTCACATTTCCAATCTTAAAATCATAACATTTATATTTAAACAAAACTAATTTATTTCATTACACTAATTAACATCATCCATTTAGATACTTTAATTTTACACACTCAACCCTAAATTATGCATCATTGTTCCATAATAAATAATTCGTTATCATATATAATTTCACTCTTTGATTTTAATTATGAACTCTTTGTTACAAATTATTAAAAACTCCATATTTCTTCTATACTTATACCCATATGCATATAAATTTTTATAATTTTCTTCATTCATTTGTCTCATAAAATTAATTTATTACTTACTTACACAAAATTGCATGACATCCTCAGTTTCATGTCAATCTCACTTTCAATTTTTATATTCCTTACCAATTCTTTATAAAAACGTGTAAAATTTTATCCATGTGCACTTGACAAATATATGGACTTATATTTAAAGTTTTAGATTTTTCCAAACTGATTTATTATATTTAAAAATTAAATCTTCCAAAATCAGAGAATCTGTCTCTTTAATAATTTCTCTAGCAGTACCCGGTTGTCCATTTTTTTCAGGTACCAAAACTTAACGAAAATTCATGAAATTTTAATCATATGTTATATGAATACATATGATATTGTGTGTAAATTTCCAGATTTTTCTGGGTTGTTTTACAATAGTTTTTAAATTTATGTTTTCTCAATTTCTACAGATTCTGAATTTTTGGAACTCCTCCAACAATCTATGTGCTTCTACCTTTTTTAATTAGTAATTCATCTTTAAAAATTATGAAATTTTATACGTTAGATTCTAACATATAGAAAAACTTTCTAGTAAATGTTCAAACTCATCCAACATTTTTAGATTTGTCCAAAAATTCAGACAATATCACTTTATAGTACACCTATAAAATTTTATGTAACTATCATGCTCATTTCTCAAACTTTTTATTTTTACATCTTAAATCATTTCCTAGATTTTTGTTTCTAATTTCACTTATTCATCAATTAAATCAGCTATGAATTTTAAATTTTAAATAAAAGTTTCAAAAATTCTTAATCCATAATATCTAGAATGACGCTTCCACTGCGCCACTCTGATCTATGCAACCCATACGCCATTTCAACTCACATCCATTATATCAAATGGACATTGCCACATCAGGAATCAGAAAAATTGCCAGTGCCAATGCATGCATCACAATTAAAAATTATTATTTTTTAATTTTAATTTTCTCTCTCTAACAACCCACCTAGGTTGAGAACCTCAAACTTAGGCTCTGATACCAAAATAAATGTAACACCCTTATACCCTATATACGTACAATATATATATATATACGGTACAAAAATGTCACAGACCGGTTTAATAAAAATTTTCACATTTCTATTTTAAGATTTTAAATACTAATATGTATAATATAAATATTCTTTGCTTGTTATAGAAATCCAAAATAAATATTTTATATGAAAATCTCTAGGAAAAATTCGCCAGAGTTTTGTTTGTAATTTGAACGTTCCTAAAATTCAGCAAAACACAACCTGCATAAAACAAACACTTCCAATAAAAATCAATTCACCATTTCACCAATACTTCTCAATTTCTCCATATTTTCTCAAAATACTTATATATAGGTATATATATTAACATCACAAATAAGATCTCATCTTAAATAAATTATTCAAATCATTCTTTACAATTTACAATATATACTTCAAAAACATATCATCTCATATATAATATCAAAATATACTATAATATCAAATTTGTACATGCTGAAAATTGGCTCTGATCTTGACATACCAAAAAATAACTCTTCAAGCTCAATAAATACAAACCTAGACCCGACTAGGTCTAGTAGAACTCTCCAGCTCTACCAAATCATCCATCACGTGCGCGACGAATAACAATCGCGCTAAGCTGAAGCCTAGTGGTACAAACTTTGATAATAACAATAAAACTCAATGCAATGTCAATGCACAATGCATATAGATGTCACATCATTCTACTGTCTTATATTTTTCAAATATTTCATAATCACAACTCATAGCATTACATTGCTCAATTGTATCACAATTCATAATTCACATTAAAGCAAAGACAAGCATGGGCCCAAAAGGATCTAATATGCTATTTAAATTTCAGAGTTACTGCTTTGGTCCATAATGACACCATGTGTCTAGCCCCATAGGTAATATATCCATGGATAATGTAACAGCCCCAGTCTCTTGGACCTCAACCCGGCTAGACCCTTAGGCCCCAGTATCTTGGTCCTCAACCCGGGTAGACTGCTACAGTTTTTTAAGGCTTACGACCTAGTCTTTTCACCCCAAAAACATCATATTTATCAGCTGGCCTGGCTTACGACCCAGTCTTTTCACCATTCCAGCGTTTAGCCCGTAGGCAATCATAGGCATGCCGCTAGACCCAGAACTCTGAAAATTGAATAACATACTAGGCACACAATTTATTCATTTTTCTCATTATTAATCTCTTTCTTTTTGTCACATATTCAATCTAGGCACATTGCCTTATTTTCACATTTTTTTCTTACTTTTCTCACTTTTCACATCTTTCTCATTTTTCTCATTTTTATCAATATCAATTCATTTCATTATTCTACATATCTCATTTTTATATTCACAACACATTACCCAATTACTTTGGGTATTTTCACATAATATACACAAATTAGCCATTATCAATGGCTTTTCACAATGCATTTAACAAATATATGATATTACAAATGTCATAGCATATTATTCATACACAATCAATGAACCAAGTAGCTTAACACATTTTTCAACCAAAATGTGTTAAGTCCAAATGTTATACAAATATAGATATTATATTCAAAGTTTGTACATACCTCCACTAGCAACCCAAAGCAAGTTTAACACAATCTCCAATCCTATCCTTCCAACTTGCCCTTCACCACTTGGATGAAGCAAATCAACCTCCCTCAATGCCTATACCAAATGTGATCATACATAATCATTTAATATCACATTCTAAGGTATTCTCAACATCAAACCATAATTAAACATCACTCTAAACCAAATCCCAAAAATAAGCTTCACCTCACTTTAACTTTGAAAAACCATATCAAGCCATTTAAATTAGTGTTTTAAGTTTATTAATATCATTAGAAACATGTTTAGCATGTTTAAACCAATTACATTAATTAACCACATGCTTATGTCCAAAACCCTAAAATGGCATAACCTGCACCATTGAAGGATCTCCATTCCAAATCAATCCAATTATCATTTCAATCTTATTTCTACCAGTTATATCATTAAATAACATGATTTAAGCATTAAAATCAAACAATTAATCATTCTTTGAAAATTCACTTTTCCAAAACCCTAAATCAATACTACCATTCTCAAGCTCTAACCAAACACAACCAAATCTAATATTTGACTTTAAAATACTTGTTTATGAATAAAAAAAAACATATTTGGAACCAATTTGCACAATTAAAGCTCATGTTTCCTCAAACCCAAAAGTTTCATAACCCTAAATTCTCTCTCTTCACCATTCTTTAACCAAACTCCATCATCTCTTCAATCTAACCATAGAATCATTGTTAACTATCCAAAATAACATCATACACACCAATTCCAACAATTATAATATACTACATCAAAATTCAAATTCTCACATAATACAAATTTCCAAGGAATTCAAAGAAAAGAGTTGGAAACTTACTAGTTTTGGTGGAAATCACCAAAAATCCACTTGAAACTTGTTAAATCCTTCAATTTATGGAGTATGGAAGAATCAAATTCATGCTCTAAACTCCCATGGAAAACGTCCTAAAGGAAGAAGAAGAAGAAGAAGAAGAAGAAGAAGACTTTTTTTTAATATTTCCTTTCCTTTTCATCTTTTTTTAACCATATATATATAGATTAAAATAATTTAATAATTAATTATTTAATAAATTAAAAGTCCTAAATTCCCTCTTCCATTCAAAAATAATTTATTTTTGAATTATTTTATTAATTTTGAATTTCTATGATTTAATTACCAAAATACCCTCTTACTTTGACTTTTCTTTTAAAAAGTATTGACTTTTTATATGTTGTATATATTTTACATATATATCACATATATGTTCCACTTTTTCATTTAAAACCATTAATTTAATTTATCCATTTAAATTATAATTTATTTTATCAAATTTTTAAAAATTAGAACTTTTCAAAAATTTGGGATATTACACATATGCACAAGTAATGTGTATCTTATATACACATCAAATGTACCTTATATATGTATTAAATATTAAATGTAATGTATTAATCCAACATATACAATTAATATACCATATGTATATGTTATATATACTCTAGATATATATATTGAGTATATACAATTTTATATCTGCAAAATCACGAATGATACAACTCAATTACCTTCTCGCCAAGAATAATGGAGCCCAAACAAATTCAAACAATGGTAGACGATGCCCTCAATGCCAAGATGGAAGAACTAAAGGAGGCCCTGGCCGAGACCATGAAGAACCAATTGGCTGTAATTTTGGAGAACAATGCCGAGGCATCTGCTAGCAGCAAAAAGCCAAAGGATAAAGGGAAGGCTAAGGTTGGTGAAGTGGCCTTTAATGATGACAAGGTAGTTGTTGATGATGATGACGACTATGCTCAATACTTTCAAGAGCCTCAAGACAAGAAGAAGGAGCCAAAGGTTGTTGAAAGATCAACCATGGAAAAGACTAAAACTTTAGATGTTGAGAAGTTGATTGTTGACCTAGAAAAAAAAATTAAAAAAGAAGCTGAAAACTGAAGAAATGTCTGAGGTCGACAAGTTGTTTGAGTTAGATGAAGAGATTATGTACAAGTTCAAGATGCCATCCTTCACAAAGTTTAATGGAACTAGAAATCCTCACCTCCATGTGAAGCAATATATCACTGTTATGCAGTCTACCGAGCTACTAAGGCTCAAACCCTAAGGTACTTCATGCTCTCATTGGATCCTGTTATCTAAAATTGATTCAATACCTTAGATGATGGCACTTAAAAGAGCTGGGATCTACTATACAAGGCCTTCATCCAATAATATGGATACAATGTTGAATTGGAAGTTACTTTAATGGAGGTGGAGTCCATTAGACAAAGACCGAACGAGAACTTCATGGACTACGTGAAGAGGTAGAGGAGTAAGGTTTCATTGCTCAAGAGGAGGCATGATGAATCAGATCAAATTAGAATGATTGTGAGAGGGGTGTTGCCTAGCTTTGTAAAAGGATGTCTCATATTCAGGATTTCAAAGACCATTTTGCAAGCTGGCTTGCAAATTGAAGAGTGGGAAAGGGAGAATAATTGCTTTTCGGTAAGAAGGAATGAGAAAGGGAACTACTAGTCGGGTAATCAAAGCACACAAAAGGAAGTTGATGTTAATGTGATGGGTCAAGGAAGTAGAAGATAGTTTTTAGAGTTGGGGAAACCTCTGTCTTGGGTTTTCAAAAAGCTACAAAAGAAGGGGCTGCTACAACTGTTGGCTCCTCAACCCTTGCCGAATCATTTATCACCAAAATTAAATACCAAGGCTTTTTGTCAATTTCTTCAGACTCAAGGACATGAAACAAATAGATGCACCAATTGAAGCATGAGATCAAATATCTGATCGACAATGGTAAGTTGCCTGTGTAATATCCTCATGTATGCCCTAGAAGTTTTGATTATGTTGTTATTGTTGTTGTTGTTGTTGTTGTTGGTTTAAAATGCGATTGAATGTATGTGTTGTGTGATAAAAAAAAAGAAGAAGAGAGAATGTTCATGTGTTATTTGAAAGAAAAGTGATGTGTAGAGAAGATGTATATGTAGTGTATATGGCAATATATATAGCATATATGTTGGTCAAAGAGAGAGTCAAGGTGTTGGATATAGTGGAAGAAGATATTTAGTTGTTGTTATTGAAATTACTATAAAGGGCATGCTAAATAAAAGGAAGTGTAATTATGTTTAAGAGGGCATTTTGGTAATTCTTCTTTTGGAAATTGTGTGGTGGAGGTTAAAAGAGGATTTGACTTTTGTTTGATCAATTTCTTTTCTTCTTTTCACGTGTGGCCGGCCAACTTAGAGAGCAAGAGAGAAAACAAGAGTTGATGATATTTGAAGCTCAAATTGAAGAAGTTTTCAAGTGGTTAAGTGGAAATACAAGAAGATTCATTATTTTTGGTAAGTCTCTCTTGATTCTCTTAGTTTATTTAAGTTGGTTGTGAGTTTGGTTGTGGATTTTTGATGGTAGGGTTGTGTTGATTATTATATGTTGGATTTAATTGGTTGTGGTGTTGGTTTTGGATTTGAAGATGATAGGTTAAGAGTGATGTTGGTTTTAGGGTTTTGGAAATGGTAAGTGATAAATTATATTGTGTTATTTTGGATTAGGTTTTGGAAGAAGGTGATTTGCTCTAATTTGAGAAGTGAAGAATTCTTGGAGAAAAGAAAGTGTTTAGAGTTGTATATTTGGTGCTAAAGGTAAGTACAAACTATATGGGTACAAACATGCATATGTTGTTTAATCTTAAAACACTTTTGTTTGTAAATGTGATAGAGTATCAAATGTATTGTTAATGAATGTTGGTGATGAAAATATTGTGATGAGCATGTAAAATAATTGCTAATGATGTTGATTATGTCCATTTGAATGAGGTTATGTTGTGTACAATGTGTTTTAAGTTAACCAAAAGAAATTTGGCTACATTTAGGGTTTATGCATGAGAGACACGTAATTTGGGACGGTCGCTATTATTCATGTGCGGTCGCGACTTAGGTCGGGCTTCTGACCGCGAAACCTACTGTAATAAGGTTTCATCTTTTGATTGTGAAGTGCGGTCGCGACTTAGGTCGGGCTTCTGACCGCGAAACCTACTGTAATAAGGTTTCATCTTGTAATTGTATGGAGCGGTCGTATTCAGGTGAGGCGCGACCGCTAGAAAGGTTCTGTTCACCTTATTGGAAGCAATCTAATCCTGCAACAAGATTCTCAAATACATATTAAATAGATCATCCATTTGAGTTGTCAAGGATCAAAATAGAGATCATTTGTCTAACATCATTGTTGAATCATGAAATGTGAGATGATATTACATGAACAAGGTTATGTATTGTGTATTGTGAGGCTTGTGAATGGTGATGTGTATTATGAATAATGTACTTTGAAATGTGATACCAATAATGCTATATGCACAATATGAATTGAGATATGAAATGCTATAAAGCCATTGTGATTGGCTATGATGATGCAATTGAAAGAAATAAGGCATGTTTGCCTAAATGTTGATGAGAATTGAGAATGGAAATGATAACTAAATAATAAATGAATTGTGTGGCTAATGTGTTATTCCATTTTCAAAGTTTGTTGTTGGTGGCATGCCTAATAAGTGTAACAATCTCTTGAAGTTAGGTTGGATTGAATCCTTGAAGCCTAATTGAGATGTTACAACCCTTGAAGCTAGGTTGGGTTGGTTCTTGAAGCCAAGTTGGGTTGAAGCTTAGCATGCTTTGCTCCCCTTGAAGCTTGGTTGAACCTAATCCTTGAAGCCTAGTTGGGTATATGATATTGATAAATGTGATAACAAAACCAAAACATTAACTCTGGAAATTGAATGGCATATTAGTGTGTCTTGGGCCCAATGCTTGTCTTTGTTTAGTGTTGTTCATGAATGGTTTAATGAGTAACTAATGAGGTATATGAAAAGATATTGAAATGTGATATGTCTACTTATATTGGATTATGAAATGTAATGGTATGTTGTTTGCTTTGCATATATGATGTTACATGTATAATATGGATTGATAATTAACATTGCATTGCACTAAAGCATAACATAAGCATGATTTGTCTTACTAAGCAGTTGGCTTAGCGCGATAGTGTTTAATCGCGCAGGTAACAAAGTTGAACCCGAGAGTTCTTCGAGACCTAGTGAGAGTAGACATTGAAGGGTTTATTCTTGGATTTAAAGATCAGAGAAGAGCTGCCAATCATGTATAAATTCTTTATGTTTTGTAAAGTATTGTGTATAATGTAAATATATGTATATTTATAGATATGGACTTAAATGTTTTCATATATGTAAATATTTTATAAATTCCGCTGCGTATTAAGTAAATGTATTTATATCTATTTTGTTTTATATTACAAGTAATCACTTATTTTTCTCTAATGTATAATGAGAAAGCTTATAGTATCATTTAAAATGTTTTGAATGTTAATAAAAATCCGTAGCATTCCTATATTTGATACATGTATACTACATTGTGGTGTATGTAGTGTGTATGTATTGGGTGTGGGGGTGTTACAGCCTGAGCCCGATAAGCCAATACAAAGGACAATCCTCTGCATAGGTTCAATAGAGTGCCACCACCAGCAACCTTCATGGTAGGAAGAGGATTGGGAGAAGATTCTATCTTATCCTCGTTTCAAGATGGGAGTTTTGAAGATGTGGAATAAGGAGAAATTTTATTCAACAAACCTCCCTTAGCTTGAAGTGTTACTCTTTTTATTTCTGCTTTCTTTAGTACTTATTTGGAACAAATATGTTTTTAAAATTAAAGTTGTTTGAATAAATTACTTTCATCAAAATTTTTGTTGGTCTTTGTTCATTTTGGTGCTCAACCAATGATAAATCTAGCTTGATATTTATAAATTAATATATCTAGGCATCATGATTTAAATGACTTTACTAGATGAGGGAATTGTTATATAGCATTGAGTTGTGTATGCTTACTTAGAGAGGGCTCCTACATAATTACTTTTGTCTAGGTCCTAGTCAGTCTTAGAACTTGCTTTAACAAACTTTCTAGGCAAAATTG
Organism: Garcia nutans; assembly: GCA_947685225.1. NCBI lineage: Eukaryota > Viridiplantae > Streptophyta > Magnoliopsida > Malpighiales > Euphorbiaceae > Garcia > Garcia nutans. Next base: position 40,084,746 of record CANTUV010000003.1, read on the forward strand.
AACTCTGCTTATTTAAGGGAGAGATGATCTAGGCATTGTTTGGTTAGCCAATAACTAATATCTATCCAATTAATTAGCAATCCCTAGTTGTCCCTTTGAGCCTTCATAAGATTTCAACCTTCTCTTTATTGACTTATAAGCCCGATAACCTACCCTGAGCTGTTGTGATACTTTTGACAAGTCTTATTATCACTAAGGTGAAGAGGCAAGAAGATCAAAGAAAGGAATGCATAGTCAAGACCATAAGGATAGTTGAAGTTCACCTGATATTAGACCTAATATCTCCAATTTATTAAGATGATATCAGGGCAACAAATGATTTATCACTCTACTCCACTCATCCATAAACAAAATTGTGGAATGGTGTAAGTGAGATAATTGTTTTGGAGCTAGGATCCAACACCACAAAAAAACAAAAAAAAATAAAAACAAAAACATGAACAAAAAATAATAATAAAAAAATAAAAAATTAAAGAAAAGAAAAGAAAGAAAAATAGAAAGAAAAATGAGTACTGAGTTTGTGCAAAAGCAAAAGGAAAAGATGAAGATCATTTTAATCAATTCTATATTTCTTCCAAAGCGATAGAAGGAAATTAGAGTATAGCAAAGATTGCCCCCCACTGCCTTTGGCTCCAACAAAAAATCATAGTATGAAGGTTTGTCAATAATGTCACATCAGCTCCGATCTCAAAATGGCTTTCATTTAACCCATGTCCCTTATAGACCCCATTTCAAGCCTATCAAAGACCTGTTGATCTCTCTTGGTAGGTAGAATCTATTAGTGGAGATAGTTTGAATAAGCATGCATATGAGATAGATAATATTCATACTCAATGAGACCTTTGACAAAGTAATGTGTATATGCCTATCTGAAGTGCATCAGATCTTGCTTAAATAGAAATGATTCCTAAGTTTAGTATGGTAACTAGGGTTGTCATGTTATGGATATGTTAATTTGGGAAATCGAGTCCTGAGGTACAGTGACACTGATTTGACAAAGTCAACATTTGATTTAAAAAAACTATTTTCTTGTTGTAAAAAGCCTTTAAGTTAAGAGAAATATGTTGAATAGTCAAACCTCGAAGGACACATTGGAAAAGTAAATGATTGTTGGCAAGGTTATGAAGAAGCTGCCAACTAACATGATGAATCGTAGTTTGAAATGGATGTATCCTTCACTCCGCTACTTGGGCCTCACCACTCATGTTTTTGACATCTCGAAGATAAAAGCTATAAATGCAAAACTTTCTGTCATTTCGATACATGACCTAAACAGGCATCTGGAAGGAGTCAATGAGAACACTTTAGCTGATCACCTTGGTCCGTGAGTCGACAAAATCACTATAAGTATTACTTATGAATATTATGCATACATGAGCCTGTCACACTGCATTTTTCTTTGTCAAAAGTAAACAGAAATACTCTATAAAGCAAACATGAAGCGGACGTGGAATCAGGTGGCATAGAAGGCCCATTGCTTGAGAAATCTCCAATCAGTTTGCAAAAGAAAGAAGAGCTGCATGCTCATGCAAGGAACCAGACAAAATACAAACATCAATAAGAGCCTGCATGCAAACAAAATTATTGGTTTGAGCCTACACAGGGGCAAAGTTTCTCCTTTCAATTTTTTGAATTTATGCATGTACAAAATATTTTCAGACTCACTTTCAATATTTTGCCATGCAGGGGACAAGGAGAAGATATAAGGGGCCAACTAAAAAATGGCTGAATTTTTTGCAAAAAGTGCAAAAGAATGGAACATTAGAAATATCAAAAGAATGAAGATGCAAAAGATAAAAGATTAGTATAGATAGAAGAGCTAAAGCCAATATAGGACAAAAGTTCAAAAGGATAAAGATCTAATTTAAAGGGTGAAGACCCAATTTCCAAGGATGAAGATCCATTTTTAAGGGTGCAGACCCGATGCCAAAGATGAAGATCCACTTTCAAGGGTAAAGACCATATCTCCAAGGATGAAGATCTATTTTGAAGGGTGAAGACCCTGCCAAGGATGAAGATCCACTTTGAAGGGTGAAGACTCGATAACAAGGAAGAAGATCCAATTTCAAAGGATGAAGACCCGAAGTCCAAAGGATGAAGATCTGTTTTGAAGGGTGAAGACCCTGCCAAGGATGAAGATCCAACTTAAAGGATGAAGATCCAATTTCAAGGGCGAAGACATGATTTCCAAGGATGAAGATCCATTTTCAAGGGTGAAGACCTAATGCCAAGGATGAAGATCTAAGGTCTAAGGGTGAAGATCCATTTTGAGGGTGAAGACCCACAATCCATTAAAGAATGGAACAGCCGGAGCAACCAGAATTCTCAACTGATAAAAGGTAAATCAAATTCAATCTCAGGTCCAAGTACACAAAAAGTACCCAGTCTCGGGTCCATGCACCCAAAATTCAATCTCAGGTCCAAGTATCTAGTCTCAGGTCCAAGTACCCAACTCAATCTCGGGTCCAAGTACCCAATTCAGTCTCGAGTCCAAGAACCCAAATCAAATTCAGTCTCGGGTCCAAGTTTCCAAATCTTTTTCGAGTCCAAGTACCCAATTCAAAATTTAGTCTTAGGTCTAAGTACCCAATCTCAGGTCCAAATACCTAATCTCGAGTCCAATTACCCAGTTTCGGGTCTAAATACCCAAATCTTTTTCGAATCAACAAGCCAAACCATTTTCAATCTCAGGTCGAGAACCCATCCTCATCCAAAATCTACTCAAAGTCATGTTGCTTTTCACTCTCTTCTACTGAAAGTCTCAGATCGTTCAAGTGAGGGGCAAACTGTAGACCCTTAACTTTTGACCAATTTCAGTCCAAAGATTTTAAAATGGTCCGAAATAATTATTGTGGTATTTATTATTTATTTTAATATTTGTTATTTATTTATTTTAATATTTATTATTTATTTCAATAATATAATATTTATTTTATTTTTTTATTTATTATTTATAATATTTATTTTATTTATTTTTAATAATAATAATAATATTTGTTTCTAATAAAAAATAAAATAAAAAGTAAAAAATAAAAAATTGGATTGATCGGCGAGCGATGCGCGGCAGCGCTGCTGCACATCAAGTAGCAATTGGCTGCTAGTAGCCAATTAACCGCAGGCCTAAGCCTGCAGCGAATTGCTGCCTTGCAACAATTCTCGCCAGTGCAATTTTTGCCTAGCAGCCAATTTCGCCCAGCAGCAGTTCGCACCCGCGGCCAATTTTGACAAATTCTTATTTAGCTTGGTTTTTAATATTTTCCTAAACTGATTTTGATTTTCCTTAACATAATAGGTTTTTTCTTTTAATTGCCTATAAATATCACATTAAAACACACAGAAAGGGGACTGGGCATTTTTTCTTTTTTCGGACAGAAACACAAAAAAAAAAAGAGGACAGTAGAAATTATTCAGGGACCTTTAGCAAATATTCGGACTTTAGAATTTTTAGGGGACAAAAAGGACTTGGCTTTTGGAACTTTGGATGGCAGCAGACTTTGAAACAAGCAACTGGAGCAAACTTTTAGGTAGTTTATAAATGGAACCACTTCAAACAGCGAAGGAACAATCTCATAAAGGCAGTAGCATACTGCCTTTATTTCAGTCAACCGGAATTTCATCAACAATTTTTGGTGGATCCTTCAAAGGTAGGTATGTTTCTTTAATTTTATTTGTTAAAATTAATTATCATCACGGTAGCTCATTCTGTTCAAACATCCAAGTTTTTAACCTTATTTTCATAAGCTTTAATCTGTTTAATTCAAACCCTAATCACTCTTTAAAACCTAAATCTTAAATCCTATTTTCTTAAAGTTTAAAAACCCTAAATTCTTTTTTCTTAAAACCTAAAATTCTAATTAATTATATTTTCTAAAATCTTCATAGTTACTACCTAATATTTTTCAAGTAATAATAATAATATTAGTTTTGTAAATCTAAACTTACAAAACCCTAATTTCCCCAAGAAACCCTAATTGAAATCTAAAACCCTAGTTTCTATGTTTATGAATTAGATGTATATTTATGATATATGTTGATGGATGATTTATTGCATGTCTCAATGGATGATTTATTCTTACTTGATTTTATGATGAATATTGGAATGCTTTGATTTATTTTTAGTTTCAAGAAATTGTATGAGGTATGTTTCCATAATTGGGTACCTCAATTGTTAAGTATCATGTAATTCAATTTATCTCTAAGTTTTGAACCTATGTAAAGGGTATGTTTCTGCTAATTGGTCGATATCCTATTTTATTTATTTTCTTAGGGACATTGGACGATGTAAGGACACGTTTCCATCCTTGAATGGGTGTCCATTTATTTATTTTGTTTGAACATTGCTTTGATTTTAATATAATAATGCTTTATTTTAATTATTGCATTTAGTATGGATAATATCGTTATATTTAAGAATTTCATAATATTAAACCTGAAAAAAGGCCGGTTCCAATGAACTGGGCATTGTTGGGGGGGGGGGGGGGGGTTGGGCATTTCTCTCCTTTTCCACACGTACCCAACTTTCTGAACCCATTAGGGGTTAGGAATTCCTTAGAAATCGAGTCATCAATCCCTTCCTTTTTCCCGGCCCATTTGGGTGGCGACTCCTTTTTCTCTGGGCTTAGGCTCGTGTTCTCTAAGGTCCTGAGCCTAAGAGTGCCAAAGTCACAAAAACCATTCCACATAGGACTGGGGGAAAAATCCCCACTCACAAGACTATGATGCTATATGTTTGACATGGGCAGTGACACGCCAATGTCACTGAGCATGTCAAAACTTCTGTGTAGTGGGTATAGAGCACGGTCATTGACACGCCTGTGTCATTGAGTGTGTCATTTGTAGATTTTGCCCAAGATAGCTCTTTTCATTATTTTTCCTTTGTGGTTCTTATCTTTGTGTTGAGAGATCTTGTATATGTATTAAAACGTGATACTAAGTGATTATTTATAATCACATATGGTTTAGGCATTGAGGAGATTTGAATTGCCCTATCTAATTGTTGCAGTGTATACTGGAAGAGAAGGTTGGAAGTGGTGTTAAGCTTGCTTTTTGTTGTCATTTGAGGTAAGTACAAACATTGAATAGATTGGTTTTATTTGCATGACATTGGGATTAACACATTTTGGATGGGAAAAATGTGTTAAGCTATTTGGTACATGGAGCGTGTATGAATAATATGCTATGACATGTGTAATGTCACAGATGTATTAAATGCATTATGAAAAGCCATTGATAAAGGCTAAATTAAGTAAAAAAGTGAAATATGTGCAATTTGTTAAAATGACTCAAAGTGTTTGGGTAATGTGGTTTGTTGTGTATGTACTAAACATATTATAAAAGCCATTGGTGATGGCTAGATTGCATAAAATATGATACAATGTAATGATATATTGGGATATGAGAAATGATGAGTTGAAATCATATGACATTGATATAAAAGTGAGAAAATGATGAGAAAATGAGGCAATGTGCCTAATGAATTATGAGTAAATGAGAAAAAGATTGATAATGAGAAATATGAAATATATGCGTGCCTAGTATGTTATTCAATTTTCAGAGTTCTATGTTTGGTGGCATGCCTATGATGTTATCCTCATTATTTTCCTTTGGGCTAGCTTTTGAGTAATTATTGATTTGCCATTGGGCTAGACATTGGACGTCACTTGCCTTCGAGCTAGATGTTGGGCATCATTATGATTTGCCTTCGAGCTAGACGCTAGGCATCACTTGCCTTCGGGCTAGACACTGGGTGTCAATATGGACCAAAACAGTAACTCTAGGATTTGAAAAGGATATTAGATCCTTTGGGTCCATTCTTGTGTTTATTTTTATGTGAATTGTGAATTGTGGAACAATTGAGAAATATGTTAAGATGAAATGATATGAGACGTGATATACATAAGCATTATGCATTGGCATTGCATTTGACCTATATTGTTATTAAACTTTGTACTGCTAGACTTTTGGCTTAGCATGATTGTAACTCATCACGTAGGTGACAGAGGAGATCCTGTAGAGCCAGAGAGTTCGTCTAGACCAAGCCGAGTCAAGATTTGAGATCTTGAGTATAGAGTTGATTGTTGGATGTCAAGATTAGAGACACACTGCCAGCATGTACATATTTTATATTTTCATACATTTTTGACATCATGTATATTATATAATGTTTTGATGTATATATATTATAAAATATAAAGAATGTTTTGGATAAAAATTTTACAATGGGGGTTTTGTATGTGTTTTGGATAAATAATATTTTACTTGTTCTTTAAGTATATCCTTTAAATTATTTAAGATTTTACAGATTCAAAAAGTAAGGGTTTTATAGAACATGGGTTGTGATATTTTTGTACCGTATATGCGTATAGTACATATGTTGGGTGTATGAATTGTACATATATAGGGTATAAGGGTGTTACATTTATTTTGGTATCGGAGCCTAGGTTTGAGGTTCTCAACCTTGGTAGGTTATTAGAGAGAGAAAATGGGGATTTTAAATATGGTTTTCAATTGTGATACATGCATTGGTACTGGCATTTTTTCATATCTGATGTGGTAATTTCTGCAGTGTTTGCAGATATAGGTAGTTATGGCGTCTCAGATGCATCAGTCTACAGAGGGTAGTATAGAGAGTTTAGCTCTTGGTGAGGGTAGAGAGAGAGCTAGAGCTAAGATTGCTGGTGAGGCATATGCTTCTATGCCTCTAAGACCAGCAGTCGATGAGGTTCTGTCGGGCTGGGTACGGCATATGGTGGAGCTGTTGAGGCAGGCTTTGATTCAACAGCCATCACCACTACCACAGCCGTAGCCGCAGCCGCCGTTGCTGACAAGGAAGTATGATAAACTGAGGAAGTTTGGAGTTAAGGACTTTGTTGGTACTACAGACCCTACTGTAGCAGAGTAGTGTCTAGACAAGATCCAGAGAGTGTTTATCCAACTGTAGGGCAGTCTGGAGGAGAAGTTTGATTATGCCAAATCTCTTTTGTAGAGGGATGCCTATGAGTAATGAAAGACTGTTCCACATGCTACAGTTGATCCATTAGTCCTGACCTATAATGATTTCCTATGGGAATTCGAGAAGAAGTATATTCTGAGGGAGTATAAATATGCAAAGAAGATGGAGTTCCTGAGTTTGAGGCAAGATACTAGAACAGTGACAGAGTATGAGATAGAGTTTATCCGGCTGAGTCAGTATGCTGGTGGGATCATTTCTGATGAGATCGATATATGCCGGAGGTTTGAGGAGTGGTTGAGACCCTCTATTATGTGTATTGTGGCAGGCTCTTGAAATCATGACTTTTCTCAGTTGGTTGTAGCTGCCAGGAGTGTTGAGAGAGCATAGGGTCTTGCAGCAGCTACTAGGATTGATGAGACCAGAGCTAGGAGACCCCAGAGTAAGGCAGGGTCTTCATCAATGAAGAGAGGTCAAGGAGATATTTTCAGAGGTTCAGTAGGAGCTAGGGGTAGTCTGGCAGGTCAGTACAACAACAGAGATAGAGATAAAGATAGAGACCGATTGCTTTAGTGGCTAGTGCTTCGACCCTAGTGGCTCAGAGGCCTACTCCACCTATTTGTGTTCATTATGGTAGAGCACACAGAGGTGTTTGCTGGAGGATTAGTGCACCAGCGGTATGCTTCAGATATGGATCATCAGAAAATTTTATCAGAGATTATCCAGGGTCACCTTAGGATAGACAGACGGATATTGCAGCTTCTCAACCCAGTATCAGAGGGCTCATGGTGGCAGAGGTTTTGATAGTGGTGGTCGATCTAAGACTAGTCAAAGAGGCGGTTTTATAGCCGGAGGTAGACCAGATGAGACAGGGCCATCACAGTGGGTTTATATGATGTAGAGGTAGCCAAATGCTTTAGCTATTATTGCCGGTACTTTTTCTTTATTTGGTACTTCAGTTATTGCATTGATAGACCCTGGGTTGACTCATTTATACATCAGTGCATCCATCTTACCTATGAGTGATTTTCATTCTGAGTCCCTAGAATTTGATGTGTTTGGTGACAAATCCTTGAGGGCATAGTGTTGTGGTTAGCAGGGTGCACCGAGACAGTCCGGTTGTGATTTAGGATGATGAGTTTATCAGTGACCTGATTGAGATGCCTTTTAAGGAGTATGATGTCATTTTAGGCATGGATTGATTATCTAGACATGGGGCTGTGCTAGACTGTCAGCAAAAACATGTTATCCTGAGAACACATGATGGTAGAGGTGTGATGGTATCTAGTGAGCAGAAACATCTTCCATCCATGTTTGTTTTAGCTATTTCAACTAGGAGGATGATTCAAAAGGGATGTGAGGCTTATCTTGCTCATGTTGTAGATACCAGAGTAGTGGGGTCCTAGTTTGGCAATAAACTCATAGTTGCTGAGTTTTCAGATGTTTAATATTAAAAATACTCATGGAATCACTACTCGAATGTATGCAAACATCAGGAAAAACATCACAAAAGTAAGCAAAATCAAACTTTATGACATTCATCTTCGAAAAGAAAACATCATCATCCTCATACAGAGTAGACAAATCAAAATCAGAATCATCGTTCTCATAAACTACAAGGCTTTTCAAACTGTTCTTTGATGAGAGCAACAATCTCCTCATGAGTGTTTTGGATCTTTAGGCCAGCTTCTTTCCTTTCCTCTAGGCTAGATTCTTTGTCAGCTGGCAAGATGAGCTTCTTCTATACCTGTTCCACAAGTTTAGCAACATTAGCAAAGATTCCAAAACCCGAAATTAGCTTCCCCATGAATATGATTGGCTTTGACTTCCCTTCGAGTAGTCCCATATTTGGAGCTTTGATGAACACTTCTTTAATTGGAGGAAAACTCATCTTCTCATTCTTTTTCAGTAGGATGCCTCCATTAGCTTCATCATATCCCAACCCTTTCTTAGAAGTTTTAGTCTTGAAATTCGAAAGCTTTGTTACACCTATCTTCCCTTTCCCAAGGCCAGTACCTGGTTAATAGTTCATTTTCTTCATCATAGCCAAAATTCTATAGCCTATTATCTCATTATCAGAAATAATAGCCACTTGAAATTCATTAGAGGCCTCTCAATCATTAGAGCATTCACCACATCGTTGTCCTCAGTCTCAATAACCACTGTTTCATCTCAGTTTAGGAACTTGATCTTCTATTGGAGTGTAGAAGGAACTCCACTAAGAGGATGAAACCACGGTCGACCCAGTATCAATGCCAAGGTGACAGGTATATCCAGGATCACAAACTCCACGATGGACTTAATAGGGCCAGCCTTCACAACAGCTTTGAAAGTTCCCTCGACATGTCTCTTAGTGTTATTATAAGCCCTAATTGTCACATCGGATGGGCTCAGATCCCTTGTTGACATAGCTAGTTTTGGTAGGATCTTGAGTGGGCACACCCATCGTCAACCATAACACATTGGGTCCTTTTTCCTTTGACTTCTATCTTGATGAAAAGCAGGAGGATGTGATCTCTTCCCTCTTTTGGCAAATTAGCATCTGAAAAAGACATGTTTTGTTAGTTTTTGTCATAGATTTGTAGTTTATTTATTATGATAATTATTGTTTTATTTAGGTATTTTGTTAGTTTTTATCGGTTTGTTTAGTGTTTTCATTAATTTTGATAGTTTTAGTTTATTTTAGTGTTTGTGTTGTTTTTGATCTAGTTTTTAGTATAGTGTTTATGTTTTGTTGGTTATTGTTTATTTACTTTTTGTTTAATGTTTGTTTGATGTTTTGTTTTAGGTTAAAAAGCCAAGGAACCAAGACTGAAGAAAGATTGCACAATAGCTGACACAGGCAGAGGACACGGCCAAGTCACTGGCCGTGTCTCATATCCAGCTAAAGATGGAAATCAAGCACAGAGAGAGACACATTCAAGGGACACGGCCAAGTCTTGTAGCCGTGTCCCTTCAAAGAAGACCCACACGGCCAAGTCATCTTGACTTGGCCGTGTCTCACCAATTCCAAAGGCAAAAGAGAGTTAAACTTCACAGAGGCAAACACTTGCAAGGGACACGGCCAAGTCATGTGGCCGTGTCCCTCCAACAAGGTGCAACACGGCCAAGTCAAGCTCCACTTGGCCGTGTCACTCAATCAAAGAAGAAGAAAGAAGAGTCAAACAGAAGTGGACACATGCAAGGGACACACCTAAGTCTTGTGGCCGTGTCCCTCCAAAAATATACTCAGACGGCCAAGTCACTTCTGACTTGGCCGTGTCCCTCATCAATCAAACGCGCACCGAATTTTAAAGCCGATGTTTCATATAAAAGGAAAAGAGGAGCGAGGGTTTGAAAACATTTTTTTGACGATTTTGAGATTATTTTGAGCCGTCAAGAGAATAGGGTTTTAGATAACATTTGTTTCCTTTGATTTTGATTTCACTTTGGATCAAAACTAGTTAGATTAGATTGTTCTAGCCATTGTTTCATCCTTCTTGCAAGATTTGAATAAGAGATTCTTCAGAACTTCAAGGAGTTGTAACTTGGTTTTGTTCTCGAACTTATTCTCTTTATTTTTATTGAATGGATATTATCATGTCTATTTTGATTTCTTTGAACATTAATGAGATGAATATGTTTGATTGCATTATGAACTAATTTGATCTAGTCTAGGGTTTGTATGGATTTGCTATGATTGTATGAATTGGTTATTCTCTTAGCTAATAATTTCTATAGCCTTGATTGAATGAAACATTGTTAATATATAATTGATTGATCAACAATTATGTGTTTAAAGGTATTTAATGATGGATCGAGAGATGAAGTTTAATACTTGAACAATTCAATTAGGGACTTAGGTGAATTAGAGATATAACCTATTAAAAAGATTATTTCACTTATAACAAGATTAGTTGAGAGAGGTTTGAATGCGAGAGCTTATTTCCTTGACTCGATTAGTTGAGTTGTTTGAGATTTAATCTTTGAAATTGAATTAGTTAAGAGGAATAACCGTTCATACATATAAGTAGTAGAGAAGTGCAAACCCTAGACCTTTTATTAAGTGAATCAAAACACCAGTTCTTGTTTACTTTTATTTGTTTTAAACTCAAATCAATCTTCTTCATTATTTAGCAATTTAAATCTCTTTATTACTTGTTAAACATAATCTGATAAGCAATTAACCACTTTAGCTTCCTTGAGAGAACGACCTTGGGGCGATCACCTTTGCTACAGCTACCTCGTATACTTGCGAGTGACGCTTTGTGGTAGAGTTAATTGGAGCGTAACAAGTTTTTGGCGCCGTTGCCGGGGAGGCTAATTGGCGTAATTGTTTATAAATATATATATATATATAATATTTTAGATTATTTTTCATTGTTTTCATTTTATTTTATTTTGTCTTTTGCTTTTAATTATTTCTTTTTCTAGACAATTCTGTTTATGCAAGGCAGGAGATCACTCGAAGGAGAGCTACATCCATTCATTCCAGAAATTCAGAGGGTGAAAAGGAGCAGGGAAGAGTTTGAGCTTTACACAGGATTTGATACTTCAGAGGAGGACACTTCTGATTGTGAGTCGGAATCTGCACAATCTGTTAAAATGGCTGAAGAAAGACAAAGGACCATGAGAGACTTTGCTAGACCTGTCATTTTGTAATATCCTAAAGTATACCCTAAAAGTGTTGGGGTTACTGTTGTATTTGGATTCAATGTGTGTATTGAAGGAAAGAGAAAAGAAGAAGAAAGTCAAAAGGAATTGTGTGTGGTGGAGATTTAATGGTATAATTGTTATTATTGTTATTATTATTGTTATTGTTATTATTATTATTATTATTGTTATTATTATTATTATATATATATATATATATATAAGATAAGAACGAAGGAAGGATGGAGAACCTTCCTTCTTCCTCTTCTTCTGTTTCTTCTTCGTGGACAAGAGAGCACGAGAGAGAGAGAGAGAGCACGAGAGAGAGAGAGAGAGAGAGAGATCTTCATCAAATTTTCTTAAGGATTTTAAGAGTATTGAAGATGGAGATGAAGATTTGGCAAGCTATACAGGTAAGTACACATTTCTTGAATGAATTTTATTGATTATACATATATATAAGTATATACCTTCTTGTGTGGTTTTCTTTTGGATTGAGGTTATGTTGGGTATGATTGGTGTGTAAAATGATGATAACAAGAGATTGAAGTATGTAAATGTGTGGAATTGATATCTAAGTGATGATGAGTTGAGAAAATTGTGAGGAAAATGATGAAATGTTGAATTAGAGTTTGGTTTAGATGAATTTCGAAGTGTTTGGTCTTTGAATTATTGAAGGACACGGCCAAGTTATGGGAGACACGGCCAAGTTAGGGCAAAATTGGTCGTGTTGGATGAGTTTTGGAGAGACACGGCCACTGGCTTGGCCGTGTCCCTTGCCTGTGTTTGCTACTGTCTGATTTGTGTTGAGAGACACGGCCGTGTCCCTTGCCCGTGTTTGGTACTGGATTGTTCTGTTGAGAGACACGGCCACTGGCTTGGCCGTGTCCATTGCCCGTGTTTGCTACTGCTTGAATTGGTGTTGAGTGACACGGCCGCAAGCTTGGCCGTGTCCCTTGGGCATGTTGGCTACTGGATGTTTATATTGGGAGACACGGCCACAAGCTTGGCCGTGTCCCTTGAGGGTGTTTGCAATTGTGTTTGTTATTTGGTCTTCAAACATTGTTGGATCTTCAAATGTCTTTTGTACCTAAACACACTTAAAACAATAATGATTCAACCAAATGTATATGGAAGATTCTAAGTCCTTGAATAAGGTAAATGGTTATGTATGAATATATCAATGATAATATAGGAAATGTGGAAGATATATTGATCAATATGATTTGATGATAGTGTTAATACTATATGAACCATGTGATGTCTTATGCATTGTGAACCTTGTGAATTGTAATGTGGTATGTGAATAATGTAAATTGTGATGTTATATCAATGATGCTATATATATATAATGTGAAGGATATGATGAAGTAATTGATTATGTATAATTGAATAATGAAATCATACAACATGATTTGAGACATGATATGATGATTTAAATGAGACATGAAGCCATTGTGATTGGCTATGAGGATACTAATGAGATGATTGAGGCATGGTTGCTTATTATGATTGTGAAATATGAAGCTATGAGTGTTGGCTATAATGATGAGAATGAAATGAATTGAGAAAGAAATGTATAAAGTTATAAATGGAATGATGTTGTGTCTAATATGTTGATTCAAGTTTCAGAGTTCTGCATTTGGCGACATGCCTATGAATTATAGTAACAGTCTTGCCGGGTTGAGGATCTCTTCAATTTGAATTGAATTGAGGTCCAAGAGACTGGGTCTGTTACGTTATGGAAATTGTGAATATGTGATATATGAATGGTAACAGTCTTGCCGGGTTGAGGATCTCTTCAATTTGAATTGAATTGAGGTCCAAGAGACTGGGTCTGTTACGTTATGGAAATTGTGAATATGTGATATATGAATGGTAACAGTCTTGCCGGGTTGAGGATCTCCTCAAGCATGTTGAGTTGATGGTCCAAGAGACTGGGTCTGTTACACTATCCATGGATAGAGATATATATATGATGCCTAAGGGCTTGATGATTATGATTAGAGACCAAAGCAGTAACTCTGAACTTTGAATAACATATTAGTGTCTTTTGGGCCCGAGTCTGTCTTTGTTTTCAATATGATATGTAAATGATGAAATATATGAGCAATGAGATCTATGCTTGTCTTTGTGTAATGTGAGTCATGAATTGTAACATGATTGATAAATGAGATCTATGAATGCTTTTGATGGAAATGTATTTCATGATTAATGAATTGTGAATAAAATGATGTTATGATGTAATAAGTGTATTGATATATTGAAAGTGAATATGGTTTGAGGAGTTTTGTTGAGATATGAGCTTATGAAAATGTTGTGTGATATGTAAAGTGTATGTGAATGTGGAATTTGTGATAATTGTTTCCATGGAAGTTTGGATATGCCAAATAAGGGTGATTTGTTGAAATTATGTTTATGCATATGTATATGAGATAAAAATGGTAGATATTATGTTGTGAATGTTTTATATAAATATGTGTATAATTTCTGAGATTAGTAGGAATATATGAAGAATGTTTTGAGAAAGGAAAAATGGGATAAGCGAATAATAGAACATAATGCTAAAAACATGAGGTATGAATATTTTGTAAAGTATATTTTAATGTTTATTTGTCTTACTAAGCTTTCAAGCTTAGTGCGGTTATGTAATCGTGCAGGTATTTATATGGATGATCTGGATGCCTAGTTGCTATGCCACGAGAAGGGTAAGAGTGTCTCGAGACCAACTAGAAGGTGATGCATACATGTATGATTTTAATTATGTTTTATTTTTGATAACAATAATGATTCTTATAAATGTTTCTTAAATTAATATAATATTGCTTGACCTTGGATAAAGATTTTTAAATAGAAACTAAAAGTGACATTCTTATACTTTATATACGCATTGTATGTATACTAAGTATATGTATAGTGCTTATATAGAGTATGGGGTGTTACAGTTATTTTGGTATCAGAGCTTAGGTTCGAGATTCTCGGCCTAAGTGAAATTTAAAAGAAAATTTTTTGAAGAGTTTAAATAAGAAGTGAAAAGAAGATTTTTGAAATGCAATTGGTAAGACATGCATATGCATTCACATCTAGGTTGGTCTCGAACGTGGCATTATGTGAATTGTGATGTATTTGAATTACATGAAATAAATGATAGTGTATAAATGAGGTTTCATATAAAAGCAAATTTTGAAATGTTGATAATTAAGAGATGAGTGTGATACAAAGAAATGATATGGAAGGTATAAGTAAAAAGTTTGATTATTGACATGTGTATGATATTTAAAGAAATGGCTAGAAGAATAAAGTTGGAAATGAGTTAGAAACAAATTAAGATTAAAGTGTGTAATCTTTCCTCTAATATTTGAATCTAATTCCAATAAACTTTATGTTTAGATTTATAGAAAGAGGAAATATTGTTTGATGGGTAATATGAAAAGATATGTTATGTAAATGCAAAGAGTACAGTGAACTATTGAATGAGTTGATTGATATAGATTAGGTGTGATAATTTAAAGGGTGGGTCGGTAAAGTTAAGGTTGATTAAAAAAGAAAAAAAGAGATGATGTTAGTTAAGTACGAGGTGATATGGGTGTTGTTTGTATTGTTATTTTAATGCAAACATGGTGATTTTAATGTTAGAAATATGATATGTTTGAATATTGTGAAAGCTTATGTTAATGGTGGAGATATGAGATATTTGGATTTTCTTTGGAATGAGTTTAATAATTGTGAAACTTATATGTTTTGATGTTACTTTGTGGTATATACATATAAGATGTTTTAAAGTTAATATGAAGAGTATGAGATGAATAAATTGAAGTTTGAGTAAATTAGTAAGTTGGAAATTTATAGTTTTCATGGAATGTGGATGAAGATCAATGAAATATTGATAGTTTAATGTACTTAATACATGAGATATATGAAATGAATATTAGTGCTCATGAAAGTATTATGAATTGGGAGATGTGATTGATAGTAGGAAAATTTGGTGTGAAATGAAAGAAAAGGAATTGAGCAAAAGAAAATGGGTTACTTTAAGTAATTTGATTGGGAAGGATGAAAAATGACTATGAAAGATGTGTTAAAGATATTTATAAACAAATGTAAGAGAGATATCACATTGGAAATGTGATTAAGTTCCTTGTGAAATAATATTATAAGTAGAGTATGTATATTTATTGAAGTTAATGAATAACTTAAGTTATGATAAACAAATGAGCATGATAATAGTCAAAGGAAAGTGATAAATATTAAATTGGTATAAACTATATGAAAAAGGGAAATTTAATAAATTGTATAATTATGTGTTTATATAAAGAGGATTTGTGAAATGAACTTTTGATATGAATGTGATCTATGAAGGTGTGGATAATATGTTTATTATTTTATATCATTACATGTTTAATGGTATTAGAAGTAAGAATGGACCTGGGTAATATTGAACAGTGAAATTGTTATGGCAATAATTAAATGAGGTTATTATAAGATGTTTTGGAACTCAAAGTATTTGAGTGTGAAAATGTTTTATGTATAAATGTAAAATAAGAATTGTAAGGAAGGAATTATGTATATGAAAATTTCTAGAAGAGATGGATTGGAAATGGAGTAATGAAAGATACTTGTGTAAGATTGGTATCTAATTAAAGGTTGGGCATAGGATATGTTAAAGATAATATTATTGAACATGAGTTGGGTTAATAATGATCAATTCAACAAAAGCAAATTGTTTTGGAGATGGAGTTAAAATGTGTTAATTCTTGATGTAATAAAAGCTTGGAGAATATATATAATTTATGTGATATAAGTTAGTATTATAATTGTAAAGGTTGGAAATTGAATAATAGAAGAACAATATTGATTTACAACCCCTAAGTGTGATTGTTAATATATCATTGTCATATGATTTGGTTAGTGTGATTAGTTGATTAATTTTATTATCTTCAGATATAGAACTGAGATTGATAACTATGTTTCTAGAAACATGGTTAAAAGATATGATTGGGGAAGTTATATTTTATAATTTAGATGTTAAAAAGTTAATTATACTTATGAGAAGTAAAGCAAGGGAAGAGAATTGTGATAATGTTTTAAGTTATGAATTGTGTAACAGAACAATAATTATATAAATATAGTAATATTGGGTGAAGAAATAATAAAAGGAAAGAAATTGTAATCATGATTGAAAGTTATACTGAATATATTTACAGTATAAAGTGATTAAGTGATTAAACTTAAAATTTATGGGAGTATGAATAATGTAAATTAATATGTATATATCAATAATGTTGGAAATGATATGATTGAATAATGAGGTGTTCAAAATAGTTGATGATATATAAGTATACTATTTTGATATGATGAGAAATCATAATTGTTGGCAATGGTGTTAGAAATGAATTATAATGGAGGTAGAGTACCTAATTGATTATGAAAAATGAATTGTGAAAAGATAAATGAACGGACGTACCTGCCTCCTGCGGAACCATGCTGACCCAATGTGTTGGGCAATCGAACTTGGATTGCCAATTTTGGTTGGGGGAAAAGTACGTTTATGAAGATATAGTTGTTGGCTATATTGATAAACTTTGAATGAGTATAGGAAATGATAATATAATTTTTGAAATAAGGAAATGTATATGTATAAGCATGATTCATATTGATTGAATATATGAATTTGGAAAAATTAGAATTTGAATATATGTTTGACCTAATGAACTTAGGTTATATATGTATATATGGTGAAATCCAATGATAAATTTCAATAAGTTAACTATTGGTTTGAATCAAATAAAGTTGAAATGTTAGTATATTGTGATAGATAAATCGATTAATCTAGGTTTTGCTAAAGTTGCAAGACAATATTGAGATTTAATGGTAAGGTGTATGATGTAATATTTTGATTTATGAATGAACATAAATAAATTGAAGTATATTAATTGTACATGGTGAGAAACAAGCTTAAGAGAGTAAGGATTTAGTTATCCATTGAGGTTTGGTAAATGTGTATTTTGAAAGTGATGGTAAGAATGGAATAAACAATGCTAAGATATTGATTAATAATTTTTGAGGCTAAAGTTAAGAGAATATCTATAAAGAATTAAAGTGATAATCTGACTCTAGTACAAGATAAAATTTATTGGAGATGTTATGAATTATCTTGATTGCTTTGTTGAGAAAGTAATAAGATGTAAAGATATATATATATATACCTATACAATGATGAATTATGAATTTCAGAGAAGATGATTATCTCTAAGGGGGAGAGTAGAGGATATGAGAGTTGATAAAACTATATTGTAAGATACGATTATCTTCATATGAAAATTAAGATGGTGAATTATTCTGAACGGGTTGTTATTATACTGGATAATTTCGAGGACGAAATTATTTAAGGGGGAGAGAATTGTAATATCCTAAAGTATACCCTAAAAGTGTTGGGGTTACTGTTGTATTTGGATTCAATGTGTGTATTGAAGGAAAGAGAAAAGAAGAAGAAAGTCAAAAGGAATTGTGTGTGGTGGAGATTTAATGGTATAATTGTTATTATTGTTATTATTATTGTTATTGTTATTATTATATATATATATATAAGATAAGAACGAAGGAAGGATGGAGAACCTTCCTTCTTCCTCTTCTTTTGTTTCTTCTTCGTGGACAAGAGAGCACGAGAGAGAGAGAGAGAGAGAGAGAGCACGAGAGAGAGAGAGAGAGAGAGATCTTCATCAAATTTTCTTAAGGATTTTAAGAGTATTGAAGATGGAGATGAAGATTTGGCAAGCTATACAGGTAAGTACACATTTCTTGAATGAATTTTATTGATTATACATATATATAAGTATATACCTTCTTGTGTGGTTTTCTTTTGGATTGAGGTTATGTTGGGTATGATTGGTGTGTAAAATGATGATAACAAGAGATTGAAGTATGTAAATGTGTGGAATTGATATCTAAGTGATGATGAGTTGAGAAAATTGTGAGGAAAATGATGAAATGTTGAATTAGAGTTTGGTTTAGATGAATTTCGAAGTGTTTGGTCTTTGAATTATTGAAGGACACGGCCAAGTTATGGGAGACACGGCCAAGTTAGGGCAAAATTGGTCGTGTTGGATGAGTTTTGGAGAGACACGGCCACTGGCTTGGCCGTGTCCCTTGCCTGTGTTTGCTACTGTCTGATTTGTGTTGAGAGACACGGCCGTGTCCCTTGCCCGTGTTTGGTACTGGATTGTTGTGTTGAGAGACACGACCACTGGCTTGGCCGTGTCCATTGCCCGTGTTTGCTACTGCTTGAATTGGTGTTGAGTGACACGGCCACAAGCTTGGCCGTGTCCCTTGAGGGTGTTTGCAATTGTGTTTGTTATTTGGTCTTCAAACATTGTTGGATCTTCAAATGTCTTTTGTACCTAAACACACTTAAAACAATAATGATTCAACCAAATGTATATGGAAGATTCTAAGTCCTTGAATAAGGTAAATGGTTATGTATGAATATATCAATGATAATATAGGAAATGTGGAAGATATATTGATCAATATGATTTGATGATAGTGTTAATACTATATGAACCATGTGATGTCTTATGCATTGTGAACCTTGTGAATTGTAATGTGGTATGTGAATAATGTAAATTGTGATGTTATATCAATGATGCTATATATATATAATGTGAAGGATATGATGAAGTAATTGATTATGTATAATTGAATAATGAAATCATACAACATGATTTGAGACATGATATGATGATTTAAATGAGACATGAAGCCATTGTGATTGGCTATGAGGATACTAATGAGATGATTGAGGCATGGTTGCTTATTATGATTGTGAAATATGAAGCTATGAGTGTTGGCTATAATGATGAGAATGAAATGAATTGAGAAAGAAATGTATAAAGTTATAAATGGAATGATGTTGTGTCTAATATGTTGATTCAAGTTTCAGAGTTCTGCATTTGGCGACATGCCTATGAATTATAGTAACAGTCTTGCCGGGTTGAGGATCTCTTCAATTTGAATTGAATTGAGGTCCAAGAGACTGGGTCTGTTACGTTATGGAAATTGTGAATATGTGATATATGAATGATAACAGTCTTGCCGGGTTGAGGATCTCTTCAATTTGAATTGAATTGAGGTCCAAGAGACTGGGTCTGTTACGTTATGGAAATTGTGAATATGTGATATATGAATGGTAACAGTCTTGCCGGGTTGAGGATCTCCTCAAGCTTGTTGAGTTGATGGTCCAAGAGACTGGGTCTGTTACACTATCCATGGATAGAGATATATATATGATGCCTAAGGGCTTGATGATTATGATTAGAGACCAAAGAAGTAACTCTGAACTTTGAATAACATATTAGTGTCTTTTGGGCCCGAGTCTGTCTTTGTTTTCAATATGATATGTAAATGATGAAATATATGAGCAATGAGATCTATGCTTGTCTTTGTGTAATGTGAGTCATGAATTGTAACATGATTGATAAATGAGATCTATGAATGCTTTTGATGGAAATGTATTTCATGATTAATGAATTGTGAATAAAATGATGTTATGATGTAATAAGTGTATTGATATATTGAAAGTGAATATGGTTTGAGGAGTTTTGTTGAGATATGAGCTTATGAAAATGTTGTGTGATATGTAAAGTGTATGTGAATGTGGAATTTGTGATAATTGTTTCCATGGAAGTTTGGATATGCCAAATAAGGGTGATTTGTTGAAATTATGTTTATGCATATGTATATGAGATAAAAATGGTAGATATTATGTTGTGAATGTTTTATATAAATATGTGTATAATTTCTGAGATTAGTAGGAATATATGAAGAATGTTTTGAGAAAGGAAAAATGGGATAAGCGAATAATAGAACATAATGCTAAAAACATGAGGTATGAATATTTTGTAAAGTATATTTTAATGTTTATTTGTCTTACTAAGCTTTCAAGCTTAGTGCGGTTATGTAATCGTGCAGGTATTTATATGGATGATCTGGATGCCTAGTTGTTATGCCACGAGAAGGGTAAGAGTGTTTCGAGACCAACTAGAAGGTGATGCATACATGTATGATTTTAATTATGTTTTATTTTTTATAACAATAATGATTCTTATAAATGTTTCTTAAATTAATATAATATTGCTTGACCTTGGATAAAGATTTTTAAATAGAAACTAAAAGTGACATTCTTATACTTTATATACGCATTGTATGTATACTAAGTATATGTATAGTGCTTATATAGAGTATGGGGTGTTACACATTTGAACTTCCACTTCTTGCATAAGACTGACAGATGCAGCAAGAAACTATGAATTGAAGAACATCCATTACAATATGCTGCCCTCATTCTATGGAGTTCCAAATGAAGATCCTTTGAACTTTATTCGGGATTTCTACTCCACCCTCAACACTTTTCCATTGGGAGGATTAACAGAGGATCAGTTGAGGATGCGGTGTTTTCCATATACTTTGAAAGATAGAGCAAAGAGCATGCTTATGATGTTGCCCGAAAACTCCCTGACAACTTGGGAGCAAGTTTATAATAAATTCATGGGCAAGTTCTATTCACATCAGAAGACAGCTGAGTTGAGAGGGAAGATTGCTACATTCTCTCAATTTGAAGGAGAGCCATTTCATGAGGCTTGGGACAGATTTAAAATGTTATTGATCCAGTGTCCACATCATCACTATCCACTTCAACTTCTGAACCAGTTTTTCTTTGATGGTCTAACCCAGCAATTTCAGAACACTGTTGATAATGCAGCTGGGGGAGCCATGGGAGAAAAGACAGCAGCTGAAACTTATGAGATCTTTGAGATGTTGGGAGCTAATTCTCAATAGAAAAATGTAAGGGGAAGAAGTAAAGGGGTGAATCAACTAGAAGCCAATAGTGAGATGGTCAATCAGATAGCTGAGTTGACAAAGCAAGTGCAGATGCTGAATATGAAGAATAATATTTCTTCTTCTACTCATGAAGCATGTGAAATTTGTGGAACTCTGGGGCATAGAGCAAATATTTGCCCCTCTGCATATGATTCCAACCCAGGGCCAGAAATGATCCTTACTCCAACACTTACAACCCTGGTTGGAGGAATCACCCAAATTTTTCTTGGGCAAAGAATAATTCTCAGCAGCCTTTCCATTTGCTTCAAGGACAGAATCAAGAGTTGGGCCAATCCTCAAATCAAGGGAAGTCTAGGATAGAGAGCTTGGAGAAAAGTTTACAAGCTTTTATCCAAGTTAGTGCTAAAAATCAAGAGGTGACCAACAAGAGACTGGATTCACTAGAAGCATCTTTTAAGAAGGTGGAGACACAAGTTGGACAACTTGCACAACAGATGAAGATTCAACAAAAGGGGAAATTTCCAAGTCAAACTGAGCAGGCACAATCAGTGACTGTTCTTAGAAGTGGTAAGGAAATTTATAACAATGTTGAAAATGATTCTGTGAATGCAGGTAACAAAGAGAAAAAGGAGGAAGGAGAACCAAAGAACAAAGGTGCTGGAGAAAGATCAGTGGAGAAGTCCCCTACAGCAGATCTACATAAGGCAAGCAACCCATACCGGCCACCTGTACCATTCCCTAGCAGGTTGAAGGATGATAAAACAGATAAGCAATTTTCTAACATCTTCAACATACTGTCTAAGGTAAGTATTAACTTACCCTTACTTGAGGCAATAAAGAACATGCCGGCTTATACCAAGTTCTTCAAAGAGTTGATCACCAAGAAAAAGAGGTATGAGATGAATGAAAAGGTGATAGTTTCAGAGGTAGCTAGTGCTGTTCTGCAGCATAAACTACCTCCCAAACTAAAGGATCCTGGAAGCTTTATAATTCAAATTTCTGTGGGGAATGGCAAAGGAACTGAGGGTATGTGTGATCTAGGAGCTAGTGTGAATTTGATGCCTTATTCTGTGTTTAAAGAATTAGATCTAGGGGAGCTTAAACCGACAAAAATGGTGTTGCAATTAGTTGATAGGTCTTTTAGATTCCCGAAAGGGATTATAGAAGATGTGTTAGTTAAGGTTGAAGGGTTAATAGTGCCTGTGGACTTCATAGTACTTGACATGGAAGGAAATAACTCTTCACCATCTGCACACACTATTCTGCTGGGTAGGCCTTTCATGGCTACTACCAACACTTTGATAGATGTTAAAAATGGTAAGTTGTCAATGAATGTCTTAGGACAAACTGTTGATTTTTCTATTTTTAACACTTCTCCCATTCCTACAACTGCTTTATATGAGGAATGTTCTTTCATTGAATGTGTGGATGCAGTTGTTTCAGGTGATTTCTTGCAAACAGGTTCCCCAGATAAATTGTAGTTGAAACTGACTTTAGAAGAGGGGGTCAAATCAGTGAGGGAGACCCAAAGGTGCTTTAACCCAAAAGCAGATGAGAGCTCAAGAGTTTACAAGGATCGCACTAAGGCAAGTCATGACAGATATATTGTGCCAAAGACATTGAGTCCAGGTATGAAAGTTTTACTTTTTAATTATCGACTCAGTCTGTTTCCAGGTAAACCCAAATCTAGATGGAGTGGTCCTTTTGAGGTAATTAAGGTATGTCCTTCTGGAGCAATTGAATTGCTAAACTCTAGAACCAATAAGATTTTTAAAGCAAATAGACATAGAGTTAAGCTATATAAAGAAGGATTTCAGGAATTGAGGGTCATTGATAGCACTTTGATCCATGATCCCTAGGCCTTGCATGATGTCCAACTTTATGACATTAAAGAAGCGCTAAATGGGAGGCAACCCATTAGTTTGAATTTCTTTTTCATAGTTATAATTTTATATTTTGCAATTTTGATTTTATTTTAGTTTGAATAAATAGAAACCCTAAAGCTCTCTTGCATATTGTTTTTGAACATTTGTGTCTGTGATAAAAAGCTAGGTTTTGCCTCACCAGGGGACGATGGAAGACATGTTGTACTTAAACTCTTTTTCTTTATTATTCTTGTTTTCCATTGAGGACAATGTAAATTATAAAGTGTGGGGTAATCTTTTAGCTTTTCCTTAATTTTTGTTTTGGTTGCCTTGGTATGTTTTATTGTGTTGTGCATGGTATAATTGTTGAAAATTTATTGATCTTTTATGTGATTCTAGCATTATAGTTGAGACTTTAGAATCAGCATAGGGATTAGCATTTAAATTCATTCAGGGTTAATTTTCACATTCTGCAATTTATGACATATAAATCTTTGAGAACCTACCTATGTGAGTTTTGAGCCTCATAATTTGATATTATTTTCAAGTGAATTTCTTTTCTTAAGTGTGCACCTTCATGATGTTGCATCTCTAGAGTTTGCTTTTGCATGCTAATTGAACTCACATTATGATTTAATCTCAAGTTTTAAAATGATGAAGGCAAATTAGGTTAGCCCTTTAGCTTAAAAAGACCTCCCTTAATATTTAATTCCTTAGTGAGCCAAGTTGAGCCTTTAACCTTTTTATTGTTTGATCAACATAATTCTCAACTTAACATGTTCTTATTATCATCATACCTGCATTAAGGAATGGAGTTTATGATATGACAATAGGGTGGTTTATTTCAAAGTGTGGGGTAAGCAAGTAAAAAAAAATGGTATTGCTATTTGGGGGTTAAAATGCATACTTTGCACTTTGTATTTGATTAAGAGTTGACTATTCTTTTCCTCTACATGTTAAGCTAGATGATCTATGCAATGTTATATTTTGTATATATATGTATTAAAAATATATATATATAATAATAAAAAGAGAAAAAAAGGGAGATATATATATATAAAAGTCAAATATGTTCTAGCATTGGTTATCAAAAGAGGAATGTCGACTCATGTATTTTTCTTTGAGAATGCAAGTATGTGAGATATCAAGGGTTGGTGAGTATGCTATTTGGAGGAGTTATGAGTTTCTTAGCAAGAGTAGTGTCTAATTTAGATACTCCATTTCTTGATGCTCCAGCCTGAATGTCTTTTCTCACACCTTTACCTTAGCCCCATTACATCCAAATGAAAGACCTTCGGATTATTTCTTGAGAAAATTAGTGAGAGAGATTGGATAATTAAGCAAGTTTATGGTAGTATGCGGTCATGAGTGGTTTGAGTGATTAACCTTTGAATCGAGCGAAACACTTAGCAGAGAGATGAGATTTGTATGTCTGAATTAATGAATGAGTTAAGAAAATCTTGATTGAAGGAAATTGCAATTATTTATGTCTGATTCTTAAAGTATATCATCTTATTTTGGAATTATAGTTAAGGTTGTGTGAGTTTTTAATTTATGCCATGTGAATTTGCTTGAGGACAAGCAAAGTTGTAAGTGTGGGGTAGTTGTTTTGTTAGTTTTTGTCATAGATTTGTAGTTTGTTTATTATGATAATTATTGTTTTATTTAGGTATTTTGTTAGTTTTTATCAGTTTGTTTAGTGTTTTCATTAATTTTGATAGTTTTAGTTTATTTTAGTGTTTGTGTTGTTTTTGATCTAGTTTTTAGTATAGTGTTTATGTTTTGTTGGTTATTATTTATTTACTTTTTGTTTAAAGTTTGTTTGATGTTTTGTTTTAGGTTAAAAAGCCAAGGAACCAAGATTGAAGAAAGATTGCACAGTAGCTGACACAGGCAGAGGACATGGCCAAGTCACTGGCCGTGTCTCATATCCAGCTAAAGATGGAAATCAAGCACAGAGAGAGACACATTCAAGGGACACGGCCAAGTCTTGTGGCCGTGTCCCTCCAAAGAAGACCCACACGGCCAAGTCATCTTGACTTGGCCGTGTCTCACCAATTCCAAAGGCAAAAGAGAGTTAAACTTCACAGAGGCAAACACTTGCAAGGGACACGGCCAAGTCATGTGGCCGTGTCCCTCCAACAAGGTGCAACATGGCCAAGTCAAGCTCCACTTGGCCGTGTCACTCAATCAAAGAAGAAGAAAGAAGAGTCAAACAGAAGTGGACACATGCAAGGGACACGTCCAAGTCTTGTGGCCGTGTCCCTCCAAAAATTTACTCACACGGCCAAGTCACTTCTGACTTGGCCGTGTCCCTCATCAACCAAACGCGCAC
Organism: Garcia nutans; assembly: GCA_947685225.1. Classification (NCBI taxonomy): domain Eukaryota; kingdom Viridiplantae; phylum Streptophyta; class Magnoliopsida; order Malpighiales; family Euphorbiaceae; genus Garcia; species Garcia nutans. The sequence continues at coordinate 40,110,364 of CANTUV010000003.1, forward strand.
CGAATTTTAAAGCCGACGTTTCATATAAAAGGAAAAGAGGAGCGAGGGTTTGAAAACGTTTTTTTGACGATTTTGAGATTATTTTGAGTCGTCAAGAGAATAGGGTTTTAGATAACATTTGTTTCCTTTGATTTTGATTTCACTTTGGATCAAAACTAGTTAGATTAGATTGTTCTAGCCATTGTTTCATCCTTCTTGCAAGATTTGAACAAGAGATTCTTCAGAACTTCAAGGAGTTGTAACTTGGTTTTGTTCTCGAACTTATTCTCTTTATTTTTATTGAATGGATATTATCATGTCTATTTTGATTTCTTTGAACATTAATGAGATGAATATGTTTGATTGCATTATGAACTAATTTGATCTAGTCTAGGGTTTGTATGGATTTGCTATGATTGTATGAATTGGTTATTCTCTTAGCTAATAATTTCTATAGCCTTGATTGAATGAAACATTGTTAATATATAATTGATTGATCAACAATTATGTGTTTAAAGGTATTTAATGATGGATCGAGAGATGAAGTTTAATACTTGAACAATTCAATTAGGGACTTAGGTGAATTAGAGATATAACCTATTAAAAAGATTATTTCACTTATAACAAGATTAGTTGAGAGAGGTTTGAATGCGAGAGCTTATTTCCTTGACTCGATTAGTTGAGTTGTTTGAGATTTAATCTTTGAAATTGAATTAGTTAAGAGGAATAACCATTCATACATATAAGTAGTAGAGAAGTGCAAACCCTAGACCTTTTATTAAGTGAATCAAAACACCAGTTCTTGTTTACTTTTATTTGTTTTAAACTCAAATCAATCTTCTTCATTATTTAGCAATTTAAATCTCTTTATTACTTGTTAAACATAATCTGATAAGCAATTAACCACTTTAGCTTCCTTGAGAGAACGACCTTGGGGCGATCACCTTTGCTACAGCTACCTCGTATACTTGCGAGTGACGCTTTGTGGTAGAGTTAATTTGAGCGTAACAAGACACCATCCCCACATCATCCTTGTTCTTTTCTTGAGCATCATCACCTTTCTTTACTTCCTTAGCCTTGCTCACCCCCATAAAGTGAATCAGTAATCTGCATGCTCACCATAACTTTGGCCATAGTTTCCCGATGCTTCTTGGATGTGGCCAATAAATACTATATGCTAATACTATATTGAGTTCTCTTCAATTGCTTAAGAACGGCATCGTCTTCCTCTCCTTTACCCCCTATTTCAGTATCTTTTCCTTTATTAACTTCTACTTCTATTGTGGAGGCCTTGCATAAGGCTTGCTAGAGCGAGTGTTCAACACTTCATCCTCTTTAGGCTCGAACCAGGTCCACTCTTCTTTCTTTGGTTCTAACTCATCATCACTGTCGATTGAATCCCAAAATTCCTTCACAACATAGATGGCCACTTCCTTCTTAACCACATCTGACTCCATCTCACTAAGCATCTCTTCTTCTTTAGTTGCCTCACTAGCTACATCTTGGAAAGAAGACAAAATAAAATTTTCATTTAAACCTCCTCTGATCATGAAAGTTACTGGTAGTGGTACTCTATTAAACCTTGGCAATGGATTGTTCTTCATGTTAGGCTTATTAGGTTTAGGAAACTTTTCACTGTCAATCAAATTCTAAATCTCATGCCTCAACCGTAAACATTTTTCCGTCTTGTGCCCTTGCATTTAGTGGAATTGATAAAATGCTTTAGCATGAAAGTTGGGTGGTAGAGGATTCAACAATGGCCAAGGAGTCAATGATTGTAATAGCCCCTTCTTTTGCAGCTTATTAAAACCTAGGACAGTAGTTTTCCCAACTTCAAAAACTGTCTCCTACCTCCTTGGCCAGTTGCATTAATAACTATTGCCTTTTGCTTACTTTGATTACCAGATTGATAGTTCCCTTTCTAGTTCCTTCTTGCAGAAAAATGGTTCTTCTCTCTTTCGTATTCTTTTATTTGCAAGCCAGCTTAAATGAGGTCTTTAAAATCTCTGATAAGGGTGTGGGACATCATTTCATAAAGATTAGGCAATGCCCCTCTGACAATCATCTTAATCTAATATGACTCATCGGGCCTCTTCTTGAGCAATACAACCTTGTTTCTCCACCTTTTTACATAGTCAATGGAGTTTTCATTATGTTTCTACCTAATTGACACAACCTCTATCAAAGTAACTTCCAACTTGGCATTGTACCCATACTACTGGATGAAGGCCTTATATAATGAATCCCAATTTTTCTTAGTACTATCCTCTAAGGTGTTGAACCAATTTTGCACAATAAGATCCAATGAGAGCATAAAGTACCTTAGAGTTTGAGCCTTAGTAGCCCGAGCAGACTGCATGGCAGTGATGTATTGCTTGACATGTAGATGAGGATTGCCAGTTACTTCGAACTTAGCAATATAAGGCATCTTGAACTTATAAGAGACTTCCTCATTTTGTTTAAATAGCTTGTCCACCTCTGACATCTCATCAACTTTCAACTTCTTTTCAAACTTATTTTCTAAGTCGACAATAATTTTCTCCACATATGTTTTTTAGTCTTCTCTACAGTTGATTTCTCCATAGCCTTTGCTTCTATCTTCTTATATTGAGAATCATGGAAATACTGAGCCCAACCATCATCATCAATCATTACTTTGTCATCATCCAAAGCCACTTCACTAACCTTAGACTTTCCCTTGTCTTTCTGCTTCTTAGTACTAGTAGATGCTTTAACAATGTTCCCTAATAGTGCAGCCAGCTAGCTTTTCATGGTCTCAGCTGTGGCCCCCTTTAGTTCTTCCATTTTGAAGTTGAAGGCATCATCTATCATCTTCTGAATATGTTCAGGTTCCATTGCTTTTGGTGAGAAGCTAAGTGAGTCTTTCCTTGATTCTACATCACTGCATTGGTTGGATTGTCGTAAGCTCTTGAACGGCTGTACTCCAGGTCTATGACCAGAAAGGATCAATGTCAAGTAATGCAATGCATGTATATATGTATGCACGGATACACAAGTAACAGACAAACAAAGATAATTAGGATGTTCCTTCTGACCTTATATCTTCCACACATGAATGACGAGTCTCTTTTTCTAGGTACATGGTCAACAAAATATCAACATGAGATATCTTTTTTTTGAAAAATTCACTCGAATGGTGTAACCAATAGTTGTATTTCCAAAGAAGTTAATTTATGATAATTCCCATTAATTAAGCCTTAATCCATTAGGCTAATAAAAAGATAGCTTTCATGCTATATTTTGGATTAAAACCAAATTAAAGAGTTTATCATAAATAGATTTCCCATTTGGAAAAACAACTAATGATTCATGCCACAAACAAGTCCATGATTCATAATTTTTGGTATAAATTATGCCCATAATTGATTTTTAGTAATCCATATCTGAATTAACTAGTTGTAAGCCCATTTAAGAAAAGGTTGTAATAAATGTTTGCATGAAAAATAGTCTTGATATTGTCTTTTGAAAATATTTAAGAGCCCTTTACAAAAAGGTTTATTTAGAAATGAATTTTAGGCTGTAATGTTGGGCCATAAGCTGGAATTTTTTTTTATCCATCTTAAAAGGTTTTCATGTCAAAAGACCATCTTGAAAAAGAGTTTAAAAATACTTTTGGTCTTTGGCTTAAAAGAATAAAACTATTTTGATCTTACAATATAATTAGGTCATATTAGAAAAAGAACAAACCAAATAGGCCTTGGTTCAAACTAATATATATCAATCATAGTCAAACAATAAGCATTTGGGTAAAAACTAAAGGAAAGTAACTAAGCCAATTACATGAGCTTTTGTCTTTGGGTTGAAAAGTTTAGGTTTTGATAGCAAGTATATACCAAATGGTATAAGGCTACGAGTGGTTATGTCATGCTCGATCTCCATACCTTGAGTGAAAGTGTGGTATCCCTTATATAATATAACATGGATTACCGGGTATCCTAACTCATGTACACAATGTAATCTAAATAATGTAATGGATAATATCATAATAAGAAAGAATAAAATAATATAAAGACCAATGGAATCAACTTCTCTTATGCCTAGTGGAGTCGCCACTATGAGTAGGGATTTTCACTCCCACTCCCATGGGGAACGGTTCTTGTGACTTTGGCACTATTAGGCTCAGGGCCTTAGAGAACACAGGCCTAATCCTGAAAAATGGAGTCGCCACCTAGACGGGCCAGGAAAATAGAAAGGGGTGGATGATTCAATTTATAAGGAATTTTCAACCTTTTATTGGGTTTGAAAAGTTGGGTATGCATGGGGAAGGTGAGAATGACCCAGCACTCCCATAGCACCTGGTTCATTGGAACCATCCTCCTTTCAGGTCTAAATATTATTAAATTCTTAACTTATTAAAATATCATCCATACTACATGCAATTTAAAATAAATAAACATTCATTGTATTAAAATCAAAGAAGGTCCAAACAAACAAATAAAAATGGGCATCCATACAAGATGGAAATATGCCCTTACAATAATGTCAAATATCAAAATCTAAATAAAATAAGACACCCATCATTTGGTGAAAATATGTTCTTTACATTAATTCCAAAACTAAAAATAAATTAAATTACATTAAACTTAACAAATAAGGTACCCATAAAGTGGAAATATAACTCTTACACCCTTGAAATCAAAATAAACAAATTAAAACATTCAACCATTCATCATAAATAAAATAAAAGTAAATCATCCATCACAAGCATACGTTGACAAATTAAATGATCAAATCTAGGTTTTAATAATACATTGAATAATAGATATGCAAAATTAGGGTTTTAATATACGAATTGTGGTTTCTAGGGTTTCAAACATGCAATTAGGATTTTTAGATGAAAATTAGGATTTTTGGGATAAAACTAGGATTTTTAGTTTATAAGTTTAGGGTTTCGGGTGATCAAATTAGAGTTTTGGTTTTAAAGCATGTAAATAGGGTTTGGTTTTTAGGATTTTGCTACTGTAATCATATTCATAAGTTTATGAACAGTGTCTATTAGTTTTAATAGGTTACTCTCCAGGCTTATTGAGGTTGCAACCATAAGTTTTAACAAACTAGTTGCTACTGGGTGAAGTTGACTACTATATGGTAATCTTATTTTCAATAAATAATGATTACTACTAAAAACTTAAACAATTGCAACGCATTAGATGAAACAATGATAAAAGTGGCTACCATAAATCTTAAATGAGCTGAGTAACAAAACCAAACCTCCATTGTTGGCTCCACCAAATTGAAAGAGTGTTGATCCAAGCTACTGGCTTACTGCCTGAATCAATTTTAGGTTTAAATGATCCGATCAATTGCTGGAGAAAATTCCTATGTCTTCACTATTTTTTCCTTTTATAATTAATGCCTGTTGTTTTTTAATTATTTTTATTCATTGCTTCCTTTTTGTTTAATTTTTAAACCTGTACTTGTAGGAATGAATTACGTTAAAGCCAGTACATAACCTAGCTTAATCCGAGCTTAATTTTGATTTCCAATTTAAGTATGAGTAACAGCCTCTAATAATTCTCACATAAAACTACTAGAGAATGCCACTTAACATGCTATATATCTTGTAACCATTCATAACATTACTTTTAAGAAATACTACCAGTAGTTTGATCAAATTATCGATAAAGCTTCCTTTGGAATTGTCACTAAACAAAAATTTTCAATATAAAACCAAAACTTGTCACATAACATTTTTATTTATTTATTTATTTATTTTGACATTCAATCCAACTCTAATATCTCCAATAGAAATTAACTCCATTCATGTATCAAAGAGTCTATTATAAACTCATTAGTTCATAATACAATGTATATCAAATATGGTCAGAATTTGTGGTCATTAAGTCTCGAAATATAAGTGTTTTAACCATGCTTACAAATTTGCACAATGTTCCAATATTATCTATTACACTAAACAAAACATCAATTCTATAAACAATTTATATATATAGGAATTATTCATTGTAGTACCATTAGTTCTGAGCATCTTCACTTTAAATCTTTCGTTCCATTATACTTGTGTCAAAAATATTCTAACATGCCAAGCCGATAGCTTAGTGGTGCTTATATAAATATATTTTACCACTTAATATTAAAGAAAATATTTATAAAAATATAGTAATAAATCTCAATTTTAACAAAACATTTCAATATATCAAGTATTCTCAATAACAAACTAATGCAATATTTTGATTACACAAAATAATAATTTTAACTTTATAAAAACCAATCATGCTACACTACACTTTCGGTATTGCAACTTTACCCTTATTAAACTATTTCATTTAAGACTTGCTTTCGCATCTGTTAACATTACTCTTATTACATTTTATTTTGTTATTTAGTATGCCTCACTTCTCAGATTTACATATAGGACATATACGTTCAATTTTATGACTTTAGCACTTTGATTTAGTACTATAGTTTGGTACACTTTGTTTCAATTATCACTATATGCACTTTCAATTATTATAACACTTAGAAAATTATTGATTAATTCAATATTTTGAACATAACTAGTTTATTTGGTGCTTTAGCAATTTTGTTCGAAGTGTTATTATATACATTATCAATCACTTTCACATTGAAACATAGTAAGTCAATTTAAAATAATTGACTTATAATATTGTTTCATGTTTCTTTCAATATTCATAACATTATATTCACATATATTTTCTTGCCCTCATATACTGAGCTGTAAATCCTAGGTCTAGATAGAGGGTCACTAATGGCAAATAAATACCTACTGTAAGTATATAGCCAAAGGCCCACTATAGAGAAAGGGACCAAAGGTCCTCTATGACTCAAAGCGTCTGTAGACTATTAATTTTTGACCCATTCAAATCCAATAGTCTAAAATAATTTTTGTGGTATTTTATTTATTTTAATAATATTTTAATTACTAATAATATATAATAGTTATTTTTAATAAAAATAAAAAAAAATAAAAAATAAAAAATAAAAAAATAGACGGATCTGCGAGGGACGCATGGCAGCGCTGCCGCGCGGCAGCCCATTCGCCGCATAAATTGTCTACGGCGAATTGGACAGTGCCCAATTTGCCGCAGATAACAATCTAGGGTGAATTGGGCATTGCCCAATTCACCGCAGCTAGTTCTACGATGAATTAGCTTGCCAGCTAGACCACCGCGCCCGTTTTTGCCAGTGCAGCCCGCTGGCTCGATAGCCCGCGCACTGCCGATTTTTTGACCAAACCTTGTTTTACCTAGTTTTCTAATTTTTCCTAAACAATTGGTATTTCCTTATTAAAATAGGATTAGGACTCTTTATTTTTCTATAAATACTAGCATTAAACACATAGATGGGAGGAGAAGAAAAAAACCTAGAGGACGGCAATCAAAGAACATTAAGGGAAATTGAAAACAGCAAAGCAGAAAGAAAAAAAAGTAGAAAGTAGCAATAAGTATCAATCATCAATCATCAATCCATCAAAGGTAGCAATGCTGCCTTTGTTCATTGTTCATCCAGAAGTCAATTGTGGAGGAACCAACAAACGGAGGTTTGATTATAAATCTTTGATTTTATTATATTTACAACATTCTTACGTTTAGATTCATGGATTGTTAAAGCATATTATAGTATTGCCATATTTTATTTTAAATGTTTCTATTGTTTATCTTGATGTTGAGTCTTTTAGTAACCTAAATTATAAAACCTTAATAGTATGTTTATAAATCGAATTTTCCATTCATCCAGTAGCCTAATTCATTGATTAAATTATCAAAAATCCTAAACTATTCTTCTGTTTCTTAAACTTCAAAAACCCTAAAATATTCTTCTGTTTCTTAAACTTCAAAAACCCTAAATTGTTCTTTTGTTTTCAAAACTTTAAAACTGTTATTTTATTTCCAAAACTTTTAAACCCTAAATTATTCCATTAAAGTCTCACAAACCTAATTGTTTTCCAAAATCTCAATTTATCTACAGAATCAATGTTTCTTTTAAAAAGATAAATCAAAACCTTAATTTATTTTAAAGCTTGTCACCTCATAACCCTAATCCTAATTCTTCTACCAAAGCCACCAAAACCCTAATCCAAATTATTCTACCAAAGCCACCAAAACCCTAATCCAAACTATTCTGCCAAAACACCCAAAACCCTAATCCGAGAAAACCTTAATTTATTCCCAAAATGCCAAAACCCCAGTTTTTAAACCCTTATCCAATAAACCTAAAAAAACCCTCAAACCCTAATTCCAGTTGCCAAACCTAAAAAATCTTAAACACTAATTCCAACCTTTTAAAATTATAGACCATAATTCTCTAAAGCCTAATTTCATTTGTCTAATGATATAAACTTTGGTTTTAGTTATTTATTTGATTTGTTATATGTTTTCATGGATGACTTATTTAATCTGTGATGAATTTATTTCATTTATGAATGAATGAATGGATATTTTCTTTATTATTATTGATTTATTTTGGTACTAATGTAAGAGGTATGTTTCCACTTTGTGGGTACCTCATTATTTAAACCTTATGTAATTTAATTTATTTCATATTTTTAGGATTAATATAAAGGGCACCTTTCCATCTTCCGGTGGGTGTCCTATTCAGTTTTAGACATGGACGATGTAAGGACATGTTTTCATCCTCGGATGGGTGTCCATTTATTTGCTTTGTTTGGACATTGCTTTGATTTTAATATAATGATGCTTTATCTTAAATGTTGCATGTAATATGGATAATATTATTATATTTAAGAATTTTATAATATTAAGACATGCAAAGGAGGCCGGTTTCAATGAACCGGGCGTTGTGGGCGTGCTGGGCCATTTCTCACCATCCCCATACGTACCCAACTTTTTGAACCCATTAGGGGGTTAGGGAGTCCTTAGGAATCGAGTCATCCACCCCTTTCTTTTTCCCGGCCCGTCCGGGTGGCAACTCTATTTTCTTTGGGCTTAGGCTCGTGTTCTCTAAGGCCCCTAGCCTAAATATTGCTGAAGTCGCAAGAACCATTCCACCGGGAGTGGGGGCAAAAATTTCCGCTCATAGTGGCAACTCCACTGGGGATAAGAGAAGTTGATTCCATTGGTCTTTTTATTATTCTATTCTTTCTTATCATGATATTATCCATTGCATCATATTAGATTGCATCGTGTGTGTGAGTTAGGATGTCCATGTTACCAGTGTTGTGTTATGTAAGCGATACCATGCTTTCACTCAAGGTATGGAGATCGAGCATGGCATAACCACTCATAGCCTCATAACATTTGGTATATACTTGCTAACGGAACCTAAGCCTTTTAACCCAAAGACTAAAGCTCATGCAATTGCCCTGGTTACTTTCCCTAGGTTTTTACCCCAAATGCATGTTGTTTGACTATGGTTAATTTATCTTGGTTTAAATCATGGCTTATTTGGTTGTTCTTTTTCTAATATGACTTAATTACATTGTAAGCTCAAAATAAATTTTTCTTTAAAATCAAAAAGACAAAAAAAATTTTAAAACTTTTCAAGATGGTCTTTGACATAAAACTTTTCTAAAAAACAAATCAAAAATTATTTTCTCATGACTCAAATACAAAGTCAAAAATTCATTTTTTCTAAAAATCTTTTTACAATGGGCTTAGAAACAAAATTATTTTCATCCAACCTTTTCTTACAAAGAGCTTGCAAACTATTTAGGTCAATTATGAAATACCAAAAATCAATTGTGAGCCTAGTTTATACTAATAATAATTAATCATGGGCTTGTTTTTTGGCATGAACCACTAGTTACATTTTCAAGTGAGAAATCTATTTATAATAAACCTCTTAATTTAGTTTTAATCCAATATAGCATAAAAGCTATTTTAGTTAAGATTCAATGGATTAAAACCTAATTAATGGGAATTATCATGAACCGATTTTCATTTATAAAATATAGCTATTGGTTGAAACGTCTGAGGAAAATATTCAAAAACAAGATACCCCATGTTGGTATTTTGTTAACCATATATCTAGGAAAAGAGACTCGCCATTTGTGTGTGGAAGTTATAAGGTCGAAAGGAACGTCCTAATTATCTTTCTTTGTTGATTGTTTGTGCATACATGCATACATTTGCATCTCATATAATTGATCCTCTTTGGCTCACAACCCTGTATTACGACAGTTCAAAAGCTTACGACAATCCGACCTACGCTGGAGATAAAGAATCTAGTAGTAACTCAATCACTTGCTCACCAAAAGCAATGGAACCCGAACAAATTCAAAGAATGGTGGATGACGCCCTCAATGCCAAGATGGAAGAAATAAAAGAGGCCCTAGCTGAGACCATGAAGAACCAATTGGCTACAATTTTAGGAAATAATGCCGAAGCATCTACTAGCACTAAGAAGCCAAAGGACAAGGGGAAGGCTAAAGTTGGTGAAGTGGTTTTTGATGATGATAAGGTGATCATTGATGATGATGATGATTGGGCTTAATACTTCCAAGATCCTCAAGACAAGAAGAAAGAGCCAAAGATTGTTGAAAGATTAGCTATGGAGAAAACTGAAACTTCAGATGTTGAAAAGATAATTACGGACTTGGAAAAGAAATTTGAGAAGAAGCTGAAAATAGAAGAAATGTCCAAAGTTGACAAATTGTTTGAGCTAGACGAAGAAGTTCTGTACAAGTTCAAGATGCCATCCTTTGTAAAGTTTGATGGAACCAAAAATCCTCACCTCCATTTGAAGCAGCATATCACTGCTATGCAGTCTGCCCAAGCTACTAATGCTCAAACTCTAAGGTACTTCATGCTCTCATTGGACCCTATTATCCAAAATTGGTTCAATACCTTAGATGATGGCACACAAAAGAGTTGGGATCTACTATACAAGGCCTTCATCCAACAATATGGATACAATGTCGAGATGGAAGTTACCTAATGGAAGTTGAGTCCATTAGACAAAGGCCAAATGAGAATTTTGTGGACTATGTGAAAAGATGGAGAAATAAGGCTGCTTTGCTCAAGAAGAGGCCCGATGAATATGATCAAATAAGGATGATTGCGATAGGGGTGTTGCCTAGTCTTCGTGAATGGATGTCTCATATACTCACCCAAAATTTCAAAGATCTTCTCCAAGCTGGTCTACAAATTGAAGAGTGGGAAAGGGAGAAGAATCATTTTTTTGTAAAATGAAATTATTAGCCTAACAATCAAAATACACAAAAGGAAGCTGATGTTAATGCCACTAGTCAAGGAGGAATGAGGCACTTTTCAGAATTAGGAAAGTTGCTGTCTTGGGTTCTCAATAAGCTACAAAAGAAGGGATTGTTACAACTCTTGACTCCTCGTCCTTTACCTAATCCTCTTCCACCTAACTTTGATACTAATGCATTTTGCCAATTCCATCAAAGGCCTGGACATAAAACGAACAATTGTATGAAGTTGAGGCATGATATCCATAATCTAATTGATAGTGGTAAGCTACCTGAGCCAGACAAGTCCAATACCAAGAACAATCCTTTGCTGAAATTTGGAAGAGTACCACCACAAACAACCTTTATGGTAGGAAAATGATTGGAAGAAGATTTTGTTTTATCGTCCTTTCAAGATGGGAAAATGGAAGATGTGAAAGGAGAAGAAGCTTAACTCAACAAACTTCCCTTGGCTTGTTTGTTTTTCTTGTTTTATTTTCTTTCTTTAATATTTAATTGGAACAATCATGTTTTTCAAATTTAATTTTATTTGAATAAATTACTTTCATCAAAATTTTTGTTGGTCTTTGTTCATTTTGGTGCTCAACCAATGAGGAATCTAGCTTGATATTCATAAATTAATGTATCTAGGCATCATGATTTGAATGACTTTACTAGATGAGGGAATTGCTCCATAGCATTGAGTTGTGTATGCTTACTTAGAGAGAGCTCCTGCATAATTACCTTTGTATAGGTCCTAGTTAGTCTTAGAACATGCTTAGACAAACTTTTGAGGTGAAATTGAACTCTACTTATTTAAGAGAGAAATGATCTAGGCATTGTTTGACGAGCCAATAACTAGTATCCACCTAATTAAATATCAATCCCTAGTTGTTCCTTTGAGCCTTTATAAAATTTTAGCTTTCTTTTTGTCACGACCCAATTTATACATATGTACAGTACATCCACGTACAGTAAGAGGAGCCATCCCGAGAAATCACCAAAGAACACGAAGTGAAAGGAAGCTCTATAGGACAAAAAGGACCTAACTGAAAAGATTGTAAAGTTTTATGGAGGTGGCCGTAATTAACAAAAGTTGTTCTGAAGGTCCTTAATAGTGCCCATAACAGACTCTAAGGATGAAAAGTAGAGAAAAATCGGGTTGAAGCGGAACGCCACGATTTTTCCCGAAAACGCACAGTTTGAGAGATACAGTGGATTCTCGACCAAGGGTATTTTCATCATTCTTGTGATAATAATTTATACACTGGAAAACAAGACATGTAAAGGTATCCGAAGTAAATAGAAGGACTCCGTATTGATCGATGTTGAAGAACGAACCTAAGTGGAGGCCCGAATCACGCAAGGACCAAAAGGGAATTTTTACAAAAGTTAAGGGCATGAGTGTAATTTTTATAAATTAGTTCAAAAGCAAAAATGAATTTTGGAAATGGAAACTAGAGGTTGAAAGGAGGAGAACGGTATGTTTTACGCGTCATAAAACCACCCGGTTAGGAAGAAAAGGCAAAACCTTCAATTGAAGGGTATTTTGGTCTTTTCACTTTCACCCAAGTATCAAGTGGGACATGTATGATAATTTAAGGACCATTTTGGTAATTTTCCAAGGAAGGAAACATGTTGCAATCTTATCCATTTAACCTTTTGTTTTGGCAAAATCCCATCCACATGCTAAAAAGGCAAAGAAGGACACATGTTGCAATCTTATTCATTTAATCTTTTGTTTAGGCAAAATCCCATCCATTAAAAGAAAAGGAAAAAGAAAAAAAAGGAAATAAATTTATATGTACAAACGTGTACATATATGATCCATGCTCTTGAAATCTATAGAATACAAAAAAGCCAAAACACCTTCTCCTTCTCCAAGCAAAGGCCGTGGCCTCCAACAAAAACATTCAACGAATTTCCAAGTTTCTAGGTGAAAATTTAGAAGAAAGTTACCAATTCCAAGGTATGGAAATTCATCTATGGTCTTATTTCTTTCATTGGTTATATTATTTGCAAGATACAAATGAAAGAATAAATATGATGATTATAGAAAATTTAAGAAGTTGAAGAGAAAGTGAAAGAGATGATTTGCACATATAAGATTAATGATAAAAAGGATGACTAGTAGTATTAGTTAGCAAAATAAGGCATGAAGCACTTAAATTTTATTATGTTCTTATTATGGAAGTTATGAAAATTATAGGAAATCAAAGGGATAAAGAAGAAGAAGGGAAGAAAGAATAGGACAAGCAAGGGATAAAGCAAATAAACAAGGTTTGGTACTTAAATCATTGCCTTTTCAATTAATTCATATGTTTTGCATTATGGAACTTTTTGAAATTGCTTTGAAATGATGCCATTATGTGTGGTAAATATGTGGGAAAGTACTCTTGAACCATTTGGAATCAATTGATTGTGAAAAGAATGAAAATAAAACAAACTAGCTAAATTTGCTCAATTATTCATAAACTTTGATGAACTTTTAATCACCCCTTTGGTTTGATTTTTGAAAGAGGGACCCTTAGTCCTTAAATGGTATCACAAAAGGAGTCTAAAAATCAATTTTTCAAGAAAAAAATGAATTCCCCTCAAAATTTGAAAATTGGGCCGAATGGTCCCTTTTGGGCACCATTCTGCAGCTTTCATTTTGGGCAGTTCGTTGAAGGGTCAAACGAAGGAATTTTTTGGCGAAATTTTACATGCATTTAGTTAACTTATGAAAGTGTTTTCCTACAAAAATGCAGGGAAAATAAGTTTATTTACTTGGTCACAAATGTTGCCAAATTTGACTGATTTTCAGCAGTAAAAATAGATTTTACCATTTAGTTGTCGCGCGCCATTGTGTTGCTGAGTTACGCGCCGTGCCACTATTTATTTGGTCATTTTTATAAATGTGTTAAAAATTGAATATTATGATATGGATTGATGTTAAATCATATAAAATGACATGAAGGAGAATTGGAAATGATCAGAAAGGCATCATGACAAGCTATTCCGACAATACATGCATTATGGAAAAATCATGGCTTATTGAATATCACGATAAAATTAATTAATAAATTGTTTACGCTCTACTTGGTTATGAAAGAACCTTTGAGATAAGGGTATGATGCATCATACTATTATTGCAGTACTGCTCATGACGTGACATGATATTCTGGCTAAAGGCCGATGATTACAATGACATGATCAATGATTCAATGAACAATAGCTATTAGCACATGTGCAAGAATTATGATGAAGGATGATGGAATATGCACCATGACGCATATCATCCTATAATATCTCACCATGATGAGATATATTTATCATGACCCGTGCCTTATCTGTTGATGTTCTGTTAAACCAATAGAGCAACCAAAATGATAAAAGCAAGAAAAATGATTTAAATTCAAATTATCAAGTCAAGCCTTTTTACCTTCTGTGTTTTGTATTTATTCCTTTCAATTATTTAAAGTATATAAATGTATGTTCAAATCATTCTTTCATTTTATTTATTTATTGTAATGATTTAAGTACCCACTAAGCAATTTCTTAGCGAGTTTAGTCTCCTTCTAAACTCGTAGGTTAAACGAGGAGACGAGATTGCAGCATGTCCTGCGCAGCTGGCCTTGACTACTACTTTGGGTAGGGGTTTGGATATGATTGATTGTAGCAATATGGCATGTACATAAGCTTGTATGATCTAGCAAATAAATGTATTATACTGAAAAGCTAGAACAAGTACACTGCTAGTAATCTAATAAATCTTATTTGGATTTAGCATTTATGTATGCAAGTATAGAAGTGTAAAGTTTTAGTGCAGGATTTGGTGGAGGATATAAGGGTGATGAATATAGAATTGTTTGAGGAGTGTTGCGATTGTTTGATTGAGATCAAAATTGTTTTAAAAAAAATCAGTTTTGGCGACACTTGGGACCTCCATTTTTAGGGGAGGTTATGGCAAAAATTTTTTAAAATATGCACTTAAAATTGGAAGTAAAATATTAAGACACAACCACCATGAGGTAAAAGTCCATCTTGGTCTATAAACGTAGGCTAAGATGGGGTGTTACATTTAGTGGTATCAGAGCATCGGTTTAGCCGGTCCTGGAAAATTCAACATAGGAGGATACACATTTTATGTTGGGAGTGGCCATTACCAATGTAAAATGGGATATCCTATAACAGATAAGAAATGAGAGCATATATCATTTAGGTACGAAATGTCGGTATAGTAGAAAGAATATTATAAATACATAAGTATATGGGGTACATGTGATAAAGGAAAATCTAATAGTGATTACGTACATGCCATATAGGAAAGTTAATGTGTTGAGGCAAGCCAGCTGCTAATCCTTATCACGATATATGTATACGGTATAAGGTTGCAAGAGGCAGAATCACAAAGAGTTATATATCAAGAGAAGGAATCACATGCTTTCGTATCCATAAATGGAGAAATGGGTCTTGGACTTATGCCACAACCCGCAATGGTGGCTGTGGAAGGCCCCGAAGTTTATTTAAGATAGATGACAGTACCATTGCAATAAACGGCAAGAATGGTACCTGTTGCTACCAAAAGAGAAAGGAAGTCCCCAATTGAGAAGTTAAGGAAATATGGGGCTAAAGAATTTAAGGCTAGTAGGGAAGAAGGATTTGAAGAAGTTGAGTACTGTTTGGACAGTACCAGTAGGGCATTGGAACAACTGAGATGCACGCTAGATAAAAGATTTATTTATGCCATGTCCCTTTGGGTAGAAGAAACATACACTTGGTAAAACATACTTAAACGCAAGGAGAAATGAGTTTATATATCTACAGCAAGGAAGAATGACAGTATCTGAGTATGATAGAGAGTTCACCCGCCTCAGTAAGTATGCAAAGAAAATGATAGAAACAAAGCAAGAAAAACGTCAAAGGTTTTGGAAGGATTAAATAATGGAATTAAAGTACAATTAGTAGTCATGGACGTGTTTGAATTTTCAAGATTAGTTGTGAAAGTTTTAGGTATTGAGAGGGTATACATAGATTGGAGAAGTAGACACCAACGTATGCAACAAAAGAGAGTACAAACTTAAAGCTTAGAAAGATTTCGACAAGTTGAGAAGAAGTTTGGAAGTGAAGATAGTTTTGCACAGTAAAGCCGGCGATCGCAAAGCCAAGGATCCGGCCGAGGTTCAAGGCGCCAGACATCCGCAGCCAGTATACCGGGGTCCTTATAAGGGGGTTCCAGGAGAAGGTTAGATAGGCATATATGAATGTAAAAATGAAAATGTATATAAGAAAATGAAATTTGAAGAATGGAATAAAAAGAGGAACAGAATAAGAGGATAAAAGAAAAGTACGTAAAATGTTAAGACCAGACGGTAAGAGATAAAATAGATAGAACTTAGATAACAAAGATGAGTGAACAAAAATAAGTATATGAGAAATTCTCATGTCCGGCCACTAGAGAATATGTACAGTAACCCCATGTACAATATTCATATAAGCAGATGAAGTAAGCGCACTAAGAAGATACTGCTGACCCGACACCGTCGTGTTGAAATTTAGCAGGAAATCAGAGTTAAACGTGCTCGACCAATGATGATGGGTGACCATCCCGTGAAGTCTTAATAAGGTAGGTGACGGACCATATGAGTAGAAACTAGACGAAACCTAATCAAAACAGTGTATTGTGATTCCTCCTGAAAATGCCCCAATGTAATCATCAAAATTAAGAAATTATAAGAAGAAAATATATGAGATTTATGAATTTAGGAAATGATGGAAAAAAAAGAAGAGAGAGAAGAGAGAGAGAGAAATTAAGAACCAAAGAGGTAGAAAGTGCAGAATTAAAATCAGATTAAAAAGGAAAGAATGAAAGTAATAACAACCCAAGGACTAGGTAAAGGAAAAAGGAAAAAGTAACAATTCAAAAATTACTGGAGGATTGGAAAGAAATATAGATTTAAAGGATATATTACTCCTCTATGCAAACACTGTGGATGAAGACATAAGAGTGAATGCTGGTATTTAATAGATGGATGCTGGGAATGCGGGGCACCAGATCGTGTTAGGGTAAACTGCCAGAAAGACAAGTGAATGCACCCGCACCGACAGAAAAATCACGGCCCGCTTTTGGCCGAGGACGAAGCAGGGGAAAGGAAAGTGATTCGAATTTTCAAAGAGTACAATAAGAGACCGTTGACTAGCTCAATTCAAGTACACCAACTAGAGCCTACGCAATGAAAACTTAGAAGAATTACCAGTAGGATATGTTAAGTTCAAAACATTAGTTATAAATCCGATAAGAGACGAGGTAGTTACACACAAGTGATTAAAGAATGTTCTATAGAGTTACATGAAAATGCATTTCCAGAAAATTTAATAAAGTTACCATTCTGAGAATTTGACGTAATGTTGGTATTGGATTGGCTAACAAGGCATAAAACAGTGGTCGATTATAAGAAGAAAGAGAGTAACACTTCATACTCCCCACAAGGAGGAAGTGACAGCAGTGGGAAAGAGAGCCGATTACCTAACCAACGTAACAGCAGCAGTTACAACAAGGCGTTCCATACAAACAGATGTGAGGCACACTTGGTAAGCACTATGGAAGCAAAGAAGAATGTGATAAAGATTCAAGAGGTATCAACAATGCGTAATTTTCTCGATGTTTCTTTAGACGAGCTACCCGGATTATCACCTAAGAGAAAAGTAGGATTCAATATAAATGTATATCCGGGAACTGCACCGGTGTCGGTTGCCTCATACCAAATGGTACCAGCGGAATCCAAAGAAATGAAAACGCAATTATAGGAGCTACTCGACAAGGGTCTTATACAGCCAAGTATTTCTTCATGGGGCACGCCAGTACTCTTCGTCAAGAAGAAAGATAAATCCTTAAGGTCATATGTGAACTATAAGTAGTTGAATGAGCTTACGATTAAGGATAAATATCCATCGATGATGTATTCGACCAACTTAAAGGAACCAAGGTCTTTTAAAAAAAATAAATAAATAATAGATCACCGACTGGGATATCAGCAGCTGTGGATCAAAGGAAAAGACATTCCAAAGACTACATCTAGAACTCGATACGGACATTATAAGTTCCTTGTAATGCCTTTTGAGCCCACAAATGTGTCAGCAGTATTCATGGATTTAATGAATCATATCTTTCATCCATATTTTGACCAATTTGTAAATGGTGTTCATAGATGACACCTTCGTTTATTTAAGGAACAAAAAAGAATACGATCGATACTTTTGCATAGTATTGCAAATGTTGCGAGAGAAGCAGTTGTACGTCAAACATGACAAATGCGAGTTTCGATTGGAAAAAAAAATGACATTCTTAGAACACACCATATTAGCATAAGGCATTAAAGTAGGTCTTAAGAAAACAAAAGCCATTTTGGAATGGAAAACACCAAAGACAGTAATAGAAGTAAGAATCTTCTTAGGACTGGCTGGGTACTATTAATGTTTTATAAAAGGGTTTTCCATTATTAACATCCCAATGACAAGGTTGTTTCAAAGGAATGCCAAACTCCAATGGACTGATAAATGTTAGAGAAACTTTGAGAAACTAAAGGAAAAGTTAACGAATGCTTCAATACCCATACGGCCCGTGTCCAGTAAAGAATTTGTGATATATAGTGATGCTTCACACATCGGTTAAGGTTATATGCTTATGCAAAAGGATAAAATAGTCGCATAAGTCTCTTGATGATTTAAACCATACGAAAAAAAAAATAATAACCCGGCACACTGTTTGGAATTAACAGTTATCGTATTGGCTTTCAAGATTTGGAGATATGATTTATATGGAGAAAAGTGTTATATTTATACAGACACAAAAGTTATCCGCCAACCCAAGAGGATCTCAATTTATGGTAAGGAAAGTAAACCCAAGTTTTGGAAACAACAGCTAAGTTATAAATTATCATCTAGGAAAAGCTAACGTGGTGGCCGACGCGCTTGGTGGAAAATCGATACCAGCCTTAGGCGCTATAAAGATCAGTTTAAGACTAATGGAAGAAGAAGTACTAGTAGTAGAAATGCAAGCATAAACTATGTTTCTTTTCAAAGAAATTCATCAAGTGCAAAAGGAAAACGAACAAATACAAAAATGGACCAAGCAAGTGCAAGGAGGAAAGGATATAAAATTCTAAATTTCTAAGAACAGTAGTTTGTATTATGACAATAGAGAAATGATACTAACAATGGGAGACATAAGAAAGAAAATTTTTTCGAAAAGCATATAGTAGTCTCTACGCAATGCATCCAGGAGTTACAAATGTATCAATATCTAAAGAAGTTTTAAGGGTAGCTTGGAATGAAGAGAGATATTGTTGATTTTATGACCAAATGTTTAATATGTCAACAAGCAAAAGCGAAACATCGAATACTATCGGGACTGTTACAACTAATTCCCACTCTAGTATGGAAATGGGAGCATATCACTATGGATTTCGTCATAGAACTACCAATGACATGAGGCCGGCATGACGTTGTTCGAATAATCGTTGACTGCCTAACTGAGTTAGCTCATTTTCTACTTTTTCAAATGGATTATTCAATAGATAAGTTGGTGGAAATGTACGCCAAGGAAATTGTACGATTACACAGGATTCCAATGTCTATCATTTTAGGCAGAGGTCCACAGTTCACCATGAATTTATGGAAGAAGTCGCAAACAGCTTCTGAAACCCAAACAAATTATAGAACTGCCTTTCACCCGTAAACAGATGGACGATTTGAAAGAGTAATCCAAATTTTGGGAGGACGTATTAAGAGTATGTGTTATAGAATTTAAGGGTGGCTGGAATAGGTATTTGAGTTTAATTGAATATGCATATAACAATGACTATTAATTCAGCAAACGGTGACGCCCTATAAAGAATTATATGAAAGAAAACATGGAACACCAGAGTGTTGGACGGAATAATGTAAAGACAAGATAAAATCATATGCGGGTAGGTAGGAGCAAAATCATATGCGGACTCGAAACGAAGGGACATAGAACTCTAAGTGGAAGACAAGATTTTTCTTAAGATTTTCCCATGAAAGAAGGTATTAAGATTTAAGCAGAAAAGTAAGTTAAGCCTTAGGCTTATTGGACTATACGAGATCATCGAACGCATAGATCAATAGCCTATCGGTTAACTCTATTACCAGAACTAAACAAAATACATAATGTTTTTCACGTTTCAATGATAAGGCAATATCGTTTGAACTTCACACACGATATAAAGACACAAAACATCAGAGTCCAATCTAACCTAAATTATGAAGAAGAACCAATAGAAATTTTAGCACAAAAAGTCAAAGGATTAAGAAATAAGAGAATTCCTCCAGTTAAAGTGCGGCGAAGGAACCATAGAATGGAAGAGATAATTTGGGAAAGAGAAGGAATAATGGGGATGGAAGCCTAAATTTTACACCCGATCGGCTTCGGGACGAAGCCTAAATTTTAGAGGGGAATAAATGTCATGACCCAATTTGTACATATGTACAGTACATCCATGTACAGTACATCTGTGTACAGTAAGAGGAGCCATCCCGAGAAATCACCAAAGAACACGAAGTGAAAGGAAGCTCTATAGGACAAAAAGGACCTAACTGAAAAGATTGTAAAGTTTTGTGGAGGTGGCCGTAATTAACAAAAGTTGTTCTGAAGGTCCTTAATAGTGCCCATAACAGACTCTAAGGATGAAAAGTAGAGAAAAATCGGGTTGAAGCGGAACGCCACGATTTTTCCCGAAAACGCACAGTTTGAGAGATACAGTGGATTCTCGACCAAGGGTATTTTCATCATTCTTGTGATAATAATTTATACACTGGAAAACAAGACATGTAAAGGTATCCGAAGTAAATAGAAGGACTCCGTATTGATCGATGTTGAAGAACGAACCTAAGTGGAGGCCCGAATCACGCAAGGACCAAAAGGGAATTTTTACAAAAGTTAAGGGCATGAGTGTAATTTTTATAAATTAGTTCAAAAGCAAAAATGAATTTTGGAAATGGAAACTAGAGGTTGAAAGGAGGAGAACGGTATGTTTTACGCGTCATAAAACCACCCGGTTAGGAAGAAAAGGCAAAACCTTCAATTGAAGGGTATTTTGGTCTTTTCATTTTCACCCAAGCATCAAGTGGGACATGTATGATAATTTAAGGACCATTTTGGTAATTTTCCAAGGAAGGACACATGTTGCAATCTTATCCATTTAACCTTTTGTTTTGGCAAAATCCCATCCACATGCTGAAAAGGCAAAGAAAGACACATGTTGCAATCTTATTCATTTAATATTTTGTTTTGGCAAAATCCCATCCATTAAAAGAAAAAGAAAAAGAAAAAAAAAGGAAATAAATTTATATGTACAAACGTGTACATATATGATCCATGCTCTTGAAATCTCTAGAATACAAAAAAGCCAAAACACCTTCTCCTTCTCCAAGCAAAGGCCGTGGCCTCCAACAAAAACATTCAAGGAATTTCTAAGTTTCTAGGTGAAAGTTTAGAAGAAAGTTACCAATTCCAAGGTAAGGAAATTCATCTATGGTCTTATTTCTTTCATTGGTTATATTATTTGCAAGATACAAATGAAAGAATAAATATGATGATTATATAAAATTTAAGAAGTTGAAGATAAAGTGAAAGAGATGATTTGCATAAGATTAATGATAAAAAGGATGACTAGTAGTATTAGTTAGCAAAATAAGGCATGAAGCACTTAAATTTTATTATGTTCTTATTATGGAAGTTATGAAAATTATAGGAAATCAAAGGGATAAAGAAGAAGAAGGGAAGAAAGAATAGGACAAGCAAGGGATAAAGCAAATAAACAAGGTTTGGTACTTAAATCATTGCCTTTTCAATTAATTCATATGTTTTGCATTATGGAACTTTTGAAATTGCTTTGAAATGATGCTATTATGTGTGGTAAATATGTGGGAAAGTACTCTTGAACCATTTGGAATCAATTGATTGTGAAAAGAATGAAAACAAAACAAACTACCTAAATTTGCTCAATTATTCATAAACTTTGATGAACTTTTAATCACCCCTTTGGTTTGATTTTTGAAAGAGGGACCCTTAATCCTTCAATGGTATCATAAAAGGAGTCTAAAAATCAATTTTGCAAGAAAAAAATGAATTCCCCTCAAATTTTGAAAATTGGGCCGAATGGTCCCTTTTGGGCACCATTCTGCAGCTTTCATTTTGGGCAGTTCGTTGAAGGGGCAAACGAAGGAAGTTTTCGACGAAATTTTACATGAATTTAGTTAACTTATGAAAGTGTTTTCTTGAAAAAATTCAGGAAAAAATAAGTTTATTTACTTGGTCAAAATGGTTGTCAAATTTGACTAATTTTCAGCAGTAAAAACAAATTTTACCATTTAGTTGTCGCGCGCCTTTGTGTTGCTGAGTTACGCGCTGCGCCACTATTTATTTGGTCATTTTTCTAAATGTGTTAAAACTTGAATATTATGATATGGATTGATGTTAAATCATATAAAATGACATGAAGGAGAATTGGTAATGATCAGAAAGGCATCATGACAAGCTATTCCGACAATACATGCATTATGGAAAAATCATGGCTTATTGAATATCATGATCAAATTAATTAATAAATTGTTTACACTCTACTTGGTTATGACAGAACCCTTGAGATAAGGGTATGATGCATCATACTATTATTGCAGTACTTCTCATGACATGACATGATATTCCGGCTAAAGGCCGATGATTACAATGACATGATCAATGATTCAATGAACAATGGCTATTAGCACATGTGCAAGAATTATGATGAAGGATGATGGAATATGCACCGTGACGCATATCATCCTGTAATATCTCACCATGACGAGATATATTTATCATGACCCATGCCTTATCCGTTGATGTTCTGTTAAACCAGTAGAGCAACCAAAATGATAAAAGCAAGAAAAATGATTTAAATTCAAATTATTCAGTTAAGCCTTTTTACCTTCTGTGTTTTGTATTTATTCCTTTCAATTATTTAAAGTATATAAATGTATGTTCAAATCATTCTTTCATTTTATTTATTTATTGCAATGATTTAAGTACCCACTAAGTAATTGCTTAGCGAGTTTAGTCTCCTTCTAAACTCGTAGGTTAAACGAGGAGACGAGATTGCAGCATGTCCTGCGCAGCTGGCCTTGACTACTACTTTGGGTAGGGGTTTGGATATGATTGATTGTAGCAATATGGCATGTACATAAGCTTGTATGATCTAGCAAATAAATGTATTATACTGAAAAGCTAGAACAAGTACACTGCTAGTAATCTAATAAATCTTATTTGGATTTAGCATTTATGTATGCAAGTATAGAAGTGTAAAGTTTCAGTGCAGGATTTGGTGGAGGATATAAGGGTGATGAATATAGAAGTGTTTGAGGAGTGTGTGTTTGATTGAGATAAAAATTGTTTTAAAAAAAAATCAGTTTTGGCGACACTTGGGACCTCCATTTTTAGGGGAGGTTATGGCAAAATTTTTTTAAAATATGCACTTAAAATTGGCTAAGTAAAATATTAAGACACAACCACCATGAGGTAATAGTCCATCTTAGTCTATAAACGTAGGCTAAGATGGGGTGTTACACTTTTCATTGGATTACAAACCCAACAACCTACCCTGAGCTGTTGTGATACTTTTGACAAGTCTTATGATCACTAAGGTAAAGAGGCAAGAAGATCAAAGAAAGGAATGAATAGTCAAGATCATAAGGATAGTTGATGTTCTCAAGACCATAAGGGTAGTTGAAGTTCACCTAATATCTCCAATCTATCCAGATAACATCAGAGTAACAAATGATTTATCCCTGTTGAGGGAGATTTATGTCACTCCACTCATACATTATTGGAAACCCAAGTTGGTACATACAAGACAACTCTTTTAGAGCTAGAACAAAAAAAAAAGAAGAGAAAGAAGAAAAGAAAAGAAGAAGAAAAAAGAGAAGAAGAAAAAAAAAGGACAAAAGAAAAAAAAGGACAAAAGAAAAAAAAAGGAAAAGAAAAAAAAAAGAAAGATAAAGCCTGAAAAGGCGGTTCAGAAAGCCAACTGAGTTCTCTTTTACCTAAAGCAGCAAAAGGCTTCCATTTGGTTTATAAGGACAGTTTGACTTGAATTGGTCCAACCCACCCAAAGATTCGATCAAAATTAGAGAGATAGAAGAAAGGTCATCCAGTTATTAAAAGTCCTATGCTTGACAGTCCTACAGGAAAGAAGAACACAATGATAAAATGCTCAAAGAAAGAGAAGAATAAGATAAATAAAAAGAATGAAAAGGGAGAAGAAGAAAAGAAACGAATTTAGGTACCAAACTTTTTGCAATGGTAAAGACTGTCCTAATCAAGATCCAGATTAATGCCAAGAAGATAGAAGAAATTTGGAGTCTAACAAAATTGCTCCCAGCTGCCTAAAGTTCAAATAAGAAATTTGTAATGTGAGGGTCTGTCCATTGTGTCACAATAGTCCCAACTTACAAATGGACTTCATTTAAACCTAAGTCCCTTATAGACCACATTTCAAGCCTATCAAAGACCTGTTGATCTCTCTTGGTAGGTAGAGCCTATTAGTGGAGATAGTTTGGATAAGCATGCATATGAGATAGATAATATTCAAACTCAAATGAGACTTTTGGCCAAGTAATGTATATGTGCCTATCTAAAGTGCAACAATTCTTGCTTAAATAGAAATGATTCCCGAGTTTAATACGGTAACTAGGGTTGTCATGTTATAGATATGTTAATTTGAAAAATCAAGTCCTGAGGTAAATTGACATTAATTTGGCAAAGCCAACATTTGATTTCAAAATAAAAATTGAAAATTGAAAATTCAAAAAAAAAATTTACAAAGCCTTCAAGTTATGGGAAGTATGTCGAATCATTGAACCTCCAAAGGACACATTGGGCAAAGGAAATGATTATTGGCAAGATAATGAAGAAGCTACCAACTGACATGCTGAATCATAATTTAAAATGGATGTATCTCTGCTGTTTGGGGCCTCCATTATTCATATTTTCAACATCTTGAAGATAAGAGCCATAAATGTGAAGCATTGTGTCATTCCAAAGCAAGACCTGAATGAGCATCTGAAAGGAACCAATGAGAACACTTCTCCTGATCACCTCGATCTGTGAGTCAATGAAACTGCTGTGAGTATTATTCATGCATATCATGCATACATGAGCATATCACATTGCATTTTTCTTGTATTGTCTACTCTTTGTCAAAGTGAACAACAAACAACCTGTAAAGTAAAGAATCAAAAGAAGATATTGAATCAAGGGGGCATGGAAAGCCTATTGCTTGAGGAAGCTCCAGTCATTTTGCAAAAGAGGAAATACATGCTTGTCCGAAGAACTAGACAATCTATAAACATCAACCAAAGCCCGCATAAAAAATCATGGGTTTTAGCCTACATAGAGGGCAAAGTTTCTCCCTTTCAAATTTTTAAATTTATATGTATAAAACATTTTGAGCGTCACTTCCAATATTTTACCACGTAGGGGGCAAGGAGAATATATGAGGTGTAACACCCCTATACCCCATATAAGTACTATACATATACCTAGTATACATACAGTACGTATATAAAGTATAAGAATGTCACTTTTCATTATAGTTTAAAAACCTTTATCTGAGTTCGAACAATAATTGGAAGAAGATTTTGTTTTATCAACCTTTCAAGATGGGAAAATGGAAGATGTGAAAGGAGAAGAAGCTTAACTCAACAAACTTCCCTTGGCTTGTTTGTTTTTCTTGTTTTATTTTCTTTCTTTAATATTTAATTGGAACAATCATGTTTTTCAAATTTAATTTTATTTGAATAAATTACTTTCATCAAAATTTTTGTTGGTCTTTGTTCATTTTGGTGCTCAACCAATGAGGAATCTAGCTTGATATTCATAAATTAATGTATCTAGGCATCATGATTTGAATGACTTTACTAGATGAGGGAATTGCTCCATAGCATTGAGTTGTGTATGCTTACTTAGAGAGAGCTCCTGCATAATTACCTTTGTATAGGTCCTAGTTAGTCTTAGAACATGCTTAGACAAACTTTTGAGGTGAAATTGAACTCTACTTATTTAAGAGAGAAATGATCTAGGCATTGTTTGACGAGCCAATAACTAGTATCCACCTAATTAAATATCAATCCCTAGTTGTTCCTTTGAGCCTTTATAAAATTTTAGCTTTCTTTTTGTCACGACCCAATTTATACATATGTACAGTACATCCACGTACAGTAAGAGGAGCCATCCCGAGAAATCACCAAAGAACACGAAGTGAAAGGAAGCTCTATAGGACAAAAAGGACCTAACTGAAAAGATTGTAAAGTTTTATGGAGGTGGCCGTAATTAACAAAAGTTGTTCTGAAGGTCCTTAATAATGCCCATAACAGACTCTAAGGATGAAAAGTAGAGAAAAATCGGGTTGAAGTGGAACGCCACAGTTTTCCCCGAAAACGCACAGTTTGAGAGATACAGTGGATTCTCGACCAAGGGTATTTTCATCATTCTTGTGATAATAATTTATACACTAGAAAACAAGACACGTAAAGGTATCTGAAGTAAACAGAAGGACTCCGCAGTGATCGATGTTGAAGAACGAACCTAAGTGGAGGCCCGAATCACGAAAGGACCAAAAGGGAATTTTTACAAAAGTCAATGGCATGAGTGTAATTTTTATAAATTAGTTCAAAAGCAAGAATGAATGTTGGAAATGGAAACTAGAGGTTGAAAGGAGGAGAACGGTACATTTTACGCGTCGTAAAACCACCCGGTTAGGAAGAAAAGGCAAAACCTTTAATTGAAGGGTATTTTGGTCTTTTCACTTTCACCCAAGTATCAAGTGGGACATGTATGATAATTTAAGGACCATTTTGGTAATTTTCCAAGGAAGGAAACATGTTGCAATCTTATCCATTTAACCTTTTGTTTTGGCAAAATCCCATCCACATGCTAAAAAGGCAAAGAAGGACACATGTTGCAATCTTATTCATTTAATCTTTTGTTTAGGCAAAATCCCATCCATTAAAAGAAAAGGAAAAAGAAAAAAAAGGAAATAAATTTATATGTACAAACGTGTACATATATGATCCATGCTCTTGAAATCTATAGAATACAAAAAAGCCAAAACACCTTCTCCTTCTCCAAGCAAAGGCCGTGGCCTCCAACAAAAACATTCAACGAATTTCCAAGTTTCTAGGTGAAAATTTAGAAGAAAGTTACCAATTCCAAGGTATGGAAATTCATCTATGGTCTTATTTCTTTCATTGGTTATATTATTTGCAAGATACAAATGAAAGAATAAATATGATGATTATAGAAAATTTAAGAAGTTGAAGAGAAAGTGAAAGAGATGATTTGCACATATAAGATTAATGATAAAAAGGATAACTAGTAGTATTAGTTAGCAAAATAAGGCATGAAGCACTTAAATTTTATTATGTTCTTATTATGGAAGTTATGAAAATTATAGGAAATCAAAGGGATAAAGAAGAAGAAGGGAAGAAAGAATAGGACAAGCAAGGGATAAAGCAAATAAACAAGGTTTGGTACTTAAATCATTGCCTTTTCAATTAATTCATATGTTTTGCATTATGGAACTTTTGAAATTGCTTTGAAATGACGCCATTATGTGTGGTAAATATGTGGGAAAGTACTCTTGAACCATTTGGAATCAATTGATTGTGAAAAGAATGAAAACAAAACAAACTAGCTAAATTTGCTCAATTATTCATAAACTTTGATGAACTTTTAATCACCCCTTTGGTTTGATTTTTGAAAGAGGGACCCTTAGTCCTTAAATGGTATCACAAAAGGAGTCTAAAAATCAATTTTTCAAGAAAAAAATGAATTCCCTCAAAATTTGAAAATTGGGCCGAATGGTCCCTTTTGGGCACCATTCTGCAGCTTTCATTTTGGGCAGTTCGTTGAAGGGTCAAACGAAGGAATTTTTTGGCGAAATTTTACATGCATTTAGTTAACTTATGAAAGTGTTTTCCTGCAAAAATTCAGGAAAAATAAGTTTATTTACTTGGTCACAAATGTTGCCAAATTTGACTGATTTTCAGCAGTAAAAATAGATTTTACCATTTAGTTGTCGCGCGCCATTGTGTTGCTGAGTTACGCGCCGTGCCACTATTTATTTGGTCATTTTTATAAATGTGTTAAAAATTGAATATTATGATATGGATTGATGTTAAATCATATAAAATGACATGAAGGAGAATTGGAAATGATCAGAAAGGCATCATGACAAGCTATTCCGACAATACATGCATTATGGAAAAATCATGGCTTATTGAATATCACGATAAAATTAATTAATAAATTGTTTACGCTCTACTTGGTTATGAAAGAACCTTTGAAATAAGGGTATGATGCATCATACTATTATTGCAGTACTGCTCATGACGTGACATGATATTCTGGCTAAAGGCCGATGATTACAATGACATGATCAATGATTCAATGAACAATAGCTATTAGCACATGTGCAAGAATTATGATGAAGGATGATGGAATATGCACCATGACGCATATCATCCTATAATATCTCACCATGATGAGATATATTTATCATGACCCGTGCCTTATCTGTTGATGTTCTGTTAAACCAATAGAGCAACCAAAATGATAAAAGCAAGAAAAATGATTTAAATTCAAATTATCAAGTCAAGCCTTTTTACCTTCTGTGTTTTGTATTTATTCCTTTCAATTATTTAAAGTATATAAATGTATGTTCAAATCATTCTTTCATTTTATTTATTTATTGTAATGATTTAAGTACCCACTAAGCAATTTCTTAGCGAGTTTAGTCTCCTTCTAAACTCGTAGGTTAAACGAGGAGACGAGATTGCAGCATGTCCTGCGCAGCTGGCCTTGACTACTACTTTGGGTAGGGGTTTGGATATGATTGATTGTAGCAATATGGCATGTACATAAGCTTGTATGATCTAGCAAATAAATGTATTATACTGAAAAGCTAGAACAAGTACACTGCTAGTAATCTAATAAATCTTATTTGGATTTAGCATTTATGTATGCAAGTATAGAAGTGTAAAGTTTTAGTGCAGGATTTGGTGGAGGATATAAGGGTGATGAATATAGAATTGTTTGAGGAGTGTTGCGATTGTTTGATTGAGATCAAAATTGTTTTAAAAAAAAATCAGTTTTGGCGACACTTGGGACCTCCATTTTTAGGGGAGGTTATGGCAAAATTTTTTTAAAATATGCACTTAAAATTGGAAGTAAAATATTAAGACACAACCACCATGAGGTAAAAGTCCATCTTGGTCTATAAACGTAGGCTAAGATGGGGTGTTACATTTAGTGGTATCAGAGCATCGGTTTAGCCGGTCCTGGAAAATTCAACATAGGAGGATACACATTTTATGTTGGGAGTGGCCATTACCAATGTAAAATGGGATATCCTATAACAGATAAGAAATGAGAGCATATATCATTTAGGTACGAAATGTCGGTATAGTAGAAAGAATATTATAAATACATAAGTATATGGGGTACATGTGATAAAGGAAAATCTAATAGTGATTACGTACATGCCATATAGGAAAGTTAATGTGTTGAGGCAAGCCAGCTGCTAATCCTTATCACGATATATGTATACGGTATAAGGTTGCAAGAGGCAGAATCACAAAGAGTTATATATCAAGAGAAGGAATCACATGCTTTCGTATCCATAAATGGAGAAATGGGTCTTGGACTTATGCCACAACCCGCAATGGTGGCTGTGGAAGGCCCCGAAGTTTATTTAAGATAGATGACAGTACCATTGCAATAAACGGCAAGAATGGTACCTGTTGCTACCAAAAGAGAAAGGAAGTCCCCAATTGAGAAGTTAAGGAAATATGGGGCTAAAGAATTTAAGGCTAGTAGGGAAGAAGGATTTGAAGAAGTTGAGTACTGTTTGGACAGTACCAGTAGGGCATTGGAACAACTGAGATGCACGCTAGATAAAAGATTTATTTATGCCATGTCCCTTTGGGTAGAAGAAACATACACTTGGTAAAACATACTTAAACGCAAGGAGAAATGAGTTTATATATCTACAGCAAGGAAGAATGACAGTATCTGAGTATGATAGAGAGTTCACCCGCCTCAGTAAGTATGCAAAGAAAATGATAGAAACAAAGCAAGAAAAACGTCAAAGGTTTTGGAAGGATTAAATAATGGAATTAAAGTACAATTAGTAGTCATGGACGTGTTTGAATTTTCAAGATTAGTTGTGAAAGTTTTAGGTATTGAGAGGGTATACATAGATTGGAGAAGTAGACACCAACGTATGCAACAAAAGAGAGTACAAACTTAAAGCTTAGAAAGATTTCGACAAGTTGAGAAGAAGTTTGGAAGTGAAGATAGTTTTGCACAGTAAAGCCGGCGATCGCAAAGCCAAGGATCCGGCCGAGGTTCAAGGCGCCAGACATCCGCAGCCAGTATACCGGGGTCCTTATAAGGGGGTTCCAGGAGAAGGTTAGATAGGCATATATGAATGTAAAAATGAAAATGTATATAAGAAAATGAAATTTGAAGAATGGAATAAAAAGAGGAACAGAATAAGAGGATAAAAGAAAAGTACGTAAAATGTTAAGACCAGACGGTAAGAGATAAAATAGATAGAACTTAGATAACAAAGATGAGTGAACAAAAATAAGTATATGAGAAATTCTCATGTCCGGCCACTAGAGAATATGTACAGTAACCCCATGTACAATATTCATATAAGCAGATGAAGTAAGCGCACTAAGAAGATACTGCTGACCCGACACCGTCGTGTTGAAATTTAGCAGGAAATCAGAGTTAAACGTGCTCGACCAATGATGATGGGTGACCATCCCGTGAAGTCTTAATAAGGTAGGTGACGGACCATATGAGTAGAAACTAGACGAAACCTAATCAAAACAGTGTATTGTGATTCCTCCTGAAAATGCCCCAATGTAATCATCAAAATTAAGAAATTATAAGAAGAAAATATATGAGATTTATGAATTTAGGAAATGATGGAAAAAAAAGAAGAGAGAGAAGAGAGAGAGAGAAATTAAGAACCAAAGAGGTAGAAAGTGCAGAATTAAAATCAGATTAAAAAGGAAAGAATGAAAGTAATAACAACCCAAGGACTAGGTAAAGGAAAAAGGAAAAAGTAACAATTCAAAAATTACTGGAGGATTGGAAAGAAATATAGATTTAAAGGATATATTACTCCTCTATGCAAACACTGTGGATGAAGACATAAGAGTGAATGCTGGTATTTAACAGATGGATACTGGGAATGCGGGGCACCAGATCGTGTTAGGGTAAACTGCCAGAAAGACAAGTGAATGCACCCGCACCGACAG
The DNA here is from genome assembly GCA_947685225.1 of Garcia nutans. NCBI lineage: Eukaryota > Viridiplantae > Streptophyta > Magnoliopsida > Malpighiales > Euphorbiaceae > Garcia > Garcia nutans. Next base: position 40,141,862 of record CANTUV010000003.1, read on the forward strand.
AAAAATCACGGCCCGCTTTTGGCCGAGGACGAAGCAGGGGAAAGGAAAGTGATTCGAATTTTCAAAGAGTACAATAAGAGACCGTTGACTAGCTCAATTCAAGTACACCAACTAGAGCCTACGCAATGAAAACTTAGAAGAATTACCAGTAGGATATGTTAAGTTCGAAACATTAGTTATAAATCCGATAAGAGACGAGGTAGTTACACACAAGTGATTAAAGAATGTTCTATAGAGTTACATGAAAATGCATTTCCAGAAAATTTAATAAAGTTACCATTCTGAGAATTTGACGTAATGTTGGTATTGGATTGGCTAACAAGGCATAAAACAGTGGTCGATTATAAGAAGAAAGAGAGTAACACTTCATACTCCCCACAAGGAGGAAGTGACAGCAGTGGGAAAGAGAGCCGATTACCTAACCAACGTAACAGCAGCAGTTACAACAAGGCGTTCCATACAAACGGATGTGAGGCACACTTGGTAAGCACTATGGAAGCAAAGAAGAATGTGATAAAGATTCAAGAGGTATCAACAATGCGTAATTTTCTCGATGTTTCTTTAGACGAGCTACCCGGATTATCACCTAAGAGAAAAGTAGGATTCAATATAAATGTATATCCGGGAACTGCACCGGTGTCGGTTGCCTCATACCAAATGGTACCAGCGGAATCCAAAGAAATGAAAACGCAATTATAGGAGCTACTCGACAAGGGTCTTATACAGCCAAGTATTTCTTCATGGGGCACGCCAGTACTCTTCGTCAAGAAGAAAGATAAATCCTTAAGGTCATATGTGAACTATAAGTAGTTGAATGAGCTTACGATTAAGGATAAATATCCATCGATGATGTATTCGACCAACTTAAAGGAACCAAGGTCTTTTCAAAAAAAAAAAAAATAAATAATAGATCACCGACTGGGATATCAGCAGCTGTGGATCAAAGGAAAAGACATTCCAAAGACTACATCTAGAACTCGATACGGACATTATAAGTTCCTTGTAATGCCTTTTGAGCCCACAAATGTGTCAGCAGTATTCATGGATTTAATGAATCATATCTTTCATCCATATTTTGACCAATTTGTAAATGGTGTTCATAGATGACACCTTCGTTTATTTAAGGAACAAAAAAGAATACGATCGATACTTTTGCATAGTATTGCAAATGTTGCGAGAGAAGCAGTTGTACGTCAAACATGACAAATGCGAGTTTCGATTGGAAAAAAAATGACATTCTTAGAACACACCATATTAGCATAAGGCATTAAAGTAGGTCTTAAGAAAACAAAAGCCATTTTGGAATGGAAAACACCAAAGACAGTAATAGAAGTAAGAATCTTCTTAGGACTGGCTGGGTACTATTAATGTTTTATAAAAGGGTTTTCCATTATTAACATCCCAATGACAAGGTTGTTTCAAAGGAATGCCAAACTCCAATGGACTGATAAATGTTAGAGAAACTTTGAGAAACTAAAGGAAAAGTTAACGAATGCTTCAATACCCATACGGCCCGTGTCCAGTAAAGAATTTGTGATATATAGTGATGCTTCACACATCGGTTAAGGTTATATGCTTATGCAAAAGGATAAAATAGTCGCATAAGTCTCTTGATGATTTAAACCATACGAAAAAAAAATAATAACCCGGCACACTGTTTGGAATTAACAGTTATCATATTGGCTTTCAAGATTTGGAGATATGATTTATATGGAGAAAAGTGTTATATTTATACAGACACAAAAGTTATCCGCCAACCCAAGAGGATCTCAATTTATGGTAAGGAAAGTAAACCCAAGTTTTGGAAACAACAGCTAAGTTATAAATTATCATCTAGGAAAAGCTAACGTGGTGGCCGACGCGCTTGGTGGAAAATCGATACCAGCCTTAGGCGCTATAAAGATCAGTTTAAGACCAATGGAAGAAGAAGTACTAGTAGTAGAAATGCAAGCATAAACTATGTTTCTTTTCAAAGAAATTCATCAAGTGCAAAAGGAAAACGAACAAATTCAAAAATGGACCAAGCAAGTGCAAGGAGGAAAGGATATAAAATTCTAAATTTCTAAGAACAGTAGTTTGTATTATGACAATAGAGAAATGATACTAACAATGGGAGACATAAGAAAGAAAATTTTTTCGAAAAGCATATAGTAGTCTCTACGCAATGCATCCAGGAGTTACAAATGTATCAATATCTAAAGAAGTTTTAAGGGTAGCTTGGAATGAAGAGAGATATTGTTGATTTTATGACCAAATGTTTAATATGTCAACAAGCAAAAGCGAAACATCGAATACTATCGGGACTGTTACAACTAATTCCCACTCTAGTATGGAAATGGGAGCATATCACTATGGATTTCGTCATAGAACTACCAATGACATGAGGCCGGCATGACGTTGTTCGAATAATCGTTGACTGCCTAACTGAGTTAGCTCATTTTCTACTTTTTCAAATGGATTATTCAATAGATAAGTTGGTGGAAATGTACGCCAAGGAAATTGTACGATTACACAGGATTCCAATGTCTATCATTTTAGGCAGAGGTCCACAGTTCACCATGAATTTATGGAAGAAGTCGCAAACAGCTTCTGAAACCCAAACAAATTATAGAACTGCCTTTCACCCGTAAACAGATGGACGATTTGAAAGAGTAATCCAAATTTTGGGAGGACGTATTAAGAGTATGTGTTATAGAATTTAAGGGTGGCTGGAATAGGTATTTGAGTTTAATTGAATATGCATATAACAATGACTATTAATTCAGCAAACGGTGACGCCCTATAAAGAATTATATGAAAGAAAACATGGAACACCAGAGTGTTGGACGGAATAATGTAAAGACAAGATAAAATCATATGCGGGTAGGTAGGAGCAAAATCATATGCGGACTCGAAACGAAGGGACATAGAACTCTAAGTGGAAGACAAGATTTTTCTTAAGATTTTCCCATGAAAGAAGGTATTAAGATTTAAGCAGAAAAGTAAGTTAAGCCTTAGGCTTATTGGACTATACGAGATCATCGAACGCATAGATCAATAGCCTATCGGTTAACTCTATTACCAGAACTAAACAAAATACATAATGTTTTTCACGTTTCAATGATAAGGCAATATCGTTTGAACTTCACACACGATATAAAGACACAAAACATCAGAGTCCAATCTGACCTAAATTATGAAGAAGAACCAATAGAAATTTTAGCACAAAAAGTCAAAGGATTAAGAAATAAGAGAATTCCTCCAGTTAAAGTGCGGCGAAGGAACCATAGAATGGAAGAGATAATTTGGGAAAGAGAAGGAATAATGGGGATGGAAGCCTAAATTTTACACCCGATCGGCTTCGGGACGAAGCCTAAATTTTAGAGGGGAATAAATGTCATGACCCAATTTGTACATATGTACAGTACATCCATGTACAGTACATCTGTGTACAGTAAGAGGAGCCATCCCGAGAAATCACCAAAGAACACGAAGTGAAAGGAAGCTCTATAGGACAAAAAGGACCTAACTGAAAAGATTGTAAAGTTTTGTGGAGGTGGCCGTAATTAACAAAAGTTGTTCTGAAGGTCCTTAATAGTGCCCATAACAGACTCTAAGGATGAAAAGTAGAGAAAAATCGGGTTGAAGCGGAACGCCACGATTTTTCCCGAAAACGCACAGTTTGAGAGATACAGTGGATTCTCGACCAAGGGTATTTTCATCATTCTTGTGATAATAATTTATACACTGGAAAACAAGACATGTAAAGGTATCCGAAGTAAATAGAAGGACTCCGTATTGATCGATGTTGAAGAACGAACCTAAGTGGAGGCCCGAATCACGCAAGGACCAAAAGGGAATTTTTACAAAAGTTAAGGGCATGAGTGTAATTTTTATAAATTAGTTCAAAAGCAAAAATGAATTTTGGAAATGGAAACTAGAGGTTGAAAGGAGGAGAACGGTATGTTTTACGCGTCATAAAACCACCCGGTTAGGAAGAAAAGGCAAAACCTTCAATTGAAGGGTATTTTGGTCTTTTCATTTTCACCCAAGCATCAAGTGGGACATGTATGATAATTTAAGGACCATTTTGGTAATTTTCCAAGGAAGGACACATGTTGCAATCTTATCCATTTAACCTTTTGTTTTGGCAAAATCCCATCCACATGCTGAAAAGGCAAAGAAAGACACATGTTGCAATCTTATTCATTTAATATTTTGTTTTGGCAAAATCCCATCCATTAAAAGAAAAAGAAAAAGAAAAAAAAAGGAAATAAATTTATATGTACAAACGTGTACATATATGATCCATGCTCTTGAAATCTCTAGAATACAAAAAAGCCAAAACACCTTCTCCTTCTCCAAGCAAAGGCCGTGGCCTCCAACAAAAACATTCAAGGAATTTCTAAGTTTCTAGGTGAAAGTTTAGAAGAAAGTTACCAATTCCAAGGTAAGGAAATTCATCTATGGTCTTATTTCTTTCATTGGTTATATTATTTGCAAGATACAAATGAAAGAATAAATATGATGATTATATAAAATTTAAGAAGTTGAAGAGAAAGTGAAAGAGATGATTTGCATAAGATTAATGATAAAAAGGATGACTAGTAGTATTAGTTAGCAAAATAAGGCATGAAGCACTTAAATTTTATTATGTTCTTATTATGGAAGTTATGAAAATTATAGGAAATCAAAGTGATAAAGAAGAAGAAGGGAAGAAAGAATAGGACAAGCAAGGGATAAAGCAAATAAACAAGGTTTGGTACTTAAATCATTGCCTTTTCAATTAATTCATATGTTTTGCATTATGGAACTTTTGAAATTGCTTTGAAATGACGCTATTATGTGTGGTAAATATGTGGGAAAGTACTCTTGAACCATTTGGAATCAATTGATTGTGAAAAGAATGAAAACAAAACAAACTACCTAAATTTGCTCAATTATTCATAAACTTTGATGAACTTTTAATCACCCCTTTGGTTTGATTTTTGAAAGAGGGACCCTTAATCCTTCAATGGTATCACAAAAGGAGTCTAAAAATCAATTTTACAAGAAAAAAATGAATTCCCCTCAAATTTTGAAAATTGGGCCGAATGGTCCCTTTTGGGCACCATTCTGCAGCTTTCATTTTGGGCAGTTCGTTGAAGGGGTAAACGAAGGAAGTTTTCGACGAAATTTTACATGAATTTAGTTAACTTATGAAAGTGTTTTCCTGAAAAAATTCAGGAAAAAATAAGTTTATTTACTTGGTCAAAATGGTTGTCAAATTTGACTAATTTTCAGCAGTAAAAACAGATTTTACCATTTAGTTGTCGCGCGCCTTTGTGTTGCTGAGTTACGCGCTGCGCCACTATTTATTTGGTCATTTTTCTAAATGTGTTAAAACTTGAATATTATGATATGGATTGATGTTAAATCATATAAAATGACATGAAGGAGAATTGGTAATGATCAGAAAGGCATCATGACAAGCTATTCCGACAATACATGCATTATGGAAAAATCATGGCTTATTGAATATCATGATCAAATTAATTAATAAATTGTTTACGCTCTACTTGGTTATGACAGAACCCTAGAGATAAGGGTATGATGCATCATACTATTATTGCAGTACTTCTCATGACATGACATGATATTCCGGCTAAAGGCCGATGATTACAATGACATGATCAATGATTCAATGAACAATGGCTATTAGCACATGTGCAAGAATTATGATGAAGGATGATGGAATATGCACCGTGACGCATATCATCCTGTAATATCACCATGACGAGATATATTTATCATGACCCATGCCTTATCCGTTGATGTTCTGTTAAACCAGTAGAGCAACCAAAATGATAAAAGCAAGAAAAATGATTTAAATTCAAATTATTCAGTTAAGCCTTTTTACCTTCTGTGTTTTGTATTTATTCCTTTCAATTATTTAAAGTATATAAATGTATGTTCAAATCATTCTTTCATTTTATTTATTTATTGCAATGATTTAAGTACCCACTAAGTAATTGCTTAGCGAGTTTAGTCTCCTTCTAAACTCGTAGGTTAAACGAGGAGACGAGATTGCAGCATGTCCTGCGCAGCTGGCCTTGACTACTACTTTGGGTAGGGGTTTGGATATGATTGATTGTAGCAATATGGCATGTACATAAGCTTGTATGATCTAGCAAATAAATGTATTATACTGAAAAGCTAGAACAAGTACACTGCTAGTAATCTAATAAATCTTATTTGGATTTAGCATTTATGTATGCAAGTATAGAAGTGTAAAGTTTCAGTGCAGGATTTGGTGGAGGATATAAGGGTGATGAATATAGAAGTGTTTGAGGAGTGTGTGTTTGATTGAGATAAAAATTGTTTAAAAAAAAATCAGTTTTGGCGACACTTGGGACCTCCATTTTTAGGGGAGGTTATGGCAAAATTTTTTTAAAATCTGCACTTAAAATTGGCTAAGTAAAATATTAAGACACAACCACCATGAGGTAATAGTCCATCTTAGTCTATAAACGTAGGCTAAGATGGGGTGTTACACTTTTCATTGGATTACAAACCCAACAACCTACCCTGAGCTGTTGTGATACTTTTGACAAGTCTTATGATCACTAAGGTAAAGAGGCAAGAAGATCAAAGAAAGGAATGAATAGTCAAGATCATAAGGATAGTTGATGTTCTCAAGACCATAAGGGTAGTTGAAGTTCACCTAATATCTCCAATCTATCCAGATAACATCAGAGTAACAAATGATTTATCCCTGTTGAGGGAGATTTATGTCACTCCACTCATACATTATTGGAAACCCAAGTTGGTACATACAAGACAACTCTTTTAGAGCTAGAACAAAAAAAAAAGAAGAGAAAGAAGAAAAGAAAAGAAGAAGAAAAAAGAGAAGAAGAAAAAAAAAGGACAAAAGAAAAAAAAAGGACAAAAGAAAAAAAAAGGAAAAGAAAAAAAAAAGAAAGATAAAGCCTGAAAAGGTGGTTCAGAAAGCCAACTGAGTTCTCTTTTACCTAAAGCAGCAAAAGGCTTCCATTTGGTTTATAAGGACAGTTTGACTTGAATTGGTCCAACCCACCCAAAGATTCGATCAAAATTAGAGAGATAGAAGAAAGGTCATCCAGTTATCAAAAGTCCTATGCTTGACAGTCCTACAGGAAAGAAGAACACAATGATAAAATGCTCAAAGAAAGAGAAGAATAAGATAAATAAAAAGAATGAAAAGGGAGAAGAAGAAAAGAAACGAATTTAGGTACCAAACTTTTTGCAATGGTAAAGACTGTCCTAATCAAGATCCAGATTAATGCCAAGAAGATAGAAGAAATTTGGAGTCTAACAAAATTGCTCCCAGCTGCCTAAAGTTCAAATAAGAAATTTGTAATGTGAGGGTCTGTCCATTGTGTCACAATAGTCCCAACTTACAAATGGACTTCATTTAAACCTAAGTCCCTTATAAACCACATTTCAAGCCTATCAAAGACCTGTTGATCTCTCTTGGTAGGTAGAGCCTATTAGTGGAGATAGTTTGGATAAGCATGCATATGAGATAGATAATATTCAAACTCAAATGAGACTTTTGGCCAAGTAATGTATATGTGCCTATCTAAAGTGCAACAATTCTTGCTTAAATAGAAATGATTCCCGAGTTTAATACGGTAACTAGGGTTGTCATGTTATAGATATGTTAATTTGAAAAATCAAGTCCTGAGGTAAATTGACATTAATTTGGCAAAGCCAACATTTGATTTCAAAATAAAAATTGAAAATTGAAAATTCAAAAAAAAAAATTACAAAGCCTTCAAGTTATGGGAAGTATGTCGAATCATTGAACCTCCAAAGGACACATTGGGCAAAGGAAATGATTATTGGCAAGATAATGAAGAAGCTACCAACTGACATGCTGAATCATAATTTAAAATGGATGTATCTCTGCTGTTTGGGGCCTCCATTATTCATATTTTCAACATCTTGAAGATAAGAGCCATAAATGTGAAGCATTGTGTCATTCCAAAGCAAGACCTGAATGAGCATTTGAAAGGAACCAATGAGAACACTTCTCCTGATCACCTCGATCTGTGAGTCAATGAAACTGCTGTGAGTATTATTCATGCATATCATGTATACATGAGCATATCACATTGCATTTTTCTTGTATTGTCTACTCTTTGTCAAAGTGAACAACAAACAACCTGTAAAGTAAAGAATCAAAAGAAGATATTGAATCAAGGGGGCATGGAAAGCCTATTGCTTGAGGAAGCTCCAGTCATTTTGCAAAAGAGGAAATACATGCTTGTCCGAAGAACTAGACAATCTATAAACATCAACCAAAGCCCGCATAAAAAATCATGGGTTTTAGCCTACATAGAGGGCAAAGTTTCTCCCTTTCAAATTTTTAAATTTATATGTATAAAACATTTTGAGACTCACTTCCAATATTTTACCACGTAGGGGGCAAGGAGAATATATGAGGTGTAACACCCCTATACCCCATATAAGTACTATACATATACCTAGTATACATACAGTACGTATATAAAGTATAAGAATGTCACTTTTCATTATAGTTTAAAAACCTTTATCTGAGTTCGAACAATAATACATTAAATTTAAAGAACATATACAAAATCATTATAATCTCAATGAACTTATATATTTATAATATTCTTGTATTTACCAAAATTTCATTTATACATATGAATACATTTTTATCGAAAATACAATATAATTAAATTATACATGTATGCATCACCTTCTAGTTGGTCTCGAAATACTCTTACCCTTCTTGTGGCATAACGGTTTAACTTCAGATTAACTACCTATTCACTTGCGCGAGTTACACAATCGCGCTAAGCCCGAGAGCTTAGTAGTACAAATAAATATTATAAACATACATTATAGAAAATCATATTCATATGTTAACTTCATATATCATTATTTTCCTATCATGTTTTCCCATTTCAATTACACCTTTCATATATATATTTCTACTACTTTCATAATTATATACATATACACATATATCATTAACACAAACCACAAACCCATAACTTATTAGAATATTCATATAATAATATTCACAATGTCTACATTCACATCCATATTATACATCATATTGTACTTTCATGCCTCATCATTCAACATAGTTTTTCAATCCATATTCATTTTCAATAATTTACTTATGTATTGTAATCATCTCATTCCATAATTATCATCATATATCTCATAACATTATATCTTATTTCATTCATTTCACATTAAAGCAAAGACAAACATGGGTCTCATTATTCATTCATTTCACATTTCATGAATCACATGTAAACAAAGACAAGCGTGGGCCCAAAAGACACTAATATGTTATTCAAAGTTCAGAGTTACTGCTTTGGTCCATAATCACAATTATCAAGCCCGTAGGCTATATATATATATCTCTATCCATGGATAGTGTAACAGACCCAGTCTCTTGGACCTCAGCCCTGCTAAACTCGAGGAGATCCTCAACCCGGCTAGACTGTTACTGTTTTTGAGGCTTACGACCCAGTCTTTTCACCCCAAAAACATCACATTTCACATTTGTCATTTCACATTTTTCAACTGGAATCGGCTTACGACCCGGTCATTTCACCTATCCAGTGATTCATAGGCATGCCGCCAAACCCAGAACTCTGAAAATTGAATTAACATATTAGGCACACAATCATTTCATTTATCTCTTTATCAATTTCTTTTCATTTCATTTCTCATAATTAAATAGGCATCCATGCCTCAATTATATTTCATTTGCCTTATCAATGCCAACAATCATGGCCTCATATCTCATATCATCTCAACTCACATTAAGCCAATTCATCATAAAATCATATCTTTCACATTTCATATTTCCTTTCATCATCATATAGGCAAATATGCTTCAACCATCTTATTTACATCATTATAACCAACCACATTGATTTTACATCTCATTATATCTCAAATCACAGTAATCAATTCATCATTCAAGTGTATATATAACAAATGACATTAACACACCTTTTACATGATCATCACAACATACACATTATACCAAACAATACATTATTAATATGCATCAACAATGCATTAGATTTCTTAACACATTTACAATCAAATGCGTGTTAAGTCTCAACATCATATGAATGTATGCAATAATTCTTACCTCATGAGCAATCACACCACACCAAAATCATCTCCCAATAATCCTCAACACTTGGATTAGGGCAAAACAACTTCTTCACAACCTAATCCACAAGGAATAACACACACTTACTCAAAGATACACATGAATTCAATACAATTATTCACTTATTAATCTCATACTAGACCCTTAGGTCACAAATTACAAATCAACCTCTCTCTCTAGGACCCCACGGTCGTGGCCTACCAACCCCCACGGGCGTGGCTTAGCAAACAATTCTGCCTAATTATTCTAAAAACCCCTACGGTCGTGGCCTTCTAACCCCCACGGCCGTGGCATAGCAAATGAATCTGTCTCCCTTGCTCAACATCCCCCACGGCCATGGCTTCCAATGGCCACGGTCGTGGTAACCAAAGGCCACGGGCGTGGCATCCAAAATGCCTCTGTTTCCGGACCAAACTCATGTATTCTATGTTTTCAACTTCCTTAAACACAAATATACATCAATCATTCAATTCTCCAACTCATTTATATTAAACCTTTACTAAACAATTTCAACAATCTATCATCATCCTCACAAATAACCATATTATCATCATCTAAATACCAATTTAACATATTTATAAACTTTAATCTTTCACTATCATCATCTTCACACACTACCCAAATCAAATATAAACACAATCAATAAGAATCAACTCAAAGAAATGAACACTTACTTGAACTCTTTACCAAATCTTCAATCTCCACCTTCAATTCTCTTAAAACCCTTAAGAATTTGATGTATATGTAGATAAAATCACATCTCTCTCTCTCTCTCTCTCTCTCTCTCTCTCTCTCTCTCTCTCTTTCTCATTCAAGAAGAAGAAGAAGAAGAAGGAAAGAAGATCTTTTCTTCTTTTTCTCATACTTATCATATATATATATATAATAATAATATAATTAATATTTCTAAAAATCCTCCACCACCACTTTAGTCTTCCCATTGACTTTCTTTTCTTCTTTTTATTATTATTATTATTATTATTATTATTATTATTATTATTATTATTATTATTATTATTATTATTTAATTATAGAAACTTACTTTTCCTACACCTCTTTATACATTATGTATATGTGATGTATATGTGGGTATATGTATATCTCTTATATATTGCTTTTATATTTCCCATGTTTTACAATTACAATATATATATACTTATCATTCTTCATACACCTCTATTTCTTATAATATTTTCTTTTAATTAATTTATCTTCTTTTGACTTTCATTAGTTTAACTTATATATATATATATATCCATAGATACAACATATACACTCTCTTCACTTCTTTTCTCTTTCCATTAATCATATACATTAAATCCATATACAACCATAATTATTCCAAACTTTTAGGGTGTACCTTGGGATATTACATGAGGGGCAACTAAAAATGGCTGAATTTTTGCAAAAGGAAGAACAAAAGAGTGGAACAACCATTTAAGCCAGAATCCTCAACTGATTAAAAGTTAGTCAAATCCAATTCAATCTCGAGTCCAAGTACCCAAATCCAATCTAGTTACGGGTCCAAGTATCCAATCTCGGGTCCAAGTACCCAAATTAAATTCAATCTCGGGTTTAAGTACCCAATCTCGGATCCAAGTATCCAAATCAAATTTAATCTCGGGTCCAAGTACCCAATCTTGGGTCAAAGTACCCAAATCAAATTCAATCCCGAGTCAAAATACCCAATCTTAGGTCCAAGTACCCAAATCAAACCTAATCTCGGGTCTAAGTACCCAAATCAAATTCAATCGCGGGGCGAAGTACCCAATCTCGGGTCCAAGTACCCAAATCAAATTCAGTCTCGGGTCCAAGTACCCAATCTCAAGTCCGAGTACCCAAATCAAATTCAATCTCGGGTCCAAGTACCCAATCTGCGGTGAAATGGGCTGCCGTGCGTCGCTCGCCGATCCGTCCGATTTTTTTTTATATTGTTTATTTTTATTAAAAATAACTATTAAATATTTTTAGTAATTAAAATATTATTAAAATAAATAAAATACCACAAAAATTATTTTGGACTATCGGATTTGAATGGGTTAAAAATTAAGGGTCTACAGTTTGCCCCCTGCTTAAACGATCTGAGACTACGGCAAAAGAGAGATAACAATCTGCGGCGAATTGGGTAGTGGCGAATTGGGCACTGCCTAATTCACTGCAGCTGGGCAAGCCCAATTCTGCGATGAACTGGCTTTCCCAGCCTACTACGCCCATTTTTGACAACGCAGCTCACGGGCCTGACAGCCCGGGCGCTGCCGATTTTTTGACCAAACCTTGTTTTACCCGGTTTTCTAATTTTTCCTAAACAATTGGTATTTTCTTATTAAAATAGGATTAGGACTCTTTATTTACTTATAAATACTAGCATTAAACACATGGATTAGAGGAGGAGAAAAAAACCTAGAGGACGGCAATCAAAGAACATTAAGGGAGATTGAAAATAGCAAAGCAGAAAGAGCAAAAAAAAGAAAGTAGCAACAAGTATCAATCATCAATCATCAATCCATCAAAGGTAGCAACGCTGCCTTTGTTCATTGTTCAACCAGAGACAACTGTGGAGGAACCAACGAATGGAGGTTTGATTATAAATCTTTTATTTGATTATATTTACAACATTCTTACTTTTAGATTCATGGATTGTTAAAGCATGCGATAGTATTGCCATATTTTATTTTAAACGTTTCTGTTATTTATTTTGATGTTGAGTCTTCCAGTAACCTAAATTATTAAACATTTATAGTATGTTTATAAATCAAATTTTCCATTCATCCAGTAGCCTAAGTCATTAATTAAATTATCAAAAACCCTAAACTATTCTTCTATTTCTTAAACTTCAAAAAACCTAAACAATTCTTCTGTTTCTTAAACTTTGAAAACCCTAAACTATTCTTCTATTTCTTAAACTTTTAAAATAATCAATTGTTCTTCTATTTTCAAAACATTAAAACTGCTATTTTATTTCCTAAACTTTTAAACCCTAAATTATTCCATTAAAGTCTCACAAATCTAATTATTTTCCAAAATCTCAATTTATCTCCAGAATCAATGGTTCTTCTAAAAAGATAAATCAAAACCCTAATTTATTTTAAAGTTTGTCGCCCTGTAACCCTAATCCAAATTATTCTACCAAAGCCACCAAAAGCCTAATCCAAATTATTCTACCAAAGCAACCAAAACCCTAATCCAAACTATTTTGCCAAAACAACCAAAACCCTAATCTGAGAAAACCCTAATTTATTCCCAAAATGGCAAAACCCCATTTTTCAAACCCTCATCCAGTAAACCTAAAAAACCCTCAAACCCTTATTCCAGTTGCCAAACCTAAAAAATCTTAAACCCTAATTCCAACCTTTTAAAATTATAGACCCTAATTATCTAAAGCCTAATTTCATTTGTGTAATGATATAAACTTTGGTTTTAGTTATTTATTTGATTTGTTATATGTTTTCATGGATGACTTATTTAATCTGTGATGAATTTATTTCATTTAAGAATGAATGAATGGATATTTTCTTTATTATTATTGATTTATTTTGGTACTAATGTAAGAGGTATGTTTCCACTTTATGGGTACCTCATTATTTAAACATTATGTAATTTAATTTATTTCATATTTTTGGGATTAATGTAAAGGGCATGTTTTCATCTTTTGATGGGTGTCCTATTTAGTCTAGACATGAACAATGTAAGGATATGTTTCCATCCACGGATAGGTGTCCATTTATTTGCTTTGTTTGAACATTTCTTTTATTTTAATATAATGATTTTTATTTTAATTGTTGCATGTAATATAGGTAATATTGTTATACTTAAGAATTTTATAATATTAAGACCTACAAAGGAGGTCGGTTCTAATGAATAGGGCATTGTGGGGGTGCTGGGCCATTTCTGACCTTCCCCAAATGTACCAAACTTTTCAAACCCATTAGGGGGTTGGAGATTCCTTAGGAATTGAGTCATCCACCCCTTTCTTTTTTCCTGCCCTTCCGGTGGCGACTCCATTTTCTCTGGGCTTAGGCTCGTGTTCTCTAAGGCCCCGAGCCTAAATAGTGATGAAGTCGCAAGAACCATTCCACCAGGAGTGGAGGCGAAAATGCCCGCGCACGCATCCACTGATGGGTTAAATGCCAATATTATTGAGACACAAAGGTGTCCTCTATGGCACAAAATGCCTACTGTCACTATAAATGTCCACCATCTGGCTAGCCATTTGACCTAAAATTAGATTTAACATCAGTATAATCATGTTATATATGTTTATTTTACCATTTCTAGTTAGTTCTTTAATTATAATATTTATTATCATAAAACACTTCCTCTTTTATTTGCTCGTTTATCACTGTAAATTTATATGTTAAAAACAATTATGAACTATTATTTCAAACACATTATCATATGAAAAATCATATGTATTTACATAACATTTGTATCCAATTAATTTAGTTAATCGTATTTATTCCTCAATCATTGTTTTCAATTCACTTTCGCGTTTCCACTATAATAATAAAATCTAAGTAGATTTCCACTTATGTTTATTTGATTCTTTCTTTAACATAGTAAAAATCTATGAACTATTATTTCATTTTAAGATTTTGTATACATATATATAATGTATTCACTAGGTTTAACACACTCACTTATATTGATATATGCATATTTCTATATATATATATATACATTTCACTAGCAGTGCATTTCCGTATTATAAACTTTTACTAATTTCTTATACATAACGTTTACTTTCTTAAATATATAAATATCATGAACTTGATCTTGAAGATATCATTTCACTAGAAAGAATAAACTATTTCTGAATCTCATTAGATTTTTTTTTCACATTATCAATTTTGTAGACCCTTGATTTTGGTCCTGACTTGTCCGCTGCCTGAGTTATAAACCTTTTGATTTTATGGTACAATGGTGGAACGTTTAAAACCCTAAAGAGGTTTGTTTTGAAGATTCAATTGGATCTAATTTGATGTTAGGGCATTCGGGGTGTGTAGAAGTCAAACCAGCCTCTCCAATTCAATATGGGACAGCCCATATCGAATTGGGATGCCCCAATTTGATATGGGATAGTCCCATATCGAATTAGGACTCTCCCAATTCGATATGGGACCTTAAATTAAGGTCCCATATTGAATTGCAAGTCCCAATTTGATATGGGACCTTAATTAAAGGTCCCCATATCAAATTGGAAGTCCAATTCGATATGGGATAGGCTCTATATCGAATTGGAGCCTTCCCAATTGGATATGGACTTATGTTTTGATGGGTTTGCTTGGTTTGAGTCCGATATGGTCTCGATGTACTACGTGGTTTTAATTTGATATGAATCAGAGAGGATTCATTTTAAAAACAGAAAACACCCATGACTTTTTAACCTAATGCATGCACGTTGTTATAAGTACAAACTTTAAACCGAGAAAGAGGGAGCAACAATCAGGAACTTTCAACAAATGGCTGCCTTCACCGACTTCTAACTTGAATAGACTTTTGAACTCCAAAAACCTTCAACAAGAGGGATTTTAAATTGGGAGCTAGAGCATACTTTTGGATGGTAACAAAAAGAAATAGCAAGTCTAGACGAGGAAGATTAACAACACAAAACTCTACAAAGGCAGTGTACTCATTGTCTTCGCCAAAGCTCATCTAGAATCTCGTTCAAATAATTTTGGTGGAGCCAACAAATGATAGTATACTTTAATTTAAATAAATTCTATATGTTTTGATTGTTTTAAATATGGAATATGTTTGTTCTTCATCTAATTAAAGTTCCAGTAAGCCATGTATCTCCGATTTTAATTCCTGCCAGTTTTGATGATATTGTACTGTCACTCATATAAAATAAATTTAGTAATCTTTTAGCTTAAGTTCTTTCAAGTGCATGATTATTTAGTCAATATATCCTCACAGTAACCTCATTAAAGTTTTTTTCATATATCTTCACATAAGTTTATTTCTTCTAAAATACAAAACTTTGATCCTATTTTCGTGGGTGTCCTATTTAGTTTTAGACATTGGACGATGTAAGGACATGTTTCCATCCTCGGATGGGTGTCCATTTATTTATTTTGTTTGAACATTGATTTGATTTTAATATAATGATGTTTTATTTTAATTATTGCATTTAGTATGGATAATATCATTATATTTAAGAATTTTATAATATTAAGACCTGAAAAGGAGGCTGATTCCAATGAACCGGGCGTTATGGGAGTGCTGGGTCATTTCTCACCTTCCCCACACGTACCCAACTTTTTGAAGCCATTAGGGGGTTGGAAATTCCTTAGGAATCGAGTCATCCACCCCTTTCCTTTTCCCAAACCGTCCGGGATGCGACTCTATTTTCTCCGGTTTAGGCCCATATTCTTTAAGGTCCCGAGCCTAACAGTGCCAAAGTCGCAAGAACCATTCCACCGGGAGTGGGGATAAAAATCCCCGCTCATAGAGGCGACTCCACTGGGGAGAAGAGAAGTTGATTCCGTTGGTCTTTTTATTATTTAATTCTTTCTTATCATGATATTATCCATTGCATCATTCAGATTGCATCGTGTGCGTGAGATAGGATGCTCGTGTTACCCTTGTTGTGTTATGTAAGGGATACCATACTTTCACTCAAGGTATGGAGATCGAGCATGGCATCACTATTCATAGCCTTATACCATTTGGTATATACTTGCTATGGGAACCTAAGTGTGAATGCGGATTTTCGCCCCCACTCCCGGTGGAATGGTTCTTGCGACTTTAGCATTGTTTAGGCTCGGGGCCTTAGAGAACACGGACCTAAGTCCAGAGAAAATGGAGTCGCCACCCGAATGGGCCAGGAAAAAGAAAGGGGTGGATGACTTGATTTCTAAGGAATCCCCAACCCCTAATGGGTTTGGAAAGTTGGGTACGTGTGGGGAAGGTGAGAAATGGCCCAGCACCGCTATAACGCCCAGTTCATTGGAACCGGCCTCCTTTACAGGTCTTAATATTATAAAATTCTTAAATATAACAATATTATCCATATTACACACAATAGTTGAAATAAAGCATCAATATATTGAAATCAAAACAATGTCCAAGCAAAACAAATAAATGGACACCCATCCGAAGATGGAAACATGCCCTTACATAATCCATGCCTAAATAGGACACCCATCGAAAGGTAGAAATATGTCCTTTACATTGGTTCTAAAATAGAAAAGCAATTTAAATTACACGATATTTAACTAATGAGGTACCCACCAAGTGGAAATATACCTCTTACAACATTTGGAATTCTAAATAAATCGATAAAAGTAAATAACCATTCATCATAAATAAATCATTCATCAAAGGTATTAAACATCAATAGAAAGTAATCATCCATCCATGATAAATTAAATAAACCAAGCATTGAACTTAAATAAATTAAAGCATATAAAATAAATCAAAGCATAATTAAATATAAAATTGAATAAAGCAAATAAAAATTCAAATTAGGGTTTTGGAATTCATGGGTTTAAGCTACTGTAAATTTTAAAAGAATTGACATGGAACAAAGTTTTATAATATAAGAGGTTGATAAAGTTCTTTGATTAGCCAAACTAGTGTTTAAGTGGTAAAATCATGAAATTAGAGTTTGAACACTTTAAAACATTGGATTTATGATTTATGGTTACTGAATTATGGTTTTTAAGCTTACTGTGTTTGAATTTTAATATTTATGTTTATAGGGTTTTAAGGTTTAAAGGATTAGGGTTTAGAAAAATTAGGGTTTAGGTTAGCTAGTTTAGGGTTTATTGTTTTGGGTTTTGTAGTTGAATTAGGGTTTTAGAATTTTAGAATTAAGGTTTCGGAGAATGCATCAGGTTTTAGGATTTGAAAATCAATTGATAATTTTATGAAACTTTATGAAAATAAACAAAACGATTTATGGTTTATAGAAACAGAAAAAATGTTTTTTAGGGTTTTTGGAAAGAAACATAATTCAATTTAGGGTTTAGAAAATTTGGAAAGCAAATTAGGGTTTTGAGATTTTAAAGAAACAAAAATAACAATTTTATGATTTTTGGAAAACAAAGAAACGAATTAAGATTTTTAAACTTTAGAAAAGGTGAATTGAGGTTCTAGGGTTTTTTGGTTTTGAAGAGACAGAAACAACAATTTTAAGATTTTTGAATGATGAAGCTACTGTGAATTAATGAAACAAATAAATAAATTCATACCTTCATTTGTTGGGTCCACCAAAAATCACTTCTTGGATGAACAAGAACAAAGACAAGCTTTGCTGCCTTTGATGGATTGAATTGCTTGTTTGCCCTCTCAAAAAAAAGTTCGATTGATTCAAAGTTTTCCTCCTCAATTTCGGTTTCAAATTTTTCCTCTAAAATCCGATCCCCCTTTTTTGTGTTGTTTTTAGTCTTATTTATAGAAGATTTTTTTATTAATTCTAGTTATTCACATAATATAATGTTAATTAAGAAAAGGAAACCGAAACCTAATTGTATTTGGTTTCGAAAAAATTCGAGTCAGAAAAATTTTGCTGGTGAATAACTGCTGCGGAAAAATTGTGCTGGCAAAAAAAACTGCTGCGGAAAAATTGTGCTGGCGAAAAAGCTGGCGCAGCCTGCAAAATTGGCCTGCTGGCCATTTCGCCCATAGAAACAATCTGCCGCAAGTCGATTTTTTTGTTTATTATTATTATTATTATTTTTTATTAATAAAAATTAGATATTAATGTAAATATTTTTTAATTAAAATAACAAAAATTATTTTGGACTAATTAAAATATATTGGACAATACAAAAATTATTTTGAACTAATTAAAATACATTGGATTGGACTAGGTAAAAAATTAAGGGTCTACACTAAGCCTTTCAACCTAAAGACTAAAGCTCATGTAATTGGCCTAGTTACTTTCTTTAGGTTTTTACCCCAAATGCTTGTTTTTTGACTATCTTGGCTTAAATCATGGCTTATTTGGTTTGTTCTTTTTCTAATATGCCCTAAGTACATTGTGAGTATAAAAATTTTTCTTTAAAATCCAAAAGATGAAAGCTATTTTTAAAACTTTTCAAGATGGTATTTGGACATAAACTTTTCTAAAAATAAATTAAAAAAATTCTTTTCTCATGACTTAAATACAAAAGTAAAAAATCCATTTTTTCTAAAAATCTTTTTTACAATGGGTTTTTCAAACAAAACTATTTTTGCATTTCATCCAACCTTTTCTTATAAAGAGCTTGCAAATTATTTAGGTCAATTACGAAATACTAAAAATCAATTGTGAGCCTAGATTATACTAAGAATTATTAACCATGGGCTTGTTTTTTGCATGAATGGTTAGTTACTTTTTCAAGTGAGAAATCTATTTATAATAAACCTCTTAATTTAGTTTTAAACCAATATAACATAAAAGCTACTTTATTTGGTTGAATGGATTAAAACCTAATTAATGGGAATTATCATAAACTGATTTCCATTTTTTAAAATATAACTATTGGATGAAACTTCCGAGAAAATTATATGAAAATTGGATACCCCATGTTGGTATTTTGTTAACCATATACCTAGAAAAAGAGACTCGCCATCTGTGTATGGAAGTTATAAGGTTGGAAGGGACATTCTACTTATCTTTGTCTATTGTTTGTGCATACATGCATACATACATTTGCATCTCATATCATTGATCCTCTCTGACTCACAGACCTAAAGTATGACAATTCAAGAGCATACAATGATACAACCTAGAACATTGATTTCAATTCAAGTAATTCATTGGAAGGATGGATGTAAACTAGCTAAGGGACATAGTCGATGAAGTTGTCAAAGCTAGGATGGCCGAGCTACGAGATCAATTGGTTGAAATTATGAGGACCCAATTGATTCAAATTCTAGAGATCATCAACAATGCTAATGAGGCATCTCCCATTGACATAAGAAATAAGGGAAAGGCAGCATCAATGGGGAACATGTTCACTAATAGAGTTCGAATGAAAAATGAGGGATCAATCTGTATTCTACAAGACCAGCCGAACCATGTGCTATCTAAGTGGAGCAATAAGGGTTGTTACCACTCTAGTGGGCGAAGTCAAAGGGAAAGAGGAGATGTTGCAAAAAATGCAACAACTAAACCAACAAAGAAGCATAAATTTTCAGACTTAAGGGAGTCTTTGTCAAAGATGTTAGACAATCTAATGAAAATAGATTTGCTACAACCATTGGCACCTCGACCTCTACATAAGCCTCTACCACCAAATTTTGATGCCAAGTTCTTTTGTCAATTCCATCAAATGCAAGGGCATGAGATAGATAAATGTGTTAGATTAAGGCACAAAATCCATGATTTGATTGACAGTGGAAACCTGTCTGAGCTTGATAAGCCCAACACTAAGAATAATCCTCTGCCTAAATTTGGAAGGGCACCATCACTTACAACCTTCATGAAGAGTTTTATCTTGGCATCTTGTCATGATATGGATAGAGAAGCTACTAAAGATGATGTGCTACTAAGCAAGCTTGGGCTAACTGTGGATGATAAAGCAATGACCCATGATGATGGAAAAAATATTTGCCCTTGATATGTCTAAATAAATGAAGTATCTTCGACTCCAACTCAACGAATCTTCCTTAGCTTGAAGTGTTTCTCTTTTTATTTTATTTCTCTTTCTTTAGTACTTATTTGGAACAATTATGTTTATTTGAATAAATTATTTTTATCAAAATTTTTATTGGTCTTTGTTCATTTTGGTGCTCAACCAATGAGGAATCTAGCTTGATATTTATAAATTAATATATCTATACATCATGATTCAAATAACTCTGCTTATTTAGGAGAGAAATGATCTAGGCATTATTTGGTTAGCCAACAACTAGTATCCACCCAATTAAATATCAACCCTAGTTGTCCTTTTGAACCTTCATAAAATTTTAGCTTTCTTTTCATTGGCTTACAAACCCCAACAACCTAACCTGAGTTGTTGTGATACTTTTGACAAGTCTTATGATCACTAAGATGAAGAGGCAAGAAGATCAAAGAAAGGAATGAATAGTTAAGACCATGAGAATAGTTGAAGTTCTCAAGACCAAAAGGGTAGTTGAAGTTCACCTGAATTAGACCAAATATCACAGATAAAGTTAGGACTGAAGCAGATTAATACCAATCCACTCATCCATTATTAGAAATCAAAGTTGGTACAAACAAGACAACTCTTTTAGAGCTAGAACCAAAGAAAAGGAGAAAAGAAAAGAAGAAAAAAAGAAAAGAAAATCCAAAACGGTTCAGAAAGCCAACCGAATTCTCTTTTACCTAAAGCAGCAAAAGACTTCCATAAGGACAGTTTGACTTGAATTGGTCCAACCCAGCCAAAGATTCAATCAAAGATTGGAGAAAAAGGAGAAAGGTCATCCAGTTCTTGAAAGTCGTGTACTTGACAGTCCTATAGGAAGGAAGAACAAAATGATAAAATGCTCAAAGAAAGGAGTAAGAAAAAGAAAGAGAAAGAAAAGGGAAAAGAAGAAAGAAAAGGAATGTGGGTATCAACCTTTTATAAGGGAAAAGACTGTCTCAATCAAGATCTAAATTAATGCCAAAAAGATGGGAGAACACTCAAAGCTCTATCTTTTCATGCTCCCAACTGTCTAAAGTTCCAACAAGCATATTGTAGTGTGAAGGTTTGTCCATTGTGTCACATCAGCTCCAATCTCAATATGGCTTTTATTTAACTTGTGTCCCTTATAGACCCCATTTCAAGCCTATCAAAGACCTGTTGATCTCTCTTTGTAGTTAGAGTCTATTAATGGAGATAGTTTGAATAAGCATGCATATGAGATAGACAATATTCAAACTCAATGAGACCTTTGACCAAGTAATGTGTATGTGCCTATCTAAAGTGCAACAATTCTTATTTAAATGGAAATGATTCCCGAGTTTAGTATGGTAATAAGGGTTGTCAGGATATAAATATGTTAATTTGAAAAATCAAGTCCTGAGGTAAATTGACATTGATTTGGCAAAGCTGACATTTGATTTCAAAATTCAAAAAACAAAAAAGAAATTTTTTTTACAAAGCCTTCAAGTTAAGGGGAGTATGTCGAACCATCGAACCTCGAAGGGCACATTGGTGTAGACCCTTAATTTTGACCCCAATTTTATACTGTCCTGATTAAAGGATGCTAAAATAAATTTGATCCAACTTTAAAAGATTTAAACCTAGTTTATAATTTTTAAATAAGTCGGTTCAGATTAAAGAGGCATAAATTCAATTGTAAAACCCTAAAATCAAGTTGAATCAGCCCAAATTAAAAATTTTCGATCAATAAGTTAAAAAAATACAAGAATAATTCGAGTCAGGCAAGCCGGGGCGACATGAGTAATTGCTCATGTCGACCTAGAGGGCCCAGGTTGACATGAGCATGCCTCATGTCGATCTGGTAGCCTAGATCGACATGGGGTTGGACTCATGTTGACCTAGGCTACAAGACCGACATGGGGTTGGACTCATGTCGACCTGGGCTACCAAGTCGACATGAGTGAGATATATGTCGACCTAGACAACCAGGTCAACATGGTTTCAATTGGTTTTCTAGATTTTTTTACCAGAGTTTCCTAAGGAGCTTCAAATTCGTCTGAAAGACAAATTAGCAGAGTTAGGTTTAGGGTTTTTTGATTGGTTTTGCCTATAAATAAGAAGTCTTAATACTTTAAAAGGGGCGATAATTTTTAGCAATATTAGGATGGCAACAAATAGAGAAGAACAGTAGCAGTTTTTTTTTGTGAGAACGAAGGAAACAACAGGCAGAAATATCAAGAGAACCAAAGAAGAAGGCAGAGTCCATACTATCTTCACATTGTTCACCCAGAAATTAATTTTTTGGTGGAATTGATGACGTAGGTTTGATCTTTAATCATAAATTATTCATGTTTACAGTAGCTGCATTTTATTTGATTAATAAGAACATGCAGTAACTTGATCTTTATTTTAATAACTTTAATTATTTGCTTTAGTTAATACATTAATCAGTTGGTGTTCGTAACTCCACTTGCATGTTTTATAAAAACTTAAAACCATCCAGTAGCTGTTGAGGGTTTGAATCAATTGTCAGAATCTAGTTTGTTTACTAAAACCTCAAGAACCATAAGTTATTTTATTGAAACTCAAAACCCTAAATTATTTTTATCCAAAAGCTTAAACCATTTCATTATTAAACCCCAAAATCTTGATTATTCTTCCAAAATGTTAATTTCTTTCTCCAAATCTGTGAGCGGGGAATTTTGCCCCCACTCTCGGTGGAATGGTTCTTGCGACTTCGACACTGTTTAGGCTCGGGGCCTTAGAGAACACGGGCCTAAGCCTGGAGAAAATGGAGTCGCCACCCGGACAGGCTGGGAAAAACAAAGGGGTGGATGACTCAATTTTTAAGGAATCCCCAACCCCTTAATGGGTTCAAAAAATTGGGTATGTGTGGGGAAGGTGAGAAATGGCCCAGCACCCCCACAATGCCCAGTTCATTAGAACCGGCCTCCTTTTCAGATCTTAATATTATAAAATTCTTAGATATAATGATATTATCCATACTACATGCAACAATTAAAATAAAGCATCATTATATTAAAATCAAAACAATGTCCAAACAAAGCAAATAAATGGACACCCATCCGAGGATGGAAACATGTCCTTACATTGTTCATGTCTAAAACTAAATAGGACACCCACCAAAAGTTGAAAACGTGCCCTTTACATTAATCCCAAAAATATGAAATAAATTAAATTACATAAGCTTTAACTAATGAGGTACCCATAAAAGGAAACATACCTCTTTCAATGTTTTAAAATCAAAATAAACCAATAAAAGTAAAAAACCATTCATCATAAATAAACCATTCATCAAAGACATCAAACATCAATCAAAATATATAATAAACATTCATCCAATTTAAATAAAACAGTAAGCATATAACTTTAGGGTTCATGTATCAATTAGGGTTTCTTGGGTTTTATGTTTAACAATTACGGTTTAAGTAAATAAGATTGAAGCTTATGAAAATAAAATAAAAACTTTAGATATTTGAAAGGAACAAGCTACTGTGATGATTTGAAAATAGAATTAATTAAGATTTATGGTTTGAATAAATTAGGGTTTAGGTTTGTATTTTGAATAAAGCTATTGTATTTTGAATAATCACAATAAAGGAAGTTAAACATAAAGACTTACAATACACAAATAAATATTGACCCCTTCTACGAGCCCATACAGCGTTCCCGCTAGGCGGTTAACGGGCGGGGTCAAGGGGCAACACCCCTTGTTGGATATTAGCTTTTAGGGTCGTAGGTTTTGGTGTTGAAAATTAAGATTTTAGGGTTTAAGATTTAGAAAATAAGATTTCGAAATTGGAAGAAACTAATTTTATTTTTTAAAAGAATAATGCTACTGTGTGATTTTGGAAGGAAGAATTAATTAGGGTTAAAGATTTTGATACTAAAAAAATAAGGCTACTGGATTTTTGAAATAGAGATTAGGTTAGGGTTTTAAGATAATAGTCTATTGTTTTTTGGTTTTAGAAAAGTATAATTAGGGTTTTAGATTTCAAAAATATATTTTACAGGTATTAAAGCATTAGGGTTTTGAAAAGTAGTTTTAGGGTTTCAAATAGAGTTTTAGATGGTAAGTAGAACAATTGATAATCAATTGCACGTTTAAACAATTAATCCAATTTGAATGATGAAGCTACTGTAAAGAAATAAATAAAGATTCAAACCTCCGTTGTTGATTCCACCAAAATCTTGAATTCTAGTTGAACAATATCAAAGAAAGTGTGGGCTGCCTTTGATGGGTTGTATATTATTTGCTGCCTCTTGATTCTTCAAGCTTGAGATTATGAATAGACTGCCAAAAATAATTCCGAGCTCTAAAGGTCTAAATTCTCTTTTCCAGATCAAAAGTCCTTTTCTATATGTTTTAATGTGGTATTTATAGGGAAAAAATCCAAACCTAATTCGAATTGTCTAAGGAAATAAAAACAATTTAGGAAAAGAAATAAAAACCAAATAGAATTCGGTTTAGGAAAAAACTGCGCTGGCAAAAATTGCATTGGCAAAAGTTGCTGCGGGCTACATGCAGGCCAGCCGTGAGAATTGCATGCGAGCGGGCATGAACCAGCCAATTCCTGCGATGAATTGGCTTGTGGCCAATTCACCACAGGCTTTTCCTGCGACGAATTGGCCCAAGCCAATTCATCTTCGGCGACGAAAATTTTTCATCATTGATTCTTCCATCGCCAATTTTTATTTACTTATTTTTATCTTTTTCTTTACTGTTACCTTTTTTATTTTTATTAAAAATAAATATTATAAGGAATGAATATTAAAATAAATATTATTTAATTAAAATACCACAAAAATTATTTTGGACTATTTTGAAAATATCGGACTGGACTGGGTCAAAAATTAAAGGTCTACAAAATCCAAAATTATTTTTCAAAGGCAGTAAGTTAAAATCCTAAACCCTTTTTCCAATAATCCAAGAATATCAAAACCCTAATCTCATAAATCTCTCTCTTAAACCCTAAATTCCTTAAACCCTAAAACCCTAATTTCAAACCTTAATTTCAAAATTCTAATTCCAAAACCCTAGTTTCAAAAACCCTAATTTCGAAACCCTAATTACAAAACTCTAGTTTCCAAAACCCTAAGTTCCAAATCCTAAATTCCAAAACCCAAATTTCTTAAAACCTTAATTTAAGATGTGAACCCTAAATCTATACTCTTTATTAATTTATTTATTTTCGAATTTGATTATGTCATTTATTATATGTTTTAATGGTTCGTTTATTTAATTTGTAATGAATGAATGAATGAATGCACATTTTCTTTATTATTATTGATTTATTTTGGTACTAATGTAAGAGGTATGCTTCCAATTTTTGGGTACCTCGTTATTTAAACCTTATGTAATTTAATTTATTTTATATTTTTGGGATTAATGCAAAGGGCACGTTTCCACCTTTTGGTCGGTGTCCTATTTAGTTTTAGACATGGACAATGTAATGACATGTTTTCATCCTCGGATGGGTGTTTATTTATTTGCTTTGTTTGGACATTCTTTTGATTTTAATATAATGATGCTTTATTTTAATTGTTGCATGTAGTATGGATAATATCATTATATTTAAGAATTTTATAATATTATGACCTGAAATGCAGGTCAATTCCAATGAACCGGGCGTTGTGAGGGTGCTGGGTCATTTCTCACCATCCCCACACGTACCTAACTTTTCGAACCCATTAGGGGGTTGGGATTTCTTAGGAATTGAGTCATCCACCCCTTTCTTTTTCCCAGCTCTTCCAGGTGGTGACTCCATTTTCTTCGGGCTTAGGTCCATGTTCTCTAAGGCCCTGAGCCTAAACAGTGCCAAAGTCGCAAGAACCATTCCATCGGGAGTAAGGGCAAAAATCCCTGCTCACAGTGGTGACTCCACTAGGGATAAGAGAAGTTGATTCCATTGGTCTTTTTATTATTCTATTCTTTCTTATCATGATAATATCCATTGCATCATATTATGTTGCATCGTGTGCGTGAGTTAGGACGCCCGTGTTACCCGTGTTGTATTATGTAAAGGATACCATACTTTCACTCAAGGTATGGAGATCGAACATGGCATAACCACTCATAGCCTTGTACCTTTTAGTATATACTTGCTATAGGAACCTAAGCCTTTTAACCCAAAGACTAAAGCTCATGTAATTGGCCTAGTTACTTTCCTTAGGTTTTTACCCCAAAAGCTTGTTGCTTGACTATGGTTAATTTATCTTGGCTTAATCATGGCCTATTTGGTTTGTTCTTTTTCTAATATGACCTAAGTACATTGTAATCTCAAAATAATTGTTTTCTTTAAAGTCCAAAATACCAAAGCAATTTTTAAAATTTTTCAAAATGGTCTTTGGATATAAAACTTTTCCATAAACAAATTATTTTCCCATGACTCAAATACAAATCCCAAAATCCATTTTTTCCAAAATCTTTTTACAATGGGCTTAGAAACAAAATTATTTTCATAACCTTTTCTTAAAAAGAGCTTGCAAATTATTTAGATCAATCACGAAATACCAAAAATCAATTGTGAGCCTAGTTTATACTAAGAATAATTAATCATGGTCTTGTTTTTGGCATGAATCATTAGTTACTTTTTCAAGTGAAAAATCTATTTATAATAAACCTCTTAATCTGGTTTTAATCCAATATAGCATAAAGCTACTTTAGTTTGTTGAATGGATTAAAACCTAATTAATGGAAATTATCATGAACTGATTTTCATTATTAAAATATAACTATTGGTTGAAAAGTCCGAGGGAATTATTCAAAAATAAGATACCCCATGTTAGTATTTTGTGTTAACCATATTACCTAGGAAAAGAGACTTGCCATTCGTGTGTGGATGTTATAAAGTTGGAAGGAACGTCCTACTTATCCTTGTTTGTTTATTGTTTGTGCATACATGCATACATACATACATGCATCACATGACATATCATTAATCCCTTCTGGATCACAGCCCTGGATTATGATAGTTCAAAAGCTTACGACAATCTGACCTACGCCGGAGACGAAGAATCTAGCAACGACTCAATCACTTTCTCACCAAAAGCAATGGAGCCCGAATAAATTCAATGAATGGTGGATGACGCCATCAATGCTAAAATGGAAGAAATAAAAGATGCCCTAGCTCAGATCATGAAGAATCAATTAGCAGCAATTTTAGGAAACAATGTCGAGGCATCTGCTAACACCAAAAAGCCAAAGGGCAAAGGGAAGGCTAAAGTTGGTGAAATGGTTTTTGATGATGATAAGGTGATCATTGATGATGATGACGATTGGGCTCAATACTTCCAAGATCCTCAAGACAAGAATAAAGAGGTAAAGGTTGTTAAAAGATCAGTTATGGAGAGAACTGAAACTTCTAATGTTGAGAAGATGATTGCTGATTTAGAAAAGAAATTTAAGAAGAAGCTGAAAATTGAAGAGATGTTCGAGATCGATCAACTATTTGAAAATGATGCCTTCCTTCACTAGGTACAATGGTACTGGAAATCCTCATCTCCATGTGAATCAGTACATCACTACTATGCAGTCTGCCCAAGCTTCTAAAGCTCAAACTCTGAGGTATTTTATGCTCTCATTGGACTTTATTATCCAAAATTGGTTCAACACCTTAAAGGAAAGTACTCAAAAAGATTCGGACATGTTGTACAAGGCTTTCATTCAGCAATATGGGTAGAATGTTGAGCTGGAATTTACCTTAATGGAAGTTGAGTCCATTAGACAAAGCCAAATAAGAATTTTGTGGACTATGTGAAAAGATGGAGAAATGAGGCTGCTTTGCTCAAGAAGAGGCCTGATGAATTTGATCAAATAAGGATGATTGTGAGAGGGGTGTTGCCTAGTCTTCGTGAAAGAATGTCTCATACACTCATCCATGATTTCAAAGATCTTCTCCAAGCTGGTCTGCAAATTGAAGAATGAGAAAGGAAGAAGAATCACTTTTCAATAAGAAGGAATGAGAAAGGGAACTACAAGTCTGAAAATCAAAGCACGTAAAAAGAAGTTGATGTTAATACAACTGGTCAAGCAAATAGAAGGCAGTTTTCAGATTTGGGGAAGCCTTTGTCTTAGGTCTTCAACAAGCAACAAAAGAAGGGATTGTTACAACCCTTGACTCCTCAATGCTTGCCAAATCCTTTACCCTAGAAATTTGATACTAAACCCTTTTGTTAGTTTCATCAAACACGAGGACATGAGACAGACAAATGCTTGCGACTAAAACATTAAATCCAAAATTTAATTGACAGTGGTAAGCTGCATGAGCCTGATAAGCCCAGTAAAAAAGATAATCCTTTGCCAAGGTTCAATAGAGTGCCACCACCAGCAACCTTCATGGTAGGAAAAGGATTGGAAGAAGATTTTGTCTTATCCTCTTTTCAGGATGGAATGTTGAAGATGTGAAAGGAGAAGGAGCTTAACTCAACAAACTTTCCTTAGCTTGAATGTTGCTTTTCAATTTTGCTTTTTTAAATATTTAATTGGAACAATTATATTTTTTCTGTTTTTGTTTGAATAAATTACTTTCATCAAAATTTTTGTTGGTCTTTGTTCATTTTGGTGCTCAACTAATGACAAATCTAGCTTGATATTCATAAATTAATGTATCTAGGCATCATGATTTGAATGACTTTACTAGATAAGGGAATTGCTCTATAACATTGAGTTGTGTATGCTTACTTAGAGAGGGCTCCTGCATAATTACCTTTGTCTAGGTCCTAGTCAGTCTTAAAACATGCTTTGACAGACTTTCGAGGTGAAATTGAACTATGCTTATTTTAAGAGAGAGATGACCTAGGCATTGTATGATGAGCCAACAACTAGTATCCACCCAATTAAATATGAATCCCTAGTTGTCCCTTTGAGCCTTCATAAAATTTTAGCTTTCTTTTCATTGGCATATAACCCCAACAACCTACCCTGAGCTGTTGTGATACTTTTGACAAGTCTTATGATCACTAAGTAGAAGAGGCAAGAAGATCAAAGAAAGGAATGAATAGTCAAGATCATAAGGATAGTTGATGTTCTCAAGACCATAAGGGTAGTTGAAGTTCACCTAATATCTCCAATCTATCAAGATAACATCAGAGTAACAAATGATTTATCCCTGTTAAAAGAGATTTATACCACTCCACTCATCCATTATTAGAAATACAAGTTGGTACAAACAAGACAACTTTGTTAAAGCTATAACCCAAAAAAAAAACAAGAAAAAAAAGAAGAAAAGGAAAAAAGAAAAAAGAAAAAAAAAGAGAAAAAGATAAAAAAGAAAAGATAAAACTTAAAAAGACGGTTCAGAAAGCCAACTGATTTCACTTTTACCTAAGATAGCAAAAGGATTTCATTTAGCTTGTAAGGACAGTTTGACTTGAATTGGTTCAACCCAACCAAAGATTCAATCAAAATTGGAGAAAAAGGAGAAAGGTCATCCAATTTTTGAAAGTCCTATACTTAACAATCCTACATAGAAGAGGGACAAAATGATAAAATGCTTAAATAAAGGGAAGGGTAAGAAAAATAAAGAGAAAGAAAAGGGAAGAGCAAGAAAAATAAAGAGAAAGAAAATGGAAAAGAAGAAAAGAAATGAAGACTGTCCCAATCAAGATCTAGATTAATGCCAAGAAGATGGGAAGATACTCAAAGCTCTATCTTTTCATGCTCCCAACTGTCTAAAGTTCCAACAAGCAGTTTGTATTGTGAAGGTTTGTCCATTGTGTCACATCGGCTCCAACTTAGAAATGGCCTTCATTTAACCCATATCCCTTATAGACCCCATTTCAAGCCTATAAAAGATCTGTTGATCTCTCTTGGTAGGTAGAGTCTATTAGTGGAGATAGTTTGAATAATCATGCATATGAGATTGCCAATATTCAAACTCAATGAGACCTTTGGCCAAGTAATATGTATGTGCCTATCTAAAGTGCAACAATTCTTGCTTAAATAGAAATGATTCCCGAGTTTAGTACGGTAACTAGAGTTGTCATGTTATAGATATGTTAATTTGGAAAATCAAGTCCTGAGGTAAATTGACATTAATTTGGCAAAGCTAACATCTGATTTAAAAAAAAAATTTAAAGCCTTCAAGTTAAGGGGAGTATGTTGAACCATCAAAACTCAAAGAACACACTGGGCAAAGTAAAGAATTATTTGCAAGGTTGTGAAGAAGCTACCAATTGACGTGCTGAATCATAGTTTGAAATGGATGTATCTCTGACTCTGTCGCTCAGAGTCTCCACCACTCATGTCCTCAACATCTTTAAGATAAAAGCCATAAAAGTGAAGCCTTCTGTAAGACCTAAACGAGCATCTAGAAGGAGTCAATGAGAACACTTCAGCTGATCACCTCAGTCTGTGAGTTGATGAAAGCACTGTAAGTGTTATTCATACATATCATGCATACACGAGCATATCACATTGCATTTTCTTGTATTTTTCAAAGTAAACAGTAAACACCCTGTGAAGTATAGAATTAAAAGAGGATATGGAATCAGGGGGCATGAAAAGCCCAATCAGGGGGCATGGAAAGCCCATTACGTGAGGAAGCTCTAGTCATTTTGTAAAAGAAGAAATACATTCTTGTGTGAAGAGCTAGACAAGACAAACATCAATCAGAGCCTGCATGAGAAAAATCATTGGGGGTAAGGAGAAGATATAAGGGGCCAGCTAAAAATGGCTGAATTTTTTGAAAAAGTGAAAAAGAATGGAACATTAAAAACTATCAAAAGAATGAAGATGCAAAGGATAAAAGATTAGTCTAGCTAGAAGAGCTGAAGTCAATCCATTGAAGGATGGAACAACTGGCTAGAAAAAGCCAGAACCCTCAACTGATAGAAGATCAGTCCAGCTAGAAGAGCTAAAATTGTTTGGCTAAAACAAATCCAAAATCCTCAACTGATAGAAGATCAGTCCAACTAGAAGAGCTGAAGTCAATCCATTGAAGGATGGAACAACTGGCTAGAAGAAAGCCAGATCCCTCAACTGATAGAAGATCAGTCTAGCTAGAAGAGCTGAAATTATTTGGCTAGAACAAAGCCAAAATCCTCAACTGATAGAAGATCAGTCCAGCTAGAAGAGCTGAAGTCAATCCATTGAAGGATGGAACAACTAGCTAGAAGAAAGCCAGAACCCTCAACTGATAGAAGATCAGTCCAGCTAGAAGAGCTGAAGTTAATCCATTGGAGGATGGAACAACTAGCTAGAAGAAAGCCAGAACCCTCAACTGATAGAAGATCAGTCCAGCTAGAAGAGCTGAAGTTAATCCATTGGAGGATGGAACAACTAGCTAGAAGAAAGCCAGAACCCTCAACTGATAGAAGATCAGTCCAGCTAGAAGAGCTGAAGTTAATCCATTGGAGGATGGAACAACTAGCTAGAAGAAAGCCAGAACCCTCAACTGATAGAAGATCAGTCCAGCTAGAAGAGCTGAAATTGTTTGGCTAAAAAAAAGCCAAAATCCTCAACCGATGGAAGATTAGTCTAGCTAGAAAAGCTAAAATTATTTGGCTAGAAGAAAGCCAGAACCCTCACATGACATAATATCAGCAAAATCCATTAAAGAATGGAATAATGGCTAGAAGAAAGTTGAAACTCACAGATGACAGAAAGTCAGCAGAATCCATTGAAGAATGGAACAACTGCTAGAAGAAAGCCAAAACTCATAGATGACTGAATGTATTGGCTAGAAGAAATCCAAATTCTCAAATGACAAAAGGATGATCAAGCTTGAAGAGCTTAAGTCTTAGGTCGAGGATCCTAATTCAGTCTTGGGTCGAGCACCCTAATCTAGTCTTGGGTCAAGCACCCTAATCCAATCTAGGTCCAAAACCCAAAATTAATTTCGAGTTTAGAACTCAAACCGGGTCTAGAACTCAAAATTATTTTCGAGTTCAGAACTCAAATCGAGCCCAGAACCCAAAACATCTCGGGTCTAGAACCCAAGTCTTTTCTGAGTCTAGCACTCGAACCAGGTCCAGAACCCAAACTGTCTCGGTCCAGAACCCAAGTATTTTTCAAGTCCAGTACCCATTTTTGCCAAAATTAAAAGTCTTGTTGCTTTTCACTCTTTAAGTCAATTCAAGATTGTTTAAGCAAGAGGCAAACTATAGACCCTTAATTTTGACCCCAATTTGATACGGTTCTAATTAAAGGATGCCAAAATAAATTTGATCCGACTTTAAAAGTGGAGACCCTCAATTTTTAACCCATTCAAATCCGATAGTCAAAAATAATTTTTGTGGTATTTTATTTATTTTAATAATATTTTAATTACTTATAATATTTAATAGTTATTTTTAATAAAAATAAAAAATATAAAAATATAAGATAACAATCTACGGTGAATTGGGCACTGCCCAATTTTTTCGTAGCTGGGCAAGCCCAGTTTTGTGACGAACTGGCTTGCCCAGCCTATCGCGCCCGTTTTTGCCAGCAAAATTTTTGCCAGCACAGCACACAGGCTCGACAGTCAGCGCACTGCCGATTTTTGACTAAACCTTGTTTTACCCAGTTTTCTAATTTTTCCTAAACAATTGGTATTTCCTTATTAAAATAGGATTATGACTCTTTATTTTTTCTATAAATACTAGCATTAAATGCATGAATTGGAGGAAGAAAAAAAACCCTAAGAAAAAAAAGTAGAAAGCGGCAATTAAGATTAAGAAAGATTAAAACAGCAAAGCAAAAACTGCAAAAGGAAATTAGCAATAAGTATCAATCATCAATCATCAATCCATCAAAGGCAGCAATGCTGCCTTTGTTCTTGTTTAACCAGAGACAACTGTGGAGGAACCAACAAACGAAGGATTGATTATAAATCTTTCATTTGATTATATTTACAACATTCTTACGTTTAGATTCATGGATTGTTAAAGCATATGATAGTATTGCCATATTTTCTTTTAAATGTTTTTATCATTTGGTTTGATATTGAGTCAGTAACCTAAATTATTAAACTTAGTAATATGTTTTACAGATTAAATCATCCATTCATCCAGTAGCCTAAGACCTTGATCAAAACTTCAAAAACCCTAAATCATCCTTCTGTTTCCAAAACTTCAAAAACTCTAAAATTGTTCTTCTATTTTCAAAACTTCAAAAACCCTAAAACTTTCCTTCTGTTTACAAAACTTTAAAACCCTAAATTAATTTTTCCCGAACTATTTTCTTATTCATCTAAACCCTATCTTATTTGGCTGAAACTTCAAAATATCTTCTTAATTCTCCAAAACCCTAATCTTCTTTACAATTTCTAAAAACTTTAATCACAATTGTTTCTATAAAACTATAAACTATTTTCTTAAATCCTAAGATCAAATATGCTTTCCAAAATATCAAAAACCCTAATCTAGTAAACCCTATTTTTCCTAAACCCTTATTCTTAAAATATCAAAACTTTATAACAAGTTCATCAACACCTAAAACCATAATCTAGTGAACCTAAAACCCAATCTTTTAAGATTATAATCCCTAATATCTTAAAAAACCCTAATTTCATGATGTTCACTTAAAACCCTAACTAAACTACTTTTTTTTAAATCACACTAACATTATTTTCATAAAAACATCCAAAACCTTAAAACTTTTTAACATCCAGTAGCTATGTTATTACTTTAAAATATTTCTTAACAAATTAAACTAGTATATGCAAAACCCTAGTTATTGAACATAAAACCCCTAGAAACTCTCATTAATGCATGAACCCCTAAAGTTAATATATTTACTGTTTTATTTAAATTGGATGAATGTTTATTATATATTTTGATTGATGTTTGATATCTTTGATGCAATATTTATTTATTATGAATGGTTATTTACTTTTATTGATTTATTTTGATTTCCAAATATTGTAAGAGGTATGTTTTCATATTTTTGGGTACCTCATATCGTGAGCATAATGTAATTTATTTTTATTTTAAAGTTTTTAGACTAATGTAAAGGGCATGTTTCCACCTTTTAGTGGGTGTCCTATTTAGTTTAGACATAAACGATGTAAGGACATGTTTCCATCCTCGGATGGGAGTCTATTTATTTGTTTTATTTGAACATTGCTTTGATTTCAATATAATGATGTTTTCTTTTAATTGTTGCATGTAATATGGATAATATTGTTATATTTAAGAATTTTATAATATTAAGACCTGCAAAGGAGGCCGGTTCCAATGAACTGAGCATTGTGGGGGGTGCTGGGCCATATCTCACCTTCCCCACATGTACCCAACTTTTCGAACCTATTAGGGGGTTGGGGATTCCTTAGGAATCGAGTCATTTGGCCCTTTCTTTTTCCCGGCCCATCTGGGTGGCGACTCCATTTTTTTCGGCTTAGGCCCGTGTTCTCTAAGGTCCCGAGCCTAAACAGTGCCGAAGTCACAAAAAATATTCCTCCGGGAGTGGGGACAAAAATCCCCGCTCACAGTGGCGACTCCACTAGGGATAAGAGAAGTTGATTTTGTTGGTCTTTATATTATTCTATTCTTTCTTATCATGATATTATCCATTGCATCATGTACGTGAGTTAGGACGCCCGTGTTACCCGTGTTGTGTTATGTAAGGGATACCATACTTTTACTCAAGGTATGGAGATCGAGCATGGCATAACAGCTCATAGCCTCGTACCCTTTGGTATATACTTGCTATGGGAACCTAAGCCTTTTTACCCAAAGACTAATGCTCATGTAATTGGCCTAGTTACTTTCCTTAGGTTTTTACCCCAAATGCTTGTTGTTTGACTATGGTTAATTTATCTTGGTTTAAATCATGGCTTATTTGGTTTTTTCTTTTTCCAATATGACCTACATATATTGTAAGCTCAAAATAAATTTTTCTTTAAAGTCCAAAAGACCAAAGCAATTTTTAAAAATTTTCGAGATGGTCTTTGGACATAAAACTTTTCTAAAAACAAATAAAAAATTCTTTTCTCATGACTCAAATACTAAGCCCAAAATCGCCATTTTTTTTTCTAAAATCTTTCTTACAATGGGCTTAGAAATAAAATTATTTTCAACCTTTAAAAAAGGTTACAAATATTTAGGTCAATTATGAAATACCAAAAATCAATTGTGAGCCGAAATTATACTAAGAATAATTAATCATGGGCTTGTTTTTGGCATGAATCATTAGCTACTTTTTCAAGTGAGAAATCTATTTATAATAAACCTCTAAATTTAGTTTTAATCCAATATAGCATAGAAGCTACTTTAGTTGGTTGAATGGATTAAAACCTAATTATTGGGAATTATCATGAACTGATTTTCATTTTTGAAAATATAACTATTGGTTAAAACGTCCGAGGAAACTTTTCAAAAATAAAATACCCCATGTTGGTATTTTGTTAACCATATTACCTAGGAGAAGAGACTCGCCATTCGTGTGTGGAAGTTATAAGGTCAGAAGGAATGTCCTAATTATCTTTCTTTGTTGATTGTTTGTGCATATATGCATACATACATTTGCATCTCATATCATTGATCCTCTTTGGCTCACAGCCCTGGATTACGACATTCGAAAGCTTATGACAATCCGACCTACGTCTGAGACAAAGAATCTAGCAACGACTCAATCACTTACTCACAAAAAGCAATGGCGCCCAAACAAATTCAAAGAATGGTGGATGACACCATCAATGCCAAGATTGAAGAAATAAAAGAGGCCCTGGCTGAGACCATGAAGAACCAATTAGCTGCAATTTTAGGAAATAATGTCGAAGCATCTACTAGCACCAAGAAAGACAAGGGGAAGGCTAAAGTTGGCGAAGTGGCTTTTGATGATGATAAGGTGATCATTGATGATGATGATTGGGCTCAATACTTCAAAGATCCTCAAGACAAAAAGGAACCGAAGGTTGTTGAGAAGACAACTATTGAAAAGACCGAGACATCTGATGTTGGGAAGATGATTGCTGATTTAAAAAAGAAATTCGAGAAAAAGCTGAAAACTGAAGAGATGTCCGAGATCGGCAAACTATTTGAACAAGATGAGGAGGTCCCTTATAAGTTCAAAATGCCTTCCTTCACTAGGTACAATGGTACTGGAAACCCCCATCTCCATGTAAAGCAGTACATCACTGTTATGCAGTCTGCTAGAGCTATTAAGGCTCAAACTCT
This sequence comes from Garcia nutans, assembly GCA_947685225.1. NCBI lineage: Eukaryota > Viridiplantae > Streptophyta > Magnoliopsida > Malpighiales > Euphorbiaceae > Garcia > Garcia nutans. The sequence goes on from CANTUV010000003.1 coordinate 40,178,696, forward strand.
AAGATATTTCATGCTCTCATTGGACACTATTGTCCAAAATTGGTTTAACACCTTAGAGGAAAGTACTCAAAAAGATTGGGACATGTTGTATAAGGCTTTCATTCAACCATATGGGCATAATGTCGAGCTGGAAGTAACCTTGATTGAGGTGGAAACCATTAGGCAAAGACAAAATAAGAATTTTGTGGACTATATGAAAAGATGGAGAAATAAGGCTGCTTTGCTCAAGAAGAGGCCCGATGAATCTGATCAAATAAGGATGATTGTGAGAGGGGTGTTGCCTAGTCTTCATGAAAGAATGTCTCATACACTCATCCGTGATTTCAAAGATCTTCTCCAAGCTGGTCTGCAAATTGAAGAATGGGAAAGGGAGAAGAATCGCTTTTCAATCAGAAGGAATGAGAAAGGAAACTACCAGCTTAACAATCAAAGCATGCAAAATGAAGTTGATGTTAATGTGGCTGGTCAAGAAAATAAAATACAATTCTCAAAATTGGGGAAACCTCTATCTTGGGTTTTCAGCAAGCTACAAAAGAAAGGGTTATTACAACCATTGGCTCCTCGACCACTGCACAATCCCCTGCCACCAAACTTCAATGCCGAGGCCTTCTGTCAATTTTATCAAATGCAAGGGCATGAGATGAATAAATGTGCTCGTCTAAGACATGAGATCCAAGATTTGATTGACAGTGGTAAGCTACCCGAGATGGATAAGCCTAATACCAAAATCAATCCTCTGCCTAAGTTCAACAGAGTGCCACCACCAGCAACTTTTATGGTAGGAAAAGGATTTGAGGAAGATTTTGTCTTATCCTCTTTTTAAGATGGGAATATTGAAGATGTGAAAGGAGAAGAAGCTTAACTCAATGAACTCCCCTTGGCTTGTTTGTTTTTCTTGTTTTATTTTCTTTATTTGGTGTTTTATGGAACAATCGTGTTTTTCAAATTTAAAGTTGTTTGAATAAATTACTTTCATCAAAATTTTTGTTGGTCTTTGTTCATTTTGGTGCTCAACCAATGAGGAATCTAGCTTGATAATTCATGAATTAATATATTTATGCATCATGACTTGAATGATTTTACTAGGTGAGGAAATTCCTCTATAGCATTGAGTTGTGTATGCTTACTTAGAGAGGGCTCCTGCATAATTACCTTTGTCTAGGTCCTAGTCAGTCTTAGAACATGCTTTGACAAACTTTCGAGGCGAAATTGAACTCTACTTATTTATGGGAGGGATGATCTAGGAATTGTTTGACGAGCCAACAACTAGTATCCACCCTACTTAATATCAATCCCTAGTTGTCCCTTTGAGCCTTCATAAAATTTTAGCTTTCTTTTCATTGCCATATAACCCAAACAACCTACCCTGAGCTATTGTGATACTTTTGACAAGTCTTATGATAACTAAGGTGAAGAGGCAAGAAGATCACAGAAAGGAATGAATAGTCAAGATTATAAGGATAGTTGATGTTCTCAAGACCATAAGGGTAGTTAAAGTTCACTTAATATCTCCAATCTATCAAGATAACATCAGCGCAACAAATGATTTATCCTTGTTGAAGGAGATTTATGTCACTCCACCTATCCATTATTGGAAACCCAAGTTGGTACAAACAAGACAACTCTTTTAGAGCTAGAACCAAAAAAAAAAAGAAAAAGCAAAAGAAGAAAAAAAAAAGAAAAAAAGGGACAAAAGAAAAAAAGGGAAAAAAGAAAAAAAAAGAAGAAGATAAAACCTAAAAGGGCGGTTCAGAAAGCCAACTGAGTTCTCTTTTACCTAAAGCGGCAAAAGGCTTCCAAAGATTCGATCAAAATCAAAGAAAAAGGAGAGAGGTCACCCAATTTTTGAAAGTTCTGTACTTAATAGTCCTATAAGGAAGAAGGACAAAATGATAAAATGCTCAAAGAAAGGGAAGAGTAAGAAAAATAAAAAGAAAGAAAAAAGAGAGAAGAAAAGAAACGAATTTGGATACCAAACTTTTTGCAAGGGCAAAGACTATCTTAATCAAGATCCAGATTAATGCCAAGAAGATAGAAGGAATTTGGAGTCTAGCAAGATTGCTCCCAGCTGCCTAAAGTTCAAACAAGAAATTTACAGTGTGAGGGTTTGCCCATAGTGTCACAATGGCTCCAACTTACAAACGACCTTCATTTATGTCCCTTATAGACCCCATTTCAAGCCTATTAAAGACCTATTGATCTCTCTTGGTAGGTAGAGTCTATTAATGGAGATAGTTTGGATAAGCATGCATATGAGATAGACATATTTAAAAATGAGACTTTTAGCCAAGTAATGTGTATATGCCTATCTGAAGTGCAATAGTTCTTGCTTAAATAGAAATGATTCCCGATTTTAGTATGCTAACTAGGGTTATCATGTTATAGATATGTTAATTTGGAAAATCAAGTCCTGAGGTACATTGACATTGATTTGGCAAAGACAACATTTGATTTCAAAATCAAAATTCAAAAAATAAAAAAAAATATTTTTATCATACAAAGCCTTCAAATTAAGTGAAGTTTCTTGAATAGTCGAACCTCGAAGGACACATCAGGCAAAGGAAATGATTACTGGCAAGGTTATGAAGAAGCTACCAATCGACATACTGAATCATAATTTGAAATGAATGTCTCTGCTATTTGGGGCCTCCATTATTCATATTTTCAACATCCTAAAGATAAAAGCCATAAATGCAAAGCTTTCTGCCATTTCAATGCAAAGCCTGAATGGGTATCTGGAAGGAGTCAATGAGAATACTTCTGCTGATCACCTCGGTCTGTGAGTCAATGGAACCACTATAAGTATTACTCATGCATATCATGCATACATGAGCATATCACACAGCATTTTTTCCTTTTATTATCTATTCTTTGTCAAAGTTAACAGCAAACACTCTTTGGAGTAAAGAATCAAAAGAAGATATCAAATTAGGGGGCATGGAAAGCCCATTGCTTGAGAAAGCTCCAGTAATTTTGCAAAGAGAAGAAATGCTTGCTTGTGCGAAGAACTAGACAAAAAAAACATCAATCAAAGCTTGCATGGAAAAAATCTTTGGTTTGAGCCTGCACAGGGGGCAAAGTTTCTCCTTTTCAATTTTTTGAGTTTATATACCAAACATTTTCAAACTCACTTGCAAATATTTCGCCACACAAGGGGCAAAGAGAAGATATGAGGGCCAACTACAAATAGCTAAATTTTTGCAAAAGGAAGAACAAAAGAATGGAACAACCAATTAAGCCAGAATCCTCAACTGATAAAAGGTCAGTCAAATCAAATTCAATCTCGGGTCCAAGTACCCAGTCATGGGTCCAAGTACCCAAATCCATATCAATCTCGAGGCCAAGTACCCAATCTCGGATCCAAGTATCCAAATGAAATTCAGTCTCGGGTCCAAGTACCCTAATCAAATATAATCTCGGGTCCAAGTACCCAAATCAAATTCAATCTTGGGTCCAAGTATCCAATCTCGAGTCCAAGTACCCAAATCAAATTCAATCTTGGGTCCAAGTACACAATCTTGGGTCCATGTATCCAAATCAAATCCAATCTCCGGTCCAAGTACCCAAATCAAATTCAATCCCGAGTCTAAGTACCCAAATCAAATTCAATCTTTGGTCCAAGTACCCAATCTCGGGTCCAAGGACCGAAATCAAATTCAATCTGGGGTCCAAGTACCCAAATCAAATTCAATCTTGGGTCCAAGTACCCAATCTCGGGTCTAAATACCCAAATCAAATCCAATCTCAGGTCTAAATACCCAAATCAAATCCAATCTCAGGTCCAAGTACCCAAATCAAATCCAAGTACCCATCCTCATCAAAAATCAGTCAAAGATCTTATTGCTTTTCACTCTCTTTTGCGGTAGTCTCAGATCGTTCAAGCAAGGGGCAAACTGTAGACCCTTAATTTTTGACCCATTCAAATCCGATAGTCCAAAATAATTTTTGTGGTATTTTATTTATTTTAATAATATTTTAATTACTAATAATATTTAATAGTTATTTTTAATAAAAATAAAAAAATAAAAAAATAAAAAATCAGACGGATAGGCCAGCGGCAGCCCATTTCGCCATAGAAATTAATTGCGGCGAATAGGGCAGTCCCAATTTGCCGCAGATAACAATCTGCGATGAATTGGGCACTGCTCAATTCACCATAGGAACAGAGCTTGCCCAGCCTGCTGCACCCATTTTTTCCAGCGCAGCCCATGGGCCCGACAGCCCGCACGCTGTCGATTTTTTGACCAAACCTTGTTTTATACGGTTTTTAAATTTTTCCTAAACAATTGGTATTTCCTTATTAAAATAGAATTAGGAATCTTTATTTTCCTATAAATACTAGCATTAAACACACAAATTGGAGGAAGAAAAAAATCCTAAGAAAAAAGCAGAGAGTGGCAATTGAGATTAAGAAAGATTAAAACAGCAAAGCAGAAACGACAAAAGGAAATCAGCAACAAGTATCAATCATCAATCAACAATCCATCAAAGGCAGCAACACTGCCTTTGTTCTTGTTTAGCCAGAGACAACTGTGGAGGAACCAACGAATGGAGGTTTAATTATAAATCTTTTATTTGATTATATTTACAACATTCTTACGTTTAGATTGATGGATTGTTAAAGCATACGATAGTATTGCCATATTTTCTTTTAAATATTTTTATCATTTGTTTTGATATTGAGTTAGTAACCTAAATTATTAAACTTAGTAATATGTTTTACAGATTAAATCGTCCATTCATCCAGTAGCCTAAGACCTTGATCAAAACTTCAAAAATCCTAAATCATCCTTCTATTTCCAAAACTTCAAAAACCGTAAAATTGTTCTTCTATTTCCAAAACTTCAAAAACCCTAAAACTGTCCTTCTGTTTACAAAACTTTAAAACTCTAAATTAATTTTCCCTGAACTATTTTCTTAATCATCTAAATCCTATCTTATTTGTCTGAAACATCAAAATATCTTCTTAATTCACCAAAACCCTAATCTTCTTTACAGTTTCTAAAAACTTTAATCATAATTGTTTCTATAAAACTCTAAACTGTTTTCTTAAATCCTAAGATCAAATATGTTTTCCAAAATATCAAAAATCCTAATCCAGTAAACCCTAGTTTTTCTAAACCCTAATTCTTAAAATATCTAAACTTTATGATAAGTTCATCAACACCTAAAACCATAATCCAGTGAACCTAAAACCTAATCTTTTAAAATTATAAACCCTAACATCTTAAAAAACCCTAATTTCATGATGTTTGCTTAAAACCCTAACTAAACCTACTTTTTTTAAAAATCACAGTAACATTATTTTCATAAAAACATCCAAAACTTTAAATCTTTTAACATCTAGTAGCTATGTTATTACTTTAAAATATTTCTTAACAAATTAAACTAGTAACATAAAACCCTAGAAACTCTCATTAATGCATGAACCCCTAAAGTTAATATATTTACTATTTTATTTAAATTGGATGAATGTTTATTATATATTTTGATTGATGTTTGATATCTTTGATGCATGATTTATTTATTATGAATGGTTATTTACTTTTATTGATTTATTTTGATTTTCAAATATTGTAAGAGGTATGTTTTCATATCTTTGGGTACCTCATGTCGTGAGCATAATGTAATTTATTTTTATTTTAAAGTTTTTGGACTAATGTAAAGGGCATGTTTCCATCTTTCAGTGGGTGTCCTATTTAGTTTAGACATGAACGATGTAAGGACATGTTTCCATCCTCGGATGGATGTCTATTTATTTGCTTTAGTTTAACATTGCTTTGATTTTAATATAATGATATTTTATTTTAAATGTTGCATGTAATATGGATAATATTGTTATATTTAAGAATTTTATAATATTAAGACCTGCAAAGGAGGCCGGTTCCAATGAACCGGGCGTTGTGGGGGTGCTGGGCCATTTCTCACCTTCTCCACACGTACCCAACTTTCTGAACCCATTAGGGGGTTGGGGATTCCTTAGGAATCAAGTCATCCACCCCTTTCTTTTTTTAGCCCATTCGGTTGGCGGCTCCATTTTCTTCGGGCTTAGGCTCGTGTTCTCTAAGGCTCCGAGCCTAAACAGTGCTTAAGTCGTAAAAACCACTCCACCGGGAGTGGGGGCAAAAATCCTCACTCATAAAAAGATTTAAACCTAGTTTATAATTTTTTAATAAGTCAATTCGGATTAAAGAGGCATAAATTCAATTGTAAACCCCTAAAATCAAGTTGAATCGCTCCAAATTAAAACTTTTTGGTCCATAAGTTAAAAAAATACAAGAATAATTCGAGTCGGGTAGGCCGGGGCGATATGAGCATGCCTCATGTCAATTTGGCAGTCCAGATCGACATGGGGTTGGACTCATATCGACCTGGGCTACCAGGTCGACATGAGTGAGACTCGTGTCGACCTGGACAACTAGGTCGACATGGTTTCAATTGGTTTTTTAGATTTTTTGACCGGATTTTCCTAAAGAGCTTAGAATTCATCTGAAAGATAAATAAGCAGAGTTAGGTTTAGGGTTTTTTAATTTTTTTTGCCGATAAATAAGAAATCTTAATACTTTAAAAGGGGTGATAATTTTTAGCAACATTCGGACCGCAACAAACAGAGAAGAACGTCAGTATTTTTTTGTGAGAACGAAGGAAACAACAAGTAGAAATATCAAGAGAACCAAAGAAGAAGGTAGAGTCCAAACTGTATTCACATTGTTCACCTAGAAATTAATTTTTTGGTAGAACCGACAACGGAGGTTTGATCTTTAATCATATATTATTCATGTTTACAGTAGCTGCATTTTCTTTGATTAATAAGAACATGCAGTAACTTGATCTTTGTTTTAATTACTTTAATTATTTACTTTAGTTAATACATTAATCAGTTGGTGTTCATAACTCCACTTGCATGTTTTATAAAAACCTAAAACCATCCAGTAGTTGTTGAGGGTTTGAATCAATTGTCAGAATCTAGTTTGTTTACTAAAACCTCAAGAACCATAAGTTATTTTATTGAAGATCAAAACCCTAAACTATTTTTATCCTAAAGCTTAAACAATTTCAATATTAAACTCCAAAATCTTGATTATTCTTCTAAAACTTTAATTTATTTCTCCAAATCAAAAATTGTTTTTCAAAGGTAGTAAGTTAAAATCCTAAACCCTTTTTTCCAATAATCCAAGAATATCAAAACCCTAATCCCATAAATCTTTCTCTCTTAAACCCTAAATTTCTTAAACCCTAAAACCCTAATTCCAAACCGTAATTCCAAAACCTTAATTCCAAAACCCTAATTCCAAAACCCTAGTTTAAAAACCCTAATTTCAAAACCATAATAAGTTCCAAATCCTAAATTCCAAAACCGTAATTTCTTAAAACCTTAATTTAAGATGTGACCCTAAACTTATACTTTTTATTAATTTATTTATTTTCAAATTTGATTATGTAGTTTATTATATGTTTTAATGGTTGGTTTATTTAATTTGCAATGAATGAATGAATGAATGAATGGATATTTTCTTTATTATTATTGATTTATTTTGGTACTAATGTAAGAGGTATGTTTCTACTTTTTGGGTACCTCATTATTTAAACCTTATATAATTTAATTTATTTCATATTTTTGGGATTAATGGAAAGGGCATGCTTCCACCTTTTGGTGGGTGTCCTATTTAGTTTTAGACATGGACAATGTAAGGACATGTTTCCATCCTCGGATGGGTGTCCATTTATTTGCTTTATTTGGACATTGTTTTGATTTGAATATCATGGTGCTTTATTTTAATTGTTGTATGTAGTATGGATAATATCATTATATTTAAGAATTTTATAATATTAAGACCTGAAAAGGAGGCCGGTTCCAATGAACCGGCCACTATGGGGGTACTGGGCCATTTCTCACCTTCCCCCACACGTATCCAACTTTCAGAACCCATTAGGAGGTTGGGGATTCCTTAGGAATCAAGTCATCCACCCTTTTCTTTTTTCCTGCCCATCCGGTGGTGACTCCATTTTCTCCGCGCTTAGGTCCGTGTTCTCTAAGGCCCTGAGCCTAAATAGTGCCAAAGTCGCAAGAACCATTCCACATGGAGTAGGGGCAAAAATCCCCGCTCACAGTTGGGCAAAGGAAATGATTATTGGCAAGGTTATGGAGAAGCTACCAGTTGACATGCTGAAACATAGTTTAAAATGGATGTATCCCTGACTATGCTGCTTGGGCCTCACCACTCATGTTCTCAACATCTTAAAGATAAAAGCCATAAATGTGAAGCATTCTGTCATTCCAAAGCAAGACCTGAACGGGCATCTGGAAGGAGTCAATGAGAACACTTCAGTTGATCACCTCGGTCTGTGAGTTGATGGAAGAACTATAAATATTATTCATGCATATCATGCGTACATGAGCATTTCACATTGCATTTTCTTGTATTGTATTGTCTATTTTTTGTCTAAGTGAACAGCAAATACCCTGTGAAGTAAAGAATCAAAAAAAGATATGAAATCAGGGAGCATGGAAAGCCCATTGCATGAGGAAGCTCCAGTAATTTTAAAAAGAAATAAGAAATGCATGCTTGTTCAATGAGCTAGATCAAAGGATGAAGATCTAGTTTAAAGGGTGAAGACCCTGCCAAAGATGAAGATCCAATTTCAAGGGTGCAGACCCGATTTCCAAGGGTGAAGATCCAGTTTAAAGGGTGAAGATTCGATTTTCAAGAATGAAGATCCAGTTTATAGCGTGAAGACCCTGCCAAGGATGAAGATCCAGCTTAAAGGATGAAGATTCAATTTCAAGGGTGAAGACCCGATGCCAAGGATGAAGATCTAAGGTCCATGGATGAAGATCCATTTTAAGGGTGAAGACCCGATCTCCAAGGATGAAGATCCATTTTCAAGGGTGAAGACCAGATTTACAAGGATGAAGATCTATTTTCAAGGGTAAAAACCTGATGCCGAGGATGAAGATCCACTTTGAAGGGTGAAGACCCGAAGCTTAAAGAATAAAGATCCAATTTCAAGGGTGAAGACCCAATTTCCAATGATGAAGATCCAGTTTAAAGGGTGAAGACTGGATTTCCAAGGATGAAGATCCAGTTTAAAGGGTGAAGACGCTACCAAGGATGAAGATCCAGCTTATAAGATGAAGATCCAATTTTAAGGGTGAAGACCCAATTTTCAAGGATGAAGATCCAGTTTAAAGGGTGAAGATCCAACTTAAAGGATGAAGATTCAATTTCAAGGGTGAAGACCCTGCCGAAGATGAAGATCCGTTTTCAAGGGTGAAGACCCGATACCAAGGATGAAGATCCATTTTCAAGGGTGAAGATCCGATCTCCAAGGATGAAGATCTATTTTCAAGGGTGAAGACCTGATGCCAAGGATGAAGATCTAAGGTCTAAGGATGAAGATCCATTTTGAGGGTGAAGACCCATAATCCATTCAAGAATGGAACAACCAAAATTCTCAATTGATAAAATGTCAGTCTCAGGTCTAGAACCCAAATCATTTTATACTCCAGAACTCACTCCGGGCCCAGAAACTAAATTATTTTTAAGTCCAAAACTCAAACCAACCTTAGTTACGGAGTCCAGTATGAATCTAAACCCAGTCAAAAATCACATTGCTTTTTGCTCTCTTTTATTGTAGTTTCATATCGCTCAAGTAGGGGGCAAACTGTAGACCCTTCATTTTTAACCCAGTCCAGTCCGATATTTTTAAACAGTCCAAATAATTTTTGTGATATTTTTAATAATATTTATTACTTATAATATTTATTTTATTTAAAATAAAAAAAATAAAAAAAGAAGAAAAGATAAAAAATAAATTAAAAATAAAAATCGGAAGTGAAATTTTTTATCGCTGGCGATGAATTGGCTTGGGCCAATTCATTGCAAGTTTTTCCTGCTACGAATTGGCTTGTGGCCTGTGCCCAGCCAGCAGCGCCCCGCAGAAATTTTTTCCAACGCAATTTTTGCCAGCGCAGTTTTTTAAAAAACCCTATTCTACTTGGTTTTTAATTTTATTTCCTAAATAGTTTTTATTTATTAAGTTTTTATTTATTTCTTATAAATACCACATTAAAGACACATAAAAGGGGATTGGGGATTTTTCAGCCAGAGAGAGGATCAGACTTTTGGGATTGAGAATTTTGGAATTTTATTCAAGAACTATCCAAATTCTTTTTTGGCAGTTGATTGACAATTTCAAGCTTGAAGGATCAAGAGGCAGCAAACAACATACAACCCATCAAAGACAGCCCACAATGTCTTTATTATTGTTCAACCAGAATTCAAAATTGTGGTGGAACCAACAACGGAGGTTTGAATCTCTATTTACTTGTTTATGTTTGCAGTAGCCCCATCAATCAATAGGAATAATTGTTTAAATGTACAATAGATGATCAATTATTCTGTTTACCATATAGACTTTATTTAAAACCCTAAAAATTATTTTCCAAGACCCTAATACCTTAATACCCGTAGAACTAATTTTTGAAATCTAAAACCCTAATTACACTTTTCTAAAACCACAAAACAATAATCTGTTTTCTCAAAACCATAATCAATTCTATTTTTCTAAGATTTACAGTAGCTTGTTTCTTCCAATTTTGAAACTCTATTTTCTAAATCTTAAACCCTAAAATCTTAATTTTCAACACCAAAACCTACAACCCTAAAAAGCAGTTTTCAAAATCTTCTGGGGCGCAGCCCTCGACCCCGCATGGAGCGCTGCCCCTTGACCCTCGCCCGCTAACCAGCTAGTGGGACCACCATATGGGCTCGTCAAAGGGGTTAATATTTATTTGTGTATTATAAGCCTTTGTGTTTAACTCCCTTTTTTTAAAAAACCCTAATTTATTTATTAAAATTCTAAAACCCTAAATTCATACATTTATTACTTTATTTAACTTTAAATTTGATTATGTAGTTTATTATATGTTTTGATGATTGAATTATTTAATTTCGATATTTGATTTGTTTATCATGGATGGATGATTTCTTTATTATTTTTATATTAAATTGTAAGAGGTATGTTTCCTTGTTTGGGTACCTCATTTTTTAATCTTTATGTAATTTAGATTATTTTCATATTTTGGAATTATTTTAAAGGACACATTTCCACCTTTCAGTGGGTTTCCTATTTAGTTTTAGATATGGATGATGTAAGGACATGTTTCCATCCTCGGATGGATGCCCATTTATTTATTTTATTCGGACATTGTTGTGATTTTAATAAAGTACTTATTTATTCTTATGATCGCATGTAGTATGGATAATATCGTTGTATTTAAGAATTTTATAATATTAAGACCTGAAAAGGTGGTCGGTTCCAATGAACCGGGCGTTGTAGGGGTGCTGGGCCATTTCTCACCTTCTCCACACGTACCCAACTTTCCAAACCCATTAGGGGGTTGGCGATTTCTTGGGAATGGAGTCATCCACCCCTTTCTTTTTCCAGGCCTATCCGGGTGGCAACTCCATTTTCTCCGGGCTTAGGCCTGTGTTCTCTAAGGCCTTGAACCTAAACAGTGTCGAAGTCTCAAGAACCATTCCACTAGGAGTGGAGACAAAAATCCCCGCTCACACTACCCGAGCTGAATAAGCCCAATACCAAAAGCAATCTTCTGCTTAGGTTCAACAAAGTGCCACCACCAGCAACTTTCATGGTAGGAGGAGGATTGGAGAAAGATCTTGTCTTATCCTCTTTTCAAAATAGGAGTATTAAAGATACAGAATGAGGAGAAATTTTATTTAAAAAACTTCCCTTAGCTTGGAGTGTTGCTCTATTTATTTTGCTTTCTTTAATATTTAATTGGAATAATTATGTTTTTCAAATTATGTTTGTTTGAATAAATTATTTTTATTAAATTTTTCATGGTCTTTGTTCATTATGGTGCTCAACCAATGACGAATATAGCTTGATATTTACAAATTAGCATATCTATGCATCATGATTTGAATGACTTTAATAGGTGAGGGAATTGCTCTATAGCATTGAGTTGTGTATGCTTACTTAGAGAGGGCTCCTACATAATTACCTTTGTCTAGGTCCTAGTCAGTCTTAGAACATGCTTTAACAGACTTTCGAGGTGAAATTGAACTCTGCTTATTTAAGAAAGAGATTATCTAGGCATTGTTTGATCAAGCCAACAACTAGTATCCACACAATAAAATATCAATCCCTAGTTATCCCTTTGAGCCTTTGTGAGATTTTAACTTTCTCTTTATTGACTTATAAGCCCAATGACCTACCCTGAGCTATTGTGATACTTTTGACAAGTCTTATGATCACTAAGGTGAAGAGGAAAGAAGATAAAAAAGAAAGGAATGCATAGTCAAGACCGTAAGGATAGTTGATGTTCTCAAGACCATAAGGGTAGTTGAAGTTCACCTAATATCTCCAATCTATTAAGATGACATCAGAACAACAAATAATTTATCCTTACTATAGTAGACTCACTCTACTCCACTCATCTTTAGTCAAGACAATTCTTCTAGAATTAAGACCCAATAAAAAAAGGAAAAAGAAAAGAAAGGAAAAATGAAAAAAAAAAGAGGAAGAAAAAGAAAAGAAAATAAAACCCAAAACGGTTCAGAAATTCAACCGAGTTCTCTTTTATCTAAAGTAGCAAAAGACTTCCATTTGGTTAATAAGGATAGTTTGACTGAAATTGGTCCAACCTAACCAAAGATTCAATCAAAATTAGATAGATAGAAGAAAGGTCATCCAGTGCTTGAAAGTCGTGTACTTGATAGTCCTACAGGGAAGAAGAACAAAATGATAAAATACTCAAAGAAAGGGAAGAGTAAGAAAAAGAAAGAGAAAGAAAAGTTAAAAAAAAAGAAAAATGAAGGAAAGGAATGTGGGTATCAAACTTTTTGCAAATGAACCAGACTATCCAAATCAAGATCCAGATTCATGTTTCCAACTGTCTAAATAATAAATTTGTAGTGTGAGGGTTTGCCCATTATGTTACAAAGGCTCCAACTTACAAATGGCCTTCATTTAACCCATGTCCCTTATAGACCCAGTTTCAAGCCTATTAAAGACATGTTGATCTCTCTTGGTAGGTAGAGCCTATTAGTGGAGATAGTTTGAATAAGCATGCATATGAGATAGACAATAATCAAACTCAATGAGACCTTTGGCCAAGTAATGTGTATGTGCCGATCTGAAGTTCAACAATTCTTGCTTAAATAGAAATAATTCCCGAGTTTAGTATGGTAACTAGGGTTGTCATGTTATAGATATGTTAAATTTGAAAATTGAGTCCTGAGGTACAATGACGCTAATTTGACAAAGTCAACATTTGATTAAAAAAATGTGTTTTCTTGTTGAAAAAAATACCTTTAAGGGAAGTGTGTTGCATCGTCAAAACTCAAAGAACACATTGGGCAAAGTAAATGATTATTGGCAACGTTATAAAAAAGCTACCAACTGACATACTGAATCATAATTTGAAATGGATGTATCTTTGCTGCTTAGGGCCTCCACTACTCATATTTTCAACATCTTAAAGATAGAAGCCATAAATGCGAAGCCTTTTGTCATTCCAATGCAAGACTTGAATGAGCATCTAGATGAAATCTATGAGAACATTTCAACTAATCACCTCAGTCTATGAGTCAATGGAACCATTATAAGTATAATCCATGCATATCATGCACACATGAGCATATCACATTGCATTTTGTTATCTTGTGTTACCTATTGTAGGCCCTTAATTTTTGACCCAGTCTGGTCCAATATTTTTTATAGTCTAAAATAATTTTTGTGGTATTTTAATTAAATAATATTTATTTTAGTACTTATTATTTATAATTTTTAATAAAAATAAAAAAGGGTAATATTAGTAAAGTTAAAAAAATAAATAAATAATAAAAATAAAAATAAAAATCGGTGATAAAAAAATTCGTCGCCGAAAGTCGAATTGACCAGGCCAATTCGCCCGCAGAAATTTCTTGTGGGCGAAATAGCCTTGGGCCATTTCACCATAGGAAATTCCTGCGGTGAATTGGTGCCCACCCCAGCCAGCGCTCGAAATTTCTCACAGTTTTCACCAGTGGTTTTTTTTCGCCAGCGTAATTTTTCAACGCAGTTTTTTTGAAACCAAGTTCTATTTGGTTTTGGTTTCTTTTCCTAATTGGTTTTAATTTCCTTAAACAATTAGAAGTAGGTTTATGATTTTTCCTATAAATAGCACATTAAAACACAGAATTGAGGTGGGATTATTGGATCGAATATTAGTTCCTACTGGAGTACAGAAAAACCCCTAGCACAAGAGACATTAGCAACATGAAGCAATAAACAATCTTTTCAAATGTAGCAACACTGCCTTTGTCTTTGTTCATCCAGAAATCAAATTGTGGAGGAACCAACGAACGGAGGTTTGATTATAAATCTTTGATTTGATGATTATTTATAATGTTTCCATCATTTGTTTTTCTAAGTAACTTAAATCATTAAACTTGGTAAGTAGCCTTAATTAGTGATCTAAACTTTAAAACCCTAAAATTGTTCTTCTTTTTCCAGAAACCTTAAAACCCTAAAAGTATTTCTTCCTATTTCCAAAACTTCAAAAACCCTAAACTACTCTTCTGTTTCAAAAAATCTTAAAAGCCCTAAAACTATTCTTCTGCTTTCAAAAGCTTTAAAACCCCAAATTGTTTCCCCGAACTATTTTCATATAAACCATAACTTTTTGTCCAAAATTTCCAAATATTTTCTTAAATCTCCAAACTCTAATCTTCTTCATGTTTTCTAAAAATCATAATTATTTTTATAAAACTCTTAACTGTTTTCTTAAATCCTAAAATCAAATATATTTCCAAAATACTAAAAACCCTAATTCTCTCAAAACTAATACGGTAAACCCTAGTTTTCCTAAACCCTAATTCTTAAAACCTTAAAATCTTATGACAAATAAATCTAAACCTTAAAACTCAATATAGTAAACCTAAAATCACAATCCAGTAACCAAGAATTATAAACTCTAATGTGTTAAGATTCCAAAACCCTAATTTCATGATGTTACCCTTAAGCCCTTATTTGATCAATCAAAGAACCTTACTGATTTCTTTAATTTATAAAACCTTAATTCATTCCAATTTTCCAAAATAATACTAAAATCCCAAAATCCTAAATGTTAATTAAAGAACTTTAAATTGAAACAGTAAACCATAATTTGTATCTTTACTTGCTTTATTTAATTTTAGATTTGATTATATGGTTTATTATATATTTTGATGGTTGATTTAATTTCAATGCTTGATTTATTTAATTTATCATGGATGGATATTTTCTTTATTATTATGATTATTTTTTGCGTATTTTAGTATTAAAATTGTAAGAGGTATGTTTCCACTTTCTGGGTACCTCATTAGTTAAGTATTATATAATTTAAATTGCTTTTATATTTTGGACCAATGTAAAGGACTTGTTTCTACCTTTTGGTGGGTGTCCTATTTAGTTTAGACATGGATGATGTAAGGACATGTTTCCATCTTCGGATGGATGTCCATTTATTTGCTTTGGTTTGGACATTGCTTTGATTTTAATATAATGATGCTTTATTTCAATTGTTGCGTGTAATATGGATAATATTGTTATACTTAAGAATTTTATAATATGGAGACCTGCAAAGGAGGTCGGTTCCAATGAATCGGGTGTTGTGGGAGTGTTGGGCCATTTCTCACCTTCCCCACACGTATCCAACTTTCCAAACCCATTAGGAGGTTGGGGATTCCTTAGGAATCAAGTCATCCACCCATTTCTTTTTCCCAGGCCGTCCAGGTGGCAACTCCATTTTCTTCGGGCTTAGGTCTGTGTTCTCTAAGGCCCCGAGCTTAAATAGTGCCAAAGTCGCAAGAACTATTACACCGGGAGTGGGGGCAAAATAGCAAAGTAAATAGCAATCAAAGCAAAAACTTCTATCATTTGTCAAAGCAAATAGCAATACTCTATGAAGAAAACATGAAGCAGACATGGAATCAGGTGGCATGGAAGGCCCATTGCTTGAGGAAGCTCCAGTCATTTTACAAAAAGAAGAAATGCATGCTTGTGCGAAGAACTAGACAATAAAAACATCAATCAAAGCCTGCATGAAAAAAATCTTTGGTTTGAGCCTACACAGGGGGCAAAGTTTCTCCTTCTCAATTTTTGAGTTTATGCATGTACAAAGCATTTTCAAACTCACTTTCAAATATTTTGCCACGCAAGGGGTAAGGAGAAGATATGAGGCAAGCTAAAAAATGGCTGAATTTTTTGCAAACGAAAAAACAAAAAGAATGGAACATTAGAACTATAAAAAGAATGAAGATGCAAAAGATACGGCTAGAAGAGCTGAAGCCAGTATAAGACGAAGTCCAATGGATAAAGATCCATGTTTCAAGGGTAAAGACCCGACCTCCAATGGATAAAGATCCATGTTTCAATTGTAAAGACCTGATCTCCAATGGATAAAGATCCATGTTTCAAGGGTAAAGACTCAATCTCCAATGGATAAAGATCTATATTTTAAGGGTAAAGACCTGATCTCCAATGGATAAAGACTATGATTAATTTATCTTGGCTTAAATCATGGCTTATTTGGTTTGTTCTTTTTCTAATATGACCTAAGTACTTTGTAAGCTCAAAATAAATTTTTTCTTTAAAATCCAAAAGACCAAAGCTATTTTCAAAACTTTTCAAGATGGTCTTTGGATATAAAACTTTTCTAAAAACAAATAAAAAATTCTTTTTCTCATGGCCCAAATACTAAGCCCAAAATCCATTTTGCTAAAATCTTTTTATGATGGGCTTAAAAATAACCTTTTCTTACAAAGAGCTTGCAAATTATTTAGGACAATTATGAAATACCAAAAATCAACTGTGACCCTAGTTTATACTAGTAATAAATTAACCATGGGCTTGTTTTTGGCATGAATCATTAGTTACTTTTTCAAGTGAGAAATCTATTTATAATAAACCTCTTAATTTAGTTTTAATCCAATATAGCATAAAAGCTACTATAGTTGGTTAAATGGATTAAAGCATAATTAATGGAAATTATCATGAACTGATTTCCATTTTGAAAATATAACTATTGGTTGAAACGTCCAAGGGAAATATTCGAAAACAAGGTACCCCATATTGGTAACCATATACCTAGGAAAAGAGACTCGCCATTTGTGTGTGGATGTTATAAGGTTGGAAGGAAAGTCCTATTTGTCCTTGTTTGTTAATTATTTGTGCATACATGCATATATTTTCATCTCATATCATTAATCCTTTCTGGCCCACAGCCCTAGATTACGATAGTTCAAAAGCTTACGACAATCCGACCTACACCGGAGATGAAAAATCTAGCAATGACTCAATCTCTTTTTCACCAAAAGCAATGGAGCTCAAATAAATTCAAAGAATGGTGGATGATGCCCTCAATGCCAAGATGGAAGAAATAAAAGAGGTCATGGCCAAGACCATAAAGAATCAACTAGCTGCAATTTTAGAAAACAATGTCGAAGCATTTGCTAGCACCAAGAAAGACAAGGGGAAGGCTAAAGTTGGTGAAGTAGCTTTTGATGATGATAAGGTGATCATTGATGATGATGATTGGGCTCAATACTTCCAAGGTCCTCAAGACAAGAAGAAAGAGCCGAAGGTTATTGAGAAGACAACTGTTGAAAAGACCAAGACATCTGATGTCGAAAAGATGATTGTAGATTTAGAAAAGAAATTTGAGAAGAAACTGAAAACCGAAGAAATGTCCAAAGTTGACAAATTATTTGAGTTAGACGAAGAAGTTCCATACAAATTCAAGATGTCATCCTTTGTGAAGTTTGATGGAATCGGAAATCCTCACCTCCATGTGAAGCAGTATATCACTGCGATGCAGTCTGCCCGATCTACTGAAACTCAAACTCTGAGATATTTCATCTTCTCACTGGACCCTGTTATCTAAAATTTGTTTAATACCTTAGATGATGGAACACAAAAGAGTTGGGATTTGCTATACAAGGCCTTCATCCAGCAATATGGGTATAATGTTGAGATGGAAGTTACCTTAATGGAAGTGGAGTCATTTAGACAAAAGCCAAATGAGAATTTTGTGGACTGTGTGAAAAGGTGGAGAAATAAGGCTGCTTTGCTCAAGAAAAGACCCAATGAATCTAATCAAATAAGGATGATCGTGAGGGGCATCCTACCTAGTCTTCATGAAAAGATGTCTCATACACTCATCCGTGATTTCAAAGATATTCTCCAAGCTAGTCTGCAAATTGAAGAATGGGAAAGGGAGAAGAATCGTTTTTCAATAAGAAGAAATGAGAAAGGGAATTATCAGCCTAGCAATCAAAGCACGCAAAAAGAAGTTGATGTCAATACAACTAGTCAAGCAAATAGAAGACAGCTTTCAGATCTGGGGAAGCCTTTGTCTTGGGTCTTCAACAAACTACAAAAGAAGGGACTATTATAGCCATTGGCCCCTCGACCTTTGCCGAATCCTTTACCCCAGAAATTAATACTAAAGCCTTTTGTGAATTTCATCAAACATAAGGACATGAGACAGATAAATGCTTGCGATTGAAACATGAGATCCAAAATTTAATTGACAGTGGTAAGCTGCCTGAGCCTAATAAGACCAGCACAAAAGATGATCCTTTGCCAAAATTTAATAGAGTGCCACCACCAGCAACCTTCATGGTGGGAAAAGGATTGGAAGAAGATTTTGTTTTATCATCCTTTCAACATGGAAATATTGAAGATGTGAAAGGAAAAGAAGCTTAAACTCAACAAACTTTCCTTAGCTAGAATGTTGCTTTTCAATTTTACTTTCTTTAATATTTTGAAACTATTGTGTTTTTCAAATTTAAAGTTGCTTGAAATAAATTACTTTCATCAAAATTTTTATTGGTCTTTGTTCATTTTGGTGCTCAACCAATGAGGAATCTATCTTGATGATTCATGAATTAATATATTTATTCATCATGACTCGAATGACTTTACTACATGAGGGAATTGCTCTATAGCATTGAGTTGTATATGCTTACTTAGAGAGGGCTCCTGCATAATGACCTTGTCTAGGTCCTAGTCGGTCTTAGAACATGCTTTGACAAACTTTCGAGGCAAAATTGAACTCTACTTATTTAAGGGAGAAATGATCTAGGCATTGCTTGGTTAGCCAACAACTAGCATCCACCCTATTAGATATCAATCCCTAATTGTCCCTTTGAGCCTTCATAAAATTTTAGTTTTCTTTTCATTGGCTTACAAATCCCAACAACCTATCCTGAGCTCTTGTGATACTTTTGACAAGTATTATGATCACTAAGGTGAAGAGGCAAGAAGATCAAAGAAAGGAATGAATAATCAAGACCATAAGGGTAGTTGAAGTTTTCAAGACCATAAGGGTAGTTGAAGTTCACCTAAAATCTCCAATCTATCAAGATAACATCAGAGTAACAAATGATTCATCCCTGTTAAAGGAGATTTATATTACTCCATGCATCCATTATTGGAAGCCAAAGTCGGTACAAATAAGACAACTCTGTTTGAGCTAGAACCAAAAAGGAAAGAAAGAAAGAAAAAGAAAGAAAGAAAAAAGAAAGAAAAGAAAAGAAAAAAATAAAGAAAAGAAAAGAAAAAAGAAGAAAAACAAAAGAAGAAAACAAAAAGAAGAAAGAAAAAAGATAAATCCTAAAAAGGCGGTTCAAAAAGCCAACTGAATTCTCTTTCACCTAAGACAACAAAAGGCTTCCAATTGGTTCATAAGGACATTTTGACTTGAATTGGTCCAACCCAACTAAAGATTCAATCAAAATTGGAGGAAAAAAGGAGAAAGATCATTTAGTTCTTGAACGTTCTGTACTTAACAGTCCTACAAGGAAGAAGGACAAAATGTTAATATGCTCAAAGAAAGGGGAGAGTAAGAAAAATAAGAATAAAGAAAAGGGAGAAGAAGAAAAGAAGCAAATTTGGGTACCAAACGTTTTGTAAAGGCAAAGACTATCCTAATCAAGATCCAGATTAATGCCAAGAAGATAGAAGGAATTTTCAGTCTAGCAAGATTGCTCCCAGCTGTCTAAAGTTCCAACGAGAAATTTGTAGTGTGAGGGTTTGTCCATTGTGTCACACCAGCTCCAATCTCAAAATGGCCTTCATTTAAACACGTGTCCCTTATATACCCCATTTCAAGCCTATTAAAGACCTGTTGACCTCTCTTGGTAGGTAGAGCCTATTAGTGGAGATAGTTTGAATAAGCATGCATATGAGATAGACAATATTTAAACTCAATGAGACCTTTGGCCAAGTAATGTGTATGCGCCTATCTGAAGTGCAACAATTCTTACTTAAATAGAAATAATTCCCAAGTTTAGTACGGTAACTAGGGTTGTCATGTTATAGATATGTTAATTTGGAAAAATCAAGTCCTGAGGTACATTGACATTAATTTGGCAATGCCAACATTTTATTTCAAAATCAAAATTCAAAAATGTTTTTATCATACAAAACCTTCAAGTTAAGGGGAGTATGTTGAACTATCGAACCTCGAAGAACACATTGGCAAAGGAAATGATTACTGGCAAGGTCATGAAGAAGCTACCAATTAACATACTGAATCATAATTTGGAATGGATGTATCTCTACTGTTTGGGGCCTCCATTATTCATATTTTCAACATCTTAAAGATAAAAGCCATAAATGTGAAGCAGTGTGTCATTCCAATACAAGACCTGAACGAGCATCTGAAAGGAACCAATGAGAATACTTCTGCTGATAACTTCGGTCTGTGAGTCATGGAACCACTATAAGTGTTATTCATGCATATCATGCATACATGAGCATATCACATTGCATTTTCTTGTATTGTATTGCCTATTCTTTATCAAAGTGAACAGCAAACACCCTGTGAAGTAAACAATTAAAAGAAGATATCAAATCATGAGGGCATGGAAAGCTCATTGCTTTAGAAAGTTCCAGTAATTTTGCAAAGAGAAGAAATGAGTACTTGTGCGAAGAACTAGACAATAAAAACATTAATCAGAGCCCGCATAGAAAAATAATGGGTTTGGGCCTACACAGGGGGCAAAGTTTCTCCTTTTCAATTTTTGAGTTTATATACAAAACATTTTCAAACTCACTTGCAAATATTTTTCCACGCAGGGGGCAGGAGAGGATATAAGGTCCAATTAAAGATAGTTGGATTTTTGCAAAAAGGAAGAAAAAGAAAGAATGAGAAAGAAGAAAATTAGAATTCTCAAAAGAATGAAGATGCAAAAAATGAAAGATCAGTCCAGCTAAAAGAGCTAAAGCCAGGGTAAAGACCCGACCTCCAATGGATAAAATCCATGTTTCAAGGGTAAAGACCTAACCTCAAGTGGATAAAGATCCATGTTTCAAGGGTAAAGACCTGACCTCCAATGGATAAAGATCCATGTTTCAAGGGTAAAGACCCGAACTCCAATGGATAAAGATCCATGTTTCAAGGGTAAAGACCCGATCTCCAATGGATAAAGATTCATTTTCAAGGGTGAAGACCCAATCTCCAATGGATAAAGATCCATGTTTCAAGGGTAAAGACTCGATCTCCGGTGGATAAAGATCCATAGTTTGAGGGTGAAGACCTGATTCCAAGGATGAAGATCCAATTTCAAAGGGTGAAGACCCAAAGTCCAAGGATGAAGATCCAATTTCAAAGGGTGAAGACCCGAAGTCTCAAAGGATGAAGATCCATTTTCAAGGGTGAAGACCCAATCTCAAAGGATGAAGATTCATTTTTAAGGGTGAAGACCTGATCTACAAGGATGAAGATCCATTTTCAAGGGTGAAGATCCGATCTCAATGGATAAAGATCCATATTTCAAGGGTAAAGACCCGATCTCAAAGGATGAAGATCCATTTTCAAGGCTGAAGACCCGATCTCAAACGATGAAGATCCATTTTGAGGGTGAAGAACCACAATGCATAGAACAGTCGGAGCAGTCAGACTTCTCAACTGATAAAAGGTTAGTCAAACTCAGTCTCGGGTCCAAGCACCCAAAATTCAATTCATTCTCGGGTACAAGCAGCCAAATTCAATTCAGTCTCGGGTTCAGGTACCCATTCTCGGGTCCAAGCACCCATTCTCAAGTCCAAGTACCCAAATCAAATCAATCTTAGGTCCAAGTACCCAATCTCGAGTCCAAGTACCCATTCTCGGGTCCAAGCACCCATTCTCAAGTCCAAGTACCCAAATCAAATCAATCTTAGGTCCAAGTACCCAATCTCGAGTCCAAGTACCCAAATCAAATCAATCTCAAGTCCAAGTACCCAAATCAAATCAATCTCGGGTCCAAGTACCCAAATCAAATTAATCTCGGGTCCAAGTACCCAAATCAAATCAATCTCGGGTCCAAGTACCCAAATCAAATCAATCTCGTGTCTAAGTATCCAAATAAAATCAATTTCGGGTCCAAGTACCCAAATCAAATCAATCTTGGGTCCAAGTATCTAATATTGGGTCCAAGTACCCAAATCAAACCAATCTCGGGTCCAAGTACCCAATCTTGAGTCCAAGTACCCAAATCAAATCAATCGTGGGTCTAAGTACCCTATCCTGGGTCCAAGTACCCAAATTCAATCTAGTCTCGGATCCAAGTACCCAAATCAAGTTCTATCTCGGGTTCAAGTACCCAAAACAAATTCAAATTACCATCTCATCAAAAATTAAGTCTTATTGCTTTTTACTCTCTTTTACTAAAGTCTCAGATCGTTCAAGCAGGAGGCAAACTGTAGACCCTTAATTTTTTACCCAGTCCGGTCCGTTATTTTTTATAGTCTAAAATAATTTTGTGGTATTTTAATATTTATTTTAGTAAAAAATGATGAAGTGAATAAAAATAAAAATAATAATAATAATAAACAAATAAATAAAAATAAAAATCGGCGACGAAAAAATTCATCACCGAAAGCATTGGACGAAATGGCTTTGCCATTTTTCTGCAGGAGAAATGGTTTGCCATTTCACCTGTAGGAATTTCCTGCAGGCGAAATGGCCTACAGCCCGCCAGCACTCCCGCTCGCCAGTTTTCGCCTGTAGTTCCGGCAACAGTTTTTTTCACTAGCAAAATTTTTAGACGTAATTTTTTCTAAAACCAAATTCTATTTGGTTTCGGTTTCCTTTTCCTAATTAATGATAGTTTCCATAAACAAATTGAATTAATCATCCAAATTTCCTATAAATAAGACTAAAAAAGACATAGAGAGGGGGGAGAAATTTTCCTGAACGATCGGACTGGATTTTGAGGAGGGAACTTTTGGGAGAAAACTTGGAAAGAAGATCGAACTTGAAAAATTCTTTTTGGCAGTGAAAACAATCGGACTTTTTGAGAGAAAAATAAGCAACCAAGCAATCATCCATCAAAGACAGCCATCCTTCCTTTTTCCTTGTTCATCCAAGAAGCAATTTTTGGTGGAAGCAACGAACGAAGGTTTGAATTCTTAATTTCTTTTTATTTCATACAGTAGCTTCGTTCTTTATTTGATTCATAAGATTATACACTCAAAACTTCAATCTTTGAAGATGTAATAACTTGATCTTCATTTCCAGAAACCTTAAGTGATTTCCTCTATTTCTAAATTCCTTAAAAATCTTAATTCGTTTCTTTATTTTCCAAAAACCTTAAATCGTTCAACCTATTTCTTCAAAACTTTAAAGCCCTAAATTGATCCTTTTATTTCTAAAAACCCTAAAAAATACTTTTTTGTTTTTAAAAACCTTAAATTGTTTTGCTTATTTCCAAAAACTTTACAAAAACTCTAAACTATTTTCTTCAGTCCTAAAATCAAACATATTTTCTGAAACACTAAAAACCCTAATTCCCTCAAAACCAAAACCATATACCCTAGTTTTCCTAAACCCTAAACCTAATCCTTAAAACCTTATAAACCTAAACATTCAAATCCAATATAGTAAAACCAAAAATAATAATCTGTTACCAAACCTATTTATTTTAAATCACAGTAGCATTATTTTCATAAAACATCCAAAATCCTAAATCTTTAAAATGTCCAGTAGCATTATTCACTTAAAAAATAATATTAGTTACTCAAAATTCCAAAACCCTATTTTCTAAATTCTAAACCCTAAAATCTTAATTTTCAACACCAAAACCTATAATCCTAGAAGCCAATTTCCAAAATTTTATGGGGCACTGCCCCCTTGACCCCCTCCCGCAAACAGGCTAACGGGACCGTCGTATGGGCTCGTCGAAGGGGTCAATATTCATTTGTGCATTATGAGTCCACGTATTTAACTTTCCTTTTTTCCAAAGCCCTAATTTAGTAACTAAAATTCTAAAATCCTATTTTAAGATGCGAACCCTAAATTATATATTTATTGCTTTATTTAATTTTAGATTTGATTATGTAGTTTATTATATGCTTTGATTTATTTTATTTACAATGATTTATTTAATTTCTCATGGATGAATGTTTATTATATATTTTGATTGTTGTTTAATATCATGGATAAATGCTTACTTTCTATTTTGATTGATGTTTAATATCATGGATGAATGCCTACTTTCTATTTTGATTGATGTTTAATATCTTTGATGAATGATTTATTTATGATGAATGATTATTTACTTTTATCAATTTATTTTGATTTCCAAATGTTGTAAGAGGTATGTTTCTACTTTGTGGGTACCTCATTAATTAAGTTCTATGTAATTTAAATTGCTTTTATATTTTAGACCAATGTAAAGGGCATGTTTCTACGTCATGGTGGGTGTCCTATTTAGCTTAGACATGGATAATGTAAGGACATGTTTCCATCTTCGGATGGGTGTCCATTTATTTGTTTTGCTTGGACTTTGTTTTGATTTTTAATATAACGATGCTTTATTTCAATTATTGTGTGTAATATGGATAATATTGTTATATTTAAGAATTTTATAATATTAAGACCTGCAAAGGAGGCCGGTTCCAATGAACCGGTCATTGTGGGGGTGCTGGGCCATTTCTCACCTTCCCCACACGTACCCAACTTTTCGAACCCATTAGGGGATTGGGGATTCCCTAGGAATCGAGTCATCCACCCCTTTTTTTTTCCCGGCCTGTTCGGGTGGCTACTCCATTTTCTTCGGACTTAGGTCCATGTTCTCTAAGGCCCCGAGCCTAATAATGCTGAAGTCGTAAGAACCATTCCACCGGGAGTGGGGGCAAAAATCCCCGCTCACAGATTGGCTCACTTCTAAAGCACCTGGTACATTCACTACATGGAATCAATTAGCCGCTGCTTTCCTAGTAAAATATTTTCCACCTACGAAAACTGCTAAATTGAGAAATGATATCACAAGCTTTGTTCAACAAGATGGTGAAAGTTTATACGAAGCTTAGGAAAGTTTCAAAATTTTACAAAGAAAATGTCCTCACCATAGAGTCCCTGAATGGCTTTTGATTCAAATTTTTTATAATGGCCTTCATCCAAGTATCAAGGGCACAATAGATGCAGCAGTCGAAGGTGCAATTATGAATAAAGCTCCTTCTGAAGCAATCGATTTGATTGAAGAAATGGCAGCAAACAACTACCACTGGACTTCAGAAAGTAATGTTCATAAAAAAATTATTGGTTTACATGAAATTGACAATTTTGTTTTGCTTATAGCTAAGGTAGATACAATAGCGAAGAAATTAGAGCATGACAACCTTACTTCATCCCTAACTTGTAAAGGATGTGGAGGAAACCATAACACAGCTGACTGCAGAATTATGGAGCAAGTCTAGTTTTTGGGCAACTAGAATAAAGGTCCAACCTTTTCTTAAGAAAACACATACAACCAAACATGGAGAAATCATCCCAACCTGTCATGGGGAACGCAAAATAATAAAAAAGAACCTTATCAGCCACCATACAATAAAAATCAAAATCAATGATTCCATCCTCTAGAAAAGTCGTCATATGAAGTTGCATTGGAAAAATTCATTGAAGCAACATCAAAAAGGTTTCATAAGATGAAAAACAATATGATAAGCTTGAATTGCGGATGGAACAACTTGCGGCCCAAAATAAAAATCTTGAAATTCAAGTTAGTCAAATAGCAAGTTCTTAATACTCGACCATAAGGAGCTCTTCCAAGCGAACCAGAAATTAATCCAAGAGAACATTATAATGCTATTTTTTTGAATAGCATACAGCTTAATGATTCTTCACAAGAGCCCCAAATTCGACAAATTTCTTCTTTTAAAATGAAAGAAAGTGAAGCTGAACAAGAGGAGGCACTATTAAAGCAAGAGGTTAAACCTTATATGCCACCTATTCCTTTCCCTCAAAGGCTAAAGAAAATGATGGAGGAAAATGCAAAGATTGCACTTACTGAGGAGTGTAGCAATCATCTTTAGGATAAGATCACTTCCAAACTTAAAGATCCAGGGAGTTTTTCTATTCCTTGTATAATTGGTGAAATTAATTTTCAAAATGCTTTATGTGATTTAGGTTCTAGCATTAGTCTAATGCCTTTTTCAATTTTCAGAAAATTAAGATTCATACAAAAGAAGCCTACAAAGATGTCATTGCAACTTGCAGATCGCTCAGTTAAATATCCAATGGGAATTGTGGAAAACATACAAGTTAAAGTGGATAAGTTTTATATTCCCGCTGATTTTGTTATCTTGGATGTAGAAGAGGATGTAGACATTCCACTAATTTTGGGGAGATCTTTCTTAGCTACTACAAGAGCTATAATTAATGTGGAAAGTGACAATCTTATTTTAAAAGTAGGGGATAAATACGTAGAATTCAACATGATAACATCAAAAGACCTTTCTTTTGTAATTCAAGGCCCTACTAATGAAGTTGATAAGAAGGAAGTAGATAATTCTCCTATTACTTTTGAGAAAATTTCGCAACCATCACTTGAAGGATATCAAGAGTTTTGGAAAGATTACATAGCAAGAAACATCTTGGATGAAAAAGTGATTTGTGATCTTCCACCTTGAGGATTAAAAATTATAGTCAAGCTAAAGACTATAAATTAGCACTTATTGGGACGCAACCCAATATTTTATTTAAATTTTTGCTTTTATTTTTATTTTTTGTGTTATGGTTTTATGTGTTTTTTTTATTTTAGGATAAACTTGGATGGAAATGAGCTTTTGGATGGATTCTTCTTGAAAAGGAAAAATAATCAAGAATAGACATGTACATCCCCTTCTCCACCTAATATCTAAACCACTAAGGACAGTGGCAAGATTCAAGCTTGGGGGAGAGTTCAACTTAAGAAATTTAGTAAAGTATTCTATTCCTTTTTGAATTCATTTACTCTTTCATAGATGATTGGGATATAGGGTACCTACTGAAATTTAATTTTTTTTTTAGCATGGTAAAAAATTTTAAAAACTTTTGCTTGAAATCTTGCACTTGAATGATTGAGTTCATAAGAGGCCAATACTTATTTGTGATTCATTGATGTTATTAAAAAAATAAAAAAATTGAGATGAAGATTTTGTGAAGTGTTGTACTTTATGGATTTTGACCTGAATGCATTCTTAATTTTAGTTGAAAGTAATCGATTGTGTATGCTTACTTAGAGAGGGCTCCTACTCTATTGTCATTTATTTTTTATTATCTTATGCCTAGGACTAGAATATACACTACAAAATTAAACCTTGCTAAGCAGAGGAAAAGATGATTTAGGCATTGTTTGTGTAGTCAAATTCTTCTATCCACCATATTTAAACATTGCCTTTTGTCGTCCCTTTTGAGCCAAAATTGAATATTTTTAAGCTTTCAGTTTTTTTTTCATACATGTAGCCCTAATAACTACCCTTTTGAGGTTGATTATCTTTTGATATATTTTCTTACTATAAAAGTATTTAAGCTAAATTTCATTTAGATAATATTATTGATCCTACAAATAACCTCCTAATCAAAGCTCAAGTTTGGGGAAAAATAAAATAAAATAATAAAAAATAATAATAATAAAGAAATATGTATTTCCCCATAAGTAAAGTATGTTAAAATAAGGGAGGATAAATTAAATTAAGAAAAGGAACAAACCAAATGTAACTTATAGTTGGAAGATATTCAAAAGATGAAAGACCAAATTATTAAACATAACTATAGCCTTAACCCTTTTAGACCACATTACAAGCTTAAAAAGACCTTTTAATTTTTCTTGAGCTAGTGAGGCCTATTAGTGAAGAAAGTTTAATTAAACATGCATATGAGATGGGCAAATTTCTATGAACTCTATAAAAATCTTTAATGAATGCAGAGAGTATGTGCCTATCTGAAGTGCAATAATTGGCTGCAATTGGCAAAAACTTCTTGAATACATAAGGGAAAAATGATGTAAGTACAGTTATGGACCTTGATTTAGAATTGAATTTTGAAACTTTATTTGTTTAAACTTTTGTATATCAAAATCCTACAAATTCTTAACATAAAATGAGGCCTACTATGAATGATATTGTTCTTGTCGCTTGAGGACAAGCAACGATCTAAGCTTGGGGGAGTTGATAAGACCATATTTTGCATATAATTTATGATTATTCTAGTTATATTTTTATTATTATCAATTCAATTTGATCAATTTTTGTTGTGAATTCTAGAATATTCATCATTTCAAGTATAAAATTACAAGTATGAAGAAATAGCTTATTTTGGCTAAAAATCATAGAAAATGGATGAAGAATAAAAAGGATATCAAAACAAGCTCAAAAATGAAAGAAAATGAATTCACATGGTCGTATAAATCATGATACATGATTTTGAACTTGAAAATGGAATTAAAGATGAAATCAAGAGGTCCAGATTCATTTTGAATCCCAGGGCCATGGCTATCAAAAAGCCATGGCCATGGGATTTGATTTGAAGCTATACAAATTTTTCAATGACAGAAATTGCCAGGGCATAAGAATATTAAAAGCCACGATTGTGGGGCTCAAAGGCCACGACCGTGGCATTAATTTTGGCTTTGTTTTGAAGAGATTTTGCATATTTCAGAAGCAAATCAAAAGCCATGACCGTGGCACTCGAAAGACATGACTGTGGGTGTGAGCAAAGATTTTTGCCCCCACTCTCGGTGGAATGGTTCTTGCGACTTTGGCACTGTTTAGGCTCAGGGCGATAGAGAACATGGGCCTAGGCCCGAGAAAAAATGGAGTCACCACCCGGACGGACCGGGAAAAAGAAAGGGATGGATGACTCGATTCCAATGGAATCCCCAACCCCCTAATGGGTTCGAAAAGTTGGGTACGTGCGGGGAAGGTGAGAAATGGCCCAGTACCCCCACAACACCCGGTTCATTGGAACCGGCCTCCTTTGCAAGTCTTAATATTATAAAATTCTTAAGTATAACAATATTATCCATATTACATGCAATGTTGCGCTCAAATTAACTCTACCACAAAGCGTCACTTGCAAGTATATGAGGTAGCTGTAGCAAAGGTGATCGCCCCAAGGTCGTCTCACAAGGAAGCTAAAGTGGCTAATTGATTATCAGATTATGAATAACAAGTAATGAAGAAAATTTAAATTGTTAACTAATGAAAAAGATTGATTGAAGTTTAAAAATGAATAAAAGTAAATTAAGCTGATGTTTTGATTCACTTTATAAGAAGGGTCTAGGGTTTGCACTTCTCTACTACTTAAATGTATGAACGGTTATTCCTCTTAACTAATTTAATTTCAAAGATTAAATCTCAAACAACTCAATTAATCGAGTCAAGGAAATAAGCTCTCGCATTCAAACCTCTTTCAACTAATCTTGTTATAATTGAAATAATCTTTTTAATAGGTTATATTTCTAATTCACCTAAGTCCCTAATTGAATTTTTCCAGCATTAGACTTCATCTCTCAATCCATCATCTAATACCTAAAACACATAATTGGTGGCCAATCAATTATATATTAACAATATTTCATTCAATCAAAGCTAAAGAAATTATTAGCTAAGAGAATAACCAATTCATACAATCATAGTAGATCCATACAAACCCTAGACTAGATCAAATTAGTTCATCATGTTATCAAACATACTCATCTCATTAATGTTCAAAGAAATCAAATTAGACATGATAATATCCATTAATAAAATTTCAATGAAAATAAAGAGAATAAGTTTGAGAACAAAACCAAATTACAAACTCCTTGAAGCTTCTGAAGAAACTCTTGTTCAAATCTTGCAAGAAGGATGTATCAATGGCTAGAACAATCTAATCTAAGCTAGTTTAATCCAAAGTGTAATCAAAATCAAAGAAAACAAAGTTAAAAACCCTAACTTCACTCTCTAACGGCTCAATTCAATCTCAAAATCGTCAACAGTCCCTCAAACCCTAGCTTCTTTTTCCTTTTATATGAAACGTCCGCTTTAAAATCCGCTACGGCTTTGGTTCATGAGAGACATGGCCAAGTTGGATGTGACTTGGCTGTGTGAGTGCTCTTTGGGGGGACACGGCCAGTGACATGGCCGTGTCCCTTGCTTGTGTTCACTACTGCTTTCTTTTTCTTCTTCTCTTCTTTGGTTGAGTGACACGGCCATGTTAGAGGTGACTTGGCCGTGTTGGACCATTTTGGAGGGACACGGCCAGTGACTTGGCCGTGTCCCTTGCTTGTGTTTGCTTCTGTGAGATTTGCAATTTTCTTTTCCTTTGGAACCAAGTGAGACACGGCCAAGTTGGTGTGACTTGGCCGTGTTGGAGCATCTTTGGAGGGACACGGCCACTGACTTGGCCGTGTCCCTTGCTTGTGTCCTTCTCTGTGACTTGCTCTTCTTCTTGAACTTGGTATGGGACACGGCCAGTGACTTGGCCGTGTCCTCTGCCTGTGTCAGCTACTGTCCATTTTTCCTTCAGTCTTGGCTCCTTGGCTTTTTAACCTAAAACAAAACTTCAAACAAACTTTAAACAAAATGTAAATAAACAATAACCAACAAAAACATAAACACCATACTAAAAACTAGATAAAAAATGACATAAACACTGAAATAAACTAAAACTACCAAAATTAACAAAAACACTAAATAAACCGATTTAAACTAACAAAATACCTAAATAAAATAATAATTATCATAATAAACAGGACACAAATTTATAACAAAAACTAATAAAACAACTACCCCACACTTAAAACTTTGCTTCTCCTCAAGCAAATTCACATGGCATAAATTAAAAACTCAAACAACCTTAACTATAATTCTAGCATATAAGATGAAATCCTTCAAGACTCAGCCATAAATATTTGCATCTTATTTCAATCAAGGATTTTCTTAACTCATTCATTAATCCAGACATACAAATCTTATCTCTCATCTAAGTGTTTCACTCGATTTCAAAAGTTAATCACTCAAACCACTCATGACTACATACTACCATAAACTTGCTTAATTATCCAATCTCTCTCACTGATTTTCTCAAGAAATAATCCGAAGGTCTTTCATTTGGATGTAATGGGGCTAAGGTAAAGGTGTGAGAAAAGACATTTAAGCTGGAGCATCAAGAAATGGAGTATCTAAATTAGACAATACTCTTGCTAAGAAATTCATAACTCCCTCAAATGGCATACTCACAATCCATTAATACTTCACATACTTGCATACTTCAAGAAAAATAACGAGTCAACATTCCTCCAATGCTAGAAAATATCTGGATTTTGTATATATATATATATATCTTTTTTTTATCATCATTTTTTTTAATATATATATACAAAATATAAACTTGCATGGAACATCTAGCTTAAAATGTAGAGGAAAAGAATAATCAACTCTTAATACAATGTGCAAAGTATGCATTTCAACCCCAAATAGCAATACCATTTTTTTTTTACTTGCTTACCCCACACTTTGAAATAATCCACCCTATTGTCATATCATAAAACTCCATTCCTTAATGCAGGTATGATGATAATAAGAACATGTTAAGTTAAGAATTGTGTTGATCAAACAATAAAAAGATCAAAGGCTCAACTTGGCTCACTAAGGAATAAAATATTAAGGGAGGTCTTTTTAAGCTAAAGGGCTAACCTAATTTGTCTTCATCATTTTAAAACTTGAGATAAAATCATAATGTGAGTTCAATTAGTATGCAAAAGCAAACTCTAGAGATGCAAAATCATGAAGGTGCACACTTAAGAAAAGAAAATCAACTGATAATAATATCAAATTATGAGGCTCAAAACTCACACAGGTGGGTTCACAAAGATTTATATGTCATAAATTGCAGAATGTGAAAATTGATCCTGAATGAATTCAAATGCTAATCTCTATGCTGATACTAAAGTCTCAACTATAATGCTAAAATCATAGAAAAGATCAATAAGATTTCAACAATTATGCCATGCACAGCAAACACAATAAACAAAACAAGACAAACAAAACAAAAATTAAGGAAAAGCTAAAAGATTACCCCACACTTTAGAATTTCCATTGTCCTCAATGGAAAACAAGAATAATAAAGTAAAAGAGTTAAAGGACAACCTGTCTTCCATCATACCCTGGTGAGGCAAAACCCTAACTTTCCATCACAAACACAAAAGTTCAAAAACAAAATACAAGAGAGCTTTAGGGTTTCTATTTATTTAAACTAAAAATGAAATCAAAATTGCAAAATATAAAATTATAAATATGAAAAAGAAATGCAAACCGATGGGTTGCCTCCCATTTAGTGCTTCTTTAATGTCATATAGCTGGACATCATGCAAGACTTATGGATCATGGATCAAAGTGCTGTCAATGATCCTCACTTCCTGAAATCCTTCATTATATGGCTTAACTCTTTGTCCATTCACTTTAAAAATCTTATTGGTTCGAGAGTTAAGTAATTCAATGGCACTAGAAGGACATACCTTAGTTACCTCGAAAGGACCACTCCATCGAGACTTGAATTTACCTGGAAATAGATGGAGTCGATAATTAAAAAGTAAAACTTTCATACCTAGACTTAATGTCTTTCGCACAATAAATCTGTCATGAAGTGCTTTTGTGCGTTCCTTGTAAATCCTCGAGCTCTCATATGCCTTCGGGTTAAGGCACCTTTGGGTCTCCCTCACTAGTTTAGCCCCCTCTTCTAAGGTAAGTTTCAGCTCCAATTTATCTGATGAACCTGTCTGCAAGAAAGCATCTGAAACAACTGCTTCAACACCATTAATTAAAGAACATTCCTCATATAAAGCAGTTGTAGGAATGGGAGAAGTGTTAAAAATAGAAAATTCAACTGTTTGTCCTAAGACAGTCATTGACAACTTACCATTTTTAACATCTACTAAGGTGTTGGTAGTAGCCATGAAAGGCCTACCCATCAATATAGTGTGTGCTGATGGTGTAGGGTTACTCCTTTCCATGTCAAGAACTATGAAATCCACAGGTACTATTAACCCTCCAACCTTAACTAACACATCTTCTACAACCCCTTTCGGGAATCTAAGAGATCTATCAGCTAATTGCAACACCATTTTGGTTGGTTTAAGCTCTCCTAGTTCTAATTCTTTAAACACAGAATAAGGCATTAAATTTACACTAGCTCCTAGATCACACATGCCTTCAGTCCCCTTTCCATTCCCCACAGTAATTTGAATTAGAAAGCTACCAGGATCCTTTAGCTTGGGAGGTAGTTTATGTTGCAGAATAGCACTAGCTACCTCTGAAACTATCACCTTTTCATTCGGCTCATACCTCTTTTTCTTGGTGATCAGTACTTTGAAGAATTTTGCATAAGCCGGCATGTTCTTTATTGCCTCAAGTAAGGGTAAGTTAATACTTACCTTAGATAGCATGTTGAAGATGTTAGAAAATTGCTTATCTTTTATTTCATCCTTCAACCTGCTGGGGAATGGTATAGGTGGCCGGTATGGATCCACTGATCTTTCTCCAGCACCTTTGTTCTTTGGTTCTCCTTCCTTCTTATTCTCTTGGTCACCTGCACTCACAGAATTATCTTCAACATTATTGTCAATTACCTTACCACTTCTAAGAACAGTCACTGATTGTGCCTGCTCAGGTTGACTGGGGAACTTCCCCTTTTGTTGAATCTGCATCTGTTGTGCAAGTTGTCCAACTTGTGTCTCCACTTTCTTAAAAGATGCTTCTAAGGAATCCAGCCTCTTATTTGTCATCTCTTGATTTTTCGCACTAACTTGGATGAAAGCTTGTAAACTTTCCTCCAAACTCTCTATCTTGGACTGCCCTTGATTTGAGGATTGGCCTTGCTCTTGGTTCTGTCTTTGAAGCAAATGGAAAGGCTGCTGAGAATTATTTGTTGCCCAAGAAAAATTTGGGTGATTCCTCCAACCAGGGTTGTAAGTGTTGGAGTAAGGATCATTTCTGGCCCTTGGTTGGAATCCTCCCATAACATTGACTTGCTTAGCATTACCAAAAGACTTAGGGACATATATTTGCTCCATGCCCGAAGTCCCACAGATTCCACGCACTTTTTGAGTAGATGAAGAAATATTGTTCTTCATATTCAGCATCTGCACTTGCTTTGTCAACTCAGCTATTTGATTGACCATCTCACTATTGGCTTCTAGTTGATTCACCCCTTTACTTCTTCCCCTGACACTTTTCTGTTGAGAATTAGCTCCCAACATCTCAAAGATATCATAAGTTTCAGCTGCTGTCTTTTCTCCCATGGCTCCCCCGGCTGCATTATCAACTGTATTCTGAAATTGCTAGGTTAAACCATCATAGAAAAACTGGTTTAGAAGTTGAAGTGGGTAGTGATGATGTAGACACTGGATCAATAGCATCTTAAATCTGTCCCAAGCCTCATGAAATGGCTCTCCTTCAAATTGAGAGAATGTAGCTATCTTCCCTCTCAATTCAGCTATCTTTTGATGAGAGTAAAACTTGCCCATAAACTTATTATAAACTTGCTCCCAAGTTGTCAGTAAGTTTTTGGGCAACATCATAAGCCAGCTCTTTGCCCTATCCTTCAAAGTATATGGGAAACACCGCATTCTCAACTAATCCTCTGTTAATCCTCCCAATGGAAAAGTGTTGAGGGTGGAGTAGAAATCCCGAATAAAGTTCAAAGGATCTTCATTTGGAACTCCATAAAATGAGGGCAGCATATTGTAGTGAATGTTCTTCAACTCATAATTCCTTGCTGCATCTGTCAGTCTTATGCAAGAAGTGGAAGTTCCAATGACAGGTCTAGCAAAGTCTCTCATCGTTCTTTGTCTTTCTTCAGCCATTGTAGCAGATTGTGCAGATTCCGACTCAAAATCAGAAGTGTCCTCCTCTGTAGTATCAAATCCAGTGTAAAGTTAAAACTCTTCTCTGCTCCTTTTCACTCTCTGAATTTCTAGAATAAATGGATGTAGCTCTCCTTCGAGTGATCTCCTGCCTTAAATAAACAAAAATTTCAAGAAAAAGAAATTATTAAAAACAAAGAAAAATAAAATCAAAAGTAAACAATGAAAAATAATCTAAAATTTCTAAAACTAATAAATAATTACGCCAATTAGCCTCCCCGGCAGTGGCGCCAAAAACTTGTTGTGCTTGAATTAACTCTACCACAAAGCGTCACTAGCAAGTATATGAGGTAGCTGTAGCAAAGGTGATCGCCCCAAGGTCGTCTCACAAGGAAGCTAAAGTGGCTAATTGATTATCAGATTATGAATAACAAGTAATGAAGAAAATTTAAATTGTTAACTAATGAAAAAGATTGATTGAAGTTTAAAAATGAATAAAAGTAAATTAAGCTGATGTTTTGATTCACTTGATAAGAAGGGTCTAGGGTTTGCACTTCTCTACTACTTAAATGTATGAACGGTTATTCCTCTTAACTAATTTAATTTCAAAGATTAAATCTCAAACAACTCAATTAATCGAGTCAAGGAAATAAGCTCTCGCATTCAAACCTCTTTCAACTAATCTTGTTATAATTGAAATAATCTTTTTAATAGGTTATATTTCTAATTCACCTAAGTCCCTAATTGAATTGTTCCAGCATTAGACTTCATCTCTCAATCCATCATCTAATACCTAAAACACATAATTGGTGGCCAATCAATTATATATTAACAATATTTCATTCAATCAAGGATAAAGAAATTATTAGCTTAGAGAATAACCAATTCATACAATCATAGTAGATCCATACAAACCCTAGACTAGATCAAATTAGTTCATCATGCTATCAAACATACTCATCTCATTAATGTTCAAAGAAATCAAATTAGACATGATAATATCCATTAATACAATTTCAATGAAAATAAAGAGAATAAGTTTGAGAACAAAACCAAATTACAAACTCCTTGAAGCTTCTGAAGAATCTCTTGTTCAAATCTTGCAAGAAGGATGTATCAATGGCTAGAACAATCTAATCTAAGCTAGTTTAATCCAAAGTGTAATCAAAATCAAAGAAAACAAAGTTAAAAACCCTAACTTCACTCTCTGACGGCTCAATTCAATCTCAAAATCGTCAACAGTCCCTCAAACCCTAGCTTCTTTTTCCTTTTATATGAAACGTCCACTTTAAAATCCGCTACGGCTTTGGTTCATGAGAGACACAGCCAAGTTGGATGTGACTTGGCCGTGTGAGTGCTCTTTGGAGGGACACGGCCTTGGCCGTGTCCCTTGCTTGTGTTCACTACTGCTTGCTTTTTCTTCTTTACTTCTTTGGTTGAGTGACACGGCCATGTTAGAGGTGACTTGGCCGTGTTGGACCATTTTGGAGGGACATGGCCAGTGACTTGGCCGTGTCGCTTGCTTGTGTTTGCTTCTGTGAGATTTGCAATTTTCTTTTCCTTTGGAACCAAGTGAGACACGGCCAAGTCAAGTTGGTGTGACTTGGCCGTGTTGGAGCATCTTTGGAGGGACACGGCCACTGACTTGGCCGTGTCCCTTGCTTGTGTCCTTCTCTGTGACTTGCTCTTCTTCTTGAACTTGGTATGGGACACGGCCAGTGACTTGGCCGTGTCCTCTGCCTGTGTCAGCTACTGTCCATTTTTCCTTCAGTCTTGGCTCCTCGGCTTTTTAACCTAAAACAAAACTTCAAACAAACTTTAAACAAAAAGTAAATAAACAATAACCAACAAAAACATAAACACCATACTAAAAACTAGATAAAAAATGACATAAACACTGAAATAAACTAAAACTACCAAAATTAACAAAAACACTAAATAAACCAATTTAAACTAACAAAATACCTAAATAAAATAATAATTATCATAATAAACAAGACACAAATTTATAACAAAAACTAATAAAACATGCAACAATTAAAATAATGCATTATTATATAAAAATCAAAACAATAGCCAAAGAAAATAAATAAATGGACACTCATCCGAGGATGGAAACATGTCCTTACATCGTCCATGCTTAAAACTAAATAGGACACCCACCGAAAGGTGGAAACGTGTCCTTTACATTGGTCCAAAATATAAAAGCAATTTAAATTACATGATGCTTAATACATGAGGTACCCAAAATATGAAAACATACCTCTTACAATGTTTTGAAATCAAAACAAATCAATAAAAGTAAACATCCATTCATTATAAATAAATTACTCATCAAAGACATCAACATCAATCAAAATATATAATAAATATTCATCCAATTTAAATAAAACAATAAATATATAACTTTAGGGGCACATGCATCAATTAGGGTTTCTTGAGTTTTATGTTTAACAATTAGGGTTTTGCATATACTAGTTTAATTAATTGAGAAACATTTTAAAGAAATAACAAGGCTACTGGATGTTTGAATATAAAGGTTAGATTTGAAATAAATTAGGATTTGAATATAAAGAATGGATGTTTTGGATTTAGGATTTCGGAAGTTATATAAAAATAATATTGAAAATTTAGGGTTTAAATAAGTAAGATTGAAAATCATGAAAATTGGTTTTTAGATTAGGTATTTGAAAAAATAAGCTACTGTAATTTTAGAAAAATAAATTTGGTTAGGGTTTTAAGAAAACAAATCATTGTGGCTTTAGAAAAGTGTAATTTAGGGTCTTAGATTTTAAAAATATGTGCTACGGGTATTAAGGCATTAGGGTTTTTGAAGAAATATTTTTAGGGTTTCAAATAAAGTTTGGATGGTTTGTAGAATAATTAATCAAATTGTATGATGAAACAATTAATCCAACTTGATGAAGCTACTGTAAACATAAACAAAGAAATAGAGATTCAAACATCCGTTGTTGGTTCCACCATAATCTTTGAATTCTGGTTAAACAATAATAAAGATAGTGTAGGTTGCCTTTGATGAAGTGTTTGTTGTTTGCTGCCTCTTGATCTTTCAAGCTTGAGATTGGCAGAAAAATCCAAAAGTCCAAGGTCAAGTAAAAAATTTTAGCTCCTTCATTCTGTGCCTTTAATGTTGTATTTATAAGAAAAAATAATAAACCTAATCCTAATTGGATAAAAAAATAAAAACCTTTTAGGAAATAAAATTAAAAATCAAGTAGAATAGGATTTTAGCAAAACCGCGTGCGGGCCGGGAGTGCGATAGTGCACTGGCGAAAAAAAATTATTGCGGACGCTGGGCGCGGGCCAGCCAGTTCACCGCAGGAAAATCCTACAGTGAATTGGCCTATGGCAATTTTGCCGTAGAAAAATCTGTGGCGCATTGGCTTGTGGCCAATTCGCCGCAGGTTTTTCCTGCAGCTAATTGGCCCAAGCCAATTCATCTTCGGAGATGAAAATTTTTCATCGCCGATTCTTCCGTCGCTGATTTTTATTTATTTGTTTTTATCTTTTTTTTACTGTTACCTTTTTATTTTTATTAAAAATAAATATTGTAAGTAATTAAAATAAATATTATTTAATTAAAAATAAGATAAAAATTATTTTAGAATGTTTATAAATCTCGGATCGGACTGGGTTAAAAATTAAAGGTCTACAGTTTGCCCTATGCTTGAGCGATCTGAGACTAAAACAAAAGAGAGAGAGAGAAAAGTAATGTGATTTTTTACTAGATTTAGAGCCATACTAGACTCCATACTCAAGATTGGTTTGATCTCTGGGCTCAAAAATAATTTGGATTCTAGACCCAAGGTGAATTTAAGATTTGGATTCTGGACCCAAGGTAAGTTCTGGACTTAAAAATAATTTGGGTTCTGGATCCAAGGTGAATTTAAGATTTGGGTTCTAGACCCGAGGTAAGTTCTGGACTTAATTTAGGTTATGGACTGTAAGTTCTGGACTTAATTTAGGTTCTGGACCCGAGGTAAGTTTTGGACCCGAGGTAAGTTCTGGTCTTAACTTAGGTTCTAGACCCGAGGTAAATTTAGAATTTAGATTCTGGACCCGAGGTAAGTTTTGGACTTAAGAATAATTTGGGTTCTAAACCCGAGGTGAATTTAGGGTTTGGGTTCTGGATCCAAGGTGAATTTAGGATTTGGGTTCTAGACCCAAGGTGAATTTAGGATTTGGGTTCTAGACCCGAAATGAATTTAGGATTTAGGTTTTGGATCCAAGGTTAATTAAGGATTTGGGTTATGGACCCAAATTCAATTTAGAATTTGGGTTATGGACCCAAGATAAGTTTTGGACTTAAAAAATAATTTGGTTATGTGCAAAAAATAATTATAGTTAGTAGGATGCTAAAGAAATTTGCAAAAAATTTAGCTATTTTTTCCCATGCCTATATCTTCTTGCCCCCTGCATGGAAAAATATTTTAAAAGTGCAAAATATTTATATACACACAAATATCTGAATAATTGAGTTTACTATTTATTCACACTGTGTATTCACTATTTATGCACTATTTACTAACTATTTATTTACTATTTATCAATAGTAATATTTACTTTTTCTCTTTTTTTTTACGAGAATATTGTTGTTTCCTTTTTATTTTTGTCTTTTTCCTTTGCAAATTTTCTATATAAACCTCGGATCATTTCTACCATATTCATCCAAACTCACATATTTTCATAGATAAATCATAGAGTTTAGCATAGATCTGAGGAGAAAATGCATACTTCGAGATCAGGACCTCGATCCAATACTGAGTTATTGGAATTTATTCGACGGCATGAAAATAAAACTATAAGTCTGCTAGCTTGGATGCAGCTTCATCACAGTTCAAGCCAAAAACTAAGGTAACAATGCAATTATTTATTTTAACAGCACAAATATGTATTTATTATTTTATTATATATATTTTTTATTTTTGTTTTTTTTTTCTTTTTTTTTCTTTGAGATTTATGAAAAATAAATTAATTAGAGGACTATGTTTAAGAATTTAATAAAAAAAATAGACAGACTAAAAATAAAACATAACGAGTAAGTTAGTCTATGAATCAGTGGTATTGGTATGATGATATACTTACCTTGTGTTAACTTACCTGGCTCTGTGTTAGCGTGATCGTTGCATTATCCAGGGCAGAGTGTGTGTCTATAAAGTTGACAATGGTATGATGTAGCACCTTCTCGGATAAAATGGATTATCCAAGATTGCAGTTTTGAAAGCTTTATCCAGCAATTACTATCTGAGGAGTGTCTGATAGACAGGAGTGTAGTTCAAGCATTGTCAAAGTGGTGGATGGACACAACCAATACTTTTCACTTACCTATAGGAGAGATGACCATTGGCCTAGTCGATTATACAACCATAACTGATATCCGATACTATGGCCATCTGGTCCCTCTTACTAATGATATTTTGACATTTGAAGAAGTCCAACAATTAATCAGTATGGAACCATCATTAAAAGCCCTTTCAAAATAAAAAAAATTGAGTTGATTCAGTGTTATTGGATGAACTACGAAGGACATAGGAAAACAACCAAAAAATATGCTCGAGGATTTTTACTGTATTTGCTCGGGTCGACCATTTTATGCAGTACTGAATCTGCCATCCATTTATCAGTGTTGAGGGCCCTTATTGATATGAGTATGGTACCACTTTACGGCTGGAGTGAAGCTGGCCTTGCTTGTCTCTATCATGGACTAGACAAAATTTGTAGAAATAAGAAGTCTTTCGTTGGTTTCATGGTGGTTGTCGAGGTACTCTTCTTCCACCATTGTCAATTCCATTCTTATTCTTGCATGAATTTGATTTTCATTGTTGTTGTAGGTATGGGCATATGAGCATAATCTTGTGAGAGTGCCTGGCATTTTTCGAGAGAGAGTCGGGTATCCGAGATTAAATTTTTGGTTGTTAGATCATGTAGTAGTTCCCGGCTATCACCATGTTCACACCCAGCGCTATCTCTTGAGTTGCTTAACCTGGGGCTAGGTAAGATAGTATTAGTATACTTTAAAATTTATATAAAAGTTCACTTACCTTATGTCATTTTGTAGGTCAATTTGGCTTGGTGGAACACAGAAGATCGAATGAACTGGACTTCTTCTATGAATCCCGCATTTCTTTTTTAGCATACCCATCGAATTATTGCCAGCCCTGTGTCTAGTGGTTGGTTTCTCGGGGAGAGAGTGTATGAGTGGTTCCTTGGTCCTGAGCGGCAGAGGATGTTGATGCCCGGAGTATACTTTAAATATCGCATCAATGCCGAAGAATGCGTGGTGGTTAGCTCGGCATGGTTATGATGTTGAAACCTTTATCTATCCACTGGGTGCATCATATATCCAGTTTATTCAAGTAGGACTCTTGAACTTTGATGTGTCTCCTATTGGTGTATATGAGATTCCTGAGGAAAATGAGGATAGTGATGAAGACGAGTATCATGGAGAGGGAAGAGGGTCCGCCCCGCATCTCGGGGCTAGCACATCTCAGGTAAACTTTTACCATTTTTCCATTGTAATTACTTCTTTCTTAACTTATTTTGGCTGTTTTAATGATTATTTTCAGGCTACTGGCTCATTTAGTCATGAGGCTGGACCTTCCTTTATCGCATCTCCATTTTCTCATTCTAATCAACCGGAGATCCCACCTCATCCACAAGGCGTTGATATGAATTACTTGGTAGGTTTTCTTGTTCCATGTTAATTTATGCTACATGTATGCATGATTATGCATGCTCTTACTCTTTCCCTTCTGGCTCACAGTGGATGCTTAAGGAACAAAATAAGAAACTTCAAGAAGAGTTAGCAGCTAGTCGTCAACAGGTTGCCCATTTTGAAAAATTATATCATCAGTCAGAGCAAGATTTTTGAGACTTTCAGTTTCACGGGGTGAGAGATCCTGGTGCTTTGTCATCTAGAGGACCCCAAGCTGATAACCATGAGATCCTTTCATCTACTTTGGATGAGGGCCGTTACAGATCTGAATTCCAAGGTAATAGAGATTCAGGTGCTCCTGCTTCAGGCGAACTCGGGATAGGTGATATGCCTCCTTCTCCAATAGGCGATGACTTTTTCAGGGCTTTGTTTGATCATGATCCACCACCTCCGTCTCCGTGATCTATTATTGTATTAATTGAGGAAATATTGTATAATAAAAATAATGATAAAAAATAATGATGATATATAATTTGCACTCTTACTGTAACTTTTGACCTTTTTTATATTTTATTATTTCTTTTTTTTTTATTTCTTTTCTTCAGGTTTCTACCATCATTATTATTCCTATGATACAATTATTTTTCTTTCCTCTTCACATTCAAAATTTCCACAATAGCTCTAATTTCAAAACCAAAGGCAACGCGGCAACTCAAAACCTTTTCGTCACCAATTTCCTATCCTTGCGCGTCTCGGTCTCAAGCTATTCCTTGTCAATTTTGGAATAGCCAATCATCCCATATAAATCTCTTTTCATGCCATGACCTCATACAAAAGCCAAGAAATTTTCCACAAATTTTCAATTTCGGCATCAAAATTCCTTTTAACAATTCTAATTTCCCTTTAATTGTCAACAATGGCCAAACTCAATTTAAAGAAAATAAAATGTCTATTTAAAAACATGAATGCCATTCATTGGAAACAAACATCTTAGTTTAAAATCGATATTTTGAAGTATTTTCAAAATATTAAATTGAACCATTCTTTTTTACATGCCATGGCTTATTTTTGGAATGTGAATTCTAGGACATTTGAGATTAATGGCTTTGAGATATGTCCCATGATTGAAGAATTTGAGGCCATCCTTGGATATCCAAGCAATCAACCAATGGCATTACCTATATTGATTTCCAAGACTCAACAAAAGATGCAAATGTTATTTCAACTTTCAAAGCCTGAAGTTCTACAGTTGACGAGAGGTGAAAATTTTGCTTTGTCCCTTAATTGACTTTTGGATTTCTCACTTGGCTCCTACTAAGGCATGGGGACGTATGCTTTGTCTATGCTTGCTTTGCCAATTTTTGATTGTTTCTTCTGATGGTGATATCGATCCACGAGTATTGGATATCATGAACCAAATGGAAGGAGGCTTGTCGCCGATACCCGTGATCTTAGCCCAAACTTTAGTTGGATTAGACCAATTTAAATCGAGATTGTCAAGGAGATTGGTCGGGAGTCCATTACTTCTGTAGGTAATTACCTAAACTGCCCATTCAAGTTTTCAATTTAGGTTTCTTTTCCTTTTTTTTATTATTATTGCTCTAATTTTTGCCTAAGTCCGCCCTTGTGGATTTTCAAAACTAGCGAGCTGTCCTAATTTTTGCCTAAGTCGCCCTTGCGGGTTTTCAACTTAGCGGGCCTTTCTTTTTTTTTTAATAACTTTTTTCTTTCTTTTTTTTTATTCTTTTCTTATGCTTACAGATTTTTCTTCAAGAGCATCTCTACTTGCTCGATACTCCATCTATGGATTTTGTCAGATATCTGCCGCGACATCACTCTGCTAGGAAACTGCTCCACCCTACTTCTTTATATGCTGACTAGGTTAACTGGATTTATTCTCGTGCTAAAGTCAACATACGTTGGTTAGTACCTTGGTGGTAGATTTCTCATATCACCATTTAGACGTACTTGATGTATGTTCCTCTTGCTGCTCTTCATCGAGGTACTTGCTATGATCCTCGCCGGCTTGACCGTCAGTATAGAGCTGAGTCTCAAGATTTTGATTTTACTCCTGATTTGAACATGCCTTGTCTAACTGAAGGCTACTTGGATCGGCTGAAGCAAAGCCGGTCTGTACGCTACACTTATCATTTGCCATAGATTTTACATTTGTCAATTCCTTTAGAAAGAGTATTGTTAGGATGAAAATAATAAAAGTAATAATAAGAGATTTTTCTTTTCCTATTATAATTTGTCATCACCATTTGCTATTGTATTTATCTCATTTGATCCATATTTGGCCAAATACTTAAAATAGTGCACATAGGACAATTTTAATATTAATTCTATTTTATTAAATTGGGGAACAACTAAACATAAATCCAGCATATATAAAATCACTCTTGTTGCCAACTAGCCCTTTCAGGTTTTCTAATTGATTATTTTCTCTCACTTAGCCCTAATTGTTGCCTAGCCCGCCCTTTTGGGTTTTCGAAACTAGCGAACTGCTCTAATTTTTGCCAAGACCGCCCTTTTTGGGTTTTCAACCTTGCAAGCTCTTTTTTTTATACATAAAACCTCTTCAACATGTCAATGTTCACTGGCTCGCTAAACTCGTTCCCATCCATGTCTGATAACTTCACTACACCCTTGTTCATTTGTAGGCTGGAGCTTTCCTCCTTTGATATAGTTGATGATGATATGATGCTTTTAACCTTCTCTCCTCTAGTAAAGCTAACTGTGTGTATCTGCTCACTACCCACTCCGTCTCAGGCAGTTCAGCTTCCAAGACTACTCTTAATGACTTGATCTAAATTTCAATTGGCAACACTAATTCCATCTTGTAAACCAAAGAGAATGGTGTCATTCCAGTCGGTGTTCGTATGCTTGTTTTGTATCCCCATAAAGCAAAAGGAAGCATTTCTGACCAATCCCTATATGTCTTGGTCATCTTGGATAGAATTTGCTTAATTGTCTTGTTTGTTGCTTCTACTGCACCATTAGCCTTTGGTCTATAAGGGGA
Source organism: Garcia nutans (assembly GCA_947685225.1). Classification (NCBI taxonomy): domain Eukaryota; kingdom Viridiplantae; phylum Streptophyta; class Magnoliopsida; order Malpighiales; family Euphorbiaceae; genus Garcia; species Garcia nutans. Next base: position 40,223,541 of record CANTUV010000003.1, read on the forward strand.
GGATCGGTGATGATGGATTTGGTACTTTGAGAATAAGTCCTTAACTGCTCCTTGAAATTATACCCCATTGTATGATACTATACTGTATGGCACCCCATATCTACGGATGAGTTTCTTTTCAATAAATCTAGCCATTTGACTTGCCCCCAATTTGTTGAAAGATTCGGCTTCGACCCATTTTGAAAAACAATCTACTGCTACTACACTAAAACAGTGACAATTTGAGGTTGTCGGATGTATCTCTCCTATAATGTCAATCCCCCAAGTGGCAAAGGGCCAGGGTAAAGACCTAGAATGCAATTCTTTAGGAGGCATGTGATTCAAATTACCATACATCTGACATTACTGACACTTCTTTACAAACTCAATACAATCTCTCTCCATGGTCAACCAATAGTAACCTTGCCGAGTTATCTTTTTCACTAGGGCTAAACCACTCATGTGTGGACTGCAACTTCCCGCGTGCATTTCTGACATGATATGCTCCACTTCAGGCTTCCTCAAGCATCTCAAGTGCAACCCATCAGGCCATCTTTGATACAACTCTCCATGAAAGGTGATATATTGTAAGGACCACCGCCTTATGGCTCTTCTTTCTTTCTTTGTTGCCCTCAACGGGTATTCCCTTTCCTCCAAAAACCATCTTATAGTATCATACTACATATCATGATCTGTATCAGTTTCCATGATTGTCTTATATTCATAGCAAGGAGTTGATGAACTGGTCAAAATCAGAGGCTTGAGGAATAAATTGACAGGATTTTCCCATACTGAAGCCAATGTGGCTAGGGCATCAGCCATCTGGTTCCTACACTCCTTAAAGTTCTTTTTCATTATGGTCAAGTAGTGGTGGTATGGTTTTAATTTCTCTACTTTCAACTCCCACTCTCCATTTACTTGGGATACTACTAGCAATGAATCGCCAAAGGCTTCCATCTTATCCACCTTCATAATCATTACGGTTTCCAAACCAAAGATACATGCTTCGTACTTCACCATATTATTGGTTGCCCTGAATTTCAACTTCTTGGCTAAAGGGATAAGTTCCCCTTTGGGCGATTCTAGTATAACTCCCAAACCTGCTCCTTTCCTATTCATTGTCCTGTTAAAATACATTTTCCATCCTTGTACTTCAATGGCCTCTAAATGTTCATCCGAAAATTCTAAGACTACCTCTTCACTATCCGGTAATGGTTGTTGGGCCAAGAATTCTGCCACTTCTCTACCTTTGATTATTTTCTTGGTTATATACTCAATCTCATATTCTTCCAATATTATCAACCATCGCCCACACTTTCCAATTAAAGAGGGTGTCTCCCTTAAGTACTTCATTCAATCCAACCTGGAAATTGCTTGCACACTATAAGATTGAAAGTAATGTCGCAACTTCTTAGAAGACCAAACCATAGCTATACAGGTCTTTTCAATGATACTATACTTAATTTCATAAGGTAGGAGCTTTCTACTCAAATAGTAAACTGCATGCTCAATCTCCAACTCATCTGCTTGGGCTAGCATGGATCCTACTAACTCTTCTTCTACTGCTAAGTATAGTAATAGGGGTTTACCAGGTTTAGGTGATTTAAAAATAGGTGGATTTAGTGGATATTCTTTTATTCACTCAAAGGTCTTTTGACACTCTTCATTCCACAGAACCAACTAATTCTTTTTAAACAATTTGAAGATAGGTTCACAAATTGTGCTGAGTTTTGCTATAAACCTGCTAATGTACTGTAACCCCAAACACACACTTCTTTGGTTTTAGCCTTAGCTTATACTTCAATGCTCTATCGAAGAATAATTCTAAGTTTTGGAAGTGTTGTTCCCTTGTATCTGATTTCATCATCATATCATCAACATATACTTCGACTTCTTTGTGCATCATGTCATGAAATAATGTGGTGGCCATCCTTTGGTAGGTTGCTCTAGCATTGTTTAATCCGAACGGCATCGCCCTATAATAAAATATTCCCCATGTAGTAATGAAAGAAGTTTTGGCTTTATCCTCTTGGGCCATTAACACTTGGTTGTATCCAGAAAATCCATCTACAAATGAGTGTAGCACACTAGAGGCTGCACTATCAATGAGAACATCTATATGAGATAAAGGAAAATCATCTTTAGGGGGAGCCTTGTTTAAATCTCTATAGTCTACAGAGACCCTAATTTTTTCATATTTCTCTGGCATGGGTTCTATGTTGGCTAGCTAGTCTGGATAATCTATCACTTCAAGGAACTTTACTTGTATTTGTTTAGTGACCTCTTCTTTAACCAATTCAGCCCATTCAGGTCTTAATCGCCTAAGCTTTTGTTTGACAGGTTTCATGTGGGTGTAAGTAGGAATAAGATGTTCGGCTATATCTCGATCTATTCCAGGAATATCCTCATAAGACCAAGCAAATACTTCTTCATACTTTTTTAAATATTTTTTCAAATCTCTCTCTCCCATCAGGAGTAAGGTCGGATGCTATGCTAATATTTTTAGGATTTTCGGTTGTTCCCAAATTTAATGATTGTGTATCAACAGAGTTAATATTAAAGATGCTCATGTAACCACTATTTGAATGTATGCAACCTTCAAGAGAAACATCACACAAGTAAGCAAAATCAGACTTTATTGCATTCATTTTGGAAAAGAAAGCATCATCATCCTCATACAAAGCAAACAAATTAAAATCAAAATCAAAATCATTGCTCTCAAAATTATAAAGCAGGACATCATCAAACTTCTCTTCAACCAGGGCAAGAATATCCTCTGGAGTCTTCTCATCTTTTAGGATAGCTTCCTTTTTCCTTTTCAGACTGGGCTCCTTATTGCCTGGCAGGGTGAACTCTTTCTTCACTTGTTCCACTAACTTGGTAACATCAGCAAAAATTTCAAAATCCAGAATCAAGTTTCCCTTGAGCATGATTGGCTCGGGCTTTCCTTGGAATGGTCCTATGTTTGGAGCTATGACAAATACTTTTCCAAGTGGTGGGAAGTTCATCTTCTCATTCTTCTTTGGATGAATATCTTTTCTAGCTTCTTCATACTCCAACCCCTTATTGGAAGTTTGAGTCTTAAAATCTGAAAGCTTTGTCATACCAGCCTAGCCCTTTTCAAGACCAACTTCGGGAAGGTAGCTCATGTTCTTCATCATGTTCAAGACCTTAGAATCCACTACTTCATCATCAGAAATTATAGCTACTTGGAAACCATTGAGAGGCCTCTCTACCATTAGAGCATTAACAACCTCATTATCTTCAGCCTCAATGACCACCGTCTCATCTTTGTTAAGGAACTTGATCTTTTGATGAAGGGTGGACTGAACTCCACCGAGAGGATGAAACCATGGACATCCCAAAAGTAGAGCAAAGGTAATAGGTATGTCTAAAAAAACAAATTCTATAATAAATTCAATTGGATCAACCATCACAGCAGCTTTGAAAGTTCCTTCGGCATGCCTCTTGGTGTTGTCATAAGCCCGAATGGTTACATCAGTTGGGCTTAGATCCCTTGTTGACATAGCTAGCTTTAGCAATATTTTAAGTGGACAAACAATTATGGCAAACCCATCATCAACCATTACACATGGAGTCCTTTTTCCTTTGATTTCCACTTTGATAAAGAGAGGGTGGATGTGATCTCTCCCCTCTTCCGGTAAATCAGCATCTGAGAAAGATACCATTCCCATATTAACTTCGTTCTTCTTTTGAACTTCTTCACACTTCATTAATCCCTCAATTTTTATGAAGTTAATCAGTTCCTCCGATGTTGTGAAGGTGAAAATTGGCATGATAGACAAGGCCTTGGCCATAGTTTCTCAATGCTTTTTATAAGTAGCCAATAAGTCCCAAATGCTAACACTTGCTTGGGTTCTCTTCAATTGCTTAAGCATAGTATCATCTTCCTCTTCTTTATTTCCCACTTCGACTTCCTTTCCTTTATTAGCTTCTACCTCCTTAGGTGGTGGCCTTGCATAAGGCTTACCAGATCTTGTGTTCATTACTTCATCTTCTTCGGGCTTGGACCAGGTCCATTCCTCCTTCTTGGGTACAAGATCATCATCACTATCGCTTGAATCCCAAAACTCATTCACAACACAGATTGCTACTTCTTTACCCACCACCATAGCTTGTTCAACTTTGCTAAATACCACTTCTTTTTTGGTTGCTTCTTCATCCACATCTTGGAAAGAAAACATGACAAAACTTTCATGCAAACCTCCTCCAATCATGAAGGTTGATGGTGGTGGTACTCTTTTGAACCTCGACAATGGATTGTCTTTAGTGTTTGGCTTGTTGGGCTCAGGAAGCTTGCCACTATCAATTAAATTTTGGATCTCATTCCTCAACCTCACACATCTATCCGTGTCGTGCCCTTTCATTTGATAAAATTGACAAAATGCATTATTGTCAAAATTAGGTGGGAGAGGATTAGGCAAAGGATGAGGATTTAAGGGTTGTAACAATCCCTTCTTTTGTAGCTTATTGAGGAGCCAAGACAGCGGCTTCCCTAATTTTGAAAACTGCCTTCTTCCTCTTTGGCCAGTAGCATTAACACCAACTGTCTTTTGCATGCTTTGGTTACCAGACTGGTAGTTTCCTTTCTCGTTCCTTCTTGTTGAAAAGTAGTTCTTCTCTCTTTTCCACTCTTCAATTTGTAGACCTGCTTGCAAAAGGTCTTTAAAATCCCAAATGAGTGTATGAGACATCTTTTTGCGAAGGCTAGGTAACACTCCTCTCACAATCATCCTTATTTGATCAGATTCATCCGGCCTCTTCTTGAGCAATGAAGCCTTATTCCTCCACATTTTCACATAGTCCACAAAATTCTCATTTGGCCTTTGTCTAATGGACTTAACTTCCATTAAGGTAACCTCCACCTCAACATTATATCCATAGTGTTGGATGAAGGCCTTGTATAGCAGATCCCAACTCTTTTGTGTGCCATCATCTAAGGTATTGAACCAATTTTGGATAATAGGGTCCAATAAGAGCATGAAGTACCTTAGAGTTTGAGCCTTAGTAGCTCAGACAGACTGCATAGCATTGATATACTGCTTCACATGGAGGTGAGGATTTCTGGTCCCATCAAACTTTGCAAAGGATGGAATCTTGAACTTGTACGGAACTTCTTCATCTAGCTCAAATAATTTGTCAACTTCGGACATTTCTTCGGCTTTTAGCTTCTTCTCAAATTTCTTTTCCAAGTCTGCAATCATCTTTTCAAAATTAAAATTTTCAATTTTCTCCATAGCTGATCTTTCAATAACCTTTGACTCTGTCTTCTTGTCTTAAGGATCTTGGAAGTATTGAGCCCAATTGTCATCATCATCAATGATCACCTTATCATCATCAAAAACCACTTCACCAACTTTAGCCTTCCCCTTGTCCTTTGGCTTCTTGGTGCTAGCAGATGCTTCGACATTGTTTTCTAAAATTGCAGCCAATTGGTTCTTCATGGTCTCAGTCGAGGCCTCTTTTATTTCTTCCATCTTGGCATAGAGGGCGTCATCCACCATTCTTTGAATTTGTTCAGGCTCCATTGCTTTTGGTAAGCAAGTGATTGAGTCGTTGCTAGATTCTTCATTTTAGACATAGGTCGGATTGTCGTAAGCTTTTGAACTATCATAGTCTAGAGTTGTGAACCATAAAGGATTAATGATATGTGATGTGATGCATGTATGTATGTATGCATGTATGCATGAATAACTAACAAACAAAGATAATTAAGATGTTCCTTCCAACCTTACAACTTCCACACACGGATGGCGAGTCTCTTTTCCTAGGTATATGGTTAACAAAGTACTAACATGGGGTATCTTGTTTTAAAAAAAATTCTCTCAGACATTTCAATCCATAGTTATATTTTAAAAATGGAAATCAGTTCATGATAATTCTCATTAATTAGGTTTTTATCCATTCAACCAACTAAATTAGCTTTTACGCTATATTGAATAAAACTAAATTAAGAGGTTTATTATAAATAGATTTTTTTCACTTGAAAAAGTAACTAATGATTCATGGCAAAAATAAGCCCATGGTTAATAATTCTTAGCATAAACTAGGCTCACAATTGATTTTTGGTATTCCATAATTGGCCTAAACAATTTGTAAGCTCTTTTAAATGTTGGATGAAATGCAAAAATAATTTTGTTTAAAAAACCCATTGTAAAAAGATTTTAAGAAAAAATGGATTTTTGACTTTGTATATGAGTCATGAGAAAAAAAATTTTTGATTTATTTTTAGAAAAGTTTTATGTCCAAAGACCATCTTGAAAAATTTTGAAAATAGCTTTGGTCTTTTGGATTTAGAGAAAAAAAAATTATTTTGAGCTTACAAATGTACTTGGGTCATATTAGAAAAAGAACAAATCAAATAAGCCATGATTTAAGCAAAGATAAATTAACCATAATCAAACAACAAGCATTTTGGGTAAAAACCTAAGGAAAGTAACTAGGTCAACTACATGAGCTTTAGTCTTTGGGTCGAAAAGGCTTAGGTCCCCATAGCAAGTATATACCAAATGGTGTAAGGCTATGAGTGGTTATGCCATGCTCGATATCCATACCTTAACTGAAAGTATGGTATCCCTTACATAACACAACACGGGTAACACGGCCATCCTAACTCACGCACACAATGCAATTTAAATGATGTAATGGATAATATCATGATAAGAAAGAATAGAATAATATAAAGACCAATGGAATCAACTTCTCTTATCCCCAGTGGAGTCGCCACTATGAGCGGGGATTTTTGCCCCCATACCCGATGGAGTGGTTCTTATGACTTCAGCACTATTTAGGCTCAAGGCCTTAGAGAACACAAGCCTAAGCCTGGAGAAAAATGGAGTCACCACCCGGACGAGTAGGGAAAAAGAAAGGGATGGATGACTCAATTCCTAAGGAATCCCTAACCCCTAATGCATTCAAAAAGTTGGGTGCGTGTGGGAAAGGTGAGAAATGGCCCAGCACCCCCACAACACCCAGCTCATTGGAACCGGCCTCCTTTATAGGTCTTAATATTATAAAATTCTTAAGTATAACAATATTATCCATATTACATGCAACAATTAAAATAAAGCATTATTATATTAAAATCAAAGCAATGTCTAAACAAAATAAATAAATGGACACCCATCCGAGGATGGAAACATGTCCTTACATCGTCTATGTCTAAAACTAAATAGGACACCCACCAAAAGGTGAAAATGTGTCCTTTACATTGGTCCAAAATATAAAAGCAATGTAAATTATATGATGCTTAATACATGAGGTACCCAAAATATGGAAACATACCTCTTTCAATGTTTTGAAATCAAAACAAAACAATAAAAGTAAGCATCCATTCATTATAAATAAATCACTCATCAAAGACATTAAACAACAATCAAAATATATAATAAACATTTATACAATTTAAAAAAAAATAATAAATATATAACTTTAGGGGCACATGCATCAATTAGAGTTTCTTGGGTTTTATGTTTAACAATTAGGGTTTTGCATATACTAGTTTAATTAATTGAGAAACATTTTAAAAAAATAACATGGCTACTGAATGTTTGAATATAAAGGTTAGATTTGAAATAAATTAGGGTTTGAATCTAAAAAATGGATGCTTTGGATTTAGGGTTTCGAAAGTTATATAAAAATAATATTGAAAATTTAGGGTTTAAATAAGTAAGATTGAAAATCATAAAAATTGGTTTTCAGATTAGGTATTCGAAAAAAATAAGCTACTGTGATTTTAGAAAAATAAATTTGGTTAGGTTTTGAGAAAACAGATCATTGTGGCTTTAGAAAAGTGTAATTTAGGGTCTTAGATTTTAAAAATATGTGCTATGGGTATTAAGGCATTAGGGTTTTTGAAGAAATATTTTTAGGGTTTCAAATAAAGTTTGGATGGTTTGTAGAATAATTGATCAAATTGTACGATGAAACAATTAATCATACTTGATGAAGCTATTATAAACATAAACAAAGAAATAGAGATTCAAACCTCCGTTGTTGGTTCCACCACAATCTTTGAATTCTAGTTGAACAATAATAAAGATAGTGTAGGCTGCCTTTGAAGGATTGTTGTTGTTTGCTGCCTCTTGATCTTTCAAGCTTATGGTTGGCCGAAAAAATCCAAAAGTCCAAGGTCAAGTAAAAAAATTCATCTCCTTAATTTTGTGTCTTTAATGTGGTATTTATAAGAAATAATAATAAACCTAATCCTAATTGGCTAAAAAAATAAAAACCTTTTAGGAAATAAATTTATAAACTAAGTAGAATAGGATTTTGGCAAAACCGCGTGTGGGACGGGCGTGCGAAAGTGCACTGACAAAAAAAATTGTTGCGGGCGATGGGCGCGAGCCAGCCAATTCGCCACAGGAAAATCATGTGGCCAATTCGCCGTAGGTTTTTCTGCGACGAATTGGCCCAAGCCAATTTCTCTTCAGCGATGAAAAATTTTTATTGCCGATTATTCTATCACCGATTTTTATTTATTTATTTTTATCTCTTTTTTTACCGTTACCTTTTTTATTTTTATTAAAAATAAATATTGTAAGTAATTAAAATAAATATTATTTAATTAAAATACCACAAAAATTATTTTAGATTGTTTATAAATCTCGGATCGGACTGGGTCAAAAATTAAGGGTCTATAGTGGGATTGATTTTTCTACTGCCCGAACCAAGAAAGAGAAGAAAATTCAAAGTTGGCAGCCTCTACTTACATGCCACGACTGTGGCATTGAAAAGCCACGACTATGGCCTACCTTGTCGACCATTTATAGTTGTAAAAAACCATCCAATCCAACTCAAGCCACGTCCGTGGTACTCAAAAGCCACGATTTTAGGGACGAAATTCATGACCTTGAGCAGAAAATTGGGTAGGGGGTGAACCAAACTAGATGTGGCCTAACCTTTTCAGTTTTTCCCCTACTAATGAAGTTTTCAAACACTCTATTTAAACAATCTTCCTCTAAGATTTCAAGAAAAAAAAATTTTACAAGAATTAGATTAGGTTCATTCAAGAAATAAATGTAGTTTAGAGTTTTCTCAAGAAGGAGAGTGAAATTCTGGTTCAAGAAGAAATTCAAGTTCCAAGTCAAGTTCTTCTTCAAAGAAATAGAGTTTGATATTTCTTGTTCTTTAAATTATGTTTTTAATGTCTTTCTTTAATATTTTCAATGTTTTTATTTCAATAATGAATAACTAATCCTCTTTAGGGTTGGTCCCTTTCATTGCATTTATCATGGAGTTATAAATGCCTATTTGAATTAATTTAGTTTATCCTTAAATTATTTTTTTATCTTTACTCTGAATGATTTAATTATCTGGCCAATAATTAATTAAATTGAGGTGTTGTGTGATGGAGCGAGAGTAGAAGCATAACATTAGTCCATAAAGGTAACAATCTTAAGGAAGTTTTTGACTTAGAGATAAGGTTAAACACTTAAGAGGTTAATTCAAAAATTCTCACAAAACCTAATGAATTGGTTTAATTACTTGTGATCATGAGAGTAGACATAAGGATTAAATTGATATTAGTTCTAGTACTTGAGAAACACTTGAGCTTAATTTAGGAGAATTTAACCATTAATGAAAGAAAAACTAAATTAAATCAATACTTTAGAAAACCCATGATAAATCAATAAAGGTGACTTAACCCTAAGTTTCATAACATTAGATTTAATTCAAAGTAATTTGTTTTGCTTAATCATAAATCGAATTTTATCATCCAAATAATACTTAGTTTTAATTGATCAGTACTTAGAAGAAAACTTCCTCGTGGGAATGATACTTTACTTATCATTATATTACTTGTTAACTATTTGTGCACTTGCAGATAGCTAGACTGAGCCCACAACACTGGCCTCTCTAATTCAATATGGGACAGCCCATATCGAATTGGGATTCCCCAATTCGATATGGGATAGTCCCATATCAAATTGAGGCTCTCCCACTTCGATATAGGACCTTAATTTAAGGTCCCATATCGAATTGGAAGTCCCAATTCGATATGGCATAAGTCCCATATCGAATTGGAAGTCCAATTTGATATGGGATAGGCTCCATATCGAATTGGAGCCTTCCCAATTCGATGTGGACTTATGTTTTGACGGGTTTACTTAGTTTGAGTCCAAAATGGCCTCGGTGTACTACATGGTTTTAATTCGATATGAATCAGAGAGGATCCATTTTAAAAATGGAAAACTCCCATGACTTTTTAACCTAATGCATGCACGTTTTTATAAATACAAACTATAAACTGAAAAAGAAGGAGCAACAATCAGGAACTTTCAGCAAAGGGCAGCCTTCACGGATTTCTAACTTGAACAAACTTTTGAATTGCAGCAACCTTCAACAAGAGGACTTTTAAATTGGGAGCTACAACAGACTTTTGGACGGTAACAAAAAGAAATAGCAAGGCTAGATGAGGAAGATTAACAACACAAAACTCTACAAAGGCATTGTACTCATTGTCTTCGCAAAAGCTCATCCAGAATCTCATTCAAATAATTTTGGTGGAGCCAACAAATGACGATATGGTTTAAGTTAAATAAATTATATATGTTTTGATTGTTTTAAATATGGAATATGTTTGTTCTTCATCTAATTAAAGTTCCAGTAAGCCATGCATCTCTGATTTTAATTACTGCCAGTTTTGATGATATTGTACTGTCACTCATATAAAATAAATTCAGTAATCTGTTAGCTTAAGTTCTTTCGAGTGCATGATTATTTAGTCAATATATCCTTACAGTAACCTCATTAAATTTTTTTCATATATCTTCATAGAAGTTTATTTCTTCTAAAATACAAAACTTCGATCCTATTTTCTAAACCCTAATTCATGTAAAATCTTAAGCTACAAACATTATTTTTTATAAATACCAAACCCTAATTTATTTCTTTCTAAAAAACCCTCATTGCATGATATTAGCCCTAAACCCTAATTTAATTAACCAAAAACCTTACTATTTTCTTAAAACTATAAAATCCTAATCAATTCTATTTTTCCAAATTCATTATAATAGGCTAAATATTTCAAATAGTAATAATAATAATTGTGTTAATTTCAAAATCTCAAAACACTAAATGTAAATTAAGAGACCCTAAATTGAGACGTAAACCTAAACTTGTATCTTTGTTTGCTTTATTTAAGTTAGAAGCATGTTTGTTATATGTTTTTATAAATGGTTTATTTACATCTTCGATTTATATCTTTGATGATTGATTTATTTAATTTCAATATTTGATTTATTTAATTTATCATGGTTGAATATTTTTTCAATTATTATTTGTTTATTAAAATTGTAAGAGGTATGTTTCCATGATTGGGTATCTCATTAATTAATTTTCATGTAATTTAAGTTGTTTTTATATTTTGAGATTAATGTAAGGGATATGTTTTTACCTTTTGGTGGGTGTCCTATTTAGTTTTAGACATTGGACGATATAAGGACACATTTCCATCCTCAGATGGGTGTCCATTTATTTATTTTGTTTGAACATTGCTTTGATTTTAATATAACGATGCTTTAATTTAATTATTGCATATAGTATGGATAATATCATTATATTTAAGAATTTTATAAAATTAAGACCTAAAAAGGAGGCCGGTTCCAAAGAACCGAGCATTGTGGGGGTGCTAGGCCATTTCTCACCTTCCCCATACGTACCCAACTTTCTGAACCCATTAGGGGGTTGGGGATTCCTTTGGAATTGAGTCATCCACCCCTTTCTTTTTCCCGACCCGTCCGGGTGGCAACTCCATTTTCTTTGGGTTTAGGCCCGTGTTCTCTAAGGCCCCGAACCTAACTGTGCCTAAGTCGCAAGAACCATTCCACCGAGAGTGGGGGCAAAAATTTTGGCTCACAAATTCCTTTTAGTACATTGTCATTAATTAGTATTTATCAACTCTTTAACATTTTTCTATACACTTTATAACTTATCTTCAATTACTAAATAATATTACAATCAAGTTTATGATGAATATACAATATGTATATTTCATATTCCTATTTCCATCACTCAATCAATTCTTACAGATACTTCTTACTTGCCTTGTCTCACTTTCCACACTATTTGGAACATCAGTGATTTATCAATCTATATAATTTAAATCTCTAAACACTTCTGTATATAATCAATGAATTGTCTTAAATTATCAAATGATATTGGTATCAACTATACACAAGGTATATGACTTGTATACCTTTACCACAAGAATTTCCACAAATAAACTAATCACTTTATTCTTCTCTTGAGTTTTCTTAACTCGCTGTCCGAATTATTTAAAATCAATAATAATTCATTGCTATATCATTCTTCATATGTTATTTCTCAAATCATCGTATCCCTTAGATAAGTATTATAAAATCCACTAATTTCATACAATTATCTTTTAATCCTTCTCTAACTATACACTTGTTTTGATTAATAAAGAACATATATTAATTTCCTCCTATAAATTTCACTTACTAAACTAAATAATTAATATCAAACTCTCTCCAATTATACAACTCAATTTGAGCCTTGATTATTAATCAATAACACTTTCATTCCTTAGACTCTTTATCATCTTATATTTGCATAGTTTAACCATATAACTATATAATCACTTTACACATAACTTTAAACATAAATTTCTTAACTCAAAGTTTTTCTTTAATGGATTATCCATTTAGCTTCACATATACTTTTGGTTAATAAATAATTGGTTCACCACTCTAATTTTCCTAAGTGGTATACTTTAGATAGTTATTTGGCTCTAAAATATAAATCACTTTCAAACCAAATAATTAAAACTTCAACAACTCCAAGTACCACAAATATAACCTTACTTTCAAGATATCAAATCCTTTAACTCTAAAATCTTCCAAACTTTATACTTTCCAAACCTATCTTCTGGTAGAAACATATTTGTTTAACATGTTATAAATAATCACTTTCCTCCAATCTTTACACTCTTTATCCAATCCTAAATTTCCACATTTAACATTGTATATACTTAACACACACTTATTGTTTTATACTCTTTTCCATATTTTTAACACATATACATGAATTCTCAACACAAGGGTATATACATGAATTCTCAACACAAGGGTATATACATGATTTCTCAACACAAGTGTATATACATTATTTCTCAACACAAGGGTAAGAAATGCAAATATACAAGCCTCATACCATGCCCGTATTTCATAAAATACAAGCCAAAGACATTATCCAAGCACCCCATGACCATGGCAACTCAACCCCATGTCCGTGGGATACAATATGAGGTTGCCAAACACCTTTGGATACCCCCCATGGTCGTGGCACTCAAGGGCCATGCCCATGGCATGCAAAACAACACTATTTCTTAAAAACTTTCAAGAAAACATACTAGATCTAAGGCCCATAGTCGTGGTACTTAAGGGCCACTCCCATGGCATCCCAAAATGATGTAATTCATACATTAAACTCTATAAAACATAAACATATTGAAGATCTATGATAAAGTTGTATCAAAACCAAATTTTTAACATAAAAGTGATTCCCATCAAATACTTTACCTATTCTTCAATTATCAAATCATTAACAATTAGACTTCACAACCATCATCAAGATTAAAAACAATATCAACACATTCAATCATTATATATTTCACACCAAAATTCATTAATTCAATATCTTAAGAAATAACTCATTTAAGTGACTCAAATAACTAATTCAAACTTTAAAACTCAAAGAAACTCAAATATTGGCAAACTATAATACATAAGCACATATATTTTTCAAAAACCACTTTCTTTATCTTTTCCCTCTTTCTCTTTGATCACTTGTTGATAATTTCACCTTCTCTAGCTTATTATTCTAAGAACTTATAACTATATGATTTCCTCTTAAATCTTACTTAAATTAATGAAAAGAAGAAGAAAGAAGAGATTTTTGTGGTTTTGATGATGAGAGGCGTGGAGGATGGAAGAAAAAATAAGAAAATTCTACACATACACACATGTATATATATAAGTTCAATCAAGTGAGGGCAATCTCATTTTAACTAAGGTGCACCCTCTCTATTAACCTTTGATTCTAATTCTACTTTTTAGTCCAATAAAATTGTAAAAATAATTTTTTTAGTAAATTTTAAGATCTACTATTCACCATTTTTCTACTTATATCATTTTTCCAAATCACTTTTTATCACTATACACAATCAATTATCTACATTAGTTAAAAAGTTCATTGTTTAACATTTTAAACATTACAGCACGACTCGGATTAAGACCCAAAATAAAAATCACATCAAATTAAAGTATTTTAAGTTCAACGTGAAACTGAGGCCATATCAAATTAAAACTCATTTAATTTGACATGGAACGACATCCATATCTAATTAAACCTAGTTTAATTTGATATAGATTGACCATATTGAATTGGATGAGACCAATTTGATATGGATGATGTTCATATCAAACTAGAAGGGCCTAATTCGACATTGTATTAACCCATAATCAATTAAACTGAACCAAACCCATTTGAAATTTGGATCGGACCATTTTAGGGCTTTAAAAGTTGAACCGGCTTATTTTAGATCTTATGAAACTGGACCAATCTATTAAAAGCTTTAAACTAGGTTTAATCCATTAAGAATGGACTGATCTTGACTAGGCCTTCTTTAATTGAGATCAGACTAGCTTAGGGTCAAAATTAAGGGTCTACAGTCTTTAAAAGAACAATTTAATTTTAGGCTTAAAGGAATAAAACTATTTTGAGCCTATAATATAATTAGGTCATATTAGGAAAAGAACAAACCAAATAGGCCATGGTTCAAACCAAGATATATCTATCATAGACAAATAACAAGCATTTAAGTAAAAACCTAAGGAAAGTAACTAGGCCAATTAAATGAGCTTTAGTCTTTGGGTGGAAAAGTTTAAATTCCCATAGCAAGTATATACCAAATGGAATGAGGCTATGAGTGGTTATGCCATGTTCTATCTCCATACCTTAAGTGAAAGTATGGTATCCCTTACATAACATAACATAGGTTATACGGGCATCCTAACTCACACACATAATGCTATCTAAATGATGAAATGGATAATATCATAATAAGAAAGAATAAAATAATATGAAGACCAACGGAATCAACTTCTCTTATTCCTAGTGGGGTAGCCACTATGAGAGGGGATTTTCACCCCCACTCCCATCTGGAATGGTCCTTGAGACTTTGACATTGTTAGGCTCAGGGCCTTAGAGAACATGGGCCTAAACCCAAAGAAAATGGAATCACCACCTGAATAGGCCGAGAAGATAAAAAGAGGTGGATGACTAGATTTCTAAGGAATCCCTAACCTCCTATTGGGTTTGAAAAGTTGGGTGTACATGGAGAAGGTGAGAAATAACCTGTAGACCCTTAATTTTGGCCCTAAAACGTTTGATCCGAATTTAAAAAGGCCAGGCTAAATTCGGACTAATTTTAAAAGCTTAAACCTAGTTTATAGCTTTAATATAGGTCGGTCCATTTTTAAAAGGCCTAAAATAAGATGGTTGAACACTTAAAGACTAAATGGTCAGGTATAATATAAAAATCTCAAGAAAAGTCAGTCCAGGCCCATTTTATCAAAACGAAATGCCTAAGTTTGCTATAGGTTTGCCTGCGGTGAATTGGACATGCCAATTTACCACATGACCCATCTGTGGCAAACTGGCATGGCCAATTCGCCACAAGCCTTCACCTTTGCTTGCATGCGACGAATTTAAATGCCAAATTCACCATGGTCCCCTTACACTTCCTAATTTAGATTGGAATGTGTGTCGATCATTGGATTAAGGATTAGGGATTTGTTTTGAACATGCTTGGCCTATAAAGAATGATGTTTTAAGGCTGAAAAGGGAGGATTCAATCAGTAGACAACAACCTTCAGCAACGGATGCCAACAAAACAACAACAATTAAAAAGAGAAACAGCAAACAAAATCTAGCAACTTGAGTGTGCAGGGAGAAGAAGCATTAAACCATCAAACCATAAGGCAAGGATATGTCTGTCTTCATCTTGTCCAACCAAGATTTTACTACTGGTAAAAAGTTAAAGTTTGATCAACATAAAATATTGGTGGAACAAACAAAGGAGGTTTGTAATCCTTTACCCAATTTGCTTTAAACCTACAGTAATCTATTCATCCTTGTTTATTGTTTTAATTCATTCTTACATTTTTTTTATTTTTAGTAGGTATAACTCAAAATTATCCACTTAGTTAAATATCATTCATATTGATATTAATTGATTCCTGCGATGGTATGTTTGTTGCCCACTATGCTATTTAATTGAATTCCAAAATAACTTGTTTAAACCAAAATAGCTTCCCCCTCCCCCCAAGGGGCACTACCCCTGAACCCCACAAAGGGTACTGCCCTCTTGACTCCTGCCCGCTAACCAACTAGTAGGATCGCCGTATGCACTGCTCCCTATATTTTGTTAAGGGAGTTAATGTTTGCTTATGGATTGTACCTTTTTTGTGATTTCATTAAGTCTTAATTTATTATTGTTTAATGATAATGTGCATCATTATGATTTATTTGCTTATGGATTGTAATTTCTTATTATTGGGAATTTCTTGAATCGTAAAAGGCTTGTTTCCATTCGTGGGCGCCTCATTTGTTTAGTTTATGTAGTTTAATTTATTTTTAAGACTTTAGGACAATTATAAGGGACAAATTTTTACCTTTTTGTGGGTGTCCTATTTTATTTTCTTTGTGGACATTTGGACATTTGTAAAGGCACTTTTTCATCAACTGATGGGTTCCCATTTTGTTTAATTTGTTTGATTTATAATATAACATTCTTTATTTTTATAAATGCATGTAATATGGATAATATCATAATATTTAAGAATTTTATAATGTCTAGACATGAAAAGGAGGCCGGTTCCAATGAACCAAGCGTTATGTGGGTGTTGGGCCACTTCTCACCTTCCCTATGCGTACCCAACTTTTTGAACCAAATAGGGGGTTAGGGATTTCTCAAGAATTGAGTCATCCACCCCTTTCTTTTTCCCAACCCATCTGGATGGTGACTCAATTTTCTCCGGATTTAGGCTCGTGTTCTCTAAGGCTCTAAGCCTAATAATGCCAAAGTTGCAAGAACCATTCCACTAAGAGTGGGGGTAAAAATCCCCGCTCGGATGACCCAGCACCCCTATAACCCCTGGTTCATTGGAACTGACCTCCTTTTCAGGTGAAAAATTATTTAGATTCTTAAGCATTATAATATTATCCATAATATATGAAATTAAAATAAATATTCACTATATTAAAATCAAAACAAACAAATAAAATGGGCACCCATACAAGATGGACACATGCCCTTACAATGTCTAATGTCCAAAATATAAGTAAAACAAAATAGGACACCCACCAATTGATGGAAACATGTCCCTTATAATTGTCCTAAAGTCTTTAAATAAATTAAATTATAGAAAATAAATAAATTAAACAAATAAGGCACCCATGAGTGAAAACATGCTTCTTGCATCCTTAAAATCCAAATAATAAAATTAAAAACATCCAACCATTCATAGCAAAACAAATAATCCAAACATGTAGTTAAGCATCACAATAATAATAATAAATTAGAGTTTAATAAAAGAAACTTAAGGTTAATCACAAATTGCAATACATAAATAAATATTGATCCAATTAACGAAGGGTCGCGTATGTTGGTCCCACTAGCCGGTTAGTGAGCGGGGGTCAAGGGAATGCCCCTTGCGGTGGATCGAGGGCAATGCCCCCAAAAGGTAAATGATTTATAAGATATGTTTTTGTTGGGGAATTAGGGTTTCTGTCCAAACTAGGGTTTTATATTTATACAAATTAGGATTTCTCCTAAATTAGGATTTTATATAGAATTTAGGGTTTTGAAAACATAAATTTGGGTTTTAAGTTTAATGTTGACTACTGTGATCAAATCCATATTTGATGACTATAGGATATTGGCTTTATTGCCTGAGATTATATTGATTGAAATTGCAACTATGAAACAAGCATGAAAATAGCTACTATATGATAATATTGTTTTAAAGAATAAAGATTGCTAGTGGAAATTTTAGATAACTGCAAATAATGATAAAAGTGGCTACTATAAGTTTAAATAAGCTACACACAAAAATCGAACCTCCATTTGTTGGCTCCGCCAAATTGAAATTGTTGAACCAAGCCCGCTGCCTTATTGCCTAAATCAACTTTGAGTTTTTTGTTCTGTGTCAATTGCTTTTCTCTTGATAATTGTTGTGTGTTTTACTACTTCTTAATTGTTTAATCATGTGCATGTCTCTTTTTTAATGCTCTATTTAGGCAAAGGTTGTTCATTAAAAACCCTAATCCATTAATCTAAAAGGTTATTCGAAGAGCCATCTTAATTAGGATGTCTAAAACCATTTAGTAAACCAAAGTATACTTGAATTAAAAGAAGGCCAATTAACCATGGTCAAGCCTCTATGGCAAATTTGGCATTGCCAATTCACCATGGGTCACCGCCATGGTGAATTAGCTAAGCTAATTCATCATGAAATTTAGATTTTGGCTTGGTCTAGCTTGGTTTTATCTTTTGAAAATTGAATCCACCTAATTTGGTGTTCAAATATTAAATCAAACTAGGTTTAGGGCTTCAAAAATTGAATTAACTTGCTTTAGGCCTTTTAAAATTGGATAGACCTAATTCAAAGATATAAACTAGGTTTAAGCTTTTAAAATCGAACCAAACTTAGCTTGGCCTTCTTTAATTAGGATCAGACTAGCTTAGGTCCAAAATTAAAGGTCTACAAAGCTCTAATATATAAATACCCTTCATTTAACCCATGTCCCTTATAAGACCCCATTTCGAACCTATTAAATACTTGTTGATCTCTCTTGGCAGGTAGAGCTTATTAGTGGAGATTGTTTAAATAAGCATGTATATGATATTGGCCTTCTTTAATTAGGATCGGACTAGCTTAGGGCAAAAATTGAAGGTCTACAAAGCTCTAATATAAAATACCCTTCATTTAACCCATGTCCCTTATAAGACCCCATTTCGAACCTATTAAATACTTGTTGATCTCTCTTTGCAGGTAGAGCTTATTAGTGGAGATTGTTTAAATAAGCATGCATATGATGTAGACAATATTTAAACTTAATGCAATCTTTGGTTGAGTGATGTGTATGTGTCTATCTAAAGTGCAATAATTCTTGCTCAACTAGAATTTATTTTTGAGTTTAGCATGATGACTAGGGTTGTCATGTTATAGATATGTTAATTTGGAAAGTCAAGTCCTGAGGTATAATGACATTGATTTGAAAAGGACAATGTTGAACCTCAAAGGATGCATTGGGCAAATATGGCTAATAAGAGGATCATTTACAAGGTCATGGAGAAGTTATCAATTAATGTTTTGAACCATAACTACCATACTTGGGCACCCCCCCCCCCCCCAATTACTCATGTTTTAACACCTTTTGTTGTTCTAATACAGGGCCTAAACGAGTATCTAGAGGGAACAAATGGGAGTGCTTTAGCTTATCACCTCAGTCTGTGAGTTAATAGAATAAATGTAAGTATCACCCATGTATATCATGCATACACACATATATAAGCATATTATACTACATTTTGTTGTCTTCATTACCTATTATTTATCAAAGTGAATAACAGACACAGTGAAGTAAATAATCAGAAGCAGATATGGAATCAGGGGGCATGAAAAAGCCATTATAGAAAGAACAGATGCATACTTGTTCAAAGAACCAGACAAAATACAAACATCAGTCAGAGCCTACATTGGTTTGAGCCAACACAGGGGGTAAAACTTCTTCTTGTTAATTTTTGAGTTTATACATATGTAAAATATTTTGACTCACTTTTAATATTTTACCATGCAAAGGGAAAAGAGAGGATATGATGACTAAAAATAGCTGAATAGCTAATTTTTTTGCAAAAGTGAAGAATTGAAGAATGGAACAAGCGGATTGAAGAAAACCAGAACTCTCATATGATAGAAGGTAAGCAGAATCCATTTAAGAATATAACAATGGCTAGAAGAAAGCCAAAACTCTCATATGATAGAAGATCAACAGAATCCATTGAAGAATGGAATAATGGCTAGAAGAAAGCCAGAGCTCTCATATGATAGAAACCCAGCACAATCCATTAAAGCATGGGATAATGGCTAGAAGAAATCAAGAACTCTTAGATGACAAAAGGTCAGCACAATACATTAAAGAATGGAATAAGTGGCTAGAAGAAAGCCAGAACTATCACATGAAAGAAGGTCAGCACAATCCATTGAAGAGTGGAACAAGTGGCTAAAAAATAGGTAGAACTCTCAGATGATAGAAGGTCATCAGAATCCATTGAAGAATGGAACAAATGGCTAGAAGAAAGCCAAAATTCTCAAATGATAGAAAATCAATCAAGCTAAAAGAGCTGAAGTTGATCTGATTTTTCATGACTCTTTAAAGCATCCAGAATAGTCTCAGGTCTAGAACCCAAAATCTAATCTCAGGTCTAGAACCCAAATTTAGCCTTGGGTCCAGAGCCCAAATCCAATCTCAGGTCCATAACCCAAAGTCCAGTCTCAGGTTTAGAACCCAAATCCAATCTCAGATCCAAAACCCAAATTCAATCTCGGGTCCTTAACCCAAAGTCTAGTCTCGAGTTCAGAACCCACCCTCATCCAAGATCAGCTTAAAGTCATATTGCTTTGCACTCTCTGAATGAATTCAATATCATTCAAGCAGGGGACAAACTGTAGACCCTTAATTTTAGCCCTAAGTAAATTCATTCCCAATTAAAGAAGGCCAAGCCAAATTCAGTCCAATTTTAAAAGCTTAAACCTAGTTTATAGCTTTGGATTAGGTTGGTCGATTTTAAAAGGCCTAAGGATTAAAACACAGCCAAGGGTAGTGAGAGGAGATAGCGAGAGGCAGCAACAATTATTAAAAATAAAAAAAAATTGATACAGAAACCACAAAAGCACAAAGTAATTAAAGAGGTAGTATCAAAATAAGTCAATTATCCTCGTATTACACT
Organism: Garcia nutans; assembly: GCA_947685225.1. Lineage (NCBI taxonomy): Eukaryota > Viridiplantae > Streptophyta > Magnoliopsida > Malpighiales > Euphorbiaceae > Garcia > Garcia nutans. Next base: position 40,244,581 of record CANTUV010000003.1, read on the forward strand.
AAACCTCCAACAAAACTCAGAATTGTTCCAGGCAATAGCATAAAGAAGCTTGGTCAAATATATTAAAATTGGTGGAGCTACGACGTAGGTATCATCCTCTGGTTCTATTTAAATTGAATTAACCATCTTCATATTATTTTTATGAATTAGGTATACTATGGAGTTTTTTTTATTTGATAAGTTCTATCAATAAAATTGTGATCCCAATTTCAATGTTCATCCGAGACCTAAATTGATAACAGAAACCTAATCTTGCTTTGTTTACATAATTATATTTGATCCATCTTCTAAAACCATAATTCCATAAATCCAAAACCCTAATCCTATAGGTTTAATCTTAGTTGGCATGTCTTAGGCTTTAGTTTTAGAATGAAGTTATAATTTGCATATTTTAGCCTTATTGTATACCCAAAACCATAATTTGCATACTTAAAGACCTAAAACCCTAATTTGCATGCTTAAAGACCTAAAACCCTAATTTGATCATCAAAACCCTAATTTTCATGCTTAAAAAACTAAAATCCTAATTTGAACACAAAAAACCTAATTGTACGTATAAAACCTCAAAAACCCTAAATTTCATCAATAAACCCTAATGTCATATGTAAAACCCTAATTTTATACGGTTAATGCCTAATTTAAGATTAAAACTTAGATTTGATTATTTAATTTATATTTGTATGCTTATGATGGATGATTATTCTTATTTTATTTATGATGAATGACTGAATGATTTAATTATATTTTGTTAATTATTTAAATTTTGAGGATGTAAGAGGCATGTTTTCACTTCATGGGTGCCTCATTTGTTAAGCTCAATGTAATTTAATTTATTTTAAGTTGTGGAATTAATGTAAGGGACATGTTTTCACCAAATTGTGGGTGTCCTATTTTATTTAGTTTTGGACATTGGACATTATTATGAGGGCATGTTTCCATCTTGTATGGGTGCTCATTTTATTAGTTTGTTTGGACTTTCTCAATTTTAATATAATAAATATTTATTTATTTCCATTGCATGTAGTATGGATGGTATGATAATAAGTTAGAGAATTAATAATATATAGACCTGAAAAGGAGGCTAGTTCTAATGAATCTAGCGTTATAGGAGTGTTGGGTCATTCTTACCTTCCGCATGCATACCCAACTTTCCAAACCCACTAGGAGGTTAGGGATTCCTTAAGAATCAAGTCATTCACCGTTCTGTCTTCCCGGTCTGTTCGGGAGATGACTTCATTTTTCTCTAGGTGTAGGCCCGTGTTGTTTAAGGCCCTGAGCCTAACAGTAGCGAAGTCATAAGAACCGTTCTACATGGGAGTGGGGGCAAAAATCCCCGCTCATGAAACCTTAACATTCCCAATGACGTGAGGGAGTTGCTGGTCCCTTCTAGCTTTATGGACCTTCTGTCACTTGACTATACTGGACTAGCCAGCCATGACTTGCTATGGGTGCTAGTTGAGAGGTGGTAGGATACCACTAACTTCTTCCACTTTCCTTGCGGTGAACTAACCATGATGCCTTAAGATTTATATCCATTAACTGGCATCCCCTTCAGCATACATCCTTCAAAATTGTTACTAAACTAGAGGGGCCTTCCTGAAGAGTTGGATTATAGACTTACTTAGTGTTGTCCCACCTATCCTTGATGCCGGTGATCCAGTGGTCACTCGGACTTGGCCAAGGGGACACATCAACTTCTTGATGTCTAGGCATGGTTTTCGTGAGGACCATTCTCTACATATTGAGCACAATATAGTTCTACTGCTGCTAGGATGCACCTTTTGGCATACCCGATGTGATACTATTGATCTTTCCATTTTAATGTGTATGGGAGACCCAACCCGTCTTCATGAATATAACTGGGGCAATGCTATATTAGCCACTATGTACGAAGAGATGGGTCGACTTTCCTAAGGGCAAATCTACTCTAACAAGGGAACTTATGTTTTTTGGGAACTTTCCTAAGGGCAAATCTCACTTATCAAATTCCATTGTGGAAGACCTATGGTGAATTGGCTTGTGGCCAATTCACCACAAGTTTTACTTGCGGCGAATTGGCCTGTGGCCCGCACCCAGCCCACAGGAAATTTTTGCCAACACAATTTTTCCAAAACCTTATTCTACTTTGTTTTTAATTTTATTTCCTAAAAGGTTTTTATTTCCTTAACCAATTAATATTAGGTTTTTATTTTTTTTTCTTATAAATACCACATTAAAGACTCAGAAAAGAGGATGGGGAGATTTTTTGGCCAGGGAGAGGATTTGACTTTTGGGATTGAGACTATTGAAATTTTTTCAAGAACTATCCGAATTCCTTTTGGCAGTTGATTGGCAATCTCAAGCTTGAAGGATCAAGAGGCAGCAAACAACATACAACCCATCAAAGGTAGCCCACACTGTCTTTATTATTGTTAAACCAGAATTCAAAATTGTGGTGGAACCAACAATGGAGGTTTGAATCTCTTTTACTTGTTTATGTTTACAGTAGCCTCATCACTCAATTGGATTAATTATTTAAACGTACAATAGATGATCAATTGTCCTACTTACTATCCAAAATCTATTTAAAATCCTAAAAATTATTCCTCAAAACCCTAATGCCTTAATACCCATAAAACATATTTTTGAAATCTAAAACCCTAATTACACTTTTCTTAAACCACAAAATGATAGACTGTTTTCTTAAAACCCTAACCAAATTTACTTTTCTGAAAGATTCACAGAAGCCTATTCTTTCCAAATACTTAACTTAAAATCCAATTTTCATGATCTTCAATCTTATTTATTTAAACCCTAAACTTTAATATTATTTTCATAAAACTTCCGAAATCCTAAATCTTTAAAACATCCAGTAGCTATATTACTTCTTTTTATTAAATATTTCTCAAATATGAATAATCTAGTAAACTAAATTACAAGACTATAATTGTTAAACATGAAACAAAAGAAACCTAAATTGATGCATGAACCCTAAATTTATGTACTTACTATTTTATTTAAATTAGATGAATGTTTATTATATATTTTGGTTGATTTTTGATGTCTTTGATGAATGATTTATTTATAATGAATGGTTGGCTATTTATATTGATTTGTTTTGATTTTGAAACATTGTAAGAGGTATGTTTCCATGTTTTGGGTACTTCATGTCATGAGCATCATGTAATTTATTTTATTTTAAAGTTTTTTGGACCAATGTAAAGGACACATTTCCATCTTTCGATGGGTGTCTTATTTAATTTTAGATATGGATGATATAAGGACATGTTTCCATCTTTGGATGGGTGTCCATTTATTTGTTTCATTTGGACATTGTTGTGATTTTAATAAAGTATTTATTTATTCTTATGATCACATGTAGTATGGATAATATTATTATATTTAAGAATTTTATAATATTAAGACTTGAAAAGGAGGCCAGTTCTAATGAACCGAGCATTATAGGGGTGATGGGTCATTTCTCACCTTCTCAACACGTACCCAACTTTTCGAACCCATTAGGGGGTTGGGGATTCCTTAGGAATCGAGTCATCCACCCCTTTCTTTTTTCCAGCCCGTCCGGGTGGCGACTCCATTTTCTCCGGATTTAGGCTTGTGTTCTCTAAGGCCTTGAGCCTAAACAGTGCCAAAGTCGCAAGAACCATTCTACGTTGATTTTGCTTTAATTCCAATGCTCTAAACTTTTGCATCCACTTTTATTTTTGAATCAATGTATAGGAAATCTTATAGGATGTAAGGGCATGTTTCTATCATTGATGGTGCTCATTTTATTTCTATACTTATTTTATTTTATTTTGTTTATCGATTTAGACATTTTCATTTCATGTACATATTTTATCTATATGCAATAAAATGCCTCGCGGTTGCCCCTTGCATATATTATTCTATTTGCATTGTGGATAATGCTTTTAATATTTTAAAATAAGATAATATTATAACCTAAAAATATGGTCGATTCCAATGAACCAAGTTGTTGACCCTTAATTTTTGACCCAGTCCGGTCCGTTATTTTTTATATAGTCTAAAATAATTTTTGTGGTAATATTTATTTTACTATTTATATATAATTTTTAATAAAAATAAAAATGGTGAAGTTAATAAAAAATATAATAATAAAAAATAATAATAATAATAATAAATAAAAATAAAAATCGACGATGGAAAAATAGGCGACGAAAAAAATTTCATCGCCGAAGGTCCAATTGGCCAAGGCCAATTCACCCGCAGGAATTTCCTACTGCGAATTGGATGGCCGCCCAGCCAATTTTGCCAGCGCTCACAATTTTTGCCCACCAACTCTCGCAGTCCTCGCCATCGCTCGTAGTTTTCGCCAACAAAATTTTCCAACGCAATTTTTTTTCGAAACCAAATTCTATTTGGTTTCGGTTTCTTTTCTTAATTAATATTAGTTTCCTTAAACAATTAGAACTAGGCTTATAATTTTTTGTATAAATAAGACTTTAAAACTCAGAATTAGGAGACTAGAACTTGGGATCAGGGACTTTGATTAGAGGATCAAAATTTAACTTTTAAACTTGGATGACAGAAACCCTAGCCGAAGAAGATTAGCAAGAAGCAAGCAATCAACAATTCATCAAAGGTAGCCACACTACCTTTGTCTTTATTCATCCAAAAAGAAATTTTTTAGTGGAAACAACGAGCGGAAGTTTGAATCTCTATTATCTTTATTTATTTCTTTACAGTAGCTTTATCATTCAAATTGAATTAATTCATCATACAAATTAATCAAAAACCATAAAACCCTAAATTGTTTCTTCTGTTTCCAAAACCTTAAAAACCCCAAAACGTTTCATCTAAACCTTAAGAACCCTAATTTATTTCTTCTGTTTCTAAAAACCTTAAGAACTCTAATTTATTTTTTCTGTTTTCAAAAACCTTAAGAACCCTAAATTACTTCTTCTGTTTTCTAAAAAACCTCAAAAACCCTAATTTATTTTTTCTGTCCCCAAAAACCCTAATTCGTTTCTTCTGTTTTCAAAAACTTTAAAAACATTAAATCGTTTCTCCTATTTCCAAAAACTTTAAAAAACCCTAAACTATTTTTCTCTAACTTTTTTCCAAAATTTCCAAATGTTTTCTTAAATCTCCAAACCCTAACCTACTTTACAGTTTCTAAAAATCATAATTATTTTATAAGACTCTAAATTATTTTCTTAAATCCTAAAATCAAATATGTTTTCCAAAATGTCAAAAACCCTAATTCTCTCAAAACTAATACATAAACCTAATCCTTAAAACCTTAAAATCTTATAACCTTAAACCTTAAAACTCAATACAGTAAACCTAAAATCACAATCCAATAGCTACGAATTATAAACCCTAATATCTTAAGATTCTAAAACCCTAATTTCATAATGTTACTCCTAAACCCTAATTTGATTCATGAAACCCTAATCCACTCCAATTTTCTTAAATCTTTACAGTAGCCTAAACAAATAATAATAATACTAAAATCCCAAATCCCTAAATGTTAATTAAAGAACACTAAATAGAAACAGTAAATGCTAATTTGTATCTTTACTTGCTTTATTTTTAGATTTGATTATGTAGGTTATTATATGCTTTGATGGTTGATTTATTTAATTTCAATGCTTGATTTATTTAATTTATCTTGGATGGATGTGTTCTTTATTGTTATTATTTGTTTGTTTTAGTATTAAAAGTGTAAGAGGTATGTTTCCACTTTGTGGGTACCTCATTAGTTAAATATCATGCAATTTAAATTGCTTTTATATTTTAGACCAATGTAAAGGACATGTTTCTACCTTTTGGTGGGTGTCCTATTAGTTTAGAAATGGATGATGTAAGGACATGTTTCTATCTTCGGATGGGTGTCCATTTATTTGCTTTGTTTGGACATTACTTTGATTTTAATGTAACGATGCTTTATTTTAACTGTTGCATGTAATACGGATAATATTGTTATACTTAAGAATTTTATAATATTAAGACCTGCAAAGGAGGCCGGTTCCAATGAACTGGGCATTGTGGGGGTGCTGGGCCATTTCTCACCTTCCCCACACATAACAAACTTTCCGAACCATTAGAGGGTTGGAAATTCCTTAGGAATCGAGTCATCCACCTCTTTCTTTTTCCCGGCCCGTCCGAGTGGCAACTCCATTTTCTCCAGACTTAGGTCTGTGTTCTCTAAGGCCCCAAGCCTAAACAGTGCCGAAGTTGCAAGAACTATTCCACCGGGAGTGGGGGCAAAAATTCCCTCTCACAATGGCGACTCCACTGGGGATAAGAGAAGTTGATTCTATTGGTCTTAATATTATTCTATTCTTTCTTATAATGATATTATCCATTGCATCATATTTGATTGCATCATGTACGTGAGCTAGGACGCTCGTGTTACCAGTATTGTGTTGTGTAAGGGATACCATACTTTCACTCAAGGTATGGAGATCGAGCATGGCATAACCACTCATAGCCTCGTACCATTTGATATATACTTGCTATGGGAACATAAGCCTTTTAACCCAAAGACTAAAGGTCATGTAATTGGCCTAATTACTTTCCTTGGGTTTTTACCCCAAATGCATGTTGTTTGACTATGGTTAATTTATCTTAGCCTAAATCATGGTTTATTTGGTTTGTTCTTTTTCTAATATGACCTAAGTACATTGTAAGCTCAAAATAAATTTTTCTTTAAACTCCAAAAGTCCAAAGCTATTTTCAAAACTTTTTAAAATGGTCTTTGAACATAAAACTTTTTTAAAAATAAATCAAAAATTCTTTTGCTCATAACCCAAATACTAAGCCCAAAATCCATTTTTTCTAAAATCTTTTTACAATGGGCTTAAAAACAAAATTATTTTATCCAACCTTTTCTTACAAAGAGCTTGCAAATTATTTAGGTCAATTGCGAAATACCAAAAATCAATTGTGAGCCTAGTTTATACTAACAATGATTAATCATGGGCTTGTTTTTGGCATGAATCATTAATTACTTTTTCAAGTGAGAAATCTATTTGTAATAAACCTCTTAATTTAGTTTTAATCCTAATTTAGTTTTAATCCAATATAGCATAAAAGCTACTTTAGTTGGTTGAATGGATTAGAACCTAATTAATGGGAATTATCATGAACTGATTTTCATTTTAAAAATATAACTATTGGTTGAAATGTCCAAGAGAAATATTCGAAAACAAGATACCCCATGTTGGTATTTTGTTAACTATATACCTAGGAAAAGAGACTTGTCATTCGTGTGTAGATGTTATAAGGTTGAAAGGAACGTCCTATTTATCCTTATTTGTTTATTGTGCATACATGCATACATACATACATTTGCATCTCATATCATTAATCCCTTCTGGGTCATAGCCCTGGATTACTACAGTTCAAAAGCTTACGACAATCTGACCTATGTTGGAGATGAAGAATCTAGCAACGACTCAATCACTTTTTCACCAAAAGCAATGAAGCACGAACAAATTCAAAGAATGATGGATGATGCCCTTAATGCCAAGATGGAAGAAATAAAAGAGACCCTAGCTAAGACCATGAAGAACCAATTGGCTGCGATTTTAGGAAATCATGCCGAAGCCTCTGCTAGCACTAAGAAGCCAAAGGACAAAGGGAAGACTAAAGTTGGTGAAGTGGTTTTTGATGATGATAAGGTGATCATTGATGATGATGATTGGGCTCAATACTTCCAAGATCCTCAAGATAAAAAGGAGCCAAAGGTTGTTGAGAAGATAACTTTTGAAAAGACTGAAAATTTTGATGTTGAGAAGATGTTGCCTGACCTAGAAAAAGAAATTTGAGAAGAAGCTGAAAATTGAAGAGATGTCTGAGATTGACAAACTATTTGAACAAGATGAGGAGATCCCTTATAAGTTCAAGATGCCATCCTTCGCTAGGTACAATGTTACTGGAAATCCCCATCTCCATGTGAAATAGTATATCACTGCTATGCAGTCTGCCCGAGCTACTAAGGCTCAAACTCTAAGGTACCTCATGCTCTCATTAGACCCTGTTGTCCAAAATTGGTTTAACACTTTAGAGGAAAGTACTCAAAAAGATTAGGACATGTTATACAAGGCTTTCATTCAGCAATATGGGCATAATGTCGAGTTGGAAGTTACCTTAATGGAAGTTGAGTCCATTAAACAAAGGCCAAATGAGAATTTTGTGGACTATATGAAAAGATGGAGAAATAAGGCTGCTTTGCTCAAGAAAAGGCCGATGAATCTGATCAAATAAGGATGATCGTGAGAGGCATCCTGCCCAATCTCCGTGAAAGGATGTCTCACACCCTTATAAGGGATTTCAAAGATCTTCTCCAAGTTGGTCTGCAAATTGAAGAATGGAAAAGGGAGAAGAATCACTTTTCAATAAGAAGGAATGAGAAAGGGAATTGTCAGCCTCACAATCAAAGCATGCAAAAAGAGGTTTATGTTAATGTGACTAGTCAAGGAAATACAAGCAGGTAGTTTTCATAATTGGGAAAACTAATGTCTTGGGTTCTCAACAAGCTTCAAAGAAAGGGATTGCTACAACCCTTAAATCCTCATCCTTTGCCTAACCCTCTCCCACCTAATTTCGACACTAAAGCATTTTGTCAGTTTCATCAAATGCAAGGGCATGACATGGATAGATGTGTGAGGTTAAGGCATGAGATCCAAGATTTGATTGATAATGGTAAGCTACCCGAGCCAGATAAGCCCAATACCAAGAACAATCCTTTGCCTAAATTTGGAAGAGTACCTCCACCAGTAACCTTCATGGTGGGAATAGGATTGGAAGAAGATTTTGTCTTATCCTCTTTTTAAGATGGAAATATTGAAGATGTGAAAGGAAAAGAAGCTTAACTCAACAAACTTTCCTTAGCTTGAATATTACTTTTCAATTATACTTTCTTCAATATTTAATTGGAACTATCGTGTTTTTCAAATTTAAATTTGTTTGAATAAATTACTTTCATTAAAATTTTTGTTGGCCTTTGTTCATTTTGGTGCTCAACCGATAAGGAATGGATGCGTCTAGTGGAAGTCCCAATCGGATCCATCATGTAGTTATAAAATGAACAAAAATTAACAATATGCAATATATATTAACAAATATCTACTTTATAATTTAATATAATTAATGTAAAATATTAAAAATACTTACTCAGACTCCCGAATAGTCAGATGTTGCATCCTACCATCATGACTTGCAACTAATACTACAGTATTAGCATCACTAATAGAGCATTTGTAGTGGCCTAGAGAGAAGAATTAGGATCCTCTATCTCGAATGGGTGAGAAGTAAAAGGAGGATCCTCTCTAGGCATATCATTTGTAGACACATCAACCTGAGAATCCTCAACTGATACATCATTTGGGACATCGTGCAGTTGCTGACGTGGCTGACTTGTACTACTAGAACCTCGACCTCCATTGGATCGATCGCTAGAACCCGATCGATCCAATCCTCTTCCAAGTCAGTGATACATATCTAAAAAAAATATCAGTATAATTAGTTGAAAATAAATAATAAACATCGAAATAAATTTTGTAACAGATATAACATAATTACACATACTAATTATTTTTATTCATCACTTTTATCTGATTGGGATGATTTAGATCTAGAGTCAAGTAAAGATTCATCCGATTCAGATTCCATATCCATAGAATCAATATCCATAAGTTGTCCAGTTGGATCATTTAAAGGATCTGGATCAACATCATTTGTCCTATCAACAACTTGTATATTTTCAAGACCATTTTCTTGAAATGTAGTATCAATCTCATAATTATTGGCAAATTGTTCAGGTAGATCAATCCGTGATCTAGCTTTAATTTTTCAAATTGCCAACCAATTAGAAGCGTTTCATCTTGTGCTAGGAAAAGGAATGTAATACACTTGGGCAGCTTGACTGGCAAGTATGAACGGTTCATATTTAGCATATGTTCTCCTTCTATTCACTTCCACTGAGTTATATATTGGATGAACTCTTACGCCGTTTAAGGGGTCATACTAGTCAAATTTAAATAATACCACCCTTTTAATTAGTAAAGTCGGATATTCAACCTCTATAATATCTATTAATCGACTATAGAAATCAAATAAATTTTTACTATAGTTTGACCCCTTTATACAAACACCACTAATTGTAGTTGCTCTCAAAGTACAACGAGATTCAGTGTGAAATTTATAACCATTAACAAAATACACCTTATAACACCAAATAGTTAGTAATGGACCCTGGGCTAAATCCTTCAAACATTTATCAGAAATCATATTCCCATTTTATACCTCCATCATTATTCCGAGGGACTTTATGCAATTTCGTTCTTACATTAGGTTCAAAATAATAAGAACAAAAAGTTGATGTCTCCTCCACTATAAAGGCATTACAAATTGATGCTTATACTTTTGCCTTATTTTTAACTTTTTTTTTAGGTGTCGCAGGTATCTTTCAAAAGGGTACATCCAACGATACTGCACTAGTCTAGCAATTTTAGCTTCATATGACAAATGAAATGGTAAATATTCTATTGAATAAAAAAACTCACAGAAAATATTTGCTCCAATTTACACAGAATTATTGGAATTTCTTCTTGTAAACGTTCAATTTAGAAAATTTTAGAGATGTTGCAGTAAATTCTCTAAAAAAATAAGCTTAATTCCATCAGAGCTTCCCAAATTGTTTTTAGCAGTAACTCCCTAAATGCAATTGGTAAAAGTCTTTACATAAATACATGGCAATCATGACTCTTCATCCCAAATAATTTATATTTTCTCATATCAACACACTTTGATAAATTCGAGACATAACCGTCTAGAAACTTTAAATTTTTTATCTAGTGGCATATTAATTATTTTTTATTACGGTCCAATGTGTAATTAGCTTTAGGATACCTCCCAATCATTTCAGCTTGTTCTAATTTTAGCCTTCTATAAAATATCTTCAAGTCTTCTCTTGACTTAGTATTGTCTTTTGTTTTACCTGAAACATCTATTACCGTATTAACGAAATTCTCAAAAATATTTTTTTCAATGTGCATTACATCCAGGCTATGTCTGATAAGATTCGAACTCCAATAAGGCAAATCCTAAAAGATGCTTTTTTCCATTCATAATTCCAAAATACAATGGCAGTGGAATTTTCATTATAATCAATTATCTTTTGAAGCCCCAGTTGCTCAATTTGGATCAATAAATCTTCCCCATTCAATATAAGAGGAGCATCCCTACTTACTGTAATGTTCTTTCTGAAACATTTGTGATTCATTCTGAATGAATGATCTGCTTTAAAAAACTTCCTGTGATTGTCAAACGAACTTGTTTTACCTCAATTCGGAAGAGTAAATGCTTCATAATTAGTCAAGCAGTAAGGGCATGCTAAATTACCTGCAGTGGTCCATCCAGATAATATCGCATATGCGGAAAATTCACTTATAGTCCAAATAAGTGTTGCTCTCAAACAAAAATTTTATTTATCAAAATAATCATAAGTTACGGCACCCTCATTCCATAATTGTTTCAACTCTACTATCAATGGCTGAAGAAATACATCAATTTGATGTTGTGGGTTATTTGGACCAGGTACAAGTGCAAACAAAAATAAATATTGCTCTTTCATACACATCCATGATGGCAAATTATAAGGAGTAAGTATTACCGGCCAACAAGAGTATTGTTATCTTGATGAGCCAAAAGGCTGAAAATCATCAGTACATAAACTCAACATAATATTACGATATTCATCTGTAAAATCAGGATGTAATCGATTGAAATGCTTCCATACCTCAGAATTCGAGGGATGGTACATGACTCCATCTTCTTGCTCATGCTCATAATGCCATCTCATGTGTTCTGCTGTAGGATTTGAAGCATATAATCTTTGAAGTCTTGGTTTGAGAGGAAAATAATGCATTCCTTTAAAAGGCACAAACTTTTGTCTGCTTGTAACTCGACTCTGTTTGAATCTCAGTTGTTCACAAAATCTACATCTTCTGTCTTCTGCATAATCTCCCCAATATAACATACACCTATTTTTGCAGCAGTCAATAGCTTTTACTGGCAAGCCAAGAGCTTGAATAATTTTTTTTGTTTGGTAGAAACTATCAAATATTTTATTATCCTCAAGTATTATCTCTTTAATAAATTAGATCTATTGATCAAAAGACTTTTCGGACATATGCTGCTCAGACTTCATATTCAAACAACGAGCCATGGCTGATAACTTAGTATGTTTTTTATACCCAGGCCACACCTTTGTATCCAGAGAATTCAATAAATTGTAGAATCGTTGAGCCTCAACGTTAGGAAGACTCATCAACTTGTTCTTGATGAACCTCACTATTTTCAGGTACACCAATATTTGGCATGCCCAACTCAAACACAATAGGCCCAACTGCATCATATACCATCTGTTGATATGGATTTTCAAAGACAGATTCAAATATATTATATGGTTATGGAGTAGATTGGTCGACTATATTCTCTTCACCATGCATATTCCAAATGAAATAATCCGATACAAAACTCCATTTTACTAGATGGTATTTCACTTCATCTACTTCTCAAAATCTACGAAGTTGACATTTTATGCACGGATAACAAATCTTATTTTCTTGCATATAATCCCTCTGACTAGATGCAAAAGTAACAAACTCTTCTAACCCATTAACAAATGCCATAGAAAGAGTGTGATCAAGATTGAGTTGTTCGTACATCCAAACACGTATTGTATTTATTTTGCCTATGTATACAAACAAGACAATAAAATTAAATCATGAGAATTAAATCTCCTTATTTCTCCTTCAGAAAGGATAAGGCCCTAATCAATTCAAAAACACAGTATATATTTTATTTAACATAATGCAAGAATTTATACAAATTATGAAGAAAATCTGGCAGCATTTCTCCTAAGTTCTCAAAGTATACTACATCAAATGTGATAAATATTCAAAATTTTAAATTTTTGAATATTTATTATATTTGGTATGCACACAGAGAACAAATTAAGAGAAATACTATGAATTTTCTACAAAACTTATATACTACTATATCTCATATTAATGTTAAATGGCAAATAGATATATTGTTATTTTTAAACTGTCCAAACGGAATAATTCAGTGAGTTCTCACTTTTTTTTTAAAAAAATAAGTAACCCACCAAACGAATACTAAGATTAATTTTTAAATTATCCAAAATTAAAAATAAATGAATTTACAATCGGTATTAAGCAGCGCATCATTTTATGAAATTTCACATGTCTAAGAAGCATTGCTATTGAAATATTTGTAATTACTATTCGTTATATATTATGAAATTTCATAGACCTAAATATATATTCTTTAGATATTTTTAATTACTATTTATTATATTTTATGAAATTTTATAGGTCTGAATATATACTCAAAAATATTTATAAATATTATTTATTACATCTAATTAAAATTTTATAGACTTAAATAGCATTATTATGTATATATATATATGTAATTATTATCTATTACATCTAATTAAATTTTATATTCCTAAATATATATGCTTTGAATATATTTTACTTATTATTTATTTAATATTATTTATTTTTTATATTTTTCTAAATATTTGCACAATGAATTTGTTATTAATTATAAATTATCGTATACCGATAACATCATGGTACTAATTTATTTTTATTATTTACTTCATCTTAATCAAAGTTCTTCACAAGCAAATTAATTATTTTTACTATATAATTTATAATATTATAGTTGCAAATGTTAAAAGTGGACTAGAAATGAAATAATTTTTTTCTTCTAATTTAAAGGAATACAAAATATTGTTTGTACCATAATTAAATGTAATTTTTTAAATTTTTATTAAATTTTATTCATATATAGTAAAAAAATTGTTGATTAATCTACTTATCACATATTCTAATTATTTTTCGATAATTTTAAAACTATTGATTTATTTAACTTTTCCTATTTATATCAATTAATTTATAATCATAATATTCTTTTAATTATAATTTAAATATCAGAAAAGTATAAATAAAAATTAAATTATCATTTTCTAGTAGATTCACACATTTTATATTTTTTTCAAATTCATAATAAAACAATATGAATTTTATTATATTGTTTTTAATTATTAAGTTTGAATTATTGATTTATTATTAAATATCGCTCTTGTTTTCACCTAAATTATAAATATACATATTTTTATTTAAATATATAAAAATAAAATATATATATATATAAACATAAACAAATATATAATAACCCAAGTACAAATACAATATAAAATATTAATAAAATATTTATTAAAATTACATAATTTTCTATTATTAAGCATATATACAACCAATATTTAATTATTGAACTACAACCTTATAGCAATCACAAAAAAAATACCTTTAATTAATAATATAATCAAAATTTTTAATTCATAAAACTAATTCATAAAAATTATAATTATAACAAAATTACTAAAAAATCATAAAAAAAAAACTAAAACAAATCCAAACCCTAAATTATTTATTTTTACTAAAATATTTACAAAATTTTAAAATTTCTGTACAACATTTATTATTTTATATAAAAAATTAATTCTTCATATATAATGTAATTCTAAAATTTTTGGCAATAACTCAAATTTTTTCAAAAGTACACAAATACCTTAATATAAATCCAACACACTAAAATATTTTTAATAAAAAAATTCTAAAAATATAATAAAATATCTCTAAAACATATTTTATAACCATTAAAAAATAATTTTTTTATATTTTTTCATTCTAAAATTTATTAAATTAAATCTAATTTTCTAAAAAAATTATAAATTTAAAAAACAAATTCTAGCAATCGAACAACCTAAAATGTTTATATTTACAAAAAATTTTCAAAAAAATTACAAAATATTTTAAATATGTCTATAATTTTATTTTTTATTTTTAATTCTATTTATATGTCTAAAATTTTATTTTGTTATTTTTAATTCTATTTATATTTTATTTATATATTCTAAAATTATATTTATATGTCTAAAACCTTAAAAATTAAATTACTTTTAATTCTAAAATTTATAAAATTTTTTATTTTTACCTAATTTAATTATATAAAAATTATACAAAATCTAAAACCCTAAGATATAAATATAAAATTAAAAATAATTTCTAAATATATCTTAAAAATTTTGATATTACATAAAATATTATCTAATTTTTTTTATTTATTCTGAAAATCTCTAAAAATTTTTCTATAATTTTTAAAAATATAATAAAAAACCCTACAAAAATATAAAAATCAAAAAATGAAAATACCTTAAAATATATATTATAACCTAAAATATATTTTAAAATACAGTAAAAATTCAAACAACCAACAAATAAAAATCAATAATATACCTAAGCTACAACACTCTTAACAATCTCAACACACGATACAAAATTTACTATAAATAAAAATATTAAAATCAATAACAATATTTAACAAAAAAAATTAAAATTTCATATAAATACCTATTTCATTCTTCTTCTTCTTCTTCGACGAGCAAAACTCGTGATTTCGCAGAGATGGCAGAGAGCGAGCTGAACAGAGAGGGAGAAGGGGCAGAGAGCGAGCTGAACAGAGAGGGAGAAGATCAATGATAAAAAAAAATGAGGGAAGGGGAAAGGATATATTTTACACATTTACTGACATATTTAAGTGTCTATCGGTAAAATTATAGAAGAATAAAATTATCTGTCGGTAAATGTAAATGGGTAGTTAACTATTTGATATCCAATTATCGACAAACGCGTGTTTCTGTTGGTATTAGCGAGAGAAGACAAATTCTCTCGATAAACGGCTACAAAAAGGTGATAAAAATCCCGCCATTTTACTATTTATGTACCAAGACAATATGTATTATCTCGCTAATACCGACAGAAATATACTTCTGTCAGTAAATGTGTTGAATAATTATTTGACCTTTATTATAACTTTATCGACAGATAATATTTCTATCGGTATTAGCAAGAGAATAATTATTCTCTCGATAAATGAATATTAGAATAGCGGGATTTTTGCCGCCGTTCTTCTATTCATTTACAGAGGGAATATTTTTTTTCTCCCTCATACTGACAGAAAATGTGTCTGTTGATAAATATTATAGATAAAAATTTATCTATTGGTAAATATATTGATTAATTATTGACTATTCTTCTATTCATTTACCGACATATAATATTTCTATAGGTATTAGCGATCGCTAAATGAATACTAGAATGGCGACATTTTTTTTGCCTTCTATTCATTTACGAGAGAATATTTTTCTCTTGCTAATACCAACAAAAAATATTTCTGTTGATAAATATTACCGATAAAAAGTTCTCTGTCGGTAAGTTTGTTGGCTAATTCGACAGAAAAATTGTCTCTCGGTAAATGAATAGAAGAATGGAAAAAAAATGCAGAGAGAAAATATTGTCTCTCGCTAATACCGACAGAAATAGTTTTCTCTCGGTAAAGTTTAGCGAGAGAAAGCTTTTTTAGTCGGTATTAACAAGAATTATTTTTTAGGTAGGTAAATTTTGTGGGTATATTTACCCACCATTATTTGGTGATAAAATTTTTGTCGGTGAATTATTCTGTCGGTGTTTTGTTGATAATCTATAGATATATTTTTTGTTATTTTTTAATCATTTTCTCTCGGTATTCTCTCGGTATTACCAACAAATTAAATTCTCTCGGTAAATTTTCATCGGTAATCCACTACATTCTTGTAGTGATTCATAAGGAATCCCAAACCCCCTAATATGTTCATAAAGTTGGGTACGTATGAGGAATGTGAGAATAATCCAACACCCCAATAACACCAGAATCTTTGGAATTGACCTCCTTTTCAGGTCCATATATTAATAAATTCTTAAATATTATGAAATCATTCATCCTACATACAAATATTAAAATAAAGAATTATTGCATTAAAATAAAATAATAAATAGATATCCATCCATAGATAAAAATATGCCTTTAGAATGTCCAAAATCCAATCAAGATAAATAAAATGGGACACTCACTAATTGGTGGAAGCATGCCCTTACATTGGTCCTCAAATATAAATAAAATAAATAAATAAATAAGGCACCCACAAAGTGAAAACATGCCTTTTATAACTTTAAAATATGCCTTTTTTAATTATTATATTATTTCAAATATAATAATTAAAAATAAAACATCCATTATAATCAAATAAAATAAATTATCCATGTATAACAAATCAAATAAATAATTAAAACTGGAGCTTAAACTATTAAATAAACAAAGTTAGGGTTGTAGATTTTGAAATTAGGGTTTTAAGTTTTGAGGTTAAAATCTTGGTTTTACAGTTTAGGGATTAGGGTTTTAATGCTACTGGATGAAATTGGTTCTGGGTTATTGAATTAAGGTTAGGAAATTTGGTGGTTTATAGAATTAGGGTTTAGGTTAGGATTTAGGAAATTTAGGGTTTCTGGATTAGGGTCTGGGAATTAGGTTATTGGAATTAGGATTTTAGATTTATTGGATTAGGGTTTTGGATTTTAAGGTTTGGGAATTGGTTTTACTGGTTGGGGATTAAAGTTTGGATTTTAGATATTAAGGTTTAAAGAACTAAGGTTTCTGGAGCTATGGTTTTGGAGATTGATGAACTGGTGCTAGGGTCTGGTGTTCAGGTTTTAAGGTTTCAGGGTTACTAGATATTTAGAAAATAGTATACATATTAGGGTTTGGAAATTATAAAATAGTTTAGGCTTTTGGAAATTAAGAAACATATTAGGGTTTTATAAAAATATGATTATTGTAAAAACTTTAAGGCCACTTTAATATGGATTCTTGATAAATAATTACATGGGATATGGCTACTGGATATGTCTAATAAGTATCAATTGATTGCATTATCAAACAAAGCTCCATTGAACATATTCAAGAAAAATCACATAAGGCATGAATTTCATAATGTTATTATTTTAAAGAGTTTACAAAAATAAAACTTAAGTTGAAGGCTCCACCAAATTATTTGTTGACTCCAAACTATTACCTGCACCAATTGTTAACTTTGGCCGAACAAAAATTAAAACAGTGGTTACTGCCTTTTGGTTTATTGTGGCTCTATGTGTTTTTTTATTGCTTCTTGCTAATGGTTGTTGCTAGGATTTTTATGACTAATTGTTGCCTCCCCGACTCTTTGCCTTTAATTGTCTATTTATAGGCCAATCAAAGTTGAATCCTCAAACCCTAATCTGTAAATTGAGGGTTATCCGAAGTCTAATCTGATTAGGAAATTAAAAATGGATGGCCATAATTAGGGTTCATGTCGACTTGAGTGCCCAAGTTGACATGGGCCCAACTCATGTTGACTTGAGGTGTCCAAGTGCAAATGAGTCATTGCTCATGTCGAATTAGGGTGTCCAATTCGACATGAGCTAATCTCATATCGATTTGGACACCCCAAATCGACATGAGCAATGGCTCATGTCGATTTGGATGTCCAAGTTAACATGATCATTAAGCTCATGTTGACTTGGACCCATCCGACTCAAATCGAACCCTAGT
This sequence comes from Garcia nutans, assembly GCA_947685225.1. Classification (NCBI taxonomy): domain Eukaryota; kingdom Viridiplantae; phylum Streptophyta; class Magnoliopsida; order Malpighiales; family Euphorbiaceae; genus Garcia; species Garcia nutans. Next base: position 40,263,112 of record CANTUV010000003.1, read on the forward strand.
TTTCAATGTTTTGAGCCTATACCCTTCACAAATTAAATTCAGGCTTCTATGAATTGGATTGGTTTAATTCCAAGCTTTTAAATTAAGTTTAGACTCCTTAAAACTATAACAGACCAAGTTAAGCTTCTTAAATTTAATTCGTGCCAAAGTTAAAGGTCTACAGTTTTGCCTCCTGCTTGAGCGATCTAAGAATTCAGTAGAATAGAGTGAAAAGCAACATGACTTTGAGCTAATCTTGGATGTGGATGGGTTCTTGACCCAAAAAATAAATTTGGGTTCTCGACCCTATACTAGATTTGGGTTCTTGACCCCTTGCTGAATTTGGGTTTTCAACCCTAGATTGGATTTGGGTTCTCGACCCGATATTGGATTTTAGGTTCTCGAACCTAAACTGGATTTGGGTTCTTGATCTGATACTGAATTTTAGGTTCTCGACTGGAGACTAAATTTGGGTTCTTGACCCAGTGCTGAATTTTGGGTTCTTCATGGAGACTAGATTTTAGTTCTTGACCCTATACTGGATTTTGGGTGCTCGACCTAAAAATGGATTAGGGTTGTTGACCCAAAATTGGATTTTGGATTCTCAACCTGAGACTAGATTAAGGTGCTTGACCTGAGACTAGATTTGGGTTCTCGACCATAAACTGAATTTGGATTCTTGACCCGATACTATATTTTGGGTTGTCGACCCTAAACTAGATTTGGGTTCTCGACCCAATACTGAATTTTATGTTCTTAACTTGAGACTAGATTTGGATTCTCGATCCAATACTGAATTTTGGGTTCTTAACCCGAGACTAGATTTGGATTCTTGACCCCATACTAAATTTTAGGTGCTCGACCCAAAACTGGATTAGTGTTCTCGACCCAAAATTAGATTTGATTTAGGTACTCGACCCTTGACTTAAGCTCTTCTAGCTTGATCATCCTTTTGTCATTTGAGAATTTCAGCTTTCTTCTAGCCAATTGGTTCCATTCTTTAATGGATTGACTTCAGCTCTTCTGGCTGGACTGACCTTCTATCATTTAAGAGTTTTGGCTTTCTTCTAGCTGGTTGCTTCTTGCCTTCACCTTTCAAAATGGATCTTTATCATTGGACATTGGCTCTTCACCCTTCAAAATAGATCTTCATCTTTTGGACAATGGGTCTTCACCCTTCAAAGATCTTCATCTTTGGACATTGGGTCTTTACCCTTCAAAATGGATCTTCATCCTTAGACATTGTCCTGCATTGGCTTCAGCTCTTCTAGCTGGACTGATCTTTTATCTTTTGTATCTTCATTCTTTTAGGGTTCTTACTTTCTTCTTTTGTTCTTCCTTTTGCAAAAAATTAATTTATTTTTTAGCTAGTCCTCATATCATTTCTTTGCCCCCTGTGTGGCAAAATATTATAAGTGAGTCTAAAAATATTTTGTACATGCATAAACTAAAAAATTTAAAGGAGAAACTTTGCTCCCTCTCTAGGCTCAAATCAATGATTTTGTTCCCATATAAGCTTTGATTGATACTCGCATTTGTCTGGTTCCTTACACAAGCCTGCATTTTCATTTATGCAAAGTGACTGGATCTTTCTCAATCAATAGACCTTCCATGTCCCCTAACTCCATGTCTACTTCATGTTTGCTTCAAAGAATATTGTTGTTCACTTTGACAAAGAATAGGTAATACAAGATAAAAATGCAGTGTGATATGTTTATGTGTGCATGATATGCATGGATGATACTTACAGTGATTCTATTGACTCACAGACTGAGGTAATTAGCTGAAGCACTACCAATACTTTCTTTCAGATGCTCATTCAAGTCTTACATTAGAATGATAGAAGACTAAACATTAGTTCCTTTCAGATGGTCATTCAAGCCTTGTATTTGAATGATAGAAGGCTGCACATTTATGGCTTTATTTTCAAGATGAAAACATGAGCAGTGGGGGCCCAAACAGCATAGTCAAAGACATGGGAGATACTAATTTCAACATATTTGGTTGGCAATTTCTTTACCACATAGCCTTACAAACGATCCTTTCTTTAGCCCATTTTTGCCCAATATGTCCTTTAAGATTCGACAGTTCAACACACTTCCTTAAATTTATAGGCTCATAAGACAAAAATATATTTTTTTTCAAATAATATTTTGGTTTTGTCAAATCAGTGTCAATTTACCTCAGGACTCGACTTTCTCAAATCAATATATCTATAACATGATAACCCTAGTTACCATACTAAACTCAGGAATCATTTTCATGTAAGCAAGAATTGTTGCACTTCATATGCATGGCTTGGCTAAAGATCTCATTAAGTTTAAATAATGTCTATCTCATATGCATGCTTATTCAAACAATCTCCACTAATAGACTCTACCTACCAAGAGAGATCAACAAGTCTTTATTAGGCTTGAAATGGGGTCTACAAGGGACATGGTTTAAGTGAAGACCATCTTTATATTGGAGCTAATGTAACACTATAGACAAATCTTCACACTATAAACTTTCTGCTAGAACTATAGATAGTTGGAAACATTAAACTCTAGACTTTGTTTCCACCTTTCAGGCATCTTGTTATCTTGCTTCATGGAAAGATAAAACTTGAAATCTTTCTTCATGAAAGGATAGAGCTTATCTTCTTGGTAGAAATCCGGATTTAATTAGTATAATCTTGATCTCTTTCTTTTACAGAAACTCAAGACCATTATTCTATCCTTTTTTTCTTTTTGGAATATCAAATCTAAGATTGGAGTTATAATTGATAAAATGAAAGAATGGCTTTCCCCTAATTCTCTGATTTTGATTTTTTTTAATTTTAGCTGGAATGGACCAACTAAGTGGAAGTCTTTCACTATTTAGGTAACAAGAACTCTGTTGGTTCTCTGAACTGCCCCTCTTTGGGTTTTATTTTTTATTTTTTTTCTTTTTATTTTCTCCCTTTTTTTTTACTTTGTTTTGTTTTGCTTTAATTCTAAAAAAGTTATCCTATATGTACCATTCTATGCTTCTGACTATGGATGAATGGAGTAGAGTGAGCCTGCATCAAGGAGTTTTTTACCCTAACTTTATTTCAATGGTGAAAGAGATCAGAGACATTAAATCCAGTTTAGGTAAAATTCAACTATCTTGATACACACTTTCTTTGATCTTCTTTCCTCTTGGTAATTTAGTGATCATCAGACATGTCAAGAGTATCACAACAGCTCAGGGTAGCTCATTGTACAAGTCAATAAAAGCAAGATAAAATCCTATGAAGGCTCAAAAAGACAACTAGGGATTGATATTTAATTGGGTGGATTCTAGTTGTTGGCTTACCAAACAATGCTTATATCATTTCTCCCTTAAATAAACAGAGTTTAGTTTCACCTCAAAAGTTCATCAAAGCATGTTCTAAGATTGACTAGGACCTTGACAAAGGTAATTATGCAGGAGCCCTCTCTAAGTAAGCATAGACAACTTAATACAGCAGAAAAATTTTCTCACCTAGTAAAGTCATTCAAATTATGATGCATAGGTACACTAATTCATGGATATCAAGCTAGATTCATCATCGGTTGAGCACCAAAATGAATAAAGACCAACAAAAATTTAATAAAAAACAATTTATTCAAACAATCTTAATTTGAAAAATATAATTATTCCAGAAATATTAAAGAAAGCATATATAAAATAAGTAGCACTAAAGCCTAAGGAAGTGTGTTGAATTATAATCATTGGTGTTTCATGTACTCATACATGTCAGGGCAATGTTCATCACTTCCTCATCCATAATTCCTCCATCCATATCTTGAAAAGATGACAAGACAGAACTTTCCATCAATCCTCCTTATATCATGAAGGTCCCTGGTGGTGGTACTCTTCCAAACTTAGGCAATGAATTGCTTTTAGTGTTGCACTTGTTAGGTTCAGGTAGCTTATCTCTGTCAATCAAGTCTTGAATCTCATGTCTCAACCTAAAACACTTGTTTGTTTCATTCCCCTGTGTTTGATGGAAATGATAGAATGCATTAGCATCAAAGTTTGGTGGCAGAGGATTGGGTAACGATTGGGGAGCCAATGGCTGTAATAGCCCTCGCTTTTGCAACTTATTAAAAACCCAAGATAAAGGTCTCCCCAACTCTAAAAATTATCTCTCATTCCCTTGAGCAATAGTTATATTGACATCCATTTCTTTTTAAGAACTCTGATTGCCATATTGGTAGTTCCCTCTTTAATTCTTCCTTCTAGAAAAATGGTTCTTCTCTCGCTCCCATTCTTCTATCTATAAATTAGCTTGGAGAATATATTTGAAATCCCTTATGAGAGTGTGAGACATCCATTCACGTAGACCCATTTGGTCTCTTCTTAAGTAGTGCAACCTTATTTCTCCACCTCTTCACATAGTTGACAAAATTCTCATTTTGCTTTTGCCTTATCGACTCTACCTCTAACAGAGTCACTTCTAATTCAACATTATACCCATACTATTGAATGAAGGCTTTATATAGAAAATTCTAGTTCTTTTGAGTGCTTTCCTATAAAGTATTGAACTAGTTTTGTAAAATAGGATCCAATGAAAGCATGAAGTACCTTAGAGTTTGAGCTTTAGTAGCTCGGGCATACTACATGGCAGTGATGTACTACTTAACATGCAAGTGAAAATTTCATGTACCATTGTACTTAGTGAAGGAAGACATCTTAAACTTGTACTTGTAAGGGACTTCTTCATATTGTTCTAACAGCTTATCCACCTCCAACATCTCTTCAGTTTTCAGCTTCTTTTCAAACTTCTTCTCTAAATCAGTAATCATCTTTTCCATGTCTGAATTTTTAGTCTTCTCAACAGGTGACTTTTCTACAACCTTTGGCTCTTTCTTCTTATCTTGAGGATCTTGAAACTACTGAGCCCAGTCATCATCATCATCGACAACTACTTCATCATCATCAAAGGCTACCTCACCAACCCTTGCCTTCCCCTTGTCTTTTTGCTTCTTAGTACTAGTAGATGTTTTAGCTGTGTTCCCAAACATTGCAACCATTTGGCTTTTCATGGTCTCAGCCAGGACCCCCTTTAGTTCCTTTATCTTGGAGTTGAGTGTATCATCTATCATCCTCTGAATTTGTTCAGGTTCCATTCCATTTGGTGAGAAGCTGACCGAGTCGTTGCTAGATTCTACATCACTGGCATAGGTCAGGTTGTTGCAGGCTCTTGAACAGCTGTACTCCAAGGCTATAAGCCATAAAGGATCAATGACATGTGATATAATGCATGTATGCATGGATGCACAAACAAACAAACAAAACAAAAGAGTAGGAATGACCCATCCAACCATATATCTTCTACAAATGAATATCAAGTCTCTTTTTCTAAGTATATGGCCAACAAAATATCAACATAAAAAAATTCACTCAGACGATAAACCAATAGTTGTATTTTCAAACTTAGAAGTCAATTCACGATAATTCTCATTAATTAAGCTTTAATCCATTGGATTAACTAAAAATAGATTTTATGCTATATTAGGATTAAAACTAAATCACAAATAAATTTCCTATTTTAGAAAAATAACTAATGATTCATGCCATAAACAAGCCTATGATTAATAAGTCTCCGTATAAATTTTGGGCTTTGATCTTGGGCCATGAGGTGAAAAACCCATTTGAGAAAAGATTTGTTTGAAAATAGATTTTGGGCCTTAAACTTGGGTCATGAGATAAGAGAAACTTTTGACCCATCTTGAAAAAGGTTTTATGTCAAAAGACCATCTTGAAAAGTTTTGAAAATAGTTTGTCTTTTGGGCTTAAAAATTAATTTGGGCTTACAATATAATTAGGTCATATTAGCATAAGAACAAACCAAATAAGCTATGGTTCAAACCAATATATATCAATCATAGTCAAACAACAAGTATTTGGGTAAAAATCTAAGGAAAGTAACTAGACCAATTACATGAGTTTTAGTCTTTGGGTTGAAAATCTTAGGTTTTCATAGCAAGTATATACCAAAAGGTATGAGGCTATGAGTGGTTATGTCATGTTTGATCTCCAAACCTTGAGTGAAAGTATGGTATCCCTTACATAACATAACATGGGTAACACGGACATTCTAACTCATGTACACAATGCAATCTAAAAGGATGCAATGGACAATATCATAATAAGAAAGAATAATTAATATAAAGACTAACAGAATCAAATTCTCTTATCTCCAGTGGAGTTTCCACCATGAGCAGAGATTTTTGCCCCGCTCTCACATGGAATGGCTCTTCCAATTTTGGCAATGTCAGGCTCTGGGCCTTAGAGAATACAGTCCTAAACTTGGAGAAAATGGAGTCGCCACTCAGACATACCGGAAAAAAGAAAGGGGTGAATGACTTGATTTCTAAGGAATCCTTAACCTCCAAATGGGTTCAGAAAGTTGGGTACGTATGGGAAAGGTGAGAATGACCCAGCACCTCCATAATACCCAGTTCATTGGAACCAGCCTCCTTTATAGGTCCATATATTATTAAATTCTTAAATATTATGAAATTATCCATACTACATACAAATATTAAAATAAAAAATTATTGCATTAAAATCAAAAAGTAAGTCCAAACAAAATAATAAATATGTACCCATCCATAGATGGAAATATACATTTACAATGTCTAATTTCCAATCATGATAAATAAAATGGCACACCCATTAATTGATGGAAACATTCCCCTTACATTGGTCCTCAAATATAAATAAAATAAAATAAATAAACAAGGCACCCATAAAGTGGAAACATGCCTTTTACAACTTTAAAATCTAAACAAATTATTAACCAAATAAATTAAACCATTAAAACATAATAATTAAAAAAACATCCATTATAATCAAATAAAATAAATCATCCATGTATAACAAAATAAATAATTAATTAAAAATAGAGTTTAAATTATTAAATAAACAAAATTAGGATTTTAGATTTTGAAATTAGGATTTTAGGTTTTGAGATTAAAATATTGGTTTTACAGTTTAGGGATTAGGGTTTTAAAGCTACTGGATGAAATTGGTTTTGGGTTACTGGATTATGGTTAGGAAATTCGGTGGTTTACAGAATTAGGGTTTAGGAAATTTAGGGTTTCTGGATTAGGGTTTGGGAATTAGGTTACTAGAATTAGGATTTTAGATTTACTAGATTAGGGTTTTAGATTTTAAGGTTTGGGAATTGGTTTTACTGGTTAGGGATTAAAGTTTGGATTTTAGATATTAGGATTTAGGGAACTAAGTTTTCTGGAGCTATGGTTTTTGGAGATTGATAAATTGGTGCTAGGGTTTGGTGTTTAGGTTTTAAGGTTGTAGGGTTACTGGATATTTAGAAAATAGTTTACAAATTAGGGTTTGGAGATTAGAAAATAGTTTAGGGTTTTGGAAATTAAGAAATAGAATTAGGGTTTTGGAAATTAAGAAACAAATTAGGGCTTTAGAAAAATATGACTATTATAAAAACTTTAAGGCCACTTTAACATGGATTCTTGATAAATAATTGCATGGGATATGGCTACTGGACATGTCTAATAAGTATCAATTGATTGCATTATCAAACAAAGCTCGATTGAACATATTCAAGCATAATCACATACGACATGAATTTCATAATATTAACAAACATAATTTGTTATTATTTTAAAGAGTTTAGAATATAAAACCTGTGTTGAAGGCTAATTATTTGTTGATTCCAAGTTATTGCCTGCACCAATTGTTAACTCTGGCCTAGCAAAAATCAAGATAGTGATTGTTGTCTTTTGGTTTATTGTGGTTCTGTGTGTTTTTTTTATTACTTCTTGCTAATGCTTCCTTCTAGGGTTTTTATGAGTAATTATTTCCTTCTCGGCTCTTTACCTTTAATTGTTGATTTATATGCCAATCAAAGCTTAATCCTCAAACCCTAATCTGTAAACCGAGGGTTATCCAAAGTCTAATCCGATTAGAAAATTAAAAATGGCTGGCTAGAGTTAGGGTTCATGTCGACTTGAGTGCCCAAGTCAATATGGACCCAACTCATGTCGACTTGGACACTCCAAGTTGACATGAGCATTAAACTCATGTTGACTTAGACCCATCTGATTCAAACTAAACCATTTTCGATCTAAACCCTTCATAAATTAAATTTGGGCTTTTATGAATTGGATTGGTTAATTCTAAGCTTTTAAATTGAGTTTAGCCTCCTTAAAATTATAATGGACCAAGTTAAGCTTCTTAAATTTAATCAGGGCCAAAATTAAGGGTCTACACCACTTTTTCAGCTTCTTAAAAACAACATTATTAGATATACCATTGATTTTAAAAGTATCACATATTTCTAAGAAATTTAAATTTGAGCATAGGCATCTTCATGTGGTAAGCCATGAAAAATTGATTATTAAATTAAGTTAATAAGGGCTGGCTTTATATCAAAAGTGTTGTCTTGCACTGGTGGTTTAGCTATGCTAGATATTAGTTGAGCAGAGGGAATAGCATATTACTTAAGTGTCATATTTTATAGATCCACTATGGTTGGTTCTTCGTCAGATGAATTAGTTGGATTGTCAATTTTACGAGTTATTGTTGAAGTTCCTTCCACTCTTTCCTGCACTTTCCTTTCCTTCTTCTTTTTCCTAAAAAGTCGTTCAATTTATGGATTATATGGCTCAAGTTTTGTATTTAAATTTCTTTGCATATAAACCAAAAATTCTTCAATTAAAAGTAAAAAATTAAAACATAAAATAAAAATCCAAAGCAATAACAATTTAATATTATTAATATTAGATCAGTCGTCTCCCCGGCAACAGTATCAAAAACTTGTTAAGACTCGAGCCTAGCTATCTGCAAGTGCATAGGTCATATCAAGTAATAAAGTGATGAGTAGAGTATCGTTCCCATGAGGAGAGTTGTTCTAAGTACCAAACAATTAAACTGATTATTATTTGGATAAAAAAATTGATTTATGATTAAATTAAACTTTAAAAAAAATAAATTACTTAGAATTAAAACTAATAATATAAACTTAAGGTTAAGTCACCTTTATGAATTTATTATGAATTTTCTAAATTATTGATTTAGTTAAGTTTACCTTTTGATTAATGGTTGAATTCTCCTTTATTAAGCTTAAGACTCTCTCAAGTGCTAAAGCTAATATCATTTTAATCCTTACGTCTACTCTTGTGATCATAAGTAATTAAATCAATTCATTAGGATTTGTGAGAATCTTGAATCAACCTATTAAGGGTTTAACCTTATCTCTAAGTGAAAACTTCCTTAAGATTGTTATCTCCTTGGACGAATATTGTGCTTCCACTCTCGCTTCTTCACACAACATCTCAATTCAATTAATTATTGGCTAGATAATCAAGGCATTAAAATAAAAGATAACAAAATAATCAAAGGTAGAACTTAACTAAATCAAATAGACATATGTTATTCTATAGAAAATTCAATATAAGGAACTGACCCTAAATAGAGATTAGTTTCTTATAATTGAGATTAAAACAAAAGAATTATGAATTGAAAACATAATAACAAGAAAGAGAAAACTCTAGCTCTTTGACTTAAAGAAGAACTTCACTAGGATTCTTTGACTCTCTTCCCTTGAAACCCTAATTCACTCTTCTCTCAAAAGAAATACTAGAACTGAATTGATACAAGTTTAAGAGCAACTCTTTAATCTTATTACACTCTCACTTATATCTAACTCTTATTTCTTTATTAACTCACTCTATCTTCAATCTTACTTGCATCTAAAACTCATGCTTGATATAGAGTGCTTGGAAGCTTCTTGATGATGAAAGGCTGGTAGTTGCATGAACACAACTTTTTACAACTATTTGGATCTTTAATTTTTAAAATTTTCTGGCTAAAAGTCATATATTCAGCTCCATAGTCATGGATTCTGGGTGTCACGATCATGGTCTGGGTTGAATAGACTATTTTGAACCATTTTCCAGCTGTAAATAGAGCCTAAATGGGCCACGATCGTGCCCCTTTGAATGCCACGGTCGTGGCTTTTGAATGGATGCTGCAAACTCTAATGTTTCTTCTTTTTCTTGGCTCGGACAGTAGAGAAATGTATCCCACAGGCATGGCTATTCAATGTCATAGTCGTGTCATCCATTTTACTTCTAGAACTTTGTTTTTCTTCAATTTTTGATGTAGTAGACTCAATTTGAATCCCAGGGTCATGGCTTTGAAGGGCCATGTTCGTGGGTTTTGAGTCTTTCTTCATTTTTGTTTTACTTTTCTTCAATTTTGCACTACTAATTATTAAAGATCTTGAATCTTGTATTTCCAAGCTAAAATAATATAATTCTAACTCAAACAAACAAAATCTATCAAATTCAATTACAAAGCAATTAAAATCATTATTACAATTATATAAAATATTAATCAAACTTTCACTCTATCAAAACTCCCCTAAATTTAAACCATTGCTTGTTTTCAAGCAACAAGAATAATTTCATTCACAATAGCCCTCATTATAAGTATTCTTAGGATTTTGATAAATAAAAATTTAAACAAATTAAATTTCAAAATTCAATTCTATATCAAGTTCCATAATTGTACTTCATTTTTCCTTTATGTATTCAAGAAGTCTTAGCCAATTGCAACCAATTATTGCACTTTAGATAGGCACATACTCTCTTCATTTATTAAAGATTTGTAAAGAAACTTTCCCATCTCATATGCATGTTTAATCAAACTTTCTCCACTAATACACCTAACTAACTCAGGAAAAATCAAAAGGTCATTTTAAGCTTGTAATTTGGTCCAAAAGGGTTAAGGCTAAAGTGACATTTAGTAAATAGGTCTTTCACCTTTTGAATATCTTCCAACTGTAAATTACCCATGGTTGCAACTCTTTCTCATATTGTTGTTGGAAAATCCTTTGCTCTGCTCCTTTTCTTAACTTAATTTGTCCTCCCTTATTTTGACATACTTTACTTATGGGGATATACATATTTTTTTATTTTTCTAATTTTTTAATTTTATTTTTTCTCCAAACTTGAACTTTGATTAGGATGTCTATTTGTAGGAGCTATGATATTCTCTAAATTCAATTGAGCATAAATATATTTATAGTAAGAAAATATGTCAAAAGATAATCAACCTCAAAAAGGTAGTTATTAGGCTACTTATATGAAAAGAACCGGAAGCTTAAAAATAATCAATTTTGGCTCAAAAGGGACAATTAGAGGTAATATTTAAATATGTTGGATATAAAAATTTGGCTACACAAACAATGCCTAAATCATCTTTTTCTCTACTCAGCAAGGAACAATTTTGCCTCAAAAGTTCTTTTAAACATGTTCTAGGCTTAGTCACAAGATAATAAAAAATAAATGACAAAAAAGTGGAAGCCCACTCTAAGTAAGCATATACAATTGATTACTTTCAACTAAAGTCAAGAACACATTTAGGTCAAAATCCATAAAGTACAACACTTCATAAAATTTTTACCTCAAATTTTAAAATTTTAAGTGATAAATTTAAGTATATCAATATAATTAGCATTAATGAATTACAAATAAGTATTGGCCTATCATGAACTCAATCATTCAAGTGCAAGATTTCAAGCAAAATTTTAAAAAAAATTACCATGCTCGAAAACAAAATTCAGTAGGTACCCTAAATTCCAACATTTATTAAAGAAAAAAAATAGAAGGGAATAGAATACTTTACTGAATTTCTTGAGGGCTAAACTACTTACTCCCCAAGCTTGAAGCTTGCCACTGTCCTCAGTGGTTTAGGCATTGGGTGGTGGAGGGGTGTACATGTCCATTCTTAATTTTGCCTTTTGCAAGAAGAATCCATCCAAAAGCTTATTTCCGTCCAAGTTCATCCTAAAATAAAAACAGAAAGCATAAAACAACAACCATAAAACAAAAATAAAAGTTCAATTAAAACATTGGGTTGCCTCCCAATAAGAACTAATTTATAGTCTTTAGCATGACTATAACTTCTAATCCTCAAGGTGAAAGATCACAAATTATGTTTTCACCAAAGATGTTGCTTGCTTTGTGATTTTTCCTAAGCTTTACATATCCTTCAAGTGGTGCTTGCATAATCACTTTAAAAGTCAAGAAAAAATTAGCTACTTCTTTGTTGCTATTTGTAAAAGAGGGGTCTTTTGGTGATGTTGTCACGTTGAATTCTAAGTATTCATCCTCTACTTTTAAAATAAGTTTGCCACCTTCCACATCAATTATAGCTTTTGCAAATGCTAAGAAAGGTCTCCCCAAAATTAGTGGAATGTCCATATCTTCTTCTATATCTAGGATCATGAAATTAGTAGGAATATAGAATTTATCTACTTTAACTTGCATGTTCTCCACAATTCCCATCGGATGACTAAGCGATATGCAAGTTGTAATGACATCTTTGTAGGCTTCATTTGAATGAATCTTAATTTCTTTAAAATTGAAAAGGTCATTAGACTAGTGCTAGAACCTAAATCACATAAAGCATTTTAGAAATTAATTTCACCAATTTAACAAGGACTAAAAAACTCCATGGATCTTTAAGTTTAGAAGGGATCTTATCCTAAAGAAGATTATTGCACTCCTTAGTAAGTGCAGTCTCTGCATTCTCCACCATCTTTTTTCTTTAGCCTTTGAGGGAAAAAATATGTGGCATATAAGGTTTAACCTCTTGCTTAACTAAAGTCTCCACTTATTTACCTTCACTTTCTTTATATGAAGGGATTTGCAGATCTAGGGGCTCTTATGAAGAATCTTCAATCTTTATGCTATTTAGGAAAATAACATTGCAATGTTCTCTTGGATGAACCTCCTTTTGGCTAGGAAGAGCTCATTGATTGCGAGTATTGAGTGTACCCACAATTTAACCTAGTTGAGTTTCAAAATTTCTATTTTGTGTTGAAAGATGTTCAATTTTCTACTCAAGTTTGTAATATTGCTTTTTGATTTTATTGAATCTCTCTGATGTTGCTCCAATGAATTTTTCTAATGTTGATTCATAACCTAGTTTTTCTGAAGAAGTGGATCCTTTATTCTAGTTATTCAAGTATGGAGGTTGATTGGGTGCCTTTTAATTATTTTGATTTCCCCATGACAAATTTGGATGATTCCTCCATGTTGGGTTATATCTGTTTCCTTGAAAATTTGGACTCTTATTTTGATTTCTCAAAAATTATTCTTGCTCCATAATTCTATAATTTGTTGTATTGTCGCTTCCTTCGCATCCTTTGTATGCTAAAGATGATGCCAATAATTTGTCATGCTCCAATTTTTGGCGATTGTATCTACCTTAGCTGCATGTAAAGAAAAATTATCAATTTCATGTAAACCTACAATGTTGTATGCATACCTTGTTCTAAAGTCCAATTGTAGTTGTTTACTGCCATTTCTTCAATCAAATCATTAGCTTCTGTAGGAGCTTTGTTCATAATTTCACCTCCTGCTGCTACATCAATTGTTCCTTTGATATTTGGATGAAGACCATTATAAAAAGTTTGAATTAAAAGCCATTATAGTACTCCATGGTGTGGACATTTTCTTTGTAGATTTTTAAAATGTTCCCATACTTCATACAAACTTTCTCCATCAAAATGAATAAAGCTCGTAATATCATTTCTCAACCTAGCCATTTTTGCCGGTGAAAAATATTTTGCAAGAAAAGTTGCAGCTAGTTGATCCCATGTTGTGAATGTGCCTGGTGGTTTGGAAATAAGCCAATCCTTTGCTTGATCTTTTAAAGAAATGGGAAAAAGTCGTAAACAAATAGCATCATCATATATACCATTGATTTTAAAAGTATCACATATTTCTAAAGAATTTGAAATATGAGCATAGGCATCTTCATGTGGTAAGCCATGAAAAACTAATTATTGAATTAAGTTAATAAGGGTTGGCTGTAGATCAAAAGTGTTGGCTTGCACTGGTGGTTTGGTTATGCTAGATCTCAGTTGAGCAAAGGGCATAACATATTGCTTAAGTGTCATATTTTATGAATCCACCATGGTTGGTTTTTCATCAGATGAATCCGTTGGATTGTCAATTTTAAAAGTTGATGCTGAAGTTCCTTCCACTATTTCTGACACTTTCCTTTCCTTCTTCTTTTTCCTGAAAAGTCATTCAATTTCTATATTATATGGCTCAAGTTTTGTATTTGGATTTCTTCGCCTATAAACCAAAAATTCTTCAATTAAAAGTAAAGAAATTAAAACAGAAAATAAAAATTCAAAGTAATAATAGTTTAATATTATTAGTATTAGATTGGTTGCCTTCCCAACAATGGTGTCAAAAACTTGTTAGGACTTGAGCCTAGCTATCTGCAAGTGCACAGGTCGTATCAAATAATAAAGTAACGAGTAGAGTATCGTTCCCATAAAGAGGGTTATTTTAAGTACCAAACAATTAAACTGATTATTTTTTGGATAACAAAATTTGATTTATGATTAAATTAAACTTTAAATAAAATAAATTACATAGAACTAAAACTAATAATATGAAATTAGGGTCTTTATGAATTTATCATGAATTTTCTAAATTATTGATTTAGTTCAGTTTTCATTTTGATTAATGGTTGAATTCTCCTTAAGTATGCTTAAGTCTCTCTCAAGTACTAAAACTAATATCAATTTAATCATTACATCTACTCTTGTAATCATAAGTAATTAAATCAATTCATTAGGATTTGTGAGAATTTTGAATCAACCTCTTAAGGGTTTAATCTTATCTCTATGTCAAAAACTTCCTTAACATTGTTATCTCCTTGGACGAATATTTTGCTTCCACTCTCGCTCCTTCAGACAATATCTCATTTCAATTAATTATTGGCTAGATAATCAAAGTATTAAAATCAAAGATAACAAAATAATCAAAGGTAGAACTTAACTAAATCAAATAGACATATGTTATTCCATAGTAAATTCAACATAAAGGACCAACCCTAAATAGAGATTAGTTCCTCACAATTGAGATGAAAACAAAACAATTATGAATTGAAAACAAATAAAAAAAAAAAGAGCAAACTCTAGTTCTTTGACTTGAAGAAGAACTCCACTATGATTCTTTGAATCTCTTCCCTTGAAACCCTAATTTACTCTTCTCTCAAAAGAAAGACTAGAACTCAATTGATACAAGATTAAGAAAAACTCTTTAATCTTACTACACTCACTTTTATCTAACTCTTATTTCTTTATTAACTCACTCTATCTTCAATCTAACTTGTATCTAAATCTCATGCTTGAATTGTTGGAGGAAAAGTTTTTATATAGAGTGCTTATAAGCTTTTTGATGATGAAAGGTCGGCGGCTGCGTGAACACAACTTTCTACAGATATTTGGATCTTTAATTTTCAATTTTTCCAGCTAAAAGTCATAGATTTCAGCTCCATGGTCGTGGGGTATGGGTGCCACGATCATGGCCTGGGTTGAAATGGACTATTTCGAGCCATTTTGTAGTTGTGAATGGTGGCTAAGTGGGTCACGGTCATGCCACTTTGAATGCCACAATCGTGGCTTTTGATTGAAGGCTACAAACTATGACTTTTCTTCTTTTTATTGGCTTAGGCAGTAGAGAAATGTATCCCATGGGCGTGGCTATTCAAAACCATGGTCGTGTCATCCATTTT
The DNA here is from genome assembly GCA_947685225.1 of Garcia nutans. NCBI lineage: Eukaryota > Viridiplantae > Streptophyta > Magnoliopsida > Malpighiales > Euphorbiaceae > Garcia > Garcia nutans. The sequence goes on from CANTUV010000003.1 coordinate 40,278,673, forward strand.
GCTTCTGGAACTTTTGTTTTTCTTCAATTCTTAATGTATCCCATGGTTATGGCTTTAAAGGGCCATGTTCGTGGGTTTTGAGTCTTTTTTCATTTTTGCTTACTTTTCTTCAATTTTGCACCATTAATCATTAAAAAACTTGAATCTAGCATTTCCAAGCTAAAATAATATAATTCTAACTCAAACAAATAAAATTCATCAAATTCAATTGCAAAATAATTAAAATCATGGGTAGAATTATATAAAATATTAATCAAACTTTCACCCTATCACAATACCTAATTCAACATCTCTTTTCGTAGCTGATCAAAATCAACAAGTTACAGAACCTGAGATTCCTACTGTAGTAGCACATGTAAGAATAAGAAATAGAGTTAGGAGGCCTCCATCTTGGATGCAACACTATGTTTGTAATTACTTTAATGCACAACTAGTAGTTTCTCCTAACTATCAAGCCTTTATGGCTAATGTGGTACCCATACCAGAATCAACTAAATATAAAAAGTTATGAAGCATGTTGAGTGGGTTGAAGCAATAAATAAGGAATTGGCAACCTTAGAGCTAATGAAACTTAGGAAATCACTGAGTTGCCACTTGGGAACAGAGCTATAGGATCTAAATTTGTGTTTAAAGTGAAGCTTAACTTCAATGGTTATGTGGAGAGGTATCAAAAACCAGGTACATACTTCTTTAATAGCTTCTCTCCTATTGTTAAGCTTATTACAATCATGACTTTTTGGCTTTATCAAGCATTAAGGTCCATTTTATTCATCAATTAGATATAAACAATGCATTTTTACATGGATTTCTCAAATAAGAAGTATACTTATTGCCTGTAGAAGGTTATTCTAAGATCAAACCTTATAAAGTTTGCAAATTAAAATGTTCTCTTTATGGTTTAAAGTAGGCATCAAGAGAATAGAATTCTAAGTTGACTAAGAAGCTAATTAGTTTTGGTTTCAAGCAATTAGAAAATGATCAGTGTCTTTTCATAAAGGTTACTCCTTCAAGTTCTTTTATGGCTCTCTTAATATATGTTGATAATGTTTTAATAGCTAGTGATTTAGAATCTGAGATTATTGCTCGTAAAACATTTCTTCATCAACAGTTCACAATTAAAGACCTAGGACAATCCAAGTATTTTCATAGGATTCAAATATTCATAACAGCATATAGCACACCTATATGACTTAATAAAAGTACATCAATGATATTGTCAAGGACGCTGGAATGACAAATTGGCAAATTGGAAGTATGCCATTAACCGTATGTGAACTAAAATGGCTTTATTATTTTCTTAAAGATTTTCAACTCTTCATCTCTCTTCCAATCACATTATGGTGTGATAATCAATCAGCACTTCTTAGATCTGCTAACTAGTGTTTCATGAGTGCACTAAAAAGTTTTAGATCAGTTGCCACATTGTTAAGAACAAGTTCAAAGAAGGTTTCATTCTTCCATCTTATACTCATACTGAATTGCAACTTGCTGATGTTTTTACAAAAGTTTTGTCTAGTTCTCAATTTTCCAAGATAATTCACAAGTTGGGGTTGGTTTTTAAGCCTCTTCCAACTTATGGGGAGGGGATGTTGAAGTGTAAATATAAGTTATTGGATGTTTAGTTGAGTTAGATAGTTAGCTGAATTAAACTATTATTAGCTAGTTTGTTAGAATAGCCATATCACTTAGTTTCGTTGCAGATATAAGTAGCTAATATACAAATGTATTGATGCACAATCTAATAAGAATTTCTTTAATATTCTTCCAATTACTTTCTGATATCTTCTACTATTTACTTTGTTCAATGATTAACACTATAAAAAAATTTTCAATTTTACAATGGACACATTTGTTGTAAAATTCAATTTACAATGGATTTTTCAATGGATAACATCTATTATTAAAAGTGTCATCACAAAACAATTTATGATGAATCTAGTCATTCGTTGCAAATTTTGCAAATTTGTAGCTAAATATTCTACAAGTTTCATTGTAAAATTTGTGAAAATTTTGATGAGATTTATAATGAATTTTGCAACTAAGACTTCCATTATAAAAATTTACTACAAAATAGTCATTATAAAATATGTTATATAATCTTTATCTTTTGTAAAATTTATAATGAAGTTTTTGCAAATTTTCTATTTTAAAATTTTGCAATGGAAAATTCCATTACAAAATCCATTATAAATTATGAATTTCCCAATTTTTATGATCTTTCATTGATTAATATCTTTTTTTATTTTATTAAATTATTAATTTTATTAGATTCAATTGAGAAATATATATAAATGTGTAAAAATTTTTAAAAATGAATATAAAATATATTTATATTAATATTACAAATAAAATATGAAACTAAAAATGCAAGTATACTCTAACAAATCTATAATATAGATAAAATATCAATTATTTAAAAAGTCAATAATACAAAAGAAAGAAATTGGATCTCACTTGTTGGATGGATTAATTAGGGAAGGCACCTAGCTATAGAAGGTGCAGAAAATGAACCATGTAAGTGACTCTACAATTGGTATAAATGATGTTCAAATAATTCTTTGAGTTCCTGTCTCATCTTATGCCTCACCTCCTCCCGAATCTCTTACCTTATTTGCTCCATTTTCCTTGCCATAGCATCTTCAAGATCGTTCTCCCTTTACTATGGTGCAAACTATCAAGGCTATGAGGTAATTGACATAGAGGCACAATTTAATTCCTACTAATAAGAAGCAACACAATCGATATTGTACACATGCTAGTTGCTTCTAGATACCATCAACCTTGTCTTGATAAATTTAAGTAGCCTCTACAAATAAATAACATTGATATGTTGCATAAAATATTGTTATGATCATAAGTAACATTGACATGTTGCATAGAACATTAGTTAGGTAAGTAACATTGATATGTTAAATATAATATAGTTATAGTCATAAACTAATTTCACTATATGCACAACATAAACCAATATCAACACAAACCTACATAAAATTAATTTAAATATAAACCAAAATAACCAAATTTTAACATAAACCAAAAATTACCCACTTTCAACTATAAACCAACATAAACCAATATCACTATAAACCAACCATAAATATTAGATATAATACAAACCAACATATACCACTTTCACTCTTAACCAACATCACTAAAAACTAACCATAAACATGTTTATGTGATCAAATATATATCACATCATAAACCACTTTCACTCTTAACCAAAATCAATACAAACCAACCATAAACATGTTTATATGTAATCAAATATATATCACTCTTAAACCACTTTCACTTTTAACTAGCAAAAACTAATTTCCAATTTAACCAACCTAATTAAGGAAATGGTAAAATATATTTAATTGTAATGGCATATATTCTTTTATGATATTATGAAATGATAAAGTACACACTAATATATAAATCAACTAAAAATACAATCTCATACACTATAAACCTAATTATTTCACTATGAAGGATAATTGTAAATTTTACAATCATCAATCCATCAAAGGCAGCAACATTACCTTTGTTATTATTCATCCAAAAATCAATTTGGAGGAACCAACGATGGAGGTTTGATCTTTAATCATAAATTATTCATGCTCACAGTAGCTTCGTTTCTTTGATTAATAAGAACATGCATGCCGTAACTTGATCTTTGAACGCGCAGTATCTTGATCGTTGAACATGTAGTAAATTGATCCTTGTTTCAGTAACTTTAATCATTTGCTTTAATTAACACATTGATCAGTTGGTATTCATGATCCTTGTTTCAATAACTTTAATCGTTTGCTTTTACAACGATATCACCTACAACATTGATTTTTGATTCAAGTTCTTCATTGGGAGGATGGATGCAAACTAGCTAAGGGATATAATCGATGAAGTTGTCAAAGCTAGGATGGCCGAGCTACAAGATCAATTGGTTGAAATTTTGAAGATCCGGCTGATTGAAATTCTGGAGCTCATCAACAATGCTAAGACAGCATCCATGGAGAACATGTTCACTAACAGAGATCGAATGAAAAATGAGGGACCAATCCCTATTCTACGAGACCAGCTGAATCATGTGCTATCTAAGTGGGGCAATAAGGGCGGCTATCACCCCAGTGGAAAAAAGTCAAAGGGAAAGAGAAAAGAACCATTTTTCTGCAAAATAGAATTATCAGCCTAGCAATCAAAACACACAAAAGGAAGCTGATGTTAATACCACCGGTCAAGGAGGAATGAGGCAGTTTTCAGAATTGGGAAAGCCGCTATCTTGGGTTCTTAATAAGCTACAAAAGAAGGGATTGTTACAACCCTTGACTCCTCTACCTTTTCCAAATCCTTTATCCCCAAAATTTGATACTAAGGTTTTTTGTCAATTTCATCAGACTCAAGGACATGAGACTGATAGATGTACCCGATTGAAGCATGAGATCCAAAATCTAATCGATAGTGGTAAGCTGCCTGAACCTGATAAACCCAACACTAAGAATAATCCTCTAACTAAATTTGGAAGGGCGCCACCGCTTACAACCTTCATGAAGAGTTTTATCTTGTCATCCTGTGATGATATGGATAGAGAAGCCGCTAAAGATGATGTGCTACTAAGCAAGCTTGGACTAACTGTGGATGATGAAGCAATGATCCTTGATGATAGAAAAAATCCTTGCCTCCAACTCAACAAACTTTCCTTAGCTTGAATATTGCTCTATTTATTTTTCTTTCTTTAATATTTAATAGGAACAATCGTGTTTTTCAAATTTAAATTTGCTTGAATAAATTTCTTTCATCAAAATTTTTGTTGGTCTTTGTTCATTTTGGTGCTCAACCAATGAGGAATCTAGCTTGATGATTCATGAATTAATATATTTATGTATCATGACTCAAATGACTTGACTAGGTGAGGGAATTACTCTATAACATTGAGTTGTGTATGCTTACTTAGAGAGGGCTCCTGCATAATTACATTTGTCTAGGCCATAGTCAGTCTTAGAACAAGCTTTGACAAACTTTTGAGGCAAAATTGAACTCTGCTTATTTAAGGGAGAAATGATCTAGGCATTGTTTGGTTAGCCAACAACTAGTTTCCACCCAATTAAATATCAATCCCTAGTTGTCCCTTTGAGCCTTCATGAAATTTTAGCTTTCTTTTCATTGGCTTACAAAACCCAACAACTTACCCTGAGTTGTTGTGATACTTTTGACAAGTCTTATGATCACTACGGTGAAGAGGCAAAAAGATCAAAGAAAGGAATGAATAGTCAAAATCATAAGGATAGTCGATGTTCTCAAGAATATAAGGGTAGTTGAAGTTCACCTAATATCGCCAGTATATTAAGATAACATCAGAGTAACAAATGATTTATCCCTGTTAAAAGAGATTTATGTCACTCCACTCATCCATTATTAGAAATACAAGTTGGTATAAATAAGACAACTCTATTAGAATTAGAACCCAAAAAAAAACAACAATAAAAAAAGAAAGAAAAAAGAGAGAAAAGAAAAGAAAATAAGAAAAAAAAAAGAAAAAAAGAGAAGAAAAATAAAACCCAAAAAGGTAGTTCAGAAAGTCAACTGAGTTCTCTTTTACCTAAAGCAGCAAAAGGCTTCCATTTAATATATAAGGACAGTTTGACTTGAATTGGTTAAACCCAACTAAAGATTCAATCAAAATCAGAGAAAAAGGAGAAAGGCCATCCAGTTCTTAAAAATTTTGTACTTGACAGTCCTACAAGGAAGAAGGAGAAAATGATAAAATGCTCAAAGAAAGGGAGGAGTAAGAAAAATAAAAAGAAAGAAAAGGGAGAAGAAGAAAAGAAACAAATTTGGGTACCAAACTTTTTACAAGGGCAATGACTGTCCTAAACAAGATCCAGATTAATGCCAAGAAGATAGAAAGAATTTAGAGTCTAGCAAGATTGCTCCCAGCTACCTAAAGTTCAAACAAGAAATTTGTAGTGTGAAGGTTTGTCCATTGTGTCACATCGGCTCCAACTTACAAATGGCCTTCATTTAACCCATGTCCCATATAGACCCCATTTCAAGCCTATCAAAGACCTATTGATCTCTCTTAGTAGGTAGAGTCTATTAGTGGAGATAGTTTGGATAAGCATGCATATGAGATAGACAATATTCAAACTTAAATGAGACCTTTGTCTAAGTAATGTGTATGTGCCTATCTGAAGTGCAACAATTCTTGCTTAAATAGAAATGATTCCCGAATTTAGTACGGTAACTAGGGTTGTCATGTTATAGATATGTTAATTTGAAAAATCAAGTCCTGAGGTAAATTGACATTGGTTTGGCAAAGCCAACATTTGATTTCAAAATCAAAATTCAAAATTCAAAAATTCAAAAATATTTTTGTCATACAAAACCTTCAAGTTAAGGAGAGTATGTTGAACTATCAAACCTCGAAGGACACATTGGGCAAAGGAAATGATTATTGGCAAGGTTATAAAGAAGCTACCAATTGACATGCCAAAACATAGTTTGGAAAGGATGTATCTCTGCTGCTTGGGGCCTCCATTATTCATGCTTTCAATTTCTCGAAGATAAAGCCATAAAAGTGAAGCATCCTGTCATTCCAAAGCAAGACTTGAATAGGCATCTGGAAGGAGTCAATGAGAACACTTATGCTGATCACCTTGGTCTATGAGTCCACGGAACCATTCAAACATCCTGTGAAGCAAAAAATCAAAAGAAGATATTGAATCAGGGGACATAGAAGACCCATTGCTTGAGAAAACTCCAGTCATTTTGCAAAAGAAAGGAAGAAATGCATGCTTGTTCGATGAGCTAGATAATATACAAAGATCAACCAAAGCCCCATAGAAAAAATCATGGGTTTGAGCCTATACAAGGGGCAAGGAGAAGATATGAAAAGAAGAAGAAAAAATTTTAAAAATAAAAAAGAAGAGAGAGAAAAAGTTGCAGTAAAAATAAAAATATCATCATTATTATTTTTATTATTATACTTATTATACAATATTTCCTCAATTGATACAATATTCATACATCACTAAGAAGGAGGTGGTAGATCATCAAATAAAGCTATGAAAAAATCATCTCCTGTTGAAGGAGGAGGCATATCACCCGTCCCAAGTCTGTCCGAAGTAGGAGCACCTGAATCTCTATTACCTTGGAATTCAGATCTATAATGGTCCTCATCCGAAGCAGATGAAAGGATCTCATGGTCATCAGTTTGGGGCCCTCTAGATGAAGAAGCACCAGGATCTCTCATCCCCTGAAACCGGAAGTCTCAAAAATCTTGCTCTGACTGGTGATATAATTTTTCAAAATGGGAAACCTGTTGACTACTAGCAGTCAATTCTTCTTGAAGTTTCTTGTTTTGTTCTTCGAGCATCCGCTGTGAGCCAAAAAGGAAAAGAGTAAGAACATACATGATCATGCATATATATAGCATAAACTATCATGAAACAAGAAAAACTACTAGGTAATTCATATCAATGCCCTGTGGATGAGATGGCATCTCCGGTTGATTAGATTGAGCAAATGGAGAAGCGGTAAAAGAAGGTCCAACCTCATGACCAAATGCACCAGCAGCCTGCAACAATCATTAAAAAAAAGGTCAAAACAAGTTAAGAAAAAAAGCGATTGCAATGAAAAAATGGTAAAAGTTTACCTGAGAAGTGCTAGCCCCGAGATGTGAGACAAACTCTCCTCCCTCTCCATGATACTCCTCTTCATCTCTATTCTCATTTTCCTCGGGAATCTCCCATACACCAACAGGGCATACGTCAAAGTTCAAAAGCCCTATTCCTGAATAAACTGGGTATAAGATGCACCCAGTGGATAGAGAAAGGTTTCAACATCATAACCGTGCCGAGCCAACCACCATGCATTCTCCAGCATTGATGTGATATTTAAAGTATATTTTGGGCAACACATCGGGATCCTCCGCTGCTCGGGACCAAGAAACCACTCATATACTCTCTCTCCGAGAAACCAGCCACTAGACACAGGGCCGGCAATGACTCGGCGGGTATGTTGAAAAGGAAGTGCGGCATTCATGGAGGAAGTCCAATTCGTCCGCTCTTCTGTGTTCCACCAAACTAAATTGACCTACAAAAGACATAAGGTAAGTGAACTTTTATATAAATTTTAAAGTATACTAATGCTATTTTACCTGGCCCCAAGTTAAGCAGCTCAAGACAAAGCGTTAGGTATGCACATGGTGAGAGACGAGAACTTCTACACAATCTAACAACCAAAAATTTAATCTCAAATACCCGACTCTCTCTTGGGAAATGCCAGGCACCCTCACAAGATTGTGCTCATATGCCCATGCCTACAACAATAATAAAAATCAAATTCATACAAGAATAAGAATGGAATTGACATTGGTGGAAGAAGAGTACCTCGACAACCACCATAAAGCTAATAAAAGACTTCTTATTTCTACAAATTTTGTCAAGTCCATGGTAAAGACAGGTAAGACCAGCTTCACCCCAGCTGTAAAGTGGTACCATACTCATATCAGTAAGGGCCCTTAACACCGACAAATGGATGGCGGATTCGGTGCTGCCTAAAATGGTCGACCTGAGCAAATACATCAAAAATTCTAGAGCATATTGTTTGGTTGTTTCTCTACGAACTCGTCCTTCATAGTTCATCTAATAACTCCGAATTGGCTCGATTTTTACCTTGAAAAGCCCTTTAAATGATGGTTCCATACCAATTAACTCTTGGATTTCTTTGAATGTCAAAATATCATTGGTAAGAGGAACCGGAAGGCCATAGTACCGGATACTAGTTATGGTTGTATAATCGACCGGACCAATGGTCATTTCTCCTATAGGTAGGTGAAAAGTATGGGTAGTGTCCATCCACCGTTCTGAAAATTCTTGAACCACACTTCGGTCTATTGGATACTCCTCGGATGGTAATTGCAAGATAAAGCTTTCAAAATCGCAATCTCGGATAATCTGTCTTATCCGAGAAGGCGCTACATCATACCATTGTCAGGCTTTATAGGCACATTCTCTACCCCGGATAATGCAACGATCACGCTAATATGGAACCAGGTAAGTCAACACAAGGTAAGTATATCATTATATCAATACCATCAATACCACCGATTTTTAGGCTAAATTTATTTATATTCTATTTTTAGTCTATCTATTTACTTAAATTCTTAAATATATTCATCTAATTAATTTATTTTTCCTAAATCCTAAAAAAAAACAAAAAAAAAGAAAACAAACAAAAATATAAAGAAAAAGAAAATATAAAAAAAAGCACACAGAAAAGGAAAACGAAAAAAAAAACAAACACACAAAAAACAAAAAATAATAAAAACACAAAGAGGGGAAAAAACACACAAAAACACAAAAACAAAAAATAATTTGCTGTTAAAATAAAAAATAAATAATTACCTTGCTCTTTTGATTTGAACTGCGATGAAGCGGCATCCCGGCTAGTAGACTTATATTTCCATCTTCATGCCGCCAAATAAACTCCAATAACTCAGCATTTGATCGAGTTCCTGATCTTGAAGCATGTATTTTTTTCCTCAACTCTATGCTAAACTCTCTTATATAAAAGATGAGCTTTTATGAATGAAATAAAAGATGAGCTGCTGTTGTGAATGAATTGAAGAAATGAGCCAATTTATATAGAGAAATGGCAAAAGAAAAAGACAAAAATCAAAAAGAAAAAACAGTATTCTCGTGAAAAAAGAAAAAAAAGAAAAAAAAAGTAAATGTAAATATTAATATTGATAAATAGCAAATTATTGAATAGTTGGTGAATAGTGCATAAACAGTAACTACACAGTAAATAAATAGAAAACTCAATTATTTAATTCAATCATTCAGATACTTACGTGTATATAAATATTTTTACACTTTTAAAATATTTTTATACGCATGGGCCAAGAAGATATGTGCATGGTAAAAATCAGCTAAATTTTTTGCAGACAAATAAATCAGCTAAGTATCCTACTGACTACAATTATTTTTTGCAGACAATTAAATCTCTCTTAACTTAGGTCCAGAACTTAAATTACCTTTAACTCGAACCGGGTCTAGAATACAAACTATCTCAGGTCCAGAACCTAAGTATTTTTTGAGTTCAGAACTCAAACCGGGTCTAGAACCCAAACAATCTCGGGTCCAGAACCCAAAATCAAAACCATCTTAAGAAAATTAAGTCTATTTTTACCAAAATTAAAAGTCTTGTTGCTTTTCACTCTCTGAAACAAATCAAGATCGTTCAAGTAGAGGGGCAAACTTTAGACCCTTAATTTTGACACTAATTTAATACGGTCCTAATTAAAGAAGGCCAAAATAAATTTGATCCGACTTTAAGATATTTAAGCCTAGTTTATAATTTTTAAAGAAGTTGATTCGGATTAAAGAGGCATAAATTCAATTACAAAACCGTAAATCAAATTGAATCAGCCCAAATTAAACCTTTCAGTCCATAAGTAAAAAAAGACAATACTAATTCTAATTAGGCTGGCCTGAGAAATTGCTCATGTCGACTTGGAGGGACAAGATCGACATGAGCATGCCTCATGTCGATCTTGGAAGCCTAGATCAACATGAGGTTGGACTCATATCGACCTGGGCACACCAGGTCGACATGAGCATGCCTCATGTCTATCTGGCAGCCCAGATCGACATGAAGTTGGACTCATGTCGACCTAGGGCAACTAGATCGACATGGCTTTGGTCCATGTTGATCTGGTTGCCCCAGATCGACATGGTTTCAATGAGTTTTCTAATTCAACTAGAATTTGTTTCAATGAGTTTCCTAATTCAACTAGAATTTGTTTCAATGAGTTTCCTAATTCAAGTAGAATTTCTTTTAAGGACTGATGAATATTAGGTTTCTGAGTGAGGTTAGGGCCTATAAATACTAACGTTTCAGAGCAATGAACATTAACAAGGAGGACAGCAAGGAACATTAACAAGGGTAGCAATTAACATTAACAAGGGTCGGCAATTAAGATTATGAGAGATTAAACAACAAAACAGAAGAGACGGCAACAAACAGAGAAGATTAGTACCAGACATTCATCAATCATCAATCCATCAAAGGTAGCAACATTGCCTTTGTTATTGTTCATCTAGAAATCAATTTGGAGGAACCAACAACGGAGGCTTAATCTTTAATCATAAATTATTCATGCTCACAGTAGCTTCGTTTCTTTGATTAATAAGAACATGCATGCCATAACTTGATCTTTGAACATGCAGTATCTTGATCTTTGAACATGTAGTAAATTGATCCTTGTTTCAATAACTTTAATCGTTTGTTTTAATTAACACATTGATAAGTTGGTATTCGTGACCCCACTTGCATGTTACATATAAAACTAAAAACTATCCAGTAGCTGGTGAGGATTTAAATTAATTATCAAAATCTATTCTTTTACTAAAACTTCAAGAACCATAGGTTATTTTATTGAAACTCAAAACCTTAATCTATTTTTATCCAAAAGCCTAAACCATTTCATTATTAAGCTCTAAAATATTGATTATTTTTTCAAAACCTCAATTTATTTCTCCAAATCCGAAATTATGTTTTTAAGGCAGTAGGTTAAAACCCTAATTCCAAACTCTGAATTCCAAAACCCTAGTTTCAAAAACCCTAAAAACCCTAATTACAAAACTTTAGCCTCTAAAAAGTTCCAAAACCCTAAATTCTAAAAGCCATAAATTCTTTAAAACCCTAAATTTATATATTTATTACTTTATTTAATTTTAGATTTGATTATGTAGTTTACTATGGTTGATTTATTTAATCTCAATGCTTGATTTATTTAATTTACCATGGATGAATATTTTCTTTATTATTATGATTATTATTTATTTATTTTGATCTCCAAATATTTAAGAGGTATGTTTTCACTTTGTGGGTACCTCATTAATTAATTATTCGTGTAATTTAAATTGCTTTTGATACTTTGGACCAATGTAAAGGATATATTTTCACCTTTCAGAGGGTGCCCTATTTAGTTTAGACATTAATAATGTAAGGACATGTTTCCATCCTCGGATGGGTGTTCATTTATTTGATTTGTTTGGACCTTGCTTTAATTTTAATATAATGATGCTTTATTTTAATTGTTGCATGTAATATGGATAATATTGTCATATTTAAGAATTTTATAATATTAAGACCTGTAAAGGAGGTCGGTTCTAATGAACCGAGCATTGTGGGCGTGTTGGGCCATTTCTCACCTTCCCCACATGTACCCAGCTTTCCGAACCCATTAGGGGGATTCCTTAGGAATCGAGTCATCCACCCCTTTCTTTTTCCCTACTTGTCCGAGTGGCGACTCCATTTTCTGGCTTAGGCCCATGTTCTCTAAGGCTCCGAGCCTAAACAGTACCAAAGTTGCAAGAACCATTCCAGCGGGAGTGGGGGCAAAAATTCTCACTCACAATAATATAGTTGAAATCAATGGAATATTCAATAAACTGAACAACATCATTATTAATGAGGAGATCAAATAAGGAAATAAAGTATGATGGACCTATGAAATACTATAAATGTCGATGACCATTAAGGTTTAGGGTGAAGGCCCTAAGGTGGACTTCATAGTAGATAAGCAAAAACCTAGATACCTTAATTATAGAGTAAGTTTTGAACCCATATTACATATGATTCACTTGGTTAAAATTTGTATTGCAATAGTTTTAAAATTCTATTTTAGGCTAGAAGTTATGGGTTCTTTAAATGATGAGTGTATTAGTGGGCAAGCTAGAGAAATTCTGAATGCATTGAAATAAGAGAACTTGCTACTAGTTGAAAATAAAAAGTTAAAGGAAAATGGGAATTATATTGATTTAAATGATGAAATCTCTGATTTGAGGTTAGAATTAGATAGAATTAGGAAGAATGAAAATGTTGTACAGACCGGTACATCAAGGAAAATGCTCAAAGCAAAATATATTATCGTATTTGTATCTTGGATTATAATAATGATTATATTAATTTCACCATAAATTTATAAATATGTATTGCAACTGCATATGCATATGAATGACATTGTTATTTAATACCTTAATATTATTAGTTCATATAAGAAAGTAGTTATAAACCCCATAACAGTTGTTATTAAAATAAATGATACCATTATTGCCCAACAAAAATTTTTTATGTATGACACAACATTTTTATTGCCAACATAAAAATTTTATGTATGACACAATATTGTTATTGTAGTTAATAGCAATAGTATAAAATACAACAATAACAACAACAACAACAAAGCCTTAATCCCAAGTCAATTGGGGTCGGGTATATGGATTCTTCTTTTTCAATCAATATGATTTAAGGTTACCATACATCTGACATTATTGGCACTTCTTTACAAACTCAATACAGTCTTTCTCCATGATCAACCAATAATAACCTTGTCGAATAATCTTCTTAACTAGGGCCAAACTACTCATGTGCGGACCGCAACTTCCCACATGTATTTTAGACATGATGCGCTCCACTTTAGGCTTTCTTAAATATCTTAAATGCACTCCATCATGCCATCTTCGATATAACTCCCCATGGAAGGTGATGTATTGCAATGACCACCTCCTTATGGCTCTTCTTTCTTTCTTTGTTGCCCCGGGCGAGTATTCTCTTTCCTCCAAAAATTGCCTTAAAGTATCATACCATACATCATGGTCCTTATCAACTTCCATGATTGTCTCATATTCATAGCAAGGAGTTGATGAACTGGTCAAGATCAAAGGCTTAAGGAATAAGCTGGCAGGATTTTCCCATACCGAAGCCAATGTGGCTAGGGCATCAGCCATCTAATTTTCTTCTCTTGACAGGTGTATAAACCTACACTCCTTAAAATTCTTCTTCATCATGGTCAAATAATGGTGGTATGGTTTCAATTTTTCCTCTTTCAACTCCCACTCTCCATTTACTTGGGATACTACTAGCAATGAATCGCCATAAACTTCCACCTTATCCACCTTCATAATCATTAGGGCTTCCAAACCGAAAATACACACTTCATACTCCACCATGTTATTAGTTGCCCTAAATTTCAACTTCTTGGCTAAAGGGATAAGTTCCCCTTTGGGCGATTCTAGTATAACTCCCAAACCTGCTCCTTTCCTGTTTACCACTCCATCAAAATACATTTTCCACCCTTGTACTTCAATTACTTCAAAATGTTCATCTGGAAATTCCAAGATTACCTCTTCACTTTCTGGTAATGGTTGTTGAGCCAGGAATTTTGTCACCGCTCTACCTTTGATTATTTTCCTGGTTACATACTCAATCTCAAATTCTTCTAATATTATCAACCATCAACTATATTTCCCACTTAAAGAGGGTGTCTCCCTTAAGTATTTCATTGGATCCAACCTGAAAATTGCTTGCACACTATATGATTGAAAATAATGCCTGCAACTTCTTAGAAGGCCAAACCACTGCTATACATGTCTTTTCGATGATACTATACTTAATTTTATAAGGTAAGAGCTTTCTACTTAAATAGTAAACAGCATGCTCAATCCCCAATTCATCTGCTTGGGCTAGCATGGCTCCTATCGACTCTTCCTCTACTACTAAGTATAGTAATAGAGGTTTGTCGGGTTTAGGTGGTTTCAAAATAGGTAGATTCAACAAATATTCTTTTATTTGATCAAAGGCCTTTTGACATTCTTCATTCCATACGACCGGCTGATTCTTTCTAAGCAATTTGAAGATAGGCTCACAGATTGTTGTGAGCTTTGCTATAAATCTGCTAATGTACTGTAGTTTACCAATGAATCCCCGAACTTCTCTCTCCGTCTTTGGGTCTGGCATATCCCTGATTGCTTTGACTTTGTCATGATCAATCTCAATGCCATTCGGACCAATTACATGTCCCAATAATTTGCCTGAAGTAACACCGAATACACACTTCTTCGGGTTTAATCTTAGCTTATATTTCAAAGCTCTATCGAAGAATAATTCCAAGTTCTGGAAGTGTTGCTCCCTTGTATCCGACTTCACCATCATATCATCAACATATACTTCAACTTCTTTTTGCATCATGTCATGAAATAGTGTGGTGGCCATCCTTTGGTAGGTTGCTCCAGCATTCTTTAAGCCGAAAGGCATCACCCTATAACAAAATATACCCCATGTAGTAGTGAAGGGAGTTTTGGCTTTATCCTCTTGGGCCATTAACACTTGATTGTATCCGGAAAATCCATCTACAAACGAGTGTAGCATGCTAGAGGCCGCACTAGCAATGAGAACATCTATATGAGGTAAAGGAAAATCATCCTTAGGGTAAGCCTTGTTTAAATCTTTATAGTCCACACAGACCCTTATCCTTCCATCTTTCTTTGGCATGGGTACTATGTTGGCTAACCAATCTGGATATTCTATCACTTCAAGGAACTTCACTTGTATTTGCTTAGTGACCTCTTCTTTAACCAATTCAGCTCACTCAGGTCTTAATCGCCTAAGCTTTTGTTTGACAGGTTTTATATGAGTGTAAGTAGGAATATGATGCTCGGCTATGTCCCGATCTATCCCCGGCATATCCTCATAAGACCAAGCAAACACTTCTTCATATTTTTTGAATATTTTTTCAAATCTCTCTCTCTCATCAGGAGTAAGGTCGGATGCTATGCTAATGTTTTTAGGATTTTCAGTTGTTCCCAAATTTAATGATTGCGTGTTAACAGAATTAATATTAAAGATGCTCATATAACTGCTATTTGAATGTATGCAACCATCAGGAGAAACATCACACAAGTAAGCAAAATCAGACTTTATTGCATTCATTTTGGAAAAGAAAACATCATCATCCTCATACAAAGCAGACAAATTAAAATCAAAATCAAAATCATTGTTCTCAGAATCATAAAGCAGGATGTCTTCAAACTTCTCTTCAACCAGGGCAGCAATCTCTTCCGGAGCCTTCTCAGCTTTCAGGGTAGCTTCATTCTTCTCTTTTGGATTGGATTCTTTATTGGTTGACAAAGTGAGCTCTTTCTTCACTTGCTCCACTAGCTCAGCAACATCTGCAAAAATTTCAAAACCTAGAATTAACTTACCCATGAACATGATCGGCTCGGGCTTTCCTTGGAGTGGTCCCATATCTGGAGCTTTGACAAAGATCTCCTCAAGTGGTGGAAAACTCATCTTCTCACTCTTCTTTGGCTGGAAATCGTTGTCTTCATCATATCCTAACACCTTCTTGGAAGTTTGAGTCCTAAAATCTGGCAACTTTGTCAAACCAGCCTTTCCCTTTCCAAGACTAGCTCCGGGAAGGTAGTTCATGTTCTTCATCATATTCAAAACTTTTGAGTCCACTACTTCATCATCAGAAATTGTAGCCACTTGAAAACCATTGAGAGGCCTCTCAATCATTAGAGTGTTAACAATCTCATTATCTCAGCTTCAATGACCACTGTCTCATTTCTGTTGGGGAATTTGATCTTTTGATTAAGGATGGAAGGAACTCCACCAAGAGGGTGAAACCATGGTCGCCCCAAGAGCAAGGCGAAGGTAACTGGAATGTCTAAAACAACAAATTCAACAATAGATTCAATTGGACCAACCTTGACAACCGCTTTGAAAGTCCCTTGGGCATGCCTCTTAGTGTTGTCATAAGCATGAATTGTCACTTCGGTTGGGTTTAGATCTCTTGTTGACATGGCTAGCTTTGGCAATATCTTAAGTGGACAAACATTTATGGCAGACCCATCATCGACCATGACACATGGAGTCCTCTTCCCCTTGACTTCTATTTTGATAAAGAGAGGGCGGATGTGGTCTCTCCCCTCCTCTGGTAAGTCCACATCTGAAAAAGAAACTGCTCTCATATTAACTTCACTCTTTTCTTGGACATCTTCACATTCCATTACTTCCCCAATTTTTATGAAGTTGATAAACTCCTCCGGTGTTGTGGAGGTGGAAATTGGCATGCTAGCCAAGGCTTTGGCCATAGTTTCTCGGTGCTTTTTGGAAGTAGCTAACAAGTCCCAAATGCTAATACTTGCTTGGGTTCTTTTTAATTGCTTGAGCACAGCATCATCTTCTTCTATTTCAACTTCCTTCCCCTTATTAGTTTCTATCTCCTTAGGTGGTGGCCTTGCGTAAGGCTTACCAGATCTAGTATTCATCACCTCATCTTCTTCAGGCTCGGACCAAGTCCACTCCTCCTTCTTGGGTATAATATCATCATCACTATCACTTGAATCCCAAAATCCGTTGACAACACAAATTGCTACTTCTCCACCCATCATAGCTTGTTCAATTTTGACAACTGCCTCTTCTTCTTTGGTTGGTTCTCCTCCCACATCTTGAAAAGAAGACATGACAAAGTCCTCATGCAAACCTCCTCCAATCATGAAGGTTGCCGGTGGTGGCACCTTATTGAATTTGGGTAATGGGTTGTCTTTGGTGTTTGGCTTGATGGGCTTGGGTAGCTTCCCATTATCAATTAGGTTTTGGATCTCATGTCTCAACCTCACACATTTATCCATGTCATGTCCTTGCATTTGGTGAAATTGACAAAATACTTTGGTGTCAAAATTAGGTGGGAGAGGATTTAAGGGTTTTAGCAATCCCTTTCTTTGAAGCTTGTTGAGAACCCAAGACATCGGTTTTCCTAATTCTAAAAATTGTCTCCTTGTTCCTTGGTTAATAGTATTAACACCGACTGCCTTTTGCATGCTTTGGCTACCAGGTTGATAGCTCCCTTTCTCGTTCCTTTTTGTTGCAAAGCGGATCTTCTCCCTTTCCCATTCTTCAATTTGCAAACCAGCTTGGAGAAGGTCTTTGAAATCACGGATGAGTGTATGAGACATCCTCTCACGAAGATTAGGCAACACCCCTCTTACAATCATCCTTATTTGATCGAATTCATCGGGCCTCTTCTTGAGTAAAGTGACCTTGTTTCTCCATCTCTTGACATAGTCCACAAAATTCTCATTTGGCCTTTGCCTAATGGACTCTACTTCCATCAAGGTAACTTCTAACTCAACATTATATCCATATTGTTGGATAAAGGCTTTGTAAAGTAGATCCCAACTCTTTTGTGTCCCATCATCTAAGGTATTGAACCAATTTTGGACAACAGGGTCCAATGAGAGCATAAAGTACCTTAGGGTTTGAGCCTTAGTAGCTCGGGCAGATTGCATGGCAGTGATATACTACTTCACATGAAGATGGGGATTTCCAGTGCCATTGTACTTAGCAAAAGAAGGCATCTTGAACTTATAAGGGACCTCATTATCTTGTTCAAATAGTTTGTCGATCTCAGACATCTCTTCGGTTTTCAGCTTCTTCTCAAATTTCTTTTCTAAATCCACAATCATCTTTTCAACGTCAGATGTCTCGGTCTTTTCAATAGTTGCCTTCTCAACAACCTTCGGTTCTTTCTTCTTTTCTTGAACCTCTTGGTAGTATTGAGCCCAATCATCATCATCATCATCAATGATCACCTTTTCATCATCAAAAACCACTTCACTAACTTTAGTCTTCCCTTTGTCCTTTGGTTTCTTAGTGCTAGCAGATGCCTCGGCATGGTTCTCTAAGATTGCAGTCAATTGGTTCTTCATGGTCTCAGCTAGGGCCTCTTTGATTTCTTCCATTTTGGCGTTGAGGGCCTCATCCACCATCGTTTGAAATTGTTCGGGCTCCATTGTTTTAGGTGAGCAAGTGATTGAGTCGTTGCTAGATACTTCGTCTCCGGCATAGGTCGGATTGTTGTAAGCTTTAGAACTGTCATAATCCAGGGCTGTGAGCCAGAGAGGATCAATGATATGAGATGCAAATGTATACATGTATGCACAAACAATTAACAGATAAGAATAAATAGGACGTTCCTTCCAACCTTATAACATCCACACACGAATGGCGAGTCTCTTTTCCTAGGTATATGGTTAACAAAATACCAACATGGGGTATCTCACTTTCGAATAATTCCCTCGGATGTTTTAACCAATAGTTATATTTTCGAAAATGGAAATCCATTTATAGTAATTCCCATTAATTAGGTTTAATCCATTCAACCAACTATAGTAGCTTTTATGCTATATTGGATTAAAACGAAATTAAGAGGTTTATTATAAATAGATTTCTCACTTGAAAAAGGCAACTAATGGTTCATGCAAAAAACAAGCCCGTGGTTAATTTATTCTTAGTGTAAACTAGGCCCACAATTGATTTTTAGCATTTCATAATTGACCTAAATATTTTTGCAAGCTCTTTGTAAGAAAAGATTGGGTGAAAAATAGTTTTGTTTCTAAGCCCATTGTAAAAGATTTTAGAAAAATGGATTTTGGGCTTAGTATTTGGGCCATGGACCAAAGAATTTTTGATTTGTTTTAGAAAAAGTCCAAAGATCATCTTGAAAAATTTTGAAAATAGTTTTGGTCTTTTGGATTTTAAAGAAAAATTTATTTTGAGCTTACAATATACTTAGGTCATATTAGAAAAAGAACAAACCAAATAAGCCATGATTTAGACTAAGATAAACTAACCATAGTCAAACAACATGCATTTGGGGTAAAACCTAAGGAAAGTAACTAGGCCAATTACATGAGCTTTAGTCTTTGGGTTAAAAGGCTTAGGTTCCCATAGCAAGTATATACCGAACGGTACGAGGCTATGAGTGGTTATGCCATGCTCGATCTCCATACCTTGAGTGAAAGTATGGTATCCCTTACATAACATAACACAGGTAACACGGGCGTCCTAACTCACGCACATGATGTAATCTAAGATGATGCAATAGATAATATCATTATAAGAAAGAATAGAATAATATAAAGACCAATGGAATCAACTTCTCTTATCCCCAGTGGAGTCGCCACTGTGAGCGGGGATTTTTGCCCCCACTCCCGGTGGAATAGTTCTTGCGACTTCGGCACTGTTTAGGCTTAGGGCCTTAGAGAACACGGACCAAAGTTCGGAGAAAAATGGAGTCGCCACCCGGATGGGCCGGGAAAAGAAAGGGGTGGATAACTCGATTCCTAAGGAATCCCCAACCCCCTAATGGGTTCGGAAAGTTGGGTACGTGTGGGGAATGTGAGAAATGGCCCAGCACCCCCACAACGCCCGGTTCATTGGAACCGGCCTCCTTTACAGGTCTTAATATTATAAAATTCTTAAATATAACAATATTATCCATATTACACATAATAATTAAAAGAAAGCATCAATATATTAAAATCAAAGCAATGTCCAAACAAAGCAAATAAATGGACACCCATCCAAGGATGGAAACATGTCCTTACATCACATGCCTAAATAGGACACCCACCAAAAGGTAGAAACATGCCCTTTACATAGGTTCTAAAATAGAAAAGCAAATTAAATTACATGATGTTTAACTAATGAGGTACCCACCAAGTGGAAACATACCTCTTACAACTTTTGAAAATCTAAATTAATTGATAAAAGTAAATAATCATTCATCATAAATAAATCATTCATCAAAGCTATTAATCAAAATATAAAATAAACATCCATCCATGATAAATTAAATAAATCAAGTATTGAAATTAAATAAATTAAAGCATAAGAAATAAATCAAAACATAATCAAATATGGAATTGAATAAAGCAAATAAAAGTTCAATCATAGCTACTGTGACTTTTTTATGGAATTAAAATAAATTAGGGTTTTATGTTTTAAAAGGTTGGTAAGACTCTTTGATTAACTAAATTAATATTTGAATGGTGAAATCATGAAACTAGAGTTTTAGACACTTTAAAATACTTTGATTTGTGATTTTTGGTTATTGGGTTTCTAAGCTACTGTGTAAATTTAATCTATTTATGGTTTTATGGTTTTTAATGTTTTAAAAGAATTAGGGTTCATAAAAATTAGGGTTCAAAGTTTTAAAAGGATTAGGGTTCATTATTTTAAATTTTGGAAATTGAATTTGGGTTTAGTATTTTTAGAATTTAAGGTCACGGGTGGTGAATTAATTTTTAGGAATTTAGAAATCAATTTGATAATTTCATGAAGTTTTATGAATTTAAACAAACAAATTAAAGTTTTAATAAGTAGAAAAGATGTTTTTTAAGGCTTTTTGAATGAAATAGAACCTACTTTAAAATTTTAAAAGAAACAGAATTTAAATCTTAGTTTTGTTGAAAAATATGTTCAATTAGACTTTTAAGATTTTTAAGAAGTAAAAATAGCAATTTTAAACCTTTTGGAAGATAAACTAACGAAATAAGATTTTTTGGCTTTAAAAAACTAAATTAAAGTTCTGAGATTTTAACTTTTGAAAAACACAAAAATCCTAGTTTTTAGCTACTGTGTAAAAACAATTAGAGAAAATCAATTAACACATACCTTCTTTTGATGATTCCTCCAAAAATAATTCTTCTTGAATGAACTAGCTCCAAAGACAAGCCTTTTTTGCCTTTGAATTGCTTAAATCATGATACTGCTTCTTTAAAAATCAATTGAATTGAATTTTTGCTTTTCCACTTCACCTTCGGATTTCAATTCTCCAAGCACTGTCAAATTTTTCTTCCCCTAATTTGGTTTCCTTTGATCCTTATTTATAGTGGTTTGAGGTTGTTTATTCCTAATTAGTTAAGGTAAGTAATATTAATAAAAAAAAGAAACCGAAACCTAATTGAATTAGGTTTCAAAAAATTTGCGTCGAAAAATTTGCGCTGTCGAAAAAAATTGCTGCAGGAAAAAATGCGTTGGCAAAAAAAAAACTGGGCAGAAAACTGCGGCAGTGGGCGGGCTGGGGCGTCGCCTGCAGGAAATTCCTGCGGGCGGGCTATTTTGCCCGCAGGATTTTCCTGCGAGCGAAATAGCCCACGGGCCCGTGCGACTGTTTTTCGCTGTAGATTTTTCCGACTTTGATTTTTATTTTTATTTTTATTTTTATTTTTATTTTTATTTTTATTTTTATTTTTATTTTTATTTTTATTTTTATTTTTTATTAATAAAAATTAGATACTAAAGCAAAAATTATTTAACAAAAATTATTTTGGACCAATTAGACAACAAAAATTATTTTGGACTAACTAAAACATATTGGACCGGATTTGGTCAAAAATTAAGGGTCTACAATTATTTTTTTGATTATTATTTGTTTATTAAAATATAAGAGGTATGTTTCCACGATTGGGTACCTCATTAATTAATTTTCATGTAATTTAAATTATTTTCATATTTTGGGACTAATGTAAAGGATATATTTTTATCTTTTGGCGGGTGTCCTATTTAATTTTTAGACATTGGACGATATAAGGATATGTTTCCATCCTCAGATGGGTGTCTATTTATTTATTTTATTTGAACATTGCTATGATTTTTAATAAAGTATTTATTTATTCTTGTGATTGCATGTATTATGGATAATATCGTTATATTTAAGAATTATATAATATTGAGCCCTGAAAAGAAGGCCGGTTCCAATGAATCGGGTGCTGAAGGGGTGCTAGGTCATTCTTACCTTCCCTACACGTACCCAACTTTCCAAACCTAATAGGGGGTTGGGGATTCTTTAGGAATCGAGTCATCCACCCCTTGTTTTTCCCTGCCCATCCGAGTGGCAACTCCATTTTCTCAGGGCTTAGGCCCGTGTTCTCTAAGGCCCGGAGCCTAACAGTGCCGAAGTCGCAAGAACCATTCCACGTGGGAGTGGGGGCAAAAATCTCCGCTCAGAGTGATACATGCAAAAGCTATGAAATATATTTAGAAAAACTTTAGGCACCACCTTAATGATATTACAGTACCTGTTAGAAATAATAATAATGTCAATTTTTCACCAAAATTTTTTTTAACCCTATTAGAAACCATATCTATGATGCATCATTTTCCAAATCACTAACTCCAAAAGCCAATGAAAAATTTTGTTGATTGGCATCGTAACACACAATCATAAATAGCACACAATGATACTTAGACTTCAAATGGGTATTACTAATCTATAGTAAAGAAAACCTTTTATTGAAGTGCCAAAGACAATAAAAAGATAAAGAAAATGATCATTATTGATACAATGGATATTAACAATTATGCCTAGATTGTATTTTTTTCAACACATATACATATCTAGAAAGAATGCCATAAGATTGTTACGAACCACACAATCTGAAGTTCTTATACTCGCTCCCCTTCTAAGCAATAGTATAACTCTCATCAATACTAAATTTTCTTCCATGTCATTTATCGCATCTCTCAATTTAAAACCCCTTTTAAGATTTACCAATCTCTTCTTAACACATTTGCTGACTACCTAGTTTGTTGATTGCATTATGTCTAGTCTGAACAAAATTAGTCGGGCAAGTGCATTCAATCACATATTTAGTGATCATACAATAGCCACTATATGAAACCTGTCACCCTCAACAACTCTTAGCAATGCAACACACAACCATGAATAAAGAATTGGACATGAAGACCTTGAATTGAAATTTTTGCCTTATTATAATTATAGACAATGTAGTCATTAAACTTTTCTTTGATTTTAATATTTTAAACTCTTCAACCAATTATGTTATTAAACTCTCCCCATACATTACTTTACTATCAATTCTTAATTCAAATAAATCTATAGTCTCCTCTTCATTGATGGACATATTCATAGTAGTATTTGGAACACATTGAGCAGGAGGTATTAATTATATATGTGTCGAAGTATTAGCAATAGCTTCTGCTAAACTATTTCTAATAAATCTACAAGAAAATGATAATTTAGTAACGAAAATTAGAAATGGACACTAATCCATTTCTACATAAAAACAGTTTTAAAATGGAATTATAAAAGATGAAAATTGAGTAATTTTGCAACGGAAAAGAAACAAATGGAATTATCCCCTTTCTAAATTGTTTTTATATCTCATGGGAATAAATAGTGGGAAATATAGAAATGAAATTAAAAATACCTAGAAATAAAAAATTTTGAAATGGATTTTATCCGTTCTAATTAAGAAACGGATTTAGATTTCATTTCTAAATAGACACTAAAAACTATATTCAAAATTAGAAACGGATTTAGATTTCATTTCTAAATAGTGTTATGGTTAACTATTTTGAAATGAATAGTAAATTCATTTCTAATTTAGAAATGGATTAGAAATAAATAGTAAATGTCATTTCTAAATTAGAAACATATAGTAAATTTGTTTCTAAATTATAAAGATATAAAAAGTCATACTTTCCTTTTTTTCCTCTCTGGCCTCACCATACTCTTACAACATCATCAACCGCCCAAAAAACCCCTACCAGCAAATCTTAGCACCTCTCACCACCCCCATTAGTTTTAAACATATTTAATATCTCTCTCCCTTTATTTTCTCTCTACAATGGTACATTTTCTCTATTCTTGAAGATTCAAAGTAGAAACTGAAAATATTTTAGTTATAGTTCCTCAATCTCGAGTAAAAAATCCTCTATTTTTGTCTATACTTTGTGAAGAAACTTTCAAGCTATAATCTAATTGTCTTTATATTTGATAGAAAAATGCTTGTTCATTTGAAAGATCTTAAAGATTAAGTCAAGAAATTAAAGAAATTTTGGTAATCATATCTTTAATTTTAATTAGTAAGATACTTGTTTCACTTGTACTTATTTTTGAATTATTATTTATTTAAATCTATTTATTTGTTTTTGTTGTAATTATTTGCAGATAAACTGCTAAAATAACTATATACATGTGAAGATTAAATATGAACAAATATATATATATGAACAAATATATTTGATTTTACCTTTGTATTATAATATTAATTTGAAGATTTAAGATGAACAAATATATATATATATATATGAGTATGAATATACATACTTTTCTCTATATTCTTTAACTTGGGTATTGGGATAGTTTTTGAGAGATGAAATTATGAGGAGTTATTTATAAAGACATTGCTTTTAGATTAATTAAAAAAATCACAACAATTGTGCTTGTACTTGATGGTGTTTGTTGGTGTTTTGATGTATTATCATATAATTAATGTAGGATATATACAACTAAAGATGGTAAATTTGAAACTTCAAATTGCTCATAATATTGGGTGGAACTTGCAACCCTAGTCTTTTATAGGTAGTTATTTCACTCTCAAAAATATTCACATGTTTCATTAAAAGCTACATGAACATGTACCATTATAATATCTTGTTTTTTTTAAAAAATTTTTTAAGTATTGTAAGCATCTTTACACTAATTATTGCAAGCATTTTAATTTATTTATAGAAAATAAAGTGCTGCAAAATAAAATTGGAAAAGTATTAAATCTTTTTGTGAAAATGAAAATTTTAGAATTATATAATAACAATTTATATAGATCGTAACATATGATGCTTCTTCTATAACTTGGCATTATATGTTGATGTTTATTTTTATTTAACTGAAAATGTGATAATATGTGAAACCTAAATTTTAAGTCAGTTATGCTCTAATTTTTGCCGAAACTCTATTAAATTTAAAAAAAATTGAGAGAAATTGAACTGATAAAATGTATTTATTATTTATATTTACTTTAAACTAAGCAGTACGAGCATGCACATTGCCAATTAATGGGCCAAATGGATTTGTTGATAAGATAGTTTCAGTATCCATCATTCACTCATTGTCTTGTAGGTAGTTTCCTTTTAATTTTTTTTTATTTATGTATACTGACTATTTTATAAATACATTTAACATTTATATTTATGTACATAATTTTAATTATGTTATGGAAATATAATTATATTATATTTTATATATATTTCAATATTTTTATCTAATTTTATTTTTTCAGTTTATACTTAAATTTATAAACAAAAAATATAAATAATATGAATAAATAATATAAATAATATTTTTAAAAAATTAAAAATATATAAAAAAATTAAAAATAATAAATAATAAATTTTAGAAACATAAATTTCTATTTCTAAATTCTTCAGTTCATTTCTAAGATAAAAAAATTTTGTCAACAAATAGAAATAAATTTTATAAATCCGTTTCTAAACCGTTAGTTCTCAATATTATTCTGAATTAGAAATGGACTTTATTTTCCATTTCAAAATAGAAATGAAATTTCTGTTCCAAATTAGAAATAATTTTTTTTTTTTCGTTTCAAACTGATTAGAAACAAGATTTTTAGGAACAAAAAATTTCCATTTCAAATCCATTTCAAAATTATGTTAGAAATATAAATTTTTCATTTTAAAAATAGAAATTTTCATTTCTAAACTCTCAAATTATTGTAGTGCTGTTTTTATAAGGAAAATAAATCTAAATTTGGAGTCGTTGTCTGGGATAATTCAGTTGCATTCAATGAAAATTGTTCAGATTTTCAAGTTGATTCAATCCAATATATATATACATATAGAGAGAGAGAGAGATTCATTCTGAAACTTATTTTAAAATATTCATGGCCTAAAGATGCAATAGGATTCAATTCAAAAATGATCTGAACATAAAATCATCCAGTAGGGT
Organism: Garcia nutans; assembly: GCA_947685225.1. Classification (NCBI taxonomy): domain Eukaryota; kingdom Viridiplantae; phylum Streptophyta; class Magnoliopsida; order Malpighiales; family Euphorbiaceae; genus Garcia; species Garcia nutans. The sequence continues at coordinate 40,305,062 of CANTUV010000003.1, forward strand.
CTGACTGGACTTAAACCTTGCAGATGGCTAAGATTGGATTGGATGATTTTGTCAGTTTTGAGCATATATGGCATAGACATTCACTGGTCAACAATTAATATTATACATGAAAACTTCTTCCTCATTTATTCTTATTTCTGTTATCTTTATGACTGAAATAATCTCTGTTATTGGTAAAAGTAAACATTTTTTTACCTTTCTTAATCAAATGAATTTTTTTTTTACCTTTCTTTATCAAATGAAATATCTAAAAAGTTGTCTCCAATGAACAAAATGAGTTCAAATTTTAAATATTTTCTTTTAATAAAAAATAATATTTATATATTAATATGTAATGATATTTTATTAATATCTAAACACCAACATTGTAATTGATATGTGTATTAATTATTTTATAACAAAATAATCTATTTATTAAAAGGTGTGGCCCACCACTGCAAATAAATATAAACAAATCAATTGACTAAACTATAATTAAAAAATTAAGGTCATATTTGATAATGTAACTTATAATATTAATTAAATTTTTAGCTCTTTTAATTTTCTGTAAACTAACTGGTAATATTAATTTGCTCAATTAAAATAAATTCACTTAAAATAATAAATCAAAATTTCGAGCTTAATTATAATAATTTTACCGGTTTAATAATTCAGTAATTTATTACCAATTCAATAACTTATATATATATATATATATCTGCGTTTGTTATTGAATTTATATAAATATGAATATAAAAATCATATTTATATATGAAGAATTTTTTAAATCATAAAATTATTTTGAATTTATAAAGTGAATATATATACACTAAATATATTTTTATTATGTTTTGCTTGATTCTAAATACATATTTATATATTCATATATATATATATATATATATATACTCCCCAATTCAACATATCAAGTATAAAAAAATCTGAATGTCAGAAATAAAATATGTTAAGAGAACATAAATAAACAATCATCAGCTTATACAATAATATAATGAGAAAATGATAATCACAAGATTCTTTAAAGATTGGTAGAATTCAAGACTTAATTAATAAATAAAAGATTACTTAATATAAATGGTTACTTAATTAATTGCTAGAAGGGATTTTGGTTCAACCTTGTTGAGTCCAACTGCAAGTGCAAACAATTTAGTTCACGAACTAGTAATTTAATTTCGTGGAGTGAATGAAAAAAAAATTTTAAATATCTTTGTATATATTATTTTATTATTTTACCAAATAAAAAATATAAAAATATTATCATATATTTCAATATAAAAAATGCTTTTCTATTATATAAGACAAAAAATATTTTACACTATCAAAAAATAATATGATATTTTCATTTTGGTTATTTTGGAATTTACATACCATCTTTAAAAATATATATATATTAAAAAAAATTAAAGCAAAAATCTGAGTTTCAAAAATTCTAAAAAAATATATTATTTTTCATTATGCGGAAAAAATTAATTTTAAATTTAATGAGACAAATTAAAAAAAAAGTACTAACTAATTAAACTTTATCTTTTTTTAATCAAATGTATTTTTAATACTTTGACTATTAAATATTTTATTTGACTACTAAAAATTACGTTGATTCATCAGAAAAATTATTTTGCATTGAAAAAAAATATGAGAAAATATTTTATTTAGAATTAAATTTCCCAATAAAAAAAGATAAATTGTTGATTGATTAAATTTCAGAAACTAAAATTTAATTTATCCATTAAATATATAGTTTTATTATATTGATGGTTTTAAAATTTTTATAACTAAAATATAAGTCATTTATTTTAAAATGAAATTTTAGTGACTTTTGATTAATATATTTAATAAAAAAAATTCTAACATTAATAATGTCAAAGTGATCTAAAATTATAAAGAGTTAGAATGATCATTCAGTTAAAAAAATGGTGAAATTAAAATTTTTATTTTTACAATTAATTTAATTTTTAACCGATAATTTGATTCATTTATTTCGATTATATAATAAACAATATAATTTTCATATTACTGATAAAAATAAGGTAAAACTAAATTTATATTTATTATTTATTTCAAGATTTTATTAAAAACCTATTATGTTCGATTTTTTTTATATTTAAAAATTAAATATAAATTTATTATTTAATCGAAAGTTGAAACTGAAAATTAGTCTTATTTAAGTAGACCTTTGCTTTGTCACGTGGATAGAACGTGGCCTTTGGCAAAGTATAGACAAAGAATGAAATATAATATTTTTCTTGATAATGTCAATATATAAAATTAATCAATGAACTGGTGTCAGTGTTCAAAGTAATGGTTGCAATTAACTAATTAACAAATTACATTGTGAAATTAATTAATAAAAAAAAAGAAAAGAAAAGAAAATAATGATTGTAGCGTTTAGGCTTGCGCATGTTGGCAACTTTACCAACAAATTTATTTAGGGTTGGTGCCTATAACATTTTTGAGTTATACTCTTATACTATTATATACAGGGTATTAAATAACCCAAGTAATTGAGTACAGATACAATACAAACTCTATAAATATTATCTCTAACTGTCATCATTATCTAATATGCCCCCTCAAGTTGAGCTATCGATGTGGAAAGATAGTCAACTTGCTCCGAAGATGTTGAAACCGAAGTCGAGTGAGAGGTTTTGTTAACACATCAGCTATTTGATCTTTCGTCGAGATATAGCAAACTTGAATCTCATTTTTAGCAATTTTATCTCTGACAAAATGCACATCAATCTCGACATGCTTCATACGACTATGATAGACAGGATTCATAGTAAGAGCAGTAGCTCCCAAGTTATCACATCAAAGAAGAGGTAGTGTCGGAGAAATACCAAGTTCAATCAACAAATTTCGAATCCAAACAACTTCAGTTGTTGTATTAGCTACCGCTCGATATTCAGCTTCTGTGGATGAGCGAGAAACACTTCGTTGTTTCTTGGATGCCCACGACACAAGATTAGCACCAAGAAAAATAGCAAAACCAGTCATGGACTTCCTATCTTTAACACTTCCAGCCCAATCTGCATCACTATATGCAGAAATAGTATTAACAGAGGATGGTTTAATTTCAAGCCCAAAATCTACAGTCCCCTGTAAATAACGAAGCAAACGTTTAACCTCTAGCCAATGTTGTTCAGTCGGTTTTATGCATGAATTGAGCCAAACGATTAACAGCAAAAGACAAATCTGGTCTGGTAAACATCAAGTATTGCAAACTGCCAATCACACTCCTATATAGAGATGAATCACCAAAAACAGTAGTAGAGGAGGCTGGAATAGTACTTTGTAAGGCAATTGGTGTGGAAACTGATTTTGATTTCTCCATATGAACCCGTTTCAATAAATCTTGTGCATACTTTTGTTGAGACAACCATAAAGAGTGGCCTTTCTAAACAGCCTGCACACCAAGGAAATAATGCAATTTTCGCAAATCTTTGAGCAAGAATTTGTTACTCAAATGATGTTGTATGGCTGCCATTAAAGTAGAACTGCTCCCTGTTAAAAGAAAATCATCAACATATACTAAACAATACAAAATTTCAGCACCACTTCGCATCACAAACAGAGAGTTATCTAATTTCGACTGAACAAACCCAAAATTAACCAGAGCATCTGTCAAACAATTGTTCCATTAGCGAGGGGCCTGTTTGAGCCCATAAATTGACCGGTTTAATTTACAAACATGATTTGGGCGTGAAGAATCCACATAACCAGGAGGCTGCATCATATAAACTGTCTCATCCAGCTTACCATGTAAAAAAGCATTAGTCACATCAAATTGCTTAACTGACCATTGTTTTGAAACAGCAATACTTAAAATCATACGAATAGTAACTGGTTTTACCACAGAGGAGAACGTCTCACCATAATCCACCCCGGGTCTTTGATGAAACCCTTTAGCAACTAACCGTGCTTTATAACGTGCCAACGACCCATCAGAATTCTCCTTGACACGAAACACCCATTTGCATCCAACTACATTCACATTTGGAGGTGGTTCAACAAGTTCCCATTTACCAAGACTAATTAATGAGTTCAATTCATAATCAAGAGCTTTACGCCATTCTTTGTATTTCTTAGTTTCAACAATCAATCGAGGCTGAGTTGGTGGTGCTACAGTAGCCAACACTTTGGGCTTGGAATGTCCTGTCTTGGATCTAGTCATCATGGGATGTGTATATATGGAGGACGCAGGCAGAGGTAGAAGACTACGAGCTGTTGACGAAGCTGGAGTAGAAATAGGAGCTGTTGACGGAGCTGTTGGTGAAATAGGTTCAGTTGATGACACAGGAACAACACTAACATCTTATTCAGTTGAAAAAACAGGACTTGGAGCATTTAATTGTGATGAACCAGCAAGAACCATAACTGAAGAAGACATCACAGACACTGGCACAGTAGGAACAATAGCTGAAGAAGTAGCAGAAACAGTCCCAGTTGGTATTAAATGAATTGGTGGCGGCCCCAAGATACCCGATTCTGAAGTAGTCGAAGTATTGACAACTGATGGCACCTCCTGTGAAACACTAAACGGGAATGTAGTTTCATCAAAAATAACATTCCTAGAATTATAAATCTTTTTAGTCGGCACATGAAAACATTTATACCCCTTATGAACCAAGCTATAGCCAAGAAAAACACACGGAGTAGACCTATCAGTAAGCTTATGTTTAGCATATGGCCTCAAATACGGATAACAAAGGCACCCAAATATCCGAAGAAAATGAAGATCAGGCTGTGTCTTAAACAACGTTTCATATGGTGATTGATTTTGTAACAATGGTGTACCTATTCGGTTAATAGTGTAAATAGCAGTCTCAAAAGCAAAATCCCAATAACTCAAAGGAAGAGAGGCAGAATGTAACATAGCTAAACCCGTTTTGACAACATGACGATGTTTACGCTCAGCACAACCATTCTGCTGAGGCGTATAGGGACAAGACACACGCAAGGAAATACCATTTTCAGACAAATAGGTAGACAAAGATCGATATTCACCCCCCCCCCCCCCTCCCAATCACACTGAAACATTTTAATTTTAGTATCAAAGAATTTTTCCACAAAAGTCCGAAATTTGATAAAAGTGGATAACACATCAAATTTGCGCTTAAGACAATACAACCATGATTATTTACTAAAATGATCGTAAAACAAAACATAATAGCGATTGCCATTAATAGAAGAAACTGGAGACGGACCCCAAACATCGGAACAAACTAATTCAAGTGGAGCAGAAGCAGTAAATTGAGACGTTGAAAAAGGCAGCTGATGTGATTTACTAACACAGCATGAAGAACACAACATCTTCTTATTCATAGAAAAAGAAATATTATTTCGTTTCACAGTAGTCATAACAGCCCTATCATGAGCATGTCCTAAACGAGCATGCCAAGACCTAAAAGACACATGATGAATAGCCGGCGAGGAGACACTGGAGCCCGCCAACGTATAAAGACCACGATCAACAGGACTTTTGTGAAGAACTCTCTTCGTGGGGATATCCTTGATAAGAAAATGATCAGGAAAGAACTCAAGTGAGACACAATTATCTTGAGTAAACTTCAAAATAGACAGCAAACTAAATGGTGAATGAGTAGAGAAGAGAATATTATTCAAACAAAAATTAGAATAATCTTTCAAGACTGCACTACCAACATGAGAAATCGAAATAGTATTACCATTGCTAACCGTTACTTCATCAGGCCCAGTATATTCAGAATCAAGAGACAAGTTGTTAAAAGATCCAGTAAGATGATTTGTAGCTCCAGTGTCAACTATCCAGGGCTGAGCAGAACCATTAGAGTAAGAAGCTGTGTGAAAAGCCTGTGGGTTGTTGAATGTGCGCCGCTGACTGGGACATTGGCGAGACACATGACCTGAACCATTACAATTATAACACACTGCAGAACTAACAAATTGCCCCTGCCCAAAACGACCATTATAATTAGATTGTGAGCGGCCACCTCCACGACCCCCACGAGATGATCTGCCACCACGCCGTCCTCGAGAATATGACCCAGACATAGTAGAGGAAGATTGAGATGTCTGAGTAGTAGTAGAAACCAAAGCTGTAACAGGAGAGGCAGACGTCACATATTTTTGTTGTTAACGCTCTTCAGAAAGCAACAAACCATATAACTCATCAAAAGATATAGGCTGCAATCGAGCCTCAATAGAGCGCACAAAGGGACGGTAATCAGGTCCTAAACCCTCCAAAACAGCACAAACAAGATCATCATCAGACATGGAGCTATTAAGAGCCAAGAGCTGACTATTCAACAGTTTCGCCTTCTGCATATACACATCAATTGAATCAGTTCCTCTATCAAGATGATGAATAGCACTCTTAATATGGCAAATTTGAGCAGTAGATCCAGCCGCAAACGACGTCTTAAGGCGAGTCCAGATTTCCAACGCTGTTTTAGCACCGACTACCGTAGAAATTAAGGGTTCAGATAAAGAAGTTAGCCAGCTCATAACAATTTGATTTTCACGAAACCAAACACCAAACTCAGGATTAGGTTTGTCATCAGATAAGGTAGAGGTGGGAGGAATATAACTCTTATCAATATGGCGATAAAGATTATATCCATGAAGAAGAGGCAGAATTTGAGTTTTCCACAGCACATAGTTCGTAGACGAGAGTTTAATAGAAAGCTGATTCGAAACATTGGGTATGGAAGCAGACGAAGAAGAAATAATAGATGTAGTCAGAGGTAAAGAAGAGCTGCTAGTCGTAGCAGTCTCAGTTCCCATTGTAAAAAAAATGGTTGATTAAACCCGGTGGGGCTCTGATACCATATAACAGTTTTGAGTTATACTCTTATACTATTGTATACAGGGTATTAAATAACCCAAGTAATTGAGTACAAATACAATACAAACTCTATAAATATTATCTCTAACTGTCATCATTATCTAATAGTGCCGCACTTAAAGTTCCCAGGAAACTAACTGAATTTAAATGCAATTTTAATTTGAAGAACTGAATTTAACTTTATATTGAAAATAATTTTATTATACTTCAACATCTGAATGGTACAAATCAAAAAATTCACAATAAAAAACTTAAAAAAATAGAATACAAATTTATTTATTTTTTTGGCTTAATACCAAAAAGAAAATTCAAATTTTTCAAAAAGTTTCGGTTTAATCCTGATAATTTATTAAAATTAAATACCAAATTTTATATTTTTAAATTAATTTTATCCAACCAACTTGGGATATAAATAAACAACTTTAGATGGCAAATAAATAATGTGTTTTATATATATTGTTGTATATATGAGTTATTTTTGTACATTTAGTTACTTTATGACTTATTTATATCTTTCAGATAAGAATTATTAAGTGCAATTCAAAGACGTATAATGTGAGCAAAGAAATTATGGTCGTTACATATATATTAATTGAAAGAAGGCTCACAATGGCCAAGCGCTTAAAAAATTATTCTAGAATAATATTTTAATACAGCCTCAAATTAGTTAGATAAAATTGATCCAAAAATACAAAGTTTGATATTTAATTATAAGAAATTATAGTTTAGGATTAAATTTAGACTTTTCGAAAAGTTGAAAATTTTTTTTTGAATATTTATACTCAACCCTCTTGAGTTACTGTCACCTCAGCTTAAACTCTAAAGCTACTTCAATATATTTCACTTCTTCTATATTTTACTTTTTAACTTTCAAATACTCTCAATTCTCCAATCCAATAACTCCCACTCTTTTATTATTTAAAGGTAAAGCATGAAAAAAAAAACATGGATTATAAGTTTCTTAAAGAGTTTAAGATTAATATTTAGCAGTTTAATGCAATGTAAATAAAGTTAAGTAATTCTGAAATTAAACTAATTCGGTTAAAAGTGTCTACAAAATTAAATATATTTAATTACATATTATTGAATATTTAGTTTGTTCAGCAAATTGTAGCAAGGGTGCAACGAATAAGGTACCCGTAAAAAATACCCTACCCAAACCCGTTTAATTTCTAAGCTATCTAAACCTGTTTAAACCTTATTATAGTTATACACATACCCATTCCAAATCTGTTTAATACTAATCATTTATTATTCGAGCCCATTTAATTAGCCGTTTAAATATTATAAAATTTAAAATATAAATTATAACTTTTCGCTTTATAAATAAAAAATTTAATATTAACACAATTTTATTAAAATAATTTCAGACCATATAATTTTATAATTAAAATAAAATATAATTAATATATAATTAAAATTTTAATAAAATATAACTAATATATAATCAGATTCGGTTAATGGATACCCAATGGTCTAAATCTGAACTTGTCACAGATATTAAAATATTACTCGTGCTCATCCAAACCTATTTATAAACTACAAATACCTTATATAAAGATATCGGGATGGGTTAGATATCCGAAAATACCCAGCCCATTGCAATTCCTAAATAGTAATCTCGTAAAAGTAAATGTTCATCTTTGGTTTGATGAATTATAACTAAATTTTGACTTTGATTTGCATAAAATATTTTATTTTTCAACTAAGGGCGATGTAATTTCAGTTTTATATAGTTTTGTCTCACTGAACAAAAAATATTTTTTATCACTATCCTATTGAATACTTGAGTGACGGTTGAATAATTATACATCAGTTGTGATTAATGTTTAAAAATTTCATATCAAAATATTATACTATATGAAATTAAATGAAGTTGAAAAACACAAGAATTAGGAAGAGGTAGAGAAGAGGATCTACTACACTCTTACTATGTTGCTCGTTCTTCCTTTGATACTTTGATAGAAAATAATGAAATGGTGAGAGAAAAGAATGTATAATTTGTTTATTTGAAAGATAGGTTTTAATATTGGACAGGGTGAGTAAATAAAAAATTAGTATAATAAAATAAAAGATATTAATATCTTTTGGTGAGGTATAATAATAAAATAAATAAATTTTAAATTTTATAATCAGTGTGTATTAATAAATTAAGGTGTATTTAGTATTTTTGTGCTGTAAATTTCTCCACCCAAAAACCAATTGCATACTTAATTAAAAAGCATAAAACTTCTTTTATAAAACTTCTATTAATAATGTTAACTGCAATTAATTTTAATTTAATAAGAATTCTAATATAATTAGAAATAATATTAAAGTAAGAATATTTTATATAAAGAATAATCTTCTACTTAATTTAAAAATATTTTTGACGTACAAAATAGTAAAAGTTCTTCTTACAAATTTTATTAGAATTTTGAGTAATAGTTTTAATAAACCCCTTCGACGAGCCCATACGGCGATTCCGCTAGTCAACAATTCTAAAAGTAAAAGTTCTCTAATTTAGTAATTAAATTCTAAAACCCTATTTTAAGATGCGAATACTAAACTTATATATTTATTGCTTTATTTAATTTTAGATTTTATTATGTAGTTTATTATATATTTTGATGGTTGATTTATTTAATTTCAATGCTTGATTTATTTAATTTATCATGAATGGATATTTTCTTTATTATTATGACTATTATTTGTTTATTTTGGTATTAAAATTGTAAGAGGTATGTTTCCACTTTGTGGGTACCTCATTAGTTAAATTTTATGTAATTTAAATTGCTTTTATATTTTGGACTAATGTAAATGACATGTTTCCACCTTTCGGTGGGTGTCCTATTTAGTTTTAGACATGGACGATGTAAGAACATATTTCTATCCTCGGATGGGTGTTCATTTATTTACTTTATTTGGACATTACTTTGATTTTAATATAATGATGCTTTATTTTAATTGTTGCATGTAGTATGGATATTTAAGAATTTTATAATATTAAAACCTACAAAGGAGGCCGGTTCCAATGAACCGGGCATTGTGGTGGTGCTGGGCCATTTTTCACCTTTCCCACACGTACCCAACTTTTCGAACCCATTAAGGGGTTGGGGATTCTTTAGGAATCGAGTCATCCACCCCTCTTTTTTTCCGGCCTGTCCGAGTGGAGCTCCATTTTCTTCGGGTTTAGGCCCGTGTTCTCTAAGGCCCCGAGCCTAAACAGTGCCAAAGTCGCAACAACCATTCCACCGGGAGTGGGGGCGAAAATCTCCACTCACGTGAGTTAGGACGCCCGTGTTGTATTATATAAGGGATACCATACTTTCACTCAAGGTATGGAGATCGAGCATAGCATAACCACTCATAGCTTTGTACCTTTTGGTATATACTTGATATGGGAACCTAAGCCTTTTAACTCAAAGACTAAAGCTCATATAATTGGCCTAGTTACTTTTCTTAGGTTTTTTACCCTAAATGCTTATTGTTTGACTATGGTTAATTTAGCTTGGTTTAAATCATGGCTTATTTGGTTTGTTCTTTTTCTAATATGACCTAAGTACATTGTAAGCTCAAAATAAATGTTTTCTTTAAAGGCCAAAAGACCAAAGCTATTTTTAAAACTTTTCAAGATGGTCTTTAGACATAAAACTTTTCTTAAAACAAATCAAAAATTCTTTTTCTCATTACCCAAATACTAAGCCCAAAATCCATTTTTTCTAAAATCTTTTTACAATGGGCTTACAAACAAAATTATTTTCATCCAACCTTTTCTTACAAAGAGCTTGCAAATTATTTAGGTCAATTACAAAATACCAAAAATCAATTGGAGCCTAGTTTATACTAAAAATAATTAATCATGGGCTTGTTTTTGGCATGAATCATTAGTTACTTTTTCGAATGAAAAATCTATTTGTAATAAACCTATTAATTTAGTTTTAATCCAATATAGCATAAAAGCTACTTTACTTTGTTGAACGGATTAAAACCTAATTAATAGGAATTATTATGAACTGATTTTTATTTTTAAAAATATAACTATTGTTTGAAAAGTCCGAGGGAAATATTCAAAAATAAGATACCCCATGTTGGTATTTTGTTAACCATATACCTAGAAAAAGAGACTCGCCATTCGTGTGTGGATGTTATAAGGTTGGAAGGAACGTCCTATTTGTCTTTGTTTGTTTATTGTTTATGCATACATACATACATGCATACATGCATCACAAGACATATCATTAATCCTTTCTGGCTCATAGACCTGAAGTATGACAATTCAAGAGCATACAACGATATCACCTACAGCATTGATTTTTGATTCAAGTGCTTCATTGGGAGGATGGATGCAAACCAGCTAAGGGATATAATTGATGAAGTTGTTAAAGCTAGGATGGCTGAGCTACAAGATCAATTGGTTGAAATTATGAAGACCCAATTGATTGAAATTCTGGAGCTCATCAACAATGTTATGGCAGCATCCATGGAGAACATGTTCACTAATAGAGATCGAATGAAAAATGAGGGACCAATCCCTATTCTACGAGACCAGTCAAATCATGTGCTATCTAAATGGGGCAATAAGGACGGCTATCACCCCAGTGGAAAAAGTCAAAGGGAAAGAGAGAAGAACCATTTGCAAAATGAAATCATCAGCCTAGCAATCAAAATACACAAAAGGAAGCTGATGTTAATGCCACCGATCAAGGAGGAAAGAGGCAGTTTTCAGAATTGGGGAAGCCGCTATCTTGGGTCCTCAATAAGCTACAAAAAAAGGGACTATTACAACCCTTGACTCCTCGACCTTTGCCAAATCTTTTACCCTTAAAATTTGATATTAAGGCTTTTTGTCAATTTCATCATACTCAAGGACATAAGACCGATAGATGTACTCAATTGAGGTATGAGATCCAAGATCTAATCGACAATGGTAAACTGCCTGAGCTTGATAAGCACAACACTAAGAATAATCCTCTACCTAAATTTGGAAGGGTGCCACCGCTTACAACCTTCATGAAGAGTTTTATCTTGTCATCGTGTGATGTTATAGATAGAGAAGCTGCTAAAGAGGATGTGCTACTAAGAAAGCTTGAACTAACTGTGGATGATGAAGCAATGATCCTTGATGATGGAAAAAATCATTGCCCTTGATATGCCTAAATAAATGGAGTATCTTCGACTCCAACTCAACAAACTTTCCTTAACTCAATAAACTTTCCTTAGCTTGAATATCGCTCTATTTATTTTGCTTTCTTTAATATTTAATTGGAACAATCGTATTTTTTAAATTTAAAGTTGTTTGAATAAATTCCTTTCGTAAAATTTTTTTTTGTCTTTGTTCATTTTAGTGCTCAACCAATTTAGAATTTAACTTGATATTTATAAATTAGCGTATCTATGCATCGCGATTCGAATGACTTTACTAGGTGAGGGAATTGCTCTATAGCATTGAGTTGTGTATGCTTACTTAGAGAGAGCTCTTGCATAATTACCTTTGTCTAGGTCCTAGTCAGTCTTAGAACATGCTTTGACAAACATTCAAGGCAAAATTGAACTCTGCTTATTTAAGGGAGAAATGATCTAGGCATTGTTTGGTTAGCCAACAACTAGTATCCACCCAATTAAATATCAATCCTTAGTTGTCCCTTTGAGCCTTCATAAAATTTTAGCTTTCTTTTCATTGGCATATAACCCCAACAACCTACCCTGTGCTGTTATTATACTTTTGACAAGTATTATAATCACTAAGGTGAAGAGGCAAGAAGATCAAAGAATGGAATGCATAGCCAAAACTGTAAGGATAGTTGATGTTATCAAGACCATAAGGGTAGTTAAAGTACTCCTAATATCTCCAATCTATCAAGATGACATCAGAGTAACAAATGATTTATCCCTGTTAAAGAAGATTTATGTCACTCCACTCATCCATTATTGGAAATCCAAGTTGGTACAAACAAGACAACTCTTTTGGAGAAGAACCAAAAAAAAAGAAGAAAAAAAAGAAAAAGAGAAGATAAAACCTAAAAAGGCGGTTCAGAAAGCTAACTAAGTTCTCTTTTACCTAACGCAGCAAAAGGCTTCCATTTGGTTTATAAGGACAGTTTGACTTGAATTGGTCCAACCCAACCAATGATTCAATTAAAATCAGAGAAAAAGGAGAAAGACCATCCAGTTCTTGAAAGTTTTGTACTTGATAGTCCTACAAGGAAGAAGGATAAAATGATAAAATGCTCAAAGAAAGGAAGAGTAAGAAAAATTAAAAAAGAAAGAAAAGGGAGAAGAAGAAAAGAAAAGAATTTGGATACCAAACTTTATGCAAGGGCAGAGACTGTCCTAATCAAGATTCATATTAATGCCAAGAAGATAGAAGGAATTTGGGGTCTAGCAAGATTGCTCCTAGCTGCTTAAAGTTCAAACGAGAAATTTGTAGTGTGAAGGTTTGTCCATTGTGTTACATCAGCTCTAATCTCAAAATGGCTTTTCATTTAACCCGTGTCCCTTATAGACCCCATTTCAAGCCTATCAAAGACCTGTTGATCTCTCTTGGTATGTAGAGTCTATTAGTGGAGATAGTTTGGATAAGCATGCATATGAGATAGGCAATATTCAAACTAAAATGAGACCTTTGACCAAGTAATGTGTATGTGCCTATCTGAAGTGCAACAATTCTTGCTTAAATAGAAATGATTCCCAAGTTTAGTATGGTAACTAGGGTTGTCATGTTATAAATATGTTAATTTTAAAAATCGAGTCTTGAGGTACAATGACATTGATTTGACAAAGACAACATTTGATTTCAAAATCAAAATTCAAAAAAATATATATATATATATAATATACAAAGCCCTCAAGTTAAGGAGAGTATGTTGAACTATTAAACCTCAAAGAACACATTGGGCAAAGGAAATGATTATTAACAAGGTTATGAAGAAGCTACTGAATCATAATTTGAAATGGATGTATCTATCCTGCTTGGGGTCTCCACCACTCATGTTCTCAACATCTTAAAGATAAAAGCCATAAATATGAAGCATCCTATCACTCCAAAGCAAGACTTGAATGGGCATCTGGAAGGAGTCAATGAGAACACTTCTGCTGATCACCTTGGTCTGTGAGTCGACGGAATCACTGTAAGTGTTATTCATGCATACATGAGCATATCACATTTTCTTGTATTGTTGTATATTCTTTATCAAAGTGAACAACAGACACTCTATGAAGCAAAGATGAAGTGGGTATAGAATCAGGGGGCATAGAAGACCCATTGCTTGAGGAAACTCTAGTCATTTTGCAAAAGAAGAAACACATGTTTATGAAAGGAACAAGACAAAATACAAACATCAATTAGAGCCCGCATAGAAAAATCTTTGGTTTGAGCCTACACAGGGGGCAAAGTTTCTCCTTTTCAATTTTTTGAGTTTATATACAAAACATTTTCAAACTCACTTGCAAGTATTTTGCCACGTAGGGGGCAAGGAGAAGATATGAGGCCAACTAAAAATGGCTGAATTTTTTCAAAAGGAAGCAAAAGAATGGAACAACCAGTTAAGCCAGAATCCTCAACTGATAAAAGGTCAGTGAAATCCAATTCAATCTCGGGTCCAAGTGCCCAAATCAGATTCAAACTCGGGTTCAAGTACCTAAATCCAATCAAGTTTTGGGTCCAAGTACCCAATCTTGGGTCCAAGTACCCAACTTCAATCTAGTCTCAGGTCTAAGCACCTAAATCCAATCCACTTCGGATCCAAGTACCCAAATTCAATTCAGTCTCGAGTCCAAGTATCTAGTCTCGGGTCCAAGTACCCAATTCAGTCATGGGTCGCCCAATCTCGGGTCCAAGTACCCAAATTCAATTCAGTCTCGGGTCCAAGTACCCAAATCCAATCCAGTTTTGGGTCCAAGTACCCAATCTCGGGTCCAAGTACCCAAATTTAATTCAGTCTTGGGTCTAAGTACCTAGTCTCAGGTCCAAGTATCCAATTCAATCACGGGTGTAAGTACCCAATCTCGAGTCCAAGTACCCAAATTCAATCCAGTCTCGGGTCCAAGTACCCAAATCAAATTCAATCTCGGGTCTAAGTATCCAATCTCGGGTCCAAGTACCCAAATCCAATTCAATCACGGGTCCAAGTACCCAAATCAAATTCAGTCTCGAGTTCAATGACCCAATCTCGGGACCAAGTACCCAAATTCAAGCCAATCTCAGGTCCAAGTACCCAAATCAAATTCAATCCAGTCTCGGGTCTAAGTACCCAAATCAAGTTCAGTCTCGGGTCCAAGTACCCAAATCAAATCCAAATACCCATTCTCATAAAAAATTAGTCAAAAATCACATTGCTTTTTGCTCTCTTTTGTTGTAGTCTCAGATCGCTCAAGTAGGGGGCAAATGATAGACCCTTAATTTTGGCCCTAAGTTGGTACGATTTTAATTAAAGAATGTCAAAATAAATTCGATCTGATTTACAACTTCTAATAAGTTGGCTCAATTTTAAAAGTCACAAACTCAACTACAAAACCCTAAACCAAGTCTTTTTTAGATGGTCCAGTCCAAAAAATTAAAAAATGCAAAATTAGTTCAAGTTCAAAGGGCCCAAGTGACATGAGCATTGGCACATTTCGACCTGGATACCCAGGTTGACATGAGCCAAAGGCCATGTCGACCTGGTTGCCCCAGGTCGACATGGCTTTGGTCCATGTCAATCTGGTTTTCCTAGGTTGACATGGTTTCAATTGTTTTTTAAAATTAGTTTCCAAATTGAATTAAAATTTGTTTTAAGGATGGATTAATATTAGGGTTAGGGATTCTGAGTGAGGTTTGCCTATAAATTATAACATTTTAAACATTAAGAAGGTGGCAATTAACATTAACAAGGGTCGGCAATTAACATTAACAAGGGTCAGCAATTAATATTAAGAGGATTAGGAACAACAAACAGAGAAGAACAATAGTAGTTTTTTTTAGAACAAAAGAAACAACAAATAGAAATATCAAGACAACCAAAGAAGAAGGCAGAGTCCATACTGTCTTCACATTGTTCATACAGAAATTAATTTTTTTTTATGGAACCAACGACGGAGGTTTGATCTTTAATCATAAATTATTTATGCTCACAGTAGCTTCATTTTCTTTGATTAATAAGAACATGCAGTAACTTGATCTTTGAACATGCAGTAACTTGATCTTTGAATGTTCAGTAACTTGATCTTTGAACATGCAGTAGATTGTTCTTTGTTTTAATAACTTTAATTGCTTGCTTTAATTAATACATTTATCAGTTGGAGTTCGTAACTCCACTTGCATGTTTTATAAAAAACTTAAAACTATCCAGTAACTGTTGAAGATTTAAATTAATTGTCAGAATCTATTTTTCTACTAAAACTTCAAGAACCGTAAGTTATTTTATTGAAACTCAAAACCTTAAACTATTTTTATCCAAAAGCTTAAACCATTTCATTATTAAACTTTAAAATATTGATTATTTTTCCAAAACCTTAATTTATCTCTCCAAATTCAAAATTATTTTTTAAAGGCAATAAGTTAAAAAAACCCTAAATTCCTTAAACCCTAAAACCCTAATTCCAAAACCTAAATTCCAAAACCCTAAAAACCAAAACAACAACCTATTTGCTTAAAACCCTAACCAAACCTAATTTTTAAATCACAGTAACATTATTTTCATAAAAACATCTGAAACCCTAAATCTTTAAAACATCCAGTAGCATTATTCTTTTAAAAAAATAATATTAGTTCCTCAAAATTCCAAAACCCTATTTTCTAAATCCTAAACCCTAAAATCTTAATTTTCAACACCAAAACCTATAACCCTAAAAGCCAGTTTCTAAAATTTTCTGGGGCACTCCCCTCGACCCCGCAAGGGCCGCTGCCCCCTTGACCTCCGCCCGCTAACCGGCTAAAGGGACCGTCGTATGGCCTTGTCAAAGGGGTCAATAGTCATTTATGTATTATGAGTCCGTGTATTTAACTTTCCTTTTTCCAAAGCCCTAATTTAGTAATTAAATTCTAAAACTCTATTTTAAGATGCGAACCCTAAACTTATATATTTATTGCTTTATTTAATTTTAAATTTGATTATGTAGTTTATTATATGTTATGATGGTTGATTTATTTAATTTCAATGCTTAATTTATTTAATTTATCATGGCTGGATATTTTCTTTATTATTATGATTATTATTTGTTTATTTTGGTATTAAAGTTTTAAGAGGTATGTTTATGTAAGTTGTAACAATAATTTCTAGCAGTAGTAATTCTTCTACACTCGACAATTTATTTTTAAATGTATATAAATATCGATAAAATATATTTTTTAATTCAATAAAAAATGAAATTTATAAATTTTAATTAAAGTTATTTAAAAATATATTATTAATTGGATAACAGGAATAGGAAAATTATTATTTTTTAAGTGAAAGCAAACCAATATATTGCTTGAAATAATTAAATAATTACAAGTGTATCTTTGTCTTCATATATAGCACTTGGAACGAGATAGGTAATCAAAAAATGGTATATATTTCCGAATCCCAAAGATCCATTACAGAAAAAAAAAAGATTTTTTTAAAGTAAGATATGTAGAAAAGAAAAGAGAAAAAATAGAGTTGTGAATAATCCATCTAAATAATAGATATAATTAGAATATCAAATTATTATAATATAAATATTTATTCTACCATATCTACCATAATACTAAAATATATTGATAACGTACAAAATTAGTTAATATTTGCATGAATAATTTAGTCTGATGTTATATGATTTTACTGATTTTGATGTATTTTTGCACAGATTACGGCTAAAGGAGGAACAAAAGCCAAGTTAAAGAAATTTGCAAAAAAAATTGTTGGAAAAAAGCTGAAAAAAGTTTCGGGTGTAAACCTTGGGCAAGGCTTATGCCTAAGGTATTTGATACTTAAAGATTGCATGTGCCAGCTGCGAATCCTAATCGGTTTGAAACTTTTGAAATACAATTTTTGAAGTAAATTTTCAGAGATATTAAGACTTAATTATCTCATTATTTATTATGCATTAATTAGAAATTTTGAGGGCTATAATTTATTTTTTATTTTTATTTTATTTACTTTTTCTAAATAGGGTAGGAAACTAAATAGATATTTAAGCCAATCTATTTGGCAGCCCTAGGGATTAATATCTCATTTCTTCTTTTCTCCTTTGTTACTGTTCAAGTTTTACAGCAGCCATTGAATATATTTTTAGTTTTCTTTTCTAAAGAACTTGTGTAACTAAATACTATTCAGTTGAAGATGTAATCAAGATTTTCAATTCGTCAAGATTTGTGAGATATAATCAATTCTTTATTTATTTTCTTTAAATTCAGTATTTGTGTATTTTATGTGGCTTATTACTATTATTATTTTGCTAATTAAACAATAAGGGCACAGAATTAATTGGTAGAATAATATATCGCCATTCAAAACTAAGAATCCGTAATTGTTCTTTAGTTTTTGATACTTGTGGTAATTAGGCGTAGTTCTAAGAAGATACATAATATAATTTAAATGAATTTCGCAGTAGAATTTATTGATTAGAACTAGGTTCTTCTGAATCTTAAAGCTGTTAATGAGCTAAATCTTAGAAGGGCGTTCATATAGGGTTATTCATTAACAAGAGTTAGTTATAGAGCGTCTCTTAACTAATTTTACAATCTAAGAAAGAATTGGCTAATGCAAGCGTCTCGGTTAGCTATAACTAGTTTACTAAAAAATTAAAGAAAATTGTTTTTATACCAATGATCAAATCTAAGGATTGAAACCAAGATTATTCCCTTTGACTGAAATCATTAACATTGTTATTTTCCAAATTTAAATTACTGCTATTTATTTATTTAGTTTTAAAATTCAGATCTTAATTTATTTTTAATTTTTAATTATAAACTGCCCTCCATTTATTTTAGTTAAGTTTTACTTTAAGTTTTCAAAGAAAATTAATTTAAGTAATCAATTCCTTAAGGATTCGACATTCTATTCACTGCTATTATAAATTTTAATTTTGCCAAAGAATAGGATTTTTATTTTTGGTGGATTCGACACCCACCAAATTTTGGTGCCATTACGGGGGAATTGATATTAACTTATTTTTTTCTTTTGATTACCATGTCTTTTATGGCTACTAATTTGCATCAATTTGGATACCAAAGAGAAATTCAAAATGAGGTAAATTTATCTTCTCTTGAATCCAAGATTTCTGATCTAACTATTTAGGTGCATAGAATGGTTGCAAGTAATACCCTACAAGCTAGAGTATATGAAAGTTGTGCATATGTGAGTTATCCTGCAATTCAAGAAGATGATCAACCACAATGGATTTATGATCCATACTTTAACGCTTATAATTCTGAGTGGGGTGATCATTCAAATTTTAATTATGGAGTTGAACTATCAAATTTTCATCAATTTCAGTCGTGGCTACCTCAACAACAACAACCACCACCATCTACACCAGGTATGTCTCTTGAAGAGATGTTTGAATTATTCATGACTAACACTCAATAATTTCAACAGGAGACAAGAACATCTATTCACAATTTGGAGAGCCAAATTAGCCAACTAGCATCATCAATCAGCAAGTTAGAGTCTCAAGTCAATTTGTCCTCTCAAACGGTAGTTAATCTAGAGTATAATTTAGGTGAAATTACCTTGAAGAATGAAGAAAATCTGTTGGACAGTACACCTCAGATGTAGGCCCCTGGGCAGAGCTTAAGTAAAAGGGCAGAATCTGAAATTATTATCCAAGAGAAAACTCAATATGTTAAGCCTGAATCTAATCAGCCCTTGCTATTGGTGATTCAACCCCTTTTTTCTTAAATATTTTTCTAGCTTAAGAAGGAAAAAGATGAAAAAGAAATTTCAGAATATTGTTGCAAATTTGAGGCACTAAAATGAGAAGTAATAAACTCTAGTATAACAATTATGAAGGATTTTTTAAGCCCAACACCGAAAAAGTTGATTTGGGATGTTCACCAGAGTACAAGGGCAATGTCTAGTCAAAAACTCTAAACAAAGACGCTAATGAGAAGCAACCCATATTTCTTTCCCTTTTCTACATTTTGTTTATTTTCTTCTTTATTTCATCTGCCTACTCTTTCTTTAGTTTTGATTTACTTGATTTTTATTTTAACTTATTTATATTTTATTTTAGATTTATAGTCACTTTTATTTTTCTTTATTTTATTTTTAAATTAAAAAATAAAAAAAAAGTATAATAATAAAAAAATGATATTTACTGTTCATCTTCTCCTTCATTGGGAAGCTACTAATGTTTGTTTATTTATTTTTTTTAATGCATATTTACATTGAATGAGCTATAGAGTAGTAATGTGGCTTTAATTCAAGAGGCTGAGTAACTTTATTTTATTGATATAAAAATGGGAGCTGAATTTTTTTTTTTTAAAAGAAAAGAATAATTTATTTAATATACAACAATGGAGTAATTATTGTCAGTAATTTACTCATTCTATATTTTATCTTGGTTAAATGAAGGGGAGCAATTAGATATGTATTTCTAATTGGGTTTTAAAAAAAAGTCACTCTTTTTACTTAAATACCCTTTTACTTTACTTTAAACCTAAAAACTATTTCTCTCTCTCCTTTACTTGTCTTTTCTTATCTTTTCCTTCTCTTTTCCAATAGTAAACTCCCTCACCTAACAATATCCAATTTTTTACTCCACCACCATAAACCCGAATCACCCTCTACGAAACACATGTGAAGTTATTTGTGCGTTAAAAAGAAAAATTTATGGCTCAAGATGCAGAGGCAAGTCAGAATCTACATTTAGAGTTTGATACTCTAGAGGAGCAGCATTGGTATGAAAGAAATCTTGAGTGTTTCATCACCCTGGATAAGCATGCTCATTTTCAACCTTTGGTTCTTTGAATATTATGACTGAATGTGTTGGTTTGATTAAAGAAATTGGGTGAGATTTATTTTTTGTGATGGATAATTTAATTTATATGAAGTTAGTTGGAGAATTCTATACAACATTTAATTTTGTCAGATCTGATCAGTTTAATTTAAATACTCCAAATTTGGTTAATTTTTATTTGATGGGTCAGAAGTTTAGTTTCTCCTTAACTGAGTTTAATAAGGCTTTGCATTTTAAAGAAAAAGCAACTTGCTGTGATTTTTTTAGATGATTTTCAAGCCGCTGATGTTTATATTGAATTTTGTGAAAATATACATGCTCCATATGATCCAAGCTAAAGACCTATATTTTAAAGAGCTAAGTTTTAAAAATATTCATGGATTTTTATCTCTTCTTTTTCAAGTAGGAAAGATGCATCTGATATTGTGTTTAAAATGAAATTATTCTCATTAATTAAATTTATGTAATTTAAATTACTTTTATATTTTGGACTAATGTAAAGGACATGTTTCCACCTTTTGGTGGGTGTCCTATTTAGTTTTAGACATGGACGATGTAAGAACATGTTTCCATCCTCGGATGGGTGTCCATTTATTTGCTTTGTTTGGACATTGCTTTGATTTTAATATAATGATACTTTATTTTAATTATTGCATGTAGTATGGATAATATTGTTATATTTAAGAATTTTATAATATTAAGACCTGCAAAGGAGGCCGGTTCCAATGAATAGGGCATTGTGGGGGGTGCTGGGCCATTTCTCACCTTTCCCACACGTACCCAACTTTTTGAACCCATTAAGGGGTTAGGGATTCCTTAGGAATCGAGTCATCCACCCTTTTTTTTCCCGTCCGGATGGCTACTCCATTTTCTCCGGGCTTAGGCCCGTGTTCTCTAAGGCCCCGAGCCTAAACAGTGTCGAAGTCGCAAGAACCATTCCACCGAGAGTGGGGGCGAAAATCCCCGCTCACACTTATAAATATCAATTTGTCTTTCTTTTATGACTTCATAAGTTTAAAAGAACTTTCGTGATATATATTTAGTCTTATCACCTTTTATGTAGCCGGACTTAATTTGTGCAATACACATTGTATTATCTTCATGCAATATTATTTGTTTCTTGAATTCTATAGATAATCCACAAGCTCATCTAATATGTTTGATTATGATTTTCAACTATATATATTCACGACTAGCTTCATGAATGGCTAATAGCTCTAAATGATTTGATAAAGTAGTAATGATTATTTGCTTCACATATCACAATGAAATAGCTGTATTATTACATATGAAGACATAACTCATATCAAATGTGCCACATGGATAGCGTAGAACATGTTTCATTTGATTTTCTTGCTTTATAGTTGGTGCAAACTAAATGTTGAAAGCAAGTTAACTGCAAATGCAATATCTGGTCTTGTATTATTAGTAAAATATAAAACTACCTTTATTATACTAAGATATAGTATTTCAATACTAAGAATCTCTTCGTTATCTTTTTGTGAAAAGAAATATTCTCCTTTTACATCAAGAGAATGAAAAATAATTAAAGTGTTTAATGGATAAGATTTATCCAAATAAAATTATTTTAAGATTTTTTCGATATATGATGCTTGATGGACAAGAATTTCATTTGATAGATATTCAACATGAAATTCAAGATCAAATTTTATTCTTCCAAGATCCTTCATTTCAAATTATTTCTTTAAGTAGTAGCAGTAATTAAGTTCTCTTCTAAGATTTCCATCATGTTCAAATCATTGACATAAATTGTAACTATAGTAAAGTCAAAATTTATCTTCTAGATAAAAATATGTGGGTAAGTGAAATTATTTTTATATTCATCTTCTCTAAGTAGTCACATAGGCAATTATACCATATTTGCCTAGATTTCTTAACTCATACCAAAATCTTTAGAGCTCAATATAATATATTTGTCATTGTATTATCTGCTTCAAGCATCTTAAATTTTTCAATATTTTCATATATTTATCCTTAATTATCTAATGAACTATATAAGTAAACTGTCACAACATGAGCCCTTCAGAGGCTGCCAAACTGATAAAAAAATATCTAAAGATAATAGCATCCATAACAAGAAAATATGTCTTATCATAATCTATACCAGATCTTTATGAGAATTTTTATACCACAAATCGTGCCTTATGTCTCACAATTTTCAAACTAACTCTAACTGTAATTGCATTCATAAATAACATCTTCTGGAGACTGTATAACTAGTTCAAATATTACATGTTTAACAAATGAATCTAGCTCAGGTTAGATTACTCCTTTCCATTTTAGCCAATCACTTCGACTGTAGGCACAAGCATATTTTGAACTATATATACAAATATGTTATCAATAATAATTTCATCTATTTCCTATAAATTTCTATAATTTAACGAGATCTCATAATTTTTTTTAGTACTGGAACCACTTCTGATGTTACTTCTCTAGAAAAATGCGATTATTGATCTATGTTGTTTTTGTTAGTGTATGTGCCCTAAGCCATTTATTTGGATCTTTATGTTATACATTCATTATTAATAAATGAGGTTTTATTATCATTATTGTTTGTTTGCATGTTACACAATTTTGATATTTGTCCCTGGTTTATTATTGTTATAGAGATAAAAAAAAATTCTTAACCAGTATGAACATTGATTTGATAATCATCATATGGTTATGTGTATAGTGATACAAATCAATTTCATAGATATTTTTTAGAGAACAATGTATTGGATAGACCCATCATGAGATTACTACATGGGTTAGTGTCATAAGTAAATCTCATGATAGTTATGTATTAATTCTTTGACTTGAGATTGTCATAGTTTCCAATATAAGGACTATTATATTTTGACATGATCAAACATTATCCGTAACTGGATAGTAATAAAGGTTATGATTATATATGATAGAAATTATGTAGAGGATAATGAACAATCAAGATAGAATTTGTTCATCTCTTTGAGAGAGATATCTTTTGGGCCCCTCGATAAGTGAGACTGTGAAATGCATGGCCGTGCTCAAATGAATTGATAGTGTGATCAATTTCATTTGTTTTTATCAGTCTACTTGGAGATCGAGTAATCATAAGTTTGGACAATATAAGTATGACGTTGACCATGACTTATGTTCAAGCTAGATATCGTGTGACAAAGGGATTAATGCATGTACTATTATTAGGCAAATTGGACATTCCTTATATTAATTGGGTAGTTGTAACGTCTTGCTAGAGGCCAATTATGACTTGTTGGTTTAATAGAGATTAAATTGACTGCCAATTAATATGGGCCTATCGGGTCACACACAAGAATGCGCTTTGGGCTGGATATAATATTAATATTATTAATATTAGATATTAATATTTATTATTATTATTATTTTCGTTTATATATATATATTATTAGATAATATATTCAGAATTCTAATTAGATTTGGATTCTGAATTTGACTTACCTTATCCAATTTCGAATTGAATTCTGAAGTGATTATATATTCTCTCTAGAAGTTAAGTCTTCTTATAGGTAACATTAGAAAATTAAAAGAGAACGAAAAAGAAACCCTAATACGTTTTAGAGAAAACATTTTTCAGCCTTCGCCGTTGCAGAGAGCTAGCACTCCAGACGGTAGCATTCGTGTGGATACGCGATAGAGGGTGTTTTGCGATCGAGGCATCTATTCCAAACTGTGATTTCGAATCATCAACAGGTTAGTTCTTTGTACACTTTCGTCGAATTAAACGAACAGCATGGATCCTGGTGGGAAATCAGAGATCAAAAAAAAAATTTTTCCGCTGCGTGTTTTGTTTGCAGTGATCTCCTTGATTTCCTAATAGTTTTTTATCACTTCAAGAGTGTCGTTTTTTAAATGATTCATTTTTTCTTCTTTCAAATAATAATATTTTAAACCAATATGTCAATATGAGATTTATTTAGTAATATATTCACAGGATGTCCTGTAAGGACAATCATTATTTTAGGAGCATTAACAATCAGAACATGTTATTTAGTGACCTTTGTTTTCTATAAAAATATCCAGCAACTGATTTATTCTGCAAATAAATTATTATTCGAACTTCATGTTCACACTAATTTATGCATATATCAAGAATGAATAAGATTAATGTATTTTAATTAATCTCTAATATTGTTGGTTATATTTAATTATCTTCCTCTGGTGATAGAAAAATTGATTCATCAACTTTATAATTTAAAAATATTGCTCTAGAAAATTTTCATTAAAGGCCAAAAATATCTAATAACATATAGACAATCAAAATCTATATAGATATCAATATAATGTTAATAATCCATTTTATTTCTTTGAAGGGACTCAATCAGAACATATACAATGCAACAAGAAATTTTAATATTACAAATTTTAGATAAGATATATCATGTCAGTTAAACACAAATTGTAAAGAGAAAAATTTGTGATGTGCAAATAGTCAAATCAAATTAAAGGTGAAATATAAATAATAATATATATCCAAACATGTATCCAAATATATATCTATAAAGTTTTGATTTTATAAGCATAGAAATATTAATTAATCATAAAAGCTTAATAAATAATGGTTCAGCTTAATCATATTGAGTATCAACACATACAATAAAATATTCAATGGTAATTCATATTAATATATCATAAAATACTTTTTCAAGCAAACTCATATATTATCTAGATATATAAACTATTTTGATAGGATAATTGTGAAGCAAAATTATGAGTTAACAACAAACAAACATATAACTACCGAGTCGAAGTATATATTGAAATTATAAAATCTTGAAATGACAAATAATATGGATGAATTAGATCATAAAATACTTTCATGTATTCTTCGCATAAAACATTAGATCAATATATAATTTAGATTGTAAAGGTCTCTTAAATTATATATAACGAGCACAATAAGCACAAAAATAATTATCTAATTTTTATATTTTAATAGATGTTTGTTTGTATTTTTAACAATACATCGCATTATAGTTAAATTTAGATGGTCAAGACAATCATGTCAAAGTATAAAATTTTTAAGATATAAGCACTTCTAGTGCAAACAGTAAGACTCAATCATTTTTATTGTTATAAAGTACAATCAAGTTAAAAAAATTCAAAATTTCTTAAATATTAACTTATGGTTCAAATTTGTAGACTTAACATATAAAAATTCAATCTTTCTCTCTCTCTCTCTTTATTTCAATAGGATATCCATTGTAATATAGTCTTTAAAACTTAGTAGATTTTTTTATGATCTACTTGAATACAATGAATCATCGATATATTATTTTGTTCAAATTCACAATGTTCAAGTTCAAAATATAAGATAAACTCTTCAGGAGCCTTCAACTATATTTGCATAATTAAATATCATATTAACATTAATTTCAGCTAATGTTAATTATAATAAATATTTTATGACAATGAAAAATTATGGGAGTTGTGCCAATATATATCTTTTTAGCACTTTTGCTTTCAAAGTTGGTAGAAAACAGAATTTTCTCTATGACCCTTTTTATTAAAATCTTGTCTATATTCATGAAAAAATATCATATTTACTTCACAGAATGATGTTAATCCGGCACTTTTACTTTTAAAATTGGTAGATTTTTTTTTCTCTACGGCCCTTTTATTCAAGATCTCATCCATATTCTTTAAAAAAAATATCACATTTACTTCAAGGAATGATGTTAACTTAGTTGGATGAGTTTAATAATTTTTTTTATCAAAAGCTAAAAATTTTTATTTAGTTATAGGTAAATAAAAATTAGTTTAGAATATTTTATGAATTTAACCTCTCAATATTGTTACTGCAGGAGTATATTCGAGATATGAAAAGTTTAATATTCTCTAAAAATATTGTAATAAATTATCAATAATATTTTTAATTTCTCATATGAATAATTGAAAGAAAAATTATTTTTTTAAGCGATCATGTGGGGATGTTAGATTTTCTTTTCATAATATCTTTAAGATTTATAATATCGAAATAAATCTCATTATCATATGCCTATAATAGATAATTTCTTCGGTAAGTATTAAGGGTAATAAATTTATATTTTATGAGATTTAATGTTGTAAATATATTAAATTTAAATAAAAATTATAGATTAGATAGATTACAGTGATATCAAACAAATAAAGTCTAGAAAATTATAATTAGAATTTAAATATCATATATCTAAAATTATAAATGATCATATCAAATCATAATAAATATTAATTTATTTTCTAACTTCACTTCAATATACAAATATCTTAAAATTATGAGCTTTTAAACTCATATCTTCATAGAAATTTACAAAAATTTCATGGTATCTATACTAAAATAATTAAAAAATTATTAATAAAAAGCTACTTTGATTCATGATGAATTCTTGAGAAATGGAATAAAACTTATCTTATAGATTAAAAAAATTAAATTTTTCTCCCTTCACTATTATAACTTATAGAGATTATCATGCTGATAATGTAATACACATAAACAAATTGTAGAAAATATGAAAATTTGTATTCTTTGTAAATTGTATTATATACATCGTCCATAATGGATTTATATAGAATTGTGAGTAGGTTTGAGATAAGAATATATAATTATTATAATTTTAATTTAGATAAGATAAAGTTAATCATAATTAAATAAAATAAAATTAATTCAATTAAGTAGTCATTCATATATTTTTTAACGTTATATATATAATTGGAATTGCTAATAAAAAAAACAAGAACCCCTTTTTTTTTATCTCTTTATATTTTGTTTTAATATATAATTGTATTGAAAATTTTCAAAGTCAAAGCTGTGGGAATCTTTAATCATATTTAAATTGTCAATACAGACTGCCAGAAAATAGATAGCAAGTTTTAATATATTGGAGTGAGAATTTGCAATTATCAAGTTGTAAAATTTTAACTTTAAATATAGAAAATTCAGATATTCAAACACTAATAGCTTTTTTTTATTTAATATAAGATAATTAATATTATAAATTCAAATTAACGGTCTTCTTTTGTATTATAAATAATTAAAAGTAAAATTTCTTGCTGCAACTCACAACATGGGTCTCTTAAAAAAACATGGATAGACTATATTAAATAAATCTAATAGAAAGAGAGATAGATTAGGTCAACATTTTGACTGGAAAGTCATATGCCCATTCCTAAAACTACAAATCTAATTTGTTTTATTATTATTTAATAAAAAATAAATTTATATTAAATAATAATAATAATAATAATAATAATAATAATAATAATAATAATAATAATAATAATTGTTAAGCTGTGAAAAGCCTAAAATGAGTTTTATAAGAACATGGTTCATGTGAGTTGAAAATTAATTTAGTATAATAGTTTTTCTCGCACTTTCTCTTTGTATGCGTTTCTGTAAAAGAGAATTTTTAAATTTGGTAAAGATTTTATTATTACTTAAAAACATTTGAGAGACGTGTCCGCTTGGTAATTGTGTATGGATGCTGCATATCTACACCAAACACCACTATTCAGAAAAAGGACGTTCGGTTTGGATTTAGAAATTAGAATCAAAATCCAAATAAAATAGAGAATGGAATTAGGATGTTTATTTTTTTTTTATTTAAGGCAAAATGCATTATTTTGTCCTTATATTTTAGTATTTTTTTTTCTATTTAGTTCATATACTTTAATTGATTTATTAGACCCCTTTATGTTATTGTCTCATGTTAAATTGTCCCTTTTTTAACAAAATTTTTTTGACTCGTTATAATAAAGGGTTTAATAGAAAAAATAGTATAATACAAATAATAAATTAAGATAAAGTGAAAAAATTAATTTTAAGGTATAATAAATTAAATAATAAATAATTTACTAAATATAAATTATATTCTAAATAATATTAAATTAAAATAATAAATAATTAAATGGCTATCAATTATCATAATAATATTTTAGAATTAGTTATTAAATAATAAATTAAAAATAAAAATAAGTAAAAAAATAACAAAAATATGTATATGTTTTAATGAGCATGTTATGCTCCAATTGAAATAATTATGCACATCTGTGTAGTGTAACTACTAAGGGTAGACTTACTTGACCATGAATAGCAATGTCATGTCGTACATTGTTGGTTGAGTAAGATAACGTTAGGATGTATTAAAATTTTAAATAGCTAAAGAGAGAAGAGAAACGGTTATTAGCACATAACAAAAGAACTAAAAAATTGGTGTTGTATTTTGCTCAAGTAAGGGTAAGGGTTGTTAATTGATGAAATTTTCGGTTGATGATTTCAGTTAATCAATCGAAAATTCAATTCGATTAATCGACCGTATATTAATTTGGTCAGTTAGGTCGAGAAATTTAAATTAATTTAATCTTTTATCCAGTTAATATTTAACAATTCGGTTCGATCAGTTAATCATAAACTGAAAATTTAAAAAATATTATTTAGTTATTTATTAACTTTTTATTTAATTATTTAATTATATAAACTTTTATTATAAATATATTTTTATTACAAAATAAAGTTAAGTTTTGTTTATTTTTTATTAAATTTTATTTCATTATTTAATTATATTAATATTTTTATTGTAAATATAATTTTTTATTATAAATAAAAAAATTGATTATTTTGGTTAATTAACCGAATCAAATTAAAAATTGATTGGTTCGGTCAATAAATTTAGTGTTTAAAATATTCGGTCAAAGTTGAATTCGGTCAAATGTCTAACCCTAGGTGAGGGAATTATTAAAGTAAGTTATTTATTTTTTATTTTAAATTTATTTTTATTTAAAAAAGATAAATTGAGAATTTAATTTATAGAGGTAATCATTAATTATATTTGTTATTAAATTTCAGAGTTGGATTTAAGTATGAAAATTATAGCAATTCTTTTTATTATTACTAACTTTATTCTCCCGTTATTTTCTTTACTTCTTTTTATTTTCAGTTTTAATTTATTATTTATCAATTAATTCTAAAATATTATTATGATAATTGATAGCTATTTAATCATTTATTATTTTAATTTAAAATATAATTTTTATTCAATAAATTATTTATTATTTAATTTATTTATTATACCTTAAAATTAATTTTTCTCGAGTTATCTAATTTTTTATGTATAAAAAAATTAAAAAGTATCATTTTGGCCATTGTACTATACTATTTTTTTTTTCTATTAAGCCCTCTATTATAATGACGTCAAAAAAATCTGTTAAAAAATGGCAAACTTAATATGAAACAACAACGTAAATGGGTCTAATAGGTCACAATTAAAGTATAAAGACCTAATAAAAAAAGCATTAAACTATAAATGTCAAATAATACATTTTGCCTTTATCTAATTTAGTCTTAAATTAAAATTTAATTTTCCTTTAAAACTATTTAGATTATAATATTATCGAAATTGAAATTAATAACAATTATATATATATATATATATATATGCGCGCACACATATTTTTATATGAAGTGTTTTTGTTTTAACAAATCAAAAATTTATGAAAAATATCATAATAAATGATTAATGCAAACCTTTCAATTTCTTTAAGTTTTTTTAAATGCATTGATTTAATTGATAAAGAGAAAATATTTATAGTATAAAATGTAAATAATAATTAAGAAATAAATATAAGTTCTTAGAGATGGATGAAGACAACTGATTTGGTTTTATGTTTTTCCATTTTGTTTAGGCTAAATATATATATATTCTCCTGAACTTATAGCATGTAGTTACTGTGTCCCTTGAACTTTCAATTTAATCATATAGCCCCTTAAATTCATATTTTTCTTAACTTATAAATATAAACTCGCTGAATCATACTGAGTCACGATAAATCACTAAAATATCTATTTGATACAAAATATATAAATACAATGAGAAAAAGTAACCAATATTCATTAATATAAGTATCTATTAGTACGAATTAGATAAGTATATAAGGCAAAATGACTAAAATAAAAGTTCAAAATGCAGAGTAACTAAATGCTATAAGTTTATGGAGCTACATATGTATTTGGCCATTTGTTTATAAAAAGAAAGAGTTAAATAATTTTTAATTATAGTTAAGAATCAAAATTGATTAATGAAAAAATGGTGGGGAATGATTAATTTTCTTTTAAAAAAATATACCATTTATATCTATACTCTTTTTTCTTTTGCTATTTTGGTGTCTTAATTTTTTTTATAGTTTTGTATATGAAACTTTAGTTTTTAGAGTTAACTTGGTTGCTCTGGCCATTTTTGTCCTATCTAGCATGGATCTATTTTGACCAAAATCTTTGCCTGACTAGTAGTCGGAGATGGTGAGTAAGGATGAAGAAGGGGCTTTTCGTTTCAAATCCAAGGAGTTTTCGTAGTTGTAAGAAGTAATCTTTAGATTGGGTTGGTGTTCAATCTACTGATCAATGGTAAAAGATCTCAAATCATTAGTTTTGAATTTTCAATCAAAGAAAAAGTTCTGGTTTGGTTTTCTTAATAGGAAATTGAGTGAATGGGGTTACTTTTAAAGCAAAGGAAAAGCCTTTAAAGAGTGGGGGTAGGCCGAAAGAAAGAAGTCAAGAAATGACACTATGTTAAAGGATCTCGAAGGTGGTTGAAGACACATTCCTTATTCTTTCTTTCTTTTAATTACTCGATCTTAATTACTATTTAATTCACTCTTTTCTTTATCCATTTGAGAAAGGTCATTCGAGATGTTTTGATCCTTCTTTCATTCTTTAGAAAGGAGTTAGTCATCATGGAAAAAATAGAACATATTTCCATTCATGGACCTAGGAAGGGGGTCAATGTGTATGTCATATACGATGGAATGAGATAGATCCCATTCTAACCCCCCCCCCCCCCCCCCACCTAGTTGTGTAATACCAACCATTAGAGTTGAGGAAGATTGATCAAAATTCCCAAGGAAGAGGATAGGAACGTACTAAATCAATGGGCAGGCAGGCAAGACTTTAGCGAATGAGCAATCTCTAATTCTTGTGAATCACTCTACTCTTCCTACGAATGATTGATAATCTTGTCTAAACCCTTTTTTCTATATCCTCGCTTCTATAGGCCAAGTCACTATCCTTGCTTATCAAACTCACACCTTGACTACACCCTTCTTGACTTTGTTACCTAGATGCTCATTTTGAGCAATCTCTTCCGATGCTATAGTGTCTAGATCTGGCATTTTTACCTCTCTTACTCGAGGTCCTCTATAATCACAAAATAGTTTGGGCTGACTGACACAACTAGTGTCAAGCTCCCCCTTTTACCATTGTCACAACTAGTATCTGACCCTATTGGCTTGACATTTTTGCAAACACTCTTATTCAATAGGGCAATGAAAAGAGGAGAATGAGGACAGCTGACTACCATTAAAAGTTAGACTATGAGTACACATTATATGATTGAAAACCATCGCTACGTATTATCTGGTGTTTACAGATTTGACTGGTGCCTTCTCTCTAATAGCTACTTTAATCAATATTAAGTCTAACTATGAGTTCGCAGCTAACTACTTATTGAAAGACCAAACAAGAAATGAAAAGTCATACTACAACAACCGTAAATATTCTCTCCTCGCTTTAACTTTGATTAACTTGCCTATACAACATCTTTTTTAGGAGAAGAGGTCAAAGGGCTAAATGACTCTCGAAAGTTATCTTTTGTATCATGTCAAGAGAAATGACATAGATAAGATAATTTCTTAAAGAGTTTCATTGTCGAATTGATTTCAAAATTGGATCCTAATAGTAGCTACTGCCCAAAGGTGCTTTATGAAAGTCGGTCCATAGCAGTGAAAGTACGATTGATTTTGTCAATCGAACGAAAACTACTTCTTGCTCTTTTTACCTATTTGGCTTGACTACTTTGCTTGCTTAACACGAGTCTAATTTAACCTTCACAGACTACTTGACTACCCTTCGACTCAAAAGCAGTAAGCAATAGAATGAGCTGCATGAAAGCTATTACTCATTTGTGCATCCATTTTCTTACAGGTTACTAATAACATAGAAAGGGCTTTTTCTTACTTGTTTGATAAGACCATATAAGGCATGGGAATAAAATCCTTAAGACTATTTTCTAGCAATTACAGTATGACTTGGCAATCACATGTTGCCATGTAGCAAAAAAGAAATTTAATTATTCTCATTCCTACCTATATATTTTTTTAATAAACCTAAAATCACATTTTCAGTAGACTTAAAATTACTTTTTCTATCATTAATTCCTCACATAGTGGTGTGGAATGAAGTGAACTTGAATTTCCTTTTTTTTTTTTAATTTTTTACCATATGGAAATGTGTTACTACCACATCACGTTTTGATTGTCAAAAAATAGTCTTAGGGATTTTATTAGGATAAAATTAAAAGTTTAGGGACTTTATTTTTACAAAATTAAGTTTAAGGATTTTAATGGGATAAGAGAAAAAGGTCAGGTACCATCAATGTAATTTACCCATGTTGTATTGAGAGTTGACAAAATTAAACTCAAAATTAGCTAATTGAAAGAAGAAGAAAAAAGACCATCAAAATAAAATTGTGAGCTTTGAGTTTCTAATTTAGATTTGGGAATTTTCATTTCAATTTCCATTAATCTAGTCATCTCTCTGAACTTTGTGTTCAATCAATGTAATCATCTTTCAGTTTGAATTTCCAATTTCTTCATCAATCTAAACCTCAATTTTGAGCTCGGGATTTCAAAAAACTGTTATCTTTTGATTTCAACCTCTCTCTTTGTCACTGAAGAACCCTACATATAATTGAAATTCAATGGTTTTTCCAAAACGAAGCTAAAGTTGAAATAGAAGAGTAGAACTTTAATATTCATAAGAAAATAAGAACACTTGTGGTTGGTAGAAGGGTCATTTGCAAGCAAATTTCCTAAGTCATATAGACTAGCAATGTCTTAAAGGGTAATTTGCACATTTGCAAACAAATATAGATTTGGAGTTCTTGCATAAAATACATTTCAAACTCTTGCATAAATAATATAGGAAAAACTCGCAGTTGAGACCAAATAATTCTTCAAGATTTGGAGTTCTTGATTCGGATATGTCATATAGCAACTTCAACACATCTTTGCTATACAGATTTATCTATTTAGATATTTGTGACCCATATTATTCTTCTTTGATTTTGTATTCTAAATTAGTATTGAAATCCCTAATCTATAAAAGCCGATAGTAAATAGAAAGATTGAAGGGAAAAGGCTGTTTTGGTCATCTAAATATTTATAATTTGATATGGCAATTTTTTTAGCTAAAATTATTCCCTGGTCTAACCAGTAAGCTTGCCAGATATGAAAAAGTCGTCCGAAACAATAAAAAATAAAAAGTTGAAACACTAAAATAGCAAAATGAAAAAAGCACATGCACTAGTGGTATATTTTTTCCTTTCCTTTTCTAGTCTGATAGGTGTGAGCGGGGATTTTCGCCCCCACTCCCGGTGGAATGGTTCTTGCGACTTCGGCACTGTTTAGGCTCAGGGCCTTAGAGAACACGGACCTAAGTCCGGAGAAAATGGAGTCACCATCCGGACGGGCCGAGAAAAAAGAAAGGGGTGGATGACTCAATTCCTAAGGAATCCCCAACCCCCTAATGGGTTCGGAAAGTTGGGTATGTGTGGGGAATGTGAGAAATGGCCCAGTACCCCCACAACGCCCTGTTCATTGAAACCGGCCTCCTTTATAGGTCTTAATATTATAAAATTCTTAAGTATAATAACATTATCCATATTACACACAATAATTAAAAGAAAACATCATTATATTAAAATCAAAACAATGTCCAAACAAAACAAATAAATAGACACCCATCCGAAGATGGA
The DNA here is from genome assembly GCA_947685225.1 of Garcia nutans. Lineage (NCBI taxonomy): Eukaryota > Viridiplantae > Streptophyta > Magnoliopsida > Malpighiales > Euphorbiaceae > Garcia > Garcia nutans. Next base: position 40,339,568 of record CANTUV010000003.1, read on the forward strand.
AACATGCCCTTACATCCATGCCTAAATAGGACACCCACCGAAAGGTAGAAACATGCCCTTTACATATGTTCTAAAATAGAAAAGCAAATTAAATTACATGATATTTAACTAATGAGGTACCCACCAAGTGGAAACATACCTTTTACAACATTTGGAAATCTAAATAAATTGATAAAAGTAAATAATCATTCATCATAAATAAATTATTCATCAAAGGTATTAAATATCAATAAAAAGTAAATATTCATCCATGATAAATTAAATAAACTAGGCATAGAACTTAAATAAATTAAAGCATATAAAATAAATCAAAGCATAATCAAATATAGAATTGAATAAGACAAATAAAAATCTAAATTATAGCTATTGTTTCCATTTAGGATCCTTATTTCATGTGTTTAGGGCTTTGGGATTTATAGAATTAGGCTACTATGACTTTTTTAAGGAATTAAAATAGATTGAAGTTTTATGTTTTAAAAGATTGGTAAAGTTCTTTGATTAACCAAATTAGGGTTTGTGATGTAAAATCATGAAATTAAGGTTTTGGACACTTTAAAATACTTTTGATTTGTGGTTTTAAATTATGATTTCAAGCTTAATGTGTAAAATTAAAATATTTGTGTTTATATGATTTTTAAGGTTTTAAAGGATTAGGGTTTATAAAAAATTAGGGTTTAAGGCTTTAAAGGGGTTAGGGTTTTACTATTTTAGGTTTGGAGTTGAGTTAAGGTTTAGTGTTCTAAAATTAGGGTTTCGGTAGATGCATGAAGTTTTTAGGGTTTGAAAATCAATTTGATACTTTTATGAGGTTTTATGAAAATAAACAAACGGTTTAAAGTTTTTAAAAGCAAAAAAGAAGTTTTTAAGGCTTTTGGAAGGAAACAGAACACAAATTAAAGTTTTGATGATTTGGAAAGCAAATTAGAGTTTTGGGGTTTTGAAGAAACAAAACTAATATCTTTAAACTTTTGGAAAAATAAAGCAACGATTTAAGATTTTCATACTTTAGAAAAGGTGAATTGAGGTGATGAGGCTTTTAATTTAAAAGAAACAATTATGTGATCTAGCTACTGTGACAAAATAAAAGAAATTAAGAATTCAAACCTTATTTTGTAAGTTTCACCAAAAATTACTTCTTGGATGAACAAGGTCAAAGACAAGCCTTTTTGCCTTTGAATTGCTTGAATTCTTTTTCTGTTCTCTCAAAAAATCAACTTGATTCAAGCTTTTCCTTCACAGTTTCGGTTTCCACTTTTGATTTAGTTTCTGTTTGATTTTCTTCTTCTTTTTTTCCTCCTTTTTCTCTGTGTTATTTAGTCCATATTTATAGAAGTTTTTTATAGTTTTTTCCTAGTTACTCACGGCATACAATATTTAATAAGAAAAGGAAACCGAAACCTAATTGTATTAGGTTTCGAAAAATTTGCATCAGAAAATTTCGCTGGCAAAAAAAACTGCTGCGGAAAAATTGCGCTGGCAAAAAAACCTGCCGCAGTTGGCTGCGGCAGGGGGCGGGGAACGGCCTGCCGGCGAAATGGCGCACGGTCAAGCCCGTGCTGGTAGTTTTCGGTGACGATTTTTCCGTCGCCGATTTTTATTTTTATTTTTATTTTTATTTTTATTTTTATTTTTATTTTTATTTTTATTTTTATTTTTATTAATAAAAATTAGATAATAAAGCAAAAATTATTTAATTAAGATAACAAAAATTATTTTGGACCAATTAAAATATAAAAAATTATTTTGGACTAATTAAAATATATTGTACCGGACTGAGTCAAAAATTAAGGGTCTACAATAGGATTCTCATTTATTATATCTATTTCATCTAACTAAACAATAGAAATAAGAATAACTTATTTTTATTTTTATTTTCATCCTAAATTAAACATCACCTTAGTTGAGATGACAATTATTTGGTATAATTTCTCTTAGCCTTTGTTTAGATGAGAGTAAATAGAAGTAAAGGGAGAGAAAAGAAATTCAATTTCCCTCACTTTCTCTTGTTTGTTGTAAGAAATGATAGGGTAAAGAGGGGTAAAGGGGAGTAAATTTAACCTAAATTCAATTTCACCTCTCATTTACTCCCCTTTCCTTCATTAAAGTAAATTTAATTTTTCCTCTAATTTACTCTCATCCAAACATAGGCTTAGGGTCCCCACATCTTGTCCTAGGATAATTTGACACATTACAATTTGGTCAGCGAAAAAAATAGAGTATTAGTGTCTGAGCTTTTTCAGTTTTGTTATTTTGATATTTGGACCCTTTTTTTTGTCACCTTGATGCCTAAACTTCATTTATTAGTAATAAGTTGGTTGCTATGATGTATTTTGTGCTAACCGGAATGCTGACTAGATAGATTTCAAAAGATTAATGTGATATATATATTTTTAGCGAGAAAGTATCCAAAATAGCCTCAAAATTAGCTAGTAAAATGACTAAAAACCCATCAAATGAATTAATGAGTTTTGTTTTTTTGTTTTTATTCCAAATTCATTCGTTAACTATCTCATCTATCTCAATTTAGATAGTCATTCTAACCAATTTCCAGCTTCTTCATCTATCCAAGCTTAGGGCATGACCTAGGGATTTGAAACTAACCATGTTCATCTCTCACTTCGGGTTTAAATCTCTCTCTCTCTCTCTCTCTCTCTCTCTCTCTCTCTCTCTCTCTCTTCTCTCTCTCTCTTAATCAAGAACTCTACTCATGTTTAAGATTGACAGGTTTTCCAAAGGGAAGAAATTCAATATTCACAAGGAACATTGATTTTGATTTTTTATTTTCGAAGGAAAACAAATTCAATATAAACAAGAGTTTTTGAGTTGCCATGATATTGATATTGATTTTTAATTTTTGATTTTTAGTTGACATGAAATTTGGAAATTTTGATTTTTGCTTTTTTAATTGGTCTTTTTTCCACAGTGGTCAAATTGATTTTTATTGTGAGATGAAATTAGACCCCACAGATACCAAACAACATGATGAAATGAAATACCAAAATAGTAAAATTAAAAAAATTCAGACAACAATAATATATTTTTCTTTTGGGTGCCACTATAAGTTATAAAGACTGTCATTATTTACAAATATTCAAGAAATCATAATGTCTTGGTGTGGCGACATATCTCCTTAAGTCTTTGGATTCTCCTTAGTAATTGTTGAAAGAAATTTAATTAATTTTATTGTTATAATAAATCCAAATTAGAAATTGTAATTATATCAAAATCCTTGAAATAATATTTTGCTCTAATTTTAAAAATTATTTGCAATTATTAATTACATGATCAAATAACACCTATTATTTTTGTGATTGAGAAAATATATATATATTAAAGGATATGAATATCAGTTTAATGATGAGTGATTAAAATATTAGAAAAAAATATATTTTTAGTGTCTAAACTTTTCAATTTTTGCTATTTTAGTGTTTGAACTTTTTCTTTGGTTACTTTGGTGTTTTAGTTGGTAGTTTTAAATTGGGTGTTCCGATCGATTTGGTTTTAACTACCTTACTAAGTAATATTTGTGAGAGCAATTTCAATTGTCATGATCTTAGAAGAAGAAATACAAGGTTTGAACATTCTTAATGGATCAACTGTTAACCAAGGCCCAAAGAAGCGTGAAGCATATGAGAAAATGGTGAAAATGTAACTGTGGAGAGAGTTGGATGTGCTGAGGCAAGTGAAGCAAGTTGCTACTAAGTAGAAGAACTATAATGAAACGTGTAATTATTAGAGTGGCCTAGTTGTTAGTTTTGTTAGTATTCAACAAAAGAATAATAGAATAGAGAGAGAGAGAATATGATTGCCAATGATTGGATATTCATTATGGGAATATATTGTTACAACAAAATATATATATTGTACTAAAAAGTTAATTTTTATGAATGAAATATTATCCAATTGCCTACTACTATTCTAACATTCTTCTACTCTTTCCTCATCTGCTCTCTGGTTCTGCTTAGCTTCCTAGTCTCACTTCCTCTTATGCCATTATTATCAATTTTCATTTGAGTTATCCTTGCAACTCAGTGTTCATGTCACAAAAAAGTGAGAACTTTGTATCAGAGCCACAAATCCTTACCGAAGGTAATCCTACAATTGCCAGTTTGGAAGGTTGCAGCCATTGAAACCCATCAGATACAACAGATGGAAGAAAACATCCAAGTGATGGACCAACGAACCGAAACATTCATGAAGGAGGTCTATGAGTGTTTTGAACAAAAGAACCAGAAACTTAGATACCAATAATTAGCTCAAGCTTCCATTCAGAAATGAATGGACCAAATGGTGGAGCTAATGAGAATAGTTTCATCCCAATTGCAGTACAACCAATCAGCCCAAAATTCCCGAAACACCACTCCCCAAAATACCACTATAATAAGCCCTTAAAATATCAACCACCTTCAGTCCAACAATAACAGATTAACACCAACTCAAACATAAATACCACCTAACCCAGTGCACACTATCCATTACACCTAACACAATAACATCCAATATAGACCCAACCAACTCTACAATCCAGCAATGGCACTAAGAGTGCATGAGCTAGGATTCTTCCAAACCCGCACATCAACATCCAAACCAATACCAGCATGAATCAATCCATAATCAAAAACCACACAGTAACTGACACCAACCAAACCTGTTGTAAAAAATATGGAATCGAAATTTATTTTGTAACAAATTCAACTAGAAACTCAAATTTCTAATATTAATTTAAAATATTAAACCACTCTTACAATAAATAATAATCTCACAAAACACACATTTATTTCTCACCACTCTCTTCTATTCTCTTTTCCTTCTTTTTTCTTCTCAATTTTCTGCTCTTTTTACAAATGACTAATGGTCATTTATATAGCAAATGTTAACTTACTAATTTTGATAGTTTTCTATTTCTTGGTTGGCGTTTGTTTTTTTTTCTTTTTTTTTACTAATTTTTGGTTGATACAAATTTTACTTACTAAATTAAGAATTTAGTTTTTTTTTTCTCAACAAATTCCCCCCTTAAACTCAATTCTCTTCCATCCTTCATCCCAATCGCCACTTTACATTTTTCAAGTAGAACAGTCGGTAATGGTTTTGTGAATATGTCAGCCACTTGATCATGACTCACAATGTGACTCATTCTTACTCGTCCTTTCTTCACTTGTTCTCGAATGTAGTGGAACTTGACATCAATGTGCTTGCTTCTTTTGTGATGAACAGGATTCTTTGCTAGCTCAATTGCTGACTTGTTATCAACTCGAATCTCGATTGCTTCCTGTTGTTGAAGATTTAGCTCATACAACAGATTTCTAAGCCAAATTGCATGACACACGCACCATGACGCTGCCACATATTCTGCTTCACACGTTGAAAGTGTCACAATTGGTTGCTTCTTTGATTGCCATGTGAATGCCGTGTCTCCTATAAAAAATACATATCCCGATGTACTCTTTCGATCATCTATGTCTCCACACCAATCACTGTCCAAATACCCCACCAATTTATATTCTTCAGTCTTTGAGTAAAATAATCCGAGTGATTGTGTTCCTTGAATATATCGGAGAATTCTCTTCAATGCTTTCCAGTGTGTGTGGACTGGTTCTTCCATGAATCGACTTACTACTCCAACACTGTAGGATATGTCTGGCCTTATGCATGTGAGGTAACGAAGACTTCCCATAAGACTTCGATATTTTGTCGCATCTACTCAATTTCCGCCATCAAACTTTGAAAGCTTTTCACCTGGTTCCATCGGTGTTGAGACTGGATTGCAATCTGCCATGTTATTCTTTTTCAGGATATCTTTTGCGTATGCTTCTTGTGACACAAAGATTCCTGTCTTTCCTTGTTTAACTTCCAGACCAAGAAAATACTTCATCAAGCCCAAATCCGTCATGTCAAATTCTCGCTTCATCTCCTCTTTGAAACTTTCAATCATCTTGGCATCATTTCCCATAAAGATGAGGTCATCAACATAAAGAGCAACAAACATCAAGTTACCTTCTTTCTTCTTCACATATAGTGCATGCTCATACGGGCATTGGATGAACCCGTTCTCCTTGAAATACATATTGATGCGAGTATTCCAAGCTCGAGGTGCTTGCTTTAACCTGTAAAGTGCCTTTTTTAATTTCAGCACCTTTTGCTCCTTTCCGATTACTGTGTAATCGGGTGGTTGTTCAAGATAGACTTCCTCTTCTAGCATACCATTCAAAAATGCTGATTTGACATCCATCTGAAATATTGGCCACTCAAATTGTGCTGCTTGAGAGATTAGAAGTCGAATTGTCTCCATTCCTGCGACTGGAGCAAAAACTTCATCATAGTCAATTCCTGCCTTTTGTCTGTAACCCTTTGCAACAAGTCGTGCCTTGTATCGCTCAATCTTTCCTTGAGCATTCATTTTCTTCTTATATACCCATTTTACTCCAATGGGCTTACTTCCGTTTGGCAAATCTGTGAGCTCCCATGTCTTATTTTTCTCGATCGATTTGATCTCCTCATCCATCGCTGCTCACCATTTCTCATTCTTCACTGCTTCTTCAAAGCTTATGTTTTCAGCATCTGCCAGAAGACATACAAGATGCACTTCTGCTATGGAGTCATACAGATCATGCAGACTTCACATCCTTGGCTCAATTGGTTCCTCTTCATCATCAGTCGCTTGTGGACTCATTGCTTCTGGAGAAGATCTCCTCATTTGAGAACTCGATAATGGAATGCTTAATGATTCTTCTGTCTCCACTGCTATTTCCGCAGATTTATTCCAATCCCAATTGCTTGCTTCATTCACCTGAACATCTCGACTTACTATTACCTTTTGATTTATTGGATCAAGCAATTTATAGCCTTTGGTTTTCTCATCATAACCAATGAACACAAATTTCTTGCTTTTATCTTCTAGCTTTGTACGTCGTTGATCTGGCACATGTGCATAGGCTACACTGCCAAAAATTTTAAAGTGTGAAACTATTGGCTTTTGGCAACTCCAAACTTCTTGTGGAGTTTTATCTTCCAACTTCGCATGTGGACATCTATTCTACACATAAATTGCACACTGCACGACTTCTGCCCAGAATTTTGTTGGCATCTTCTTAGTTTTCAACATTGATCGAACCATGTCAAGAATAGTCCGATTCTTTCTCTCTGCCACACCATTTTGTTGTGGAGTATACGGTGCAGTTAGGAGCCTTCTTATTCCATACTCTTCGCAATAGCTCACAAACTCTATTGAATTGTATTCGCCACCTCTATCAGATCGTAATGCTTTAACAAACTTTCCAGTTGCCTTCTCTACCATAATCTTAAATCTTTTAAACACCTTGAATGCCTCTAATTTTTCTTTTAAGAAGTAAACCCAAGTCTTTCTGGAGAAATCATCGATAAAAGTAATAAAGTACTTTTTGCCACTGAATGACTCTAGAGTGATTGGCCCACAAATATCAGTGTGAATTACTTCAAGAAGAGCTTTTGCTCGATATTCTGTCTTCTTCTTAAATGAGTTCCTTGCATGTTTTTCAAAAACACATTCCTCACAAAATTTCTCTGTATAGTCTATATTTGGTAGTCCATGCACCATCTCCTTCTTTGATAACTTTTGTAATCCACCATAATATAAATGACCAAATCACAAATGCCATAAAGAAGATTTGTAATCAACATTAATTTGCATGCATCTTTCCTTGACATACATGAGGTTAATTTTGTACATCCGATTTTTTGCCATCTCGACTCGTGCAACTAGGCGACCATTCTTGTCTTTTAGTTGAAGATCTCGATCTTTCATCAACACGGAGTATCCTTTCTCCATGAGTTGTCCCATGCTCAAAATATTGTTTTTGAGGTCAGGTACGTAATAGACATTCTGAATTAATCCTTTCATATTATTCTTTTGCTGATAGGATATTGTACCTAGACCTTTCACCTGGATTTTAGACTCATCTCCAAATGAAACGTGCCCATCAATGATTTTCATTTCTGTGAATACATGCTTATGACCACACATATGATTACTTGCAGCAGTATCGAGATACCATATTATCTCATTATTGGTACTCTCATTATCATGGGCCATCATGAGAAGTCCATCATTGGATCCTTCTTCTGTGACTAAATTAGTGTTTTCTTCAACTTTCTTTTTCGCGTAGCACTCTTTTGCATAGTGCCCAAACTTGCCACAGTTATAACAATTATTAGAGTTGCAGTCCTTTGCATAGTGACCAGGCTTGCCACATTTGTAACACTCAATATTTGAGTGATTTATCCGACCACCTCTACCACGTCCTCGGCCTCGGCCTCTCTAATTTTGTTGGCTTGTCTGCCCATTTCCTCTATAATAGTCATTTTGACCACGACCTCTACCACCATGAACATTTCCACGACCTCTTCTGCCTCGTCCTCTTCCTCGAGAGTTTTGAGAATAAAATGCTTTTTCATCTACAATTGTTGCCTTTGTTTGAAGAGCCTCTTCAAGAGTCTCCTCCTTCTTTTTCTTCTTACGTTGTTCATGTGCTTCAAGAGAACCAGCGAGCTTATCAACTGTTAATGTGGTGAGATCCTTTGACTCTTCGATAGCGCACTCAACATTTTCAAATTTATCTGTCAATGATCGTAGTATCTTCTCCACAACTGGAGAATCATTTAATGTCTCACCATTTCGCTTGAGTTGATTCACCACGGTTTGAACACGTGTGATATAAGTTGATACATCTTCTGACTCCTTCATCTTCATGCCTTCGAGCTCACCCCGAAGCGTTTGTAGGCGAACTTGCTTGACACGATCAGCTCCTTTGAACACTTTCTCTAAAGTATCCCACGCTTCTTTTGAAGTTGTCGAACTGGCAATCTTCTCAAAGCCCGACTCATCTACTGCTTGGAATAGCAAATAAAGAGCAGTTTTATTTTTTGCTCGTGTCTCTTTTAACGCCTTTAGTTGGTTTGCAGTCATGCCTATAATATCTGTTGGCTCGGTAAAGCCTATCTCAACTATCTCCCATACATCCTGTGCACCTAGTAATGCTCGCATTTGTATGCTCCAATTATCATAATTCAACTTTGTAAGACGTGGCAGGGGTATTTGTCCCAACGCGCTTCCTGAATTTGCCATAGCTCTGATACCAATTTGTTGTAAAAAATATGAAATCGAAATTTATTTTGTAACAAATTCAATTAGAAACTCAAATTTCTAATATTAATTTAAAATATTAAACCACTCTTACAATAAATAATAATCTCACAAAACACACATTTATTTCTCACCACTCTCCTCTATTCTCTTTTCCTTCTTTTTTCTTCTCAATTTTCTGCTCTTTTTACAAATGACTAATGGTCATTTATATAGCAAATGTTAACTTACTAATTTTGATAGTTTTCTATTTCTTGGTTGGCGTTTTTTTTTTTTTACTAATTTTTGGTTGATACAAATTTTACTTACTAAATTAAGAATTTAGTTTTTTTTTTTTCTCAACAAAACCATCACTATATTACATCCACATTAGCTGGGATTACAAGGGCATTTGCCTAAAATAGAATTGAATTAGTTTGATGGAATAAATCCACAATTGGGGATTAGAAAATGTTTCAGGTACTTCCAATTATATGGAATTCTAGATGAACAAAAATTGAGTATTGCCTTAATCTATTTTGGAGAGAAGGTAGACACTTGGTTTTAAATATGGCAAATGCAAATCCTGATTTGGACTGAAATACCTTTATAGAGGACTTATGTGCTTGATTTGGTGAACTCAAAGCAGCAGACAAGGTGGAGGCATTTAACAAAATGAAGCAAAAGGGATCATTGAGGAGTATCAAGAGTGGTTTGAATAGATGAAATCTCTAATGCTAAAGTACCACTCTTGGCTTGATGAAACTTACTTGGTTTCAAGCTTTGTCAATGGCCTGAGCAATGAGCTTAAATCGATGATGAAGATGTTTAAGCCAACGACTCTCACTCAAGCATGTGAGCAAGCCAAATTACATGAAGAGTTTATAGATGTAATGTTTTGAAAGAAAAACAATCCTATGACCTCCACTGGATTTTCTTATACACTATCGAGACTCACAACAAATCTTCCTCAACCCATTGGAAATATTAATACCAAAATGAAAGGGAAGATTGAAATCCCTAACTAAAAAAAAACAAAGAGCAATAAATTAGCAGATATATCTAAAGCCTATAACACCCTTATACCATATATACATACAATACATACATTCCGCATATATAAAATACGCATATAGACAACGAGAATGTCACATTTTCAGTCCTTTCAAAAAATTTTATAATTTCAATAGAAATATCTTAAACCTTAAATTGTAGTCTAATACATAAATAACAATATTCATTAGTAGTTTAAATAGTAAAAATACTTATTTTAATGAAAAATTTATGGGAAAAATTGCCAGAAATTTATCTATAATTTAGATATTTTTAAAGATCAATTACACAACCTGCATAAAATATAATACTCTCAAATAAAACACATTCACCCAAACTCTAATACTCCTCAAAATTTCTTCCAACTCCCAAACATGTATTTTATGTAACAAAAAATATAAAAATATACCAAATAAATGCCTTTAGTCCAAAAACTTTATAATTTATATCTTTTACAAATATACAAACATAATTTACATACTTAAGGCAAATATTCACAAAATTTAAAATATTTACATGAAGTGCAGCTGGCTTTGGTCCGTGGTAGCCAATCCCAACTCCAAAAGCAAACAATCACAATTTAGACCTTACTAAGTCTAGCAGAACTCTCCGGAATCTTCGAATCAACGTTGCCACATGATCGATGAATCTCAATCGCGTAGCGATACATACTTTGGTACAACAATAAATGACATTATACATGCAATGTCATAAATGCACTATACTATAAATGTCAAGTAACAAATATATACTTTTATCAACATATCAATCATCCACACACATCGGGTCCAAAAGTCCTTATACAATAGTCTAGTTCAAAAAATATTGTCGTAGGCTAACTCAATCATCTGTGACACTAGTGTGTCTCACCCGAAGAAGTACCAAACCTTTGACACCAACATGTCTCACCCGAAGGCATAATAAATCTATGATACCAGCATGTCTCACCCGAATACGCAATAACATCCAATAATAATATTTTAAAACTATACTCTATATAAGGTAATGCAATCACATTTCTCATATTCCATTTTTTTCTTATTTGTCCGTATTTCATCCTTTTTTTTTAATTTCCTAATCATAATCAACAGCATCATCATGTGTAATGCAAATGTGGCTTACTACCACATTTTAGTGCACAATTTGCACTTTTCACAATTTACACATAATATTACCATTAGCCATTAAGCCATAAACAATACAAATCAAACATTGCTATTTCAAAAAATTTTGTACACAAACAAAAACCATTGTTCAAGTGTAACACATTCACCGTATGCAATGTGTTATACTCAAAATCAATGCAAACAATGACATGAAGTGCCAAAATATGTACTAACCTTAGATTTCACCACTTCTAAGTTAAAAAAAAAAAAAAAAAAAAACCACTTCCTCAATATGTCCTTCACCACTAGGGTTGGATAATTTGCTTATACTCAATGTCTATTCAAAATATGAATGTTTACAATTATTTAGAATCACATTTTAAGGCATTTCAACCATTAAACACTAATTAGACAACATTCTCACTAATTTTTAAACTTTTGTCCTAAGTCTCTTTAATTTTGGAAATCCATTCAATTCAATTCTAATTCGTATTTTAAGTTTATTTCTATCATTAAAATCATATTCTAACGCATTTTAAACAAATAAATCCCATTAACACCTATTCTTAATAAAAATTCCATCAATGCCCTAAATTCTCTTATTATCTCATCCAAACTCCCACCAAACATAAACAAATACATCATCTAACCTTAAAATCAACATCCTCACATCAAAATAACTTCATTCCATATTATTTAAACAATTACCCTAGCCTTCTTTAGAAATTGGAATTTTACATAATTGAAATATTAAAGAAAACTACTTTAAAATTCAACTTGCCTCTTTGCAAAACCTCCAAAATTATCCATGATTCCTTGAATTTTCTAAGAAATTTGATATGTTTGAAGATGAAGAATATTCCTCCACCCTCCTTCGATGGTTTAGCCAAAACTTTAAAGAAGAAGAAGAGAAATTTTTTTTCTCTTCCTTTCTTAACCTTACATGTATAATTAATTAATTAATTAATATTTAATATTTATCTTTTCTTTATCTTCCACCACCAAAAATAAATTAAATTTTTTATTTTTTTATTTTTATTTTTATTTTTTTACCTTTTAATCTACTTTTGTCTTTTAGTTAAATTTTATATTTTAGTTGTGTCGCATATACCTAATATATACATTTCACATTTTCTCACTTTTAAAATCTTATTTAACCCTTCAAATTAATTATTTAATTAAATTAAATTTTATGTTAGTAAATTTTCGAATGTTACAAAATCCCAAACATTAGCTCATACCCTAAACGTAATCCCAGTTAATGTTTCAAGTATGGGGATTGCTATTTTATGAGGCACATTTGCAAAACCAAACGACTCAGGGTTTTGTCTAGCATGGGGGATGAACACAAATTGATGGATGAAGAAATTAAGAATGAAGGAGATAGTGAGGATAGTGTGGAGATTTCGATGCATGCTATAGAGGGGATAGAAGCAGCCAATTCCTTAAAAATCAAGGGGTTGGTTAAAGACCCAAGGTTATGGTTTTGGTTGACAATGGAAGCACCCATAGCTTTGTGAATGCCTCAGTTGCTAAAGAATTAGGGGTAAATATTATGAAGGCCAAGACCTTTTTGGTGACAATAGCAAATGGTCAAACAATGGTAAGCCGTTCTTAGTGCAAAGAGTTCAAATGGTGCAGGAATGGCCAAGGATTCAAATTTGATTTTAGGGTTTTGAATCTACGAGATCATAACATGGTAGTAGAGGTGAATTGGATGAAAGCCAATAGTCAAATAATGTTCAATTTCATCAAGATAGCATTGACGTTTAAGAAGAATGAAGAGGAAATTGAGTTGAAGAGTTTTCAAGGCAATGGGATATTGAATGAATTATCAATTAAAGGACTTCTTTAGACACGATTCACCTGTTAACAATATGTTGTGTTTCAACTAATACAAATAACAACATAGAGCATCTGACCAAATTGAAAGTTACCAACCCTCAGTTGGATTTTAAACAATTAAAGAGAGCCATGCGTGAACCATGCGTGAAGCACCAGTGTCAACTCTGCCAGATTTCTCACTGCCTTTTGTGATTGAAGCAGATGCTAGCATTAAGGGGATGAGAGCAACATTAATGTAGCAAAACAAGCCAATTGCATATATCAACAAAGCTTTCAGCCCTAGAAATCAAAACCTCTCCATTTATGAGAAAGAATCCACGACTATTCTCTTCGTTGTAGATAAATGGATACATTACCTAGAAAATTCTTAGTTTCTCATCAAAACCGACACTAAAGTATTAGATACCTTTTGCAACAGAGGATTAACACCTTCATTCAACAAATAACCAAGCTTTGGGTTTGGATTATGGCATACTGTATAGAAAAGGTATTGATAACAGGGTGGCTAATGCTTTGTCATGCAAAAAGTGGATTAAAGAAGAAATGGCTAATTATTATACTTCTGTATCGGTGGTGGTTCCATTATGGCTTAGGGTAGTGATGAGCATCTATGAAACAAATACTAAATGCTAGGAATTTATGAAAGCCTTAATGGTTGACTCAGGAGCCAAACCACCCTTCATTTACAACAATGGATTACTGAAATATAAAGGGAGACTAATGATAGGCAACAGTGGAGAGCTTAAAAAGAAAATTATGGCAGCAGTTCCTAACTTTATTGTTGGTGGTCGTTCTGGGATCATGGGAACTTACCAAAGGTTGAAGGCACTTTTTTTTTTGGGAGAAAGATGAAGCAGGAGGTTTATGAATGGGTATCTCAAATGAGGTTTGTCAAAGGTACAAAGGAGAGAATGTGGCCTATCCGGGATTGTTATAGCCACTTCCATTACCTTCAAGGACCTGGGAATCCATCTTTATGAATTTTATTGAACAATTGCCCAAATTAGAGAAAAATGATACAATTTTGGTGGTGGTTGGCAGATTATCCAAGTGTTCTCACTTCTTACCCGTGGCACATTCGTTTTCAGCCTAAAAATTTGCACAACTCTTCCTCAATCAGATATTCAGATTATATGGATTACCAAAGGAGATCATCAGTGATCAAGACGATCCTTACAAGCTGGCACTCTCACTATAACTACATCACAAAATTACAAGTGAAGCACAGTAAAAAAAGGAGTGGTTGAACAATCAATTGATACAAACACCAATTATACAACATAGGCTGATTGAGTTGAAAGAACCCATTTGAAAAAATAATAATCCTTATAGCACCAAAAATACTTACTCATGGGTTAAGACAAGATACACAAAATTAGAAAGGCAAATCCAGGAAAAAAATAATAATAAATGGCAAAAACGAGAAAAGACAGGCTATACCTGGAATAGTATTGCTCTAATTTTGTAACTGCTGTTGATCCTAGCTAAGCTTGTTTGTAACATGTTTTAAATCTCACCATTTTAAAATAATTTTTTTTACCCAATACTTAAAAAAATAATAAATAGTAAAACGAATACAATAATACTCTTGTAGCGTCCGACCACAACGAATTGCCATATTTACGACCTATTACGGAAGCCAAATAAATTTACTTCCCAAAGATCAGAGGGATCCGGAACTTGAGTACATGACTTGAGAGAATGTGTGGTGGTAAAATTAGAAACCATAAACTTTAAACTTGAAAGAAAAATGAACTCAATGCGTACAAAGATTTTATTCTTCTAAGGGTAAAACTGTAAAAGCCAAATTTGATTCAATCATCTTGCGTTAAACATTCTGTTGTACAACTTTACCGAACAACAATAAATTTCATTTTCAAGGGACATTCTGGATCTCCACAAGCCACGGACAAATTTTGTTCCATCCAAGTTTTCATGTGGGATAGAGATCGACTTTCAGCAATCATGTCGCTCTTGCCTTGTGCGCCATCTCCTCTGAATGCTCCCATAGCCTGGTATGTACACAACAAGACAGAATTTTCTTCCTCATTTAGTGTCATTATATCTCTAATTACATTGCTTGAAATTGAACCCGATGTTCCAGAAGATCTGACAAAACACCCCTCATCTTGTCGACAGAAACAGGTTTCAGAATTACACCATCCATGCCAACCCTCGTGCAGTTTTCCTTTGTAACCTTGTTTGTGTTTCCAGTAAGTGCTACTATTAATGGCCTTTCATGACGTTTTGTGAACTTTTCATGTAGGCGGATTGCAACTTCAAAACCATCAGGCACACACACATCCATGAATACTACCTTGTGGTCCTGAGAAACCACTCTTAAACATTCATCACTGGAGCTAACAATTGTCACATCACACCCCAAGTGCACAAGAAGTCCTTTAGTCACCATCCTACTAACCCTGTAAAACACAAACAAGTTTGGTGTTCAGTTAATTCACATCAAGAAAAATTTGCTCTTCTTTGAATATTGTCATATGTTGCAAGCCTTGGCTATATTTTTAAAAATTTTATACACATCATTATGTCAAATTCAAACTGCCATATAGGAAATAAGGCCAGCCATTGCAAGTTTACCACTATACCAACAAAGATAATTAACTGTTCTTTTCCAGGAAAATTTAATGGTAACTCTGTTCATGATTCACATGATTCTTGGTAGGGAAGCAACTACTAATTTTTCAAAAACATCAGGCCCTACAGCATTATGGAGCGCAAAGGCTAGTTCTCATTGCAACAGGACAGCAATACAAGGTTTAGATGGAAGAAATTTCACATTTTAAGAAAAAGCCCCACACAATAAAAAAAAACAAAAACAAAACTTTAATCCCAAATTAATTGGAATTGGCTAATGGATTCTTCTTTTCCATTTTGTTCGGTTGAGGGCTGCCCCTTCTGATAAATGCAAAATAGTAAGATCATTTTGGACAACTTTTATCCAAGTTAGTTTAGGTCAGTTTCTGTCTCTCCCAGCTATTTCTATTTTAACTTGTTCAGTTTTTTTGACTGGTGCATCCCTAAGTCTTCGTTTCACGTGATCAAACTATCTCAATCTATGCTCTCTTATCTTATCCTCAATAGACGATATTCCCACTTTTTCTTTAATACACTCATTAAAAATTATATCTATCCTAGTATATCCGCACATCCATCTTATCATTCTCATTTCAGCAACATGCATCTTACTGTTGTGTTGTCCTTTCACTGACCAACACTCACTACCATATGTCATCACAAACCGTATTGCAGTGCGGTAGAACTTTTCTTTCAATTTAACTGGCATCTTTCAATCACATAACACTACTATAACACCCCTCCACTTCATCTAACCAGCTTTGATCTTGTGACTTATATCGTCTTCACAGTCCTCATCCTCTTGAATAATAGAGCCAAGGTACTTAAAATGAGTACTATGAGGCACTATCACTCCATCTAAAACAACTTCGGTCTCTTCCATTCGCATTGTTAAATCTACAATATATATACTCAATATTAGTTATACTAAGCTTAAAACCCTTTGATTCCAAAATACTTCTCTATAATTTCAACTTTTAAATTACTCTTGCATAAGTCTCACCTATTAACACAAATATCATTCGCAAACATCATACACCAAGGGATATCATTATGTATATACCTTGTTAGCTCATCCATGATTAAGGTAGAGAGATTAGGGCTCAAAGCTGAACCTTAGTGTAATTCGATAAAGACAAAAATCCCTAAAATTCCCTCCAGCCGTACGAACACTAGTGATAGCTTCCTCATACATATCTTTCAAAACTTGGATATACCTTGTAGATATCTTTCTATGCTCTAGGACCCACCATAAAATGCCTTTAGAGACTATCGTAAACCTTCTCCAAGTCAATGAAAACCATATGTAAATTATTTTTCATCTTTTTATACTTTTCCATCAAATTTTTAATAAAGATAGCTTCTATAGTTGATCGGCCATACATAAAACCAAACTGGTTTAGGGAGAAACAAGTATATAAACATAAACAGTGTTTCACAACTCTCCCCCATAATTTCATAGTGTGACTCATAAGTTTTATACCTCTGTAATTTTAGCAATTTTGAATATCACATTTATTCTTAAAAATAGGTATCAAAATATTGTCTCCATTCATCATGCATTACCTTTGAACTTAAAATCTTATTAAATAAAGCCGTCAACCACACAACTCCTACATCTCCAAAACATTTCCACACCTCAATGGATATTCCATCTGATCCACAAGCTTTACTGAATTTCATTCTTTTTAAAACTTCCTTTATTTCAAAAAACATAATTCGTCTAGTATACTGCACATTTTTGTAGGCTGTCATCCACACCATCAATATTTTCACTACGGTTATCATTAAGGAGATCCTCAAAAAAGCTTCTCCATTTTTCCTTAATATCTTGTTCTTAGACCAAAACCTTATTCTTTTCGTCTTTGATGCACTTAACTTAGTTTAAATCTCAACACTTTCTCTCTTATTTTAGCCAATTTATAAATCATTTTTTCTCCTTCTTTTGTCCTAAGTTTTTCATACAAACTTTTCAAAGATTGTGCTCTTGTTTGCCAAACTTCGTTTTTAACATCATTTTTCACTTATTTGTAATGCTCAAAAGCAACATTATCACTACACTTCGGCAAGCTCTAATACTAGTCCTTTTTATTTTGTATTGCTTTTAGCACTTCCTCATTTCACAACCACGGCTCCTTCGAGGAATGACCACACCCTCTAGATTTTCTAAGTACCTTTTTAGCTAGTCTAATCATTGTAAACATGTCCACCCACATATCATTTGATGACATATTCATATCCACCTCTCAACCTCCAACTTGAACCAACTCATCCTTAAACATCAACCATTTTCCACCATTTAAAGTCCACCATCCAATCTTAGGGATTCCATTTCTTCTTGGCTTACTTCCCAACCTCTTAATCTTGACATCCAAAACTACTAACATGTGTTGAATGGTCAAAGCCTCACCCGGAATAACCTTGCAATTTTTACATCCGGTTCGATTAGCCTTCCTTGTAAGTATCAAGTCAATCTAGCTTCTATTTTGCCCACTTTTAAATGTTATTAGATGGAATTCCCTTTTTATAAAGTATGTGTTTGCTACAATCAAACCATAAGCTATAGCAAAATCAAAGATAGCCTTGCCCTCTTCATTTCTAGCTTCGAAACCATAACCTCCATACACATCCTCAAAACCTACTCCATATTTTCCTACATGTCCATTTAAATCTCATCCTATAAATATATTCTCATCATTTGAGATCCCTTGCATGAGCTTATCCATATCCTCCCAAAATTTTTACTTGCTCTCCCCCATCTAATTCAACTTGAGAGGCATATGCACTAACTTAGTTGATAATCTCCTTGTATAACACAAGTTTTACTGAAATGATTCAATCACCTACTCTTTTCACTGCTATAACCGTCTCCTTTAGATTACGATCCAAAATTATACCTACTCCATTTTTATTTCTATTCGTTCTTGTATACCACACTTTATACTCTGCATTCTCAACTTCTTTACCCTTTCCTCCAACCCATTTAGTCTTCTGAATGCAAGCAATGATAATTTTTCTCCTCTCCATAATATCGACAAAAGTTCCCTCAACTTACCTATAAGAGATCCAATATTCCAAATTCTTATTCTAATCTTACTTTTCACTTGTTCTTTCTTATGTTTTTTTCTATATAAGCCTTTACTATCATTTGAACATGTATCTCTCGTATTACTTGCATTTTAGACTTTCTTTACCCACACATCCTTGATGTGAAAACCCTTACTTATTTAGCACTATATTCGGGCGCCGACACCCTTGCCTATTTCTTACTACACCCGGATTCCGATGCAACACGTTGCAAGTAAGGGACGCTCCAACGATAATATCATTAGAATCCATATCATGAGATGTGACAAAATTTTACGTTAGCTGTCACCTACCGCAACCCTTCTCTTTTACTCGGGCTTGGGACCGGCTATGCACAAGGAACTCATATATAGGCAGAGTTGCACACAAAAAAAAAACCCAAAAATGAACACAAAAAGAAGAAAACATACAATGAATTTTGAGAAGACAAGTGCATATTAGTGTTTTTCTACTTCATTCCCACTTCTCTAACCTTTTCCTTTCCCAAGGTTGATTGCTCTTTTCTTTTCTTGTTTCTAAGCAAAACAATGGATGGCTAGAGGAATTCAGAGCTATCTTCATCCTTTTTCTAGATTCCAGGCATGAACCAATAAAGCACAAGAGTCTAGTGATTCATATTACAAGAACCAATATTACAGAATCATACATTTTGGTGATTGATTGTTATCATCATAGAGTTTAAATATCCATAGTAAAGTATCAAAACATGGACACTCTTTAGATTGTCATTTATCCACATTTCATGATAAGAAAATGAACAAACACAATTAAAAAGTCCAAGAATATGTATTGACTAAAAATCTTTCATGACAATTGGAGATAGATATTCGATAAGGCACGGGCCAATTACATCCCTATCCTACTTTTTCAGAATGTCATATCCCATGTCTTTCCAACATTCTAGGTAAACATAAGTTATAGATTTCTCCATGAATACATTATATCCATTAAAGCTTAAAATCAAATTCAAACTCCTAAAGTAGCAAAATTGATTTTTAAATCCCTTATACACACACCAAACAGCTCACCACAAGATAATATGTTCCAATTCAATGTGTTCTCTCCATTTAACCCCCAATATTGATTCCAAGCCTTGCTTCCATCCGTTAGCTTTCATATTCAAAACTGCAATTTCTCTTTAGGATCTATCTCCATTATCATTTGAATTTGGCACTGAAGATTAACATAGAACCCAAACCCTAAAAGTCATTGCCTCAACCATCTCCATTGATGGTTGCCTCACAATTAGGATGAACAGTGACCAAGCTCAATTCTTTCATGAATAACGGCGATCAACTCTTGCTAGATAGGTAAACTACAGTTCCACTCTCAATCTAGTGATTGAATGCTTTTATTCTCTTCAATTTTTCTTTAATCAAACTCAATATCTTGTTATTTGCTCTCAAAATCATCTTTTATCAAATACCTAAAAGACTCATCATTTCGTCATTTGCAAATCTATTTTATCTTTAATATAATACCTAGAGTTCTCCCACATGATATTGAAGCCCCCTCAATTAAATTAGTGTCCATTTACTCTAGTATCATAACTTCTTTTGTACAGATGAAGCAATCTCTGGCCATGTCACATATATGCAGGTACCTTTAAGTTACACTGGACATACCTATTAAAGAATATATTGTTATTAGTAATCATATATAGATACGAGTCTAAGCCCGATCCTTGGAATGTTGTAGCTGATGTTCCAGAGGCAAGTTTTGCATATAAATAAATTAATAATTAATAGTTTGAATCTACCATTTTCAAGTAAGTGAAATGCCATGATTACCTATTTTCTACTGTTTTGAGTTAGATTCTTGTTAAGGCTACACAGCCAAATGAAAGGTCTCTTATAGCCTCATAAAGACTATTAATTTAGAAGTTCAAGTTTATATCTTTAAGCCTATGACCATCTGTTTTTGGTAGTTCTATTTATTTACTTGTCCTTGGGAGATGTGACTAGCTACATACAATTCCCAATAATTTATTGTTTCTCATATGTCAACTTGTAGTTCCTAACTGCATATAAGTTGATGCTTGGTCTTACTTTGGTTGGATTTCATTTTTGTACGAGGCTTATATCAAAATCTCATAGTCACGTGTCACCAGTGCATTTGCTAATAACAATAGCTCATCTTCAAGGTAGTTGAATAGCATAGTTTACCAAATAGTTAATAAGGTTCTTGCTATATTTATAAACGCACTAGTGTTGTCCTTGCTCATGAGTAATCTCAAGCTTCGATTTGTTTATGGAACTTAGAATGTTAAACAGTATCTTTAAGTGTAATTGGTTTTCAATTGGAGTTGGTGACAAGTCATGCTATCTTTCATATTTGTCTATATACTAATAGTTGTATGCCAAACGGAATGGTGGAAGACGACAATGAAAATGAATGTAAACGACATGAAGTTCATTTTATTTTGGTGATATTTCATACATCAATCTTGAGAAAACAAATTTAAGCATATGTAAGCTTGTTCCTTTGCCAAAATTCTTCCAATAATCATTCCATTACTAGTTGATTGGAAACTTCCACTTGTTCTCTTACTTTTCTCATGAGGAGTTTTAACACTTGATCCAATCACAACTAAGAGCTTTTAGTTTGTTCATGGAGAGCAATGATAGGGTCTAGCTAACTTTTTTTTATTTGATTATGTCCTCTTATTGTCATAAATAAGAGGGCGTAATAAAATAGAATAAGATGTTAATAATTAGATTATTGTACTATTTCCGGTTATTATTATATTTGTACAACGTACATCAACATATTTTATTAACAAAATAGAAAATTTATGTTGAGAAGTGTTGGTTATTCATTAACAATACCATTTTTGCTTAATGTGAGCGAGGGACTAGGCACAGGTACCTTGCCTAGACCACACCCATGCAAAGCGCAATCTTAGCAACTGTGCCTAGGCCCTCAGTCACAGTCCTAGAGCTAGGTGGCCTAATTTTTAAAAAAAAAATTGCCTATTTTAAAAAAATTTTGGGTCAATATTTTGAACATTGAGTATTCCTTACTCAAAACTAATGCAAAAGGGGAACTTTTGAGCTTTCTGGTTCCAGCTATTACCACTAAATTTCACATAAAAAAAGGCCTAACGAATTGAAAATTTCATCTTTTGGTGTGCTCTTTTTTTAAAATCAATGATAGTAGTGTTTTGATGTTCTTTTATTCATATATATGTCAAAAATTCTGATTTTTAGAATTTTTAACAAAGTTGTCTCTTGTATTGCTGCTCTTTGCTGAAATTTACAAGTATGTAGAGTTTGTTGATTTAAGATTTGTCTTACATATGTTCAGTTGATATTTCATGCTAAAATGCATGTGAATATGTGATTAGCATCTATTTTATATTTATTCAACTAGGAAATATATATATTGTTTCCCCTGAGGCCCTTAACTAAATAGAAAAATACTACAATGTTGTTTAATGATATCATCCTTTTTTTATGACTTCTTGTATGGCTAAAGGGAATGATATCGACCACTTTTGTTTAGTTTAAGAAGGCAGAAGGTAACAACTGTCTTCTTTTATTAAGCTTTGAAGAATGAGTGCCTGCCTCTTATTCTTTAAACTTACAAGACAACTATTGTCCCCTATTAACAATTACAGAGGAGAAGATCATTCCCAACTAGATTGATAACAATATCTAACTTAGATATAGCGGTCATCCCCATTTACTCTATTCATGAGGATAAACCCCTATTTCGAACTATTATGAACATGTAGTTTCCGTTTTTAGAGACAACATTCATTTAATGCTCCTTATGGCTTTAGGGGGATCAAAGCTAAAGGGACAACTCATTGGGACAACCAAAACAGTCCATTATGCACTTTGGGTATTATTATAGAGGATAATCTTTGTCATCCCTAAAGTGTTAGTTTGTAAAGTGACTATAGGTATAAGGAAAATAAACCCATGTAATCTAAGCTTAGAGACAATTAATTTTTTTACTACTAGCCTGCCATTCTTTTCAAAGCCCACTAACATGTATTCTGAAATTTATTTAGCTTCCAAACCATATCACAATTAACTGCTTGAGGTCTAAAGAGAAGAGGCATATTATGTTATTTGCAAAGCTCAGTTTCCCTCTAGATTTAACCAACACAAATAAGGTTTAATTGTAACTTGCCCAACAAATGAGTGATGATCTTTGGTCTTTGATCTCTAAGCTAAATTTGTTACTAATAGAATATACATGAAAGCACAAATGTGGAGGGAAGTTTTTGAAGATATGCAATTAAACATCAAAATATTGACCAAAGAGAACTTCTATAATATATTGATAGAACCTAAAAAAAGAGTCGCTAAACCAATTCTTATAATTTTTTTCCTGCTAAAAAACAAAATAATGCATTATTATTATGTTGTAGTACAAAGACCTCCTAAGTTCCTAACTTATGCAGAATACATATCATGTGATATTAGGGTTTCACAAATCTATGTAAAGTGAAATAGAGGGAATGTCATTTCTGTCGTCGGTTTTCCATTCTCTAATAGTTAACCAATATTCAAAAAGAAACAAACTAGCCACAAGCCACTAGCCCTCATGAGCTAGCTAATCATACACAGGATGATAAGTTTGCAATGTTACTAACCCGTTTTCATCCATTAGAAGAACTTTAAGCCCAGAGAAACTTGTCTGTCCATGATTTGCCAACCCCTTAGGCGCGAAAGGATGCTTAGCATCATTTAAGCCCTCAAGGATCCCAAGTTTTACCACAAAGATAGCAGTGCATCCCTTACCAAGACCTTCACTTTCAATCCAAATGTGTCCTTCCATAAGATTTACAAATCTGCAAGCATGCAAAAGGTAGCATAACTATAAATAAGAACCGAATCATTCGCATAAAATCCTTATAATTAAAACTGATTACATCATCTGAAAAGTAAAGCAATTGTTGACTATAAAATATAGTAAAAAGGGGATAAAAAGATTACCTCTTACAAATTGCAAGGCCAAGCCCACTGCCACTGGAATTTCGGGTTGCCAATTGACTTTGTGCAAATTTAGTAAACAACTTAGGAATATCTTGGGGATTGATTCCTATTCCTTCATCTTTAACCTATGTCAGAAGACAATAGCCATAAATGTCAACTTCTAGTATTAAAAACTCGAGGCAGAGGATATGATTGACACTCAAGCTACCAACCTGTACTCGCAAATAGAACTGATTGTCACTTGGTGTGGGAAAAAAATCAGGAAACCGAGGATCTCTAAGAGATTCTGGCTTAGCAACAAAAGCAATGATTGAGATGTTGCCATCTTTTGAGAACTTCACAGCGTTGCCAACAACATTTAAAATAGTTTGCATAAGGCGTTTTTCATCACCAATGGCATATTCTGGCAAATCTGGAGCCAAAGTTAATGTAATAGGCAACTTTTTAACAGATGCAATAGGCTTGATCAAGTTAAGAACCTGCAATGGACAAACAAATACTTAATTTGAACTAATGCACCCAGAAATTTTACAATTTCAAATACATCCCACAATTAAATTTCAGCACTAAAGCAATATACTCTACCTCCCTGAATACAGCATGAAGATTAAAAGTTCCTAGGTCAAGCTGAAGGCTTCCATCTTCAAGCCTTGAAAGGTCTAGTACATCATTTATTAGAGTAGCCAAGAGGTTACTACTCTTAAGAATTGTCTCAACCATCAAGCGTTGCTCAGGTGTCAGCTCCGTCTCTTGCAGCAAGGAAGAAAGGGCAATTATTGCATGCATGGGGGTTCTCATCTCATGGTTCATGACCGCCAAGAAATCATTGCGAGCACGGATAGCTGTTTCTGCTTCCCTCCTTGCATGATCAAGCGCAACATTCTGCTCCATAAGAAGATCCCTTGCCCTCATGGACTCTTCCAAGATAGCAGCATGAGATAGAGCAACAGCAACCTGGTTCAAAAATAAAATTTTGAATTAGCCAGAGGCAGGGATTGCTATTTGCTTCTTTAGATACTATGGCCATCTCTTCGTTTTAAATGCAATAACATGCAAGCTGTAAATGGCTTTATAGCACCCAAAAACAACATGCATCTATTCTTAGTTGACTGTACAAGTGGACCTCCACCTTCTGGTTGGAGAATAAATGCAGCAGAAAAAATTCATCAAGTGTTAAACTGTCTCTGCTGGTTTTATTTTTATTTTTTTACTTTTTTGTTGTTCTTATCTATTTGCATGGCTTCTCCATTTTAATTCCCTTTTCTCCACTTCCTTCTCTATGTGCTCTGCTATCCTTCTCTTATGACTAATTCTTCAGTTTTCTTCCTCTTTTCTGGTATTAGTTCTACATCACTAGCATAATTTCTTCCCCCTTTTAATTTCTAAAGTAGATGCACCATGCATGCAACAAATGCTTTTAGTGTCCCAAAAAGAAGGATGCACCGGCCATATTTTGTGAGGAACTACTTTTCTTTTTTTTTTCAAGCTGTAAAGTAGATGCAGCAGACACCCACCACTTACAAAAATGAAATGTAAAACTGCAATGCTGAATAATCCTGAAAAATAATAAAATTACTAACAACACTCTACAGTTGGAATAAATATGACCTAAGTAGCCAAACAACATGATACATGCATACATACATACATGCATGCATATATATCTATATGTATGTATGCATGCATATATATCTATATGTATGTATATAATTACCATTTTCATCAAAATATACTATGCAGGCAATGACGATATTAAATAAGGTAATTTGAAAAACCTGATCAGCAACAACTTCAACAAGCTCCAGCTCATAAGCATGCCATTGCCTTGCACTATCTGAGGGAAGCATTAAGACCATCAGAGCATAACGTTTGGTAGAAAGCTCAGGCCAATCATTAATTTGGAAATTAGAGAGATGAAGAAGAGGAACACGAACAGCAACCACCTCCCCAGGCATATATTTTCCTGCAAAAGGCCGTATTCTAGCCACAGGACAATTAGGTGATATTTTTACAGCACGGTTGCTACTGAATACTTGATTAATGACAGGAAGTTGGATAGGTACAGTATATCCAACAGGATTTTGATGCCAAAGAGTGTAAGAAAGTTGAAGCTCTAACCCAGTACGGGTGGGCATCCACAAAGCGCATTCTTCCAATGCCAGTGTCCTACCCAATTCAACAAGAGTAGTCTTTAATATAGTATGCCTATCAAGTGTGCTTCTGATCTCATGAGTCAACATTCTAACATGCCTTCCTGTTTCTTCCTGTGTACGGATCAAACCCATCTCTCTATCGAGCTCCGCAGCCTTATTTTTCAAAAATAATTCTCTAGTCTTGACGCTCAAAAGATCAGGAATAATATGCACAAGCATAAGGGCAGTTGCACAAGAAACCACAGCAGTTAACCCTTTAGCTGTGGTCATAACAATCGCCACAGTTCGAGTATGCATAGTAAAAGTCCATAAGTTAATAAGATGTGTTGCACCACAAAGAACTATAAAAGCACCAAACTGAACAAGAACCCATCTATAAGGAAACAATGCAGATTTCTTAACAAAATAGATGAGCTCTAAAGGGATAGAGAAGTAAGCAAGTGCAATGAAGAAATCAGAAATATATTGATACTTCATTAGAAGTTCTTCAGCTGGCCATTGTGGCTCTATACAGTTGCAAGACTCCATTTTTGATATTTATATATATACATATACACACACACACACATATATACTTGAATCACCTCACCCACCCACAACTTCCTTTCGAACGAAATCCATTCCAAATGCTTGAACCATCAATCCAGCATACATGAAATCTAGAAATTTAACAAAGATCCAAAATTAAGTTAAAATAGGGCAGAAAATGCATAGCTAAATTGAGGAAAAAGAGTAGAGTTACAATTCAATTCCTTTGTAGTGAGAATTTAAGTGAAACACATTTTAAACTTATTAAATTAGAACAAAGTTGCTCATTTTGGGGGCTACTACTACATGAGATTTTGACTGGGGAGATGACTTGTGATGAAAAAAGGGAAGGTCTTTAAAAGTGAGTGAGAGAGATGAATTATGATGAGCCATCAAGTACATAATAAGCACTGAAACACATTTTGGTATAAATAAGCCAACCTTAGTATGAGAGCAAGAGACTAAAACCTGGCCCTAGATAGTTCCTTAACATTGATATCGACATCTTTTATATTTGCTGCAATTCCTGAGTTCAAAGATTCTTGTACTTTCAAAATAGTCATATCTGTTGCTACTTCTTTTTTTTTCAAATAATATAGAAACATTGTTAAGGTCAAAGTGGGTATTATGCAGTGTTTATCGGTCCGGTCCTCGAATAAACGCATCAACGCCGCTTTTTAGTGAGGAGTGAAGAGCGAGGACCAGAGGCAAAAGAAAATGGATTTAAAACATTTCAGCAACGCCATCATAATGCATATTAATAACGTAAAGCTCTATTTAGATTACGGCTAATGTATTTTCTGATAAAGAAACTCATTATTCAAGTACCATTGTCGAACCAAAAATGGCAGATCTGAGCATAGACATGCATACCTCTTACTGTGAAGATCTGAGCAGGCTGCGGCTGGCGATGATGGTGAGCAAGCTGGGTTGATGGTGATGGTGATGGTGATGGTGAGAGGCGACTTGATGATGATGGTTAGAAATGGCGTGAGAAGGAGAAGCGGCCGTGTATGTTAGTTAGGGTTTAGGTAAATTTAATTTTGAGGGTTGGATAGAAAAATAAAAAATATTAAATATATAAAATTAAATAAAAAGATGAAAAGACTTATGCCCTAATTTTAAACCTAATCAAAAGATAAAACTCGTAGTTTTGTGTTAAAACTACCTAATTTTACTTAATGACTTTTTAATATGTGTAAACAATTGAAACAAATTCAAATAAAATTAAAATCATCCAAATTTAACATATTTACCTAATTTTAGTTAATTAATTTTTAACATGTGTAAACAATTGAAACAAATTCAAGTAAAATTAAAATCATCTAAATTTAACATATTAATATATAATATGTATAATAAATTCCATATACTTATTGATAATATATAAACATAAATATTATATATTATATTTGTCTAAGGGATGTTAGTACTAGAGCCTATTTTTTTTAGGAGTGGTAGTAGATAGATATAAAACTGTTTTCATAGTTAAATCTTTGATTCATAGATCTAGAAGTGTGATATAGTGTTATCTGGAAATTGGATATACAGTAAGACCCATTTCAGCCAATGATTAGACGCTTAGGGCAGTAAGTCAGTGGTTACTTCTGAAATCAACATTATTACACTTTAAAATCTATTTTCCAAATATTTAAAGATGGAGCTATTTTTATGTAAATCTACTAGTACAACTAAATCGGATACTTCCAAGTCATCGAAAGCTAAAAGAATTGTAAACAGAAATGAAGTATTCTTAGAAGATTTTAATAAAGCAATTGATAATTGGGTAATACCTAATATAGATAAAGAAAATATTTATGGAATTTTCAAATTAAATATATTTAAAAATAATTATATAATTAAAGCTGAAGAAATGGATATACAATTAATTAAACCCTTTGAAAAAATAACATTATTTTCTGTAGAATCAATAAAACACCATAAAAGTAAAAAATATAAATATATACATATAGGACTAGTATAAATAGGAATAAAGCCTTTAACCAGAGAATGATTAAACACTAGTATTCTGGCTGTAGTAAGAGATGTTAGGTTTGTAAATTTTAATGACTCACTATTAGGAACTATAGAAACCAGTCTGAGTAATGGACCTATCTCATTTGACTGCTTACTTGATATAACGATATTCTTAAATGATCCAAATATATTAAAAAGTATAGTTTTAGAAATTAAAACTCATAATTATAAAATGTTTGAAGGATCTATTCCTGTAGCATTGATGTATAAGATAAAGTATAAAGCTATGGTATCTGTTTTTGCTACAAAGTATATAATGCAACATAAATTAGGAGAAACCAAATTCTTACAAACAGACCTAAGCTAATACAGTTATCCCTAGGACTATTTAGTGGAAAGGTATTAGTCTCCCTGATGAATGGATCTTAGAAGATGTTGTTCCTCCTCGTGAACCAAAAAATATAGTAAAGCCCAATATAGAACTTAGTAAGATAGAACAGTATGAAGATGGTAAAGTTAAATTAAAATTTAGTAGACATAGTATAAGCAGTACGTATTCAGACTCTTCCTCTTCTGTTTCAACAGTTGATATAGGTAAAGCTTCACAGTTACCTTCTGTTATATATGCTTCATATAAAGAAAATGAACCAAGACCTGTTATACAAATAGTAATAAAGTCTAGGTATTCTACTTTAGACATACCTAAATCAAGTAATAAACTAAAATGTGTAGACAATAGTACAATAGTACCACATCTTTATTATAACCCAACAGGATCTATGAACCCTTTAGAGCCAAACCCTAACTATAATCAACAACAAAATATAGAATAGTCTCCTTCTCCACCTATGTCACCTACAACTTCCTTTATGACAGAAAATGTAGCAAACATAGATAGAAAATTAAATGTAATTAATAAAGAATTTATATTTAATAATGATAAGTTAAATAAAGAATTAACAGCAGAAAAAATATAGATAAGTTAAAAAATGTAATGAACAAATTAAAAGACTTTGAATCAGTTAAAGAAGAATATGTTAATTTTGTAAAATATTATGAAGTTAATATGAAATTCTTTTATTGGTTTAGAAGAATTTATAGAAGAAAACTTAAAGCAGAAAAATCAATAAATCATGTAATGACCAGGAATAAAGAAACTGAATGAAAAGTAAATGATAAAATAATACAAAGTGAACATCCACCTAAAGCTTCAAGTATATTTATGTATAGAGATAGAGAAGTTCAAATAGCACCATTTAAAACAGTAGCAGATAATGACCCTAATAAAAAATATTAGAACAAAATAACTTTAGTAATGCACATTTATTAAGTATAGGGCAACAATTAAATAGAATAGAAGGTTCTATTAAAGAAAATAAAATAATAAAAGTTAAAAAAAAATTTCAGATAAAAAGCTTAAGTCCCATGTTTTTAAACCTTTTGAAGTTTCTAAAACAGGACAAAAAGAAGTCAAATCTAAATATTCTGATTTTGTAAAAGAAATTAAAGAACAATTAAGTAAAATTGACTCTTCTTCTGGTCAAAACAAGTAGAGCAGGAAACACCTCAATCTAAAGCTTCTAAAACTATTAGTATAGTAACCCAAAATCAAGATTCATAATCAATTGAAGATTCTCAGCCTGAAACTAAAGATCTTGAATCTTTCAGTAAATATATAGATCCACAGATAAATCGTATAACATTCAATCAGTCTATAGTACCTAGAATGTTTACCCCAGACTTAGGGATTATAGATAGACCTAATACCCTGACACAATATAAATATAAGGCCTCTTCAGTATATGAATGAAACATTGATAGCCTATCAGAATATAATATTGTAAGTCTTCTACAGCAGATGACAATGGCTGTCAATGCTTATAGAACTCAAACAGATACTTCAGATAAAACTATAGCAGAACTTCTTATAGCTGGTTTCACAGACCAACTAAAAGGTTGGTGGGATAATCATCTCACTGATGAACAATACCTAGAAATATTAAATGCCATAAAAACATACGAAGATGGGATACCCAAATTAAATGAACATAGTGATACTATTCAGGATGTTGTGGCAACACTAATCCTGACTATATCACTTCACTTTATAGGTGATCCAACTCACTTAAAGGATAAAAATGTTGAACTACTAAGTAACCTTAGGTGTAAAAAGCTTAGTGATTTTCAGTTTTATAAAACAACTTTCCTAACTAGGATAATGCTTAGAGAAGATTCCAACCAGGCTTTTTGGAAAGAAAAATTCTTAGCCGGATTGCCTTTTTTCCTAGGAGAGAAGTTAGAAACCATATAAAACAGGAGTATAGAAATCATATTTCTTATGACCTTTTGACTTATGGACAATTGTTTAGCATAATTCAAAAAGAAGGTTTAAAGCTTTGTCAAGACATATAACTTTAAAAATCATTAAAATACGAAATGAGAAAAACTAAACAAGAACTAGGTTCGTTTTATAAACAATTTGATTATAGTATAACACAAAAATATAAAGATTGTGGTGGATAGTGTTCTACAGAACATAAAAAAACCCTCTAGAAGTCTTATAAGAAACATTATAAGAAAAATTTGATAAAGATGATTATTATAAGAAACATAAACCTTATAAACCTTATAAATATAGAAAACCTGGTAAAAAATCATATAAACAGAAAGATAGACAGTTTAAATCATATAAAGACTTAACATGTTTTAATTGTGGTAGGAAAGGACATACATCAAGATTTTGTAAATTTGATAAAAAAAAATTACAAGAATTAAATTTGAAAGAATCTGTACTAAATAAAATTCATGAGTTATATTTAGAATATTCAGATCCTGAAAGTTATTTGTAGTCTGAAGAAATAAATCAAATAGATGATGTAGGTTCAGAAATTAGTTCTGATTATAGTAGTAAATCAATAAATATTTTGACTAAAGAACAAGAATCTATTTTGAGAAGCAATAAAGTACATAAATGACTCCAAAATTTAAGAAAAATTCTTAAATAGAATATTGAAAGATACTAGTGATAAACCTAAACATTTTTTTATTACCTAGTACTAGCAAACAAACATATAATTTGACAATAATTTTAAATAAAAATAAAAAAATAAAAAATAAGTCAACAATAAATGACTTACAAAAAGAAATTAAAGAAATAAATATAGAATTAAAGAATAAACAAGAACATGATGCACAAATAATAAAATCTCTATTAAATTCTACTTCTTCTAATGAAGAAGAAGAAGAAGATAAAGAAAAAACTAATAATAATAATAAAATTAGTTTAATAAGTAAACAAAAAATTCCTAATAATTTAATTTTTATGTTACATGAAATAACATCAAGAAAATATTTAATAAAGATAAAATTAAAATTCTTAAATAAATATAATATAGAAACTATAGCCTTGTTTGATACTGGAGCTGATTTAAATTGTATTAAACCAAATTTAGTACCTAAAAGATTTTGATAAGAAACTAATGAAAGTTTATCTGTTACAAATAAATCTAAATTAAATATGTTTGGTAAAGCAAAAGCTTCCATAATAGATAAAAATTTAGAAATAAAGAATATATTTATTTTAACTAATATTCATCATATGGTAATCTTAGGAATACCTTTTGTGAATTTAATTATACTTCATTCTGTAAATGATGATAGTGTGAGTTTTAAAGTTAAAAATCAAAAGATATTTTTTTCAATTTTTGGAAAAAAAAAGAAATTTAAATCTTATAAAGGCATATTCAATAAATGAATTACAAATAAATACTGTTATAAAGGCAAAGTCTGAACAATTTTATAATTTAAAAAATAATTATCATCTACAGAAAATAAATGAACGAATAAATAATAAATTTATACAAGATAAAATTAATAAATTAAAATTACAAATAGAAAAAGATTTATGTGCTGATATTCCAAATGCATTTTGGAATAGAAAGTAATATATGATTGATTTACCATATGCAATAGGCTTTGATGAAAAATCTATCACAACTAAAGCTCAGACCATCCAAATGGCGTCAGATATGATTGAATTTTGTAAAAAAGAAATAAATTATTTAGAAAATAAATGATTAATTACAAAATCTAGAAACTCATGGTCTTGTGTTGCATTTTATGTAAATAAGGCTTCTGAAATAGAAAGAGGAGTACTCAGATTAGAAATAAATTATAAACTTTAAATAAAACTTTAAAATGGATTAGATACCATATTCCAAATAAAAAAAATTTATTAGGAAGGTTATATAAAGCTAATAATTTTAGTAAATTTGATATGAAATCAGGATTTTGGCAAATCCAGATTAACCTTAAAGATAGGTATAAGACTGCATTCACTATTCCATTTAGGCAGTATGAATGGAATGTTATGTCTTTTGGCTTAAAGAATGCACCATCTGAATTTCAGAGAGTTATGAATGATATTTTTAATCCATATACTAAATTTTGTATAATTTATATTGATGATGTATTAATTTACTCTACAACTATAGATGAATACTTTAAACATTCAAAAATATTTTTTATGATAATTAAACATAATGGACTAGTATTAAGTAAAACTAAAATATCTCTGTTTCAGAGTAAGATTAGGTTGTTAGAACATTATATAGAACAGAGAATTATAGAGCCTATAGAAAGAAACTTAGCATTTGGTGATAAGTTTCCATATCAAATTCTTAATAAAACACAGTTACAAAGATTCTTAGGATGTTTAAATTATGATATAGAGTTTTATCCAAATTTAAATAGAATCATAAAATCATTACATGATAGATTAAAGAAAAATCCAAGTCTATGGATTGAGGTTCATTCTGATATAGTTAGACAAGTTAAAATCCTAGTTAAAACTATTCATTGCCTCCATATAGCTGATCCATTAGCTTCAAAGATAGTAGAAACTGATGTCACAGATATAGGGTTTGGTGAATTTTAAAACAAATTAAAGAGGGACAAGAAGCTATAGTCTAATTTTATTCAGGACATTGGAGTCCAACCTAATTAAATTATTCTACTATAAAAAAAGAAATTTTGAGTATTGTTTTATGTATTTCAAAATTTTAGTCTGACTTATTAAATCAAAAGTTTTTGCTTAGAATTGATTGTAAAAGTACTAAAGATGTTTTACAAAAAAATATTAAAAACCATGCCTCAAAATAAATTTTTGCTAGATGGCAAGCTATTTTAAGTATCTTTGATTTTGATATAGAATTTATTAAAGGAGAAAATAATAGTTTACCTGACTTTCTTACTCGTAAATTCCTTCTCAGGAATTATGGGGAAAAATAAGAAAAAGATTGCCAATAAAGCTAAAGAAACCCTAGAGATTGATTCTCCTAAAGCCCTATCTGATCACTCGAATAGTATAGCCAATCCTAAACCCATAAAGTCTTGGGTTGATGCGGTTCAAGAAGATGACAATAATGCAAAAATGAATCTTTGGGTCTCCTAGCTGGCCCAATCTCCAGAAATTCTTAAAGTTCTTTCAAATATGGGCTTCCCTCCTCCTGAAGCCCCAGGTAAAAATTCTATAGTCCCTTTTAAAGCAGAGATAGGACAATCTTCAAAAATTCTATCTCAAAATATTTCAAAAAATGAGATTGAAGTTTCAAATCCTTCAACTCAGATTGTTTCCCCAAATTTTCCTTTAAAGCAAAAAGCATTATGGTTTAATAAAAATTTTTTATCTACAGAATTGATTATTGAAAATGGGTCTGGTCAGCAGAACACATGGTCTGTTATTGAATCTGTATACCCAAAAACTTGGTTTTTTAAACCCACTGAGTTTTTAAAAATCCAAGAATATTATCTTAATGTTCTTATGGATACTGATTCTCTCTTCTTAAAGCATAATTATAGTCAACAGGATAAGGCTGTTATAGCCTATTCCTCTTTCAAGATAAAGAAAATTTTCCATCCTTCTGAATGGGGAAAACCCTTGCACGTTCCTGTGCAATTTAAAGCCCTTTCCTCTAAAGCCCTTTATCCATTTTATAACTATTGGGATTATGTAAAAACCTGGACTAAAGCCCTATTTTTTCAAAACCCTGAAAAAATCCATTCCTGGCTTATTTACTTTGATACCAATATAAAGACAAATAACATTTCCTTATGGTTTGTTGATTGGTGGTATTTTTGTGATTGTGATGATAGATCTTTACATAAGATGTACTCCTTGCGTACCAATATTATAAAGCTCATTTAAACCCTACTCTTTATGAAAAGAAATTTCCTCTTCTTCTTCTTTTTTTATTTAACTTTCAGTATACCTTGGGTATATCATTAGTACTTTGACACCTCTATTCAGTCAGGTACCAATATCCCTGTTATACTGAGAAAAGCTAAAGTCAAATGGTGGACTACCTTTCATAACTCTATCAAAGAAGAATCTATAAAGCAGTGGCTCCTAAAGAAAAATCATGGTGGTATTGATCCAAAGCTATCAGTTTCCTTTGGAGCTCAGAGAGCCCAAAATATAGCCCTTCTTACAGCTGTCAAGACTGCAGAAGAATATAGAGCCTTAATGGAACAGATGGTTGGATCTCTTCCTTCAACCTCTGAGCCCGTTAAGCCCAGCAGAACCAGCTCTGCTGGATCCTCCAATAAAGCCCAGTCCAAAAGATCTAAAGCTCAATCCAAAAGAAGAAACCGTCTGACTTAGACTATTGCCCCAGCAATGAAGATGATTGTTATGGAATTTTGTCCCCCATTAAAATAAGAAACAAAAAAGAAAAGAAAAAAGAAAAAGAAAAGAAAAAAGAAAAAGAAAAAAGAAAAGAAAGGAAAGGAAAGGAAAGAAAAATAAAAAGAAAATTGAATCTGACTCAGACATGTCTGAATAAAGGCAGAAGAAACCTAATTTCTTCACTAAAGTCAAAAGACGGTGCCCACTGACAGGATACTGTTCATTAACAGTATTTACCAGAGGAAATTCACAGTAAAGTCAGAAGTACTGTTTATCAACAGTTCTCAACAGTAAAGCAAATAGTACCCCCGACAAGATATTATTCTTCTACAGTTCTAGACGTGTGAAAGTACAGTAAAAGTAAATAGTATCGACATGTTACTATTCATCTACAGTACCAGACATGTGACGAAGAAAGCCATTTCTGAAGCTAAGAAAAGATTTTTTTTTAGAACCTCTGGGACTCAGAAGCTCTGAAGAACCTGCAAGCTCTAGTTTTAGGATTCCTTTTCCTTTCCTCCCTCACTTAAATTTCTTCCATCTCTATATCCCATTCACTATTGATTCTCTTGTAAGTTATTTATTTAAAGTTTATATTTTATAATTTTTTATTTTGTATAAGTATGCTATGCACTTGCAACGAAAGTTGATCTGGTGCATCAGAAACTTGTAAAGCTTTATTTTCTTTATATCTTATTGATATAAGCTGGACACCCGGTTGTAACGGCTACTGGCTGTGAGCAGGATTTTTAAGCCTGTGGTACCCGATATAATGAAAAGCAATATATCAATAATTGATTTATATCTTTGTATTTTCTTTAAAGTTTTGTTATATAAATATTTATATAAGTTGTTGGTATATCAGATGGAAACTAGATATAAATTTAGGAGTTAAATCCGAATGAATAGTATTCCTATCTACACTTGGGATACAATTTCACGTACCAATTATTTTATATATCTGTTTGTATAATTTGTAAAATAAAGTTATCATTAATAAAATTATATGTTCTTTTAATCTATTTATATATTTTTAATATATGCTTTTCATTTATTTCTTTGATTTATTTGCTGGTATTTATTTATTTAAATTTTATTATCTGTTTAGCTCTAAGAATGGAGCTTTTGCCTGATTGCTGCTTTAATTAAAATCTTTTAAATTACTAGTTACCCCTTTACTCTAATCATATTTCTTCTATATCCAATTTTGTTGGATATGTTTATAAACATATAAACATAAATATTATATATTATATTTGTCTATATATAATATATAATATATATGTTTATATATATTTATTAAATATTTATGTTATATGTATATTTATTATCAATATGTATATAGAATTTATTATATAAATATATATGTGTGTTTATGTTGTATCTTCACATATTAAATTAGATTATTGATATATAAAATATTGATACAATTAGTCTATTATATTTTAATATGTTAAATTTACGTAAAAGAGAAGCTAATTTTAATTTTATTTAAAATTTAAAATTATTTTAACATTTTTATATATTAAGCATCAATTAACATAAAATTATTTAGTATTTTAGTTAATGTAATATAATTAATGTAAGATTTTATGAATTAAATACAGTATGCATTGTATATATGTGCAAACGTGTATGTAAAAAATATATATATACACACTAACTCAACATATTAATTTAAGAAAACAAAAGCAAATAACCGCATGTCAAAAATAAAATATGTTAAGAAAACATAAATAAACATTCATTGGCTTATATAAAATTCAAATCTCTAATGGAGTGATTTTATATAAATTTACAGTAATATATATGACTAGTTTATAACTCACAGGTTGCCAAGGTGATTCAATTATTTTTAAAAAATCTGTAACACCCTTATATTCTGTATACCTACATGTATACAGTCTATAAGAATGTTATGTTACGAATCTGTTCAAAATATATCCGTTCAATATTAAAATAATCAAACATTTAATAAAATAAAATCTTGATGTATTTAAATACAGTTTTTGTAAAATATGACACTTCCAAATGTTAACATATATATATATATATATTCTTACTATTTTGTGTATATACATATCAATATACTTAAAATAATAATCATCAAATTAAAATATGTATGCACCACCTTCTAAGTTGGTCTCGGAGCACCTTAAAACTTTGTGTGGCAAGAATCGATCATCATCTTTTGAATAGCAATCTACTATCATGCGCGATTCACATAACCGTGCTAAGCTCGAAAGCTTAGTAGTACAAATCAAGAAATATCATGCTTAATACATTTAATTTTAGAAACCACATTTACATACATTTTTATTCGGCAACAACATCATCATATTCATTATAAAAATCATCTTACAAGTCATTCACATGCACTGGGCCCATAAGAAAACCCATATAATATTCAAGTTTCAGAGTCATTGCTTTAGACTCATGTTTGACACTTAGTGTCTAGCTCAAAGACAATTATAATGATGTCTAGCATTTAATCCGAAGGTAATATAATAGTGATGCCCTGCATCTAGCCTGAAGGCAATAATAGTGATGTTCAGTGTCTAGCCCGAAGGCAATCTTGCCAAACGAAATACTCTGAAAATTGATATTATATAAGGTTTCACATATTTCAATTCACATTTAACATTTCATTTTTCATGACACACTCTTGTCATGCTTTTCACATTTCATCATTCTTCACCATATTCATCACTTTATTCATTTCACAATTTCTTTCACAATTCACATGTGATACATATATGGCACTTTACCACAAATTAATGCACATTTTGCACTTAACACACTTTGCACTATTATTACAATTAGCCATACTCAAACGGCTAAATCATGTCATAAACAATTTATGTCAAATTCATATTTAAATTGCATAATTTATGAATATATATTTCATTATCATCATAGTATGTTTTATCAATTCAATTGATAAAACATAATAATTATAATATGTACAATTATGTACTTACCTCTAATAGCCACTTAACATCAAATTCATCAAATCTCCACCCCTTCTAATTATTCACAACTTGATTCCTAATCAAGATATGGATACCCAAGTTATTGACAACCTCAATATATATATATATATATAGATATCTCAATTATACAACTCAAATCATCTATTTCCTTTTAACTCACAATATTTAGATCAAAACACAATACTCTCAAGTTTCTCTTAAATCAAAACTATAATAAATTTCCAAATTAACAATAATCACACAATCACCTCATTTCTATCATAATACAACTAATAACACAATATCTCAACATACAACTAACCTTTTTTCCTTCTTAGTCTTGATCCAGATCTCCTCTTGTCAATCACTTATAGAGAGGTTCTATTAATAAATCTTGTGTTTCTCTCACTTAATTAAGGGTTTTCTATAGTGAAAGAGAGAGAAATTTGAGAGAAAAAATGAAAATGGTCAATTGAATGACTTGAAAAATATATAAATGAAGGCCACGACCGTGGCACCCAAAAGCCATGCCCGTGGGGGATAGTTCAACACCCTGCATCGCCTTAGTCAAACCATCTCCATGATTGTGGCACCCTAATCACCATGCCCGTGGGATCCAAACTGCCACTGCCATTCCAAAATCAATTTTCTAGACAGTCCAATTCACAAAGTCACGGTCGTGGCCCCTCCATTGCCATGTCTGTAGGGTTGAAATTGACACTGTCATATTTGGATAAATTCTCAAACAGAACCAAAACAGATGCCACGGTCGTGGCTCACCAATGCCACACCCGAGGGATCCAAAATCATACTGTTTCTTACTCCAAATATCATGAACCCAAAAAATAGGATGTTACAATATCTTTATTTTAGTATATTAATTTTTATATATTTTTTTATTTTAAATGTATTGTTTGTAATTAAAATTTTTTTTATTAGTGATATAAATGGGGACAAAAAATAAACATATACACACATTTATGACAATGTTGAAGAGGCTCTCTCACCTTTGTATCACACACACTCTATGTTACTGACACATATTTCTCTACTTGTACTTAGCTTTTTTGACAAGTTTTAACTATTTTTTCTTTATAACTTATTTACAACTGTGGTTATAAATATTATTACCCAAAAAACATATATTCTAGGTTGTTTTAAGCATAATGATTTTCAAGTATAATTTGTCTTCATAACATATATTGTTAATATTGCACAAATTAGTCTCCAACTAGATCACTAAAATCTTAATTTTCATTAGTTACAAGCCAAAATAACAGAGACTCAATTTACCTCACAATAGCACATCAAACGCCGCACATCAAACTCTGAATACAGATACTAACTTCAACACTAAGAAAATTAATTTCTTTGCCAGAATAATAGAGACTCAATTTATCAAAGAGACAAAAAAGAAAAAAAAATTCTTTGCCAAAAAAAAAAAGACTTGTGAAGAATAACAAAAATATTATATTTTGCATACAAAATGAAAATAATAAAAATATTCTAATAAACAATACATAATTTTTGAAAAAGAAAAACCCAAATAAATACAAGTCTAACATGCAAAAGCAAAAAATGAAAAAAAAAATACCACACCCTAGCCCTGGTTTGGTTTGGAAAGTCAGAGTGCGACAGTCCTAGGGTTCGG
This sequence comes from Garcia nutans, assembly GCA_947685225.1. Lineage (NCBI taxonomy): Eukaryota > Viridiplantae > Streptophyta > Magnoliopsida > Malpighiales > Euphorbiaceae > Garcia > Garcia nutans. The sequence goes on from CANTUV010000003.1 coordinate 40,379,266, forward strand.
GTAAGCTTAAAGTCACCAGATACCATGAAGAACCATTTTTCATATCATATTCAGATTATTTAATACTATTATAGAAACATATATTTATTTATAAAAAATCACTGGTGTTTAAAGTTTTGAAGACATAGGTACTTTTCTATTTATTACAATGTACCCAATAAAGAGCTACAAGCAGAAGTATTTTACAGACTTTATTTATTATTACATATACTACTTCTAGTACTCACCAACTGAGTGAGCAGTCAGGTAGTAGAAATCCAAGTGCTTCCACCTGCAAATCACTAATCTGAAAAAATGGTGACGAGAGGTGAGCCATCAACTCAGTGAATTATAACCTAATGTGCAGCTAGATGGGACAATCAATAAATTAAATTAAATAGAGTTACATGAAAAGTAAGTGAAAAAGGGAGTGATCAACGGATTAGAATAATTAAATTTTTACCAGACTCATAAATTTATGGAAAAATAATAGAGAATATATAATAACAGATATATTCATATATATATATATATATTATGACTTTTGCAACAGAACAACAGTTCTCACATTCATGAATTAACAATGAGCAATTCTTTTACATTACCAAATTAACGAAACCCTAGAACTTATATTTCTAATTCATTCATAGGGTGGTTGATTGTATAGTTCCGATATCAGATTTCACCTCTCGGTCCGTCATCCAATATTCAAAGATCAATAGGTAGCTAATCTATCAACCTAGCATTTAATTCAATACAATCAACCAATCAACAAGGAGCATCAATGTAAATATAAAATCAAGACATTCAACCAAATATACTACAAGCTCTAGGCATGGGTATTTAGCTCAACATCATCAATTTAAAATATTCATTCAACTCAATATAAAACAAATACAAATTGTTCATTGCAATATCAATCTCTTAATACAACAACAAAAATAGAAATGAATTAAAAGAGAGAATAGAAAAACCCCTTGTGAAGATGCCAAGAGTAGGATTGCTAGTCTTCCTCCTAGCTCCACTTGATGTATTTGATGAAGAACCCAAGCCCTCTTCAATGGTTGATTCCCCTTTGCAATATGGAATGGAGCTTTCTCAAGTCACCAAACCTTTGGATGGAGCTTTCTCAAGTCACCAACCCTTCAATTGATTGTGCCTTTGGAAAATGGAATGGAGCTTTCTCAAGTCACCAATCCCTTCAATGAAGCTTCTTCAACCTTCAAGAGCTTGTTTAACCCAATTTATCCCAAAGAATCTCAAAGAACTTGTTAATGGAAGAGGGAGAAGGTGGAGAGGATAGAAATGGAGGTTGAAGATGAAGGGACAAGGGAGAGTGTCACTCTCTCCCCCTCCCACGTTTTTGCAGAAATTGTTCAAGAACAAAGAACTCCCTCCATTTTCCTCTTCCTCTCCTTTTAATTCATTCAAAATACACACCCATGCCTTCCAACTCATACCATTTCCCTTTGTCCCCCACTTTTTATTTGTTTAATACTTCTTTTGGCAAGCAATAAGTCTTTGTCTCCCACTTGTTCCCCACTTTGTTGAAAGAATTTTGACTTTTCAGGTGGGAGACGGCCAAGCCAAGACAAGCTTGGCCGTGTCTCTTGCACTTTTTTCACTTTTTCATGAGGTGACACGGCCAAGCCAAGGTTGGCTTGGCCGTGTCTCTTGATTCTTCATGGGACACGGCCGTGTCTCTTGGCTGTGTCCCTCACTGGACCTCTTTCTTTCTTTCTTTTCTTTCATTGGTGGTGAGAGGTGACACGGCCAAGCCATTTGGAGCTTGGCCGTGTCTCTTGTTTTTCCATTCTTGGGACACGACCAAGCTCCTGGCCGTGTCCCTCAATCTCTTTGATCCAGGGTGAGACACGGCCAGAGGACATGGCTGTGTCATGTGACACGGCCAGTGTCCTGGCCGTGTCCCTTGACAGTGTCAGTCTCTGCTTCTTTTCTTTCCTTCTTTGCTTGCTCTCTTGTTCTTTGGTATGAATGGGACACGGCCAAGCCATTTTTGTCCTGGCCGTGTCCTGGGTTTGTCTCTTCCTGTTGTTTATTTTCCTTCTTTTCCTTCTCTTCTTTGGCTTGTTCTTTGTTTTGTTCTTTGAATGAGACACGGCCAGAGGCTTGGCCGTGTCTCTGGGTGTGTCTGCTTCTGCCTTGAATTTCTTTTGAGGGACATGGCCATGTCTTGCTTGGTTCATGCTTTTCTTGCCCGGTTTTGATCTTCCAACCTAAACCTAAAAACAACACTTAAAACAAAATTAAAACAAAAATCAATCAAAACATTAACTAAAACACTCATAAAATCATACTAAAAACAAGAACAAAAATGAACTAAACAAATACCCCACACTTAACTCCTTGCTTGTCCCCAAGCAAGGCTAAAATCAAAACACAATAAACAAGCTAAATTTTGTTAAGTTCAAGAGTTATAAAGACGCATCAAGACTTCCCTATCCTAAATCCGCAATCAATATCGAATCAAACAAAATCGACACTCATGCAATTAAGTGGCTTTCCATGCATAACCAATATTATCGCTCCCTCACCAACTCTTACAAGTGTTTGATCATGGTGGTGTTTACACTCATAACAATCAATGAAAGATTATTACCATAGGCTTGCTTATCAATCAAATCTCCACCACAAAATAACAATCAAGCATCAATCAAAAGGTCTTTATTGGGTTGTAATGAGGCTAAGGTAAAGGCATGATATTTAGGAAATGTGAGCTTAATCATTAAGTTCAAGAGCACTTCAAGAATGAAGTAACCATTTATATATATAACCCAACAATCCCAAAACACCTTCCTCTCATCTACCCTTTGGCATTAAAGAGCTTTTCAAGGGAACTCACTTATTAAATCTTGTAATGATACATTCCAACCCTTTCAACAAGAATAACAATTATTCTTATTATATATATATATATTTTATTATTTTGCTTTGCCACATTAAACCTACTAAATTTAACCCCACACTTAATTCAACACAACACTCGATCATAAACGCTCTTAAAATGCTCTTGACCTAATGAAAGGATAAGAGTTAAACAACAAGGTTCAAGCTAATGGTGTTGTGCAAAAGAAAGAAAAGGAAAAATAAAATAGGCTCAAAATTGGCTAACTAAGGTTGAATATAGGGTTGATCTTTTAAGCCAAAGTGGGTTCACCTAATTGCCTTAATCATCTTGATGCCAAATTGAAATTTTTATGTAATCTTAAAATGTATTTCAAAGCAAGTTCTAGCAATTCATCAATCAAAGATGTTTACCCACAATAATAATGATAAGTTGATGGCTCACTTCCTCACTAGGTTAATGGCAATGCAAAGAAAAACCAACAAAAATTGACAATAAGTACCAATTCTACTCAATTCTCATGCTTCAAAAATTCAAAGGTCATCTATCAACAAATTTTATAACAATTGAACTTCCTAAAATTCATTTATTCAACGAAAAACATTCAAAAACATTAACTAAAACTTAAACAAAAACAAGTTAAAAGTAAAAACACAAAAACAAAAGTAAAAACACAAAACACATAATGCACCCCACACTTAAAGATTCACATTGCCCTCAATGTGAGCATGCATACTACAGGGAGGGTTTAGATGAAACCTGATTTCCATCGTTCCCATATACGATGTGTAGGGCTCCTTCCTCCCATAATGCAATTGGAGCCCAGGACTGAGAGGGTGAACAACATGTAACTTTGAAATGCACCCGATGTATGGCAACCCTTAAATATTTTTCCTTGAAGGGAACATGTCTTAAAGGGACATGTGAAGGTCACCTCGGGGTTATCCTCTAGTGTTATAGGAACGTGGTAAAATCCTATTTCATTGTGCAGCATGGTTCTATCCATTGTATGCTCTTCTTCACCACCAAGAGTAGAGGAGATGATTTTTGGGAACTCTTTAAGTTCAACCAAGTTTGGTTGAATCGCTTCTTCATTCACTTTAACAATGTCAAGTCCCCTCTCAACAACCTCAACATCTAAAACTAGCTTACACTCCTCAATTTCTAAATAGGGCATTTCATGCTTTTCTTCTAAAGATATACCCATCTCAAGCTTATTTCCACTTTCTCCTTGGGAGTGCATATCATAGATGTTAGAAAGTTGCTTACCTTGTTCCTCATCCTTCAAGCTACATGGAATTGAATTTGGTAGCGTATCAGGTTTGAAAGATTCATGCAACTTTGATGAGGTTGATGCCTCCAAATTCTCCTTCTTGTTTGATTGGCTCAACTCCTCAATGTTGGATTGTATTTCCTCGCCAATACCTTCTTGATTAGTGCCTGCATCCAAAGAATCACAAAGTTTGTTATATATTACCTGTTCACTCCATAAATTTGTGATTACCTCGGCTTGCTCCAGTTGGCTAGGAAATTCCTCTTCTTGGTGTGCTTGGAGTTGATGTGCCAGTTGCCCAACTTGCATTTCCACCCTCTTCAAGGATTCCTCCAAAGAATCAAATCTCTCATTGCTCCCTTCCTGATTTTGTGTGCTAATTTGAAGGTAAGCATTCAAATCATCGTCCACTGTGGATTTCTCAAATTGATCATGGTTTTGTGAGATAGTTTGAATGAAGGCATTCAAACTATCTTCCAAAGTGGGTTCCTTAAGGTGATTTTGATTTTGCGCGCTAGTTTGAATGAAGGCATTCAAACTTTCTTCTAAGGTGGGTTCCTTAAGGTGATCTTGGTTTCGTGTGCTAGTTTGAATGAAGGAATTCAAACTATCTTCAAATGTGGGTGGCTTAAGGTACTCTTGATTTGAATATTGTGCTTGAGAGTAAGAGTCTCTTTGGTAAGGTTCAAAAAAATTTGGAAGTGGAATGTGCGGCTGATTTTCCCAAGAAAAATTTGGTTGGCTTCCCCAGCTGGGATTATAAGGATTGGAATATGTGTCATTTCTTCCCATTTGCTGGAAACCTTGATAGTCGTATTCTTCCTCTTGCCATTCTTGGTATCGTCCAAAACCTATGGAACACGTGTTTGCACTATGGCCTACATTGCCACATGCTGCGCATATCTCTTGGCGTGGCATAGGTGCTTTTCCTCTTGCATTTAGCACCTTAAGTTGATTCGTCAATTCTGCTAATTGCCATGCCATTTCAGAATCGTTGTTCCTATCGTAAACTCCTCCGTGCCTTGAAAACTGCATCTTTACACAAGGCACTTAGCAACTTAAAGAAAATAACAAATAATTAAATTGAAAGAAAATCAAACAAAACAAACAAACAATTCAAAGGAAACAAATGAACAATTAAATAAATAAAAAAAATCAAACTATTACTACTACTACAGCCTTCCCCGGCAACGGCGCTAAAAACTTGTTGCGCTCGAATTAAGTACTACTACAAAGCGTCACTCGCAAGTATACGAGGTAGCTGTAGCAAAGGTGATCGCCCCAAGGTCGTTTCCCCAAGAAGGTGTGGTTCGTAATAGCTTGATTGACAATTATTTAAATGCGGGTTTGTTTTGTTGGGATGGTGCAAGAATAATTAAACCTAAATTAACCGTGGGTAGGAATTAATGTGTGTGATGGGTGTACAAGATCAAATCGATTCTTGGGAAGGTGCCTAGGGTTATAGGTCCATTCAATCAAAGCTCAATTCTCAATTGTCCATTAACATAACCTTGTAAATTAATTTATTCCTTAAGATTAATTAGTCAATTGCCAATCCATTAGTTCTCACATTCATGAATTAACAATGACCAATTCTTTTACATTACCAAATTAATGAAACCCTAGAACTTATATTTCTAATTCATTCATAGGGTGGTCGATTGTATAGTTTCGATATCGGATTTTACCTCTCGGTCCGTCATCCAATATTCAAAGATCAATAGGTAGCTAATCTATCAACCTAGCATTTAATTCAATACAATCAACCAATCAACAAGGAACATCAATGTAAATATAAAATCAAGACATTCAACCAAATATACTACAAGCCCTAGGCATGGGTATTTAGCTCAACATCATCAATTTAAAACATTCATTCAACTCAATATAAAACAAATACAAATTGTTCATTGCAATATCAATCTCTTAATACAACAACAACAATAGAAATGAATTAAAAGAGAGAATAGAAAAACCCCTTGTGAAGATGCCAAGAGTAGGATTGCTAGTCTTCCTCCTAGCTCCACTTGATGTATTTGATGAAGAACCCAAGCCCTCTTCAATGGTTGATTCCCCTTTGCAATGTGGAATGGAGCTTTCTCAAGTCACCAAACCTTTGGATGGAGCTTTCTCAAGTCACCAACCCTTCAATTGATTGTGCCTTTGGAAGATGGAATGGAGCTTTCTCAAGTCACCAATCCCTTCAATGAAGCTTCTTCAACCTTCAAGAGCTTGTTTAACCTAATTTATCCTAAAGAATCTCAAAGAACTTGTCAATGGAAGAGGGAGAAGGTGGAGAGGATAGAAATGGAGGTTGAAGATAAAGGGACAAGGGAGAGTGTCACTCTCTCCCCCTCCCACATTTTTGCAGAAATTGTTCAAGAACAAAGAACTCCCTCCATTTTCCTCTTCCTCTCCTTTTAATTCATTCAAAATACACACCCATGCCTTCCAACTCATCCCATTTCCCTTTGTCCCCCACTTTTTATTTGTTTAATATTTCTTTTGGCAAGCAATAAGTCTTTGTCTCCCACTTGTTCCCCACTTTGTTGAAAGAATTTTGACTTTTCAGGTGGGACACGACCAAGCCAAGACAAGCTTGGCCGTGTCTCTTGCACTTTTTTCACTTTTTCATGAGGTGACACGGCCAAGCCAAGGTTGGCTTGGCCGTGTCTCTTGATTCTTCATGGGACACGGCCGTGTCTCTTGATTCTTCATGGGACACGGCCGTGTCTCTTGGCCGTGTCCCTCACTGGACCTCTTTCTTTCTTTCTTTTCTTTCATTGGTGGTGAGACGTGACACGGCCAAGCCATTTGGAGCTTGGCCGTGTCTCTTGTTTTTCCATTCTTGGGACATGGCCAAGCTCTTGGCCGTGTCCCTCAATCTCTTTGATCCAGGGTGAGACACGGCCAGAGGAAACGGCCAGAGGAAACGGCCGTGTCATATGACACGGCCAGTGTCCTGGCCGTGTCCCTTGACAGTGTCAGTCTCTGCTTCTTTTCTTTCCTTCTTTGCTTTCTCTCTTGTTCTTTGGTATGAATGGGACACGGCCAAGCCATTTTTGTCCTGACACGGCCAGAGGCTTGGCCGTGTCACCTGGGTTTGTCTCTTCCTGTTGCTCATTTTCCTTCTTTTCCTTCTCTTCTTTGGCTTGTTCTTTGTTTTGTTCTTTGAATGAGACACGGCCAGAGGCTTGGCCGTGTCTCTGGGTGTGTCTACTTCTGCCTTGAATTTCTTTTGAGGGACATGGCCATGTCTTTCTTGGTTCATGCTTTTCTTGCCCGATTTTGATCTTCCAAGGGTGTTTTTCCACCTAAACCTAAAAACAACACTTAAAACAAAATTAAAACAAAAATCAATCAAAACATTAACTAAAACACACATAAAATCATACTAAAAACAAGAACAAAAATGAACTAAATAGTGGTTACATGAGTATTTTTAATATTAACTCTATTGATACGCAATCATTAAATTTGGGAACAACCAATGATCCTAAAAACATTAGCATAGCATCCGACCTTACTCCTGATGAGAGAAAGACAAATTTGAAAAAATATTTAAAATATATGAAGAGATTTTTGCTTGGTCTTATGAGGACATGCTTGGAATAGATCGAGACATAGCCGAGCATTTGATTCCTACTTATACTCACATGAAACTTCTCAAAAAAATAATTAGACAGTTAAGATCGAAATCGGCTAAATTGGTTAAAGAAAAGGTCACTAAACAAATACAAGTAAAGTTCCTTGAAGTGATAGATTATCCAGATTAGTTAGCCAACATAGTACCCATGCCAAAGAAAGATGGAAGAATCAGGGTCTATGTAGACTATAGAGTTTTGAATAAGGCTTCCCTTAAAGATGATTTTCCTTTATCCCATATAGATGTCCTTATTGATAGTGTAGCCTTTAGGGTGCTATAATCATTCCTAGATGAATTTTTCGGATACAATCAAGTGTTAATGGCCCAAAAGAATAAAGCCAAAACTACCTTCATTACTATGTAGGGTATATTTTTTTATAGGGTGATGCCGTTTGGGTTAAAGAATGCCGAAGCAACCTACCAAAGGATGGCTACCACTTTGTTTCATGATACGATGCATAAAGAGTTCGAGGTGTATGTTGATGATATGATGGTGAAATCAGATACAAGGGAGCAACACTTCCAGAACTTAGAGTTATTCTTTGAGAGAGCAGTAAAGTATAAGCTAAGGCTAAACCCAAAGAAGTGTGTATTTGGGGTTACTTTAGGCAAGTTGTTGGGACACGTGATTGGTCCAAATGGCATTAAGATTGACCCTAACAAGGTTAAGACAATCAGGGATATGCCAACCCCTAAAATGGAGAGAGAAGTTCGAGGGTTCATTGGCAAGTTACAATATGTTAGTAGGTTCATAGCAAAGCTCACCACAATTTGCAAACCTATCTTCAAGTTAATTAAAAAGAACAAACCAGTCAAGTGGAATGAAGAGTGTCAAATGGCCTTTGAGCGTATAAAAGAGTATTTGCTGAATCCACCTATTTTGAAACCACCTAAGCTTAGTAAACCCTTATTACTATACTTAGCAATAAAGGAAGAGTCAATAGGAGCTATGCTAGCCCAAGTAGATGAGTCAGGGGTTGAGCACATAGTCTACTATTTGAGTAGAAAACTCCTACATTATGAAATCAAGTATAGTATCATTGAAAAGACCTGTATAGCTGTGGTTTGGTCTTCTAAGAAGTTGCGGTATTACTTTCAATCTTATAGTGTGCAAGTAATTTCCAGGTTGGATTTGGTGAAGTACTTAAGGGAGACACCCTCTTTGATCGAAAAATATGGTCAATGGTTGATAATTTTGGAAGAATTTGAGATGAAGTATGTAACTAGGAAAACAATCAAAGGTAGAGAGGTAGCAAAATTCCTGGCTCAGCAACCATTGCCGGATAGTGAAGAGATAGTCTAGGAATTTCCTAATGAACATTTAGAGGCCATTAAAGTACAAGAATGAAAGATATATTTCGATGGAGCAGTACATAGAAAAGGAGCAGGTTTGGGAGTCATACTAGAATCACCGAAGGGGAGCTTATCCCTTTAGCTAAGAAGCTGAAGTTTAGGGCAACCAATAATATGGTGGATTATAAGGCATGTATTTTTGGTTTGGAAACCCTGATGATTATGAATGTGGATAAGGTGCAGGTATTTGGTGATTCATTGCTAATAGTATCCCAAGTAAATGGAGAGTGGGACTTAAAAGAAGAGAAGCTAAAACCATACCATTATTACTTGACAATGATGAAGAAAAATTTTAAGGTGTGCAGGTTTATACACCGACCAAGAGAAGAAAATCAAACGGCTGATGCCCTAGCCACATTGGCTTCGATATGGAAAAATCCTATCAACTTATTTCTTAAGCCTCTAGTCTTGACTAGTTCATTAACTCCTTGTTATGAATATGAATTAATCATGGAAACTAATACAGACCATGATACGTGGTATGACACCATAAGACAGTTTTTAGAGAATAAGGAATACCCATTGGGGGCAACAAGGGAAGAGAGAAGAGCCATAAGGTGATGGTCCTTATAATACATCACCTTTCAAGGAGAGTTGTATCGAAGATGGCCTGATGGGGTGCACTTGAGGTGCTTGAGGAAGCCTGAAGCTGAGCACATCATGTCTGAAGTACATGCGGGAAGTTGTGGTCCACACATGAATGGGTTAGCTCTGGTTAAGAAGATAAATCGACAAGGTTACTACTGGTTGCCATGAAGAGAGATTGTATTGAGTTTGTGAAGAAGTGCCGGCAATGTCAGATGTATGGTAATTTGAATCACATGCCTCCTGAAGAATTGTATTCTATATCTTTACCCTGGCCCTTTGCCACTTGGGGGATTGACATTATAGGAGAGATACATCTGATGGCTTCAAACAGTCACCGTTTTATCGTAGTAGCAGTGGATTATTTTTCAAAATGGGTCAAATCTGAATCTTTCAACAAGCTGGGGGTAAGGAAAATGGCTAGGTTCATTGAAAAGAATCTCATCTGTAGATATGGAGTTACACACAGTGTGATATCAGACAATGGAGGTACAATTTCAAGGAGCAGTTAGGGACTTATTCTCGAAGTACAAATTCATCTTCATCGATCCTCCCCTTATAGACCAAAGGCTAATGGTGTGGTAGAAGTGACAAACAAGACAATTAAGCAGATTATGTCTAAGATGACTGAGACATACATGGATTGGTTGGAGATGCTTCATTTTGCTTTATGGGGATACAGAACAAGTGTATGAACACTGACTGGAATGACACCGTTTTCCTTGGTTTATGAGATGAAAGTAGTGTTATCAATTGAGATAGAGATCGAGTCATCAAGAGTAGTCCTGGAAGCTGAATTACCTTAGTCAATGTGGGTAGTAAGAAGATACACACAGTTAGCTTTATTAGAAGAGAGGAGGTTGAAAGCACTGTATCATCATCAGCTGTATCAAAGGAAGATACCTTGGGGCTACAATAGAAGGGCTAAGGTTAGAAAGTTTAGAGTCGGCGACTTAGTGTTGAAATAGTGTAAGCCTAATGTCTCTAATCCAAGAGGAAAATTTAGGCCTAGTTGGGAAGGACCATATTTTGTCAAACAAGTCATGAGCAAGGGTGCAGTCAAAGTATCAGACATGGACGGGAACAAGTTTAGTGAGCCGGTGAACATGTACAAATTAAAGAGGTTTTATGAGTAGATAAAAAAAAGAGCTCGCTAGGTTGAAAACCTGAAAGGGCAGCCTAGGCAAAGGTTAGAGCAGTCTGCTAATTTCAAAAATCTGAAAGGGCAAACTAGGCAACAATTAGGGCTAAACAAGAGAAAATTATCAATTAGAAAACCCGAAAGAGCTAGTTGGTGATAGGAGTAATCTTGTGTATGCTGGCTTTATGTTTGGTTGTTCCCTAATTTAATAAAATAGAGTTAATATTAACATTGTTCTATGTTCACTATTTTAAGTATTTGACCAAATATTGTGAGATAAATAACACAATAGCGAAGGGTGATGACAAGTTATAAAAGGAAAGGAAACATCTCTTATTATTTTTATTATTGTTCATCCTAACATTATTTGTTCTAAAACAATTAACAAATGTTAAATCTATGGCAGACAATAAGTGTAACATGCAGGCTAGCTTTGCTTCAATTGATCTAAAAAGGCCTCAGTCAGTCGAGGCATGTCTAAATTAAGGGTAAACTTAGAACCTCGAGGCTCAGCTCCATACTAACTATTAAGATAGTTAGGATCATAACAGGTACCTTGACGAAGTACAGCAAGGGGAACATACATCAAATATGTTCGAGTGGTGACATGAGTGTTCTTCCACCAAGGTATCAACCAACGAATATTAACTGCAACTCGAGAGTGAATCCATTCGATCCAATTAGCATATGAAGAAGCAGGATGGAGGAGTTTTCTGGCAGAATTATGTCGTGGCAAATATCTGAAAAACCCATAGATGGAGTGTCAAGTAAGCACATAAAAAAATAATAAATAATAAAAAAATGATGCTCGTTAGGTTGAAAATCCACAAGGGTGGCCTAAGCAAAAGTTAGGGTGGTTTGCTAGCATAAGAGCGGTTTAGGCAAAAATTAGAACTAATAAAAAAAGGTCCGTTAACATGAAAACCCGCAAGGGCAACTTAGGCAAAAGTTAGGACAACTCGTTAGTTTTGAAAACCCACAAGGGCAGACTAGGCAAAAATTAGAGCAATAAAAATAAAAAGGCCTAAATTGAAAACATAAAAAGGCAATTTAGTTAATTACCTATAGCAGCAAGGGACTTTCGGCCAGTCTCCTTGAAGATTATGACTTGAATTGATCCAATCCAACTAGGGTCTCGGCCAAGATCACGGGTATCAGTGACAAACCTTCTTCTATTTGGTCCATGATATCCAGTACTTGTGGATCAATGTCACCATCAGAAGAAACAAGTAAGAATTGGCCAAGCAAGCATAGACAAAGCATGCGTCCCCATGCCTTGGTGGGAGCCAAATGGGCAGTGCAAAAGTCAATCAAGGGACCAAGCAGAATTTTCTCACCTCTAGTCAATTGCAGAACTTCAGGCTTTGAAATTTGAAACAACATTTACATCTTTTATTGAGTTTTGGAAGTCAATATGGGCAATGCCATTGATTGATTGCTTGGATATCCAAGGATGGCCTCAAATTCTTCAATCATGGGACATATCTCAAAGTCATTTATCTTGAATGTCCTAGAATTCACAAGTTGAACTTGCAAAAACTTAAGATTAATGGAACCTTAACAAGTTGTTAAGGAAGTGGTCATAGGATAAAGGTAATCCGAACCACTATAAATCATTTGTGTTCCTTCTCCTCTACTATACTCTTTCTTTATCTTGCTTTTCTTGTTATGTTAATTTTGAATTTGTCATCACTTCTTTAAAACAACCAATTCACCCTCCCCCTATCGGTTGACATCTTGGGACAATAATTGGTATCAGAGCCTTAAAATTTTAAGAAACCTAATTGTGAAATTTGATCTATAATGGCAGCCACACCACCAAGCACCTCTATATCAACTTCCAGTTCCATTATACTTACTCATTCACATGGAAATCTAAACTCTCACATTAGACCTTACTTTGATGGAACTGACTATTCCTATTAAAAACACAAAATGTATTTGTTCCTTGATAGTGAGGGAATTAAGATTTGAAGATGTGTGCTAAATGAGTGGAAACCTCTTACTCATAAAGTTGATAGTGTTTAAGTGCCTCTTCCTAGAGCACAATGGACCGATGCTCAAGAAAGAGATCTCTATAAGAACTATAGGGCAACCTCCATGTTGATGAACTCTATGTCAAGATAAGAAGGTAGAAGAGTTCAATACCTTACTTGTGCATATAGCATTTGGAAAAAATCTTAAGAATTATCATAGGGGTACCACCCAAGTGAGATTCACTAAGACCCAAATACTTGTGCATGCTATGAACTCTTCAAGATGAAGCCCTATGAAAATGTCACCGATATGACAAATCGCTAACTTGCTATTGTCAATGACTTGAAGAAATAGGAAAATTGTATTATCAAGGTGATCTCAATAGCAAAATATTAAGAGCACTAAGTGCTTAGAAGAACTTTAAATCAAAAGTGTTTTCAATTGAAGAAACTCATGACCTTAGCACACTAATTACCGATGAGCTAGTTGGAAAGCTTCTTACCTTTGAATTACACACCAAAAAGCGAGATGACAAAGGTGAGAAAGACAAAAGAAAGACAATAACTCTTAAAGCCATCAAAGAAGCTGAGAGCTTAAGTGAAGAAGATAGTGATGATGATGAAGAAATGGCAATGCTATCCAAAAGAGTTAGTGATTGGAAGAGAAAGAGGAGAATGCAAGCTAAAGGCAACTTCTCTAAATTTTCTTTCAATGATAATGAAAAGAAAAATGAAGTTAAATGCTATGAATGTGGAAATCTAGGCCATATCAAAGTGAATTGTCCCAAATTGAAGAACAAGAAGAAATGGGACAAGGAAAAGAAAAAATCTCTTAAAGCTACATGGGATGATGACACCTCAAGTGAAGTAGAGGAAGAAGAAGAGCAAGCAATTATAAATCTTTATCTCATGGCTATGGGACATGATGATGATGACTTCAATGTGGTAGGTACTCCATTTTAAAATTTTTATTATGGTAATAGTGATGATGCATTAGATGATAGTGATTCAATTGAGCATATGAATCTTAGGGTACAAAAATTTTTCAATAAAATTAAGTTTTATAAAGAAAAATACTCTAAGCTATAAAAGGACTTTGTTTCTTTAAAAAATTCTACTTTAGAATTAAAAACTTCAAATGAACAATTGATGAAGTCTTTAAATGAAGAATCTAAAAATTCATCTAGCTTAGATAATGTTCCTAAAGAAAATAAGATTTTGAAAGGAGAAATAAATGAATTAAAGAATTCTATTTCAGAATTCCAAAAAGGGAAAGAAGCCTTAGAGACATTGATTAGTGTTCAAAGGAAACCCTCTTCCAAACATGGCCTAGAATTCAATAGCTCAACTACTACTACATCTAATGCATCAACATTTGTTAAAGCCTCTATAATTTAAATTTATAATGTTGAAGTTGCAAAGAATTCACACACAAAGCCTATAAGTCCAAATAAGACTGCTGAAGACTCACTAGGCTCTAGATTAAATGTTCCAAGAGTAAATTATACATACATTTACACAAGGTATAAACACAAACACAAGCATGTACAATAATAAGTAAATGTCAACATACTTTTAAATGCCAACACATCCAATGCAATTCTTCTAAAGTGAATAGAAGAAGAATGTAAAGACATAAGCCTTATCAATGCCATTATTGCATGAAATATTATCACATAAACATGTTTTGCAACATTAGAAAGGCATACGTCAAATTAAAGGATCCTTATAAGAAAAGATAAACATTGTTATGTTATAGGTATTTCTAAAGTCTACAATCCATAAAAGTGCTTAGCTTATTGATAGTGGTTGTTCAAGACATATGACAGGAAATGTGAAGCTCTTCACAACCATCACATACACACAAGTAGGAGATGTTACCTTTAAAAACAGAACAAAAGGTAAGATTATTGGTATTGGTTCCATTGGTATGATTAGTAAGTATTAAATTGATAATGGTTCATTGGTTCATGGTTTGAAGCATAATTTGCTAAGTGTAAATCAATTATATGATAAATGATAAAATGTCAATTTTAATTCCAAGGAATGTAAGATTATTTCACCAAATGGAGAACTCATATTCAAATGAGGAAGAAATAACAACACATATAAACTCGACCTTCATTGTAATAATGCATTTGAACGTCTAGTTGCTATTAATAATGATGCTTGGCTTTGGCATAGAATATTAGGATCGCTAGCATGGATCACTTACAATGTTTATAGAAGGAAGAACTTATTGATGGGCTACCAAAGATAAAGTTTCACAAGGAAAAAATTAGTGAACCTTGTCAATTTGGACTGCAACACAAAAGCTCTTTCAAAACCAAAAATATTGTAAGTACCTCTAGACCATTAAAACTAATTCATTTAGATTTATTTGGTCTAAATAGAGTTGCTAGCCTAAGTGGTAAATTATATGCATTTGTACTTGTTGATGACTACTCAAGGTTTACATGGGTTAATTTCTTGGCTCATAAAAATGATCCTTTTAATTATTTTAAAATTTTTGCAAAATGAGTTTAAAGTGAAAAAGGCTATGTAATCACCTTTATTAGAAGCGATCATGGCAAAGAATTTACAAATGAAAACTTTGAAAATTTTTCAATGAATTTTGTATCTCATATAACTTTTCAACTTCTAGAACACCATAACAAAATAGAGTGGTGAAAATGAAAAATAGAACTTTGGTTGAAATAGCTAAAACAATGCTTAATGATTACAACTTATCCTCTTACTTTTAGGTGAAAGTCATTAATACCACTTGCTATGTTTCAAATAGAGTCTTTAAAAGACCTCTATTAAACGAAACATCTTATGAGCTTTGGAATGGAAGAAAACCTAAGATTTTATACCTTAGAGTATTTGATTGTAAATGCTTCACATTAAATACCAAGGAAAACCTTGGAAAATTCTCATCCAAATCGGATGAAGGTTTATTCTTGGGATATTCACCCTCTAGTAAGGCATATAGAGTTTTTTTTTTTATTTTATAAAAGAACACTAGTAGTTGAAGAGCCAATGCATGTTATATTTGATGAAAAATTAAAACTTGATAATAGGAAAGATAGTTCTCTCAATGATTTTGTATGTACATTTGAAGAACTTGAGATAAGAAATGAAAACAATGATAAGAAGAAACTAAAATGGAAGAGAATCAATATCTACCTAAAGATTGGCATTTTCAAAAACATCATCCAAAAGAACTCATCATTGGTGACACATCAAAAGGAGTAATCATAATATCAAAAATTAAAAATTTAAATTAAAATATTACATTTATTTATCAAATTGAGCCATAGACCATTAAGGAGACTCTTAGTGATGAAAGTTGGGTGATTGCAATGCAAGAGAAACTCAACTAATTTGATAGAAACAAAGTATGAAAACTTATTCCTAGGTCATCCAATTATATAATGTAAATGGGTTTGTAGGAATAAGCTTGATAAAAATGGTCTCATTACAAGAAATAAAGCTAGATTTGGTAGCTAAAGGCTATAACTAAGAGGAAGGCATTGACTATGATGAGACATTTTCTCTCATTGCTAGATTAGAATAAATTACAATCTTACTTGCATTTTCATGCCATATGAGTTTTAAACTTTTTCAAATGGATGTTGAAAGTGCATTTCTAAATGGTTTTATAAATGAGGAAGTTTATGTTGAACAACCCCCTAGTTTTGAAGATTATAATTTTTCAAATCATGTTTTCAAACTCACTAAAGCACTATATAGGTTAAAGGAAACTCCAAGAGCTTGGTATGATAGGCTTAGTGCTTATTTATTGAAAAATGGTTTTTTAAAAGGCAAAGTTGATACAACACTTTTTATAAAGAAAAAATTGCATGATATCTTAGTTGTACAAATCTATGTTTATAACATTATATTTGGTGCCAGTAATGAATCTTTGTGCAAAGAATTTACTTCATGTATGACTAGAAAATTTGAAATTAGCATGATGGGTAAACTTAAATTCTTCCTTAGTCAACAAATTAAGCAATGAAAGGATGGAATCTTCATTAACCAATCCAAATATACAAAGGAACTTTCAAGAAGTTTTGCATTGATGGTTACAAAGCAAACAAAATCCTAATGAGTAAAACCTTAAAGTTGGACAAAGATGAAATCGATAAGAAAGTATATGAGAAGAAATATCGACGTATTATCGGATCCCTACTTTACTTAACCACTTTTAGACTCGATATAATCTATAGTGTATGTTTATGTGATAGATTTCAATCTTACCTTAAAGAATCACATTTGAATGCTACTAAAAGTATTCTAAAATATTTAAGTGAAACATTGCATTTAGGACTTTGGTATTCTAGAAATACATATTTTGCCATTTTAGGATTTTCGAATGTAGATTTTGCTGGTAGTCTATTAGATAGAAAAAGCACGACCGGTGTATGCCATTTTCTTGGTGATTGCAACCAAGAAACAAGTGTCAATTGCTCTATCTATTGCAGAAGCATAATATGTTTTGGCTTGCTTTTATTGCACACAAGTTTTTTGGATAAAACAAAAATTACTAGATTATGGTAAAGCAATTGATTACATTCCCATTAAAAGTGATACCACTAGTGCCATTAATCTATCTAAAAAATCTATTCAACACTCTAGGTCAAAACACATAGACATTAGACATCATTTCTTAAGAGATAATATACAAAATTATAATGTTATTCTAGAATTTGTGGATACACAAAATCAACTTGTTGATATTTTTACAATTTCTTAAATGAAGAAAGACTAAACTTTATAAAAAAAAAAACACATAGGATTGATAGATGGAAATTCTCATGAATAATCACTTATTTTGAGTTCCTCAAATATATTTTGATCATTGCAAAATTAAAACACCATATAGTTTTTCTTTGATCCTGTATAGCGGTCGCACCAGGTATTGAGCAATTGCACCACTATGTTGTAAGAATCGCTCCCTAAAAATGATATTATGCAATAACACCAAAAATTTGAGCGGTTTCTCAATTCAATTTTTTTTAAATTCTCGACCGTTATTCTTTTGCTTAGCTTGAGTGAGCACATCACACACATGACAATCGCAACACACATATAGTGGTCGCTCAGAAGCTTATGCGATCGCACACGAAAGCCAATAGCCAATTTTTTTTTACTTTAGAACTTGCACAATTTTGCCCATTTTGTCCCTAATGGTAATAAAACGACTAGTTTTCAAAATTTTTCTATAAATACCTCTTTTTGCAGTAAAATACACTTTTACAAGTACTCATACATCTCTCTAAATATTTTCTCAAAGCTTTAAACATCAAGAAGACATTTGTGAAGGTTTTAGGCTTCATCAACTCTCTCTCTTCTACTTTTCTATTTTTGTTTTCTTTTTGTGTTTGATATGGCACCCAAACCTAAGACCTCTATGAAGAATGCATCAACCATAGAAAAAGGAAAAGGGGTATTGATTAGTGAACCTCGAACTCAATCCCAATGTTTCACCCGGAGGAGTGTCCAACTTTATAAACCCAAATACAAAAATGATGATGAGAAAATAAAATAGTATATACTCAAAAAGAAAAACATTGAACCCACCAAATTGCCTACTAGAGGGATGCTTTTAACCCTCAACATTCAAGGAGAACTCTTTAGATATCTTAATAGACTAGGGTGGATACATTTTGTCTTTCCTAATGGGTTAGGATACTATAACTTATTTAGAGAATTCGTGATGTCCTTAAGAGTAGAAACAATCATAATGCTCCCATTGGGTTCTATGGAGTCTACTTTAGGTTGTTTAATTAAGAGTTTACACTATCTTTAGAAGAGTTGGCTGAAGTTTGGGGATTTCAAACTCATGGAGCATTCTCCTACACTGACAAGGATTTTCCCTTGAAAAATTTCTGATCTTTTTGGAGTGAAATCTCTATAGAAACTGAGTATAATAATTGATCCTTCAAAGCCATTCATTTCAAAACCTTGATTTATTAGCTTATCCATAAAATCATTACTTACACTATCCATCAAAGGAGCAGTAGAAATGAGAAAGTCACACAACGTGACTTGTTGTTCTTATATGCCCTACAACATAATGAACCCATTCAAACCACCCAATTCCTAATTGACACCTTTATTCACCATGGAAAGTACAGGGATGGCACATTCTTCCTATCCTCTCAAATCACTCAAATTACTAGACATTTAGGCTTGCTAACCCATGAAAACCTAGCAACCCACTTGACCCTACAACAAACTCCATCAACCTTGACTACCTTGAACATGTTAGATGTATCTAAAAGGTTGATGAGTATCCTCCAAAGCCAACCAAAGCCACCAAAGAAAAAGGTGAATAATCTAAAACCATGAAGCTCTTCCTCAAAGCAATCCACTCTCTCCAAAAACAATTCACTTATTTCAAAATAGGATGTCATTAAAAGGATTACATAACTCAATCAAATGGTTGATCTCTTGTCACATGTCTACCATGACATCTATGAAATGCAAGGGAAAATTGATTTCCTTTAATGTGAACTTAGTGAATGGGATGTGAGAGACCATGTTGCGAATCCATTTGAAGAATCCTCTAAATCATCCCATGCTAACTCCCCTACTCCATCTTTTGATGAAGGTGATATGGATGAACCCAAATAAGCTACTCCACCTCCATCAAGAAAAGGAAAAGAAATTGTTGGATATTAGATTTCATTTTTTTTCTTTGTTTTGTTTGCTCTTTCAACTTTAATTTTATAAATGTTATTCTAGTTCTTTAAATATTATAATGAAGTGTTTATCCTTCCTTTACATTCTTATCTATTATTATTTTTGACTTTGTCAAGGGGGGAGAAAATTATATAATTAAATTTAAATAAAAATAAGGAGAAGAATCACTAATTAAGGATGAGAAATCGAAATTTGAACATCACTTGAACTTATTTTTTAAATTTAATTCAATTTGATTTCCAAAGTAAAAAGGGTGGAGATTGTTAGTCAAATCATTGGCAATTAAACTCTATTTTGATCATTGACAATCAAATTGATATATAATAATGAGTTCAACAAGTTTGCTTTTATAGGCAAGCAATTTTAGCCCTTGTGCATTTGCACCAAACCTTTAAGCGACCGCACAATAGCAAGGACAAAGCAAACACTTGAAGCATAAAAGAGTTCACGGTCTCTCATGCAATGACAAGCTGACCGCAACATTTTGTACGACCGCCCCACTACTTCGAGTGACTGCACAAGATACTGAAGAAAAATACAAAACTCAACAGAAGAGATAGCGGCCTGAGTGTGCGGTGCATCATCAATGCTCAAAGCCTTATGTGTCTGCTCAAGATTTCACATGACCGTACAAGATTTTTTGAAAATTGACACCAAGTCATAGAAATATAGTGATGGTGTTGTGTGGTGAAAAACTTGAATTGTGCTACTGCACAAAAGCATCAAATTTGAATTTTAGTGCCAAACATAATGGATCAATAATAAATAGACACGTTTTAGAAGAATTTCAAATTAAATGGAAACTTATGCATTGTGCGACCCTAGAACCATAAGTGAGGAAACAAGACATGTCAAGATGGGAACTTATGATCTTGTCAGACAACTTAACTTTACCTTTAGAGATAGTCGTTGAAGAAAATTTAAATTGTGCTATCATACAAAGGATATGGCGACCGCATAACTTGACCTAGTAGCAATTTAAGTGGAAGACAATAACTAAACATGTGGGAACCATTTCAACTAGTTAGTTGAAGATTTGAAGGCTATAAATATTTCAAGTAACTTAATTTTTGAAGATGATAATGAATGAGATAACTAAGTTAAACATTGTTCATTACCTTGTATCAAAAATTCTTATTGTAACATTTTGAGTGTTAGGTGTGAACATTAAATACCATTGTAGGTTTGAGTGTTAGCTTTGAAAAACTTAGGTTTTAGAGTGAGCCTGGGAAAACTCTTAATTGGGTTGTGAAGACAATACTTAAACCTTGTAAAAGTTCGGTGTAAGCTTGTGAAAACACCAAGTTAAAGTAGAACTTGCAAAAACTCAAGATTAGTTGAACCTTAACAAGTTATTAAAGAAGTGGACATAGGATCAAAGTAATCCGAACCACTATAAATCATTTACGTTCCTTCTCCTCTACTCTCCTCTTTCTTCATCTTGGTTTTCTTGTTATTATAATTTTGAATTTGCCATCACTTCTTCAAAACAACCAATTCAGCCCCCATCTTGGTAGACAAACATTATGGACTATTTAACATTATTGAAACCAATGAAGATTAAGAAACAATAAACTTGGGAACACCATATATGCCTAAACACACTCACATAGCATCCTTATTAACAAATAAGTAGGATTTGAAGACGATACTTGAAGAATTTATAGATTGTTATGCCCGGGAGCCTAGTGACGTAATATGACTAAAAAATTAAGGAAGAGATAGCCTTTCCCACTTATGATCACATGAATTTGGTCAAATATAAGCTCCATAGATTGAAGCCTAAATGGTCCTTAGAGATCAAGAAAGAGATAGCCATGGTGCTAGAAAACAAGTTCATTGAACCATTTATGTTTCCTAAATGGATAACTAACATAGTGCCAACTCCGAAAAAGGATGTAAAGTATGCATGTGTGTAGATTATTGTTTAGTCCATTTTTGTACTAGTTTTTAGTGTGATTTTATGTGTGTTTTAGTTAATGTTTTGATTAATTGTTGTTTTGAGTTTGTTTAAATTGTTTGTTTTAGGTTTAAGTGCAAAAACTCCCTTGGATGATCAAAACAATCAAGAAAAATGAAGAAAGAGAATGAATCAAGCAAGACATGGCCAAGCCAAAGTAAGCTTGGCCATGTCCCTCAAAAGAATTCCAAGACAGTAGCTGACACACCCAAGAGACACGGCCAAGCCACTGGCCGTGTCTCACCCAAGGAAAAGAAACCAAGAAAGAAAAGATACAGAAGGCAGAATGCGACACTGGCAAACGACATGGCCAAGCCACTGGCCATGTCACATGACATGGCCATGTCGCATGAAGCTTGCCCATGTCTGATCGTCTTGGCCATGTCTCATTAACTTGGCCATGTCACCACTTGAAAAGAAAGAAAAGAAAGAAGGCAGAGTGCGACACTGGCAAGTGACATGGCCAAGCCACTGGCCATGTCGCTTGAAGCTTGCCCATGTCTGATCGTCTTGGCCATGTCGCTTGAAACTTGGCCGTGTTTAAGGAAAAATTGGTAGACATGGCCATGTCGCTTGAAGCTTGGCCGTGTCTCTCAAAGAAAGTGAAGCGGTGACTGACACTGGCAAGAGACACGGCCAAGCCATTGGCCGTGTCTCACAAAAACAAAACACACAGAATGGAACACGGCCAAGTGACACGGCCGTGTCTCATGAAAAATCAAGAGACACGGCCAAGCCACTCTTGGCTTGGCCGTGTCACCTCAAGGAAGATACCAAGAGACACGGCCAAGACACTCTTGGCTTGGCCGTGTCCCACCTGAAAAGTCAAAATTCTTTCAACAAAGTGGGGAACAAGTGGGAGACAAAGACTTATTGCTTGCCAAAAGAAATATTAAACAAAGAAAAAGTGGGGGACAAAGGAAAATGGGATGAGTTGGAAGGCATGGGTGTTGATTTTTGAATGAATTAAAAGGGATTGAAGAGGAAAAGGGAGAGAGCTTTTTGTTCTGGGAAAATTTTCTGCAAAAAACGTGGGAGAGGGAGAGAGTGACACTCTCCCTTGTCCCTTCACCTCCAACCTCCATTTCCATCCTCTCCACCTTCTCCATCTTCCATTGATAGGATCTTTGAGGTTCTTTGGGATAAATTGGGTTACAAGTTCTCAAAGGTTGAAGAAGCTTCTTTGAAGGGAGTGGTGACTTGAGAAAGCTCCATTCCATCTTCCAAAGGCATATCCATTGAAGGTTGGTGACTTGAGAAAGCTCCATCCAAAGGTTTGGTGACTTGAGAAAGCTCCATTCCACATTGCAAGGGGAATCAACCATTGAAGAGGGCTTGAGTTCTTCATCAAATTCATCAAGTGGAGCTAGGAGGAAGACTAGCAATCCTACTCTTGGCATCTTCACAAGGGGTTTTTCTATTCTCTCTTTTAATTCATTTCTTATTGTTGTTGTTGTATTAAGAGATTGATATTGCAATGGACAATTTGTATTTGTGTTATATTGAGTTGAATGAATGTTATAATTTGATGATGTTGAGCTAAATACCCATGTTTAGGGTTTATAGTATATTTGGTTGAATGTCTTGATTTGATATTTACATTGATGTTCCTTGTTGATTGGTTGATTGTATTGTATTAAATGCTAGGTTGATAGATTAGCTACCTATTGATCTTTGAATATTGGATGACGGACCGAGAGGTGAAATTCGATATCGGAACTATATAATTTACCACCCTATGAATGAATTAGAAATATAAGTTCTAGGGTTTATTAATTTGGTAATGTAAAAGAATTGGTCATTGTTAATTCATGAATGTGAAAACTAATGGATTGGTAATTGACTAATTAATCTTAAGAAACAAGTTAATTTACAAGGTTATGTTAATGGATAATTGAGAATTGGGCTTTGATAGAATGGACCTATGACCCTAGGCACCTTCCTAAGAATCGATTTGATCTTGTACACCCACACACATTACTCTCTACGCACGGTTAAATTTAGGTTTAATTATTCTCGCACCACTCCAAACAACAAACTCTCGCATTTAAATAAATTGTCAATCAAGCTATTACGAACCACACCTTCTTGGGGAAACGACCTTGGGGCGATCACCTTTGCTACAGCTACCTCGTATACTTGCGAGTGACGCTTTGTAGTAGTACTTAATTTGAGCGCAACAAGTTTTTGGTGCCGCTGCCGGGGAAGGCTGTCGCAGTAGTAATAGTTTGATTTTTCTTTTCATTGTTTGTTTATTTTCTGTGAATTGTTTGTTTGTTTTATTTTTCTTTCAATTTAATTATTTGTTTATTTTATTTAAGTTGCTAAGTGCCTTGTGTAAATATGCAGTTTTCCAGGCACGGGGGAGTTTATGATAGGAACGATGATTCTGAAATGGCATGGCAATTAGCAGAATTGACGAATCAACTTAAGGTGCTAAATGCAAGAAGAAGAGCACCTATGCCACGCCAAGAGATATGTGCATCATGTGGCAATGTAGGCCATAGTGCAAACACGTGTTCCATGGGTTATGGACGATACCAAGATTGGCAAGAGGAAGAAGATGGCTACCAAGGTTTCCAGCAAATGGGAAGAAATGACACATATTCCAATCCTTATAATCCCAGCTGGGGAAGCCAATCAAATTTTTCTTGGGAAAATCAACAGCAAATTCCACCTCAAAATTTTTATCAACCTTACCAAAGAAATCCTTACTCTCAAGAACAATATTCAAATCAAGAGTACCTTAAGCCACCCACATTTGAAGATAGTTTGAATGCCTTCATTCAAACTAGCACACGAAACCAAGATCACCTTAAGGAACCCACCTTAGAAGAAAGTTTGAATGCCTTCATTCAAACTAGCGCGCAAAATAAAAATCACCTTAAGGAACCCACTTTGGAAGATAGTTTGAATGCCTTCATTCAAACTAGCTCACAAAACCATGATCAATTCGAGAAATCCACAGTGGACGATGATTTGAATGCTTACCTTCAAATTAGCACACAAAATCAGGAAGGGAGCAATGAGAGATTTGATTCTTTGGAGGAATCCTTAAAGAGGGTGGAAATGCAAGTTGGGCAACTGGCAGATCAACTCCAAGCACAACAAAAGGAGGAATTTCCTAGCCAATTGGAGCAAGTCAAGGTAATCACAAATTTGACGAGTGAACAGGTAATATATAATGATTTTTGTGATTCCTTTGATGCAGGGACTAATCAAGAAGACAATGGTGAGGAAATGCTGCCCAACATGGAGAAACAAAGTCAATCAAAGGAGGAGGAGAATTTGGACTCATCAACTTCATCACATTTGTATGAACCTCCGAATCCTTTGCACTCAATTCCATTCCCAAGTAGGCTACAAGAAGAGGAGCAAGGTAAGCAACTTTCTAACATCTATATTATGCACTCCCAAGGAAAAAGTGAAAATAAGCTCGAGATGGGTATGTCGTTAGAAGAAGAACATGAAATGCCCAATTTAGAACTTGAGGAGTGTAAGCTAGTTTTAGATGTTGAGGTTGTTGAGAGGGGACTTGACATTGTTAAAGTGGATGAAGAAGTGATTCAACCAAGCTTGGTTGAAATCAACGTGTCCCCAAAAGTCATCTCTACTATTCTTGGTGGTAAGGAAGAGCAGAAAGCTGATATACCCATGTTGCATGAAGATAAAAATTACTGCCACGTTCCTATAACACTGGAGGATAACCCCGAGGCGATCTTCACATGTCCCTTTGAGACATGTTCCCTTCAAGGAAAAATATTTAAGGGTTGCTGTACATCGGGTGCATTTCAAATTTACATATTGTTCATCCTCTCAATCATGGGCTCCAATTGCATTATGGGTGGAAGGAGCCCTACACATCGCATATGGGAACGATGGAAATCAGGTTTCATCTAAACCCTCTCTGTAGTATGCATGCTCACATTGAGGACAATGTGAATCTTTAAGTGTGGGGTGCATTTTGTGTTTTGTGTTTTTACTTTTAATTGCATTTTGTGTTTGTGTGTTTTTACTTTTAACTTTTTTTTTGTTTAGATTTTTGTTAATGTTTTTCTTTGAATAAATGAGTTTTAGAAAGTTCAATTGTTATAAAAATTGTTGATAGATGACCTTTGAATTTTTGAAGCATGAATTTGAGAATTGAGTAAAATTGGTGCTTATTGTCAATTTTGTTGGTTTTTCTTTGCTTTTCCATTAACCTAGTGAGGAATTGAGCCATCAACTTATCATTATTGTTGTGAGTGAACATCTTTGATTGATGAATTGCTAGAACTTGCTTTGACATGCATTTTAAGATTGCATAAAAATTTCAATTTGGCATCAAGATGATTAAGGCAATTAGGTGAACCCACTTTGGCTTAAAAAGACCAACCTTATTTTTAACCTTAGATTAGCCAATTTTGAGCCTATTACATTTTCCTTTTCTTTCTTTTTCACAACACCATTATCTTGGACCTTGTTGTTTAACTCTTACCCTTTCATTAGGTCAAGAGCATTTTAAGAGCGTTTATAACCGAGTGTTGTGTTGAATTAAGTGTGGGGTTAAATTTAGTAGGTTTAAGATTGCAAAGCAAAATAAAAAAAAAGAGAGAAAAAAAAAGAAAAAAAATATATATATAATAATAAGAATAATTGTTGTTCTTGTTGAAAGGGTTGGAATGTATCATTGTAAGATTTAATAAGTGAGTTCCCTTGAAAAGCTCTTTAATGTCAAGGGGTAGATGAGAGGAAGGTGTTTTGGGATTATTGGGTTATGTATATGATCAGGTACTTCATTCTTAAAGTGCTCTTGAACTTAATGATTAAGCTCACGTTTCCTAAATACCATGCCTTTACCTTAGCCCCATTACAACCCAATAAAGACCTTTTGATTGATGCTTGATTGTTATTTTGTGGTGGAGATTTGATTGATAAGCAAGCCTATGGCAATAATCTTTCATTGATTGTTATGAGTGTAAACACCACCATGATCAAACACTTGTAAGAGTTGGTGAGGGAGTGACAACATTGGTTATGCATGGAAAGCCACTTAATTGCATTGGTGTCGATTTTGTTTGATTCGATATTGATTGCGGACTTAGGGATAGGGAAGTCTTGATTCATCTTTATAACTCTTGAACTTAACAAAATTCATCTTGTTAGTGTGTTTTGATTTTAGCCTTGCTTGGGGACAAGCAAGGAGTTAAGTGTGGGGTATTTGTTTAGTCCATTTTTGTACTAGTTTTTAGTGTGATTTTATGTGTGTTTTAGTTAATGTTTTGATTAATTGTTGTTTTGAGTTTGTTTAAATTGTTTGTTTTAGGTTTAAGTGCAAAAACTCCCTTGGATGATCAAAATAATCAAGAAAAATGAAGAAAGAGAATGAATCAAGCAAGACATGGCCAAGCCAAAGTAAGCTTGGCCATGTCCCTCAAAAGAATTCCAAGACAGTAGCTGACACACCCAAGAGACACGGCCAAGCCACTGGCCGTGTCTCACCCAAGGAAAAGAAACCAAGAAAGAAAAGATACAGAAGGCAGAATGCGACACTGGCAAACGACATGGCCAAGCCACTGGCCATGTCACATGACATGGCCATGTCGCTGAAGCTTGCCCATGTCTGATCGTCTTGGCCATGTCTCATTAACTTGGCCGTGTCACCACTTGAAAAGAAAGAAAAGAAAGAAGGCAGAGTGCGACACTGGCAAGTGACATGGCCAAGCCACTGGCCATGTCGCTTGAAGCTTGCCCATGTCTGATCGTCTTGGCCATGTCGCTTGAAACTTGGCCGTGTTTAAGGAAAAATTGGTAGACATGGCCATGTCGCTTGAAGCTTGGCCGTGTCTCTCAAAGAAAGTGAAGCGGTGACTGACACTGGCAAGAGACACGGCCAAGCCATTGGCCGTGTCTCACAAAAACAAAACACACAGAATGGAACACGGCCAAGTGACACGGCCGTGTCTCATGAAAAATCAAGAGACACGGCCAAGCCACTCTTGGCTTGGCCGTGTCACCTCAAGGAAGATACCAAGAGACACGGCCAAGACACTCTTGGCTTGGCCGTGTCCCACCTGAAAAGTCAAAATTCTTTCAACAAAGTGGGGAACAAGTGGGAGACAAAGACTTATTGCTTGCCAAAAGAAATATTAAACAAAGAAAAAGTGGGGGACAAAGGAAAATGGGATGAGTTGGAAGGCATGGGTGTTGATTTTTGAATGAATTAAAAGGGATTGAAGAGGAAAAGGGAGAGAGCTTTTTGTTCTGGGAAAATTTTCTGCAAAAAACGTGGGAGAGGGAGAGAGTGACACTCTCCCTTGCCCTTCACCTCCAACCTCCATTTCCATCCTCTCCACCTTCTCCATCTTCCATTGATAGGATCTTTGAGGTTCTTTGGGATAAATTGGGTTACAAGTTCTCAAAGGTTGAAGAAGCTTCTTTGAAGGGAGTGGTGACTTGAGAAAGCTCCATTCCATCTTCCAAAGGCATATCCATTGAAGGTTGGTGACTTGAGAAAGCTCCATCCAAAGGTTTGGTGACTTGAGAAAGCTCCATTCCACATTGCAAGGGGAATCAACCATTGAAGAGGGCTTGAGTTCTTCATTAAATTCATCAAGTGGAGCTAGGAGGAAGACTAGCAATCCTACTCTTGGCATCTTCACAAGGGGTTTTTCTATTCTCTCTTTTAATTCATTTCTTATTGTTGTTGTTGTATTAAGAGATTGATATTGCAATGGACAATTTGTATTTGTGTTATATTGAGTTGAATGAATGTTATAATTTGATGATGTTGAGCTAAATACCCATGTTTAGGGTTTATAGTATATTTGGTTGAATGTCTTGATTTGATATTTACATTGATGTTCCTTGTTGATTGGTTGATTGTATTGTATTAAATGCTAGGTTGATAGATTAGCTACCTATTGATCTTTGAATATTGGATGACGGACCGAGAGGTGAAATTCGATATCGGAACTATATAATTTACCACCCTATGAATGAATTAGAAATATAAGTTCTAGGGTTTATTAATTTGGTAATGTAAAAGAATTGGTCATTGTTAATTCATGAATGTGAAAACTAATGGATTGGTAATTGACTAATTAATCTTAAGAAACAAGTTAATTTACAAGGTTATGTTAATGGATAATTGAGAATTGGGCTTTGATTGAATGGACCTATGACCCTAGGCACCTTCCCAAGAATCGATTTGATCTTGTACACCCACACACATTACTCTCTACGCACGGTTAAATTTAGGTTTAATTATTCTCGCACCACTCCAAACAACAAACTCTCACATTTAAATAAATTGTCAATCAAGCTATTACGAACCACACCTTCTTGGGGAAACGACCTTGGGGCGATCACCTTTGCTACAGCTACCTCGTATACTTGCGAGTGACACTTTGTAGTAGTACTTAATTTGAGCGCAACAATTATAGAGATCTCAACAAAGCATGCCCCAAAAATAATTTCCCTCTACCTCAAACAGATCTTCTAGCAAACAGACCTTCTAGTGGATTGCATGGCCTGATTTGAGGTGGTCTCATTAACTAACCACTATGCCGAATACAATCAAATCTTAGTTCATCCTCTAAATAGAGATAAATAGCCTTCACTACAGAATAAGGGTTTGCACTTTGGTCTCAAGAGTTCTTGGGAAACTTACAAAAGAATGGCAATGACCTCTTTCATGATATGATGCACTAGGATGTTAAAGTTTATATTGATGACATGGTCATTAAATTAAAGAAAGCATAAAAACACATAGAAGTTTTGAGATGGTTCTTCATTAGACTTAGAGGTGTTCATAAAACCCATTAACCAGAGTAACTCGGGCTGACCCAACTGGGTTAGGCTGGGTTTAAATATCTTTGGTCTGGGCCTTAGGCTTCTCATATGAATCCCGACGTATCTCGGGTCAGGTCTCACCTTGGTCCAACCTGGCCTGACCTAAGATATTATATTTATTATATATTTATAATGTTTTTTATAACATATAATATATATTAATTATATTATAAATATTATAAAATATATAAAATATAATTTTATATAATATATATGTGTAGCATGCATACTGTGTATATACACAATGTATATATATGCATCATACATACCACATAAATATGCAGCATGGATATTGCATATATATGTTGTATACATACCGCATATATGCAGTATATTGCAGGAAATTGTTTTTTTTAAAAGCCTGGTTGGCCCGACCTGCTGGCCGAACCAACTAGAAATAGCCCAGGCTGTTCTAGTTAGGGTTGGGCTATGGGCCAAACTCGGCCTGTGTACAACCTTAATTAGACTCTTTAAATACAATTTAAGCTTAATCTCCCCAAGTGTGTTTTTAGGGCAGCTTTTATAATATTCTTAGGGCACATGGTTAGCTCATTTGGAATTTAAATTAACCCAGCTAAGTCAAAAGCAATCCTTGAGGTGTCGACTTCACAAATAGAAAAAGAGATAAAGGGAGTCCTTAGTCTCCTATAATATATTAGCCGCTTCATTTCACAGCTAGCTAATGTGTGCGGATGTATTTTTAAGTTGCTAAAAGAGGATATGCCCATGAAGTGGGATGACAAGTGTTAGGCTTGAGCTCAAGTGTTATACACCCATGATGTTGGCATGGTATGAGGCAAACTTAAGGAAAATGTTTGAAATTTATGACCTCGGCAAAAGGTTACTGGTCTATAAGCTTAAGTACAATCAAATCAAATGGCTTTCTTTAGCTTTGGTATGGGTATGTTAGAAATAATGCCATTACTTAGCCTCATAAACCATACATGTAATTGCATATCAGAGCCCTTGAAATTACTTATGGAGAGGCTAATTTTGTATACTAAAATGGCTATGGTTGGTAGTCTTAGCCACTTTGGAACTTAAATATGTATTTCACAAAGCAATTAAAGGAAGCATAGTTGCTGACCAATTAGTAACAGACCCCGTTCAAGGCACCACAGATGAGTCAAAGTTTTTAAATGAAGATATGTTGTGCGTCAAAAAGGAAGTATAGATTATATACTTTAATAAAGCATCTAGCCACAGGGGTTATGGTGTATAAGTTGTCTTAATTACCATAGAAAAGGAGCAGATCCCTTTGGCAATAAAGCTACCTTTTGAAGTTACAAATAATGAAGCAGAATATGAAGCCTGCATAACTAGTCTTGAAGTTGCCTTAAGATTAAGAGTTAAGTACTTAAAGGTATATGTAGACTCTACCCTTATTGTATCTAAATACTTAAGGAAATGGAAAAAGAAAAAGAAGAACGTCTGGTTCCTTACCATTAATTTTTAGAAGATATAGCACTATAGTTTGAGGAAATCTCATTCTATTATCTTCCTCAACTAAGAACCAATTTATAGATGATTTGGCCACATTAGCGTCAATGGCCAATATGGGAAAGGAAGGATGATCTGACCAATAGCCATAAACATGAAATTCTAACCTGCCTACTGTGTTCCAGTCCAAACGATGGATGAGAAACCATAGTTCTAGGATATCCTCAATTTCATTTGAACAAGGTGAATATCTTGACCATGTTTCAAAAGTAGATAGAATGACTTTAAGGCAACTGGCTAGTTAGTATCTCCTTAATAATGATGTTCTCAACAAAAGTTTTTGGAACAAGATCCACCTCAGATGAGTGGATGAGACTAAAGTGCAGTAGATAATGGAATGGGTTTATGGGGTTGAGTAAGGCTCTCATATAAATGGACTTGCCCTAGTATAGAAAATTACTAACCTGGGTCATAATTGGCTCACCATGAGGGAAGATTGTGCAACCTTTATTAGAAAATATCATAAATGCTTGATATATACTAAGTTACAAAAATAACCCTTTATGCCATTGCACCCCATAATAACTCAATGGCCCCTACGACATGGAGATTGACGTGATAAGGAGAATATCTCTGAAGTCCTCCAATGGCTGTGAGTACATTCTAGTGGCGATAAATATTTTACCAAATGGATAAAAGTAACTTCATAGTCAATGCTGAATTCAAGAAGGTAGCTCACTTTATCTAGACAAACATAATTTATCGATATGGATTAATTTTTGAGATCATCTCAGATAATTAGTCTCATTTCTAGAAAGAAGTAGTGTACAACTGATGAAGAATTATAAAATCCAACATCAAATATCTTTACCTTATCGACCACAGACTAATGGGGCTGTTAAAGCTGCCAACAAGACAACAAAGAATATCCTGCAGAGGATGCTAGAAAATAAGAAGTTGGCATGAGCAATTGCCCTTTGATTTATGGGGATATGAGACTTCTTTCCAAACATCAATAGAGGCAACTCCTTTCTCACTTATGTATGGAATAGATGTAGTATTGCTAATTAAAGTGGAGATTCAATCAACTCAAATTATCCAACAAAGTTGACTTAGTGAAATCGAATGGGCCAAAGCCTAATTTGGTTAGCTATATGTTATTGATGAAAAAAGGATGGATGCCTTGTAAAGAGTGCAAGTGTATCAGCAAAAGATAACCATGCATTATGATAAGAAGGTTAAAGATCGGGGCTTGAAAGAAGGACAACTAGTATTAAAAGAAATTATGGCCCCCAAGCATGATCCCACAGGAAAATTCAGACCAAATTAGGTAGGATCATATCTATTCAAGAAGATCCAATCAAGAGAAGCACCAATCTTATTAGATCTAGGTGACATAGAGTTCTCCAACCCAATCAACATGGACCAACTCAAGAGATATTTTGTCTAATTAGATTATCATTATTATAGAACTATATGGACTTGATTCTAAAAAAAGGGGCTCGACAAGTTAAAAACTAGAAAGGGTAGCCTAGGAAAAAATTTAGAGCAGATTATAAGAGATACAAAGGAAAACCTCCTTGGGTTGGGTCTAAAAAATCTTAAAACAAACATTCATCCCATGTAGAAAAGAATCACAATGTACTAATATTCCATAATACTCATAAACGTTTCATTACAAATAAGTTTATTCTGTGTATAAATGAAGATGCAAAAAAACAAAAGCCTAAATCTTATGTCTAGTAAGAGTCATCTTAAAAGTGTGAACCAAAAGTAGTCTCATAAATCCCAAGCTGTCATTAGTACTTTCAGCCTCCAACTCAGTAATCAAAGTCAGTCACCTGAACCCTCTTTGTGGCCACGTTGTAGTAATGAATTAGTCCATGTACCTTTCCAAAGTGTTTATCTATGTAAATGATCTCATCACTTGGAATCCTTAAGCCCAACCATTCAATATAGCTTGAGATGGAGTAGAAGTAATGACCATAGGGACATGTTCCAACCCTTCAGGAGGTATACCTTGCAAATGTCTACATCGATAATCTAAGCAAGCATACCACTCTATATTCAAAACTCATGGTCATAAAGGACCAAATCTGGTACCAAGGACAGTACCAAAGAATCTCATGAGGACTAAGCTTTAGTAACCAAGAAGTCCATACCTTTCAAAATCATGGCGCATAAATATCTTCCTATTCCTATAAATAAAAGGAGAATATGGGAGTATGAAGAGCATCACCATGACATGAAGATGATGTCTCAAACATACATGTCAAAAGCCATGATAAGCATTCTAAAAAAAAGAAGAATTCACTTGAAGAAGCATGAGAGTCACATACCAGCCACCCTCAACTTTGTAAACCCAATCTAAGCTGATAATAGTATCAGCAAATAAAAAGGCAATAATAGATTGGGAATCCTCCATCTGAAGGATCAAAGGAACTAAGTTAACCGAAACCCTAACCTAGGTCCCTAGTGAATAAGAATCCACCATTAAGACAAAAGGCTAAAGCCTTTAATCTCAATCCCTACCTCTCTCTATCCTTTGTATCCTCCTAGAACTCAGTAATTAGTGCATATAAGTTCGCTTTGTTCTCTCTCACCATCAGGGTGGCATTAGCCTCACTCAAGTTGAACATCCTTCGTAAAGCATGAAAATACCATATATGGTGCTTAGGAGTATCCAAATCAGTTTATGTGCTACTCCCTAATATAACACTAAAGTCCTTAAAGTTAGGATATAGCTCTTCCACCATTGCCCCAAATATGAATACATGATCCACAAGATCCCAAAATTTCAAACAGGGCTATAGAAAGTCATTGTCCAATCGAACCCCTTTTAAAGTGATGATAGGTCCAATACCATATATGCCCAAAATTATCTTGTCTACTTTGTCCAAATAAGTGGTTTACATATGCAGAGAATGGCAAAAAAAGGGTTCCATGGTAACTCAAAAGCATGTGAAATCAACAAAATTATTCAAAAGCTCAAAAAAATAAACAAAATAGTTCAGGAACTTGAACCTGTCCATAAAAATAAAAAAGCTAAAACTCGATAGAAAAAGGGGATTTTTTATAAGAAATGCTAGAAGTCCGTGCCAAGCATGGATCGTACGTGTATGGCACTGTGTAGACAGTTCAAGTGACACGTGGATTGTCCACACATGGCATGGATAAAAAAGCTTAAAATAATAATATATATAATAATATATATACAAATAAAAATAAAATAATAAAGCAAAAGATAAGATATAAAATAAAAAAGAGATAAAATTACAAATAATAATTAATAAATCTATGAAAAGCAATTTAAAGTTAGTAAAATCAATTTAAAGTTAAGGTTTCAACATTAAATCCATGCATCATAATGTATTAACATACATGTCATCTTTCAAATAAAGCTCTACACGTCATAAAAAGATAAACAAGTAAAAGAAAAGTTGATTGTAGTAGGTGAATCAGCTCGGTCTCCCATGTCAGCTCACGTCTCCAAGCTCAGCAGCAGAAAGGTAAGACAAGCTGGCAGATAATGCAGCCTCATATTGGCACACCATTCTAAAAGTGTGTTCCAACCACTCAGAAGGCCACTATAAGAAAAAAATAAAGGCATACAAGTAAAAGAAGCAGAGAATAACAAAAGCTAATAATAAAGGAACATACCTTTCTAAAGTTATCTGGCAAAGGTCTAGATTGAACATTGGGCACACAAAAAATGCTCTCCTATAAGCCTTATGTAACTCCCTTATATCCTATATACATATAATACACTCACCCCATATGTATAAAATACATATATATAATATAAAAATGTCACGTATATTTTTTTTTGAAAAACTTCCATCATTTCAAAATAATTATTTAGAACACTTTATATATTTTTTAATAAATAAAGAAAAATATTCCTCAGTAATTTAAATATAAAAAAGATGTATTTTAAAAAAAATATCTAAGAAAAATTTACTAGAGTTTTATCTGTATTTCAGATATTTTCAAATTTCAATTTACTCAACCTACATTAAAATAAACACTCCCAAAAATTTTCATTCTTTCTTTCTCTAAAATCTCTAATATAACCATAAAATTCACAAGTTTTTATATGTATAACAATACATATAACCCATCTCTCAAATTTTTAACATTAAAACCTAAAAATCATTTCATAATTTATATCATATACATGTAATAAACATAACATTCATATTTAAGTAAATTTCTCAAAGTTTAAAATATATACATGAGATGTCGATGGCTCTGGTCAGTGGTAGCTCGAAAAATTCAAAAAAAAGGTAACCAACTACAATCTAGACCCGGTGTAGTCTAGCAACAATCTCTAAATTAGCTCTATTACCTGCATCATGTAATTAAATCGCGCTAAGTATAATGTTAAGTGGTACATACTTTGGTATAATAAATAAATGGTATAACACATACAATGCCATAAATGCATTATGATAAAAATGTCAGACAATATTTTACATATTTACATATTTTGAACAACACATCAGTCATCCACATGGGCCCAAAAGTCCTTATATATTAGCCTAGTGTCAAAAATATTATCTTGGGCTAACTCAATCATCTGCGATACCAACATGTCTCACCCAAAGGCATATAAAATCTATGACACCACTGTGTGTCACCCGAAGATGTAATAATGTCCATGACACCAGCGTGTCTCAACCTTGGCCGTAATACTATCTGTGACACCAGTATGTCTCACCCAGTGGCGTAATAATATCCAACAACAATATTCTGGAACTACTCCATATAAGGTGACATGCAATTATACAATTATATTTTCTTAAATTCCACTTTCCTCTTATTTTCCACATTTCACATTCTTTTTCATATTCACTATTCATATTCAATAACATCATCACAAATGCTACAAATGTGGCTCACTTCCACATTTTAATGCATGACTTGTACTTTTTGCACTTAATACAAACATAACATCTAGCCATTTTTAAATGGATTATCATACCATATTCAATTAATATCGTGCATTGTTACTTCAAACAATGCCACACACACATATTCATGAATACCAAGCAACATATCATATTCAACATATACAGTGTGTTATGCTAAAAATCAATGCAATTAAACACATTATACACCAAAGTATGTACTAACCTATATTAAACAATAAAAGGAGTTAAAACTTCACTCCATTTCTAAAATCTTATAATGCCCTTGGCTACTAGGTTGATGAAATTACAACCTACTCAACACCTATTGAAAATGTGAATGCAAATAATCAATTAGTATCACTTTTCTAGGTGTTTGAAGCATAAGACATAAATTTAGGCACATTCCTTCAAAAACACTAAAATGTGCCCTAACACACTCCAACTTTGAAAATTCATTCTAATAAAAAATTATATTTTAACACATTCCAAGTATTAAAATATAATGTATCACTCTTCCATCAAAATTTCAAAATTTTTTCCTAAGCCTCTTTGTTTTTTATTCTTCATTCTTACCAATTTCAAATGGTAATTTGAGCTCATTTATATCATTAAAATCACTAAATAACACAATTTAAATCACAAAACCAAATGCACCATTACATTTTACCAAAACCCTAAAATCCATACTACCTCTTCTAAACTCTAACTAAATATGATCAAATCCAATATTTAATTATAAAATCTTTACCTACTCGTTAAAATAACATCTTACATATCTATTTCAACAATTATAGCATACTCTTTCAAAAACTCAATTCATACATAATCATATATATCTGTAAAACTTCAAAATAAGGTAAGAAAGATTACCTTTTAATTGAAGAATCTTCAAATTCACCCCAAAATCACTTGAAAAGTTGAAGAATTTGATGTTGAATGAAGCAAAAATCTCCCCCCTCAACCTTAGAGAATTTCAGCCATGGGGGAGAGAAAGGAAGAAGAAGAAGGTTTTAATAACTTTACTTTCCAATTATAACCCTCACCTTTCTTCATATTTACCAAACAAGTAATTAATAAAATTTTAATATTTTAATTAATTATTTTTAAATTCCAATTCCTATCTTCCATCGAAAATAATTTTTTTGAATTTTTTAAAAAATTACCATTTTACCCCTCCTTTTACTTTTTAAAATTTGTCTTTTCTAACTTATTTTTGAATTCATACGTAATGTATATTTCATTTATATTTCACATATACATTACCTATTTCTCACTTCCAACACTTCATTTAACCCTCTAACTTATTAATTTTATTTAACTTAATTTTATTTTATTGGTTTTAGCAATTATGCATACGTTACACCCTCACCTCCCAAGTAGGAGACATCATCACTGAGATAGTAGTAGCTCAAAATGTTGTGAGGAGCTACAGGTTGTGTTCTTACAAAAGTAGGTTGGAAGCCCGCATAAGAGATTGCCATCACATGTTGGGTATCCGTAAAAGAAAATTGGGTGCTAGCATAACTATTATTCCCGTGACCCTCTGAAGGAGCAGTCTTTCCCTAATGAGTTGCACCTCTTATGTCTCTAACAACACTAGATTCCAGACATGAAGCTCCTAATGAATGATGTGTGTAATGGAAAACACTATCAACAGTAGATACAATCTTGGGCATTAGAGATTCTGCATAAAAGGCATCATAATCAAGGCCTGATAGTAGAAACTTTGTAACCTCAATGCCCATATAAAATTGAGGTCGAGTAGAAATATCCAAGCCATTCTCCTGTCAACTGGAGGTACACAAGGAACAATTTGCTCCCCTATATAATATTATTGAGTTCATAGGGATCGGTATATCACGCAATAGTTTGAAAGGTAGGCACACTTCCCAATTGATTCCCATATACATCTATGGGCCTCCTAGCAAAAGGTAGACAACTCACTTAGAAAAAAGGAAGAGTCAAATAAGAAATCTGATATTAATATGAAAAACAATGGTAGTGGTAAGGTAATATACCTCATCCAAGCCTAAGTTGTTAAAGGAAGCTCTTAGGGTCCTTTAGACCCCTAATTATGATCACTAAATAAATTCAGACTTAATTAAAAGGACTCAAAAGCCTGAAAATCACTTTGCCAACGTGATTCAAGCTAAACATGGGCTATGGTGA
Source organism: Garcia nutans (assembly GCA_947685225.1). NCBI lineage: Eukaryota > Viridiplantae > Streptophyta > Magnoliopsida > Malpighiales > Euphorbiaceae > Garcia > Garcia nutans. The sequence continues at coordinate 40,417,093 of CANTUV010000003.1, forward strand.
AATAGCCATAGCCCATGGCTAGGTGAATTTGCCATGGGCTATGGCTGATTGGCAAATTTTCCATGAGAATATGGCAAATTGGTTGTGGCCCTATTGGTCTCGAATTGTTCATAATATGCATAAAACCTTGGCTTTTTAAGATAATTAGGGGGTTTTCTATCAAAATTTGGCCCCTGCTACTTGATTAACCCTAACCCTACTTATATAAAAGGGAATTAAAGGAAACAAATGGAATCAACAAAAGCTACTAGCAACCAAAAAGTGGTAGAAAGGCAATTAAAAACAAAAGAGAGAAAGGTACACAGTACCAAAAACAAAAAAAGATATAGAGAGCAATCTTAGGATTAATTGGTTCAACCAAAGCTCAATTGATCCAAACCTATCATAGGACTATCAAGCATATTTTCATACCACTTTCTATAAGGAATTATACTATTTAAATAAGGCTTGGCTTAACATTATTATTTGGTAAATAAAAAATGTTAGTATGATCTACAATTCTTATATTTATTCAATTCAATGGATTATCATCTTTGCTTTTTCTATAGTTTTGTACATTCATTTTACTTTTTTTTTTGCTATCTTGATTTTTTTGGTTGATTATATACAAAACCCTAATTTCATGATTAATCCCTAATTTTCAAGAACCCAAATTTCATGATAAATCCCTAAATTTATGATAGAATCTTAATTTTTAAATAAAATCCTAATTTTCCTTAAGAACTCTAAATAGGTGCTTTAATCATCAAATATGATTTAGTCTAGTGAATGATTATTCACCTTGTTTTTTTTTAGGATTTTATGTTATGAATATGTTTTTTTTTATATATATTTACTTATCTTAATTATTCAAATGTTTTTATGTATGTTTATATTATGTTCCTTGCTTTTATTTTCTTCTTGGGATGCATTGTATTTTTAAGAGACTTGAAAAAGCATATTTCTACCCATGGTAGGTGTCTTACTTTATTTAAACTGGTTTTTATTATTTCATTTTACTTTTAGGACATTTCTAAGTGTATATTTCCACTCTATGTGGATACCCAATGGACTTTCTGATATTGTAAGAGCATATTTTCATCTAATATGGGTGCCCATTTTATTGTTTGATTATTTGATTTATTGTATGATGTTTATTTTTGTTTTCTTTCTTTTAATTATTTGTAATATGAACAATTTTATAATAATATAAAAATTTCATAATATTTAGACCTAAAAGGTGGCCGTTCCAATGAATCGAGCCTTATATGGGTGCTGGGCCATTCTCACATTCTCCATGCATACATAACTTTCCAAACCCAAGAGGGGTTGGGATTCATTAGAAATCGAGTCATCCACTCCTTATATTTACTTCCCAGCCCCTTTAGGTGGCAATTCCTATTATCCAGGTTTAGGTCCATATTCTCTAAGGCCCTAAGTCTAATATTGTCGAAGTCACAAGTACCATTCCATTGGGTATGGGAGCAAAAATCTCTGCTCATAGTGAATATTTCACTAAGGATAAGAGAAGTTGATTCTATTAGTCTTTATGTTATTTTATTTTTTATTATTATGATATTATTCATTGTATCACTTAAAATTACATGTGTGTATGAGTTATGATGCCTTGTAGAACTCGTGTTATGTGTATATAAGTGATACCATACTTTCATTCTAGGTATAGAGATTGAGCATTGTATCACTACTCATAGTCGTATACCTCTTGGTATATACTTGTTGTGGGAGCCTGAGCCTTTTTCCCTAAAGACTAAAGACCATATAGTTGGCGTAGTAATTATCCTTAGGTTTACACTAAATGTTTGCTTTTTGACTGTGATTGACATATCTTTGCTTGAGTTATGGCCTATTTGGTTTATTCCTTCCTAATATGATATAATTATGGTGTAAGCCCAAAATTATTGTATGGCTCAAAGTTTCTTTTAAGCCTGAATCGCAAATCAATTTCAAAACTTTTCAAGCTTAAAATCTTAACAAATGGTCAAAAAGTCATTTTCTACCTTGACCTAAGAACAAAGTCCAAAATTAGTTATTGAGATAAACTTTTTTACAAGGTGAAATATTTTAAATCCTTTTATTCTTTTCACTTTATGGCCCAAAATTTTTAAAGGTTAAGAATAAAGCCTAAAATAATTTTTGTAAATAATGTTTTCATTGGCTTTGAAGATTAAGCATTTATACAATGGACCAAAATTAGTTGGGTCAATTATAGAATACTAAAATCAATTGTGGTCTTTACTTATGCTAAGACTTGTTAATCGTGGGCTTATTTATGGCATGGATCATTAGTTGCCTTTCCAAATGAGATGTCTATTTATAATAAACTTGTTAATTTTGTTTTAGTCTAAAACATAATAGAAATACTGCTAAAATTTTTCAGTGGATCCATAGAATTAGGGCTTAATTAATAAGAATTATGATAGATTGACGTCTATATTTAATAATATAATTATTGGTTATTCCGTCTGAGTGATTCTTTTAAGAATAAAGATATCATATGTTGATATATTTCTTGACCATAACACTTAGGAAAGAGACTCACCATTTGTGTATGGGAAGAAATAAGGTTGGAAGGAACATCCTGACTCTATTTGTTTATTTTCTACATATGCACACATATACTGCATTATATCACATTAATTCTTTCAACTCAGAGACTTGAAGTACATCAGTTTAATGGCATACAAAAAACCGACCTACAAAAGTGACTCAAAGTTTAGTGAAGATTCAATTAACTTCATATTAAAACCCATACATCTTGAGCAAGTTCAAAGCCTGGTGAATGAAGCCCTCTCATCAAAGATGGATGAATTAAAGGGGCCTTGACTGAGGTAATGAGAAGTCAATTAGTTGCACCACTAAAAAATAACGCTGTTGAGGCATCTACTAATTCTAAAAAGCAAAACAACAAAGGAAAAGATAAAGTAGTTGAGCTAGCCTTTGAAGAAGAAAAGGTGGTAATGATGATGACTGGGACATGTATTTCTAAGCTCAATAAGAAATAATAAAGAGAAGAAGGTTGAAGTAAAAATAGAGCTTGCTAATATGCACTACAAGGAAAACTAAATCAGACAACGCTTTCTGGCCGTTGTCTGATGAAGACAAAAACCGTTGTCTATTGAAGCGATGTCTGATAGCATTTCAGACAACGGTTTTAAAATCGTTGTCTGATGTAGGTTTGCACAACGGTTTTTAATTTTATTAGACAACGGTTTTTGGCCATTGTCTGATGATGGTTCAGACAACGGTTTCTAATTTTTCAGACAACGGTTTTTAACCGTTGTCTGATGGTTTCCACAACGGTTTCTAAATTGTCAGACAATGGTATCTAAATTTTCAGACAATGGTTTTTAACTGTTGTCTGATGAAGGTTTAGACAACAATTTTTGACCATTGTCTGATGAAGACAAAAACTGTTGTCTATTGAGGCGATGTCTGATAGCATTTCAAACAACTGTTTTTAACCGTTGTTTGAAGATGGTTTCCACAATGGTTTTTAACCGTTGTCTGATGAAGGTTTAGACAACGCTTTTTGACCGTTGTCTGATGAAGACAAAAACCGTTGTCTATTGAGGCGATGTCTGATTAAGGTTTATACAATGCTTTCTTATTAAAAACCGTTGTCTGATTAAGGTTTACACAACGCTTTCTTATTAAAAACCGTTGTCTGATGAAGGTTTATACAACGCTTTCTTATTAAAAACCGTTGTCTGATTAAGGTTTACACAACGCTTTCTTATTAAATACCATTATCTAATGAAGGTTTACACAACGCTTTTTAATTTTTCAGACAATGGTTCATTAATCTAAAATCGTTGTAGAAGGACGCTAAATACAACGACTAATTAATGTGGCACACTAAATATTAGACAATAGTTTCAATGTTCATTTTCATTTCACCACCATTGTCTGTTAAACTGTACATTATACATATAAGACAACACTTTACAATGGAGGATTGCAAATTTGGGAATAAAAAGACCTCCACAAATTCAACTTTTCAACATATTAACAAACTAAAAAAAAAAATCAACACTATACATATATCACTGAATTATACTATTAACTTCAACTTGAATGATGCTTCATGAAATATTTGGCGAAGTCAATCCTAATCTCGTTGATGTCGGCATCACTATACTCCAAGTTGCCTCTGCGTAGCCACTGAAAAATGAATCAAATTTTGGTTAGCCACATGTGGTAAATACAAAACTATTATATAAAAAATGAAAATAATTAAAATTCTCACCTTAGCTGCAAACTGAAGCTCCTTGTCATAACAGATTTCCTTCATGTACCTCATGACAAAGAGGCCGCAGTCCGTGGCCTCTTTCTGCACAGGAACCCCCTGAAATAGCAAATGAAAACAAAAATGAAGTACAACATGTTACATCCATATGTAAACCCATATGCAAACCAACACATCAACCTAATCACACAACCTAACCTGAAATCTAAACAAACATTCTAAAAAATGAACACAAGACACATCCATATAAAATTTCAGGCTCAACGAGCAAACTCATACCTATAATATTCATATTTGCTTTAAATGATAAGAAATGAAAGAAGAAAACATTAAAAGACAAACTTGCTCACATAAAGTATATTGCAAAGCTTAGAATAAAAGAAAAAAGAAAATAAAAATCACATAAGAATAAACTCTCTAGTGCAAGAATCCCATCAGTTTCAGGTTCTGCTATAGTTTAGACTTTTGGAGGCATTTCGTAAATTGAAAGAGAACCCCCAAACTAGACATGCCAGCAGCCACCAACCTTTGCAAAGATCAAAATAAATGTACTAAATTTAACATATCAACACCATAAACATTGGTTTTAATACAAAAATAAAAGAGACATTGGTTTTAATCCAGAAACAAAATAAAAGTTGAAACATAAACCAGAGCAATAGTATAAAAATACCAATCCAATATCAAATTCCCAATCAATCTCATCATCAAGAATTATATATTATATATTATACTATATACTATTATACTAATATATAATAGTAGATTTTGTTTTTTGACTAACTGAACAAGAAAACACAAGGTCACGGACTAAAACATCTTCAACAGAAATATTCAATATGAAAACCAAAGCCACAAGAGAACACAAAAGGCAATCCAAATATATACGAGCAAGTATACAAGTAATGCCAGCAGTACTGTAATTGGAAATGAAAAAATGCAGACCAACTGAAAATGCTTTGTGGACTCCAAGTTTGTACTCAAATGAAAAAATGCAGTCCAAATTTAGCAATATTTCTTTCATAGAACAAGCAATTAACATATTGTATAAATTGCATAAATTAGAAATGATGAGAAAAACAATACCGCCATGTTCTCCCATAAAATTTTCCTCCTCACATTCTTGTTGACACTCTCTTTGTATAACTTTATGGCACTATAAGAAACACATTATAAGTCAACAAAATTGCATTTTTCTCAAATTTTATAACTTAAGACTAAATAGGCAGACTTTAGAAGCGCAACTTACTTGTCAACAACCTCTATCCATTCCTGGCTAGCAATGCGACGTTTAAGAGGGTCCATGTCGTAGACTACCTCTCCCATCGGATTTACAACAGTCAATACCCAGTGATTCCTACGAAATAACAAAATAAAATACAAGCAATTCTTCATATTTGGAAGAACATAACGCCAAACAATTCATTGAACAAAAAGTAATGCCAAAACTTAAATAAACAATTCATGAATCAATCACAGCAGCAACAAGCCAAACTTAACGTAATGCCAAACTTAAATAAACAACAATATCATGTCATTTTCACAAGTGAGGGAAAATAGGAACAAGATGGTCAAAACTGATATAGAAAAGTGATACTACTAACATTTATATATACATACGGACATAATGTATCTTTTATACTAAATTGCTGCTGCTTAAACAGGAACAAGAAACACATAAGGTTTAACTACGATTACTGCTTCAATGCATATTGTCAAATTCAGTAAATGAGAATTAAAAAATCTGAATAAATACAGAACCGACAATGAAACAGTGATTTCAATCACCAAAATAGCAATCACAAAGGCTCAATTCATAACATCAATCACAATCACATACAGAAGCAACGTTATTTAGCTACTAACTCTCATTAGCTACGAGAACGGATAAAAAAGAAAGGTAAAGAAATACTCACACATCGTTGAAAGGAAAGAGAAAGTATTGCCCTTCTTTAGCCCCCTTAAATCGACTCGCAAGTGTACGTGATCTCCCCCCTGAATTACCACATCCAGTGGCACCAATCATGCTGGGATCCACAAAGCCAATCATATCAACCATTTTATGCCTTTTGACATATTCATACAAGTAGCTGCATACAAAATGAAGTAATAGTTGGTACATATTATCAGTTTAATTCCAGCACAATTAAAAAAGAAAATAAAAAGCTATTGTACTTGGAAACTTACTGAATAAATATGGTAAGTATGGATCCGGACATTTCACCTCCGGCGCACACAGCATGTAGATCTTGTAAGAACACAACTTGCTTTTTGCTCACACCAAATGCTTCTTCACTTAAGGAAAAAATAACTGTTTGATCATCGCTTAAGGCATCCTTCGCCCACAGCCACAAATGTTTCAAAGGCGCTGGATAATCAGCACCCATCTGAACATGCAGATCCTCCTCAAACATATCAGCATCTATAACAACAGGCTTCTTTAATTTCTTGGAGGCTTTTTTCTTCACACAAGCTTTTTTAAAACTCTGAAAATAAAAGGGGGCACGTGAACACAGTAAATAGCAAAAAAAAAAAAGCAATTATGCAAAGTTTCATTTCTCAAAACTTAACCTTTGGATTAGACACCCCATCTAGCACAATCAAATTTCTCGGCCATGCTATAAAAGTACCCACGGCTTGGTCCACAGTAACAATTTCATTGCCGACTGGGAATGGGATATTGACGTCTGTAAATATAAAAAACATGGAAAAATTACATTTATTTATATGTTTGAATATAATCATTAGAAGTTCGAATAAATATTAAGTAGTATCCTCAAACCTTGAATTGTACGAGTGATCGACACTCTTGCATTCTCTTATGCAACCTTAACTCCATGGAGAGATGGCTCATGTCCTTCAACAACCGGGACTTCAACAACCTTTGCATAAGCAACAATATTGCTTGGTGATCCTATGGCCAGCTTCGCCAATTTCACTTGATTATCAAACCCATCATCATTTTTTTTAACGATGTCATCATTTTTTATTTCAACCTCCTCATTATTAGGACCTTTGACATCAGCAGAAACCTCAATACCTTCTGCCTCCTCAGCAGCAGCAACCATAGCAACAACCTCGATACGTTCTGCCTCCTCAGCAGCAGCAACCTCATCAACATCTGCAGCAACCTCATGAACATCATCCTTATCAAGCACCTCCACTTTCTCCAAAGCAAGGACCTTCTCATCATCAACAGAATTGGGGCTCCTTTTTGCTTCATCCGAATTGAGACTCCTTTTTGTTTCAACATAATTTGCATCAAATTAAGGACTCAAATTCTTCCTCACAACCGGCACTTGTGCCTCTTGATCCTTCACAATAGGAATGGAATTGGAGCAACTTGCTTGTTGGGAAGGCATGTTTGGACTAGACACAGGCTTTGACAAAAATTATGCTCTAATCTTGGCAATTTCAGCAGCCCAAAATGCATCTCTCTGCGCTATAATTTTCTTGGTCTCCTCCTCCATGACCATTTGAACCCCCTCCCATATCTTTTCATCAATATTCTTTGCTTTTCTCTGTCTTGGGAGACCAAAATAGATAGATTGCTTCACGTGCCTTCCCTGGCCACGTACTCTTCCAGAATGCTCCGGTTTACCAAGCGCCTTCGATAACACATCATCAGCACCTTGTTCAACTACTTCACCTGAACTAACTTGCTCCTTTAATGACTCCTAAAAAATAGACCCAAAATGGATGTAGTTAATAAATTAGGAAACAATAAAAGCTGATGAATTGAGTTGAAACTTGAATTGAAAATCAGAACTTACGATTTCCTCAGCTTTGTGCTTCACTCTCTCATCTTTAAACTTTCCTTGTCTGTCCTGCCTTGCAAGGATCCAAGCCTTCGATCGATCGATCTCTGAAATCCCTTCAGGATGAGATTCAGTCTGCATGTATATATAGAGGATGACCTTATTAGTAATATAAACATGTTTTAAGAAGCATTATAAATCGATATTGACGATACAGAAGTCATAGAAAAAAAAATTAAATACACTAGTCAACACTAACCCATTCACTTTCCAAGTTCACGTATCCTTTTCGAGACAAACGATGAGGATACTCATTCTGCATACTTCTCTTGTGTTGTTCTTCATGAATTTTCTAAAACAAAAAGGAACAAAACATCATAAGTATGAAAAAGGAATCCAAATTACCATTTGGAACTAAATTAAGAAACAAGAAAATTGAAGATTTCCTTACGCTAAACTCGACTACCAGACGATCATCAACGAAAATGTCCCAGTGCTACTGCTCAATGAATGTGAAGTCAGCTGGAGGAAACGGCAGCTTCTCTGGTTCATCACGGTGTGGAAGAACATAGAGTCTCGTCAACCGACTTTTGAATTCCCTCCATTTTTGACCAGCAGACTACAGTACCATTTTCTTGGAAGTCGGTGGTACAACAAAAGCCATCTACATACATAAACCACAAAAATAAAATTAGATGAATAAGTTACTGAAAACCCAACATGTATAAAGCAATTGAGAAACTAATGTATATAAATTAATTGTGTGGGAAGGATTTTGCATAACTTGGACACAATCCCAAATCTTTGTTTTGACGTCTTCAGCAACTTCCTTCCAGGAATCATGCCATATCGGGGCTTTAGACCTTGCTAAAACTCTGATATATGATTACATCTCTGAAGCAGCCCTACCAAATGGTGCTCCCTTTGCATTAAATGAAACTGTAGGCTTTTGGCTACTGATCTTCCATCTAATAATTTGGTGCTTGGAGATACACCCTCGTTTTAGCAGTTTTAATCCTGCAACATCGTCCTCGTTTAATTTCGGCTTAACCTTATCCACTCGCTTTCTTTTCTTGGACAGATTTTTTTCCAAGTTTTTAGAGATCGACTTCCTCTTCGAAGATACGGGGGAAGACGTCGATGGCTTTTCTGGGTGCATTGACCGTGTCCTAGAGATAGCCTTCACCACTCTCATTATGGCTGGATTTGGGGAAGACCGGGCTTGTTGTTTACATACACGGGGAGAAGTATGGGTCGGTAGTTGATACGATTGTTTCTTCTTCGAAGGAGCCATAATCAGCACCTGCATTCACAAATTAAAAGTTACATTTTGTACGAAATCATCCAGTTTAAACATTGGAAATCACAAGAAATAGCTGCAGGTTAGATAAGCATCAGCCAACAGGTAAGAATTATATGTGAAAATGCATTTTTGAAGAATGTTGATGTAAGCAGATGCAAGTATACTTGGAAGTTCATTAATGGATGAGTTCAATATTTTGTGTTATCAAATTGACACCGTTATAGTGATAGTATACTCAGATTTATTCCAGCTTTTCCTTGTTGTCCTATCCCTATTCTATTTCCACTCCTACTTCCTTGTAAGCCTGCATTTTATCACGTTGCTAAGCAAATAACTCATAAGACAGAATTTAGAACAGAAGAAATGCTTGGAAGTTTCCTCCAAACTGGTCGAAACACAATCATAGTCCTCACCTTAAAATGATATTGAGACCTCGAGTGAAGGCAGATATTTAATCCTATATTTGGGACAGAGTGAACAATATCTTGATGCCAATATCTTAGATGGTCGAACAATATCTTAGATGGAAATATTTTAAATAGGGATTTGGATATTGATTTTAATTAAAATAACTTGAATGAGAATTGGCCCGACCATTTACAAAACTACTCTAAAAAAATTTTTTTTTTTACAAGTGGCTTTTGCATTAGGTTTTTTACATTTATAATTGCCAATTTTAAACCTAATTTAATTGAGACACAGCTAAACTAAAATCCTACTACGAGACTAAAACAAAACAGAATTAGTAAAAAAATAAACTATAGCTTGCACAACAGACAAGATAGCTACAAGTTCTTTAGTTTATTAGATTAATGAAAGTGGTTAAGGACTTATTGTAGGTGCATTTGAAATGACACCTATTCTAAAGCCACATTCAATAAGACCTGTATCCACAACCATGAACCTGAACTGTATCCAATAAAAGAAAACCTATGCATTATTTAAGTCAAATCTCAATATTTCAAATTCCTCTGTCCAAACCAGTGAAAGGCTTATCTATCTCTTCCAGTAAAAAAATATTCACATGGCTAAAATTTAGTCAAAGTTTAACAAATAGGACATGGGCTGTATTTCGGAGCAGGAAAAAATATTAACAGCAACATTTGCAGTATTCTACTCACTGCAGCCGGAAACAAAAAGAAGCAGCATATACAACAGCAACTAAGTCTCATGAAAATGGTTTATAAAACAAACTTCTAAGAACTAAGAAGAGGAAGAAGAAAATTATACAATAACATAATAACAGAAAAAATTAAAAAAAAATTGCAGAGCGACAAAAGTATATAACGAACCTCAAAGGCTGGAACTGAGGGAGTGAATGCAGAGCTGCAGTGAGTGGCGGGTGGGTTAGAGAGAAAGGTATAAGAGGAAGAAGAAATATGGATGTGCCGTGCGTTTTTAGGTCAAGACTGAAGATTTCGAAAAAGGGAAGGAAGAGAACAAAGTTAGGTCTAGCAATGGAAAGAGGGAAGGAGGAGAACAAATTTTGGTTTAGTTTCTGAAGCTTTCTACCTGTGAAAATGGAAACAAATTAGGTCTACACAGAGAAATCGAAAGAGGGAAGGAGGAGATAGGAGAGAGAAATCGAAAGAGGGTCTGTTTAGGTTTATTGTTAAATTTCAAAATAGCCGTGTTTTGGGCAAAATGGGGGCAAATGAAAATTTTTTTTGGTAATAAAGGGGGGAATTTAAGTGTTCAAAATTTTTTGAAGTTTTGACATCCCTCTTTTGAAACAAAATGGATTTTTCAAATTTTTGTTAAATTAACTTTACAAATTCACTTATATAGATGACTTATAAAATTCAATTTATAATTCATCCATAAGTGCTTAAGGCAATACAATTTAAATAATTAGTAGTGATAAATTTCTATGGAACCCTATATAATTATAAAATTTAGTGTTGATGTAAATTAGATTGAGCAAAAACTAAATAAGTCTAACATTGATTCTTTCTAAGGTAAAAAAAAGAAGAAATGCAACATACATACCTTATATATATACTTATAACATACTTGTATATACTAATATATACTTATATATACTTGTATATATACTAATATATATACTTGTATATACTAATATATATACTTGTATATTTATTAATATATACTTGTATATACTAATATATATACTTGTATATACTAGATGAAGTTACACTTCGAAAAGATATATATATATATATATATATAACTGATTCATTTTCTGAAAAAGAGAAATAAAAGACCAGCTAAGCTCCTCTTAGAGGTATCAGAGAGGTTTGTTTCTTCATACTGTTGTTGGCTCGGCAATATCAAGTCTCTGCAGAAAGTGATATTTTCTTCCACGGTAGTTATATCGCTGCTTTGCTAGGGATCCAATTCATTTGTCATCAAGCTAGGGATTTCTCGGGTTTTCTTCTCCACTTGGTTTTTACATTCTGGGATTCGATCTTCTCTGCTTTTGTTGCCCAATTCTAGCCAACAGTTGAACAGTAACCAGATAGAAGCAAATCGAAGAGCCACTTAAGCAGGACACTGTGACCCATCTGTGACCCATCTGCAGTCCCCATCGAAGAGCCACTTGAGCAGAAGACTTACCTAATTTCTCAGCAACTGTCTAAAGAATTGGATTCTTGAGAACCTGAGTCTTCACAGTTCCTGGTTTCTACTCACACCAAGTGTTCGTTAAAAGTCCTACAGAAACTTTTGTATGCTTTGGTTTTGTTTGCAAACACAGCAGGAGGGGACTTCACTCCTCATGTGGTAACTGTGAATACTGGAGAGGGTATCATTTTCTTGTGCAACACGGCTGGTAATTTTCAAACAGTTCTTTTGTTGAGATTGTGCGTAATGATCAGAAACAGGTTGATAGATCTTTTGCTCCAGTTTTCGCGCGTGCTCTTTCGTTGATAGCCAAATAGCCATGTATGTTTAAAGGAGTACCTGCAATCTCCTTTTCTAAGGAGGAATCAAAATTTTTAGCACAACCTTTTCGATTTGCTGTCGTTGGATCCTTCCAATCTGGCCGTCCATCAATGAAGTCTTTGAAGAAACATCTGGATCAGATTGGTTTCAATGGTCCTTTCAATCTGGGTTTGCTTGATCATAATCATGTTTTGGTAAAATTTGATTTGGAATGTGATTTTCATAGATGTTGGCTCAAACAAGTCTGGTACTTTAATGGGTTTGCCATGCGGGTTTCTAAATGGTCAAGGGATTTTCGTTCCGATAAAGATAGTTCCATAATTCCTGCATGGATATCTTTTGACGGTTTGCCCATACATCTTTTCGAGAAAGCAGCACTTTTTTCCATTGCTAAATTGATAGGCCCTCCCCTCAAAGTTGATCTGCCACGGCAACCCTCACTCGGCCTTCTGTTGCTCGAGTATGCGTTGAATTAGATTTATCAAAAGAGCTTCCCTCCAAAATTTGGATTGATGATAATGGTATCTATTTCTTTCAATCGGTTTCATATGAAGGATTGCCTATTTTTTGTTCTCATTGTCATAAGGTGAGTCACGATTTATCTAGTTGTCAATTTTCGGTTAATCTGCCATCTTCATCTGATCCTGAGATTTCTGGAAAAAAGAATCTTGAGAAGGTTTGGGTTCCCAAATCTAAATCTGATGAGATAAAGGTTAATGAATATGTTGTTGCCCCTGTTAATAAGGACAATGTTTCGATTCATGATGTTGATTCAGGTAATGATTTGGTGACTGGTAATGATTCTGCCGGTGTTGCTCCCGTTACAGGGAGAGCCGGTTTTATTGACGGTAACTCTGATCCTGCTTCTAATCAGGTTTCTCTGGACGAAAAAGAAGCTGCTTCTAATCAAAATGATAAGGATTCAGCTCCTGCTTCTAAACAATAGCCTACCTATGGTCCTGATAATTTAATTGTATCCCCTGTTTTACATGACCATTCTAGGAATGTTGAAATCGCACCTGAAGATAAACTGGTTAATTCTAATGCTGACACTGTGTCATATAATTCAAAACCAGAGCATGCTCCTGTAGAGGAAGAGGATCCTGATCAGCATAATTCAGATAGTGACTTACCAACAGTAGCTTTGCCAACAGAGGAATTGCGCGTGTCAAAACGCATTCTTAATAGAAAGTTACAGCTGGTTTTAGACACTTCAGGAGGAGGCGATTCTGATCATGGCTTTACTGTGGTCCAGCGTAAAAAAGTTGGTAAGCATAAGCAAATGCAAGCTTCGAAAGCTGTAAAACAAGGTAAACATTCTTTAACTTCTTCTTCTGCATCTCAATAATGAATGTTCTTCAATGGAATTTGCGGGGTGTTAATTCTTCTTTCTCTAGATTATTTACGCTTTGTCGTGATCACAAAATCTTCCTTCTTGTTCTTATTGGTAACACTAGAAGTTTATATCTGGCTTTGAAGCTTGGTTTCAATAATGTTGAATGCTATTTAGACAATAAGATTTGGTTCCTTTGGAAGGACCAGTATGTGCACCTTTCAGCTTTTCGGGATAATCCTTAAGTTTTCTCATGCTTGGTTCAGTTTCACTCACTTTCTTTAGAGTTTATGTATTCTGCAATCTATGGCAATCATTCCAGATCAGCACGTCAACTTCTTTGGGATAATTTGAATAGACTCTCTGATTCCATTACTGGTCCTTGGATGGTAGGGGGTGATTTCAATGTCATTAAAGCGCCATCAGAGTATAAGGGTAAAGCTAAAATTTGTTTGGGCAGTATTCAGGATTTTGTTAGTTGTTCGGATGATTGTGGTCTCATCGATATTCCCTTTAAAGGTAGTGAATTTACCTGGACTGGTGTTCGGTCTTCAGGCAGGGTTTGGGAACACTTGGATCGTATCATGGCAACTGCATCTTTTTTTGATCTTTTTACAGATATCAGCGTTCGTCATCTGGGCAAATCCTCATCGGATCACTCACCATTGTTATTAAATTGTTTGAATTCTAATTTGCAGGCCCCTAAAAGTTTTAAATTTTTGCACATGTGGACATCTCATGATTCTTTCTTGCCAATGGTTCGGGCTAGCTGGGAATCTACTTTTTTCGGTGGAGGTATGAAAGGATTATTTATGAAGCTTAAACTTCTTAAGAGTTCTATCAGGGATTGGAATGCCAGAACTTTTGGTAATATTTTCCAAGGTACTGAGACAGCTGAGCGTGAGGCAGAGGAGGCAGAACAACTTTTTCTCACTGACCCATCTACTTTAAACCGAACTGATTGGCAAAGGAAGCAGGCTGTTCTCCTTTAGAAATACAAATTGTAAGAGTCTTTTTGGAAGCAAAAGGCTCGAATTAAATGGCTATCTGAGGGGGAAAATAATACCAAGTTTTTTCATCAATATGTTAAAATTTCAAGGAAGCTTCATCGGGTTTCCACCATAAAAAATTCTGCAGGTGAGTGGATTTCCGATCAAGCGGTTATTGGTGCTAAAGATGTGTCTTTTTTCGAGAATCTTTTCAAAGAGGATGGATCTGGTTCCTTTGAATCTCTCATTGAGGTAATTCCTAGGCTTGTTACGGATGCTCAAAATACCATTCTTGACCAAATCCCAAATGATGTTGAAATAAAAGAGGCAGTTTGGCAACTTGATCCTCATAGTGCTCCGGGGCCGGATGGTTTTGACAGTATGTTCTTCAGACATTGTTGGGATATTATAGCTTGGGATGTTTGTAGCGCGGTGAAAGAATTTTTCCTTGGGTTGCCTATTCCTTAATCTTTCAGTGCTGCTCAAATTATCCTTTTGCCTAAAGTTCAGAATGCTTCAGAGTTCAGTCAATTCCGCCCAATTTGTCTTGCAACTTTCATAAGCAAGGTTTGTACTCAGATTATTGCTAATAGAATGGCTCCGATACTCTCTGTTATTGTCTCTCAGGAACAGGCTTGTTTCCTCAAGGGTCGTTCTATTCACGAGCAAATCCTTTTAGCTAATGAACTGGTTCATGATTTGGATAAGGAAACAAGGGGCCATAACCTTGCAATCAAACTTGACATGGCTAAAGCCTTTGACAGAGTTTTCTGGCGTTTCCTAGAGTCTGTTCTTCTCAAGTTTGGTCTTTCCTCTAAGATTGTTGGTTTAATTATGTCTAATCATAAAGCTACTCGGTTATCAGTTATGGTAAATGAAATTAACTTCGGTTTTTTCACTCCTAGTCGGGGTGTTAAGCAAGGTGATCCACTGTCACCTTATTTATTCATTTTAGCAGCGGAATGTTTTTCCCGAGGGCTCAACAAGCTCATTACTGATGGAAAAATTATGCCTTATAAGACTGCCAGAGGATGTCAAGTAGTATCTCATCTTGCCTTTGCAGATGACTTACTAATTTTTCTAAATGGTGATGTTAAAAGTGTCAAGCAATTTCAGACCTTTCTCAATGCGTATCAGCTAGGTTCGGGTCAGGCAATTAATTTTGGGAAGTGTTCTTTCTTTTGCTCTAACAAAGCTAGCCATGGTTTCATAGACAAGATGACTCAGATTCTTGATATCAAAAGGCATTCGCTTCCTTTCATGTATTTGGGGGCTCCCATTTATCATGGGATAAATCGTTCATCTTACTGCCAGTACTTGTTGCAAAAAGTGGATACTAAGCTTAATGGTTGGACTAAGAAGATGTCCAGTAGTGGACGTATTCTGCTTATAAAGCATGTTTTGAGCTCCATTCCAATTCATACCTTAGGAGCTATGCAATTGCCTAAGAAGATTATATATGCTTTAGAACAAAAATTTGTTTCCTTTTTTTGGCATGCAGGTGTTGACAGGTGTTATCATTGGGCCAAGTTTGATAAATTCTGTTACCCTACTTCTGAAGGAGGTATGGGTATTTGATCTATTGATACTTTGCAGAAAGCTTATTCTGTTAAGCTTTGGTGGACATATCAAACTGGAACATCTCTTTGGGCAAAGATTCTGAGAATGAAATATGGCAGAAATGATCAAATGAAATTCTTACAAATCGACTCTTCCACTTGGAAGAGAATTTGTGCTATATCGCCTGTAGCTTCTTCAATTTTTCAACGGCCAGAGGATGGTGAGTAGCCCAAAACCTTTGTCTTGGCTGATGTTTATGATGTTGTGCGGAACAGGAGGAGTGAATTGCTTTCATTTCGTATGTCCTGGAGTCCTTCAATTCCCAAACGATATTCTATTTTAGTGTGGCATTTTTGGCATAATGCTTTACCTTTACCTGAACGTCTCCAAAAGATGGGTATTCAAATGGCTACTTGTTGTCCTTTTTGTCTTTCGGGTCCTGCTTCATCTGCTCACATGTTTTATTTATGTGATGAGGTAAAAGGCATCTGGCTATATTTCAAGAACTCCTTTCAATTTAATGCTTCTTTTCAAAGTTCTATTAAGCAGGAATTCATGATGTGGTGGACTCAATTCTCGCCTAACTCCTCAGTTGGAAAAATCACGGCTCTCATTCCCCAAGTGATTCTCTATCATATATGGTTATCTTACCGTAAGCTTACTTGGGGAGGCGAAGATATTTATTTTCCCAGTATTATTCAAACCGTTCGCGCCGCAATTTTTAGTTGGGGTATAGCCTACTCATCATCAAAATTTGCCAAGCCTTTACAATTGTTTCAGAGCTCCTGCCCGATAATTATGGTAAAGGTAAGTTGAGACCTTCCTTGGTTTTTTGGTGTAAGCCATCAGCTTCCTGGTTTAAGTTGAACGTTGATGCGTCGATGACGATTCACAAGGCAACTGGTGGGGCTATTGTGAGAGACAGCAGTGGATCTTTTGTTTCGGCAATTAATTTTTTCTTGCAGCATTCCAGCCCAAATAATGCAGAACTTCAGGCGGTTTTTATTGGTGTGCAATGGTGTATTCAAAATCATTTCTTGCCGTTGGAAATCGAAACTGATTCAGCCTGGGTTCTTCAACAAATTGCAGCTGTTCAAGGTCCTCTTGCGTCATCTATGGCTGTTAAAATTAAGCATTTTATTGACAACACCAAGTCTACTATCTCACATACTTTTCGTGAAGGCAACCAAGCTGCCAACTACCTTGCCATGGATTGTAGAATGCGTATGCGATCTTCTGTTTTCTTGTCCTTTGATTCTTTGCCTAATTTCCTTAAGTGTATTATTAATTCGGATAATATGGGATTGCCATATATCCGGTTCAAATAATTGCTTTTTGCCCATTTTTTCTATAAGGGCTTTGTATTAAAAAAAATACTTGTATATACTAATATATACTTGTATATATACTAATATATATACTTGTATATATACTAATATTTTTGCTAAAGTTGAGTTCATGGAGGATCCCAGTCCTAACAATCATGCTAAATGGCAGGAAAAGCAAGCGGCACTCATTACTAAATTGCGGTTGGAAGAGGTCTACTGGAAACAAAAATCTCGGGTAAAATGGCTCTCGGATGGTGATGCCAATACAAAATTTTATCATAATTTTTTAATATGTCCAGGAAGTTTCAAAGGATTTGTACTATAAAATCCACTTCAGGCACCTGGCTGACTAAACAAGCTGAGATTGGTGAAGAGGCAGTGAATTTTTATTCAGAGCTTTTCCAGAGTGATTCGTAGGTTCAAGATATTGATAGCATGTTGGCTTACATTCCACATTTGGTTATAGATTCACAAAATGCTAGTCTTGTCACTCTCCCTTCTGATGAGGAGATCAAAAATGCGGTTTGGCAACTTGATCCATGCAGTGCTCCTGGACCGGATGGGTTTGATGGAAGATTTTATAGAGAATGTTGGACTATTATCCAGTGGGATGTATGCAGTGCGGTGAAAGAATTTTTTCCGGGTCTTCCTATTCCTACTTCATTCAGTAGCTCATAGATTATTCTCATTCCGAAGTTCAGCAATGTTATTACTTTTAGTCAATTTTGGCCCATTTGTCTGACTAATTTTATTAGTAAAGTCTGCACCCGTATCCTGGCTTCTCGTATAGCTCCAATCTTAAATGATATTATATCTCCTGAGCAAGCGGGTTTCATGAAGGGTCGATCAATACACTCTCAGATTCTTTTGGCCAACGAGATGGCACATGAAATGGATCGTAAAGCCAGGGGGAATAATATAGCTGTTAAACTGGACATGGCTAAAGCCTTCGATCGAGTCTCTTGGGCTTTTTTGGAAAAAGTGCTTCTGCGTTTTGGCTTTGCTCCTAGTTTTGGCTTCCACTCGGCTGTCAGTTTGTGTTAATGGCGCTTCATATGGTTTTTTCACTCCATTTAGAGGGGTCAAGCAAGGAGACCCACTATCGCCTCTCTTGTTCATAATAGCCTCCGAGTGTTTTTCTAGAGGTTTAAAGCAGCTTGTTTCAGATGGCGAAATTCAACCCTTCAAGCTTGCCCGTAATTGCTCTCCTATTACTCACCTTGCTTTTGCTGATGACTTACTCATTTTTTTGAGGGGAGACATGCGAAGCATTGCCAATTTTAAGGGTTTTCTTCAATGTTATCAGAGAGCTTCGGGGTAACTTATTAATTTCGACAAAAGTTCCTTCTATGGCCCTAAAAAGATCGCTGAGCAAGCTATTAGGCGGATAGAACTTGCACTCTCCATCAGGCATAAAAGCTTTCCATTCACTTACCTTGGCGCTCCTATATATCAAGGCATCAATCGGTTATCATATTGTGGGGACATCATACAAAAAACTAAATCCAAGCTTCAAGGTTGGACTAAGAAACTTTTGTCTCAAGGTGGCAGGTTGTTATTGATTAAACATGTCTTGAGTACTCTCCCAATTCACATTATAGGTGCAATGAAGCTTCCAATGAAAGTTATTTATATTCTTGAGCAATTGATGGCCACATTTTTATAGGGTAGCAATGCCGCTAAAGATAATCACCATTGGGTCAGCTTTCGACGCTTGTGTTATCCTACCAATGAAGGTGGCTTAGGTATTCGATCTTTGTCCGATATTCAAAAAGTTTTTTCCATTAAATTGTGGTGGTCTTTCATGTGTCAAGATTCCCTTTGGTCTCATTATATGTATCAAAAATATTATCGAAAAGGGCTCATGACTTTTCAGATTATAGACTCCAATATATGGAAATGGATTTGTCAAAGCCACTCAACTGCCCAAGTAGCTCTTGATTTGGAAAGTTCACAAGAGGTCCGACCTGGTATGGAACTTAGAAAATTTGTGTTTGCTCAGATTTATGAAAAGGTACGATCCTCTCTTAGTTCTACCATATCTTTTCAAATGATCTGGGACAATTCAATCCCCATTAAGCTTTCTGTTTTCACTTGGCGATTGTTAAAAGATGTGCTGCCTCTCCCCCATAAACTCAATCAGATGGGTATAGCTGGTCCTAGCCGATGTCCATTCTGTTGTAATGCACCAGCCTCAGTTAATCACATTTTCTTCCTGTGTTCTTATATTCGGAGAGTTTGGGCTTTTTATGAATCATATTTCTTCTCCCAGCATCACGGACAGATTCAATCCTTGCGGCACAATTTGGTTAGTTGGTGGTTTGTCTCTAAGCCTTAGACTATTATGGGCATTTTAAGACGCTTAATCCCGCAAGTGATTGTTTGGCATGTTTGAAAACTTTATGGTTGTTATTGCTGGGGTGACGGTGATCAAAGAGTGTCAACATTGTCTCAGCAGATTTCCTCATTTATTTATAGCTGGGGAGTTGCAAACACACAACGGAAATTTTCTCGATCTCTTGATGATAGCCTCGTTGATCTGCTCCCTGATAATTTTGGAAGAATGAGACGTAAACTTACTTTGGTTAATTGGAGATGCCCGACAACAACAAGCTAGAAGGTAAACATAGATGCGTCATATACCAAAACTGGTGTTTCTGGCGGTATTATTATACGCAACTCAGCTGGTAATTTTATTGATGGTCATGGCTTTCTGTTTACAGCAACTTCACCATTTCAAGCTGAGTTGGTTGCACTGTTTATGGGTATAAAATGGTGTTTGAATATGGTTCATGGTCCATTGCATATTGAAGTGGACTCACAGAAATTGGTCTCCTTATTTCAACAGAACTCTCCTAATATGGACTATAATGAAGCTCCCTTTATTCATTCTTTTCTGGTTTCCTCAGGCTCCTTACTTACACATATTTTTAGAGAGGGGAATCAAGTTGCCCATTCACTAGCTTTGCTGAGTCGTGTTAATAATGTTTCTTTTACTTTTTTGACATTTCATTCTCTGCCCAGATTAATCAAGGGCCTTATAATTTATGATTGTAGCGGCTTGTCGTATTTGAGATATCAATAATAATTCATATATATTTCTGCTAAAAAAAATACTTGTATATATACTAATATATACTTGTATATACTTATATATACTTGTATATATGAATAAGCAAGTCCACAATAATACTTGTATATACTAATATATACTTGTATATACTAGTATATACTTGTATATACTAATATATATATACTAATATATATACTTGTATATACAAATATATACAAATATATATACTTGTATATATACTAATATATACTTATATATATACTTGTAAATTTGTATATACTAACTAATATATATACTTGTATATACTTGTATATTTACTAATATATACTTGTATATACTAATATATATACTTGTATATACTAATATATAGTTGTATATATACTAATATATATACTTGTATATATACTAATATATATTTGTATATATTAGTATATATACAAGCAAGTCCACACGAATACTTGTATATACTAATATATACTTGTATATACTTATATATACTTGTATATATGAATAAGCAAGTCCACAAGAATAATTGTATATACTAATATATACTTGTATATACTTATATATACTTGTATATATGAATAAGCAAGTCCACAAGAATACTTGTATATACTAATATATACTTGCATATACTAGTATATACTAATGTATACTTGTATATACTAATATATATATACTAATATATATATATTTGTACATACAAATATATACTAATATATATACTTGTATATATACTAATATATATACTAATATATACTTATATATATACTTGTATATTTGTATATACTAATATATATACTTGTATATACTAATATATATACTTGTATTACTTGTATATTTACTAATGTATACTTGTATATACTAATATATACTAATATATATACTAATATATACTTGTATATATTAGTATATATACAAGCAAGTCCACACGAATACTTGTATATACTAATATATACTTGTATATACTTATATATACTTGTATATATGAATAAGCAAGTCCACAAGAATAATTGTATATACTAATATATACTTGTATATACTAGTATATACTAATGTATACTTGTATATACTAATATATATATATACTAATATATATACTTATATATATACTAATATATACTTGTATATATTAGTATATATACAAGCAAGTCCACACGAATACTTGTATATACTAATATATACTTGTATATACTTATATATACTTGTATATATGAATAAGCAAGTCCACAAGAATACTTGTATATACTAATATATACTTGTATATACTAGTATATACTAATGTATACTTGTATATACTAATATATATATATTATAATATATATACTTGTATATACAAATATATACTTATATATACTTATATATATGCTAATATATACTTATATATATACTTGTATATATTTGTATATACTAATATATATACTTGTATATACTAATATATATACTTGTATATTTACTAATATATACTTGTATATACTAATATATATAATTGTATATACTTATATATATATATATACTAATATATATACTTTTATATATACTAATATATACTTGTATTCCTACTTATATAATATCATATTATATCTAAATCATTATTTAATGGTGGACTTTAAAGTTTCTAATGGGTTTATGAAATGTTTATAAATCCAAACCTTAGCTTTTAATACTTAGTCAAGTTTGTTTGGCTTAAGAAAGCCTAACTTCCATACATTGCAAATAGCCACTGGATCCTTAGCATGTTTTTATACTAAGAAAATCTAACTTCCATAAAACGTCCAAGCTTCTGATTCTGCTTCATCTCTCATTCCTCTTTCAGCTTCATTTGTCGTGGTTCTCTCACTGCCAAACCCTAAGCACCACTCTCCTTGCTGCGGTCTTCATTAATGTCGGCTGTCTCCTTGCTACCGGGCGTCTCCTTGCTGCCGGCCGTCTCCTTTGTCAGTAACTGCATTGTCCCAATTAAGTCGAAAGAAGATTATTTTTTTTCTTATGAGCCGTAAGTAATCGTCCCATCTGCACTCTCCTTGCTGCCGATGTTCATTAAGCTGTTGTATGTATATACATAACTTGGTACATTGGATTTTTAGCACAACCATAGAATTCATTCCTCTGTTTAATCTAATTGAATTATTGCATTGTATTTTCAGATTACTATAATGTTGCATTGATATTTTCAGGTTACTATAATGTTGTTCTGTCCCTTCAATTTTCTGCTTAAATTTCAAGATCTACAGTATGTCTCCATGCTTCTGATTTCTCTGCTTGTTTATAAGTCTTTGGCTAAAATTTGATGATTATCAGTTGAAATGGTATGTTGAGTTGTGTCAGTGAATTGAGGATTATTTGTGGATTCAGGTTGTTGTGATTGAAGTTGAATGTATGTTAAAACGTCAGTTGTGTGAACTGGTATTTGTTTAGTCTTACAGGTAAAGTACTGCTCATGAAACTGTAAATAAATGCTGACTAAAATTTATTTTGTTGTGAGATCCATAAACAGAAAACCTTTCACTCCTGACTTGTAACCAAGAAATACCCCTTTCCTTGCTCTTGGTGCTAGCTTTTCTTTCCAATGACAACTTTTAAGTTCTATATGTGAACCCTTTTTCTTTCTTCTTTAGGTTGAACAATTACATAACAGTCCAAGCTTCCTCATGCAACTTTATTCAAACCACAACAACCATATGATAGCTGTCTTCGAGAAACCTTCATAGAAGTTAGCTGCTACATCTGCTCTCGCATCTGAGGTGATTATACTTCCCTTCCAGGTTCTATTTGACATCACCATAATTCAGTGGTCCAACTAACTGAATTATTGCTCAAATTGCAGAAGTGATCCAACTCAAAGATGGATAGATCTTGGTTGAAGGCTGATAGAAGAACAAGAGAGTTTCAATTATGTGTGGAAGAGTTGTTAATGTTTGCATTTGAGAATGGGTTTAATGAAACAAAAATTAGTTGTCCATGCTTAAGATGCGCTCACAGTAAATCGTGGAAGGCTCAAACTGTTAGGGATCATCTTTTCCAATATGGTATTGATCAAACCTATACTTGCTGGATATGGCACAGAGAGTCAAATCTAGAAGGGAGTCCTTTAGTGGCTGAAACTGATTGTTTCTTAGAATCAGTTGATCAAACAAACATAAGAACGGGGCATGATAATGTCGATGATGATGATATTTCATTAGATTCCTCTGATTTCATTAACCATGTTGAAGGTGAACATGAACCCCTTTATCTAGGATGCAAGGGTTATACTAAGATGAAAGCTTTAGTCAAGTTATATAACTTGAAAGCAAAGCATGGCATTTCTGATACATGCTTCTCTGATATTCTCCTTTTGCTTGGGTTAATGCTTCCAGAAGGCAATAGTATCCCTTCTTCCTTCAGTGAAGCCAAGAGTGTGCTATGGGTATGGAGTATGAAAAAATACACGTGTGCCCGAATGATTGTCTCTTATATCGTGGTGAGAGAGATGAAGATGAGACAATTTGCCGCATATGTGGAGCCTCTAGATGGAAGCTGGACAAGAAAGGAAAAGAATTGGAAGGGGTCCCTGCTAAGGTTCTATGGTATTTTCCATTAATACCAAGGTTGAGGAATTTTTTCAATACAGCTCAAATTGCAAAGGAAATGACTTGGCATGACACCGGGCGACAAAAGGATGGTAAAATTAGACATCCGGCAGACTCACAAACATGGAAGGATGTCGACCAAAAGTGGCCTGAGTTCACTTTGGAGACAAGAAACCTTCGGTTAGCTTTATCTACCGATGGATTCAATCCCTTCCGTGGATTATCAACTAATTACTCATGTTGGCCTGTTTTGCTATGTATTTACAACTTACCACCTTGGCTTTGTATGAAGAGAAAGTATATTATGTTAAGTTTGTTGATATCCGGACCGAATCAGCCCGGAAATGATATTGATGTGTTCCTTCAGCCACTTATAGAAGATCTTCAAGTGTTATGGAATGGGAAACAAGTGTATGATGCATATAAGAAAGAGTTCTTCATACTAAGGGGAATTTTGTTATGGACAATTAGTGATTATCCAGCCTTAGGCAACTTGTCGGGCAACATCATTAAAGGGTATAATGCTTGTACTGTCTGTGTTGATAAAACAAAAGCTATCAGGTTGGCAAATTATTGTAAGACGGTGGTTATGAGGCATCGTAGGTGGTTGCCCCGTTATCATCCATATCGAAGGCAAAAATTAGCCTTTGATAACACCGTGGAGAAGTTGTCGGCTCCTATTCCGTTAACTGGAGAGGAAGTGTTTGAAAGGGTACAACCACTAAGGGGCCATGTCTATGGTAAGACACAAAGCCAACCTCGATTGAATAAAGGTGAACATTGACCTATTTGGAAGAAGATGTCTATATTTTTCCAACTTGAGTATTGGAAATTTTTGCCGGTTAGGCATGTCCTTGATGTGATGCATATCAAGAAAAATATATGTGAAGCTTTGACTGGTACCTTGCTAAATATACCAGGGAAGTCAAAAGATAAGGAGTCTGTCCGTCTTGATTGGCTGAAATGGGAATAAGAATGGAGCTGAGGCCAAAAACTCCCAAAAAAAAAGAAGTTGCCGACGGCATCTTAGAACTTATTGCATAAAGAAAAGAAGATTGTCTGCTCATCCTTGGTTGGCATGAAGTTACCTGATGGTTTTTGTTCAAACATTAAGGGTCTAGTATCAATGGAAAATCTGCGACTTGTTGGAATGAAATCTCATGACTGCCATACAATGTTGCATCACTTACTCCCCATCGCAATTCGGTCAGCACTACAAAAATAGGTTAGGTGCACTATTATTAGGTTTTTCCTCTTCTTCAAGGCAATTTGCAGTAAAGTCATCGAGGTGGATAAACTGGAAAAAATGCAAGCTCAGTTGGTGGAGACCATATGCTTGCTAGAAAAGTACTTCCCCCCCTTCCTTCTTTGATATAATGATCCATCTCTTAATTCATCTTGTGAGAGAGGTTGAGCTCTGTGGGCCAATCTTCCTTCGCTGGATGTACCCTTTCGAGAGATATATGAAGACTTTCAAGGGTTATGTACGGAATCGGGCTCGTCCGGAAGGGTGCATTGCTGAGGCCTATATTGTAGAAGAGGCCGTTGAGTATTTGGTCAACTTTGAAGAAGCAACTGTTGCATTGCCGAAAAATAGTAGGGATAAGAACGACGCAAAATACAGACCCTTATCTGGTGCAACAGTGATAACACCAAGTAAGAAGGACTTGCACCTAGCACATTTGTGTCTTCTCCAAAATTGTAATGACGTTCGCCCATATTTTGAGTAAGTTACTTCAATTTGTTTTTGTTATTTCCTTATTTTCTGCATTTTGTTTCAAAAATTAATAAAGTTGATTTTACTTGCAGTGAACATATGGCTTCTTTGATGACAAGATATCCACAACATGAAAATGATGAAGAGTGGCTAAAGAACATGCAAAATGAAACATTCCCTAAGTGGTTTCATAAAAAGGTAAAATCTTATAGCCCAAGTATTTTGCTGCAATTTGCAGCAAAAATAGGCCTGTTTCTTTATATATTTTACTGAAAAATAATGAATGCCCTGTACTTGTGAATTCTTTTGAAATACTACAATATTTATCTTCTCTCAAAGGCTATATCATACTTATGGCCAATTTAATTTTTTGGACAGATTGCATCAGAATTACTTGATGAGAAGAATACAATAACTAAGGATATAATGTGGATTGCAGCAGGGCCTAACAAGGATGTAGCTACATTCAGTGGCTATAGAATCAACGGTGTTACCTACAACACTAAAGAACGTGATGATACGCGGCAAGTTCAGTGTAGCGGTGTTTGTGTAGATGCCGATACAATGCTTGTGAAGGGTAAGGATAAAAACATCGAGCATACTTCACATACATTTTATGGAGTTATTAAAAATATTTGGGAGTTGGACTATAACCACTTTAGGGTTCCTATCTTTCGTTGTAATTGGGTAGATATGAACAAAGGGGTTAAAGTAGATGACTTGGGATATACATTGGTTAATTTGAACAAATTAGGTTTTCTAAACGATCCTTTTGTGTTAGGAAAACATGTCAAGCAAGTTTGTTACATAGATGACCCTCTTGAAAAATTATGGTCAGTTGTCTTAAAATTACCTGACAAGTACTATGATGAAAGTGATGATGAAAATGAGGGATCTGTAGAAATAGAACTTGAGAATGAGCTACATTTGCCAACGTTCCCATATGTTGATGAACTTGATGAAGAAAATAGTAGTTACATGCGGGAGGAAGAAGAATTGATTCAGCTGTCATGATGGTAATAATTTCATTTGTTTTAAGTTCTATTTTGAAATTATATCCTGCCATTAATTTTTCCATCGTTTATACTTGCAGGCCCAACATCCTTAATGCCTGTCACAACTCCCTGCTGCCTGTAGAATGCTTTGTTTATATCATTCACAATTTAATGAAAGATTGGTTGGACACTTTGTTGAAAGTTTTGTGTTTCTTATTTAAATTTGTTGAAAGTTTCATTTGTACCTATCATTCGATTTGTATCTTTATTTGACACTTTGTTCAAAGATTTGGTTATATAATTTATTGAATCATGTGGTTTTTGCTCTAACACCTTGCTGGTGGATTTGGTTTAACACTTGTCAGTGGAGGATTTCATTTGATTTGTGTTTTTGGTTTGATTTGTGTATAGGGATTACTTTCATTTAAGGCAATTTTTTTAACACTCAGTTAATCAGACAACGGTTTCTTACGAAAAATCGTTGTCTGAACATATATTATACAATGGTCTGAACAGTTAATCAGACAATTTTTTTAAATAACCGTTGTCTGAAACATCTTATCAGACAACGGTTTTTTTTTACCAAAAAAATACTTGTCTGAACATATATTACACAACGGTCCCTAAAAACCGTTGTCTGTATGCTTGATTCAGACAACGGTTTTTTTTTAACCGTTGTCTGAAACGCTGAATTATACAACACTTTCGAAAAAACCGTTGTCTGAAACATCTTATCAGACAACGGTTTTATATGACCAGAAAAATAGTTGTCTGAACATATATTACACAACGGTTCCTAAAAAACCGTTGTCTGGTGTGACCAAAATGACAGCTAATAGACAACGCTTAAAAAAAAACCAAAAACAATTGTCTGAAAATTAATTAGACAACGCTTTTTTGGGAAAAAAAACCGTTGTCTGTTTTTTTCAGACAATGGTTTTTTCCTTAACTGTTGTCTGATGACCGTTGTCTGATTCAGTTTTTTTTGTAGTGATGGAAAATCTCATTATTTACTTGGAAAAGAAGTTTCAAAAGAGACTGAAAGTTGAAGAGGCCTCAGAAGTGGACAAACTTTTTAAAGAGGATGAGGATCTCCCTCACAAGTTTAAAATGCCTACTTTCACTAAGTACAATGGTATAAGAAATCCTCACTTACATGTAAAGTTGTACATTACTGTCATACAGTCTGCTAGAGCTACTAAGGCTCAAACACTAAGGTACTTTATACTCTATTTGGATCTTGTGGTGTAAAACTAGTTCAATACTTTAGATGAGAGCTCTCAGAAAGACTGGGATTTGTTATACCCATTTTTATCAACTGTCGGACATTATAAGGACATGTTTCTATCTTATTTGGGTACCTATTTTATTATTTGATTATTTTATTTATGATATGATGTTTATTTTTATTTTATTTACTTTATTTTCTTGTAATATAATAATGTTACAATAATGTAAATCTTTAATAATATTTGGACCTAAAAAGGAGGTCAATTCAAATAAACAGGGCATTATGGGGGTATTGAGTCATTTCTCATCTTCCCCATGTATGCCTAACCTTTTGAACTTAGTAGGAATTTAGGATTCCTTAGTAGTGTTGAATTTAGGGTCTTAGAAAAGTGTTAGTAAAGAATTGATATTCATTTAATTTCATGGTTTAAATTATGTTATTAAATGATTTTAATGATGGAAATGAACTTAGATTGCCAATCAGATTTAATTAGAATGAAGTTTTAAAATTAAAGATACTTAGAAATAAAGTTTAAAAAATTGGTGAGAGTGTTGTCAAATTAGTGTTTAATGGTTAAAATGCTTTAAAATGTGATTCTAAATAATTATAAACATTCATATTTTGAATAGGTATTAAGTAGATAGTAAATGTCCAACCCTAGTGGTGAAGGACGTATTAAGGAAGTAGTGATAAAGTGGATTTTCTAGCTTGAAAGTGTTGAAATCTAAGGTTAGTACATACTTTGATTAATATGTGTTTAAATGCAATTTTTTTGGAATATTACATTATGTGTGAAATTATGGACTTTGCTACTTTGATGTTGGAATCACGTTAAAAATGCATAGATGTTTAAAGGTATGAACTGCATAACGTGTGATTAAATGAGTCATTTTATAATGGCTAAAAGCATTTAATAATGTGTTTGTGAAAAGTGTATAATTATGCCAAATGTAGGTATAATTTGGCCACATTGAGAATGTGGCAAGTAAATTGATGAAATTGATGAAAATGCATAGAAATAATGAGAAAAGATGAAAAATGCAAAAATAATAGAAATTGGCATAATTGACAAAGTATGAGAAAAATGTGAAATTAAATATGTTATGTGTGAAACCTTATGTAATATTAATTTTCAAATTATTGCTTTTGGTGTTGTATGGTATACTGGTTATTTGCCTTCAAACTAAACGTTGGACGCCATTATTATTATATTGGGATCAGATGTTGGGCATTACTTTTATTTGCCTTCTAAAATATTATTTGCCTCCGGGCCAGACACTAGGTGTCAAAAAAAAAAGGACCAAAATAATACCTTTCAAACTTGAATAATATATAAGGTCTTTTAGGCCCAATACATGTGAATGTGACATACAATGATTTCTAAGAAAATATGTATAAGTTTTAGTATGTGCTTGCATGCCACATTGTGATTTTTAAAAGAAAGGCATTTTGCATCGTATTATTCATTTAATTTTTGTTATTATCGAAGTATGTACCACTAGGAAAAATGCTTAACACAAGTAAATTTCATCGTGCAGGTATCCAAGTAAATGTAGAGAGTTCTGCTAGGTCTAACTAGATCTAGGACTTGTGGATTTTATTAGAAGTTGGAAAGTTGCCAATAGAACCACTGCATAGCATGTAAAAAGTTAGTGTTGGTTAATCACATTATGTTTGTATAAGTTATGATTTGTATAATAAAAAGTTGAAAACTTAGTGTTTGGGATTAAGTGATGTGAATATCAAAAGTATTCTTTATATATATATAAATATTGTTTAAATTATTTAGATATTTAATTACTTTTTAGATATATAAATGAACTTGTGCTCTTAAAGATTTTCAGTTGTGTATAGGTTGTTGGAGTTTTGGATAAAGTTATATGTATATTTATGAGTGTAAAATTTTATGCAGGTTGAATTTTGATTTTAGGTAACGTCCGAAAAATAAATAAAACTATGACGACTTTTTCTTAGAGATTTTTTTTAAATATAGCATTTTTAATAATTAAACACTTAAGAATGAATTTATTTAATTTTTAAATAATGTTTTCAGGAATAAAATATTTTATTGAAAATTTTATTGGAATTTTCTAAATGTTAAAATTGTGGCATTCCTATATTCTGTGTGCGTATTTTATATATAAGAGATATATGTGTTATATGCATATATAATATAGGGGTGTTACACGCCCAATATACATACACCACATATACATACTATATGTGATATACATATAGAGGATACAAGAATGTCACAGTCCATTTTCAACAAACTAATCTTTTTACTTAAACATCAAAATATTATCAAATCAATCTGAGTAAAATTTAAAACATTTAACTTATATTATAGAATGTAATAGATATATCCTTTGTTAAAATACATATATATATATATAACATCATTACCCAAAAGTTTATCCAAAATATTTGTTTAATAAGCAGCGAAAAATGTAGTGGAATATACATATTTATACATCTAAATCAATATTTACAAAAAATATAGAATTTATACATGCTGGCAGTTCGTCTCTGATCTTAATGTCCAAAAATCAACACTTCACAAGGGATCACAAGCCTAGACTCGACTTGGTCTAGCTGAACTATCCGGCTCAACCGGATCTACTCTGTCACCTGCGCGATAAACCACAATCACGATAAGCCAAAGGATTAGTGGTACAAATCTTGATAACAATATGATTCAAATGTAATGCCAATGTTAAACTTTCAAGAATTAGAAGTAATATACAAGGATATCATATTTCATAACATTAAATCTCATTACATTGTTCAATTGTACCATCATTCATAATTCATATTAAAGCAAAGACAAGTGTGGGCCCAAAAGAAACTAATATGTCATTCAAATTTCAGAGTTACTGTTTTGGTCTAATAATCACATTTATCTAGCCCGAAGGAGAATCATTATCACAATGAGGATTACCTCATATGTAGCATCCCAACTAGGCTTCAAGGACTAGGCCCAACCCAGCTTCAAGGGGAGCACAACATCACCCAACTAGGCTTCAAGAACCAAGCCCAACCCAACTTAAAGGGATTATTAATTTTAGGCATGCGACCAACAACAAGACTCTGAAAATTGAATAACATACTAGGCACACAATTCTTTCATAATTTCATTATTAAATCTTTTCTCATTTTCTCATGATCATCATAAGTATAATGCCTCAAATATCCCATTTATATCAATATAGCCATCACCAATGGCTTCACATATCATTATTAGGGTATACATAACAAATTACATTATTCATACATTTTGAATCCTAAACATATATTTCACATAGTTTACATAATGCAAATCATAGAACCATTCTCATACATCTGCAATATAATAGATAACTTAACACATTTTCCAATCTAATGTGTTAAGCCCCAAAGTTATGAAAATGTATGCAATCATGTAAGGTTTGTACTTACCTCTAAGAGCAACAAACACCAATCTATCAACCTCCTCTTCCAAGAATCCTCAGCACTTGGATTGAGGCAACTCAATCCTCTTCAAAACCTAATCCAAAGGTGATTATACATACTCACTTAGTGATACACATAAGAAAATAAAGAAGAGATTTAACTAGGGCAAACTCTACACATGACACGCTTAACAATATGGGCGTGTCCCTGACCGTGCCCTAAACCCACAACACAGAAGCTTTGACATGCTCAGTGATATGGGTGTGTCACTGCACATTTCAATCCTCCTCCAACACAGAAGCTATGACATGCTCAGTGACATGGGCATGTCACTGGACGTGTCAATCCTCCAACAACATAGTAGCTATGACACGCTCAGTGACATGGGCGTATCACTAGACGTGTCAATACAACTACTACACAGAAGCTGTGACACGCTCAGTGACATGGGAGTGTCACTGGTCGTGTCACCCATACTAAAAACAGAACCATCGACACGCCCAAAGGCATGGCCGTGCTACTGGGCGTGTCAGGCCAACAACCTGAAATTGACACCAAAAACACCACATCCAACAAACATCTTTCTTTTACCCTTTTTCACTCCAAACAAACTTAACCAAAACCATCAATATACCATGATAAACTTGCATAACATCAAAACAACTCAATTACATGCATCAAAACACAATCACAACCATATTTCACAACTCAAAGTTACATCACCCACAACTCTTGTTTTCTTCATCAAACTTAACCCTTTTCTCAATCCAACCCCAAATCAAAGTTAATTAGACAACACAACCTCAAACATATCAAAATCAACCATACACACAACTATACTAACCATCCACCAAACTCATAAACACAAACTCAAAAGAAACCAAAGAAAGAAGTTAGAAACTTACCAAAAGTGAAGAAAATCCTTAAAACTCCAACTTGATCTCTTGAAATCCTTCAATTGCTTGAGTTAGGAAGCAACAAAACCTTTCTTTCCCTTTGGCAATGGTGATGGCCGGCTATCAAAGAGAAGAAAGAAGAAGATGATGAAAAAGCCAAACCAAACACTACTCTTAACCACTTAAATCCCACTTAAACTCCACCAAGCAAATAAATTATTATAATATTAAATATCATCTTTTACTAACATAATATTTAATTAATTTATCTTTTGATCAACTCAACTTGTTGACTTGTATATGTTGTATATATCTTCATATATACAACATATACACAGTTCTCTTTTCCTTTCTTTCCACTTAATCAAATATACACATTTTAAATCATTTAATTTAATTCTAACAATTTACATTTTCAAAATTTTAGGGTATCATTTAGGATATTACATTACAAAATTAAGAAAGATAAGCTATAAATATATGTCCATCTTAAGAATTTGAACGTTTAAATTTAAATTTTAAATTTGTGGATAATATTGGGCATTTAGATTGGCAATAACTGAGGTTATGTTAAATTGAATTATTACCCAAAGGCTAATTAAGACTTGAGTATAAAATTAGTAGTTTATGTATGGAATACTAAAATAAACCAATAGAAATTACTAATTGTGAAATAAAGAATACAAAATTAAATAAAACATATAATATAATATTTGGAAAGAGCGCGTATCTTATGTTAGCCACATTAAAGTACACATGTTGAAATGGGAGACAGATGTTAACAAGCTAGCATTTCTTGTAACGTGGAAGTGGAATGAAAAAAGCTTAGGTTTAGTTTAGCAATGATGGACAATAATTATACAAAATGACAAATGTCTCTAAACTAAGTAAAAGTTTAACAAGTGTTGGTAAAAGTTTATCAAATTGACAAATAGGTCAATAGGTGTCATGAAATGGGAAAGTTGACAATGTTATTTTTCACTGCAAAAACGTAAGGAATGGTGAGTAATGAAGGTATTATGACAAGTGTTTTTAACAGAGCTAAAAGTTTGACAAATGTAATAGTGTTTATAAAGAAATGATAGGTTCAAACTTTTGCTATTTATTTTGCTTCTTAAAACGTTAGAAAGAATAAGAAAATTTTCCAAACCAATTAAACTATAACAAACAAAACATTAAACTCAACAAAATAAATTGATAAGGAAGAAGAGAAGAAAAAGCAAGCTTGAAGTTTTGAAGTCATATGTGTGGAAATAACGTGAGTGTTTCAAATATCTTTAATTTAAAAGTTTTAGGAAAAATATATGATATGATAAATAATTTAATTACTTGAATTAATGGGTTGATTATATAAAATTAAGTCTTAAAATATTTAGTTGCTTAATGCTTGAATTGATGTATTTATGTAACATGAGTGAATTGTCCAAATTTTTAGGTATATTTAGCAAGTTTTGATGGACTTAAAATTTTTACTGGAATTACGTCTTCATATCCGTGGCTTATGTGAATAATTTTATAATTTATGGAGTTAATTTAAAAATTATTAAAAATAAAAGAAGAAAAACTACTATGGTTGTATAAGCAGAGACAGAATATGAAAGAATTGAGAAACCTTTTTGAAATATATAGTAAAGGAAACCAGAAAAATCTGAAATTTAAAATACAAGTTAATACATATGTGTGAAGTATATGATTTAAATTTCATAATTTTTAATGACCTTACTAATTAAAGTGAAATTGGAAAGAGATATTGCCAGAAGAGTAGTTATAAAATACAGAACCTATAGGCCGAGAAAATCTATTTTGTAAATATAGTAAATAAGCTTTGAAAATTCTGAAATTCTACGTATAAGTTTATATATGTTAATATTATAGGTTTAAATTTCAAAATTTTTAAAGAATGATTAATTGTAAAAGTATAACCTAAGATACAAACTGCTAAAAAACCCACTGTAAAAATTACAAACTAAAGGTTTGAGAAACGAAATTAAATAATATAGTGAATGGCCAAGGAAAAATATGAAATTTTAGATATAAGTTCATTTTTATGTTTAAATTGTATGGTTTAAATTCCATAAATTATAGTTAAGATTCGCTGGTCAAAGAAAAATGATGAAAAAGACACTGCCATGTAAGAATTAAAGTCTAACAGCTTTTAAAATTTTGGAAAAAAAAATATAAGTTAAATCTAAATAGTAAATATATGAAAAGAAGTATAAAAAAAATTACATGCGGTCTTATGGATTGATTAAGAATAAATCTGAAGTTTGGTAAATTTTTAAATTAAGTTTTATGATTACAATAAATAGAAGTATTGCTTTATGATCATGGAAATAAAATTAAGAATTTTATCAAGAAATGGAAATTTTGGTTAAATGGTTTGAAATTATAATTTTTATCAATTTGCAAATTATTGATTAATTAGAATTAAGAACTTATTTAAGGTATTTAAAAATTTTGATAATTTGCATTTTAATGGTTTTCTAAGAGTAAATATAAACTATTGATTATTTTCCTAAACTTCTATCGAATATGAAAACTAAAGAAATTGAAAATTTTTATTAGTAAAGAAATGTTCATAAATTGTTTAATACATTAAATGGATTATTCCAATTTAAGTTGGTTATACGATGACAAAAATAATATATATATATATATAGTTATAATGAAGTTTTTATTCATATAAAGGAATTTCAAGAAAAGATTCAAAGATAATTGTGACTATAAAAATTATGATTCAAATATATTTATTTTTAGAATATATATATGTATGTTTGTGAAATTAATGAAATTAAAGCTTTAAGTAAAAATTTAGAAAAAAATTAAATGTCACATAATTTATCAAGTACGGAGTATTTTAAGATTAAGAATTTTAAAAGATATATTTGGATTAAGTATAAACAGCTACATTTATGATAGTTTAGAAATATTTAAGAAATGATAATTAGTGTAAATTAATGTATTACCAAAAGAATTAGGCAAATAAAAGTAGTACCTTGAGATACGACTAAAATACCATCTTGAGAATTTAGATATAATTGTTAATTAATTTATTACGAAGGATTAATAGATGGTTAATTAATTTAAACTGATTAGCTAGTGGTAAAGAAATGTTAAAGAATGCTTGAATAACTAAGAAAATAAACAATATGATGATTGGATTATTATTGTTAAGTGGTATTATAATCACTATATTGAATTAATAATAAGAAATTTAAGAAAGGTATGTTATAATATTGGGATATGAAACCCTAAAGATAAAATATACATACAAAATATCTATATACTAGTATAGTTAAGGAGATATATTCGCCGACAAAATTATATTTTATAAGTAAATAATTCGAAGAAATATGCAATATATTCAGTTAAGACTATAAAGAAATAACTTCAAATTAATTAGAGAATTTTATTCTGAGGAATAAAACATCAAAAGTAAATAAAGACATTTATTTTGTTTCTGAATAATTAAAAAATTTTATCCTGAGGAGTGAAATATTAAAAATGAATAACTAAAGTTATACATTCTTATTATGTTTCTGATTAAACATTGTTCTATTGTGGTAAGCCTTCCGGGTAATATCTTTTGAGATTATCCTGATGACTTAGCCTACTTTTCTAGTATCCATATTGGCAGAGCTCAACCTTAGTGAAGGTTAAACCATAAGACAGTGTACACCAGTGTTCTGATATGAGAATAAGGAAGAAGTTACTGACCTAATTATTGTGGCTTCTAACCTATGATCTTTGGCCTATCTGTTCTGATCTATCATATGAACCCCTTTTTTTAAAATGATTTCTTGAATATGCACAGTGTGAATATTATTATCGCTGGTCTGTGGAAAGGAAAGTGAATGCTCTAGTGGAAGTCATATTGGGATTATGATGAAGATGAAGTAGCCTTACTCTCTGAATCGATGAAGGAGGTCATAAAAAAAGGAAGAAGCTAATAAGGAAAGGGCCTTCTCCGACTCCAACTCTTCTTCAAGGGACACAGAAAATAAGAGTGATGTAAAATGCTATGAGTGTGGCAAGCTTGGGCACATCAAAATGGAGTGTCCCAAATTGAAGAACAAGAAGAAATTGGATAAGGAGAAGAAGAAAGTTATCAAGGCTATATTAGTTGATGACACTTCAAGTGAAGAAGAAGAGCAGCAAAAGATTTTCAACCTTTGTCTTATGGCCATGGAAGATGAAGAAGACCCTAATGAGGTAATTCCTACATCCTTATCTTGTGTTGATAGTTTAGATGATAGTGATGGGGATGTGGGTGATGATGATGAGCTTTTGGAACACATGAACCAATGGGTTCAAAAATATTTTTCTAAAATCAAATATTATAAAGAAAAATATTCCAAGCTATAAAAAGATTTTGTCAATTTAAGAAAATCAGCTTTTGAGATGAAAACTTTCAATGAGAACTTAAAAGGCTCTGTAAACCCCTAAATCTGGTCCTTAAAAATAAATATGGAGTTAATTAAAAAAAGACTTGAAAGCACAAAAATCACTGGACAATCCAATTACTGGGCCAAACATTATAGTGAATTCGCCATAGCCTATGGTGAATTGGCCATGGGACTAGTTGTCTCGGATTATTTCCAATATGTATTAAATAGGATTTTTTCAGATAGCCTTGAGTTTCTTAGAAAAATTAGGTTTTATCAGCCGATTAACCCTAATGTTACCCTAATTTTGGCTATAAAAATGGACTTAATAAAATAAGAATAGGGGAGAAAAACCAATAATAAAAAAGAGGAAAAAAGTAAACACAGTAGCAAAAACAAAAGACATAGAAAGCAACCTTATGATGATTGGTTCAACTAAAACTTAATTGATCCAAACCTAGCTTAGGACTATTAAGCAGATTTCCACACTCATTTCTATAAGGAATTATGCTATTCAAATAAGGCTTGGTTCAACATTGTTACTTGGTGGAACCAACAAATGTCGGTACTATCTTTAATACTCTTGTTCATTCTATTCAATGGATTATCATCATTGTTTTTTCTAAAACTCCATAAATTCATTTTATCTTGTTTTGTTATCTTGATTTGTTTAGTTAATTACATATAAAACACTAATTTCATGATAAAACCCTAATTTTCCTTAAAAACCCTAAATAAGTGTTTTAATTATTGAATCCGATATAGTTTAGCGAATAGTTTTGATACATTAAATATATTATACAATTGTTTAAGTTTTAATATAAAATTTGTACAAAAGCTCAATAAATTGTGTTATAAATTACTTTTAATCCATAAAAGGCTAAATAAAATCGAGAATAAAAAATGCCCATAACGAATTCGCTATGACCTATAGCGAATTGGCTATAGGCTATAGCAAATTCACTATAGCCAGGATATAGCGAATTCACTACAAGTTTATGATTTTATTTTCTTTATTTTTGAAAATAATTATCTTTCAAATTAGGGTGATAATTAATATTGAGTTTTTAACATTAATTTACACATTGTATTCTTGAAGCCAATATAAATAATTATTCACCTTACTTGGTTTTAAATTAGGATGTCATGTTATGAGTCTATTTGGTTTCCTTTTTATATTTGCTTATGTTAATTATTAAAATGCATTATGTATGTCTGTATTATGTTACTTGTTTCTATTTTCTTCTTGGGATGTATTTTCTTTTCAAGAGACTTGCAAAAGATATGTTTCTATGCATAGTAGATGTCTTAGTTTATTTAAACTATTTTTTATTATTTTATTTTATTTTTGGGACATTTGTAAGAGTACGTTTTCACTTTATGTGAGTTTCTATTTTTATGGAATGTCGGACATTGTAAGAACATGTTTCCATCTTGTATGGGTGTCCATTTATTATTTGATTGTTTGATTTATGATATGATATTTTTTATAATAATTTTGATAATATATAATAACCTAAAAATTTAATAATATTTAGACATCAAAAGGAGCCTAGTTCTAATAAACCAAGCATTATAAGGGTGCTAGGTCATTTCTCACTTTCTCCATGCTTATATAACTTTCTAAGCCTAGTTGGGATTGAGGATTCTTTAGGTATCGAGTCATTCACCTCTTTACTTTCTTTTCGACTTTGTCCTAGATATTCTTATTCTCTGAGCTTAGGCCTGTATTTTCTAAGGCCCAGAGCCTAAGAGTGTCAAAATCACAAGAACTATTCCACTGGGAGTGGAGGCAAAAAAAAACTCTCTTATAGTGGCGACTCCATTAGAGATAAGGGAAGTTGATTCCATTGGTTTTTATATTATTTTTTTTATTGTAATATTATACATTATATTATTTAGAATTGTATTGTGTGTGTGAATTAGGATGCCCTACAGAATCCTCTTATGTGTGTGTAAGTTATACCATACTTTTATTTAAAATATGAAAATCGATCACTACATAACCTAAAAACTAAAGCCCATGTAATTGGCCAAATAATTTTCCTTAGGTTTGCCCTAAATGTTTGTTGTTTGACTATTAAGGCTCATTTAGTTTGTTTTTTTCCTACTATAACCTTCCTATGATGACAGCCAAAATTATTTTATGGCTTAAAAATTATTTTAAGCCCAAAGTGAAAATAATTTTTAAAACTTTTCAAATTGGTTTAAAAACTTTTCAGCAGAGATGGATCAAAAATTATTTTCTACCTTATGGCATAAGCATGTGTTAGGAAAATCAAGGAGATCACTGCAAACCAAAAACACACAGCGGAAAAATTTTATGATCTCTGATTTCCCACCAGGATCCATGCTGTTCGTTTAATTCGACAAAAGTGTTTAAAGAACTAACCTGTTGATGATTCGAAATCACAGTTTGGAAGAGATGCCTCGATCACGAAACACCCTCTATCGCGTATCCACACAAATGCTACCGTCTGGAGTGCTAGCTTTCTGCAACGGCGAAGGCTGGAAAAACGTTTTCTCTAAAAGGTATTAGGGTTCCTTTTTTTTTTCGTTCTCTTTCATTTTCTAATGTTACCTCTAAGAAGACTTAACGTCTGGAGTGAATATAATCACTCCAGAATCCAATTCGAAATTGGATAAGGTAAGTCAAATTCAGAATCCAAATCTAATAAGGATTCTGAATATATTATCTAATAATATATATAAAAAAATGAAAATAATAATAATAATAAATATTAATATCTAATATTAATATTATTAATATTATATCCAGCCCAAAGCGCATTCTTGTGTGTGACCCGATAGGCCCATATTAATTGGCAGTCAATTTAATCTCTATTAAACCAACAAGTCGTAATTGGCCTCTAGCAAGGCGTTACAACTACCCAATTAATATAAGGAATGTCCAATTTGCCTAATAATAGTACATGCATTAATCCCTTTGTCACACGATATCTAGCTTGAACATAAGTCATGGTCAACGTCATACTTATATTGTCAATGAGTATCTATGAAATTGATTTGTATCACTATACACATAACCATCTAATGATTATCAAATCAATGTTCATACTGGTTAAGAATTATTTTTTTTATCTCTATAACAATAATAAACCAGGGACAAATATCAAAATTGTGTAATATGCAAACAAACAATAATGATAACAAAACCTCATTTATTAATAATGAATGTATAACATAAAGATCCAAATAAATGGCCTAGGGCGCATACACTAACAATCTCCCACTTGCACTAGGCCTACAAATTTCTAAGACCCATAGATCTAGTGTGCTGATCATGCTTGACCCGTGAGAGAGGCTTTGTTAATGGATCTGCTATGTTATCATTTGTGTCAACTTTGCATATCTTGATATCTCCTTTATCGATAATGTCTCGAATGAGGTGAAATCTCCTGAGTATATGCTTAGACCTTTGATGAGATCTAGGCTCTTTTGCCTATGCTATGGCACCATTGTTTTCACAATAAATGTCCACAGGATTTGCAATGCTAGGCACCACTCCTAGCTCAGTGATGAATTTCTTCAACCAGACTGCTTCCTTAGCTGCATCTGATGCTGCTATATACTCAGCCTCTCAGCCTCTGTTGTAGAATCAGCCACAGTGCTTTGTTTTGAACTCTTCCAACTAACAGCTCCACCATTCAATGTGAATACAAAACTTGACTGCGATCTAAAATCATCTATGTCAGTTTGGAAACTAGCATCTGTGTA
This sequence comes from Garcia nutans, assembly GCA_947685225.1. NCBI lineage: Eukaryota > Viridiplantae > Streptophyta > Magnoliopsida > Malpighiales > Euphorbiaceae > Garcia > Garcia nutans. The sequence goes on from CANTUV010000003.1 coordinate 40,457,553, forward strand.
ACCATTTACATCTAGCTGATCTTCCAAACCTCCATAAACCAAGAATACATCTTTAGTCCTTCGAAGGTACTTAAGAATATTCTTGACAGCTGTCCAGTGACCTTCACCAGGATCAGCTTGAAATCTACTAGTTGCGCTTAATGGATATGAGACATCTGGTCTAGTACATAACATAGCATACATAATAGATCCTATAGCAGAAGCATAAGGAATCTTATTCATTCGATCTCGCTCATCAGATGTCATAGGACATTGACTCTTGCTGAGATGAATGCCATGAGACATAGGCAAGAATCCCTTTTTGGAATCTTGCATGTTGAACCTCTTCAACACTTTATCTATGTATGTACTTTGACTTAGGCCAATTATCCTTCTAGATCTATCTCTATAGATCTTTATACCAAGGATATAGGCAGCCTCACCTAAGTCTTTCATTGAGAAAGAATTCCCTAACCAAGTCTTAACCTTTTGCAAGGTAGGGATATCATTCCCAATGAGTAATATATCATCCACATATAAGACTAAAAACACTACTGCACTCCCACTAACCATCTTGTAAACACAAGGTTCATCTTCATTCTTGATGAAACCAAAGTTCCTAACTGTTTCATCAAAATGAAGATTCCAGCTTCGAGATGCTTGCTTCAATCCATAAATGGATCTTTGAAGCTTGCAAACCTTTGTAGAATTCTCAGGATTTACAAAACCCTCAGGTTGTGTCATATACACATCCTCAAGCAAGTTTCCATTAAGGAAAGCGATTTTGACATCCATTTGCCATATCTCATAATCATAGTATGCTGCAATGGCAATGAGAATTCTAACAGACTTAAGCATAGCAACTGGTGAAAAGGTTTCATCATAGTCTATACCATGAGTTTGCTTGAAAGCTTTTGCAACAAGCCTTACTTTATAGGTCTACACATTCCCATCCATGTCAGTTTTTTTCTTGAAAACCCATTTGCAACCAATAGTCTTAATACCCTCTGGAGGATCAATTAAAGACCAAACTTGGTTGTCAAACATAGATTGCATCTCAGATTTCATGGCTCCAAGCCATTTGTCTAAATCTGGACCTGACACAGCTTCTTGATAGGTAGTAGGCTCATCTTGATCTATGAGCATTACTTCACTATCATCAGTCACAAGAAATCCATATCTCTCTGGCTGACAACGTGTCCTATCAGTCCAACTATTTGTGGTTCTAAAATAGGCTCTATAGACGGCTCAATGATTTCTTGTGGTACTTGAGTTTCCTCAAGTTCTACTATACTCCCACTAGTTCTCTTAGAAAGAAATTCCTTTTCCAAAAAGATCCCATTTCGAGCAACAAACACTTTGTTCTTTGAAGGAGTATAGAATAGTATCCTTTAGTTTCCTTAGGATACTCCACAAAATTACATTTGATAGACTTTGGAGCTAACTTATCTGAAACTGGTCTTTTCACATAAGCTTCACAACCCCAAATCTTAAGAAAAGACAAACTAGGTGTCTTACCTGTCCATATCTCATATGGTGTCTTTTCAACTGCCTTAGATGGTACACGATTCAGAATGAATGCAACTGTCTCCAAGGCATAACCCCAAAAAGATAAAGGAAGATCTGCTTGACTCATCATTGATCGAACCATATCTAATAGAGTTCAATTTCTCCTTTCAGAAACTCCATTCCACTGTGGAGTTTCTGGAGGAGTCAGTTGTGAAACAATTCCACAATCCCTTAGATGATCATCAAACTCTTGGCTCAAATATTCACCACCTCGATCTGATCAAAGTAGTTTAATTGTTTTACCAAGTTGATTTTGTACTTCATTTTGAAATGTTCTAAACATTTCAAAACACTCATGCTTATGTTTCATTAGGTAGACATAGCCATACCTACTGAAATCATCAGTAAAAGTAATGAAGTATCGAAATCCTCCTTTGGCTCTAATGCTAAAAGGACCACATACATCTGCATGTATCAAGCCCAATAAATCATTAGCCCTTTCACTATGCCCAGTAAAAGGATCCATAGTCATCTTACCAAGCAAACAAGACTCACATGTTTCAAATGATTCAAAATCAAATGAATCTAATAATCCATCTTGATGGAGCTTAGAAATGCGTTTCTCATTTATATGGCTAAGGCAACAATGCCATAAATAAGTAGGGTTTAACTCATTTGGCTTAGTTCTCTTAGAAGTTATGTTATAGATATCATTACCATTAGAATAATCAAGATTAAGGATATAAAGGCCATTATAAGAATTTGCAATACCATAAAGCAAATCATTTTTATCAAAAATAGAACATTTCTTATTCTTAATAAAAAATGAATAACCTTCATCATCCAAAACAGATACTGAAATAAGATTCCTACTCATAGTAGGAACATAAAAGCAATTGTTCAAAATTAACAAAAACCCATTGGGCATAACAAGTTCATAAGTTCCTACAGCTATAGCAGTAACTCTTGCTCTATTGCCAACACGTAGGTCCACTTCGCCCTTCTTCAGCATCCTACTCCTTTTGAGTCCCTGCATATTTGTACAAATATGAGATCCACATCCGGTATCTAATACCCAGGAAGAAGGAATAGATAAATTAATTTCTATAACATAAATACCTGAAGATGTAGTCGCACTACCCTTCAACTTCTTTAACTCATCCAAATAGAGTTGACAATTTCTCTTCCAATGCCCAGGCTTGTTGCAATGGAAACAAGTCCCTTCCTTAGGAACTTTAGCCTTAGGTTCAGGTTTTGGTTAGCTTGTCCCTTGGACCCTTTAGCATCTTTTGCCTTACCCTTGCCTTTAGTATCTTTGGCTTTCTTTTTCATTTGTTTAATATTGACATTCAATATTTAGGTAGGCTTTTTGATATTCCCCTCAGCAGTTTTGAGCATACCATGTAGCTCAAGAACGGATTTCTCCATGTCATTCATGTTATAGTTCATGACAAACTGTGAGAAACTACTAGGCAATGAATGTAGGATCAAATCCGTGGAGAGTTCTAAACTCAGGGGATATCCAAGTCTAGCAAGGTGATCTAGATAGCCTTTCATCTTCAAAACATGAGCACTAATAGATTCACCTTCAGACATTTTGCAGTCAAATAATGCAACAGCGGTGTCAAACCTATCTTGCCTAGCCTGTTGTTGGAAAGCTTGTTTGAGATGCACACTCATCTCATAAGCCTCTAAGTGTTCCAGATCCTTCTGAAGTCCTAGACACATAGTAGCCAACATAAGATATCCTATGTCATTGGAATCATCCACATGCTTCTTATGCTTACTCTTAGCAGCATTAGAAGCATCAGTAGGAGGTGGGCCAGGGACAGCTTCATCAAGCACGTAGGACTTTTTCTCTTGTTTGAGAACAATTCTCAGGTTCCTAAACCAATCAACAAAATTAGACCCACATTCTTTCAGTTTTTCCTTCTCAAGGATAGATCGCAGTGATAAGGTGGAATTGTTATTAGCAGCCATCTGTTAAAATAAATATGCAAAGTCAAATTTTAATTAATAATGAGGTTAAAATTATTTAAACTCCTACTAAAAATATAACCCTCTAAAGAAATATTTTAGTAGGCTAAGATCCGTATTTCACTTAATTCTAAACTCAGCTTTGGCGTGACGCTTAAAATCAAGTTATTTAGGTAAGTAACATCTTTACCAATTACATCTCATGTAACTCTTAGTAATTATGGAATATTGACATCATATGTCATAGCATGTTGAATTCCATCTAATGCCTTAGGCCCAAAACCATTTTGATAGCCTAATTAAGTCTAACCAATTTTAAAACATATGAGTAGCACTATTACTCATCCTACTTAGCTAGGAATGTTTAAAGCATATTGCTTTGGCAATACCTACTTTAATACAATCTTAGTTTTGATAGGTGTTCAAAACGTGGATGGCATTTAGACTTAAATTATTAATGAGGGTTCAACTAAATTATTATCCTGTCTTGCATTACATATCATTATATTTTAGCATCCTATATGCATATATATAATTTATCACATAAGAAACATATACCAAATGACAAAATATGTAAATGTGACATAGCATGGCCAAACTAAATATGATCTTCAAGAGACCAAATGAAGATCATAAAGGCAACCTTAGGTGAAAAACCTATCTATTACAACACTTGCAATATTACATATCTTCAAAACTTGAGCTTGTGCTTCCATCACCATGGAACCATCTTCTCCTTGGTATGAATCTACATCACAAACATTGTAGCTTGAATCTTCATTTATTACAATAAAAGAAAATCTAACTACTAGTAAAATAAATTACAACAAAATAAACGACACGCAGGCCGTATTTACCCAAAATTAAGATATGAATAAACCAATCACATAGGTCATAAGGCCATGCTATGCACCATGCCAAGACATCAAACAAATATAACATATTCATCACCAACATGTTAAATAGAAACAAATATATTGACATTCTTAATGTCGCGGTAACGAACTATAGGGCGTGAACATACGGCGGTCCTGCCATATGAAAGTAGGGTTTTATAGTTAACATGCCATATGAAATCAATATATCTCATGTAATCATATCAACATGCATTTTTGACTTAAACGAAAACAACAAGTGGCTCTGATACCACTGTTAGGAAATCAAGGAGATCACTGCAAACCAAAAACACGCAGCAAAAAAATTTTATGATCTCTGATTTCCCACCAGGATCCATGTTGTTCGTTTAATTCGACGAAAGTGTTCAAAGAACTAACCTGTTGATGATTCGAAATCACAGTTTGGAAGAGATGCCTCGATCGCAAAACACCCTCTATCACGTATCCACACGAATGCTACCGTATGATGTGCTAGCTCTCTGCAACGGCGAAGGCTGGAAAAACATTTTCTCTAAAACGTATTAGGGTTCCTTTTTCTTTCGTTCTCTTTCATTTTCTAATGTTACCTCTAAGAAGACTTAATGTCTGGAGTGAATATAATCACTCCATAATCCAAATCGAAATTGGATAAGGTAAGTCAAATTCAGAATCCAAATCTAATAAGGATTCTGAATATATTATCTAATAATATATATAAAAAAAGAAAATAATAATAATAATAAATATTAATATCTAATATCTAATATTATTAATATTATATCCAGCCCAAAGCGCATTCTTGTATGTGACCCGATAGGCCCATATTAATCGGCAGTCAATTTAATCTCTATTAAACCAACAAGTTGTAATTGGCCTCTAGCAAGGTGTTACAACTACCCAATTAATATAAGGAATGTCCAATTTGCCTAATAATAGTACATGCATTAATCCCTTTGTCACACGATATCTAACTTGAACATAAGTCATGGTCAACGTCATACTTATATTGTCCAAACTAATGATTACTCGATCTCCAAGTATATTGATAAAAAAAATGAAATTGATCACACTATCAATTCATTTGAGCACGGCCATGCATTTCACAGTCTCACTTATCGAGGGGCCCAAAAGATATCTCTCTCAAAGAGAAGGACAAATTCTATCTTGATTGTTCATTATCCTCTACATAATTTCTATCATATATGATCATAACCTTTATTACTATCCAGTTACGGATAATGTTTGATCATGTCAAAATATAATAGTCCTTATATTGGAAACTATGGCAATCTCAAGTCAAAGAATTAATACATAACTATCATGAGATTTACTTATGACACTAACCCATGTAGTAATCTCATGATGGGTCTATCCAATACATTGTTCTCTAACAAGTATCTATGAAATTGATTTGTATCACTATACACATAACCATCTGATGATTATCAAATCAATGTTCATACTGGTTAAGAATTATTTTTTTATCTCTATAACAATAATAAACCAGGGACAAATATCAAAATTGTGTAACATACAAACAAACAATAATGATAATAAAACCTCATTTATTAATAATGAATGTATAACATAAAGATCCAAATAAATGGCCTAGGGCACATACACTAATTGCATGAAGCCTAAAATTAATAAACTTTTTTACAATGATCTATGATATATTTTCAAAGTTGGGTCAAAAATGGTTTTTCACTTTATGACCTATTTTTCAAAATCAAGCTTTCATTGGGCTTTGAAATTAAAACTTTTTTATAATGGGTCAAAATTTTTGCAATGAGCTTGTAATTATTTGGGTTAATTATGGAATACTAAAATCAATTGTGGGCCTTATTTATGCCAAGACTTATTAACTGTGTGCTTGTTTATGGCATGGATCATCAGTTGCCTTTCCAAAAGAGAAGTCTATTTATAATAAACTTAGTAATTTAGTTTTAATCCAAAATATAACAAAAATATTGCTTAAATTTTTCATTTGATCCAAAGAATTAAGGATTAATTAGTTGGGATTATCATGAACTAATATATATATTTGAAAACGCAACTATTAGTTATTTCATGTGAGCGATTATTTCAAAAATAAAAATATCCCCTGCTGATAGCTTTGTTGACCATAATACTAAGGAAAGAGACTCATCACTCGTGTTTTTAAAGAAATAAGGTTGGAAGGAGCATCCTGATTCTATTTTTTTATTTGTGACACATGCATATAAGCATTACATTATATCGCATTGATCCTTTCTAGCTCATAGATCTGGAGTTTAGTAGATCAAAAGTATACAACAAGCTGACTTACTTCAGTGACTCAAAGTTCAGTGAAGCTTTAGTCAACTTCACACTAAAAGTAATGGATCTTGTGAAAGTTCAGAACATGGTGAATGAAGCCTTCATATCCATAATGGAAGAATTAAAGTGGACCATGACTGAAGTTGTGAAGAGTCAATTAGTTGCACTACTAAAAAATAACAATGTAAGGAATCTACTAGCTCTAAGAAGGGAAAAGACAATAGAAAGGCTAAGGCAACTGAGGTAACATTTGATGAAGAAAATGTAGTTATTGATGATGATGACTGTGATATATACCTCCAATAGAAATAAAAGAAGAAGGTGGAAGCAAGAACAAAACCTGTTGGTGTAGAGAGGCTCATTGCTGACCTAGAGAAGAAGTTTGAAAAGAGACTAAAAGTTAATGAAGTCTTAGAAGTTGATTACATTAAAAGATTGAGAAAAAAGGTGGCTCTTAAGAAATGGCCTGATGACTCAAATCAAATGTGAATGATAGTTAAGGGCACTTTACCTCGCCTTCATGAAAGAATGGCTCAAACTCTTATAAGGGATTTCAAAGATATTTTACAGATAGGTCTTCAATCAGAAGAATCGAAGAGAGAAAAAAACATATACTATAAAAAAGTGAGCAATAATAGTGACTATCAGTTTAGTGGACAAGATCAAGGGGGACAAAAAGATGTTAATGTGAATGTAACAACTGAGCCAGGAAAGAAATGTCAATTCTTAGAATTAGGAAAGCCACTGTCTTGGGTCTTCAATAAATTTAAGAAAAAGTGGTTATTGCAACCTTTAACCCCCCTCGACCTTTGTCAAACCCTCTGCCATCAAATTTTGATACACAAGTCTTTGTCAGTCCCATTAGGTGCCTAGTTAAGAAATAAATCAATGCACACGATTAAGGCATGAAATATAGAACCTCATTGATGATGGAAAGATCCTTTCCCCCGACATGTTTAAATAGATGAAGAGTTTTCGACTCTAACTCAACAAACTTCCTTTGCCCTGTGTAGTTTTCATCTCATTTTATTTCTTTATTTTTTTGGAATAATTATTTTTTTTAAAAAAATTATGTTTGTTACATTTATGTTTTTGTTGGTATTTATTTATTTTGGTGCTCAACCAATAACGAATCTAGCTTGATATCCATAAATTAGGGTATCTATGCATCATGATTCAAATGACTTTACTAGGTGAGTGAATTATTCTGTAGCATTAAGCTATGTCTACTTACTAGAGAGGGCTCCTATATAATTACTCGCGTCCAATCAATCTTAGAATATACTTTGATGAACTTTTGAGGTGAAACTAAATTCTACTAATTTAAGAGAGAGATGATATATGGTTTTTTTACTAAACCAATAACTAGTATCCACCATGTTATATCAATCCCTAGTTCATCCGCTTGAGACTTCATGAGATTCTGGCTCACTTTTTATTAGCTTATAAACTAGATAACCTACCCTATGTTTTTGTAACAATTATGGCTAGTTTAATGATCACTAAGGTACTTAATTAAAAGTGTGAAGACTATTGAAGTTTACCTTTATTAGACCTAATCTCTTGAATTTATTTGATCTTGAGATGGCATAAGAGCAACAAATGATTTATTCTCATTGAAGCAGACTCACCCTACTCCACTAATGTGTAGTCAGAAGCATAAAACATTGCAAACAAGATAATTCTCTTAGAGCTAAGACCCAAACAACAAAAGAAAAAAGAAAGAAATAGGAAATAGGAAAAAAATAAGCACAAAAAAAGAGAAGAAAAAAGAAGAATAAAAGAATAAAGGTCTCAAACTTTTTGCTACATCAAATATTTAAGTCATTCTAATTAGATCTAGATTTTTACTAAGGAGATAGAACAAAATTCAAGCTTTGTCATTTCATGAAGCTAGACAACAAAATGTCTTAAAGATAAAAATCATGCCTAGAGTTTAAGAATATTTTCGACAGTATATGGTTCCAAAAAAAAGTTTATAACATGAAGATTTATTAGTAGTATCACGTAAGCTCTAATCTAAAAATGACCTTTACTTAACCCATATCTTTTATAGACACCATTTCAAGCTTATTAAAGATATGTTGATCTCTCATAATAAGTGGAGTCCACTAGTAGATATTTGAAAAAGTGTGCACATGAGATAGATAATATTTAAACTTAATATGACCTTTTAGCCAAGTAATCTATATATGCCTATCTGAAGTGCAACAGTTCTTGCTAAAATGGAAATCATTTCCAAATTTAGTACGGTAACTAGGGTTGTTATGTTATAGATGTGTTAATTTGAAAAAATCAAGCCCTGAGGTATATTGGCACTGATTTAACAAAGCCAATATGTGATTTTAAAATTAAATCTTAAAATGTTTTATTATCACATGAGAATTGAAGCTTAGAGAAGTACATTGCATAATCAAACCTTAAAGGACACATTAGGCAAAGGTGAGCTAATGAAAGGATCATTTGTGAGGTCGTGAAGAAGTTACCAACTAATGTGTTAAATCATAGGTTAAAATAAATGTCTCTTATATTTTTGACTACCTGCTTGGGCCCCCACTGCTCATATTTTCAACATCTTAGAGATAGAGTCATGGATGTGATGTCTGTCAATGTCCTAATACAAGACCTAAATAAACATCTCGAAGGTACCGATGGGAATATTTTGGCCTATCACCTTAGTCTATGAGTCAATATAATCATTATAAGTATCACTCATACATGTCTTGCATACACTCATATATGAGCTTGTCACATTGCACTTTTATTGTCTTATGTTTCCTATTCCTTTTTTAAAGTGAACTGTCGATACTCTATGAAGCAAATAATGAGAAGCATATATAGCGTCAGGGGGCATGAAAGACCCATTGCTTGAGAAAGATCCAATCACTTTATAGAAATGGAGATGACAACTTGTGCAAAGAGAAAAATAAAACACAAATATTAGTTGAACATGCATAGGAACAAATTCATTGTTTGAGCCTGCATAAGGGACAAAATGTTTCCTTTTTAATTTTTGAGTTTAAACATGTACAAAATATTTTTAGACTTACTTTTATTATTTTGCCATGCATAGGGGGCAAAAAAAAGATATAAGGGCTAAAAGATAGCTAAATCTTTTGCAAAGCGAAGAATTGAAAGAATGGAACAATTGCCTAAAAGAAAGTCACAGATCTCAAGTGAACAAAGAATAGAAGATCAATCTAGCTGGAAGAGCTGAAGTTGAGGCAGGACATCCATTTTTTTACATAAGGCATATAGTTTTTCTTCACTTGTTGAAAAATCCAAAAACAAGTTTCTATTTAGTTGAAATTTTAGTGGATTTATTAATGCATCCATAACCAAGTCTACTTAGATTTAGCAAAATATAATGAACTTTTTGGATTTATTGAAGCATCAGAACCTTAGGCATGTGTTGGATTTGTTGAGGTATCATGTTGACACAATTGAAGTACCCAGATCATCAATTTTTTTAGATTAATTGAAGTATCCAGATATTGTGTGTTTACTAAATTACCCGGAATCTTTTCTCAAAGAACATCAAGAATTCAATCTAGTTTTTTTAAAGAATTTAACACAGACTACCTGCAGTTACAATAAAAAAATATAAGATTTAATTAAAGCATCTCAATTCCATACTAGGATCAACAAAATTTATGACTAGCTCAGATTTATTGAAGCATTCACTTAAAGGTCTTTGATTTTTTTAAAGCACCAGGATTAGCTTGGATTTATTGAAGCATCCACTCAAAGGTTCTATTATTTGAAGCACATGGACTAGCTCAGATTTCTTAAAGCATCCATTTAAAGACTTTGGGTTTATCTAAAGTACTAGGGCAACTAGAATTTATTGAAGCATCTGTTAGCAGACACCAAGATCAATCTAGATTTATTGAAGCATCTAGCAAATGAAATTTCTTTTCACACTCTCTAAAAAAAATTCAAGATCATTCAAGCAGGAGGTAAAACTGTAGACCATTAAATCTAGTCCTTAAAAATAAATCTAGACTCAATTAAAAAGGACTTGAAAATCCAAAAATCACTGAGCTGACCCCAAACATGGCCTATGGCCAATTCTCCATAGGCTATGGCAATTCCCCATAGCCTATGGCCAATTCACCATAGGCTATAGGGAATTGGCCAAAGATTATGGGCAATTTGCTATAGGCCAATGGCGAATTGGCCATGGGCCCACTTGTCCCAGATTATTCCCAATACACATTAAATATGTTTTTTTTCAGATAGCCTTGAGGTTTCCTAGTAGAATTAGTTTTTTATCAACTGATTAACTCTAATATTACCCTAATTTTGGCTATAAAAAGGCACTTAATGAAACAAGAATAGGGGAGAAAACTAATAATAAAAAATAGGCAAAAAATAAACACAGTAGCAAAAACAAAAGACATAGAGAGCAATCTTACTATTGATTGGTTCAACAAAAACTTAATTGATCCAAGCCTAGATTAGGACTATCAAGCAAATTTCCACACTCATTTCCATAAGGAATTGTGACATGTAAACAAGGCTTAGTTCAACATTGTTACTTGGTGGGACCGGCAATGTCGGTATGACCTTTAATACTCTTGTTCATCCAATTCAATGGATTATCATCATTGTTTGTTCTAAAATTCCATAGATTCACTTTATTTTGTTATGTTACCTTGATTTGTTTAGTTAATTACATATAAAACCTTAATTTCTTGATAAAAACTTAATTTTCCTTTAAAACCTTAAATAAGTGTTTTAATTATTGAATCTGATTTAGTTTAGCGAATGATTTTGATACATTAAATATATTTTATAGCTGTTTAAGTTTCAATATAAAATTTGTGGAACAACTTAATGAACTATATTAAAGATTACTTTTAATATGTAATTAAAAGGCCAAATAAAATAGAGAATAAACAAAAATACCCATAATGAATTCGATATGACCTATATCGAATTAGCTATAGGCTATAATGAATTTGCTATAGATTTATGATTTTATTTTCTTTATTTCTATAAATGATTGTCTTTCATACTTGATTAAAATTGATACTAATTTTGTAAAAATAATTAACACACTATATTCTTAAAGCCAATAAAAATAATTATTCACCTCACTTATTTTTAATTTAGGATGCCATGTTATGAGCCTGTTTGGTTTTCTTTCTTTATTTGGTTATGTTAATTATTCAAATGCTTTATGCATGTCTGTATTATATTACTTGTTTCTATTCTTTTCTCATGATGTATTGCTTTTTTAATCGACTTGTAGAAGACATGTTTTTACTCATGGTAGATACCTTAGGATATTTAAACTATTTTTTTGTTATTTTTTTTATTTTTAGGATATTTGTATGGGTATGTTTTCACTTTATGTGGGTGCCTATTTTAAACCACTATCAGACATTGTTAGGGCATGTTTCCTTATTGTATGGTTGCATATTTTATTGTTTGATTGTTTAATTTATGATATGATATTTATTTATTTTAATAATGTTTGTAATATGAGTAATATTATAATAACCTGAAAATTTAATAATATTTAGACTTGGAAAGGGGGCTGGATCCAATAAACTAGGAGTTATATGAGTGTTGGGCCATTTCTCACCTTTCCCACATATACCCATCTTTTCAAACCAGTAAATATTTGGAATTTCTCAGGAATGGAGTTATCCACTTCTTCTACTTTTTTTTTCGACCTGTACAGGTAGTGACTCTTATTTTCTAGGCTTAAGCTCGTATTTACTAAGGCCTAGAGTCTAATAGTGTTAACGTCGTAAGAACCATTTCATAGGGAGTGAGGGTGAAAGTCCCTCCTCACATGCTCACTGGATGAAATTTCCAAAAATTCTTCTATTTTGGAAAAAGGTTTGTAAGGAAAATGAGATTTTGAGAAAAGAAACTAAAGAATTAAAAAGTTCAATTTCAAAATTTCATGAAGGGGAGGAAGACTTGGATACCTTAATTGGTTCTCAAAGTTCACCTTCTTCAAATCAAGGTTTGGGTTTCAATGGCTCATCCATATCCACTTCTAAAGCACTAATCACTAACTTTCATTGAAGTTTAACATAAAGCTATAAAGCTAAGCCTCTAAGAGATAATTATGCATACTTATATAACAACAATGTACAAAGGCACAAGTATGCACAATCACAACATATGTGTGCATGCCATCATAACCAATGTCATCCTCCAACTATCCCAAGAAGAGGCCTAGACCCATTTATCAATGTCATTATAACATGAGATATGGTCATATCAACACTTTTTGTTATATCAGGAAGGTTCACCTTAAGCTTGAGGATCTTTCTAAGGCTAACCCCCCCCCCCCCCCCCATAGACCCAAATATATTTGGGTACTTAAAAAAGTAAACTTCTTTTTTTTGTAGGCGTGCCTAAAGTCCACAACCAAAGAAATCACTTGAGTAGTTGATAGTGGATGTTCAAGGCACATGATGGATAATCCTAAGTGTGAGCAGGGATTTTTGCCCCCACTTCCGGTGGAATGGTTCTTATGACTTCGGCATTGTTAGGCTCAAGGCCTTAGAAAACACGGGCCTAAACCTGAAGAAAATAAAATCGCCACCTGGATGGGTCGGGAAAAAAGAAAGTGGTGGATGACTCGATTCCTAAGAAATTCCCAACCCCCTATTAGGTTTGAAAAGTTGGGTATGCGTGGGGAATGTGAGAAATGGCCCAACACCCCTACAGTGCCCGGTTCATTGGAACCGACCTCCTTTTCATGTCTTAATATTATAAAATTCTTAAATATAATGATATTATACATATTACATGCAACCATAAGAATAAACAAATATTTTATTAATAATCATAGCAATGTTCAAACAAAATAAATAAATGGCCACCCATCTGAGGATGAAAACATGTCCTTACATCGTCCATGTCTAAATCTAAATAGGACACCCACCGAAAGGTGGAAACGTGTCCTTTACATTAATTCCAAAATATGAAAATAATTTAAATTACATGAAAATTAATTAATGAGGTACCCAATTATAGAAACACGCCTCTTACAATTTTAGTAAACAAATAATAATAAAAAAATATCCATCCATGATAAATTAAACAAATCAAACATTGAAATAAATCAATCATCAAAACATATAATAAACTACATAATCAAATCTAAAACTAAATAAAGTAATAAATGTATAAGTTTAGGGTTTACACCTTAAATTAAGTTTTTTTTTTAATTTTAATAACTAAATTAGGATTTGAAATAAAAGAAGTTAAACACAAAGACTTATAATACACAAATAAATATTGACCTCTTCGACAAGTCCATATGGCGATCCCGCTAATGAGATTCTGGATGAGGTTTAGATTCTAGGGTTTTATATTTAGAAAATAGAATTTGAATTATAGAACTAACAAAAAAATATTTAAGTTACTGTGTAAGTTGAGAAAAAAAGATTAATTAGGGTTTGATTTTTAGAACTAGGGTTTTAATTTAAAAAACTAACATTATCATTATTTTTAAAAGATTTAAACTATTGTGATAATTAAGTAAAAAAGAATTAGCTAGGATTTTAATGAATTAGTTACTACTGGATGAAGATGATTTTTGACAAACAAGATTAAATAAACGTACCTACATTTGAAGGCTCTACCAAAATTTACTGATGAGATTCTAGATGAGCTTGATCAAGATAACACATCCTTGTTGCCTTGTTCTTTTTGTTTTTCATTGCTTAAGGTTGTCTTCTCTTTTTCAAAATTAAAACATCCGAGAGTAATTGCCAAGAGTCATTTCTATTTAATTCTCTCAACAAATCAAAAGTCTCAGCCCAAAAACCAAAGTTTAAAAGTCCCTGAATAATTCTTGAATAATTCTGTCATCCTCATTTCTGTGTTTAAAAATGTTTTTTATATGAATTTAAAACAAAAACTAATATGTTAAGAAAATTAAAAACTATTTTGAAAAGTAATTGAAGTTTTCGAGTAAAATAAAGTTTTGGCAAAAAATAGGCTAATGCGCTGGCACGGGCTGCTGGGACAGGATCAACGGGCGAGCGAGCAACGAGGCTGGGCGAGGCACTGCCCAAGCCCGCAGCGAATTGGGGCAGGCCAATTTGCTACAGATGTGGTCTGCGGTGAATTGTGGTAGGCCAATTCGCCATACGTTACGCCTGTGGCGAACTGGCTTGCCGCAAGCCGCTCACCGATTGGTCCGTCCGATTTTTTAATCTTTTATTATATATATATATATTTAAAAAATAAATATTATATATTATTAAAAAATAAATAAATAAAAATAAATAAAATAAATATTAAAATTAGTATTAAAATAAATAATAAATACCACAAAAATTATTTCAGACTTGTTTTAAAATATTGGACTAGACTTGGTCAAAAATTTAGAGTCTACAGTTTGCCCCATGCATGAACGATCTGATACTTTCAGTAGAAGAGAGTGAAAAACAACATGACTTTGAGCAAATTTTGGATGAGGATGGATTCTCGACCCTATATTAGAAATGGTTGGGTTTGGACCTGAAATAATTTTATTTGGATAATTAGACCCGAGACTGGATACTTGGATCCGAGATTATATTTTGGGTGCTCAATCTGAAATTGGATTTCACTGACCTTTTTGAGAATTTTGGCTTTCCTCTAGCTAATAAATTTTAGCTTCTTCTAACTGATTGATCTTCTATCATGGCTTTCTTCTAGCCACTTTCTCCATTCTTCAATGGATCGACTCTAGCTATTCTAGCTAGATTGACCGTCTGTCTTTTGGGAATTTTGCCTTTCTTCTAGCTGGTTGTTCCATTCTTCAATGGATTGTGGGTCTTCAACTTTCAAAATGGATCTTCATCCTTTGGACGTCGGGTCTTCACCCTTCAAAATGGATCTTCATCCTTTGGACATCAGGTCTTCACCCTTCAAAGTGGATCTTCATCCTTAGCATCGGGTCTTCACCCTTAAAATTGGATCTTCATCCTTGGAGATCGGGTCTTCACCCTTAAAATTGGATCTTCATCCTTGGCATCGGGTCTTCACCCTTGAAAATGGATCTTCATCCTTTGGACTTCGGGTCTTCATCCTTTGTGATTAGGTCTTCACCTTGAAAATGGATCTTCATCCTTGAGCTTCGGATCTTTATCTTTGGTCATCGGGTCTTCACCCTTGAAAATGGATCTTCATCTTTAGAGATCGGGTCTTCACCTTTGAAATTGAATCTTCACCCTTGGGCCTCAGATCTTCATCCTTGGTCATCAGGTCTTCACCCTTGATAATGGATCTTTATCCTTAGAGATTGGGTCTTCATCCTTGAAATTGGATCTTCATCCTTTTGACTTTGGGTCTTCATCCTTTAAATTGGATCTTCATCCTTTTGACTTTTATCATATATTGACCTCAGCTATTCTAGTCGGACTGATATTTTATCTTTTACATCTTCATTCTTTTGAGAGTTCTAATTTTCTTCTTTTTTCCATTCTCTTTGTTCTTCCTTTGCACTATTGCAAAAAATTCAGCCATTTTTTAGCTGGCCTCTTATATCTTCTCCTTGCCCCTTGTGTGGTAAAATATTTGAAAGTGAGTTTGAAAATGCTTTGTACATGCATAAACTCAAAATTTAAAAAAGGAGAAACTTTGCCCCCTATGTAGGCTCAAACCAATGATTTTTTCTATGCGGGCTTATATTGATGTTTGTGTTGTCTAGTTCCTCGCATGAGCATGCATTTCTTCTTTTGTAAAATGATTGGAGCTTCCACAAGCAATGGGTCTTCCATGCCCCTTGATTCAATATCTTCTTTATGGTTGCTTCATGGAGTATTGTTGTTTTCTTTTGACCAATAATAGATAACACAAGAAAAAAATCCAGTGTAATATGCTTATGTATGCATGATATGCATGGATTACACATACAGTGGTTCCATTAACCCATAGACCGAGGAGATCAGCTGATCTGTTCTCATTGACTCCTTCTAGATGCCCATTCAGGTCTTGCACTAGAATGGTAGAAGGCTTCACTTTTATGGCTTTTATTTTAAAGATGTTGAAAACATGAATAATGGAGGCCCCAAGTAGCAGAGAACATCTATTTGAAACTATAATTCAGTGTGCCAGTTGATGGCTTCTTCATAACCTTATCTATAATTATTTACCTTACCTCAATGTGTCTTTCGAGGTTTGACGGTTCAACATACTTCCCTTAACTTGAAGGCTTATGTGACAAGAAAATTCATAACCTTATCCATAATTATTTACCTTACCTCAATGTGTCTTTTGAGTTTTGACGGTTCAACATACTTCCCTTAACTTGAAGGCTTATGTGACAAGAAAATAGAAAATTTTTCCTTCTCTTTTTTTTTAAATATTGACTTTGTCAAATCAGTGTCACTGTACCTCATGACTCAATTTTTCAAATTTACATATCTATAACATGACAACCCTAGTTACCGTACTAAACTCGGAATTATTTATATTTGAGCAAGAACTATTACACTTCAGATAGGCACATACACATTACTTAGCCAAAGGTCTCATTGAGTTTAAATATTGTCTATCTCATATGCATGCTTATTCAAACTATCTCCACTAATAGACTCTACCTACCAAGAGAGATCAAAAGGTCTTTGATAGGCTTAAAATGGGGTCTATATGGGACATGGGTTAGATGAAAGCTATTTTTAGATTGGAGTTGATGTGACACAATGGGCAAACCCTCACACTATAAATAAAAAGATAGAGCTTTTAACCTTCTTCTTGACATGAGTCAGGATCTTGATTATGACAGTTTTTGCCTCTGTAAAAAGTTTGGTATTCACATTCCTTTCCTTTTCTTTCTTTTTTTTGTTTTATTTTTTTTAGCATTTTATCATTTTGTCCTTCTTCCTTGTAGGATTTTCAAGTATAGGACTTTCAAGAACTAGATGACCTTTCTTCTATCTCTCTAATTTCGGTTGAATTTCTGGTTGGGTTGGACCAATTTAAATCAAACTGTCTTTGCCTTATACTGCTTTAGGTAAAGGAAAAACTCGGTTGGCTTTTCTGAACTACCTTTTGTGTTTTATTTTCTTTTCCTCTTTTTTTTTCTTCTCTTCTTCTTCTTCTTCTTCTTCTTCTTCTTCTTCTTCTTCTCTTTTCTTTTTCTTTTTTTCTTCTCTTTTCTCTTTTTATTTTCTTTCTTCTTTTTTTTCATGGTGTTGGGCCCTAGCTCCAAAAAAATTGCCTCGCTTGCACCATTCTATACTTCTATTTATGGATGAGTGGAGTAGAATGAGACAAGGATAAATCATCTGTCGTCATTTTAATGAATCAGAGATATCAAGTATAATATTAGGTCAACTTAAACTACCCTTATGATCTTGACAATGCATTCCTTTCTTTAATCTTCTTGCCTCTTCACTTTATTGATCATTAGATTTGTCAAAAGTGTAACAATAGCTCAGGGTAGGTTATTGGACTTATAAGTCAATAAAGAGAAAGTTAAAATCTTATGAAGGCTCAAAGAGACAACTAGGGATTGATATTTAATTGGGTGGATACTAGTTGTTGGCTTACCAAACAATGCCTAGATCATCTCTCCCTAAAATAAGCAGAGTTTAATTTCTCCTCGAAAGTTCGTCAAAGCATGTTCTAAGACTGACTATGACCTAGACAAAGGTCATTATGCCAGAGCCCTCTCTAAGTAGGCATACACAACTCAATGCTATAAAAAAATTTTCTCGCATAGTAAAGTCATTCGGGCCATGATGCATAAAAATATCAATTTATAAATGTCAAGGTAGGTTCGTCATTGTTTGAACATCGAAATGAACAAAGACCATAAAAAATTTGATGAAAATAATTTATTCAAACAAACATAATTTGAAAAACATAATTGTCCCATTAAATATTATAGAAATCAAAATAAAAAGAGCAACACTTCAAGCTAAGGGAAGTTCGTTGAGTTAGAGTCGAAGATACTCCATTTATTTAGTCATATAAAGGGCAAGGATTTTTTCATCATCAAGGATCATTACTTCATCATCCATAGTTAGTCCAAGCTTGCTTAGTAGCACATCATCTTTAGCAGCTTCTCTATCCATATCATCATAGGATGACAAGATAAAACTCTTCATGAAGGTTGTAAGCGGTGGCACCCTTCCAAATTTAGGCAGAGGATTATTCTTAGTGTTGGGCTTATCAGGCTCGAGTAGCTTTCTATTGTCAATCAAATCTTAGATCTCATGCCTTAATCGAACACATTTAACTATCTCATGCCCTTACACTTGATGGAATTGACAGAAGACCTTGGCATCAAAGTTTGGAGGTAGAGGCTTGTGTAGAGGTTGAAGTACCAATGGTTGTAGAAAATCCATCTTCATTAGATTTTCTAAAATCTTTGACAAAGGTTTCCTCAAGTCTAAAAAATTTATGCTTCTTTGCTGGTTCAGTTGTTGCATTTTTCTCAACACCTCCTCTTTCCCTTTGACTTTGCCCACTGGGGTGGTAGCCACCCTTATTTCTACATTAGACAGCACATGGTTTGACTGGTCTTGTAGAATAGAGATTGATCCCTCATTTTTCATTCGATATCTATCAGTAGACATGTTCCTTATTAATGTCAATGGAAGATGTCTCATTAGCATTGTTATGATCTCTAAAATTTCAATTAACTGGGTCATTATAATTTCAACCAATTGATCTTGTAGCTTGGCCATCCTAACTTTGACAACTTTATCAACTATGTCCCTTAGCTGGTTTGCATCCATCCTCCCAATGAAGCATTTAAATCAAAATCAAGGTTGTAGGTGGTGCCGTTGTATGCTCTTGAATTGCCATACTCCAAGTTTGTGAGCCAGAAAGGATCAATGATATGTTATGCAATGCGTGTATGCATGTATGCATGTGTGCACAAACAACAAACAAACAAAGATAATTAGCATGTCCCTCCCAACCTTATAACTTCTACACACGAATGACAAGCCTCTTTTCTTAGGTATATGGTTAACAAAATACCAACATGGGATATCTTATTTTCAAATAATTCCCTTCGATGTTTCAACCAATAGTTGTATTTTCAAACAAAGAAATTAGTTCATGATAATTCCCGTTAATTAGGTTTTAATCCATTGAATCTCAATTAAAATAGCTTTTATGCTATATTAGATTAAAACTAAATTAAGAGGTTTATTATAAATATATTTCTCACCTGAAAAAGTAACTAATGATTCAAGCCAAAATTAAGCCAATGATTAATAATTCTTAGTATAAACTAGGCTCACAATTGATTTTTGGCATTTTTCATAATTGAACTAAATATTCATAAGCTCTTTCAAAAGGGTGTGAAAATAATTTTGTTTCTAAGCCCATTATAAAAATTTTTTAGAAAAAAATGGATGAGAAAAGAATTTTTGACTTGTTTTTGGAAACGTTTTATGTCCAAAAACCATTTTTAAAATTTTGAAAACAGTTTTGGTCTTTTGGATTTAGAGGAAAAATTTTTTTAGCACACAATGTAATTAGGTTATTTTAAAAAATAATAAACCAAATAAGCCATGATTTAAACTAAGATAAATTAACCATAGTCAAACAACAAGCATTTGGGGTAACACCTAAGGAAAGTAACTAGGCTAATTACATGAGCTTTAGTCTTTAGGTTGAAAGGCTTAGGTTCCCATAGCAAGTATATACCAAAAGGTACAAGGCTATGAGTAGTTGTATCATGTTCGATCTCCATACCTCGAGTGAAAGTATGGTATCCCTTACATAACACAACACGGGTAACACGGGCATCTTAACTCACACACACGATGCAATCTAAACGATGCAATGGATAATATCATGATAAGAAAAAATAGAATAATATAAAGACCAATGGAATCAACTTCTCTTATCCCCAGTGGAGTCGCTACTGTGAGCAGGAGTTTTGCCCCCACTCTCGGTGGAATGGTTCTTGCGACTTTGGCATTGTTAGGCTCAAGGCCTTAAAGAACATGGGCGTAAACCCGAAAAAAATGGAGTTGCAACTCGGACTAGCCGGGGAAAAAAAGGGTGGCTGACTCGATTGCTAAGGAATCCCCAACCCCCTATTGGGTTTGAAAAGTTGGGTATGCATGAGGAAGGTGAGAAATGGCCCAGCACCCCCACAATGTCCGGTTCATTGGAACCGGCCTCCTTTTGCAGGTCTTAATATTATAAAATTCTTAAATATAATGATATTATCCATATTACATGCAATCATAAGAATAAACAAATACTTTATTAATAATTATAGCAATGGTAAAATAAATAAATAAATGGACACCCATCCGAGGATGAAAACATGTCCTTACATCGTCCATGTCTAAAACTAAATAGGACACCCACTGAAAGGTGAAAATGTGTCCTTTACATTAATTCCAAAATATGAAAATAATTTAAATTACATAAAAATTAATTAATGAGGTACCTAATCATAGAAACATATCTCTTACAATTTTAGTAAACAAATAATAATAAAGAAAATATTTATCCATGATAAATTAAACAAATCAAACATTAAAATAAAATCAAATCATCAAAACATATGATAAACTACATAATCAAATCTAAAACTAAATAAAGCAATAAATGTATAAGTTTAGGGTTTATTTCTTAAATTAAGTTTTTTTTTTAATTTTAATAACTAAATTAGGATTTAAAATAAAGGAAGTTAAACACAAAGACTTATAATACACAAATAAATATTGACCCCTTCGACTAGCCCATACGGCGGTCCCGCTGATGAGATTCTGGATAAGCTTTAGATTCTAGAGTTTTATATTTAGAAAATAGAATTTGATTTATAGAACTAACAAAAAAATATTTAAGTTACTGTGTAAGTTGAGAAAAAAGGATTAATTAGTGTTTGATTTTTAGAACTAGGGTTTTAATTTAAAAAGCTAACATTATCATTATTTTTAAAAGATTTAAGCTACTGTGATAATTAAGTAAAACAAAATTAGCTAGGGTTTTAATGAATTAGTTGTTACAGGATGCAGATGATTTTTGATAAATAAGATTAAATAAACGTACCTACGTTTGAAGGCTCCACCAAAATTTGCTGATGAGATTCTGGTTGAGCTTGATCAAGACAACACAGCCTTGTTGCATTGTTCTTTTTGTTTTTGATTGCTTAAGGTTGCTTTCTCTTTTTCAAAATTCAAATGTCTAAGAGTAATTTTCAAGTGTCCTTTCTGTTTAATTCTCTCAACAAATCAAAAGTCTAAAAGCCAAAGTTCAAAAGTCCGTGAATAATCCTTGAATAATTCTACCATCCTCGTTTATGTGTTTAAAACTGCTATTTATAGGAATTTAAAACAAAACCTAATATGTCAAGGAAATTAAAAAATGTTTTGAAAATTAATTGATGTTTCCGAGAAAAATAAAGTTTTGGCAAAAAATCGATCAATGTGCTGGCACGGACTGCTAGGACACAGCAACGGGCGAGCAAGCAACGAGGCTGGGCAAGGCACTGCCCAATTCGCTGCAAGCTTGGCCTGCGATGAATTGGGGCATGCCAATTCGCTGCAGATTTGGCCTGCGGCAAATTGGTTTGTGCGTCTTACTCACCGATTGGTCCGTCTGTTTTTTAATTTTTTAATTATATATATATATTTTAAAAAATATATTATATATTATTAAAAAATAAATAAATAAAAATAAATAGAATAAATATTAAATAAAATAAATATTAAAATTAGTATTAAAATAAATAATAAATATTAAAATAAATAATAAATACCACAAAATTATTTCGGACTTATTTTAAAATATTGGACTGGACTTGGTAAAAATTAATGGTTTACACTAAGCTCTTCACTACCTTATTAACCAAAAGGGTAGAAGTATCAACTTTGAAAATAATGCTAAGGGTAAGATTATAGGCATTCATTCTATAGGTTCACAAGTTAAGAAATCCATTGATAATATTTGGTTGGTTAAGGGTTTGGAACATAATTTGTTGAGTGTAAGTTAATTATGTGATAAAGGATACAAAGTCAATTTTTACTCAAATGGATGAATTGTCACATCTCATAAAGGGCTACTTAACTTCAAAGGATGAAGAATTGATAATACCTATAAAATTGACTTACCTCATGATACTAATTAAAGCCTAAAGTGTTTGTTGTCTTTTTAGCACTGATCCTTGTGTATGACATAGAAGATTAGGTTATACAAGCATGAATCAACTCCAAATCCTAAGTAAAGAGGACCTAGTAGATGGCCTACTAAAGTTGAAGTTCCACAAGGACTAATTATGTGGACCTTGTCAACTTGGGAAGCAACACAAGAGCTCATTCAAACCAAAGAACTATTATGTACTTCTAGACCCCCTGAGTTAATACATTTAGACTTCTTTAGACCCAATAGAGTAGCAAGTTTGAGAGGAAAGCTTTTTGCATTTTGTCCTTATAAAAGTTTAATCTAGGTTTACTTGGGTTAGTTTTTTGGCTCATAAGAATGAAGCTTTTAATGTGTTTAAAATTTTTGTAAAGAAATTTCAAAATGAAAAAGGCTATATAATTAGTACCGTTAGGAGTGATCATGGTAGAGAATTTGAAAATGAGTATTTTGAAAACTTTTGTAATAAAATTAGTATTTCACATAATTTTTCTACACCTAGACTCCATAACACAATGGTGTTGTGGAAAGGAAAATTAGAATGTTGGTTGAGATGGCAAGGATGATGCTCAATAAGTATGAGGTTCCCTCATACTTTTATGTTAAAGTCCTCAATACCATATGCTATATTTCTAATAGAGTTTTTAAAAGACCTTTAATGAATAAAACTTCTTATGGGCTATGGAATGGTAGAAAATCCAAGGTCTCATACCTAAGAGTGTTTGGATCTAAATGCTTTATATTGAATACCAAGGATATTCTTGAAAAATTTTCATCCAAATTGGATGCATGAATCTTTTTAGGCTATTCCTCCACTAGCAAGGTATGTAGGGTTTTTGACACGAGGTCTTTAGTTATTGAAGAGTTTATGATTAATCCTTTAATCTTGATCTTGGAGAAGGTATTCTTCTAGATGATCTTGTAGGTTCATTTGAAAAACTTGAGGTGGTGGAGCCTTTTAAGGAAGATAAAGATAAGCAATCATCTCAATAATTAATGGAACCTTAAATGAAGCCCTAAGTGGAAGAAACCCATGAGCTTCCAAAGGAGTGGCAATATCACAGGGACCATCCAAAGGAGCTTATTATTGGAGATACCACTAAGGAGTATAAGTACTGGATCCAAGCTTAGTTATTTAAATTCTAATACAAACTTTATTTCTCATCAGATGTAAACAGGATATAGGAATAAGCTTGATGAGAGTGGACTCATCACTAGGAATAAAACCTAATTGGTAGCTAAAGGCTATAACCAAGAGAAATACAATGACTATGATGAGACATTTGCTCCCATAGCTAGATTAGAAGCTATTAGGATTCTTCTTGTATTTACATGTCATATAAGTTTTAAGCTTTTTCAATTGGATGTTAATAGTGCTTTTGTAAATCTTTTTATAAAATGAGAAAGTTTATATTAAACAACCTCTAAGTTTTGAGGATCATAAAATTCCTAACCATGTTTGTAAAATTACTAAAGTCCTATATGGTTTAAAACAAACTCCAAGAGCTTGGTATGATAGGCTTAGTTCGTATCTTTTTAGAAAATAGTTTTTCAAAAGGTAAGATAGATACCACATATTTTTTAAGAAAAAGTTGCATGACATCTTAATTGTTCGAATTTATATAGATGACATAATATTTAGCAATACTAATGAGGTCTTATGTCAAGAGTTTGCTAAGTGTATATCTAGAGAATTTGAGATAAGCATGATAGTTGAGCTCAAGTTCTTGGTCTATAAATCAAGCAATACAAAGATGGTATCTTCATCAACCAATATAAGTACACTAAAGAGCTTCTTAAAAAATTTGGTATGGATGGTTGCAAATCTAGCAAGACACCAATGAGCACATCCTTGAAGTTAAACAAGGATGAAAGTAGTAAAGAAATAGATGAAAAGAAGTATAGAGTTATATCGGATCCCTATTTTACCTTACCGCCTCTAGGACAAATATCATGTTTAGTGTGTGTTTATGTGTTAGATTTCAATTGAGTCCTAGAGAGTCTTATTTGCATGCCATTAAAAGAATTTTGAAATATGTAAGTGTTTCATTCTATGTATATCTCTGGTATCATAGGAACACATGTTTTAATATCGTAGGATATTCGAATGCTGATTGTGCCAGTACCCTACTTGATAGGAAAAGCACAATCCAAACAAGTCATTTACTCGATAATTACCTGGTTTCTTAGTTTAACAAGAAACACATATCAGTTGCTCTCTCTACTGCGGAAGCCGAATATGTAATGGTTACTTTTTTTGCAAACAAGCCCTATGGATGAAGTAATAATTGCTAAATTATGGGCAAGAGGTTGATCACACTCCCATCAATTGCGACAAAACTATTGCCATAAGTCTATCTAAAAACCCTGTCCTATATTCTAGGTCAAAGTATATAGACATATGATATCACCTTTTAAGAGATAATGTTCAAAACTGTAATATGGTTTTAGATTTTACTGACACTCAAAACTAACTTGCAAATTTTTTCACTAAACCCCTTATTGAAGAAAGAATGAATTTTATCAAACAAAACCTTGAGATGCTTGATAGGAGCACCTTAGTTTGAAAAATCTTGCATTGATGTGACATTTACATCTTCCATATGCTTTTTATATGTTTTTTGCTAATTTTTTACTACAAAATTTTATGCTTATATATATGTTCTTTGATTCTTGTTTGATGATTTAGTGATTATTTTATACTTGTATGTGACATACATATAAAACTTTCATTTTTACATTGCAAATTCATCAAGAACATCTATTTTGATCATACAACATAAGTCCATTAAAAATTTTGTTTTTTACTTGTTTTCATAAATTTTTTCTTTCTTGTGGTCTCTAGACATAATGAGCGGTTGCACAAGATGGTGACCTAATGGTCTGATTAGATGAAGGTCTAGTGATTGAACATCAGCTTGAGCAGTCATACGAATATGAAAAGTTTTTACCATTATCTAATAGAGTCAGTTTGAGCTACCGCCATATAGGAATGGTGGTCGCAAGACCTATCTTGTGGTCAAATTCTTGAGTTGCATGGCTGTATATGGTTTATTGCACTGAAAAAAAAATATAAACATTGAAAATACACAAATATGCCAGTTTTCCCCCTTAACGATCACAAAATAGCTAAATTATGTTTTTGCGCTTCCAAAATCAAGTTTTAGTATTCTTTAACAACTTTTTATCACATCAGAACTCCTTTTTACTCTAAAACACTACAAAGCACTCAAACCCTAAGCAAAATCCCTTATTTTCTTTCTCTTTTCTTTAAGTCTTAATTTGAAGTAATTTGAAGAATATTTTAAAGAACATCTCTTTTCTTCTATCTTTCTTTTTAATTGTGGTTTTATTTCAGATCTAACCAAAAGCTAAGCCCTCTAAGAAGAAAGCCCTCTCTAGAGAAAAAGCTAAAGGGATTGTGTTTAAAAAGCCAACCTAAGAGAACCCACCTTCACCATCACCAAATAGGATAGGGAAGAACATTCATATACCTCATCGTGCCTCTTCACTGAAAAAGGTAAGGTATGATATACTCAAGAAGAAAGTTATAGAATGCCTCTTGGATGCCAAGTGAAGCTATGTTAATAACCTTTGGCAAGTTTATGAGAATTTAGATAGAATTGGTTGGAGAAAGTTTTTATTTCCTAATGAGTTATGTTATCCAAGAAAAATAAGAGAGTTGCTAATGAGCTTTAGAATTGAAAAAAACCATAATGCGGTTGTTGGCTATTTTAGAGTATATTTAAATCTCTTTAATAAGTATTTTTTTTTTTGTGTCCTTGAATGATTTTGCTAAGATTTTGGGGATTCCAAACTGGAGGAGCCTTTTCCTACAATGAAAACTCCTACACCTTAAAGAATTTTTCTGAATATTAGAAAGAGATTTCCATTGAGAAGGCATATGACAATAGAGCCTCCAAAGCTAAACATTTTAAAACATTAATCCTTTATCTCCTTTGTAACACCCTTATACCCCATACATGTATAATATACACGCCCCATATATATAAAATACATATATAAAATACAATAATGTCACATTTTTTCTTTTAAAACTTACATCATTCCAAATTAATTTTTTAAAACACTTTATATATATAGTAATAAACAAAGAAAATTATCCATTAGCAATGAAAATATAAAAGACATATTTTAAAGGAAAATCTCTGAAAAAATTAGCCAGAGTTTTGTATGTATTTCAGATATTTCCAAATTTCAACACACTCAACCTGCATTTAAAAAATACTCCTAAATATTTATTCAACGCATTCATTTCTTCAAAATCTCGAGCGTAATCACAAAATACACAAGTATTGATATATAATTATACATATAACCCTTCTCTCAAATTTTCAACATTAAAACTAAAAATCCGTTTATAATTTACATCATATACATGTAGTAAACATAATATTCATATTTAATTAAATTTCACAAAGTTTAATATATATATATATGAGATACAGATGGCTCTGGTCCATGACATCTCTATAAATTCCAAAGGTAAATAACTATAATCTAGACCTGGTGCGTTCTAGCAGCACTCTCCAAATAAGCTCTATCACCTGCGCGATGCAATTCAATCGTGCTAAGCATAATGGTTAGTGGTACATGCTTTGGTAAAATAAATAAATGGTATAACACATACAATGTCATAAAATATATTATGATAAAAATTCCATACAATTTACTTCTTTTTACACATTTTAACAACACATCAATATCCACATACATTGGGCCCAAAATCCTTATTTATTAGTATAATTCCAAAAATATTATCTTGGACTAACTCAATTATTTGTGACACTAACGTGTCTCACCTGAAGGTATATAAAATCTGTAATACTAGTGTCTCACCTAAATGCATAATAATGTCTATGACACCAGTGTGTCTCGCCCTATGATGTAACAATATCTGTGATACCAGTGTATCTCACCCAAGAGTGTAATAATATCCAACAATATCATTCTAGAACTAGACTCTATATTAGGTGACATGCAATTATATTTTTCTTAAATTTCATTTTCCTTTTTATTTTTCCACTTTTCACATTCCGTTTCATATATTCAACTCATTTTTAAGATTTTCATCATATACAATGCAAAAGTGGCTCATTTCCACATTTTAGTGCACAACTTGTACTTTTCATATTCTGCATAAATATTTCATTTAGCCATTCTCAAATGGCTTAACATGTTATAATCATCACAAAACAAGCATTGTTACTCCAAACAATGCCATACACACACATTCATAAATATCAAGTAACATAACACATCTTACATAACCAATGTGTTACACTAAAAATCAATGTAAGCAAACACATTATAAACTAAAGTATGTCTTAACCTCTATTAAGCAACAAATGGAGTTAAAACTCCACTCCACTTCCAAAATCTTCTAATGCCTTTCACTACTAGGTTGATGAAATTACAACCTACTCAACACCTATTGAAAATATGAATGCAAATAATTAATAAGTATCACATTTCTAGGTGTTTAAAACATAAAGCATGAATTTAGGCACAGTCCTTCAAAAATACTAAAATGTGTCCTAACACACTCCAACTTTGCAACTTCACTCTAATCAATCCCAATTTGATTTTAAAGTTTAAATATATCATAAACATCATATTTTAACACATTCCAAGCATTAAAATATAATGTACTACTTTTTCACCAAAATTTCAGAATTTTGCCCTAAGCCTCTTTGATTTTGATTTTTCATTCTAACCAGTTCCTGGTAATTTGAGCTCATTTATCTCATTACCAATACAAAATAGCATAATTCCAATTATAAAACCAAATGCACCACCACTTTTATTAAAACCCTTACTAAAACCCTAACTTCCATACTACCTCTTCGAAACCCCTACTAAACCTAATCAAATCCAATATTTAACCATAAATTATTTACTTACTCATCAAAATAACATCTTCCATATCCATTTCAACAATTATAATATACTCATTCAAAAACCCAATTCATACATATTCATATTTAACCATAAAACTTCCAAATAAGGTAAGAAAGCTTACCTTTGAATGAAGAAACCACTAATTTTTACTTTAATCTTTGAAAATCCTTCAAAATTTTGAGGATGGAAGAATCAAACACCACCTAGCTCCATCAATGGAAAATTTTGGCCAAGTAAGAAAAAGGAAGAAGAAGATGGCTTTTTATTAAATTTACTTTCCTAATATATTCCTCATCTTTCTTTATAATTACCAAATAGTTAATTAAAATATTAATATTTAATTAATTATTTAGTTAATTATATAGTTATTTTTAAGTCTTTAATTTCCATCATCTATCCAAAAATAATTTTATTTTATTTTATTTTTGTGAATTACCATTTTATCCCTACTTTTACTTTTTAAATTTTGTCTTTTTTTCTAACTTGTTTTTGACTTTATATGTAATGTATATTTCCTTTATATTTCTCATGTACATTATCTTTTTCTCACTTCCAACACTTTATTTGACCCTCCAACTTATTAATTTAATTTAATTTATTTTAGCAATTATATGGGAGTTACATCCTTCATAGAATTCTTATCTACACCATCCACCAAAGGCTAATGGAAATGAGAAATTCAACAAGACTTATTCTTCATGTATGCCTTAGTTTATAGTGCTTAAGTCCAAACCACTAGATTTCTCATTGACACTTTTATGTATCATAACTTACAAAATTGCACCTTCTTTCTCTCATCCTAAATCACTCAAATTTGTAGACAATATAATATGCTCAATGACCTCAACCTAGCAACCTTCAGAGATCCCCTTGACCCCTCAACTAATGCCATCACCAATGGCTATCTTGTACATGCTTATTGTATCAAGAGGCTAGGAACAACTTAATAATATATCTTTGGTAGTAAGGATGTTATTGAAAGGGAGAAGAAAAGGCCAAGGCTGAACATCATTGGTGAAAAATGTGAAGAAGTGAAATTGGAGCATCTTAAAAGAGGCCCCAGGCTAACTAAGAGTAAAGTTGAATCCTCCTCAACAAACTTGATCCTTAGAGCCCTCCATTTCATTTAAAATCAACTTAACAATTTAAAGAGGGATGTAGCTAAAAGATTCTCCAAATTGAATATGAAGATAGATCTCATATCACATGTACATCATGATATCTATGAGATGTAAGGAAAGTTGGATATTCCTCAATGTGATATTAGAGATTGGGATGTAAGTGACCATGAGGAGATCCATTTTAAAGATAAGCTTATCTCCACTCCACTTTTAAAAGAGGAAGCTGAGGAATTAGCTTATGAAAAGGAAATTGCTAATGAAGAAGAAGTTGCACCAATAAGCAAAGGAAAAGAAAATGTGGTTGAGCCTCTTGTGGATTATTATAATTGTGAATTCTATTTTTTTATTTTTCTTATTTTTAATTTGTTTTTAACTTGTATTTTTTTTCTTTTTGATCAATATGTGATCTTATCTCCTTTTTGATGGACCTTAATGTAATGATTATATATTTCTTTTATGTCATGTTTATTTTATTTTATTTTAATGCAAGTTTAATTTCTTTTATTTCATATTTCTCTTTCTCTTTTATGCTCTTTTACTATAAAAATCATGTGTATTACCAATGGAAAATTCCATCGGTAATAAAAAGATATTTGTCGGTGATATAATTTATTGATAGATTGCCAAAAGAAATTATTTGTTTTTGAAAACCTCATCAGCATTATATTTACCTACCAAAAAAATATAAAGTCGGTAAACACCGATAGATTGCTGACAAAAATTTTTCTGGTGGGAAAGATAACAATGCTGAGAGAGTTGCTAATCTATCAGCAATCACCGACAGATATTTTGTTGGTAAAGCATGTGAGATTTTGTACCAAGTTCAAAAATCTATTGAATTTCTATTGGTAAATTATTCAATATGTCATTGGTAAATTAATCGGTAAATTTTAAATTATTTTTTAATTTTATTATATTTAATAATTTTTATTTTTACATTATTATATTATATTTAATAATTTCTATTTTATTTTATTTTATGACAATGAGATATGCAATAAAAATAAATATTAATAAAAAATTGAAAATAACAAAATTAATAATATATATAATGAAAATAACTTATACGTAATGTGTTTGACTAATATATACAAATAAAGAAAAAAAAAGTACTAGATGGATCTTCATTAGGTGGGACTGCATGAGGGTGAGGAGCTAAAGATTGGGACATAGAGGTATTTGAGATGTATTATTGCGTAAACCAATTAAATTATTCTTGAAACTTTCTCTGCATCTAATCTTCGTATGCACACTCCTACTCAAGTCAATCTCCCTCAAAATTAGCCTTCATTTGCTCCATTTTGTTCCTACAAAGCTAATGAGGGAGTTGAAGCTGAAGATGATGTGCTAGAGTTAGAGACGTACTGAGATCTCAGCCCATACACCTTCTTGTGATTTTACAAAAATATATATATTAATACAATTTAATTAATTTAATAAAAAAATTTAAATAAAAAATTTACACCTACATTTACTTCTTGGGAGTGTTGATCGATGAAGGTCTATCCGTCATAATTTTTTTATGTTGGTATGGATGAAGAACTTATGCTCAGTGGAGACCTACCCTAACTACCCCACAATATATGATGAAAAATTAAATAATTTATTAATTTGGCATAAAATTAGACATTTAACATAGATAAAAAAAATTATAATTACCGGTTGACGAGCATGCTCATAATATGTTCTATTATCCCCTTATGCATAGAAGGTCCTCTAGCATCACTAAGGCTATAAAGCCTGTCACAGGAGAAAACTTAAGAACGAGCCCTACCCACTGTAGATGCCTAATACACCTGAAGGGTAGCTCATAACTCATCAACAAAATATTTGAGCTGCTTACCATTTGTCTTATGTTCATTATTTCTCTAGAGACCGACTTCCAATTTATTCCTATCGGCTCCATCTTCTCAGTAAATATTTGCCTAATCTTTTGCAATGTGGCATTAGATGGCTCCATAATCTTACTGTAATTTTTGACAGTATTATTAGAGGTAAATTATTAAATGTTGTAAAAAATAAAAAAAAAATATTTGCTCATTAAAATTGATTACTTGATTGCTCGAAGAGTGACCTCTGTTCTCTCGCCAGGTCTAGTTGATGTTGATGCTACTATGCTAGCATCAACAACTGCAGGTTCTACTTCCACAAATGGCAGAGAAAGCAGATGAAGTATCCGTTAGGATTGGACAAGCGTCATCTGATGGTGAGGCCACCCCCAATTAGGTGATAGCTATATCAACTGTAGATGAGTGCCCTCTAGTAGACCTCTCCTCAGAAGGTCTCCTCACTGGATGCCTCTGATCTAACATAAAGTCAGATCTGCCTCCACAAGAACTTTCTAGACACATACCCATATCTAACAATAATAAGACAATAATATTAGATGTAAATTGTTTAAAATTTTACATTATTAAAACTAATTAATAATACTTTTAGTATTTTTCATAATTAATTAAAAGTTTAATATTTTAATAATATTATTACAAAATAATTATTCAAAACTTGGTATTATTTTATCTAATTAATTAAAATTCTAGTATTTTACCTAATTAATTAAAATTCCAGTATTTGCCTATAAACTTAATTTTTTTTATCCCTAATTATGTAAAATTTTAACTTTTATTAAAAATACCGCAAAATTAGTGAAATATCAAAATATTCATAATAATAATAATAATAAATTCTAATTTTATCATAAAAATTAAATTTTATCCATAATTATCTGAAATTCCAATTTTTACAAAAGAACAAATACCACAAAATAGTGAAGAAAACAAATTATTTTGCCTAATAATTTAAAATTCCAATATTCACCTAAAAATGACTATATGAAAAAACAATTTTTGCCTTAATTATAGCAAAATTTTCAATTTTTACCTAAAATTTTAATTTTTTATCCCTAATTATCTAAAATTTTAATTTTTTTTTACAAAAAATACCACAAAATTAGTGAAAATGGGTAAAATTTTTATGAGAATTCTTTAAACATTTTTTATGATAAAAAATAAATTTGTTAAAAATGTAAATTATTTTACCTACTACTGAAACATCTAATTTTTTTTTTCCTAAAAATTAATTTATTTCAATTTTTATAATTTAGTGGAAGATTAATCTGGATGGCTAGCGAGTAATATATCAAACTAAATCCATATTTTCTATTTAGTTAATTTTTGAGTTGAACTTTGTGAAATCAATAATTCTAATTTATTTTATTTTATTAAAAAAATTATATAAGTTTGATTTGTACCGAATTAAATTTTGATCACTAATAATCTCAACTTCTTACTGTGTCATAAATTATTGTTATTAAATGGTCAAAAACTTTACTAATTGCTTCCTCAATTCCTAGAGAAAACATTGTTGGCCTTTGGGTTAGTGGTGCAGACAAGCGAGAGGTGTTATATCCTTAAATGAATAGAAATATCCTGACTTATAATAAGCAATTGTGTAGTTTTCTTGAAGAACCAAAAAGAAAATGAAATCCTCAAACTCTTTGTAAACAAATCATTTGAATTTCAAAACAATGCAACTTAACTCCAATAGTTAAAAAATAGAATAAACATAAACTAAAGGAAAACAATTATCAAACTAGTGAATATGGTTGTTAATAGATTCCATTCTAACCGAAACTACTAAAAAATTATGAGAATTTAACTATTATTAAATAAAATTCTAAAGGAGAGCTAATTTTGCTAAGTTTGATCAGATTTCTTCTGCGGAAAAAAAAAAAGTTGGTCCCTTTCCCCTTCTTTTTTCCTCCCTTTTATTCTTGGCTCCCTAGTTTTATGGCACTATTTTTTAGTGTTGAAGAAGGTGGAGAGCAATTTCTTCTCTTCATTGCCACTCATGCCTCAACTATTAGCACCAAAAGTGATTCCCTCCTTTAGTAACTATTTCTATTAGCATTAAGGCTTCTTGGGCTTCTTTTCATATGGCTAAGCTTCACTTGTGTTAGGCCTAAGAAATTAATTATGGTGCTAACAAATGCTCCCTTCATGCCTTTGGTTTTGCAAAAACTAGGATGCACACTACTTTCGACATTATCTTTTCACCTCAATTTTCTCAGGTTTCTTGCTTGTCTAAGCTTCAAATTTGAAAACATTTCGAATTCAAAATTTCATCTTACTTGAAATCTCACCTACCTCTTTAACTTTTAGAGATTTAAGTTGCACCAATCAATTATTCTCTACAGTTCTCATTTTTGGCATGGCTTCCATTGCCGATTCTCTAAAGGATCAATTGCTCCAATGCATTTTCATTGAGGATTTGCGTCTCACCTGTCCTTTGAGTAAGTTTCCTTTACTTTCATTTTGTTTCTTTTGATTTCTTATTCTTGCATTAATTTTCTTTCTTTCATAGGGATTTTCCTCATATTTTTAAGCTTATTAGCTCTAGGGTTGATGACCTTGCCCTTGGTCCTGTTTCTTCGAACCCTAAACTAACTACTCCACCCTTTACTTCTTTTTAAAAAGCTAACACTCTCTTTGAGAATACTGGCTCCATTTTCAAATCTTAGCCTCGTGTCAGTAAGGAATGTTACTTGTGGGTGGAACGCCTTTGTCCATATTAAAAAAAAAAAGCTTAGTCACAAATGGGAATTCTTTAGCTCATTACCATGAGTCACACTACTCATTACCTCAGCACCGAGATTGTTGGGACTGCTCTTTGCTTATGTGCCCTATCTTTAATTCTTTCCTTTTTTCCAATGGTCTAATGTTTATTACTCTAAAGGATATTTTCTATTTCACCAATCTCCCAATAATTGGTGATGATGTTGTCTGTCTCCAGAATACCCTAAGGTTAATGCTAACCAGTCAATCCTCCTATGGAAACCTTATTGGCACTCAATGCCATTTAAAAGATCCACCTTCTGACTCAGAACATGCTGAATTCCTTTGGGTCATTCTTTGTCGATATGTCTTTTATCCTACTGGAGGAAAGCCCATTATGGAATACTTGACCTTGGCCAAAGCCTTAACTGCTGGCCATCATTTAGCCTTAGGTATTGTTTTCCTTAGCTTCATATACTTCAATATCCATAAATGTTTATCACAAGTTGCATATGGATAGTCCAGCTATGGCTGTATATGTATTTTGCCTCGATTCATTCTCCTTTTCCTGAAAATCCCAACTATTGCCTAGGAGAAAACCTATGAATTGTGAAGAATTCATTCTTCTTTTAAAATTTTAGAACTTTTCTGGTCTTCTAATTACATGATTCCTAAAGCTTACCATGACACTGTAGATATGCCCTGTGGATTAAATCCTTTGTCTTTGATACTCTTGTTTTTGCTAAGGTCAGAAAATGTTTGTTTTATATCTTTACAACTCCTAGGTTCATGTTTGTTTGAGCAATGTACACCTTCAAAGTCCATCCTACAACTTGTCCCATTTTCATAGAGGCTTTTGTTGTAACCCTATGGAGTGTTCAATTTGGTTTTACCCCAATTGTTCCTGAAAACACCTTTAAGATTCCAAGAATCTCCAAAGCACTCTCTCAATAAGCTATTGAATAACTTGTTACCCAGTAATTCCCTTTATCCTACAATGTAAATTCTGTCACTAGCCCTTACCTTGTAGCCTTCGAAGATTGGTGGTTTTCAACCATTCAATCACTTTTGCCTTCTCCAGGTAACCATTAACTTATTTCTTCGATTATATATATATATATATATCTTGCTATAGCAACTAAGCCGAAGTCTTTTATTTAAGTGTTTACATTTCTTGCTCCAAAGGCAAACGAGCTAAGACATATATTTCACCTAAAAAAACCCAAATCCAGCAGTAAGAAGGCTAAGGTAAAATCAAAGTTGTTGTCCCGAGATGGCAACCAAGAAGGGGGTGAATTGGTTGTTTGAAGAAGTAATGGTAATTTAAAATTTAATATGGAACAAAAATAAGAAAGGGTGGAGAGTAGAGAATTGAACACAAGAAGTTTATAGTGGTTCGAATTTACTCAAATCCTACATCCACTTCCTTAACAACTTATTAAGATTTCACTAACCTTAAGTTTTTACAAGCTTAACTCTAACTTGGTGTTTTGAAAAGCTCACACCAAACTTTACAATGGTTTGAGATCAATTCTCATAACCCTTACAAGAGTTTTCCCAGGCTTACTCTCACAACCTAAGTGCTTCCAAGTTCACACTCAAACTTACACTTGTTGTTTAATGCTCACACCTAACACTCAATGAATATACAATGTAATTTTGCTGTAAAGAAAGATGTTAAACTTGGCTCTTACAATCACTTTTTTTTTTTTTCAAAAATGTGACTTCTTGTGGTATTTATAGCCTTCAAATACTTAACTAGCCATTTGGAGTGGGAGCCAATATGTTTGACTCTTGTCTCCCATTAAAATCACTTTTCCAAGCAAGTTCATGGTTGGACTACCTTTAGTTCGGTCCTCTCAGGCTCGGCATGGTCAAACTTTATTTAGTCCAGTCAGATCGGGCTCTACATGGTTGGACTGAGTTCTAGCCGGTCATGTTTTTCATATTTTTTGACAAAAGTGTTTCAACAACTAGTACATGTGGCATCCATTAATTGAGTGGGCATATAATGGCTATATTTTTTAAAGTCCAAACCGGCGGTATGCTCAAGACTCATTCGGTTTGATAGGTCTTCGTCATGTATACTGAGATTCTAAGAGCTTTGACGACCGTGAGCATTACTGGGACTTTTGGGGTTTTAGTTCGAGCTCGGTGCGATAAAAATGCATCAGGTCCGGTCATCCCTGCTAGGATATGCTAAAGATTTTAGAGTACTTAGTGATCATAAATTCTACTAGATCTTCTGAGGCTTTTATCATGAGCTCGGTGTGGTTGGACTATATTGTGGTCTGGTTGGGACATGTGGTCCTTTCATTAAATGAGAGTGTCATCTTGCGTGGTCTCTTCTGGGTACTTTGCCTTATTCTAATCGATCTGCTTGTCCTTGGTTCTATCAGGTCAAGGCTCGGTCTAGTTTGGCTCGTGCTCTATCTATTTAGCTCATCCTTAGTACTTTTTTTATATGAGTAGGTTCAAATTTGGAGAGTGCATGCTCGCTGTTTCATTGCTTATCAGTTCGGTGAAGGTGCACTATTTTTTAGTTGGTTCAGTCAAGTGTGACAAGCTTAGCCTGGTGTCATTTCTTTGCTCTGTATCTTCATTGCTTAGCTCGGTATAGTGAGTTATTGCATTGTGGAGCTGATTCTTTGAGTCCGGTTAGGCTGTAGGAAATCCTACAAGGAATTACTTGGTACAGGTATTAGTTCTATTCAATTTGATTGCCTAAGATCAAAATAGAGATTTGGCTAACAATCTCCCCCTTTTTGACTTTGGCAATTAAATTGAATTAAAAAAAATAGTTCTACTCCCCCTCAATTATATGCAATCATATTCAAGCAAGTTAAGTACAATTATTTAAGTGCAATGCAATTATTTAAGTGCAATATAATAAACTTAATACCAATTTAATTAATCTCTCCTCCTTTGACAATGGCAAAAAGATTTTATTAATTTTGAAAGGAAATAACAAGAAACATATGTATGATCTTTGTCATTTAAGGGCCAACAAAAATATGTAGAGATCACATAAAAATGAAAGAAAAAATTAAAGTAAAGGTGTATAAGGAGGATAATCATCATCATTATTTCCATCTCCTTCTTCTTCTTCTTCTTCTCTTAAAGCTTCACCAAACATTCCAGTTGAAATCATTCCTTCTTCTCTTTCTTCATCTGATGGGGGACATTTAGGAATTCCCATGAATTCTTGCATAACCCTAAAATCCATATGAAGGTGTGAAACTCTTTTGGTTAGATCATCAATATGAGAGGTTTGGGAGGAAATTTGGTCTTGAATTTGATGAAGGATGTCAAGAATGGGTCCTGGAGTTCTAGAAGTTTAAGGTCTTAGAAATTCAACTTAAAAAGATTCATGGCTTTCACCAATGATTCTTAGCTATAATACCTTGAACACCAAAAGCACAATGATATGTTCCATCAATTTCTACTATGCATTTTGAGTATTTCAAGTACTTGATATTTATGGGGTTTTTGGCCGGGTCAAGAGGGTTTGAAAGAGTAGCAAAATCAGTAGGGGGTAAGAGCATTCATATATTTTGCAATATGAGTTATGAAAGATGTGATCATAAGTGTCCCGGTGGATTTGTTTTAGAGATTGAGAAATTGGTCAATTAGAAACTTATCGATTTGTATTTTTATCTTTTTCTCCAAGCAAAAGAGAAATAAAAGATCTTTGTGAGTTACTTTCTCATTACTTTCACCTCTAGCATTTATGGTGTAGGTAATGATCCTATGGAGAATCCAAAAAGGTAAGGCTCTAAGGTGTTTTGCATTAGAGAGTTTGTGAAAGTCGATTTCTAGGGAAATTTCTCTCCAAAAATCAAATAAGATAGGATTCAAAATGGATGGATCAGATAGGTAAAATATGCCTCCCGTGTTAAATCCCCAAATAGATGAAAATTCTTGGAAAGAAAGTTGATATGACATATTAAAGAGTTTGAATGTAATGGAATAGGGTCCTGGAGGTTCCAAGTCTCTTTTCTCAACAACCAAAGTAGTGAGAAATTCTTTGGTCAAAGATTTCCAACCAAGATCATCCTTTTCTAAGAACACAAATTTTTTTCACCCAAGATATGACAAAGCTTCATGAATGTGAGATTTAATACCGAAGGATTCTAAAGTGAAATATGAAGGAATTTTGTTTGTTTCATATTTCTTGTTTTGAATAATAGCATACTTTTGTTTTTCTTCCTCACTCAAGTGTCTAGATTTGTGAGTTTTAGACTTATGTTCTTCCATTGAAGTGGAAGATGTGGCAATCCCCTTATCTTTCTCAAGCCTTGAAGCTTTCCTCTTGGAGGTTTTAGGAGCCATGAAAATGATGATGATGAAATTGAATGAAATATAGAGATTTTAGGTGTTGATAAGTGAATTGAAGTGTAAAATATTTTAAAATTTGAATGAAAGAGGGTTTCTATAGAGTTTGAGGACCAAACTAGCCATTTATATTAGAGAGGAAATGTGCATGTTTTGGAAGGTTGCCAATAGCTAGAAAATTTAAAAATTTTGAGACTATACGACAATTTTATAACTTTAACACTTTGATTTAGTATTATAGTTTGGTACACTTTGTTTCAATTATCACTATATGCACTTTCAATTATTATAACACTTAGAAAATTATTAATTAATTCAATATTTTTAACATAACCATTTTATTCGAAGTGTTATCATATACATTATTAATCACTTTCACATTGAAACACTGTAAGTCAATTTTAAATGATTGACTTATAATATTATTTCATATTTCTTTCAATATTCATAACATCATATTCACATATATTTTCTTGCCCTCATATGTTGAGATGTAAATCCTAAGTCTGGATAGCAGGTCATTGAAGGTAAATAAATGCCTACTATAAGTATATGGCCAAAGGCCAACTATAGAGAAAGGGACCAAAGGTCCTCTATAACACAAAGTATCCACTGATGGCTTAAATGCCAATATTATTGAGACACAAAGGTGTCCTTTATGGTATAGAATGCCCACTATCATTATAAATGTCCACCCTTTGGCTAACCATTCAACCCAAAAACTAGATTTAACATTAGCATAATCAGGCTATATATGTTTATTTCACCATTTAAAGTTAGTTTTTTAATTATAATATTTATTATCATAAAACACTTCCTCTTTTATTTATTCATTTATCACTGTAAATTTATAGGTTATATGTAACACCCTTATACTCTATATACGTACAATACATATTTTCAGCATATGTAAAACACGCATATACGGTATAAAAATATCACAGACTGATTTAATAAAAATTTTCATATTTCTATTTTAAGATTTCAAATACTAATATATAAAATAAATAATATATAAATATTCTTTTCTTGTTATAGGAATCCAAAATAAATATTTTATATGAAAATCTCTGGAAAAAATTCGCCAGAGTTTTGTTTGAAATTTGAACGTTCCTAAAATTCAGCAAAACACAACCTGCATAAAGTAAACACTTCCAATAAAAATCAATTCACCATTTCACCAATACTTCTCAATTTCTCCATATTTTCTCAAAATACTTATATATAGATATATAAATTAACAACACATATAAAATCTCATTTGAACAAATTATTCAAAACAATCTTTGCAATTTACATTATATACTTCCAAAAACATATCACAACATATATAATATCAAAATACATTGTAATATCAAATATCTACATGCTGGCAACTGGCTCTGATCTTGATGTACCAAAAAATAACTCTACAAGCTCAATAAATACAAACCTAGACCCGACCAGATCTAGTAGAACTCTCTGGCTCTACTAAATCATCCATGACACCTGCGCAACGAATTACAATCGCACTAAGCCGAAGCCTAGTGGTACAAACTTTGATAATAACAATAAAACTCAATGCAATGACAATGCACAATGCATATAGATGTCACATTATTCTACTTTCTTATATTTTTCAAATATGTCATAATCACAACTCATAGCATTATACTGCTCAATTGTATCACAATTCATAATTCACATTAAAGCAAAGACAAGCATGGGCTAAAAAAGGATCTAATATGCTATTCAAATTTCAGAGTTACTGCTTTGGTCCATAATGACATCATGTGTCTAGCCCCGTAGGCAATATATCCATGGATAATGTAACAGCCCTGGTCTCTTGGACCTCAACCCGGCTAGACCCTTAGGCCCCAGTATCTTGGTCCTCAACCCGGCTAGACTGCTACAGTTTTTGAGGGTTACGACCCAGTCTTTTCACCCCAAAAACATCATATTTATCAACTAGCCTGGCCAATGACCCAGTCTTTTTACCATTTCAGCATTTAGCCCGTAGGCAATCATAGGCATGCCGCCAAACCTAGAACTTTGAAAATTGAATAACATACTAGGCACACAATTTATTCATATTTCTCATTATCAAATTCTTTCATAATTCCTTTATCAAAACCTTTCTCAATTTCTCATGATCAAGCTAGGCACATTGCCTTATTATATTATCTTTTTCTCATTTTTTTTCATTTATTCATTTTTCACATTATTAATCTATTTCTCATTGTCACATATTCAATCTAGGCACATTGCCTTATTTTCACTTTTTTTTCTCTCATTTTTCTCACTTTTCTAATTTTTCTCATTTTTATCAATATCAATTCATTTCATTATTCTACATATCTCATTTTTGCATTCACAACACGTTACCCAATTACTTTGGGTATTTTTACATAATTTACATATTTCACATTCTACACAATTTAGCCATTGGCTTTTCACAATGCATTAAACACATGTATGACATTACAAATGTCATAGCACATTATTCATACTCAATCAATGAACAAAGTAACTTAGCATATTTTTCAACCAAAATGTGTTAAGCCCAAATGTCATACAAATATAAATAATATATTCAAAGTTTGTACATACCTCCACTAGCGACCTAAAGCAAGCTTAACACAACCTCCAATCCTATCCTTCCAACTTGCCCTTCACCACTTGGATGAAGCAAATCAACCTCTCTCAATGCCTATATCAAATGTGATCATACATAATCATTTAATATCGCATTCTAAGGTATTCTCAACGTCAAACCATAATTAAACATCACTCTAAACCAAATCCCAAAATTAAGCTTCACCTCACTTCAACTTTGAAAAACCATATCAATCCATTTAAATTAGTGTTTTAAGTTTATTAATATCATTTGAAACATATTTTAGCATGTTTAAACCGATTACATTAATTAACCACATGCTTATGCTCAAAATCCTAAAATGGCATAACCTTCACCATTGAAGGATCTCCATTCCAACTCAATCCAATTATCATTTTAATCTTATTTCCACCACTTATATCATTAAATAACATGATTTAAGCATTAAAATCAAACAATTAATCATTCTTTGAAAATTCACTTTTCCAAAATCCTAAATCAATACTACCATCTTCAAACTCTATCCAAACTTAACTAAATCCATCATTTGATTTTAAAATCCTTGTTTATGCATCAAAGCAACACATTTGGAACCAATTTTCACATTTAAAACTCATGATTTCAAAAACTCAAATGTTCCATAACCCTAAATTCTCTCTCTTCACCAAACTCAACTTAAATTCAACCATTTCTTTAATCCAACCTGAAAATCATTGTTAACTATCCAAAATAACGTCATACGCACCCATTCCAATAATTATAACATGCTACATCAAAACCCTAAACACAACATAATCCAATTTTCTATAGAATTCAATGAAAAAAGTTGAAAACTTACTAATTTTGGTGGAATTCACCAAATATCCACTTTGAATACTTTAAATCCTTCAATTTTTGGAGTATGGAAGAAGCAAAATCTTGGGCTAGACAACCATGGAGGTTTTGGCCATGGAGAAGAAGAAGAAGAGATGAAGACTTTCTTTTTTTTTCTTTTTCTTTTCATCTTTTATTTTAAACCATATATATATATATTAAAATAATTTAATAATTAATTATTTTATTATTTATTTAATAAATTAAAAGTCATAAATTTCCTCTTTCATTCAAAAATAATTTATTTTTAAATTATTTTATAAATTTTAAATTTTTAAGATTTAATTACCAAAATACCCTTTTACTTTGACTTTTCTTTTAAAAAGTGTTGACTTTTATATGTTATGTATATTTTACATATATATCACATATATGTTCCAATTTTTCATTTAAAACCCCTTCTTTTTTTATTTAAAACCATTAATTTAATTTATCTATTTAAATTATAATTTATTTTATCAAATTTTCAAAAATTAGAACTTTTCAAAAATTTAAAATATTACACATATGCACAAGTAATGTGTATCTTATGTACACATCAAATGTACCTTATATGTGTATTAAATATTAAGTATATAATGTATTAATCTAACATATATAATTAATATACCATATGTATATGTTATATATACTCTATATATATTTTTTGAGTATATACAATTTTATATCTCCAAATACTTATTTAATTTCTTCAAAATCACGGATGTTACAATTTTCTCCCCCTTAAATAATTTCGTCCTCGAAATTATCCAATATAGTAATAAATCATCCAAATCATTATTTTACTAAATTATATAAGTTCTATTCTCCCCTTAGGTTCATTCTTAGTTTCCTTTTTACCATTTCCTAACACATTATTATATTGTCTATTTACTCAAACAGTCACAACAAATTATCATATCATCAATCTAATTGTCATTAGACAAAAAAATTAGTTCATCTCTTTAATATATATACCCACACACCTATTGCACTCAAGATATTTGATCACTTCATTATCTTAAAAAATATACTCTCATCACATTAAATTCAAATGTTGATGACTTTTATCTTAACACAATAATTTTACACATCTTCACTTTGATCCTACTCTTTATACAATTACCACATATTAATTTGACATCACCATTATACAACAGCAAAATCTTATTTCCTTAATAAGATTCATTCCCATTATACTATAACAAACATTTTTCTCTTATAATTATTTGAAACTAATATAACTTAGCTCCTTTCAGATGCATATACATATCAGAATGATGTATTAAGCGCATTATCATATAGCTTGCATATTCTTAATACAACTACACACATTGAATTTCAATAAATACTTGTAAACTTATTACATTTCAGATCAATTGATCTAACTATCACAATATGACCATCACAACCTGATTCTATTCAACCTTTAGTCTATTTTAAATTCATCAATCTGTTTTCAATTCATGACCTAATTCTTTTAGGTCAAATTTATTCTCAAATTTTAATTATCTTCAAATTCATCATTACAGATAATATTCACTTCCCCTAGTCTCGTTTACTTTACACATCATTTTCATCAACTTATTCATTTTATACCACTTTCAAACACATTCATTATAACTCTTACTCACATTTCATAATTACTTTCATTTACCATTTTCTCACATTTCTTATAGTTACCCTATTTACACAAATCACTTTTCTTACACATCATTTAAAGCTCATCATATTTTCACAATTCTCTTTTGTTTTCACACTTTCTATAATTATAAACAAATTTCTAGTATAAAATTATAAGATACAACTATGCAAACCATAAGTCTTGACCATGTTTCTTGAAGCATAACTATCAATCTCACCAAAACTATCCAACAGTCATGCCATAATAATGGTCACGCCTGTGGCTTATAAATAAATATTGTTCCTCTATCATTCTTCTTCAAACATTTCCAATCACAATGTTAAGTTCGTATCACAAAAATCACATATTCATTTTCTAATCTTTTGCTACAAAAAACGTTAACACGTTTCAACTCTATTTCAAAGAAATTTACTCTTGATCACTTGATCATCATTATCCTAACTCATGTTTCAACAATATTATCATTAACATCTCTTACATATGCACATTCGTTCATATGCTAATTTACATAATTTCCATTTATTACTCCATTTCTAATCTATCTCTTATAAAAATTTTCATTCATATATATATATATATATATTCCATTTCCATACTTTCTTCATTATACTTTCCTTTTTCTTACAATCTCTTATTTATACGCATATACTTTAGGCCCAAAACACTATACAATCATCAAGTTCAGTTGTTAAAATAACAATTTTACCGTCCAACTCTGTTCAGATCCATTCTCAATCTCAATTCATCACATGACCTAACTCTACGCAGGTCAAGACCTAATCTCTCTTAGGTCATTAATACATGCAATATCATTCTCAATATCACCAAATACTTATTTGTATAAGGTAGTAAACACTCGATAACATTTTTTTTAATCATCCACATACACAGTCATAATCACAATGTGACTTACTTTCCACATTTTCTTATATATCATATTTGTGTTCATATTGAAAAAAAAAATCTCATCACACAAATCATACAATTATATTCAATTCCTCTTTTACATACAACCTATACAAAGTTAACATTT
Organism: Garcia nutans; assembly: GCA_947685225.1. Lineage (NCBI taxonomy): Eukaryota > Viridiplantae > Streptophyta > Magnoliopsida > Malpighiales > Euphorbiaceae > Garcia > Garcia nutans. Next base: position 40,502,331 of record CANTUV010000003.1, read on the forward strand.
ATCACCTTTCAGAGAACATTATTATTTCTCATTCTTTTGACATTACTTAGGTTATTCATCAGTTCAACATATATATATACTCTGACCACAACATAATTAACATCTTCCTTATTTAATCGCCCATCTCTTAAATAAGTTTCTTATTATATATATATATATATATTAACACCTCATATAAATCTTAGTCACATTTCCAATGTGACATCTCTCTCACATTTTTTTTATGCATTTATCATACCCTTCATATCCCTTTTCATCATTTCCAAATCAATTACCTAAAGTAACTCATTTTTACTTACTTAATCATTTCCCTTTTATTTCATAACAAATTTCTATATTATCAACTATATTACACGTTAAATGATATTTCATAAATAATATTACTCATTCAAAATTACTCCCATACTTATTAAACATTAAACTATCAACATCTAAATAATCTTCATCAAAATTCTCTTACAACTCTAAATTTTCAACTTACTACTTTACTTAAACTTCATTCTATTAATCTAATTTTCAAGAGCTAACATTATAAACTTTATTTTTATATTAATATAACATCAAAACACATCACTTTCACAATTATGGAAACCCATTTCAAAAATTAAAATTTCATATAATGCAATCAACAACATGAACCTCACCAAATCTCATCCATGTCACATTTCCAATCTTAAAATCATAACATTTACATTTAAAAAACACTAATTCATTTCATTACACTAATTAACATCATTCATTTAGATACTTTAATTTTACACTCTCAACCCTAAATCATGCATCATTATTCCATAATAAATAATTCACTATCATATATGATTTTACGCTTTGATTTTAATTATGAACTCTTTATTGCAAATTATTAAAAACTCCATATTCCTTCTATACTTATACTCATATGCATATAAATGTTTATAATTTTCTTCATTCATTTGTCTCATAAAATTAATTTATTACTTACTTACACAAAACTGCATGACTTCCTCAGTTTCAAGTCAATCTCACTTTTAATTTTTATATTCCTTGCCAATTTTTTATAAAAGCTTGTAAAATTTTATCTATGTGCACTTGACACATATATGAACTTATATTTAAAGTTTTAGATTTTTTCAAGCTGATTTAATATATTTAAAAATTAAATCTTCCAAAATCAGAGAATCTGTCTCTTTAATAATTTCTCTGGCAATACACGATTGTCCATTTTTTTCAGGTATCAAACCTTAATAAAAATTCATGAAATTTTAACCATATATTATAGGAATACATATGATATTGTTTTTAAATGTTCAGATTTTGTTGGGTTGGTTTACCATAGTTTCTAAATTTATTGTTTTCTCAATTTCTACAAATTATGAGTTGCTGGAATTACTCCAACAATCTGTGTTCTTCTAATTTTCTTAATTAGAGATCCATCTTTAAAATTTATAAAATTTTATACATTGGATTCTAACATATAGAAAAATTTTCTATTAAATGTTCAAACTCATCCAACATTTCTAGATTTGTCCAAAAATTTAGACAATATCACTTTGCAATACACCTATAAAATTTTCTGTAACTATCATGCTCATTTCTCAAACTTTTTATTTTTATATCTTAAATCATTTCCTAGATTGTTTTTCTAATTTCACTTATTCATCAATTGAATCAGCTATGAATTTTAAATTTCAAATAAAAGTTCCAAAAATTCTTAATCCATAATCTCTAGAATGATGATTCCACTGCGCCACTCTGATCTATGCAACCCAGACGCCATCTCAACTCATATCCATTATATCAAATGGACATTGCCACATCAGGAATTAGATAAATTACCAGTGCCAATGCATGCATCACAATTGAAAATTATTTTTTTAAAATTTTAATTTTCTCTCTCTAACAACCCACCTAGGTCGAGAACCTCAAACCTAGGCTCTGATACCAAAATAAATGTAACACCCTTATACTCTATATACGTACAATACATATTTTCAGCATATGTAAAATATGCATATATGGTATAAAAATATCACAGACCGATTTAATAAAAATTTTCACATTTCTGTTTTAAGATTTCAAATACTAATATATAAAATAAATAGTATATAAATATTCTTTGCTAGTTATAGGAAGCCAAAATAAATATTTTATATAAAAATCTCTGAGAAAAATTTGCCAGTGTTTTGTTTGTAATTTGAACGTTCCCAAAATTCAGCAAAACACAACCTACATAAAGCAAACACTCCTAATAAAAATCAATTCACCATTTCACCAATACTTCTCAATTTCTCCATATTTTCTCAAAATATTTATATATATAGATATATAAATTAACAACACATATAAAATTCCATCTGAACAAATTATTCAAAACATTCTTTACAATTTACATTATATACTTCCAAAAACATATCATAACATATATAATATCAAAATATATTGTAATATCAAATATCTACATGCTGGCAACTGGCTCTGATCTTGATGTACCTAAAAATAACTCTTCAAGCTCAATAAATACAAACCTAGACCCGACCAGGTCTAGTAGAACTCTCCGGCTCTACCAAATCATCCATGACACCTGCGCGACGAATTACAATCACGCTAAGCCGAAGCCTAGTGGTATAAACTTTGATAATAACAATAAAACTCAATGCAATGCCAATGCACAATGCATATAGATGTCACATCATTCTACTTTCTTATATTTTTCAAATATGTCATAATCACAACTCATAGTATTATATTGCTCAATTGTATCACAATTTATAATTCACATTAAAGCAAAGACAAGCATGGGCCCAAAAAGGATATAATATGCTATTCAAATTTCAGAGTTACTGCTTTGGTCCATAATGACACCATATGTCTAGCCCTGTAGGCAATATATCCATGGATAATGTAACAGTCCCAGTCTCTTGGACTTCAACCCGGCTAGACCCTTAGGCCACAGTATCTTGGTCCTCAACCCGGCTAGACTGCTACAGTTTTTGAGGCTTACGACCCAGTCTTTTCACCCCAAAAACATCATATTTATCAGCTGACCTGGCTTATGATCCAGTCTTTTCACCATTCCAGCGTTTAGCCTGTAGGCAATCATAGGCATGCCGCCAAACCCAGAATTCTGAAAATTGAATAACATACTAGGAACATAATTTATTCATATTTCTCATTATCAAATTCTTTCATAATTCCTTTATCAAAACTTTTCTCATTTTCTCATGATCAAACTAGGCTTATTGCTTTATTATATCATCTTTTTCTCATTTTTTTCATTTATTCATTTTTCACATTATTAATCTCTTTCTCATTGTCACATTTTCAATCTAGGCACATTGCCTTATTTTCACATTTTTTTTTCTCATTTTTCACATCTTTCTCATTTTCTCACTTTTCTCATTTTTATCAATATCAATTCATTTCATTATTCCACATATCTCATTTTTGCATTCACAACACATTACCCAATTACTTTGGGTATTTTCACATAATATACATATTTCACATTCTACACAATTTAGCCATTATCAATGGCTTTTCACAATGCATTTAACACATATATGACATTACAAATGTCATAGCTCATTATTCATACTCAATCAATGAACCAAGTAACTTAACACATTTTCCAACCAAAATGTGTTAAGCCCAAATGTCATGCAAATATAAACAATATATTCAAAGTTTGTACAAACCTCTACTAGCAACCCAAAGCAAGCTTAACACAACCTCCAATCCTATCCTTCCAACTTGCCCTTCACCACTTGGATGAAGCAAATCAACCTCCCTCAATGTCTATACCAAATGTGATCATACATAATCATTTAATATCACATTCTAAGGTATTCTCAACGTCAAACCATAATTAAACATCACTCTAAACTAAATCCCAAAATTAAGCTTCACCTCACTTTAACTTTGAAAAACCATATCAAGCCATTTAAATTAGTGTTTTAAGTTTATTAATATCATTAGAAACATGTTTTAGCATTTTAAACCAATTATATTAATTAACTACATGCTTATGCTCAAAATCCTAAAATGGCATAACCTTCACCATTGAAGGATCTCCATTCCAACTCAATCCAATTATCATTTCAATCTTATTTCCACCACTTATATCATTAAATAACATGATTTAAGCATTAAAATCAAACAATTAATCATTCTTTGAAAATTCACTTTTCCAAAACCCTAAATCAATACTACCATATTCAAAATCTATCCAAACTTAACTAAATTCATCATTTGATTTTAAAATCCTTGTTTATGCATCAAAACAACACATTTGGAACCAATTTTCACATTTAAAACTCATGATTTCAAAAACTCAAATGTTCCATAACCCTAAATTATCTCTCTTCACCAAACTCAACTTAAATTCAACCATTTCTTTAATTAAACCTTAAAATCATTGTTAACTATCCAAAATAACATCATACACACTCATTCCAATAATTATAACATGCTACATCAAAACCCCAAACTCAACATAATCCAATTTTCTATAGAATTCAATGAAAAGAGTTGAAAACTTACTAATTTTGGTGGAAATCACCAAAAATCCACTTTGAATACTTTAAATCCTTCAATTTTTGGAGTATGGAAGAAGTAAAATCTTGGGCTAGACAACCATAGAGGTTTCGGCCATGGAGAAGAAGAAGAAGAGATGAAGACTTTCTTTTTTTTCTTTTTCTTTTTATCTTTTATTTTAAACCATATATATATATATTAAAATAATTTAATAAATAATTATTTAATTATTTATTTAATAAATAAAAAGTCATAAATTCCCTCTTCCATTCAAAAATAATTTATTTTTAAATTATTTTATAAATTTTAAATTTCTAAGATTTAATTATCAAAATACCCTTTTACTTTGACTTTTCTTTTAAAAAGTGTTGACTTTTATATGTTATGTATATTTTACATATATATCACATATATGTTCCACTTTTTCATTTAAAACGCCTTCATTTTTCATTTAAAATCATTAATTTAATTTATCCATTTAAATTATAATTTATTTTATCAATTTTTCAAAAATTAACACTTTTCAAAATTTTGGGATATTACAGATATGCACAAGTAATGTATATCTTATGTGTACATCAAATGTATCTTATATGTGTATTAAATATTAAGTATGTAATGTATTAATCCAACATATATAATTAATATACCATATATATATGTTATATATACTCTGGATATATATATTGAGTATATACAATTTTATATCACCAAATACTTATTTAATTTTCCAAAATCACGGATGTTACATTATATACAATTATGAACAATTATTTCAAACAAATTATCATATGAACAATCATATGTGTTCATATAACATTTGTATCCAATTAATTTAGTTAATCTTACTTATTCCTTAATCATTGTTTTTCAATTCACTTTCACGTTTCCACTATAATAATGAAATCTAAATAGATTTCCATTTCTATTTATTTAATTCCTTCTTTAACATAGTAAAAATCTATGAACTATTATTTCACTTTAAGATTTTGTATACATATATATAATGTATTCACTATTTTTAACACACTCACATGTATTGATATATACATATTTCTATATATATAGATACATTTCACTAGCAGTGCATTTCCATATTATAAAATTTTACTAATTTCTTGTACATAACGTTGACTTTCTTAAATATATACATATCACTAACTTGATCCTTAAGATATCATTTCCCTAGAAAGAATAAACTATTTTTGATTCTCTTTAGATTCTTTCTTTTTACATTATCAATTCCATTATGTATATTGTCATCAATCAGTATCTATCAACTCTTTAACATTTTTCTATACACTCTATAACTTATCTTCAATCACTAAATAATATTATAATTAAGTATATGATGAATATACAATATGTATATTTCATGTTCTTATTTCCATCACTCAATCAATTCTTACAGATACTTCTTACTTTCCTTGTCTCGCTCTTCATACCATTTAGAACATCAGTAATTTATCAATCTATATAATTTAACTCTCTAAACGCTTTAGTATATAATCAATGAATTGTCTTAAAATTATCAAATGATATTGCTATCAACTATACACAAGGTATATGACTTGTATACCTTTACCACATGAATTTCCATAAATAAACTAATCACTTTATTCTTCTCCTGAGTTTCCTTAACTCGCTCTCTAAATTATTTAAAATTAATAATAATTCATTGGTATATCATTCTTCATATCTTATTTCTCAAATCATCTTATCCCTTAGATAAGTATTATAAAATCCACTAATCTCATACAATTATCTTTTAATCCTTCTCTAACTATACACTTGTTTTGATTACTAAAGAACATATATTAATTTCCTTTTATAAATTTCACTTACTAAACTAAATAATTAATATCAAACTCTATCCAATTACATAACTCAATTTGAGCCTTAATTATCAATCAATAACACTTTCATTCCTCAGACTCTTTATCATCTTATTTTCGCATAGTTTAACCATATAACTATATAATCACTTCACACATAACTTTAAACATAACTTTCTTAACTCAAAGTTTTTCTTTAGAGGATTAACCATTTAGCTTCACATATACTTTAAGTTAATAAATAATTGGTTCACTACTCTAATTTTCCTAAGTGGTATACTTTAGATAGCTATCTAGCTCTAAAATATAATCATTTTCAAACCAAATAATTAACACTTTAATAACTCCAAGTATCATAAACATAACCTTACCTCCAAGATATCAAATCCTTTAACTCTAAAATATTCCAAACTTTATACTTTCCAAACCCATCTTCTATTAGAAACATATTTGTTTGACATGTTATAAATAATCACTTTCCTCCAATCTATACACTCTTTATCCAATCCTAACTTTCCACATTTAAGATTGTATGTACTTAACACACACTTATCATTTTATACTCTTTTCCACATTTTTAACACAAATATATGAATTCTCAATACAATGGTAAGAAATACAAACATATAAGCCTCATACCATGCCGTATATCATAAAATACAAGCTAAAAACATTACCTAAGAACCCCATGACCTCAACCCCACACCCATGGGATACAATACAAGGCTGTCAAACACCCTTAATGTCGTGGCACTCAAGGGCCAAACCTGTGGCATGCAAAACAACACTGTTTCTTCAAAAAATTTTAAGAAAACATACTCGATCCAAGGCTTACGATCGTGGCACTTAAGAGTCATGCCCATTGCATCCCAAAATTGTGTAATTTGTATATTAAACTGCATAAAACATAAATATATTAAAGATCTATGATAAAGTTTAATCAAAACCAAAATTTTAACATAAAAGTAATTCCTATAAAATACTTTACTTATTCTTCAATCATCAAATTTTTAATATTTAGATTTCACAACCATCATCAAGATTAAAAACAACATCAAAACATTCAATTATTATATATTTCACACCAAAATTCATTTATTCAATATCTTAAGAAATAACTCATTTAAGTAACTCAAATAACTAATTCAAACTTTGAAACTTAAAGAAACTTAAATATTGGCAAACTATAATACATAAGTACATACCTTTTTTCAATAACCTCTTTCTTTCTATTTTTCCTCTTTCCCTTTGATTACTTGTTGATAATCTCTCATTCTCTAGCTTATTCTTCTAAAAACTTATAACTATATAAGATTTCCACTTAAATCTTACTTAAAATCAATGAAAAGAAGAAGAAAGAAGAGATTTTAGTGGTTTTGATGATGAGAGGCAGTGGAGGATGGAAGAAGATATAAGAAAATTCTACATACTGTTGCGCTCGAATTAAGTACTACTACAAAGCGGCACTCGCAAGTATACGAGGTAGCTGTAGCAAAGGTGATCGCCCCAAGGTCGTTTCCCCAAGAAGGTGTGGTTCGTAATAGCTTGATTGACAAGTATTTAAATGCGGAAGTGTTTGTTGTATGAAATGTGCAAGATTAATTTAAACCTAAAATTAACGTGCGTAGAGAGTAATGTATGTGGGTGTACAAGATCAAATCGATTCTTGGGAAGGTGCCTAGGGTCATAGGTCCATTCAATCAAAGCTCAATTCTCAATTGTCCATTAACATAACCTTGTCATTAATTTGTTTCTTAAGATTAACTAGTCAATTACCAATCCATTAGTTCTCACATTCATGAATTAACAATGACCAATTCTTTTACATTACCAAATTAATAAACCCTAGAACTTATATTTCTAATTCATTCATAGGGTGGTCGATTATATAGTTCCGATATCGGATTTCACCTCTCGGTCCGTCATCCAATATTCAAAGATCAATAGGTAGCTAATCTATCAACCTAGCATTTAATCCAATACAATCAACCAATCAACAAGGAACATCAATTTAAATATCAAATCAAAACATTCAACCAAATATACTATAAGCCCTAAACATGGGTATTTAGCTCAACATCATCAATTTATAACATTCATTCAACTCAATATAAAACAAATACAAATTGTCCATTGCAATATCAATATTCTTAATACAACAACAACAATAAGACATGAATTAAAAGAGAGAATAGAAAAAGCCCTTGTGAAGATGCTAAGAGTATGATTGCCAATCTTCCTCCTAGCTCCACTTGATGTATGATGAAGAACTCAAGCCCTCTTCAATGGTTGATTCCCCTTGCAATGTGGAATGGAGCTTTCTCAAGTCACCAAACCTTTGGATGGAGCTTTCTCAAGTCACCAACCTTCAATTGATTTGCCTTTGGAAGATGGATGGAGCTTTCTCAAGTCACCACCATTCAATGTATCTTCTTCAACCTTTGAGAGCTTGCAACCCAATTTATCCCAAAGAACTTCAAAGATCCCTTCAATGGAAGATGGAGAAGGTGGAGAGGATTGAAATGGAGATGGAAGATGAAGGGACAAGGGAGAGTGTCACTCTCTCCCTCTCCCACGAAATTTGCAGAAATTGGCTCCAAGAACCAAAAGCTTCTTCCATTTCCCTCTTCTTCTCTATTTAATTCTCTCAAAATTCAACCCCCATGCCTTCCAACTCATGCCACTTCACTTTGTCCCCCTCTTTTTCTTTGTTTAGTATTTCTTTTTGCAAGCACAAGCCATTGTCTCCCACTTGTCTCCCACTTGTCTCCCATTTCGTACAAAAGAAATCAGCTTTTCAGATGGGACACGGCCAAGCCACAACAAGCTTGGCCGTGTCTCTTGCAAATTTTCCTTGCTTTCCTTGAGGTGACACGGCCAAGAACACGGCCGTGTCCATTGAACGTGTCAGCCACTGCCTCTTTTCTTTTCTTTCTTTCTTTCTTTGGTGGTGGGAGGTGACACGGCCAAGCCATTTGGAGCTTGGCCGTGTCTCTTGTCTTTCCTTTCATCCAGAATGAGACACGGCCATGGGACACGACCGTGTCATGTGACACGGCCAGTGTCTTGGGCGTGTCTCCTGGCCGTGTTCGCTTCTGCTTCTTTTCTTTCTTCTTTGCTTGCTCCTATTGATTTTTGGCATAATTGGGACACGGCCAAGCTTCCTGGCCGTGTCATATGACACGGCCAGAGGCTTGGCCGTGTCACCTGGGCGTGTCTTGCTCTGTTGCTCATTTTCCTTCTTTTCCTTTTCTTCTTTGGCTTGTTCTTTGATTTTGTCATTTGAATGAGACACGGCCAGAGGCTTGGCCGTGTCTTTTGGGCGTGTCAGCTACTGTTTCTTCATTTTTGCTCTGTTTTCCACTGTTTTGATCTTCCAAGGGTGTTTTTCCACCTAAACCTAAAAACAACACTTAAAACACACTTTAAACAAAAATTAATCAAACATTAACTAAAACACACATAAAATCATACTAAAAACTAGTACAAAAATGGACTAAACAAATACCCCACACTTAAATCCTTGCTTGTCCCCAAGCAAGGCTAAAACCAAAACACATTAAACAAGATGAATTTTGTTAAGTTCAAGAGTTATAAAGATGCATCAAGACTTCCCTATCCCTAAATCAGCAATCAATATCGAATCAAACAAAATCGACACTCATGCAATTAAGTGGTTTTCCATGCACAACCAATGTTATCGCTCCCTCACCAACTCTTACAAGTGTTTGATCATGGTGGTGTTTACACTCATAACAATCAATGAAAGATTATTACCATAGGCTTGCTTATCAATCAAATCTCCACCACAAATAGCAATCAAGCATCAATCAAAAGGTCTTTATTTTGGTTGTAATGGGGCTAAGGTAAAGGCATGGCATTTAGGAATGTGAGCTAATCATTAAGTTCAAGAGCACTTCAAGAATGAAGTAACCATTCATATACATAACCCAACAATCCCAAAACACATTCCTCTCATCTACCCCTTGGCATTAAAGAGCTTTTCAAGGGAACTCACTTATTACATCTTACAATGATACATTCCAACCCTTTCAACAAGAACAACAATTATTCTTATTATTATATATATATTTTCTTTTTTTTTTCTTTTTTTTTATTATTTTGCTTTGCAATCTTAAACCTACTAAATTTAACCCCACACTTAATTCAACACAACACTCGATTATAAACGCTCTTAAAATGCTCTTGACCTAATGAAAGGGTAAGAGTTAAACAACAAGGTCCAAGCTAATGGTGTTGTGAAAAAGAAAGAGAAGGAAAAATAAAATAAGCTCAAAATTGGCTAACTAAGGTTAACAATAGGGTTGGTCTTTTTACGCCAAAGTGGTTCACCTAATTGCCTTAATCATCTTGATGCCAAATTGAAATTTTTATGTAATCTTAAAATGTATGTCAAAGCAAGTTCTAGCAACTCATCAATCAAAGATGTTCACCCACAACAATAATGATAAGTTGATGGCTCAATTCCTCACTAGGTTAATGGCAATGCAAGGGAAAACCAACAAAATTGACAATAAACACCAATTCTACTCAATTCTCCAATTCATGCTTCAAAAATTCAAAGGTCATCAATCAACAATTTTATAACAATTGAACTTTCTAAAACTCATTTATTCAATGAAAAACATTCAAAAACATTACTAAACATAAACAAAAATAACTTAAAAGTAAAAACACAAAAAGCAATTAAAAGTAAAAATACAAAACACAAACTGCATTTAAAAATAAAAACATAAAAACACAAAATGCACCCCACACTTAAAGATTCACATTGTCCTCAATGTGAGCATGCATACAACAGGGAGTTTAGATGATACCTGATTTCCATCGTTCCCATATACGATGTGTAGGGCTCCTTCCACCCATAATGCAATTGGAGCCCATGTATGAGAGGATGAACACCATGCAACTTTGAAAAGTGCCCAATGTATTGAAAAGCCTAGGTAGCATCCTTGGATGAGCAATTGTACAAAAAGCATATGTGAGGGTTGTCTTAGTTTGATTCTCTAATGCTATAAGGATGTGGTAAGAATTTTTTTCAGTTTGCAACGTGGTTATATATGGTTTTTGCTCATTCTCACCACCAAGGGTGGGAGAGATTATAAATTGTTGAATACTATAATCCCCAACCGAAACATCTTTCGAAATTCTTGGGGTCTTTTTAAGTTCAACCAAGTTTGGTTGAATCTCTTCTACATCCTCTTTAGCAATTTGAAGTTCTCCCTCAACAATCTCATTATTTATTAGTAAATTGCTCTCATCAATTTTTAAATTGGAAGAATTAGGCTCTACTTCTATGGTCATGGCTACCTCAAGCTTATCTACACTATTTTCACAATAGGGCATGTCATGGAGTTCAGAAAGTTGCATACCTTGTTTCTCGGCATTAAGCTTACTTGGGAATGGGAGTGGTGGCATACAAGGGTTTGGAGGTTCATGCAATTTTGTGGAAGTTGATGCTTCCAAATTCTCCTCCTCCTTTGATTGAATTAACTCCTCTATGTTTGATTGTATTTCCTCGCCATCTTCTTCTTTGTTAGTTCCTGCATCAAAGGAATCACAAAAATCGTTATATATCACCTGTTCTTTATTAAAATTTGTGATTACCTATATTTGCTCCAATTGGCTAGAAAATTCGTCCTCTTGTTGTGCTTGGAGTTGATGTGCCAGCTGCTCAACTTGAATTTCCATCCTCTTCAATGATTCTTCCAAAGAGTCAAATCTCTCATTGCTCCCTTCCTGAATTTCTGTGCCAATTTGAAGGTAAGCATTCAAATCATCTTCCACTATGGATTTCTCGAATTGATCATGGTTTTGTGAGCTAATTTGAATGAAGGCATTCAAGCTATCTTCCAAAGTGGGTTCCCTAAGGCGATCTTGGTTTCTTGTGCTAGTTTGAATGAAGGCATTCAAACTATCTTCTAATGTGGGTGGCCTAAGGTACTCTTGATTTGAATATTGTTCTTGAGAGTAAGGGTTTCTTTGGTAAGGTTGAAAAAAATTTTGAGGTGGAATGTGTTGCTGATTTTCCCAAGAAAAATTTGGATGGCTTCCCCAGCTTGAATTATAAGGTCTGGGATATGGGTCATTGCCACCCATTTGCTGGAAACTTTCATAGGCATATTCTTCCTCTTGCCTCTCTTGATATTGTCCATAACCAAATGAACACATGTTTGCGCTATGTCCTGCAATGCCACATGCTGAACATACTTCCCGAGTAGGCATAGGTATTCTTCCTCTGGCATTTAGCATCTTAAGTTGGTTCGTTAATTCTGCTAATTTCCCTGCCATGTCAGAAGCAGGGTTATCGTCATAAACCCCTGCGTACCTTGAAAATTGCATATTTACACAAGGCACTTAGCAACTTAAATAAAACAAACAAATAATTAAATTGAAAGAAAAATAAAACAAACAATTAATTCACAGAAAATAAACAAACAATGAAAATAAAAATCAAACTATTACTACTGCGACAGCCTTCCCCGGCAGCGGCGCCAAAAACTTGTTGCGCTCTAATTAAGTACTACTACAAAGCGGCACTCGCAAGTATACGAGGTAGCTGTAGCAAAGGTGATCGCCCCAAGGTCGTTTCCCCAAGAAGGTGTGGTTCGTAATAGCTTGATTGACAAGTATTTAAATGCGGAAGTGTTTGTTGTATGAAATGTGCAAGATTAATTTAAACCTAAAATTAACGTGCGTAGAGAGTAATGTATGTGGGCGTACAAGATCAAATCGATTCTTGGGAAGGTGCCTAGGGTCATAGGTCCATTCAATCAAAGCTCAATTCTCAATTGTCCATTAACATAACCTTGTCATTAATTTGTTTCTTAAGATTAACTAGTCAATTACCAATCCATTAGTTCTCACATTCATGAATTAACAATGACCAATTCTTTTACATTACCAAATTAATAAACCCTAGAACTTATATTTCTAATTCATTCATAGGGTGGTCAATTATATAGTTCCGATATCGGATTTCACCTCTCGGTCCGTCATCCAATATTCAAAGATCAATAGGTAGCTAATCTATCAACCTAGCATTTAATCCAATACAATCAACCAATCAACAAGGAACATCAATTTAAATATCAAATCAAAACATTCAACCAAATATACTATAAGCCCTAAACATGGGTATTTAGCTCAACATCATCAATTTATAACATTCATTCAACTCAATATAAAACAAATACAAATTGTCCATTGCAATATCAATATTCTTAATACAACAACAACAATAAGACATGAATTAAAAGAGAGAATAGAAAAACCCCTTGTGAAGATGCTAAGAGTATGATTGCCAATCTTCCTCCTAGCTCCACTTGATGTATGATGAAGAACTCAAGCCCTCTTCAATGGTTGATTCCCTTTGCAATGTGGAATGGAGCTTTCTCAAGTCACCAAACCTTTGGATGGAGCTTTCTCAAGTCACCAACCTTCAATTGATTTGCCTTTGGAAGATGGATGGAGCTTTCTCAAGTCACCACCATTCAATGTATCTTCTTCAACCTTTGAGAGCTTGCAACCCAATTTATCCCAAAGAACTTCAAAGATCCCTTCAATGGAAGATGGAGAAGGTGGAGAGGATTGAAATGGAGATGGAGGATGAAGGGACAAGGGAGAGTGTCACTCTCTCCCTCTCCCATGAAATTTGCAGAAATTGGCTCCAAGAACCAAAAGCTTCTTCCATTTCCCTCTTCTTCTCTATTTAATTCTCTCAAAATTCAACCCCCATGCCTTCCAACTCATGCCACTTCACTTTGTCCCCCTCTTTTTCTTTGTTTAGTATTTCTTTTTGCAAGCACAAGCCATTGTCTCCCACTTGTCTCCCATTTCGTACAAAAGAAATCAGCTTTTCAGATGGGACACGGCCAAGCCACAACAAGCTTGGCCGTGTCTCTTGCAAATTTTCCTTGCTTTCCTTGAGGTGACACGGCCAAGAACACGGCCGTGTCCATTGAACGTGTCAGCCACTGCCTCTTTTCTTTTCTTTCTTTCTTTCTTTGGTGGTGGGAGGTGACACGGCCAAGCCATTTGGAGCTTGGCCGTGTCTCTTGTCTTTCCTTTCATCCAGAATGAGACACGGCCATGGGACACGGCCGTGTCATGTGACACGGCCAGTGTCTTGGGCGTGTCTCCTGGCCGTGTTCGCTTCTGCTTCTTTTCTTTCTTCTTTGCTTGCTCCTATTGATTTTTGGCATAATTGGGACACGGCCAAGCTTCCTAGCCGTGTCATATGACACGGCCGGAGGCTTGGCCGTGTCACCTGGGCGTGTCTTGCTCTGTTGCTCATTTTCCTTCTTTTCCTTTTCTTCTTTGGCTTGTTCTTTGATTTTGTCATTTGAATGAGACACGACCAGAGGCTTGGCCGTGTCTTTTGGGCGTGTCAGCTACTGTTTCTTCATTTTTGCTCTGTTTTCCACTGTTTTGATCTTCCAAGGGTGTTTTTCCACCTAAACCTAAAAACAACACTTAAAACACACTTTAAACAAAAATTAATCAAACATTAACTAAAACACACATAAAATCATACTAAAAACTAGTACAAAAATGGACTAAACACATACACACACATGTATATGTATATATATATAATAAGTTCAATCAAGTGAGGGCAATCTCATTTTAACTATGGTGCACCCTCTCTCTTAACCTTTGATTCTAATTCTATTTTTAGTCCCGTAAAACCATAAAAATAATTTTCATAGAAAATTTTAAGATCTACTATTTATTATTTTCTACTTATATCGTTTATCCAAATCACTTTTTGTAATATCCCTAAAGATACCCTAAAATTTTGGAGTGTTAATTGTTGTATTGGATTAACTAATTTAAAGTGTATATGTTATGTATATGGAGATAAAAATAATATATACAAAATTATGTCTTTTTGGTCAAAAGATATTTTGTATTTAAATGGATTTGTTTAATGTTAGTGGAAGATGATGTTAGTGGGTGATTATTATATTGTTTAAATGTATGGTGGAGAGTGATTTGGGGAAAAGAGGTTTGGTTAAAAGAGAAGAGTGGTTGACTTTCTTTCTTTCTTCTTCTTCTTTCATCTTCACCTTCTTCTTTTCTTCTCTTTGGCTGGCCACCCTTAGCAACCAAAGGAAAAGAGATTTTGTTGCTTCCAAGCTCAAGATATTGAAGGATTTCAAGAGATCAAGTTGGAGTTTTAAGGATTTTCTTCACTTTTGGTAAGTTTCCAACTTGTTTCTTAGTTTTCTTTTGAGTATGTGTTCTTGGGTTTGTTGAATGGTTATTTTGGTATATTTGAGGTTGTGTTGTTTTGTTAACTTTGATTTTTGGGTTTGGATTGAAGAGAAAAAGGGTAGAGTTTGGTGAAAGAGGCAAGTATGTGGATTGTGTGATTTTTGAGTTGTGAATTGATGTTTGTAATTGAGTTGTTTTAAGGTTTACTCAAGTATTATATAGGTTATTGATGGTTTTGGTTGAGTTTGTGTGTTGTTGTTATGGCTATTGGAAGATGATTGTGGGTTATGGCTTTGTTGGTGTCGATTTCAGGATTTTTGGCCTGACACGCCCAGGAACACGGCCATGTCTTTGGGTGTGTCGTTGGTTCTATTTTCTGGGTTAGTGACACGAGCAGTGACACTCCCATGTCACTAAGTGTGTCACAGCTTCTGTGTAGTAATATCATTGACACGACCAGTGACACGCCCATGTCACTGAGCGTGTCATAGCTACTGTGTTGTTGGTTGATTGACACGTCCAGTGACATGCCCATGTCACTGAGCGTGTCATAGCTTCTGTGTTGGAGGAGGATTGACACGGCCAGTGACACGCCCATGTCACTGAGCGTGTCAAAGCTTCTGTGTTGTGGGTTTAGGGCACGGTCAGGGACACGCCCGTGTTGTTGAGCGTGTCAAGTGTAGAGTTTACCCTAGATAGTTCTCTTTCTTATTTTCTTATGTGTATCTCTAAGTGAGTGTGTATGATCACCTTTGGATTAGGTTTTAAAGAGAATTGAGTTACCCAAGCCAAGGTTTGAGTGAGATCTTGGAAGAGGAGTTGATAGAGTGGTGTTGATGCTCTTAGAGGTAAGTACAAACTTTGATTGATTGCATACATTTATATGACATTGGGACTTAACACATTTAGTTGAGAAATGTGTTAAGTTACTTGATATATGGTTGATGAATGAGTTATATGTTATGATATGCATAATGTGAATAATGTTGATGTAATAATGCAATTGAGTAATGTATTGTATATGAAAAGAAATGTGATATGAGATGTGAAAACATAATGTAACCAATCGATATTGAGATGAAATAGAAGAATGAGAAAAATGAAAAAAGATGATATACCAAGGCAATAACCCTAGTTTGATTATGAGAAATGAATTGTGAAAGAGATTGATAATGAGATAAATGAATTAATTGTGTGCCTAGTATGTTATTCAATTTTCAGAGTTCTGGATTTGGTGGCATGCCTATGAATCGCTAGGCAGGTGAAAAGACCGGGTCGTAAGCCGAGCCTAGCTGAAAAATGTGAAATATGATGTTTTTGAGGTGAAAAGACCAGGTCGTAAGCCTCAAAAACTGTAACAGTCTAGCCAGGTTGAGGACCAAGATACTGGGGCCCTAGGTTCTAGCCTGGTTGAGGTCCAAGAGA
Organism: Garcia nutans; assembly: GCA_947685225.1. Classification (NCBI taxonomy): domain Eukaryota; kingdom Viridiplantae; phylum Streptophyta; class Magnoliopsida; order Malpighiales; family Euphorbiaceae; genus Garcia; species Garcia nutans. Next base: position 40,519,343 of record CANTUV010000003.1, read on the forward strand.
CTGGGTCTGTTATATTATCCATGGATATATATATATATATATATCGCTACGGGCTTGATGAATGTGATTATGGACCAAAGCAATAACTCTGAACTTTGAATAGCATATTAGATCCTTTTTGGGCCCATGCTTGTCTTTGTTTTAATGTGAATTTTGAAAAATGATGCAAATGATTAATATGTTGACATATAATGCAATGAGTTGATATATATTCATATTTATTATGCATTAGCATCGCATTGATATATATTGAATCAAAGTTTGTACCACTAAGCTGTCTACTTAGCGCGATTGTAGTTCATCGCGCAGGTGACAGGGTAGATCCGGTTATGCCGGAGAGCTCGTTTAGATCGAGTCGAGTCTAGGCTTGAGTTTTTAATAGCAGTGTTGAGTTGTGGACATCAAAATGAGAGACAAACTGCCAGCATGTATAAATTCTATAATTTTGTAAACATTGATTTTGATATATATATATATACATATGTATTTTTCACTGCTTATTTAATAAATGTTTTGAACATACCGTTTGGGATAAACTTTTGGGTACTAATGTTATATATATATTTATATATAAATATATATGTATTTTAACAAAGGAATGTTTTCTCCATTGATTTTTATAACATGAGTTAAATGTTTTAAGTTTACTCAGACTGACTTATGATGCTTATATGTTAAAGATTAAAGTTTGGTTTGTTTAAAATGAACCGTGACACCCCTTTATCTGGTAAACATATATCGCGTGTTGTGCGGGTGTATGCGGTGTGCGTATATGGGGTACGGGGGTGTTACACTTTTATTACTATACACAATCAATTATCAACATTAGATAAAATGTTCATTGTTTAAAATTTTAAACATTACAATGACAGCTGTGGGCTTGGCTGTCACCTGTGCACTGGCAACCTCCTGCAGCATCTAACTTTAAATGGTCTATTCAGAGCCATCCGATATCTTATTTGAGTGATTCTTGTTGCATTGGACTTGTTATCATGTGGGCTTTCATTTAAAGGCTAAATTGAAGAATTTTGGGTCCATCTTAAAGTTGATTTATATGATTCTAACTTTGTTGCAATTGTGATCATATACACTTCAATGTATGTTCAAATTTAGGGGTTGACACATTCTAAATTTACAAGTTTTGTAACAATGTGGCCATGGGTTGGCCCTAATTTTCTTTGAGTACTATAGGATATTTTTAATTTTGCTTTGGCCATGGATTGGCCTTTATTTTGTTTACAAACACTATAGGATAATTGCATTTACATACCTTTCAACTTTGATTCTCATAATTTCTAGTGGCTGGTAGGCAACCTATCAATTCCATAAGCTTCATATGACTACATGATAAACAAGCCATAATTTGGCTTCACAATTTTTCACAGTGTAGACCCTTAATTTTTTATCCAGTCCAGTCCAATATTTTTTAAAATAGTTCAAAATAATTTTTATGGTATTTTAATTAAATAATATTTATTTAAATATTCATTACTTATAATATTTATTTTTAATAAAAATAAAAAGGCAACAGTAAAAAAAGATATAAATAAATAAAAATTGACGACGAAAAAATTTTGTCGCCGAAGGCGAATTGGCTGGCCCGTGCGCCGTTCGCATGCAATTCTCACAGATTCTCGTAGCTAGCCCGCCCGTAGCCCGCAATAAGTTTTGCCAGCTCAATTTTTGCCATCGAAGTTTTTTTTGAAACCGAATTCTATTTGGTTTATATTTCTTTTCCTAAATAGTTTTTATTTTCTTAGACAATTAGAAGTGGGTTTTTTTATTTTTCCTATAAATACCACATTAAAATACAGAAAAGGGGAGGAAATTCTTGAGCTGAAATTTTTAACCAGACTTAGGACTCTTGAATTCTTTCGGCCAAAAGAAAATCTTGAAGAAGCAAGAGGTAGTGAGGAAGCAACACCAATCCATCAAAGGCAGCCTACATTGTCTTTATCAAAGCTCATCCAGACTTTTGTTCAAACTATTTTGGTGGAGCCAATAAATGGAGGCGTGTCTTTCTAACTTTATTCATTTAAATTTATATTGAGATAACTTATTATTGTTTCATCTATCAAACTTTCTTCGTTTAAAGTTCATTCTTTTGACATTTAATTTATATACAAATATACACTAATCATAGTAGTTTATTTATCAAAATATGATTTCATGCAGTAGCTTAATTATCAAAATCCCTATCACATATTTTTAAATAACTCAAAACAATAGTCTATTTTCTCAAACCCTAATCAATACAGTAAACCTTAATAGTCGTAAGCCATATTTCATATTTAAAAACCCTAGAAACCCTATTTCATGATGTTAGTCCCAAATCCTAATTAAATTAAATTTTCAAAATCTTCACAGTAGCCTTTTCTTCCAAAAATAAATATGATAGTGTTAGTTTTCTTAGAAACCCTAACCCTAATTTAAAATCATGAGCCCTAAACCCTAATATCTTAAGGATTCAAAACCCTAAATTCATGATGTTAGCCCTAAACCTTAATTTAATTAACCAAAAACCTTACTACTTTCTTAAAATTATAAAATCCTAATCAATTCCATTTTTCCAAAAACCCTCACAGTAGCCTAAATAATAAATATAATAATTTTAAAATTCCAAAACCCTAAATTGAGACATAAACCTAAATTTGCATCTTTATTTGCTTTATTTAATTTTAGATTTGATTATATAGTTTATTATATATTTTGATGCTTGATTTATTTAATATCATTGTTTGATTTATTTAATTTATCATGGATGGATGATTTCTTTATTATTATTGTTATTTGTTTATTTTGATATTAAAATTATAAGAGGTATGTTTTCATTATTGAGTACCTCATTATTTAATTTTCATGTAATTTAAATTGCTTTTATATTTTGGTATTAATATAAAGGATATGTTTCCACCTTTTGGTGGGTGTCCCATTTAGTTTTAGACATGAATGATGTAAGGACATATTTTCATCCTCGAATGAGTGTCCATTTATTTGCTTTGTTTGGACATTACTTTGATTTTAATATGATGATGCTTTATTTTAATTGTTGCATGTAGTATAGATAATATTGTTATATTTAAGAATTTTATAATATTAAGACCTGCAAAGGAGGTCGGTTCCAATGAACCGGGCCTTGTGGAGGTGCTGGGCCATTTCTCACCTTCCCCACACGCACTCAACTTTCCAAAACCATTAAGGGGTTGGAGATTCCTTAGAAATTGAGTCATTCACCCTTTTCTTTTTTCCAGCCCGTCCGGGTGGCGACTCCATTTTCTCCGGGCTTAGGCCCATGTTCTCTAAGGTCCTAAGCCTAAACAGTGCTGAAGTAGCAAGAACCATTCCATAAGAAGTGGGGGCGAAAATCCCCGCTCACAGTGGCGACTCCACTAGGGATAAGAGAAGTTGATTCCGTTGGCCTTTATATTATTTTTTTCTTTCTTATCATGATATTATCCATTGCATCATTTAGATTGCATCATGTGTGTGAGTTAGGATGCCCATGTTACCCGTGTTGTGTTATATAAGGGATACTACACTTTCACTCAAGGTATGGAGATCAAGCATGACATAACCACTCATAGCCTTGTACCTTCTGGTATATACTTGCTCTGGGAACCTAAGCCTTTTAACCCAAAGACTAAAGCTTATGTAATTGGCCTAGTTATTTTCTTTAGGTTTTACCCTAAATGCTTGTTGTTTGACTATGGTTAATTTATCTTCGCTTAAATCATGGCTTATTTGGTTTGTTCTTTTTGTAATATGGCCTAAGTACATTGTAAGCTCAAAAATAAATTTTTCCAAAAGACCAAAGCTATTTTCAAAACTTTTTAAGATGGTCTTTGGACATAAAACTTTTCTAAAAACAAATCAAAAATTCTTTTTTCATGACTCAAATACAAAGTCCAAAATTCATTTTTTTTTAAAATCTTTTTACAATGGGCTTAGAAACAAAATTATTTTCATAACCTTTTGAAAGAGCTTACAAATTATTTAGGTCAATTATGAAAATACCAAAAATTAATTGTGAGCCTAGTTTATACTAAGAGATATTAATCATGGGCTTGTTTTTGGCATGAATCATTAGTTACTTTTTCAAGTGAGAAATCTATTTATAATAAGCTTCTTAATTTAGTTTTAATCCAATATAGCATGAAAGCTACTATAGTTGGTTGAATGGATTAAAACCTAATTAATGGGAATTATCATGAACTGATTTTCATTTTTGAAAATATAACTATTGGTTGAAATATCTGAGGAAATTATTCGAAAATAAGATACCACATGTTGGTATTTTGTTAACCATATACCTAGAAAAAGAGACTCGCCATCTGTGTGTGGAAGTTATAAGGTTGGAAGGAACGTCCTAATTATCTTTCTTTGTCTATTGTTTGTGCATATATGCATACATACATACATACATACATACATGTATCACATGACATGTCATTAATCCCTTCTGGCTCACAGCCCTGAATTATGGCAGTTTAAAAGCTTACGACAATCCGACCTACGCTGGAGATGAAGAAACTAGCAGCGATTCAATCACTTTTTCGCCAAAAGCAATGGAGCTCGAACAAATTCAAAGAATGGTGGACGATGCCATCAATGCTAAGATGGAAGAAATAAAGGAGGCCCTGGTCGAGACCATAAAGAATCAATTGGCTGTAATTTTAGGGAATAATGTCGAAGCATCTGCTAGCACAAAGAAGCCAAAAGACAAAGAGAAGACTAAAGTTGGTGAAGTGGCTTTTGATGATGACAATGTAGTCGTTGGTGATGATGATAACTGGGCTCAATACTTCAAAGATCCTCAAGATAAAAAGGAGTTGAAGGTTATTGAGAAGACAACTGTTGAAAAGACTGAGACATCTGATGTTGAGAAGATGATTGCTGATTTAGAAAAGAAATTTGAGAAGAAGCTGAAAACCGAAGAGATGTACGAGATCGACAAATTGTTTGAACAATATGAGGAGGTCCCTTACAAATCCAAGATGCCTTCCTTCGCTAGGTACAATGGTACTGGAAACCCTCATCTCCATGTGAAGTAGTACATCACTGCTATGCAGTCTGCTAGAGCTACTAAGGCTCAAACTCTAAGGTACTTTATGCTCTCATTGGACCCTGTTGTCCAAAATTAGTTCAACACCTTAAAGGAAAGTACTCAAAAAGATTGGGATATATTGTACAAGGCTTTCATTCAGTAGTAAGGGTACAATGTCGAGCTAGAAGTTACCTTAATGGAAGTTGAGTCCATTCGACAAAGGCCGAATGAGAATTTTGTGGACTATGTGAAAATGTGCAGAAATAAGGCTGCTTTGCTCAAGAAGAGGCTTGATGAATTTGATCAAATAAGGATGATTGTGAGAGGGGTGTTGCCTAGTCTTCATGAAAGGATGTCTCATACACTCATCCATGATTTCAAAGATCTTCTCCAAGCTGGTCTGCAAATTGCAGAATGGGAAAGGGAGAAAAGCCTCTTTTCAGTAAGAAGAAATGAGAAAGGGAACTAGCAGTCGGGCAATCAAAAGCACTCAAAAAGAAGTTGATGTTAATGAGACTGGTTGAGAAAATAAAAGACAATTTTAAGAATTGGGGAAACCTCTATCTTGGGTTTTCAATAAGCTACAGGAGAAGGGGTTGTTACAACCATTGGCTCCTCGACCGCTACATAATCCTCTGCCACCAAACTTCAATGCCGAGGCCTTCTGTCAATTTCATCAAATGCAAGGGCATGAAATGGATGAATGTGCTCGTCTAAGGCATGAGATCTAAGATTTAATTGACTGTGGTAAGCTACCCGAGCCGGATAAGCCCAATACTAAAAATAATCCTCTGCCTAGGTTCAACAGAGTGCCACTACCAGCAACTTTCATGGTAGGAAGAGGATTGAAGGAAGATTTTGTCTTATCCTCTTTTCATGATGGAAATAATGAATATGTGAAGGAAGAAGAAATTTAAGTCAACAAACTTCCCTTGGCTTGCTTGTTTTTCTTGTTTTCTTTTTTAGGTATTTTATGGAACAATTATGTTTTTAAAATTTAAAAGTTGCTTAAATAAATTATTTTTATTAAAGTTTTGTTGGTCTTTGTTCATTTTGGTGCTCAACCAATGATGAATCTAGCTTGATATTCATAAATTAATGTATCTAGGCATCATGATTCGAATGGCTTTACTAGATGAGGTAATTACTCTATAGCATTGAGTTGTGTATGCTTACTTAGAGAGGGCTCCTGCATGATGACCTTTGTCTAGGTCCTAGTCAGTCTTAGAACATGCTTTGACAAACTTTCAAGGTGAAATTGAACTTTGTTTATTTTAAGAGAGAAATGATCTAGGCATTGTTTGATAAGCCAACAACTAGTATCCACCCAATTAAATATCAATCCCTAGTTGTCCCTTTAAGCCTTCATAAAATTTTAGCTTTTTTTTCATTGGCTTACAAACCCCAACAAACTACCCTGAGCTGTTGTGATACTTTTGACAAGTCTTATGACCATTAAGATGAAGAGGCAAGAAGATCAAAGAATGGAATGCATAGTCAAGACCATAAGGATAGTTGAAGTTCTCAAGACCATAAGGATAGTTGAAGTTTACCTAAATTAGACCAAATATCACAGACAAAGTCAAGACTAATGCAGATTAATACCACTCCACTCATCCATTATTAGAAGTACAAGTTGGTACAAATAAGACAACTCTGTTAGAGCTAGAACCAAAAAAAAACAAGAAAAAAGAAGGAAAGGAAAAAAAGACAAAAGAGAAAAAAAGAAAGAAAAGATAATACCTAAAAAGGTGGTTCAGAAAGCCAACTGAATTCTCTTTTACCTAAGACAACAAAAGGCTTCCATTTTGTTTATAAGGACAGTTTGACTTGAATTGGTCCAACCCAACCAAAGATTCAATTAAAATCGAAGAAAAAGGAGAAAGGTCACCCAGTTTTTGAAAGTCCTATACTTAATAATCCTACATAGAAGAAGGAAAAAATGATAAAATGCTCAAAGAAAGGGAAGAGTAAGAAAAATAAAGAGAAAGAAAAGGGAAGAGAAAGAAAAATAAAGAGAAAGAAAAGGGAAAAGAAGAAAAGAAATGAAGATTGTCTCAATCAAGATCTAGATTAATGCCAAGAAGATGGGAGGATACTCGAAGCTCTATCTTTTCATGCTCCCAACTGTCTAAAGTTCCAACAAGCAGTTTGTAGTGTGAAGGTTTGTCCATTGTGTCACATCGGCTCTAACTTACAAATGGCCTTCATTTAACACATGTCCCTTATAGAGCCCATTTCAAGCCTATCAAAGACCTGTTGATCTCTCTTGGTAGGTAAAGTCTATTAGTGGAGATAGATTGGATAAGCATGCATATGAGATAGACAATATTCAAACTCAATGAGACCTCTGACCAAGTAATGTGTATGTGTCTATCTGAAGTACAACAATTCTTGCTTAAATAGAAATGATTCCTGAGTTTAGTATGGTAACTAGGGTTGCCATGTTATAGATATGTTAATTTGAAAATTCAAGTCATGAGGTAAATTGACATTAATTTGGCAAAGCCAACATTTGATTTCAAATTCAAAATTCAAAAACAAAATTCAAAATTAAAAAAAAAACTTCAAGTCAAGGGGAGTATGTTGAACTATTAAACCTCGAAGGACACATTGGGCAAAGGAAATGATTACTGGCAAGGTTATGAAGAAGCTACCAACTAACATGTTAAAACATAGTTTGAAATGGATGTATCCCTGACTCTGCAAGCTTGGGGTCTCCACCACTCATATTTTAAATATCTCAAAGATAAAAGCCATAAATGCAAAGCATCCTATCATTCCAAAGCAAGAACTGAACAAGCATCTGCAAGGAGTCAATGAGAACAATTCAGCTGATCACCTCGGTCTGTGAGTCGATGAAACCACTGTAAGTATTATCCATGCATATCATGCATATATGAGCATATCACACTCCATTTTTCTTTGTAAAAAATGAACAGTAATATTTTATGAAGCAATCAAAAGAAGACATTGATTCAGGAGGCATGGAAGACCCATTGCTTGAGGAAGCTCTAGTCATTTTGCAAAAGAAAGAAGAGATGCATGTTTATGAAAGGAACCAGACAAAATACAAACATCAATCAGAGCTTGCATGAGAAAAATTATTGGTTTAAGCTTACACAGGAGGCAAAGTTTCTCCATTTTAATTTTTGAGTTTATGAGTATACAAAATATTTTCAAACTCACTTTCAAATATTTTGGTCCAGAATACAAATCTAGTTTAGGATCGAGTATCCAAATCCAATTTAGGATCGAGTATCCAAATCCATTTTAGGATCAAGTATCCAAATCTAGTTTAGGATCAAGTATCCAAATCTAGTTTAGGATTGAGCATCCAAATCTAGTTTAGGATTTAGCATCCAAATCCAGTTTAGGATCGAATATCCAAATTCAGTTTAGGATCGAGTATCGAAATCCAGTTTAGGATCGAGTATCCAAATCCAGTTTAGGATCGAGTATCCAAATCCAGTTTAGGATCGAGTATCCAAGTCTAATTTAGGATCGAGTATCCAAATCCAGTTTAGGATCGAGTATCCCAATTCAGTTTAAGATTGAGTATCCAAATCTAGTTTAGGATCGAATATCTAAATCCAGTTTAGGATTGAGTATCCAAATCCAGTTTAGGATTGAGCATCCAAATCTAGTTTCATGTTGAGCATCCAAAACTCACCTCGGGTCCAAAATCCAAATTATCCTTAAGTCTAGAACTTAGCTCGGGTCCAGAACCCAAATTATCCTTAAGTCCAGAACTTAGCTCGGGTCCAGAACCCAAACTATCCTTAAGTCCAGAACTTAGCTTGGGTCCAGAACCCAAATTATTTTTAAGTCCATATTTTACCTTCGGTCCAGAACCCAAATTATTTTTGAGTCCAGAGCTCAAACCAACCTTTGGTGTGGAGTCCGGTATGGCTCTAAAACCAGTAAAAAATCACATTGCTTTTCGCTCTCTTTTGCTGTAGTCTCAGATCGCTCAAGCAGTGGGCAAACTGTAGACCCTTAATTTTTCACCCAGTCCAGTCCAATATTTTTTAAAACAGTCCAAAATAATTTTTGTGGTATTTTAATTAAATAATATTTATTTAAATATTTATTACTTATAATATTTATTTTTAATAAAAATAAAAAGGTAAAAGTAAAAAAGATAATAAATAAATAAATAAAAATCGGCGCGAATTGGCATTCCTGCGGTGAATTGGCTGCCCGTGCTCGCTCGCACGCTATTCTTGCAGATTCTCAAAGCTAGCCCGCCCGTAGCTCACAGCAATTTTTGCCAGCGCAGTTTTTTCCGAAGCCAAATTCTATTTGGTTTTTATTTCTTTTCCTAAATGGTTTTTATTTCCTTAGACAATTAGAAGTAGGTTTTTTTATTTTTCCTATAAATACCACATTAAAACACAGAAAAAGGGAGGAAATTATTTTGCTAAAATTTTTAACCGAACTTGGGATTCTTGAATTCTTTCGGCTAAAAGAAAATCTTGAAGAAGCAAGAGGTAGTGAGGAAGCAACACCGATCCATCAAAGGCAGCCTACATTGTCTTTATCAAAGCTCATCCAGAATTTTGTTCAAACTATTTTAGTGGAGCTAACAAATGGAGGTGTGTCTTTCTAACTTTATTCATTTAAATTTATATTGAGATAACTTATTATTGTTTCATCTATCAAACTTTCTCCGTTTAAAGTTCATTCTTTTGACATTTAATTTATATACAAATATACAGTGATCATAATAGTTTATTTATCGAAATATGATTTCATGCAGTAGCTTAATTATCAAAATCTCAATCACATATTTTTAAATAACTTAAAACAATAGTCTATTTTCTCAAACCCTAATCAATACAGTAAACCTTAATAGCCGTAATCCATATTTCATATTTAAAAACCCTAGAAACCCTATTTGATGATGTTAGTCCCAAACCCTAATTAAATCAAGTTTTTAAAATCTTCACAGTAGCCTCTTCTTCCAAAAATAAATATGATAGTGTTAGTTTTCTTAGAAATTTTAACCCTAATTTAAAATCGTGAGCCCTAAACCCTAATATCTTAAGGATCCAAAACCCTAAATTCATGATGTTAGCTCTAAACCTTAATTTGATTAACCAAAAACCTTACTACTTTCTTAAAATTATAAAACCCTAATCAATTCTATTTTTTTCCAAAAACCCTCATAGTAGCCTAAATAATAAATATAATAATTTTAAAATCTCAAAACCCTAAATGTTAATTAAAGAACCCTAAATTGAGACATAAACCTAAATTTGTATCTTTATTTGCTTTATTTAATTTTAGATTTGATTATATAGTTTATTATATATTTTAATGGTTGATTTATTTAATTTCACTGCTTGATTTATTTAATTTATCAGGGATGGATGATTTCTTTATTATTATTGTTATTTGTTTATTTTGATATTAAAATTGTAAGAGGTATGTTTCCATTATTGAATACCTCTTTATTTGATTTTCATATAATTTAAATTGCTTTTATATTTTTGTATTAATGTAAAGGACATGTTTTCACCTTTCGGTGGGTGTCCCATTTAGTTTTAGGTATGGACGATGTAAGGATATGTTTCCATTCGCGAATGGGTGTCCATTTATTTACTTTGTTTGGACATTACATTGATTTTAATATGATGATGCTTTATTTTAATTATTGCATGCAGTATGGATAATATTGTTATATTTAAGAATTTTATAATATTAAGACCTGCAAAGGAGGCCGGTTCCAATGAACCGAGCATTGTGGGGGTGTTGGGTCATTTCTCACCTTTTCCACACATACCCAACCTTTCGAACCCATTAAGGGGTTAGGGATTCCTTAGGAATTGAGTCATCCACCCCTTTATTTTTTCTGGCCCGTCTGGATGGCAACTCTATTTTCTCCGAGCTTAGGCCCATGTTCTCTAGGCCCCGAGCCTAAAAAGTACTAAAAGTTGCAAGAACCATTCCACCAGGAGTGGGGCCGAAAATCCCCGCTCACACACAGCCCTAACTCAATAATAACTACTTTAACTCCACAGGCTCCCACATGGAAGGGAAATTCTTTTTTAAATATTTACCAATTGATTAGTCTTCAATGTGGTTCTCCTTCTTAATTTGCCACCAATAAGCATTCCCATCAAGCATTTTTTGAGTTTTAAAAGGACCTTCCCAATAAGGAGATCATTTTCCAAATTCTCTATATAGATTATTTCTTCCTCCGGATTTTACAATTTCATAGCCATTGCCTTCATAATTCATCTAGCACTAGTTGATTCTACAAAGCCACTCTAAGTGGAGGACTTAGAGGAACTACAACCTTTATAGGCAGAATGACATTATGTCTATAAACTAGAGAAAATGGATTCTTTTTAAAGTTCTATAAGCCGATAACATTTCTAATAAAATTTGGTGCCAGTCTTTAAGATTATATTTTAACATCTTTTCTAAAATATTTATAAGAATTTTGTTAAATTCCTCAGCTTGCCCATTGACCTTAGGATAATGAAGAGTAGAACTTATCAACTTAATACAATAATCTTTAACAAAAGTATTTCATTTCATACCTTATGAACATCATCCCCTGATAAGTGGTTATTATCTGAGGAATGCCAAAGCTTTAGATAATATGTTCTTTAACGAATTGTATAACATCATCCTATTCCACTTTCTTCATTGGTTTCGCTTCCACCCATTTGGTAAAATAATTTGTGTCTATAATTAGGAAATTATGTCATTCGGAAGAAGTTGGATATATTTTCCCAATCAAATCGATGGCCCATCCATGAAAAGGCCAAGACTTAAATATTGCATACATATCTTTTGCTGGCCCTCTTTTAATGCTTCCATATTTTTCACATTGGTGACACCCCTTAGCATAAGTAATACAATCCTTTAAAATGGATGGCCAAAAATAGCCATGCCTATGGATTAGTCATCTCATTTTTACTCTAGCTTAGTCTGCTCCATAGACCCCCTCGTGTACTTGCTTCATTACCTCAAAAGCCTTAATTTGGGCTAGACATATCAACGGCAACCCGCCTTACCCTTTTTTTTTAATATAATTCACCATTCATCAGGACATAATTCAATGCTTGGATTTTAACCCGATGCAAAATCTTCCTGTTTAGACACTCTAAATACCTCTTGATTTCTTGCCCCTAATATCCAGCCACATTGGTGTCTAATTAAAAAGGTTCCACTTGTATGCCACGCTCACCAATTGATGGATGATTTTTTCTCTGTACAAACATCATCTTTTCTATTAATTCTTCAGCCATCCTCAACGCCGATGCCACCTGGGCTAATTCATTTACTTCCCAATTCTCCTCTCACGGGATGTGTATAAAGCCTAATATCTCGAAGTTACTTATTAACTGGATAGTTGTTGTGAAGTATAGAGCTAAAAGAACATTGTTGCACTTATATTCCCTAGCCACTTACTTTAATACCAATTGAGAATCGCTCATTATCATTACAATTCTAGCCTTTAAATCTGAAAGTATTTCTTATTCGATCACTAAGGCGTCATACTCGGCTTGATTGTTGGTGCTTTCGTATCCTAAGTTGAATGACAACATATTTTTGACCCCATTTGGTGCCATTAATATTGTTCTAGCCCATGCTACTATGTTGGTACTTGACCCATCAAATTTCAAAACCCACATATCATTTTCCACTAAAACAATAGGTAATTCATCATTTTCTTCTAGTTATAAGAGGGATGGATGGTTTGCCAAGAAATCATCCATAGTTTAACCCTTTACTGATTTTTATATGAAATATACTAAGGAAAACTTTACTAGAGCCATATCCCACTTGCCAATTCTCCCCGTAATGAGAGGTCTATTTAGCATTTACTTAATTAGGTCTGTGGTTGACACCACATATACTATACTCCTAATAATGTAGTGAGGAAATTTGGTGCATGGAAAGAATAAAGATAAGCATAACTTTTCGACAAGGGAATATTTTATCTCTGTGGCAACTAACATGTGGCTAATGTAATAAATAGCTTACTCCTGCCCTTAAGAATCATCTTGTGCCAACTAATATCCTATGGAAACATAAAGGATAACATTTCCATTCTTGTGCTCTCTAGGAGGCACTAAAACTGAAGGATTCATCAATTTTATCAAATGATGGATATGGTCTTTGGTTTTTTTAGATTTTAACATTATATCATCAATGATACTTCCGAAACATTTCCAATCATATCCTAAAAAATAGCATTCATGGCTCTTTGATATGTTGCAACATCATTTTTGAGTCTAAATGGTATCACTAGCCATTCTAAAGTTCTAATGGAACCAAGACATCTGAATGTTGTTTTAGAAATATCATCTTCTAAAATTAAAATTTGATTATAACCAAAATAACAATCCATAAAGGATAATAATTCATTTCTAGCTGTAGAATCTATCAATACATCTACCATAGGCCTAACATATACATCTTTAGGAGTGGCAACATTCCAATCTCTAAAATCTACACATTCTTAATTTTTCATTCTTTTTTACTACTGGTATGATATTAGAAAGCCAGGTGGCATACCTTGCAGGCCTGATGAATTTAGCCTGCAACAACTTCTCTATTTCTTTTTTCACTTTATCCTCCACATCTTTGGACATTCATCTAGGTAGTTGTTGGAATGGCTTGAAGCTTAATTTAATTAGAAGAGGGTTTTCTACCAGTCACCTATCCAATCCTGACATATCTTAGTAACTCTAAGCAAAACAATCTTTGTACTCATCTAACAAGTCTATTAACTAATTTACTAGGAGCCTGATCTAGATCCTAAACTATATTTCCTCATCACTACTTTCCTCTTGATCACCTTCGAAAATAACTTATGCTCCATAAGTTTCCATCTCTTCTAATTACTCAACATGTGCTATAAACAACACTTCCACATAACAGCTATAGTTATTGCTTCCCCTTCTATGGTTCTCCTAATCACTCTATTTCTTTTAGATGAACTAATGGCCTAAAAGGCATTATTACAGCAGGTTTGAGGAGTGACCTAGATTGATCTTACATTTGCTATTCATCTACAGAAGACATGTATACTTCTCTTGGATCCCCATTCTTCTTCTTGTTCATAATACCTAGCTTCGAATATATTCTACAAATGTAGTAAAAGGTTTCCTCAGCTTAAATGGTCTCCACTTCATTTCCTTTCCAACATATAAGTACATGGGGCAAAGTAGAAGGGATACATACATTTGCATGAATCCAATCTCTACTAAGCAAAGCAATGTAACTGGCTGAAGAATTCACCATAAAAAATGCAGCCATCAAAGTCAAGCTTGCAATTGATAATTGTACTATCAAGATTCCAACCGCAGGCTTTACCTCACCCGTGAATGCTGACACATTTACATTTATTACAATCAAATCCTCTTCTAATTTGCCCAGTGTTCTTAACATTCTATATGGTAGAATATTAACTGCTAAACCATTGTCCACCAAAACCTTCAACACCTTGTGACCATTGAAGATTGCCTTAATGTATATTGGACTGATATGTTTTGTCATTTCAAAAAAAGATTTTTCAAATACTACCCTTTTAGAACTATTCGGCCTGGTGGCCTGAATTTTAATACCCCTATATGAATCATTTGATACTTCCATTATAACCAGGCTACCCCCCGAATTGAGTCTACTTCTACCACTGCTTCTATTGGCTTACTTCAAACTATGAAATATGATGGAAGAACAAGTTTAGTAGCCGAAGATACATGAATTTTCCCCACATAAATTCTCCTTTAAAGATTTCATTTTCATCTGATGAATTGGTCTCATCATCTTCTATCGCCTTTCATTAAAATTTGGATGTTGACTTAGGAAATTCTCTCGCCATAAATTCATGCTGATTATCTTTTGAACTCTCTTTATCCATATTTTTCCTTTTAACCTCTTCCAACTTCAATCTTCTTTCAGCGGCCTTTTATCTCAGCATTTACCTTTTTATGTCTTAGTAAGGAGTTGTGCAAAATTTATGTTGCTCTACTCAATGCCATTGATTCACTACTTTCACAGGAGGGGGAATGACAAATCTAGGTTTCCATTTAGGCATACCCACCTTTACAACTACTTTCTCCTTCTATTCTTTACCTATAGGTGATTATTGTGGCGACCTCAGGCACCCAAATCTTCTGTTTTCCCTCTTTAATTTTTTCTCTCAACTCCCGTGTCCTTTCTCCTTTTTCTTAGCATCCAATAGTGACCTCAGATCAAAACTGGATACATTCACAGAAAGGAAAGGGATCTTTATCCATAAGCATTGCTTCTTTCTTCTTAGGAAATATGAGTATGTAACACTCTTATATCTTACATTCATATAATACTTACACTCCGTACATGTAAAATAAATATGTAGAATACAAGAATGCCACCATAACTATTAGTAGGAAATCCTCTTTAATTCTTAATAAAATAAATTATCCTATGAAAGATAAATTTAATAAATATATATATACATAAATAATTAAATGATAACATACAAATTTTAAGAAAAAATCTTTGGGAAAAATTCGCTAAAGTTTTATTTGTAATTTCAATGTTTCCCAAATATCAACAAAAATACAACCTGTAATGAATTACACTCCCAAAAATATGTACTCTCAATCCTCTAACTTTTCCTTCAAAAACATTCAACATCTCATAATCACATGCAGATATATATGTAGAAAGTCTTCAAATATTTACAATACTTTACTAACCATTAAGTTTGCAACATTTTTATATAATAACATAATGTGTACAAACATAGCATGTTAAACCAAACACAAACATTTACATGTTATGCAGCCGGCTCTAGTCTTATAGTAACCTAATAAAATTTAAGTACTATCCAAAAATCTTATACCTGATAAGGTCTAGTAGGGCTCTCTGCCTCTATCCTGTCACATGTGCGATGAAATTCAATCATGCTATGGTACTAGCTTAGCAATACATACTTTGATAACAAATTTAATTTTAAAATAATGTTCTACATTTTTCATTCACACATGAAATGTATTATGCACTAAAACATTCATTACTCTTATAGAGCATCCACTTATCACAATCACATGTATTGGGCCCAAATAACCCTATATAGTATTCAAGTTCCAAAGATATTATTATGGTCTATTGCAACAGAACTGTGTATAGCCCCGAAGGCAAATAATAATCATAAGTGACACCACTGTATCTAGCCCCGAAGGCAAATAAACATCATAAGTGACATGTAACACCCTTCGACAATCCTCTCAGAGAACTGCCTAAAAGATGCTACTCAATAAATCATTCTTTTAACAATCCAATGTACACTATTGTAATAATGATCCAATTAAAAATTTTGATCAAGTTTCTTTTCGATTATCACCAACCAAAAATTTCAAACAATAATACAACCTGCAAAATACAACACTTCTAAATTCAATATTTAAACTAAACTTTGGGATCTAATAAATACAATACCATTTGTATATTCAATTAACCATTATAGGTCTAACATTCCATAAATATAATTATATAAAGTATTACCAGAATTTACAGTTATTCAATAAGACTTAAAAATTCAAACTTTAAATACATATATTTTCCCCATTTTTTTTATAAATTTGCAAATAACCCAATACAAATTATACAATATATCTATATAACAATCCACACTTACAATATACATAAGACCATCATTGGCATCATACATATCTTCTGAAATTGTTATTCACCATTTCTCACTATTGCTCTGGTCCATATACCTGTGTGTTAGAAGATTCTAGCACGCTAATCTTATAGGTTAGTGGTACTTGTGTATACATATTTTTTTATTTAATATTAAAGAAAGTAATTACAATAATATAGTAATAAATCTTAATTTATTACAATCAGTTAAATACATTAAATAATTTTAGTATCAATCTATATTAATTTGAAATGATTTCAATAACAATCTCTTTTGATACTTTGGATATTCAAAATAACAATTTAACTTAATAGATCATAATATATTGCTTTGTATTTCAATATTGAAAATTCTTCTCTCATCAGTTTAAAATATAAAACATTTTCATTCAATGTATCACCTTAACACTTTGATTCAAAATATCACTATAAACATTCTCAATCCATTCAACAATTTGAGTAATGTCAATCAATTCAATACATTTAACAATGACATTTTATTTAACATTCTTACACTATTTAATATAATTAGTTTTAGTATTGCTTTAACAATTTTTGCTTTGCAATACAAGTTATTAGATACATTCGATATATTTGTATTCTCATATATTTTTATTACCCTCATATACCGAGTTTAAAATCTTATGATCAGATAATGGGTCAGTCATGACAAGTAAATGCCCAGTCAATCAGTGTGGCTGTAATATCCCAAGATATACTCTAAAAGTTTTGGAGTTATTTGTGTATTTGGATTTAATGTATATGTATATATGGGAAATATAACTACTATATATAAGACATATACATATACATCACATATACATGGGATATAAATTGGTGTAGGAAAAGTGAGTTATATATATATAATTGATTAATTATAATAATGATAATAAGGACAAAAAGAAAAAGAAGAAGAAAGTCAAAAGAAATTGTGTGTGGTGGTGATTTATTATTATTATTATTATTATTATTATTATTATTATTACTATTATTATTATTATTATATATATATATATGATAAGGATGAAAGAAAGAAGAAATTATTTCTTTCTTCTTCTTCTTCTTATTGCACGAGAGAGAGAGGGAGAAAGAAAGAGAGAGAGAGAGAGAGAGGTGGTTCCATCCATATGAACATCAAATTCAAAGGAATTTTGAGAGGATTGAAGATGATTATTGAAGATTTGGCTTAATATCCAAGTAAGTATCCATTTTATTGTTTTGATTCTTATTGTTTGAGTTTGGATTTGATGATGATGATGATGATGATGATGATGATGCTAATGAAAGATTGAAGTGTATATATGTGTGGAATTGATATTTTAGGTGATGATAATATGTTTAATTATGAGATAACATGGTTAATTGTGAGGATGATGATGAATTATTGAAATGGTTGAGTAAGGGTTTTATATGAATGAATTGAGGAATTTGAGTAGTTGATATATGGTGGTGTGTATAATGATTGTTGTTATGATATATTGAAGTGATATAAGTGTTAAATTGATAGGTAATTGATGAATATAAACAAGATGTTGATTAAGGGTGATGAAATATGAGTTTTGAAGTGTTTGTGTTTTCATGGTTGGGTGTTCGAATTCTTGATTTCTGGTCTGACACGGTCAGTGACACGGCCGTGTGATTGGGCGTGTAATCGGTACTGAGTTGGACGGTTGTGACACGACCATTAACACAGCCATGTTACTGGGCGTGCTATAGCTACTGTGAGGAATGTAATTGACACGGCCATGAACACGCCCATGTTGTTGGGCGTGTAAATGTTTCTGTGAGGCAGAATGAACAACACGTCCAGTGACACGCCCGTGTTACTGAGCATGTCAAAGCTTCCGTATGGTTGGTTTAGGGCACGATCAGGGACACGCCCGTGTTGGTGAGCGTGTCATGTGTAGAGTTTGCCCTAGTTAATCATCATTCTTATTGTCTTATGTATGTAATTATCTTTGGATTAGGTTTTGAAGAGATTGTGTTGCATTAACCTAACTGTTGGGAACTCTTGGAAGAGGAAATGTATAGATTGATGGGAGTAGTTGTTGAGGTAAGTACAAAATTTATAAATGTATTAAGTAATCTATTATAATGTTGATGCATATGTATAATGTAAATTGCTAGAAATATATCGATGAGGGAATATGAAATGTAAAAGATATGATGATATAATGAAATATATATATAAAATGTGAAAGCATTCAATATGTATGTGTTATGAAAGGTGAGAGATGTGAAGATATGATTAGTATGATGTGAATGATAGGATGGGTGCTCAAAATATATGATAATGCAATTGATTATATATGTACTTGAATGATGAATGGTTATGTATATATATATATATCGATGATGATATATGAAATATATGTGCAATGCAATTTGTTATGATAAATTGCTTTGATGTAAATGTTATGATTGAGGCATGTTTGCCTAAATAATATGCAATGCAATTGAATGGTGATTTAAATGATATGATTGAAGCCATTGTGATTGGCTATGATGATTTAAATAAAATGATTAAAGCCATTGTGATTGGCTATGATGATTTAAATGAAATGTGAAGCCATTTTGATTGGCTATGATGAGAATTGAGAATGAAATTGATAATGAAATAATAAATGAATTGTGTGGCTAATGTGTTATTCCATTTTCAGAGTTTGTTGTTGGTGGCATGCCTATAGTAACATTCTCTTGAAGTTAGGTTGGGCTTGATCCTTGAAGCCAAGTTGGGAAGTTTAACATGTTTTACTCCCCTTGAAGCTTGGTTGGGTCTAGTCCTTGAAGCCTAATTGAGATGTTACAACCCTTGAAGCTAGGTTGGATTGGTTCTTGAAGCCAAGTTGGGTTGATACTTAGCATGCTTTTTTCCCCTTGAAGCTTGGTTGAACCTAAATCCTTGAAGCCTAGTTGGGATAATGATAAATGTGATAATTAAACCAAAGCATTAACTCTGAAAGTGGAATGGCATATTAGTGTCTTTTGGGCCCATGCTTGTCTTTGTTGTCAATGTGAATGATGAAGTGTGAAATGAATGAATAAAGAGATCTATGCTTGTTTTGTTGGGAGTGTGATTTATGAATGGTGAATGGTGAATAAAGAATTAATTGAATAATATAAGGACTTGGAATGTTATGAAGTATGACATGATTACAATATATAAATAAACTATTGAAGAGAAATATGATTTGAAATGCTAAGTTAAAAGATGAGATTCTGAAAATATCGTATGACATGTAATATGTGTATGGATGTGGAGATTGTGAGTATTAGTTATGATTGTTCTTTTAAATTATGAAATTGTGGTTGCACTGATATATGTGTAAATGTATATAAGTTATGAGGTTAGTGGAAAAATATGAAGAATGCTTTGAAAAGAAGAAATCTACGTTAAGACAATAATAATATATGATGTTAAATTGTGAGGTATGTTTCTTCTGTAACATATGTTTATTTTATTTTATTGTACTACTAAGCTTTTATGCTTAGCGCGGTTTTGTGAATCGTGCAGGTGAGTAGATGGTTAATTTGGAGTCAGACAGTTATGCCATGAGAAGGGTAAGTGTATATCGAGACCAACTAGAAGGTGATGCATACATGTCCAATTTGTTTATGTTATATTTTGATAAGAATATATATTCATATTTATAAATGAAGTTTTGGTAAATTTTGATGAGATTATTATATATATATAACCATTGAAAACATAATGGTTTTGTAAATGTTCTTTAGATCAATGTAATATTGTTTGAAGTTGGATAAAGTTTTTTTAAAATTAAAACTAAAAGTGACATTCTTATACTTTATATACGTATTGTATGTATACCAGGTATATGTATAGTACTTATATAGAGTATGGGGTGTTACAATTATTTTGGTATCAGAGCTTAGGTTCGAGATTCTCGGCCTAAGTGAAAAAAAAAATATTTTGAAAAGTTTAAATAGAAGTAAAAAGGAAAAAGATTTGAAATAAAATTTGTAATACATGCATATGCATTAACACCTAGGTTGGTCTCGAACGTGGCATTATGTGATTTGTGATGTATCTGAATTACCTGAGATAGATGATAGTGCATAAATGAGGTTTTATATGAAATCAAATTTTGAAATGTTAATAATTGAAAAGTGATTGTGATACAAAGAAATGATAGGGAATTTATAAGTAAAAAGTTTGATTATTGATATGTGTTTGACATATAAAGAAATGGCTAGAAGAATAAAGTTGTTTAGAAATTCAAACATAAAGTTTATTAGAAAGAGATTCAAATAGTAGAGAAAATATTGTTGGATGGGTAATATAGAAAGAGATGTTATTTAAAATATATATATATATATATATTGGTTAATGTGAGGAAATAAAATGGTGTTGTTTATATGGTTGTTTTAATGCAAACATTGTGAATTTAATATGATATGTTTTGATGTTATACTATGATATACATAAAAGTTTTAAAGTTGATATTAAGGAAATAAGATTTGTAAATCCAATTTTGATAAGGATTACTTGGATATCGAGAGTTTAATGCATAGTACGCATATGAATTATGTGAAATGAATATTATTGCATATTAAAAATGACTTACAAATATGTAATTAAGTTGGCAAGTGATAAAGTGATCATGATAAGGCTGATTACTTGGAATGTGATGTAATATGTTAATGATCAAGGATTGAGTTGATCACTTGAAAAATGTAAGGTACACATAGTATTGCATGTTTGTAACCTATATAATTACTTACCTATTAATGTTGAGAGTGGTTACGCTTGCATTGACGAGCTTGTGAAAAGCTAGGTTATGTGATAAGATTGGTAGTAAGAATTGGATTGAGCAACGTTGGTTCAAGAAACTAAGATTTGTGATAACTAGACTTGGAAAGTGTATAGAGATTATTGGGCTCAATGTGTATATGATTGGATGTAATGTACATATGTATAAATATGTGAGTGATATATATATGTTGAATGGTAAACAAATGGATATAAAGATGGTATACTAAATGCATATAAAAATAAATGTGAGAGAGATGTTACCTTAGTAATGTGACCAAGATTTTGTGAAATATTATCATGGTTAGAATGTATATATGTGTTGAGTTGATAAATAACTTAAGTCATGTAAAAAAGGGATAAGAATGATGTTGTTCAATGAAAAGTAATAAATGTTAAATTGTGTGGAAGATATATAAAAGAGGAATTAAATATAATTGTATAATTATGTGTATACAGGTGTAGAAAATGTGGAATGAGCTTTTTGATGTGAACGTGATTGTAAAATGTAAGAAATGTGGAAAGTAAGTCACATTGTGAATGTGATCTATGAATGTGAATGTGATATAACTATTTGTCTAGTGATGTGAAGAATGATATGGCTTGTATTAGTGGACCTATGAGAGATTAGGTTTTAACTTATGCAGAGTTAGACTATGGGATGAAATGGAAAGTGAGAAAGAACGCGAGTAACACTAGACGATGAAATTGATATGATGATAACTGAACTAGACTATCATATAATGCTTCCTGGATCAAGGACTATGCTTGTAGAAATATTATATGTATATGTGTATAATAAAAAGGGAAGTATAGTGTATGAAAAGTTTTACAAGAGATAGATTAGAAGTGGAGTAAAAAAATGAAATTTGCATATGATTGAATGTTGTGTATAAAAGTGTTATAAATAATATTGTTGATGTGAATTAGGCTCATGATAATTTTATGATCAAGAGCAAATTATTTTGGAGATGAAGTTGAAACGTGCTAACTCTTGGTGTAGTAAAAGTTGGAGAATGGATATGTAATCCTTGTGATATAACTTAGTAGTGTAATTGGAAAGTTTGAGAACAGAATAATCGAGGAATAGTATTGATTTATAAGTTATAAATGTGACCACTAATCTCTTATGGCCATATGATTTGTTTAGCGGATCTGGTCGGTTAGCTTTGTTATCCACATATTTGGGAATGAGATAACATGATTGTAGTACAATTTTGATGAGATTGATAGCTATGTTTTTAGAAACATGGTTAAAAGTTATGATTGGTGAATTTATATTTATAATTTCTATATTAGAATTTAATTATAATTATGAATAGTAAAGTAAGAGAAAAGAATTGTGATAATGTTTTAAGCTATGAATTATGTGATGGAAAAATAATTATATAAATATAGTAATAATATGTGAGATGTAGAAATAATAAAAAGGGAAGAAATTGCAAATGTGATTGAAACTTGTTGTCCCAAGATGGCAACCAAGAGGGGGGGGTGAATTGGTTTCGTCAAGAAATAATGACAATTTAAAAAACTCAACAAACAAGAAATGCGGAATAGAGAGTTGGTTGAGTAATGGAGGAAGGTAAGAACACACAAGATTTATAGTGGTTCGGATTTACTTCAATCCTACATCCACTTCCTTAACAACTTGTTAAGGTTCCACTAGTCTTTGAAGTTTTCACAAGCTCACTTCCAACTTTACAAGTGTTTTTCTTAGGCTCACACTTACAACCCACACAAGAGTTTTACAAGGCTCACTCTCTCAACCTAAGTGTTTCCCAAGCTTACACTCAAACTTATACAATGGTGTTTTCAATGCTAACACCTAACATTCATAACAATTTAAATACAAGTTTAAGCAAAAGGAAATTTGTTGCTTGGCTATGAAAATCTTTTCTTAATGATTGTTCTTTTGTTTTCTCATGGAAACATTGTATTTATAGCCAATGTGGTCTTACTAGCCGTTATTGCTGTTTAGAATAAAGTCTTGGCAGATTAGACCTTCTTTACTTAAACTGTCCGAAGCACTTAGCGGTCGCCCTTCATACAAGGATGGTCGCTCTCATGCTTCACGCGGTCGTCCTTTTACCAGGGACGGTCGCTACTTTTGAAAAAGTTCAACGGTCGAATTTTAGTGCTCTACAGCAGGAATCTTGCCCATGATGTTTTTGTCGGACCGTTTCTTGCCCATGCTGTGTTTGTCGGGACGGTCGCGCATCACAAAGTGCGGTCGCCCTTTTTTGAATACTGAAGTGGGATTACAACGGTCATGTCACGTGTCATTTTCTGACAGGGCAAAAGAGATGTCCACCATAATTTGAATCTCGCGGTCGCCCTTGGTAGGTTTTCGCGGTCGAACTCATATTCTCGCGTCGAACTTCTGGACGCACCTGAGGACGCGAACACTACTGTCTCTTTGAGCAATTTCTTCTTGAATTGTTGGGCGGTCGCGACTATAAATGAGCGGTCGCTAAAGTGGTAAGCGAGGTCGAATCATTCACCGTTCTTGTCACCGCGAACCTTACTGTGATTGTAATGATTTAAGTTCCTTGAGTAGCGGTCGGGCAAATATTAGGACGGTCGCTATTATGTATGAGCGGTCGCGACTATGGTCGAACTTCTGACCGCGAAACCTACTGTGACAAGGTTTCATTCTGTAATTGCATGGAGCGGTCGTATTCAGTTGAGGTGCGACCGCTATACTTGTTCTGTTCACCTTTAATTGAAGCAACCTAATCCTGCAACAAGCTTTCTCAAATACAAGTTAAATAGATCATCCATTTGAGTTGTCAAGGATCAAAAATTAAGATCATTTGTCTAACAATCTCCCCCATTTTGACTTTGACAATTCAAATGGAATGATGAGTAAAATAATAAGTCTAAAATACTCCCCCTTAACATATGCAACAATCATCGTTAAGAGCATTGTGATTAATAGTTTATCTTGGTGCAAAGGTTATTGTTTGATGCAAACATTTCTCCCCCATAAACATTTCTCCCCTATTGCAAATATTCAACATTATTGTTCTTATTCTTGTTTTCCCATTTTTTGTATACTGTTACTTGGTTCATTCCACTTGGTTCATTCCATTTTGGTATTGTTCTCCCCCATTGGCATAGGCAAAATGAAACAAATGTTAAGCAAAACAAGCATATAAAAGTGCAAACAATGAAAGGGAATATAAACATTATATATATGAAAGTGGAGGAAAGTACAAGACATGAAACATAAGCAGTAAACATATGAAAGTGCAAACAAAAACAAACTAGAGCTAAGCTATTCTGAGTCATCATCTAACTCTAACTCTTCTTCAACTAAAGGAGCTTTCCCCTTATCTTGAGGTGCAACAGAGGCAGAGCTAGTGCTAATGGACTCTTCTTCTTCAGCAACGCTTTGGGTGTGATCACTTATATCCCAATCTTCAAGATTGCATTGAGGCAAGTCCAATTTGCCTTGCATGTCATAAAGATCATGGTGCATGTGGGATATAAGGTCAATTCTCTTGTTCAAGTGCTGAAATCTCTTAGATACACTTTTCTTGAACTTGGAGAATTTCCTTGAGAGAGTCTTGATAGCATGGAGGATGAGTTGTGTGGAGGATGAAGCAGTTTCTTTAGCAGCTTTTGAAGGTAGTTCTACTGCAACTTCTACAGAATCTCCCTCTTCCTCAATTGTATACCTTGGCCTTTTCTTTTGTTTATCCAAAACTCCTTTCTTGCCATAGCAGTATACATATGACCCTTCTATCTTCCTTACACAACCAGCATGTTCTAAGTAATCCATTGTGATAGCATTGGAGGCTAGAGTGAAAGGGTTCCTTAAAGTAGCTAAGTTCAAATTATTCAGAAGGTTTAGGTGCCTAGCTATTTGAGTAACTTGAGAGGATAGGAAGAAGGTACCAGTTCTTGTAATAGCATGATGATAAAAGGTATCAATCAAGAACTTGGTGGTGTTCATTTTGATGTTATGGGTGAAAGCATACAGAAATATAAGATCTCTTTTGGTGACTTTCTCATTCCCATCAGCTCTTTGGTGAATGGTATAGGTGATAATCCTATGGAGCATCCAGTGGGTGAGAGATTTGATATGTCTGGCTTTAGATTCCTTTTCAAAAGAGGTTTCAATGGAAATTTCTCTCCAGAAATCAGAAAGTGTTGGGTTTGAGAAGATTTGGTCATTGTAGGAGGTTATACCTTCAGAAGGGAAGTTCCAAATGTTGCCAAATCCTTCTAGGGTTAAGGAATGATAATGATCAAAAAGCTTAAATCTTACCCCGTACCAACCTAGAGCAGAGTTTGCACTTTTTTCTATTTGAAGAGACATCAGAAATTCTTCGCTAAGACTTGAGTAGCCTACCTCTTCTGGAAAGACAAATTTTTCCCATCCAAGGACATCCAACAATCCTTCAATTTCGTCCTTGATGTTCAAGGCAGACAGCATCCCACCAAAAGGTGATTTGGTGCCTTCAACCTTCTTTTTCTTAAGCATAGCATACCTAATGTCTTCCTCAGAGGTTTGATGATGAGGTTTGTGAATTTTTTCACCCCTTTTTGACTGGGGAGGAGATGGAGGTTCAACAACAGGTTCTCTAATGGTGATTCCTGGAACTCTCTTGGCTTGTCCCTTTATTTTGGAAGTGGTTTTTCTTTTGGGAGCCATTAGAATAGAAGAAACAGATGAGAGCAGGAAAACAGAGGTTGATTTGAGAAGCAGATGAGTTGAGAAGATTTTAGGGTTTTAGATTGTTTTCAGAAGCAAAATATCCAAGAAATTTGATGTAACTTACTCTTAAATAGATGGAGTTAAGAAAATAGCCGTTTTTGACTGTTGGATATTAAGAGTTGCGACCTGTCACACAGCCAACGGTTATAAATTTTCGAGCAGAGTGTACAGGGTGCGGTCGCGGATTGAAGATAGTGTGATCGCTACTTATGGTCTAGCGACCATTGTCAAGATAAGTATGCTCGCGAGTGAGGAAAGTAACTGTAACGGTCGAAACTATTCAAATTGGTGCGGCCGCGCACAAATTTTCTCGACCGCGCTCAGAGTCATTAGTTTGAATGAAACTGACAGACAGGATAGCGACCGCTGAAGAATACTGGAGCGACCGCTACATACTTAAAAATGAAAGATTCAAGGAAAGGTGGAAAATATTTCTATTGTGTTAAGAAACATTAAATTCATGCACATAGAAACCTTATTGATAGGCAAAAGTTTTAATTAATTCAAAGTGATTCCATCAATCATTCCTAAATTGAGTTTTATGAAGTTAAGTCTATCTTCATTCAAGGGTTTTGTAAAAACATCAGCAAGTTGATTTTGTGTATCTATAAATTCTAAGATTATGTTCTGATTTTGTACATTTTCCCTCAAAAAATGATGTCTAATATCTATATGCTTGGATCTAGAATGTTGGATAGGATTTTTAGACAAATTGATAGCACTAGTGTTGTCACATTTAATGGAAATATTGTTAAAAACCTTACCATAGTCAAGCAATTGTTGTTTCATCCATAATACTTGTGTGCAACAAAAACATGCTGCAACATACTCAGCTTCCGTTGTGGATAAAGCAACCGATGCTTGTTTCTTACTATGCCAAGAAACTAGACAATTACCAAGAAAGTGACATGCTCCTGTAGTGCTTTTCCTATCTAAGATGCTACCAGCATAATCTGCATCTGAAAATCCTATAATATGAAATGATGTGTTTTTAGGATACCAAAGTCCTAAATGCATTGTACCACTCAAATATTTCAAGATTCTCTTAGTGGCATTCAAGTGTGATTCTTTAGGACAAGTTTGAAATCTAGCACAAAGACATACACTATACATTATATCAGGTCTAGATGCGGTTAAGTAAAGTAGTGATCCGATGATACCTCGATATTTCTTCTCATCTACTGCTTTACCATTTTCATCTTTACCTAATTTCAAGGATGTGCTCATAGGAGTTTTGCTAGTTTTGCAGCCATCCATTCCAAATTTCTTGATGAGTTCTTTTGTATATTTGGATTGGTTGATGAAGATCCCATCTTTACATTGCTTGACTTGCAGTCCAAGGAAGAATTTGAGTTCTCCCATCATGCTCATTTCAAATTCCCAATAGAACCAATGGAGCCAACACCAAGAATTTTACCTTTAGCATTGTTTCCAAAAGTTACGTTACCTCCATGTTTATAGGTAATACTTGTAAAGAGCTTTGCGTTTCCAGTCATATGCCTTGAGCATCCACTATCCACAAGCCATGTGCTTTCATTGGTAGTAGATTTTAGGCATACCTGCAAGCCAATTGTGATCATCCTTTTTTAGGTACCCACATATAGTTGGGTCCTTGATGGTTAGTAGACAGAGTGTTTTCTAACTTGAGATGAGCCTTTCTTATATAACAGGAAAAATTTTTGTGTCCAAATTTCATGCAATATGTGCATTGCCATGGTATTCTTTGCTTCTGCATTTTTCTTTTTGCATTATACATACAACTACAAGTATGTGATTTCTTTTGTACAAGTTTAGTGAACAACAATGCATAATTATCTTTAGCTTTATTTCCTAGTGAACCATAAGAAGTTCTTTTAGACTTGGTGCAAGCATCTTTGATATGAACATTAGAAATTCCAATTGTAGATGCTTTCACAAATGTTGGTTTGCTAGGTGCAATGTTGGTTGAGCCATTGAATCCTAATCCATATTTCAAGGAAGGTGATCTTTGATTATTAATTAATGTGTTCAATGCTTCCTTTCCTTTATGAAATCTGGAAATTGATTCTTTTAGTTCTTTTAGTTCATGCTTCAATGCCTCATTCTCTTTAATCACTTTTTCTAAGTCATGTGAGCTTTTATTTAATTCTCCTATTGTATTCATCAAATGTTCATTTGAGGTTTTCAATTCTAAGGTAGAGTTCTTTAAGCATATAAAATCCTTTTCTAACTTAGAGTTTTTCTCTTTATAGAGCATCATTTTGGAGAAATATTTTTCTATTTTAGAATTCATGTGCTCAATCAAGTCACTATCATCTATATCATTTATATCATCATGTGCTACAAGATCAAAAGATTGAGTACTTACCTCATTGGAGTCATCTTCAATAGCCATGAGACAAAGATTTGCAATTCCTTCCTCTTCTTCTTCTTCACTTGAGGAAGAGTCATCCCATGTGGCTTTGAGAGACTTTTTCTTTTCTTTATCCCATTTCCTTTTGTTCTTTAATTTGTAGCAATCCGACTTGATGTGACCGGTTTTTCCACATTCATAGCATTTTACCTCATTTTTCTTTTCTTTTTCTTTGAAGGAGAATTTTGGAGGTGTACCTTTGTTTGCTTGTAATCTTTTCTTCCTTTTCCATTCATTGATTCTTTTTGAGAACATTGCCATTTCATCTTCATCATCAGTACCTTCATTGCTTGAGCTCTCAGCTTCTTTGATTGCTTTGAGTGCAATTGGTTTTCTCTTTTCTTTCTCACCTTGATCTTCTTCTTTTTCACTGTGCAGCTCAAAAGTGAGTAATTTACCAACTAGCTCGTCGGTTCTTAATGTGCTGAGATCATGAGCTTCTTCTATGGATGATACTTTGGATTCAAAGTTCTTTCTAGCTCTTAGGGCTCTCAAGATTTTACTGTTTACATCACCTTGATCATATACCTTGCCATACTTTTTTAGTTCATTGACAATAGCAAGCAAACGATTTGTCATGTCGGTGACATTTTCATTTGGTTTCATCTTGAATAGCTCATACTCATGAACATGCATTTGTTTCTTGGTAAATCTTACTTGAGTTGTACCTTCATGGTAGTTTTCAAGTGTTTTCCAAATACAATGTGCACAAGTTAAATGTTGAACTCTTCCACCTTCTTCTCTTGAAATGGAGTTCATCAAGATGGAAGCAGCTCTATTGTTCTTGAATCGATCTCTGATATTGCTAGTTGACCATTGAGCTTTGGGAAGTGGAACTTGAATACCGTCAACCTCATGAGTAGGAGATTTCCACTCATTTTCCACGAAATCCCATAGTTCAATCCCTTCACTGTCTAGAAACAAATACATTTTGTGTTTCCAGTATGAGTAATCCGTTCCATCAAAGTAAGGTCTAAGAATAGAGTTAAGATTTCCATGAGAGCTTGATGAAGAAGAAGTTGCCATTGTGGATCAGATTTCACAATTAAGTTTAAGAAATCTCAGGGCTCTGATACCAATTGTTGTCCCAAGATGGCAACCAAGAGGGGGGGTGAATTGGTTTCGTCAAGAAATAATGACAATTTAAAAAACTCAACAAACAAGAAATGCGGAATAGAGAGTTGGTTGAGTAATGGAGGAAGGTAAGAACACACAAGATTTATAGTGGTTCGGATTTACTTCAATCCTACATCCACTTCCTTAACAACTTGTTAAGGTTCCACTAGTCTTTGAAGTTTTCACAAGCTCACTTCCAACTTTACAAGTGTTTTTCTTAGGCTCACACTTACAACCCACACAAGAGTTTTACAAGGCTCACTCTCTCAACCTAAGTGTTTCCCAAGCTTACACTCAAACTTATACAATGGTGTTTTCAATGCTAACACCTAACATTCATAACAATTTAAATACAAGTTTAAGCAAAAGGAAATTTGTTGCTTGGCTATGAAAATCTTTTCTTAATGATTGTTCTTTTGTTTTCTCATGGAAACATTGTATTTATAGCCAATGTGGTCTTACTAGCCGTTATTGCTGTTTAGAATAAAGTCTTGGCAGATTAGACCTTCTTTACTTAAACTGTCCGAAGCACTTAGCGGTCGCCCTTCATACAAGGATGGTCGCTCTCATGCTTCACGCGGTCGTCCTTTTACCAGGGACGGTCGCTACTTTTGAAAAAGTTCAACGGTCGAATTTTAGTGCTCTACAGCAGGAATCTTGCCCATGATGTTTTTGTCGGACCGTTTCTTGCCCATGCTGTGTTTGTCGGGACGGTCGCGCATCACAAAGTGCGGTCGCCCTTTTTTGAATACTGAAGTGGGATTACAACGGTCATGTCACGTGTCATTTTCTGACAGGGCAAAAGAGATGTCCGCCATAATTTGAATCTCGCGGTCGCCCTTGGTAGGTTTTCGCGGTCGAACTCATATTCTCGCGTCGAACTTCTGGACGCACCTGAGGACGCGAACA
The DNA here is from genome assembly GCA_947685225.1 of Garcia nutans. Classification (NCBI taxonomy): domain Eukaryota; kingdom Viridiplantae; phylum Streptophyta; class Magnoliopsida; order Malpighiales; family Euphorbiaceae; genus Garcia; species Garcia nutans. Next base: position 40,549,956 of record CANTUV010000003.1, read on the forward strand.
CTACTGTCTCTTTGAGCAATTTCTTCTTGAATTGTTGGGCGGTCGCGACTATAAATGAGCGGTCGCTAAAGTGGTAAGCGAGGTCGAATCATTCACCGTTCTTGTCACCGCGAACCTTACTGTGATTGTAATGATTTAAGTTCCTTGAGTAGCGGTCGGGCAAATATTAGGACGGTCGCTATTATGTATGAGCGGTCGCGACTATGGTCGAACTTCTGACCGCGAAACCTACTGTGACAAGGTTTCATTCTGTAATTGCATGGAGCGGTCGTATTCAGTTGAGGTGCGACCGCTATACTTGTTCTGTTCACCTTTAATTGAAGCAACCTAATCCTGCAACAAGCTTTCTCAAATACAAGTTAAATAGATCATCCATTTGAGTTGTCAAGGATCAAAAATTAAGATCATTTGTCTAACAAAACTTTTATTGAATATATTTACAGTGTAAAGTGAGTAAGTGAATGAATTTAAGATTTATGGGTATATGAATAATAAATATGGTGTGAGATAATTATGAGAATTTTGTGGAAATTGTACTAAGATAATAGAACAAAATATGAGCATATGAAAGGATGAATATGAATATGAAAAGTTTAGAATTTGAATATAGGTTTGACCTAATGGAATTAGGTTATATATATAAATTGTGAAATACAATGATAAATTTCGATAAGTTAATTGTTGGTTTGAATCAAATAAGATTGAAACGTTAATATATTGTGACAGATAGATCAATTGATCTAGATTTTGCTAAAATTTGCAAATTAATATTGAGATTTGGTATGTACAGTTGTACTGGAAGTATAAAATTTAAATGATAATGCATATGATGTAATATTTTAACCAATGAATGGACAATGATGAATTGAATTATATCAGTTGTAGATGGTGATAAAAGGAAAAAGTTGGTTATTTGTTACGTAAGTTTAAAGAGGTGGTATCAATATTAATGTTAAGTGAAAAACATGATAAAGAAGAACTTAAGTGTAAGCAAAATGAAAAGATTATTGTCAATCATGGTTTGATAAGTGGCATTTTCAAAGTGATTGTAATGACAAGATAAGCAATAGTACGATATAATTCAATAATTTCCAAGGTTAAAGTTAAGAGATTATATATAAAGAGATGAAGTAATAAATATCTTGAATGTGATAGATAAATGGTATATATAGAATATAAGATGATTTAATTATTGTATAAGATGAAAATTTGTTGGGAAGATAATGAGGTATCTTGGTTGCTTGTTGAGAAAATAATAAGATAAATATAGATATATAATGATGAGTTATGAATTGGGAGTAGATGATTGACTTAAAGGGGGAGAGTAAAAGTTATATGATTTGAGGAAATCATAATGTAAGATACGATTATCTTCATATGAAATTAAGATGGCAATTTGTTATAAATGGATTGTTATTGTGCTGGCTAATTTCGAGGACGAAATTATTTAAGGGGGAGAGAATTGTAATATCCCAAGGTATACTCTAAAAGTTTTGGAGTTATTTGTGTATTTGGATTTAATGTATATGTATATATGGGAAATATAACTACTATATATAAGACATATACATATACATCACATATACATGGGATATAAATTGGTGTAGGAAAAGTGAGTTATATATATATAATTGATTAATTATAATAATGATAATAAGGACAAAAAGAAAAAGAAGAAGAAAGTCAAAAGAAATTGTGTGTGGTGGTGATTTATTATTATTATTATTATTATTATTATTATTATTATTATTATTATTATTATTATTACTATTATTATTATTATATATATATATATGATAAGGATGAAAGAAAGAAGAAATTATTTCTTTCTTCTTCTTCTTCTTATTGCACGAGAGAGAGAGGGAGAAAGAAAGAGAGAGAGAGAGAGAGAGGTGGTTCCATCCATATGAACATCAAATTCAAAGGAATTTTGAGAGGATTGAAGATGATTATTGAAGATTTGGCTTAATATCCAAGTAAGTATCCATTTTCTTGTTTTGATTCTTATTGTTTGAGTTTGGATTTGATGATGATGATGATGATGATGATGATGCTAATGAAAGATTGAAGTGTATATATGTGTGGAATTGATATTTTAGGTGATGATAATATGTTTAATTATGAGATAACATGGTTAATTGTGAGGATGATGATGAATTATTGAAATGGTTGAGTAAGGGTTTTATATGAATGAATTGAGGAATTTGAGTAGTTGATATATGGTGGTGTGTATAATGATTGTTGTTATGATATATTGAAGTGATATAAGTGTTAAATTGATAGGTAATTGATGAATATAAACAAGATGTTGATTAAGGGTGATGAAATATGAGTTTTGAAGTGTTTGTGTTTTCATGGTTGGGTGTTCGAATTCTTGATTTCTGGTCTGACACGGTCAGTGACACGGCCGTGTGATTGGGCTTGTAATCGGTACTGAGTTGGACGGTTGTGACAAGACCATTAACACAGCCATGTTACTGGGCGTGCTATAGCTACTGTGAGGAATGTAATTGACACGGCCATGAACACGCCCATGTTGTTAGGCGTGTAAATGTTTCTGTGAGGCAGAATGAACAACACGTCCAGTGACACGCCCGTGTTACTGAGCGTGTCAAAGCTTCCGTATGGTTGGTTTAGGGCACGATCAGGGACATGCCCGTGTTGGTGAGCGTGTCATGTGTAGAGTTTGCCCTAGTTAATCATCATTCTTATTTTCTTATGTATGTAATTATCTTTGGATTAGGTTTTGAAGAGATTGTGTTGCATTAACCTAACTGTTGGGAACTCTTGGAAGAGGAAATGTATAGATTGATGGGAGTAGTTGTTGAGGTAAGTACAAAATTTATAAATGTATTAAGTAATCTATTATAATGTTGATGCATATGTATAATGTAAATTGCTAGAAATATATCGATGAGGGAATATGAAATGTAAAAGATATGATGATATCATGAAATATATATATAAAATGTGAAAGCATTCAATATGTATGTGTTATGAAAGGTGAGAGATGTGAAGATATGATTAGTATGATGTGAATGATAGGATGGGTGCTCAAAATATATGATAATGCAATTGATTATATATGTACTTGAATGATGAATGGTTATGTATATATATATATCGATGATGATATATGAAATATATGTGCAATGCAATTTGTTATGATAAATTGCTTTGATGTAAATGTTATGATTGAGGCATGTTTGCCTAAATAATATGCAATGCAATTGAATGGTGATTTAAATGATATGATTGAAGCCATTATGATTGGCTATGATGATTTAAATAAAATGATTAAAGCCATTGTGATTGGCTATGATGATTTAAATGAAATGTGAAGCCATTTTGATTGGCTATGATGAGAATTGAGAATGAAATTGATAATGAAATAATAAATGAATTGTGTGGCTAATGTGTTATTCCATTTTCAGAGTTTGTTGTTGGTGGCATGCCTATAGTAACATTCTCTTGAAGTTAGGTTGGGCTTGATCCTTGAAGCCAAGTTGGGTTGAAGTTTAACATGTTTTACTCCCCTTGAAGCTTGGTTGGGTCTAGTCCTTAAAGCCTAATTGAGATGTTACAACCCTTGAAGCTAGGTTGGATTGGTTCTTGAAGCCAAGTTGGGTTGATACTTAGCATGCTTTGTTCCCCTTGAAGCTTGGTTGAACCTAAATCCTTGAAGCCTAGTTGGGATAATGATAAATGTGATAATTATACCAAAGCATTAACTCTGAAAGTGGAATGGCATATTAGTGTCTTTTGGGCCCATGCTTATCTTTGTTGTCAATGTGAATGATGAAGTGTGAAATGAATGAATAAAGAGATCTATGCTTGTTTTGTTGGGAGTGTGATTTATGAATGGTGAATGGTGAATAAAGAATTAATTGAATAATATAAGGACTTGGAATGTTATGAAGTATGACATGATTACAATATATAAATAAACTATTGAAGAGAAATATGATTTGAAATGCTAAGTTAAAAGATGAGATTCTGAAAATATCGTATGACATGTAATATGTGTATGGATGTGGAGATTGTGAGTATTAGTTATGATTGTTCTTTTAAATTATGAAATTGTGGTTGCACTGATATATGTGTAAATGTATATAAGTTATGAGGTTAGTGGAAAAATATGAAGAATGCTTTGAAAAGAAGAAATCTACGTTAAGACAATAATAATATATGATGTTAAATTGTGAGGTATGTTTCTTCTGTAACATATGTTTATTTTATTTTATTGTACTACTAAGCTTTTATGCTTAGCGCGGTTTTGTGAATCGCGCAGGTGAGTAGATGGTTAATTTGGAGTCAGACAGTTATGCCACGAGAAGGGTAAGTGTATATCGAGACCAACTAGAAGGTGATGCATACATGTCCAATTTGTTTATGTTATATTTTGATAAGAATATATATTCATATTTATAAATGAAGTTTTGGTAAATTTTGATGAGATTATTATATATATATATATATATATAACCATTGAAAACATAATGGTTTTGTAAATGTTCTTTAGATCAATGTAATATTGTTTGAACTTGGATAAAGTTTTTTAAAAATTAAAACTAAAAGTGACATTCTTATACTTTATATACGTATTGTATGTATACCAGGTATATATATAGTACTTATATAGAGTATGGGGTGTTACAGTGGCCAGAGGCCCAGTAACAATAATAACATAATGTGTCTAGTAATAGTAGTGACACAGAGTACCCAATATCAATAGTGGCATGGAGTGCCCAGTAACAGTAACAGTAAGGACGTCCACCTTTTGAGTAGCCATTCAATCCAAAAGCTAGGTTTACAATCAATATAATTGGGCGATACACTTTGTTATTTCATATTATTTCATAATTATAATATCTATTTATCATAAAACATTTTATCTTTAAATGATTCATTTATCATTATAGATTTATAGATTGTGAACAAATATAAATATTTTTTCCTATAAGTACATTTTCAGACTATAAACTTTATTAATTTCTTATAATGTAGCATTCACTTTCTTATGTGTAAATATAAATGACTTAATCCTCGAAATGTCATATTGTTATGATAATTGAATTACTTTTGAACCTTACTAGATTTTTCCTTCACATTATCAATTTCTTTCTTTCTATTGTCATCAATCAGTATCAGTCAGCTTTTTAACACTTCTATATATAATATATGACTTGTCTTCAATCACCAAATAATGTTACTATCAAGTATACCATAAGTATACAATATGTAAATCTCACATTCTTAGTTTCAATACACAATCAATTCATACATACACCTCTTTGCTTTCTTTATTTTACTGTCCAAACTATTTAAAATCATTAATGGCTTATCAATCTATCATTCTTCTTACCTTTTTTTTTTTTTCAAATTACCTTATTTCTTCATGAATCATGTAAAATTCACTAATCATATATAATTATCTTTTATCCTCTCTCTAACCTTGCACACATTTTGAATATCAAAGACATTTATCAAAACTTTTCTCATATTTATCTCACTTTATAAGCTTCACCATTTAATGGATTGATTTAAATTCAATCTCATAAGCAATAATTTATTAATTACAAATACTTTCAGGATTTATTCAATAGTTCACTACTAGTTTCACCCACTTAAGCCTATTTTGTGAAGGTACAAGAAGATAGAAATATGTATGGGCAGATGCATGACCATGTATGTGATCATGTACGTCACTGTTAAAATATCTTTTTAGATTTTCAAAAGGAAAAAAATTTACTCTTTAATTAATTCTTAATTTGATTTTCAATCCTGTAAAATCATAAAATTAACTACTTTAAAAAGTTTAAAGCCCTATTATTCACATTTCACATTCCAACTACAACACAATTTCAGTTCAGGGCTATAAGGGCATTTTCATAATTTTTCTTTCCACTTTAATTTTTTTTTTCAGAAATACCGATTAAATCCACACCTGGATTTAATTTTTCACTTATTAGGGCTTCATCAACCTTATTTCTACTAATTTTAAATATTCAAACTACACATTATATCATAATCAATCTGATGTATACTTATATATACACTTAATGCAGAAAATCAGTACTTAAAATTTTTTGGGCATTACATGGTGCCTCTGTGTCTAGCCCCGAAGGCAAATAATATCTCATATCCATGGCATGCCAATCTGATAGCACCAAACACAATTCTTTGGAGCAAGATACTATATAAGGCAAACACACATATCATATACATTATAATTTCTGGCCTAATTTCTCCTCACATTTTCCATATTCCATATGCAATACACATATTCTCAACATATTTTAATCACTTTGATACTTTTTCACATGCCATATTCATTTTCCATATTTTCCAATCATAAAAGCATATTTTCCTACCACATTCACAATGTGGCACATTTCCCATTCCAAATGCATAAACACATGTCTTTACAAATTATATATAATAAAGTTGTTAGCCATTCTACAATGGCTTAATATCTTCATGCATCTTTACTTTAAACAATGCACATTGCATGTAAAAGTCACTTTTAAATTAACATAACACATTGATCGATATACAATGTGTTAGCCAAAACCAGTTTAATTAAAACAATAAATATTAAAGTATGTACTAACTTCAAATTAGGCTAATTCCAAGTCAATTTCACCCTCCAACCTTCAAAACAATCATTATTTTTGCATCAAAATAACATCAAAACAATTCAATTCAATAATTATAATCTTTTCTATACAAAACATTAATTTCACATAATTTTGCCATAAACCCTACTTCACCAAAACTTAACTATTTTCACCACCCAATCTTAAAATCATTACATATAAACCAAAACTACTTCATAATAACCCAATTTATCAATTATCAAGTCCCCCATCAAAAATTAAAATTCTACATATTTATCAAATTAAAGAAATCATTCCAAAAACCAAAGAAACCTTACCTCTTACTTAAGAATCCACCAAAACTACCCTTAATCATTTGAATTCTCTAAGAAATTTGGTGTTACAAATGATGAAAATCCACTCCCTTCACAAACATGGTGGTTCGGCCAAAGTGGAAAGGAAGAATAAGATGAAGAGTTTTAATTTTTCTTATTTCTTTCCTAACCATATATATATAAATAATTAATTAATAATTAATAATTCATATTTCTCCTCTTCCACTAAAAATTATTTTAATTTCTAATTTTTTTTTATTTTTTTAACTTTTTAATTTTGACTTTGACTTTTTTACTTTTGTCTTTTATTCAAACATATTCTTTATGTATATCTCATATATATATTAAGTATACATCATCTTTATTGCTCTAACTACCCTCCATATTAATTATTTAATTACATTTAAAAATTATAGATATTACATAGTATCCCCTTATTAATCCTATCTTGCAACACATTCTTAAAGCCCCAGTATGAACAAGTAGAATGATTTTTAGAATTATGGAATTGTAGTATTCTTGACCTTTTAACTCTTTAGCACAGGGAATGTGATTATATAGTAGAAGTTTTATGAACTTCTCTTAGAGGAGAAAGGTAAAAATGGCCTTAGTTTTTGAAACATCAAATGTATACTGAGGTGGTACGTTTAAAGTGGTTGACTTCCTCCATGCTTTAGGTATTCTGTTTTCTAACAGAAAATAGGTTACAGAACCAGAAATATACAAGTCATCCACCTCCACCTCCGGTTAATTAACTTCTTGAAAATAAGTCCAATAGCACTCTTCCTTCTTTGTCTCTCTTCATGAAGCAATTCTTCATACTCAGCCACTTTCGTGGCCAATTCATAAAAATCTCTGAATTCCATTCCCTGAAATTTTTCCCTCAACTCTAAATCTAAACCCTTTGTGCCATTTTTTACAAACCTATTTTAGGCAAATACACCTTCCATTGATTCCTCATATTCTTGAACCTAGCAATAAATTTATCAATAGTTTCACTAGCTCCTTCAGTAATCTTAGATAACTCATGTATACAATTTCAAGTTTAGCCTTGAAGAGCTGAGTATGAAACTGATGCTCCATTTCTTTGCCAAGTGAAAAAATAGAATTCCTAGGGAGTGTAGTATAGCATGTGAATGCACTTCATGTCAAAAAATTAGGGAAAAGCCTTAACTTGTAGAAAGAGAAACTATCATAATTAGCCAACTCACCACGCTATATAGTGAACTTAGCAATATGTTCAATAGAAGATTGACCATCCTCTTTAGAGAATATAGAAAAATCTAGGTTGTGATATCCCCCTTGGATAACTATTATCTCGATATATTGTATTAGGATATGGCTTTATAAATTCTGGCCGGCCAACCTACCTTATGCTAGGCCTATACAATTCTTAAACAACCTCTCTAACAGCATCCATATCAATATTCCCCATGTACCTTTATTCCTATGGAGGTACATATAGAGGCCTCCAAACTGGAGGTTGTGGATAGTACACATCATAAAATTGTGGTTTCATGTGAGGATTAGTTATCCTGGTTGAATCTTTTACATTCTTCCTTGGTGGCATTGCCCTCAAACAGTCTCACTAACACCCTTATACCTTATATACGCATAATACATACCTCCAATATATGTACTATATGCATATACGGTACAAAAATGTCACAGTCCATTTTTTAGGAAAAAACTCTTACTTTTCAAATATGTAGAATCTTAAATAATTTAAAGGATATAATTTAAATAACAAATAAAATATTACTTATAAAAAACATATACAAATCCCCCAAAATTTTATCCGAATCACTCTTTATAATTTACAATATATACACATCAAAACATAATATGATATATATAATGTCAAAATGTACTATAATATAAAATATGTACATGCTGGCAGTGTTTCTCTGATTTTAACGTCCAATAATCAACTCTACACTCAAGATCTCAAATCTAGACCCGGCTCAGTCTAGACGAACTCTCCAACTCTATCGCATCTATCCTATCACCAGCGCGATGAGTACAATCTCGCTATTTCAAAAGCCTAGTGGTACAAACTTTGATAACAATAAAGTTAAAATGCAATACCAATGCACAATGCATATGAATATCATACCATTATAACATATTTCTCAATTATTTCATAATTCACAATTCATATAAAAACAAGCACAAGTATGGGCCCAAAGGATCTAATATGAAATTCAAATTTCAGAGTTACTATTTTGGTCCATATTGATACCTAGTATCTAGCCCGAAGGCAAGTGACGTCCAGTGTCTAGCCTAAAGGCAAATCACAGTGATGTCTAGCATCTAGCACGAAGGTAAGTGATGTCCAAAGTCTAGCCCGAAAGTAAATCATAGTGATGGCCAGCATCTATCCTGAAGGCAAATAATGAGGATAATCTCATAGGCATGCCGCGAAACACAGAACTCTGAAAATTGAATAACATACTAGGCACACAATTATTTCATATTTCTCATTATTAATCTCTTTCTCATTTTCTCATAATTCATTAGGCACATTGCCTCTTTTCTTATTTTTTCCATTTATATTAATGTCATATTATTTCAACTCATCATTTCTCATATCCATTGTCATTACATTTTGTATCACATTTTATTCAATCTAGCCATCACCAATGGCTTTCCACAATACCTTTAATGCATGCACAATAAACCACAATACCCAAACACTTTGGGTTATTTTCACATATTGCACATATTGCACTTTTTACTTATTTTAGCCATTATCAATGGCTTTTAACAATGCATTTAATACATCTGTGACATTACATATGTCATAGCACATTATTCTTGCATATTCAATGCATCAAGTAACTTAACACATTTTTCAACCAAAATGTGTTAATCCCAAATGTCATGTAAATATAACTAATTCATTCAAAGTTTGTACATACCTCAAAAGACAACCAAAAGCAAGCTTAACACAACCTCCAACTTTCTCTTCCAAGATACCCTTCAACTCTTAAATTGGACAAATCAAGTCTCCTCAAGGCCTAAACCAAATGTGATTATAAATAATCACTTAGTATCACACTTAAAGGCATATACATGATCTCTTACCACAAATATAAGAACCACAAAGGAAAAATAAGAAAAAGAGCCATCTTGGGAAAATAATCTACAAACGACACGCTCAACGATACGGGCGTATCAATGACCGTGCCCTATGCCCACTACACAGAAGCTTTGACACGCTCAGTAATATGGACGTGTCAATGACCGTATACTTAGTCCTATGTTATATTAGCTATGACACACCCAGAGACATGGGCGTGTCATTGTCCATGCCAAACATATTGCATCACAGTAGCTGTGACATTTCATGGACATAGGCGTGTCACTGCACGTGTCATAAATACTAAAAATAGAATTATCAACATACCCAATGACATGGTCGTGTCACTGGACGTGTTAGGCTAAAATTCTGATATCAACACAAAATAATCACATCTCCAAAGTTATCATTCTTTTCCATACTTTGAACAATCTTTCTTTTCCCTTTCAACCTCTATTCAAGCTCAGCTAAATCCAATATTTAATTTTAAAATACTTGTATATGCATCAAAATAACTCAATTAAATCAAATTACACAATTCAAAACCATAACTTCACAACTCAAAAGTTACATGACCCTAAACTCTCTTCCTACACCAAATTCAACTCAAACTTAACCATTTATTCAATCGACCCTTAAAATCATGGTTAATCACTTAAAATAATATCATTCATACCCAAATAGACAATTAAAATATGCTACTTCAACAACCCAAAATCCATATAATCAATCATTCATGGAATTCAAAGAAAGAAGTTGGAAAACTTACCAAAATTAGTGAAAATTACCAAAAATTCCCTTTGAACACTTGAAATCCTTCGATTACTTGAGTTTGGAAGAAAAAAACACCTCCCTTGCACAATAGTGGTAATCGACCAAGGAAGAAAGAAGGAGAAGAAGAAGACCAAAATTAAATATCTCTCTCCACCCACTTTCACTTTAAACCATATATTTTCACTTTTAATCTTAACCAAGTATATATATTATTATTTAATTACAACATCAAAATATCCTCTTGCATTAGCTATATAATTTACTTTTGAATTATAAAAATAAATTTTAACTTTTAAAAATATCAACTTGTATATTTTATGTATATTTTCATGTATTACTTAAAATCTTTTTATTTTTTTTTAAAATTATTTATTTAATTTATCAAATTAATTTATAATTTATTTTATTAAATTTCAAAAATTAAAATTTTTAAAAATTCGGGATATTACGCACTAAACATGTCAAAATTATTTCCTCAAAGCCCGGGAAAAACATTATTGGCCTTTGGGTTAGTGGTATGGACGTGGCAAAGGTATTATAACCTCAAATGAATGGAAATATCCTGACTTTCTAATTAAGCATTTGTATAGTTTTCTTAAAGGACCACAAAGAAAATGAAATCTTCAAACTCTTTGTAAACAAATTATTTGAATTCCACAACAATACAACTTAACTTCAACACTTAAAAATTACAATACACATAAACTAAAGAAAAACAACTATCAAACTAAAGAATGTGGCTGTTAGTAGAATTCATTCTAATCGAAACCACTGGAAAATTATGAGAATTCAACTACAATTAAATGAAATTCTAAAAGAGAGCTAATTTTGCTAAGTTTGTTCAAATTTCTTATGTGAAAAAAAGTCAGTACCTTTCCCCTTCTTTTTTCCTCCCTTTTACTCTTGGCTTCCTAGTTTTATAGCACTATTTCTTAGTGCTGAAGATGGTGGAGAGCAGTTTCTTCTCTCTATAATTGCTTATCCCTCAACTGTTAGCGCCAGAAGTGATTTCCTCCTTCAGTAACCGTTTCTATTGGCATCAAGACTTCTTGGGCTTCTTTTCATGTGTCTGGGGCCTAAGAAATGAATTATGATGCCAACACTAATATAATAAAATTCTAATTTTCACATAAAATACCAATATATATGTGAAACAATTTTTTATATTCACCTAAACATAAAAAATCTAATTTTGTCCTTAAAAGAACACAATAATTAATTAAAAAGTTAAAAATTTCAATATCCAAATAATAATATGCTTTTTACCTAAACATATTCCCAAATAAATTAAATTTAACCTAAAAAATATTATTATAATAACATAAAAATATACCTAAAAAAATTAATTTACCACAACTTCTACAGAATTTTTCACACAAAAAATATACCAACATTTTTAAAACAAAATATATACCAACGTTTTTTTAAAAAAATAATTCTACATAATAAAAAAAAGAAAAATTATTTATACATGATATAAGAAATAGAATTTAACATAATATACAATTAACAATTAGCCTCAATGTAACAAAATGTACAATTTAACAATTTCCAAATATAACAAAAAACAAATTTTGAAAGAAAACAAAATTTAACATTTTCTAAATATAACAAAAAATGAATGTACCAAAATATACAAATTAACAAAATATAAAAACAGATTTTTTAATAGTTCTAAAAAAATAGAAGTAATTTTTACAGACCCATTATAAAGTACATAAATACAATCAAAACCAATATAATGAAAAAGTTTGGGGCTTGGAAGAGATTAAAAAAAAAAACCAAATATAATGAAATTACATAAGAATTAATTCAAATAATTAGAAAACTACAAAAATGCAATCAAAATCAATACAACCAACTATGCTTTTGAGAAAACCCAATCGAAGGTGTTTGGCTATGCGTATGAAGGCTTTTTAAAACAGCATCAACTGTTAAAACCCACAGAATGCCGTTGTGAAATGTCTCTAAAAAGGCCCTTCGTGTCCTGCAGAAGTTGAAGTTTATTTTATCAGTTCAATCTAAAAATAAATAAAATTTTGAAACTAAAAAAGAAAAAAAAATTTTATGCATATATAAGAAATTAAAGACCAGAATTGACAGCTAGGAAACTAGATTAAGGATATCCTGGAAAGCACTAATGTAGAAGAAGCCAAACAGATTTTGCTATAGCTTCGATAAGGAGAATTCATTGTGCAGTATGCTTCATACTTTGATGGATTGATGGCCATCATAGCGTAAGAAGTGTAAAAGAAATAATATGCAGTAAATAATGTGCAGAAAGATTGAAAATTTTAAAAAATAAAAACAGAAGAAGAAGGAGAAGAAAAGAAAGAAAAAAGAAAATTTTGATACCGTAAATTTAATTAAAAAAACTTATAATATAAAAAGTTGAAAAATAAAAAAGTAAAAAGTAAAAAAAATAATGTAAATAAAATTAAAAATAAAACTTAAAATGTAGTAAATAGTATAATTTTTTTAAAAAAATAAGTGTTGAGTCATTATAATAATAATAATAATATTTTCAGAGTTTATTTCAATTTTAACATTTAAAAAAGTATTTCGATAAAGATAAATTTTTTTTTGGATTAATTACATCTACGATTCTTAAACTTTATCTTTATTCCACTAAAATTCTTAAATCTCATTTTGTAAAAATAAAATTTTTAAACTTTTAATTTCATCCTAATAAAATTTTGGAGACCATTTTTTAACAATTAAATAATGACATGATAGTCATGTGGCAAAAAAAATTTTAAAAAAAAAAACTTAATTTTCACTTGCACAATAAATTTAATAGAAAAGAGTATAATGGGCCAATTTCCTCTAAAGATAAAAGCCAAATCCTACATCCCCTTCAATCAATCTCTTATTTCTTTAGCTATTTTATTTTTATATTTAATTTCACAGCTCAATCTAAAATTATAAATAGTTTCATTAATATTTAATTTTATATTATAAATTAAAATATATTATTAGTGAAAATTAAATTTATTTTTTTAATTTTTTTATCATGTGATTAAATATAATTGTTATATTATTCTACAATAATAAGAAGACAATCTCATCTTAGAGATTTTATCAGAATAAAATAAAAAATTTAAATATTTTATATTTACAAAATAAAGTTTAAGTATTTTAGCAAAAGTTCGAGCACGACACGCGTAGTTAACCCAGAAATTTTGTGGACGAATCGTATTTTTAAAAGTGAACTTTTCTTAAGGGTAATTATGTTGAAACCTAGCTCCAACAATGATGGTTCGGGTCTTCCGACTTAAACAGAGAGATCCGCCCGTGGATTACAGCGGACCCCTAGAGACCCAGCAGTAATATTAATAAGTGTATGTTGCCGTATAGAGACCCAAAGACCCCTAACCCAATTATGACGGTACGGATCTTACGACTTGATCAAAGAGATCCACCCGTGGATTGCACCGGACCCGTAAGGAGACCCCAACGGCAACAAGTGTACGCGAGTATCGCAATCGCATAATGCGAGTACAGCATCCATTTCTCTTGCCCTAACTTCCACCCGCAAAATCAGAACGGTCTATACTCGCCCCCAGGTTATGGCGCTTACGATCAGTCTTTGTAATAATCTCGTTTCCTCTCTCTCACTGCTATAGTTCCAATTCCAGTTTCAATATCAACCACACTCAATTTTTTCTTTTTCCTGTTTTATGAGCTCTGTTCACATTTTTAATTGATTATGGATTTTTTAAAGTTTTGTTCTTTAAAGTTTAAATTTTCTGGGTTTATTTTTTCTTGAGGTTCTGTGTACTTAACCCACTTACACATATTTATTTGTTTGTTTGTATTAGATTCTCAAATTCTAATTGGTATGTGTATTCTTTATTTAGCAAATAATAATTATTGTGAAGTGGGTATTTGGCATTTTTTAAGGCTCTTTTTCTGTTATGGTAAAGTCATTGTTACACTTACGCAGGATTTTTTGTTTGAAATTTTGATGTGAGCTTTATCCTATTATCTTCCGTTGTTTTAATTAATCTCATGAACTGGGATATTTTTTTATTTTTGGCTTTTTAATTTTCTTCTGTTCCCTAGACAGACACTGCACTACTATATTGTTGTTCTGTTTTCTGTGTGTACCAATTTAGATTATCTGTACTCTTATCACTGAAAATTATCCCAATCTGATGTTGGCTGCCATGCTGTCATACTAATGTATTTTTCTTGTTTATTTTAATTAAAGTCACTGAAGATGAATCAGAATGAGTAGTTACTTTACGGGGTTGTACCGTGCATGGAGATTAATTTTCCATTAAAGAGTTATGTAGTGAAGGAAAAAGTAAAACCATTGGCACTTGGCATTGCTTATTCTGATGCAAACTCTCATTTATAATTTAAATTTATTTTATGAAGATTACCTGGGACAGTACCATTGTCTTCCTAGTTTTGTATTAAGTTTGCCATGTTCAAGTTTGTTTTTACAACAGTTTCGTTAATAGCCAATGTAGCTTCTTTTAAATAATCTTGTTATTTTCTTTTCATAGTCTATTAGTTAATAATTCTTGCATTGTTTTTTTTTTTCTGTTGAATAGATGCTCAAATATTGTTCTTTTCTGATGAATAGATGCTCAAATATGGGAATGTCTGTTTAATTATCAAAACAAATTCCAGTCCATAATTGCCTGGAATTTTTTTTCTTGATGGCATTGGGGCTAGATGGAGGTGCAGTGTTTGGGGGTATGATGTTAGGTTTTTCTTGAATCTATAGGTCAAGAATGGGTGGGTAGTCTTTTCTCAGACTCATGAAAATCCCTGGTTAGGCATTACACTGTATGGTTGTGGGATTGTATATGTCTTGAGATTTGTTTAACAAATTTAGAGTGGGAAAATTTTTCATCTGGCCCTGTTCTGTTGTAGATTATGTATTTCTAATTGGTTTTAGCTTGGATAATTCATTGTGAATGAGATTTGTCTTGTCATGATATATTCTCACTTGATTTAGCCTGTAATACAAGGAGAAATAATTTTTCTTAAGAGAAAAATATAGGGCTGCCTGGTGTAATAACAAAACATCGGCCAATGAAGCACAAGATTCAGTGTTTTGAGTCTTCAGAACAGCTACTTCGTGCAAAAATGCTAAATGGGAAGTTACTTCTTACAAATTCACATTTAAGAATATTATAACTGGGTCAAGGCCTTGAATTTATAGAAGGCATCAATCATACATTCAGAATTCGTCAGTGGTGTCAAGTGTAGGTGTCAAACTGAGTGACATTTAACACTTGCATGCCTATATATAGCACATTATTGCAAGTTTAGTGATTCATTTTTAGTGGGCTTCTTTGGCTTTGTGTAGTTTAGAATGGCTTCATTGTTCGGGCTATCAAATACTTCTTGTACCCTCTATCAATTCTTGCTGGAATTTCTAGATTCATTATTGTATTTTCTGGCTTGGTGATATATAAGTAAGTTGAATATGTAAATGTGGCCTTTATATATTAAAGCCTATGCCATACCTGTTTGCAATATTCAGTTGACCAAAGCACAAGAGTTGGTGAATCTTGAAATCATATTTGTGATGGAAGGCTATGACTGCTATGACAGAGGAGCCAGCCACTGAACGCTTCTGTTTATTGTTTTTCATTTTTTCAGATTAAATAGCCTTAGTTTTTTATGATAACTGGCTTGACTCTTTCCGATGGATTCACTTGGGAGGACGATCATCATGCTAAATGTCATCAAACGCCAATTATTACTCTGTATGCTTGCACACTTGTGGCCCCATATATAATGCTTACAGTTTTTGTGGGCTGTTTTTTCTCCAACAACTTGTTTTTTACTGTTAATATGTTGTTTACTGCTGATATCACTTGATGAAGTAATTCTACAATGTTATATATAATGGTAAATTTTCTGTCTCATTTATTTACAAATTGAACGAATAATTTTTTCCTTGTCTTCATGTTGATGCTTTTTGATTTATTTATAATACTTTGGAATTTGATGATTCAATAGTCTGAACCATTTGGATGGGCCTAGCTTTACTAAAATTTAATCTTTAATTGGTGTATGTGCAATGTGTGATGTCTTTCAGGTATATGTGCAGTAAGGCTAGTTTAGAAAATCAATCTTCTCCATGGGTATAGATCTTGAAAAGCCTTCAGGAGAATATCATAAAGAGGACAGCAGGCCAAATGTAAATGCAAATATGGTGGGTGGTGGTGAGGGAGGGCATGATGGAAACAGAGTTATTGTGGATTGCCATAACATTGCTGGGAAAGATAAGGACAGTGGACCAACTGCTAGTGGACGACATTTTGATGGTACAAACAAAATTTGTACTGGAGATGGAATAAATTTGAATGCTGTAAAAAATTTAGAGCCCCATGATGGAATGGAATTTGAATCAAAGGAGGAAGCTTTTACATTCTATAAAGAGTATGCTAAGTCTGTGGGATTTACCACCATAACAAAAGCCAGCCGTAGATCAAGGATATCTGGAAAATTTATTGATGCCAAATTTGTGTGTACTAGATATGGAACGAGGCAAGAAGCTAGTGCAACTGAAATGCCACATCCTGTTATAGATGCTGACGGTGCAACAATCATTCCTGTCAAAACAAAACGAGGTAGAATAAATAGATCCTGGCCGAAAACAGATTGCAAAGCTTCTATGCACGTAAAGAGAAGGCAGCAAGATGGGAGATGGGTTGTTGGTTGTTTCGTGAAGGAGCACAACCATGAAATTTTTCCAGACCAGGCATACTACTTGCGAGGTCATAGGAATTTAGATCTTGGTAACAACAATGTTGATGCTCTGCATGCTATAAGGGCAAGAACCAAAAAGGTGTATGTATCAATGTCTAGACAATCAGGAGGATATAAGAAACATGAGATTCAGAAGAATACTGCTACAAACCAATCAGGCAGCACAAGACAGTTGGCTTTAGAACAGGGAGATGCTCAAGTTTTGCTTGACCATTTTACATTTATGCAGGATCAGAATCCCAACTTTTTTTATGCAGTGGATCTGAATGAAGAACAGCGATTGAGAAATGTTTTTTGGGTTGATGCTAAAGCTAGGCTTGATTACAGTTATTTTGGTGATGTGATATTTTTTGACACCACATATGTTAAGAATGAATATAGACTACCATTTGCTCCCTTCATTGGTGTAAACCATCATTTCCAGTCTCTGTTGCTTGGATGTGCATTGGTTGCCGATGGGACTAAATCAACATATGTTTGGCTAATGCGGGCATGGCTTAAAGCAATGGGAGGACATGCTCCAGGAGTGATACTTACTGACCAAGACCAATCCCTGCGAGAAGCCATTGCTGAGGTCTTTCCTCACTCGCATCATGGTTTTTGCTTGTGGCATATGTTGAGCAAAATTCCTGAGAAGCTCAGTTATGTGATGAGGCAGCATGAAAATTTCATGACTAAATTTAATAAATGTATCTTTAAATCTGCGACCAGTGAACAGTATGAGAAGAGATGGTGGAAAATGGTTGAGAGATTCAATTTAAGAAATGATGTATGGTTTCAATCATTGTATGATGATCGCCAAAGATGGATACCATTGTACTTGAGAGACACATTTTTGGCAGGGATGTCTACAACTCAACGGTCAGAAAGTATAAGCTCTTTCTTTGATAAACACTTGCAAAGAAAGACCACATTGAAAGAGTTCTTAGAACAACATAAATCAATTCTTCTCGAAAAATTTGAAGAGGAAGCTAAAGCAGACTTTGAAACTTGGCATAAACAACCAGGATTGAAATCCCCATCGCCCTTTGGGAAACAAATGGCTACATTGTACACACACGTGATATTTAAGAAATTCCAGGTTGAGGTTTTAGGAGTAGTTGCATGTCATCCTAGACAGGAAAGTGATGATGGAGAAATCAAAACTTTCAAGGTTCAAGATTTCGAAGAAAATCAAGATTTCGTTGTAGTGTTGAATGAAATAACATCTTATTTTTCTTGCTCATGCCATCTTTTTGAGTTCATTGGTTTCCTTTGTAGACATGTGTTGATTGTTATGCAAATGTCTGGGTTGCACAGCATTCCATCTCAATATATATTGAAACGATGGACAAAGGATGCAAAGAGTAGAGAAGCTAAGAGGGAGCATTCAGATAAGGTCGAGTCCAGAGTTGAACGTTACAACAATCTATGTGGACGGGCCTTCAAATTAGGTGATGAAGGTTCTTTCTCTCAAGAGAGTTATAATGTTGCATTCAGTGCATTGGAAGAAGCTTTGAGAAAATGTGAGAATGTGAACACTTCAATTCAGTGTGCAATAGAGCCAAGCTCACCATCTTCTAACAGGCCTCTTGACCATGAAGAAGCGAATCAAACCAATGGTGCATCCAAGGAAAATAGAAATCAAACCAGTGGTGCATCCAAGGCAAATAAAAAGGATGATATTTCCAGAAATAGACAGGTTAGCATGGTTTTTAGATTGTATTCACTTTCCTGCAAAATTATTATATATGTTTGTTTATATAAGCAGGTCTTTTGAATATATCATTTAGGTGCATTCTGAGCCTGAGGTCATGACCATTGGGATGCATGAAAGCTGGCAACAATTGGTTAGTAATGTTGTATACCTCCTCATTTTCACAGTATCTAAATAACTGCAGGTACACAATATTCTAAAGGAATTTCTTGAAGTTGGTCTTTTTTTTACATGTTATAGGGACACTCAAGTTTACGAGAATCAGCCCGTAACTGTTCTTACGGAATGCAAGATAGTATGCAAGGGATGGTATGATGTAGTCTACCAGCAAATATTCTTGTTTCTTATTTACTGTTGTGTTGTTACTTGAAGGATGATTGTTCCTGGAACCTTGAAGTTAATGAACAGTTCATTGCAGGAGCAGCTAAACTCAAGGGCTCCAAACCTAGATGGATACTTAGGCCCTCAACAAATTGTGCAGGGAATGGTATGTAATCTTTTCAGCAACAAAATGTGGAGTTACTCATTGGATTTCTGTAAGAGTCCTTATAACTTAACCTGAGGCTTATCAAAGAATTATCTAACTATTGACACTTCGGTTTTCTTCTAGGGACAGTTAAACACCATAGCTTCTAGCCGTGATGATTATTATAACAATCAACATAGCATGCAAAGGCTGGTAATGCTTATCAAAATTTGAGATGAGTAGATATTGGTAATTGTTGCTTCTTTAGGTTCACAACTCATCCTGCTTTGATTCCTCATATAGGGACAATTCAATCGCCCCAATTCTTGAATCTCATTACATGACCCAACAAAGGATACAGGGGCTGGTAATGCCCTTTTGCTGTGTTTTTCTGAAGAAATTTATTTTATACGGGCAATGATGTGGGGTCTTGGTCATGTTTAAGACAACTTTTTGAGACAACTTTTTTCTCATCTACTACTTCATACATAATATTTTTTTGTCACTTTATTTGAGAATTCTGTCTATAATACTGGAGCCAATGTGAGGTCGTTATACATTATAACCTATCTGTGCTTGTAGGGGCAGTTACATTGCGGATCACAGACTATTCCCAATTGTTTTGACATTCAGCGTGGTCTACAAAAAATGGTATTTAGATCATTACTTGGGATTGTGTAAATGCTTCCAACAGTTGCTTACATCATATTTTCCAGGATCAATCTAATGCAGAACCCTCTCAGTTGCATGGTGTGGCATCAAAGCATTTGCATCCCAAACATCTCTGACGTTAGCTGTGTAGTTCATCATAGGTGATTTATCTAATTTTCTCCCTTTTCATTGACAAAAGTTCCCAACAAACATTTGAATGATTATGGGGCTAAGAGAAAAACTAACTATTTGAAAAGTTTGATACGTTTCATTGATGCTCAAAAGTCAAAAACTTGGATTTTTCTTTTGCATGTTTTTACTGTAGTTTTTGGTAGAATACATTTTTGTGGAGGGACATCTAAAAAATGTATCTGTTGAGCATAAATGTTGAATTCTGAACATAACAAAATGCTTCATGGCGTGTTTGGCTATCTTGCAGGTGGCAATGTAGTTATATATATATATATATATATATATATATATATATATATATATTGCAGAGGATCAACCAAGACTTGAAGTACATGGAATTTTTTTCTTTTCTGGAATTAGTTATGGACTGATCACTTGCTGCCTTTGTGCAGCTTGGTATAGAATTAGAATCACAAACATGTCTGCAACTTGCTTTTTTTTTTTTAACTTTTCTTTAGGTTAGAGCTATTTTGTAAATCTTTTATGTACTATTTAGCAATTTAATTGCAGAGGTGTACTATGCTGAACTTGAACATTTTATCCTGTATATATAATACTACTGTATAATTACTCTGTCCATATCCTTATTGTTCATGAGAGACTTATCGACTTAAATATACTTAAATAATATTGCCAACTACATAATAAGGAATAGTACTTGAAAACATCTAAATGAAATGTTCTTTTTTTTAAACTTAAATATACTTAAATAATATTGCCAACTACATTATAAGGAATAGTGCTTAAAAATCTAAATGAAATATTTTTTTTAAAGGATGCTAAATGAAATATTAAGGTTATAAAAACTAGAAAATTGAAAGCTAAATAAAATTAACAATTATCCTTAACAATTACAAAAATAAATGCAACAGTTTTTATTCAGTTGTCACTGTCCTCATTATCTATATTAAGAGTATGCAAAGGAAAAAAAAATAAGAATAATGATTACAAATAAATTTAACATGCTTTATCTATTTAGAAAAAATGCTTTTAGCATGATTTTTGTTGCTTAGAGAAACTTTTTTAAATTACAAAACAAATTACTTTTGTTCACCTGAAAAAAGATTACTATTATTTTTTCGCTATATAGAGTAAATATTAATAATGTGACAAATATGGGATACTGGATCTGTTAAAAATCTTATTTACATTTAATAAGGAAAAAACTATCAATTAAATTATTTCAATTTAACATCAAATTATTTAGTACATCTTATAAAAAACTAAACTTAGAATACTTAGTCTAAGTTTAGTAGGACATATCTTGGATGAGATATTGAACAATTATATATTTTATTTGATATAAATCACTTGTTTGAGACAATAGAAAAATAAAATAAAATAAAATTTATCATCAATTATAATATTAATTTTGAGAATTTCCGAAATCTTATATAGGAGATAAATCAAAAAAAAAAATCCTCCTTAAGGGATGAAAGATCTTATAAAATATATCTTTTTGTTAAAAAAAATATCATTCAAATTTATGTTCAAATGAAATTGTGTAAAATGCATACCAATCAAATTCCAGATTTGCCATTAAGAAAGTAACCCTACAGCAGTATTACTTCATGCTAACTTTATGTTATGGGCTATTAGCACTACATCTCAAATAATTCAGAAAATTATACTCTTCACCATTTTTTATGAGATTTTTTTTTATATTTTATTAGCAGTATTTTAATTATTTTATAAAAATATATAATAAATTCAAAATAAACATATAATAAACTTATAAAAATTATCATATGTATAATAAACTCATAATAAATTATATAAATACAATAAATTGGTAAACTAATCATAAATTCTTATAAATTTAAATATATTTTAAAATTTTGATAAATTTATTTTTTTTATTTTTGTTGGTATTTTTGTCAAAAATCTCAAATAATGTGTAGAAAAAAAATCCAAAAAAAATTCTATATTATATGATTGGATTTATGATTTAAACAAAATCCATTTTTTGGATTAATTTAATCTTTAAATTTCAAATTCAAATGAAATTCATATACATTAAAATATATGTTCTTTCAAATATAATTCACATTAATCAACTTTTATTTCACATTAATTTAATATTTTTAAATTCAAACTTTTAAATTAAATTCAAAATCTAAACACAATGTATAGGGAGAGTGATCATCTTAAAACCAAAGTACGTGGAGTTAGATATGTTGGACCTAAATAATTGGAAAACAAATTATTATGCCGTTGTACCTTGAAACATGCGTCAAATAGAAAAATAAGATAAAATAACCATTAAAGGGTCAAATCTATGATATGACGCGGGTCATTCAATGCCTAGTCAATGATTATATCTATTGAGTTAAGACTTGAAAATCTCCCATTGAATTAAAGATTTATTGTCCTCAGACAATATGAATATGAAAAATCTGTAAGAAGATATAGTGATAAATAAATGATATAGATTATCCTTTAACACAATATAATTGATTTTGCATTGAATGAGATATCAACCTTATTTATATAGCATTTATCTATTTGGTCCAATACTCTTAAAATTCGTATAATTTCATATGGTATCAAAGCCGAAAACTTTAATGAGTATCTCTCAAAGTCCTATCAGTACTGATCATACCTTCTCCATTAAGCTTACAAGCAAGGATTATCTTGTTTGGAATACTCTATTTATACCCCTTTTAAATTATCAAAACCTTATGGATTTCAGTGATGGCTCAAAATCATTACCTTTCAAAACCTTGATCCCAACAAAACAAATGAAAGTACCCCAAATCCAGCCTACCAATCATGGTTTCAAAAAGTCCAAATGCTTCTTAGCTGGCTTTTATCTTCTTTATTTGAAAAAGGTCTTTCCATATGTCATTAGCATGATATCTTTTCTTGATGTTTGGAATGCCTTAGCCAATACCTTTGGCTCTATTTCCTAAAATCGCCAACTTCGGCTCCACATTGAATTACAGGAGCATAAAAAGACCTAATGGTCTCTCAATACTTGCAAAATGCTAAAGCACTTATAGATGAACTAGCCTCTACTGGTTGTACCTTGACCACTCTATAATTTAGTGCTATTATTTATCAAAATATTGGCAGTGAATATCATAGAAACATTATTGCCTTAAATCTCAAATCCAAACCTATTTTCTTCAATGAGCTCCATAACCATCTAATAGCCCATGAAATACTAATCAAAAGCCATAATGAAATTCCAGTTGCAAATTCCTCTCAGAGAAGTACTTCTCAAAATCAGCCGAATATGTCCTCATTAATGTTCGCACAACCAATAGCAATATGGCAATTCAAACAATTTTCATTCACATAAAACTTATGGACTATGCCAAATCTGCTATCTCTATAACCATACTACAAATTGTTGTCATCGCAAGTATGAGCCCTCTCAATATAAATATTATCCAGCTCAAGCTAATCTAGATCAATTATGACAACGGTTGGCTTCAACCTCTCACCCTCAACAATGGATGGTTGATTCTGGCACTAACTGTCATGTTACACCTGACCTAGTCTCTCTCCATATAGCTGAACCCTATAATGGTAATGATCAAATTCAGGATGGTAATGGCCAAAGCTTAGAAATTTCCAATACTGGTAACAACTAACTTTCCTTTCCCTCTACTTCATTTGATCTCAAAAATATTCTTCATGTCCCTTTTTATTTTACAAATTCTCTTATTTGTTCATAAATTCTGTGTTGACAATAATGTGCTTTTCGAATTTTGGCCATCTTGTTTCTTTAGGAAGGATTAAGTAATCAGGAGAACATTAATTTGGGGATGGAATAAAGACAACTTACACCTCATGCCACAATTGCATGTAAGACGGCCAACATGACAATATTATCATTTGAAGAATGGAATAACAAGTTAGGACATCCTCATTCTCAAGTTCTAAATAAGATTCTCAAAGACAATAAGATTGAGTCTTCTACAAAGTCTCTAGAGTCTAGGTGTACGACATGTGCTATGGGAAAAATGTCAAAATTGTGCTTACAATCTTTTCAACATCATAATACAATGCCTTTAGATTTAGTATTTTCTGATGTACGGGGACCATCCCCCAATATCAAATTTGGGTTTTCGGCATTTCTTGATTTTTATAGATGATTTTACCAAGTTCACCTAGATTTACTTTCTTAAAAGCAAAAGTGAGGTTGCTTCATGTTGTATCAACTTTTAAAATCTTGTTGAAAATCCAGTCAATTCTAAAATTAAAGCTTTTCAGTTTGACTCTGATGGTGAGTTTATGGGTTAGATATGTAAAATTTTAATTTTTGAATGAGGTTTCAATAATTGTTAATATGGTTTATTATGAGGTTAATTTGATGTATATGTAATGATTTTAAGGTTGGTTGGTAGAAAAGATTGGATTTTATAGTAGTTTGGATAAAGTAGTGAGTAAATTACGGTTTTGGTGGAATTTAGGGAAGAATAGGTATAATTAAATGGCTTGGAATATGTTGCTGATAGATTATTTCTACTTATAATTTGATTTGGGATTGAGTAAAGTGAATTTGTAAAATCAAAATGAAGAAGGGCATTTAGAGAAAAGAAGGTTATAGAGTGAGATTTGCCTTGGTTTTGTCAAATTTAGAGGTTAGTACGTATTTCAATAATTATTGTTTTAATTATATTGGTTTTGGCATAACACATTGTGAGATGATCAATGTGTTATGTTACTTTAAAAGTGACTTCATTTGTGATGTGCATGGTTTAAAGTAGAAATGTATGAAATGCATAACATATAAAATGTTAAGCCATTGTAGAATGACTAAAGATAATATCATGTTTAAATTGTGAAAACTATATATTATGTATTAAAAATGAGGAAGTAGACCATATTGTGAATATGGCTAAAATATATGTTGTTATAAGATTGAAAATTATGTAAAAGATATAAACAACGTAATGAGAATGAGAAAAATTGAGTACATGCATGTGTGAATGTATAATGTTTGGATATGTTTGCAAAATGACATAATGTGGTATGTGATGTAATCATGAGTAAGGTGATCAATAGAAATATGTGAAAAATATATAGAAATATGAAAAGTATAGAAATGGTGGAATAGACAAGGATAATAGTGATGAGAAAGAGAAAAAGGGAATAAAAACATTATAATGTGACATAATGTGATGTATGTTTGTTGCTATGCACAATTACTGATTTTAGAAAGTTGATATTTGTGTTAATGAGATTAACCTGAGCATATTTGGGTCATGAGATTGAGCTTGAGAACAGACTTGAGCATAGTTGGGTCTTATATATGATGTATGCTGAAATGAACCAAGTCAATTGTTCTAAAACTTGATAATTGTATAGAGAATTATTGGGCCAATGTGTGCTATTGTGTTAAGTATATGATAATTATTTAATGATGTGTGTGTGTGGATGTGATGTGTGTGTGTTGGATTCTGTAGTAATAAAAGATATTGTATAAGTATTGCAAAATTACATTATGAGAAAAGTATTTATATATATAAAGTTTTTAAATATGTGCTACTAAGCTCTCCGGCTTAGCGCGGTAATGTATATTGTGCAGGTATTAAAAGTTTATATCAGAGAAATCCAGATAGAATCAAGCAGGACTCGACTTTGTGATTGATTGTGAAGCTAGAGTTTGCCATGAGACCAAACAATTGTATTGCATTTTATGTATAAGTTTGATTTGAATGCACACTAGTTTTGTATAACATAATTACCAAATGTAATTGTGTTTGGAACAAAGGATGTGATGTATAGTTTTGTGTATGTATAACAAAAAATGTACATTATTTATATTTATTCAATATTTGATTATGTAAGGTAAAATGGTGGATTTTGGATAAACTATATTTTGGGAGTGTATCTTGTTTTATAGGTTGAGTAAATTATATGCTTGGGATTTATTAAAAATACAGATAAAACTCTGGTGAAATTTTTTCTAGAGAATTTCCTATATATAATTATTGAAGTATTGAGTATATGCAAATTTATTTATTAAACTTACCATTTTACAAATATATTTACTCTTGGGATCATATATAAGAATTTTTTTACTGTATTTTTATTTTATGTATCAAAGAAAAGTGTCTTTACAGTAAAAAACTGTAGCACTATTATATTATGTATATGTATTGTATGTATACGAGGTATATATATTATACCAATATAGAGTATAAGGATATTCCAATGCTTCTAAAAGATGGTTGAATGTGAGAATGAAATTTTCTAATGTAATAGGCTATCAAAGCTAACTCTTCATTTTTTTAGCAATTCGGAGTTAACTGTTTTTTAGCTCATTTTTTTAACGATTCGAAGCTAACTATTCTTTAACGTTCATTGTTCCTAAATCTTTGATTGGAAATTTGACTAATCTAGGTTGGCGCTTAGAAAACTTTTACACTGAAGTTGATTTGAGATTTCACTTTGACAAATAAATTTTCGGAACCTAACACTTAAACAGTTCAAGAGATTCTAATGTTTATAGATGAACAAATGACCCAAATCAACTAGCCCAGACCGCCATTCCGACCAATCTAACTAAATATGTTGGTTTAAACCGATTGAGTTGTTCAGCTTTGATTTTATATATTTGTTAGTTAAAACCAAACGAATCCGAGAAAATCGACCGAACTCGATCGAATCTGACCAATAGTAATTGATTTTGAAGGATAAAATTTTTAACCCGACCACTTAAAAGCTGACCAACCAAATTGATATTCATCCTTATAATGTTTCATGTTTCTCAAGACTTACATAAAACAGTTATAAACAATATGAGAGTTTAAGTTTAATATCTATTTTCAAAAAAAAAAAAATAATAGCTATAAAAATAGAAAAATGAACATAAAAGAATATGAGAGTAAACACAAAGTATTCTAAAACATAGTAAGAAAGATTTTTAGATTTCAAAGGTTAATATTGACTTAGAATATTAAATTAGAATAAGACATATTTGAAAGTTAGAGTTCGTAATATATTAATATTTACAAGTTAAAATGAGAGTTTAAGTTTAATATCTATTTTCAAAAAAAAAAATAATAGCTATAAAAATAGAAAAATGAACATAAAAGAATATGAGAGTAAACACAAAGTATTCTAAAACATAGTAAGAAAGATTTTTAGATTTCAAAGGTTAATATTGACTTAGAATATTAAATTAGAATAAGACATATTTGAAAGTTAGAGTTCGCAATATATTAATATTTACAAGTTGTTAGACATACTAAGTTTGATATATATATATATATATATATATATATATATATAAGAAAATCCATAGAGAAGCAATTGTGTAGAGTTAGGGGGAGAGAAGATTGGAATTAATATTTATTGTCTAAGTCATTATCATTAAATTATTTCTTGAAGTGCCCAAAATAAAATTGATATTATAGCCTAGTTAACAATAAAAAAATAAAATTATTTATAAAAAGGCATTAAATTCTGAATTTTTCTAACAACAATCTCCACAACCCAAAAGCATTCTAAAGAAAATATATAAATTTTGAATATGAAATGAATTGATGAATTCTAACATATAATTTGCTTAGGCGGATTCAAGTAGTGAAAATGAGTAAATAAAAAAAAGAGGAAATGAATCATTAATAGTTTAATCTTAGAATCCCATTAATAGGATTGAATGTATATTAATAATATATAATAAAGAAATCAAGGCTTGTGAAGGTATCTTCCAGCAAGCAAAGCAGCCTCCATGACTATGGAAATAACTTCAATAACCTCATCAACTTGGCATTTGTTTCCTTTGAAGGAATGTCTTCCTGTGTTTTTGAAATTTGTCATGCACTTCAGGAAGTTTTGGCTGCACTCTTGGCTTAGATAGTCATCTGCATTACCACCAATTTTTTTTTATATATATATATTTTTTATGAATTTTAATCTTCATATGCACCGACTTAGAATATAATAGATTCAAAATTAGTATAATATTATACAATATATTAAATGCCAAAAGAAAAAATTAGTATCCCCGCGTGATTAAGACACAACAATGTTTTTAGCTGTCTGTCCCCACTCCAAATTATATGTATATATATATTTATAGTAATCCCAAAATTATATGAATATACAATTTTTTTTTTTAATTTTAAAATGATATTAGGTACAAATTATTACATATTTTTATTTAGTAGTGAAATAGTATTATCGACAAACTATCACGAGTAATAAGGTGATATTTAAGACAAACAAAATAAAATTTTTATACATTTTATTAAATTTATTTTCTAATTTGGTTACTGAGATTAAATAAAAATTCGTAAATGAGCAATAATTCTAGTCTGTAATTTGAACTTAAACATTCAACCTTAAACAATAGGAGTGGAATAAACTCTGTAAATTTATATCTTTAATTATCTATAAATTAGGACTTTTTACCTAATCAATACAAAGGCCTTGAATCCACTCTTTGATAACTTGTATGAAAACAACGACAGAGTTATTAACTATAAACTATAATAATAATTACAAAAAAATCATACAAGTAATTATGAAGCTATCAATGATTGAATATTTTAAAAATTAGTTCTATTTTTATTTTTTTTTATTTTAGTATCATAGAAAATAAGTTGAATTGGGATATGTATCCAAATTGAATATGCGCTTACCTTATAATATATTCAAATTGAATATATACTTTCTGGTGAAAAAAAATAATTTAATTTCCTTTTTTGTCAAAAAAATATATATAATTTAATAAAATATTACATTATAATTTAAATAATCAGACAATTACTAAACTGCTTACCCAACAGCTGAAAAGTTAAACATTTTTGGAAGAATTATACAAAAATTAAACTATATAATAATGACAAATCAGTAAAAATTAAATTAAAAAAATGGTAAGAAATTAATTATATAAAACGGAAGGAGTGGAACTTACTGTTCTTGGCTTGGACATAGGCATCATGTTTCATACAACAAGCATCAAGACCATCACAAGGTTTTTCCCCCGGACATCCACTGTACAGCAGCCCACAGTACTTGGCATATCTCAGAAATGGAGGAACTGTACAAATCAAGAACATTAAATCAAAACCCATTAATCAAAACCCGCAAAAAAGATCAGTAGAAACTCACCAGAACAAAACTCATACTCACATTTCCTACTGCATTCTTTGCCCTGAAAAGGAGAATGGAAATTGCAAAATCTAATTAATTAAGAAAATAAAAAGAAGAAGGATTAAGGGCAGTGAAACAGACCACAGAAATGGAGGCATCAATTTTTTGAACACCGATGTTAAGGGCATGGATAGGAACAGAGAAGAAGAAGAAGAGAGAAAGAAGATAAGCTAGTAATTTCAGTGAATGGCTTATATTCACCATTGTTCAGAAATTGAAGATTGTGAAGCTTTGGTTTTGCCTAAAATGCTATGATTATATGCCTCTGTAATCAGAGAAAAACTTAGGATTTGGTAAGGAAGAAAGGAGGTTGAGGTTTGTCTTCTAATGTCTCGTGAAGGGTTTTTGGAGTTTAGTTCACTCTTGCTCTTCAATCACACTTGCTTCCTAAATTAAAATATAAACAAACTTTTTTTATCAAAAAAAAAAATATATTTCCTCCGCTTTCGAATTAACTGTTACACTTTTTTATTTATAAAAAATAAAAAAATAATTATTTTAAATTAAAACATATAATTTGAGTCAAATATAATTAACTAGGTAAGCTAATTATAATTTGAGTCAAATAAAAATTAAAAAAAAAGAATTTTATCTACCAATTTTGAATGGTATATATATATATATATACATATACACAAAATCTCTCTAAATATTATGAGTTATATAACAATAGTTATTTTGCAGTAATTTTCATGGAATTAATAAAAAATCTTTATCACTATACTTAATAAATTTACTACTTCAGATAGCGTGAACTAACTACTCTTAAAATATAATTCATTATCTTTAAATATTAACTAAACTGTTATATAGTAATTATTATTATCCTATAACAAAAAAAAAAAATTTCATGTGCTCATAAATGTACTTAATTATTTGATTTTTCCTATAGAAGTGTTTTAAATTAGAATATATATATATATATATATATATATACACACACAAATAGATTGAATCCGTGAATAATATATATACTTTAACAAATTTTTTATTAAAAAAAAATTGTTGATGGATCTTTGAAAAATTTTTAATTTTAAATGTATAAAGGAAGTATGGGGATCAATCACCCATTATATTTGATTAATTTCAATTTCCTAATTTAGTGAGATGCAATTTAACTGATCTTAATGATGTTAGGAAAGAAGACATGTCAATATTAGTATTTTGAGTTGAAATATACTAGACCTAATTTAATTTATGCTTTTAAAAGTAACTGATATTAATAAGAGTTTATATATATATATTATATATATATTATTATTTTCATAACCAAAAATGAAAATTATCTTGAATTTATATTTTATCATTACTTCAATTGATGAAAACTTTTTATCGATATATATATATATATATTATATTTTTCATTATGGTATAGTAAATGAATCCAAATAAAAAAAATTATATATATATAATAATAATAATTTTATCAATTCATAACTTTTATAAACTTAATAAAATTATTACCGAGTAAGGAAATAAATCAAAGTGCAATGAATTGGCTATTATTATTGTTTATTGCAATGTTGAAGTTGCAAGTGACCTCCTAATCTTAATGGAAAAAGAAGTTTTTTGTGAAACAAAAAATATTAGGGGTTGTGGGGTCGAATTCTTGTTTAGAATGTCCTTTCCCACAAACTTGCCAATCAACTTGATTCCCTAAATTTTGATGGGAAGGATTATATTAACATTCTCAAGCAAAGATAAATCAAACAGTTTCTTGTTCATTACTTCTTTCTAATCAAATATTTTGTTCTCATGTCTCTGTGCTGTCCTTTCTGTCACCTATTTGCATCATTTTGGTGCTGTATATATAGATTTTGTTTTATTATATAATTTTTTTAATAAGAAAAAAATGAAATTGTTAAAATTTGTACGCATAATCTCTTATATTATATGAAAATATTTGACTATTAGTAACACATTATATGTTACTAATAGAAACATGTTCTGTATATTTATTGATTCACTTTAGAATCTAAATGAAAGTGAAAATAAATTTTTATAAGTCAAGTAAATCCTAACTTAAATTCCTTTATCAAGTAATTAAATAGATATATTAATTACATTAACAATTATAATTTAAAATATGTATTATTTCAATATAAATGAATACATATTAAAAGATAAATGAAAAAATTTATCGTGAAACATAAAAAAATGAAGTCTTATTTTACAAAGTGCATTTCATTCTTAATTTTAGAACAAAACAAGCGCGGGTTTATTTAATTTGTAATGTATTATGTCTCTTAAAGGCCTGTTAGTTTGCCTCATTGGTCTGGGACTTTGTTGACTCTTTTTGAGCCCTTGTGGTCTTATGCGCATAACCTCATTGCATCTTCATCTACCTTCCAGTTTGTAAGTGTCATTTTTGTCTTGTTGACTATAACATCCCTGCCTCAAGTACATGCGATTTGTACGACGTTAGCTAAATAAAACAAACCCTAATATTGAAAACCCTAAATTATAAAACTTGAAAATAAGTATCAAATAATTTAATTTAATTTTAATGATCTATTCCAAGCAATGAAAGCTCCCTGCATATTCATATTAGAGGTAGAATGAAGATTCATAGAAAATGAGATAGCCTAAGAAGTGATTGGAGAAGAGAAGTGTAAAATAAAGAAAAATGTGGGGACCTCATGGGACTTGAACCTAGACCACTGGGAGCCTAACATTGAGGCATGACTAATCACCTAAGAACTCTGTCAACTCATTACTTATTTGACTCGAGAGGAAAATTAAAAGAATAATGTGTTATTCTAATCACTTTCCACCAGATTAGTAAGAAAATTACCATTTCTCCTGCTTTCATTCTTCAATTATCTGCTTAAGTTCAAGAACTCTGTGAGGGAATAGTTGAAGAAGTTGTAGAAGAGAGATTTGATTTGGTCATTCTTACGATTATTGAAGTGAGTAGAGCCTTCCTTCCTCTTCTCCTATTATTCTACCATCTTTTTCTTCTCTATTCTTTTAATTCTCGATATTTAAAATATTTGTTATTTAATGAGAAAAAAAATTTTGAATACACCTGAAGAACTTGAGAAATTTGGAACCTGCATGTATGTTGTTTAGTAGAGATTGAAAAGAAGATAACCTAAGTATAAGGATAAATATTAAGGAAGGGTAAAATGATGAAAGATCAAAGCTAATTTGAAATTTGTGATATAATATGTAATCTCAAACATAGTCGCCATAAATCTTAATAATAACAAGAGCCTAGGCCTTGGTAATTATTGATAATGGGACAAATAAGAACAATTGATAATTTGATATAATAAAGCTTAGAATAGCTAATAGAACTCATTTAAAATTGAACCATGATAAAATGAGGCAACTAAAATGAATTGGGCTTGCAAAAATGAACCTAAGGATGTTACAAGAGAGTTAGAAATAAAAGAAGATAAAGAACTTACAACTAACAACCTGAAATATAAAAGAAAACACAAAGTGTTTTGTGAACTTCTCTTTCGCAATGGCAATGATGTGTGCGATCCTTATTGTATCCCTTAAATACCATTTTTGATCCTGGTAATGACTGCGAAACACCTTTTATGGTCAATCTAGTGACCACAAATGTGACCATGAGCTTCTTTATAACTTTTGGATTAACCTTCATTAATTTGTCTTAACCATTATACATGATGGCAACCGTAATCCTTGCCTCATAGTCAGCTTCGCAATTGCTGTTGAGACCTCGATCTCTACTAAACCTCAAATTCTATTACTAAATAATATAGTGATTATGCTTAGACCTCGAGCAACTGTGAGCCATATTATCTTAAGAATAGTAGTTTACATAGCTTTCAATTTGTCTTAAATAGTATGCATTCATTTGTGCATGGTGTTTATATAGGTTATGTAAGGGCTAGAGGCCTTAAAGAAAAAGGAGAAAGGCTTGTGAAGCATTTAAAGTGTAAAACTAGATATAAGTTAAGGAGCCAAGTATTAAGGTGATAGATAGTATTGCATTCCACATCTTCTTGGATTCTTAATGTTACCAGTAAGCTTGTTTGCCATCTATATGTTGTGAAATCTCATGATGCTATTGGATGATTATTCTTAATACTAAATCTATTTTTTACTTTCTTGATTGTTGAATTCCTTTACACTATCGAACATTAAAAGGATGGATGTTATCTTCTTGATTTCATCCTTTAGAATTGCCCATGTTATCTTATGTTTTGAAATTTCATTTTTGAACTTGTCCTCCATTACTTGTTTGTATTGTTCTTGAGATGTATCTTGGAGTTGGATGTGGTCATAAATTAAATTTCCATATACATCCAACATGACTCGTAATTGTTGATTATTAATTTCTCTTGAAATGTTCTTTGTATTAGGTGTGCATTCTAAACTTACTTTCACACCCAATGTGACTTTTGAGATGTTGTAGTTGATACCCTTGGACTTATGATATGATTATTGACATAAGCTCTTTCTTTGCTATGTGCTTATCCTTGATTCATTTAGGATAATGTGATTTGTTAATTCTGAGTTCAATGATCCTTGATCTCTGAACATGTTGATGTGTGTTATATATGTACATATGCTCACTATTGGGGCTAATCCATTGTTTGTTAAGGGAAGAAGTTACTATCTCGCTCTATACTTGCTAGCAATACTATTACACTATGAATTTTGAAACATGTAGTAAATACGGCATCCTTTTTGAATTCTACTAAGATTTTGTGATTCATTCTATATTTCGAATGATTATTGATCCTGGACACTTTATGTATCTTAACATTATTAATGATTGGAATACATATGACCCTTTTAAACTTCGCCCAAATGAATGTCATCTTATTTTACTAAATGGTTATTCATTGATTTGTTTATTTCTGCATATTGCTATCTTACTAAATTATTTATAGTGTAGTTTTGCAGGTCATAGACAAATCTATAGAAGCTCTATGGCATAATAGACAGATAGTGGTAGAGCAAATGGGAACAAAGAGTTGGAAGTGGAATCCAAAAAAAAAGTGGGAAAGTAGATCTCATTGGACTAATATTGTAAATGTGTATATGCATATGTTGATATTTGAAGGATACACGATAATAATGCTCATAGGTGTTGGTATTTTTGAATGGGGCTCACTAGGAAGCTTGCTATCCAATTAAGTGGATTGTTTAATCCATGTAAACTATTGATATAGAAAGATCCGAGGCATAACAAGTAGTGCTTCTACATGGTGCTTGGTGGCCTTAAGTCTTTTTCATCCCTACAACCATCAAATCTTTTGAACCAAAGTGTGAAATTGACTATGCTTGGACTGGATTTTTCACCTATCCTCTATCACACCCTACCTCTCTAGAGCTAGGACGAACTTAACCAAATATAACTTAAATATTTTATATTTCTCACACATAAATTACCATGAGCGTATAATATTTATATTATCATTTTTATATCACTAAATACATTCAACATAAGCTGAAAGCTATGTGTATAAAATATTTATATCATAATTATCCAGATCTAATACTATTATGTAAATACTTTATACTCCATTAAATTTATGTAATTAATCCACACAAATCAAACTATACAAACTGTATTATTGGCCCAACCTCTTCCATAAGCAGATGGAGTGGAGAGAACAAAGATTTTACTGAGTTACTGTCTAACAGTATCTGAAAATGTTAACATGAATGGGTTGAGTACAACTACTCAGTGAGAAGATTCAACTGTATTATATAACAAAGTGGGAACAAACAAGTTTTTCATATATATTTACTAAGAAAAATTCATACAGTTGCATAATAACTTTCTTTCTTAACCAAACATAATTTCATAATATTATTCATAAAAGTTAACATATAACTTCATACACTCAAGTAAATTTATATTTCCTAGCAATCTAAGAGTAAAACATGATATCTTGAATGCAATGATGACATGAAAGCACAAGAGTAAATAATCATGGTCATACACATGTGCAGAGCTGCCCCTAAAGTGTGACCACCTGATATACGCCCCAAATGTTATATGTATATGAAGTGTTGTCCCAAAGACAATATCATATCATAATCCGTCAATTCATTTAACACCCTGTCATCACAAGTATCTCTATTAGAAAATATATTATGAGTGTATTCAAAGTATTTATTCAACTGTATCAATAAATAATCATCATACCATAATTCAAGCATTAACATACCATTATTTGTTCACATTTTAAATGTATAAAAATTATTTCTTTCAAATGCATCATAAACTGAATTTCATCATAAAATAAATTTTAATAAATCATATATATATATAATTTAATAAAATATCAATGTTATATAATTATTCACTCACTTTAATCAACAACTCAACTTATCTAGTCAACTTAATCACCTCTATATTCTACGATTACAATTGGATTCATACCTAAAGTAATATAAGAATATTCATTAACTAAGAAATATTCTAAAATTGTCAAGCTACTTTGAGATGCATGGCATTAGAAACGTGCATATGAACGATTCCTATATTTTAACAAAGATTTCGGCATACATTGAATATTTTCCTAAATAATATGATTATTTAGTCCCTTTTCATTAAGAAGAATATTTTTTTAACATAATCCGAACAAATTCGAAGATTAATTTTTTTGCTTATCTTTTTAAATAAAGACAATATTATTTGTTTTAAATTTTCTCATTTTATCACAATAAATTTCAATAGTGGTAATAAATAAATATAATGCTAATAATAATAATTATACTTCTTATATTTATCATGTCATTTAAAAATTAATTAACTCAATTTAATTAATAAATAATAATCCTCAAGTTAATAATTTAATAGTAGTAGTAAAGATAACTTAATTAATGGACTACTAATTTATTTTTTTTTCAATTAATTAACTAATTTCATATATATATATATATATTTAATATATTAGTCAATTCTATAAACTGATATTTATTAACTATAATTAAATTTTAAATTATTGATTGATTAATCTAGATTAATTAATAAATTAAATAGTTCTAATTAAATAATTAATCAATAAACAATAATTTTAACTTAATTCATTAAATAATTATTAATTAATTCCAATGTAATATTTAACATTTATAATAGTTAACTTAAGTTAATTATTTAATACAATTGTGATCATTATTCATTCATTTATTTATTTACACTTAAATGTAGTTTATTTATCAATTAATTAATCTATTTCCAAATATATATATATGTTGGGAAAATCGCTATTTTCCCGCCCCTCGGACCGTCTTTAAGCAGGAATAAATGAGAAAATAAAATAACAATTGAGAAATTAAAGAGAATAAAACACAATGATTTAACGTGGAAAACTCCCGAATGGAGAAAAACCACGGTCGTTGTCTAACGACAACCAAGAAAAATATTCACTATGCGGCAAATTGTTACAACCACAAATTACAAAATATTTTTCTAACCGACACCCACAAAACAACCCCAAAATATTTATACTCCAAGGAACTCCAAGAGATTGATTCTCTAATTCCTAATATAAACTACTTGGTGTTTAACCTATAGCTCTCCTTAAGCTACATTTTGTGTTTTCTTGGTATATTTACAAATGGAGAGAATGAGCCTATTTATAGGCTTCAAATGCAAATAAATTGTCAAACTAAATTAGGTGAAAATTAGGCTAAATTAGGCACCTCCCATTTTCACCTCCCATTTTTGACAATTTCTTCCTTGTTAGGCACCTTGCATTTTTGACTTTCTTTTTTTTTTCATTTTTATTTTTCAATTTTGGTGTGCTACCACCAACAATCTCCACCTTGAAAAATAAAAACACAACATTGTCTGTTACCGACAATCATAATTCTTAACGTCAAGAATTAACATACTCCACCATAAAAGAGTATCACCACTTGGAATTATTTCGCCAACTCCAAGAATTTTCCATCGGCCATGTCGGATCCCGCTAATAGTTTATGGTGCAACCCTCCTGTTGACTTTCTGAGAGTTCATTAGCCATCGACATAATTTTTCCACCACGCACCTTGCATCAACTGTCAACCAATGCAGCGCGCATTTCCGTGGACCAGCTACCAATAATCAGTCCTCTTCCATGGCATCTCAACGGGTAGCAATCATGCCATGAGGACACACTTCTCTCAACTACAGAGACAACTCATCATCTCCTTCGCCACAGGAGATCACATTGGAAGCAACAACGTTAGAGCTTCTAGCCGAATCAGCTCCACCGTTCGGGCAATCCTTCCTCACGTGTCCAGTTTGACCACACCCCCAGCAGACAACCTTCCTCTTTCCGGAGCCTTTATTCTTTTTCCTGATACCGACAGATAAAGCTGAATTCTCATAAGATTTATTTTCCATTTCATTCAGTCTTCTCTCCTCAATAATGAGCTTACTAACCACATCCGCATACACCACTTCCTTACTACCATATTTCAGAACAGGCTTCATGTGCTCATATGTTGAAGGAAGTGACAGGATGAGCCGGAGAACTTTATCTTCATCTTCGGTTTTCACTCTAAGAGTTTCTAATTCAGAGATAATACCATTGAGGACACTCAGGTGATCGGACAGCTTTGTACCTTCCGCCATTTTCAACGTATGAAATTGCTCTTTCAAATATAACCTATTGGATATATTTTTTCCCTGATATAATTCTTCCAGTTTCTCCCACAGCTCCTTTGTCGTGGACAATCCAAGCACATTAGCAAGAACATTTTTTGCTAGACACATGCGAATTTGACTTGCCGCCTTGATATCCAGCTCCTCCCATTCTTCGTCACTAATCTTGGATTTTTCTGAGTCTCCACTGCCACCGCCTTTTTCTGAATTTCTTCCGCTGACTGGTTTACCCTGCAAAACCTTATGTAGTCCAGACTGTATCAACACGTCTTTGACTTGCACTTGCCACAGTGCAAAATTCATTCTCCCATCAAATTTCTCAATCTCGCATCTCATTGCCGACATGCTTACTTTGTGCTTAATAAAGGACCAGAAATAAATATTACACCAGGTAAATTCCCAGGTAAGAGGAGGAGTC
Source organism: Garcia nutans (assembly GCA_947685225.1). Classification (NCBI taxonomy): domain Eukaryota; kingdom Viridiplantae; phylum Streptophyta; class Magnoliopsida; order Malpighiales; family Euphorbiaceae; genus Garcia; species Garcia nutans. The sequence goes on from CANTUV010000003.1 coordinate 40,588,611, forward strand.
ACAAAGGACTCACTTAAAATCCACTTGCCTTAGACTAAATTCGTGTCGTTTGACAGAATTTACCTCGACATGTAATTATTTATCTCACCACCAATACTCAAGCACACCAAAGCAAAACGGCTCCACCTTTTCCAAAGCTCCACCAGCTTAAAAACAAAAATAATTTTTAACAAAAATCTTTTCTGATGTGGAAGATCAGACCAAGCTGCAACCACAGAGCATACTAAGATTTTTGACAAAAAATTATAACACCTAAGCTCTGATACCACTTGTTGGGAAAATCGCTATTTTCCCGCCCCTCGGACCGTCTTTAAGCAGGAATAAATGAGAAAATAAAATAACAATTGAGAAATTAAAGAGAATAAAACACAATGATTTAACGTGGAAAACTCCCGAATGGAGAAAAACCACGGTCGTTGTCTAACGACAACCAAGAAAAATATTCACTATGCGGCAAATTGTTACAACCACAAATTACAAAATATTTTTCTAACCGACACCCACAAAACAACCCCAAAATATTTATACTCCAAGGAACTCCAAGAGATTGATTCTCTAATTCCTAATATAAACTACTTGGTGTTTAACCTATAGCTCTCCTTAAGCTACATTTTGTGTTTTCTTGGTATATTTACAAATGGAGAGAATGAGCCTATTTATAGGCTTCAAATGCAAATAAATTGTCAAACTAAATTAGGTGAAAATTAGGCTAAATTAGGCACCTCCCATTTTCACCTCCCATTTTTGACAATTTCTTCCTTGTTAGGCACCTTGCATTTTTGACTTTCTTTTTTTTTTCTTTTTTATTTTTCAATTTTGGTGTGCTACCACCAACAATATATATATATATATATATATTTAATTCAATAAATAAAGAAAAAATTATAATTTAAACTAGGAGTTTAGCAATTACTTAATCTTAATTATTTTGTAACCAACAATTATAATTTAAATATTTAGATTTTAATCAATAAATCCTAAATAAATAAGTTATAAACTTTAATTTTAACTACCATACATTATTCATTTAATCCAAATCAATTAATGACTAAAATTTTATTTCAATTTATAATATACAATAATTAATCTTAATCAAATACTAAATTATTTTACTTTATTTTTTTATTTCAAATTTCTAATTAATTAATTAAATTTTCTTTATATAATAATAATTATAATGATAGTGATATTAAAAAAAATAACAGTAATTTACAAAATGGTACTAAAATGAAGGTGGAGAAGATAGGATTCCAACACCACTGAAATCGCTAGAAACAAAAGTTGAAGCCAGCAGAAAAATAATGGAGAAGATTAACGCCGGCGTTGACATTGGACTGCATGTGTGCCACTGTCTGGCCACCGTTCTGCCACTGCTTCCACGTCTGAGGTCGACATGGGCAATCAGTCATTTGGAGAGGGTGGTGTCAATCAGCAAGTGGTAGAAGGTGGGCAGATTAGGGTAGATTTTGATCTGACTCTCTCCTCTCTCAATTTTTATTTCTCTTTCTTCTTCTTCTCTCTCTCTCTCTCTCCAATTGACTTTTCCTCTTCTTTCATTTATTAAATATAAATAATATATAATGTTAGCTAAATAATCTCAATTTTTATCTTTAGCACTCAAATTGAATGATACATTTAACATGTCTTTAAGTTACATAATGCAGGACATAGTTGCTCAATATATTGGCTGAACAGAGAAAAAATAGTTGTCATCCAAGGCCTACATGCGACCATCCCTTAAGCTTTGAAAATCATATTGAATTACTGTACGGTTTGCAGTCAGAATCTCAACCTTAGGAGCAACCGTGACAGAGCTACTACCGATCGTCCCTAGTAGGGAATCTCCAAGCGCCATAATCTCCAACATTCATAGTAGGCAATGCGGTGATAGACGCGGTCTGAAGAGCGGTCTCTGCAAACCATGTCTCGACCATCTCTTTTCAAAGGTGATCGTTCATACATTTTAAGAGAAAATCATAAGGATTGGCAGTAGTGTTCGCAGTCTGACGTGTGCCCAAAAGTTCAACGCGAGACACCTAATCTGACTGCTATATCAGTATTAACGTGACCTCCCCTTTCATATTTTGGCAAAAAATCACTTTAACAAATGTAGGAGTGTCACATAGAATGACCATTGTAAAGCAACTTTTAAATTTAAAAAGGGCGACTGTCCTCTTACCTTGTGTGATCATCTTGACAACCACAGGATGGGCAAGATTTCACCAGCGGAGCATTCACATTTGACCGTTGAAAAAATATTCAAATGGAACAACTGTTCCTATGCAACGGACCCTTGTGCCAGGACGACTGCTTTCTGTGAAAACTCTTTGGCATCACAAGGACTAGCCTAATAAAACATATCACATGACTTATAATGGCTAGTTAGACCAAATTAGCTATAAATACCCCCAAGAAACATTATATTTAAGAGTAATTTTTTATTGTAATAGCCTAAGCAATATACTTTTATTTTTATTTACTACATTAATAATTGAATTGTTAGAGTGTTGGGTGTGAGCATTAGAAACACCATCAAAAGTTTGAGTGTGAGCTTAGAAAATACTTAGATTGTGAGAGTGAGCCTGAAAAAACTCTTGTAAGGGTTGTGAGGATTGGTCTCAAACCATTATTAAATTTGGTGTGAGCTTGTAAAAATAACAAGTTAGAGTTAAGCTTGTAAAAACTCAAGACTAGTGAAAACTTAACAAGTTGTTAAGGAAGTGGATGTAGGATTGAAGTAATCCGAACTACTATGAATTTTCTTGTGTTCATTCTAATCTACTCCCTTTCTTGCTTTGATTTGATTTTGATTTTTAATTTTCCATCAATTCTTCAAATCAACCAATTCACCCCCCACTTGGTTACCATCTTGGGACAACATTTGGTATCACAACCTCAAAATTTTAAGAAGCTTAATTGTGAAATTTGATCTACAATGGCAACCTCTTCTTCATCTACCTCAACCTCTCATGGAAACCTCAATTTTATTCTTAGACCCTATTTCGATGGAACAAATTATTTCTATTGGAAATATAAAATGTATTTGTTCCTAGATAGTGAAGGAATTGAACTATAGGATTTTGCAGAAAGTGAGTGGAAACCTCCTACTCATGAAGTTGAAGGTGTCCAAGTTTCTCTTCCTAAATCACAATGGTCAAGTGTCAATGTCAAAGACCAGTTTAAGAGCAAGAGAAGAAGGTGGGAGAGTCCAACATCTCACTTGTGCTCATTGCATTTGGAAAACCCTTGAGATCTATCATGAGATCACTACCCAAGTGAGGTTCACCAAGAAGCAAATGCATGTACATGAGTATGAGCTTTTCAAGATGAAATCCAGCAAAAATGTTACTAACATGACAAATTACTTGCTTGCCATTGTCAACGAATTAAAGAAGCATGGCAAGGTATATGATCAAGGTGATGTAAATATCAAAATCTTGAGAGCTCTTAGAGCAAGAAAGAGCTTTGAATCAAAAGTTTCTTCTATTAAAGAAAATCATAATCTTATCACCTTGAGAACCTATGAGCTTGTGGGAAAGCTACTCACCTTTAAGCTACACAATGAAAAAGAAGAAGAACAAGGTGAGAAAGAGAAGAGGAAAGCAATATATCTCAAGGAAATCAAAGAAGAACAAGATGATGAAGAAGAAATGGCATTGCTTTTCAAAAAGAATGAATGATTGGAAGAGAAAGAGAAGATTGCAAGCTAATAAAGGTACATTTTCTAAATCCTCCTTCAAAGAAAAAGATAAAAAGAATGAAGTAAAATGTTATGAATGTGACAAATTCGGTAATCGGATTGCTTCAAGTTGAAAAATAAGAAGAAGTGGGATAAAGAAAAGAAAAATCTCTCAAAGCTACATGGGATGATACTTCCTCAAATGAAGAAGAAGAAGAAGAGGAGGAGGAGGAAGGAATTGCTAACCTATATCTCATGGCTATTAAGGATGAAAAGGACTCCAATGAGGTAAATACTCAATCTTTGACCTTAATTGCATATGATGACAATGATAATGATGTTTTAGATTATAGTGATTTAATTGAACATATGAAACTTAAAGTAGAAAAATATTTCTCCAAGATGAAATTTTAAAAGGATAAATACTCTAAGCTAGAAAAGAATTTTGTGTGCTTAAAAAATTATACATTAGAATTAAAGACCTCAAATGAATAATTATTGAAATTAATTGATGAAATGAATAAAAATTCGCATAGCTTAGAAAACTTAATCAAGGAAAATGAAATTTTAAAGGATGAACTAAAAGATCCAAAAGGATTAATTTCAAAATTTCATAAGGGAAAAGGGGCATTAGACACATTGATAGATAATCAAAGGTCACCCTCCTTGAAACATGTCTTAGGATTCAATGGCTCATCCAACACCACATCCAATGCACCAACATTTGTAAAAGCATATACAACTCAAACCTCTAGTGTTGAAGTTATAAAGAATACTATTGTACAAACTAAATTTAAAAATTCTAAAAGGATTATATTGGGTTCACAAGGCTCTAGAACTAAATCTATAAGAGAAAACCATGCATTCAAATATGCAAGGCATGTATATAAACACAAAAATGCACAAAAACAAGCTCATTCAACACATACTTGCAATTGTGTGCCTGATCCATTGAATGTCAATATGAAAATGCATAAATATAGAACCTTATATCAATGCACATATTGTATGAAATTTGGACACAAGAGCACATTTTGCTATATTAGAAAGGCTCATCTCAAGTTAGAGGATCCCTCTACTACTAACCCTTAAGGACCCAACTTCATTTGAGTACCTAAAAGAAGATGAACACTATTATTTTGTAGGTATGCCTAAAATCTACTATCAATGAAAGCATTTATCTTGTTGATAGTGGATGCTCAACGCATATGACGGGAAATGCAAAGCTTTTTACAACTCTCACTTACAAGCATGGAGGTAATGTTACATTCGAAAATAATGTTAAAGGTAAAATCATTGGCATTAGTTCAATTGACATACTTGGTAAGAACTTGATTGAAAATGTGTGGCTTGTTGATGAATTGAAGCATAATTTGCTTAGTGTAAGTCAACTAAGTGATAAGGGATATGATTTAAGTTTTGATTACAAAGGATGCAAAGTTACCAGTTCAAATGGTGAGCTTGCATTCAAAGGAGCTAGAGTTAGTAACACATATAAAATTGACATACATTCTAATAATGCTTTTGAATGTTTGATTACTATTAGTAATGATGCTTGGTTATGGCATAGAAGACTAGGACATGCTAGTGTGGACCATTTGCATTGCATTAGTAAAGAAGAATTAGTTAATGGTCTCCCTAAAGTTAAATTTAACAAAGATAGAACATGTGAACCGTGTCAATTTGGCAAACAACATAAAAGTTCATTCAAATCTAAAAATATTGTAAGTACTTCTAGACCTTTAGAACTAATTCACTTGGATTTGTTTGGACCAAATAGAATTGCTAGTTTAGGTGGCAAGTTATATGTATTTGTACTTGTTGATGATTTCTCAAGATTTACATAGGTTAATTTCTTAGCTCAAAAGAGTGAAGCCTTCAACTATTTTAAAATATTTGCAAAAAGAGTTCAAAATAAAAAAGGCTATGTAATCACATATTAAAAGTGATCATGGCAAAGAATTTGAAAATGAGAATTTTGAAAATTTTGCAATAAATTTGGTATTTCACACAACTTTTCAGCCCCTAGAACACCACAACAAAATGGTGTGGTTGAAAGAAAAAATAGAACTTTAGTTGAAATGGCTAGGACAATGCTTAATGAGTATGATTTACCATCTTACTTTTGGGCAGAAGTCGTTAATACCGCTTATTATATATCAAATCTTGTTTACAAAAGGCCCTTAATAAACAAAACTTCTTATGAGCTATGGAATGTAAGAATACCCAAAATTTCATATCTTAGAGTATTTGGATGCAAATGCTTTATATTGAACACCAAGGACAATCTTGAAAAATTCTCATCCAAATCAATTGAAGGCATATTTTTAGGATATTCATCATCTAGCACAGTATATAGAGTATTTAATAAGAGAACTCTAGTAGTTGAAGAATTAATGCATGTTGTTGTTGATGAATCCTCTAAATTTGATCAAAGGAAAGGTAGTGCTCTAGATGATTTTATAGGTACATTTAAACAATAAGAAATAATTGATGCTCCAAAGAACAATCCTGATGAACAAGAAGAAGAGACTCAAGAGATGCTCAAAGATTGGCAATACAAAAAGGATCATCCAAAAGAACTCATCATTGGTGATACATTAAAGAGAGTAACTACTAGATCCAAATTTAAATACTTAGAGGTTAATGTTGCTTTTGTATCTCAAATTGAGCCAAGGACCATTCAGGAAGCTCTTAGTGATGAAAGTTGGGAGATTGCTATGCAAAATAAACTCAACCAATTTGAAAGAAATAATGTATGGGAACTTGTTCCTAGGCCTAAAGACTATCCATTTATTGGATGTAAATGGGTATATAGGAATAAGCTTGATGAAAATAGTCTCATTACTAGAAATAAAGCTAGATTGATAGCCAAAGGGTATAACCAAGAGGAAGGTATTGACTATGATGAGATATTTACTCTCGTTGCTATATTAGAAGCTATTAGAATATTGCTTGCATTTGCATGTCAAATGAATTTCAAACTCTTTCAAATGAATGTTAAGAGTGCATTTTTGAATGGATTTATAAATGAGAAAGTTTATGTTGAGCAACCTCTTGGTTTTAAAAATTATAAACTTTCAAATCATGTTTTCAAACTTACCAAAGCACTATATGGATTGAAACAAACTCCAAGAGCTTGGTATGATAGACTTAGTACATATTTGCTTAAAAATGGATTTTTAAAAGGAGAAGTAAACACAACTCTTTTTATTAAAAAGAAAATGCATAACATTTTGATTGTGCAAATTTATGTTGATGACATTATATTTGGTGCAACTAATGAATGTTTGTGCAAGGAATTGCTTATTGTATGACTAGGAAATTTGAGATGAACATGATGGGTGAACTCAAATTCTTCCTTGGACTACAAATCAAGCAATACAAGGATGGAATCTTAATCAACCAATCCAAGTACATAAAGAAATTCCTCAAGAAATTTAGAATGGATGATTGTAAGACTAGCAAAACTTCAATGAGCACATCTTTGAAACTTGACAAAGATGAGAGTGGTAAGGTAGTAGATGAGAAGAAATATTGAGGTATTATCAGATCACTACTTTATTGAACTACTTCTAGACTAATATAATGTATAGTGTATGTTTGTATGCTAGATTTCAATCAAGCCCTAAAGAATAACACTTGAAACTAAAAGAATCTTGAAATACTTGAATGGCACATTGCATTTAGGACTTTGTGTGAGAGAGGATTTTCACCCCTACTCCTACGTGAAATGGTTCTTATGACTTCGACAATATTAGGCTTAGGGCCTTAAAGAACATGAGCCTAAATCCAAAGAAAATGGAGTCACTACCTGAATGGCCAAAAAAAAGAAAGAGTTGGATGACTAAATTCCTATGGAATTCCCAACCCCCTACTGGGTTAAGAAAGTTAGATATGTATGGGGAAGGTGAGAATGACCCAGCACTCCCATAGAGCCTACTTTATTGGAACCGGCCTCCTTTTTAGGTCTAAATATTGTTAAATTCTTAAATATTATAGAATCATTCATACTACACGCAATTACTAAAATAAATAATCATTGTATTAAAATCAAAATAAGTCTAAATAAAATAATAAATAGGCACCCATCCGAAGATGGAAATATGCCTTTATAATGTCAAATGTCCAAAAAGAAAACAAAATAAATGAAATGGGACACCCACCATAAGTGGAAATGTGTCCCTTACAATAGTCCCAAAATCCTTAAAAGATAAATTAAATTATATAATGAAAACCGAGGCACCCACAAAGTGGAAACATGCCTTTTACAACTTTAGAATCCAAATAAATGATTAGCCAAATAAATTAAACCATTCAAGCATAATAATTAAAAATAAAACATCCATCATAAACAAAATAAAATAAATCATCCATCATAAAAGCATGTAACAAATCAAATAGTCAAATCTAGGGTTTAAACCATTAAATAGGCAAAATTAGGATCTTGAGCTTTAAAAATTAGGGTTTTGGTTTGGCAGTTTAGGGATTAGGATTTTTAGGCCTTAAGATATTGATTTTAGTTACTAGATAAGGTTGAGGGGACTAAAGTTATAGTAACTGGATAAGTTTAAGGTTTTGGGATTTAGAGTTTGGAAGTTAGGTTACTGAATATTAGGGTTTGGATTAAAGTTTAGGTTAGAGTTTTGGAATTAGGGTTTGGATTAGGGTTTAAGTTAGAGTTTTGGAAATTGGGACACATATTAGGGTTTTGGAAATTGGGAAGCATATTAGGGCTTTTAATATTGGAGAAACATGCTTAGGATTTTTGGTTTTTAGAAACACATATTAGGGTTTTATCAAAATATGATTATTGTAAAAACTTTAAGGCCACTTTAAAATGGATTCTTGATAAATAATTGAATGAGACATGGCTACTGGACGTGTTTAATAAGTATAAATTGCATTATCAAATAAAGATTCATTGAATATATTCAAGCAAAACCACAGAAAGCATGAATTTTATAATATTAATAAACGGAGCTTGTTATTATTTTAAAGAGTTTAGAAAATAAAACCTACTTTGAAGGCTCCACCAAATTATACATTGATTCCAAGCTACTGCCTGCATCAATTGCTAATTCTGCCCAAGCAAAAAATAAAGACATTAGTTTATTGCCTTTGGTGTGTTAATTGTCACTGCTTTTGTAAAAATTGTGGCCGTCTCTTAATAATTATGGCTAGGGTTAATTGTTGCTCTCTCAGTCCTGTGCTTTTAATTCTCTATTTATAGGCAAATCTGTTTCATTAAATTAATAACCCATATTAAACTCAGAACAAAGGACCATGGCAAATTGGGCTATCTAATTTGTTTTGGGCCTTGCCCCATGCTTCTGTGGTGAAATGGCTATGCTAATTAGTCCTAGGCCATGCCAATTTACCCTAAGCAAGGGCCTGGGATGAATTGGCCATGCTAATTTGCCCCAAGCATGGTTGGGGGCAAATTGGCATGGTCTGGGTGAATTGGTCAGCCTGGGGCTTATTGGCATGAGGCATGGTCTGGGAGCCTGATAGCAAATTGGCTAAGCCAATTTTGGGTCAGACTGGATTGCTTTGGGATTTTAAGATTGGATCATACCATTTTTGGGCTTTAAATGTTGAACCAACTTATTTTAGGACTTTTAAAATTGGACTGACCTAAATTAAAACTATAAACTAGATTTAAGCTTTTAAAATAGAACCGAATTTGGGTTGGCCTTCATTAATTGAGATTGGACTATCTTAGGGCCAAAATTAAGTGTCTACTCTTTGGTATCCTAGATATATATCAGTTGACATTTTATGTTTTTTGGATGCAGATTATGCTGGTAGAATATTATATAGAAAAAGGTACGACAGGTGCATGCCATTTTCTTGGTGATTGCTTGGTTTCTTAGTTTAGCAAGAAACAAGTGTCGATTGCTTTATCTACCGTGGAAGCCGAATTTGTTATTACATGTTTTTGTTGTACGCAAGTTCTATGGATGGAACAATAATTGATTAATTATGGAAAAGTGTTTAATCATATTCCTATTAAATGTGATAACACTAGTGTAATTAACCTATCCAAGAATCCAATTCAACATTCTAGGTCTAAACATATAGATATTAGGCATCATTTCTTATTAGATAAAGTATAAAACCAAAACCTTGCCTTAGAATTCATTGATACATAAAATCAACTTGCTAATATTTTTGCAAAATCATTAAATGAAGATAGACTAAACTTCATTAAACGCAACTTATGATTGATTGCTGGAAGCTCCTTGAATGAATAAACCATGTATAATGTTCAACATTGATATGTATGCAAAGCTTTATCAATAATTAAAACGATCAATTTTGATTGTACATTGTTCACATAAAATGATGTTTCCATTCTATCTTTTTATTTTTTCTTTTCTTGCTTGGTGCAGTCATCCTGCCCTGTCTCACGGTCGTGAGTCCATTGGACTATTTTATTCCAGATTCCTCTTCAGTGAGCGGTCAGACAACTGAGAAGGATGGTTGTGAGAATTTAAAAAGGCTCGATCGTTATAGGTTTTCTCATAGGTAGCGAGTGCCCCATATTGTATAATAGTCATACCATGCTATGTAGCGGGCGTCCTGATGCATAAAGGTGGTCTCACCCTGTACACTCTGCACAACACTTTCTAACCATTAGCAGTGTGTCAGTTTTTGATTTCTTAATCTCTAACAGCTAGAAATGGCTAGTTTTTCACTATTTCTCTATTTAAACCCTCTAAAATTCAGTTGTACACTTCTTTGATCACTCTTATTATATAAACTCATCTCAAATGCTAAGATAATCTTAAAATCCTCCCAACTCAAAACATACTCTATTTTTTTTTGTCTCCTTCTTCTCTCAACCAACAAATGGCTCCCAATAAGAAGATTGCATCTAAGGCAAATAACAAAGGGAAGAAGCCCCTGGGTATTATCATTAGGGAACAATAAGAAGCACCTCCCTCTCCTCCTCAACCTAGAAGAGGTGAGAAAATCCACAAACCCCATCACCAAACCTCTAAGAAAGACATAAGATATGTTATGCTTAAGAGAAAGAAGATGGAGGAAACAAAAAACCCCTTTCGAGGCATGTTGATAGCCCTAAACATCAAGGATGAAATTGATAGATTTGTTGATGTTCTAGGGGAAGAAAGTTTGTTTTCCCTAAAGAGGTAGGTTACACTAGCCTAAGTAAGGAATTTCTAATGCCCTTTCAAATAGAGAAGAGTGAAAACTCAGCTTTAGGATGTATGGGATTAGGTTTAAGTTATTTGATCAATAATTTGCCTTAACCCTTGATGATTTTGCTAAAATTTGGGATTTTCCAACTGGTGGAGCCGCATCTTATAATGACACTGCTTTTTCTAACCAAATCATCTCCACCTTTTGGCAAGAAATCTTAGTAGAGAAATCTTTTGTGAAGGAATCCAAATCTAGGCACATCAAATCACTCACTCATTGGATGCTTCATAGGATCATTACCTACAATCCACCAAAGGGTTGGTGGAAATGAAAAAGTCACCAAAAGGGACTTGATTTTCCTCTATACCTTCACCCACAAAATTCCCATCAATACACCCAAATTCTTGATAGATACACTATTATCACGTAACCTCTAGGACATGAACCTTCTTTCTCTCATCACACATCACTCAAATATCTAGACACTTGAACTTGTTGAATGACCTTAATCTAGCTACCTTGAGAAATCCATTTGACCTCTCCTTTAGTGCCATCACTATAGAGTATTTTGAGCATGTTGGATGTGTTAAGAAAATTGATGGTTCATATATTTATCTTTTTGGTAAGAAGGGTGTAGTGCCATCACCATAGAAGGAGAAGGAGAATCTATGGAAGTTGCTATAGAAATGCCTCACAAACCTTCTACCTCTAAGCCTAGCAAAGTTAGTTCTCCAACCAAACTCATCCTTAGAGCTATCAAATCTCTCTCCAAAAAGGTCTCTCACTTCAAAGGATGTTTCCAAAAGGTTTCAGCACTTGAACAAGAGAATTAATCTTATATCCTATATGCACCATGATCTATATGATATGCAAGGCAAGATGGAGTTGCCTTAATATGATCTAAAGGAATGGGATGTAAGTGATCATGAAGAGAGCCCTTTTGAGGAAGATTCCTTAGGAGATGATGTGAGCACTAGTTTTAGCAGCAATGTGCATGCTCCTCTTGACAAGGGGAAGACACCTATGGAAGAAGAAGAACTTAAGGATAAAGATTCATACTAAATTTCTTTATGTTGTTTACTGTCTCTATGTCTTTATGTCTTTTATATTTTTCTATTTATGTTTTTTTTTGTTCTTGTACTTCATTTTCATGAATGAACATCAAGTTTCAATGCTTTACTCTAGTTTATATTCATGCTTTATATTTTGTTTCTCTTTTTGCCTCTGTCAAAGGGGGAGAAGATAAAGATAAGATGATTGAAACAACATTTAAATGATTAAGTTTTTAAGTTTTTTATTAAGTTTTAAACAATGCATTTCATTTCATCATTTCATTAGGCTAAAGTAAAAAAGACAATTTAAATGACACAATAATCATATTAATAATCTTAGATAAGCATATATTTGGGGGGAAATTAAAAGAAACTTTAAATCAAAATATTGTTGCCTAAAACTTAAAATCAAAGATTGTCATTATTTACTTATCTTTTATCATCATTCCATTTGATTTCCAAAGTAAAAAAGGGAGAGATTGTTAGCCAAATAATCTCAATTTTGATCTTTAGCACTCAAATTGAATGATACATTTAACATATCTTTAAGTTACTTGATGCAGGAAATAGTTGCTCAATATATTGAATGAACAGAACAAAAATAGCGGTTATCCTAGGCCTAAGCACGATCGTCCCTTAAGCTTTGAAGATCAAATTGAATTATAGTAGGGTTCATGGTCATAATCTCGACCTTAGGAGCGACCGTGACAAAGCTACTAGCGACCGTCCATCTATTGGGATGATCATACCCCAAGTGCCAGAATCTTCAACATTCACAGTAGGGAACGCGGTGACAGGCGTGGTCTGAAGAGCGATCTCTCCAAACCTTGTCATGATCGTCCCTTCTTAAAGACAACCATCCATACATTTTAAGAGAAAATCATAAGGATTGGCAGTAGTGTTCGCGGTCTAAGGTGCTCCCAAAATTTCAATGCGAGACACCCAATCCAACCACTATTTCAGTACTAGCGCAACCGCCCCTTTTATATTTTGGCAAAATATCACTTTGACAAATGCAAGAGTGCCACGTGGAATGACTGTTGTAAAGGAACATTCAAATTCAAAAAGGGCGACCATTCTCCTACCTTAGGTGACAGTCCCGAGAACCACAGGATGGGTAAGATTCCACCAGCAGAGCACTCATATTTGACCATTGGAAGAATTTTCAAATGGAGCGACTGTCCCTATGCATCAGGCGACCATCCCCTATGATAGGATGACTTCTCTCTGTGAAAATTCTTTGGCATCAAAAGGACTAACCTAATAAAACATATCACATGACTTATAACAGCTAGTTAGACCAAATTGGCTATAAATACCCTAACAAACATTCCATTTAAGAGTAATTTTTTTTGTAATAGCCTAAGCAATATACTTTTATTTTCATTTACTACATTAACAATTAAATTGTTAGAGTGTTGGGTGTGAACATTAGAAGCACCACCAAAAGCTTGAGTATGAGCTTGGAAACATTTAGGCTGTGAGAGTGAGCCTGGAAAAAATCTTGTAAGGGTTGTGAGGATTGATCTCAAACCATTTTTAAGTTTGGTGTGAGCTTGTTAAAACACTAAGTTAGAGTTAAACTTGTAAAAACTCAAGACTAGTTGAACCTTAACAAGTTTTTAAAGAAGTGGATGCAAGATTGAAGTAATCCGACCCACTATAAATTTTCTTGTGTTCATTCTTCTCTACTCCCTCTCTTACTTTGCTTTGATTTTGATTTTTAATTTACCATCAATTCTTCAAATCAACCAATTCACCTCCCCTCTTGGATGCCATCTTGAGACAACATATAAATTATAAATAAATTATAAATAATTTTTTTCTTTTCTTTTTTTTGGTACAGGGTATTGCATCCTCCTTGGTCTAATTAACTTTTCCTTGAGGTAATCTTTATATGTCCTCCTCAATCTTATTGAAGTTGCCTATAATATAACTTTTATTTCTACATCATAAAGAGTTACCTCCTTCAAGGCTAATTTTGCCTACTCTTATAATCTTAACGGCTTAACGGCATTGAGATCCTCCTTCTCTAGCTTTCTTCTGTACCACCATGTTACCTAAGGCTCAACAGAGATGGGGATCAAAATTTTGTAGCAATTGAAGCTTTTTTAGATGACAAAGAGTGATTGCCATTTTTAGATTCTTAGCACCAAAACAAGTCAAATATTTTTAGTCACGGCTTCTAAAACCATCAACAATGGAAACAAGTGGCTAACCGATTATGACTCCGATGGGCCTAATTCTAGAATCACAGTTCTAATATTTTTGACATGTTGATAACTATAATTCGATCGAATTGCATATTGGTAAACTCAGAAACCCTTGAATATTCAATTTTAAAACTAGATTCATATTAAATAATTTCAAAAACATATAAGTATTAAACCATAATTGTATATGTGTAATTTATTAATGGAAGTACTTGCTATTTTCTTAATCATTTAAATCCCCTTTCGATACCATATTACTATTAACATTGGTACCCGCACATCATTACCTCTTGAGAATAATTTTTTATTGCTATTGAAACATCATATTATAACCCTTGAAACCTTGTGACTATTGAAATTGGAAATTTAAATTTGTAAAATTAATACAGTACTATTATTAATATGAAAATCCTTGAAAATCAAGCCTTAACCAAGAAACTAAAAGTTTAAATTGACATTTATTTTCTTCTAGATCCTTTCTAATCTAATTTGTATTATTAATAGATTGTAAAATCACTCTATTATCTTTATAGTTTGAAGTTTAAAAGGAGTTAGAAGTTTCGGCTTCTTAATCTTTCATTCCAATAAGCCCATATATGTAATTAAAGTATTGCTATATATATTATTAATTTGTGAACGTTTATTCTAGATGCTCCATTGTATATTGAAATTTATTTTATGATAAGTGTATTCAATTTGATATAGTAATTATTAACATTATAAATTGATATAGTAATTATTCAATTTGAGATTTGAATTAGGGTTCTTTATGTGAACACTGCAATTAGGATTACCCATTATTTGGAACTATCACTTTCAAATATTAGGATGTGATATTGTGAGCGGGGATTTTCGCCCCCACTCCCTGTGGAATTGTTCTTGTGACTTCAGCACTGTTTACGCTCGGGGCCTTAAAGAACATGGGCCTAAGCCTGGAGAAAAAATAGAGTCGCCACCCGGACGGGCCGGGAAAAAGAAAAAGCTGGATGACTCAATTTCTAAGGAATCCCTAACCCCCTAATGGATTTGAAAACTTGGGTACATGTGGGGAAGGTGAGAAATGGCCCAACACCCCCATAATGCCCGGTTCATTGGAACCAGCCTCCTTTGCAGGTCTTAATATTATCAAATTCTTAAATATAACAATATTATCCATACTATATGCATTAATTAAAATAAAGCATCATCATATTAAAATCAAAGTAATGTCCAAACAAAGCAAATAAATGAACACCCATCCAAGGATGGAAACGTGTCCTTACATTGTTCATGTTTAAACTAAATAGGACACCCACCGAAAGGTGGAAATATGCCCTTTACATTAGTCCAAAAACTTTAAAATAAATAAATTACATTATGCTTACGACATGAGGTACCCAAAAATATGAAAACATACCTGTTACAATATTTGAAAATCAAAATAAATCAATAAAAGTAAATAACCATTCATAATAAATAAATTATTCATCAAAGATATCAAACATTAATCAAAATATATAATAAAAATTCATCCAGTTTAAATAAAACAGTAAATATATTAATTTTAGGGATTCATGCATTAATTAGGGTTTCTAGGATTTTATGTTCAATAACTAGGCTTTGCATATACTAGTTTAATTAGTTGTACAATATTTTAAGGTAATAACATAGCTACTAGATTTTCAAAAGATTTAAGGTTTTGGATGTTTTTATGAAAACAATGTTACTGTGATTTAAAAAAGGGTAGGTTTAGTTAGGGTTTTAAGCAAACATCATGAAATTAGGGGTTTTTTTTTAAGATATTAGGGTTTATAATTTTAAAAGATTGGATTATAGGTTCACTAGATTAAGGTTTTAGGTGTTGATGAACTTGTCATAAAGTTTTGATGTTTTAGGAAAACTAGGGTTTACTGGATTAGGTTTTGAGAAAATTAGAGTTTTTGATATTTTGAAAAACATATTTGATCTTAGGATTTAAGAAAACAGTTTAGAATTTCATAAAAACAATTTTGATTAAAGTTTTCAAAAACTGTAAAGAAGATTAGGGTTTTGGAGAATTAAGAAGATATTTTGAAATTTTAGACAAATAAGTTAGGATTTAGATGATTAAGAAAATAGTTTGGGGAAAAATAATTTAGGGTTTTAAAGTTTTGGAAACATGAGGACAATTTTAGGGTTTTTAAAGTTTTGGAAATGGAAGAACAGTTTTAGGGTTTTTGAAGTTTTGGAAACAAAAGGATGATTTAGGGTTTTTGAAATTTTGATCAAGGACTTAGGCTTCTGGATGAATGGACGATTTAATCTGTAAAATTTATTACTAAGTTTAATAATTTAGGTTACTGACTCAATATCAAAATAAATGATAGAGACATTTAAAAGAAAATATGGCAATAACATTGTAAATATAATCAAATCAAAGATTTATAATCAAACCTTCGTTCGTTGGTTCCTACACAATTGGCTTCTGGATGAACAATGACAAAGGCAATGTTGCTGCCTTTGATGGATTGATGAATACTTCTTGTTGCTAACTTTTGTCGTTCTTGCTCCTAGGGATTTTGTCTTCTTTTTTCCTCCCAAGTAAAAAACCAATTCGATCCTTAATTTTCTGTTTTAATGTGGTATTTATAGGAAAAATAATAAACCTACTTCTAATTGTCTAAGAAAATTAAAACCATTTAGGAAAAGAAACTAAAACCAAATAGAATTTGGTTTCGGAAAAAACTGGGCAGGAAAATTGCACTGGCGAAAAAACTGTTGCGGGCAAAAATTGCAAGCGAGCGAAAATTGCTAGGGCAGGCGCCAATTCGCAGTAGGAACCCAAGCCGATTCACTTTCGACAAACAAAATTTTTCGACGCCGATTTTTTTATTTATATATATTTATATATATATATATATTTTTTTTAACTTTACTAATATTACTTTTTTATTTTTATTAAAAATAATAAATAATAAATACTAAAATAGATATTATTTAATTAAAATACCACAAAAAATATTTCGGACTATAAAAAATATCAGACCAAACTGGGTCAAAAATTAAGAGTCTACAGTTTGTCCCCTGCTTGAATGATCTGAGACTACGGCAAAAGAGAGTGAAAAACAATAATACTTAATTTTGACAAAATAGACTTAATTTTTTTGAGATGGTTTAGTTTTTGGGTTCTGGACTCGGAAAACACTTGGGTTCTGGACCCGAGGTGGTTTGGGTTCTAGACCCAGTTCAAGTTCTGAACTCGAAAAAAACTTGGGTTCTGGACCCTGGATAGTTTGAGTTCTGGACCCAATTCGAGTTCTGGACTAAAAAAAGACTTGGGTTCTGGACCTAGGATGGTTTGGGTTCTAGACCCAGGATGGTTTGGGTTTCGAACCCGGTTCGAGTTCTGGACTCGAAAAAACTTGGATTCTGGACCTGGGATGGTTTGGGTTCTGAATTCGATTTGAGTTCTGAACTCAAAAAAGACTTGGGTTCTGGACCCAGGATGGTTTGGATTCTGGACCCAGTTCGAGTTTTAGACTCGGAAAAGATTTGGATTCTGGACCCGAGTTGGTTTGGGTTTTGGACCTCGTTTGAGTTCTGGACTAGAAAAAGACTTGGGTTCTGGACCCAGTTCGCGTTCTGGACTCATTAAAGACTTGGGTTCTGGACCTGGGATGGTTTGGATTCTGGGTCCGGTTCGAGTTCTGGACTCGGAAAAGACTTGGGTTCTAGACCCAAGCTAAGTTCTAGACTTAAGAGGGAATTTAGGCTGTGGACCTAAGCTAAGTTCTAGACTTAAGGATAATTTGAGTTCTGGACCCAAGCTAAGTTCTGGACTTAAGGATAATTTGGATTCTGGACCCAAGCTAAGAGAGATTTAATTATTTGCCTAAAATAATTGTAGTCAATAGGATACTAAAGGAATTTGCAAAAAATCTAGCTAATTTTTACCATACACATATCTTCTTGCTCCCTGCGTGTAAAAATATTTTAAAAGTGCAAAAACATTTATATACACGCAAGTATCTGAATGATTAAATTGAATAATTGAGTTTCCTGTGTAGTTACTATTTATATACTATTCGTTTACTATTTGTAAATAGTAATTTACTATTTATAAATAGTAATTTACTATTTATCAACAATAACATTTTCTTTTTTTTTTCATGAGATTTTTGTCTTTTTCCCTTGTCAGTTTTTATATAAACCTTGCAGCTTATTTCTTCATTTCATTCATACTCGTATATTTTTATATTAGAGAGTTTAGAGAGTTTAGCATAGAGTTTTGGAGAAAATGCATGCTTCAAGATTAGGAACTCGATCTAATGCTGAGTTATTGGAGTTTATTCGACAGCATGAAAATGGAAATATAAGTCTACTAGCCGGGATGTCGCTTCATCACAGTTCAAATAAAAAAAGCAAGGTAATTATTTATTTTAGCAACAAATTATTTTTCATTTTTGTGTTTTTTTCTTTCTTTTTCTTTCTTTCTTTTTATTTTTTTGTTTTGTTCTTTTTTCTTTTTGGTTCTTTTTTGTTCTTTTTTAAGATTTTAGGAAAAATAAATTAAGATGAGTATATTTAAGAAAATAGACTAAAAATAGAACATAAATAAATTTAGCCTAAAAATATGTGGTATTGATATGATGATATACTTTGTGTTAACTTACCTAGCTCCGTGTTAGCATGATCGTTGCGTTATCTGAGGCGGAGGATGTGTCTATAAAGCCCAGTAATGGTATGATGTAGCGCCTTCTCAGGTAAGACGGATTATCCGAGATTGCGATTTTGAAAGCTTTATCTTGTAATTACCATTCAAGGAGTATCTGATAGACAGGAGTGTAGTTCAAGCATTGTCAGAACGGTGGATGGACACGACCCATACTTTTCACCTACCTATAGGAGAAATGACCATTGGCCCGGTCGATTATATAGCCATAACTGGTGTCTGGTACCATGGCCTTCCGGTCCCTCTTACCAATGATATTCCAACATTCGAAGAAATTCAGCAGTTAATTGGTATGGAACCATCATTTAAAGGGTCTTTCAAGATAAAAATTGAGCCAATTCAGAGTTATTAGATGAACTACGAAGGACGGGTTCATAGAGAAATAGCCAAACAACATGCTTGAGGATTTTTACTGTATTTGCTCGGGTCGACCATTTTAGGCAGCACCGAATCTTTCATCCATTTGTTGGTGTTGAGGGCCCTTACTGATATGAGTATGGTACCGCTTTACGGCTGGGGTGAAGCTGGGCTTTCTTGTCTTTACCATGGACTTGACAAAATTTGCATAAATAAGAAGTCTTTTATTAGCTTTATGGCGATTGTCGAGGTACTCTTCTTCCACCAATGTCAATTACATTCTTATTCTTGCATGAATTTGATTTTTATTATTGTTGTAGGCATGGGCATATGAGCACAATCTTGTGAAGGTGCCTGGCATTTCCCGAGAGAGAGTATGGTATCCGAGATTAAATTTTTGGTTGTCAGATTGTGCAGAAGTTCCCGGCTCTCACCATGTGCACAGCTAATGCTATTTCTTGAGTTGCCTAACCTGGGACCAGGTAAAATAACATTAGCATACTTTAAAATTTATATAAAAGTCCACTTACCTTATGTCATTTTATAGGTCAATTTGGCCTGGTGGAACACAGAAGAGCGGACGAACTGGACATCCTCCATGAATGCCGCATTGCCTTTTCAACATACCCGCCAAGTCATTGCCGACCCTGTGTCTAGTGGTTGGTTTCTCAAAGAGAGAGTATATGAGTGGTTTCTTTGTCCCGAGCAATGGAGAATCCCGATGCATTACCCGGAGTATACTTTAAAGATCACATCAATGCCAGAGAATGCATGGTGGTTGACTCGGCACGATTACGATGTTGAAACCTTTCTCTCTCCACTGGGTGCATCTTATACCCAGTTTATTCAAATAGGGCTCTTAAACTTTGATGCATCCCATGTTGGTGTATGGGATATTCCTGAGGAAAATGAGGATAGAGATGAGGAAGAATATCACAGAGAGGGAAGAGAGTCCATCTTGCATCTCGAGGCTAGCACTTCTCAGGTAGGCTTTTACCATTTTCCATTGCAATTGCTTCCTTCTTAACTTGTTTTGACCTTTTTTAATGATTGTTGTAGGCTACTGGCTCATTTGATCATGAGGCTGTACCTTCTTTTACTGCTCCATTTGCTCATTCTAATCAACCGGAGATGCCATCTCATCCACATGGCATTGATATGAATTACCTGGTAGGCTTTCTTATTCCATGATAATTTATGCTATATGTATGCATGATTATGTATGTTCTTACTCTTTTCCTTTTTGGCTCACAGCGGATGCTTGAGGAAAAAAAAACTTCAAGAAGAGTTGGCTG
Organism: Garcia nutans; assembly: GCA_947685225.1. Lineage (NCBI taxonomy): Eukaryota > Viridiplantae > Streptophyta > Magnoliopsida > Malpighiales > Euphorbiaceae > Garcia > Garcia nutans. The sequence goes on from CANTUV010000003.1 coordinate 40,609,064, forward strand.
CTAGTTGTCAACAGGTTGCCCATTTTGAAAAATTATATTACCAGTCAGAGCAAGATTTTTGAGACTTTCGGTTTCAAGGGATAAGAGATCCTAGTACTTCTTCATTGAGAGGGCCCCAAGCTGATGACCATGAGATCCTTTCATCTGCTTCGGATGAGGATCGTTACAGATCTGAATTCCAAGGTAATAGAGATTTAGGTGCTCCTACTTCGGGCAAACTCGGGACGGGGGATATGTCTCCTCCTCCAATAGGCGATGATTTTTGCAGAGCTTTATTTGAACCACCTCCTTCTTAGCGATGTATGAGTATTGTATCAATTGAGGAAATATTGTATAATAAGTATAATAATAGAGAATATAATGACAATATATAATTTTTATCTTTATTGCAACTTTTTTTTTCTTTTTCTCTTCTTCTTCTTCTTTTCTTTTTTTTTTCTATTATCATTATTACTATGATACAATTATTAAACTTTCCTCTTCATATTTAATATTTACACAGTATTACTACAAAACCAATTGCAACACGGTAATTCAACATCCTTTCATCGCCAATTCCCTATCCTCACACATCTCGGTCTCACACTTTTCCTTATCAATTTTGGAATAGCATAATCATCCTATATAAATCTCTTTTCACGCCATAATTTCATACAGAAGCCAGGAGATTTTCTACTTCAATGTAAAAACTCCTTTTAACAATTCTAATTTTCCTTCATTCGTCAACAATACCGAACTCCATTTGAAGAAAATAAAAGTTCTATTTAATAATATGAATGTCATTCATTGGAAACAAATATCTTGGTCCAAAATTGATACTTTGAAGTGTTTTCAAAATATTAAATTAGACCATTCTTTTTTACATGCCATGGCTTCTTTTTGGAATGTGGATTCTAGGACATTTAAAATTAATGGCTTTGAAATATGTCCCTTGATTGAAGAATTCGAGGCCATCCTTGGATATCCAAGCTATCAACAAATGGCGTTACCTATATTGATTTCGAAGACTCAACAAAAGATGCAGACGTTATTTCAAATTTCAAAGCCCAAAGTTCTATAGTTGAGAGAGGTGAGAAAAATCTGCTTGGTCCCTTAATTGACTTTTGCGTTTCTCATTTGGCTCCTACTAAGGCATGGGGACGTATGCTTTGTCTATGCTTACTTTGCCAATTCTTTCTTTATTCTTCTAATGGCGATATTGATCCACGAGTATTAGATATCATGGACCAAATGGAAGGAGGTTTATCGTCGATACCCGTGATCTCAGCTGAGACTTTAGTTGAATTAGACCAACTTAAATCAGGATCAAAGAAACTGACGGAGTCCATTGTTACTTCAGGTAATTACCTAAAGTGCCCTTTCAGGTTTTCAATTTAGGTTTTTCTTTCTTCTTCTTTTTTTTATTGCTCTAATTTTTAACTAGTCAGCCCATGCGAGTTTTTGAAATTAACGAGTTGTCCTAATTTTTGCCTAAGCCGCCCTTGCGGGTTTTCAACTTAGCCGATTCCTTTTTTTTTTTTATTTTATTGCTCTAATGTTTTCCTAGTCCGCCCATACTGGTTTTTGGAACTAGCGAGCTATCCTAATTTTTGCCTAAGCTGCCCTTATGGGTTTTCAACTTAGCGGACCTTCTTTTTTTTCTTATTAAATTTTTTTCTTACAGATTTGGCTTCAAGAGCATTTCTGCTTGCTCGATACTCTATCTATGAATTTTTCTAAATATCTGCCACGACATCATTCTACTAGGAAATTACGCCATCTTGCTTCTTTGTATGTTGACTAGGTTTACTGGATTCACTCACGCGCTGAAGTCAACATCCGTTGGTTAGTACCTTGGTGGAAGATTTCTCGTAACACCATGCGGACATACTTGATGTATGTTCCTCTTGCTGCTCTTCGCCGAGGTATTTGCTATGATCCTCGTCGGCTTGACCGCCAGTATGGAGCTGAGCCTTGAGGTTCTAAATTCACTCCCGATTTAGACATGCCTTATCTGACTGAATCCTACTTGGATCGACTGAAGCAAAGCTGGCCTGCACGTTACACTTATCGTCTGCCATAGGTTTTACATTTGTCAAGTGTATTGTTGGGACAAAATAATAAAAGTAATAATAAGAGATGTTTCTTTTCCTTTTATAATTTGTCATCACCTTTTGCTATTGTGTTTATTCATTTCATCCATATCTGGTCAAATACTTATAACAGTGCACATAGAATAATTTTAATATTAATTCTATTTTACTAAATTGGGGAACAACCAAACATAAGGCCAACGTACATAAGATCACTCCTGTTGCCAACTAGCCCTTTTGGGTTTTCTAATTGACGATTTTATCTCATTTTGCCCTAATTGTAGCCTAGCTCGCCCTTTCAGGTTTTCAAAACTAGTGGATTGTTCTAACTTTTGCTTAGGCTGCCCTTTTAGGTTTTCAACCTAGCGAGCTATTTTTTTTATACATACAACCTCTTCAACCTGTCAATGTTCACTGGCTCACTAAACTCATTCTCATCCATGTTTGATAACTTCACTGCACCCTTGTTCATAACTTGTTTCACAACATATGGCCCTTCCCAGCTAGGCCTAAATTTCCCTCTTGGATCAAATACATTAGGCTTACATTGTTTCAACACCAAATCCCCAACTCTAAGTTTTCTGATCTTAACCCTTCTGTTGTAGGCCCGAGCTATCTTCCTTTGATACAGTTGATGATGATACAGTGCTTTTAGCCTTCTCTCTTCTAGCAAAGATAACTGTGTATATCTGCTCACTACCCATTCCGTTTCAGGCAGTTCAGCTTCCAAGACCTCTCTCAACGACTTGATCTCAATTTCAATTGGCAATACTGCTTTCATCCCATAAACCAAAGAGAATGGTGTCATTCCAATCGGTGTTTGCACACTTGTTCTATATCCCCACAAAGAAAAAGGAAGCATCTTTGACCAATCCCTGTATGTCTTGGTCATCTTGGATAGAATTTGCTTAATTGCCTTATTTGTTGCTTCTACCGCACCATTAGCCTTTGGTCTATAAGGAGGGGATCGGTGATGATGGATTTGGTACTTTGAGAATAAGTCCTTAACTGCTCCTTGAAATTGTACCCCATTGTCTGATATCACACTGTGCGGGACCCCATACCTGCAAATGAGGTTCTTTTCAATAAATCTAGCCATTTGACTTGCCCCCAGTTTGTTGAATGATTCAGCTCTGACCCATTTTGAAAAATAATCTACCGCTACCACAATAAAATGGTGACCACTTGAGGCTGGAGGATGTATCTCTCCTATAATGTCGATACCCCAAGTGGCAAAGGGCCAGGGTGAAGACATGGAATGCAATTCTTCAGGAGGCATGTGATTCAATTTACCATACATTTGACATTGTTGGCACTTCTTTACGAACTCAATACAATCTCTCTCTATGGTCAACTAGTAGTAACCTTGTCGAATAATCTTCTTAACTAGGGCCAAACCACTCATGTGCTAACCGTAACTTCCCGCATGTATTTCTGACATGATATGCTCCACTTCAAGCTTCCTCAAGCACCTCAAGTGCACCCAATCAGGCCATCTTTGATATATCTCTCCACGGAAGGTGATGTACTACAAAGACCACCGCCTTATGGCTCTTCTTTCTTTCTTTGTTGCCCCCGACGGGTATTCCCTTCCCTCTAAAAATCATCTTATAGTATCATACCACACGTCATGGTCTGTACCAATTTCCATGATTGTCTCATATTCATAATAGGGGGTTGATGAACTGGTCAACATCAGAGGCTTGAGGAATAAGTTGACAGGATTTTCCCATGCCGAAGCCAATGTGTATAGGGCATCAGCCATCTAGTTATCTTCCCTTGATCGGTGTATAAACCTGCACTCTTTAAAGTTCTTCTTCATCATAGTCAAGTAATGGTGGTATGGTTTTAATTTCTCTTCTTTCAACTCCCACTCTCCATTTACTTGGGATACTACTAGCAATGAATCACCAAAAACTTCCACCTTATCCACCTTTATAATCAATAGGGTTTCCAAACCAAAGATACATGCTTCGTACTCCACCATATTATTGGTTGCCCTGAATTTTAACTTTTTGGCAAAAGGGATAAGTTTCCTTTTGGGCGATTCTAGTACGACTTCCAAACCTGCTCCTTTCCTATTCACTGCTCCGTCAAAATACATTTTCCATCCTTGTACTTTAATGGCCTCTAAATGTTCATCCGAAAATTCCAAGACTATCTCTTAGCTATCCGGTAATTGTTGTTGGGCCAGGAATTCTGTCACTGCTCTACCTTTGATTGTTTTCCTGGTTACATACTCAATCTTAAATTCTTCCAATATTATCAACCATTGCCCATACTTCCCAATCAAAGAGGGTGTCTCCCTTAAGTACTTCATTGGATCCAACCTGAAAATTACTTGCTCACTATAAGATTGAAAGTAATGCCGTAACTTCTTAGAAGACCAAACCACAGCTATACAGGTCTTTTCAATGATACTATACTTAATTTCATAAGGTAGGAGCTTTCTACTCAAATAGTAAATTGCATGCTCAATCCTTGACTCATTTGCTTGGGCTAGTATGGTTCCTATTGACTCTTCTTCTACTGCTAAGTATAGTAATAAGGGTTTACCGGGTTGGGGTGGTTTTAAAATAGGTGGATTTAGTAGATACTCCTTTATTCGCTCAAAAGCCTTTTGACACTCTTCATTCCACAGGACTGACTGATTCTTTTTAAGCAATTTGAAGATAGGCTCACAGATTATTGTGAGCTTTGCTATAAACCTTCTAATGCATTGTAATTTACTAATGAATCCTTTAACTTCTCTATGTATCTTAGGGGCTGCCATATCCTTGATTGCTTTAACTTTGTCAGGATCAATCTCAATGTCATTCGAACTGTTGTCCTAAGATGGCAACCAAGAGGGGGGGGGGGTGAATTGGTTTTCTTGAGGAATAATAGCAAATTAAAAAACTCAACAAAAAAGAAATGTAGAAGAGATAAATGGTTGAGTAGTGAGTAATAGAAAGAACACACAAGATTTATAGTGGTTCGGATTTTCTCCAATCCTACATCCACTTCCTTAACAACTTGTTAAGGTTCCACTAACTTTGAAGTTTTACAAGCTCACTTCCAACTTTGGTGTTTTTACAAGTTCACACCCAACTTGACAAGTGTTTTCCTAAGGCTAACACTCAAACCACTTACAAGAGTTTTTGTTAGGCTCACTCTCACAACCTTTACAAGAGTTTTTCTTAGGCTCACTCTCACAACCTTTACAAGAGTTTTTCCCAGGCTCACTCTCACAACCTAAGTGTTTCCAAGTTCACACTGAAACTTTTACAACGGTGTTTTTAAAGTTTAAACCAAAAACTCATTACAATTCAAATGATAATCGTAGTAATAAAAGAAAATATGTTGCTTGGCTATTAAATTCAGAATCTCTTTTTTTCTTAACAAAATAATAATGAATTTATAGCCACTGTGGTCTAATTAGTCGTTATAGATAGTGAGGAATAAGTCTTGGTAGTTTAGACCTAGTTAATAGACTGTTCGAAGCAGTTAGCAGTCGTCCTTAATACTAGGATGGTCGCTTCAATGTCTCAAGCGGTCGCCCTTAGATAAGGGATGGTCGCTGCATTCAAATTTTCTTCAACGGTCGAATTTAAACGCTCTGCTGTTGGAATCTTGCCCATGCTGTGGTTGTCAGGATGGTCGCGCATAAGCTAGGTGCGGTCTCCCTTTTTAAATATTGAAGTGGGTTTATAACGTTAATTACACGTGACATTCTTTAACTGGGCAAAATAAAATTCTGCCTAAATATGAATTTTGCAGTCGCCCTAAGTGCCAATTAGTGGTCTAATTGAAAGACTCGCATCCAACTTCTTGGCGCACATAAGGACGCGAACACTACTATCAGTTTGAGTAGTTTTCTCTTGAATCAGCAGAGCAGTCGTGGAGTATGAAGGACGGTCGCTACTACAGTAAGCGAGGCCGTATTCTTTACCGTTCTTGTCACCGAGAACCTTACTGGAATTTGGATGATTTGAGTTTCTTCTGTTGTGGTCGTCCTTGTTTGTTGGATGGTCGCTCATGTTGATGTGCAGTTGCTACTGAGGTCAAGTTTGTAACCGTGAACCCTACTATGATATGGTTTCATCCTTCAATTCAATGGGGTAGTCATCTCCATGGTTTGTGCAACAACTAAATGTGCCTTGTTCAACTTATTTGAAACACTCTAATCCTACAACAAGGTTCTTAAAACACATGTTAAATAAGTCATTTAATTTGAGTTGTCAAGGATCAAAATTGGGATCATTTGGCTAACAATCTCCCCCATTTTGACTTTGACAATCAAATGGAATGAATTGGCTAACAAATATGAGCAATCTCCCCTAAGTTAAACTTCTCATGTATTGAGGGTTACTATAAAGCTCCCCCTAAACATATGCATGTATCATGTTTATTTTGGAGTGTATAATGATATAACTTGACACATTAGTAAAATAACGTTCCCATTTGTAATTTCATTTGTATATCTCTCCCATTTGTAATTTCATTTGTATATCTCTCCCCCTTTGTATAAGAACATTTACATATTCTCTCCCCCTTTGTCATAGGCAAAATGCAAAATGTAAGAAAAATATTAAAGACAATGGTAAGATTATGAACATAATGTGTAATAAACATAATGTTATTAGAAAGAGGGCAATACAATGACAATGTAAGAGAGAAAAAAAGAGAAACAGCAAAACAGAAATGAAAACATAAAAAGTAAACTAATCAAAATCTTCATCCTCATCTAGCTCTTCTTCTTCTATAGGAGCTTTTCCCTTATCATGGGGGACATTACTGGTAGAGCTAGTGCTGATGGATTCTTCTTCTTTAGGGGGACTCTTTGTATGATCACTTATATCCTAATCCTCAAGATTGCATTGAGGCAAATTCATTTTGCCTTACATGTCATAGAAATCATGATGCATATTAGATATAAGGTCAATCCTTTTACTCAGGTGATGGAATCTCCTGGAGACACTTTTCTTGAAGCGAGAGAGTTCCTGGAAAGAGATTTGATAGCTCTCAAAATCAATTTTGTAGGAGAGTTGATTTGGGTAGGTTTAGATGAGGAAGCTTTGGGAGGTAGTTCAACAGCAACTTCCAAGGAGTCTTCTTCTTCCTCAATGGTGTACCTTGGTCTTTTCTTGTGCCTATCAACAACTCCTCTTTTGCCAAATTAGTACACATATGTGCCTTCAATCTTCCTTACACAGCCAGCATGTTCTAGATAGTCAATGGTGATGGCACTTAAGACAAGATTGAAAGGGTTTCTTAAGGTAGCTAAGTTAAGATCATTAAGTAAGTTCAGGTGCCTAGCTATTTGAGTGATTTGGGAGGATAAGAAGAAAGTTCCAGTTCTTATGATAGAATGGTGATACAATGTGTCAATCAAGAATTTTGTTGTGTTCATTTGGATGTTATGGGTGAAAGCATATAAGAAGATGAGGTCTCTTTTTGTTACCTTTTCATTCTCATTAGCCCTTTGGTAAATGGTGTAGGTTATAATTCTATGAAGCATCCAGTAGGTGAGGGACTTGATGTGTCTAGCTTTTGACTCTTTTTCAAATGAAGTCTCTACAAAAATTTCTTGCCAAAAGGTAGAGAGGGTTTGGTTTTAGAAGGCTAAATCATTGTAGGAGGTGACAACATCAACAGGAAAGTCCCAAAATTTTCCAAAGTCCTCTAATGTTAAGGCTAGGTATTGGTCAAATAGCTTAAATCTAACCCCATACCACCCTAGTGCAGAATTTGCACTCTTATCAATTTGAAAGGACATGAGAAATTCCTTACTTAAACTAGAGTAACCTACCTCATAAGGGAAAACAAATTTTCTCCAGCCAAGAACATCAAGTAGACTCTCAATCTCTTCCTTAATGTTGAGGGCAAAGAGCATCCCGCCAAATGGAGATTTGGTTCCTTCAAATTTCTTTCTTTTTAGCATGGCATATCTCATATCTTCCTTAGGGGTTTGGTGGTGAGGTTTATGAATTTTCTCACCTCATCTTGATTGTGGAGGAGAAGGAGGAGCATCTAGAGGTTCACTAATGGTGATTCCTAAAGGTTTCTTTCCTTTCCCTTTCCCTTTGGAAGTAAATTTCTTTTTGGGGGCCATGAGAATAGAAAATCTAGAAGAAACTTGAAAACAGAGAGTGTTTGAGAAGGAGTTGATCTTGAGAGGATTTGGAGATTTAGAGGGAAGTTTGTATGTTATAAGTGATAAAAGACCTATGTAACTGATGTATGATGGTCTTAAATAGAAGAAATTAAGAAAGTAGTCATCTATGGCTGTTGAAGGTTGGAAAATCATAACCTGTCATACTGCCAACGGTTATAAAATTTGGAGCAGAGTGTACAGAGTACGGTTGCCTATTTGTATAGGTGCGATCGCTAAAGACACTATAGCGACGTTAGAATAAGTTGCACGCTTGCGAATGCAGAGAATGTCTGTAACGGTTGAAACTATTCAAATTATTGCGATCACTCACAGTATTTCCCAACCGCTCGCTGAAGGGTCAATTCAGATGAATCTGACCGGCAAGATTACGACCGCAATAGTTATTAAAACGACCACGAGTATCTCAAAAATGAGAGGAGAAAGGGTTGTGAATTGTTATAGTTTTAACATTATGATCAAAATTGGTTCCTAGAGATTTTTAAGAAATTTTTGTTAATAGGCAATATTTTATTCATTCATGGATGTTCCATCAATCATACCTAAATTATGCTTACTGAAGTTAAGCCTATCTTCATTCAAAGGTTTTGTAAAGATATTAGCAAGTTGATTATGTGTATCTATAAACTCTAAAATAATATTTTGGTTTTGTACATTATCCCTCAGAAAATGATGTCTAATGTCAATATGTTTAGATCTAGAGTGTTGGATGGGATTTTTGGACAAGTTGATAGACTAGTGTTATCACATTTAATGGAAATATTATTAAACACTTTACCATAGTCAAGCAATTGTTGCTTCATCCATAACACTTGTGTGCAACAGAAACATGCTGCAACATATTCTGCTTCCGCCTTAGACAAGGCTACCAATACTTGTTTCTTACTATGCCAAGAAACTAGACAATTGCCAAGAAAGTGACATGCTCCTATTGTGCTTTTTCTATCCATAATACTATCAGCATAATCCGCATCCGAAAAACCTAAGATATGAAATGACATGTTTCTAGGACACCAAAGACCTAAATTCAATGTACCGTTTAAGTATTTCAAAATTCTCTTAGTAGCATTCAAGTGTGATTCTTTAGGACAAGTTTGAAATCTAGCACAAAGACATACACTATGCATTATATCAGTTCTAGAAGTGGTTAAGTAATAATTCCTCGATATTTCTTTTCATCTACTGCTTTACCATTTTCATCTTTACCAATTTCAAGGATGTGCTTATAGGTGTCTTGCTAGTCTTGCAGTCATCCATTCCAAATTTCTTGATAAGTTCCCTTATATATTTGGATTGGTTAATGAAGATTCCATCTTTGCATTGCTTGATTTGCAATCCAAGCAAGAACTTAAGTTCACCCATCATGCTCATTTCATATTCCCTAATCATACAACAAGCAAATTCTTTGCACAAGGTTTCATTAGTTGGTCCAAATATTATGTCATCCACATAAATTTGTACAATTAAAATGGTTTTTCAAAAGGAAATTTTTTTAAAAGAAAAGTCAAAGTAAAAGGGTATTTTGGTAATTAAATCTTAGAAATTCAAAATTAATAAAATAATTCAAAAATAATTTATTTTTAAATGGAAGAGGAAATTTATGACTTTTAATTTATTAAATAGATAATTAAATTATTAAATAATTAAATTATTTTAATATATATATGGTTAAAAATAAAAGATGAAAAGAAAAAGAAAATTTAAAAGTTTTTCATCTTCTTCTTCTTCTCCATCAAGGGTCGGCCACCATGGTTGTTTATCTCAAGAATTTTGATCTTCCATACTCCACAAATTGAAGGATTTAACAAGTTTAAAGTGAATTTTTGGTGATTTCCACCAAAATTAGTAAGTTCCCAACTTCTTTCTTTGGATTTCATGGGAATTGTGATTATGTTTATTTTGGGTTTTTAAAGTTCTAAGATTTAATTGTCTATTTAGGTATAGATGAAGCTATTTTAAGTGATTAACAATGATTTTAAAGTTGGATTAAAGAAATGGTTGAGTTTGGGTAAGATTGGTGAAGAGAGAGAATTTAGGGTTATGTTATTTTTGGGGTTTTGAAATCATGGTTTTTAATTGTGTAAATTGATTCCAAATGAGTTGTTTTGATACATAAATAAGTATTTTAAAGTCAAATATTGGATTTGGTTGTGTTTGGTTGGAGTTTGAGAATGGAAGTGGAGATTTAGGGTTTTGTAAAAGTGATTTTCCAAAGTGGTTGAATTGTGTGATTTTATTTGTTTAAGCATGTTGTTTAGTGTTAAAAGTGATGAATATAAGCTTGAAATAATTAATGGATTGTGTTAGAATGGAAAACCTTCAATGGGGGAAGGTTATGCCATTTTTGAGATTTTGTGTATAAGAGAGTATTTTTATAATTTAATGATTTAAATGTATTAAAATATGTTTTTAATAGTATAAATAAACTTAAAACTCTAATTTAATTATAGTAGAATGGAATTCTAATGTTAAAGTAAGGAAAGGCTAAATTTTTAAAAATTTGGAGTGATGTTTAATTATGGTTAAATATTGGAAATACCATTAAATATGATACTAAATGATTATTTGCTATCATATTTTGTTTAGGCATTGAGGGAGGTTGATTTACTTCATCCAAGTGGTGAAGGGCTAGTGGGAATGATAGGATTGCAGGTTGTTTTAAGCTTACTTTGGGTTGCTAGTGGTGGTATATACAAACTTTGAATATAATATTTATATTTGCATAACATTTGGACTTAACACATTTTGGTTGAAAAATGTGTTAAGTTACTTGGTTCATTGATTGTGTATGAATAATGTGCTATGACATTTGTAATATCATATATGTGTTAAATGCATTGTGAAAAGCCATTGATAATGGCTAATTTGTGTAACATGTGAAATATGCATATTATGTGAAAATACCCCAAGTAATTGGGTAATGTGTTGTGAATGCAAAAAAATGAGATATGTGTAATAGTGAAATGAATTGATATTGATAAAAATGAGAAAAAAAAAATGAGGAAAATGAGGAAAAAATGTGAAAATAAGACAATGAGCCTAGTTTGATTATGAGAAATGAAATGAGAAATGAATTGTGAAAGTATTTGATAATGAGATAAATGAATTAATTGTGTGCCTAGTATGTTATTCATTTTTCAGAGTTTTGGGTTTGGCGGCATGCCTATGAATTGCTGGATAGGTGAAAAGACCGGGTCGTAAGCCGAGCCAAGCTGATAAATGATAAATATGATGTCTTTGGGGTGAAAAGACTGGGTCATAAGCCTCAAAAACTGTAGCAGTCTAGCCGGGTTGAGGACCAAGATACTGGGGCCTAAGGGTCTAGCTGGTTTGAGGTCTAAGAGAATAGGGCTGTTACATTATCCATGGATATATATATTGCCTATGGGCTAGACACATGGTGTCATTATGGACCAAAGTAGTAATTCTGAAATTTGAATAACATATTAGATCCTTTTTGGGCCCATGCTTGTCTTTGCTTTAATGTGAATTATGAATTGTGATACAATTGAGCAATATAATGCTATGAGTTGTGATTATGAAATATTTGAAAAATATAAGAAAGTAGAATGATGTGACATCTATATGCATTGTGCATTGGCATTGCATTGAGTTTTATTGTTATTATTAAAGTTTGTACCACTAGACTTCGGCTTAGTATGATTGTAATTCGTCGCGCAGGTGATGGATGATTTGGTAGATCCAGAGAGTTCTTCTAGACCTGGTCGGGTCTAGGTTTGTATTTATTGAGCTTGAAGAGTTATTTTTGGGTACATCAAGATCAGAGCCAGTTGCCAGCATGTACATATTTGATATTATAGTATATTTTGATATTATGTATGAGACGATATGTTTTTGAAGTATATATTGTAAATTATAAAGAATGATTTGAATAATTTGTTTAAGATGAGATCTTATTTGTGATGATATATATACCTATATATAAGTATTTTGAGAAAATATGGAGAAATTGAGAAGTATTGGTGAAATGGTGAATTGATTTTTATTGGGAGTGTTTGTTTTATGCAGGTTGTGTTTTGCTGAATTTTGGGAACGTACAAATTACAAATAAAACTCTGACAAATTTTTCCTAGAGATTTTCATATAAAATATTTATTTTGGATTCCTATAACAAGCAAAGAATATTTATATATTATTTATTTTATATATTAATATTTGAAATCTTAAAATAGAAATGTGAAAATTTTTATTAAATCAGTGTGTGACATTTTTGTACCGTATATGCGTATTTTACATATGTTTAAAATATGTATTGTACGTATATAGAGTATAAGGGTGTTACATCCATGGTTTGTGCGACCACTAAATGTGCCCTGTTCGACTTATTTGAAACACTCTAATCCTGCAACAAGGTTCTTAAAACACATGTTAAATAAGTCATTCAATTTGAGTTGTCAAGGATCAAAATTGAGATCATTTGGCTAACACGGACCAATCACATGTCCCAACAATTTACCTGAGGTAACCCCAAACACACACTTCTTCGGGTTTAATCTTAGCTTATATTTCAATGCTCTATCGAAGAATAATTCTAAGTTTTGGACGTGTTGTTCCCTTGTATTTGATTTCACCATCATATCATCAACATATACTTCAACTTCTTTGTGTATCATGTCATGAAATAGTGTAATGGCCATCCTTTGGTAGGTTTCTCAAGCATTCTTTAAGCCGAACGGCATCACCCTATAACAAAATATACCCCATGTAGTAATGAAAGCAGTTTTGGCTTTATCCTCTTCGGCCATTAATACTTGGTTGTATTCGAAAAATTCATCTATAAATGAATGTAGCACACTAGAGGCTGCGCTATCAATGAGAACATCTATATGGGGTAAAGGAAAATCATTTTTAGGGGAAGCCTTGTTTAAATCTCTATAGTCCACACAGACCCTTATTCTTCCATCTTTCTTTGGCATGGGTACTATGTTGGCTAGCCAATATGGATATTCTATCACTTCAAGGAACTTTACTTGTATTTGTTTAGTGACCCCTTCTTTATCCAATTCAGCCCACTCAGGTCTTAATTGCTTAAGCTTTTATTTGACAGGTTTTATGTGAGTATAAGTAGGAATAAGATGTTCAGCTATGTCTCAATCTATTCCAAGCATATCCTCATAAGACCAAGCAAATACTTCCTCATATTTTTTGAATATTTTTTCAAATCTTTCTCTCTCATCAGGAGTAAGGTCGGATGCTATGCTAATGTTTTTAGGATTTTTGGTTGTTCCCAAATTTAATGATTGTGTATCAACAAAATTAATATTAAAAATGCTCATGTAGCTGCTATTTGAATGTATGCAACCATCAGGAGAAACATCACACAAGTAAGCAAAATCAGACTTTATTGCATTCATTTTGGAAAAGCAAACATCATCATCCTCATACAAAGCAGACAAATTAAAATCAAAATTAAAATCATTGCTCTCAAAATCATAAGGCAGAATATCTTCAAACTTCTCTTCAACCAGGGCAGCAATCTCCTCCGGAGTCTTCTCGGCTTTCAGGACAGCTTCCTTCTTCTTTTCCGGATTGGACTCCTTGTTGGCTGGCAGGGTGAGCTCTTTCTTCACTTGTTCTACTAACTCGGCAACATCAACAAAAATTTCAAAACCAGGGATCAACTTTCCCATGAACATGATTGGCTCGGGCTTTTCTTGGAGTAGCCCCATGTCTGGAGCTTTGACAAAGATCTCTTCAAGTGGTGGGAAGCTCATCTTCTCATTCTTCTTTGGCTGGACATATTTGTTGGCTTTATCATACCCTAACCCTTTCTTGGAAGTTTGAGTTTTGAAATCTGGAAGCTTTGTCAAACCGGCCTTGCCCTTTCCAAGACCATCTCTAGGAAGGTAGCTCATGTTCTTCATCATATTCAAGACCTTGGAGTCCACTACTTCATCATCAAAAATTGCAGCTATTTGGAAATCATTGAGAGGCCTCTCTATCATTGGAGCATTAACGACCTCATTATCTTCAGCCTCGATGACCACTGTCTCATGTCCGTTAGGGAACTTGATCTTTTGATGGAGGGTGGAAGGAACTCTACCAAGCGGATGAAACCATGGCCACCCCAGAAGTAAGGCAAAGGTAACAGGTATGTCTAAAACAACAAATTCAACAATAGATTCAATTGGACCAACCTTGACAACAGCTTTGAAAGTTCCTTCGGCATGTCTCTTGGTGTTGTCATAAGTCCAAATGGTTACCTCGGTTGGGTTTAGATCCCTTGTTTACATGGCTAGTTTTGGCCATATTTCTTTTCCCTTTGATTTCTATTTTGATAAAGAGAAGGCGGATGTGATCTCTCCCCTCTTCCGGTAAATCTGCATCTGAGAAAGATACCGCTCACATATTAACTTCGCTCTTCTCTTCCTTTAATTTTTATGAAGTTGATCAGCTCCTTCAGTGTTATGGAGATGAAAATTGGCATGCTGGCCAAGGCCTTGGCCATAGTTTCTCGGTACTTTTTAGAAGTAGCCAATAAATCCCAAATGCTAACACTTGCTTGGGTTCTTTTCAATTGCTTGAGCACGGTATCATCTTCCTCTTCTTTATTCCCTACTTCAACTTCCTGTCCTTTATTAACTTCTACCTCCTTAGGCGGTGGCCTTGCATAAGGCTTACTGGATCTAGTGTGCATTACTTCAACTTCCTCGGGCTCGGACCAAATTCATTCTTCCTTCTTAGGTATAAGATCATCATCACTATCGCTTGAATCCCAAAACCCATTCACAACACAAATTGCTACTTCTTTACCCACCATAACTTGTTTAATTTTGCTAAGAACCTCTTCTTCTTTGGTTTCTTTTCCACCCACATCTTGGAAAGAAGACATGATAAAACTTTCATGCAAACCTTCTCCAATCATGATGGTTGCTGGTGGTGGTACTCTATTAAACCTTAGTAATGGATTGTCTTTGGTGTTCGACTTGTTGGACTCGGGCAGCTTCCCATTATCAATTAAATTTTGGATCTCATGCCTCAACTTCACACATCTATCTGTGTCGTGCCCTTGCATTTGATGAAATTGACAAAATGCTTTAGTGTCAAAATTAGGTGGGAGAGGGTTAGGCAAAGGATGAGGATTTAAGGGTTGTAACAATCCCTTCCTTTGAAGCTTATTGAGAATCCAAGATAGCAGTTTCCCCAATTCTGAAAACTGTCTTCTTGTTCCTTGGCTAGTAGCATTAACACCAACTGCGTTTTGTATGCCTTGGTTACTAGAATGATAGTTTCCTTTTTCGTTCCTTCTTGTTGAAAAATTGTTCTTCTCTCTTTCCCATTCTTCAATTTGCAGACCAGCTTGGAGGAGATCTTTGAAATCACGGATGAGTGTATGAGACATCCTTTCACGAAGACTAGGTAACACCCCTCTTACAATCATTCTTATTTGATTAGATTCATCAGGCCTCTTCTTGAGCAAAGCAGCCTTATTTCTCCATCTTTTCACATAGTCCCAAAATTTTTATTTGGCCTTTGTCTAATGGACTCAACTTCCATTAAGGTAACTTCCATCTCAACATTGTATCCATATTATTGGATGAAAGCCTTGTATAGCAGATCCCAATTCTTTTGTGTGCCATCATCTAAGTAATTGAACCAGTTTTGAATCACAGGATCCAATGAGAGCATAAAGTACCTTAGAGTTTGAGCCTTAGTAGCTCAGGCAGACTGCATGGCAGTGATATACTGCTTCACATGAAGGTGAGGATTTTTGGTTCCATCAAAGTTTGTAAAAGATGGCATCTTGAATTTGTATGAAACTTCTTCGTCTAGGTCAAATAATTTGTCAACTTCGAACATTTCTTCGATTTTCAGCTTCTTCTTAAATTTCTTTTCCAAATCCGTAATCATCTTTTCAACATCAGAAGTTTCATTTTTCTCTACAGCTGATCTTTTAATAATCTTCAGTTCTTTCTTCTTGTCTTGAGGATCTTGGAAGTATTGAGCCTAATCATCATCATCATCAATGATCACCTTATCATCATTAAAGACCACTTCACCAACTTTAGCCTTACCCTTGTCCTTTGGCTTCTTTGTGCTAGCAGATGCTTCGGCATTGTTTCCTAAAATTGTAACCAATTGGCTCTTCATGGTCTCAGCCGGGGCCTCTTTTATTTCTTCCATCTTGGCATTAAGGGCATCGTCCACCATTCTTTGAATTTGTTTGGGCTCCATTGCTTTTGGTGAGCAAGTGATTGAGTTGTTGCTAGATTCTTTGTCTCCAGCGTAGGTCGGATTGTCGTAAGCTTTTGAACTATTATAATCCAGGGCTGTGAGCCAGAAGAGATTAATGATATGAGATGCAATGTATGTATGCATGTATGCATGAATGCACAAACAATAAACAAACAAGGATAAATAGGACGTTCCTTCCAACCTTATAACATCCACACACGAATGGCGAGTCTCTTTTCCTAGGTAATATGGTTAACAAAATACCAACATGGGGTATTTTATTTTCAAATATTTCCCTTGGACGTTTTAACCTGTAATATCCCAATGTGTGCCCTAGAAGTTGGATACAATTGTTGTTTTGATTTGAATTAAATGTATATATGTATTTGCAAAAGAAATGAGTGTGTTAAGAGAATGTATATGTTGTGTATATTGTAATATATATAACATATAAGTTGGTCAAATGGGGAGTCAAGGTAAGAGGATATTTTAATTTGTGCTAAGTGAAATTACTATAAAGGGCATATAAGTGACAAAAGTTAAGTTAAATGGATGAGGGCAATTAGGTAATTGCTTTGTTAAATTGCTTGGTGGATATTTAAAGAAGAAGAGAAGTTTGAATTGTCTTCATCTTTTCTCTTCTTTGTTGGTGTGGCCGGCTATCAAAAGGGAAAGAGAGCAAAAGAGGTGTTTGAACTTCTAAACTCAAATTGAAGGGAGAATCAAAGGATTAAGTTGAAGATTTGTGGAATTTCTTCAATTGAGGTAAGTACTCTCTTGTTTTCCTTTGTAAATTTTAAAGTTGGGTTTAAGATGAGTTATGATTTGCTAATATTATGACTTGTATAGTGTGGAAGAGATGAGGATCATCCAAAAAGAGGTATGTGCAATGTAATTTATTATGATAAATGTTTTAGCAATGAATGGTGTCAATGTGTTTTGAGAAATGATGAAATGTGATAACAATGATTGAAATGTTATAAAGGGACATGTTGTTTATATGATGATGAATTTAAGATACATGTGCAATGAAATTGATTATGTATGCTTGAATGATATGATTAAAGCATGCCTATATGGTATGATTGATTAATGACATGTTTGTTTAGTAATGTAATTGATGTTGCATATATCAATGATGAAACATGAAATGTGATTTGAGATACAATGTGATATGAAGCCATTGTGATTGGCTATGTTAATTCAATTAAGATATGTAAGGCATGCTTGCCTAAATGATGATGAGAATTGAAAATGATATTGATGATGAAATAAACAATGAATTGTGTATCTAATGTGTTATTCATTTTCAGAGTTTTGTTGTTGGTGGCATGCCTAATGGTAACAATCTCTTGAAGTTAGGTTGGGCTTGATCCTTGAAGCCAAGTTGGGTTGAAGTTTAACATGTTTTACTCCCCTTGAAGCTTGGTTGGGTCTAGTCCTTGAAGCCTAATTGAGATGTTACAACCCTTGAAGCTAGGTTGGATTAGTTCTTGAAGCCAAGTTGGGTTGATACTTAGCATGCTTTGTTCCCCTTGAAGCTTGGTTGAACTTAATCCTTGAAGCCTAGTTGGGATATTTATGAATGTGATAATTAAACCAAAGCATTAACTCTGAAAGTCGAATAGCATATTAGTGTCTTTTGGGCCCGAGTCTGTCATTTGTTGTAAATATGATATATATATACAAATGTTGGAATACATGAGTAATGAGATATATAAATTGTGGATATTAGTGATGGATGATGGTTGGTGATAATAATTGCCTTTGTGAGAAATGTGATGTGTGATTAATGAATTGTGAACAAACTAATGTTATGAAGTATGATATGTGATGTGTGTATTGATTGTGGGTATTAATGATGAATTGTGTTTGATGATAAGGATTGTCTTCCTTGGAAAATGTGACTTTTGATTAGTATGATATATAATGTATGTATATTGATATATTGATTGTGAGTATTATTAATGGATTATGGTTGGTGGTAATGTTTTATATAAACGTATATAATATATGAGATTAGTCAAGATATATGAAAGGTGCAAATTAAAAAGAGAAAAAAATGATAAGAACTAATGGTATATGGAATGAATATAGTTTTATTATATGTTAGAATTTCTATAACGTATGTTTATATTTTATATTGTACTACTAAGCTCTCGGGCTTAGCGCGGTTGTGTAATCGCGCAGGTGAACATGCGGTTGATCTGGAAGTCCAGCTGTTATGCCACGAGAAGAGTAAGAGTTTGTCGAGACCAACTATAGGGTAATGCATACATGTATAATTTTTAATTATGATGTATTTTTGATGATGGAGTATTTATATGTATAAATGAAGATGTGATAAAGATAATGATTTTGTAAATGTTATTTAAATTAACGTATTATGGTTTTGAACTCTGTTACAGGTTTTTAAAAGATAATGAAAAGTGACATCCTTATACTTTGTATACTTACTGTATGTATACTAGGTATATGTATAGTACTTATATAGGGTATCAGGGTGTTACATAACCAATAGTTATATTTAAAAATAGAAATCAGTTCATGATAATTTCCATTAATTAGGTTTTAATCCATTTAACCAACTAAAGTAGCTTTTATGCTATATTGGATTAAAACTAAATTAAGAGGTTTATTGTAAATAGATTTCTCACTTGAAAAAGTAACTAATGATTCATGCCAAAAACAAGCCCATGATTAATAATTCTTAGTATAAACTAGGCTCACAATTGATTTTTAGTATTTCCATAATTGATCTAAATAATTTGTAAGTTCTTTTAAAGGATGAAAATAATTTTATTTCTAAGCCCATTGCAAAAAGATTTTAGAAAAAATGGATTGTGGGCTTAGTATGAGCAAAAGAATTTTTTATTTATGTTTAGAAAAGTTTTACATCCAAAGACCATTTTGAAAAGTTTTGAAAATAGCTTTGGTCTTTTGGATTTTAAAGAAAAATTTATTTTGAGCTTACAATATACTTAGGTCATATTAGAAAAAGAACAAACCAAATAAGCCATGATTTAAGCTAAGATAAACTAACCATAGTCAAACAACATGCATTTGGGGTAAAAACCTAAGGAAAGTAACTAGGCTAATAACATGAGCTTTAGTCTTTGGGTAAAAAGGCTTAGGTTCCCATAGCAAGTATATACCAAAAGGTATAAGGCTATGCGTGGTTATGTCATGCTCGATCTCCATACCTTGAGTGAAAGTATGTTATCCCTTACATAACACAACACGGGTAACACGGGCGTCCTAACTCACACACACGATGCAATCTAATATGATGCAATGGATAATATCATGATAAGAAAGAATAGAATAATAAAAAGACCAACGAAATCAACTTCTCTTTTCCCCAGTGGAGTCACCACTGTGAGCGAGAATTTTCTCCCCTACTCCTAGTGGAATGGTCTTGCGACTTTGGCACTGTTTAGGCTCAGGGCCTTAGAGAACACGGGCCTAAGCCCAGAGAAAAATGGAGTAGCCACCCAGACGGTCCGAAAAAAAGAAAAGGGTGGATGACTCTATTTCTAAGGAATCTCCAACCCCCTAATGGGTTTGAAAAGTTGGGTACGTGAGGGAAATGTGAGAAATGACCCAGCACCCCCACAACGCCCGGTTCATTGGAACCGGCCTCCTTTGCAGGTCTTAATATTATAAAATTTTTAAATATAATAATATTATCCATACTACATGCAATAATTAAAATAAAGCATCATCATATTAAAATCAAAGCAATGTCCAAACAAAGCAAATAAATGGACACCCATCCAAGGATGGAAACATGTCCTTACATCGTTAATGTCTAAACTAAATAGGACACCCACTGCAAGGTGGAAACATGCCCTTTACATTAGTCCAAAAATCTTAAAATAAAATAAATTACATTATGCTCACGACATGAGGTACCCAAAAAAATTGAAACATACCTCTTACAATATTTGGAAATCAAAATAAATCAATAAAAGTAAATAACCATTCATAATAAATAAATTATTCATCAAAGATATCAAACATTAATCAAAATATATAATAAACATTCATCCAATTTAAATAAAATAGTAAATATATTAACTTTAGGGATTCATGCATTAATTAGGGTTTCTAGAGTTTTATGTTCAATAACTAGGGTTTTGCATATACTAGTTTAATTATTTGAGCAATATTTTAAGGTAATAACATAGCTACTAAATGTTTAAAAGATTTAAGATTTTGGATGTTTTTATGAAAACAATGTTACTGTGATTTAAAAAAAGGGTAGGTTTAGTTAGGGTTTTAAGCAAACATCATGAAATTAGGGTTTTTTTTTAAGAGATTAGGGTTTATAATTTTAAAAGAATGGGTTTTAGGTTCACTAGATTAAGGTTTTAGGTGTTGATGAACTTGTCATAATTTTTTATGTTTTAAGAATTAGGGTTTAGGAAAACTAGGGTTTACTGGATTGAGTTTTGAGAAAATTAGAGTTTTTGATGTTTTGGAAAACATATTTAATCTTAGGAATTAAGAAAACAGTTTAGAATTTCATAAAAATAATTATGATTAAAGTTTTCAAAAACTGTAAAGAATATTAGGGTTTTGGAGAATAAAGAAGATATTTTGAAGTTTCAGACAAATAAGTTAAGGTTTAGATGATTAAGAAAATAGTTCGGGGAAAAATAATTTAGGGTTTTAAAGTTTTGGAAACATGAGGATAGTTTTAGGGTTTTTGAAGTTTTGGAAATAAAAGAATAGTTTTAGGGTTTTTGAATTTTGGAAACAAAAGGATGATTTAGGGTTTTTGAAGTTTTAATCAATGACTTAGGCTACTGGATGAATGGACGATTTAATTTGTAAAACATATTACTAAGTTTAATAATTTAGGTTACTAACTCAATATCAAAATAAATGATAGAAACATTTAAAAGAAAATATGGCAATAACATTGTTAATATAATCAAATCAAAGATTTATAATCAAACCTCCGTTCTTTGGTTCCTCCACAATTGGCTTCTCGATGAACAATGACAAAGGCAATGTTGCTGCCTTTGATGGATTGATGAATGCTTATTGTTGCTAACTTTTGTCGTTCTTGCTCCTAGGGTTTCTGTCTTCTTTTTCCTCTCAAGTAAAAATCAATTTTTCTATCCTTAAATTTATGTTTTAATGTTGTATTTATAGAAAAAAATAATAAATCTACTTCTAATTGTCTAAGGAAATTAAAACCATTTAGGAAAAGAAACCAAAACCAAATAGAATTTGGTTTCGGAAAAAACTGTGCTGGAAAATTGTGTTGGCAAAAAAACTGCTATAGACAAAAATTGGAAGCGAGCGAAATTGCTGGGGTTGTCGCCATTTCCCCACAGGAATTTCCTACGGCGAATTGGCCCAAGCCGATTCACTTCTTTTTCGTCGACGATTTATTTATTTATTATATATATTTTAACTTTACTAATATTACTTTTTTATTTTTATTAAAAATAATAAATAATAAATACTAAAATAGATATTATTTAATTAAAATACCACAAAAATTATTTCGAACTATAAAAATATCGGACCAGACTAGGTCAAAAATTAAGGGTCTACAGATATATAATATATAAACCATGCATTGAAATCCATAAAGCATTAAAACATCATCATATAATCATATTTAAATCAAATGGAATGAAATTGACTTTTATGGTTGTGAGCAGGTATTTTCGCCCCACTACCAATGGAATGGTTCTTATGACTTCGACACTATTTGTAATGCCTAGAAATTTTGAACAATAATTTTTCATACTAAGAATATATGCATAAGTGTATATCGGATTGATCATGATATTATGTGTAGGTTGAGTTCAAATTGGTAGTAATAAGGTTGATTAAGCCCTAATAAGTGAAAAATTAAATCTAGGTATGGACTTAATCTTTATTTTCAGAAAAGAATTTAAAGGCTAAGAAATTATAGAATTGCCATTATGGCCCTAAAATGAAATTGATTTATAACTGAAATGTGAAATGTGGATAATGGGGCTTAAAATATTTAAAGTAATTATATTTATGATTTTATGGAATTAAAAATAGGATTAAGTGATAACTAAAGAAAGTAAGTATACTGAAACAATGATATGAGTGAGTACATGGGATTAAAACCCTAAATACTATACAAAGAGGATTTCTTGTGTTTTCTTATCCTTCTTCCATGCCTCGGCTGAAATTTACATGTCCTCTATCTCAATTTTCTTCTTTCTTCTTCTTCTTCTTCTTCTTCCAAATTTCACTTAAAAATCGTGGAATTTTTTGATGTAATTAGGGTTTTTGATGAGAAACAATGAGTTTATAGTTGAATTTACAAGAAAATCATCATCAAATCAAATAGTTGAAAGAAAGAGTGATGGAAGAGCTACTTTAATTAGGTTAGTGCTTGTATATCATATACTTTGCTATTATTTAAGTTTTATTTGAATTTTAAAATCCTATGCAACTATTTAATTAGGTTAAATGAAATTATTGTGAAAGAAATTATATATTAAATGATTTGTGAAGAATATGAATATGCAACTTTACTTCTTTGATGATAAAGTTATTTTGTAGTGTATAAAATATGAATTTATTGGGTATTAGATTGAAATAATGCTTAAAATATCAATTGAATCATTTATATACTAATTTAGAATTATGGAACAAATTAGGGTTTTAGCAAGTTTGGGGTTTTAAGGATTTTAGGGTTATGAAATTTTTTTTATTTTTGAAGTATGATGATGTTTGTGGTATTTGGTAGTGTAATTGTTAGGTATTTGGTTTAAAATAATGTTTAAAGGAATCCTTGAATTGAAGAGATGTTGAATTATTGGATTATGGAATATTTGATAATTAGGAAAGAAAACTTTATTCTTGATAAATATGACTTAAAGGATATTTGGAGTTAAATTAATTGATTTTGAAGTGAATTGTGTTTATGAAACTAATGACTATTTGAAGTATATTAGTTGGAGTATTTAAATATTGAATTACTTTATGAATTGGAAAAGGTATGTGGGGCTCAATGATTATTTATATATACTGGATAACTTTTGTTTAAATGAGTTATGTCTAAAATTAAATGTAATAGTACTTGTGGAAATTATATGGTTATGCTATGTATAGGTAAGTGGATGTGGGGAAAGGAAAAAGAAAAGTGTCATTGAATGAGAATTGAAATGAAAAAATTAATTTGAGTAAGAAAGACTAGAATTTAGCTTAATGGAACTTAACGTAAGTGTATTGAATTGTACTTGATTAATTTGTTTATGGAAATATAGGCTTGAACCTGATTGTATCTTTGGAAAACTAGAAATTATTTATTTGGTTTAAGTAATTGAAGTTAGTAGTGAATTGTTGATTAAATCATGAAAGTATTTTCAATTAATGGTATATTGCTTATAAGATTGAAGTGGGATCAATTCATTTGATGGTGAAACTTAAAAAGTGAATAAAGTATGAGGAAATTATTGATAGATGTCCTTAGTTATTCGAAATGAGTATATAGTTAAAAAATAAGTAAATGATGATTGCAAGTGATTAATAGATTTTGGATTATTTTGGAGAAATAAGCTAACTTGAGAAACAAGATGAGAAGATTGATAGAATGATGAATCATTAGTGATATAAAATAATTTGTAAAGGAAGATAAAGGAAACAAAGAGGAGAAGTGATAGTTTAGTTAAGTATAAATACTAAATTTTGGAAATAGTGTGAAGATATACATATTGTATACCTATTGTAAACCTAATAGCAATATTATTTAGTGATTTAAAATAATTTGTAAAGTATATATATATGTGTAGGATAAGTGAAATTATATTGATTGTAAATAGTGAGAAAGAATGAAGTGATTATTTGTAAAGAAAACCTAATGAAAACCAAATCTTAGAATAATATTAGGTTACTAGTGATATTGAAGGAAAAATAGAATAAGTTAAGGAATAAGTTAATTGTATAAATAAAGTAGATAAAATATTAGAAAATATTAATAAAGCTTATCATGGAAAAACAATTGTACTAATTATAGAATATATATATATATATATACATAAATAAGATATAAGTAGTGTACACACAAAATTTATATTCTTGAAATAAAAATGATAATTTGTGGAATTTATATATTAGGAAAAAGCAAATTAAGTGAAAAATGAAATATCTATTTAGAATTTATGGTTACAAATAGAAGAATGTAAAATTGTGAGTTGAGAATTAACATATGAACAAAATGGGGCTTAATTTCATAAATAGTCCCTGAACTTATATTGTTGCAACGTTGTGATCCCCAAACTTTAAATCGTCTTAATAAAATTCCCAAACTTGCAGTTTGTCTCATTAAAATCCTCATCTCCATTTTTCGACAAGAGAGCGCATATGTGGAGACTATGTGGAGTCCATATGTATTCCACGTATTAAAATATAAAGTAATTTTTTCCCAACACGTATAGGTAAAAAAAGATGTTTTATGTTTTGTTTTTTTACATTTTCTTCAACAAAAGCTCTTAACTCTTTCTTACTATAACAAGTCTGAAATTTTTTTAGCTAAAAACCTATGATCCTCATCTCATATCTCTAAACAATCTCTCATTTTCTTTCTTATTTCCCTTTTCAATAATCTGAAATCATTGTATTCTCTCTAAAACCTGTTTATATCATATATTTCTTGTTACCTATTTGTTTCTTCTCTATTTAGTGCAAAGAAAAAACCCTAGTTTCTTTTTATTGAACAAATTTTGAATATCATGGAGCAAAATAGAAATGAGACAGTGAACAGTTAGTATTGGGAGCGCAATTTTGTTGCTTCTTTGTGTGAGTGCTTAGAACTAGTTCCAGCATTGATGAGGACCTCTTTGATAGAATTCAATATGGGAAGACGATTCTTTGGCTGCATTAATTATGGGGTTAGTTTATATGGCTATATTTTTGTTTTCATTGTGTTAAAATGATTTTTTGAACTAAATTTCACCATATGGTTCTTATTCAGGAGACAACATCATGTGACTTTTTTTAGTGGATTGATCCTTCAATCCAACCAAGGGCAAAACAAGTGATTCAAGGTTTGCTGAAAAAAGTTGAATGATTGGAGAAAGAAAAACTAAAAAAAAGCGGAGAAGCATAAAGGTTGGACTATGAATTGAGCAGTAGTATTTGTTGGGGTATTAGCATTTATTTTGGGTAAAATGTATTAGGAATTCAGTTAAGTTAATATGTTGATATGAACATGGATGGTAGGAATCCGTTCGATGAATTGTTATTGTGCTTTAGGGTAAATTTTAAGAATTATTTTGGTATGGTTGTATTTGGAGTTCATGGTATATAATGGAAAAAATTGCAAGTTATGTTTCCTCATGCTCAAATTTTCATATCTGATGTCTTTGGCTTACATAGCATTGCAACTTATGAGCTACGAACTAGTAGTTTTGATGGTTTTCTATAGTTTGAATGTTTGGTTTGATCAAGCTTTTAATAGAATTATAATTATACAAGTAAAAATGATCATAAATCAATTTTAATTACAAGGTTTAAAAATGTGAAATTGAAATTCAAAGTTAAACACTTATTCAAGATATATCTGCATATAATTGAATAAAATTGGTCAAATTCACAATTCAATAATGTTACTATTATAATTGTAATATTAAATATTTGCATACAATAGAAGCTAAGTATTTTGAATACTAATGGAGCCATCATATATACCAAATTTATAATTCAAATGGCCAAAAAAAAATTGTTATAAATACATTACAATATACCATCCATAATGCAAAGCAAATGGCCCCAAAAACATGTCAACTTAATAGTTGCAAAATACAAAATGAATGATGAACGATTAGCTTAGCACAAAAAGTAATTAAAATTCAAAATAGTCATAAACTGAGTTATAATCAGCTTTGTCTCTATTGAGGTTGGGTAGCATTTGCTTCACTAATTATGCTTCTTTGAGTAGAATCAAAATTGTAGTCTGATTAAGCTTCTCTAAAAATTGATGCCATCCAGTCATCAAGGGGATAGTCCTGTATTAGTTCAAACACCACAAACAAATTTTAAATAGTGCTGAAACTAAAAACAATTGCTCAAACTAATAGCAATAATGCTCAAACTAATCAAAGTAGTAAATGTAATCATAATTTTATAGAAAATACTACACATAAAAACAAACAAAAAAATTCAATCGCTCAAGTCATTAAAGAAATGTTCATTAATCAAATGAAAATAATGATCTTACAGCTCCTGCATATGTTGCTGTTGCATCATTTGGGAATGGAAGTCGACCACTTTTTTGTATATTCAACTCAACGTTTGTTTGATTCGTCCCCTACAGAGGCAAAAGACATACAAAATGGATTAAATAACTATAGATTAACATTAAAACTTTTAAATAAGTATCACTCACATCACCAAACTATCTAACTATCACCGGTGATGTCTTATTTGAATTGGTAGGACACTTCTCCTAGTTGGCTAAACCCCTGCACTAGAACTACGACTAGCTCTCAAATTAGAATTTTTTGTCCTCTTTCCCCTAGCATATAATGATTTCAGATGATTGAAAAGGGAAAGAAGAAAGAAAATGTGAGATTGTTTAGAGATATGAGATAAGGATTGGAGGTTTTCAGAGAAAAGAATTTCAGACTTGTTACAGAGAGAAAGAGTTTAGAGCTTTTGTCGAAGAAAATGTAAAAAAAAACGTAAAACATCTTTTTTTACCCACACATGTTGGGGGGAAATTTACTTTATATTTTAATACTTGGAATATAGTTGGACTCCACATAAAGTCCACGCATGCGCTATCTCGCCAAAAGATGAAAATGTGAATTTTAATGAGACAAACTATAAGTTTGGAAATTTTATTGAGACGATTTAAAGTTTGGGGATCACAACATTACAACAATATAAGTTCAAGGACTATTTATGAAATTAGGCCACAAAATGGTCAAATTATTCTAGAATATATATAATAAGCAAGACAAGTGAAATTGACAGAATTGTCTATAAATTATATAATTTATAAAGAAGTGTAGTGTAAATTAAGGGGGAATAAATAAACAAAATTGTGTAATAAGAAGTGAATGAATAACAAATGATAAGACTGAGTGATTATGTTATTAACTTATATAATATCAAAGAGTATTTTCTTGAGATTTAAAGATAATTTATGTATTTAAAATTAACTGAAATAAAACTTATTTTATTGTATTAATAAAGTAAAAAGAATAATAATTAATGTAAAGAAAATGCCTTTGTTAAAAATTAATGTTATAATTGTAAACTATTGGAGTGAAATATAAATGTATTGTCCGATTATACTTGTGCAAAACTCAATAATCAGATTGAATAGACATCTATAATGTCACACCCCGATTTCAAAAGGCATGATGGTTCTAGGGTTTGGGTCAATTTAATATGCCAGAACCTCATAGAACTCAGATTCAGTACAGAACAGAACTAAACAGTAAAACTTCACTAAGTTTTTTTAATCATTTTACATTTAATAGTACATATAATATTTTTATTCCTTTTATATTACACATGACATGAATCTTTCATAGTAGTATTGCCTTTTTGCTATTCTTGAACACCACAGTGCCACCATCACCAGAGTTGGTCTACCTATAAAACAATACTAAAAAAAACAACGAGCGAGGGGTGAACTGCAACTTAGTGAATGTTCAAGCTTATTACATTTGTTTAAATTTCCACTTTAAGTTGTTAGTAACTTAATACAATTTAAGTAGCTTATGTTACTTTTGGAGTTGATTTTACATATATTCATTTAGAATTCCTAGCATCTTTTAAGAATGCTTTCATTATTTTATTATGATGAATACTTATATTTCTAAAGTACTTAGAATTAACCTTACATTTTATTTATCTTGGCTCATCATAAGCTGATCTTTAACTAATTCCTTACTTATTATTTAATTATTACAGTAATTATTTTCATGTTAAATTTTTAGACTCTAATGTTCATTAGTCTACAGTAATATTTTACTTTAATAGCAGTAATTAATTTGGTATTTAAATTTCATATTCTAATAGCCATATTCACTTATGGTTTCTTAATAAATTTACTCGTCTTAAGGTAAATGCATATCATACTAGTTTTCCTTCCTAGGGATTTTATTTAGTGTTCAGAGACGCATTTATAACGGTTTAGAACTAACATTGATAGTTTAGATTAACAATTTAGAATTTAAGAGACTACCATTGGTTAATCTAAGATATCATATGAATAAAAACAGACCAAAGATAATAATATTCACACCAATGCAAATTAAAGAAATAATTTTCAGTAAAGGGGATTCATATGACAAATTAGAACAGATTAGTCAAATACCATAAGTCAGAGACTACAATAGATAGACTAGAGGCCATAATAATTAGGGCAGTAACTTCTCCCATATGTGCATGTCAAAATGTCACTGTACACTGCCTAATGATTTAACCCCCCACTAAGGTTGAGCTCTACCCATATGAATATCAAATAAATCAGGCTAGTTCATCGGGTTAGTCTCAGAAGACATTACTCGGAAAGCTTATCATAATAGAATAGAGTTTATTAAGGAAACAAAGTAAAAATGCATAAATGTAATTATTTACTTTTAATACTTTATTCCTTAGAATAAAATTTCTATTTATTCTGAAATTATTTCTTTTATTCTTAACATAATATACTTACCTAATTCTTGATTTATCTATTTATAAGATACTATTCCGTTTTGGAATATATTCCCATTTTCTATATTAATTTTGTCATATAGTTACTTGTTTATGTATCTTTTTCTATATTTAAGCTTCATATCCTAATAACTTAAAATTCAATAATTTATTTTATTTCTTGTTCTTAGTTTAAGAGTAAATATCATAGTACTACTCAATAATAATAACTTTAATCACCATATTAATTTTATATTTTTAATCATTCATTTTTCTCAAGGATATGTTTTTACTTGTACTCCAAGTAACTAGGCTCAATTTAAGTTTCACTTAATTCTTATCTCTCATTCATTGTTTTTATCCCATAATCCATGCTTAGCACCTCATCATTCTATATCCACACCACTTGGTATAGGAAAATATTTTTGATAAAATCATCTTCAACATCGATTTAAGATATTCCTTATAACTTTTAAATATGCTTAGTAAAAGTTTTGAAAATTTTCAGCAACATAATAAGCCGTTACTTATAGGACTTCTTTAAATTAGTTCCAAAACTTCATATTTTTGAATATATGCATACATATATATATATATACCTAAAGTCGAAAATTATGTATATAATTTAAGTTTCTTCTAAAAAACATTTTTCTTTTAAATAGGAATTTAAGCTTTAAAAATTATTTTTCATATCAGAATCAAATAAATAATTATTATAAAATGTCCTTCTTAACGTGGGTATTTAAAATCCTTCTTTCCTTTTTAAAAGTGACAACTTAATTTAGAAACTAATTTCTTATATATTTATTTCTATAGTAAAAGATACATAATAAACTTTATTTTACTCATGGATTATAATTCTTTAGAAAATCATAGAAAACTCACTTGTGTTTATCCTTATAATCACTTCAGAAAAAATCTTTTAAATTATACTTAGATTAGTAAGAATTATTCCCTATTCTAGTTAATTTTTCTCTCTTACTGAACAGTTCGAATTCTTTAATTTATTTTAGTTATAAAATCTTCATTAGAAATTTATCATAAACTCTAGACTGATCCTTAGTGCATATGCAAATACGCGCCCAAAATTCCACAATTTTTCTCATCCATTTACTACATTAATTTTAATTTATTTACTAATATTTCAAATCTGCAAGTTTTAGATTTTCCCTGACAGCCTTCATTTTCCAATTTTATTTCAATATTAAATCTTCATAAAATTTTATGAAATTTAAACCATGAAAGTTATATATATATATATATAGATTTTTCTAAGTTCCTTTATTATATTTAAAAATTATGCATTTCAAACCTGCAGTTTATGTTTCTCAAATACTTTCTTCTGACAGTATATATTTATCCAATTTGTTTAGATATCAAACTTTATAAAAATTCATGAAATTTTAGCCATATAACCCCAATATACAGAGAAACTTGTATCTAAAATTTCAGAATTTTTATGCCTTTATTTACTTTGTTTTTAAATTATGTTTACTTAACCTTATAGATTTTGGTTTTACAGTCACTATTCTGGCAATTTCAATTTTTATTTTTATTTATATAACTAAATCTTTATTAGAATTTAAAAAATTTTAACCATATAGCTTAAACATATATATAATCTTTCATGTAAAATTTCAGAATTTTTTGGGATTGTTTATTATAGCTTTTAAATAGGTTTCTTATATAGATTTTGAATTATTTTAAAACAGCTTTAATAGTTTGAATTTTCATATTTTTATTAAATAGTAAATCATCTTTAAAAATTATGAAATTTTATATTCCAACTAATAACACATAGATAAAGTCTCAGTTAAAATGTCATACTCACTAATGCTCTCTATAATAGTCTAAAAATTTGGTCAATTTACTTCACGAAATAGAAATAGAAAATTTCAGCATGCATCATTTATATACTTCATAGTTAAATTTTGTATCTTCAGTCAATTATTTACTTTAACTTCTTTACCCATTAAGTTATCAATTAAATCTAATTGAATATAAATCATAACTTACAAGTTAATTTAAAATTTTATCTTTCTAAAGTTTTTAAATTAAGGATCTTTAGAACACTCACCTTATTTATAGGATTTCTTAAACCAAAATTGTAGCCTTCTTTAGTCATCCTCAAGCTTGAGCGAATCTCCCTTATACCTCACTTTCTTCTTGATTTCTGATGGTGTTAGATCTTCGTATATGTGCTCTTTTTAGTTTGAGTACAAGACTATCCTTATACTAATCCATATTGGGCGGCCTTTGTACTTTACTAACCATAACATAGTTTAAATTTAGCTTCCATTTCACTACAATTTAGCTTCCATTTCACTACCCGACAAGTATATTTAAACTTATTTCTTTTGCATGACCCTACCTGGACACTTGTTGCTCCCTTTTGATAGAAACAAATTTTAACCACTCTTCTTTGCCCACCAATTCTAGCACTTGGGCTTCTTGCCTTTTCTTTATTAATTTCTTGTAGAGATATTTTAAAGATATTTTAGGCTTTATTTTAGTAATCTTTTTAAAATAGGAAAGCATAATTTGTGTCCTTGATTATAGGGTCAATAACTAGGAATTAGCTTGTATCAATTCTCCTATATATATTCTTGTACATATTCCTTTGAAATATATCATAATACAATTTGATTATTCTGCTCTTGATTTAAACTTGGTATTAGAGACATGGGCAAACTAGATGGTGAAGTCTATGGAACCATGTCTGCACCGATTATCATTCAATCTGAAAGTTCATCCTTTAATGCAGGGATTATTCCAAATGAAACTAATTATGATATGTGGTCTCAAATTATGGAGATGCACATTGCTGAAAAAGATAAACTCTCATTCATTCGTGGGAATATACAACCACCGAAAGAAAAAGATGAAGGATATGAGAGGTGGTACATAGACAATCAAAAGGTGAAGAGATGGCTTTTGATGTCTATGTCTTTAGAGATTATGAAGCGATGCATCCGCCTACCAACTACTCAAGAAATTTGGAAAGCTTTGTCGAAAGCTTTTTATGATGGTGCTAATGAACTACAAGTCTTTACCTTAAATTAGAAGGTTTTTTCTGCCAAACAAAGTGGCAGACTCCTCTCTATCTATTATGGAGAATTATTTGAAATTTTCAGTGAACTGGATCATCGTGACAAGGTGATCATGGAAAGTGAGAATGATGTTGCCTCTTATCAAAAGTCCGTTCAACGGCAAAGGGTGCACATCTTTCTTGCTGGTTTAGATGATGAATTTGAACAGATTCGTGGAGGAATCTTAAGAAAGGATCCTATTCCAGAATTAGAAGAATGCTACGCAATGGTTTGTCGTGAATCTGTCTGACATTCAAAAATGAATGGAGAACTTGAAAAACCTGAAGCATTAGCCATGGTAAGCAGAAGCAGATCAAATCAAAATCGGTATTCTTAAAATTAGCAAGATCAATCAAAGTCTAAGGCTTTGACACATGCCAATAAATCCTCCTATAAGTGCTCTCACTATGATCAACCAGGACACACAAAACATCGTTGCTTTGAAATTGTGGGATACCCCGAACTAGTGGGATCACAACCGTGACTCGAGAAAGAAAAATGCAAGCAAAACCTCCACTGCAGCAATGGTAGAAACAATTACTGAAGAAGATATTGTTGATAAACCGACAACCCTGCTAACGATGAAAGGTAATGAAGATAAGGCTTTAAATTCCTTTGCACTTATTTTGAATAGTACATGGATAATTGATTATGGGACTGCGGATCACATGATATTTGATTCTAGACAAGTTTCATCCCTTAAAACTTCCTCACAGAAATTTATTTCAACTGCTAATGGTTCCTCAGCACCTATCACTGGGGAAGGATCTTTGTCTCTTAATAATTCATTGAATTTAGACACTATTTTAGTTGTTCCATCTTTGGATTATAACCTTTTATCTATTTCTCAAATTACCATTGCTTTACATTGTGTTGTGATTTTTTGGCCCCAATGTTGTGTTTTTAAGGACATCCGAACGAGGCGGACGATTGGTTATGGTACTAGATGTGGAAAGTTGTATTACTTGGATGCGGATTCACAAAGTTCAAATAAGTTACAAAAAGCGTTATCGGTGGACAATTTTGAGGGCAGAACAATGAAGTCTGACATTTGGCTAAGGCATAAACGACTTGGACATGCCTCTTTTGGCTATCTTAGGAGATTATTTTCCTAGTTTATTTTCAAAATTTGATGATTCTAGTTTCAGGTGTGATGTTTGTGAGCTTGCAAAAAGTCATCATGTATCTTTTTCACCTAGTACAAATAAAAGTTCAATTCCTTTTATGGTTATACATTCTAATATTTTGGGTCCATCCAAGGTAAACACGTTAGGAGGAGCACGTCGATTTGTTACTTTTATAGATGATTGTACCAAAATGACTTGGGTGTGTTTGATGAAATTCAAAAGTGAAGTGAATGTTTTGTTTCAAAAGTTTCATAAAATGATTTGCACTCAATAAAATGCCAAAGTTAAAGTTTTGCGTAGTGATAATGGGGGGGAGTATTTGAGCCATGAACTCCAACAATATTTGAAAGCACAAGGAATTATTCATCAGACCACTTGTTCTTATACGCCCCAACAGAATGGTGTAGTCAAGAGAAAAAAATTGGCATTTGTTAGAAGTTGTTCGTGCTTTATTGATAGAGGCTCATATGCCATTGTCATATTGGGGAGAAGCTCTTACATGTGCAGCATATTTGATCAATCGAGTACCTTCTAGGACAATTAATTTTACAACACCATCCCAAGCTCTTGTTAAAGCGATTATTGCACCAACTGTCCAAAATTTACTCCTCATGTTTTTGGCTGTGTAGCATATGTACTGTAACACCCCTTCCCGACCTACGAATAAGGCGGGGAGGAATGTCACATCGGGATGCGAGCTCTGGTTACAATATGTTAATTAAGAAATCTTATGAAAAATTTTTTCAAAAAATTGGGCGGAGTTTCCCCTAAAAAGCGGTTTCCCAAGTGTCGCTAAAACTGATTTTTTTTTTAAAACACTTTTGTTCACAATTCAACTCAAGAACACTCCCAATAATAATCTCCCTTATATCCTCAACTACACCCTGCAAGAAAATTTCACACTTCTATATCGTTTCTCAAGATCACATATCTTTGCTAAGTTACATTACTATACTATTGTTTATTCTCTTGTCACATACACCATAATACTTAATATGTTTAACAAACTTTTACAATAGATATAACGTACATGCCATACTACATTTTTTTTGTCAAAATTCCTATCCTATTCGCCGTTGAGCTGGTGCGGGCTGCTGTAGAAATGCTTATCTTCTATCCACTACCTGTGAGTTAGACATATAACTCGCTGAGCAACTTATTGCCCAGTGGGTACTTTAACCATTGCCGAATATAAATAGTGCAAGGAAGGTTGTTGAAACACATATAAAAGTAGAATACTGCATAATTAAACTATTTTCATACAATCATCATATTAATATTTTCTAATTAAGTTAGGATTCACATTCTGTATGTAAACAACATGTAATATAACTTCATTATAATTACGAGTTAATCTGCTCCACTAGGTAATTATGAATACACCGATCTCGAAATGAGGCCTCGTATAGAGTTACCCGTGGTCTTGACCTCACACGACTAATTGCCATGGTCTTGGTCTCACACGATATGGAATATACAATATAACTGCGTGGTCTTGGTCTCACACGATTAGTTGTCATGATCTTGACCTCACACGATATAACTGCGCACGCGTAAGTAATATCCAGACCAAAGCCATTAAGACAGTACTGCCGGTAGGATGGCATGCCAAACCCCCATTCCAGACCGGTTTTACCCATTTACCGAGTAGAGCATATATAACATTTCATATATACCCATTCACTTCGTATATATACCACATATTCTCCATGTATATACAATATATACTTACACAAATACCACATATACTCACATATGTATCATATGTATTCACATATATACCATATACACGCATATATATACCATATATACACATATTCCCCACGTATATACCTTATCTATATATTCATATGATAACGAACATGTATTCCATCACGTGACTTTTATCACGGTTATGAAATTCACATTGAT
Organism: Garcia nutans; assembly: GCA_947685225.1. Taxonomy (NCBI): domain Eukaryota; kingdom Viridiplantae; phylum Streptophyta; class Magnoliopsida; order Malpighiales; family Euphorbiaceae; genus Garcia; species Garcia nutans. The sequence goes on from CANTUV010000003.1 coordinate 40,644,267, forward strand.
TTTCTCCTCTTTTCCATCTAATTTATTCTTCATATTCATACTTAAACTCAATACCAAAAATAAAATGATAAAACACCCACACCAAGTTTTTGACCAAGTTAATAATAAAAAAAAATTACCATATGAACAATAAACTCTGGTTCTTGACCCAACTTGATCCTTGTTTTAGAAAATTTGTATAAAATAATCCACTTGGCTAAAAACACAAAAAATTTTACAGAATTTAGTTTTGCATCTTAAAATCATTCCTTTAAAATTTTATATCAAACTGGACACAAAATCTTGGTCAACTAGTTCACCCAACCAGACTGCTCCAGTTGCCCTGCATCCTGGCAGCAGTTCTGAATTTTGTGAATTTCGTAACTTAAATTCAATCGATGTGGTTCCAAATTATTTTTTTCAAATACTAGACTCACTAAAAAACAACATATCCAAAATTAAATTGGATATTATTTTTCTACATTGTATTAAAAATCCAGAAAGATGGTTGTCTCAGTCAAGGTACCTGCTGGAGCAGGTCTAATAAAAATAATCTTTCCAAAATCATAACCATACCAAATTCAACTCAAAATATTTTTCAGTCATTCTAGACTCATTGAGACACAACATATCAAAAATTCAACTCAATATAATTTTTCTATATTTAATTAAAAATCATACAAGTTACAGCATTTTACTAATTGTAAAACAGAAAATTTTCAAAAGGAGTTCAATGGTTAAAGTACCAAACCTTACTATTTCTTAGTCCTTTATCTATATCACTTCCTTTCCTTCCTTGTCTCCTTGATTTCCTATGAAATTTAACATCACATATACAAAGATAAGAACCCTAGGTATAGACATAGTCTTATCTTATGATTTTTCTAATGGTTGCTAGCTTATTTTCACCATTAAACACCATTTCTATTCATTCTCCAACTATTTTGCTATTCTCCATCATATTCATCAACTTTATAATATTTTCCCTAATTAAGCGTGACTTTAAGTCCTTCCATACAAAGCCTAATACTCAAATTAAATGAAAGAGAAGAAGTTAGCTTGAAGAATTACCTTAATTTCTCTTGAAAAAAAAAACTTGATAAATCACTTAGAAATTGAAACTTTCCCTTGGCTCTTTTGGAAGAAACCCATGGCTATGGAGTCCCAAAATGAAGATAATGGAGTCCCAAAATGAAGATAATGGAGTTTTCTAGGTGTTAGGCATGTGTCTTATGCTTTAAGACAAAAATTAAATGTTAGATAATTATTTAATTAATTTATTTATTATTTTTAACTTGAATGGTCTTGATTTATCCACCAAAATTGAACAAATGGCCATGATTTGGCCACTTGAAAGTTACTTTTCCTTCTTTATAATTTTGCCCCTCAAATTGGTTCTATTTACAAAATTGCCACTATGGTGGAAATGACCGAAATGCCCTTATTGCAAAATCATCCGTAACTTTCAAACCGTGCGTATTCGGAAAAAATCGTGTGCCACCGTTACGACCCGATAAATCCTGAGAACACATCTATTACATCCATTATGGGCACTATTAAGAACCGACGTAACTTTTTGAAAAAGTACCTTTAGGTCCTCAGCCTCTTAAAAAATTTCAATTAGGTTCCGTTAGCTCCACTATGTACACCAATTTCATATTTGACTATCCCGAGCCTCTATTTGACCACTCGCTCATGTCCTCCTTGCCTATTACTCGACTGTCTAGCCTTTGGGATGTGATATGTACATCTTCACAAACACCAGTGTGATAAGCTAGCTCCTCGTGCATTGCGGTATGTATTCTTGGGATATGCTATTCTTTAAAAGGGGTATAGATGTTTTCACCCTCCTACTCAGCAAATGTTTATTACAATGGATGTTTTTTTCATGAGGATTCTATGTATTTTTCCTCTAAGCCAACACTCCAAGGGGAGGACCAGAAGGAAGTTTGGTCTCTAGATTACGAGGAAGTGAGGTTGTCAACACCTATTAACGAGGTCATAAATGAATCAATTATTTGTAATGATGGACATCAAGAGATGGAAGATATGATAGAATCGAATTTGGGTGCTATCAATAATCAAGAGACCGAGCTCTCTATAACTCAAGTAAAAGACATACCAAACCAATCATCGCTGACTGAGGATGCTCTTGAGCCAGTTTTTGAGCCAAAACTACCACCACGCCATAATGGAGGTATTCCTAAACCCACCTATGAACCTGAAATTTCTAGTTATCCAATGAGTCATTACATCTCTAATCATCGTCTGTCAAAATCAAATCAGTCATTTGTAAATCAATTATCCTCTGTATCTATTCCTAACAATGTTCAGGAAGCCTTAGCAGACCCAAGATGGAAAGCAACTATGAATGAGGAGATTGAATCCTTACAAAAAAATAATACATGGGAACTTGTTGATTGTCCATCAGGAAAGAAACCAGTTGGATGTCGTTGGGTATATACAGTTAAGTACAAAGCAGATGGTACGATAGAGTGCTTTAAAGCGAGATTGGTAGCTAAAGGATATAGTCAAACCTACGGAATTGATTATATAGAGACATTTGTACCAGTTGCAAAGATTAATACGGTTCGAGCCTTATTATCTTTAGCTGCAAACTTGGATTGGACATAACAACAATTTGATGTGAAGAATGCATTCTTACATGGTGAGTTATCTGAAGAAGTCTATATGGATCTTCCTTCAGGGTGTATGATACAGAAAGTAAATGATCATAAAGTGTGTAAATTAAAGAAATCATTGTATGGGCTAAAACAATCTCCACAAGTGTGGTTTGGAAAGTTCACAAAATCTATGAAGGCATTTGGCTATAATCAAAGCAACACAAATCACACTTTGTTCTTGAAGAGACATCAAGGCAAAATCACTGCTCTTATTGTATATGTAGATGACATGGTGGTGATAGGAAATGACCTGGAAGAAAGGAAAGCTCTTCAAGGCTATTTGTCCAAGGAATTTGAAATGAAAGATCTTGGTTTACTAAAGTATTTTATTGGGATTGAAGTGTATAAATCAACTAAAGGAATTTTCTTGTCTCAAAGAAAATATACTTTAGATTTGTTAAAGGAGACTGGCATGATAGCTTGTCAACCAGTTGATACACCTATTGAAGAATGTTTGAAGTTAGGCATTGAACCTAATTAAGTTCCAGTTAATAAAGGAATATACCAGAGACTAGTGGGGAGACTGAAGTATCTAGCAAATATAAGACCAAATCTTGCTTATGCCTTGAGTGTTGTAAGTCAATTTATGCATAATCCTAGAGAACAACATATGAAGGAAGTTATGTGCATCTTGAGATATTTGAAATCTAGTCCTGCGAAGGGAATTTTGTTTACAAAATCTGTAGATCCTCAGAACATAAATGTTTATACAGATGCTGACTGGGCTGGAGCTATAGATGATAGACGATCTACTTCAGGTTATTTCACTTTTGTGGGAGGAAATCTTGTTACATGGAGTAGCAAGAAACAAAATGTTGTTGCACGCTCAAGTGCAGAGGCTGAATTAAGAGGAATGGCACTTGGAATATGTGAACCATTATGGCTAAAGTTTCTCTTAACAAATTTGGGCTATCCACCTAAGTAACCAATTCAACTATATTGTGACAATAAGGTTGCATGTGATATTGCTCATAATCCTATTCAACATGATCGTACCAAGCATGTAGAAGTAGACAGATTCTTCATCAAGGAGAAATTGGATGGAAGGATATTGGAGTTACCAAGGATTCTATCGAAGGATCAATTGGTTGATGTACTTACTAAAGCGATTTCTAGTCAAGTGTTCTTAAGGTGTGTAAGCAAGTTGGGCATATGTGACATCTATGCAGTAGCTTGAGGGGGAGTGTAGAGATATTTTAGAGATATTTTAGGCTTGACTTTAGTAATCTTTGTAAAATAGGAAAGCATAATTTGTGTCCTTGATTATAGGGTCAATAGCTAGGAATTAGCTTGTATCAATTCTCCTATATATATTCTTGTACATATACCTTTGAAATATATTAGAATACACTTTGATTATTTTTCTCTTGATTTAAACTTTTCTTTGGTTATAGCTCACATGTACACATCCATAAATTGCCACATTATCCTTCCCATGAATCAATTTGCATGACAATTGTCCCCTATACTTGAATAGGGTCTTGGCGACTTCGCTAATTAGGTGCTTGATGTATTTTATTCTAACTTAAGACCGTATTCATTGTGTTTTGTAGGTACATTTAGAGTCTTGGGCCTAATATAATAAACTAGAGTTCATTTGCTTCAAATATTCTTGTTTTATTCTATGTAAAATGTTTTTAGAAATTTAGTTAATTCTAACAAATATCATACTATGCTTAATTAGTTAATTCCACATTAATAGTAATGAATTTTAATTAATTTTCTTTTTTTTTTCCAAAACAAGAATACTTATACATGTATATATAATACTTTTTTTTTCTTTAACTAGTAGAACATATTCCTTAAATTTCTTTGTACCTAATTATGTATGTATTTAAGTATATCTAATTGTTTAATTTATGCAAGTATATTTACCAAGTCCATACCAATTGTTTTTAACCCAAATATTGTATATGTTATACCTATCTACTTGTATTTCTTTCCAATGTATATTTACTAATTTTCCATACACATATACATACTAGTATTTCTAATAATCTAACCTTTGTGTGAATATTTCTACATACATTTTATTCATAATTTACTTTGGTCTGGAGTAATACATAATATTAGTGGGCACTTTATGCATCAGTGAACACTCTGTGTCACTATTGATAGTGGACATTCGTGCCATCAGCGGGTCATTTGTCATATTATCTAAAGTGGGCATGTACTTACCATTAGTAACCCATTTTTCGGGTCTAGGATTTATTATCAAGTATATGAGGGTAAAAGTGTAAAGATATATAAATTTTATTGGAATGCTTACATATATATATATATATATATTATTGATAGTTTATATTAAAATTTTGGATTATAAGAAAATATATATACATTTGTATTGAAAATATATTTGTCAATTAGAATGATAAGTGAGATTTATTAAAGTTTTATTAAATTGAATATTATTCAATTCAACATAGTAAAAGTGTTCACAGTGTTAAATTGTATATTGATTGAAAATGTCTCAAAATGTTATTTTTAAATCATTGTATTTAAAGTTTTAAATAAAACAACGGTATTCAGAATGCTAACTGAATGAAAATGCTCATTTGATAAAGTGAAAAGTAAAACTTTACTAATATTGCAAAATATAAAGTTTACAAGAGAAATGTTGACAATTATATTGAGTTTATGTTTTATTTAATTTAATTGAATATGAAACTTGTTAAAGTAAATTGCAAGTGGAAAACATAAACTATAAATAAAAAATATTAATATTACAAATGCAATGTTTAAAAGTACAATAGATGATAAACAAATGGTATATAATTATATGTTATTACTTATTTATTTTAATTAAATTTGAAATGCGAGAATATATATTTTATGATTTAGCATGGAAAGTAATTGCAAAAGGTTTTATTTTTATAATTGAGTTTATATTTATTTTAGGATAACATAATTACTACAAATATTTGTTTTCCAGATTTATTTTCAAAAATTAAGATTTATTATTTTATTGTTACAAATATTTACTTTGAAATTAAGTAACAATGTATATGTATACAAGCACCACTAAATTTTAATCTTAGTGTATTAGAATTTTTTCTGACACACTAATAAGATGGATCAGAGAAAAGTTAAGAATTGGTGAGCAAAGATTTCAAAGGTTAATTGCATAACGGATGAAGTTCTTTATAAATATTGTAAAAGTAGATTGTATTTAGTAATTTAAGGATTGTATTAATTGTTAAGGGTGGATAAAATATTTGTTTATATATATATAGTTTGAAGTTATAAGTTTTATTGAATGATTATTAATTCTAATGATGTAATTTATATCTATATTTATGGATTGGAAAGTTTATGATGTTTAATTTGATTTATGGTTGGTACTTAATTTATTGGAGTTTGATTTGATTGATGAACGTTAGAAGTATTTTTCTGCAGGTTGTGTTAATTGTTGAGAAAAAATTTTGAATAATGATTATTACAGAAAAAACTTTATTGAAATTTTTAGTTGAAAAATTATTTAATTTACATGAAATCATATATTGAATTATTTAGAATTGTTTGGTGTATTGAGTGACATATTTTGAAAGTTCTTTACGAGGACTGTTAGAAGGTGTTACACTATTAGGCTCTGGACCTTAAAAAACATGGGTTAAACATGGAGAATATGAGTCGCCACCTAAATGGACTGGGAAAAGGATAAAAGGGATGGATAACTCAACTTCTAAGAAATCTCCAACCCTTACTATTTTCGAAAAGTTGGGTACACATAGAAAAAGTGAAAAATGATCCAAAATCCCAATAATGTCCAGTTCATTGGAACCGGCCTCCTTTTCAAGTCTTGTGAACCTCGGTTTTTCACCCGAAAAGGATTCGGATGAAAGTTCACTCGTTGTCGGGAGTCGCCACTCAGTTTATTTTGTTCAAAGGGAAAAACTAAGAAAACCCTTATTTGACTCCAATTAATGCATCCAATGTAAAGGTTTCTAATCTACGAACCCAAGGAGGATTCGGGGACTATGTCATGTATTTGATTAATTTGCCAATTTAGAAATGAATCAAAAAGGAACACAGAAAGGAAGAAGAATAGATTGTTAGTAAATTGCGGACTTGCTATTCGGGGTGAATCCCAAATATGCCTACATACTCTCGTTTTTATGAGAGATCAAAGCCCATGTAGTTCGGAAAAGCCTATTTAAAGGCGATAAAAATTATGCTTCATGCATGCGTGTGTGTATGCTTCGTGCATTGTCAGACTTTTTGCCAAATTTGTGAGATTTAGCACTTAGTGCTAGGTGGTAAAATTTAAGTACTTTTTACCTAAAGAATGCAATTTTTAGGCCTTTGGCCTGCATTGTCGGGCTTTTTGCCAATATTGTGAGATTTAGCACTTAGTGTAAAAATTGTAAAATTTAGGTACTTTATACCAAAATAGTGCAATTTAGGCCTTTGGCCAAAAAGATTGATTTTAATTGTGAAATTTAGGTACTTTGTACCAAAAGGATGCAATTTAGGCTTCGTGCCAAAATGTTGATTTTAATTGTGGAATTTGGGTACTTTGTACCAAAAGAATGTGATTTAGGCTTCGTGCCAAAAAGGTTGATTGATTCACGGCTTAATGCCGAAGGATTGATTGATTAGTCCATTAGGCCCTTAGACCTAAAAGGATTAGGTCTTTAACCAAGAAGAAATTAAAAAGAAGGTGGAATGCTTAAGATATGCTCGAATTGACAAATGATAAATTAGGATATTACCTTGTTTACAATTTTCCCACTTCGAAGTTCCAGATCTCGTTTTCTTGGACCTTGGATTGTGATTCTTGATTACGGATTGATTCCTGCAGCACACGGTTAGATTTATGCTAATAAAAGTTCAATAAAAGTTCTTAGGCGTGTGTAGGTAAAAAATTCATCAGCATGAGGTCCGGAATCCGAACAGCCAACCCCTTTTTCTGAAAAATCTACGCATTTTATAGGTAAAATTCGGACTGGACGGCGGTTGGACTGCCGGGGTCGGCGGCCGGACCGGGCGGCTAGCCGAAAAAATGGGAAAAGGACACGGATGGCTGTCGAACCGCCGCGGTTGGCGGTCAGACCGCCGGTCCCAGCGGTTCACCCCCAAAAACCGCACCGAAATCCGCATTTTTTCAGTTCAAACTGATTTCCTGGGAGCTGCGGACCTCCAAAAATTATTCCGAGACCATACTTGTGATCCCTGCGTCGTTCCGGACGTTTCAAGTACCATGAAGACATACTTTCGGTGAATTTTATCGGGGACGTCCAGTCCGGCTCGATCTTTTGCAGTCTGAGGAAGCCGGCTTTTCGAGCCTCAAAATTCGAGTGTTCACAAGTCTAAATATTATTAAAATTTTTTATTATTACAACATTATTCATAGTACAAGCAATTAAATACAATAAGGTCATTATATTCATAAAATGAACAATCCAAAATATAATCATAAATGGGTACCCATACAATATAGAAACATACCTTTACAACTCCTTAAAACCCAAGATAATTAAACATAAATGAAAGATAAAGAAGACAACCACAACTAGTGGAAATGTGTCTTCTACAATTATCCTTAAAATAAATTAAGATAAAATAAACAATAAAAAAACACATGATGATAATAATGAAAACATTATAACCATAAATAGACATAAATATCAAAATAAATAAAATAAGCATACAACAATACAAAAAGAATTAATACACACAAAATATATTAAATAGCAATGAGCAAAGTAGCACAAAAATTAGGCAAATAAATTGTGTTGTTATTTTCATATGAAACATTTTAAGTTAAAACAGAGTAATAAAACCTTTCATTATATCCAAGTCAAGTAGAATGTAAGCTAAGACAAAACCATCCAATTCATTCATCTTTAAGATAGTACTTTTAATATGATATTTGACAAAACCATTTTTTTTATAAAATGCATAAAACAAAGTATTATTAATTTAAAACACAAACTAAGATAGAAAATAAAACCTAGATTAAATAGTAAATTTCACTTTAAAGCAACACTGATACATATTGAACTTTTATTCCTTAATAACCAATTAAAACAACTATTCTAACTATTATCATGGTAATAACAAAATAATTTGCAAATCATTTTATAAATTGAATTAATCTAAATAAGGTGAAGAATTCTTTACCAACATTAGGTTCCACCAAATATCAAATATTAAACCCAGCCTTGCTAGTTGAACCACATAATTCTTTTTGCCTTGGATAGTTCTAATGGGTTTGGATCAATGGAGTGTTGGTTGGACAAGGTAAATTTATGCTATTGTGTTCTTTTTCTCTCCTTTTTCTTTTTTATTTTATTCCCATCATTTTTGTTCTCTTTCAATCCCTTTTTCTATTATGGTATTAGTGTTAATCAGGTTAGAAAATTCTGATTTTATTAGGAAATTCCATGTTTATCTCAATAAATCTAGAGTTTATTTAGGTTTAGGAGAAATTAAAGTGATGGGTCAGGCAATGCCTCATGGCAAATTGGCCATGGCCTCTTGGAAAATTGGCCATGAAGCATGGCCAATTCACCATGGAATTGGCCTTGAGTCATGGCTAATTTGCTATTGGCCCATCCGATAATTTTAGACTTCTTAGGCTTTTTAAGTGGGATAGAATTTATTTGGAGGCCAGAATTAAGAGTGTACAATGGCAACCTAAAAATTACAACTAAACCAAAAAAAAAGTTGAACTAAAACCTTAAAATCATAGGAGAAAATGGAAAATATACTTCAAAAGTAAGCAATATACTTTTGGAAGAGCTAGAATCAATTTGCATCAAAAGTGTCCAGGTTCTTTATAGTCATGCATTAGCAGATCTGGTCATAAGTGCTGGATCATGGTGGGAAGAGGACTTGCAACTATGGCAACAATCTCTTCAATGACTTGGTGAGTTTTTCCTCAACTTTGGAACTACCAGCACTAGAAGGCACACGAGACTTCCCTTGCAACCCATAATTGTGATTGTGTATGCTTCTATATGAGACACTCTCTTGTACATTCTAACATGTGATCGCGCTATCAAGGATCTAGTCATGATGTTCAAATCTAATAAATTACTGATGAATTTTTAAGTCCTGAGGAAAAGTCACTCAATGGAAACATTAATGCAATTCAATTTGTTTGCTAAAGATCAAAATAGAGTATTATTGTCCAAGAAACTTGCCAATGTAAAGGATTTGTCTATTAAAAAAACATTAGGCCAAGAAAAAAGGAGGCATTCCACTAGCATCACCAAACTTCTAATCAAGGGTTAAATAATGAAATCTATGATAACTTAGTTGTCCCTCCTAGTAATGGTCCAAATAACCACGATTCTTTTTCTTTTCATAGTCAAATTGATCTTCCAATTACCCTTAGAAAAGGTACCAAATCATGTGCCAAATATCCTTTTATCTATTTTTTTGTGCTACAAAAATGTTTATTCATCATTTTATAGTTTTTATTTCACAAATGTCCTATATAGCCATTCCTAGTAGTGTGGAAAGCAACTATCTTTAAGGAGATGAGAGCTCTTAAAAAGAATGCCACTTAGGAAAAGGTAGACCTGCTAGAAGGGAAGACTATAATATGGGTGATAATGAGCTTTCACAGTTATATATAATTTGGATAGCTAATTAGAGAGTTATAAAACTCGTCTTATGGCAAAATGATTTACACAAATATTTATTGTAGATTACTAAGAGACCTGTTCACTTATAGCAAAACTGAATATTTTAAGAGTACTACTATCTATAGCTATTAATATAAAATAGCTATTAAATAAGCTAGATGTAAAAAATGCTTTCTTGAATAGTAGCTTAGAAGAGGAAGTCTACATGGAATTGCCACCTAGGTTTATATAGAAGTTTGGAAACAAGGTGTTTAAACTAAAGAAATCTCTTTATGGTCTTAAACAATCACCTAGAGCTTAGTTTGAGAGGTTTATAAGGTTTGTTAAGGATCAAGGATATACCCAAGGACAATTCGATCATACACTCTTTACTCTAAAATCTATAAAAGACAAAATTGTTATTCTAATTTCTACTTAGATGATATAATTTTAATAGGGAATGACTTAGAAGATATTGAAAGATTGAAAAGAAGCCTAGTCAAAGAATTTAAAATTAAGGACCTAGGCTAATTGAGGTATTTTCTCGGAATAGAGGTAGCTAGATCAAAGAAAGAAATTATGATGGAACGTTTAACATTTTTAAGCTTTCTAAAATACATAGATATTAGACTATGTATAATAGTAAGAATGATTCAGATATTTGAAATGGATGGGAAAATAAGGTTAGTTAAGTTTTAAAAAGTTGAAAGTTAAATTCGGGTATAGACAAAATCAGTATTTCTGAAAAAGAATCTTTAAATGGTAAAACCTTATAAAAGTGCCCTTATAACCCTAAAATTGGATTTTATTTGGAATTAGAATGAAAGATATGAATATGGGAGCTTTAAATTAACTAAAAAAATTATTTTTATGGTTTTACAAAATTAAAAGTTAGATTTAGAAATAATTAAGAAAGTGGGTATACCAAAGTTATGGTGAGCTCACCTTATAAAATCAAATCCCTAATTAATATATATAATAGTAAAATTTTCTTCTTCCTCTTCCCCATAACCAATCGGACTCCACCTTTTAATTTCTTCCACTTTCTTCCATCAAACCTAAGTGAAAAATTAAGAAACATTCATAAATAACTCAAAATTGTTAGTAGAACTCGTTATATTAGGTTAGATACACCAAAATCACTACTAAAAATTTAAGAAAAATTGAAGAAGAGGGAGAAAGTGACACTTTGAAAGGAAGTTTGTGCTTCTTTATTCATAACTTACCATTCTTTTGATTTTTTTTTTAATTTTCATGAGTTATGTGAATTGATTTTACTACTTTAATTGAATTTTTGTGATAAAACTTGTTAATTGAATTTGGTCTTAATAGAGAGAGAAAGTTGGAATGTGTAACTAAGTGACGAGAAAATTCATTTGAAACCATTTTTAGATAATTTTAAGTGTATATGTGTAGATTTTAGCTTAAAACTATGGTTAAAACTACTTTTGATTTTTAAAAGGATCAATTTCGGTTATGAGGTTTAGGGTTTAGAAATTTAATATGGAACTAGTTTGTAATACCTTTATACCATATATACATATAACACATATATCTTGTATATGTATAATACTCATATAGAATACAAGAATATCATAATTGCACTCATTTACAAATTTTCATAATTATAAGAAATTATTTTACATTCTTAAAATATACTTTAATATATAAATGAAATTGTACATAAATATAGTTACTAAAAACGCATATTTTAAAGAAAAATCTCTGAGAAAAATTCACCATAATATTTTCTATTTTTCAGACATTTCCTAAAAATTAATTACACAATCTGCATAAAAATTAACACTCCCAAAATAACTTCATTTAATCAATTCTCCCAAAACTCCAAAAATATTCCAACACATATGTATGTGTGTATATATATAACAAGTTTCTCAAAATAAAATAATTACATGGATACAGGTGGCTTTGGTCTGTGGTAGCTTAACAAAACTTCAAGTGCAACCAACTACATTCTAGGCCTGATCAGGTCTAGCAGAACTCTTCAAAGTCTCCGAATCAACCCTATCACCTATGTGATGAGTTTCAATCGTGCTAAGCTTTCTTCTTAGTGGTACATACTTTGGTATAAAATAAATGACAATTTATATGAATGTTATAAAATACACCATGCTTTAATGTCAAGCAACATATATATAATCTCTTTAACACATTAATCATATACATGCATTGGCCCCAAAGGTCTTTATATATTGGTCTAGTTCTTGAAATAATGTCTTGGATTAACTCAATAATTTGTGACACGATCATGTCTCACCCAAATGCTTAATAATATCTATAACACCAGTGTATCTCACTTAAAGCTATAATAATGTCTATGACATCAGTATGTCTCACCTAAAGGAGTAATAATATCTATAAGACCAGTGTATCTCACCCGAAGGCGTATTAATATCCAATAACAATATCCCAAAATTAGCCTCTGTATATGGTAGTCTTGCAAACACGTTTCTCATATTTCATTTTTCTCTATATTTTATTCCATATTTCCTATTTTTTCTAATTTATCACTCATAATCAACATACATTGCAATTATGGCTCACTTCCACATGTTAATGCAAATGTACACTTTTCACATTTTTCACATAATATCATGATTAGCTAATAGCTTAACATGCCATAAACAATTCAACTCATGCACTATTACTTCAAATAATGCTTCACACACACAAGAATAAATATTCAAGTAACATAACACATTCATCTATATGTAATGTGTTATGTTTCCAACAATGCAATTTAATAGAATAAGTTCCAAAGTATGTACTAACCTCTTATATGCAACAATATGAGCCAAAGCTTCACTCAACTCCAAATTTTTTTTATTTCCCTTCACCTCTTGGTTATGATAATTTAACTTCACTCACTTTGTAATCAAAATGTGAATGGAAAAAATTAATTAGACTCACATTTCTAAGATATTTTAACTAATAAAATCAATTTAACATAACTCTTTCAAATTTTCCTTTTCTTGCCCTAATGAACTTTAACTTTGAAAGTTAATTTTAATCAGTTCCAAATTGAGTTTAAAGCTCAATTATGTCTCTAGAATCACATTCTAACATATTCTAAGCAATGAAACTCAATTTACATTCATTTCCTCAAACTACCATAATTTGCCCTAACCTTCTTTAATTCCATAAATCCATTCTAACCAATTCCAATACATGTTTTAAGTTCATTTATAACTTTAAAATCATATTTTAACATCATATTTTAACATCATTTAAACAATTAAATTCATCCTACCTCAATCATTTATCAAATTTTCATACAAACCCTAAATTTAATACTAACTAAATTAAACTTCAATTAAACTTAAACAAATCCATCATATAACTATAAAATCCTTGTCTCTTCACCAAAATAACATCTTCTATACCCATTTAAACAATTCTAACACACTTCTTCAAAAACTTAAATCATACATATTTCTATCTTCCCAAGAATTCCATAAATAGGTAAGAAAGTTTACCTTTTTTTTTTAAGAAAATTCAAAATAAACTTAAAACTCTTATAAATCTTGAAGAATATGAGGTAAAATGAAGCAAACATTCTCCCCTGAACCATGGTAAAAATCGGCACACATGCGGAAGAAGAAGATGATGATGAGCAAAATGGTATTTTAATTTCTTCCTCTTTAATTTATAACCATATATATATTATTTTAATAATTAATTAATTAATAAATAATAATTATCTAAATTTTTTCCATCATCTTCCACTATTAAATTTTTTTCACATTTTTCTATTTACCTTTGACTTTTACTTTTTTACAATTGACTTTTATATGTTATATATAACATATACTCCATATATACATTTCATATTTCTCACTTTCAACTCTTTATTTATCCCTTAAATTATTTGTTTTATTTTATTTTAGCAAAAGTACGGATGTTACATAGTGATATAATTATTTATAAATTCATAAATGAGTATAATTAGGTACATTTGTTAAGTTGCTAACCTAAAACTATGGTTAAAATAATTTTTGATTCTTGAAAGTGTTAAATTAAGGTTATGGCAAAATTTAGGGTTCATAAGTAATAAAGGAACTAGTACTTGAAATCATTATTTGTGAGTCCATGATTGATTAAGAAAAATATATATATGTAGTTTTTAAACAAGAATCAAGTTTAAAATAAATTTTGAATTCAAAAAGTATTGAATTTAATGTTAGGTTGAATTTAAAGTTTAGAGATGGGCATGAAACTAATTATTGAAAAATTAATTTTGAATTCATAATTGATTAAGAATAAATAAATTTATGTAGTTTTCAAACAAAAACTAAGATTAAAGAAATTTTTGAATTTTCAAAGTTTTGAATTTAAGGTTATGTAATTTTAGAGTTTTAAATAAGTTTAAGGTTTTGAAATTAAAATGATTATTTATGATATGTTTGGTGAATATGATTTAAACACAATATGTTTGAATTTAGTTTGAAGAAATATTTCTTTACAAGTACGGTAAAAATGAAGGCATTGGAATGGTAAAGAAAGAAGATGTATTCTTATGAAAGAATTGTTATTGATTTTAACAAAGTGATATAAAAAATGTAACATTGACTAAAAATGAAAAAGAAATAAATTATCCGAACCATACTAATATTAAATCTATTATTTGGATTGAATGGCTAGCCAAAAGGTGGACTTCTTTACTATTACTGGACACTCTATATCATTACTGTTACTGGAAACTCTGTATCATTACTGTTACTGGACACTTTGTGTTACTATTGTTACTGGATATTTTACAATTACTGAGTTATTGGCCATACTGACTGATATTAATGGGTATTTTCTTGCCACCTGACCCGTTATCCAAACCTAGATTTTAAAATCAGTGTGTAAGGGTAAAGTAAATGGTATTTACCAAGAAAAGAAAAAATCGTACAAATGGAAAATTTTATTTAGTTATGTGAAACTTAAATTTAATGATATTAAATAATTTAGCTTGCTTACATTTAGTTTTATGCCCTATTATTATATTAAAGCTGTAATTTTATTTATATAAAATATTTCAAATATTTTTCCTATTTCATAAATTTCTAGTAAATTATGAATATGCAAGCACCACTAAGCATTATTTAGTATATTAGATTTATTTTTGACACGCAGATCTAACAGGCATGACAAATCCAGCTAAGTGAATTATAGAATTTCAAGATAAACAGCATATCAGAAGGTGGTTAATGAAGAGTTTGGTATTATGCATGTAAATTTATTCACATAGCAGTATTGTACCTATAATGACAGTTGTATAGGTATGCGTAACTTAGAGTTTTGTAAACTTTATAATTATGATTTAGGTTATACTTTATATTAAAATAATATTAGTTATGATAAGTATTTAATAAGCTAAAATGATGATAAAATCAAAGGTATTTGAATTAAATTGTGAATGATAGATGATGGATTATTAAAATTAGAGTTGAGGTTGAATGATGAAATATAGGGAGTATTTTCTTCTTGAGGTTGTATTTTGTTTAGGGAAGATATTGGCAGTGCCAAATTTTAGTGGAGATTATGCCAAAATTTTATTGACATTAGCTTTAGTATTTATCTAAAATTGAATGTAAAAATGCATAGGCATTGTATGACATCCATTGATAGTTCTTAATAAGATTGTTAAGGGGTATTGCATATGATCTCTCAGAGAAAGTATAGCTTTCATCTTCTAAAGGAAATGAGTATGAGTGGATACAAGTCTCTAGAGACTCTATTAGAAGCAAATAACAAGCTTGGAGATGTTAAAGAGTGGGTTCCAATGGATAGAGGAAGATATCAATGGCTAGTTCAGAAGTTAATTTAACTATCCCATACTTAGCCCATCACCTTTGTTAAGACAGTTTATACATTCTCCATACAAAGAACACTTAGAAGAAATATATTGTACCTTGAGATACTTAAAAGTACACCTAGCAAAGTGTTATTTATCAAGAAAAAATGAGAAACGGAGAATTGAAATCTACACAGATGCTGATTGGGCAAGGTCAGTTATTAATAAAAGATTGAATTCAAGATATTGCACCTTCTTATGGGGTAACATAGTTACTTAAAGGAGCATAAAGTAGAGTGTTGTGCTAAAAAGAAGTGTTGAAGTAGAATTTTGCTCAATGGCTCAAGGTGTTTGCAAAGTTCTATGGCTGAAACAGGTTCCAAAGGAAGTTAATAAACCAGTGATTCTTCCTATGAGACTGCACTACAAAAATAAAGCAACAATAAATATTACACATAATACAGTCCTACAATAATAAAACAACAATAAGATGATTGAACTAAACATCTTAAGGTTGATAGGCACTTCATAAATGAAAAGCTAGTGGAAGGAACTATTTGCATACCATCCATGCCATCTACAAAATAGATTGATGATATTTTAACAAAGAGTCTATTGAGAAAATCATTTGAAGATTGAATATACAAGTAAGGCATAATAGATATCTTTGCACTTACTTGAGGGAGAGTGTTGGAAAAGATAAGATAAAGTTTATTAGAATTTCAAGAATTTTATTCAGATAAGGAAAATTAAATTAAATTCCTAATTTTATGGGATTTAGTTTTAGGCTTTTTTTTCCTATTTAAACACCTTTGTATTTCAAATCAGAAAATGGAATAATAAAATCAAAAGAAGTATTTTCTTTCTATTCTATACTTTTCTCATTTTTACATCCCTTACATCTTTATCTTGCATGATGAAGGTCTAACGGCAACTCTTTTGAACCAAGAACAAGTTGGCCTACTCCATAGGTGTAAGGTGGCTAAGAGGGCACTTCTTTTTTTTTTTTTTTTGCAGACATAGCCTCTTCTTTTTCAAAGCAACAATAGAAGAAGGGAATTGTACCAAGTGATGCTTGAAGTTGTATAAGGAGTCTTCAATTCCTAGAAATCTTCAATTCTTTTTAGCCTGAGCACTAAAGAAGATGTAACAAATGAAGTGTGTAATGTATTGGGCATCTCCAAAACAACTAATCATAGGAGTTATCTTAGTTTGCCTTCTATACTGGAAAGAAAAAAAAGTAGAAATGTTCCAATTAATTAAAGACCACATTAGAAGAAAACTTACAAGCTAGAAACATAAGTGTCACTCAAGAGCTAGAAACGAGGTCTTGATCAAAATTGTGGTACAAGCTTTCCCAACATATTCAGTGATGGCCTTCTTACTTACAATAAGTTTGTATGAAGAAATATAAAGAATGATGAACTCCTTTTTAATGGAGAAATGACGGAGCTAATGGAAGAGATATTAATTAGATGAGTTGGGGAAGGATGTGTGAGAGAAAGGAAGTAGGGGATCTTGGGTTCAGAAGAAAACATGAACTTAATTTTGCACTTCTTAGTAATTAATGCTAGAGAATCATTATAAAGATAAATTTATTTGTATCATGAAATTAAAGGCAAGGTACTATCCATATGGCTTGTATTTAGAAGTTGTATTGGGAGATAATCTAAATTATACCTGGAGAAGCAAAATGGCAACACAAAAGTTGCTTAAAGTAGGATGTAGAAGACATATCGGGCTGGGTAAGGAGGTAAAAATTTGGGATGATCCATGGCTACTCTCAATTGTCAACCCTTATGTATTACTGATAAGAAGGATCAGTTAGTTATTCTTTATTTGTTCCTAATCAGCATAGATAGAATTTAGATATGAGGTTTTTAATGATAGAGAATAGGTGGATATGGGCTTTTAGTAGAAATAGCTTGAATGATGTAAAGAGTGGGTATAAGGTTCTAAGGCAGAGAGATGAAGTTGTTGAGGGAAGGCATAAGGGGGTCTGAAAAAACTTGTGACTCTTAAAAATACGTTTTCAAAGGCCTAAACATTAGAATTTTGCCCGAAAATGATGAACATCATCGCAAAACTATGATTTTGGTTTGGTTTCCTATTTTTTATTGGATAGGCCCAAAAAAGGTTCAAATTATAATTTTGAGTTTTGGCCATAATTATCAAACTGTCACTAAAGCATTTTTATATCAAACTGCTCTATTAAAGCTAAGATTGTCTATTTCGTATCATATTTAATCCTAGCTTCAGAAGTTTATAGAGGTTAATTTAAGATTACAAATACAATAGTTCATTTGTTAGCTCTAGCTATTCATTTTTTGTTAGATCTAAGAAAGTAGGGGTATGATCCGCCTTTTTTTTATTGTTGACACTTTGTATAGTAATGTATAAAATTCCTTTCTTCTTTTAAAAAAAAAAGTTAAGACAATAATTTTATAGTTTTAGCAAAAAAAAAAAAGTAATAATAATCTAGGGATTTAATATGGAAAATACCCTTGAGCAAGCATTTAATATCTTTTTAGATCCCATTAATTTTAATTAGACTTTTTTTTACCAAAATATCCTTAACTCTATAAAAATGAATCTCTTTTTTCTCTTTCTTCCACTTTTTTTTATCTTTCTATCTTTCTCTTTCACAATTTTTCAATATCCTCATCCTCTTCATATTTTCTTTTCAAATTTCCATTAAGATTCATATTTCCTCTTCATTTTAGTAAATCTATGAAGTTTTGATCCATTAAAATTGATAAGTTATAAAGTTGGCTATATATTCAGTTTTTTTAAGAACGATGTAAAAAATGACATTAAGAGAGAATATTTTGTTTTTAATAGCTCATATATATATATATATCTTATCTATCTAAACCCTTTCTTATTATCTTCATTTCTTTCTTCTTTGTTGATATTGATGGGTGTTGTTATTATAAATGGTGGCTGAGTATTATAAAAAGTGAGAATAGTATTTTTTTTTTTGAAGCTTTTTCTAGTGTCTTCATAATTCTTCTTTATTGTTAGGGGTGATTAGAGATAGTTAGGGACTGTTAGGGATTATTAGGGACGAATGTTTTATGTTATTAATGGTGACTGGGTATTTTAAAATATGGACTTTTATGTTTTTTTAGTCTTTTTTATGTGCTATTGGTTGTCTATTATTTTTAGAGGTTGTTAGTGGCTGTCAGGAGCTGTCATAGGCTATTAGGGACTATTATAGATTGTTAAAGGGTGTAACAGCCCCTAACAAACCTAACAACTCCTAACACTCTTCTAATATCCTCTAAAAACATATCAAAACACTGAATATTCATCTCTGTTAATTAAAAATTGAATTATGATTGTATTTACTGAAATTTATCTTACAACTTTATTTTTCAATATTAATAACCCCTAACAGTTTCTAACAACTATTAACACACACCTAATATCCCCTAACAATATATCAAAATACTGAATATTCATCCCTAACACATATTGTTAGTTAAAAATTGAAATACAGTTGTGTTTGCTGAAATTTATCTTACAACTTTATTTTTCAATATTAACAACTCCTAACAGCCCCTAACACATCCCTAATATCCCCTGATAATATATTAAAATATTGAATATTCATCTCTAACACATATTATAAGTTAAAAATTGAATTAAAAATGTGTTTACTGAAATTTATCTTATAATTGAAAAATTCAACATTAACTACCATAACATCCTCTAACAACCTCTAATAGCTCTTAAGACACCCCTAACATCACCCTAACAACATGATATATTATTATTTGTTTATATGTTATTATTGATTATTTTTAGCTGTTATTTTTTATTGCACGATATTAATGGTGGAATGACAACTTATCGAAGGGGAATTCATATTATGAACGAATTAATAATCCTAGCATATTATGGTGGGAAATTTGATATGAAATTTTTCAAAAGTGTTGGAGGGGAATTCATATGATGAACGAATTAATAATCCTAGCATATTATGGTGGGAAATTTGATATGAAATTTTTCAAAAGTGTTGGGGGTACTGAGTTTGTTGTGCAGAAAATAAAAATATTGTTGTAATTATATGTAAGATATTTTACTTAATATTTTATTTTATAATTGGTATATAATAAGTGACATTTTTAGTAACATATTTATTATTATTGTATAAAATAATTATGTTATGTTGTGTATTGTAGAATGTGAAACATATTTAATTATAATATTATGCTGTTCATTTTGGGTTGTGTGGATATTGCTAAGGGTGTTAGAGTTTGAAAGGGACTTTCTTCTTTGTTTGTTTTGGATTGTTATTTATAATATGATTGTAGCATATTAAATTATAATGTTAAGTTATGGATTTTGAGTTGTATAAGTGGTATTAGGGATTATTAGGGGTTTTTCTCTTTTGTTCATTTTGGATTGTTATTGTATAATATGATTGTAGCAAGTTAAATTATAGTGTTAAGTTGTTGATTTTATGTTATATGAGTGGTGTTAGGGGATTTTATCTTTTGTTTTTTATAGTTATCTTCATAAAACATCCATAATAGATATATTATACTATCCAATAACAACATATACAAATAATAATAATAAATAATAAATAGCAATAAAACATAAAAAAAAATTATAAAAAGTTATGAAACAACCATACAATAATATATACATATAAAAAATATCCATGTCCCAAGTTACAATTCATCATTATTATGATAAATATCTATATTTTGTTAGTTGTATGAGACCATAAGCAACATATGTTTTAATATAATAAAAATAAAAAACAAAAACAATCAATAACATGTTGTCATTCCTCCATCAATACTCTGCTCCAATAACTTGTCATTTCTCCATCAGTACCCTACAATAAAAATAAAGTTGTTACTGTTAGGGGTTGTTAATATTTAAAAATAAAATTGTAAGACAAATTTAAGCAAACACATTTCTAATTCAATTTTTAATTAATAATGTGTGTTAGTGATGAATATTCAATATTTTAATATTGTTAGGGGTGTATTAGGGGCTATTAATGTTGGAAAATAAAGTTGTAAGACAAATTTCAACAAAAATAATTCTAATTCAATTTTTAATTAACAATGTGTATTAGAGATAAATATTTAGTGTTTTAATATGTTGTTATGGGATGTTAAGGGTGTATTAAGGGTTGTTAGGAGTTGTTAATATTGGAAAAAAAAAGTTGTAAGATAAACTTCGACAAATACAACTCTATTTCAATTTTCAACTAACAATGTGTGTTAGAGATGAATATTCATTATTTTAATATATTGTTAGAGGGTATTAGGTATTTTTTAAGAGTTGTTAGGAACTACGAAGGGTTATTAATATTGGAAAATAAAGTTGTAAAATAAATTTCAATAAACACAATTATAATTTAATTTTTAATTAACAATGTGTGTTACATATGAATATCCAATGTTTTAATATGTTGTTAGGGGATATTAGGGGTGTATTAAGAGCTGTTGGTGGTTGATACAGCCCCTTAACAGCTTCTAATAGTGTCAAACAGCTTCTGACATCTTTTAACAATCCCAACAACCTCTAATATAATGGACAACCAATAACACATAAGAAAAACTAAAAAAAAAAATACAAAAGTCCATATTTAAAACTCTCAATCATCATGAATAACACAAAAAAAATCCATCCCTAACAGTCTCAAACAATCTCTAACAGTCTCTAATAGCCCCTAATAATAAAGAAGAATTATGAAGACACTAAAAAAGCTCCAAAAATACAAAGCTTGCTTTTCATATTATCCAACCATCATTTACAACAACAATACCCATTAATATCAACAAAGATGAAACAAATGAAGATAATAAGAAAGAGTTTAGGTAGATAAGAAAAAAATATATAAGTGAGCTGCCAAAAACAAAATATTCTCTCTTAATGTCATTTTTTACATCATTCTTTTGAAAAAAAAAACTGAATATATGAAGCTAAGTTTATAACTTACCGATTTTAATGTATCAAAACTTCATAGATTTACTGAAATAAAGAGGAATGATGAATATTAATAAAAATTTGAAAAGAAAAGATGAAGATGATGTGGATATTGAAAAACTATGAAAGAAAATGATAGAAAGATAGAAAAGAGGAATAAAGAGAAAAAGAGAGATTCATTCTGTAGGGTTAAGGACATTTTGTTTAAAAAAAAGGTCCAATTAAAATTAATGAGATTTAAAAAATATTAAAATTTTATTCAAGGGTATTTTCTAGGTTAAATCCCAATAATCTATCTATATTATATATATATATATATATATAAGCCAAGAAAATTAATATTGCTTAGAAATTGCCACTTCATCAAATTTTTTAGAATGGCTATTTTTCTTTTTTTTTTTATCAATTTTAATTAATTATAATAATTCATATAAAACTTAAAATTTAATAAATAATAAATTATATTTGTGACTTTTAATCTTCTATAAATTAATTACACATTAATATAATTTAATAATATTAATTGATTTATATAATTTTTTAAAAATTTAAAAGGTTAAAAAATATGACTTTTAACATTCATAATAAATTAAATATTTTATCTATAATAACAATTACTTTATATATTTATAAATTTAAAAAATTAAACAATAAAATATGAGTTTTGATATTTAATTATATAATAATAATTTATATAATAATAATAATAATATAAATTTATAATTATAAATCCTCCAACTAGCATTTTTTTCATAGTTAAAAATTTTTGCTTGAATTCAAATTTTTTTTCCTTTTATCTATAAAATTCATAATTTTTTATACTAAAAATATGTATAGATTTTTTTATATATATAATTATTGATTAGTAAAAGTATAAATCATAAAATAAAAAACTACATTTCTGCTCACTCATATTATTTCAACGAAATTATCATAAAAATTGAGATAAATATTTTATATTATTATAATAAAACTTATATTAATTTATATATAAATTATTTTATATTTATTTTTATTGATTACATTTTTTATATTATAAATAGCTAGTTGTTATCAATTTATGAATCTTACAAAGATACCTAAAAAATAACTTCGCCTTTCAAAAATACGATACTTAAAAAAAGTTTCAAATTTACTGCATGTGATTCTATATTTTACAAAAATAAAAAAATAATCATATTTTAAAGGAGCATAAATCGCGAAACCGAATATTGTGGGAATAATATTGTATTGATGTCCAAAGCATATACAACAAAAATAAAAAATATCATGTGGGCCCATTTGACTTATTAACAAATTTTATGGAAATAAATAGAAAAAATAAAGAAAATTTACCAACATAATTTAAAAAAAATTATATCAACATTTTATCAAACATAATTTATGTTAATTAATTTAAATTATATTTTATACACATTTTTATATATTTTGTTTATTTATTATTTTTTAAACTAATTTTAAGATATAATTTTTTTTCTT
Organism: Garcia nutans; assembly: GCA_947685225.1. NCBI lineage: Eukaryota > Viridiplantae > Streptophyta > Magnoliopsida > Malpighiales > Euphorbiaceae > Garcia > Garcia nutans. The sequence goes on from CANTUV010000003.1 coordinate 40,667,741, forward strand.
GTGAATTATAAAAATTAAGAAAAACCTATTTCAAAGCATAAACTTCATTTTGTTTGAACTAATAAAATTTCATTTGTTTATATTCAACTCTCACGTTTTTTTTCCTCATATTTGAAGACATTTTGTACAATATTATGTAACAATAAAATAATAGTTGTTAAAATATTAAACTTTAAATATTGTATTATTTAATAAATAGAATTTAAAAAGTTTAATGATGTAAAAATGAATTTTGTTTAACAATTTCAATATATAACTGATATATGTTATATATAATTATATTTATATGTATTGAACTAGAAAAAAATATTAATATACAATTGATATATATTAATACATGTTATATATAACATCATATATTAGTTGATTTACAAAAGAAATATCAGTATGCAACTAATATATGTTGATATATGTAATATATAACAATATATATTAGTTGATTTGTAATTAAATATCAATATACAAATAACGTATATTGTTATATATTATTATATGTATATATACTAATATATATTAGTTAATGTTCTAAAAAAAATATCAATATATAACTGATATATATTGATATATGTTACATATAACGAAATATATAGGTTGATTTGCAATAAATATCAAAATAAAAATTAATATATATTTTTATATGTTCATATACGTTACATATAATAACATATATTAGTTAATTTATAAAAAAATATCAATATACAATTAATATATGTTGATATATGTAATATATATCACATGATTTAGAGAAGAAATATAAAAATACAAAGTATTATATGTTGACATATTGATGTAGCGGAAGTAATAAACAAAGATGTTATTCCTGTTTAGTCTAAGGGAACTCCTCTAATGATGATACTGCTGATAATTTGAGGGCGAATTTTTTCTATCTTGGGGGGAATGATGTGGAACAAAGAGCTTTAACTTTCATGGAGCAGTTTGATCGAAAACTGCCATAGTGGCAGTTGGTAATTACTGCTAAAAACTGATATTGCAAACTGGGTGTTCTAAGGGCCTAGCCCAATGGGAAATAGGCCAGTGAGTCAAAGTCAAATAGGAATAGCACCTTTGTTTATTACTTCTGCTACATCAGTTGGAATCAGAGCCTGGTTTGTTCTTGGACAAAGATGGCACCGCGAAGACAACCGCAACAACGCTTAGAGGAGGTGTATGATCGTGAGCACATGGCCCACCTTGAGCAACAAATGGGACAGATGATGGATGAACGAATGGAACAGATGATGGACTGGTTAATAGAGGGAATGACTTATCTCATAGGGGGTCAGAATAGGGCAAACCTTAACCAGCAAGGGAACTCTAGTGTAGATGGATCCGATGGGGGGTTTTGATATTGAAGGAGGAGCTTATTATGAAGAAGAGTCGCACAGACAATATAGAGCTCCTATTCAAGATAGGCGCTGGGAATCTGGAATGAGAACAGAAATGCAAGAATTCCATGGCGGCCTTAAACCAGAAGAATTTTTGGACTGGTTGGTTACAACAGAAGAGATCATGGAATTTAAAGGAGTGCCTGATAATAAATGTGTCTCCTTAGTTGCAACAAGGCTACGCGATAGGGCAGCGGCCTAGTGACAGCAGTCTAAATTAACAAGGAACATGTAAGGCAAGGCTAAGATCATCAGTTGGCAAAAGATGAGGAAGGATTTGTGATCTGAGTTTTTGCCTCACAACTTTCAGAGGTTAATATTCCAGAGGTTGCAGAATCTGAGGCAGGGAGCTAGGTCAGTGGATGACTACACCACTAAATTCTACCAGTTGATAGCCAGAAATGACATACACGAGACAGAGGATTAGTTGGTGGCAAGATATATTGGCAGTCTTAGGGTGGCAGATTCAGGATACTGTCAATTTGTTTGATCCTGTCTTAATCTCTGTTGCTCATCAAAAAGCCTTACAGGAGGAGAAACACTCTAAGCGAACATGTACTTATATGTCCTCTGCCAATATAGGAAGTAGTGGCAGTGGCGTTGGTAGCAGTAGTGCAGCTAATCGAGTAGGAGGGGTGATTAACAAAGGCATTGCCAACCAAAACCAGCATAACAGAACAACTGGTAGTGGTTTGAAGTGTTTCGGATGTGGTGAGATTGGGCATAGGCAGTCTGAATGTAAGAAAACAGCAGGAAAGAAAGCACTATTTATAAAAGCAGATGACTATGAAGATGGAGGTGTAGACATTGTAGGAGAGCCAGTGTTTGATGACGAAGAGGTGGTTGATGAGGAGGTGGTAGCAGGAGATACAGGAGTTGCTTTGGTCATCAGGCGATCTTGTTTGACCCCTAAGGCTGTTGAAAAAGATTGGCTATGGAGTAATATTTTTCAGTCAACCTGCACCATTCTCGGTAAGGCCTATCTCTTTGTCATTGATGCTAGTAGTTGTGAGAATATTATTGCAGCAGAGGCAGTGTAGAAATTGAGAATGAAGACTGAGAAGCATCCTAGGCCCTACAAACTGGCTTGGTTAAAGAAGGGCGATGAGATAACTATTTCACAACGTGCTTTGGTAACCTTTTCCATTAGTTCTAAATTATAGATAGTGTGTGGTGTGATGTGGTTGCTATGGATGCATGTCACTTATTGTTAGGGAGACCTTGGCAGTGTGATAGGAAGGTCATTCATGATGGCCATGCTAATACATATTCTTTTGTATTTAATAATATAAAAATTGCATTACTACCTAGTAAGGAACCAGAAAAGGTAAAACCAATTGAGGATAATACCAAGCTGTTATCGTTGGCTAGATTTATTGAGGAGTTGCAGGGAACAGAAATGGTCTTTGCTCTTGTTGGGAAGGAGGTTGCCGCAGAGTTGAAAGTTCCTAATGAGGCAACCCCTTTAGTGGCAGAATTTGAAGATGTCTTTCTAAATGAGCTGCCTAATGGATTACCCCTCTTACATGACATTTAGCACCATATTGACTTGGAGCCTGATGCAACCTTGCTAAATAAACCTCACTACCGGATGAGCCTTAGGAAACATGAGGAGTTGCAGATGCAAGTAGAAAAATTAGTGGCTAAGGGGCATGTGCGAGAAAGCTTAAGCCCTTGTGCAGTGCCAGCCCTATTAGTTCCTAAGAAGGATGATTCCTGGCGTATATGTGTAGACAGTAGAGCCATCAACAAGATCACTGTGAGGTACAGGTTTCCCATCCCTTGCTTGGATGATTTATTATTTTAGATAATTGGTGCAACAATCTTTTCCAAGCTAGACCTTAAAAGTGGATACCACTAGATTCGAATACGGCCAGGAGATGAGTGAAAAATGGCCTTCAAAACTCGGGAAGGGTTATACGAGTGGTTAGTAATGCCATTTGGCCTGTCAAATGCACCAAGTACCTTTTATGCGGGTGATGAACCAGGCACTGAGGCCATTTATTGGCAAATTTGTTGTGGTGTACTTTGATGATTTTTTTATTTGCAATGCTAACCTTATAGAACACTTGCAACATTTGTGAGAAATTCTATTTGTACTTCGCAGGAAAAAATTTTATGCAGCAGTAAAGAAGTGTATCATTTTGGTGCCTAAGGTGTTGTTCTTGGGTTACATGATTTCTAAAGAGGGGCTGCAGGTTGATGAGTCTAAAGTTGAGGTGATTAGGCAGTGGCCTCGACCTAGTACAATTACTGAAGTTTGGAGTTTTTATGGGCTTGCCTCCTTTTACAGAAGTTTCATCCCACATTTTAGTAGCATCATTGCCTCTATAATAGATTGTATGAAGGGTGATAAGTTTGTATCGACAGAGGCAGCAGAGGAAGCCTTCCAACTTATTAAGACACGTTTGACCACCGCTCTTGTCTTAGTGCTTCCTAATTTTTTGCAAGCATTTGAATTACATTGTGATGCTTCAAAAATGGGCATTGGGGCTATTTTGAGTCAAAATGGAAGGCCTGTAGCATACTATAGTGAGAAGCTTTCAAGTTTCAAGCGTAATTACAGTACCTATGATGTAGAGTTTTATGCAATAGTTCAAGTAGTAAAGCACTGAAGGCACTACTTGTACAACAGAGAGTTTGTATTGTACACAGACCATGAGGCTTTGAAACACTTGCATGGCCAGGATAAGGTGTCTTCACGGCATGTGCCATGGGTAGCCTACCTTAGACGATTTACTTTTGTGGTAAAACACAAGTCAAGAGTTACAAATGAGCCGCAGGAGTAATTTTTTGTTTGCACTGCGAGTTGAGGTACCTGGCTTGGACTCTTTTTGTGACTTATTTGTTACTGATCCATTCTTTTCTGCTATTTTGGAAAAGGTTCATGCAGGTGAAAGAACATATTTCTTGTTCCATGATGGGTTCTTATTCAAAGGGAACTAATTATGTATTCCAAATTACAACTTGCACATCAAGATCATTCAAGAGCTACATAGTGAAGGGCATGTTGGTCGCGACAGGTCCTTACAACTGGTTCAAGCTTCATATTTTCTGGCCTACTATGCGAAGAGAAGTGGACAAGTATGTGCAGTGATGTCGAATTTGTCAAGTTTCTAAGGGTACAGCCACTAATGCTGGCCTATACATGCCCCTGCTTGTACCTACTCAGCCTTGGGTGGACATCAGTATGGACTTTGCATTGGGCTTGCCTCGCACACAATGTGGTAATGATTCCATCTTTGTTGTTGTTGATCATTTTTCTAAGATGATTCATTTTATTCTGTTGTGTCTAATAGAGATACCCGCTTCATAAGTCACTTCTGGCTCAGTTTATGAAAAATGGTTAATACACAAGTGAAATTTGGCAGTGCTTATCATCCACAAACTAATGGTCAAACTGAAGTGGTGAATAGATCCTTGGGTAATCTACTTTGTAGTTTGGTTGGTGATAATGTGAAGATTTGTGACCAGAAGTTATGCCAGGCTGAGTTTGCTCATAATCATGCTGTCAACAAAAGTTCAGGTTTCAACCCTTTTCAGGTTGTGTATTCACTTATGCCCAGGGGGCCCTTAGATCTTTTCCCTCTGCCCGACAAGACCAAAGTTTATTGCAAAACAATAGATTTTGTGGCTAATCTGTAGGATGTTCATAAGGCAGTGCACGCCAACTTACTGCAAGCCAACGCCAAGTATAAGCAAGCTGCAAACCGTAAGCGCCGCCATGTTAAATTTGAGGTGGGTGATTTTGTATGGGCTGTCCTTACTAAAGAGTGCTTCTCAGTTGAAGAATATAATAAACTTTTTGCCAAGAAGATTTATCCTGTGGAAATCATTGAAAAGATTAATCCTAATGCCTACAGCCTCAAATTGCCCAGCCATATCCGTTCTGCTGATGTTTTTAATGTAAAGCATTTGATTCCTTTTCAAGGGGACTCCTCTGATGATGATACTGCTAATAATTCGAGGGTAAATTTTTTCTATCATAGGGGAAATGATGTGGAACAAAGAGCTTTGACTTTCATGGAGCAGTTTGACTGAAAACTGTCATAGTGGTAGTTTCGTAATTATTGCCAAAAGCTGATGTTGCAAGGTGGGCGTTCTAAGGGCCTAGTCCAATGGAAAATGGGCTAGCGAGTCAAAGTCACTGCTTTGCAGTGAGGCCCATAAGTTTTCAGTCAAATTCCATTGTTTAGGCCTCCAAAAATGCATTTTACTTTTATGGCAGCTTAGGACATTTTTATTTCCTTATTTAGAACCCTTGGATCGAGGCGCCATTTGGGCATTTTATCTGTCTCGTTAAATAATATCTTTCTATACTTGTAATTTTTTTATTTTGGCAATCTGTTACATTTTGAAAACTTTCGTTATTTGAAATTAGAATTTTTTGTAACTCTAAAACTTTATAATGTAATGTTTGAAGAAGTGGAAGACAGTTTTCAGAGTTGAATAATAATTCAATTGAAAAGTTTTTCTCTCATTTTGTGTTTATTACCTAGGCATTCTTAAACTAAACAGGAATAGTACCTTTGTTTATTACTTCCGCTACATCATATATATAATATATATCAGCATATATCAGATGACTTAAAGAAAGAAACATGAGAATAACAAGTGTTGTATGCTGGTATACGTTGATCTATGTAATATATATCAACATATATCATATGATTTAGAGAAAAAAAATAAGAATACAAAGTATTATATGTTGTTATATTTTCATATATGTTACATATAATAACATATATTAGTTGATTTGCAAAAGAAATAACAATATGCAACTGATATATATTGATATATGTAACATATAATAATATATATTAGTTGATTTGTAATTAAATATTAATATACAAACTAATATATGTTGTAATATATTGTTATATGTTACATATAAAATCATATATTAGTTGATTTATTAAAAAACAATATTAGTATACAACTGAAATATATTGAGATATGTTACATATAACGACATATATAAGTTAATTTGTAATAAAATATTAATATACAAATTAATATATTCTTATATGTTTATATATGTTACATATAACAATATATATTAGTTAATTTATATAAAAAAATCAATTTACAATTAATATATATCACATGATTTAGAGAAAAAAAATATAAAAATACAAAGTGTTATATGTTGATATATATAATATATATCAGCATATATTAGATGATTTAAAGAAAAAATATGAGAATATAAAGTATTATATGTTGTCATATATTGATAAATGTAACGTATATTAATACATATCATATGATTTAGAGAAGAATTATAAGAATATAAAGTGTTATATATTGTTATATGTTCACATACGTTGAATATAATAACATATATTAGCTTATTTGCAAAAATAATATCAGTATAGAACTAATATATATTGATATATTATATATAACATATATATTATATGTTAATATTTGTTACATACAGCAATATATATAAATTGATTTGCAATAAAATATTAATATATAAATTAATATATATTATTATATGTTCATAATGTTATATATAACAATATATATTAGTTGTGTAACACCCTTATACCCCGTATACGTACACAGCATGCTAATACGATCGTAATATACGTATACTGAATATAGAAATGTCACGGTTACAAAACACACATGACATGACTTATATATACTATGAACAAATTCAAAACTTTTAAATGAGTTTATAAAACAAAATAGATAGAAAGTTTATTTAAAACGCAGCGGAAAATATAACAAATGTTTCCCAATACATTTGCATCAAAATCAAAAGTTACAAATATAAAATATATACATGAGTGGCAGCTCTTCTCTGATCTTTAAGTCCAAAAATCAACTCTTCAACGCCTAGACTCACTAGGTCTAGAGGAACTCTCGGGTTCAATCCTGTCACCTGCGCGATGAACCACAATCGCGCTGAGCCAACAGCTCAGTAGAACAAACTATAATGATATTATGCTATGTCATACATTCAAACAATATAGATCATACTCAATACACTTTATTTTATGGATGTTACATTTCATTATTTCAATAATTGTATCATCATCCATTACTCACACATTTAACATAGACACACATGGGCCCAACAAGCATTTAATATGATATTCAAAGTTCAGAGTTACTGCTTTGGTTTATAATCACAATGATCAAGCCCGTAGGCAATATATATCATATCTCTATCCATGGATAGTGTAACAGACCCAGTCTCTTGGACCATCAACCCATTAACATGAGGAGATCCTCAACCCGGCTAGACTGTTACTAGTAACAGACCCAGTCTCTTGGACCATCAACCCGACTAATCGAGGAGATCCTCAACCCGGCTAGACTGTTACTTTTCATAAATTTCATTTTCACATTTCATTTAGTGTAACAGACCCAGTCTCTTGGATCATCAATTCAATTCAATTGAAGAGATCCTCGACCCGGCTAGATTGTTACCTTTATATAGGCATGCCACCAAAACCAGTACTCTGAAATTTGAATAAACATATTAGGCACACAACCATTTCATATATCTCTTTATAAATCTTTTTCTCAATTCATTTCTCATTCCACAATCAACTAGGCAAACATGCCTCATTTGAATCAATATAGCCAATCACAATGGCTTTACACATCATCTTATCATCACATCTTTCATTTTCATAACACATACATATACCATATTACATTTCATGAGGTTCATATTGTATAAAACATAACATTATTCAAACATATCAACAATACAATGAAATTACTTAGTACATTCACACTCAAATGTATAAGTTCCAAAATCACATGAATGTATGTTATAATGCAAGGTTTGTACTTACCTCAAAAGAAATCCACACAATTCTAAACACTTCCTCTTAACAAGTCCTTCACCAAATAATTAAGGCAATTCACCTTCTTCACAACCTAATTCAAAACAATGAGGAAACTCACATAAGATCATAAGGCTAAGAATCAATTAGGGCAAACTCTAAACTGGACACGCTCACCCACACGGGCGTGTCCCTGACCGTGCCCTAACTCCACAACACAGAAGCATTTACATGTTCAGGACCACGGGTGTGTCACTGGGCGTGTAATACCTACTGTCTCTCAGAAGTATCGACACGTCCAACATCATGAACGTGTTCCTGGCCGTGTCAATTCCCCAAAATCACAGTAGCTATGACACGCTCACTAACACGGGCGTGTTAATGGCCGTGTCACACCTACTGCCATCCAACACAATTGACACGCCTAAAGACCTGGACGTGCTCCTGAGCGTGTCAGGCCAAAAACCCAGATTCCGGCCAAAACAACAATCCAACCAACAAACAACAATTTTCCACCATCTTCCACTTCAACAAAACTCAACTAGACACACCCAAAACCATAACAACCTTGCAAAAACACCAACACAACTCAAAATACACATCCAACACCAAATCACAACATCATCAAAAACTCTAAACACAACCACAACTCAATCTTAACCAACAAACTTATTCTTCCTTTCAATCTTACTCTTTTCTTCAATCCAACCCAAGAATCAAAGATCAAGTAAACCCAACACTCTTAAACACAACACACTCAAACATATCCATACCAACAACCATAAATCACCAAACCCACAACACAAACTCAAAGAAAACAAGGGAATCAAGAGGAAACTTACCAAGAATGAAGAAAACTCTTAGATTCCTCCTTGATCTCTTGAAAACTTCTTCAATCTTGAGCTTGGAAGGTCAAATCTCTCCCTCTCTCTTGTTCTCTTGCTGCTGCCGTCCAAAGCAAAGAAAGAAGAAGAAAAGGAAAATGAGAGACACGAGAAGAGAGGAAGAAGGAAGAAAAGGAAAAGAAAGAAAAGTCAAACATTAACCCTCTCTCTCCTCAAAACATTCTCCTCCACACAAATAAAAAATAAAATAATCTCAAACATCACCATCCACCCATCTTAATCCACTAACTAAATTTCAAAATAATTACCTTTATACCCTTCAAACAAATATTTGTATATGTTAAGTATATCACAATATATTCAACATATACACATTACTCTAACCTCAACTCTCTTTCCAATAAAATAAATACACTTAATCCAATAATAACAATAATTACTCCAATACTTCTAGGGTACATTTTGGGATATTACAATTCTCCCCCTCTAAAAGAAATTTCGTCCTCGAAATTACCTGAAATCAAGTCTGAAACAACTGAGGATATTGTTCTAGCATCGTTTGCTCATTCTCCCAAGTTGATTCTTCTCTACCATGACTCTTCCAAAGAACCTTCACAATTGGCACTTTCTTATGTCTCAACTCTTTCATCCCATATGCTAAAATAGCAACCGGTTCTTCTTCAAAAGTCAGATCTGGACTCACCTCAATAGATTCCACTGATAACACATGAGATGGGTCTGACCTGTACCTCCTCAACATAGAAACATGGAAGACATTATGGATTCTGTCTAACTCTGGTAGCAAAGCAAGCCGATAAGCAACCAGTCCCAATCTTTTCAATACTTCATATGGTCCAATGAAAGGAGGACTCAGTTTCCCTCTTCGACCAAATCTCAAAATCTTTTTCCAAGGAGACACTTTCAAAAATACTTTATCTCCCACATTATACTCAATGTCTCTCCTCTTCAAATCCGAATAAGATTTCTGCCGATCTGAAGCTGTTTTCAACCTATCTCGAATTATTTTCACTTTATCTTCTGTCTCTTTAACCAAATCAGGACCAATTAACTTACCTTCACCAGTCTCATTCCAACATAAAGGTGTTCTACACCTTCTTCCATACAATGCCTCAAATGGTGCCATACCAATACTAGATTGATGACTGTTATTGTAAGCAAATTCCACAAGTGGCAACAATCTGTCCCAACTTCCTGAGAAATCAATGACACAGCTTCTTAACATATCCTCAATAATCTGTATCACTCTCTCTGACTGCCCATCTATCTGCGGATGGAAAGCAGTGCTAAAGTGTAATCGAGAACCCAAAGCACCATGCAAACTCTTCCAAAACCTCGATGTGAACCTCGGATCTCGATCAGACACTAAAGAAATTGGGACTCCATGCAATTTCACAATCTCACTAATATACAGCTCAGCCAATCTCTCAAGAGAATAATCCATCCGAACCGGAAGAAAATGAGCTGTCTTAGTCAACCTATCAACAATACCCAAATGGCATCATGTTTTCTCTGTGTCAATGGTAAACCAGACACAAAGTCCATAGTCACTCTTTCCCATTTCCACTCAGGCACTGATAAAGGTTGAAGCAACCCTGTTGGGACCTGATGCTCTGCTTTAACCCTCTGACATGTGAGACATTTGGATACAAACTCTGCAATGTCTCTCTTCATACCAGACCACCAGTAATGCTGTCTCAAATCATGATACATCTTCGTACTGCCCGGATGCATAGCAAAAACTGATTGATGTGCTTCTTCTAAAATAATCCTTCTCAAACTAATATCATCTGGCACACATAGTCTACTCTTAAACCATAAGCTCCCATCACCTTTCACAAGAAAATCTCGGCTCTCCCCTTTTTGGCAATCTGAAACAATCTTCTGAATTTTCTCATCAATCAATTGAGCCTTTTTAATCAGATCTAACAACACTGGTCTCAGCTGCAATTGTGCCAACAATGCACCATCATCACAAGATATAAAGCTAGCATGCAACGCTCTGAACTCAACAAGCAACGAGAGCGAATAAGCAGTCAAACCTGCTAAAGACTTCCGACTCAAGGCATCAGCAACAACATTTGCTTTACCTGGATGATAATCAATCAAACAATCGTAGTCTTTAATCAATTCCAACCACCGTCTCTGTCGAAGATTAAGCTCTTTCTGAACCCCCAAATATTTCAAACTTTTGTGATCAGTGTAAATAAAACATTTCTCTCCATACAAGTAATGTCGCCAAATCTTCAATGCAAACACAATGGCTGCTAACTCCAAGTCATGGGTTGGATAGTTTAGCTCATGTGGCTTCAACTGTCGAGAAGCATAAGCTATCACTTTACCCTCTTGCATCAAAACACAACCCAAACCACTATGTGAAGCATCACTGTAGATCACATATGGTTTATCTTCCACAGGTAAAGTGAGAACAGGTGCTTGAGTTAACATCTCTTTCAACTGCTCAAAACTAGCTTGACACGGATCAGTCCACACAAATCTAACTCCTTTTCGAAGTAATCTGGTAAGTGGAGTAGCTATCAAAGAAAATCCTTTCACAAAGCGTCGATAATAGCCTGCCAAACCCAGAAAACTTCTAACTTCAGTCACAGACTTTGGTGGACTCCAATTCATAATAGCTTCAACTTTACTCGGATCAACTCTAATGCCATCTGCTGAAACTATATGACCGAGGAAAGTTACTTGATCTAGCCAGAACTCACATTTTGACAGCTTAGCATACAATTGCTTCTCTCTCAAGATTTGCAATACAATCCGCAGATGCTTGTCATGCTCTTCTTCATTACGAGAATACACCAAAATATCATCAATGAAGACTACCACAAACTGATCCAGATAGGGCCTAAACACCCTATTCATCAAATCCATGAAAGCTGCAGGTGCATTTGTCAACCCAAAAGGCATCACTGAAACTCATAATGCCCATACCTGGTTCGAAAAGCTGTCTTGGGCACATCCTCAGCTCTGACCCGCAACTGATGGTACCCTGATCTCAAATCAATCTTGGAAAATACTGCTGCTCCCTTCAATTGATCAAAGAGATCATCAATTCTAGGCAAAGGATATTTATTCTTGATAGTCACTTTATTCAATTGCCTATAATCGATACACAATCTCATAGTACCATCCTTCTTCTTTACAAACAAAACAGGAGCTCCCCATGGCGAAACACTAGGGCGAATGAATCCTTTATCCAGCAACTCCTGCAACTGCACCTTCAACTCTCTCAATTCAACAGGTGCCATTCTATAAGGAGTAATAGAGATAGGAGTGGTACCTGGCAACAAATCAATACCAAACTCTACCTCTCTCTCAGGAGGCAATCCTGGCAACTCCTCTGGAAATACATATGGAAACTCAGCTACTGTGGGAATGCTATCAAACTGAGAACCCTCTACCCTGGTATCCAAAACATGAGCGAGATAGGCATCACACCCTTTTCTAATCAGCTTCCTAGCTGAAACAGCTGAAATCAACAAGGATGCAAATTGTCTCTGCTCGCTAGATACCATCACAATTCTATCATCACTAGTTCTCAAAGTAACACACTTCTTCTTACAATCTACCACAGCTTCATGTCTAGACAACCAGTCCATGCCCAAAATCAAATCATACTCTTTAAATGGCATCTCAATCAAATCACCAGGAAATTCCTCTCCTTGCACAACAACTGCACTATCTCTGTGCACCTTACTAACAACCACACTATGCCCTAAAGGATTTGTCACCAAGACATCAAATCCTAGGGACTCAGAATGCAAATCAGTTACAGGCAAAATGGATGCACTTATGTATGAATGAGTAGATCCTGGATCAATTAAAGCAAGTACTGAAATGCCAAATAAAGAAAATGTACCAGCAATAACAGCTGAAGCATCTGGCTGCCTCTGCATCACATAAACTCTTTGGGAAGGTCCAGCCTCATCTGGTCTACTGTCCATAGATGAAGAGCCTCCTCTCTGACTGAACCCAGATCGACCCCCTCTATTAAAACTTCTGCCTCCTCTACCTCCTCTGCTAAAACTAGGTCGTGAAGCTGCAGTATCCACCGACCTCTGCTCCTGTACCTCAGGACATTCTCTAATGAAATGATCAGGGGATCCGCATCTGAAGCACACAGCTGGTCCCCTACTTATCCAACAAACGCCTCTATGTGACCCCCCACACTGAGCACATATAGGTGGAGTGAACCTCTGAACCGTTGGAGTCGGAGCACTCGTCACTGAAACCGTAGGTCTCGATCTCTGTCTTTGAAACTGCACTGACCTACCAACTGGCCTCTGACTCCTGCTGGTCCTAGGAACAAAGCTGCCTCTACCTCTCTTCACAGATGAAGACCCTGTCTCAAACTGGGGCCTTCTCACTCTAGTCTCCTCCTCAGAAGCAGATGCTGCAATGCCCTGGGCTCTCTCTACACTCCTAGCTGCAGCAACAAGCTGGGAGAAATCCTGGTATCTGGAACCAGCCACAAGACACAAAATAGAGGGCCTCAATCCCTCCTCAAACCTTCTGCATCTGTCAATCTCATCAGATATAATACCTCCAGCATAATGACTCAATCTGATGAACTCGACCTCATACTCTGTTACTGTCCTGTGGTCTTGTTTCAAACTCAGAAACTCCATCTTTTTAACATCTTTATACTCCCTAGGAGTATACTTCAGCTCAAACTCTCTGAGAAAGTCAGCATAAGACAAGGTAGGTGGATCATCCATAGCGTGAGGCACTGTTTTCCACCAGTCATATGCATCCTTCTGCAATAATGACCTAGCATAATCAAATTTTTCCTCTGGAGTGGCTTGCAACTGAATAAAGATCCTCTGTACTTTATCTAGCCACTGCTCAGCCACTGCTAGATCTATAGTACCCAGAAAATCTTCTGCCCCAAACTTCCTCAACTTATCATACTGTCTCACTGGTACTTGAGGCTGAGGTGGTGGTGGCGGTGGTTGCACTGGTGTTTGTCTCATCACTTCCATCATATGCCTGAACCAAGCTGGTGGAACCTCATCACCAACTGGTCTCCCTGACCCAGAAGCAGGTGCCTCACCGGCTCTATCAATTCTAACCTCATCTCTACTCTCTTCCGGAGCTACACTCTCCGCACTTCCCTCAACAAACTGACGTGAATGAGGATCCATTACAACCTATATCTGCAAACATAGCAGAATACACCTTATTAAAGATCAGAGACTGCCAATACTAAATATATATTTTATTCAAAACCAACTTTTAAAATCAAAATATCATTTTTCTTACAGTTTACCTAGGTTGAGAATCTCAAGCCTAGGCTCTGATACCAAAACAATTGTAACACCCCTATACCCCGTATACGTACACAGCATGCTAATACGATCATAATATACGTATACTGAATATAGAAATGTCACGGTTACAAAACACACATGACATGACTCTTATATACTATGAACAAATTCAAAACTTTTAAATGAGTTTATAAAACGAAATAGATAGAAAGTTTATTTAAAACGCAGCGGAAAATATAACAAATGTTTCCCAATACATTTGCATCAAAATCAAAAGTTACAAATATAAAATATATACATGAGTGGCAGCTCTTCTCTGATCTTTAAGTCCAAAAATCAACTCTTCAACGCCTAGACTCACTAGGTCTAGAGGAACTCTCGGGTTCAATCCTGTCACCTGCGCGATGAACCACAATCGCGCTGAGCCAACAGCTCAGTAGAACAAACTATAATGATATTATGCTATGTCATACATTCAAACAATATAGATCATACTCAATACACTTTATTTTATGGATGTTACATTTCATTATTTCAATAATTGTATCATCATCCATTACTCACACATTTAACATAGACACACATGGGCCCAACAAGCATTTAATATGATATTCAAAGTTCAGAGTTACTGCTTTGGTTTATAATCACAATGATCAAGCCCGTAGGTAATATATATCATATCTCTATCCATGGATAGTGTAACAGACCCAGTCTCTTGGACCATCAACCCATTAACATGAGGAGATCCTCAACCCGGCTAGACTGTTACTAGTAACAGACCCAGTCTCTTGGACCATCAACCCGACTAATCGAGGAGATCCTCAACCCGGCTAGACTGTTACTTTTCATAAATTTCATTTTCACATTTCATTTAGTGTAACAGACCCAGTCTCTTGGATCATCAATTCAATTCAATTGAAGAGATCCTCAACCCGGCTAGACTGTTACCTTTATATAGGCATGCCACCAAAACCAGTACTCTGAAATTTGAATAAACATATTAGGCACACAACCATTTCATATATCTCTTTATAAATCTTTTTCTCAATTCATTTCTCATTCCACAATCAACTAGGCAAACATGCCTCATTTGAATCAATATAGCCAATCACAATGGCTTTACACATCATCTTATCATCACATCTTTCATTTTCATAACACATACATATACCATATTACATTTCATGAGGTTCATATTGTATAAAACATAACATTATTCAAACATATCAACAATACAATGAAATTACTTAGTACATTCACACTCAAATGTATAAGTTCCAAAATCACATGAATGTATGTTATAATGCAAGGTTTGTACTTACCTCAAAAGAAATCCACACAATTCTAAACACTTCCTCTTAACAAGTCCTTCACCAAATAATTAAGGCAATTCACCTTCTTCACAACCTAATTCAGAACAATGAGGAAACTCACATAAGATCATAAGGCTAAGAATCAATTAGGGCAAACTCTAAACTGGACACGCTCACCCACACGGGCGTGTCCCTGACCGTGCCCTAACTCCACAACACAGAAGCATTTACACGTTCAGGACCACGGGCGTGTCACTGGGCGTGTAATACCTACTGTCTCTCAGAAGTATCGACACGTCCAACATCATGAACGTGTTCCTGGCCGTGTCAATTCCCCAAAATCACAGTAGCTATGACACGCTCACTAATACGGGCGTGTTAATGGCCGTGTCACACCTACTGCCATCCAACACAATTGACATGCCTAAAGACCTGGACGTGCTCCTGAGCGTGTCAGGCCAAAAACCCAGATTCCGGCCAAAACAACAATCCAACCAACAAACAACAATTTTCCACCATCTTCCACTTCAACAAAACTCAACTAGACACACCCAAAACCATAACAACCTTGCAAAAACACCAACACAACTCAAAATACACATCCAACACCAAATCACAACATCATCAAAAACTCTAAACACAACCACAACTCAATCTTAACCAACAAACTTATTCTTCCTTTCAATCTTACTCTTTTCTTCAATCCAACCCAAGAATCAAAGATCAAGTAAACCCAACACTCTTAAACACAACACACTCAAACATATCCATACCAACAACCATAAATCACCAAACCCACAACACAAACTCAAAGAAAACAAAGGAATCAAGAGGAAACTTACCAAGAATGAAGAAAACTCTTAGATTCCTCCTTGATCTCTTGAAAACTTCTTCAATCTTGAGCTTGGAAGGTCAAATCTCTCCCTCTCTCTTGTTCTCTTGCTGCTGCCGTCCAAAGCAAAGAAAGAAGAAGAAAAGGAAAATGAGAGACACGAGAAGAGAGGAAGAAGGAAGAAAAGGAAAAGAAAGAAAAGTCAAACATTAACCCTCTCTCTCCTCAAAACATTCTCCTCCACACAAATAAAAAATAAAATAATCTCAAACATCACCATCCACCCATCTTAATCCACTAACTAAATTTCAAAATAATTACCTTTATACCCTTCAAACAAATATTTGTATATGTTAAGTATATCACAATATATACAACATATACACATTACTCTAACCTCAACTCTCTTTCCAATAAAATAAATACACTTAATCCAATAATAACAATAATTACTCCAATACTTCTAGGGTACATTTTGGGATATTACAAGTTGATTTGTAAATAAAATTTCAGCATATAACTAATATATGTTGTTATATGTTCATATATTTTATAGATAACAATATATATTATTTTCTTTTTATATATCTAATTATATATAATATATACAAACATATAACTAAATATATAAATATTATGTATTATTATCTTGATATTTTATTTAAATTAATATTCATTTTATTATCTTTAACTTATTGAAATAAGCCTTTTATTAAATTAATAAAAATAACAAAAATATGTAATAATAAAAATAATATTTTTAATTACATAACTAACAATAAAAATATAATTTTTCATCATTTTATTAAAAAATTTTAATTTTGATTTTATATGAGAAATAATACTTACAAAATTTATATAAAAATAAATATATAGAAATATAAAAAAATATTTTAATATAAATATTTTACTTTTCAATATATCTATGTATTTTATTTGTATGTTGTGAATATATTAAATTACAATTAATTAAATATATGTCTTTTATAAAATTATATTAAACAATAAAATTTAAAAGTTAATTAAATAAAAAATTAAAATATAATAATAATATAAAATAGCTACTTGGTCAAAATATAAATGACTAAGTAGTTATTCATATGTGGTCCCTCATCATGCAAAAAGAGTGAAAAAAAATTGTGTAACGTAATATTGAAAAAAAATAAATTTTTTCTGTATAAATGTAAAATAAAAGATATAAACTGTAAAAAAAAAAAAATTATGCCGTCAAAATGAAAATTGAAAAAACAGTGGGCGATGTAATTTTACCTATTAATTTTGGATCTATCTGACGCTGGACTTGTGTATGAATTGGGCTAGGTTCATGTTGGGTCTTACTGGTTGATAACAATTGGGAAATTTACACCCTGCATGTTGTTTCTATACTGAATTTACAAATATACGGGCACGGCTTTTTTTTTTTCCACAAATACGTTTTTGCTTCTTTTTTTTTTTTTCAAAATTTCCTTTTTAACGTTAATTTTTCTTTTTTTTTTTGTAATTTTTGTAATTTTAATTTTTTGCATTTAATTTTATTTTTTATTAAAAAAATTTTATATCATATTTTTAATATATACATAAAAAAATAAATATGTACATAACATATATATATAACATATATAAAATACACACTCAATAATATAAATTACATTTACAATATTTACAATAAATCTACAGCGTATTAACAATACATTTACAATACATCTGCATAAAATTTTTAATATTTATTTTATTTTATTTGTTAAATTTTTTATTCTCAAAACATCCGCACAATATTTATATAATATTCACACAATATTTAACATTTTTTACATAAAATATATACAATTTAAATAATAAAAATATAATATACATACAACATCTACAATATATCTATAATACACTATAATAAATTTATAATACATCTACGTAATATCTACATAATAAAACTATATATTTTTTTTTATTTTTTTTTCATGTGTATAATATGTAAAATTTATTTAAAATTAAATTTAATGATTTATATTAATGTATTTTTATGTCTTATTTTTTTAGTGTTACTTATTTTTTATAATTAAAATTAAAATTTTTTCTTTTTATAAAAAATTATAATTTTTATATGATGAAAAATAATTTAAAATATTGATTTTTATTATTTTATTAGAATATTTTTATTTTAATATTAAAATTTAAAAATAAAAATAAAAATTTGAAGTAAAATATTAATTATAGTGAGAAAAAATATATTTTTTTTGAAAAAAATTATTTGATTGAGAAATAAGATATTTTTAAAATTTTATATTAATTTTTTATAAAAGTATAAATATTTTTAATTTTTATAACATTTTTATAATAAAAATTATTTTTTAAAATAATTATATAAATATTCCATAATAATTAACTCGATTAAGCTGATGCTTTTTTGGTCTTTTCAAGTAACAGAATTCGCATAATTTTTTTTTTATTTATATGATCAAGCATGCACGGCCCGCATAAATTTAATTTTTTTTCCATCAAATAAAAATTTTATGATAAAAAGTTATTTTATATTTTGACTTAATAATTATATATTGAAATATTTAATTTTATTATATATATATAATATTTAGAAATAATAAATAACTATTATATTATATAAAAATTTGAACTGAGCAAAGTTTAACCTAAGTAGTAGCTTATATTCTTAGAGAGGGCACAACATTCAAGTCAATTGTGCCAACCTCTTCTTGTCCAAACTTGATTTGGACTCCCATGCTATGGCAAACATTGCCTTTGCTTGCTCATCTTAGACTTTTACAATCAAATCAAGGCTGGGACGGTTTAAAAAAAGGTGAAAATTATATGGCATGTTAGCTTTTGAACTTTTTTTTTTAATAAATATCTATAATATTTAAGAAATTTTAAAAATACTCTTTTTTTAAGTTTAAGCAAATATGCATATTTGTTATATTACATATATTCTTAGTGAAAGTGAATATTTAAAAAAAATAAAATTAGGTATTTTTAAAAATATTTTAACTTTTTAACACCTATCTAACTCTTTAAAGAATGGATTTTCTCCTTAATTTAAAACCCAAATATTGGGTCTTACTTTTTGTCCCTATGGACCTTATTCTCCCATTTTTGGAAAGAGCTTTCCGGCTTGGACGAATAGCATAAATGTGTTGAACGCTTAAGCATTATTCTATAAGCATGAACCATGCTTTATCCCATGCCATTAACATTTTTAACACTATTAATTACCAATTAATAACATTATTAGTTATTCCAAATAATTAAACTGGTATGATTTTTAAAAAATAATAAATAATAAAAATATAAAAATTATGTAATAAATTTGATGAAGATATAAAAATAACATATCTGATATAAAAATAACATATCTTGTACTCACACTTAAATGAGATCTATCTTTTATAATTTTAAATCATAATCGGTTGAATATAAATACAAATACATTTAAAAAAATTTTCATTTTTACCTCTTTAACCATGAAGTAGATTCTTTTCTTTTTCATTTTTATTAGAGACATAAATATTCACTAGGTAGTTGAAAATTAAAATTTATTTTAAAATAAAATTTAAATCATTCATTTAGAAGAAAGAAAGAGAGGAGAATATGAAGTATAATAGATAATTTATACAATGATGATATATACTCCAAATCCCACTCTGACAAAATATCATGTAACTATTGAATAATACATTTCGGCATTCATATACATGATATGGATGGACCTAGTTAACAAAATCAATGAATGATCGATGATTTCAGAGCCATCCAAGACCTTTTGTTCTTATTTTAAACTCCTAATTTTCTTACTCAATGAGAACAAAGATAATGTCCCCCAAATATATATATATATATATAAAGCAATATAAATTAAGGAACAGAAGTATGAGTATGAAAAATACCCATACTAGATAGCTACCTTGTACCACATGAATCTTGAAATAAGAAACTAAATCCTCCCCTCTTCTTCTTCTTCTTCTTTGCATTGCTCAAACATGAATATAGAGCTATATATTCACCACTAATAGAAATAAGCATCATGAATATTTCCACTGGAGAAAGATTCATTCAAGGAAAAATCATCAATGAGAAGCTCATTATGCGGGATCTGTGTATCAGTCACAGCAGTTGATGGCAAGAGCAAGTCATCAACTGATGGCTGATGCTGCAATAATTGATATGGTTGTTCTACTTGTTGTTGCTGCTTCTGATAGTATTGATCGTAGTTATAATTAGTAGTAGTAGTAACAGTACTAGTAGTAATAGTAGTAGTATTGATAAAAGGAGCCATTATGGCAGTTTGATCAATAGTACTGGAGTGATTTTGTGCACTGCTCAATTGAAAGTTCAAGTTAATTGGACCTTTCTTTCTTCCAAATGAGGTAGTAGGTGTCCTATGACATCCAGTAAATTGTTGAACCAAAGCTCTAAAATTGCTAGTGTTAGCATTGAGAAGAGTAGCGGGTGTTTTTTTAGAAGCCCTTGACCTTCTTCTGATTGGCTTTGAGACACTATTATTAGGAGTTAATTGACCACTTGTTGTAACTGTCGTGGGATCTGAGAATCCAATGGAGGAAGAAGAAGAAGAAGAAGAGAAAGTATGCTCATCAATGGCAGTTTGATCATAGTATTGGAACCAATCAATAGAGCTTGGCATAGTCTCACTCATGACGGATTTGGTATGGAAATAAGAAAAAAACATTGGGATTGAGCAGTTATATATAGATAGAGTAGAGACAAGCCTCCAGTCAAAGTAAACTTGCATGTACTCTTGACTATTCCATTGGAGGAAAAAAAAAACTAATAGCTAGAGATAGACTTGGAGAATAAGTATTTGCTGCTTCCTAGAAGTAACATTTGTTCATTTCAATCAACCATTTAACATCATCTATAGACTTATTTAGGCTATTTTTGGAGCCTTTCATTCCTGGTCAAAATATTGCTTTTAATATGCACGGACAAAAAAATAAAATAAACTAAAAACTTAAAATTAATACTTAAAAAAATTATCTTAGTTAACTAAATACACAAACATTATCTCGTCCCTCTAAACTAACGAATGATGAGATATTTGTAATTATAAAGGTGTGAATGAAAATATTTAAAAATCTTCTATCCTTTATAACAAAAAATTAGTAGTCAAACACGTCTTTTAAAATTAATATAAAATATTAAAATATGACATCAATATTGTAGCTATTGCACCTTGTGATATCTAGCAATGTTACTCTCACAAATTAAAAAAAAAAAGCTCAATATAAATATGAAATTTAGTGTTTATTTTTATTTTTATATTTTTATATTGTTTTCTTTTTAGTTTTGTGTTTTTATTTTGTGGTTTGTATCACAAAAATTTTTTAGATTAATATATATATAAAATTTAGTGTTTGCTTTTATTTTTATGTTTCTTTATCTTTAATAATAGAATAGATGCAATTTAAGTTTCTGAAGTTTTATTTTTTCTTATTTGAAGGTTATATGTCATTCTCTAATAGAAATTTGTTCTTATTAAAGGGAGGTTTAACCTTCTCTAATGGAGATTTGTCCTTCTATAATAGAGGTTCTTTTTCATTTTCTTTAATAGAGGTATCCTTCTTATATAAAAAATGATGGTTGATAGATAAAATGAGTATCCCGCTAAAAGCCAGATTACCTACAGTATCTTATCATTATTCACTGTTTGCGTTGAAAACATTTAAAGATATCTAGCAATTTCAGTTATTATATACATCTTGTATACTTTAAAATTATATAATTTTATTTGTACCTTATAAATATACTCTTTTATCTATTAATGAAAATTTATTTTGCATTAAAAAAAAGGAATAACTAATAGATTATCTCTTTAGCAACATTCCAATGGTAGTTTTCACAATTTCTTTTGAAATTTGAAACTCTTAAATCAAAATTTAGGGTAAAACAAATTCTATGAGAAGAGAAGAATGATTATTATAAATCTCATTCAGTAAACAATAATTGATATATAATGTTAGATGTGGTCAATCTAAAATAATTTATGAAATGTTACTTGTAGAATATATATATGTATATATATTAAATCAAACGATCCATTTAAACTATACCAAAAATAATAATTTATAATATATATAATTGGTCGCAATTCAAAAAAAAATAAGCAAATCTAATTTTTGATTTGATTTTTTTTTACGTAAGATAAATAGACTTTATTGATCAAGAATAAAAAATCTAACAATCCAATATTGTAGATTTGTATACTAAATATCATTATCTGACTCAGAAAGTGCCACCCTAGTTAAAGCATGAGCTACAACAATCATAAATCTATTCACAAAAGCAAACTGAATATCCTTATCTAAGGAAATAAGAGAAAAACAATCATCTAAAATAATATCTAAAGTAGAAGAAACCTAATATTATTCTTTAATAAGCTCAAAACAATTAAACACTCATACTCTAAAATGATATGGTTCCAATTCTCTTCACGAATCCAACTCAATGCCTCTCTAATTTCCATTTCCTAGGTAAGAATTGCACTCTAGTTGCCTTCCAAGACTCAAGTAGAAGCTGCAACAAATTGTCCATGCCAATCTCTTAAAATTAATCATACCAATTCCACACCTTCCACCAGTGTTAGGGATAGAAGCATAAACATTCATTTTAAATCCAGCTATAGGCCTAATCCATTTTGAGGAAAATAGTTCCTAAAGATGAGTTATTCACAATATCAGCTACAGTAGAATATTTGACATCAAAAGATATAACCTATTGCACAATCACTTCTAGTATTGAAGACCTTCCTTCCTAGACTAGTCGATTACGATGAAGCCAGATATGCCACAAATAGAAGCCAGCAAGCTTGCATCCTCTTCAAAGATGATAAGCAACTTTTGAAGCAACCAAGGCCCGAAAGAATCATTATTACCAGGACAAAACCCAGAGATGAATAATGCCAACATTCCTACACAAATGGATACCAGACCATATCATGAAAAATTGTCTCTTCTTCCCCACGACAGGATGGATAAAGATAATCTATTTGAACATTCTTCACCTTCAAGTTCAAACATGTAGGAGCTAGCAGGCATGCCATAAGAGATTCTTTAACTTGGGTGCAACTTTCTTCTTCCATAATAAACTCTAAGTTCGATCTGGTTGAGCAACAAACTAATTTGTGATAGATATACTCAACTTATAGGCATCTTTAACTGAATAATTACTTATAGAAGTGTTGTTCTAAAATATAAAATCAGGAACTCGCCTCTTTGATAAAGGAATCAAGAGGATTAATACTTTATCCCTACTATAAAAAGTTGATTCAACAAGAGTCTTCTCCCATGAACCACTTGTAATAAGGTTAAAGACATGCAAGACATGAGTAGAAGAAGGCATTTCAGTTATAACACATGGAGTTAGTCTATCTGGAAGCCACTGATCAAACCAAATTGAGATATCAGTACCCATTCCAACTCGCCATACATAGTCCTTCCGAAGCAAGCTTTGAGCACTCCATATGCTTTGCTAGATATAACTCGGATTGGAACCAAGCTTAGTATATAGAAAAAGAAAAATTAGGAAAACAACGAGCCTTTAAGAGTCTAGCAAGCAATGACTGAGGATTTTTAATCAATTTCCAACAATCGCCAAGTTAAAATCATGTAACTTATGAAACCCAACCCCCCCCCCCCCCCCCCCCCCCAAAAAAAAAAAAAAAAAAAAAAATTGGTTTAGCCATCCTCTCCCATGATATCCAATTAATTCCTTTAGAATTTGAATGCCACCAAAAACTACACATTAACTGTTCAATCTCAAGACACAAGGAAGTTAGAAATAAAAATATATTCATCTCAAAAGTTGGACTTGAGTGAACTATTGATTTAATTAAAAATTCTTTGCCAGCTCTTGATAGAAATTTCTTCTTCCATGAATGTAAATGCTACAATACTCTTTCTTTTATATATGCAAAAATATTATGCTTGTTCCTTCTAATACTAGATGGCATCCCTAAATAAAGACCCACATCCTGCACCTCTCAAACACCTAAAGATAAACAAATATATCTTTGTACAATAGTAGAAGTGTTCTTGCTATAAAAAATAGAGGATTTATTCAAGTTAATTGCCTAACCTGATGCTTTTGCATAAATAGTAATTACCTCTCTCATGACATTAGCTTTAGACTCTATGGATCTAAATAAACGCAAATAATTATTAGCAAAAAAATAAATGAGATGCAACTGGAGCACCTCTAGCTACTTGATAGCTATGAATAAAGCCTCCATTCTTTCTCTACCTGATTAAGACAGATAATTCTTCTGCACATAAAATGAATAATAATGGGGATAAAGGATCTTCTTACCACAGTCCTCATTCTAAAATAATTGGACCCAACTTAGAACCATCATGAACAATATGATAGGAGACTAAAGACATATAAGAGATAATTTTATCAACCTAGTACTGATTAAAATTCATTGCAAGCATAACTACCTTCAAGTAATTCCACTCAACTCTATCAAAGGCCTACTCATATATATCTTCAATGCTGCCCAACCATGCTTCCTCTGTAACTTCCTCTTGAGATAATGCAATGATTCAAAGGTTATAATTACATTATATGTCAAACAATGCACAGGGATAAAAGCACATTAGTTCTCGACAACTAATTTGTGAAGAACTTTCTACAAACGACTAGCTAGAATTTTTGCTATTATTTTGTAAATCACATTCCATAAAGAAATTGGCTGAAGATTCGCCATAGATTATGGAACTTTCTTCTTTGGAATAAGAACAATATTAGTTTGATTACAAGATGATGGAATGGAACCAATATTTAGATGGAACAAACACGCTTTGTTAACATCATCACCAATAACTGACAAATATTTTTGAAAGAAACAAGAAGCAAAACCATCTATCTTAGGAGACTTATCAGGAAGCATGTTAAAAATTGCCTCATGTGCCTCATTGGCAAGATAAGGCTACATGAGAAGATCATTATCCTCCTAAAATAATATGCTATTTATGCAACTCGTAACCCTAATACAGTCAGAAGCATCAGAACAAAAATGAACTTTAAAATAATATACCATTGGAGCATCAAGACCACTATTGTAGTCGCACCAAACATTGCTTGAATCCTTGACCTACAATATTCTATTTCTTTTCTTCCTCGAGATGGCCATAGCATGAAAAAATTTCATGTTTGCAACACCTTCCTTAAGCCAATACTATTTTGCCCATTACTTCTAATACAATTCTTGCTTAAAGTAAGATATTAGCATAGAGCTTACTAGCATTTTTAAAAACTACAACATCCTCTTCCATAGTAAAATTCATTACAAAATTTATAGTTCTTTTATAATTAGATAATTCTTTTTTTATAATTAGTAGCACAAGAAATACTCCATTCCAACAAGTCTTCTCCACAATCTAACAACTTCAAAAGAATATCCTGCTCCCCTAAATGAATCCATGAAGCTGATATAACCTCCAAACAATCAAGTTCGAGTACCCAACTATTCTGAAATTTAAATGAGAAAGGATGAGAGGACATTCTTGAAAAAGCAAGCGAAATAAATAGTTGTAGATGATCAAAAGTTGTTGTTTCGATCACTTGTGCACTCCAAGTTGGAAATACCATGGTCTAGGCCATATTCACAAAAGCACAATCTAATTTTTCATGAATCCATCCAATTGATCCCCTACCTCATTCCCAAGTAAAGATAATTCCTCCCATTTGCAAAGGAAATAAATTATAGTCAAGAATGACAGCTCTAAATCCTTAGCATCCAAGATGGTCTAGGTTGTCCCCTTTCTTTTTTAGTAACATATAAGATGTCACTGAAGTCACCTACATACAGCCAAGGGAACCTATCATCCCTAGATAATGATCTTAGCAAGTTCCATGAATCCCTTGGATTTGAAGCTTTTGGAAAATCATAAAATAAGTAAACCGCCATTGAACAAAACCTTCCAAATTAATAGAGATGTCAATATGATTTCTTAAGAAACTTTTGAGGGAAATATTATCTGAATTTTTCTAAAATAAAGCCAAGCCTCCACTTCGACCAACATAATTAACATAAAAAGTATTACTGAAACTAATTTGAGATTTAACATAATCCACTCTCCTTGTGGTAAGTAATCCACTGTCCTTGTGGCAATTATTTCAGTTAGAAAGATAAAAGTTGGCTTAAACCTATGAACTAACTCCTTTAAAAACTACACTGCATGTGGGTTAACAACCCCACGGTAGTTTCATCCGAGATAACTAATTATTGAGGATGTCTCTTTGGTTTTAAATTAGGCAATAACTCAATATCCAGACAATTTTCAGCATGTTGAGGAAGATCATCAGACATACGATGTCGTTTGTTAGAATTAGGTTCAAAGACTAATTTAATTTCTATTAATGTTGTGGGTTGTTGAGGCTCATTCTCTTTAACATAAGCTTGATTGAGCTATGGTTATTAGAATTGTTATGATCACCACTAACTGCAGAATCCCTACTAGCTTACTCCTAAATTCATCATGAGAAGCAGTAGAAGAGAAACAAAGTCATTGCTGATATGGAACCTCCAAGAATAAGCCTAAGAACCCCTTGATTTCGAACCCCCATTGCATTAACTTGAAAACCCCTAGTCGAATTCGGTACAACCCCCAAGGATTAGGTTAGATTTTAGATTACCTTGAATTGATCAAAGATCCAAGATTTCGAAACAAGTCAGTTCCTAAATCTCAGATTCGAAACACTCCACAAGAAAGTTGATCAAACTACTTGAATGTTTCTGAAGCATGTATTCAAGCAAGAACACAAAGATAAAAGCAATTCGGCTTTAGGTTAATAAATTCGTCCAAAACTTCAAAACTGATCTCTTACAACCCTAAATGAGATATAAATAGCTAAACCCTAATTAGGGTTATTAAGTAGCGTTTGGCTTTCTAATCAAAATATAAGAAATAATAAAGTAATCAAAGTCCTAATTTAATACCAAACAAACAGGGCCCTTACTTTTTAAATGAGCATAACTAGTGGGCCTTAATACATAACTAGTGGGCCTTAATACAAGCCTCATTCGTGAATTACAACTTGTAGCAAGTTGTAATTGACTTCCTTTGGTCTTGTCTCCAAGCTTGTAATTCCTTGCAAACCATAGTTAGCCAAATTCACCAAATCTTGCCAATGGCAAATTAGTGCTTGCTGAATCTTTTTGGCTCGCGATCTAGTTATAGGACCTTGTGGCAGAATAATTGGATTGATGATCTCCTCAACTTGGTCCTCATGTCCTAGGCCTTGCTCATCCTTGCGGTGTGCTGGTTGTTCCACAACATTTCCCCTCTCCTCAAAAGGATTCGTCCTCGAATCAAAAGCATCACCTACATCAAAAGGACTTAAATCAGCAACATTAAACGAAGCACTCACATTATCCTCACCTGGAAAATCCACTTTATACGCATTATCATTAATCCTTTCAAGTATTTGAAAAGGACCATCTCCTCGTGGATTTAACTTAGACTTCCGTTGCTGTGGGAACCTTTCTTTGCGAAAATGTACCCAAACCCAATCACCAGGCTGAAAAAATATTGGCTTTCTTCCTTTATTCACTCTAGAAGCTACTTTGGCATTTTGCTTTTCAATCCTTTCCTTAACCTGCTTATGTAACTTCCTCACGAAATCTGCCTTTGAACTAGCATCAACACTCACAAAATCGTTAGATGGCAATGGCAAAATATCTAAAGGAGTAAGCGGATTAAAACCATAAACAATTTCAAATGGAGAACAGTTAGTAGTGCTATGAACATCCCTATTGTAAGCAAACTCCACAAATGGTAAGCAATCCTCCCACATCCTAATATTCTTTTCTATTACTGCCCTAAGCAAAGTAATCAATGTTCGATTCACAACCTCAGTTTGACCATCGGTTTGAGGATGGCAAGTAGTAGAAAACAGCAACTTAGTTCCCAACTTTCCCCACAAAACACGCCAAAAATGACTCAAAAACTTAACATCTCGATCACTAACAATGCTTTTGGGTATGCCATGTAAACGCACAACCTCTTTAAAGAACAAATCAGCAATCAATTTTGCATCAACAGTTTTATGACATGGTATAAAATGAGCCATTTTACTAAATCTATCAACCACAACAAATATACTATCATGACCTCTCCTAGTTTTAGGCAAACCAAGCACAAAATTCATAGACAAATCAGTCCAAGGTCCATTAGGAACAGGTAATGGCATGTACAAACCATGCGGTTTCAACCTAGACTTAGCTTCTCTACATGTTATGCAATGCTCACAAACTTTATGCACATCATGTTTCATACCAGGCCAATAAAAATGTTCTATCAACATCATAGGTCTTACTTACCCCAAAATGACCCATCAAGCCTCCTCCATGGGCTTCCTTAACTAACAACTCTCTCATGGAACACTTAGGAATACACAATCTACTTTTCTTGAACAAAAAACCATCAAACAAATGAAAGTCTTTCAAAACAGCCACATCACCACACGAATTATATATGTCACCAAAATCCACATCACTAACATATAATCCCTTAATATGCTCAAAACCCAACAATCTAGCACTAAGAGAATTAAGTAAAACATACCTTCGCGACAACGCATCAACCACTACATTCTCCTTACCTCGCTTGTGTTTAATCACATATGGGAATGTTTCTATGAACTCCACCCATTTGGCATGCCTACGATTCAGCTTATCTTGACCCTTCAAATGCTTTAAACTCTCATGGTCAGTATGTATCACAAACTCTTTTGACCACAAATAATGCTGCCATGTATCCAAAGCTCGAAACTATGCATATAACTCCTTATCATATGTCGGATACTTCAGAGCCGCTCCACTTAGCTTTTCACTAAAGTACATCAATGGCCTTTGATCCTGTATCAAAACAGCTCCAATTCCTATGCCACTTGCATCACATTCAATTTCAAAAGTCTTATCAAAATTAGGCAAAGCAAGCAAGGGTGCATTACACAATTTATCCTTAAGTTCATTAAATGCATGTTCTTGTGCATCTCCCCAAACAAATCCGACATTTTTCTTAACTAACTCATTCAAAGGTGCAGCTATAGTACTGAAATTTCTAATGAATCTCCTATAAAAACCAGCAAGTCCATGAAAACTCCTCACCTCACTAGCATTCTTAGGTTTCGGCCAATCCCTAATAGCCTTTACCTTTTCCTCATCAACCTCAATACCTTGACTAGACACCACAAAACCAAGAAAATGAACCTTATCCATGCAAAAACTACACTTCTTAAGGTTAGCATATAACTTCTCACGCCTAAGAATGTCTAACACAAGACGCACATGCATGACATGATCATCCAAACACTTAGAGTAAACAAGAATATCATCAAAGTAAACAACAACAAATTTACCCAAGTGCTCATGCAACACATGATTCATCAAACACATGAATGTGCTAGGTGCATTAGTAAGACCAAACGGCATAACCAACCACTCATACAGCCCATATTTAGTCTTAAATGCTGTTTTCCACTCATCACCCACACTCATTCTAATTTGATAATAACCAGATTTCAAATCAATTTTGGTGAACAAACAAGAACCATGTAACTCATCAAGCATATCATCTAGTCTAGGAATAGGATGATGATACTTTACAGTGATTTTATTGATGGCTCTGCAATCCACGCACATCCTCCACGTCCCATCCTTCTTTGGCACAAGAATAACAGGAACTGAACAAGGACTCAAGCTTTCCCTCACATATCCCTTAGCTAGCAATTCCTCCACTTGCTTTTGTATCTCCTTTGTCTCAAAAGGATTAGCTCGATACGCTGGCCTATTGGGAATGGAAGCTCCAGGAATGAAATCAATTTGATGCTCTATGCCTCTGATTGGCGGCAATTCATCAGGCATTTCTTCGGGAAACAAATCTGCATATTCCTGCAAAAGATCAGCAAACACACTAGGCAAAGATTGGTTAGAAACAGTAGTATCTAAACGAGCCTCTTTGCACAAAAGCACAAACATAGGCTTGTGAACACTCGAATTTTGAGGTTCGGAAAGCCAATTTCCTCAGACCAGGTCGGACCGGGCAACAACGGTGAAACTCCACTGAAAGTATGTCTTCATGGTACTTGGAATGTGTGGTGCGACACAAGAATCACGGATATGGTCTCGGAATAATTTTTGGAGGCCCGTAGCTCTCGGAAAGTCGGTTTTAGCAGAAGTAGCGCGAGTCGCGGTGGGCCAGGACAGCGGCCCGGCCGCCGTCCAGCCCGATTTTGCCTATATATAGGCTTCAGATTTTCAAAAGAGGAGGACTTTTCGGACTTCCTATGCCCAGATGCTGACGAAATTTTTATGCTTAAAAATTTCTAATATTGTGTTGTAGAAACCAAGAATCATACTCAAAAGTGCAAGGAAACAAGATCTGGAACTTAGAAGTGGAAAAATTCTGATCAAGGTAATATCATAATTCATCTTTGGTCGATTCGAGCATATCATAAGCATTCTAATCTTCTTCTTAATTTCTTCTCGGTCAAAGGCCTAATCTTTTTAGGTCTGAGGGCCTAACGGACTAATCAATCACCCTTTCGGCTTTAAGCCACAAATTAATCAATCTTTTTGGCACGGAGCCTAAATTGCATCTCTTTGGTATTAAGTACCTAAACGGCATTATCAAAATGAACTTTTGGCACGGAGCCTAAATCGAACTCTTTCGGTACTAAGTACCCGAAATTATACAATTTTTGCACTAAGTGCTAAATCTCACAAATTTGGCAAAAAGCCCGACAACACAGGCCAAAGGCCTAAAAATTGCATTCCTTTGGTACAAAGTACCCAAATCTCACCATTTAGCACTAAGTGCTAAATCTCACAAATTTGGCAAAATGCCCGACAAATGCACGAAGCATACACACACACATGCATGAAGCATAATTTTCATCGCCTTTAAATAGGCTTTTCCGAACTACATGGGCTTTGATCTCCTATTCAAACGGGAGTATGTAGGCATGTTTGGGATTCACCCCAAATAGCAAGTCCACAAACTACCAACAATCTTTTTGTCTTTAAATTTGTTCCATTTTTGCAAGTTAATCAAAAGCATGACATAGTCCCCGAATCCTCCTTGGGTTCGCAGACTAGAAACCTTTACATTGGACAAGTTATTGGAGTCAAACAAGGGTTTTCTTAGTTTTCCCCTTCGAACAAAATAAACTGAGTGGCGACTCCCGACAACGAGTGAACTTTCGCCCGGATCCTTTTCGGGCGGAAAACAGAGGTTCACAGTCTGGCGACTCCACTGGGGACTATAAAAACCATTTATGGGATCCTAGTGGACTACTATTGATTATTTGATTAACTTGCCACGGGAGACCATAAAAATAATTTATGGGATCCTAGTAGGCTATTATTGCTTATTTGACTAATCTGCCCTTCTTTAGGGTATTTTTATTCATTTTACAGGGTACCCTAGCATTATATATCCTTTCTTTAAGGATATTGGACTGAAGATTGAAGAAAGGAATCTTTTTCCTTTGATGGATCTATTTTCTTTTTGACTACTTGTGCATTTGTTTTGTCATTCAGAGAATCTTTTTCTCTTGCATATATGGGGGAATCCTTTTCCTCCATTGCATAAAAAATTATTTTCAAATGAATTTCTTCTCTTTCTGTTCAAAGTTCTGAGTCTGGATAGCAAGTAGCGCTGACCGGCAGGTCTCCTTGATTATGCCGGCGGACAGCCAAAGCGTCCTCCCTGTTGTCGCAAACCATTCCAATCCTTTTGGAATGGCCCATGAGTAATCGTACTGTTGGACCCACGCGAAACTCCTTGTTTCACATGTGGTTAGGTATATCTTACTCAAGACTCAAGGGTCCCTATGATAAGCCAATTCTCTATTTTTACATAACAATAGAACCTTCCCTTAGGTTGTATGTACCCAATGATAGTGCCGCATTCCATTAAAATGAATTGTGATGTGATGAGGTGCATTCATGCAACATAACAACATTGTTTTTGGGGAAAAAATTTTGATGTACATAAGTGGACCAAGAGTTTTCCTACCCTACACACCACCCTGATTTTTTACCCTTGACCTTTTCAGGTACCCTCTGTCCGTGTGCCTTCACCTACACCAGACACACCAACACCAACTGTGCTATCCCCCTACAAGTTCTACTACCCCAACTTCACAAACTACTCCAATTACTGAAATGGCCACAATTGAACAGATTAAGGCCTTGCTGGATGGTCAGGTTAAGAAAATTGAAGCTAGAATGCAAGAAAAAATTGATGAAGCTTTAGCCGCCCAAAGGGTAGCCATTCTGGCTGAATTAGAAGGAGCACCAAAGACAGCCTCTACTCCTGGAAATTTGGGGAAGGAACCCATTGTGGGGCAAACTAGTACCCCCGTGACTGCTCAGATTAATACCCATGTTATCAATTTGGAGGATCCACCCTCCAAGAACGAGACAGATGAACTGAAAAGGAAACTTGAATTACTTGAGAGGTCAATCACTGCCATGAAAACTCACAAAGAGGTGGTAGACATGGATTCCTTATCCTTGTTTCCCCAAGCCAGATTACCTCCAAAATTCAAGATGCCGGGGATGGACAGATTTGATGGGACCACTTGCCCTAAAACCCATTTGAAGATGTATGTGGGGGCCTTGAGTCCTTGGGGTTTAAATGATGAGCTCTTTGCTCAACTCTTCCAACAATCCCTGACTGGGGCTGCTCTTAAATGGTTTGTGAGTCTAGACCGTTCCAAGATTATGACATGGGAAGACATCTGCAATGCATTTAACTCTCAGTACCACTACAATATTGAGGTAGATGTCACCAGAAGGGAACTTGAGACCACCAAACAAAACAACAATGAACCCTTCTCCTCGTTCCTTACGAGGTGGAGGGCAAAAGCCGCCCAGATGATCAATCGCCCTTCAGAATAAGAGCAGATTGATATCATAATCAGAAATTTAAGGCCTACATATCAGGCTCAACTGCAAACCCAATATCTACCTACTTTCAAATCGCTCATTGCGACTGCAACCAAGGTAGAAGATTTGATACAGTTGGGTAAAATAGTGGATGAGGGGGCTGCATCGAAATATAAGAAACAAAGCCAAACTCCTTCCTCAAGCAAGGTCAATCAAGTGGCCAATATTGCCCCTGCGAATCCTTTACGTGTGGGCAATCTTGGGCCGAGAAATCAGCCAAGAAGGCAATATACTGACCTTGGGGTACCCCTTCATTTGGTGTTTAAAAAGGCTGTGGAAGGGAAATATTTGAAGCCTTTGGACCCAAGACCTCCTCCAAACCCATTACCTTCCAGTTATAAAGTCAATGAATACTGTGAATACCATCAAGGGAATGGGCATAAAACAGATGCTTGCTGGACACTCAAAAACCGCATCCAGGAGCTGGTTGATAGTGGTGACATCATTCCCCTCAGGAGGCAACCAAATATCAACACTAACCCTTTGCCCAATCATTCCATCCACGCCATTACTGTGGAAGAAGAGTTGTTTGATCCTTTCAAACTTCTCTTGGAAATGAATGAAGTGTGTGTGTTAGATTTGAACGATCTTGCTGAAGAGGTCAGTGCTCTGACAAGAGGTGGAAGACAATATCAGCCACTTGACTTGGGAAAAACCCCTACAACCTCAAATCACCCCCATAAGAAAACACCAGAGCCAAAAGAAGACCCTGTCCTCACTCAGCTTAAACAAACTCAAGCTAAGGTGTCAATTTGGGAACTCCTTGCTTCCTCATTCCCACACCGCCAAGCTCTCAGCGAAGCTTTGAGTTAACTTGATACACCAGTGGATACAAGTCCAGAAACTTTGGTGGCCACTTTGACCCAATCAACCAAGGCATTGAGCATCCGATTTTCTGATACAGACCTACCAGAAGGTGGCAGTAAACACAATGACGCTCTATACATCACCATACAGACTGGGGGAAAGACTGTGCCCATGGTTCTCATTGATAATGGGTCAGCCTTAAATGTATGTCCATTGAAAGTAGTAAGCTGTCTGGGGTTGGAGGCTACAGATCTTACACCTTCTGATCAGATTGTGAGAGCATATGATAACACTCGAAGAGAAATTTTGGGTGTTGCCACTCTAGAAATTGCTATTGGGCCGGTGAAAATGAAAGTGCCCTTTCAGGTCATTGATGTACCCGCGAGCTTTAATCTCCTCCTTGGAAGGCCGTGGATTCATCAAATTAATGTTGTACCTTCTTCATTACACCAAAAACTTAAATTCTCTTTTGAAGGAAAAGTAATCACTATCAAAGGGGATACCTGTGAAATCAACAAGAAAACCATGGATCAGTCTCTCCTTGAGGTTGTTCCTGGTGAAACCGCCATGACCTTGACTGGGTTTCATTACGACACAGTTCAATGCATAGAAGGTGAAAAACCCAAAGGGCCGTTTGTCTCATATGACTTTGGGGAGGTCCAAATCAACTGCCTAGTGGGAATGATGCTGAGGGTAGGTCTATTGCCCGGAATGGAAATGATCAAGTCTGGGAGAAAGACACCTGTAGTACGGCCATGGGAAGAACCAGAGAATAAGGGAACTTTTGGCTTGGGGTACAAACCTACAGACGAGGAAATAGAAGAGTTTGAGCGTGGAAGGAAGAAAAAGGGAAATTGGGAGGCAAGAAGCCTCAAAATGCGCCCTTACTTTAGAACTCTGAATGGTCACTTTTGCAAACCTGGAAAGGCAGTTCATCACCGTGGTTTTCAGGAACCATTCTATTCTCCTATGACCGGAAAGAAGCTACCGGGTTTTGAAATGTTTGCTGATGTTGTGGCCATAAAAGAAGAAGAGCCAGAACCTGAAACTGACCCCCAAATGGAAGATTTCATGCGGCCTAGTCTCTTTGATGAGGTTGCTATGATAACAAATTTTGAAGACAATAGGGATTTTACAAAGCTGATCAAGACAACGGATGGACCGCTGAGAAACTGGTACGTCGAGGAGGGACAAGCTGCTGAGGTTAAACCTAGTCCTGTGTCACACCCTGAACTTGAGTCTTGTACCGGGCCTTGTACTAATTCTGAGTCAAAAGCCAAGTCAGAGTCTAATTCTGAGTCTGCTGTAGTTTCAGATTTAGAGAACCCTAATGTCAAATCTGATGTAATCTTGGAGAATGACTCCACCATTATCAATGAAATTGCTCGGATTCTTGGTTACCCTTTGTCTTTTGCTTTCCAAGTATTATCTAGCAAAAATGAAATAAATGAAATAAAAGAAATAAATGAAAAGATAATAATTGGCAAAGAAAATGAACATACATACATTGCATATGATTGTGTGAATAAAGAACAGGTTGTCGATTGCATCAAGAAGTATGTCGACTGCTTCATGTGGAAGGCAAGTGATGTCACGAGAATAGACCCAGCCATAGCAGTTCACAAGATTTCGCTATACCCCGATGCGAAGCCGGTTAAGCAGAAATTGAGAAGAATGAAGCCAGAATGGTCTTTGAAAATTAAAGAGGAGGTTGCCAAGCAACTGGACAATAAGTTCATAGAACCAATTGCCTACCCTTCATGGTTAGCAAACATCGTGCCAGTCCCGAAGAAAGACGGAAAGGTCAGAATGTGTGTTGACTACAGAGATCTGAATAAGGCTTGTCCTAAGGACGATTTCCCGCTACCTCACATCGATTTGCTGATAGACAGGATGGCTGGGCATATGATGGTTTCCATGACTGATCTTGCGGTCGGGTATAATCAGATCCTGGTGCACCCACCAGACAAAGAGAAGACAGCTTTCATCACAGAATGGGGCACTTTCTGCTACAGGGTTATGCCTTTTGGGTTGATAAATGCAGGGGCTACCTACCAAAGGATGGCGACAACAGTCTTTCATGACATGATTCATAAAGAAGTAGAAGTGTATGTCGATGATATGATTGTCAAGTCAAAATCTCCAGAAGAACACGTTGAAGCGCTTGAGAAGTTCTTCCTTAGACTTCGCAAGCACAATTTAAAGCTTAATCCTGCAAAGTGTCTGTTTGGAGCAACATCGGGCTTATTTTTGGGATATCTGGTCAGCAAAAAAGGAATAGAAGTTGATCCAGCAAAGTCAAAGGCTATTCTGAAAATGCCTCCGCCAAGAACAGAAAAAGGGATTCGAGGCTTGCTAGGTAGATTACAATATATCAGTCGATTCATATCACAGTTGGCTGAGACTTGTGGTCCTATCTTTAAGCTACTAAGAAAAGGTGCTTCACTAGAATGGAATGAGGACTGTCAGAAGGCCTTCGACAAGATCAAAGAATACTTGTTAAGTCCGCCAATTCTACAACCTCCCAGAATGGGAAAGCCTCTGCTCTTTATTTGTCTGTAACAGATGAAGCCATGGGTGCAATGCTGGCTCAAGAGGCTAAAGATACAAAGGTAGAAAATGCAATTTACTACCTCAGCAAAAGGATGCTGGACTATGAGTTAAAGTATAACAAGATTGAGAAGTTGTGTTTAGCCTTGCATTGGGCTTGTACGAAGTTACAACACTACTTGTCTTCTTACACTACTTATGTCGTGTCAGAACAGAGTCCCTTGAAATTCCTTATGGAGAGGCCTGTTTTGGACAGCAAAATGGCTAAATGGGTGTCAACATTGGCAGCCTTTGACTTGAAATTTGTTCAAAGGAAAGCTGTGAAAGGTGGCGCAATAGCTGACCAATTAGCAGAATTACCTATGAATGACGAGATGCGAGAAATGGGTTTCCCTGATGAAGACCTCTTGAACATGGAGAGTAGTGTTTGGGAGATGTATTTTGATGGGGCATCCAATTATCATGGAAACGGAATTGGGATTGTGTTCAAAACTCCTTGTGGAGAATACATTCCATTCGCAGTTAAACTTGACTTTAGCTGCACAAACAACGAAGCAGAATATGAAGCTTGCATTAATGGGCTTGAAGCCGCCCTAGAATTGGGGATTAAGAACCTAAAGGTCTACGGTGATTCTATTTTAATAG
The DNA here is from genome assembly GCA_947685225.1 of Garcia nutans. Lineage (NCBI taxonomy): Eukaryota > Viridiplantae > Streptophyta > Magnoliopsida > Malpighiales > Euphorbiaceae > Garcia > Garcia nutans. Next base: position 40,705,214 of record CANTUV010000003.1, read on the forward strand.
TATCACAAGCCTTAAGGAAATGGAAGATAAGAGAAGAGCGTTTGGTTCCTTACCTACAACGCCTTGATCATTTGGCACAACAATTCGATGATCTGTCCTTCGAATATCTCCCAAGAGCAAAGAATCAATTTGCTGATGCCCTGGCTACTTTAGCTTCCATGATCAATATCAAGGAGGGGAAAGTCATTCGTCCATTGAAAGTTCAGCTTCAAAAGCAACCCGCCCATGTAATGCACTTGGCCGATGGTAAACCATGGTTTTGGGATATCAAAAGTTATCTCAAGGATGGAAGTTACCCGGAGGAATCATCAAAGGTCGATCAGAGGGCCATAAGGCAGCTAGCCACAGGTTACATTCTCAATGGAGATACCCTCTACAAGAGAAGTTGGAATGGAATGCACCTAAGGTGTGTAAATGAAGCAGAGGCTAAGCAGATAATGGAAATGGTACATGGTGGCGAATCAGGACCACACATGTATGGGATCGCCTTGGCTCGAAAAATTGCCAATCTAGGATATTATTGGTCCACCATGAATGCAGACTGCGTGACATTTGTGCAAGGATGTCATCAATGCCAAATATTTGCTAAGCTACAGAAGCAACCTCCTGTTGCCCTGAATCCGATCACTTCTCCATGGCCCTTCGCTACTTGGGGAATCGATATAATTGGCAAAATACATCCAAAAGCATCAAATGGACATCAGTTTATCTTGGTAGCGGTGGATTACTTCACAAAGTGGGTTGAAGCAGCTTCCTATGCAGAATTAGACGCCAAAAAGGCAGCACAGTTTGTCCGAACCAACATCCTTTGTCGGTACGGAACGCCGTTTGAAATTATCACTGATAATGGAACTCATTTCTACGCAGAGTTTGCCAAACTCTTGAAGGATAAGAATATCCAACATCATAAGTCCTCTCCTTATAGACCTCAAACAAATGGAGCTGTAGAAGCAGCGAATAAGTCTATAAAGCTGATCATACAAAAAATGATCAAGGAACATAGGCGTTGGCATGAGAAGTTGCCATTGGCCTTGTGGGGATACAGAACATCAGTTAGAACTCCTACTGGGGCAACCCCGTATTCACTAGTATACGGAATGGAAGCAGTACTCCCCATTGAACTGGAAGTTCAATCGGCGAGGATAATTCAAGAAAGTCAGATAAATGAAGTTGAATGGATCAGCAATTATCATCATCAGTTGTTGAGTTTGGATGAAAAAAGACTTCAAGCTCTACATCAGATTCAAGGGTATCAAAGGCGAATGGCCAGACATTTCAACAAAAAGGTCAAAGATTGAAAGTTGGAAGAAGGTTGTTTGGTTTTGAAGGAGATCAGAACACCTGTTACAGATCCTCGTGGGAAGTTTCGTCCTCATTGGGCGGGACCCTACATTTTAAAGAAAATACTTTCCGGCGGAGCCGTCATCTTGTCTGATTTGGATGGTCTGGAGTTCACAAACCCATGCAATCTGGATCAACTAAAGAAATATTATGCATGATCACGCATTGTAATGAACTACATTAGACCTGATTCTCGCAAACTAATTCGAGATATGTAGGCAGCTCTCCTTGAGCACGGTCTAAATTTTAATAAAAATCATTGGTTCATTTTTTCTTTTGCCAATAAAAAAAAACAAAAAACAAAGAAAAGAATAGAAAAATCCCGCTAAGCCGAAAACCCACAAAGGGCGGCTTAGGCAATAGTGGGGCCCGCTAAGCTGAAAACCCTCAAAGGGTGGCTTAGGCAAGAATGGGTAAAAGCTCGCTAAGTTGAAAATCTGAAAGGACGGCTTAGGCAAAAATAAGAGCAAATAAATAAAGTAGATGATGCTTGGAAAGCAAACAAAAGGGTCATCCATTAAGAATCATTCATTACAAAAGAGAATCATCTATTACAAAAAGAGTCGGTCATTACAAAAAAGAGTCAGTCGGTTCATCAAAAGAGTCAGACTACAAGTCCTATACATTCAAAAAACCAAAAAGGTAAAAAACAACCCAAAAAATAGAAAAGACAACGGAGTCACCCTGGGATCCAAATCCTACACCCCCTCTCCCTCCAACTCCTGCAGCAATGCGCACCTCCTCGGTTTCTCAACGGGCCAAACCTCAGCTATAAACCAGGTCCTGTACTCTGGAGTGGGCTGAACGAGGGAAGGCTCTGCACCAGGCCTGATCATCCTATGGTCACTCACCCAAGTCTGTAGAACAGCCCGAGTAACCCCGGGGGTAATAGGAGAAGCAATGGTAAGCCTGACAGGAAGGGGAACTCTCTGATCAATACCCATCTGCCTAAGGACGCGGGAAGCACTGTACCAAGTACTGTGAGTGAACCCAAGCAGGTAGACATGGTTGTGCATGGCATTTGCCTCTATGAATTGAGGGATCCTATACCAAGGGACGAACCATAATAATTCTTCCGGTCCAAGCTCAAACAGCCAAACAGTCCATTCGGCCATAGAGGGAAAAGAAATCTGAATTTTCCTGGTGCGGTACTGCGAAGGGTTGTAGGTCAAAGTCTGGGGGGCTGCCACCACTCGAAGATGATCTCTCAGCCAAACCTGAAAAAATAGATCCTTTCTATTTTACAAAGGGAAAGAGAGATGATGGAATAAGCAAAAAAGGAAACAAAAGGTATAAATTACCTGAAGGATGACCGGGGTGACGGTCCAATGTTCAAATCCAAGTGCACATCTGTCGAGACTCTGAATAGTCTCAGCTAGGATCATGCCCCCAATACAGTTGAGCTCTTCCATTTGCCTAACCATCGGGCAAAGTCTCAAATCTCCAAAGCCGGGGTCACGATTGAAGAGGAACCCAGCTAGCAGACAAAAGATGAAGGCTCGCATTCTATGCCTCAATTGAACATCGTCTTCAAAATCGGCGGTCAAGAACTCATCAATTAGGGGAAGCATCATCGCCTTATCCCCGTCTACAATCATGGCTTGGGCTTGGGGTTTTGTGAAGCCAAAAAGCCTCTGAAAAGATCCCACATACCCGATTTGGACCTCATGCCTCACAAGAGGGGCATTTGGATCGCACCCAATGATCGAGCAGAACTCCTCAAAAAGAGGACACATTTCCTCCATCCGAGCCCCAAATCTGAAAACATGGGCTTGGGGATCCCAAAACCTGATGCAAGAGTGCAAGAAATCCCAGTCTACTGCTACACCTCTGAGTGTGGCGACAACTTTCAACCCGTACCTCCCCATGTTGATCCTTTCAACATTGTGGAGACTTTTGGTCCAATTATGCATCACGTGATTAAAAAGAGGATTCATTGTTATTTGAAAAAAAAATATGTATAAGATCTTTCAGTAAGAGGATTGCTTTCTGGCCCACAGATGTAAGACAACCTTGTTTTTTTTTATATACTGGTCTAGCCTGGGCGGCGGCTCGGCCGCCGTTGCCAGCGGCTCGGCCGCCACCGACCGTCCTGATTCCTCTTTCTTTTTGGTGTTTTGTAAAATTCTCATGTTTTGGCCCTGTTTAGGCCCTGTTATGTGCAATTTTTTGGGATTGTATCAGGGATTTATTTTTAAAAGAAATTTCTAAAAAGGAAAAAGCATCATGCATACATATGTGCTGTTAATACTAACAAATAAGTGCAGGTTTACAGATAAGTTCAGATAACAACTGAAAAACATGAAAGGTACAAAGTATAGAAGGGGAATAGTTCAAATACAGCAAGCATAGTTCAAGACAAGTATAAAAAAAAAAAATCAATGCCGGCCTCTCCGTCTTTGCGGCCTGCTCTGCCTCTCGTAAGCAGCCTCAGTCAAAGCACCAGACAGTTCATCCGAAAAAGCAGTAATCAGTGCCGCCATTTCTGTGATCAGGCCCTCTGGTACCTGTAAAAGAGACAAAATCACAATCAATCTCAAGAGAATTTTATGAATCCTTTTCATGAAAAGTTCTACGAGAATATACCTGAGTGACTTGGGCAAAGCTCTGATATAATGCACCCTCTGCACTAATTGGTCGGGTCACCCAACCACCAGGTGCATGATGACGAACAGCATAAGGCAGCCTCAAGCCGGCTAAAATAGGGTCAAATTGGCCGGTAGCTGTAAGGACAGATGCGGGAGGCCTCAAATGAGATGAGCTGCTGCTTGCTCCAGTGTGTGATGGTCCGGCCCTGAAAGCAGAGGCCTCAGCCCTAGAGGAAGAGGGTCTGTCAGTTCGCCGGTCGGGAGAGGGATGGTCTCTCGGAGTGCTAGAAGTGGGAGCCGAAGAGTGGGAAGACCGATAAGGGGGTACAGAGTCAAATCGTGCCCCAATGCGTGGCATCAGTCGATGAAGACAGTAGAAGTCATAATCCTCCTCATCCGGGGCATAAGCCGACTCGAAAGGGTCGCCCTCATACTGGGACACAGTAACAGGCAGAAGTGTTGTAGATAGCATATCATCAGGGGGGTCCACGGGAACTGCACAGAAACCAGCAATCTGGAAAGCCACCCTCTCAGCGAGATAATACCGTCGAAATTCTGGATGGGGAAGTATGAATCGCCGTCGAGTCAGAAACTCTGATCGCTGAAAGCTGTAATCTTGAGCTATCCACTCTGCCAGTCGGCTAGACATCACTTTAGATGCAACCTGTAAACATTTGTTATATTAGCGAATTATTCTCTCTAATATAATAAAAAAAGATGATGATAAAGCATTTACCGAGTCCATTGGGCAGCTGTCGAAGAACGATCTCAGCACTCTGATGGGAAGTTTCCTCTTTGGTACTTCTACCCTCTCTCTATACCACCTCCAAGCAATGGGGAAAAGAGGATCTGCGGGGGCCGGTATCTCACGAAGAAAAGGGGCGATGTCGGGAAAGTACTCGTAAGCCCAAGTCTAAAAAAAAAAGATTTAGAAAAGATGGACAAATTCAGAAAAGATTTAAGTCCTTTCCCCAGCCGGGTGTGGATCCCTAAAGGATTATTTCTAAGTTCTTTACTAGAAATAATTACCGATGGCAGAACATAATGAAGCCTGGTACAATTCCTAATTCATTACTAGTACATGTAAAGGAAATGTTCCTAAAATTTATTTCTAAGTTCCTTACTGGAAATAAATAAAATTCCTAAGCATGCATACTAGATGGACAAACGGGAATGTACTCACCTCGTAGCAGCCGGTCCGAGAACTGTGCTTCTCCTCCTCAAGTAAAAGATCGCAGGGAGGGAGTGGGATTTCGAGGTCTTCAAAGCCGGTAAAATCCATCGTCGAAAGAAAATTTGAAAGAAGTGAAAGAAGGAGAACGAATGAAAGCAAATGAAAATTGAATGAAATGAGCCTATTTATAGAAAAATATGAAAATGCGGGTCTTTTGCACCTCGCTCAAAATTCGCTCTTCAGAAGACCACTGAGTTCCATAAATCATTTTTATGGACCCCAGTGGGGGGCAATTGTGAACACTCGAATTTTGAGGCTCGGAAAGCCAATTTCCTCAGACCAGGCCGGACCGGGCAACAACGGTGAAACTCCACTGAAAGTATGTCTTCATGGTACTTGGAATGTCCGGTGCGACACAAGGATCACGGATATGGTCTCGGAATAATTTTTGGAGGCCCGTAGCTCTCGGAAAGTCGGTTTTAGCAGAAGTAGTGCGAGTCGCGGTGGGCCAGGACAGCGTCCCAGCCGCCGTACTTCCGGCGGCCGGCCGCCGTCCAGCCCGATTTTGCCTATATATAGGCTTCAGATTTTCAAAAGAGGAGGACTTTTCGGACTTCCTATGCCCAGATGCTGACGAAATTTTTATGCTTAAAAATTTCTAATATTGTGTTGTAGAAACCAAGAATCATACTCAAAAGTGCAAGGAAACAGGATCTGGAACTTAGAAGTGGAAAAATTCTGATCAAGGTAATATCATAATTCATCTTTGGTCGATTCGAGCATATCATAAGCATTCTAATCTTCTTCTTAATTTCTTCTCGGTCAAAGGCCTAATCTTTTTAGGTCTGAGGGCCTAACGGACTAATCAATCACCCTTTCGGCTTTAAGCCACAAATTAATCAATCTTTTTGGCACGGAGCCTAAATTGCATCTCTTTGGTATTAAGTACCTAAACGGCATTATCAAAATGAACTTTTGGCACGGAGCCTAAATCGAACTCTTTCGGTACTAAGTACCCGAAATTATACAATTTTTGCACTAAGTGCTAAATCTCACAAATTTGGCAAAAAGCCCGACAACATAGGCCAAAGGCCTAAAAATTGCATTCCTTTGGTACAAAGTACCCAAATCTCACCATTTAGCACTAAGTGCTAAATCTCACAAATTTGGCAAAATGCCCGACAAATGCACGAAGCATACACACACACATGCATGAAGCATAATTTTCATCGCCTTTAAATAGGCTTTTCCGAACTACATGGGCTTTGATCTCCTATTCAAACGGGAGTATGTAGGCATGTTTGGGATTCACCCCAAATAGCAAGTCCACAAACTACCAACAATCTTTTTGTCTTTAAATTTGTTCCATTTTTGCAAGTTAATCAAAAGCATGACATAGTCCCCGAATCCTCCTTGGGTTCGCAGACTAGAAACCTTTACATTGGACAAGTTATTGGAGTCAAACAAGGGTTTTCTTAGTTTTCCCCTTCGAACAAAATAAACTGAGTGGCGACTCCCGACAACGAGTGAACTTTCGCCCGGATCCTTTTCGGGCGGAAAACAGAGGGTCACAAGGCTGTTTGGTGTAAAAAGCATGTTTAACCTCACTTGTACTAGCTAACAAACTCACATTCTTCTCTCCTTCTCTATTTTTCTCAAACTGAATTTGTTTTGATTTTTCTTTTCTCTCTTTCTTTTCATTTGCAATCTGATTTTTTTCACTCATTTTTTTTGTCACTCTCTCTTTCTTTCTTTTCAAATTCAAGTCTCATTCTTTCCATTTTACATTGGTCTTCATACACTTCTTTTGGAGAGAGTGGTGTCAGAATTGTCTTTCATCCATCCTTAGTGAATGAATACCGATTGAGATATCCATCATGCTTAGCTCGCCTATCATACTGCCATGGACGTCCAAGTAGAATCTCTCCAGCATGCATTGACACCACATCACATAACACCTCATCATGATACTTACCAATGGAAAAGAAATGATAGATTGTCGATTTACCTTAACCTCTCCACAATCATTCAGCCACTGAAGTTTGTAAGGATGTGGGTGAAGTTTCATAGGCAGCCCCAATCAATCAACCAAAAATGTACTTACCACATTGGTACAGCTTCCACCATCCACAATCATACTACAAGCCTTGCCTTGAACGTGGCACCTTGTATGGAACAAGTTGTCTCGTTGTTCTTCATGGTTTTCCTCCTTCAATTGCATATTAAGAACACGCCTAGTAACCAGCAAGTCACCCTTAATTGGTTCTTCAATGCTCCCATCACTACAACTTTCCAATGCTGGCATCTCACCATCATCACTCTCATTGTCGTCTTCCTCTTCATCAGTCACTATCTCACCATTTCTCATGGTCATAACTCTCTTGTTTGGACATTCTTTGCTGATATGTCCCACACATTGGCACTTCCAACACTTAATATCTCGATTTCGCAGCTTAGGCTCTTCAACTTTGGACTTGTCTTTAGAACTTGATTCGGCCTTCACTTTCCCACTATCTTGACCAGCCTTGTTTCTTCCCTTGTAATCACGCCTTCCTTCCCTATTCCAAGGAGAAAAAGAATTAGAAACAGGTTTTGAATAATACCTTGATGGTCTTCTTCCTTGGAGTTGTTTTTCCACCTTGATGGCAATATGCACCATCTCTTCTAACTCCACATATGGCTGCAAATCAACCTGGTCAGCAATATCCGAATTCAAACCAGCCAAGAAACGTGCCATAGTAGCCTCTACATCCTCATCTAGGTTAGCTCTAGTCATCAACATCTCCATCTCTTTGTAGTAGTCATCAACACTTTTACTTCCTTGCTTGAGAACCTGAAGTCTCTGCATGATTTCCCTATGGAAATGTCTAGGTACAAACCTCTTCCTCATGACTGATTTAAGATCAGCCCAAGTCTCAATAGGATACTCCAAATTCCTTCTTCTACTAGTCACTAACTGATCCCACCAAGCTATAGCATAATCTGTAAATTGAGTAACAATAAGCTTGACCTTCTTTTCCTCAGTACATCGATGGCAATCAAATATGAGGTCAACCTGCTTCTCCCATTGCAAATAAGCTTCTGGATCTGATTTACCATGAAAATTAGGAATTTTCAGCTTGATGCTTCCCAAGCTCCTATCAACGACTTCATCATCACCATGATTTCTACCATAGAAAGGATTATTATTCATCCTTCCTCTACCTCTACTAGCACCACGTCCTCCTCTACCTCCACCTCTATGTAGAGCTCCTCCAACCAGACTTGCATTATCCTCCTCAAGCTCATTTTCATCTTCCAAAAGTTCAGGATGTTGCATTCGATTTCTGCCACCTCTTTGCCTCTCAATGCGCTCCGGTGTGGCTCTTTCAACACTCTGCAACCTCAAATCCATGCACTCCAATGTTTCTGTTATGTTCTCCATAGTGCGGTATAAACGTGTAAATTCAGCTTGCTGCGCCTCACGCAATCGAGCTGGATCAATCGGAAAACCCCTGTCACTGTCATCTTGGCCAGACATTTTCCCTGCAATAAAAGGTTAGCACAAAACAAATAAAAGGCCTCACAACACTCCCTCACGTGTTTACACTCAATAGATGAAGGTTGGTCTCTCGTGTTTCACTCAATATATGAAATCACTCACGGTTCAGCTCACACCTCTCAAGCTGATATCTTTTACGTTCTTAGGTGAATCACACTTTATGAAACAACTCAAATAGCCTTCTGTGTGTAGTATCCCAAAATCTGAAATTTCGTGAGAAAAATCCAGTTACGTCTAACCCACCTAGATTCGACCCTTAGCACCTAAATAACAAGGAAAACGAAAAATTTTTCTTGAAGTGATTTTATACTCTTTTTTTTTTTTTTTTTGCTCCCTCTCACTATCTCTTTTGAAGGACAGCCCTAGTTCACACCACACGAAATTTTTTTCCAATCAGTTAACAAGAACAAGATCAATTTAGAGGACTTCCTTTTGAAACTCGAAATTGGAACAAAATAAATAATCAAGACTTCCTTTAGACCAATTCAGCTTTCCTTTTGAAACTTGTTTGAAACACTTTCTTGGAAATTCGAAACAGAATCAGAATGATTAACAAGAATAAGATTCGGATTTAGAACACTTTCGAATCAACAAATTTCGAATCAACAATCAAGAACACAATTTCAAATTTGAACAAAGCAACCTAAATTCCCAATTCGGAAATCCACAATAGAACAAATCCAATTCGGAATAGATAGAACAAACCAATTCGGAACAAATCAACCAACCCAATTTCAGAATAAGAAAAACGATTTGGACTAAAAAGGCAAACTGAATTCGAAATTGAAATAAGACTCTAAACACAAAACGAAAACTAAATTAGAACCCTAACGGAATTTTTTTTTGAATTTTCGACTTTGAAAGAAAAACGAAAACGATTCAAGGATCAATAACAAAGAAACAAAACGAAACTAACAAGAGAAGAAACGAAAATGAAAGTAACCCACAAAGGAAACAAAAACGCAAATAGCAGGTGAAGAAAAACGAAAACGAAAATAACCCACAAAGAAAACAATTCAGAGGAACAAGGAAAACAAGAGAACGAATTCAACAATTGGATCAAAGTAACGAAAACGCAAATAACAAAAGAAGAAACAAAATAAACAAAGAATTCAAAATTGATAGGGATAAAACCTGATCTAGAGCGCTAGCTCTGATACCAAATGATACGGAACCTCCAAGAATAAGCCTGAGAACCCCTTGATTTCGAACCCCCACAGCATTAACTTGAAAACCCCTAGTCGAATTCGGTACAACCCCCAAGGATTAGGTTAGATTTCAGATTACCTTGAATTGATTAAAGATCCAAGATTTCGAAACAAGTCAGTTCCTAAATCTCAGATTCGAAACACTCCACAAGAAAGTTGATCAAACTACTTGAATGTTTCTGAAGCATGTATTCAAGCAAGAACACAAAGATAAAAGCAATACGGCTTTAGGTTAATAAATTCGTCCAAAACTTCAAAACTGATCTCTTACAACCCTAAATGAGATATAAATAGCTAAACCCTAATTAGGGTTATTAAGTAGCGTTTGGCTTTCTAATCAAAATATAAGAAATAATAAAGTAATCAAAGTCCTAATTTAATACCAAACAAACAGGGCCCTTACTTTTTAAATGAGCATAACTAGTGGGCCTTAATACATAACTAGTGAGCCTTAATACAAGCCTCATTCGTGAATTACAACTTGTAGCAAGTTGTAATTGACTTCCTTTGGTCTTGTCTCCAAGCTTGTAATTCCTTGCAAACCATAGTTAGCCAAATTCACCAAATCTTGCAAATGGCAAATTAGTGCTTGCTGAATCTTTTTGGCTCGCGATCTAGTTATAGGACCTTGTGGCAGAATAATTGGATTGATGATCTCCTCAACTTGGTCCTCACGTCCTAGGCCTTGCTCATCCTTGCGGTGTGCTGGTTGTTCCACAACAATTGCTCTCCCCCTGTTAAGCAAATCCCACCAGGTGTAGTGTGCAACCATGATCCATAGGGTTTAATAATAGTATCAGACTTGATATCAATTAGTTTTTCAAAAAACTTGTTCGTATTCTCTAAAACCTCACAAAAGAAGCAAAAAGGAGGCAATCTTTAATATTTAAAGTCCCACTTCCATCGATCTTCCTTGATTTTAATTATGAGTCTTCTCTTCAAATGTAAACGGACACAATTCAAACAAGATATGCAAATAAGCTCTCCAAAAACCTCCATCATTATTAGCATCATACTCCATAAGGACTTTTATATAATTACCTATGAGAATTGCAATATTTTCAGACATGAAATCCCAAGGCAAATTGTGAATTTGAACCCAAAAATGCAAAGAGAAAAGAGGAACTCTTATTGGAATTTTGTTTCTTTCAGTTTGTGAAGAATTAATAAATTATGATCAAATGTCCAAGGACAGATATTGAGCACTCTACGAACATCAAATTCATGAAAAAACTGAAATAAAAAAGTAGAATTCCCTAAATCCTTGATGCAATCACCCTTTAATGGCCGCCACAAAGAAGTCATATCATGTTGCATGGCAGAAAACTTGACAAGAAGAGTAGTTAGAATTCGGCCCACCAAACAAAGCTCATTGTTGCAAGGAGACTCCCTACGTTTAGCAGAATTCAACAAGAAGTCCACCATCTCTTCTTCTTCAAGCATTAAATTATGCATCACATGATCAACAGCTTCATAGGAAGAGGTACCCATGATCGCAGATAGCAAAGTACATAAATAGTGAACAAACAATATAAAAATTACAGAAACCCTAGACTAAAACCCTGTTACATGAACATAACTCCTAACCTTGCTATGCAAGCAAGACCACCTAAAGAATTATAATTAATCAATTTTTTATTTGATTTAGTAACATCTCATACAATTGTAATGCAAATACCAATTCAAATATTAGATATATTATAAATTATTATTATAGTATAAAAAATTACCAATTAAATAATTCAGCAAAATATTTTATAATATTTTAGAGATAAAGTTATAATAATTTTAATTAATAATATCTTAGATTCCTTAAAAATTTCATTATTTTCCATTTTTATTTTTGATAAAATAGGAGCTATTATTAACTAAGAAACAAAAAAAAAATCCTGAATTACAAAAGTCCTAACAATCTGAACAACATCTTTCATAATAATTCTCTCATAAGACAAAGAAATGGCCTAATATGCAAGATGATAAGCCACATGATTAGCTTCTCTAAAAAAGAAACTAAGAGAGAAGGACTCAAACTTAGAATCCACAGCTCTTACATCATTACAAATCAATCCCAATCTGCTAACGTCTGGCTCAGAAGAGTTTAAAAGATCAATTAACTCTTTAGAATCGGATTCCCATTCCACATGAAGCCTTCTGCAAAAATAATCTCAAGCCACTGAAAATTTCAAGCTCTTTTTATTTTTAACTTTATTTTGCTTATGTCTATTTCATGTGTATATATTTTCTTAAGATAATCTCTTTTTATTTTTATAATTTTTAAAAGTTAAACTAAGTTATTGCTGAAAATTAATATAAATTAGATTAATAAGTGGTTAGTATGAGTAATTTGATACTTTCATCTCTTGAGTAAGAAATCACAAGTTCAATTCTTGTGAATGAATTCATAACTAACTGGGAGCACTTTACCCTTTAGTTGGCTTACCCGGTGTGAATATAATTAGGTCAGGCCCAATAAATTCATGGTATATGTGGTTATACCAAACAAAATTAATTTAAATTAGTATAAATTTTAATAAACTAAATATGTGGATTTGATATCGACTATATATATATATATATTCCTATCTCTACCTACCACTTGTTTGATTATTTTTTTCTTGCAAGTTTCATACATAGTTGTATATGTATGTATATTTATACACACATCAAAATGACATGGTTTTTAACATGTGGGTGTTGATGTGAGCGTGTAATGAAGAGAGAGATAGCAACTCCTTTGTTTGAATGTTGCACACAGACAATGACTACTCCACCAATATTAAATATTCCTTGGTTGAATTTATTTCCTCCACAAAATCAGTTAATGTCCTTTTCGTCTTTCCTTCTTTTTTTTTTTTTCATAAATAAGTACCGTCTCTATCCCAACTCACTTTCTATTTTATAAGAATTTTCTTACTTTAATATGAGATAAAAAAAATTATGATTCTGATAAAAAAAACATTATGACTTTTCTGCTTTTATTTTTTTTTTCATTTTAGTTTTTTTTTTCTTTTTTGCCTCATCTCTTAATTTAGTCATTTATTAATTGCTTTCTATTTTCTTTTGACTTTTGAGTAAAAGGCAAATAATACAATATCAAATTTCTTAATGTTGATCAGCAACAAAGCCATTTTATAATTTTTATATCTATTTATCAAATTATTTAAAAAAAATAAAACCACGCATGAATAATTTTATTAGCAACTATAAATATTAAATTTAGCATTATGTTATAAATCTAAAAAAATAAATATATTTAATATGCAAATATATTATCAAATATAAATATTATGTTAATAATACTTTCAAATCTATTATATTGTATTATTAAAATATTTTACTCGTAAGGATTTTTTAAAAAATGCATTTAAGAAATTATGTTGATATATACTAAAATCATTGGGTGATATTATATTACTTTTATTTATTATTTTTTAAAGTTTATGGCAACTTTAAATAGTTAATTATAGTGTTATATATATATATATATATATATATTTATATATGGCCATTAACTCAAGCCCCCTTTTGTTCTTAATCTTTCTATATATATATTATACAAATTTATGTTGGACCTCTATTAATCATTTTAATTATCTACCAAAATTTTACAATTAAATCTATAGTAAATCATCTAAACAAAAATAACATCTTGAAATTCAGTTAAAATAAAAATCAATTTGCTTATAAACTTAGATTCGATTTAATTTATAATTTGTAATCATTTTTTATTCATCATTTACAAATTATTTATAATACATATATTAATTACAATTAAATATATTAAATTTATAACTATAATTATAATTTACTGTTGAAAGAAATTTAAAATATATAATTTATTATTATTAAACTAGATTTTACAAATATTTTTTTATTATTAATTTTATTAATTTAAAAAAGGATATAAAATTTTATAACTATAGATAATATAAAAAATTTATAAAAAAATTTATCTAGCATTTTTCATTAAATGATTGAAAATATTTTGTATTTTGATAGACTATGAAATAATATAACTAAATTATATCTTAAAATTATTATTAAAATGAGAATTAATATATTATTAGATATTTATTTAAACTATAGATAATAAATTTAAGCTTTTTTTTCCTTTTGCATAATTTGCCAACTCTGATTTTAAAAAAAAAAGAAGATAAATTTAAGGTTAATTTTTTGCATAATTATTTGCCAACTCCGGTAATATATATATATATATATCCAGTTGGGGTAGCTCAACTGGCCACCTGATGTTACTCTCAATAGGAGAGGTCAGGAATTCGAATCTTAAAATTGATTTCCAAGGTTCGAGCTTTTAAAAAAAAAATTAAGACCTTTCCCCATAATTAATTTAATATATCTCATAATTTATTATTTAATCTACAAAATGTTTGTGTCATCACTTATTGTGTATATTATAATAATATGACATAATATAAGATTTAGATGATAATTAGTATTTATTATATTTAATAATGTTCACATTATTAGTACTCTTAAAGATGACATCAAGAACATGAGCTAAGTAATTTCTTAAAAAAAAAAAAAAAAGAAACATGAGCTAAGTAAATATAAATGATGTTTTATGAATTCTCTTTTTTTTTTTATAGGCATAATCTTTTTCACACAAAAACCAATCTACAGATCAAACAAGTTTCTCAAGACCAATTATAGGTTTGTAGAACATTAATTATCTTCAGAAAGTAGATGACTATATATATATAGTCTTCCATTTTGACCAAATATTATTTTCCACATATCCATTGAACATTTGATGTCTTTTTGCCTTCTAGAGAGGCATTTCTACAATTTTTGTTGAAAGACCAAAAGGCAATGCTCAACTTTGATGTGCTTTCCTTTGCAACTCAGGCTACGGGTTCCAAAAAGTCAATAAGTTTACTTCAGTGATATAAAGTTTTGGGATTTTATTAAAAAGTGTTTTGAATTTGATTTTTCATTTTTTGGGATTTTATTAAAAAGTGTTTTGAATTTGATTTTTCATTTTTTGGGATTTTATTAAAAAGTGTTTTGAATTTGATTTTTCATTTACAGTATTAAAATTTTTAATGAATGAAATCTCACCGTAAAAAATAAGGGTGAATATGGATCGAGTTCGGTCAGATGTGAGATATATTTCAATCCAATTAAATTTGATTAAATATTAAAAATTTAAATAGATTTCAATTGAAATTATACTCTTTTCAACTTATTTGTATTTTTTTGTTTCGTCAGATTCGATCGGTTAAATTGGATATACATATATATAATATATTATAAATATATTTAATATATATAATATATGTATAAATAAATTTATGGATTGGATTTTGCCGAATCAGGTTATACATTGTGTATTATAAATACATATGTATAATATATATTTGTCAATCAAGTTCGAGTTCAAATGTAAAAATAAATCTCAACTCAATCATCTGCTCAAATCTGAATTTTTTTTATGTAAACCTGATTTCATCATCGGAGTATATACCCTAAACCGATTAAATTTGACCAAAATCTATTTGTTTCGAATGGTTTTTAAAAATTTGCACACCCCTAATAAAAAAAGAAATATCTAGTAAAAAATATATAAATGAAAAAGAATTATAAATTCATTATTAGTAAAAGATATATAAGTGAAAAAGAATTATAAATTCATTATATTAAGAATTAGAATTAGAATGCAGTGTTAAGATTTTAAATTAGAATGTAGTGTCAAATTTTTAAGCTTGTTTTCTAGTTAGATAATAAACTTGACCATTGATCTACTTCATGGTCTTAATTAATAAAGAAAATTACAAGATGGTAAGTCAAGTCCTTGAAAACTTTGTATTTTATAAATTCTGTGCCGATCCATGACCAAGTCTACTGAGTAATAATACAAGAGAAATTTACACTGAATATATAATTGAAAATTCCGATTTTAAGTTTATGTTCTCAATTTTTTTTTTATTTTTTACTTTTTCACATTTTTAGCTTTTTTACTTTTAATTTTTTTTTCAAATATATATATATTTTTTTATCTTATAATTTTTTTCTTGATTTCTTTTTGCTCTTTTTTTTTCTTATTTTTCTTTTAAATATTATAATTTTTTATTTGTTTCCTATTTTTCTTTTTCTTTTTTGCTATTAATTTTTTTATTTGATTATTTGTCACATTTGACAGTCCTAAAGTTCAATAAGGCTTAAGGCCATCAAGCATTAAGTAGAATTCAACTAAATTAATATATTCATGCATATTTATTATCTTCATTAATTGCTCTAGTAGTTAAAATTTTATATAATAACTTTTATTACTTATCTATAATTTTAAAATATGTTTTATATATTTATTTTGATATTGTATATCACATACAATATCAGACAACTACATATATGATAGATTAAGAATATTTAAGAAATAATAATTATTGTAAATTAATATATTGCCTAAAGAATTAGGCAAACAAGAGCAATACCTTAATATACAAGTAAAATATCCTCTTTGGAATTTAGATGTAATTGCTAATTAATTTATTTATGAAGGATTAATTGATAGTTAATTAACTTAAGTTGATTAGCTAGTGGAAAAAGAAATGTTAATAAAGAATGTTTGAATAACTAAGAAAATAAATAATATGATGATTGGATTATTATTGATAAGTGGTATCATAGTTACTATTAACTAAATTATGTATTGAACTATGAATAAGAAATTTAAGAAAGGTATGTTATGATATTAGGATATGAAACCTTAAAGATAAAATATACAAATAAAATATCTATAGACTAGAATAGTCAATGAGATATATACTCCGACGGAATAACATTTTACGAGTAAATAATTCAAAGAAAGAAGCAATATATTTAGTCAAAACTAAAAAGAAATAACTTCTGATTAATGAGAACTTTTTTTTCCGAGGAATAAAACATCAAAAGTAAATAAAGACATTTATTTTGTTTCTAAATAAATAAAGAATTTTATTCCGAGGAATGAAATATTAAAAATGACTAACTAAAGTTATGCATTCTTACTATGTTTCTGAATAAACTTTGTTCTATTATGGTAAACCTTTCGGATAATGTCTTCTAAGACTAACTCGATAACCTAACTTGCTTTTCTGGTATCCATATTAGCAGAGCCTAACCTTAGTAGGGGTTAAACCACTAGGTCGTGTACACTGGTGTTATGATATGAGCATAAAAGAGAAGTTACTGCCCCAATTATTATAGTCTCCAGCCTATCTGTTGTTATCTCTGACCTATAGTCTTTGATCTATCTGTTCTGATCTACCATATGAACCCTTTACTGAAAATAAATTCTTTAATATGCACTAGCATGAATATTATTATCTTTAGTATGTTTTTTTTATTCGATACCTTAGTTTAACCTATGATAATCTCTTAAATTTTGAAATGTTATTCTAAATTACCCATGTTGGTTCTAAAATATTGTAATTACATTTCTAAGCCCTAAAGAAAACACCTAAGAAGGAAAACTAATCTGATATGCATTTATCTTAAGATGGGTAAATTTATTAAAAACCTATAAGTGAAGGTGGATATCAAAATATGGAATTTAGATACAAATTAATCACTATTATCAAAGTAAAATATTGAATTAATTACTGTAGAGAAATGAACATCAGAGTATGAAGATTTAGTACAAAAATAAAATTACTATAGTAATTAAATAATAAGTAAGAAATCAGTTAAGGATCAGCTTACGTTGAGCTAGGTAAATAAAATATAAGGTTAATTCTAAGTACTTTGGGAATATAAGTATTCTGTATAATAAAATAGTGGAAGCATTCATAAAAGATGCTAGGAATTTTAAATGAATAACTGTAATATCAACTCCAAAAGTACAAAAAGCTACTTAAAATGTAATAAGCTACTAATCACTTTAAGTGAAAAACTAAAACAAACATAGCAAGCTTGAACACTCATTGAGTTGCAGTTCACCCCTTTTTCATTATTGTTTTTAGTGTTGTTTTGTAGCAGAGCAACTCTGGTGATGGTGGTACAGTGGTATCCAAGTAATAAAAAGAGAAAACAACTAGGAAAGGTTCTAGTTATGTGTAATGTGAAAGAAAATAAATCTACTTTATGTATTAGTATATGTAAGCTATTTAAAAAAAAAAAACTTAGTGAAGTAGTGAAGTTTTACTATTTAAGTCTATTATTTCTTATTCTAAATCTAGGTTCTATGAGGTTCTGATGTATTAAATTGACTTGAACCCTAGGACTTTTGAGCCTCTAAAATCGGGGTGTGACATGCAATCTCTATTTTCATATTTCTAACGGCTACTTGGCATGTGGCAAACTCTCATTAGTTCTTCAAATATTCGTTAAAGCCCTTTGATGGGTATATGAATCTTGTGGTTGCGCTCTTTATGTTACAGTTGTGATCTTCATGATGTATTTGCAATCATCAGCATAATTGCTTTTATGTTCTTAAGCTTAATACTTTTTGTTATGTCGTAGTTGCAAACCTTTAATATCATGGTCGGATAGAAGCTTTCATTCAGAGAATTTTAATATGAAGCTTGACATTATCTCTTCTGTGGGTTTCTTGACTTCTGGCTTTAGCAAGGTCGTGAGAGTGAGATTTTAGGCACGGTCACAACATCCACCATGAACAATATTATGCTATTAGACTCCTGTCGTGGTCACTACACCATTTTTGGGGTCGTGATCTCCTTTTAGTACCGCAAAACTATTTTTACAGTCTCTACAAACAAGGTTCTTAAAACAGTTTAAAGAACTTCAATTTTCTTGATTCATCTCATTTTAAGTTGTTTGCCTATCATATAAACACTTAATAAAGTCATTAGAACACTTCAATTTATTTGCTAAGATCAAAATTAAAATTGATCTAAATCTAGGTCAACAATCTTCTTCTTTTAAAATTTGCAATCAAATTAAATTTGAAATAAAGATAATCATAATAAAAATATGTGCAAAGGGACAATAAGCAATGAAAGTAATCAATTAAACTTAAAAATATGCAAGTTCCCCCTTAAGCAAAGACATAAGAAAATTTAAAATTTTAAACTTCCCCAACCAAATTACAAGAATATAAAGGATGATTTTCAAATTAATCATATTCTCTCCCGCTTTGACAAAATTCAAAAATAGGGATAGAGAGATAAAGAGTAATCAAATAACAAGTATAGAGTATGAAAAATGAGGAAACTATAAAAATAAAAAGAATCAATTTAAAAGTTAGTAATTAACTTTATACAAGAAATTAAAATCAATGTAAATAGCCAATCACTATTCAAAAATGAATAAAAGTGACATTTTTATAATAAAATTGAGAAAAATGTAAGCCATGTACTTAGTTAAAAAAAATTAGTAGATAATGAATAGTTGAAAATACTTCCTCTCTACTAATGATCTCTCCCTTAAGAGATGAAAATTTTGAAACAATTAAGTTCCAATATATTCCTAAATGAACTAAATTTTCTCCTCCTTTGATGGGATCAAAGCAAGAGGGTTGTGTAAAGAAAACTATAGAAATTAATGTAAAAAATGAAGATGATGATTAACTTAATTATAAACAAACTTTAAAATGTAAAACAAATAATTTAATCAATTACAAAATCAAATTTTCAACAACTCACAACAAAAGCATAAGTCAAAATATAAAATAAAATACAAAGCTAGAGATTTTACCAATTTTAATGACCAATTGCCATACTCTTGACATTATTGAGCTTGGTTTGATAGTATCTCATCCTTCAGCATCTTCATATAATTTGGGGGTCATCCAATGCTATGAATGCAACATAGGCATTCTCCTTCTCATTTTTATTACCACCATCATAATTATTGGAGGAGATTTCATACCTTGAAGCCTTGAAAGTCTTCTTCTTGACTTTCACCCAATTCTTCTTCATATAAGAATGAGAGTTGCAATATGTTGAGGAAGGAGATTTTTCTTTCTTTCTTACTATGATAATCTCCTTCACCTTTTTGGTGAGTATTAGTAACTCCTTATATCCACTAAAAGAGTCATTTATACTCTCACTTTCATATTTCTCTCTAGTGGAGGCCTTGAGAGCTTGCATTATCTTCTTCTCTTGCTCTTGAGCTTTTTCCTTTCCAATTGTCATCTCATTTGTGAGTAGCTTCCAAAATGAGAACATATGTTGGAAGCTTACTCAAATCATGTACTTCCTCAATGGATGTTACTCTTGCTTCAAAGTTTTTCTTTGGAAGAGCCCTAAGGATTTTGTTATTGATGTCCCTCAAAGAGTAGACTTTACCAAATTTCTTCAAATTTGTAAAAATTTCAAGAAACCAATTGGTCACCTCCATCATATCTTCTTGAGGTTTTATTTTAAAGAGCTCATACTCATGTATAAGCATTTTAACCTTCTTGGACTTAACTTAAGTTGCGCCTTCATGATAGTTCTTTAAGGTCTTTCAAATGCAATAGGCATTTTAGCAAATCATGGCCCTTCCACATTCTTCCATTTATAATGAGCTTAGAAGAATTTTGATTGCCTTTTTTTTTTCTCTACTGTTGGCCTTTCTTTGAGCTTCATTTCACTCTTCTCATAAAATCTCTTTTCACACACCATCAACTGCTCTTAATGGAGGCTTTCACTCTTTTAAAATGTAGTCCCAAAACTTTGAGGGATCGTTATTGAGGTAGACTCACATTTTGTACTTTCAAAGAGGATAGTCAAAGCCTTCACAAAGTGATAGCAAATCGTTATACCATTCATTAGCCATATTAGATCTTCAATCGCATAATGAAGCTTGAATGCAATCATTTTGTCTTCGATACCAATTGGTGGTCCTTATGGATGACACCAAGAAGAAGAATTGAATTGATGATTTAGATATGCAATGAGAAATTAAAAATTCTAAGAGAGATAGGGAAGAGAAAGATAAAGACAAGAGATTTATAATGGTTTGGATTCAACAATCTTATGTCCACTCCCCAACCTTAATTGTAAATTTCATTGTACTTTGGAGTTTTACAAGCTCACTCCCAACTTGGTGTTTGAAGCTCACACTGAACTTAATGTTTTATGAGCATACACAAAACCTAACCAAGTGCTTTTCCCAAAGGCTAACACTCAAACCTTTATAAGAGTTTTTTTTGTCCTAGACTAACTTTCAACCCAAGCATTTAAGACTCACATTAAACTTTTATAAGCGTGTTTAAGAATAAACATATTAGCACATTCCTCATCACTAGGAGTTTAATTTGAGATTGTGTTTATAGGCCTCAAAGCAATTCTATCTGTTGGTGAAGTGGGCAGAAAAGTCTAATAATAACATCCACAATATCTCTTTAGATTTTTATGTCAGACAATTATTGTGCTCACGAAGCATTTATTATAGTTGCAATCTTCATAGCTACTTGACATGTGAAAAACTCTTATTGGTCCTTCAACTATCCGTTGAAGGCCTCCAACAGCTATATGAATCTTGTAGTTGTGCTCTTCACATCATGGCTGTATCTTCATGTTGCAATTGCAATCATCATCATGATTGCTTCTGTGTTCTTAGGCTTCATGTTTTTTACTGTGTTAGGTCGCGAGCCTTTGATATCACGATCGAATAGGATCTTTCACTCTGGGAAGATCAAAGTCAAGCTTGATGTGATCTCTTTAGTGTATTTTCACTTTTGGCTTTAGCAAAGTTGTAAGGGTGAGAACTTGGGCGTAGTAATGACATCCAACATGAATAGCACCATGTTGTCAGACCCTGTCGTGATCACTACATCATTTTCTCGATCACAATCTCTTTTTTGTAGCTGCAACACCATTTTTGCAGTCTCTACAAATAAGGTTCACAGTACAACATAGAGAATTCAATTTTCTTGATTCAACTCATTTTAAGTTATTTACATGTCATATAGATACTCAATAAAGTCATTAGAATACTTTAATTTGTTTGCTAAGATAAAAGTTAATATTAACCTAAACCTAGCTAGGTCAACAATAAATTTTCTCCTTTAATGCTTTGGAAATGATATTTTATAGCAAAAGTAGAAATTATAACTTTATAAGGACCTTACAAATGAGTGTTACAAGAATAGAACCATCAACCATATGGTAGTTGTGAGTTTTGAATTGAAGAAACTAATGACTATAGAATGTTCCTATTATTTAAATGAAATTGTAAAGTTTAGATAAAAATCAAACGATATATGAAAACTGCATAAGTTAGATACTACATAGCTCAATAGTGAATCATGAGAATTCGTTACATAGATATTCCTAAGGACCGCTAAGATTGAAGTATTTAATCTTTCTTTTATAAGAAATTTAATATGAACCTAACTTAATCCTATATTGACATATTTCAATTGTTTGTCTTTGTATTTTTGCGAAGACATATACTAAAAGAGATGGATAGTCTCAAACAGCTTTAAAATTTCAATATATCTTTCTTTTGTTTTGATAGTGAAATCTTTTTTAAAAAAGTTTAATATAGAAATTTTATGAAAATGATCCATTTGAGCTTTGAGAATTTCCGATCTATGGATTGCTTTTGAAAAATTTTCAATAATATATTTTTTTACTATTGATTATTCTCTTATTTTTCGAGAAATTGGTAGACGAAATTTGAAAGGAATGTGATTCTACACAATAGATTATCCAATAAAAACCTGTTTTTGAAAATTTAAATGCCTATAACTAAGCAACCCATGATTTATTTAGTAAATTTATGATATTTATATTTAAATATTGAACATAATTAACCTGAAATTAAGTATAAAATTTTAATAAAAATATTTTATTTATATTTTAGTACACTGCCGATGTTTTTAATTAATGTGTATATATATAATAATAATTTTGAAATTCTATAATAATTTAAGTAAAAAATATGAAAAATTGATAATCATAATTAATTTATATTATTAACAATATTTAATTTATTTTTATATAATATATAATAATTAATTATTATCAATATAGATATCCTCCAAATAATAATAAATTTAATGTTTTAAAAATTAATTTAAATTATTCGATAAATGACTAATTATTATATAAAATTAGATAAATACCCTATTAATAATTTAAAAATTTTAATTATATTATTA
Source organism: Garcia nutans (assembly GCA_947685225.1). Lineage (NCBI taxonomy): Eukaryota > Viridiplantae > Streptophyta > Magnoliopsida > Malpighiales > Euphorbiaceae > Garcia > Garcia nutans. The sequence goes on from CANTUV010000003.1 coordinate 40,728,117, forward strand.
ATAAAAATTATTTATTATCAATACTAAGTAAAATATTTTAATCTTATTTGAACTCTCTGAATAAATATTTATAATAATTAATTAATCATCAATTTTAATAAATAATAATTTAATTTAATATTTTAAAAATATTGGCATTATGCTATGAAACACAACATTATGCTGGTGCTATCTATTGTAGTATTATATATATATATATATATATAGAGAGAGAGAGAGAGAGAGAGAGAGAGAGAGAGAGAGAGAGAGAGAGAGGATTTAGCAAAGTTATTTAATTATTCCTAATTATATATTAATTTGGATAATTTTAATAAGATTGGTGAGAAGGCAATGTAGCATGAACCACGTTGTAGTCAAGTTTCTTTTCAGGGAGGTACAAACACCGCAGAAATGTCGCATGGTCTTCACATCAAAGTATGTGCTCAAAACCATATGCCACTGTGTATATTATATATATATAATAAAAAAAATATGCAAATTATTTTATTTTTTTTCATTTTTTACGTGTTTGGATATTTTAATTTTTATTTAATAAAATTTTAATTTAATAGAATTATAAAATAAAAAAAATTAGTCAAAAGCTATGGTGACAGACTAAGTCAAAACTCAAAAAAGAAAAATTAAAGTAAATTAAATTAAATTAAATAAAAAAAAAGAAAAGAAGACAATATTGGTAGTTGGGCATAAAGCCATTAACTTGTACATAATGGCTAATTCAACCTTTCTAATTTTAGGATGAAATTACTAATTCAGCTTCCATTCTTAATAAGCATAATTCTTTCAATGTGTTTGACAGAGTCTTATACTTACTTATCACACTTATGAGTGATTAAGAGTGACAATAATGTTCAAAATTTTCCAATCCTATCATATAATTATTTAATTCATAAAAAAAATCAAAAAACATAAAAAATTATTAAAAATCAATCTGTTCCAAACCACATTAACATCAATGAAAGTTTTATTAATTTTTTTTAAAATTTGATCAAATAAATGTAATTTTATTTAATCGTTAAAAATTTTGAATAAAACAATCTATTTTGAAATATTTAAATCTATATTATAATTTTTTTTAAAAATTATTTTTATAATTGAACCTAAAACAATAAAATAATAATGATTAAGCAAATAACTTCGATTTCTACTTTATTAAGTAGAATTAAAATTCTGATATCGAGCCATATGTGTGTGTGTGTGTGTGTTTTTTTTTTTTTGGAAATTTTTATTTTTTATGTGATGTTTTTTTGTGTTTGATTGGATAAGAAAATTATGAATTTTGTATTATATAGGAAAATTATGGTTTTATGATAAACAACACATCAGTAAAATAATTATAAAAGAAAGTAAATGAAATGTGAAGGAATTTTTTTTCTAGAAATATTTCTATTTCTCCTATTTCAAATTTGCCAGAAATTTTGAAGTCATTAATGAATAATTGCAATGTATAGGATAAGGGTCCCCACGATTAGGGCCAATTTTGAAATCAAACATATAATATCTGTTTAAAAAGATTTCAAATCAAATTTAATCAATAAATTGAACTGTTTAATTCAATGCAGATAATTGTTAATTTTGAAATTTTAATAATATTTCATGTTTTACATTAATTTTAATCTTAGAATACATATAATTATTTAATTAATGAAATAGTCAAATATTTTTAAAAGGCTTAACATACATCAAAATTTTACGATAAAAAAATTTATTCACTTGAGGAAAAAAATATGCTATTGAGTAATTTGATTTACTTACAATAAATAATAATAATAAATTTATTTTTCTAAAACAAGATATAAATGATTCTACTATTAATAGGTTGGTGGAATATAAATTAAGTTTTGAATATTACCATCAAAACTTACTTTAAAAATTTTAAAAATTACAATTGTTGTGAACTAAGTCTAGCTAACTGCAAGCGCACGTATCGTTAACAAGTAATATAATGATAAGTAGAATATCGTTCCTACGAGGAAGTTTTCTTCTAAGTACTGATAAATTAAAACTAATTATTATTTGGATAATAAAATTTGATTTATGATTAAACAAAAAAAATTACTTTAAATTAAATCTAATAATATGAAACTTAGAGTTAAGTCACATTTATTGATTTATCATGGATTTTCTAAAGTATTGATTTAATTTAGTTTTCCTTTCATTAATAGTTAAATTCTCCTAAATTAATTTCAAGTCTTTCTTAAGTACTAGAATTAATATCAATTTGATCATTATGTCTACTCTCATGATCATAAGTAATTAAACCAATTCATTAGATTTTGTGAGAATTTTGAATCAACCTCTTAAGTATTTAACCTTATCTCTAAGTGAAAAACTTTCTTAAGATTGTTACCTCTATGGACTAATGTTATACTTCCACTCTCGCTCCATTCAATTAATTATTGGCCAGATAATTAAAGCATTAAGAGTAAAGATAACAAAATAACTTAAGGATAAACTAAATTAATTCAAATAAGCATTTATAACTCCATGACAAAATTAATGAAAGGGATCAACCCTAAAGAAGATTAGTTATTCATTATTGAAATAAAAATACTGCAATTATAAAAGAGATAATAAAAAAACATAATTTAAAGAACGAGAAATATCAAACTCTATTTCTTTGAAGAAGAACTTGACTTGGGACTTGAATTTTTTCTTGAATTAGAATTTCACTCTCCTTCTTGATAAAACTCTAAACTATATTTATTTCTTGAATGAATCTAATTTAATTCTTGCAAATCTTTCATATATTGAAACATTACAGGAAGTAAGTTTAAATAGAGTGTTTGGAAGCTTCATTAGTGGAGAAAAACTAAAAAAGGTTAGGCCACGTCATATTTGGTTCACCGCTTTCCAAATTTTCTGCTCAAGCTCATGAATTTCGGCCCCACGATCATGGTTTTTGAGTGCCATGGTCGTGGCCTGAGTTGGATTGGAAAGTTTGAGCACTTTACATCTATAAATGGTCGGCAAGGTAGGCCACAATCATGGCTTTTCAATGCCACGATCGTGGCATATGAGTGGAGGCTGCCAACTTTGAATTTTCTTTTTTTTCTTGGCTCGAGTAGTAGAGAAATCAATCCCACGGTCGTGGCCTTTCAAATGACACGGTCGTGACATCCATTTAACTTCTGGAATTTTATCTTTTTGCTGTAGCAGACTTGATTTAAATCCCAGGGTTGTGGCCTTGAAGGGCCATGGGCGCGGCATTTGTATTTTCTTCATTTTTGCTTGCCTATCTTCAATTTTTCACCTCTAATCATTAGAAAATTTGAATCTTGTCTTTTCAAGCATGATTATTATAATTCTAACTCAAATACACAAAACGATTAAAATTATAGTTAGAATTATAAAAAATATTGATCATAATTTCACTATATCAAACTCCTCTAAACTTAAATCATTGTTTGTCCTCAAGCAATTGAAGTTTAGTACTATCTATTTATATGTTGATTTTATATGAAAAAAATTAATAATTAAAATGTTAAATTTTAGGTCGCAATTTAGTTTCATAATTTACCTACTGCATTCTTACCTCCTTTACTCAAGAATTTTAATTAATTACAATCAATCATCAAATTTTAGATAAGCAAATATTCTTTTGATGTAAACTTAACCTAGTCTCATATACATGCTTAATTGAACTTTCTCCACTAATAGACTATGCTAAATCAAGGAAAATCAAAAGGACTTTAATAGGCTTATAATGGGGTCTATAATGGTGAGGACTAACATAAGGTTTAAATGAATTTGGTTAAATGTCTTTCGAAAATTTCTCTTACATGTAGCTTGTGTAGATGATTCATGGATCCTTACTCTTTTCTTGGCTCTTTTCTCGGCTCTTTTCTCTTCTCTAGGGAATATATAATTTTTATTTTTTTTATTTTTTTATTCCCCCAAACTTTAAACTTAGGAGTCTATTATTATAAATAAATGAGCAATTTTATTTTTGAGAAAATTTCTGAAAGACAATTAACCTTGAAAAGTATATTTAATTTTGGGTTATTAAATCAAAGAAAACTCAAGCTGAAGTGTATTTTGGGTTCAAAAGGAACAACTAAGGAAAATGTTTAAAATTGGTGGATATAAGGATTTGGTTTCACAAACAATGCCTAAATTATTTTTTTCTTTATTTAGCAATGTTCAATTTCGCCTTGAAAACTCTTTTAAACATGTTCTAGGCCTAGGCAAATTATAATATGAAAGAATATATACTTATTCTAAAATTCAAAAACCAATCATATTTAATTAATAAAAGAGCTCATTTGGTTAAAAATCCATAAGGTATAATTATTCTACCAAATTTTGATCTTAAAATTTTAAATTTTTAACTGAAAAATTTTAGCATATAAAATAACATATAACAAATCTATAGTAAAATCAAAACTTAATATATAATAACAATCCAAATTTCAAACCATAACATATCTCAAAACAAAACATAATCTTCAAATAAAACCATAAATATTCAAAACTATCATAAAATAAATTTAAAGTACCAAATTTCACTAAACCAATAATTGAGAAAAATTTCCCCCAAACTTGAAATACCAATGTCCTCAGTGGTTTCCAGTAGCAGCATCATTACCAGGTGGAGGGGACTGTGGTGGCGAAGCATAGTGGAGTCCAAAATGAGAAAACAAGGTGTTGAGAAAATACTCCGGACCTCATGCTCAACTCCACCAAACCGCTGCTCCATGTTGTCAAAACACTACTCCCATGCTTCATTCCTGCGGTTCATCTCATTTTCAAAAGAATTAAGCCTATTAGCAATATAATCAAATGTATGTGGTGGTGGAGCAGATGGACCGGCCTTGGAAGGTTGAGGTGGAGTAGGTCGTGGTTGTTCGGATGCTGCTTCAAAATCTCCTTCTTCTCTGAATAATTACTTCTCATCAATGTTAATATTGGCATCTGGGGGTCCTAGAACTATGTACTAGTTCCCTCTTTTTGTTGCTAATCCCATGGCTAAAACGGTACCTTGTAGTTTTACTCGGAATAGGAGCTGTAATGGTCAAGATTTTAAATATGAAACTTTTTAATTAATATTGACAATTGATAATGTATAGTGATAAAAGTAATGTGAATAAATGCTATAAACAGAGAATAGTGAATTGTATATATCAAAATTTACTGAAGTAATTATTTTTATGGTTTTACGGAACTAAAACTCGATTTAGAATCAATGGTTAAGAATGAGGGTACACCATAGTTAAAATGAGATTGGCCACAATAGATTAAGCCACATATATATATATATATATGTGTGTGTGTGTGTGTGTGGACATGTGTGTGTGTGTAGAGTCTTCTTCTCCTTTCTCCCATCTTCCACGCCAAGCACCATCACCTCCACCATTTTTCTTATTTTCTTCATCTTCCTTTCTTCAAATAAAAAAAATTGAGAGTGGATTACATATAATTATAAATTTTCAAAAGAATAAGCTAGAAAATGTGAGATTATCAGCAAGTGATCAAAGAAAAAGAGGAAAAGAGAGAAGAATAGAGAAATTGTAAAAGGTATGTGCTTTTATATTATAATTTGCAAATATATGAATTTTTATGAGTTTTAATGTATGAATTGAATGATTGAGTTATTTATAATGAAATATTTCTTGAAAGTATTGATTAAATAGATTAATGAGTGAAAAATAACTTTTATGTGATGAGTTTGATTCTTAATTTAATCTTTATAAGAAATGAGTGGTTTGATGTTTTTTATAGCTATAAGTGATGGTTAAAGATTGATTAATTGATGTTTGAGTAGAGTATTTGATATAGACTCTTTTTATGTTAAAAAATTAGTTTTTGATTCATTTTTACCATAGATCTTGAATATGGTTATGTATATATGGTTGAATGTGTAAAAATACGTAATTTTTGCCAGTGATATGGTCAAGTCAGTGGGTGTATCTAGTGACATGGCCAGTAACATTGTCAAGTCAGTGGGTGTGTCTAGTGACATGGCCAAGTCAGTGGGTGTGTCACATGCTATCAAAAATTTCTATTTTCTTCGATGAGAGACACGGTCAGTGACATGGCCAATTCAGTGGGTGTGTCTAGTGACACGGGCAGTGGCACGGCCAAGTCAGTGAGTGTGTCACATGCTGTCAAAAATTTCTATTTTGCTTGATGAGAGACACGGCCAGTGACATGGCCAAGTCAGTGGGTGTGTCTAGTGACACGGGCAGTGACACGGCCAAGTCAATGGGTGTCACATGCTGTCAAAATTTTTTATTTTTCATTGATGAGAGACATGGCCAAGTCATTGAACATAACTTGGCCGTGTCACGGAAAAGAGTGATAAACTTTGGATATGTGACAAATATATATAGTACTAAATGTTGATAAAAGTATTGTACCATTGAAATGATATACACAATTTAATGTTAATCAAAACTAATGAATTGCCCCAATCATACTGATTTTAGATCTAGCTTTGGATTGAATGGCTAACCAAAGGAAGGATAGCCATAGTGATAGTGGGCATCTCTTTCTGTTAATGGACACATTATGTAATCAGTGACAATGGGCATAATTGTCATTATATATACATATTCTTGAGACTTGGCATTACAAATGCTACACTAACCTGTTATCCAAACCTATGATTTGAGTTTAGTATGCATGGGTATATTTAATGAAGATATCTAAATTGAAAATATATGTGAATATGATAGTTGTGGATAATGGAAAAAATGCAAATAATAATATAAGTCAATTACTTAAAATTGACTTAGTGTGTTATAATGTGAAAGTGATTGGTAATATATATATTAATATTTACAAGTAAAAGTTCTAATACACGGAATAAAAATGTTATGCTCAAGTTATTGAATTAATCAATAACTTTATAAGTGTGTTAATAATTGAAAGTGTATATAATGGTATAAGATACAAAGTGCCCTAAAGTATAGTATTAAATTTAAGTGCTGAAAATTATAGATTGAATGAAATTATCCTATATGTGAAATTGAAAAGTAAGACTTATTGAAAAACAAAATAAGCGTATTGTGAGCAAGGTTATCAAATGAGAAAACAAGTCTTAAATAAAATGATTAATAAAGAGAAAAGTTGCAATACCAAAAGTATAGTATAGCATGATGACTTTTATAGAGTTAAAGTTATTATTTTGAGTAATCAAAATATTATGTTGGCTTGTTATTGAAAAGAGTTAATATATTGAAATATTTCTTAAAACTAAGTGTTATTACTATATTACCATAAGTATTTTTCTTTAATATTAAGTGACAAAATATATTTATACAAGCACCACTAAACTTTGCTTAGCGTGTTAGAATTATTTTCTGACACGCAAGTATCAGGTCATCAGAACAAGTTAAGAAGTGGAATTAAGAATCTCAGCAAATTATCTATAGTACATGTAGAGATTTTTTGTATACTGTACTCATAAGTTATGAAATGTATATATACAATTTAGTTTGGCTATTTGATAGATTGTATAAATTTGTAAACATGAAAGGAATATATGTATTTAAAGGATGAAGTTTTGAGAATTCTAGTGAATGATTATCAAATAAAGCAATGTAGTATATATATTTATTTGATTTGACAAGCCTATGATGGTTATCTGATTTATAATTAGTATTTGGATTATTAGAGATATTGGAGATTGGTTGAAATGTTGGATTTATAAGTGTTGAATTATACAAATTATATTAAAATTTGAAAATTTTTGTTAGCTGGAAGAGAATTTTGTAAATGAATTGATTTGAGTATTGATAGTATATCGAGTAATATTGTCTAATAGTTCTAATGAGAATTATCAAGAGATGTTACATTTAGTGGTATCAGAGCATAGTTTAGGCATTTCTGGCATGTGGAGCTATGGGAGAAGTGAAATGCAAGTGTCTAAGTTATGTGAATCGAATAAGTGGGTATATTTTTTTATGCAATTGATATTTCATATGTTTATGGTAGTAGAATATTTTCTAAGAATTGATTGAGAATTCATAGTTTATTATTTAGAGCACACTAGACCTATTTGTGAAAAAGAATGATGTGAAAAGAAAACAAGATATGAGTAGTTAAAGAAATATATCAAAGTACTATAGTGGAAGTGTAATAATTTATTGGAATATGAGGAATGAATTATGACAGATAGATAAATTTTAAGAATGAAATTTCTTATGAGAATGAGAATTGTCATGCGCTAAAATTTTAAGTATTAATTTTCTGCATTGAGTGAATATATGAGTGTAAATTGGATTGATTATGATATTATGTGTAGCTTAATCATTTGGAACTGATAGTGATAAGGTTAAATAGGACTTAATAAGAGTAACATTAAATCCGAGTATGGATAATATTCGTATTTTTGAAAAAGATTTCGAAGAGGTAAGAAATTATGAAAATACCCTTATAGCTCGAAATGAATTCGAGTTGTAATTTAGATGTGAAATATGGATAATGGAGTTTTAAAGTGTCTAAAGTAATTGTTTTTATAATGTTTCTACATTAAGAATTGAAGTAATAGTTAATTAAAGAAAGTGAATGCATTGAAAATATTGTATGAGTGAGTATATTGGATAAGAATCCTAAAACCTATTTAAAGATTTCTAGTGTCTTCTATTGTCTTCTAAAACATCATCAAAACAAAATATTGAAAGGAAAAGTGATGGAAGAATGTTTTTAAAGAAATTAGTGCTTATATAATACTTAATTTTCTATTTATTGAATTGATCTTGATTTTTATTATGAAAAGAGATTTGTGAATTGATAAAACACCATTACTAGTGAAAGATATTGTATAGTGAATAATTGTGAAAAATATGAGTATAAAACTTTGCTTCTATGATAGTAAAGTTAATCTTATAATATGTAAATGTGTATTTATTGATTATTAACTAAAACAATGATTAAATCCATCATTGAATCATTTATGACTTGATATAAGTTGTGGAATAAAATAAGGTTTTGAAAGATTTTAGGGTTATGGAAGTTTGAATTTAAATTTGATTGTGCTTTGAAGAGTTGGATCCTATTTCCTTAATTTGTTTGAGTTGAATTATTAATAAGTTATTGATTAAATCATGAAATGAAATTCTAGTAGAGATATGCATGATCATGTGTATAGTTATGTGTATGCTTGTGCAAATTTCTATTCTTAAAACTTTGAGAAAAAAAATCCCAACAGTGAGACACATGATCATTCTTATGGACATGCATATTTCTACCTTCTTATACCTTCACAAAGTAGGATTTATGGGTGGAATTAATAGTGAATTATTGAATACATCTTGAAAATAGTTATAATTGAAGAAAGATTGCTTATAAGATTGAAAGGAAATCAATCCAATAAATGATGAAACTTATATGTGAAGAAAACTTGAGGAAAATATGGATAAATGTAATCAGGGGCGAAACCAGAAATTTAAATTTGGGGGGACCGAATCTACTATTTTATATACATAAATTTATATATTCCAAAATCTAAAAATTATCATAGTCAAACACTCAAACTTAAATATAGTTGCAAAATAAAACAATTCATAATTTAAGTTTGTAAATCACATAAACAATAAAAATAAATGTGAAGATAATAGATTTACCTCATCATTTAAGCTGTGCTCGCCGATCTTTCATTAAATAGAAATCATCAATAATCTTGTCCACCAAAATTGTTCTTGCAATTTTTTTTTCGATGTACATAATCATAGAATCTCTAAGAAAATCATCTTCCATCTTATTACGAAGCCTTGTCTTCAAAATTTTCATTGCTGAAAAAGCTCGCTCACTAGTTGCTGTTGAAACTGGAAGAGTTAAAATAAGTCGAATCAATCTATCAACCAATGGATATGAATCAGACTTTCCTGTCTCCACCAAACCTCTACATAATTCAGCAATAGTAGATAACTTTCCCAATTCTGGATGGTTAGGCACATCAAGTTCAAAAAGCTGCAACTGAAACTTCAATAAAAAATTTTCTTGATTAGTGAAATCTTCAGGATAAAATTTTTTCGCCAAAGTGCAAATATCATCAATTTTGAATGATTTGAAATTATCTCTTGGAGACAAAGCTGTACTCAAAATAAGTAATTTTGTTGATTGCTCACTAAATCTGCTATTCAATTCTTGTAATTGCTGATCTATATTAGCAGTAAATATATCCACTCAATAATGATGCTCTACTGTCACAATGTCTTTCAAAAAATTAGTGAGAGAACTAGCTGGTTACTTATTTACCATGTCATGGGATGAGATGAACTGCGAATTGGTAATGTTACTTCCAAAGCATTTACCACAACTCCAACCCTCCCCACAAAATATATTTATAATTGATTTATTCGGACATATTTGAAATTTGACATCATACTTAGTTTTTATAATTTTATACTTCAAATTCAAATCCAAACATACATTTATTTCGAATGATTATCTATCTAAATGAACTTGTATGGATATTAAATATAGAAATATGTCAAACACAAGATATTTAGCTGGCTCAAACACCTTTTGCACCATAAATTGGGAATTTCGATTGCGTCCAAGTCATTTTGGATATCCACCCACTTAAGCCGGCCAGACCACACACAGGCCACTCAACAAGAGAAAAAACATAGGCAAGTTGCCAATTCAACTATTAACACTAGATAACCCATCCTATTTTCCAAATTGAAACATTATAATAATTTAAAATATAACATATCATAACAAATAAGACATTTATTCAATCAATCCAGCCAATTAAGCTTTGAGATCTCAGAGCCCTTCTCTTTAACTAATGAACCACGCTGATTTCTCATAAATGCCCAAACCAAAATAACTGAAAAATACAGATCACCTGCTCTTATTGAGATCAAGTTAGATAATTTTAAAAAACCCAATTCACTCCAAAATCCAGAGATTAAATAGAGCTTGAGGTTGGCAAAAGAAAAAATAGGATGAAAAAGTATTAATTAACCAAATAAACAAACAAACAAAGAAGAAATGAGAATTTTTGCGTCTTCGAGAAGTTGCTATCAGAAGTTACAGTGATTTTGCTCTATCAATTAGACTTTTATAGAGCTTGAAGTAACATTACCAATTCGATGTTCATCTCATCCTTAGTAATTGCTGATCTATAGTAGCAGTAAAATTTTTTTTTTCGTTGGTGGGGTCAAGGCTACTACAGGTCCCCCCTTCCTTCCGCCCTTGAATGTAATTGGATATTTGAAATAAGTGTAAGATTAGAGAAGAGATAAAAAATGATTACAAGTGATTAGTGGATTTCACATTATTCATGAAGAAATAAGATAATTTCTGAAGCAAGGTGAGAAGAATGATATATTGATGAATCATTAATGATTTTACATAGTTTAAAGAGCAAGATAAAGAAAACAAAGAGGTATGATTGAGTAATGAAAGTAAGAATGTGAGATTTACATATTGTGTACTTATGAAATACGTAATAGTAACATTATTTAGTGATTAAAGACAAGTTATAGATTATATATAGAAGTGTTAAAGAGTTAACTGATGCTAATTGATTACAATTGAAAGAAAGGATTTGATAATGTAAAAAGAAAAGAATGTAGTGAGATTTGAAGGTAGATTAATCCTTCTAGTAAAATGATGTATTGTGGATCAAGCTAGAAATATATATGTGTGTGTGAGTGTGTGTATTAAACATAGTGAATACATTATATATATACATATACTCTTAAACTGAAAGAATAGTTGTAAATTCTTAATATATTAAGAAAAGAATTAAATAATTAAGAGTGGAAATCTATTTAGATTTCATTATAACAGTGAAAACATGGAAATGATTTGAAAAGATAAAGGTTGATGAGTAAATAAAATTAGTCAAACTAATCGGAAACAAATATAATGTATATATATGTTTATATGATAAATGTGTTTGAAATAATTGCTCATATCTTATAAATTCACAGTAATAAACAAACACTTCAAAGAGAAAGAGTAATATTCCAAAAGATATTATAATTGACAATAATTTGTAATAATGAAATAAATGTATTGATCGATTATACTGATGTTTAAATCTAGTCTCCGAATTAGCTAAAGGGTAAATGTTCAAAGTGATAGTGGGCATTTTATGCCATATTGAAAGTGGGCACTCTGTGCCATAGAGGACACTTATGTCCTATATTGAAATTGGGTACTCTGTGCCACAAAGGACACTTATATCCCATATTGAAAGTGAGCACTTTGTGCCATAGAGGAAATATTTTTTTATATATGTCCCAGTGATATTGGCATTTATGCCATCAGTGGACGCTTTGCGTCATAGAGGACCTTTGGTCGCTTTCTCTTAGTGGACACTCTGTGTCGTCATATACAGTGGGCATTCATGCCATAGTGGGCCTTTGGTCATATTTATATAGTGGGCATTTATTTGCCATCAGTGATCCGCTATTCGGAACTAAGATTTAAAATTCAGTATATGAGAGAAAGAAAGAAATATATATCTATAACAGTGGAATGTAATGACACAAATTATATTTAAAAAATCTAAAGATAATTAAAGAAAATTACTGAATTGAACTTAAATAGTGTAAGTGTGTAGAGCTGAATCTTTTACAGTTCTATAATAAGATTATTCTGAAAGTGTTATATTGATTGATATCAAACATAAATAAAAATTATGTAAATTAATAAAATAATTGATTTTATGTGAGATTTGAGATTAGTTATAAATTAAATGGCTTATTGCCATGGCATGTAAATTTCGAGGATAAAATTTCTTTAGTGAGGGGAGAATTGTAATGGTCAAGATTTTAAACATGGAACTTTTTAACTAATATTGACAATTGATAATGTATAGTGATAAAAAAAATGTGGATAAATGCTATAAACAGAGAATAGTGAATTGTATATCTCAAAATTTACTGAAGTAATTATTTTTACGGTTTCAGGGGACTAAAACTCGATTTAGAATCAATGGTTAAGAATGAGGATACACCATAGTTAAAATGAGATTGGCCACACTAGATTAAGCCATATATATATGTGTGTGTGTGTGTGTGTGCGCGCGTGGACATGTGTGTGTGTGTAGAGTCTTCTTCTCCTTTCTCCCATCTTCCACGCCAAACACCATCACCTCCACCATCTTTCTTATTTTCTTCATCTTCCTTTCTTCAAATAAAAAAAAATTGAAAGTGGATTACATATAATTATAAATTTTTAAAAGAATAAGCTAGAAAAGGTGAGATTATCAGCAAGTGATCAAAGAAAAACAGGGAAAGAGAGAAGAAGAGAGAAATTGAAAGAGGTATGTGCTTTTGTATTATAATTTGCAAAAATATGAATTTTTATGAATTTTGATGTATGAATTGATTGATTGAGTTATTTATAATGAAATATTTCTTGAAAGTATTGATTATATAGATTGATGAGTGAAAAATAATTTTTATGTGATGAGTTTGATTCTTAATTCAATCTTTATAAGAAATGAGTGGTTTGATATTGCTTTTAGCTATAAGTGATGGTTAAAGATTGATTAATTGATGTTTGAGTAGAGTATTTGATATAGACTCCTTTTATGCTAAAAAATTAGTTTTTGATTTATTTTTATCATAGATCTTGAATATGGTTATGTTTATATGGTTGAGTGTGTAAAAATACATAATTTTTGCCAGTGACATGGCCAAGTCAATGGGTGTGTCTAGTGATATGGCCAAGCCAGTGGGTGTGTCTAGTGACATGGGCAGTGACACGGCCAAGCCAGTGGGTGTGTCACATGCTGTCAAAAATTTATATTTTCTTTGATGAGAGACACAGCCAGTGACATGTCCAAGTCAGTGGGTGTGTCTAGTGACACGGGCAGTGACACAGCCAAGTCAGTGGATGTGTCACATGCTGTCAAAAATTTATATTTTTCTTGATGAGAGACACGACCAGTGGCATGGCCAAGTCAGTGGGTGTGTCACATGCTGTCAAAATTTTCCATTTTTCATTGATAAGAGACATGGCCAAGTCATTGAACATAACTTGGCCGTGTCATGGAAAAGAGTGATAAACTTTGGATATGTGACAAATATATATAATACTAAATATTGATAAAAGTATTGTACCATTGAAATGATATACACAATTTAGTGTTAATCAAAACTAATGAATTGCCTAAATCATACTGATTTTAGATCTAGCTTTGGATTGAATGGCTAACCAAAGGAAGGATAGCCATAGTGATAGTGGGCTTCTCTTGCCATTAATGGACACATTGTGTCATCAGTGACAGTGGGCATAATTGCCATTATATATACATATTCTTGAGACTTGGAATTACAAATTCTACACTAACTTGTAATCCAAACCTATGATCTGAGTTCAGTATGTATGGGTATATTTAATGAAGATATCTAAATTGAAAATATATGTGAATATGATAGTTGTGAATAATGGAAGAAATGTAAATAATAATATAAGTCAATTACTTGAAATTGACTTAGTGTGTTACAATGTGAAAGTGATTGATAATATATATATTAATATTTATAAGTGAAAGTTCTAATACATGAAATAGAAATGTTATGCTCAAGTTATTGAATTAATCAATAACTTTATAAGTGTGGTAATGATTGAAAGTGTATATAATGGTATAAGATACAAAGTGCCCCAAAGTATAGTATTAAATTTAAGTGCTGAAAATTATAGATTGAATGAAATTATCCTATATGTGAAATTGAAAAGTAAGCCTTATTGAAAAATAAAATAAACGTATTGTGAGCAAGGTTATCAAATGAGAAAGCAAGTCTTAAATAAAATGATTCATAAAGAGAAAAGTTGTAATACCAAAAGTATAGTATAGCATGATGACTTTTATAGAGTTAAAGTTGTTATTTTGTGTAATCAAAATATTATGTTGGTTTGTTATTGAAAATAGTTAATATATTGAAATATTTCTTAAAACTAAGTGTTATTACTATATTACCATAAGTATTTTTCTTTAATATTAAGTGACAAAATATATTTATACAAGCACCAATAAGTTTTGCTTAGCGTGTTAAAATTATTTTCTGACACGCAGGTATCAGGTCATCAGAGCAAGTTAAGAAGTGGAATTAAGGATCTCAAGAAATTATCTATAGTACATATAGAGATCTTTTGTATACTGTACTCATAATTTATGAAATGTATATATACAATTTAGTTTGGCTATTTGACAGATTGTACAAATTTGTAAACATGAAAGGAATATATGTATTTAAAGGATGAAGTTTTGAGAATTCTAGTGAATGATTATCAAATGAAGCAATGTAGTATATATATTTATTTGATTTGACAAGCCTATGATGGTTATTTGATTTATAATTAGTATTTGGATTATTAGAGATATTGAAGATTGGTTAAAATGTTGGATTTATAAGTTTTGAATTATACATATTGTATTAATATTTGAAAATTTTTGTTATTTAGAAGAGAACTTTGTCAATGAATTGATTTGAGTACTGACAGTATATCGAGTAATATTGTATGATAGTTTTAATTAGAATTGTCAGGGGATGTTACAAGAGCAAGGTGATCAAGACCTATATTAAGATAGGTAGCAATCCTGGTAATCATTTCCCCAATAATAATCTTACCGTTCTATTTAATGACCTCTTCACAGGTTTAGCAAACCAATAACCAACATTAAAAACTTTTTCTTCCATGTCACAATAAAAGAAATGCAATTCTTTTGAATTAACATTTCCTTGACTCTACCCTCTCCCAAAAATTGTATTCGCCAAAACTACATGGATGTACCGGTTGAATGGGTTTGTAAAATTAGAGGCTTTTGACATTTTACTATTAAATCATCTAATGCCTCCTAGTCTAGTCCATGTCTCATTTTCATTGAAACCATCAATTCTACCGGGCGTTCCCTGCAAGTTCGCTAATCTAAGGGCATCTCCAAATTCAAGCATTAGCCAGTTATAATTTTGATTTTCCAATCTAAATTCCACTCTCCCATTGTGGCCATCTTGTCTATTTGATGAAAAAAATCTAAAACTACTCAAGAATTCCAAGGTTAATTCTGCATAGGTCGGGTAACACATGCTAGCAAATAAGATCCATTGCATATCGGTGAACATTTTGAGCAACACATCATTCCATCATAATTTTCTAATAACATTTGCATCAATGAATCGAGAAGGAATTATTTTTCTAAAACTTAAATCATGGTACCTTTTTCATTGCTCCTCATCACGAAAGCAAAATTTTGACTACATATGTTGTCTTTGATGTGGTGGAGATAAATGTGAGGATGGTATGGAGGAAGAGGATGATGATCCATCTTGGTGCCTTCTTTTTAATCCTCCAGCTTTTGATTCATCAGGACCCTTTGATTTCTTGGCAAAAGTCTTACTTCTAACCATTTGATGTTTGATTTGATAAAAAAAAACTTGAAGAAATTTGAGTGAAATTGGAGTTTAGGTCGTGAGGTTAGAGGTTGGGGGAGTTGGTTTTAAATTTGGGAAGCCAGGGCTTTAAAAAGTGAAGGGAGAGAGAAAATAAGATGAATTTGAGAGGCCATGATCGTGGCCCATAATAGCCACGGTCGTGGGGTTCTATTTGACTGGTTAAAATTGGTTTGCATGCATTGCCACGGTTGTGGCCCTTGGAAGGCCAAGGTCGTGGTTTTCAGATTGCCACTGCCCTAGTGTTTTTGTCATGATGTTGTCTCTGACAGCCTCATTTGTTATCCCACGATCGTGGCTTGTGCAATGCCATGGCCGTAGGATAGGTTTCTTCACTGGAATTTCAAAATTGTTCCCCCGGTTCTATTTTGACATCTTCTATTTGACTTCCACGCCCTTGGAAATGATCTACCACGGTCATGGGGTCTTTGAAACTCAATTTTCTTGAAGATTTTGTACTTAGAAAATAAACACTAAATATTATATATATTATTATTAGTTTTTTTAAAATAGAAAATGGCCAAAAACATAGAGAAATCGGGTTACCTCCCGACAAGGGCTAAGTTTATAGTTGATAGCATGACATTCTTTTAGATGTTCATCTATTAAAATGATAGACATTTCCGATGTCTATTGGATCACCAATGAAATAAAGCTTCAATCGTTGGCCATTTACTTTAAAAATTTCTCCTTTTTTGATTTTGTATATGTATTGCACCATGAGGATAGACCTTCATAATTGTAAATGGTCTTGAACAACGAGATTTAAGCTTCCTAGGAAAAAGTTTTAATCTTGAATTGTACAACAAAACTTGTTGTCCTTCATGGAATTGCTTGGGTTGGATTGACTTGTCATGCCATGACTTTGTTTTCTCTTTGTAAATATTGGCATTCTAATAAGCGTGAAATCAAATTTCATCCAACTCACTTAATTGCAAAAGGCGCTTTTATCCTGCTTCTCTCAAGTTCATGTTCAACTGTCTGATGGCCCAATATGCTTTATGTTCCAACTCTACAAGTAAGTGACATGCCTTTCTAAAGACAAGCCAAAAAGGAGACATACCAATTGGGGTCTTGTAAGCCGTTCTGTAAGCCCAAAGTGCATCATCCAATTTAGAAGACCAATCCTTTCTCGAATCACTAACTATTTTCTCTAAAATCGATTTGAGCTCCTTATTTGATATTTCTACCTGTCCACTGGTCTAAGAATGATAAGGTGTTGAAACCTTATGTTGTATTCCATATTTCTTAAGAAGAGTGTCAAAGCTCTTATTACAAAAAGGGGTACCACCATCACTGACCAGAGCTCTAGGAACTCCGAATCTTGTGAAAATATTCTTTTTAATGAACTTAATTACCACTTGAACATCATTTGTTGGACTTGCGATGGCTTCAGCTCATTTGGACACGTAATCTACTGCCACTAAAATATATTGATTATTGAATAAACATGGAAAGGGCCCCATAAAATCAATTCCCCAAACATCAAAGAGTTCAACTTCAAGAATTGAATTAAGTGGCATGTCTTGTCTTCTTGAAATATTTCCAGTTCATTGACAATGATCACAAGACTGAACAAAAACTCTTGTATCTTTATACATTGTCAGCCAAAAGAATCCAGATTGCCAAATTTTTGCAATTGTTTTAGATGTACTGGAGTGACCACCACATTCTTTTGAATGAAAAAATTCCAAAATACTCTTAATCTCTTCTTCTATTATACATCTACGAATCATTCCATCCCCACAATACTTAAACAAGAGTGGTTCTTCCCAAATATAATTTTTGACGTCGGAAAAAAATTTCTTCCGTTGAGCATATGATAGGTCTGGTGGAAGAACATTACCTTCCAAATAATTAACTAAATCAGCATACCAAGGAATAGAATTTTGAATAGAAAAAAGTTGTTCATCAGGAAATGACTCATTGATAGGTAATGCTCCTTTATTCATTTGATTCTCTAATCTTGATAGGTGATCTGTCACTAAATTTTTAACTCTCTTTTTATCGTTTATTTCAAGATCAAATTCTTGTAGAAGCAAAATACACCTAATTAGCCTTGGTTTAACTTCCTTTTTGCTCATAAGATATTTGATTGCTGCATGGTCAGTATAAATAATAACTTTATAGCCTAAAAGGTAAGATTTGAATTTATCCAAAGTAAAAACTATAGCAAGCATATCTTTTTTTTTTGTAGCATAATGGATTTGAGTGTTGTCAAGGGTTTGACTTGCATAGTAGATGACATGATTTTCTTATCCTTTTTTTGACTCAAAATAGCCCCAACTGCATGATCACTGGCATCACACATGAGCTCAAAATGTAAAGACCAATTTGGTGGTGAGATAATAGAAAATGTTGTAAGAGCTGCCTTTAATCTATTAAAAGCAATTAAACATTCATTAGAAAAATTAAAAACAACATCCTTAATAATTCACATAATTTTGAAAAATCTTTAATAAAACGCCTGTAAAACCCTGCATGTCCTAAGAAATCTCGAACTCCCTTTACATTAGTTAGTGGTGGTAGCTTTTCAATAATTTTTATTTTAGCTCTATATACTTCAATTCCTTCCTTAGACACCTTGTGTCCGAGTATAATCCCTTCTTCCACCATAAAGTGGCATTTTTCCCAATTGAGGACAAGATTTGTATCTTCACATCTTTTAAGTACCTATTCCAAATTTTGTAAACAATTATCAAAATTGGAACCATAAAATGTAAAGTCATCCGTAAAAATTTCAATAATATTCTACAATATCAGAAAATATAGCCATCATGCATCGTTGAAAAGTACCTGGTGTATTGCATAGTCCAAATGACATTCTTCTATAAGCAAAAGTGCCATATGGACATGTGAATGTAGTCTTTTCCTTATCTTCTGGTGCTATAGAAATTTGAAAATAGCCTAAATATCCATCCAATAAACAAAAATAAGCACTGCCTGCAAGTTTTTCAAGCATTTGATCAATAAATGGTAATGGAAAATGATCCTTTCGGGTAGCTTTATGTAACCTCCTATAATCTATGTAAACATGCCATCAAGTCATCATTCTGGAAGGAATTAATTCATTATTTTCATTTGTTATGACTGTCATCCCTCCTTTTGTAGGAACTACATGTATATGACTTACCCATGAATTAGAAATAGGATAAATTATTCCTGCATCTAGTAATTTTGTCACTTCTGCTTTTACCACTTCTCTCATATTTGGATTCAATCTCCTTTGATGATCTATCACAAGTTTGGAATTTTCTTCCATTAAAATCCTATGGATGCATATTGAAGGGCTAATTCCCTTAATATCAGATATAGTCCATCCTATTGCTTTCTTATATTTTCTAATCAAGTTCAAGGTTTGACTCATCTGAATTTTTGACAAATTATTATTAATAATAATAGGCAAAGTATTATTGGGTCCAAGAAATGCATACCTGAGATGAGTGGGTAGGGGTTTCAATTCCAATCCCGGAGCTTTTTTAATAGAAGGAGGGGATAAGGCCTTACCTTTGTCAAGTGTTTCAAATTTCTGCATGTACATTCATGGAGTTGTCTCTAAAGACGAAGCATAAGTGGCTACTTCTTTATTTTCATCTTTTGGGGTTGGACTTTATACAAGACAAGTTTCTAAAGGATTCTTAATGTTTTCCTCACAAAATTGTCATACACACTCATCAATAACATTAACCAGAAAATAATCATCAAGAAATACAGGATGCCTGGCTGCTTTAATTAAATTAAACTCCACTTTTTCCTCTCCTACTTGCAAGGTGAGTTTCCCTCCACGAACATCAATCATAGCCCTAGCTGTAGCAAGAAATGGTCTTCCTAATATAAGTGGAATTTCCATATCTTCATCCATTTCTAGAATTACAAAGTCTACTGGAATATAGAGCTTATCTACTTTCACCAAGACGTCCTCCACTATTCCCACTGGATATTTTATTGAACGATCTGCCAACTGAAGGGATATACTTGTTGGTTGAAGTTGAGTGAAACTAAGTTTCCTGTAAATGAAACTAGGCATTAGACTGACACTTGCACCTAGATCACATAAAGCTTTATTAAAATCTGTTTCATCAATAGTACACGGAATAGAAAAACTCTCTAGGTCTTTTAACTTCGAAGGAAGTTTATTTTGAATAATTGCACCGCATTCTTCTATAAGTGCAATCTTTGCAATTTCTTCTAACTTCTTTTTATTAAATAGCAATTCCTTTAAGAACTTCACATATATGGGCATCTGAGCAAGCGCATCTGCAAAAGGAATATTTATGTGAAGTTGTTTAAATACTTATAAAAATTTTTCATATTTCCTATCTAATTTTTATTTCCTCAGTCTTTAAGGAAAACGGATTTGAGACTTATAAGTTTTTAGAATTTCTTTGGTGCTCCCTTCTCCTTAACTTCTTCTTATTTTTCTTTCTCCTTTACCAATTTTGGAGTTTGGGTTGATAAAGGGTCTTAAAGTTGTAAACCACTTCTTAAGGTTACAGCTTTGTAATGCTCTCTTAGATTGATTTCCGTTTGGCTAGGAAGTGCTCTTTGATTCCAATTATCGAGAGAACTTGCAATCTGACCAATTTGTGTCTCAAGATTCCTATTTTGAGTTGAGAGAAGTTCAATTTATTGCTCAAGCTTTTCATATTGCTTTTTAATTCTATCAAATCTCTTTGATATTGCTCCAATGAATTTCTCCAATGCAACTTCATATGATGGCTTTTTTGGAGGATGGAATCCTTGATTTTGATTTTTGATGTATGGTGGCTGATAAGGTGCTTTTTGATTGCTTTGGGTTCCCCATGATAGGTTGGGATAATTTCTCCATGTTTGGTTGTATGTGTTTCCTTGGAAAAAGTTGGACCTCTATTCTGGTTGCCCAAAAACTGGACTTGCTCCATAATTCTGCAGTCAGTTGTGTTATGGTTTCCTCCACATCCTTCACAAGTTAAGGATGAAGTAAGGTTGACATGCTCCAATTTCTTCACTATTGTATCTACCTTGGCTGCAAGCAAAGAAAAATTATTAATTTCATGTAAACTAACAACTTTTTTTATGAATATTATGTTCAGAAGTCCAATGGTAGTTGTTTGCTGCCATTTCTTCAATTAAATTGATTGCTTCAGAAGGAGCTTTGTTCATTATTGCACCTCCCGTTGCTGCATCTATTGTGCCCTTGATACTTGGATAAGGCCATTATAAAAAGTTTGAATCAAAAGGCATTCAGAGACTCCATGGTGAGGGCATTTTCTTTGTAAATTTTTGCCATGTTCCCAAGCTTCATATAAACTTTCACCATCTTGTTGAACAAAGCTTGTGATATCACTTCTCAATTTAGCAGTTTTCATAGGTGGGAAATATTTTTCTAGGAAAGCAGCAACTAATTAATCTCATGTAGTGAATGTAATGAGTGCTTTAGAAGTGAGCCAATCTTTTACTTGATCCCTTAAAGAAACTGGAAAAAGTCGCAAATGAATAGTATCATCAGATACACCATTAATTTTAAAAGTATCACATATTTCTAAAAAATTAGAGATGTGAGCATAAGCATCCTCATATGGAAAACCATGAAAATTGATTATTGAATCAGATTGATAAGCACTGGTTTAAGATCAAAAGTGTTGGCCTGCACTGGTGGTTTGACTATGCTAGATCTTGGCTGAGCAGATGGCATAGCATATTGCTTAAGTGTCATATTTTGTGGATCTCCCATGGTTGGTTCTTTGTCAGAAAAATCTGGAGGATTATCAATTTTATGAATTTTTGTTGCAATTTCTTTCACTTTTTGCTTCTCTTTTCTTTCCTTTTTATTCTTCCTACAAAACGGCTCAATTTCTGGATTATATGGTTCAAGCTTCGAGTTAGGATTTCTTCGCATAAAAATCAAAAATTAAGAAATTAATGAAGAAAAGTAAAAATCCAAAGCAACACTAGTTTAATATTATCAATATTAGAATTATCGCTTCTCCGATAACAGCGCCAAAAACTTATTATGAACTAAGCCTAGCTAACTGCAAGCACACAGATTGTTAACAAGTAATATAATGATAAGTAAAGTATCACTCTAACAAGGAAATTTTCTTCTAAGTACTGATCAATTAAAACTAATTATTATTTGAAGGATAAATTTTGATTTATGATTAAACAAAACAAATTACTTTGAATTAAATCTAATGATATGAAACTTAGGATTAAGTCACCTTTATCGATTTATCATGGGTTTTCTAAAGTATTGATTTAATTTAGTTTTCCTTTCATTAATGGTTAAATTCTCCTAAATTAAGCTTAAGTATTTCTCAAGTATTAGAACTAATATCAATTTGATCATTATGTCTACTCTCATGATCACAAGTAATTAAACCAATTCATTAGGTTTTATGAGAATTTTGAATCAACCTCTTAAGTATTTAACTTTATCTCTAAGTGAAAAACTTCCTTAAGATTGTTACCTCTATGGACTAATGTTATGCTTCCACTCTCGCTCCATCACACAACACCTCAATTCAATTAATTATTGGCCAAATCATTAAAGCATTAAGAGTAAAGATAATAAAATAATTTAAGGATAAACTAAATTAATTCAAATAAGCATTTATAACTCCATGATAAATTCAATGAAAGGGATCAACCTTAAAGAGGATTAGTTATTATTATTGAAATAAAAACATTGCAATTATAAAAGAAGGTAATAACAAAAATTTAAAGAACGAGAAATATCAAACTCTATTTGTTTGAAGAAGAACTTGACTTGGAACTTGAATTTCTTCTTGAACCAGAATTTCACTCACCTTCTTGAGAAAACTCTAAACTACATTTATTTCTTAAATGAATCTAATTTAATTCTTGTAAATCTTTCATATATTAAAACATTACAGGAAGTGTGTTTAAATAGAGTGTTTGGAAGCTTCATTAGTGGGGAAGAACTGAAAAAAGTTAGGCCACATCTTGTTTGGTTCACCACTTTCCAAATTTTCTGCTCAATGTCATAAATTTCGGCCCCACGGTCATGGCTTTTGAGTATCATGGTCGTGGCCTGAGTTGGATTGGATGGTTTGAACACTTTACAGCTGAAAATGATCTGCAAGGTAGGCCACGGTAGTAGCTTTTCAATGCCATGGTCGTGGTATATGAGTGGAGGCTGCCAACTTTGAATTTTCTTCTTTTTCTTGGCTCGGGCAGTAGAGAAATCAATTTCACGATCGTGGCCTTTCAATGACACGGTAGTGGCATTCATTTGGCTTCTGAAATTTTGTCTTTTTATTGTGGCAGACTTGATTTAAATCCTAGGGTCGTGGCCTTGAAGGGCCATGGGCGTGACATTTGCATTTTCTTCATTTTTGCTTGCCTTTCTTCAATTTTGCACATCTAATCATTAGAAACTTTGAATCTTGTCTTTCCAAGCATGATTATTATAATTCTAACTCAAATACACAAAATCCATCAAATTCAATTGCAAAACGATTAAAATTATAGTTAGAATTATAAAAAAAATGTTGATCATAATTTCAATATATCAACAATCAACTATATCACTTTCACGTCTAATGATTTTGGTTTGAATTGGATGAATTAATCAGTTTTGTCATTTTTTTAGCTTTATATTAAAATTATGATTTAATATTTTTTTTATGAATTTTAAGAAAAAAGAAGAAACTTTTTAATTGGAAAAAAAGGACTAACAACAAATACACTTTTTCACATTAAAAACTCTATTTTTTTTAGCACGAGTAAATATTTGACTATTAAATTGTGTTCTCATTATATTGTCCTTGAGAAAGCTAATTTCTTAGGAGATATTTTTATGAGTTTAGTAAGAAAACATATTCCTGACTTTGACAATGCGCATTCCAACTTAAGAAAAACTTTAAGATAATTTTTATGGGTTTACAGGTTGAAACTTCCTTAATTTTTTTTATCATGAACTTCCTTAACTAAGAATATGGTGTCCCATGAAATTTTTCTACTTTTGCTCGTCTGAAATCATCAAAAGTAATTTTACTTTTCACATGGAGATAATAACAATGAAATTTGACCACTATTTTTATACTCATTTCCAGTGATGATACTAAAATTTAGATGAAAGAGGGATACAATTTTAAATAAAAAATTACAGATAAAATACTACTTTGATAAATTATTCAATATATATTATTTTTAAATAATTTTATATATTTTTAAAATTTTTTTAAAAAAGTGTTTAAATTAATTATTTTGTACAAATTTATATGATAAAATATATAAAATATTTTGGTTTTTAGGCATAATATGAGTTTATAGTGTAGCAACTTAGTTTTTATGAAGAAATTTAATTATAAATTTCAGTATATTACATATTAGATCAATATAAACAAAAGAACAAACAATGTTCTAGGTATGTTATATATATATATATATATATTGATTATTATTAATTTATTATGTAATTTTTTTATTTATTTTAAAAATAATCTAAGTATTTTTTGAATATATTTTATAAAATTAATGAGATCTACATATATATATATATATATACATATAAGCACATTACATATACATACACACATGTGTGTGTGAACCAAGGGGGTCCATTGCCTCCCCAGAATCCTCCTTGGTTCCACCAATGTTTGTCCGTGTCAAACTATTAGTGCTCATAACACTTGTTATGGTTAGAAAGACTAATTTTTGGAAGATATATTATAGAAATTTTACAAAACTACACTTGAAGAAAAAAAAGAGTTTTCAAAAATACAATGCTTTAAAAAAATTACAAAATACTGAAAATGTTTTTTAAATTATAAAATTATTGTACGACATTCATTTTCATATAACTTTCGTTATTTTGTAGACTTTTTAAAAATTGTATATGCTAAATATGTTGTGCATATATTGCGAATACATTAAGTTCTAGCTAAAAATAAATATATTGCTTTTATATCTTATTTAAATATGATATATATATAGTTTAAATATATTTCATATGTTGAATACCAAGTAAAAATATATATATACTATAATTAACATTAACTTAGTATAATGTATACGTTGTGAATATATTGTGAATCTATTAACTTCTAGCTAAAAATATATGTAATGTTTTTATATCTTATTTAAATATGAAGTATATGTAGCTTAAATATAATTCATAGGTTAAATTCCAAGTGAGAATATATATACATTACCATTATTATTAACATAATATAATGTATATATTATAAATATATTTTACTTATGTTATGAATATATTTTGCGTATATTTTATATATGTTGTGGATATTATATATATATTATTTTCATATCATCTTTAATTGTAGTGTATATTGTTTAAATATTATTCGTATATTAAATTTCAAATGAGAATATATATACTACTATTAAAAATAACATAAATATATTATCTATGCTATGTATATATTGTGAATATATAAATTTTTTCAGTTAATTTCAACACAATTTAAAACACTAGTAAATTGCAAAATGGCCATACAACAATAAAAACCATAACAATAATAAAAAAAATAATAGTTTAATAATGTAATAACCTAAAATAAATAAAAATTTATATATAATAATAATAACAATAAAATTTAAGTAAAAAAAGAAAAGAAATAAAAGAAAAAGAAAGAAAAAGAGAAAGAGAAGGGGGAGAAGATAGAGTGAGTAGTAGAGAAAAAGAAGGGAGAGAGGAGAGAGAGTGGGTCGAACTAGTTTTTAGCCGATTTACCGTCTTTCGACCACCTTTAAGCAACACGCATCAACCTGTCATCTTTGTCCACGTGATGACGAGTCTGAGGAGAGGTAACTCACCGATAGAGGCTGCTAGACGACAATGCATGCGTTGTCCGATCAACACACCACCTAAAGGTTTTTGATCAATTTTCGGTCATTTTCCGACCTTCTTTTTCGGCAATTTTAAAATGATTTAGACTCTCTCGTTATAAGCTAAATTTAATATATCATTTGTAATTTTTCGTTAAGTTTTAGAAAATACACAAATATATATTTAAAATAATAATAATTAATAATTTATTTAAAAATAATTGTTAATTAGAAATTAATATAAAAGAGATTTGTGAAATTTAATAAGTTAAGTAGATTTAGAATATATAATTTATGTTGATGAATAAATTATATTGAGGAGAAAATAATAAAAATAAATAAATGTAATAATATTAATTAGTTTAAAAAGTAATTTGTTTTATAATGTTCATGAGTTAATGGAATTTAAAATTAGTGATTTTAATTAATTAATTATTTACAATTAAGGGAAAATTTAGAATTAGTAAAATAAAATAAAATAAAAATACATAAATAATGGAAATAAATATATAGTAAGTATATATCAAAATTAAAATAAAAAATATTAGTATAATAAATGAGTAAAACTAGCTGAATATTTAAATTATAATTTTTATTAGAAATTAATGAAGTTAATTAATTAAGTTTAAAAATATATAAATATGTGTATGGAATTATTTAATTAATTGGAAAAAAAAATAAATTAATAGTTGATTGATTGAGTTATAATTGTTGTTTGTCAAATAATTCAATGGTAATTATTTTTTTCAAATTAATAAAATATAGAATTGTGAATTTTTATTATTAAATAAGATTATAATTAGTAATTATAAAATATGGATATATTATTATTGTTAACATTACTTAATTTAAACTTAGTATAAATTAATATTATTAATATAGTGATTATAATTATTATAAATGATTATTTGAAATTAAGATAAAGTATTATTAAAGTTAAAGTAAATGATTTATATAGTATTCAATTTTAATTATAAGTATTTAAAAATGTTTCTTTTTAAAAGATTATGTATATTAAGTTATAATTTATTTAAAATATAAAGTAATTATTTAGAAATTAAATAAATAATAGTAATGTTATTTTAATAAATTTATTTTTATTAATGTGATTAATATTATTCATTAATATTTATGAAAATAAAGTAAATGATAAATATACATATATTAACTAGTTTTCATTTGAAGATATTTACCAAAGGTATCTTCTTAAAATTACTCAAAATTAATTTAAGATATATTCTAAAAATTTAAATAATTATTTAACAATAATATTAAAGTATTAAAATAAGGTATAAGTGCCTTATGAATAACTAAAGCAAGAATGATAACAATAAGTAAAAATATATATATAATAGTACAACACCTGTGTAAATATGAATGTAGATTAAGAATTGCCACAGAACTGATTTGATATTATCAGTGGCTGAAAGAAATCAAATGTTCAAGTTTAAGGTAAGTTATAATATCCATCCATTCCTTTATTACTATGAAATTCATGACCAAATGTGAACCAATTGATAATTCTATTGTTTGTGTTCTTATATTTGATTATTGTGAAATATGATGTAATCTTTAGGCCTATGTGATCCTACCAAGTCAATTATTTAGCCAATATGAAAGAATCTCAACTTGATGGAGGCTATACTATTAGGTTATGTACACATAGAGGTTGGTGATTAGAAATAGTAAAAGCTAATACTCTTATATGTGTATGATGTGTGATAGCATTGGAATATATATAGTGATGTGTTTTCTTCAATGCTATTACTATATATTTATCTGTCATATTATTTGATTTATTTTTGTGATATTAGTCCAATTATTATAAGCCCTTCTTGTGGGTAGAATTTTATTAATATTCTTTTCTTGTACAACCTCCTTGTGTTATTATTACTATTTTTAAACCTTGTGATATTCTAATTATGTATCCTACTCTTATGACATTATAATTTCACTGAGTTGATGACTCATCTAATCATCTATTGTGGTTTCAGGTAGAAGTTATCTAGATCTATTAGCTTTTTAATTTCTTCTTTCCACTAAGAAATTTGAGATTAATTTATATCCATCGTCCCTGAAGAATACACTTACTCACTTTATCATCTATGAAGTTCAATTTTTGCACCAATCGTCCCTCAAATTAAGTGTTTTGTAATAAACTTATCCTGATCTAAACATCCGTCATGAAAGTTAATGGTAGTTCTATATGGTGCCACATAGATTGCCATTGCCATCGTACCTTTTTAAAAGGAAATTTTTTTATTCATTGTTCATCTTCCTCTTTCTCTTTTTCTCTCTCTTATTGCATCTCTGATTTATTTAATTAGTTAATTAATAATTAATAATTATTTGATATTTTCTATCTTCCACCCAAATTTAATTTTAATTTTGAATTATTTTTTAGTTTTTTGAATTTTTACCTTTTTACTTTGACTTTGACTTTTTGTTTTCTAGTGACATTTATATTTTATTTATATTTCATATATATCCTATATATACATTAGTTATTTTCTTCTTTCAACACCTCACTTAACTTCTCCAAATTATTTATTTAATTATATTTGATAAAACTACAGGCATTACACTACTGGTAGTACATCCTTAGATTATCTGCATTCCATATTTCTAGATCTCTCGCCCATCTATCGTTTGGAGTTTGTATGTGCCTGCTATGCACACCTCAGCTATCCAATAGTTCATACCAAGTTTTTCATAGCCAGCAAATCCATGTTTAACTCTTCTTATTACCAACTAACCCTTTTTGAACTACTTATGGTGCACTCTTTTATTGTGGAAAGATGTGACTTAAGCTTTGTAAGCTTCTACTTTTATCCTTATTTGCTCTTTTTTGAACTCAAGCATGTCAAGGTTGTATCTGGTGGTGAGCTTCTGGGCATCCTAGTGGTCATTGATAGTTCTGCCAGACCGCCTTTGTGCCATAAGTTAGGGAGAAAGATGTTTCTCCTATGGCAATCCTTGGTGAATTTTTCATGCCCAAAGCACATTATATAGCTCATCTAGCCATAGGCCTTTTGATTCATCAAGCCTCTACTTTAGCCCATTGAATATAGTTTGGTTGATGACCTCCAACTGGCCATTTGACTAAGATGGTAAATGAGGGTGAATCGAAGCTCTATCTTAAGCTTGCCACAATATTCTTTGAAGGATTTGCAATCAAACTGCTTACCATTGTCTATAATCAAGGTGTTGGGGATGTCGAACCTGATTATGATGGACTTTTGGTAGAATTTAATAATAGATTCGGTGTGCTAGAGGCTACAGGCTCAGCCTCGGCCCACTAGGTAAAGTAGTCAACAGCTACCATTAAGAACTTCCTTTAAGTTGTGCCCTATACAAAAGGTCCTAAAATATCAATCCCTCATTGAGAGTAAGGTCATGGGCTTATAATAAGTCTCTATTCGATTGCATGCTAATGTTGTAAGTTGGTATACTTTTGGCATTTGTCACATTTTTGGATCAAGGCTTTTGCGTCCTTGTCTATGGATGGCTAGTAGCAGCCTTGTAGCGACGCCTTATGAGCTATGGCATGTGGCCCCTTATGGGCCCTATAGGTGCCTTCATGAATTTCTATATGCATATAGTCTTTTTTCTTCCTTAGATGCACATCGGCTCTAGGGGTAAGAGAAAGATCACCTATATAGGAAGCAATCAAGAATGGCATACATGTTGGCTTTGTTTACCACCTTCTTTGCTATTACTAGATCATCTAGAAGCTTTTTAGTATTTTACAAGTTGAATATAGGTAATCTCTATCCATCTATGGGCTCTACCATAAAAACTATCAGGCTCTCATGACTTGGCCTCTCTATTGTTTCTATGAAGGTTCCCTACCCAATGTAACATCCTTATATACTATATATGTATAATATACATGCCCAGTATATGTAAAATATGTGTATACGGTATAAAAATATCACGATCCGGTAAAAATAAAAATTTTCACATTTCAAATTTAAACCCCAAAATATTTTTAAATATATAATTAAATAATAAATAAATATTATTTATAAATTATAGGTTCCAAAATAGAGTTTTATGTGAAAATCTCTGAAAAAATTTACTAGAATTTATCTGTAATTTGGACATTCCCAAATTATCAACAAAATACAACCTCCAAAGGAAGGACACTCCCAATAATATCAATCACACATTTCATCCATACTCCTTAATTTCTCCAAGTTTCTCAAAGTATTTATACATATACATATATATTTATCAAAAACACATATAACACCCACATTACAAAATTTATCCAAAACATTCTTTTTAATTTACAATAAATACACCAAAACATAATATAATATATATAATAACAAAATGTACGATAATATAAAATATATACATGCTGGCAGTGTCTCTGATCTTGATACTCAAAATCAACTGAAATCTAGACCCAGCTCTGTCTAGAAGAACTCTCCGGCTCTACCGGATCGCCCCTGTCACCTACGCGAATTATAATCGTGCTAAGCCAAAAGCCTAGCGGTACAAACTTTGATAACAATAAAACTTATATGCAATGCCAATGCATAATGCTTATGTGTATCATGTCACCATATGACATACCATTTCATTTTAAACATATTTTTTAATCATTTTACAATTCACATCAAAAAAACACAAGCATGGGCACAAAGGATCTAATATGCTATTCAAATTCTAGAGTTACTGTTTTGGTCCAAATTGACACCATGTGTCTAGCCCCGAAGGCAAATCATATCACAGTGACGCCAAGCATCTAGCCCCGAAGGCAAATAAAATGGTTGCTCAAAAGCTAGCCCCGAAGGCAAATAATGAGGATAATCTCATAGGCATGCAACCAAACGCAGAACTCTAAAAATTGAATAATATACTAGGCACACAATTATTTCATATTTCCATCATCAATTTCTTTCTCATTTTTCCATAATCAATTAGGCACTCTTTTCTCATTATCAATTAGGCACAATGTCTTATTTTCTCATTTTTCTCATTTTATCAATGTCAATTCATTTCATTTTATCATATCTCAACATATCATCACAATGTATCACATTTTACATTAAAACATATTACCTAAATATTTTGGATAATTTCTCATAATTCACATATAAATCACATTTTATGCGCTTTAGCCATTAACAATGGGTTTTCACAATACCTTTAATGCAAACATAATAAATCCTATTACCCAAACATTTTGGTTAATTTTCACATAACTCGCATATTTCATATTTTACTCAATTTAGTCATTATCAATGGCTTTTCATATTTTACTCAATTTAGCCATTATCAATGGCTTTTCATAATGCATATAATGCATTCTCAACAAATCACATAACATATCACAATGTTCATGCATATTCAATACATCAGGTAACTTAACACATTTTCTAACCAAAATGTGTTAAGCCCAAATGTAATGCAAACATAATTTATTTATCCAAAGTTTGTACTTACCTTTAAAAGCTCTAAAATACAAGCCACAAATTAAACTCCAACCTCCTCTTTCAAGTTACCCTTTAACACTTGGGTTGGCCAAACTACTTCCTCTCAATGCTAATTCAAGTAAAAATCACCAAATCTTTTCTTGAAACCTTAAAAATCATTCAAATCATGGAGCTAAGAAGAAGAAAAATCCTTGGCTTTGGACAACCATGGTGGTTGGCCTTCAAGGGAAGAAGAAGAAGATGAAAATTGATTTTAATTTCTCTTTCCTTCCTCTCACATTTTAACCATATATATATATTATTATATTATATTTTTAATTAATTATTTAATTATTTATTTAATTAATAAAAACACTAATTTTCCTCTTCCATATAAAAATAAAATATTTTTGAATTATTTTTATAAATTTTAATTTCCAAAATTTAATTATAAAAATGCCATTGGACTTTGACTTTTCTTTTGAAAGAGTTGACTTTTTTGTTGACTTATATATATTATGTGTATTTTATGTATATTTCACATATACATTCCACTTTTTCATTTAAAATCCTTCCATTTTTCATTTAAAATTATTTATTTAATTTATCCAATTTAATTTTAATTTATTTAATTTAATTTCTAAAAATTTCATATGTTGCACCCGAGGCCTTCCTCCTTTGTAGCAATGGTTGTGTTTTTTAAGCCTATCAGTTTGACCTATCTACTCTTAAAGCAATTTATTCAGCAATCTTTGGTATGTGGCTCTTATATTTTTTAGGCTGAATAGCATTACCTTGTAGCAATAAGTGCCTTCGTCAGTAATGAAGGAGGTCTTCTCCTGATCCTTGAGTTTTAAAGGGATCTGGTGGTACCCAGAGGACACATCAATAAAATTATACTCTTCATACCCTGCTATGGAGTCTACTAGTGGTCAATGTTAGGAAGTGGATAGGAGTCTTTAGGGCATGCCTTATTAAGGTTGATTACGTCCATACACATCCTCCACTTCCCATTTCGCTTCTCAACCAAAACCACGTTAGAGAGCCATTTTGGGAATAGAACTTCCCTTATAAAGCCTGCCTGCAGGAGCTTCTCAACCTAGACCAGAAGCACTTGTTGTTCAAGTCTATAATTTCTTTTCTTCTACCTAACTAGGGGTGATTTTGGATCCACATGGAACTCATATGTCATAAGCTAGAGTGGAATCCCCTTCACAATTACTGGGGTACGAGTGAAGATGTATTGATATTGCTGAAGGACCTTAGCAAGGCCATGCTCCTATTTTGGGCTGCTTGAGTTTGTGATCTTTAACTTCTTTCCTTCCCCTAGTTATATATCTCTGAGCACATGCACTGGCTCAGCTCAGGATTCTGGGTGGTTGTGTAATATCCCAAAGTATGCCCTAGAAGTTTTGATATTACTGTCATATTTGGATTAAATGTATATGTTTAATTGGAAAGAGAAGAGGTTTTGAGTAGAGTGTATATGTTGTATATATTGGGATATATACAACATATACAAGTCAAATAAATGAAAGTCAAAAGAAGTGAAAAGTCAAAGAAAGAACTAATTGTCATTAATTAATTATAAGGAAATTAATTAATTGGAAATTGAGTTAGTGGTATGAGTGGAAGAAGATATTTTGAATATTTTATTGTTTAATGCTTGGAGGAGAGGGTTTTGAGGAAGTGAGTGGTTGAAGGTTGACTTGGTTTTCTTCTTTCTTTCTTTCTTTTCGTGGTTTATCTTCATCTTCTTCTCCTTTTCTTTTCTTTGGCTGACACTCCATAGCAAGAGAACAAGAGAGAGATTTGATCTTCCATACTCAAGATTGAAGGAAGTTTTCTAGTGATCAAGTTGGAAATTTAAGAGTTTCTTCATCTTTGGTAAGTTTTCCATTTGATTCTTTGATTTTATTTGAGGTTATGATTGATATGTGTTTGTTTGATTGTGGTGTATTTAAGAATGTTTGGTTCAATTGATTTTGGATTTTGGGGTTGGATTGAAGGAAGAGTACGTTTGTTGGAAGAGAAAGTGTTGTGGTTGTGTTTTGGGTTTGTGGTGATGATTATGATTTGTGTTTGATGTATGTTTTGAGTTGTTTTGGTATTTTTACAAGTTTGTTATGGTTTTGGGTGTGTTTAGTTAAGTTGGTTTGGAGTGGATAATGGTGGAAGTAAGAGATTTGTTGGATGTGAGGTTGTTGCTGCCGGAATCTGGATTTTTGGCCTGACACGCCCATGAGCACGTCCAGGTTGTTAGGCGTGTCAATGGTTCTGTGTGGCAGTAGAATTGACACGGCCGGTAACACGCCCGTGTTATTGAACGTGTCATAGCTATTGTGATGTTGGACAATTGACACGGCCATGAGCACGCTCTTGTGGTTGGACGTGTCAATGTTTCTGTGAGACAGAATGTATTACACGTTCAGTGACACGACCGTGGTTCTGAGCGTGTCAAAACTTCTGTGTTGTCAGTTTAGGGCACGGTTAGGGACACGCCCGTGTTGTTGAGCGTGTCATGGTTAGAGTTTGCCCTAGTTGGTCCTTAGTCTTATTGTCTTATGTGTATCTCTAAGTAAGTGTGTGTTACTCTTTTTGGATTAGGTTGTGAAGAAGGTTAAATTGACCTAATTCAAGTGGTGGAGAATTCTTGGAAAAAGGGAAGTGTATAGATTTGTGTGAGTGGTACTTAAGGTAAGTACAAACTACATGGTTGCATATATTTACATGATTTGATACTTAATATATTTGATGGTAGATATGTTAAGTAATTGATTACCTTATGAATAATTGATTATATTGTTAATACATTGGATGAATGTTATGATTTGTAAATGTGAATGATTGATGAGCATTTAAAATGTATGTTAAGGAAATTGGTTGTGTACACTTGAATAACGAATTGAGATATAAATGAGATGGTTGAAGCATGTTTGCTTATATAAGATATGAGGCCATGGTTGTTGGCTATGATAATGCAAGTGAAATATAATTGGGGCATGGTTTCCTATCCAATTATGAGAATAGAAATGAAAAGAGATTTATAAAGAGATAAATGAAATGATTGTGTGCCTAATATGTTAATTCAATTTTCAGAGTTCTAGGTTTGGCAGCATGCCTATGAATCACTGGATAGGTGAAAAGACCGGGTCATAAGCTGATTCCAGTTGAGAAATGCGAAATATGTGAAATATGATGTTTTTGGGGTGAAAAGACTGGGTCGTAAGCCTCAAAAATAGTAACAGTCTAGCCGGGTTGAGAATTTCCTCGGTTTTAACCGGGTTGAGATCCAAGAGACTGGGTCTGTTACACTATCCATGGATAGATATATATATCGCCTACGGGCTTGATGATTGTGATTATGGACCAAAACAGTAACTCTGAACTTTGAATAATATATTAGATTCTTTTTGGGCCCATGCTTGTGTTTGTTTAAATGTGATTCTTGAATGGTGAAACAAATGAATAATGAGATACATGTTTGTCTTTGCTTGAATATGAAACTATGAAAATATAACATGATGTGGAATTGTGAATATTACTTCATGAATGTTTTGATAAGTCATTGAGTAATGTAAGACTTTGAAATGTAATATTCTTTGAATTGTTCATGAAACTTGATTGTGTGATATTGACATTGCATTGAAGCATAATATTATTATAGTTTGTACCACTAAGCCATTGGCTTAGCGCGATTGTGGTTCATCGCGCAGGTGACAGGGAAGAACCGGAGAGTTCCTCTAGGCCGAGTAGAGTCTAGATCTTGAGGTGTTGATAGTGGAGCCTAAAGATCAAAGACATATTGCCAAACATGTATATATTTTATGTTTTGTAAAACTTGAGTTTTGATGTATATGTATTTGAAAATTTTTGTTATATTTTCCACTGCATTTTTAATAAACATTTTTATCTATTGTGTTTTATAAATTCCTTTAAATGTTTTTGTTGCGCTCGAATTAACTCTACCACAAAGCGTCACTCGCAAGCATATGAGGTAGTTGTAGCAAAGGTGATCGCCCCAAGGTCGTCTCACAAGGAAGCTAAAGTGGCTAATTGATTATCAAATTAAAAAGTAACAAGTAATGAATAAACTTAAATTGCTAACTAATGAAAATGTTTAATTGAAGTTTAAAACAATAAAAGTAAACAAGAGCTGATGTTTTGATTCACTTGATAGAAAGGTCTAGGGTTTGCACTTCTCAACTACTGATATGTATGAACGGTTATTCCACTTAACTAATTTAATTTCAAAGATTAAATCTCAAACAACTTAATTAATTGAGTCAAGGAAATAAGCTCTCGCATTCAAACCTCTTACAACTAATCTTGTTATAATTGAAACAATCTTTTTAATAGGTTATATCCCTAATTCACCTAAGTCCTTAATTGAATTGTTCCAGCATTAGACTTCATCTCTCGATCCATCATCTAATACCTAAAACACACAATTGGTGGCCAATCAATTATATGTTAACAATATTTCATTCAATAAAGGCTAAAGAAATTATTAGCTAAGAGAATAACCAATTCATACAATCATAGCATATCCATACAAACCCTAGACTAGATCAAATTAGTTCATAATGCAATCAAACATATTCATCTCATTAATGTTCAAATAAATCAAAATAGACATGATAATATCCATTAATACAATTTCAATGTAAATAAAGAGAATAAGTTCAAGAACAAAACCAAGTTACAAACTCCTTGAAGTTTCTGAAGAATCTCTTGTTCAATCTTGCAAGAAGGATGTCTCGTTGGCTAGAAAAAATCTAATCTAAGCTAGATTAACCAAAGTGAAATCAAAATCAAAGAAAACAAATGTTAAAACCCTAACTTTGCTCTCTGACGGCTCAAACAACTCTCCAATTCGTCAACAGTTTTCAACCCTAGCTTCACTCTTTCCTTTTATACGAAACGGCCGCTTTAAAAATCCGCTACGGGCTTGGTTCATGTGATTCACGGCCAAGTTAGATGTGACTTGGCCGTGTGAGTGGTTTTTGGAGGGACACGGCCAGTGACTTGGCCGTGTCCCTTGCCTGTGTCCGCTTCTGGCTCAGAATTCCTTCTTTTCTTCTTTGGTTGAGTGGCACGGCCAGATGAAGCTTGACTTGGCCATGTTGGGCTACTTTGGAGGGACACGGCCACTGACTTGGCCGTGTCCCTTGCCTGTGTTTGCTTCTGTGAAAATTAAGTCCTCTTTTGCCTTTGGAACCAAGTGAGACACCGTGTTGATCTTCTTTGGAGGGACACGGCCACAAGACTTGGCCGTGTCCCTTGCTTGTGTCTGCTACTGGGACTTGCTCTTCTTTTTAGCTTGGTATGGGACACGGCCAGTGTCTTGGCCGTGTCCTCTGCCTGTATCAGCCACTGCCCCTTTCTCCTTCAATTTGTTTCCTTGCCTGTTTTAACCTAACACAAAACTCAAAACAAACTTTAAACAAGAAGTAAATAGACAATAACCAACAAAACATAAACACAATACTAAAAACTAAATCAAAAACGAAATAAACACTGAAAGAACTAAAACTACCAAAATTAATGAAAACACTAAACAAACCAATTAAAACTAACAAAATACCTAAAGAAAACAATAATTATCATACTAAACAAGACACAAATCTATAACAAAAACTAATAAAACAACTACCCCACACTTAAAACTTTGCTTGTCCTCAAGCAAATCCACATGGCATAAATTAAAAACTCAAACAACCTTAACTATAATTTCAGCATATAGATGAAATACTTTAAGAGTCAGACATCAATAATTGCAATTTCCTTCAATCAAAGATTTTCTTAACTCATTCATTAATCCAAACATACAAATCTTATCTCTCATCTAAGTGTTTCACTCGATTTCAAAGGTTAATCACTCAAACCACTCATGAGTGCATACTGCCATAAACTTGCTTAATTATCCAATCTCCCTCACTGATTTTCTCAAGAAATAATCCGAAGGTCTTTTATTTGGATGTAATGGGGCTAAGGTGCAGGTGTGAGAAAAGGCATTTAAGCTGGAGCATCAAGAAATAGAGTATCTAAATTAGACAATACTATTGCTAAGAAACTCACAACTCCCTCAAATGGCATACTCACCAATCCTTAATAATCTTACATACTTGCACACTCAAAGAAAAGTACATGAGTCAACATTCCTCTAATGCTAGAAAATATATGAATTTTGTATATATATATCTCTTTTTTTTATTATTATTTTATCATCATTTTTTTATTATATATATATATACAAAATATAAACTTGCATAGAACATTTAGCTCAAACTGTAGAGGAAAGGAATAATCAACTCTTAATCCAACACAATGTGCAAAGTATGCATTTCCAACCCCAAATAACAATACCAAATTTTTTTTTTTTACTTACCCCACACTTTGAAATAAACTACCCTATTGTCAAATCATAAGAACTCCATTCCTTAATGCATAGGTATGATGATAATAAGAACATGTTAAGTTGAGAATTGTGTTGATCAAACAAGAAACGGTCAATGGCTCAACTTGGCTCACTAAGGAAATCAATATTAAGGGAAATCTTTTTAAGCTAAAGGGGCTAACCTAATTTGCCTTCATCATTTTAAAACTTGAGATTAAATCATAATGTGAGTTCAATTAGTATGCAAAAGCAAACTCTAGAGATGCAACATCATGAAGGTGACACTTAAGAAAAGAAAATCAACTGATAATAATGTCAAATTATGAGGCTCAAAACTCACACAGGTGGGTTTACAAAGATTTATATGTCATAAATTGCAGAATGTGAAAATTGATCCTGAATGGATTCAAAAGCTCATTTCTATGCCGAAACTAAAGCCTCAACTATAATGCTAGAATCAAAGAAAAGATCAATAAGATTTCAACAATTATGCCATGCACAACAGACACAATAAGCAAAACAAAACAAAAATTAAAGGAAAGCTTAAAGAGTACCCCACACTTAAAATTTACATTGTCCTCAATGTGAAACAAGAATAATAAATAAAAAGAGTTAAAGGACAACCTGTCTTCCATCGTACCTGGTGAGGCAAAACCCTAGCTTTCCATCACAAACACAAAAGTTCAAAAACAAAAGTACAATATATAAAAATAAAATATCCAAATATAAAAACGTTAACATGAAACAAAAGCAAAAAATAAAAACAAAAATACACTAAACAAAATAAAACAAGGAACTCAAAATCTATGGAAAAGGCTAGTGTGAAGATGATGCAGCTGAGGGATGGAGACTCAAGATCTTCGCAAGGTTGCTATTAATCTGTTCCAACTGCTGCAAAACCTCAGCATGGTTATGGTCCACCTTGCCATCCAGTCGATCCACTTTGCCCTCCAGGGTCTCAATCCTCAGAAGTACCTCTTGATGTTTCGAGACCGGAGCATCCTCATCTAGATCAAGAGAATCCGAGTCAGACTCCTTTTGGACCGTGTTCTCTTCTGCCTGTCCCCCGGTGCTGCAGGCTCATCTGAAGGCATCACATAAGTCCCTCTCCTACGCACCACCATGTGCATCTTCTCAAGTGTAGCTAAATCCAAAGAGTCATTACCCAAAATTCTAGTCATGCGACTGGTACTCGGGTCAAAATCCTCAACAAGGGCTACTGCTAATGTGGTAACCAACCCTCCAACACAAATTGCCCCCTT
This sequence comes from Garcia nutans, assembly GCA_947685225.1. Classification (NCBI taxonomy): domain Eukaryota; kingdom Viridiplantae; phylum Streptophyta; class Magnoliopsida; order Malpighiales; family Euphorbiaceae; genus Garcia; species Garcia nutans. The sequence goes on from CANTUV010000003.1 coordinate 40,767,364, forward strand.
TCTTTTGTTAGCCACAGTATCAAAAATATCGGCTAACCAATAGCCGGCACTAACATGCATTGAATTCAAAGCACAATCCAGGAAAAATAGTTCACTCAATTCAACCACACCCGGGCTCTCCTTCCGAGCAAAGAATCCGTAAGACATAAACCTATGCAAATATCTCAAAGTGGAATTTCTTAACTTAGATGCCTTGGCCGATTTGGCCACATAAGTACCCGAGCCTAAAGCTCCCCAAGCAAATTGTTGATTAAATTCTTTGGGTACCGACCTTTCCCCGTGCTGATGAAAACCATATATATCATTTAACTGGTCAATATTGAGCACATAAGATTTACCCAGCAATTTAAACATCAATCTAGTACAGATTTTCTTATCATTCCTTTCAACCTTGAGAGATGTAAAAAATTCTAAAGTAAGTTCCTCAAACTGTAAAGGTCTCAAGGTGACTAGAGTTTCCCATCCAAGAACTTGCACATATCGATCTAAATTTGTCCTAATTTGCAAGGCATCAAGAGATTCATTGTTAACATACCTTGTCGGGAAAAAACCCCGAGCCAAAAGACTTGCTCTCTTCGAAGATAAAGTTGATGAAGAGGAAGAAGCTCCTTCAGTTGTAGGCCTCTTCGTCTTGCGGTGTGAAATAGTCTTAGTTCTCGGCATCCTTAGAAATCTAAAAATTCAAACCAAAACTTGATCAAATCAAAATTATATGAGCAAAGAAGAAGTTTTCAGTGATTATCTCTAGTTTTGGTGAAGAAATTGGATGTTTAAAGGAATATTTGGAGTTTTGAAATAAAAAAAAAACTATGGTTTTGGCGATACAGAGAGCGAGAGAGTGAGAAAGACGAAGAACAGGAGATTAGGGATTTAATGGAAAGAAACTGGGCCAAAATCGGGTTTTTAAAAGTCTAAAATTGAGGGACACGGCCGTGTTGGTGTGGACTTGGCCGTGTCCGTGTGTGAAATTGGAGAGACATGGCCAAGTCTATGTGACACGACCGTGTCTAATGCAATTGGAGGGACACGGCCACTGACTTGGCCATGTCCCTTGCCTGTGTTCGTCTCTGTGAAGAAAAGGTGCAAAATAAAAATCAAGAACAATTTTGGTAAAGTCTTGGCCGTGTGTGACACGGCCAAGGGACACGGCCAAGTCCTTTGGCCGTGTCACTCACTGTGACAACAATCAAAAATAACAAATCGGTGAAGTCTTGGCCGTGTGTGACATGGCCAAGTCCTTTGGCCGTGTCTCCTTCTGCCACTTTTTAACTTTTTTTTATTTTTTTTATTTATTTTTTATTTTTTATTTTATATCACCAAATATTAAAGATTTTGCAAACCTTCTTCTTCAAACACCCTGAAACACAAAATAAAGAAAAACCGATCAAAGCACTAATTCCATTTATTTAGACTAAACATAAAATCAAAACTTGCTAAAATTAAAATTGCAACTATCAAAAATAAATGCAAACCGATGGGTTGCCTCCCATTAAGCGCTTCTTTAATGTCATATAGCTAGACATCATGCAAGGCCTAGGGATCATGAATCAAAGTGTTGTCAATGACCCTCACTTCCTGAAATCCTTAATTGTATGGCTTAACTCTCTGTCCATTCACTTAAAACGTCTCACTTGTTCGAGAGTTAAGTAATTCAATGGCACCAGAAGGATACACATGAGTTATCTCGAAAGGACCACTCCATCGAGACTTGAGTTTACTTGGAAAAAGACGGAGTCGTGAGTTAAAAAGTAAAACCTTCATACCTGGACTCAATGTCTTTCGCACTATAATTCTGTCATGAAGTGCTTTAGTGCGATCCTTGTCAATTCTCGAGCTCTCATACGCCTCATTTCTCAGCTCATCTAACTCTGAAATTTGCAGAAATCGTTCTCTCTTCGCTTTGTCCAAGTCCAAATTCAGAGTCTTGATTGCCCAATATGCTCTGTGCTCTAACTCCACTGGTAAGTGACAAGCTTTTCCAAAAACCAATCGGTATTGACTCATACTAATAGGAGTTTTGAAAGCAGTCCGATATGCCCATAGTGCATCATGCAATCTATTTGCCCAATCCTTCCTTGATGTGTTGACTGTTTTCTCCAGAATTCCCTTAATCTGCTTGTTGGATGTTTCCACTTGTCCAGAAGTCTGTGGATGATATGGGGTTGCCACTTTGTGCTTAACACCAGATTTGTGCATTAACTTCTCAAAAAGGCTGTTGCAAAAATGGCTCCCCCCATCACTGACTATCACCCTTGGCGTACCAAATCTGCTAAGAATATTTTCCTTCACAAATTTAACAACTACATTAGCATCATTAGTACGGGTGGGGATTGCCTCCACCCATTTGGAAACATAATCAACAGCAACTAAAATATACTCATATCCAAAAGACTTGGGGAAAGGACCCATGAAGTCTATTCCCCACACATCAAACAGTTCAACAACAATATATGATTGAAGGGGCATTTCATCCCTCCTCCCAATGTTACCTACTCTTTGGCAATGATCACAGTGCTTACAATACTCTTGAGCATCTTTAAATAAAGTAGGCCAGTAAAAACAACTTTGTAGCACCTTTTCTGCAGTCTTTCTTCCTCCAAAATGACCCCCACAATGAAGATCATGACAAAATTGAAGAACACTCAGTTGTTCTTCCTCAGATACGCACCTGCGAACTATCTCATCTTTGCATATCCGGAATAGATAAGGTTCATCCCAAAAATAAAACTTACTCAAGTGTAGAAACCTTTTCTTTTCCTGAAAGGACATGTTAGATCGCAAAATATCACAAGCAAGATAGTTAGCAATATCCGCAAACCAAGGTGCATTAATTACCACAAACAAATGCTCATCAGGAAATTCTTTTAAATTTTTGTGAATGCTATCAAATGCAAGATTTTCACTAAAGAAGGGTAATCTGGATAAATGATCAGTAACAACATTCTCACTACCCTTAGTATCCTTAATTTGAAAATCAAATTCTTGCAATAACAACACCCATCTAATTAAGCGCGGCTTAGCATGTTGTTTTGTTAAAAGATATTTAAGAGCTGCATGATCAGAATGCACAATAATTTTTGACCCAATTAAATATGCTCTAAATTTGTCTAAAGCAAAAACAAGAGCTAACATTTCCTTTTCAGTTGTGGTGTAGTTCATCTGTGCACTATTCAGGGTCAAACTGGCATAATATATTACTCTCAAGTATTTATCAACCCTTTGCCCAAGAACAGCTCCTACTGCATGATTAGAAGCATCACACATGATTTCAAAAGGTAAAGTCCAAACAGGAGCTACAATCACTGGTGCACTAGTCAACTTTTCTTTAAGGGAATTAAAAGCTTACATGCATTGTGCTGTAAATTCAAATGGAACATCTTTCCCCAACAAATGGCACAATGGTTGGCTTATTTTGGAAAAATCCTTAATAAACCTCCTGTAAAATCCTGCATGCCCTAGGAAACTTCTTATTCCCTTAACAGATGTAGGTGGGGGGTAATTTAGCAATCAATTCAACTTTAGCCTTATCCACCTCAATCCCTTTACTTGACACCACATGACCTAAGACAATGCCCTGAGTAACCATAAAATGACTCTTTTCCCAACTTAAAATGAGGTTACATTCAATGCATCTCTCAAGCACACGAACAAGTTTATTGAGGCAATTATCAAAAGAATTACCAAAAATAGAAAAATCATCCATAAATACCTCAATAAAATCATCTATCATATCTGAGAAGACAGACATCATGCATCTCTGAAAAGTTGCAGGTGCATTGCACAAGCCAAAGGGCATACGTCGAAATGCATAAGTCCCAAAAGGGCAAGTAAAGGTTGTCTTGGACTGATCCTCTGGAGCTATTGGCACCTGATAGTAACCTGAAAGGCCATCTAGAAAACAATAATGTGAGTGCCCAGAAAGTTTATCTAACATCTGATCAATAAAAGGAAGAGGGAAATGATCTTTCTTTGTAGCATTGTTCAACTTCCTACAATCGATGCACATTCTCCACCCAGTAGTAGTCCTAGTAGGAACCAATTCATTATTCTCATTTTTCACCACAGTGATTCCAGATTTCTTAGGAAGTACATGTACTGGGCTCACCCACTCACTATTAGCAATTGGATAAATTACTCCTTCATCCAGCAATTTGAGCACTTCCTTCTTAACCACTTCACTCATATTTGGGTTAAGTCGCCTTTGGGTCTCCCTCACAGGTTTAGCTCCCTCTTCTAAAGTGATTCTATGCATGCACATTGAAGGGCTAATACCCTTGATGTCACTCAATCCCCATCCTATTGCTCTCTTCAATCTTTTAAGCTCACTCACTAACCTCATCTCCTCCCCTTCACTAAGTTCACTAGATATTATCACAGGTAAAGTGTTGTGATCTCCTAAAAACACATATTTCAGGTTCTTAGGTAACTCTTTCAGCTCTAACTCTAGTGAGGGGTTCTTCTCTTCTTTTTCAATGGAGGGAAGCTCACAAACTGGGTCCTCCTTAAGTTCCTCTACTTCAGCACTTCCTAAGGTCTCAAGACAACTGGCTATTTCTACATCAAAAATTTCCAAATCACTATCCAAAGTCAATGCCAACTCCAATTTATCAGAGGAACCTGTCTGCAAGAAAACATCTGAAACAACTGCATCAACACAATCAAGGAAAGAACAATCCTCATATAAAGCAGTTGTAGGAATAGGAGAAGTGTTAAAAATAGAAAATTCCACAGTTTGTCCCAAAACAGTCATTGATAATTTTCCATTCTTAACATCTATCAAAGTGTTGGTAGTCACCATAAAAGGCCTACCCAGCAGAATGGTGTGTGCAGATGGTGAAGAATTACCTACTTCCATGTCAAGAACAATGAAATCCACAGGTACTATCAAACCACCAACTTTAACTAACACATCTTCTATAACCCCTTTTGGGAATCTAAGAGATCTATCAGCTAACTGCAACACCATTTTTGTTGGTTTAAATTCCCCTAGTTCTAAATCAAGGTACATAGAATAAGGCATTAAATTCACACTGGCCCCTAAATCACACATGCCATCAGTACCCTTTCCATTCCCCATAGTAATTGGAATAATAAAACTTCCAGGATCCTTTAGCTTAGGAGGTAGTTTATGCTGCAAAATAGCACTAGCTACCTCAGAAACTATCACCTTTTCATTCGGCTCATACCTCTTTTTCTTGGTATTCAGTTCTTTGAAGAATTTAGCATAAGCCGGCATGTTCTTAATTGCTTCAAGTAAAGGTAAGTTGATACTTACCTTAGACAGCATGTTGAACATAATTTTTGTTTCAGTTGAGTGCTTCCATAGACAGTTCAAAGTTAACGCTTGAGATGTCCGCCATGGCCTAGTTGAACATGTTGATATAGGCTCTGAAAGTATCATCCTACGTTAGAACTATCTTTAGCAGGCCTGCCCGTGAATTTTAAGTACTGATAAATAGTTAATTTAAAGGGTAGTTAGTATGTTAAAAGGAGAAAATATATGGTGTATATGTTAGGTATATGTTAAATATGCCTAAAATATAAATGTCACTAAAAATGAAAAAGTCTAAAAGTAAATAGTAAAAATCAAAGGGTAAAAAAGTAAAAGTTAAAATAAATAAAATAAATAATTCAAAATTAAAATTAAAATTAATTTTTAATGGAAGTGACTAAATGTTAATTATTAAATATTTATTATTAATTAATTAATTAATTAATTAATATATGGTTAAAATTGATGGAAATGAAAAAAAAATATCAAATTATCTCTTCTTCTTCTTCCTTTTTCTACCTTAGGCCGAAATTTCCATTGATGTGGGAAAAAGATTTTGCTTCTTCCATAGCCCAAAACTCATCAAGATTTTCAAGAATTAAGAAAATTTTTGAAGAATTTCCAACTATTAGGTAAGTTTTCTTGAGAATTTAAGAAGTTATGTTGAAATCTTAGATTATGTATAATTTGTGATTTTGATGGGGTGTTGGAAAATTATTCAAATGGTGTTGAATGATGTTAATTAGATGTGTAGATAAGATTTTATAGTTAGTTGATAGATTTGTTTAGGTTTGGTTGAAGTATGTGTGAAGAAGTGATAAAGTTAAGGTTTTGATGGGAAAATTGTAAAGAATGAATGAAAATTGGATTTAATTGTTTACATGGTGTTGTAATATGATTTTAAAGATATAAATGAGCTTTAAAATCAATTTGGAATTTATTGGAATAGACTTCTAAAATTAAAGTGCATTAGGGCAAAACCTTAAAATTTTAGAGGAATGTGATAAATTAAGTTTAATTGGTTAAAGTGATAGAAATATGATACTAATGAAGTATTTAAATCCAAAATTTGGTTAGGTGTTGACTAGATTGGGTTTGTTCATTCCAAGTAGTGAAGGACATTGAGGTAAAGTAAAGGAAAGGGATGAAAACTTGGCTTGGAAGTGTCTTGAGTGAAGGTTAGTACATACTTTGGCATTTATGTATTAAAATGTATTGAAATAGCATGCTACATTGTATGTTGGTATTGGTTTCATGCTACTTTGATGTGTGTATTCACATGCATAGAGCTTGGTTATGTGTTTAAAGGTGTGAATTGCATAATGCATAAGCCATTTTAAAATAGCCATTGGTATTGTTGAATGTGCTTATGAGAAAAAGTACTCTATGCCATTTTAAGAGCATATTTCGGCCACATCGTGTAGGGGCATGGAATACAATGTTTACGATAGAAATATATAGAAATGTGGTGAAATAATAGAAAAAGTGACAAAAAATGAAGAATGACATAATTGATTATGTTATGTAAAAGTGTGAAACGATGCTTTTTACCATATATAATATTTCATTCCAAAGTTTTGTGTTTGGCAATATGGATATGGTATGCCTGTGATATGATTTGCCTTCGGGCTAGATGTTGGTCATTACTATTAATGATATTTGCCTTTGGGCTAGATGTTGGGCATCACTTGTGATATTATTACTTTCGGACTAGAAACTTGGTGTCAATAGACCAAAATAATATCTTTACCCTTAATTTTAGCCCTAAACAAGTTCGATCCCAATTAAAAGAGGCCAAACTAAATTCAGTCAGATGTTAAAAGCTTAGACCTAGTTTAAAGCCTTGAATTAAATCAGTCCAATTTCAAAAGGCCCAAATTATGCTCGGTCCAATTTTTAAAGTTCGAATAGGTCAACTCCAAAGTCAAAATTGATTCAGTTGAGTTTAATTTGTTTGTGCCCAATGCATGTGATTGTATATATGATAGAGTTATAAGAATTATGCATAAGTTTTAATATGTATTTGCATTCAAAGTAAATGCATAATACATAGTCTTTTCAAGTTTTCTTTTATTATCAAAGTATGTACCGCTAAGCTCGATTTGTTCATCGTACAAGTGCCAAGTTAGAGGTGGGGAGTTCTACTATACCATACCAGGTCTAGAATTTTGGGTTGTACTTGAAGTTAGCTAGGATGCCACTAGACCAGAGTCACTGCATTGCATGTGAATATTTTGTTTTTGGTCAAATACATTATGTATGTATAAATTATGGATTATATAAAATTATTGTAACTTTGATGTTTAATTATATAATGTTGATGATATATATGTGTGGAGGAAGATTTGGAGGTTGAACTGGGAATATATATATATATATATATATATATATATATTGGGAGTGTGAATTTTTATGCAGGTTGAGTAAATTTGGTTTTTTGGAATGTACAAATTATAAATTAAACTCTGGCAAATTTTTCCCAGAAAGTTTTCATTAATGAATGTTATTTTAATATTTAAATAACTTATATTTATATTTGTTGATCTAATAAACTATCCTTAAATAAAAAAAATATTTTATTGAAAATTTTGATAAATTTTCGAGTGGTTAGAACAGTGACATTCCTATATTTTGTATACATATTTTATATATATGGGATATATTTATTATATGTATATAGAATATGAGGGTGTTACATTATATATATTGTATTTCTATTACTTACAATACTTAACAGAACATTAAGTTTACAGCATTGTTATATAATAACATGATAGTTAAAACATATTAAGTTTAAAGAAAAACAAATATTTATATGATATGCAAATGGTTGTGGTCTGGTGGCAACTAACAAACTTCAAGTGCTACTCTAAATACCTAGACCTAGTCAAGTCTAGCAGGGCTCTCTACCTCAACCATGTTAGCTGTGTGATGGAAATAATCATGCTAACCATGTTGTTAGCAATACATATTTTGATGACAAAAGAACTTTTAAAACAATACTTTATGTTTTCCTTTTAAAATGAAATGTATTATGTATTAATACATGCATTACTCATATAAATCATCCAGGTGTCACAAATCACATGCATTGGGCCCAAATAACTCTATACAGTATTTGAGTTTCAAAGATATTATTTTGGTTTATCTTGATATTTGGAATCGAAGTGTCATGTTAAACCACCCGAAGGTGCATTCCTCATTGACACTAATGTGTCTAGCCCCGAAGGCAAGTGAAAATCATCACCGTAAGTGACATCACTATGCCTAGCCCCGAAGGTAAATAATATCTCATCTTATCTCAATGGCATGCCAATTCGGCAACACTAAGCACAATTCTCTGGAACAAGATACTATATAAGGTATACAAACACACCAAACATACACTTTATCACATTTTGTCCAATTCCATATATTTTTCCCTATTCATGTATAATTTTTAAATTCTCAACACAATTCATTCACATTACTCATAATCTTAGTCACATTTATAATCTAACTTCCTTTTCTTCATTCATTAAGCATGTTTCACACTTTTCACAAATAATGTATATAAATTTTATTAGCCATTATACAATGGCTTATCCTGTCACATATTATGCAATTCATACATTTTACTCAAAACAATGCATTTCACACATGAAAACCAAATTTTAAGTAACATGACACTCATCATTTCACAATGTTTCATTCCAAAAGCAATGTAATTAAAACAATAATTATCAAAGTATGTACTAACCTTAGATAGGCCTAAACCAAAGCTTAATACACTCTCCAACTCCAACTTCACTCAATGCTCCTCTCCACTTTAAATGGGCAAGTCTATCCTACTCAATCCTAAACTAAATTACAAGTCCAAATATAGCATTACAAACTCATTATAACACATTTATTCAATTAAACTTCAATTACACCCATTCTACCCAAAAATGAAACCAAAACCCTAATTTACTCACTACTTCAACCAAACTACAATAAAACTCAATCATTTATATTATCCAACCTTAAAATCATTACATATACATCCATACAAACTTTAAAAAAATTTATATTAGCAATTATTGGAAACTCCATTAAAATTTCAATTTTCACATAACCACCCTAAAACCCTAACTACATCAAAATCTACCCATATTCAACTTCCAACCATAAAATCATAATATACTTATCAAAATAACTTTTAAAAAATTCATTTTAACAATTTAAATTAACTCTCTCACTAGCTAAAATCTTACATAATCTTAAAAATAAATAAATAAAAAGCTAGTTTAAACTAAAGAATACTTACTTGGTTCCTTGGTAAATCTTCAAAATCACCTTAAAAACTTTATATTCCCATGAGATTTGGTGTAAATATTGAAGTAGAATTCTCCTCTTCCCTCTCCCAAAATTTGGGATACACCATGAGTGAAGAAGAAGATGATAACTCTTTCTATGAACTTAAATTTTCTATTTTGCCCTTCATTAATTTATATAATTACATAATATTTAAGTCTTACAATATTAGATACTTTTTCTTCTTTCTATCCATAAATATATTATTTTAATTATATTTTATTTTATTTTTATTATTTTATATTTTTTACTTTTTTACTTTTTAACTTTGATTTTTTATTTTTGACTTTTTGTCTTTTAATGAAATGTATACTTTATATATATCTTGCATATATATTTAGTATACATTATTCATATTCCTCTTTCATCACTCTAATTATCTTTCATTTTAGTTATTTTGTTATATGTAAAATTGTAGATGTTACACATATTGAAGAATGCTCTGGCTTTGCATCTGCATGATGCCCTCATCAACGAGGGCGGCATGTCTTCCTCAGCTAGAGGGGCCTCTCTATTTTCAGGTGTTGAAGAAGCAGGAGGTGAGTGAGCTTGAGCACAGGAAATAGAGGGCTCGAGTGCAAACAGCCGCCTCGATACCTCAGGCTTTGGTTCTAGAGATCTCACCCTTTCATGGTAATGGTGGCTGGGCTCAACTAAGTGGGGCTATGTTTGATGGAAATCTTATGAAAGTGGTGGTGGTGGCAGTGGGGTATTGTTGTTTTGTTGCTTCATGATTGAAATGAAGTCCTTTAAGGTGGCAATTAACTCTCAGGTTGTTCTGATCACTGAGCCTAGGGAATTACAAGGCTGGGAAAGCTATCTGAACCATGAGTGTGCAGGGAGGAGCGAAAGCCCTAGGGGCTGAGGTTCTGAGAGCTGAGGTTCCAAGAGCTATGGTTCCCGATGTTGGCTAGTGGAAGCAATGGGCCTTAGCTGTTGGATGGTAGTTTAGGTCTTGGAAATGTTTTGTGTTGTTTGGGGGTTATAGGTTGTATGGGGTTTTTGGGTTGTATGGAGGTTTTGGGCTATATGGGGATTTTAGGTTGGTGGTTAGTTGTGACATTTTTAGGTGTTTTGTTGGATGTTAAGGAACATGTTCAGGGTTTTATCCATTTTTGGGAATAGTTAATCCACGTTCACCACACCAATAATTAAAAGTGGACCTTGAGATTATTACTGACTAGTTCGCAGTTTGGGTACCTATAAGACAAGGTGAGGAGGATCAGACTCCAACAGATGAGACTCTGATGCCTAAGTCAAATCTCGATTTATCTGAATACAAAGAGAGAGTTAAGCGTCTAAAAATTCTTCACTTGTAAGGATTCATCCCTATTTATAAATGATGGAGGGGAACAACCTTTAAGCGTGTCAGGGATATGCTCTGATCTGTGTTAGAGCATATATCTGAATATTTCAGTGCAAATTAGGGATGTGTCAGCAAACTATCTCCAAGAGGTCGATAGCCCATCTATGAAGTGCTCCTTAGATATGTACGTCCTTATGCTCAATGCCAAGGTTCTTGAGGAGAGCAAGAGTTTGATCAATGCCACGTGGGGCAAACACCTAACAACCACCTCGTCGCCATGTCTATGCCACATTGCTCGATACTAAGGAGTGGTATCATATATCAACAAAAATAACTACATATTTTAATTAACTTATATTTAATTATGTAAATGTATATAAATATTATAATATTTAAAAATAGAATAACGATTTATATATTTATTATTTAATATTTTCATAATTATGTTAAATTTTAATGATAATCTTTGTTGAATTTTACTAATCATTTTTAAATTTTTTTATGTTTTATAATTAATATTCCTACATTTAAATTTATTCTTATAAAATTGAATCATGCTAATATTAGTATGAAAGTTATATATGACGTAATGCTCATAATTCTCCTTTAGACATGGCTGTTATTGAATATCTATAAATATATAAGACTTTAGTCTTAGAATGTGTGTATTCTTGCGAAAACTAAAAAAATAATAATAATAGCCAATTTCTTGTTTTTAAATTTAATTTCTTTCCATTAAAATTTTTTATTCTGTTTTTCGGTAAAAAAAAATGGACATGTAAACTTCACGTGCGGCCACATAAATCAAAGTGCTAAAAAAAACGTCATTCTCTCATGTGTAAGAAAAATACATATGTTTTTTACTTGGGAGAGGTAAAATGACGTGAAGCTTTGTTTTTTTAGACATATATCTCTAAGGTGTAATTTTTGAAATTAACTTTCAAAAGGTCATTTACATGTAAATTAGCTTGAAGATAATAACATATAGACATTAGTGTTGGATGCTCGGTGGACGGCTTCCAAGATGTTGAAATTTTCCTTTAATATAAAAAATTTAACCAATTAAGAATTTTTGCTCCCTGAATATTTATAAAATTTGTTTTATCACCCGCTCAAAATAAAAAATAAATAAATAAATTTTATTAAATCATATAAACTCTGAGAACATAAACCTTGATTTGTCTAAACAACTAATTAGTTCATTTATAACTTGAAGCAATTTTTAAGAAGAATAAATTATATTTAAAAGTTTAATTAAAATTATTTAAATTAAGTTAATGAAACTTTAAAATTATAAAACGTATCAACAGTTTCGTGTAAACAAATTTAAATTTAAAATGCAGCATAGTACTAAATATGTTAATTTTTTATTATAATTATTATGATTTATTCGATGTTTAATATTTAATATTTTTTTTATAAATAAACACATAACCTTTGAATGATTATAAATTCGATACATTCGTTAATTATATTATAACTCATACTAATATGGTACATGGAGTATGTGTCATCCAAATAAAAAATATAATATTCCTAGTCAAAATAACTTTTAGCGTATTTTGCATATTTAATATAATTTTTTTATAAATAAATATATAATTTTTTTATTTTTAATAAATAAATACATGATCTTTTATTTTTATCAAATTCTATTTCACTTTACGTTGAGCATAAAAAATTATGGCTTGAGAAAAATTACTTTTTTAATTTTTCTTGCATTATGACTCAAACAAATTTATAAAAATTAAATAACACATCAAAATTAAAATACATAACCTTTGAAATAACAATTTAATACATATATATTTTGAACGTGGAATATCATGCTTTACTTTCTCAATCAATTGCAAATTTAATGATGATTATCAAAATTTACACTTATTTTTTATATAATTTTATTTTCTTATTTTTCTCTAATTTTTAATACTTACTCTATTTCAAAGTTCATATATACAAATTTTGATAATTATAATGTTATTATAGCACTAAAAATATGATATTTGATTTAAAAAATATATATTATATCATTTATAATTAATTTAGAAGAAAATTCACTAATTTAATCAATAAATAATTTCTATTCAAAATAAGCATATATAACTATTTAAAGGGTTTATTTAAGTAATAGTTTAAAAAATTAAAAAATTCATTAATTATATTCATTTTGACGTCTTCTTTAATTTTGAAAAATTTTTAATTATTTTTTAAATCATAGTTTAAGAAAAAAATAAAAAATAAATTTTTTTTTCAAATCATAATTTTTTTTTAAGCTCAAAATAAAGTAAAATAAATTTTGAAAAAAAAATAAAAAGGTCATATATTTATTTATCAAAAATAAAAAAGATTATATATTAGATACCAAAATAAAAATAAAAAGAACATATTAAATATACAAAACCTACTAAAAATTAATTTGATGTGAACATTATAGTTTTTATCAAAGCCACAAGGTTGAAGAAGAAGAAGAAGAAGAAGAAGAAGTACACAGAAGAAGAAGAAGATCACTTGGCTTGCATATTACTTGAATTAGAAGATGGCGAGAATTGAAGATCGAATTATTGTGTAATCTGAAGAAGCAATCAACAAGAAAATCGTGGATCCAATGCAGGTCCAATCCTCAGATAATCTAGGAATGGTGTTAGTTTCGAACTTATTGAATGAGAACAATTATCGAACATGGAATAGAGCTATGAAAATAACTTTAAAGGAAAAGAATAAACTGGCCTTCATAGAAGATGGAGGGAAGAAACTAGAAAAAGGAACATAGGAGTTTGTAAGCTAGAGCCAAACAGGTTCATTGGTTACCTCATAGATTTTAAATGCTATGAACAAAGACATTACTGAAGCTTTCATGTATAAGGCTACTGCAAAGGAACTTTGGAAAGATCTGGAAGACAATTTTGGTGAGTGTAATAGACCTCAGATCTATCAATTGTAGAAAGATATTTCAACTACAAAACAAGGAAATTTGAATATTAAGGAATATTATTCAAAACTTAAGAAACTATGGGAAGAATTGAATGAGTTGATTCCTCCGTCATGCTGTACTTGTGGAAAGTGTGAGTGTGAAATTAGTAACAAGATTGAAGATGTTCTCTTCAAATAGGCTAATGCAATTCATAATGGGCCTGAATGATAATTTTGAGAATGCTTGGAATCAGATATTGATGTGTGAAGAGCTGCCTAGTGTTAGTAAGGCACATTCATTGATGTTGAGAATTGAAAGACAGAAACCTAGTCAGATATAATCTGAAGGCACTATGGAAGAAGCAATTATGTTTACCAGAACAAGCAGTAACGATAGGCAAGCTTATGTAGAGGATATTCTAGGAAGAAAGAGTTTTGGAAGCGGATGATAAGTTTTGTAGTCATTGTAAGAAGCCAGGACATTTGAAGGAGACTTGCTCTAGTTGGTGAACCTGAATGGTATACAGAGTTGAAATTGAAGAAACAAAGGTAGCAAATTAGAGTTCAGATCCATTTAGCAGAAGCTAGTGCAGATGAACAGTTTTTAGCTAAAATGCAGAAGCCAAACTGGCAGAAGGAATTGCAGAACTTGTTAAATAAGAAGTTACAAAGATCTTGAAAACTCAGCGGATGCAATCAGAAACATACTTGAACTTTGTTCAATCAGATGATTTTGAGGGTATTATATCTAAATCTGCAATTTCTAAAAGGACACCAACACACTGGATTGTTGACAATGGAGCCTCAAATCATATCTGTGCATATATTAACATATTCAGTGAAATACGCACCATATCTAACCCTATCACAGTCCATTTACCTAATGGAACAAAACTTAATGTGCGTTCTCCTAGCACTATGTTTTGCAAAAAAGCATATTATTGACAAATGTGATTTACATACCGCATTTCAGTCATAACTTGCTATCAGTACCTAAACTTACACAAAATAATGACCTAAAATTGATGTTTACTCACAACTTTGATATTTTACAGGACAAGAAGAGTGACAGTAGGATAGCAAGTGGAAAACTAGTTGGAAACCTATATATTCTTGATGGCAATATGCTTTCTCAGTCATGTCTGGATAATAAAGTACCTAAACCTAATTCTTTTTCCTTTTTTGTAAATCATGTGACAATGTCTAATATGTTGCTTTGGCATACTCTAATAGGTCATCCGTCAAAAACTATTTTGTCTCATTTGGAATTTGTTGATAATAAAACAGACATTTTACCTTGTCATGTGTGTCCTCTAGCCAAACAAGCTAGAAGGCCTTTTCCTATTAGCAATACTAAAGCAAAAGAGATTTTTTATGTTGTACATGCTAATATTTGGGGACCTTTCCCAACTGAATTTTTGACAATAGCACACTATTTCCTAACATTAGTTGATGACCATAGCCAAGGACGAAGCTGGCCTTTTTAGTGAAGAGGGGTAAAATAAAAATATCATATATTTTTTAAAAAATTTAAAGGGGAGCAATTAAGTATTTTAAAAATTTTAATAATATATATACATATATAGATATATAAAAAATTCAAAATAGAGGAGGCAGCTGCCCCCTTCTAATATGAGTAGTTGCACCCCTGACCATAGCAGTGCAATTTGAATTTTCTTGATGAAGTACAAATCTCAAATACATTCACTTCTAGTGAAGTTTTTTAAAATGGTCGAGACACAATATGGAGTTAGGTTTTTTTTTTTTTTTGCTAGCATTGTTTCTGTTGGACGCTGAAGATAGAGACTTGGTTGAAAGATGAGTAGTTTGTTGTATGTCTCTATACATGTTGATTTTTTTTTGTTTGCTACTGGGTTTTCGTTTTATTTTCGTCTTGATTGTTGGTTTGGCTCAAGGGAACAATATCTCTCTGGTTTGTTGCTTGGGTTTTTGTTTTGGCCTTTTCGCTATATAGCAGTTATTTTTTTTACAAGACATTATTTTTTGGTAATAAAAGGATGAAGTAATTACCAAAAAAAAATTACAGTTTTGACTTAGATAACCCATACTAATAAGCCGTTTATCACATCAACAACATTATAGGTTAGATTACAGATAAATGAATTGCCAATAGCTCAAAATTCATGTATTTATTTACCAACAAAATCATATTAAATATGTTAAATACACAAATCATGTATTATTATGCATTTAAGTTAATAGTTATTCGTCTTATGAAAAAAAAAATTCATGTCATTGAGAAAAGAAAAACAGGATCATTCAAAAGCGCAATAAAGTATATATTAGATATATCCAAGCCTTAAAAGATATACATGATTGAGCTATCAATAATGTCTACACTGTTGGAGGGAATACTTAGAATTTTTCTATTTCTATTGTTTTAAATCAAGGTTTAGCTTTGAGTCCTTATCTCTTTGCTTTGATCATGAATGAAATAATAAGACATATACATGATGATATCCATTGGTGTATGATATTTGCATATGATATTGTATTGATAGATGAAACTCAAACAGGAGCAAGTAAAAAGTTGGAGCTATGAAGAAGTACCTTGGAATCAAAGGAATTTAAGCTTAGTACAATTAAAACTAAGTATATGCACTGTAAACTTAATAACATGACTAGAGAAAGAGGCGAAGTTTTAGATAGAGTGACAGTACATCATAGTACCCATTTTAGATACCTTAATTTTATTATTTAAAAGGATGAAATTGTGAAGAAGGTGTAAGTCATAAAATTAAATCTGATTGGATGAAATGGAGGAGTGCTACAAGAGTACGATGTGATCAAAAAAATGTCAATTAAATTGAGAGAAAAGTTTTACCATACTGCAATACAGCCTGCAATTATGTATAGTAATGAGTGTTGGATAGTGAAAGGACAATATATGAATAAGATGCATATTACAGAAATAAGAATATTTAGATGGATGTATAGATACACTAGAAAGGATAGAATCTGTAATTAGTGCATTTGAAAAAAAGTATGGGTAGCACTTATCGAGGAGAAGATAAGAGAACATATATTGAGATACTTTGGGTGTGTAAAACATAGACCTAGTGATACATCAGTTGAAAAAATTGAACAAATCATAGTAAAAATAATTAAAAGATACAAGGATAGCCCTAAACTTATTTGAAAATAAGTAGTCTAAAATAATCTTTCTGCTCTACATTTATCAGAGAATGTAGCTTTAAATCGAACGGAGTGAAAAGAAAAATTCATATAATCATCCCCAATTAACTTGGAATTAAAGTTTTATTGTTATTGTTTGAGAAAAGAAAAACCAATGCCAACAAAAAAACAAAAAAAAAATTAGAAAATACAAGAAGTGATTATAGTGATTTGGTGAATCAAAGTAATAGTCCCTAACCTTTCAATTAATTTTTAAAAATAGAGATAGCAAGCACACTTCATTATACTACAATGTATAAAAAGATGTAATTTACTCTCTTTCCAAAATTGAGTCATTCAACTTCAATCTGTTAATGGGGGATTGGGGAAACAGTTGCAGAAAGAGAGAACAGAAATCTTTTCATTGGAAAGGGAAAAGAAATGTAAAAGCACAACAATGAGATTATTATACAGAAAGTGCCATTTACAATGAATGGGATGGTAAAATTACAACCCACGCCCTATAAGAAGAAAGAAACACAAAATATACAAAACTGGGATTTTCAAGTTCCCTTCTCGCCATATCCACATTTTCAAGTTCCTTCCCACTGAGGTTAACCAAGATATTTTTTTTTTTTTCCTTTTCTTTTATATTTCTATTCTACAGCTATTTCTAATATAGTGGTAAGTCTAGGCTTTTTATACCTTCTAAGAAGCAAAGATGAACATACAACACTTACAGATGAGAGAGCCATGCAAGCACCGGCTGCCCATGGTGGCAACACGATCCCTAAGGAAGGAAAGAATACACCAGCGGCAATGGGTATTGCAATCACATTGTATGCCATGGCAAAAATATAATTCAATCGAATGCGAGAGAAAGTTTTCCTTGACAGATCAATAGCTGTGATTACATCCTCCAAATTATTCCTCATCAAGACATAGTCAGCAGCTTCTATAGCGATGTCTGTCCCTGCCCCAATTGCCATACCAACATCAGCAGCAGCTAGGGCAGGAGAGTCATTGATACCATCACCCACCATTGCAACTATACTTCCATCCTTCTGAAATGCGTAGATGACATCAGCCTTCCCTGCTGGCATTACTTCAGCCCTCACGTCCTGAATGCCAACCTGCTCAGCAATAAACATTTTAAGTTTTACTCATATAACCTTTCAAACAATATCACAAGGACCAGGGTTTGTTTACACTTTAAAAAAGTAATAAAGCCCAGAGAACATAAATCTGAAACAGTTACACGAAGGAAAATTCACGCAATTTTGCTCAAAGATAGAAAAATCATACCTAAGTTGACATATAATTTTCAGTACACGACTCAATGATATAATAATAGTTACCAAGTCCCAGCTAGTAACACCTTATTTCATTTAAAAAAATGGTTCATTAATATGGCACAAGAAAGAATAATAATCCATCAATCCATAGTCATTTTAACTGTAGGCTCAAGTTAAGAGACCAAAAAACTATTTACACTTTCAAGTGGGTTACTGAATGCACCACCAACTAAAAATTCACTACTATTTCTGTTCCCAAAGCATTGGCCCAAATTTCTACTTCTTATATCTTACCTAGATTTTTGAAATACAATTTGGTCAAAATTAAATATTGATCGCAATATTGTCATATAGTGCAACAGAAATGCATCAAGAGGAAACAGTTCTCAAGTTGAAATCTGCTCCTTTTATGCATGTGCAATTCTATTAAGTTTCTAAATTGGGTTCAGTGGACAAGTACTAGAGAGATCTGCACAAACCTCATTAGCAACACAACGAGCTGTCCTCCAATTATCTCCTGTGACCATGATTGGTGTGACGCCCATTTTCTGAAGGCCCTCTATGACTACAGCAGCTTCTCTCTTCAAGGGATCTGCAACCCCCAATACACCAATCAAGCTGTCATCAAATGCAACAAGTATGCCTGTCTTTGCACTTTCTTCTAGTTCTACTACAAAAGTTTCTACAATTGTTGGAATGGGGACTCCACTTTCAGTCATCAGCTTCCGATTACCAACCTGCTCAATGTAGTGCCTGTGATAAGTATCTTAGCAGTAACAGAACATAATTCTGATTCTAGCATATGAAAAGTTACAAGCCAATAAGCTCACCAAAACTCGTTTTTCATCAATAAAGCACTTGACACCTCTTCCTGGAAGAGCAGAGAAATCTGAGACATCAAGAAGCCACCCAGAGACTATGGAATTATTGATACTGTTTTGGTTATCATTCGTTGAAGAGGGTTCATCAAAGAAATGGAAATGGCGTGCATATTCCACTATTGCTTTGGCCAATGGATGTTCACTGCTTGCCTACACCACATACCAAAGAAAAACGAGAAAAAGCATCAGTCATCAATATCTTACTATGAAGCATAATGTGAAAATGGGAACAATAAATAAGGCAACACCTCTAATACCCAATTATTCAATTGAAGTTACAACGTTATATCTCTACTTTAATCTCTCTTTATCTTTTTCTGTAGCCGAAAATTGCAGGCCTCCGATGGAATATCATGAATGATCTTATTTATGAAATCATAAATAAGACAACAAAAAAATAAATAAATAAAACTGACGGGCAAAAATGAACTCTAATTTGGCAATACACACATGGGCATCTCATTGTTCATAACCAGTTGAATGCTATACTTACACACAGAAGCTGATAACCAGTTGAATGCATACATGCACACAGACATTAGTTTAGTACAAGGAATTACCTCTGCAGAAGCCACCCATCTGAGGAATTCTCCACGATCCATGCCAGTGAAAACCTTTGCAGTAGTAACGGTGGCTTTCCCCTGGGTTAGAGTGCCTGTTTTATCAAATATGACATACTTGATCTTCTGAGCCCTTTCCAAAGCATCTCCTCCTTTAATGAGAATGCCATTGTTAGCACCAACTCCAGTTGCAACCATGACAGCAGTCGGCGTTGCTAAGCCAAGAGCACATGGACATGCAATTACCACCACTGAAATTGAAAACATGAGAGCAAAAATGAAGTAATTGCCATTTTCTGGAAGCCATTCATCTGGGTATGCTCCTATAGTTCCACCAACATACCTACAAGAAGATATGGAGAACATTTACCCAAAAAGAAGATGCAGAAACTTTAAAGGCACAATATAGCAAAATCACTGGAATAAAAAATAAATAAATAAATAAGCTTCGTGAACTTACCAGCCCACTAACGTCGATAAAGCCATAGCAACAACTGTTGGAACAAAAATACTTGCCACCTGCAAGCCACAATGATATGCATAAAATAAGAAGAGAACCTGAGTATAAGCTTGCATATGTAAACCACATAAATCAGAGATATCAGACTTGAAGAGAAAGGGCAAAAAAGGAAAAGAAAGAACACGTGGAGCATATATAACCAGGAACAACACCTAATCTTTATCACATCAGTCATTGATAATTTTGACCAACTGAAGTTAGAATGCCTCATTATTTCCATTCATCCCATATCTGTCCATTTAAAGATTCAGAGGGATAGAACAAGTGAAGAAAAGCTGACATTTAACTTCAAAAAAAGGCTCAAGCAAGTGGCCATCCCTTAGTTGATTATATATCAAAGTAATGTATAATTTAACTGAAAGCTATATCAGAAAAAGGAGCATATGACTAAAAATTAAGCAGGAACAAGCAAGATAGTAAATATGACAGACACAAGCAGGTTGTATTTTCTCATTCAAAACAAATGTCATGGCAGGTGGAAGATCATAAGTATAGAGGCACGGCATACAGAAATTAAATTAGATCTTTAAAGATAAAATTAAGAAAGATTAAGTTTGACAACAACTACAAAGTTCAAACTCAAATATAAATTAGTACATCAACAAGAAAAAATAATTTCAATAGATATCTTTGCCATGATTCGAAATTTCGTGTCTTTACTTGGTCCATAAGAACAGCAGTCCCCCAACTCAAAACAAAAGCAAGCAATGTATTACCATAAACATCAGGAAGGTCAAATTAATGCACATATATTAAACTCGCATAAATGACACTTACAAAATCTGCAAATTTCTGAATTGGAGCTTTGGACATTTGAGCTGTCTCAACCAAACTAATTATCTGGTTCAAAACTGCATCAGATCCAACTTTGGTAGCTTGTATCTGAAGAGCACCATGCAAATTTATTGTACCTCCAATAACCAATGACTTATCCTCTTTCAAAACTGGTGCAGATTCACCAGTTACCATACTTTCATTAATATAACTTGAACCCCATACCACCAGACCATCAGCAGGAACTTTTGTACCAGGAAGAACTTTTAGTATATCACCAGGCTGGATTAGTAAGGCGTCTATTTCCCTTTCTGCAACGCACTTTCCTCCTAGAAAACCAAACAAATTAGAAATGCTTAATCTTCAATGACTTTTTTTTTTGTGTGTGTGCATTGCTTTGCTACTCATTAAAAATTTTGATAGAAAATCATCACTTTTTTTCATGTCTTTTACAGGTTCATGTACAAATTTTGAATCAGTCCAACTGTACCTCAAAAAAATAATAATAATAAAGAGAAGTACCTTTGTCTTTGACAACCAGCAGTGCTGTAGCTGGTGCAAGTTCTACTAACTTCTTTATGGCATCTGAGGTCTTTCCCTTGGCAAGACATTCCAAATACTTCCCCAACAGTACAAATGTTATCAGCATGGAACTAGTTTCAAAGTATGTTGGAGACCAGAATCCAGTGGCCGCACCGTAGAGTAGTGCACAAACTGAGTAGAAGTATGAGGCTGAAGTCCCTAGTGCAACTAAAACATCCATGTTGGTTGAACCATTTCGGAGGGCTCTACCAGCTGCTACATAGAAACGCTTCCCAATTACAAACTGAACCACACTGACTAATGCCCACTTCAACCAATCATCCATACGAAATGGTCCACATCGCCAAAGGAGAAAAGAATATAGAAGTGGAATGTAAGGGCATATAACTCGAATGAAAAAGATAGGAATCTGATCCAATTTTTGAGAATAATTAGTATAATAATAAAGTAAAATAATAAATTAACAAATGCCATTTACATGTACTTCTCATATGCTGAAGCAAATAACATATTTTGGCAAATATCTTCTCAACAAGGAATCTCGCATATCCTTAATTAGAAGGCAATAAAGGATATGCCTCTTAAAGAGGATTCTAGTGAATCTCAATTATCAATGCAATTATTAATAAAGAATAATACAAACCCCAACCATATGCACGTGTAAGAAAATTGAGGTTCAAATAATCATGCAAAGAGATAAACATTAAAAGGAGCAAGCAACCAAGATATGAATGCAATAAGCTAAATTCCAAGGAACTAAACAAAAATGAGTAAAACTAACAAAGGATAGAAGAACGAGATATAGATGGTTTCAAAACCATATGCATGTGATAAATTACTCACACTGAGTGACAAGCTGGAAATGAAAAGCCGAAACATAGTGGAGGTTTCTTCAACATCTTTAGAAGTCATTCTCGCATAAGGATTTGAAACAAGTAATTTAAACTTCCCGCTGCTTCCTTCCTCAATCCCATCAACCAATGATCTAGAACTGATGACTTCAGGATCAAAATGAACTTCTAGTTCACTAGATATCCTGTTGTAACGAAATTGCCGTACCCCTGCCAAAGTGATAAGTATCCCTTCTAAAACCTGTGCATCCATCTCATTGAATATCCCAGCAACTCCTAGTATGATTTTATCCTGCTGATTACTCTGCACAAGTGAAGCATCAAAGCCAGCATCTTCAATTGCATTCACTACTTCATCTTTACTAATCGCAGTAGGATCATACTCAACTTCTCCTAAAGATGTAGCCAAAGCCACTACAGCCCTTTTAACACCCGGAAGATTTCTTAAAATACCTTCAACAGAATTCACGCATGCTGCACATGTCATACCCCCTATGGTAAAATGCCCCACACGAGTTCTATTTGGCTTTGTTTTAAATATACTGGGTTCAGATAGAATCTCCGCTTCAAAGCCTGCATCTTCAATTGCATTCTTGATGTCATCGTCCTAAATTCGCATACATTTATCAGATATATCAATAGTGAGTAGAAAAAGCAATAAAGCCATGTAACATAACAGCCCATGCAGTTTGTTGATGCTGATATAAAGAAGACATGGATGCCAATATATCTCTTACAATCAAATAAATCTTTCATACAACCCATGAATTGACTAACTCTAATATCACATTTCTCAAAAAAAGACCCAGAAAAACTTGAATGTAGTAATGAAAAGACCTTAGCATCAGATTTAACTCCAACTTGTGTAACCAACACAAGTACCAATCCTGAGAAAGGTGCAAATAACATTTTTTTTTGGACAATCTCCAGGATAAGCTAAGTATTTCATTTCACCAATAAGATAGCACACAAGAAGTCCCAACCTATTTGGTGAAAAAATGTAATTCAAAATGAGAACCAAATTTTTAAAACAAACCTCCAATATACCATTGCATTCAAGAAATTTTAAACCAGCATTTAGATGAGATAGTCTTATAGCAGCAGGAGCAGTACCATCTTTAATACTGATTGCAATGCAAGTCTTTACCGCTATTTAAGAAAAAGCATTCATTTTTCTTTCCTTTACCACCATCGTGACTTTTATTATAGACAAATGCTCTAGTATATCCCCATAATCCAATTCAATGATCCATAACAAATGAGTAACTACAGAACCCAAAATATACACTATTTCAAATATATGAATTGGAAACACTAACCACAACGAATCTAGAGTTTGAATATCAAAGAAATCATTCAGTTTTATTTCCAAAATTTCATTATCAGTTAGTAATCCAGTTAAAACCCATTATGGTAACAATCCAGCAAGATGAAATAATTGGCAAAGTTGAAAGAAACAACATGGTGAGGAAACGAACTTTAGAATCACCATCAATCAAGATCAAAAGCATAATAAACTGTAGATTATAATATGTTCTAAGATAAGGTCCTATTTACCTTATATTGGAAACTAAGAAAAACTGAAGCGAATTTCAATACCATTACCCAACAATTGAAAGTATTAGCAACAGCACAAAACACGAAATCAACTCATGGGATAGTAATTTGCAATAACTAACACAAACCCATGGTCTAATTCCTCATATACTAATAAATGCAGAGAAATCAGACCACATGATTACTAGATACCTGAAACCATGAGTCAACCACTATTCAAAATAATCAAAACAGCCATTACCCAATTCATGAAAAATGGAACATATATATACACAAACTTACAAAATACCAAATGGAACAGAAGATTGAAGATATACATTCAAAGAGTTCCAACGATTAAGGAATTAAAAATGAATTTAAAAACAAAAAGTAAAACACTAAAACAAGCAAAGCTCCAATTTCAAGAAAAGTAAAAGACCAATTTCTTTTTTCCCAATTCACAGAATCCAATCTAAACAATCAAAAAAGCAAAAAATAAAAAGATTTGATCAAGCAAAAATGTAGAACCAACCTTAACCAAAGTAGGGTCAAAGACAACATCAGCCTTATTTTGAAGCAAAGCAACAGAGGCTCTCAAAACACCGTTGACGTTCTTAAGAGCTGATTCAACAGAATTAGAACAAGCAGCACAAGTCATCCCGGCAACTCTAACCTGAATCCTCTTCATACCTTCTCCTCCTTCCTTATCATCAATCATAATTTTATGAGAATCAACATCAGTATCTTCATAGGAATCAAGGAGTCTCACATCCTCCAAGTCCCCGGAATCATCTTCCGGAACGATAACCGAACGTGACTTCCGGGCACCGGCAACCGGAGTCAGCTGCAAGTCTCTTAAGCTCGGCGACATTGCTAGTTCCGACCAAGCAAGAGAATGAAGAAGAAGAAGAAGAAAAAGAAGAAAACGAAGAGAAAATAAAATAAAAATAAAAAGAAGGCTTAAAAAATAAATAAAAGAAAATCAATTAGAAACAGAGAAAAAAGAGAGAAGTTTTGGAGAGAGAAATGGGCGAGAGACAGAAAATTTTAACTAGAAATTTGCTTGAGGAGGATGGGCAAAGGAAAGTGAAATTACATAATCGTCCTTCGTACTGCGGAAGTTGGTATTTTGTACTGCTAAACAAATGGCCGTTGAGTCTTTAAGGCAAGGACTTGCTTTCTTATTTAATATTAAAATATTTAAATAATTTATAAAGTTATCATAAAATTATAGTAATTTTATAGTGAATTTTTAAAAGAATAATAATTGTAGTAATTAACGATTTTCATTATTAACGATTTAAAATTTGTTTGAATCAACGGTTAATAATTAGTATTTTGCATTTGAGTTGTTAAATACTAGCACAACATATTTAGTAAATTTAGTATTAAAAACAAAATTTTAAAATTTGCCAATCAATTGTTCAAGACTATAACTTGGATGCTAAAAATTAAGAACTTTTAACTATTATCATTTGTCCTTCTAGTCATTGTCTGTCAAACAGCTAGTTGTTGACAATGTATAAATCAAAAATATTATTTAATTTTCGAGGCCAAACATAAACATGTTCTTTTAGGAAGTAAACGAAAAATTATACAATTTTTTGCAAATATCAACTTTGTTCGGCTGATTGGATGGCAACTTTTGCTTTAAACTTTCACCTTGGCATTCATTTTTTTTTTAAGATCCTCCACATGGCGTCAAGACTTGGTTATAACATGATCTCTATGGAGTTTTTTTATCGTCGTATGATCACCACTATGTGATGTTTTGAGGAATTCCTCCATCATAGGTAAAAAAAAAAAATATGTATTGAATATTTATATATATATATATTCCCACTTGTGCAAGCACATGCATATTGGAAATTACAACATTATTAATGTAATCATTTAACCTTTTTCCAAGTCTTTCGACTTTCATTTATTTTATTTACCCATGTTGAGTTAATTATTACTAAAAAATAAAAAAAAATATTGTTGTTTGATATTCCTTTGTACAATATAATCTTACAAAGTAATTTCAACATTCATTCCTGTAAACTTTATAGGAATCAACATTCATCCCTGTTAACTTATAGGAATACTTCATTGAAAGAAAATATAAATATAAAAATTGTTAAATTAGTAATTATATTAAATGTTACATTTTTTATATCAGTGCTTACTTAGCCTAGCTAACTATAAATGCACAGGTCGTTAACAAGTAATATAATAGTGAGTAAGTATTACCTCACGAGAAAGAAAATTCTACATACTTAACAATTAAATTATTTATTATTTAGAAAAAACTGAATTTTAGGAATTTAAAACTAAGAATTTAATTAAACTAAAACTACGTTTGCTTTTAATTTAAGTCTAATATTTTTGGGTATTAAGACTAGACTATCTTAATTGATTAATTATATATTTTTAAAATATTTATTCAATATTCTTTTCTTAATTATTAGTTAGATTCTTCTAATTTAAGATATAATCTATCTCAAGTACTAAACTTAATATTAAATTTCATCTTATGTCGACTTTCTGATCACAAGCAATTAAATCAATTCATTAATTTTTTTTTAGAACCTTATATCAACATGTTAAATGTTTACCTTATTTTTAAGAAAAAACTTAACTTAATATTATTATCTTCTCAAACCAATGTTATATTTCACTTTTATTCTATCACACAACATCTTAAATCAATTATTTATTAGCTAAATAAATATTGCATTAAGATCAAAGATAATAAAATAATCATAAGATAAATTTTAATTAAATCAATTAAATATGAATTATTTCATATTAAAATTAAATAAAGAGTCTAATTCTCGTTGGATTTTAGTTATTCATAATTAAAATAAAAACTAAATAATAAAAAGAAAGAGTTAAAGACATGATTTAAACCAAAACTTAAAAAAAAAAAAGAGCAAACTTGAAGGCTTTGGATTGAATAGAGCTTCTTCTTGAACTTCTTCTTAAACCAAATCTTGAACTTCTTCTTGGACCATGTCTCTTCTTCTGGAACCAAGTCTCTTCTTCTCTTTAAAGAATTCTTAAGAAAAATCAGAAAATTTACAACTAAAATTTGACAACCCTAGTCGAAGATGAAGCTTGGCTATTTATAAAGGCTTTGGGTACTTATTTCCTAAAGTCGAAAAAGGTTTAGAAAAGATTTAGAGCAATTTAAATTGAATAGGGAACTGAATCTTGAGAGATTTCCTTTAAAAATTGGGTTTCCAATTGTCATTATGATTCCTACAGTCGTGATCTTGATAGTCAGTGGCGGAACCAGGCGGGGTCGTATGGGGTCGCACGACCCTCCCTGGCTGGCCGGCCGAAAACTAATATACGTGAGTCAGGAAACACAACCCCCCCTCCCCTCTGATCGTCCGCTGCAACAGAGCTTCTCTTGCAGCTGTACCGTTGAAAATTTTGCCCCCCTCTTGCATAATGGCTGGTTCCGCCACTATTGATAGTCCTATGAGCGTGCTTAACTTTACGTATTTGACTTATGAAAATTTTCTTTTAGGCAGTGTCTAATTGATTCTTATAGGTGTAGTTTTATAGTGCCATGACTATGCCTTTTAATTTACTTTTAAAGTTTTCGGTCGTTAGTCTACTCTTCTCAGGCAGCAGGTAAATGGTTTACACAGAGTGGCCACAAATTACCATGATTGTGGCCTTTAAATTTCTTCTAGATCTTCACTTTCTCTTTTTCTTTTCCTTGGCGGGCTCAAAACGAAGTTCAAGGGCATAGCTTTGAGGTGCCACGAGCGTGCACTTGAGTTCTCTTTTACTATATTCACATTGTTCTTCCAATTTTGATTAAATTAAAGCAAAAACTCATATTTGCTATTTACAACTTAGTATGAAGATTTATTCTATTTACAACTTAGTATGAAGATTTATTCTATATTACCAAAGAAAATTAGTTAAATTCAATTTAAAATATGTAAAAACTGAGTTAAAATAATCTAAAATAGTAAGCAAAATACAGTTTTACTAACTCTTTCAAACTTAAATCATTATTTATCTTCAAGCAATCAATAATAAAATTCCTCACAAAAGGCCTCATTGCATAACAAGTATCCTTAGCATTTTAATATACGTAAATTTAAACAGTTAAAAATTTTAAATTTTAAATTTTCTTTCACCCTTAAAATTTCAGCTTCAATGGTAGAAGAAGAAGAAGACACCAATTTTTTATTTTCCTCTTCATTTTCATCCTTATATATTAATTAATTTATTATTTAATTAAATATTTCATTATTTTATTATTATACTCTTTAATTTCTATCCATGTATTTATCTTTTTCTTTATTTATTTATTTCTTTATTTATTAATTATTATCATCATATTCCACCAATAATTATATATATATATATCATATATACCTTGCATATATATTATGTATACTTTCATATATGTATATGTCAAGTATATTTTTTATATATATTATGTATATCTTTATGTATATGTATATATCTTATATATTTTAGGTATAAAATATGTGTCCAATGTTTATAATGAGTATTTGTTGGATATATACCATATACACACTATGTATATTTTATGTATATATTAGATATATACTACACATATATCTCTCCCAACACTCTAATTAATATCCATATACTTATTTAATTGATTCTAATAAAACTACGGATGCCATAAATTATTCTTTTGGAGTCGAGCTGGATAGGACTGTAAGAGCGGTAAAATTTTTCCTATCAATTTTTAATGCAACTGTATACCCAGAGACTCAAACTCAAAACATCTAATTAAGCTAGGATAATTTTTTATCAATTGTTCTACGCGTTCCATGATTAACAATGGTCATTACTTTTAAGGTAATATTTCCTTTGATTTACCTTTTGCTTATCTTTTAAATGTGTGTTCATTTAGATTAATAGGTGTTTTTGTTTATGCCTAAATTCCATTTTAACTTCAATGTAATGGAATGAGCATTCAACCAAGTTAACACGTGTTCATCTCTTTCTTGTTTGTTTTTCTTTTATCTTCAATAAATGAATAGCATTCCTTTTGATTGAGCATTCTATTAGTTTTTATGTAATATGGTCTTCAACTTGTAATGGTTGTTCATCAATATAAATGGTGTGCCTCTTGATTTATTTTGGTGTAATATCATCTTTTCGATATCGAGTCGAGTAGGACCACAAAAACGACAAAACTTACTTTATCGAATTTTAATACAGAATTTAAACTCGAGATATATGGTTAAACTAGAATAGTTCATCACTAACTGATATACATGTTCGGTAGTAATTTATATGCCTTCAAGTGAAATTCAATTCATATTATAAACTTTTTACCTTCAAAATTATTTTAGAATAAGTAAAAATCAAATATCTTCTTAATAATTAATTTTCCTTATATTCTAAATTAATTAGAATAATTATTAATCAAATATCTTTTTAATAATTAATTTCCTTTATATTCTAAATTAATTAGAATAATTATTCCGTGTAAGAGTAAGAGAAGTAAATCTATAATATATAAAAATCAATTATTAGAATAATTATTCCATTCAAAATTAGAATAATTTAATATTTTTGTATTTTTTATATTTAACAATAAAATTTAAAATATGATTTTTTAAGTTTAAATAGTTTTATAGTTTTATAAATTAAAATTTATAATATTTATTTATTTTTCTATATTCTAGTCAAATAGTAGAAAATTATTTATTTGAATTTTTTAAAAAATTGAAAAATATTTTTCAAAAATAAATTATGACATTATTTTTTATAAGTTAAATTAATTACGTATTTTTATTTTTAAAATTTATTAAAAATATATTCAACGTATAGAAAATATTAATATTTTTTACCTATTCTTGTAATTTGCGTATATAAGCAATATATACAATGGGAGCAGCAAAGTATTGATAAGGATTATACAGATACGTTCTTAACTGTTATGTATTTCATAGTTATCTTTTGTATTTTATCTTTAAGTCTTGTACAACTATATATACTGTATTATAATGAGATAATATATATAATAAAATTCTCTTAAATATAGTCTTCTATATGGTATCAGAGCCGTAGTGCTAAATGGCAGAACGATTCTTTCTTCTTTTCTTTACGTTTCTTCTGATACTCCTTCTCTTATTCTTTCAAAACCAGCAATATGACTACTGAGTCATCAGTTGTTTCTTCCACCGCTGGTGCACCTCAATCTTCGAGTACTTCCTCTCTTCCATCATCGAGCAGTTTCTCCCTTCCACCTTCAGTTTCTTCTATTCAAATCCCAAATATTACTCAATTAATCACTGTCAAATTGACTTCCAATAATTATATTCTGTGGGAAGCTCAAATCTTGCCGCTGCTACATGGTTACCGTTTTGCATGCCATGTTGATGGTACTATCGTTCCTCCTTCGCCAAAGCTACCAACTGGAGAACCAAATCCAGCATATGCGGATTGGTTTTGCCAAGATCAAATAGTTAGAAGCTGGATAAATTGCTCTTGCACTGAATCAATTATGAATCAGATTGTACGTTGCCCAACTGCGAAATCGGCTTGGGATAAACTTGCTGTCATTTATTCAACTGGGGCTCGGACGCAGGTACAACAGTTACGCAGGCAATTGAAACATTTGTCTCGTGGAACTGACTCCATTGACATGTACATGAGGAAGGCATGATCTATCTCTGATTAGCTCAGTGCTTTGGACTGTTCTGTTCCTGATGATGTATTGGTATGTGATGTTCTTGAAGGTCTTGGATCAGATTATAGACCGTTTAAGAGAGCAATTGAAGCAAGAAACACTGCTGTAAGCTTTGATGAGTTGTATGCTTTGCTCCTTAGCGAGGAAACTCAACTTAAGTTTGATTCACTGCAACTCAATTCTTCAATACCGCCAACTACGCATTACAGTAATACTAGTCGTGGTGGGAGAAATAATTCCGACCGTGGTGGTCGTTTTGGACGTGGTCGTGGGAATCAAGGACGAGGAACAGGAACTTATTCTTCTTTCTATGGACATAATAATCGCAATAACACTACCAGCAGTGGACTGACATGTTATAATTGTAACGGACATGGCCATCTCTCTAGACAGTGTCCTTCGCCTCGACCTCCTCAGGCTCATAATGCTCAAGCTAGAACTGATTCATCCAACTGGATAGTAGATTCAGGTTTAAACTATCATCTAGCCGCTGATCCAGAGAACATCAATCGACCTACACCACCTGTTCCTGATGCTACTGCAATTACTATTGCCGATGGTAAAAGCCTTCCTATTCTTTCTTAGGGTTCATCAACTACATCTATTAATGGTCATACCTTTGTGTTTAATGATATTCTTTATTCACCATCTATTAAAAAAATTTGTTATTTGTTTCAGCCTTTACATCACAAAATAACGCATCTATTGAATTCTTTCCTGATTCTTATTTTGTGAAGGATATCCCCACGAGGCAGGTGTTATACAAAGGCCAGAGTAAGGATGGGCTTTATTTATTTCCTATGCAAGCTGTTCGATCTTTTTCCCCTATGGCATGAACTTTTAGGTCATGCTAATATTCGTCTTGTCAAGCATGTTCTTCGAACCAATAATATTTCTGTTGATTCTAATAAACAGTTTGAATTTTGTCATGCTTATAATGTGAGTAAATCACATAAATTGCCTATTCCTGATTCTATTTATCGTGCTAAATAACCTCTTGAATTGATTTGTTCTGATGTTTGGGGGGGGGGGGGGGGGGGAGAGTTTCAATCTTTGTCCAAATACTTGAGAGAAAATGGGATTTCCCAGCGAGTTTCTTGTCCTTATACACCTGAGCAAAATGGGTGCGTAGAGAGAAAACACAGACACATTGTTGAATTAGGGCGTTCCTTATTACACCATGCTTCGGTTCCTTATTCATACTGGACCTATGCTTTTGATGCTGCAGTATATACAATAAATCGGTTACCTTCTCCTCACATTGGGAATACCATACCATTTGAAGTCTTATTTTCTCAAAAACCAAATTTTGATGAGCTACGTGTCTTCGGGTTCTTATGTTACCCTTGGCTCAAACCTTATTCATCACACAAATTAGCACCAAAATCTGCCAAATGTGTGTTTCTGGGATATAATAAAATGCACAAGGGCTATACATGTCTTGATTTAACTACAAACCAAATTTTTATCTCACGACATGTATTATTTTTTGAACAGGTGTTCCCCTTCAAGCGACGAGATGATACATGCACATGAAATCCTGAACAGTTAGTGCCCACATCTATACCACTACCTCCTGTAATCAACTTGGAATTTTGGGTAAAGCAACTGCAAACAATGTTAATCCTGTTGAAAATTTACAAAATGCAGCAGTTGGACCTCCAATACAACCGGCCCAATCTGACCAATACACATCAGGTTCAATGGTTGACTCAAGTCAAATGGTGGGGACCAATTTGGAAAATTTGCCTCCCACTCCAATACAATTATTAACTTCACCTGCACTACCAGTTATAGATTCGGCTTCACCAACAGAAACAGTTCAATCACAAACAGATGTTGACCCTATCCCTTTATCAACCGTATCTGTTCCTCCAAGCAAAACTCACCAAATGATAACAAGACAACAAACTGGTACTTTGAAGCCGAAAACTCCATGGTCTCCACAATCTCATACTGCTATAGCATCTGAAATTTCAGTTCCTACATGCTATAAGCAAGCTATGAAAAATTCATTTTGGCAGGATGCAATGATCCAAGAATTGAATACCTTGATTCACACAGGCACATGGGAATTAGTTCCTTGCTCACAAGCTCAACATGTTATTGGATGTAAATGGGTTTTCCGGGTTAAGCAAAAATCAGATGGGAGTATTGAGCGGTATAAAGCTCGGCTTGTTGCGAAGGGTTTTCATCAATGCCCAGGGATAGATTATTTTGAAATATTCTCCCCAGTAGTGAAGCCAACTACTATTCGGGTTATCTTATCTATTGCTGTGTCTAAAGATTGGTTGATCAAGCAACTTGATGTCTCAAATGCGTTCCTTCATGGTGATTTAGAGAATGAGGTTTTCATGGAACAACCACCTGGGTTCCAAGATAAACAGACACCAGATTATGTTTGTCGACTTTGACGGTCTTTGTACGGACTACGACAAGCTCCACACCAATGGTACAACAAACTACAATCAGCCCTACTTAACCATGGTTTTCGAGTATCTCCTGCGGATCCATCATTATTTCATTATACTAGCAGTAATGTCACAATTTTTGCTCTAGTATATGTGGACGATATAATTTTGACAGGTTCCAGTTCACAAACTATTCAACATTTAATTGCCTCTCTCAAATCCGAATTTCTGCTAAAAGATTTGGGAAAGCTAGAATATTTTTTGGGTATGGAAGCAACTTGAACAGCTGCTGGACTTTGGTTAACTCAACAACAGTATATAATGGATCTTCTTCATAAAGCTAAAATGGCAGATTGTAAGAGTCTCTTGACTCCTATTTCTTCAAAAGCTGGTTTGCTTAAAACTGAAACAAAGCTATTTTCTGATCCTACGTTGTATCGTACTATCATCGGTGGCCTTCAATATCTTGGTCTCACAAAGCCAGAGGTTTGCTTTGCCGTTCACAAAGCCTCACGCTATTTGCAAGCCCCAACTGAAGATGATTGGATTTCCTTGAAAAGGATTTTAAGGTATTTAAAAGGAACCATCAGTCATGGTCTTCTTCTTCAAAAATCTTTGAATACCACTTTAAATATATACACCGACGCAGATTGGGCAAGTAATATGACTGATCGAAAGTCTACCACGGGATATGCCATTTTCATGGGACGTAACCTCATTTCTTGGAATTCCAAGAAGCAGCAAATAGTTGCACGGTCCTCAACTGAAGCTGAATACAGAGCTGTGGGTCTTGCTACAGCTGAGCTCACTTGGATACAAGTCCTTCTACGCGACATTGGTTATCAGTCGAAAGAAATCCTAAATTTGTGGTGTGACAATATTAGAGCCACATATCTCTCGACAAATCCGATCTTTCATGCACGAACAAAGTATTTGAAAGTAGATTTTCATTTTGTCCGTGATAAAGTTCAGAAAAAGGAGCTTCAGGTAAAGTTTATTTGTTCTAAAGGTCAATTAGCAGACATACTTACCAAGCCTCTTTCAAAAACAAGACATCAAGCTCTCATATATCATTTAACAATTCGGTCTTCATCCAAAGAAGCACGAATTGAGGGGGGCATGATAAGGATTGTATAGATACGTTCTTAGCTGTTATGTATTTCATAGTTATATTTTGTATTTATCTTTAAGTCTTGTACAACTATATATACTGTATTATAATGAGATAATATATATGATAGAATTCTCTTAAATATAGTCTTCTATAAGTATAACCCCATAAAATAATAGTCTCTCTTAGAAAAAATTAAAAAAAATTATTACCTCCCTCTTATTTAAATTGTCACTTTTATTAAAAATATTTTTTTTACTAATATTATTATTTTATAAAATCAATAAAATTATTTTTTTTAATTTTATCTTCATTATTAATGAGTTAATAAATTAAGTAAGAATAAAATATTTTTAATATTAATGAGTTAATGAATAATATTTTATTCTATTTAAAATAATTTTACTTCTTTCATCCTATAAAGATAGATCCATTTTTTATTTTATAAAAATTAAAAAAAATAATTATTTTTATTAAAAATATAAATTTGTATATATATATATTTTTATTATATCCTTACTTTAACATGGAATATATTTAATAAATAATATTAAATATGAGTATTATAAAAATTTAATATATTAAATAACCTATTAAAATAATAAATAAATTATAATTTAAAATAGATAAAAAAAGAAAATGAACATAACTATTTAAATGAAAGAAATATATAATATTATAAAAATTTAATATTCCTTTTAATAAATATACATGAGGTGAAGATACAAATTATCAAGTGACTCACGTGTTATTAATTTTTTTTTATGAATATTTTTTTTTTGAAATTTTTTTTCGTCATGGGATAATCTAGATGAGGAAAGGTTGATAACTTTTTTTTTTTTTTTTTTTTTGCGCTTTTAAACTGAAAAAAAGATTAGTACAATGACTGTAACACGTGTTAAATTCATAAAAATATATATACTATTATTGAGGGTATTTTGGAAATTATAGAAAATATAATAAAATAAAGGAGGTTGTACGCGTGTGGCTGTTGTTTTGACCTTTTAGGAGACCTGGCGGCCGTCAAAACAACTCTTGTCCCGCTCTTCAGTATCTGTGGGCGATATTATTTTTTTTATTTACTATTTTACCATAAAATATAAAAATATACTGTTAATTTTTTTAATACTACAGATATCTTAATACTACCAAAGCATTAATAAATTGGAAGTTATAGTTATTTTAATGTTAATATTTTTTATTCTGAAAAATATAGTTGTATTTTCTAGGCATGAGTTTTTATTTTTATTTTAACATTTATATTTTTTAATATATATATGATAATATTTTATTTGTGAAACCCATTAAACTAACAGAAAAAAAGAAAATTAATATAAAAAACTAAGGAAGTTAACTTAGGGGACTCATTATTGAGTCATTTTTAATAATTTATGAGTTTAATTGAAGCATACAAAATTACAAAGAGTTTAGTAATGTTTTTTGTGAGATTTTTTTTTTGTGTTTCCTTGATTATTTTATAAGGATACTATATGGAAAAATCCATACGGCTAAATTCACATGATAATTGGGCAGTTTATTAATTATTATTTAAGTACATGGTTAACCTAGAAGGTCTAAAGAAGAATTGAAGAAGTCATCGTAGAGAAAAATTCTTACATAAACTTGATTTATATTTCCATTCATGGACCACGTTAATTATAAATTATAATTTAAATTATAATATTTAAAAAAATAATTTAAATTAATTTTTTTAAATCATGATTTATGATTGACTATAATTTATGAGTGAGATGATGAACCAAACATATCTAAGAATTTTACTTTATAAAAAGTATAATCAATTCTTGTTTTGACCATCTCAAACAAGAGCTCTAGTTGTTGATAGGTAGAACCAATTCTATTGTATTGTTCATTCAAACAACACCTAAGAAAGCCATTTATGGGGACAATAAAAATAATAATGCCAATCTTCTAATTTGTGGGGACAATGAAAATAATAATGTCAATCTTCTTATTGAATTGGTCTCAATGTCCATAAAAGCGAGTCTTTTTCTCTTGTTTGGACAAAAATATTGGAAATATGACTTCTTCTCCACTATCTATAAATGAAATAAACCAAAGATTAAAAAGAAAAAAGATGAAGCAACTCTTATGAACCCTTGTTAAATTGGAGTGATGTGGTTCCCATTATACATATGTACCCTTGTCAAATTACATTAGGTGGCATCAGTGGCGGAACCAGCTGCTTGGAGAGAAGGGAATAAAATTTCTCCTCAACGCATGTAAAAAGGAGATGGAGAAATTGGGAGGTTGGACCTCCACCTCTGCTGCTTCGGCTGACAAAAGCTCACCTTAAAAATACACGTTCGACGATTGGTCAAGGGAGTCATCAGCCCCAACACAACCCTAACTAGTTCCGTCCTTGGGTGGCATACTTACTTTTAGACCACACATTATTATGTTTCATAAAGCATGCAACGGTTGATATTCTTGTTAAGAGTTTAATAAAATTATTATTAAAGAAAAAATATTAATATTTATTTCTTATTTAAATATTATTTTTAATAAGATAATTTATTATAGTAACTAACAAACTGTATCAAACACTTAATGAACGAATCATTCTTGAGAAATATACGGATTCTTATGCACTAGCAACTTGAAAGTGGATGACAAGAAATCAATTTACAAAATTACAATAGTGCATCCTTTTATAAAGTGGCCATATCTCCACATGGAAAATTATGATTTTGGAGCGAATACTCAATGATTTCATGGATTCACTCTTTTTCATCATATGATTAATTTACAAGTAATTTATTACTTCATCATTAGTTCTCCACTATTTATAAGTGGGTTGATTTAGAAAGTATTAATGCATATAAAATTAATTCATAGTTCCATCCTTATATAATATTTTGGATTAGGAGTAGTGAACTTATGGGGTAGAATTATTTCGGATTACGAGTAAATCAAAAAAAAAATTAAGCAATTTCAATTTAGATTATCATAATATTAATTTATTATAAAAAGAGATAAAGATGACAGGATTTCATCGTTTTTCTTTTTTTAATATCAGAGATAGAGATTTGATTTTACATGTATGCATTGGTGTGTACTGTCTCCTCCCATATTAACTACACATTATCAGGAATGATAGTACAAGATTTATATGTACTATATATATAAGATAAGTTGGTAAGTTTGAGAAAGGCAATTTTACAAAAAAAAAAAAAAAAGTAGTTGCTTTTGCCTACCAAATCTACCCAAGAAAGGGCAAGAAGCGAATGCTTTGTTTGCATCTCATGACAAAAATTGAAAGAAAGACGTGCAAGTCAAGGATTTTATGGTTTTGTTGTTGGGATAGAAAATGTTAGTTGGTGATATTGTGATGCATTTGGTGTAATGTCAATCGCCATAACTTAATTAGTTATCACCATACTTTATGTTAGCTTAATTCGTACTTACATTTTTCCTTCCTTGATATAATAATTATCTTTTCATTAGAAAGAAATTATGGCCCAATTGTGTGAGAAATTACGATATCAGTTTTGGCGCCACATCAATAAAATAATATATGTATGTTTAAAGAATATATTGGTTAATATTTCATAATAAAATTATACTGGTTTTATTGTGAAATTTATATGTTATTGTTCTCTGTGTACATATATTCTTATGTTTTCTTTCTTAAAAAAATTGTCTTAGTTGGTAAGATTAAAACCAAAATGTTGAAATATATTAAATTTTAGTTTATGTTTATTTAATTTATTTGGTTTTCATTTTCATATTGGAGTTTCAATTTTGTAACTCTAATGAATATCACTTGTCAAAAAAAAAAAAATCAAAATTTATTATACAAATCTACTTTCTTATGATGGCAACATTATTATTAACATTGTCCAACTTTATATTATATTTGTTGTGGGGGTGGGATGGTGGGCAGGTCACTAACTCAATATTGTATGTATATTTTACTTCTAAATAAAGTTGCATCGATGAGATGCTTCCCGACTTTCCATCAAGCAGGGAAAATCTCTTATTTGATAATTATAATATTGCTGGTCCAATTAGAACTTCAATTACAGGTACTCCCAAAAGTTGAGAGATCCAATCTTATTCATTTTAAATTTAATATTTATTTATATTTTATAATAGATGTAAATCTATGTATATAATAAAAAAAAATGAATTCAAGAGCTGTTCAATTTTTTTTTGTCATTATCAAATAACTTTATTCAAATTAAATTAAATTTACATGAAGTTTTTTTTTATTTGTTAAACTAATTACAAATTTTAGTAAATATAAAAATATTTTAAAAATATAGAAAACTTTATAATTTTTTTATTTTTCTGGTGACTATGTATAATATCTTTTTATTTATATATATATACAATACACACGTGGCCCATTCTAAATAATAACAACAACAACAATAATAATAATTCATGTATTTTAAATTTTTTTTTAAAAAATGTAAGTTGAATAAACGAATGTTAAATTTTGCAGAAAACGTGAATAAAGAGTTGTTTAGAAATTTTATTTTCTTTTTATAACATGTCAAGCAACCCACTTAAAAATTTTCATCATTTGTCAAAAACCAAATTTGTAATAAGTCAGTTAAATGACATGCTAGCTTCGAGAGTTCAAGCTAGCATGTAACTTTTTTTTTTTTTGTTGATAAATTACACATATGATTAAGAAAAATATATAGGAGACTCGAATTTAAAATTTATGTGAGAGTAACATATATTTCTAATCACCAAATTATAATTTGATGGTTTAAGCTAGTATGTAACTTAAAATCTCATATCCAAAAAATATAAAAAAGCAAATAGATTTATAAGGTCCATGTGATATCTAATAAATTAGACTAACCACTTTGGACCTGAATTAAATCTTCAAACAATAAAATATTTGAAACTAATTTTGAAATGAATTGATACAAATGGTATTAGAATCATCCATATATATATATATATATATATATATATAAGAAATGGTTTGTAAAATTCTAATTAAAGTGAGACTTGAATAACTTGGATTCATCATTTTAGGCCTATATTTTTACAAAACTAGTTTGTAAGGTTCTATTTTATATCATATATAAATAGGGACATTTACAAAACTAGATAAAAAGATAAATTTTATTTCAAAAATATTAAAAAAATAAAATATTTACAATTTAAAAAAAATATAGCAAAATTTTAAAAATACTTCACTTCTTACTAAAATAATTTTTTAAATACTTCGTCTCTCATTATAATTAATAATTTACTTTAATTTTTATCTTTTTTTTCAAATGTCATTATTAAATAAAAAATTCCAATCAAATAATAAAAAATTATATTTCTAACATATAAAATATATTATTTTTTATAAAAGAAATTTTTTTAATTTTGATATAAATAACAAATTAATACTCACAAAAAATTAAAATATATAAAATATGTTAATAAAAGTCATTAAAGTTTTTAAATAAATTTTACATATTATACATATAAAAAGGTTAAAAAAATATTACTTTTGGTACGTAGATATTGTGTAAATATTATATGTATATTTTATGTATGTTATGTAGATATTATATAGATTTTGTATATATTTGGTAGATATTGTATATATGTTATGTATTTTACTGTGTGTATTGTGTGTATATTATATAAATGTTGTGTGCATATTGTGTGTATATTATGTGAATATAAAATTAAAAAAATAAATTTATAAAAATATTAAATAAATCTTGTAGATGTTTAATTGAAGTTTTGTGCATGTTTGATAGATGTTTTGTATATATTTGATAGATGTTATATACAT
Source organism: Garcia nutans (assembly GCA_947685225.1). Lineage (NCBI taxonomy): Eukaryota > Viridiplantae > Streptophyta > Magnoliopsida > Malpighiales > Euphorbiaceae > Garcia > Garcia nutans. Next base: position 40,807,265 of record CANTUV010000003.1, read on the forward strand.
ATTATAGATATTTGATAGATGTTGTGTGTATGTTATGTATTTGTGAGAATACAACATAAAAAAAAATATTTCTAAATTAAAAAAAAGAAAAAAACAATAAAAAATGGAAAAAAACAAAAATCACCGTTAAAAACTTCTTAAATAACTTAATTACTTAATTAATTTGGCCTGCGATTAAAATTTATAATAACATATAATTTGAAGGGTCGAGGAACTTAATTTAATGTCACTTGAAATCTGCAAAAGATGAGAAAGCGAAGCAGTTCATAAAGTCCAATATGATATTATCTTAAATAATTTCTACAAATTGTTATATGTTGAGATTGAGTCTTAACATATATATACTGTGTTATTTGAATTCAATTTTACTTCATATTGAAGTTTATGTAGATCAATGTATTCAGTATCTTTTTATAATTATTTTAAATGGCATATATACAACAAACTTATTCTAAGTATTTTATTTATATAAAAATATACAAAATTAAGAATTAATATTATTAATGCCTTAGAATACTATAAGTAACATGAAATTACTTTTAAGAGTAGACACCGAAATTCAAATTTCAGTAATATTAAAATCCTCCTCTCAATATTTTAAGAAAATAAAGAATCAATATATATAATATACTTTTATTTTTAATATTACATTTTAATATTTATTTTCTACATATCCAATTATACTTTCATTTCAAATCACTAGGAGTCAGATTTTAGCAAATTAAGATAATGAAGTTTATATATATTTGAGAAACGAGTTGAAATTTGATTTCTCCTCTTATACTAAAAAAGAGATGGAATGAAGTATATTGGCCTTATTTCAAGTTTAATAAATTTGAGAAAAAGCATTCATTAGGCTGCATATAATTAGTGAATCAAATTAACTTCCTAATTTTAGATCGATTTGAAACTTGAAAAAAATATTAAAAAGAAATAAATATGATTGAGCCTAATATAAACGTGGCCCATTCCATGGTTGAACAAATAAAGATGAAAGTTGTTTAATATTATCTTCCAAGTAAAAAGAAATAGAAGGGACAGATTATGGCTTATTGGATTAAAAAAAGATGGGACAAATTATGGCTTATTGGATCCAGCTAAAAGGCCTAAAGCTTGTAAGCGGTCCATGAAAAAGATGAAAGCAAAATTCATATGAAAGTTTAAGGAGGAGGGGGGTTGGGTGGAACTAAACAATAATGGTATCCTCATGTCAATAATAGTACTGTAGGCTAACTTGTTTTATTTTTTCTTCATTTATTTTCTTTTATGATGGAAAATAACAATTTTATTAAAAGGCAACAACATTAAAAAGAAAAACCATTGTGCTCCAAATGCTAAGAGAGAACAAGGAACAATAAAGTGCAGTAAAACAAGCTATTTAGTAGTGAGCAAAGAAGTGCAAAAGTCACATACCAACTTAAGAGGAAAAAATAATAATAATAACCATCGAATATAAACTATCTATTCATTATAGGCTAAATGTAACAGCAATAACCAACTATTTTATTACTTAATCTTAGCAATTTAAGAGAAAAGTTTGGGAGCTTGTCCTTAAATTAAAAGATCATCCAATTAATGGATGTAAATGGATGTATAGAAACAAATTAGATGAGAGTGATCTCATTACTAGGAACAAAGCTAAATTGGTTACCAAAAGGTACAACCAACATGAAGAGATTGACTTTCACTCTTACAATAAGATTTTATTTTTGGGTGTTTGAAAACATTTACTACTGTTTGGTGTGGACCCTGTAAGTGGAATTTCATTTCCTCTTTATTGTTGGAATTTGCTTTTCTTGATTAATTTAGGGTATGGAATATTCATTTTGTGTAGGCAAGTTCATATCTCCTATCCTTTCAGAGCAAAGTGGGAAATACCCTCATGTTACTAATTATAAGATTGATATTGATGAGGTACGAAATGCTTATCCTATGACCCTGATCAATTTGCTCTCTGTAATTCTGTGTGATCATGTTCTTTTTGTGCAAATAGCTTGTTGAACTCAAAAGAAACCACTTAAAATGTCTTCATTTATGAGTTTGAGATAATTATTCTAGGATTTCTGGTTTATGAAATACTATTTTTCGACTTGGATAGGAATGTGATGTGAAGACTCTTTGATTTAGTTTCCTGAAAGAATTGTTATTGGAGAAACTATATAGTTTATTCATGGAATTTGTCATTAATTTACGACTGGTTTCAAAATGGATTATTAAATGGTGGAACTTGTCTTGTTGTTTTTGTGTTAAAATTCTTAAATTAGTGTTTTGTAAATCATACATGTTAAGCTGATGCAGATTGCGAATTATTGCCGGAAAGCTGATAAACATATATGATGTTATGAATAATTGTTATAGTAAAACTTGTTAACTGTTTTCAGTTGCTTTCAAAATATATTTTACCATTTTATTTGAATTTTCCTTTTGAGAAGTTACAAAAGAATTATTGAAATGCATTGCTACCTTAGTGCATAGGAGGCAATGCAAAAATAACACAAAAATTTAAAAGGCAAAACAAAATATTCAGAGAGAGAGGATAAATGACTGCCTGTCACGCTTCAATGATGAGAGAGAGAGAGAGAGAGATAAAAGATTAGCTATATCTCACATGCATATTCGATATGAATTTAAGTGCCAGTCGGAGTGAAGACATTGCATAATGTTCACACCATGCAGCCAAAAATGTATGATGGAAATTCCTCACAAAATACTTCCAATGGTTTTTGCATGCTTAAAGTCAGAAATTGCTGTCCTTAGAAATTGGTATGTTTAGTGGTTCCATAGAGGTTCAGTCCTTGAGAAGCATTAAGGTGGATGTTTTCCATTCAATTTTGATTGATTGCCTTGTCTTTCAGCATAATTTCTGTTATATCCAAACTTTAATTTAATCTTAAAAAAAAAAAGCAAGCAACATAATACAGTCTGGATCACCAAAACAATAGCTACACTGGCGTAAGTAGTAGTGGTATACTATTCTCCTTTCATTTAGTACTTCTAACCATGAAGAGTGGCTATAATAAATCCCATTACAATTACATGGCCTAGTTAAATCTTGTATCATAATGTGTTGATGAGAACGATGGCACTTTTATATCTTAGAATAGGTTTCTGATAGTACAAATGCAAAATGTACTACTGAGTTATGAGAAATGGAGGACCTATTAAAAGGACTAAGTTAAACATTAAGATCTTGATGCATTAATACAAAAGTTCCGGGCTATATGTGCACCTAAGATGAGACAATCCAGATAATATATGGTCAGTCATGCGTTGGGGAGAGTGCAAGTTTTTTTGGGTCCTTATTTGGTTGGTAACATTGAATAACATGATATGAAAAATGGAAAGGATTAAAAAGAGAGCGGAGAAAAGGATTAAGAAATCTGCACTTACTCTTTAGTATATTTAATGGAGAAATATATTTTTTTCTCATCGTCCATTTATCTTCCCTGGGATTGGTGGATCAACAATAATTAAATAAAAATACAAGTAAAATAAAAAAAATTAATAAAAGAGATATCAATATTTAACGTGGTTTACCTTTTTAATTTGAATTACGTCTACGAGCTAAACTTCAAAATATTTCTTCTATTAATAAATAGTAGACTTACAAGGAGGAGATACTATTTTAAAAAAAAATCTACAAGCACAACTCTAATATTTAAGATAAACCCAAAATAGCAGTATATGTTTTCAAACACCAAAAAATAAAATTTCACTATTTTATCACTTATAAAAATAAATCTCACGTTAATTTTTCTCTTTGTTATATTTTAATTGAGGAGGAAAGGCCTTACACCTCTCCCTCTCAAAATAGCTTGCAAATTGCAAGCTGTCATTTCAATTAATTTTTTTTTAATAATTATTAGTCAATATTGGCGGTATCCCAAGTAGGTGGTACCACCCTATATTTTTTCTTCTACCGACTACATGGGCAGGGGCGAAGTCAGATTTTTTTAGTAAAGGGAGGCAAAATAAAAATATCATATATATATTAAAAATAATATAAATTTAAAGAGGGACAATTAAATATTTTAAATTTTTTAATAATATATATACATATATATAAAAAAAATTTAAAAAAGAAGGGGGGCAACTGCCCCCCTTTCAATGTACGTGGCCTCACCACTGTACATGGGGTTAATTGTTATTCATACAAATGATCAATAGAACTCAAAATTTTCTTTTGTAAGAATTTTTATCAACATGTATGCACCATTTTCTTCAGTATGAATCTTTTCAAGCTGTATAAGCTTCTTCTCCAACACATCTCTAATTAAGTGATATCTTACATCAATATGCTTTGATCTTGAAGGAGGAATGCTTTCCAATTTGAATGACACTTTGACTATCATAATAAAGTGAATATTTATCTTACTGAAAATCAAGTTCTTCTAAGAACTCCTTCATCTACAAGGGCTCTTTGCATGCTTCAGTTGCAGTAATCCATTCTGCTTCGATTGTTGAGAGAGCAACACACTTTTATAATATTGACTGCCATGACATAATTATCCCTGCAAATGAAATTAAGTAACTTGATGTAGACTTTCTTGAGTCAATATCGCTTGTTATATCTACATCTGTATAGCCAACTAATACAGATTTACCATCTTTAAAGCGTAAACATATACTGGAGGTCCCACAACCATATCTCAGAATTTATTTCACTGCAGCCCAATATTTTTTACTAAGGTTTGAAAGGAGCCGACTCACTACTTCCACTGAGTAAACAATATTTGGCCGTGTTGGCATACATCAAACTTCCAACTACCGAGGTATTTAAAATCATATTCATCTTTTCTTTCTCTTTCTCTATGGAAGAATACTATTGCGAACTTAATTTAAAGTGATTAGCAAGAGGACATCTAACCGCTTTAGCATTATCCATATTGAATCTTTGAAGTACTTTCTCAATATGCTTCTCTTGTAACAACCATAATTCCTTGGCACTTCTGTCTTCGATTATCCTCAGCCAAGAATTTATTTTTTTGGCCCCAAGTCTTTTATAGCAAAAGACTCGCTCAATTGTTTCTTTAGAATGCTGATTCTGGAAATGTTATAGCCAACGATTTAACATGTCATCCACATGGACTAACAGAATAATGAAATCATCATCAGAGAACATCTTTACAAACACACATTGATTTGAAGTGGTCTTCCTGTAATCCTCCTCTCCCATAACTTAAAACTTCTTGTACCACTATCTTTGTGCTTGTTTTAAGCCATAATATGAGTTTTTCTTTAACTTGCAAACATCTTTTTTACTTTTTCTTTGAAACCATCTGGCTGTTCTATGTATATCTTTTCCTCTAAGTCACCATGAAAGAAGGCATTCTTCACATCCATCTGCTTGATTTTCAAGTCGAGACTTGCAACTAATTCTAGCACTATATGAATGGATGTCATTTTCACCATTAGTGAAAAAATCTCATCAAAGTCAATCCCTTTTTTTTGTTGAATCCCTTAATAGCCAATCTAGCTTTGAATCATGGATGGAAATTGTGTTTTTCATGCTTTATCCTGAACACCCATTTGTTCTTTAAAGCATGCTTACCTATTGGCAACTTCATAAGCTCAAATGTTTTGTTATCATACAAGGATTTCAACTCATCTTTCATGGTTTCTATCCATTTCTTCTTATGCTCATCTACCATGACTTCTTGGAAATACTTAGGTTCTCCCTAATCAGTAAGCAACATGTACTGATCACTGGAGTATCTGGTAGAAGATTTTCTGACTCTAATAGATCTCTTCAATGGTTCTTGAATTGTATTTGGTATCGATGGCTGGTTTTGAACATTTTCGTCATCAAAATCTTCATTTGGTTAATTTTGGATGCTAGCAACATCATTAGTAGTATTATGCAGGTCATCCTTAATTTCATCTTCAATCTATCTCGATGCCACTTTTAGAGGAATCAACTCAAGATTTGTGAACTACCATCGGATCTTGAAACATTCTTCTAGGTCTTCTCAATATCTTTGATGGTCTCATCTTTAACAAATACTGCATCATGGCTTCTAACAATCTTTTTCTAAACTGGATCATGGAATTGATTGCCAAGATCATTTTGATCATAGCCAATAAACAGACTGTTGTGTCTTAGTATCCAGCTTTGACTGTTCATCCTTTGGTATATGCACAAATGCCTTGAACCCAAGAACTTTTAAGTGATCATAAGAGACATCCTTTCCAGACCATACCCTTTCTAAATTGTCAAACTTTAAAGGAACACAAATTGAAAGATTCAGAACATGAACCACATCACTTAATACTTCGGTCCAAAATGACTTTGGCAGCTTTACATGTGATAACAATTATCTAACTCTCTCTATGAGAATCATGTTCATCCTCTCAGCTACACCATTCAATTGAGGAGTTTTTGGTGGTGTCAGCTTGCGTCAAATGTCCTGCTTATTGCAATGTCTTTGAAGTGATCCAATATACTCACTCCCATTATCAGATTTGATACACTTAATTTTCTTCCTAGTTTCTCTCTCAACTAGGGCCCGAAATTGTTTGAATACCTCTATAACTTGATCTTTATTCTTTAAGGTATAAATCCATAACTTTTTTAAACAATCATCAATAAAAGTCACAAAATAGAAGGAGCCACCAAGTGATCTAGTTTTGAAAGGACTGCAGACATTAGAGTGCACTAACTGTAATATCTCTTGTGTAACACCCTTATACCATATATATATATAATACATACACTCAGTATATGTAAAATACACATATACAATATAAGAATGTCACAACCTGGTTTAATAAAAATTTTCATATTCCCAGTTAAAAATTCCAAATACAAAAAAGCGTATATTTAACTAGTAAATAAAATATTTTTTATTAATTATAAGTACTTAAAATAAGTATTTATATAAACATCTCTGATTCGCCATAGTTTTTTCTGTAAATTGAATATCCCAAAATTTAATAAAACTCAACTTGCATAAAAACACACTCCCAATAAAAACAATCAACATTTTACTAATACTTCTTAATCTCCTCCCAATTTCTCAAAACATTCATATATGTACATATATATATATATCAAAACAAATATACACCATCCCACATTATACAATTTATCCAAAATATTCTTTATAATTTATAATATATACTCCAAAACATAAACATAAAATGCATATTAACAAAATGTATCATAGAATAAAATATATACATGTGACAAATAGTTCTGATCTTGATGCAGCAAAAATTTCCCAAATCAAACTCAAGTCTAGACTTGATCAGGTCTAGAAAAACTCTTCGGATCTACCTGCATGATGAATTACAATTGCGCTAAGCTAAAAGCCTAACGGTACAAACTTTGATAATAATAAAACTTTAAAACAATGACAATGCATAATGCTTTTGCATGTTATTTCACAATGTGACATACAATTCCACTTTAAAACATAATCTTTAATCTTTTTATGCTTCACATTAACACATACATAAGCATGGACCCAAATAATCTAATATATTATTCAAATCATAGAGTTATTATTGTAGTTCATATTGACACCCAATGTTTAGCCCGAAGGCAAGTGACTCCCAACGTCTAGCCCCAAAGGCAAATCATATATCAGTTACACCTAGCGTCTAGCCCCGAATGCAAATAATGAAGATAACCTCATAGGCATGCTGCCAAATACAGAACTCTGGAGATTGAATAACATAATAGGCACATAAATAATATATGTTTTTTATAATCAACTTTTCTTATCACATTGCCTCAATTTCTCATTTTTCTCATCACATTGCCTCATTTTCTCATTTATATCAATGTCAACTCATTTATTCATCATATCTTATACTTTCATCACAATGTATGTCATTTCACATTAAAATCACATTATTTAAATATTTTTGGGTCATTCTCACATAATGCATACAAATCACATTTTATTCATTTTAGCCATTAATAATGGCTTTTCATAATGCACATAATGCATACATAACAATTCACATGTTATAACACAATATTCATGAATGTTCATGTTGCCAAGTAACTTAACACATTTTCTATCCAAAATGTGTTAGACCAAATTTAATGTAAATACCTCTAAATTATCAAAAGTTTGTACTTACCTCAATTATCACTCAAAACCAAGCTAGAAATCACACTTCTTTACCACCTCCTCAATGAGTCCTTCACCACTAGGGTTAGACAAATACTATTTACTCAACACCTAATCACATTTTCAATGTAAATTCTTCATTAGCATCACATTTCTATATACTTTAACTAATTAAATATCAATTTATCTCATTTTCTTTAAGTTTCTATTTTCTTGCCCTAATGCACTTTAACTATAGAATTCTATATTAACCAATTTCAAATTACATTTTTAGGTTAATTTATATCATTACAATCAAAATTCTACTCACTTTAACAATTCAAACATTAAATTCTACAATTCTATCCAATTTTTCAATTTTTGCCCTAATATACTTTAATTTTGGAACAATATTCTAATCAATTCTACTTACTATTCTAAGCTGATTTTCATCATTAAAATTATTTTATAACATGTTTTAAATAATAGAATCAAATAAAAATTAATTCTTTAATAACATTTTTTCAAAATCCTAAATCACCTTCTTTAATTATGGAAATCCATTCTAACCACTTCCAAAACATAATTCAAGTTCTAATATATCTTTAAAACTATATTTTAATACATTTTTAACAATTAAATTTAATTTAAATCATTTATTTACAAAAGTCTCATAGAAACCCTAAATTCCTCTCTACTTCATCCGAACTCCAACCAAACTTATACAAACCAACAATTTAACCATAAAATTATTATTTTCTCATCAAATTAATACTATCCATACCCATTTAACAAATTATCTCATCCTCTGTCAAAAACCAATTTTATACATATATATATTTTCCCATAAAACTTTAAAATAAAGAAAGAAAACTTACTAGTTTGTAAAGAAACCACCAAAATCCATTTAAATCTCTTGAAATCCTTTCAAAATTTGATGTTGGTGAAGATGGAAGTTCCTTCTCTTTTCTTACAATGGTAAACGATTTTGAGAAGAAGAAGAAGATGATGATGATGATGACTAGTTTTTTTTTTTATTTTCTAACTTATTTTACTAACTGCATATATATATATAATTATTTATTTATTTATAAAATCAAAATTTCATCTTCCACTCAATATTAATTTCTTTTTAAATTATTTAATTATTAATAATTAATTAATTAATTAATATTTAATAAATATCTAACTTTTCATCATTTTTCACTATCCAAAATTATATTTAATTTTAATTTATTTTAAAACTCTAATTTTCTATCTTTCATTCAAATTATTTTAATTTTGAATTATTTATTAAATTTTAAAATTTTTCCATCATTTTTCACTATCTAAAATCATTTTAATTTTGAATTATCAAATTAAATTTTTTTATTATTTTTTAAACTTTTACTTTTTACCCTCTTTGCCATTTTACCATTGACATTACTATTTATTTTTGACTTTATATGATATGTATATTTTTTTATATTTCCTATATACATTCTTATATTCTCCATCCTTCAATACCTTAATTAATTTTCTAAATTATTTATTTAATTTTTATTTTAGTAGAATCACGAATGTTACATCTGGCTTCTTGTAATGGGCAGAATCCTTGAAAGCAACTATATTCTACTTTTCTGCTAAGCAATCGACACATCTATTTAAATGAACACTGCTCAAACCGGCTATATTCTTCTAGACCATCATGGACATTTCTTTTTTCTCTCATGTGACCAAGCCTCTTATGCCAGATCTTAGTTACATCATCTTTCTCTGCTGCATTAACTATGGTCTTGGAGATTTTAGCTTGCATCAGATAAAAGAGCAGAGAATTTCTTACATAGAGCCGCAATGAGAGAACCTTTGGTGAGTTTTTATTGGCCATTCCAGAAGATATTGCAGTATTCTTCATCATCAAGGTTCCTAGTAGAAATCATATTAAACCTGATATCATGAACATGCTTCACATTTTTTAACAGCAACATAGTGCCATTGTTGGCCTAAGTGATCTTAGCACTACCACTATTATCCATTTTGGCTGTTCAAAAGTCACTTGGTGTATAAGTGGCAAAGAATTCATTCCATGCTATGGCATGAAAGAGGCACTAGTATCAATCACCCAACTAGTCTCATGATCTACCACGTTGACTGCATCATCATTGTAAATGAGAAGAAAATCTTATTCAGTTGTAGCGGCAATTCTCTCATAATTGCTATTATCTTTCTTTTTATCCTTCCCCTTCTCTTTTTTCCATTTTCGACAATATTACTTGATATGTCCCCCTTTATGACAATGATGACATTCAATAGTGATAAATTTATTTGATTTACCTCGATTAGTATATCTATTTTTATTTGCATTATTTGAGTTCCTATTCCGACTTCTCTCCTGGTGGTTGCAGCCAGAATATCTGATTGTGAAGGAGAATACATTGTAAATGCCTTCTCATCTTTTCATTTAGGATGGCACTTTTTACTAATTTCATTGTACCAATGCCATTAGGAGTAGAATTTATTAATGAAATCGTCAGAGTCTCCCAAGACTCTAGCAATGAAGCAAGCACCATCCGAGCAAGCACCTCATAATTAAAGGTGACACCCATACCCAATAATTGATTCACAATTCCTTGAAATGTGTTCAAGTGATCTGCAATGAAATTATTCTCTTTGTATCTCAACTGCATTAATTTTGTGAGATAAAATAATTTATTGTTATCGATTTTTGAAGCATACAATCTTTTAAGCTTGTTCCATAACGATCTTGCATGAGTTTTACCACAGATATGATTATATACATTATCTTCGATAAACTGTCGGATAAAACTATATACTTGCTTATTCTCAAATTCTCATTCTTCATCTGCCTTGTCTTTGAATATCTTATACTAAATACCGGTAAATGCATCTTCATCACAAATAGGAGATTATCTTGGATCTCCAAATGTTGTAATTTGTGTCATTTAAATAAATCATTTTGCTCATCGTCCAAAATACTGGCATGTGTTTTCAAACACCCAAAAATAAAACATCACCATTTTATCACTCACAAAAATAAATACCTCACACTATTTTCTCTCTCTCTTTCTATTTTTTTATATTTCAATTGAAAGAGGAAGGCCTATTTATAAGGCCTTCCCACCCCTCCCTCTGAAGATGGCTTGCAATTTGCAAGTTGTCACATTAATTTTTTTTAATGATCGTTAGTCAATATCGGTGGTACCCTTTTTAATAATTATTAGTTAATATTGGGTACCGCCCTACAAAAAAAAGGTGATAGCTCATTTACAGCTTGTAATTTGCAAGTTGTAACACAACTTGCAACTTGCAAATTGCAAGCTATCTTCAAAGGGAGAGGTGAGAATGCCTTATCCCTCTTTCAATTGAAATATAACAAAGTAGAAAGAGAGAAAAATTAGTTTGGGGTATTTATTTTTGTGAGTGATAAAATAGTGAGGATTTATTTTTGGGTATTTGAAAATACATATCACTATTTTGGGTTTATCTTAATTATTAGACTTGTGCTTCTAGAATATTTTTCTAGAAAAATCTCTCCCTTGTAAGTTTAATATTTATTAGTGGAAGAAATATTTCAAAATTTGGCCTACATGCGAAGCCCAAAATAAAAGGGTGAACCACGTTAAATATTGATGTCTTTTTTGGTGAATTTTTTTTTATTTTACTTGTATTTTTATTTAATTACTACTAATTCACCAATTCTGCTACGCCACAAATTTTGAGATTTATTTTTCATTTTCTATTCAAATGGTATCAAAGCTTTGGTTTGAAGAGATGGAGGCCAATACGAGCAAAATGTTCAATTTAAATAGCGCGGATTATCATATTTGGAAATCCAAAATGAAAGATCTCCTATTTATGATGAAGATGCATGTATCGGTATTTAGTATAAATAAACACGAAGACAAGACAGATGAAGAATAGGAATTTAAGCACAAGCAAGTATATAGTTTTATATGACAGTTTGTCAAAAATAATGTGTATAATCATATATATGGTGAGATTAATGCAAGGTCATTATGGAACAAGCTTGAAGAATTATATGATTCAAAAATCGACAAAAGTAAATTGTTTTATCTCATAAAATTAATGTAGTTGAGATACAAAGAGGGTAATTTCGTTGTAAATCACTTAAACAAGTTTCAAGGAATTGTGGATTGCCGGGCACGGGTGTCACCTTTAATAATGAGGCACTTACTCTGATGGTACTCGTTTCATTGCTAGAGTCTTGAGAGACTTTAAAGATTTTATTAAAAAATTTTGCTTATAATGGTGTTGTTAATAGGGCTTTTTAGGTGGCCCATGGGCCCGATAAACCTGGCCCAATCCGAATGATTCGGTTCGGGATAGGCTGACCAGAGCTAGTGACATGGTTGGGTTTAGGGTTAGAGGTGTATGACCTGAGTATAACTTGGGTCAGTCTTTGGGTACATTCAAACTCTCAGGCCAACCGAGCCTGGCCCGAGAGTATATATATGATAAAACCCTAATTTTGTCTCCTTACGTCTCCCCTTAATCCTCTTTTATTTCGTTTGCCTTAATTCTTCTCGAAGTTCAGTGAAACTGTCTCTTTCAAAAACTTTTTCTTCTTTTCCATTTTTTCTCTGAAATTGTCTCTATCAACAACTTCAAGTTCTCTTTAGTCGTCTTCATGCTCCCTCAGCTTTGCTCCATCAACCATGCCTCACACTCTCTCTCGACTGCACCATCAAGGGCTCTCTTTGCAAAAGTCTTGATCTGTCTCTCTATCTTGGTTTGTTGATTATTCTCTTCATCTTTTATCACTGCCTCTTCGACATCGACTTTTGATTTTATATTGATTTGTAGTTTTGGGTATTATATAATGTTGATATTATTCTTGTAATGTTTGATGTTTCAAGATGTTGGTTTTGGGTTTTTCAAATTTCATTCTTATCCTTGAGAAATATGTGTTTATTATTCAATGAATATTTCTCATTTTGGTCGCTTTGGTTGGTTCTAGATTTGTAAATTTTTTATATTTTATTGTTTTGGATTTTTGTTTTGTTAAACATATGTACAACCCATTTGTTATCAGATTTCAAATCTATGCTACGATTTTGATGGTTTTTGACTTTGTGGAGATCTGTAACTTTTTTATTATAGGATCTCTAATTTTTTTTTAGGAGTATCTTGAATCTGAGTGTTTGTTATAATAATAAGAAGATAGAATTTCAGAAGTTAAGAAACTAACAGTTTAAGAAGTTAACTTTTTTATGTATAATAATATGTATCATATAAAAGATTTGTTTAAAAAAATATAAAATCCATAGCCCTGCCCATGGCCCGATTGGCCCGAGCTAGCCCATTTAGGCCTAAGGTCGGGCTATGGGCATAATTTTTTAGCTTAAAATATATTCAAGCGGGGCTGCGGGCTACGGGTAAACCCGGCCCAGCCTGGCCTGAGTACACCCCTAGTTAAAATGGAATTAGTGAAAATTGGAATCTTAAATGAAGAGATAAGAAGGAACTCATAAGGTGTTTTCTCATCACAATTAGATATTTTGGCTACAACTACCAGGGGGAGAAATCAGAATCAGGGCTTAAATAATAGATATAAAAAAGTAAATGCTAGTCAATTATGATTTCTCTCATCATCGCTATTATCTTTCTTTTATCCTTCTCCTTTCTCCTTTTTCCATTTTCGGTAATAGTTCTTAATATGCCCCCTTTTATGATAATGATAACATTCAACATTGGCAAATTTATTAGATTTACCAAACTACCAGGGGGAGAAATCATAATCAGGGCTTAAATAATAGAGATAAAAGTAGATGCTAGTCCAGGAAGAAATAAGAATCAGGGCTTAAATAATGGAGATAAAAGTAAATGCTAGTTGAGGTAAATCTAATAAATTTGCTAATGTTGAATGTTATCATTATCATAAAAAGGGGGCATATTAAGAAATATTACTGGAAATGGAAACAAAAGAAAGGATAAGGATAAAAGAAAGATAATAGTGATGATGAGAGAACTGTTGCTATAAATGAATGAGATTTTCTTCTTATTTACAACGATGATGCAGTCAACGTAGTTGATTATGAGACTAGCTGGGTGATTGACACTAGTTCCTCTATTCACACTACAACCTAGAAGAAATTCTTTACTACTTATATATCAAGTGATTTTGGGGTAGTTAAAATGAAAATGATGGTAATGCTAAGATTGTTAGTATTGGTGATGTTCACTTGGAGACCAACAATGGCCCTAGTTTGTTGTTAAAAGATGTGACTCATGTTCCTGATATCAAGCTTAATTTGATTTTTTGCTGGCAAGCTTGATGATGTAAAGTACTGCAATACCTTCCAAAGTAAACAATGGAAATTTGCCAAAGGTTTTGTCATTGTGGCTCAAGGTAACAAATCCTCTATACTTTGTGATGCAAACTAAAGTCTCAAAGAACATAACTAATGCAGTAGAGAAAGAGTACATGGTGGAGATCTGACATAAAAAGCTCGATAACATGAGTAAAAAAAGAATGTCAATGTTGATTAGGAAGAAGAATATAATCAGTTTGAGCAGTGTTTATTTAAACAGATGTGTTGATTACTTAGGAAGAAAGCATAATAGAGTTGCTTTCAAGGATTTTGTCCCATTATGAGAAGCAACTGGAGATATTATAATTAGTACATTATGATATATGTGGTCCTTTCAAAACTAGATCACTTGGAGGCTCCTCCTATTTCATAATTTTCACTGATGATTGTCCAAGGAAACTATATAATATCTTGAAGAATAATTATCAAGTTGTAGAGATATTTAAACAATTTCAAGCCCTAGTGGAGAGAGAAACTGGGAAGAAATTAAAGTTTATCAAGTTAGAAATTGAATATACTGAATCACTTTAGAGATATATATTCTAAATGTTTCACCATGTATTTCTGTAAAGTTTGACATTCTATAAAGAGTACGATTTGAAAGGGATGTCTCTTATGATCACTTGAGAGTTTTTTGGTATAAGGAATTTATGCACATACCAAAGGATGAGCTTGCAAAGATGGATGCTAGAACATGATAGTGTGTGTTTATTGGCTATGGTCAAGATGACCTTGGT
Organism: Garcia nutans; assembly: GCA_947685225.1. Classification (NCBI taxonomy): domain Eukaryota; kingdom Viridiplantae; phylum Streptophyta; class Magnoliopsida; order Malpighiales; family Euphorbiaceae; genus Garcia; species Garcia nutans. The sequence goes on from CANTUV010000003.1 coordinate 40,822,394, forward strand.
TGTTGATTCTATGATCTAGTTTAGAAGAAACTTGTTAGAAGTAGTGTTTGTTGAAAACAAGACCATCGAAGATATTTAAAAGGCATAGAGTAATGTTTCTAAATTCGATGGTAGTTCAACAAATATTGAGTGAGTTCCTATAAAAGAGGTGCCGAGACATATTGGAGATGAAATTAAAAATGGCTAGCAGAATACTGCTAATGGTGATACTCCCATCCAAAATCAATTAAATGAAGATTCTGATGAAGAGGATTTTTCAAAATCAGCCACCAGTGCCAGGTATAGCTCAGGAACCAATAAGGAGATCTACTAGAGTTAGACAACCTTCTACTAGATACTCTAGTAATCAGTACATGTTGCTTACTAATGGGGAGAACCTAAGGATTTCGAAGAGGCCATGATAGATGAGCATAAGAAGAAATGGATAGAAGCCATGCAAGATGAGTTGAAATCCTTACATAAGAATAAAATATTTGAGCTGGTGAAGTTACCAAAAGGCAAATGAGCTTTGATGAATAAATGGGTGTTTAGGATAAAGCATGAAGAACATAGGTCCCAGCCATGATTCAAAGCTAGATTAGTTAAGGGATTCAACCAAATGAAAGAGATTGACTTTGATGAGATTTTTTCACTAGTGGTGAAGATGACATCTATTCGTACAGTGTTAGGATTAGTTGTAAGCCTCGACTTAGAGATTGAGAAGATGGATGTGAAGACTACCTTCATGGTGACTTGGAGAAAGAGATAGACATGGACCACCCAGGAGGTTTTGAAGAAAAAGAAAAAGATGACTATATTTGCAAGTTAGAGAAAATCTTATATGGCTTAAAATAGGCACCAAGATAATGGTATAAGAAATTTGAGTCAGTTATGGGAGAGCAGGGTTACAAGAAGACCACTTCAGATCACTGTGTGTTTGTAAAGAAGTTCTTTGATGATGATTTCATTATTTTGTTACTCTGTGTGGATGGCATGTTAATTGTTAGCCATAACATTTCCAAAATCAATAGTCCGAAGGAGCAATTAAACAAGTTTTGTTATTATGAAAGACTTAGGGCAAACAAGACAAACTTTTAGCATGAAAATAATTAGAGAGAGGCGTCAAGAAATTGTGATTGTCACAAGAGAAGTACATTGAGAAAGTCCTTCAAAGATTCAATATGGATAAGGCTAAAGCGGTTAGTTATCATCTTGCTAATCACTTTAAATTAAGTTTGTAATAGTATCCTTCCACTAAGATTCCATATGCCTCGACAGTTGGGAGTTTAATGCATCTATGGTGTTTATATAGCCAGATATTGCTCACTTAGTGGGAGTAGTGAGTCTATTCCTTTCAAACCTTGGTAAGGAATATTAGGCTGCAATGAAATAGATCTTGAGATATCTTTGTGGGATCTCCAGTATATGCTTATGCTTTGGAGATGATAAACTTGTGTTAGTTGGGTACACAAATGTAGATATGATAGGCGATGTTGACTCAAGAGAGTCTACATTATGTTACTTGATTTCATCTGCAGAGGAAGTTGTGTCATAGCAGTCAAGGTCACAAAAGTTTATTGCTCTCTCAACAACCGAAGCAAAATTCATTGTTGTAGCTGAAGCATGCAAAGAGCTCCTATGGATGAAGAAGTTCTTAGAAGAATTTGGGATCCAATAGGATAAATATTTATTTTATTGTGATAGTCAAAGTATCATTCATCTTAGAAAGAATTTCTCCTTTCATAAATCAAAGTATATTGATGTGAGATATCACTAGATTAGAGATGTGTTGGAGAAGAAGCTTCTACAGCTTGATAAGATTCATATTGAAGAAAATGGTGCAGATATGTTGATAAAAATCTTATAAAAGAAATGTTTGAGTTCCATCGATTATCTTCAGGAATGATAGTTGACCCCATGTAGTCGGTAATGGGAGAATTGTAGTGCGGTACCTCCCACATAGGGTATCACTAATATTGACGAACAATTATTTACAAAAAATAAAGGTGATAGCATTTACAATTAGTAAGCTATAACATAGCTTGCAAATTGCAAGGTATCTTCAGAGGAAGAGGTAGGAAGACCTTCTAAATAGGCCTTCCCTCTTTTAATTGAAATACAACAAAATAGAAAGAGTGAGAAAAATTGGTGTGAGGTACTTGTTTTTATGAGAGATAAAATAATGAGATTTTATTTTTGAGTGTTTGGAAACACATACCATTATTTTGAATTTATCTCAATTATTAGAGTTGTGATTCTAGAATATTTTTCTAGAGCCCTTTTAAGTCTACTATTTATTAGTGGAGAAAATATTTTGGAGCTTGACTCATGGACGTAGTTCAAATTACTGTGTTAAATATTGACTTCTCTTTTATTGATTTTTTTTATTTTGCTCATTTTTTTTAATTACTGTTAATTTGCCAATCTCATTGCGCCACAAATTTTGAGACTTATTTCTCATTTCCTCTCCAACTATTTGTTGGTAGTGTCTAGCTTAATTGGTGGGACCATCAGATTAATTAATGAAAAAAAGGATGGAGACAGCTTATTTTTTTTTATTTTGCTCATATTTTTATTTAATTGCTGCTTATTCGCCAATCCCATTGTGCCATAAATTTTGAGATTTATTTCTCATTTCCTCTTTAACTATTTGTTGGTAGTGTCCTGCTTAATTATTGGGACCCACTGGATTAATTAATTAAAAAAAAGATGGAGACAACTTACAAATTGCAATCTATCCCACCTCCAATGAAAAATGGAGAGAGAGCCTGCATTTTGCAAGTTGTTTCACTGCTTGTTATGCAGTGGAGAGGAGATGGGAAGACTATAAATAGGCATTCTCTCTCCAAAATTAATATATAGAAAAAAATTGAAAGTAGGAATGGTGTGTAGCCCATTTTGAGAGAGAAAAATTACTATGCGATATTTTTTAACTGAAAATAGTAAGGTTTTATTTTGAGTGTTTATGAAATACTTACTACTCTTTTGGGTTTATCTCAATTGCGAGTATTGTACTTTTAGAGTATTTTTTAAAAAAGTCTCTTTTATAAACCTACTATTTATTAGTGGAAGAAATTATTCAGAGTTTAGCCAATAGATATAATCCAAATAAAAGGGTGAACCACATTAAATATTGGTATTCTTTTGTTGATCATTTTCATTTTGCTCAGATTTCATTTTTTTATTGTAAATCCACATCAGGCTAGCTAATCCCACTGCACCGCAAATTTTGGAATTTATTTTTAATTTTTCAACAACTAGTATCAAAGCTTGGTTCACTATTGTTTGTGCAATTTGAAATGGAAGAGTCAAATAGTATGTTTAAATGGACTTCTTTAAATTATTCTATTTGGAAGCTTAAAATGGAAAATCTTTTCATCTGCAAGGATATTTATGATCCTATTAAAGGTGAAAATGGCAAATTAGAAAATAAACCTGATAAAGAATAGGGGAAAATAAATAGAGAGACTATTTGTATAATTAGACAATTGATAGATAATAATGTCTATCATCATGTGGCTCAGGAGAAAAATGCCGAGGCTTTATGGAAAAAACTTGCCAATTTGTATGAAAGAAAATCTTCACAAAATAATACTATTATTGTTAGAAAACTTGTCCATATGAGATTTAAAGATGAGAACAGTATGGTTGAGCACTTGAGTGATTTTAAAGACATTGTAAATGGTCTAACCAATCTGGCAAGAACTTATCTTGTTAGCATCATGACCAACAATCAACATATCATCAACATAAAGTAATAGGATGATAAAGTTACCATCATGAAACTTCTTTACAAACATACAGTAATCAACAATTGTCTTTGCATACTCATGATTTGTCATGAAAGGCTCAAATTTCTTATATCACTGCCTAATTACTTGCTTAAGTCCATACAAGCTTTTCTTCAACCTGAAAACAAGATTCTCCTTGCTAATAAGATAACTTTTAGATTGGTTAGACGATTTACAATGTCTTTAAAATCACTCAGGTGTTCAGTCATACTGTTTTCATATTTAAATTTCATAGGGACACGTTTTCTAACAAGAAGTCTTGTTTTGTGGAGATATTCTTTTATACATGTTGGCAAGTTTCTTCCATAAAGCCTCAGTATTTTTCTCCCGAGCCACATGATGAGAGATACTATTATTTATCAATTGCCAAATTGTACCCATAATCTTTTTATTTATTTTCTCACCATTTTTTGTCAGATTTATTTTTTGGTTTGCCCTTTTCACCTTCAATAGGATCATAAAGATCCTTGCAGATCAAAAGGTCTTCCATTCTAAGCTTCCAAATAGAATTTGAGGAAATCAATTTAAACATACTATTTGACTCTTTTATTTCAAATTGTACAGACAATAGTGAACCAGGCTCTAATATCAGTTGTTGAAAATTTAAAAATAAATTCCAAATTTGTGGTGTAGTGAGATTAGCAGGCCGAGGCAGATTGACAATAAACAAATGATATTTGAGCAAAATAAAAATAATCAATAAAAGAAAACTTCAATAGCTAATGTGGTTCATTCTTTTATTTGAGCTACATTCACATGCCAAACTCTAAATACTTTTCTTCCACTAATAAATAGTAGGTTTACAAGAGAAAGATATTTTTAGAAAAATATTTTAGAAGTACAACACTCGTAATTGAGATAAAGCCAAAATAATTGTAATTGTTTTCTAAACATCCAAAACAGAACCTCACTATTTTATCACTAAAAAATTGTTACCCGCTAATTTTTCTCTCTCTCAAAATAGAGAGAGCTTGCAATTTACAAGCTGTCTCACCACTTGTTACGTGGTGAAGAGGAGATAGGAGGGCTATAAATAGGCCTTCCCCCTCCAAATTAACATATAGAAAATTTTGAGATCTATAAAAATTTGAGGTACGTATGTGTTTCCAAACACCCAAAAATAAAACTTTACTATTTTATTACTCACAAAAATAAATACCTACCTCACACTAATTTTTCTGTCTCTTTCTATTTTGTTATATTTCAATTGAAGGAGGGAATGACTATTTAAAAGGCATTCACACCTCTCCCTCTAAAGATAGATTGCAATTTGCAAGCTATGTTACAGCTTAGAACTTAATTTTTTTTTAAATAATTATTAGTCAGTATTGGTGGCACCTCATGTGGGAGGTACCACCCTACACATTGATATATATATTTTTGAGAATTAAAGAGATATTTAAAATTTCTTAAATTACAGAGGATAAAGCTTATGAGTCACACTGTGAAACTGTGGCAGAGTTGTAAAACACCGTTTAAGCTTGAACACTTGTATCTTCCCAAACCAGTTTGGTTTTGTGCCTAGTTGATCAACTACGGAAGCTATCTTTCTTATTAGAGATTTGATTGAAAAGTACAAAGAAATGGAGAAAGATTTGCGTATTTCATTGACTTGGATAAAGCTTATGATAGAGTCCTTAGAGAAGTCTTATAGTTGGTCCTTAAGTGTAGAAGGAGATCTATAAGATATATCCAAGTCTTGAATGATATGTATGATGAAGCATCACTAGTGTCTATACTGTTAGAGGGGATACTAAGGTTTTTCTGTCTCTATTGGATTATACCAAAGTTCAGCTTTGACCCTTTATCTCTTTGCCTTGGTCATGGATGAGCTAATAGGGCATATACAAGATGACATGTAACATCTGTAATTTTTAAAAATTAAATTAAATAAATTAAATAAATGATTTAAATGGAAAATGTAAGGATTTTAAGTGAGAAAGTGGAATGTATATGTGAAATATATATGAAATATACATAATATATACAAAAGGCAACACTTTAAGAAGAAAAGTCAAAAGTCAAGTGGCAATATTATAAATATACATTGAAAAATTAAAAATTATTTAAATAAATTAAAAATAAATTATTATTGAATGGAAGATGTAATTTATAGTTTTTTTTAAATAAATTAAAAATAAATTAAAAATATAATAAAATATATTATATAAATGGTTAGTTTGAAAGTGGAAAGAAAGAGAAAATCTTAAGTCTTCTTCATCTTCTTCTTCTTCCTTAGGAGGCTGAACCTCCATGGCTGTGCAAGCCAAATTTTTTCTTCTTCCAAGCTTCCATATTTGAAAGAATTTCAAGGTTTTAAGTAAAGTTTTAGCGATTTCCTCTTGAATTATAAAGTTCTTTAACTTATTTCTTCAGATTTCCATGAAATTGAGATTATGTTGAGTTTGAGTTTTTGCCTTAGCCTTATGTAATGGCTTGAATGAGGTTGTATGAAGCTATGTTTCTTAGTTAATAATAATTCTTAAGTTATATTGAAGAAATAGTTAAGTTTGAGTAGAGTTTGATGAAGAGAGAGAATTTAGTATTATGGAACATTTAAAATTTTGAAATCATGAGTTTTAATTATCCAAATTGATTCCAAGTGTGTTGTTTTGATGCATAAATAAGGATTTTAAAGTTGGTTAAGTGTGCTTGGAGATTGGATAAGGTAATGTTGAATTTAGGGTTTTGAAAAGGAAATTTTAAAAGAATGGTTGATTATTTAATTTTAATGCTTAAATCATATTATTTAATGATATAAGTGATGGAAATAAGCTTGGATTAATAATTGGAATGAGTTGAAATAAAGAAACTTTAATGGTGAAGGTTATGGCATTTTAGGATTTTGTATAAGAATGTGTGTTTATTAAATGTGAATGAATGAAACATGTTATAATATATTTTTAATAATATAAATAAACTTAAAACACTAATTTAAATGGTTTAATATGGATTTTCAATGTTAAAGTAAGGTTAGGCTTAATTTTGAAAATTTTGTAGGAGTGAGATTTAATTAAGGTTTGATGCTTGTAATGCCTTAAAATGTGATATTAAATGATTGTATTTGATCACATTTTGTATAGGCATTAAGAAGAGATGAATTGCCTAACCCTAGTGTGAAGGGCAACTTGGAAATGAAGGTTTGTGGGAGTTTCTTCGCTTGCATTTGAGTGCTTATTAAAGTATGTACAAACTTGTGATAAATGAAATATGTTTGCATTACATTTGGACTTAACACATTTTGTATGAAAAATGTGTTAAGCTATTTGATACATTGAATATTCATGAACATTATGCTATGATATGTGAATTGTTATGTATGCATTATATGTGTTATGAAAAGCCATTCTTAATGACTAAAATGAATAAAATGTGAATTATGCGTATTATGTGAATATAATCCAAAATATTTGGGTAATGTGATTTTGATGTGAAATGTCATACATTGTGATGAAATGATGAAATATAATGAATTAAGGTGAATTGACATTGATATGAATGAGAAAAATGAGAAAATGAGGCAATGTGCCTAGTTGATTATGAGAAAATGAGAAAAAGTTGATTATGAAAAATATGAATTATTTGTGTGTTTAGTATGCTATTCAATTTCTAGAGTTCTATATTTGGCAGCATGCCTATGAGGTTATCCTCATTATTTGCCTTCGGAGATAGATGTTATACGTCATTAATTTATGATTTGCCTTCATGGCTAGACGCTTGGCGTCACTGATACATGATTTTGCCTTTGAGGTTAGACGCTTGGCATCACTAGATATGATTTGCACTTGGTGTCAATTTAGATCAAAACGGTAACTCTGAAATTTGAATGAAGTATTAGTTTGTTTGGGCCCATGCTTGTGTATGTGTTTATGTGATTTATAAGAGATGAAAGATTATGTTTTAAAAGTGAATTTATATGCCACATTATGACATAACATATAAAGGCATTATGCATTGGCATTGTTTTATAGTTTTATTATTATCAAAGTTTGTACCGCTAGACTTTTAGCTTAGCGTGATTGTAATTCATTGCACAAGTGACATAGGTGATCCGGTAGAACCAGATAGTCCTTCTAGACTAGGTCGGGTCTAGATTTGAGATTGCTTATTGAATTGATTTTTGGGTACATCAAGATCAGAGCCATTTGCCAGCATGTATATATTTTATGTTATAGTATATTTTGATATTATGTATATTATGTTATATTTTTGGAGTATATATTTTTTATTATAAAAACATTTTGCATAATTTGTATGAAGTGGGATTTTATATGTGTTTTTGATAAATATATGTATATTTATAAATATTTTGAGAAAATATGGAGAAATTGAGAAGTATTGGAGAAATGTATGATGCACTGTTTATTGGGAGTGTTTTTATGCAGGTTGTGTAACTGTTGAATTTTTAAGATATCCAAATTATAGGCAAAACTTTGACGATTTTTTCCTAGAAATTTTTATATACAATACTTATTTTGGAACCTATAATTTATAAAGAATATTTTATTACTATTTAAATATATATTTTAATGTGTTTGGGGATTTAAATCAGAAATGTGAAAATTTTTATTAAATCGAATTGTGGTATTCTTATACTTTGAGGGTGTTTCTCAAAACTGGAGCTTTTCAGCTTATTGTGAATAAGTGATTTTTAGATTATAATCAGATTAAAAATAAGCAGTTAAGCGTTTCTGTAAACTAGTTAATAATCAGCTGATAATCAGTTTATAACCAGTTAAGTGTTTCTGTAAAATCAACTTATAATCAGTTTTTAATTGCAGAAACTGTCAAAATGACCAAATTGTCCCTGAATTTATTTATTGTATTAAAATGATTTTTTAAATGTCAATTCAAAATTTATTTTGTAATAATAATAATAATAACAATAAAATTTATTTAAGAAGAAACATAAAAGAATTTTTATGGGAACTAAAGTGTATAAGGTGGGCAAATTTGGAATATTGAAGATTAGGTAGGGATAGTATGGTATTTTATTTGGTCAAAACTGCTTAAAAAAAAGTAGCAAAACCCAACTTTTAAAAAACTGATTAAAATCATATTATAATCTACTATTTAAGTTTTCAGAAACACTTAAATAAACAACTTATAATCTAAAAACTGCTTATAATCAGTTTTGACCAGCTTTTAAGTTTTGAGAAACACCCTCCTTATATGCATATTTTATATATACTAGATATATGTATTATATGTATATGAGATATAAGGGTGTTAAAAATAAATGTAACACCTTTTTACCCTATATACGTATAATATATACATCCCACATATATGTAAAATATGCATATAAAGTACAAGAATGCCACAAATCGATTTCATAAAAAGAATTTCCATATTCTCAATTTAAAATCCCAAAATATTAAGGTATATTTTTAATAAGTAGGTAAAAATATTCATAATTAATTGTAGTTATCATAAATAAGCATTTTATATAAAAATGTTTGAAAAAAATTCGCCAGAGTTTTATCTGTAAATTAGACATCTCAAAATTCAATAAAACTCAACCTGCATAAAAATGCACTCCAATAAAAACAAATCAAACATTTTATACCAACTTTCCAATCTCTCCACATTTTCCTAAAAATATTCATATATGCACATATATAAAAACACATATAAACATTTCGATATTATAAAATTATCCAAAATTGCTTTATAATTTACAAGTTCTTAAATATATAACTTAATACGCATAATTATGACATGTTTTATAAAAATAAAATGTATGCATGATAGCAGCTAGCTCTAATCCTGTAGCAGCAGCACTCACTTTAAATACTATCAATCTCAAGCCTAGACCTAACCAGATCTAGATGAACTCTCTGGATGTACCGGCGACCCTGTTACTTGCATGATGCATTTCAATCACGCTAAGCTAAAAGCCTAGCAGTACAAACTTTGATAATAACAAAACTTTAAAATAGTGATAGTGCATAATGCTTTTGCATGTCATTTCACAATATTGTATACAATTCCACTTTAAAATATAATCTTTATTCATTTTATAATTCACATAAATACATACAAAAGTATGAGCCCAAACAAACTAATATATTATTTAAATCTCAGAGTTACTATTTTGGTCCATATTGACACCTATTGTTTCACCCCGAAGGTAAATCAAATATCAGTGATGCCTAGCATCTAGCTCCAAAGGCACATAATGAGGATAATCTCATAGGCATGCTGCCAAACATAGAACTCTGAAAAATTGAATAACATACTAGGCACACAAATAATACATATCTTTTGTAATCAACTTTTCTCATCACATTGTCTCATTTTTTCATTTTTCTCATTCATATCACAACATACACATATTCTTTATCTCATAATTTTCATTCTTGTTATATTTTCGCATTTTCAACTCATATCATGGTTTCCACAAGTCATCATCATATATAATGTAAATGTGGCTCACTTCCACATATTGGTGCATAACTTACACTTTTCATAACTTTGCTCTCTTTCATAATTTATACACATCTGAAATATAAGCCATAATTCAATGGCTTAATATTATATTCGTCATATCTTACCACTTTATCACAATATGCATTATTTCACATTACTATCATATTACCTAAATATTTTTGAGACATTCTCACATAATTTATATAAATCACATTTCATTCATTTAGCCATTAATAATGGCTTTACATCATGCACATAATGCATACTCAACAATTCACATTATATAACATAATGTTCATGTTGCCAAGTAGCTTAACACATTTTCTATTCAAAACGTGTTAGGCCAAATTTAATGCAAATATATTTCATTTATTAAGAGTTTATACATATCTTAAAGAGCACTCAAATACAAGCTAAAAATCTCCCTCCAACCTTTACTTTCGAATTGCCCTTCAACACTAGGGTTAGGCAATTTACTTTCCATTAATGCCTATTCAAAACGTGAACAAATACCATCATTTAGAATTACATTTTAAGGCATTTAAAATATTAAACCCTAATTAAACATCACTCCTATAAATTTCTAAAATTTTTCCTTTCCTTACTTTATCTTTGAAATTCCATATTAATCCATTTAAATTGGTGTTTTAAGTTTATTTATACCATTACAAACATTTTATAACATGTTTTAACACATCCAATTAAATAAACACATGCTTTTCACTAAACCCTAAAATACCATAACCTTCATCATTTAAGGTTCTTCATTCCATCAGATTCCAATTGTTAATCCAAGCTTACTTTCATCATTTATATCATTTAATAATATGATTTATTCATTAAAATCAAACAAATACCTATACTTTGAAAAGTCCCTTCCAAAAGCCTAAATTCAACACTACCTTATCTAATCTCTAATCAAACTTAATTAAATACATTATTTGATTTTATAATCCTTGTTTATACATCAAAACAACACATTTGGAATCTATTTGCATAATTAAAATACACGATTCTGAAAGTCCAAATTTTACATAACCCTAAATTAACTCTTTCAACGAAACTCAATTCAAACTTAATTATTTCTTCAATCCAACTTAAAAATCATTAATAACTAATAAAAAAAACTCCATATATACCCATTCAAGCCATTAAACCATGCTACATCAAAATCTCAAAATCAACATATTCAAAACTTTATGAAATTTTCAAAGAATAAGATGAAAAACTTACTATTTATGGAGAAAAACACCAAAATTTCACTTGAAACTTGAAAATTCATTCAATTTATGGTGCTTGGAAGATGAAGAAATCTCTCTCCCTTAACAATGGAGGTTCGGCCTCCCTAAGAAGAAGAAGATGATTTAAATTTTTGAATTTTCTCTTTCCTTCCACTCATTTTAAGACCATATATATATTATTTTAATATATTTTTAATTATTTATTTATTTATTTAAAAAATCACAAATTACCTCTTTCATCCATAATTAATTTATTTTTAAATTATTTAATTAATTTTAATTTTACAAAGTATAATTATAATTTTGTCACTTGACTTTTGACTTTTTTTTAAATGTTGACTTTTGTATTTCATATATATACATATATCACATATGCACTTTACTTTTTTACTTCTAAACCTTCAATTTTCTATTTAAATTATTAATTTAATTTAATTTAATTAATTTTTAAAAATTACGGATGTTACAATTCTCTCTCCCAAAAGAAAATTTTGTCTGCAAAATTATCCAGTATGTAATAAACCATCCAAATCAAAACATAATTTTAAAATGTCATATGAAATTAATCACCTCATCAAATCATCATTTCATCAAATTATATAATTTCTACTCTCTCCCTTTAGGGTTATTCTCAATTATTTTTTCACAATTTCATAACTCATCATTATATTTTCTATTTAATTAGACAATCACAATAAATTATCATATCATCAACCGAATTATTATTAGACAAAATTAGTTCATCTCTTTAGTATATATATATATATATATATCACACATCTGTTACACTCAAGATATTTTATCACTTCATTATCTTAAAAATATACTCTCATAACCTTAAATTTAAAGGTTAATAACTTATACCCCAACACTGACTATAATGGTCATCACAGTCATTTTCAGAATTGTATCTCTATTTAATTGTCATTTTCAGAATTGTATCTCTATTTAATTATCTCTTACTTATATTTACAAATAGTTATTTGTAAAAACTATAAATAGTAACAATTCTCAATTTACATTTAACAAATCTTAACACAATAATTTTATACATCTCCACTTTGATCTCACTTTCTATACAATTACCACATATTAATTCAATATTACCAATATACAATAATAAAATCTTATTTCCTTGTTAAGATTCATTCCTACAGGTTATTCATCAACCTAATATATATATACATTCCAATCATAGTATAATCAACATCTTTCTCTTATAATCATTTACAACTAATATATCTTACCTCCTTTCATATCCATATACATATCAAAATATTACGTCATATACATTATCACATATCTCTCAAACTCTTAATATAACTATATATTTTAAATCTCAATAATTACTCATAAACATGCCACATTCCAGATCAATTGATATAACTATCACAATATGAACATCCCAGCCTTATTCTATTCTAGTCAACCTTTAATCTGCTTAAATTCATCATTTTGTTTCAATTCATGACCTAACTATATTAGGTCAAATTTATTCTCAAATCTTAATTCTCTTCAGATCCATTATCACAAATAATATTCATTTCAACTTATTAGAGCTAATGCTTGTATACAATCAATATACATCTTTCCAAATTATTTTTTTTATTTTTTATATATTTTCCACATAATTCTCATGATCACCTTCTACCTTATTCATTTCTCCTAGTCTCATTCTCTTTAAATGTCATTTTCATCAACTTATTCATATTATACCATTTTGAAACACATTCAATATAACTATTACTCACATTTCATAATTCCTCTCATTTATCATCTTCTTACATTTCATATAGTTACCATATTTATATAATCACTTTCCTTACACATCATTTATAGCTCATCATATTTTCATAATTCTCTTTTGTTTCTTTACTATCTATAGTCATAAATTAATTTCTAACATAAGGTTATGAGTTCCAACTATACCAACCACAAATTTTACGTGTATCCCATAAAGTAAAACTATCAATCTCACCAAATGTATTTCACAGCCGTGTCATTTCAAGCCCACACATGTGGATTACAAATAAATGTCGCCTTCACTAAAACTTTTTCTCAAACAATTCTTATCTCGATGCTACACCCATGTTTCAGTGGTCACACACCCGTGGCATCTCAAAATCACACATTTACTCTCTAAACTCTTACTACACGAAGAGTTAATGCATATCAACTCCATTTTAAAATAATTTACCCTTATTCACTTGTTCTTCATTAGCGTAAACACATGATCCAACAACATTATCATCAACAACTTATATATATACATATCCATTCACATACCAATTCTATACAATTATTCAACAAAACTCCATTTTCAAACTTAAATTCCATTTACCAATAATTAGGAATTATACCCAACCTTTTTATTAAACTTTGATTATTTAATCATAATTTCTATTTACTTACTCTAGTATCTTTATTTTCTTTGTAAACTCATGAATATACATACTTTAACAATACATATTAACAATCAGTACCATATTTGACTTCACTATAATTAAACACTAATCTTCACTTTCTGTATAATTAACTACCAAATTACTGTCACCATTTATCATCATTACTAACCACATAATCTTTACTCTTCTCCTTACAAATATTCTTAATTATTTTTATAATGTCCATCATAAAGATCAGTAATAAATATTAACTCTTCACTTACCTATATCCAATGTACATATAGTTCCTACTTCTCCAAACATATAATTAATTTCCAAATCCATATTTCCAACCATTAATCAATTACAAGTCATTACCTAATCATTAAGTATTTAAATAGCATTAAACTAACCATTTATATGGTACAAACCAATTCAAAATTTCATTCAAAAACTCAGTCGTGTCAATATAATATCACACCGATGTATTTCAAATTATTTATGTCATTAGCTTTCAAATTCTTTGATAATCTAATTTCAATTACAAATACTCCCACAATCAATTATTTACTCCTAATTTCAATTATTTACTCCTTATATTTTAACTTATTCCATCCACTTAAATCCATTGGATCATATCTTGATTAGTCAATCAACTACCATTCATGAAATAAATTAAAATTTTATTTATAATATAATCATCTTATATCCATTAATTTTACATCCAACTTAAATATTCTAAAAAAACACGTTTATTATACTTTCTCATAATATCCATTTCCATATAGCACATTAATGAACAAATCTCAATCGTACAACAAAAAATGGATTACATACATAACCTCAACTCATTTTAACTTAGTAATCTGTTTATATAGATTTACATTTTAATGACTCAATATAAGGAAAAATATTTAAATTCTTACTTACTCATAGTCAATCTTGACTTAACCTATACTATGCATCATATTAATAAATCCTCAATATACTTCCATAATAAACAATTTACTGTTATATACCAGTTCTCTCTTTAATTTTAATTATGAACTCATTGTTCTAATTTATTAAAACTCCATATTCCTTCTTCATATCTCTACCCATTCATATATAAATTTTCATAATTTTCTTCATTCATTTGTCACATGAAATTAATTTATTACGCACTTACACAAATCTGTATGACTTCCTCTTATCATGTGTTTAGTAGCAGGCTCCCGATATCAGAATTTTTCTCAGTTGGTTATAGCTGCCAAAAGTGTGGAGAAGGTACGAGGTCTTACAATAGCTGCGAAAGGAGAGGAGAGCTGAGCTAGGAGACTTCAGAGTGAGGTAGGGTCTTCATCAGCGAAGAGAGGTCAAGGGAGATATCCTCAAAGATTTAGTAGGAGCCAGGGCAGTCTGGAAGGTCATTACAGCAGCAGAGGCAGAGACAGAGACTTGCAGCCTCAGTGGCTAGTGTCCCGACCCCAATGACTCAAAAACCTGCTCCACCTATCTATGTTCATTGTGGTACGACACATAGGAGTATCTGCTAGAGGACTGGTGCACCAGTAGTATATTATAGGTGTGGATCACCAGACCATTTTTTCAAAGACTATCCAGAATCACCAGATGATAGATAGACAAATACAGTAGCTTCTCGATCCAGTATTAGAGAAGGTCATGATAGTAGAGGTTTGGTAGAGGTGGTAGATCTAGGACTGGTCAAAGAGGAGGTTCTATAGCAGGGAGTATATCAAATGATGCTGGGCCATCACAGCGGGTTTATGTGATGCAAAGGCAGCCGAATAATTCATCTGTCATAGCCAGCATTTTTACTTTATTTGGTACTTCAGTTCATGCATTGATAGACACTGGGTCGACGCATTTATACATCAGTGCATCCATCTTGCCTGTGAGTGACATGCATTCAGAGTCTCTAGAATTTGATGTTTTGGTTACAAATCTTTTAAGGCACAGTATTGTAGTTAGTAGGGTGCGCCGAGATAGTCCAATTATTATTTAGGATGAGAAGTTTCTTGGTGACCTGATTGAGATACCTTTTAGGAAATATGACCTGATTCTAGGCATGGATTGGTTATCCAGGCATAGGGCTATAGTAGACTGTTAGCAGAAATGTGTTACTCTGAGAATACGTGATGATAGAGATGTGGTGGTATCTAGTGAGCAGAGACACCTTTCATCCATATTTATTTCAGCTAAGAGGATGATCCAGAAGGGATGTGAGGCATATCTTGCTCATGTTGTAGATACCAATGTAGTGGGGTCTCAGCTTGATAGTATACCTATAGTTGTCGAGTTTTTAGATATTTTTCCTAATGAGTTGCCAAGGGTACCTCCTGAGAGAGAGGCGGAGTTTGGTATCGATATGATGCATGGTACCACTTTTATCTCTATTACCCCTTATCGGATGACACCTACAGAATTAAAGGAGTTGAATGTGCAATTGCAGGAATTTCTTGATAAAGAGTTTATTCGCCCTAGTGTGTCTCTGTAGGGAGCACTTGTCTTGTTTGTGAAGAAGAAGGATGACACCTTGAGATTATGTATTGATTATAGGCAGTTGAATAAGGTGACCATCAAGAACAACTATCCATTATCTCAGATAGATGATCTTTTTGAACAATTGAAGGGAGCAGTAGTATTTTCTAAGATTGATATGAGATCAGGATACCATTAGTTGAGAGTTAGAGATGTAGATATACCCAAGACAACTTTTTTCACGAGGTATGAGCATTATGAGTTTCTAGTGATGCCTTTTGGATTGATGAATGCACCAATAACATTTATGGATTTGATGAACATGGTATTTAGACCATACTTAAATTAGTTTGTTGTAATATCCCAATGTATGCCCTAAAAGTTTGGATATAATTGTTGTTTGTTTGAATTAAGTATATATGTTATGTTGATAAGAAAAGAAATTGAAAGATAATGTATATGTGTTGTTTGAATGGGAAGTATTGTGTAGAGAGAAATGTATATGATGTTTATATGATTATATATATAACATATAAGTTGGTCAAATATGTGGTCAAGGGAAGAAGATATTTTTAGTTGAGATTGGTGAAATGTCTAAAAAGGGCAAGTGTTTTAAAAAGAAACAAAACAATTTGTAGAAGGGTGTTTTGGTAATTGCTTGAATTGAAACACTTGGTGGAGATTAAAAGAAGAGTTGACTTTGTTTCTTGTGGTTCATTTTCTTCTTTCTTCTTTGTGTGGCCGGCTTCTCCATAGACAAAGGAAAGCAAGAGACAAAGTGAAGATCTTGATGTGTTAAGCTCAAATTGAAGGAAGATTGAAGTGATCTAGTGGATGATACAAGAAGTCTTATAACTTTGGTAAGTTCTCTTGTGATCTTTGTGCTTATTTGAAATGATATTTGAGTTTGATAGATTTTTAAGAGTGTGTTGGTTGATTTTGAGATGTGAGAAGTGTTTGAGTGATTTGATGATGGATTTTGAGTATGGATTGAAGAAAAGAGTAAGTGGTTGGAAGAGATGATGTTGTATATGTGGTGAGGGTTTTGAGATGATTTTGTGTTTTGTGTTTGATATGTGTTTTGGTTTGTTTTGGTGTTGTTGCAAGTTTGAGATAGGTTTTTGGGTATGTTTTGTGAAGATTGGTTGAAGTGAATGTTAGTGAATAGAAATGTGTTGTTGAGTGTTTGGTTGTTTTGATCGGAGTCTTGATTTGTGGCCGGACACGCCCATGAGCACGTTCAGGGTTTTTAGGCATGTCAATTGTGTTGGAGGCAGTAGGTTTGACACGACCAGTAACATGCCCGTGTTATTGAGCGTGTCATAGCTACTGTGAGTTTGGAGAATTTACACACCCAGGAACACGCCCATGTTGTTGAGCGTGTAAATGCTTCTGTGTTGTGGAGTTAGGGCACGGTCATGGACACGCCCGTGTGGGTGAGCGTGTCAGGGTTAGGGTTTGCCCTAATTAATTCCTAATTGGATTATCTCTTGTGTATCCCTAAGCAAGTATATGCTATTACTTTTGATTTAGGTCTTGAAGATAGTGATTGATCATTGATTTAAGAGGTAGAAGGGTCTTGAACAAGGAATTGTTAAGAGTGGTGTGATTTGCTTTTGAGGTAAGTATAAAACCTATATGATTGTATGTAAGTACAAATGTGGCATTATTACATTGTTAATTTATATGAGCAATGTGTGTTGTTATGTTTATATCAATGATGATGATATATATATATATATATATATGAATAATGTGAATGACATGATGATGCAAATGATTGTGTATATGAAAGATTGAAATGTTATGATGTGAATTGAGATGAAATGGAATATAAAGCCATTGTGATTGGCTATGTTAATTCATTTGAGAATGAAATTGATAACAAATTAATGAATGAGTTGTGTGGCTAATGTGTTATTCTATTTTCAGAGTTTGTTGTTGGTGGCATGCCTAATGATAGTAACAATCTCTTGAAGTTAGGTTGGGCTTGATCCTTGAAGCCAAGTTGGGTTGAAGTTTAACATGTTTTACTCCCCTTGAAGCTTGGTTGGGTCTAGTCCTTGAAGCCTAATTGAGATGTTACAACCCTTGAAGCTAGGTTGGGTTTGGTTCTTGAAGCCAAGTTGGGTTGAGACTTAGCATGCTTTGTTCCCCTTGAAGCTTGGTTGAACCTAATCCTTGAAGCCTAGTTGGGTATATGTGACAATGATAAATATGATAAAACCAAAGCATTAACTCTGAAAATTGAATGGCATATTAGTGTGTTTTGGGCCCATGCTTGTCTTTGTTTATATGTGATTCATTGATGGCAAAATAATTAAATAATGAAATTCATGAAAGGACTTTGAGATGTGATATGCTTATATGATTATGATTTGTGAAAGGCAAAGGTTTGATGTTAGCTTTTCACTTATGATGTTGATATTAATGGAATGTGTGACATTGCATAGCATACAAGCATAATGTTAGCATGTTTTGTACTACTAAGCCCTTGTCTTAGCGCGATAGTGTTGATCGCGCAGGTGATAGAGTTGAACCCGAGAGCTCATCGAGGCCGAGTGAGAGTAGACATTGAAGAGTTGATTTTGGGACTTAAAGATCAGAGAAGATTTGCCAATCATGTATAACTTCTTTATATTTTGTAAAGTATTGTTTATAATGTGAATATATGTACATTTGTAAATATAAATATTTAAATGTTTTTTTCCTATATGTAAATAGTTGTTAAATTCTGCTGCGTAATAAGTATATATATATATCTATTTTATTTTATATTACAGATTAATCACTTATTTTTCTATAATGTGTAATGAGAAAGATTATAGTATCATTGGAAATGTTTTGAATGTTAAGAAAATTCGTAGCATTCCTATATTCGATGCATGTATACTACATTGTGGTGTATGTATTGGATGTAGGGGTGTTACATTTGTAGTGGTCTGCATTGATGATATTCTGATGTATTCGCATAATGAGGAAGATCATGACAAGCATTTGATGATTATACTGTAGACTTTGAGAGAGAAGCAGTTGTATACTAAGCTATCTAAGTGTGAGTTCTGGCTAGATTAGGTGACTTTTCTCTGTCATGTGGTTTCAGCAAAGGGTATTTGAGTTAGTCCGAATAAAGTTGAGGCTATCTTGAATTGTAGTCCACCCAAGAATATGACAAAGGTTAAAAGTTTTCTATGATTGACAAGCTATTATCGTCAGTTTGTAAATAGTTTTTCTATGATAGTTATACCACTCACCTGATAACTTTGGGAAGGGATTAGATTTGTGTGGACAGATTAGTGTCAGGTGAGTTTTGAGCAGTTGAAGGAGATGTAGACTCAGGCTCCTATTCTTACCCAGCCTGTGAAAGGTAAACCCTATGTGATATACAGTGATGCTTCACATAGTGGTTTAGGTTAAGTTATGATGTAGGAGGATAAAGTCATTACTTATGCATCTCGACAGTTGAAGCCTCATGAGCTGAATTACCCAACTCATTATTTGAAGTTAGCATCCACAGTTTTTACATTGAAGATTTGGCGGTATTACTTGTATGGGGAGAAATATTTTATTTATACCGACCATAAGAGTTTAAAGTATCTGGGTGTTCAGAGAGAGTTGAATCTTTGACAGAGACGATGGTTAGAGTTGATTAAAGATTATGATTATTTGATTGATTATCATCCTGGAAAAGCAAATATAGTTACGGATGCCTTGAGTTAGAAGTCCATGTCAAGTTTGACTGCCTATTCACTCACGTTGCTTGTTGAATTGAAAGCGTTGCATGCCAGATTTGAGTCATGTGATGATGGTGCATTGATGGCTCAGTTGCAGTTGAGGCCAGTTTTGTTGGAGCAGATTAGGGAAGTCCAGTTGGCAGGTGAGAAAATTCAAAAGATTGTGATGGATTGCAAAAGGGGGAGAGTCGAGACTTTTATATGAGAGATGATGATAGTTTGTGGTACAGAGATAGACTGTGCATTCCTGATGATGTAAGATTGAAGAGAAAGATTCTAGACGAAGCACATCAGTCATTCTATGTTATGCACCTTGGAAGTACCAAGATCTATCAAGATTTGAAGTAGCATTATTGGTGGTCAGGTATGAAGAGGGACATAGCAGAATTTGTATCCAAATATCTTACTTGCTAGAGAGTGAAGCTGAGCACCAAGTTTTTTCAGGGTTGCTTCAGCTATTATTAGTGCTGGAGTGGAAATGGGAGCAAGTGATGATGTATTTTGTGACTGGACTGCCTTTGACCCAAAAGAAGCATGATGCAATCTAGGTGATAGTTAATCAAATGATAAAGATAACTCATTTTCTTCCAGTTCAGATAGATTACTCACTTGAGAGGTTAGCTGAGCTATATATCAGTAAGATAGTGAGATTATATGGAGTCCCAGTTTCTTTAGTATCGGACCAAGATTCCTTGTTTATATTGAGATTTTGGAGGAGTTTGCAGGATGCATTGGGTTCTCAATTGCATTTTAGTAGTGCTTTTCATCCTCAAACAGATGCGCAATTAGAGAGAGTGATACAGATTCTAGAGGATATGTTGAGGAGCTGTATCATTGATTTCACTGAGAGCTAGGACAAGTTTTTGCCACTGATTAATTTCGCTTATAACAACAACCATTGGTCCAGTATTGGGATGGCACCTTATGAAGCCTTGTATAGCAGGAAGTGAATGACACTATTATGTTGGGATGAGATTGGAGAAGGTAAACTGGTTGGTCTCGATTTGATTAAGAAAATGGAAAAGAAAGTAAAGGTAATTTGGGGTCGTCTAAAAATAACTTCAGACCGATAGAAATCCTATAAAGATTTGAAGAGGAAGGACATAAAGTTTAGTGTGGGAGTTAAGGTGTTCTTGAGAGTTTCTTCGTGGAAGAAGATTTTGAGATTCGGTTGTAAAGGAAAGTTGAGCTCTCGTTTCATAGGACCATATGAGATACTGGAGAAAGTTGGTCCAGTAACTTATAGATTACCTATGCTGCCTGAGTTAGACTGGATATATGATGTCTTTCATGTCTCTATGCTTTGGAGATATAGGTTAGACTCATCTCATATCTTGTCAATGGAATCTATTGAGGTGAGTCCAAATCTGACTTACGAAGAAGAACCGGTGGTGATCTTGGCACGAGAAGTGAAAGAGTTGAGGAATAAGAAGGTGCCACTTGTGAAAGTTCTTTGGAGGAACCATACCACTGAGGAAGCGACATGGGAGAATGAGCAGACGATGCGAAGTCAGTATCCTTAATTGTTTCAGAGTTGATAGCAGGTAATTTTGCGAACAAAATTTTCTTTAGGGGGAGAGAATTGTAACAACCGTAATTTTTGAAAATTTAATAAATTAAATTAAAATTAAATAAATAATTTAAATAAAAAATAAAAAAATTTTAAATGAGAAAGTGGAATGTATATGTGAAATATATATAAAATATACATAATATATACAAAAATCAACACTTTAAGAAGAAAAGTTAAAAGTCGAGTGGCAATATTGTAAATATACTTTAGAAAATTAAAATTATTTAAATAAATTAAAAATAAATAATTATTGAATGGAAGATTTAATTTATAGTTTTTTAAATAAATAAATAAAAATATAATAAAATATATTATATATATTGTTAGTTTGAAAGTCGAAAAAAGAGAAAATCTTAAGTCTTCTTCATCTTCTTCTTCCTCCTTAGGAGGTTGAACCTTCATGGTTGTGCAAGCCAAGTTTTTTCTTCTTTCAAGCTTCCATAATTGAAAGGATTTCAAGGTTTCAAGTAAAGTTTTGGTGATTTCCTCTTGAATTAGTAAGTTCTTTAACTTTTTTCTTTGGGTTTTCATGTAATTGAGATTATGTTGAGTTTGGGTTTTGTCCTAGCTTGATTTAATGTCTTGAATGAGGTTGTATGAAGCTATTTTTCTTAGTTAATAATGATTCTTAAGTTGGATTGAAGAAATGGTTAAGTTTGAGTAGAGTTTGATGAAGAGAGAGAATTTAGGGTCATGGAACATTTGGACTTTTAAAATTATGAGTTTTAATTGTCCAAATTGATTCCAAATGTGTTTTTTTGATGCATAAACAAGAATTTTAAAGTCAAATGATGGATTTGATTAAGTTTGGATAGAGATTGGATAAGGTAGTGTTGAATTTAGGGTTTTGGAAAGGAAATTTTCAAAGAATGGTTGATTATTTGATTTAATGCTTAAATCATGTTATTTAATAAAATAAGTGATGAAAATAAGCTTGGATTCATAATTGGAATGAGTTGGAATGAAGAACCTTTAATGGTGAAGGCTATGACATTTTAGAATTTTGTATAAGAATATGTGTTTATTAAATGTGAATAAATGAAACATGTTATAATATAATTTTTAATAATATAAATAAACATAAAACACTAATTTAAACGGTTTAATATGGATTTCCAATGTCAAAGTAGAGTTAGGCTTAATTTTGGAAATTTTATAGGAGTGAGATTGAATTAAGGTTTACTGCTTGTAATGCTTTAAAATGTGATATTAAATGATTGTATTTAATCACATTTTGTATAGGCATTAAGGAGAGGTGAATTGCCCAACCCTAGTGTGAAGGGCAACTTGAAAGTGAAGGTTTGTGGGAGTTTCTTAGCTTGTATTTGAGTGCTTATTAAGGTATATACAAACTTGTGATAAATGGGATATGTTTGCATTACATTTGGGCTTAATACATTTTGTATGAAAAATATGTTAAGCTACTTGATACATTGAACATCCATGAACATTATGCTATGATATATGAATTGTTATGTATGCATTATATGCATTATGAAAAGCCATTATTAATGGCTAAAATAAATAAAATGTGAATTATGTGTATTATGTGAAAATAATCCAAATTATTTGGGCAATGTGATTTTGATGTAAAATGTCATACATTGTGATGAAATGATGAAATATGATGAATTAAGGTGAATTGACATTGATATGGATGAGAAAATAAGAAAATGAGGCAATGTGCCTAGTTGATTATGAAAAAAATGAGAAAAAATTGATTATGAAAAATATAAATTATTTATGTGTTTAGTATGTTATTCAATTTTCAGAGTTCTGTATTTGGCGGCATGCCTATGAAGTTATCCTCATTATTTGCCTTTAGGGCTAGATTTTATGTGTCACTGATTTATGATTTGCCTTCGGGGATAAATGCTTGACTTCATTGATACTTGATTTTGCCTTTAGGGCTAGATGTTTGGCACCACTGAAATATGATTTATCTTTGGGGCTAGACACTTTGTGTCAATTTGGACCAAAATGGTAACTCTGAGATTTGAATGATGTATTAGTTTATTTGGGCCCCATGCTTGTGTATGTGTTTATGTGATTTATAAGAGATGAAAGATTATATTTTAAAAGTGAATTTATATGCCACATTGTGACATAGCATATAAAGACATTATGTTTTGGCATTGTTTTACAGTTTTATCATTGTCAAAGTTTGTATCACTAGGCTTTTGGCTTAACGCGATTGTAATTCATCGCGCATGTGATAGTGGTGATCCGGTAGAGCCGGAAAGTCCTTCTAGACCGGGTCGAGTTTAGGTTTAAAATATTGCTTGTTGAGTTGATTTTTGGGTACATTAAGATCAGAGTCATTTGCCAACATGCATATATTTTATGTTATAGTACATTTTGATTATTGGGAGTGTTTTTATGCAGATTGTGTAACTGTTAAATTTTTGAGATGTTCAAATTACAGATAAAACTCTAACAATTTTTTCTCAGAGATTTTTATATTTAATGCTTATTTTGGAACCTATAATTTATAAACAATATTTTATTACTATTTAAATATACATTTTAATATGTTTGGGGATTTAAATTGACAATGTGAAAATTTTTATTAAACCGGATTGTTGCATTCTTATACTTTATATGCGTAATTTATATATACTGAGTGTATGTATTATATGTATATAGGGTATAAGGGTGTTACATGACACATCCCTTGATGTATAATATTTGCAGATGAAATTACATAAATAGATGAGACTTAAGCAGGAGTAAGTCAAAAGTTAAAGTTATAGAGAAGTACTTTGGAATCTAAGAATTTTAGGCAAAGTATAACTAAAACTGAGTATATGAATTATAGGTAACACAAATGGAGGAGGCTAAATTGTCTTAAACGGAGTGACAGTACCTCAAAGTACTCATTACAAGTATATGTGTTCTATTATTCAAGAGGATGGGGTTGCTAAGAAAATGTATGTGGTAAGATTAAAGCTGGTTGGATAAAATAAAAGGTTGCTATAAGAGTTTTATGTAATCGAAAGATTCCAGTCAAATTGAAAGAAAAGTTCTACTGCATTACTATACGGCCTGTAATGATATATGGTAGTGAGTGTTAGGCAGGAAAATAACATAATATGAGTAAGATGCATGTTGCGGAAATGAAAAAGATAAGATGAATGTGTGGACACACTAAACGGATGAAATCCGCATTGGGTGTATTAGAGAAAATGTGAGGCTAGCGCCTATTGAGAATAAGATAAGAAAGCATAGATTAAGATGGTTTGATCATGTGAAACGAAGACAGTGATGTACAAGTCAGAAAAACTGAACAAGTTAAAGTAGATAAAAGAGACAGGGTAGACCTAAACTAAATTGGACAAGAGTGATCCATAATGATTTTACCGTTTTACATTTATTGAAAAATGTTGTCTTAAATTGAACCAAGTGGAAAAAAAAATTTATATAGCCGACTCCTATTAACTTGGGATTAAGGTTTTGTTGAGTTGAGTCCATTTATCTTCCTGAGAAATGTTTTTGCACTTTAGTGGAAGCTTTAGGTTCCAGACCAATGAAACATCATACTAGGTTTCTAGTCTTTTGTTATTTAGTTATACGATCGACCCCAATTAACTTAGGATTTAGGCTTAGTTAAGTTGAGTATGATGTCAAGTAATCGTGCATTGAAACATGGCTGGAACTTATATTGTTGATTTATCTGCAGGAAGGCCTTGAAAATGTGTTGAGAAGATTACATATTAGCGCAGTGGTAAGCTTATTCTTCGGTTCCTACTGTCGTTTTTTATGCTGTGATTCAATATTTTGTCCCAGGATGCAGCGAACCATATGTTTGTACCATTTTTTAATTTAACCTGGAAGGACCTGCAATGAAAATAGTTGACTTGCAACCCAAAAATTTCTGGCCCAGTGCTTAAGAGTTGCTGCATGGTGCAACAATGCAGAAGTTGAGATTGTTGGCATTGTTCCCTTTCAGCATATTATTTTGGGGCGATTACTAGATAGCTTTTTTTTTTTTTCAATTACTTTTGAATTGATTGGTGGCTTTATTATTTTGTAATGTTCTTTGTCTTTCATTTAGACGCTAGTACGCAATTTTTCTAAATAATTGAGATGAAATACTTCAGATTTGATTCTTTGTCCTTCGTTCTTTTCGAAACTCAGAAACATAACTCTGCAAGTGTTTCTGTGCGCCGTTGATAGATATTAATGAAAATTATCCATCATTGATAGTTGAGCTTCAGCGGTTAATAATGTCTGCTTTAGGTCTTCTATATATAGCTTTATATTTCATGTTTTATACAATTTGATTATGCTTGTTATGCTAGTTTCTCTTATTTTGCCTGCATTTGCGAATTCATAGGAATTGGCTTCCTTCTTTTGCTTTTGATTCACTAGCTCATTTGCATGTATTATTTAATTCCCTTGTCTGAACGTGCAATATTTTTGTAATACATGGGATACAAAAAGTAATAAATCTTTTCTGATTTGTGCCTTATTCTGCAGCCAACTATCCATTTCTTCCAAAATGGAAAAAAGACAGCTGAAATTGTTGGTGCTGATGTTGAACGCCTGAAGGATACTATGGAAGAACTCTATGGGTAATTCTTAACTAGTGGTTAGTCCCTACTTTTTATTTGTCTATCCTTTTGCTTGTGTTTGCCTATTCCTGTGCCTTTTTATGCAGAATGCATGTGTTCCAGTTCTTTTTTGTCCCCCAATGCTTCTCAAAGCCAACAGAACCATTTTTAATGTAGAAAACCAAGTCAGACCAATCTATGATAATACAATTTGGTTCAGATAGATTTACAGTTTAGTATAAATATACATATAAAAATATGTAGAAAATGTCAAATTTTTATATGCTTTAGATATATGAGTAACATGTATGAAAAGTAGTGTTTATGTTTTTATATGGCAAAAAAAAGATATTATTTTGCATGCATATTAATAAGCCTTGTAGTATTGTTTGTCTTATTGAATAATCCAACCAAATCATCTCAAATGGAACTAAACCATAAATTAAAATTATAGTTTGGTTTGGTCTGTGGCTCAAATCATGAATGCATACCTCTCATTATTGAAGCAAAGCTTTATGTATGTGGTTTTTTGCATGTTATTGTTCAATTAAGTTTCCATGTTGATATGACCAAGGCAATATAACTCAATTCAATTCAGTTCAGCCATCATTCAAAATTTAATTGGGATCTGCTACATGGTACCCTTATCTCCACTCTAAACAATTCTGATCTGCGTCTAGTAATGCCTCTAAATTATGTTGTACATCTTTCCTTCAAGTTAGTTTTAGGGCTACCCATTCTTTTCTTCCTCTCCTCTACCATGATGTGCTCGGCCTTTCTCACCAGAATCTTGGGTCTCTACATCACATGCTCAAACTATTTTAAATCTCCTTTTTCTCTCAATTTGTCCTCCATTGGTAATACTCTCACCTTTTATTTAATTTGAAAAAGTTATGCATGGTGTTTTGTAATGACTTTAATTAGTGGCTGCATTTGGGGGTTTGAGAAACTTGCACAAAAGCTTGGGCCGCCTAGCTGAGTTATTTTCTTACTGTGTTCTTGTCTACAGGGAGGATTGAATGAAGACATATCTGAAGTAGGTTGAATCACATCATCAGTTTGCAATCATTTTAAGTAATAGAATTATAGAGAGGCAGGCAGTTAGCTTTTTTTCATTTATCAAGAAATGATGGTGTGAATATTTTGCAACTCTGAAGGATTTTGTCATATCAACATTTCCCAGAAATGGATAATTGTTGAGGCATGATTTATAATCTTGAAGCATATCACCAACCGAGACAGGGAAGAGGAAACCAAGTTTAGAACATCCGATCTTCTGGTCAAAAGGATAAAAAACAGCTGCTTATGAAGAATATAAAAATAAAATAAAATCTAGATATGACAAGATGGGCCAGATTACTAGTATAAATGCCAACTGAATGACTGTATCCTCAAATCTGTTCCTCTTGTAAGACTATGCTAAGCATCGATATTTTAGGAAGATCAATTTTTTTTTGCCAAATCGAGCTGAGCAAAGATTTGGTTTAACATGCCTACAACTGCAGATTTGGTTTAATAGCTATTTACGTGGACTAGATTTATCCTCTAAGGATCCATTTCCAGATTTTTTTTAAAGAAGAATTTACACCGTATACACCCATTTAGCTTTTCAGTTTCAAATATACAGTGGCCAAGGTTGTTTTTAATTCATACGTTGCACCGCCCTTTTTTTAAAACGGTTTTTTAAGTTTTTTTTTATTTTTTTATTAATAATTTTTTATTTTCATATTTTTCAATATACACGTAAAAAAATACAATACATATATAATATATACATAATATATATAAAATATATATACATATACACATAATAAATATTAAAATATACATAACATATATAAAATACACATATTATTTATATAATAATTATATAATTTATTTAACATTTAATTTTAAATATACAGTATGCATATAATATCTATATAATATATACATAACACATAATAAATATATAACATAAATATAATATTTATAATATCGATATAATATATATACAACATATGCGTAAATCTATATAATAAAATTAATATTTTTTTAAAATTTTGTATGTGTATAATGTATAAAATTTGTATAAAAATAAATTTAATGGTAATATATTTTTATATATTTTATCTTTTTTTTTTAAATTTTTTGAGTGTTATTTGTTATTTGTAATTAAAATAAAAAAATTTTCTTTTATAATAAAATTAATACATTTTATTAGTTGAAAATATATTTTAAAATATTAATTTTATTATTTTATTGAATTATATTTATTTAATTACAAATTTTGAAAGAAAAATGAAATTTGTAGTAAAATATTGCTTAAAATAAAAATGAAATATTTTTGAAAAAAAAATATTATTTTAAAGAGAAGTGAGGTATTTTTGAAAAAAAATATTAATTTTAGTATTTTTAAAATATTTTTTAAAAGTATAGTATTTTTTAAAATCAAACATATTTTTAAGGTAGTTTTATAAATGTTTTTTTTTTCTTTCTTTTTTTTTTCGATTACCTGCTTACAACCAATAAAATTCAAATTTGCTTCATTAAATTAAAATACTTCTTTCCCAGTTTTTCATTGTTTTTGCATTTCCAAATCCATCTTATGTTGTGGACTCTTCACTCTGAGAGGATTAGGCTAATTGCATTAGTTTTATTATCTCTTTTTAGAGATTTGTCTTGCGATTTTGAGGTTCTCCACAACTAAAACATGGCCTACTTCAAGAAAGAAAGCCTTGTCCAAAAGTAGGCCTTTTCAAGTTGGATTTATTTTCTTTTCATCCTGAAATCTATACTTGCTCATTTCTCCATTTCAAAATTTGTAAGTTTAGCATGATGTCTTAAATTTTATCAAATTTGTCAAAATATATAAAATTTAAGACTTTTGAGTTTTTATTACATGCATTTATGCCATTTCACTTGTTTCGTTTAAATTAAAATATATTAATTTAAATGACACTTTCATTAAAAAAATTTAATAATTTACAAAAAAAATTTATTCGGCATGACCACAGAATTCTCAAAATCACAGTTATTATATATAAGATTTCAAAAACTCTCAAAATAAACGGATTGTATTCTATGATAAATTTGGAACAATGCATAGATTTACTTGAATATGCATTTTATAATTAAATTTACAGTAAATGTTTCGTAATTTCTTT
Source organism: Garcia nutans (assembly GCA_947685225.1). Taxonomy (NCBI): domain Eukaryota; kingdom Viridiplantae; phylum Streptophyta; class Magnoliopsida; order Malpighiales; family Euphorbiaceae; genus Garcia; species Garcia nutans. The sequence continues at coordinate 40,851,708 of CANTUV010000003.1, forward strand.
TTCTATATATAGCAACATACAAAACAGAAATTTATTTTCAAAATGCATATTCATATTAAATTATACAAATGCAGCTAATTAAAATGACGAATATTTCAATAAATATATTAAACAATAAATTACAATTGATGTAGTTAAATAAAATAAATTTAATCATATTCATATCAATAAATCAAACACCTTTAAAACAGAAAGAAATCAACTTTTCTAAATTAAGAAAAAAAAGGATTAAAATTTCTTTATGCAATTGGCCAACAATTATTTAATGGTGTTTCTTCTAAAAAAAAACCTTTTAGGTGTTGTGCATTATGCAGAAATATAATAAAGAAAATAGATAATCAATTAAAAATTAAATTAAATAACACATTTTCACTATTCCCTCTTCTGTATGTCATTCATTTTTCAAATTATAAAACTTTAGATTTAACTAAAATTATTTGAGAGAAATTTTGAAAGATAACTTTGATAAATATTTTGGCTCTTTTTTGCTATAACAAATTAGGATTTCTTTGATTCCATTACCCAAGAGCAAGACTTAAAACTTTTTATATTCCTAATTAAGATTGAGTTAAATATTTAAATAAATAATTCAATAAAAAATTTAAATTTTGTTGAACTAAATATTTAAATAAAAATTTTATAAAATATATATTTAAACCATTTAAAAATTGAGCTAAAAAATTGGACCTTATTGAAAAAAGCCTACAGTATTGAATTCTTATTGATAAAATATATACCTTTTTGCGTGTTATGTAATTATATTATTTATATGTTAGTGTGTGTGTGTGTGTGTGTGTGTGTGTGTGTGTATATATATGGGTAGACACACCCATTTGGATGGGTTGCTTCCCTGGTTACTTGGAGAAGTTATAAAATCCATGGAACTTCCATTTATATAATATATACATGCAACAGAAAGGTAGAGAATGTTTTTTTTTTATGTGTATCAAATAAAAGAAAGAGAAAGATCAAGAGCATAGAAACGGTTTAGATTGTGAAGTTTGAATTGTTATTCTAGTAATAACAATAATTCCTGTAACAAATCAATTACATTCAAGGAGGAAGAACAACAAGTAAGTTGTTCTATTTTATAGTTTAATTACTTGTTAAATTATCTTCTGAGTGATCCTGAGATCGAGAGTTCGTGCCTCTCTCACCCCACCACAATGTGGATTCTATAATTTAACAAGTAATTAAACTATAAACCTTTTCTATCCTCTTGATCTTTCTCTTTCTTTTATTTGATACACATAAAAAAACATTCTCTACCTTTCTGTTGCATGTATATATTATATAAATGGAAGTTACATGGATTTTGTAACTTCTCCAGTTGGTTACTTGGGAAGCAATCCATCCAAATGGGTGTGTCTACCCATATATATATATATATATATATATACACACACACACACTAACATCTCCCACTCACCCATGATGGGTTATGGCAGATACAAGATCAAGAGACTTCTCATACATTTAGGGAATAGATCGTGCGACCTGTAAGCACATGTACAATGAGAGCTCCAATATAGTAACCTTCCTAGGCCATAAAGGAGACATCAATCTCAAATAACTTCTTCCATGATAGTGTACTTATATATCCCAAGCATATTTACTAACACACAATTAAGTATAATTCAATCCCTCAAGAATTCTATACTTAATCCATACAATTACAAGTATTCTAAATCATATCAAATTTTTCGAATTTGATGATCCCGGTTAATGAATACAAGTAACAGGTGTTGAAAAAAAAAAAGCTCTATCTTTTGCCCTCATATCAATCAGATTTGAATTAACTCACTTTCCTAAAGTGCTCCTTTAAGTCGAATCATTCCATAACTATAGGATACACTCTAAAGTAGCAAACATTAATTCATTTCATTATAATATAATCAAAAGTTACAAAGGGTACAATTTTGAGATCTTCACGGATCTCTAGGACTCACACAGTAAAGAAGCAGGGATCCATTCATTTACTTCCTGTAAGGTCGCTAGCACATGTAGTATGAAATACATGCTATGATGGAGCTTCTCTTTTCTTATCCGAAGATAAAGAGCGTATGTCTTTGCTCTCCTCGTTAGAGGTAATACATCATACGAGTCTTAGTCTTGTCGCCAAGTCATTAGCACCAAACTTGAAATTTCATCCACTCACTATTAATAGTGCCAGATGACTAATTTCACACTCGGCTTATATTTAATAGACACATGAATGGTGGGGTGGCATTCATGTTGATTCTTTTATTTCTGAATCTCATCTTGGTCCCAACCAAGGCGACTCCAAATCAATGGTCTTGAATGAAACGTGCTCCCACTACGCCCATGTCATACGGTGAGCACTATCATTCATATAGTCTCATCTCTACTCGCACTATTTGTGCTAGAGGTGATTGCTCGTGTGAGTGAGCCAATCAATGTCTATCAACATACTTTACAAAAAAAAATTGTACTACTCAATACTAACAGAACTTACCAATAAATAAATGTTGAATAATAAATTGTTATTTAACTTTATTCAACCAACTGTAAGTATTATTACATGGTCCACATATCACATATCACATTTTACACAAGCCTAGAGATTTTACATGTCTAACAAATATATCCCTGGGTATAGGTTTGGTGAGTGGGTCAGCCACCATCTTGTTAGTAGAAATGTGTTTCAGGACCACATCCTTTTCAGTAATTGCCTCTCTTATATAGTGAGATATCTCTTTTTGATGTGTTTGGTCTTTCCATGGTATTTAGGATCCTTGGCGACAGCCAATGCAGCAGTATTATCACAGAAAATTATCACAGGTTCTGATGCAGACTTGACAATTTCCAAATGCTGCAGGAAACTTTTCAACCAAACTGCATCTTGCGCTGCTCCAGCACATACTACATATTCAGCCTCCATTGTGGATAAGGCTACACAGGATTGCTTTTTGCTACTCCACGGTATTGCACTATTATTCAGCAAAAAAGTATATCCTAAGGTTGATTTGCACTCATCAACATCGCCACCCCAATCAGCATCAGAATAACCGATCAGGTGCAAATCATCCTTTCCTTGGTAACATAGCATGTAATCTGAAGTTCCTTTCAGATAGCGCAAAATTCTTTTGACTGCTATCCAGTGTTTTTGACCAGGGTTCGATTGATATCAACTGACCAATCCAACAGCATAACATATATCGGGACGTGTGCACATTATTGCATACATCAAACTCCCGACAGTACTGGCATATGGTACTCTGGACATTTTCTCTTTTTCTTCTTGAGTCTTGGGACACATATCACGACTTAAGCTCAAGCTTTTTTCTACAGGGGTGTCAATTGGCTTGCAATCATGCATGCAGTAACGCTCCAACATCTTTTTGATGTAAGTCTCTTGAGATAAACCCAAGAGTCTTCTAGCGCGATCTCTTATGATCTTTACACCAAGCACAAAAGCAAGCTTCACCCATGTCCTTCATTTCAAAGTTTGATGATAACTATTTTTTAGTAGTATCAATCAACACTTTATTATTCCCAGCTATGAGAATGTCATCAACATACAAAGACAGAATTACAAAACCATCTTCAGATCATTTTAAATACACGCAATGGTCTTCTTCCATCATTTTAAAACCATCCTTGATGATAGCATGATGAAATTTAATGTTCCATTGTCTAGAAGCTTGTTTAAGACCATATATAGATCTTTCGAGCTTGCAAACTTTGCGCTCATTTCCTTTAGACTCGAAGCCTAAAGGTTGATCCATATATATCTCTTCTTCTAGTTCTCAATTGAGAAATGCAGTTTTTATGTCCATTTGGTATAATTCTAAGTCCATATGTGCAACAATAGCTAGGATGAGGCGAACCGAAGGAATCCTCACAACTGGTGAGAATGTGTCCTTATAATCAATTCCCACTTTTTGGGTATAGCCTTTTGCTACTAAGCGAGCCTTATATCGTTCTATTGACCCATCCGCCTTACGCTTAATTTTAAGAATCCATTTATTTCCAATAGATCTTTGTCCTGACGGTAAATCAACCAAATCCCAGACTTGATTGGTTTTCATAGACTCTATTTCTTCTTCCATAGCCTTATACCATTCCTTAGCTTTAGGACCTGACAAAGCCTCTTGAACTGTTTTAGGTTCTTCGTCATCCTGTGGAGCAATCATAAATGCTTCCCCCTCAATCTCAAATCGATGATGGGGAATTCGTTCATGAATGCTTCGGCGAGGTTGAGATTGTTTATGATTTTGCTCTTGTGGAGGTCGATAAGGTACAATGTCGCTCCCTCTAATCCCAGGAGGATTTTGAGTTTCCTCTAATTCCTCGACTGCGTGATTTGGGGCGCCTTGACCAACATTTTCCATTTCATAAAAACGAAAATCCTTATTAACCTCACCTCTAGTAGGAAAGTCCTCTTCTAAGAACACGACATCACGTGACTCAATTTCTGTCACTCTCCCATCAGCTTCTTCACCAATAAACACGAATCCTTTGAAAAGATCAGAGTATCTTATAAAGATACATTTCTTCCCCCTCGGACCGAGCTTCCCATGTTGATGGGTAGTATTATGAACGAAAGCTGCACACCCCCTAGGGATGCAAATTACCTAAATTAGGTTTTTCGCCATTCCACAATTCATATGGGGTGGATATGACAGATTTGGAGGGCACACGATTAAGTATATAAGCTGAAGTTAACAAGGCATCTCCCCAAAAGGAGATTGGTAAGTTAGCTTGCGCCATCATTGACCTAACCATGTCCAAGAGGGTTCTATTTCTTCGCTCTGCAACACCATTTTGTTGCGGAGTATAAGGAATAGTTAGCTGTCTAGCCATACCCTTTTCATCACAAAATGCTTTGAATTGTTCAGAGATATATTCACGGCCTCGATCAGTCCTTCAAGCCTTGATGCTTGTGTTTAATTGATTCTCCACCAGTTTGGTGTAACGAATGAAGCACTCTAATGCTTCAGATTTGTGTGAGATCAAATAAACATAACCAAAACGAGTGAAATCATCTATGAACGTGATGAAATAGGAGGCACCATGCCTTACCCTCACATTCATGGGGCCACATATGTCTGAATGGATAAGCTGTAATGGACTTATGGCCCTTTTAGCTTTGCCAAATGGTAATCTAGTTGCTTTTCCAGCTAGGCAATGCTCACATGTGGGCAATTCAATTTTGGCAATAGATCCTAAGAGACCTTCTTTTGCCAACCTATTTAGGCGATCTTGCCCAATGTGTCCTAATCTAGCATGCCACAATACATTTTCATTACAAGAATTAGAACTGGAATTTTCAACAACATAGATAGAAGAATTAACGTTAGTGGTATCTAATACCATAAAACCATTCAACAAATAACCAGAACCATAAAAAATTTTGTCCAGAAATATCTTAACACAACATTCACTAAATAAAATATGAAAACTAAAGTTTAGTAGAACAAGAACAGAAACTAGATTTCGTCGAACTTCAGGAGCATAGAGCACATCATGGAGATAGAGGGTGCGACTAGCCCGCAACACCAGCTTACGGGAACCGATCCCAAGCACTACAGCGGAAGCGTTATTTCCCATGAATATACTTCTAGATCCTTTTGGAATTAGACGAAATTCCACAAAGCTGTTTCGATCCCTTGCTATGTGGTCGGTTGCTGCTGAGTCTACAGTCCAAAAAGGAACAGTTTCAGCAAGCATTAAGCAAATACTAACATACAAGTTAGAGGGATGAGATTGGTCAAACAATACCTTTGACTCAGTGCAATCACGAGCAAAGTGACCAGGTTTGCCACAATTGAAACAGTTGTTGTTTTTCTTTCCCACGCTTGCGTTTCTTTCCACTAGAACTGGCTTGATTTCCTTCTTTGCCATATTGGGAACCTTTACCCTTTCCACTTTTGTGTCCAGAACCTTGCGTTCCTCGCTTTTTAGTCTCCATCATATATGCCTCCTCATTAGGCTTTTCAGCGAGAAGACGATCTTCTTCAAGCTCCATATGACGAGCGACATCATCAAACGTTTTGATGTTGTCGTTGTGGGTAAGGTTAACATGCATGTGTTCCCAAGAACTTGGCAAAGAGAGTATTACAACTTGGACTTGCTGCTCATCAGTCATATCATGCCCAGCAGCCCTCAATTCACTTATCATGTTCGACATGGTGGTTAGATGCTGCCTCATAGAATGATTTTGGAGCTTCTTATAACCATCAAACTTGAGGGTTAACTGACGAAGTCTGGTATTTGAGGTTTCCCCATATTGAACCTCCACAGCATCCCAAACTGCCAGAGTTGTTCGATGCTTCTCAAAACGCAACATGATATCATTTCGCTTACTGCTCAGCATCAATATGTGAGCCACACGATCCTTGTGCTTATAAGCTTGATATGTCTCCATATCACGCCTATGTTGAGCAGTGGTCCCATGTTCAGACTCAGCCATAGGTTGTATTATTGTTTCCAGCATGTCTTGCTCCTCTAGGAGATACTGAATTTTTCGATGCCAAACATCGTAGTTTTTTTCATTCAGTTTATCTCATTGGTTTAAATCAGCGACAATACTTTTTGTTGCAACCATTTCAACTATATAAACACAATTACCAAAATAGGATCAAGTACAATTTTAAAACGATATTATTGTCACTACGTCTTAGATTAAACAAATAATAATTTAACTCATGCAATAGAAATGAAAATAATGTAAACATTTAATCAATTTCTATTTACATAGTCTTTGTTATTATTGTAAATCTAAACAAGCACATTAATTTCTAGTTATTAGCATTATCTAATAACTCCCACTCAGAAAAAAAAAATATTTTCACAATAAAATAAAATTTCATTTATGAAAGCATTCAAACAGTAGTATTAATATCAACACTACACTACTATGGTACATAATCAGGATCTCTAATTATATCATCAATATCAGTCTCATCATCAGAGATGTCACCAAGCTCATAACTCTCGAACCATGGAACAAATTGTGCAGCAGGATCCAAAAATCTTGCGCTACGCCCAGTGCGTCGTATACCCATAGAGGTATATAAACGCTCTGTCTCAAGCAGCATTTCGTCAGCGATAGTATTGAAGTCCAAAGTATTCAGCCTTTGCTTCAATTCGTGGCTAACTTTGCCCCATTCAGCAGGCAGAGAGTCAAGCACAATCTGAAACTGTTGCTCGAGGTAGAACTCATGCACACCAGTGATCCTCAGCATGTCAAACCAATTATGCATATAATCAATATGGTCTAATATGCGGTGACTTGGGGTTTTTTTTTTATAGTGCAAAATACAATCAATCATTAATTGTCGATCCACTACAATAAAATAACCCTTAATTATCAATTTATATAATATATAAATGAAATTATAGCAAATCATCTATTTTTAGTAGCTTAAAAAAATTTAGAAAAATTACAGAAAAATAGAAAATTTAAAAATAAATATATTGGAAAAAACGGGGGTCCAATCGGACATTACACGCGCCCACACTCTCCAACTGAAAATGGATGGTCAGATCGCAGCGCGTGTATTACACGCGCTGCGTCCGCGAGTGGGTAAGGTCAAACAGCAAAAATTGAGTTGGTTCAAACAGATCCAATCAAACCGGACCAAATCAGGTTCGAACCGAAACTGGTCCAACCCAAAAATCGGTTCGACCGAATAAACCAGACCGCTGACCCATCCAGCCTCACTGCTGGCGCGTGCATCTCACGCGCCGTTCCGGTCGTCTTCTCCGGCGAGTATAACTGTTTCCGTCCATTTTTCCGGCGAAATTTCAAAAAACCATAACAATTTACATACATGTCCAAAAATTACAAAAAAATACTCGTTGGAAAGCTTGTGACGAGTACTTTAACCAGAAAATATAACATTGAACATATAATATGAAATTAGCATTCGAATTTCAGAGAGAATCTACTGCATAAATTTTTAAAAAATGCAAAAATTTCCAGAAACCTATTTTAAGCCTCTCTCACCCCACCATTGCATTCAAGGGCACTTAATAACATGCTATTATGAATTCAAACATACTATGCTCTGATACCAATGTGGATTCTATAATTTAACAAGTAATTAAACTATAAAATAGAACAACTCACTTGTTATTCTTCCTCCTTGAATGTAATTGATTTGTTACAGGAATTATTATTATTACTAGAATAACAATTCTAACTTCACATTATATTATATATATATTATGAATAAGTGTGTGCTTATTATGTATTTACTATGTATTTATCTATGTATATTATATATATATATATTGTACATATATATATGTATGTTATGTATTTATTGTTTAATATATACACCACTCATATGTTACAAACAAATCAAACACCCATTAATCAAAATGAAATAAATGCAATTCAAAAAATATAATATATTCATTCAAAAAATACAAATTGAAAATAGTAATGAAAAATTTATAAAAAATTTTTTATATGAAATATTTTATCAAATATATAAAATTTATTACAGTTAAAAATAATAAAAAAATATGATATTAACTTTGAAGAACAACAATATTAAAAATAAAATAGATAATTTATAGTTGTTTCATCTACAATTTTATATAAAACATAAACCACACTATGGAGTCTTTGTTTACTGAAATCTTTGTTATGCGGAATATTATTTTTGTGGAACACAAGAATATCATATTCATACCTTTTGATTTATATTTTTATTTTAAGTATTTTTAAAAATAAAATTAAAAATGAAAAATAAAAAAGATATAAATAAAAAAACTACCGTAGCCAATCAGGGTGTGGCCTGATTGGTCATCCTACCTTCCAAATAAGTTGGTAGGATGCGGAGGTCTCGGGTTCGATTCCTGCCGACCACACATTCAGCACCATTATGGTGCATGCTAGTGCCTCTATGGTGCTCAGGGGAGGGCTACCCCCTGCTGTGTAGCCCATAATGTTACCCGGTCCGTTAGTGGCCTCCTTAGTATCCAAAAAAAAAACTACCGTAAATTTAAAAATACGATTAGCTTTAAAAAAAGATAAAAAATAACATAAATAGTGTAATTTCGTCAATTTTAAATTTAAATTACCGAGGCAAATTTAACTTTATGACTTCTAATTACTAATTAAATAATAAAAATTATATTTCAAATTTTAACTTATATTATAATTAGTATTAATTTTTAAAATGAGGATACAATTAAAAAAATATAAAAATAAAAATAAAAAAGATTGTTATAAGTTTGCTCATTTGCCTTTATATTTAACTAGTCCCTTACAGTTGTATAATAATAAGAATAATATAAAATAAATAATATAATCAATAAATATAAAATAATTTATACGTAAATTACAATAAATTTTATTATAAAACAATATAAAATAAAATATTTATATTAACTTTTATGATAATTTTATTGAAACAATATAATGAAACAAATATATATATTATTTCATAATATACTTTCACTAATTATAAACAACATCTATATACTTTTTGCTAAAAAAATGAAGAATTCTATAAAAAAATGAGAAAAAATAAAAAAACTTAAATAAATATTTTTGACTAGAATACCTTTCTCGGCCTTTTGGCTAAAAAAAATATTTTAAATAGGAAGAAAAATGTGAATAAGATGATTTATAATCATATATCTATATTAAAATTATTGTTAGTTATTAACATATAATTAATTTGTTAGAAAGTTAAAAATCATGTCTCTCGTTGCTTAAATTTTTAAATTTCTAAAAATGATATAAATTATTCATTATTATAAAAAAATTATTGATTAAATAAATTATTGATATATAATTAATTTATTAAAAATACTAAAATTTTTATATTCTATTATTTAATATTTTAAATTTTAAAAATATATAAATTAATTATTATTATAAATTAATTATTTAATTTATAATTAATTTATTATGAAAATTAAGAGTTATATTTTAAGAAAAATTAAGATTGAATATTTCTGAAAAATTTACTAAGTGAAATTAAAAAAGTACTTTGATGAAATCGATTACTAAATTAGACGTACCCATTTAGAATAATGTACATTTTTCTTTTCTTTTCTTTTCTTTTTTTAAAGGAAAACAATCGTATTCATTTCTCAAATCCATAGCTAAACAATATGCAAAATATAGAGACAACACCCCACTCTTATTTTCAATTACTAAAATAGTCAAATTAAGGAAATATTATACAATAGTTAAATTATTAGGATATATAGTTGGAAACACCGTTCTATCATATAATTTTTTTAAGTTGTATCATTAAAATAAAATTGAATATTAATAAATATCTACAAGGATTTTGAAGATGATGCTAATCAATACTTGTCTATTTATAATTTTAACGTTAATATTTTATAATTTAAAATTAACTCTAAGGAAAAATATAAGTGTTGCTACTATTAAATTAGTCTATAATATAATAATCTAAAAATTAAAAGTACATTATATTTAAAATATTAAAAATAAAATTTTCAAATGAACAAATGTTAATACGTAAAAAATAAATGCAAAAAACCTTTTGCCTTCATAATTTACATGAATCTAATTAGAAAGAAGAAGAATCTCATAAAAAATAATAAAAATTTAATTGTAATTGTATCATTCAATAAAAAAAATGGAGTATGTCTCTGAAAATAAAATATATATATATATAATATATTTTTTGAAAAAAAAATATTAAATGTTTATTTTTGAACGAGAGTATTTTTTAAATTGAAAATTAAAATTAAATATTTCTGAAAAAATGTAAAAAAATTTATAATTTAGGTTATAAAATTTATATTTTAGGATATCTTTAAGAAATTCTTAAAAATTTTATATTTTAGGATATTAAGAAATTCTTAAAAATTTATCTCATTAACATAGAGAAGGTACAAAAATGCCCATAAAATTTATACCAAGATACAAATTAGCATTAAATTTTTTTTGGCTTATTTTATATACTTAAAATGTTAAAAAGTTAACAAATTAGACATTTCTTTAACGGAAAATTTATTCAATTAACTATTTGGTTAATTTATGAAAGAATATGCGAATATGCTTTTTAAATTTGTGTGAAAGTATAAATTGATATTAAATATTTTTTCTTAATTATGTATTAAAATAATATTTTTACTTATTTATGAATAAATCAAATATAATTAAAAGTATTTTATACTAAATAATATTTTAATTAAAATTATTATTTAAAATATTATGTAATGAAATTTTAAATTATTTTAATTCTAAAAATATCAATTTTTAATTAGCTTTAAAAATATGCCATATAATTAATCAATTGAAATAACTTTTATTTTAAAATATCAATTTTTAATTAATTTTAAAAATATATCTTATAATTAATCAATTAAAATTATTTTAATTTTAAAAATATTAATTTTTAGTTTGAAAATTAAAAATTAAAAGCAAATTAAAAAAAAAGAATATTTTTAAAATATTTTTAATGCAATCTCTTAAATATATTATCTTAATGATATAACAAATATGTTACAATATGTATATATATAATATGAATTAATGGTTTTAAAGTTTTATTAAAAATATTAAATAATAATTTTAATTAAAATATTTTTATTATAAAATATTATTAAATAAAAGAAAAGAGCCAAAATATTTATCAAAGTTATCTTAAATATTAAATAAAAATTTTAACTAAAATAATTTAGTTTATTTTATATTTTAAAAGAAAATTAAAATGCACATTAAGAAGAAATAATAAAATAATGTAAAATTTAATAACTTTTTTAATATTTTACAATTATTTTCAAAGAGAATATACAAAAAAACCTGTCAATGTTTTCGTATTGACATAAAATAAAGTTTAATATTTATTTTAATTTTTTATATTTTTAAAGTTTTAATAATTGATAAATTAACTTTTATTTTAATAAAAAATTAAATATTTTTAATTTTTTATTAAAAGATATCCTTTAAATTTATACAAAAATATATATTAAAATTATTATTTTTACTTATTTATATATTAAAATAATATTTTTATCTAATTAATCAGATATATTTAAAAATATTTTATATTAAATAATATTTTAATAAAATTATTATTTAATATTTTTTAATGAGATTTTAAAATTATTAATTTATATTATATATATATTATGTATATTATATCATTATGATGATGATATATTTAAGAGATTTTTTTAAAAATATTAAAAAGTAAAATATTTTAAAAAGATATATTTTTTTAAAAAGTGCTTTTAATTTTTAATTTTAAAATTAAAAATTATTATTTTTAAAATAAAAATAATTTTAATTGATTAATTATAGAGAATATTTTTAAAGTTAATTAGAATTTGATATTTTTAAAATAAAAAATAATTTAATTGAAAATTAGGAGTAATTTTTTAAAAAATAAATATTTTTAAAATATTTTATTTTTTAATGTGAATTAATTATTTTAAAAATTTATTAAAAAATATCAAATAATAATTTTTTTAAAAATATTATTTAATATAAAATACTTTAAAAATATGTATTATTTATTTATAAATAGATAAAACATTTTTTTAAATATAATTAAACAAAAAAGTCAATATTAAATTATATTTTTTATAAATTTAAAGAATATATTTGTATCTTTTAATGAAAATTTAAATATAGTTAACTTTTTATTAAAAAATTAACTAATTTATTAATTTTTTAAAAATATAAAATAAACTAAAATAAATATTAAGATTAAATTTATATCATGAACTTAAAGATATTTTTGCACTTTTTTTTTTCGTATTTTTATAAAAAAAAGGACTGATATCTGATGCATGGAGCATAAAATACTAGTCTAAACTCTACGATACATAATTCAGAATCTGCAGGCCTTAATGGTCTTTCTCTCTCTCTCTCTCTCTCTCTTTTTATTGCTTTATGCAAGCATTTCAATCATTGGGAACTTGAACACATATCCTCCTCTATCCCTTTTTCTTCCTGCATTTACCCCAACCACTCTTTTATTAACTCGTTCCATTTTCTTCCCTCTGCCCATTATATATATATATATATATATATTAATACAAATCAATCGCAAAGAGATTATTGTTCTCGTTAGATAATAGAATTGCATTTATTATATTGGATTATCACTCTCATTTTATGTTGGCTCAATTCCAATTATAAATGCATTATATTAGAATTGCTAACAATAATTTCTCTAATAAAAACATGAAAAAAAATATTACTATAAACTTATACTAACCAAAATGATTTGTTATACCTTATAACCAAAATTACCACCCACTAACATCGAACCCACAATGGTGACCCAAACTCTCAAGGATCAATAATAATAATAATAATCACAGTTTTCTTAAAAAAATAAAAATTAGTTTTCTTTCAAATAAAATTATTAATAGCGACAATATTTTTTTAAAGAAAAATAGAAGCATGTGTATATTTTTTTTTTTAGTAAGACAAGACTTGTATTATCCTCTCTTAGCTCAAAAAGAATAAAACACTAACGAGGTTGTCTACAATATTTTAATATTAATATATCTTATTTTTCTGGAAGTCACTAAACTTAAAATTGAAAAAGAAAATAATTAAAAATAATAACTGAAAAAAGCATTTCCTTTACTCTAAATTATATTTCCTTTTTGTTGTTGGATGATGATGCTGGTAACTGAAAAATTAGAGAGAAAAAAGACAGACACGTGAGTGAAAAAAATATTATTTTTTAAATTTAGGTAGTCTAAGGACTTTTTATATAATATTATATACGCCCTTATGTTATGTGAAAAAAATAAAAGGGACTTTTTATAATAACTACCTTAAAAAAATTCAATTTTAAAAAATATTACACTTTTAAACAAAAATTTTCAAAAATACTTCAAAATTTTTATATTTATAAAAATATCTCATTCCTCACTCAAGATAATATTTTTTTTTAACAAAATATCTCCTCCCTCCTTTCAAACAATATTTACTTTAATTTTTATTTTTTAAATTTTACTATTAAATTAATAAATATACTCTAATAAAAATAATAAAAATAGTGTTTGAGTTTACATTTTTAATATATAAAATGTATTAATTTTTTACTTTATTTTTGAATGAAGCCTTTTTTTGTAAATTATTTATTTTTAACGAATGTCTGCTATTAAGTTTTGAACTTCTAATTTGGTCTATTAGAAAATTAAATACTCAATTACTGCAATGATTTAGAATATCTTTATATAAGCTTAATTTGATGACCTGCAGGTTCAAGTCATCAACTTCCGATGATTTTCAATTATATACTAATTTAAATGAATTATATATCGAATTTAGACCATTGAATTTGAATCAAAATAGAATTTGTTGGTCATATTTGTTGAGTATTATAAAGAATTTTAAAAACTGAATCAATTCGAACTTAAAGTTAAGGAATTTGTTGAGACACAATTTAGGTAATATTTATCCATATTTTTTGTGAATATTTATATATTTATATTTTATAATATTGATATCAGAGTATGAAATAATTATGTTCTAATCTTGAATCGATTAAATGTGTTTAATTGATTAAAATAATTTTTTATGCATTTTTTCATGATATTTTTCACATGATTAAGTTGCATATTTGAGCAATTAAAACTGCAATTTTTTTTGTTAATGTATATATAATTTAATTATAGCATGTTAAGGCTAACATATATAGCTTCGAATCGGTATATTATGTCTCAAATCGGAATTAAAATGAAAAAGTTATGACCTTTCAAATATAGCCCATGGAATATGAAATTTCAAAATTTTCAAAATTCTTTTTTTTTTTGGCTTTTTTTACTCTCCCTAAGAGGTACTATATGTATCACACTATAAGATAAACTGTTAATTAATTAAAAATAATTATCTAACCGTAACTGGAGATTCTTCAAACCCTCACGGCACTAAATTCGGCGGTCAAAATTGGCCCAAAAATTGAAGAGTAATATACATTCGTTGGCGCGTGAGAGTGGGTTGCCAGTAATTAGTTATGTGCTATGTTGTTGGTGCTAGCCAAAATGATGTGTTGTTTTGGTTGGGCAACGTGTCACTTAGGCGAAACAACATGTCATTTCCTAAAGCCTAAGTGGCTCTCTGACGAGTTGCCATATGACATCCAAACATTGGCTAAAATTTATTTTACGCATAGAGATTATTTTTGGAACCTACTTTCTCCCTTTTGCAAAGATTGATTCAAGATAATTTTTTTTAAAAGATTAACTCAAGATAATTTTTAAACTTAATGGTAATTTTTAATTTTTTTTTGGATTGCTTAAAAATATTTTAATTAAAATGTCATTTTTAATATAGAAAATTCAATTTTAACTAATAAAAAAAATTCTTTTGGCTAAAAAATTTAAAAAAAAATGGAAAATTATAATTAAATTTAGAAAAATTATTTTGAGTGTTTTATCATCATTTAATTTTTTTTTTGTCTAATTGGGACTAAGAATATGTTCTTAAACATTATTATTGTACATATGTGTAAAATATCATATACAACAACAACAACAACTAAGCCTTAATCCCAAAAAAGTTGAGGTCGGCTGTATGGATCCTCAACAAAATAAGCTCAAAAGACATCAAGAAAGATACTCCAGTCTTAGGCCCCTTTCAAGACACGGATTTTACGTCTCCATTCAAGTCTGTCATTAATCAAATCCGCATCAAGATCTAAGGTACGTAAGTCTCTTGCTATCACCTCATTCCACACAGTTCTAGGTCTTCCACGACCTCTAGCCCCCTCAATCAACAAATTCTCACACTTACGAACCGCAGCATTAGGAGGTCTTCTGAAAACATGCCCATACCATCTAAGTCTTCCTTCCCTCACCTTATCTCCGACATCCGCTACTTGGACTTTTTGTCGAATATGAACATTCTTAATTTTGTCCAGTCTAGTATGTCCACACATCCATCTTAGCATCCTCATTTCTGCCACACTCATCTTATGCAAATGTTGTCCCGTTGGTGCCCAACACTCACTACCATAGAGCATCGCAGGTCTAACAACCGTCCTATAGAATTTACCTTTCACTTTCAGAGGTATTTTCTTATCACATAGAACCTCAGTCGCACCCTTCTACTTCAACCACCCTACCTGTATTCTGTGAGCCACATCTTCATCTATACGGCCATCATTTGAAGGCAAATTAAAAAATCAAAATCAAACCAAAGCTAGAGTAGTAGAAGAGCAGAGTGGAGAAGAATGAACACAAGAGATTTATAGTAGTTCGGATTACCTCAATCCTACATCCACTTCCTTAACAACTTGTTAAGGTTCTACTAGTCTTGAGTTTTTACAAGCTTAACTCTAACTTGGTGTTTTTACAAGCTCACACCAAACTTTACAATGGTTTGAGATCAATCCTCACAACTCTTACAAGAGTTTTCCCAGGCTCACTCTCACAACCTAAGTGTTTATAAGCTCACACTCAAACTTATAATTTGGTGTTTAATGCTCACACCAAACACTCTAACAATTTAATTGTTAATTATAGAAAATGAAAAGGAAAGTATGTTTCTTAGGCTATTACAATAAAAAATTGCCCTTTAACAAGATGGTTCTTGGGGTATTTATAGCCAATATAGTCAAACTAGCCATTATAAGTCATATGATGTGCTTTAGTAGTTTAGTCCTTATGTTGATAGAAAATATCCACAAGTAGCGATCATCTTGGAACAAGGGATGGTCACCTAGACAAGTAGGACGGTCGCCCTTGATCCATGGACGATCGCTCCTTTTAAAAATCTTCCAAAGATCAAATTTGAGTGCTCTACTGGTGGAATCTTGCCCATGCTATGGCTGTCAGGATGGTCGCCCAAGGTCCGGAGGCAGTCATCCTTTTTGAATTTGGAAGTGAATTTTCAACAGTCATTCCACGTGGTACTCCATCATTGGACAAAGTAAAATTCCGCCAAAATATGAAAGTAGCAGTTGCGCTATGGCTGAAATCGAGGTCGGATTGGGTGTCTCACGTTGAACTTCTGGGCTCACTCGAGTTCGCGAACACTACTGCCAATCCTTATAATTTTCTCTTAAAATGGATGGACGGTCGCGACATTGAAGGAACAGTCCCGACATGGTACAGAGAGACCACTCCTCAGACCGCGTTTGTCACTGATTTCCTACTATGAATGTTGGAGATTTGGTCACTTAAGGTGTGACCATCCCAACAAATGGACAGTCATGGATATTGCTCTCGCAGTCGCTCTTTGGCCTGTAGTGACCGCACCTTTTTCCCTGTTCTAGCAATATGTTAAGCAACCGATTCCTATAACAATTGTCTTACAAACATATTAAATGCATCACTCAATTTGAGTGTCAAAGATCAAAATTGAGATATTTGGCTAACAAGTGTTGTAAATGGGTCGACCCATTTATGACATGACTTTAAATGGGTTGTTAACGGATTGACATGTGAACCCGCTATAACCCTTTTAACTAAAATGATGTAGTTTTTATATAACTCAAAATTATGTTATTTTATTATTATTTATTCTAAGAAAATAAAAATAAGTGTGATATATTTATTATATTATTATAATTTTATTATTATATGATATATTATTATTTATTTAGAAATATTTTATTTAATTTTTAATTTTTCTTATTAAAAATTTATTAATTTTATCTAATTACTAAATTATTTTTTAAATTTAATTATTAATTAATTTAAATTTAATTCTTTATGAATCTAGAAATTATTTTTATAAATAAATGTTAAAAATTAAAAAAATTATAATTTAAATAATATAATATTATATATTTTATATCAAATAATATTTTTTAGTTTAGAATTTAGAGTGGAATTTGTAAAAGAAAATAGAATAGAAAATAAAATAAAATAAATAGAAAATAAAATATTTTTTTAAAAAAGTTTTATTACAAATTTGTATTGAAAACTATATTTTATCTCATTAACATTTTTCGTATTAAGTTTTAATACTAAAATATAATACGTACTCATTATTTATTTTATATGAATTGTGTTATATATATATTTTTGTGTATTTTTATGAAATTTTTATTATATTTATATTTTAAAAATAATTTAATCATAATTTTATTTTATGAATAATTTTTTAATTGATTATTTACGAATAATTTTTTTTAAATTAAAAATATTTTATGGGTTAAACGGGTCGTGTTAGGTTATGTGACCAACATATAATCGATTTAAGTAAACGTGTTATACTTCTTGTATCTGCGTAAGCCATTTAATTTTCATGTCGTGTTTGTGTCGACACGATTTATAAATGGGTCGTATTCGTGTTCACCTTAATTGTGTCACCAGAGTGGGTCAACATGACATGAACACAACCCGTCAACCCATTTTGACACCCCTAAGTGTAGGCCCGTGTTTTCTATGACCTAGAGCCTAATAGTGCTGAAGTTGCAAGAGCCATTCCACCAGGAGTGAGAGTGAAAATCTCCACTCACAGTTGTGTCTTTTGCTTTGCTAATGCATTTCCTAACATCCTTTAATTACTCCATTATGCTTGAATATATTATTTGTATTGTCACTCTTGAGCTTGTTCATTCAATATAGGAGAAGGAAATTGAATTTTGGTCCACTTCTCGCTTCTATTGATTGTGTTCCAAATTCCATTCGTTAATATGTCTAAATACATTTATGGTCATTGGTGAATTTTATGTCATGAAAGATATGATGAAACCCAATCCCAGAGGGAGGGGGGGGGGTGGGTGGGTTAAACCACTAGGTTGTATGCACATGGAGTTATTGGATAAAAAGGAAAAGGCACTATCCTTATTCATTATTGTATTATGGGCTTAAGTGTTACATTATGAGAGCCACCTCTAGAACCAATTAGGAATAAATGTGCTACATCATATGAGCCACCTCTAGAAACCTGTAAGTCTATATTTTGTGTATTTACTATTAATATATGCTTATTTAATGTTCTGATTCGGGCCTGTCACACCCCATTTTTAGAAGTGTGACGGTCCTAGGATCCAGGTAGGCTTAAGGCCACTAGGCACCACGTTCAACATAACTAATTTATGAATTCATACAAATTGATTATTATACTAGTAAATTATAACTTTATTTTAAAATTTTTTTATTTACTCATAACTTTATGATATATAATTATTACACATGTATTTTTATATTATATATTATTTACAAATATCTTTTTTTATAATTACATTATGGTTTATTTCCATAATTTACCAAGCTATTCACAATATTACTATGGAGAAACTAGAGTATAGTACAAATAATGTTATTTAATTACATATGATAGTGTTGGCTAATTACATTATTCTCAAGCTTCTTGCTGGAAGAAAAAATTAAGAAGCTGATGGTCCTGGGTCACCTCTACCTGAAACCACAGACAATGGGGTGAGTCATCAACTCAGTGAAATTACAGTGTCATAAGGGTAGGATGTGCAATAACAATATTTCAAGGTTCAAGGATAATAAATAAATAAGGCAGCTGCACAATAAAGGTATAATAATGAAATTCAATCCACAAGAAAGGCCCACAATAATTGGACCAATATCACAAAAGCAAATTATAAAATATGACAGATAACACATAGTAATAACACTGAAGAAAATATATCATTATTCCAGTGCTATTACACATCACATTCACATAAGTGTAGCTTATACCCTACAAATCACAAACTTCTATGTGCACATAGCCTGATGGTATAGCCTCCATCAGCTGAGAGTCCGTCATATTGGCTAGTCAAATGGCTTGGTATGATCACATATGCAATATTCCAAACTATACCCTAAACTTTTTGGAATGATTATTGATAAAATTGGATTAAATGATAAAAAGTATATTTATGATTAAGTGGTAAGAGAGGAAAAGAGAAGTGTGTATATGTTGTATATATATAGAGATATACAACATATACAAGTCAACTAAGTAGTTGATCAAAAGAGATATTTAATTATATTTGGATTAGTTGAAATTGAATTATTAAGTGGATGATGATATTTATGATTATTTTATTATTATAATTGCTTGGTGGATATTGAAAGGGAGGTTATGTGGCTAAGAGAGGTTGAAAGTTTGACTTTGCTTTTTCAATCATCGTTTTCTTCTTCTTTCTTCTCTTTGGCCGGTCACCACCATAAATAAGAGGGAAAGAGAGATTTTGTTCTTCCAAACTCAAGATTGAAGAGTGTTTCAAGTGATCAAGTTGGAATTCTAAGGGTTTTCATCACTTTTGGTAAGTTTTCATCTTGATTCTTTGGTTTTCTTTTGAGTTTGTGTTTTGAGCTTGGTGTATGGTTGTTAATGATATATGTATGGTTAATTTTGATGTGTTTGAGATTGTGTTGTCTATTTGGCTTTGATTTTGGGGTTGGTTTGAAGGTAAGGTTAAGTTTGATGATGGAAAGTAAGTGTTGTGGATTGTGTATGGGTTGAGTTGTAAAGATGGTTGTGATTGTGTTTTGATGTATGTATTGAGTTGTTTTGGTGTTTATGCAAGTTTAGTATGGTTTATTGATGGTTTTGGGTAAGATTTTTAGGAGTGGAAAAGGGTAAAGTATGATGTTTGTTGGATGTGGTATTGTTGGTTTCGGAATCAGGATTTTTGGCCTGACACTCCCATGAACACAGCCAAGTCTTTGAGCGTATCGATGGTTCTGTTTTCAGTATGGGTGACACGAGCAGTGACACGCCCATGTCACTGAGCATGTCAAAGCTTCTGTGTTGTGGTTTTAGGGCACGATCAGAGACAGGCCCGTGTTGTAGAGCATGTCATATGTAGAGATTGCCCTAGTTGGTTCTTGTTCTAATTTTCTTATGTGCATCACTAAGTGAGTGTGTATAATCACTTTTGGATTAGGTTTTAAAGAGATTGAGTTGCCCTAATCCAAGTGCTGAAGGATCTTGGAAGAGGAGTTTTGAATTGGTGTAAGTTGCTCTTAGAGGTAAGTACAAACCTTACATGATTGCATACATTTACATGACTTTGGAACTTAACACATTTGAAGGGTAATGTGTTAGGTAACCCACTACATTGTTGATGCATATGAACAATGCTATATTTTGCATAATGTGAACTATGTGAATTATATGTTGAGGATTCAAAATATATGAACAATGTAAGTTGTGATGTGCACTCAAATGATGAAATGCGAAGCCATTGTTGTTGGCTATAATGATGCAAATGAAATAATTGGGGCATGGTTGCCTAGATGATTATGAGAAAATGAGAATGGAATTGATAATGAAATAATAAAAGAATTGTGTGCCTAATGTGTTATTCAATTTTCAGAGTTTTGTTATTGATGACATGCCTAAAGGTAATACTCCCTTGAAGCTGGGTTGGGCTTGGTCCTTGAAGCCAAGTTGGGTTGATGCTGAGCTCCCCTTGAAGCTTGGTTGGGCCTAGTCCTAGAAGCCTAGTTGGGATGTTACATATGAGATGTTTCTCATTGTGATAATGAATCCCCTATGGGCTTTATAATATGATTATTGAACCAAAATAGTAACTCTGGAAGTTGAATGACATATTAGTTTCTTTTGGGCCCATGTTTGTCTTTGCTTTAATGTGAACTATGAATGATGAAAGTGTGATATTGGCATTGCATTTAACACTTTGATTAGGGTGATATTGGCATTACATTTAAAGCATATTGTCATCATGGTTAGTACCACTAAACCGTTGGCTTAGCGCGATTGTGGTTCATTGCGCAGGTAACAAGGTAGAACCGGAGAGTTCAGCTAGATCGAGTGGAGTCTAGGTTTGTGACCCTTTGTGAAGTGTTGATTTTTGGACATCAAGATTAGAAACAAACTGGCAAGCATGTATAAACTCTATATTTTGTAGATATTAATTTTGATGTATACATATGTATATTCCGTTGCTTAATAAATAAATGTTTTATCTATTATATTTTATAATATAATTTAAATATTTTAAGTTTTCTCGTAAGAAATGTTTGTTTAAAATAGACCGTAACATTTCTGTATCCGGTATACATATATTACAGATGTGGTTATATGTAGTGTGCGTATATGGGTATAGGAGTGTTACAACATAGGCCAAGAGGCCACATTGGTTTTCACAATTCACAAATACAGAATTACAAACAACAACGATATCAAATGGCTCAAATATCAACAATGGTTAAATTTTCATCAAAGAATTCTAAATGTGACAAAGTAAGTGTTGGACACTATAACTCACCTTGAATATGAAAATTTTATTCCTCTAAGTTATTGATAATAATTGGTTGATTTGATGGCAATACCTGACCTACATTCACATCCATATATAAATCACACATTTAGGTTTTTTTTTTAATTTATCATTTTGTCTTAATTGTTTATTAGGAACCTATGCCCTATTTTAATATCTTAATATGTCCTAAAATTTATTTTATAATTATGAATTCAAATTTCACAATGTATATTATAATAGAGTTATACAATAGAGTAAGTTCAAATATGTGTCATATGCCTATAACAATGTACATTGGTTTCTTTATGTTATTTGATTTACTTATTTATTAAATTAATATTTATACTTTTGAGAACATTAAATACACATACTAGAATTTATATTCATCTATAATATGCTTATATTTATGACCAAATCAAATATATTTTATTATGCTCAATTTAGTCCTAAATCAATAAAACACCTAAATTTTAGCATTTGAGTAGTTTGTATTCATTTAATTATATATTAATTTATTTAAATTAATTTTCCCTGAAATTTTTCCAGAATATTCCCAACATCATATATGACCTCTTTGTAAATTTTCACAAATTATATAGTTCATTTATAGGTAAATAATTCAAACACAGCAGCAAAATCTCAATGATATTCATTCAGACTATTAAAATGAGCAGCTTGTGTTTATTTATTTACTCACTCATCTTCCTTAATCATTTTGACTTGGCATTTTACCACAACCTTCCCAAAATCAAAATACACATTTTTTTTAATTTTTGATGAATTTTAAGCTCGTTTTCATATTAAAATAAATAAAACACAATAGCTAAATTATTGAGAATTCCAGCTGTAATATTTATACATATTTGAGTGTTTGGGTTTCTAGCTTCATTCCTTTCAATTTCTTTCAATACAAATCAATTTCTAACATCGTAAATACTTAATTAATTTGTAAAAATGATAATTTTTAGCTCAGATTCAATAAATAATATATTTAAAGTTAGAAAAACAAAATAAAATATTAAGATTCAGAATTTTCAGATTCTTACCTTTAGGAGTTCTTTTGCCTTCTTTGCCTTTATATCACTTTTTTTATTTAATTTTTCACTTTGGATCACTTCTAAACATAAGAAACTAACCTAGGAATGGTTTTTAGCTGCTGGAAAATGAGAAAGGGTCGTGATAGAGAAGAGGTATTCTTAATAGTAATAAGAAAAGAGAAAGAAGAAAAGATAAGACAAAATTTCTATCATCTTTTAGTCAATATTTTCCAGCACCTATTACTATTCAAAAGAGATGACTTATTTTTGGTAGAAAATTGGCTGAGAATTAAGTGAGTGGAATGGCCATTTTTCCCCTTGATCTTATACATTTCTTTTATTAACTCAAATGCCCTTTTAGTCATTTTACCCCATAACTTGTTATCTACACTTGTAATTAATTTCTTTAAAATTGTTTTCACTTCTAATTTAAATTTAAATTTATCTTATATGGTTTTAATGTATATTATTAAATTAAGATATTATTAATTAAGTTATAATATATTTCAAGTATAATACTTTAAGGTTTTTATACATACAAATTAACGTCGTAGCTAAACAGTTTTTAAAATTTCTATTTCCATCACTTTAGTAATATATATTTCACTTCTTTGCATATGAATAATTCCTTTATCATTCTAATAGGTCATTTTGTTCCTCTAATAGTTTATATACAAATATAATTAATTATTTAATAACTTACAGTTAATTGATTTGATTCACAGTTGTTATAAGTTGTAGAGTTTTCAATTCAAAAACTTTAAAGTTTTTTTGTTTATATTACTTTGGCACATTAAAATTTTATTTCAATCAAAATTTTTTTCTCACTTTATTCATTAATTTGTACAACATTTAAGCTACTAAAATTTTATTTTATCTAGGGTATTACATTCTCTCCCCTAATTAAAATTCATCCTTGAATTTTCTAAAGTAATCACCCACTAAAAATTTGAGGATATCTATCTAACATCTCAGACTCAATTTTCCAAGTATATTCTTCTACTGATTGACTTTGCCTCAAAACTTTTACCATAGGAATATTCTTATTTCTAAGTCTTTTAACTTGCTTATCAATTATAGCTAATGGTATTTCCTGATAGGTCAAATCTTGCTGCAAGTCTACCGGTGAAGCTTGTAAAATGTGGGATGAATCAGAAACATACTTTCGAAGCATCAAATATGGAACACTGGATGCACTTGTTCCATATTGGTTGGTAGTGCCAAACGGTATGAAACTGATTCCACTCTTTCTAAGATCTCAAATGGACCAATGTACCTTAGTGAGAGCTTTCTTTTCTTACCAAATCTTATGACTCCCTTCATTGGTGACACTTTTAGAAATACATGCTCACCAATACTAAATTAAACATCTTTTCTTTTAGGATCTGCATAGCTCTTCTGGCGGCTAAAAGATGTCTTCAAACGTTCTTGAATTAATGGTACTCTCT
The DNA here is from genome assembly GCA_947685225.1 of Garcia nutans. Taxonomy (NCBI): domain Eukaryota; kingdom Viridiplantae; phylum Streptophyta; class Magnoliopsida; order Malpighiales; family Euphorbiaceae; genus Garcia; species Garcia nutans. The sequence goes on from CANTUV010000003.1 coordinate 40,876,329, forward strand.
CTATGGTTTCTTGAATAAGTTCTAGGCCTTCTATTTGTCTTTCACCAATTTCATTCCAACATATAGGAGATCTACACTTCCTTCCATGAATGCTTCATAGGGTGCCATTTGTATGGTTGAATGGAAGCTATTATTATAGGTAAATTCAATCAATGGAAGATGCTTGTCCCAAGTACCTTCAAAATCCAAAATGCACAATCTCAACATATCTTCTAAGGTTTGAATAGTTCTTTCTGTTTTTCCATCTGTTTAAGGATGAAATACAGTGCTGAAAATCTAACTTTATTCCCAATGCCTCTTGTAACTTCTGCCAGAATCTGGAGGTGAATTGTGTTCCCCTGTCAGAAATGATGGAAATAGGCACTCCATGTAAACTTATTATCTTATCTAAGTATAATTGTGCATATTAGGACACAGAATAGGTGGTTTTCATAGGAATAAAATGAGCATATTTCATCAACCTATCAACAATCACCCATATAGAATATCCTGTAGATGTTCTAGGTAATCCAATCACAAAATCCAAAGTAATCCTCTCCCATTTCCATTCTGGCAGTGGTAACTGTTGTAATAACCCATGTAATATCCCAAAGTACACCCTAAACATTTTGGTATAATTGTTGTTGTATTTGGATTTAATACATGTGTTTAATTGGAAAGAGGGAAGAAGTGAAGAGAGTGTATATGTTGTATATATGGAAATATATACAACATATACACAAGACAAAGTGTGGAAGTCAAAGAAGATTTTTTTTTATTATTAATGGAATTAATTAATAAGGAAATTTAAAATGAATGGAAGAGAATTAATTGGATTATTTTATTGTATTTTGCTTGGTGGAGAGGATTTTGAGGAGAGAGAAGGTTGAGTGTTTGACTTGGTTTTCTTTGTTTTCCTTCTTTCTTTCTTTCTTTCTTTCTTTCTTCTTCGTGTATCTTCTCCTTCTTCTCCTTTTCTGTGTTGGCCGGCAGCTCTATAGCAAGAGAGCAAGAGAGAGATTTGATCTTCCAAACTTAAGATTGAAGGAAGTTTTCAAGTGATCAAGTTGGAAATTTAAGAGTTTCTCCATCTTTGGTAAGTTTTCCACTTGATTCTTTGATTTTCTTTGAGTTTGTGAGTTGAGGTTGTGGTTGATATGTGTTTGTTTGATTGTGGTGTGTTTAAGAGTGTTTGGTTCAATTGATTTTGGATTTTTGGGGTTTGATTAAAGGAAAGAGTAAGATTGTTGGAAGAGTAAGTGTTGTGGTTGTGTTTTGGGTTTGTGGTGATGATTATGATTTGAGTTTGAGGTATGTTTTGAATTGTTTTAGTGTTTTTGCAAGTTATTATGGTTTATGGGTGTGTTTAGTTAAGTTTGTTTGAAGTGGAAAATGGTGGAAGTAAGAGGTTTATTGGATGTGTTGTTGTTGTTGCCGGAATCTGGATTTTTGGCCTGACACGCCCATGAGCACGGCCAGGTCTTTAGGTGTGTCAATAGTTCTGTATTCTTGGATGGGTGACACGAGCAGTGACACGCCCATGTCACTGAGCGTGTCATAGCTACTGTGATGTTGGTGGATTGACACGGCCATGAACACGCCCGTTTTGTTAGACATGTTAATGTTTCTGTGAGACAGAATGTATTACACGTTCAGTGACACGCCCGTGGTTCTGAGCGTGTCAAAGCTTCTGTGTTGTGAGTTTAGGGCATGGTCAGGGACACACCCGTGTTGTTGAGCGTGTCATGTGTAGAGTTTGCCCTAGTTGGTTCTTAGTCTTATTATCTCATGTGTATTTCTAAGTGAGTGTGTATTATTTCTTTTTGAATTAGGTTGTGAAGAGGTTGAGTTGACCTAACCTAAGTGTGAAGGATTCTTGGAAGAGGAAGTGTATAGATTGGTGTGAGTTGGTTTTGAGGTAAGTACAAACTACATAGTTGCATACACTTACATGATTTTGATACTTAATACATATTTGGTTGTAAATGTGTTAAGTGATCTATTGTATTGTTGATATACTTGATAAATGTTATGATTTGTATAATGTGAATGATATGATGAATTGAGTTAATGTGATATGAGACATGATGAGAAATGAAACCCTTGTTATTGGCTATGATAGTGCAAATGAAATAATTGGCGCATGGTTGCCTATTTGATTATGGAATATGAAATGAGAAATGAATTGAGAAAGAGATTGATAAAGAGATAAATGAAATAACTGTGTGATTAATATGTTATTCAATTTTCAGAGTTCTGAGTTTGGCGGCATGCCTATGAATCACTGGATAGGTAAAAAGACCGGGTCGTAAGCCGATTCTAGTTGAAAAATGTGAAATATGTGAAATATGATGTTTTTGGGGTGAAAAGACCAGGTCGTAAGCCTCAAAAACAGTAATAGTCTAGCCGGGTTAAGGATCTCCTCGAGTTTAGCCAGGTTGAGGTCTAAGAGACTGGGTCTGTTACACTATCCATGGATATATATATATATATATTGCCTACGGGCTTGATGATTGTGATTATAGACCAAAGCAGTAACTCTGAACTTTGAATAACATATTAGTGTCTTTTGGGCCTATGCTTGTCTTTGTTTTAATGTGATTCATGTTTTCTTAGTTTTTGTTATAGATTTGTGTCTTGTTTATTATGATAATTATTGTTTTATTTAGGTATTTTGTTAGTTTTAATCGGTTTGTTTAGTGTTTTCATTAATTTTGGTAGTTTTAGTTTATTTTAATGTTTATGTCATTTTTGATCTAGTCTTTAGTATTGCGTTTATGTTTTGTTGGTTATTGTCTATTTACTTCCTGCTTAAAGTTTGTTTTGAGTTTTGTGTTAGGTTAAAAAAAGGCAAGGAAGCAAATTGAAGGAGAAAAGGGGCAGTAGCTGACACAGTCAGAGGACACGGCCAAGTCACTGGCCGTGTCCCATACCAAGCTAAAGAGGAAGAGCAAGTCATAGTAGAAGACACAAGCAAGGGACACGGCCAAGTCAGTGGCCGTGTCCCTCTAAAGAAGCCCAGACATGGCCAAGTCACTCCAACCTGGCCGTGTCTCACTTGCATCCAAAGCAAAGAAGACTAAAATTTCACAGAAGCAAACACAGGCAAGGGACACGGCCAAGTCACTGGCCGTGTCCCTCCAAAAGGGTCCAACACGGCCAAGTCAACCTCCAACTGGCCGTGTCACTTAACCAAAGAAGAAAAGAAGAAGAATTTTCACAGTAGGTTACACATGCAAGGGACACGGCCAAGTCACTGGCCGTGTCCCTCCAAAGAGCACCCACACGGCCAAGTCACATGCAACTTGGCCGTGTCTCTCATGAACCAAAGCCGTAGCAGATTTTAAAGCGGACAATTCATATAAAATGAAAAAGAAGCTAGGGTTTTGAAGTGTTGGCGATTTTGAGCTGAGATTGAGCCGTCAAAGAGATTAGGGTTTTGATAACTTTGTTTTTCTTTGATTTTTGATTACACTTTGTTTTATCTAGCTTAGATTAGATTGTTTTAGCCATTGATACATCCTTCTTGCAAGATTTGAACAAGAGATTCTTCAGAAGCTTCAAGGAGTTTGTAATTTGGTTTTGTTCTCGAACTTTACCTCTTTATTTTCATTGGAATTATATTTATGGATATTATCATGTCTAATTTGATTTCTTTGAACATTAATGAGATGAGTATGTTTGATTGCATTATGAACTAATTTGATATAGTCTAGGGTTTGTATGGATCTGCTATGATTGTATGAATTGGTTATTCTCTTAGCTAATAATTTCTTTAGCCTTGATTGAATGGAATATTGTTAATATATAATTGATTGGCCACCAATTATGTGTTTTAGGTATTAGATGATGGATTGAGAGATGAAGTCTAATGCTGGAACAATTCAATTAAGGACTTAGGTGAATTAGAGATATAACCTATTAAAAAGATTGTTTCAATTATAACGAGATTAGTTGTAAGAGGTTTGAATGCAAGAGCTTATTTCCTTGACTCAATTAATTAAGTTGTTTGAGATTTAATCTTTGAAATTAAATTAGTTAAGAGGAATAACCGTTCATACAAATAAGTAGTAGAGAAGTGCAAACCCTAGACTTTTCTATCAAGTGAATCAAAACAATCAACTTAATTTACTTTTATTCGTTTTAAACTTCAATCAATCTTCTTCATTAGTTAGGAATTTAAATTTTCTTCTTTATTTGTTATTCATAATCTGATAATCAATTAGCCACTTTAGCTTCCTTGTGAGACAACCTTGGGGTGATCACATTTGCTACAGCTACCTCGTATACTTGCGAGTAACGCTTTGTGGTAGAGTTAATTAGAGCCCAACAAGTTTTTGGCGCCGCTGCCAGGGAGGCTAATTGGCGAAATTGTTTATTAGGCAAAAATATTCTAGATTATTTTTCACTGTTTTCATTTTATTTTATTTTTCTTTTGCTTTTAATAATTTCTTTCTCTAGAAAAAATTCTGTTTATGCAAGGCAGGAGATCACTCGAAGGAGAGCTAAATCCATTCATTCCAGAAATTCAGAGAGTGAAAAGGAGCAGAGAAGAGTTTGAGCTCTATATCGGATTTGATACAGAGGAGGACACTTCTGAATTTGAGTTAAATTCTGCACAATCAGTTAAAATGGCTGAAGAAAGGCAAAGAACGATGAGAGACTTTACTAGACCTGTCATTGGAACTTCCACCTCTTGCATAAGACTGACAGATGCAGTAAGAAATTATGAGTTGAAGAACATTCACTACAACATGCTGCCATCATTCTATGGAGTTCCAAATGAAGATCCTTTAAACTTTATTAGGGATTTCTACTCCACCCTCAACACTTTTCCATTGGGAGGATTAACAGAGGATCAGTTGAGGATGAGGTGTTTCCCATATACTTTGAAGGATAGGGCAAAGAGCTGGCTTATGATGTTGCCCGAAAACTCTTTGACAACTTGGGAGCAAGTCTATAACAAATTCATGGGCAAGTTTTATTCACATCAAAAGACAGCTGAATTGAGAGGGAAGATTGCTACATTCTCTCAATTTGAAGGAGAGCCATTTCATGAGGCTTGGGACAGATTTAAGATGCTATTGATCCAGTGTCCGCATCATCACTACCCACTTCAACTCCTTAATCAGTTTTTCTATGATGGTCTAACCCAGCAATTTCAGAACACTATTGACAATGCAGCTGGGGGAGCCATGGGAGAAAAGACAACTGATGAAACTTATGAGATCTTTGAGATGTTGGGAGCTAATTCTCAAAAAAAGAGTGTAAGGGGAAGAAGTAAAGGGGTGAATCAACTGGAAGCCAATAGTGAAATGGTCAGTCAAATAACTGAATTGACAAGGCAGGTTCAGATGCTAAACATGAAGAATAATATTTCTTCATCTACTCAAGAAGTGTGTGGAATCTGTGGGACATTCGGGCATGGAGCAAATATATGCCCCTCTGCATATGAGTCTTTTGGTAATGAAGCTGAGCAAGTTAATGCTATGGGGGGATTTCAACCAAGAGCCAGGAATGATCCTTACTCCAACACTTACAATCCTGGTTGGAGGAGTCACCCCAATTTTTCCTGGACAACAAATAATGCTCAACAGCCTTTCCATTTGCTCCAGAGACAGAACCAACAGCAGGGCCAATCCTCAAATCAAGGTCAGCCTAAGAGAGAGAGTTTGGAGGAAAGTTTACAGGCTTTTATCCAAGTTAGTGCTAAAAATCAGGAGATGAACAACAAGAGGCTGGATTCCTTAGAAGCATCTTTTAAGAAGGTGGAGACCCAAGTGGGGCAACTTGCTCAATAGATGCAGATTCAACAAAAGGGGAAGTTCCCAAGTCAACCTGAGCAGGCACAATCAGTGACTGTTCTTAGGAGTGGCAAGGTAATTAATAATAATGTTGAAAGTAATTCTGTGAATGCAGGTGAGCAAGAGAATAAAAAGGAAGAAGAATTGGAGAACAAAGGTGCTGAAGAAAGATCAATGGAGAAGTCCCCTACAGCAGATTTGTCCAAGGCAAGCAATCCATACCGGCCACCTATACCATTCCCCAGCAGGTTGAAGGAAGATAAAAAAGATAAGCAATTTTCAGATATCTTCAACATGCTGTCTAAGGTAAGTATTAACTTACCCTTACTTGAAGCAATTAAGAACATGCCGGCTTATGCTAAATTCTTCAAAGAACTGAATACCAAGAAAAAGAGGTATGAGCCGAATGAAAAGGTGATAGTTTTAGTGGTAGCTAGTGCTATTTTGCAACATAAACTACCTCCTAAGCTAAAGGATCCTGGAAGTTTTATCATTCAAATTACTATGGGGAATGGAAAGGGTACTGATGGCATGTGTGATTTAGGAGTCAGTGTGAATTTAATGCCTTATTCTGTGTACCTTGATTTAGAACTAGGGGAACTTAAACCAACAAAAATGGTGTTGCAATTAGCTGATAGATCTCTTAGATTCCCGAAAGGGGTTATAGAAGATGTGTTAGTTAAAGTTGGTGGTTTGATAGTACCTATGGATTTCATTGTTCTTGACATGGAAGTAAGTAATTCTTCACCATCTGCACACACCATTCTGCTGGGTAGGCCTTTTATGGCGACTACCAACACTTTGATAGATGTTAAAAATGGTAAATTATCAATGACTGTTTTGGGACAAACTGTTGAATTTTCCATTTTTAACACTTCTCCTATTCCTACAACTGCTTTATATGAGGATTGTTCTTTCATTGATTGTGTTGATGCAGTTGTTTCAGATGTTTTCTTGCAGATAGGTTCCTCTGATAAATTGGAGATGGCATTGACCTTGGATAGTGATTTGGAAATTTTTGATGCAGAAATAGCCAGTTGTCTTGAGACCTTAGAAAGTGCTGAAATAGAGGAACTTAAGGAGGACCCAGTTTGTAAGCTTCCCTCCATTCAAAAAGAAGAGAAGAACCCCTCACTAGAGTTAGAGCTGAAAGAGTTACCTAAGAACCTGGAATATGTGTTTTTAGGAGATCACAACACTTTACCTGTGATAATATCTAGTGAACTTAGTGAAGGGGAGGAGATGAGGTTGGTGAGTGAGCTTAAAAGATTAAAGAAAGCAATAGGATGGGGATTGAGTGACATCAAGGGTATTAGCCCTTCCATGTGCATGCATAGAATCACTTTAGAAGAGGGAGCTAAACCTATGAGGGAGACTCAAAGGTGCCTTAACCCAAATATGAGTGAAGTGGTTAAGAAGGAAGTGCTCAAATTGCTGGATGAAGGACTAATTTATCCAATTGCTAATAGTGAGTGGGTGAGCCCAGTACATGTAGTTCCTAAAAAAATCTGGAATCACTGTGGTGAAAAATGAGAATAATGAATTGGTTCCTACTAGGACTACTACTGGGTGGAGAATGTGCATCGATTATAGGAAGTTGAACAATGCTACAAAGAAAGATCATTTCCCTCTTCTTTTTATTGATTAGATGTTAGATAAACTTTCTGGACACTCACATTATTATTTTTTGGATGGCCTTTCAGGTTACTATCAGGTGCCGATTGCACCAGAGGATCAGTCCAAGACTAGCTTTACTTGCCCTTTTGGGACTTATGCATTTCGACGTATGCCCTTTGGCTTGTGCAATGCACCTGCAACTTTTCAGAGATGCATGATGTCTGTCTTCTCAGATATGATAGATGATTTTATTGAGGTATTTATGGATGACTTTTCTATTTTTGGTAATTCTTTTGATAATTGCCTCAATAAACTTGTTCTTGTGCTTGAGAGATGCATTGAATGTGACCTTACTTTAAGTTGGGAAAAGAGTCATTTTATGGTTATCCAGGGCATTGTTTTAGGTCATGTGGTGTCAAGTAAAGGGATTGAGGTGGATAAGGCTAAAGTTGAATTGATTGCTAAGTTACCCCCACCTACCTCTGTTAAGGGAATAAGAAGTTTCTTAGGGCATGCAGGTTTTTACAGGAGGTTTATTAAGGATTTTTCCCAAATAAGCCAACCATTGTGTCATTTGTTGGGGAAAGATGTTCCATTTGAATTTACAGCACAATGCATGTAAGCTTTTAATTTCCTTAAGGAAAAATTGACTAGTGCACCAGTGATTGTAGCTCCTGTTTGGTCTTTACCTTTTGAAATTATGTGTGATGCCTCTAATCATACAGTAGGAGCTGTTCTTGGGCAAAGGGTTGATAAATACTTGAGAGTAATATATTATGCCAGTTTGACCCTGAATAGTGCACAAATGAACTACACCACAACTGAAAAGGAAATGTTAGCTGTTGTTTTTGCTTTAGATAAATTTAGAGCATATTTAATTGGGTCAAAAAATTATTGTGCATTCTGATCATGCAGCTCTTAAATATCTGTTAACAAAACAACATGCTAAACTGCGCTTAATTAGATGGGTGTTGTTATTGCAAGAATTTGATTTCCAAATCAAGGATACTAAGGGTAGTGAGAATGTTGTTGCTGATCATTTATCCAGATTACCCTTCTTTAGTGAAAATCTTGCATCTGATAGCATTCATAAAAATTTAGAAGAATTTCCCGATGAGCATTTGTTTGTGGTAATTAATGCCCCTTGGTTTGCAGATATTGCTAACTATCTTGCTTGTGGTATTTTGTGATCTAACATGTCCTTTCAGGAAAAGAAAAGGTTTCTACACTTGAGTAAGTTTTATTTTTGGGATGAACCTTATCTATTCCGGATATGCAAAGATGAGATAGTTCGCAGGTGTGTATCTGAGGAAGAACAACTGAGTGTTCTTCAATTTTGTCATGACCTTCACTGTGGGGGTCATTTTGGAGGAAGAAAGACTGCAGAAAAGGTGCTACAAAGTGGTTTTTACTGGCCTACCTTATTTAAAGATGCTCAAGAGTATTGTAAGCACTTTGACCGTTGTCAAAGAGTAGGTAACATTGGGAGGAGGAATGAAATGCCCCCTTCAGTCATATATTGTTGTTGAATTGTGTGATGTGTGGGGAATAGACTTCATGGGTCCTTTCCCTAAGTCCTTTGGTTATGAATATATTTTAGTTGCTGTTGATTATGTTTCCAAATGGGTGGAGGCAATCCCCACCCGTACTAATGATGCTAATGTGGTTGTTAAATTTGTGAAGGAAAACATTCTTAGCAGATTTGGCACACCAAGAGTGATTGTCAGTGATGGAGGAAGCCATTTTTGCAACAGGCTTTTCGAGAAGTTAATGCACAAATCTGGTGTGAAGCACAAGGTGGTGACCCCATATCATCCACAGACTTCTGGACAAGTGGAGACATCCAACAAGCAGATTAAAGGAATTCTGGAGAAAACAGTCAACACATCAAGGAAGGATTGGGCAAACAGATTGCATGATGCACTATGGGCATATCGGACTGCTTTCAAGACTCCTCTTGGTATGAGTCCATACCGATTGGTGTTTGGAAAAGCTTGTCACTTACCAGTGGAGTTGGAGCACAGAGCGTATTGGGCAATCAAGACTCTGAATTTGGACTTGGACAAAGCGAAGAGAGAAAGATTTCTGCAAATTTCAGAGTTAGATGAGCTGAGGAATGAGGCTTATGAGAGCTCGAGAATTTACAAGGATCGCACTAAAGCACTTCATGATAGAATTATAGTGTGAAAGACATTGAGTCCAGGTATGAAAGTTTTACTTTTTAACACTCGACTCCGTCTTTTTCCAGGTAAACTCAAGTCTCGATGGAGTGGTCCTTTCGAGATAACTCAGGTGTATCCTTCTGGTGCCATTGAATTACTTAACTCTCGAACAAGTGAGACTTTTAAAGTGAATGGACAGAGAGTTAAGCCATACAATGAAGGATTTCAAGAAGTGAGGATCATTGACAACACTTTGATCCATGATCCATAGGACTTGCATGATGTCCAACTATATGACATTAAAGAAGCGCTAAATGGGAGGCAACCCATCGGTTTGCATTTATTCTTCATAGTTGTAATTTTAAATTTAGCAAGCTTTGAGTTTATGTTTAGTCTAAATTAATGGAATGGGTGCTTTGATCGGTTTTTATCTTTCCAATGTGTTTCAGGGTTGATCAGAGAAGAGGGGTGCAATTTCTTTGATATTTTGTGATTTGTAAATAAATAAATAAATAAATAAAAGTTGAAATGGCAGAAGGAGACACGGCCAAAGGACTCGGCCGTGTCACTTGGACATGGCCAAGCCTCAACAAAACCACACCCTTTGTTTTATTTTCTGCACTTTGTCACAGTGAGTGACACGGCCAAGGAACACGGCCGTGTCCCTTAGCCGTGTCACTTTGACACGGCCAAGCTTCACTAATTTGCTTTTTGCTTTTTATTTTGCACCTTTCTTCACAGAGACGAACACGCCCAAGGGACACGGCACTTGGCCGTGTCCCTCCAAAGAAGCCCAGACACGGCCGTGCTGCCCACAACTTGGCCGTGTCCCTCATTTTTACACTTTAGAAAACATGATTTTGCCCAGTTTCTTTCCATTAAATCCCTAATTTCCTGTTTCTTCATCTCTTTCGATCTCTGTATCGCAAACTCCATTCTTTTTTATTCCAAGCTCTAAATCTTCCTTTAATCCTCAAATCTCTTCACCAAAACTAGAAATAATCCATTAAAACTTCTTATTTTCTCATAAAATTTTGATTTGATCAAGTTTTGGTTTGAATTTTTCAGATTTCTAGAGATGCAAAGAACGAAGATTGTTTCACACCGCAAGACGAAGAAGTCTACAACCGAAGGAGCTTCTTCCTCTTCATCATCTTTATCTTTGAAGAGAACAGGTCTTTTGGCTCGGGGTTTTTTTCCGACAAGGTATGTTAATGATGAATCTCTTGATGTCCTGCAAATTAGGACTAATTTGATCGATATGTGCAATTTCTTGGGTGGGAGACTCTAGTCTCCTTGAGACCTTTGCAGTTTGAGGAGCTTACTTTAGAATTTTTGACATCTCTCAAGGTTGAAAGAGATGATAAGAAAATCTGCACTAGAATGATGTTTAAATTGCTGGGTAAATCATTTGTGCTTAATATTGACCAGTTAAATGATATATATGGTTTTCATCAGCATGGGGAAAGGTCGGTACCCAAAGAACTTAAACAACAATTTGCTTGGGGAGCTTTAGGCTCGGGTACTTATGTGGCCAAATCGGCCAAAGCATCTAAATTAAGAAATTCCGCTTTGAGGTACTTGCATAGGTTTATGTCTTGCGGATTCTTTGCTTGGAAGGAGAGCCCGGGTGTGGTTAAATTGAGTGAACTATTTTTCCTGGACTGTGCTTTGAATGCAATGCATGTTAGTGCCGGCTATTGGTTAGCCGATATTTTTGATACTGTGGCTAATAAAAGAAAGGGGGAAATTTGTGTTGGAGGGTTGATTACCACATTAGCAGTAGCCCTTGTTGAGGATTTTGACCCGAGTACTAGTCACATGACTAGAATTTCGGGTAATGACTCTTTGGATTTAGCTACACTTGAGAAGATGCACATGGTGGTGCATAGGAGAGGGACTTATGTGATGCCTTCAGATGAGCTTGAAGCACCAGGGGATAGGCAGAAGAGAGCACGAGTCCAAGAGGAGTCCGACTCGGATTCTCTTGACCTAGATAAGGATGCTCTGGTTTCGGAAAGTCAAGAGGTACTTCTTAGGATTGAGGCCCTGGAGGGCAAAGATCGACTGGATGGCAAGGTGGACCGTAACCATGCTGAGGTCTTGTAGCAGTTGGAACAGATTAATAGCAACCTTGCGAAGATCTTGAGTCTCCATCCCTCGGCTGCATCATCTTCACGCCCGCCTTTTCCATAGATTTTGAATTCCTTGCTTTATTTTGTTTAGTGTATTTTTGTTATCATTTTTCGTATTTTTGTTTTTCATGTTAACATTTTATATTTGGATATTTTATTTTCATATATTGTACTTTTGTTTTTGAACTTTTGTGTTTGTGATGGAAAGTTAGGATTTTGCCTCACCAGGGTACGATGGAAGATAGGTTGTCCTTTAACTCTTTTTCTTTATTATTCTTGTTTTCCATTGAGGACAATGTAAATTCTAAAGTGTGGGGTACTCTTTAAACTTTTCTTTAGTTTTCATTTTGTTTGTCATGTTTGTTTATTGTGTTTGTTGTGCATGGCATAATTGTTGAAATCTTATTGATCTTTTCTGTGATTTTAGCATTATAGTTGAGACTTTAGTATCAGCATAGAAATGAGCATTTGAATTCATTCAGGATCAATTTTCACATTATGCAATTCATGACATATAAATCTTTGTGAACCCACCTATGTGAGTTTTGAGCCTCATAATTTGATATTATTTTCAATTGATTTTCATTTCTTAAGTGTGCACCTTCATGATGTTGCATCTCTAGAGTTTGCTTTTGCATACTAATTGAACTCACATTATGATTTAATCTCAAGTTTTAAAATGATGAAGGCAAATTAGGTTAGCCCTTTAGCTTAAAAAGACCTCCCTTAATATTGATTTCCTTAGTGAACCAAGTTGAGCCTTTGACCTTTTTATTGTTTGATCAACACAATTCTCAACTTAACATGTTCTTATTATCATCATACCTGCATTAAGGAATGGAGCTTTATGATATGACAATAGGGTGGTTTATTTCAAAGTGTGGGGTAAGCAAGTAAAAAAAAATGGTATTGCTATTTGGGCTTGAAATGCATACTTTGCACATTGTATTAGATTAAGAGTTGATGATTCTTTTCCTCTACATTTTAAGCTAGATGTTCCATGAAAGCTTATATTTTGTATATATATATATAATAAAAAAATGGTGATAAATTGTTGATAAAAAAAGAGAGTATATATATATACAAAATTCATATATGTTCTAGCATTTGTCATCAAAAGAGGAATGTCGACTCATGTATTTTTCTTTGAGTATGCAAGTGTATGAAAGTATTAAGGGTTGGTGAGTATGCCATTTGAGGGAGTTATGAATTTCTTAGCAAGAGTATTGTCTAATTTAGATACTCCATTTCTTGATGCTCCAGCCTAAATGTCTTTTCTCACACCTTTACCTTAGCCCCATTACATCCAAATGAAAGACCTTCAGATTATTTCTTGAGAAAATCAGTGAGGGAGATTGGATAATTAAGCAAGTTTATGGCAGTATGCAGTCATGAGTGGTTTGAGTGATTAACCTTTGAAATCGAGTGAAACACTTAGATGAGAGATAAGATTTGTATGTCTGGATTAATGAATGAGTTAAGAAAATCCTTGATTGAAGTAAATTGCAAATTATTTATACTGTGTCTTAAAGGATTTCATCTTATATGCTAGAATTATAGTTAAGGTTGTTCGAGTTTTTAATTTATGCCGTGTGAATTTGCTTGAGGACAAGCAAAGTTTTAAGTGTGGGGTAGTTGTTTTATTAGTTTTTGTTATAGATTTGTGTCTTGTTTATTATGATAATTATTGTTTTATTTAGGTATTTTGTTAGTTTTAATCGGTTTGTTTAGTGTTTTCATTAATTTTGGTAGTTTTAGTTTATTTTAATGTTTATGTCGTTTTTGATCTAGTCTTTAGTATTGTGTTTATGTTTTGTTGGTTATTGTCTATTTACTTCTTGTTTAAAGTTTGTTTTGAGTTTTGTGTTAGGTTAAAAAAAGGCAAGGAAGCAAATTGAAGGAGAAAAGTGGCAGTAACTGACACAGGCAGAGGACACGGTCAAGTCACTGGCCGTGTCCCATACCAAGCTAAAGAGGAAGAGCAAGTCACAGTAGAAGACACAAGCAAGGGACACGGCCAAGTCAGTGGCCGTGTCCCTCTAAAGAAGCCCAGACACGGCCAAGTTACTCCAACCTGGCCGTGTCTCACTTGCATCCAAAGCAAAGAAGACTAAAATTTCACAGAAGCAAATATAGGCAAGGGACATGGCCAAGTCACTGGTCGTGTCCCTCCAAAAGGGTCCAACACGGCCAAGTCAACCTCCAACTAGCCGTGTCACTCAACCAAAGAAGAAAAGAAGAAGAATTTTCATAGTAGGTGACACATGCAAGGGACACGGCCAAGTCACTGGCCGTGTCCCTCCAAAGAGCACCCACACATCCAAGTCACATGCAACTTGGCCGTGTCTCTCATGAACCAAAGCCGTAGCGGATTTTAAAGCGGACGATTCATATAAAAGGAAAAGGAAGCTAGGGTTTTGAAGTGTTGGCGATTTTGAGCTGAGATTGAGCCGTCAAAGAGATTAGGGTTTTGATAACTTTGTTTTTCTTTGATTTTTGATTACACTTTGTTTTATCTCGCTTAGATTAGATTGTTCTAGCCATTGATACATCCTTCTTGCAAGATTTGAACAAGAGATTCTTCAGAAGCTTCAAGGAGTTTGTAATTTGGTTTTGTTCTCGAACTTTACCTCTTTATTTTCATTGAAATTATATTTATGGATATTATCATGTCTAATTTGATTTTTTTGAACATTAATGAGATGAGTATGTTTGATTGCATTATGAACTAATTTGATATAGTCTAGGGTTTGTATGGATCTGCTATGATTGTATGAATTGTTATTCTCTTAGCTAATAATTTCTTTAGCCTTGATTGAATGGAATATTGTTAATATATAATTGATTGGCCACCAATTATGTGTTTTAGGTATTAGATGATGGATTGAGAGATGAAGTCTAATGCTGGAACAATTCAATTAAGGACTTAGGTGAATTAGAGATATAACCTATTAAAAAGATTGTTTCAATTATAACGAGATTAGTTGTAAGAGGTTTGAATGCGAGAGCTTATTTCCTTGACTCAATTAATTAAGTTGTTTGAGATTTAATCTTTGAAATTAAATTAGTTAAGAGGAATAACCGTTCATACAAATAAGTAGTAGAGAAGTGCAAACCCTAGACTTTTCTATCAAGTGAATCAAAACAATCAGCTTAATTTACTTTTATTCGTTTTAAACTTCAATCAATCTTCTTCATTAGTTAGCAATTTAAATTTTCTTCTTTATTTGTTATTCATAATCTGATAATCAATTAGCCACTTTAGCTTCCTTGTGAGATGACCTTGGGGCGATCACCTTTGCTACAGCTACCTCGTATACTTGCGAGTAACGCTTTGTGGTAGAGTTAATTCGAGCGCAACAATTCATGAATGGTGAAACAATTGAATAAAATAATGGAATGTGGTGTTATGGAAAATATTAATATACCATTTATGAATAATGTCTTTATTTTTGAAATGTGTGACATTGACATTGCATTGAAACATATTGTTGTTGTGGTTTGTACCACTAAGCCGTTGGCTTAGCGCGATTGTTGTTCATCGCGCAGTTGACAGGATAGAACTCGAGAGCTCAGTTAGACAGAGTGGAGTTTAGATTCTGAAGTGTGGATAGTGGCCTTAAAGATCAAAGACTGACTGCCAAATATGTATAAACTTTATGTTTTGAAAAATTTGTTTTTGATGTATTTGTATTTGTAAATATAACTATATTTTCCGCTGCGTATTAAATGAATGTTTTTAATTATTGTGTTTAAGTTTATGTATATTTTTGTAGAAAGAAGTGAGTCGTTTGTTTAGTAAACCGTGACATTTCTATATTGAGTATACGTATATTACGATTGTATTAGCATGTTGTGTACGTATACGGGGTATAGGAGTGTTACAACCCAGATGGTTTATGATGTTCAAATTTCACCTGTTGGCATGTTAAACACCTTGCTACAAATTATGTAATATCTTTCTTCATACCAGTCCACTAATAAACATCTTTCAAATCATGGTACATTTTGGTAGTTCCAGGATGTGCATTGTAGTTTGCATAATGAGCCTCCTTCATTATCTATTTCTTTATATCATCTACTACTGGTACACAAAGTCGATTGCCATATTTTAGTACACCTTCATCAATTACAAAGTTAAAGATCTTGCCTGTAGCAATGTCTTCTTTTATTCTCACCAACTGTGGTTCTTCATCTTGTAGTGTCTTAATTTGATCAATCAGTAATGGTTTGACAGTGAATTGGGCTATCAATGCTCCATTATCTGATAAATCAAATCGTATCCCCAAGCCATATAAGTTTTGAACTTCTTTTACTAATGGTCGTGGACTTACATGAATGTGTACTAATCTCCCCAAAGATTTCCTGCTTAAAGCATCTGCTACCACATTGGCTTTACCGGGATGATATAAGATCTCACAATCATAATCCTTAAGTAACTCACATTTATGTAAAAGACTTTTATGATTTGTGAAAATCTCACATTTCTCACCATATAAGTAGTGTCTCCAAATCTTCAGAGCAAATATAACATCTGCCATTTCCAAATCATGAGTAGGATAATTAACCTCATGCTTCCTCAGTTGTCCAGAGGCATAGGCAATCACCCTATCATTCTGCATTAAAACACAGCCAAGTCCCACTCTGGATGCATCACAATATACTATAAATTTGCCTCCTTCAGTTGGTAGTGCAAGAATAGGTGCAGATGTTAAATATTCCTTCAATCTGCAGAAGCTTTTTTATTTGCTGTCCCAATCAAACTTTATCCCTTTATGAAGCAATCTAGTAATTGGTGTAGCTATTTTAGAAAAGTCTTTTACAAATTTTCTATAATAACCAGCCAATCCCAAAAAACTCCTTATTTCTGCAATATTTGTTGGTCGAGGCCAATCAGCTACTGCTTCAATTTTCTTAGGATCCACTTGTAACTCTTCACTGGTGATCACATGTCCTAAGAAAGATATTTTCTCTTGCTAAAATTCACACTTAGACAATTTAGCAAATAAATGATTTTCCCTCAGAGTCCATAATGCTATCCTTAAGTGCTCTTCATGTTCAGTCTGACTCTTAGAATAAATCAATATATCATCTATAAAAACAACCATAAATTTATCCAAGTATGAGTTGAAAACCTGATCCATCAGATTAATAAATATTGTAGGTGCATTAGTGAGACCAAAAGGTAGTACCAAAAACTCATAATGGCCATATCTTGTTCGAAATATAGTTTTAGGTACATCTTCCTTCTTGATTCTCAATTGATGGTACCCAGAGCGAAGATCTATCTTAGAAAAATAACTTGCCCCTTGTAATTGATCAAACAAATCATCAAATTTAGGCAGAGGATATTTGTTCTTTATAGTCACCCTATTCAACTGTCTGTAGTCTATACACATTTGAAGTGAACGATCTTTTTTCTTAACAAACAATACTGGTGCACCCCATGGTGAACTGCTAGGCCTAATGAAGCCTTTATCCAACAGATCTTGTAATTGTGCTTTCAATTCCTTCAACTCAGTTGGAGCCATTCTGTATGGAGGGATAAAAATAGATGTTGTACCAGGTAGCAAATTTATACTAAACTCTATTTCTCTCTCTGGAGGTAAAGTGGTCAGATCATCAGGGAATACATCAGGAAACTCTTGTACTATAAGTATTTGATCCAAACTAGGGTTTGAAACACTAGTATCTCTGACATGAGCCAAATACCCTATACATCCCTTTCTTAATAATCTTTTATCACTAATTACTGAGATCAA
This sequence comes from Garcia nutans, assembly GCA_947685225.1. Taxonomy (NCBI): domain Eukaryota; kingdom Viridiplantae; phylum Streptophyta; class Magnoliopsida; order Malpighiales; family Euphorbiaceae; genus Garcia; species Garcia nutans. Next base: position 40,893,788 of record CANTUV010000003.1, read on the forward strand.
ACTATTTAACCCTTCACTTCTATCCCCCTGAAATTCAAAAATTTTCCCTGATGAACTATGAAATATTACCCTCTTACCATTACAATCTAAGGTGGCAAAATACATAGACAGCCAATCGATTCCCAAAATAACATCAAACTCTAACACTGGTAATTCTATCAAATCAGCTCTTAAGATTTTATCATCAATCACTACCTCACAAGAAGGGTATACATTTTTAACAACAATTTCTTTCTCTAAAGGAGTAAACACAGTGAGAGGAATATCAAGCAATTTGGAAGGTACATGTAATTTAGAAATAAAATAGGTAGACACAAAAGAATGAGTTGCCCCTGAATCAAATAACACCCTTCCTTTAACAGATTGGATGGAAATGATACATGTAATAGCTGCATTTGATGCTTGTGCCTCCTGAGGTGATAAGGTATACACTCTCCCTCTACAGCTACCAGATGGTGACTGTATTGTAGGTCTTTCAGTAACAATGCCTCTTCCAGAACCTCTTCTAAATCCACTAGATCTATGACCCCTTTCCATCTGCACGGTGGTCTGAGATGTTTGTGGTCAATCAAAGGATAATATTTAATCATATGATCATTTTGTCCACATTTAAAGCATGCCCTAGTCTCCTTATAACATTGGCCTCTATGCATCTTCCCACAAGTCTGACATGGAGTACGTATAGGAGGCCTCTGAACATTAGTACTGAAAAATCCATGGGTAATAGTCCTAGATGACCTTCTAGTAGGTGATCTAGGTGGAAGTCCCATTGAAGTTCTAGGTGGATTGATTTGTGGCATAGATTGTGATTGTCGCCTGACTCTAGATGTTCCTACTTCTTCCTTGCCTCTCTGTCTTATAAAGCTTTCAGTTTTAGCCTTCTTCTTCTATTCTCGGGCTTCCATCTCTCTATTTTCTATTATTCTTGCTTTGTCCACCAGTTTAGAGTAAGAATCATAATCATGAGTGGCCAAAATCATGTACAGTGAATTAACTAATCCTCGTCTGAATCGATGTATTCTTGCTGCTTCATTTGGTACTAAAGCAGGTACACACTTACTCAACTGATTAAACTGTCTTGCATATTCAGATACTGTCGTACCAGGTATTTGTACTAACCTCTCAAACTCTAAAGCCTTGGCTTGCCTGACACTTTCAGGTAAAAACTCTTGCAATACAATTTCTGCAAATTGCTCCCAAGTCAAAAGAACATTTTCTTTCAATATTCCAGCCGCAACTCTCTTGTACCATTCCTTTGCATCGCCTCTCATCTGGTACCCTGCAAATTCAATTGCTTTCTTGTCTGGACATTGAAGTATTTGAGTTTTTGCTTTCATTTTCTCTAAAAAATTTGTAGGGTCTTCTTCCCCTTTATAGATTGGAGGACTAAGTTTCAAAAATCTAGCTAATAATTTCCTTTCTTTATCTGATTCCATTCGTAGTGGTGAAGGTGGAGGAACATGGACTTCAGGGACAAGAGCCTGTTGTTGTTGTCTTTGTTGTATCATCATTTTCATAATCAACTCATAATTTTTCTGTAATTGTTCAAGTCTTTCCATCACCCCAGCTATTCTGTCTTCAGCTGCCTCTGGTTCTGGGAGAGGAGTCATTACATTCTCAACTCTTTGTACTAATTCCTCAGAAGGAACAGCACCCTCAGATCTAATTGCCTTAGGTCTTCTTCGGGTTTCCATATCTAAACTATAAGAGAGAAAAGAATTATTTAGTAGCGCACGAATTAACGCATATCTTGATAACAATGAAAACAAGACATGACAAAATAATCCTAAGCTCTATAGTATTCTTACACATTTATGCTTACGAACCTTTAACCTATATATTATTATAAACCTAGGCTCTGGTACCACCTCAGTCATAACCCATTTTTAGAAGTGTGATGGTCCTAGGATCCACGTAGGCTTAAGGCCACTAGGCACCACGTAGAACCCAACTAATTTATGAATTCATACAAATTGATTATTACACTAGTAAATTATAACTGTATTTTAAAACTTTATTATTTACTCATAACTTTATGATATATAATTATTACACCATGTATTTTTATATTATATATTATTTACAAATATCTTTTTTTGATAATTACATTATGGTTTATTTCCATAATTTACCAAGCTATTCATAATATTACTATGGAGCAACTAGAGTATAGCACAAACATTATTATTTAATTACATATGATAGTGTTCGCTAATTACATTATTCTCAAGCTTCTTACTGGAAGAAGAAATTAAGAAGCTGATGGTCCTGGGTCACCTCTACCTGAAACCACAGACGATGGGGTGAGTCGTCAACTCAGTGAAATTACAATATCACAAGGGTAAGATATGCACTAACGATATTTAAAGGTTCAAGGATAATAAATAAATAAGGCGACTACACAATAAAGGTATAACAATGAAATTCAATCCATAAGAAAGGCCCACAATAATTGGACCAATATCACAAAAGCAAATTATATAATATGACAGATAACACATAGTAATAACACTGAAGAAAATATATCATTATTCCAGTGCTATTACATATCACATTCACATAAGGGTAGCTTTTATCCTATAAATCGCAAACTTCTATGTGCACATATCCTGATTGTATAGCCCCCATCAAGTTGGGAGTCTGTTATATTGGCTAGTCAAATGGCTTGGTATGATCACATAGGCCAAGAGGCCACATTGGTTTTCACAATTCACAAATGCAGAATTACAAACAACAACGATATCAAATGGCTCAAATATCAATAATGGTTAAATTTTCATCAAAGAATTCCAAATGTGGCAAAGCAAGGGCTGGACACTATAACTCACCTTGAATATGCAAATTTGATTCCTCTAAGTTATTGATAATAATTGGTTGATTTGATGGCAATACCCGACCTACATTCACATCCACATATAAATCACACATTTAGGTTTATTTTTTTAAAATTATCATTTTTGTCTTAATTGTTTATTAGGAACCTATGTCCTGTTTTAATATCTTAATATGTCCTAAATTTTAATTTATAATTATGAATTCAAATTTCACAAATTATATTATAATAGGGTTATACAATAGAGTAAGTTTAAATATGTGTCATATGCCTATAAGAATGTACATTGGTTTCTTCATGTTATTTGATTTACTTATTTATTAAATTAATATTTATACTTTTGAGAAAATTAAATAAACATACTAGAATTTATATTCATCTATAATATTCTTATATTTATGACCAAATCAAATATATTTTATTATGCTCAATTCAGTCCTAAATCAACAAAATACCTAAATTCCAGCATTTGAGTAGTTTGTATTCATTTAATTATATATTAATTTTTTAAAATTAATTTGCCCTGAAATTTTTCCAACATATTCCCAACATCAATTATGACCTCTCTGTAAATTTTCATAAATTATATAGTTCATTTATATAGGTAAATAATTCAAACACAACAGCAAAATCTCAATGATATTCATTCAGACTATTAAAATGAGCAGCTTGTGTTTATTTATTTACTCACTCATTTCCTTCATCATTTTGACTTGGCCTTTTACCACAACCTTCCCAAAATCCAAATACACCTTTATGTAATTTTTTTATGAATTTTAAAGCTCTTTTTCATGTTAAAATAAATAAAACAGAGCAGCTAAATTATTGAGAATTCAAGATGTAATATTTAGACAGATTTGAGTGTTATGGTTTCTAGCTTCATTCCTTTCAATTTCTTTCAATAAAAATTGATTTCTAACATCCTAAATACTTAATTAATATTCAAAAATGATAATTTTTAGCTCAGATTCAATAAATAATAGATTTAAAGTAAGAAAAACAAAATAAAAGATTAAGATTCAGAATTTTCAGATTCTTACCTTTAGGAGTTCTTTTGCCTTCTTTGCCTTTATATCACTTTGTTGGTTTAATTTTTCACTTTGGATCACTTATAAACATAAGAAACTAGCCTAGGAATGGTTTTTAGCTTCTAGAAAATGAGAGAGGGTCGTGATAGAGAAGAGGTATTCTTAATAGTAATAAGAAAAGAGAAAGAAGAAAAGATAAGACAAAAACTTTCTATCATCTTTTAGTCAATATTTACCAGCACCTATTACTATTCAAAAGAGATGAGTCGCCCACTTATTTTGGCAGAAAATTGGCTAAGAATTAAGTGAGTGAAATATCCATTTTTCCCCTCGATCTTATACATTTCTTTTATTAACTCAAATGCCCTTTTAGTTATTTTACACCATAACTTGTTATCTACACTTGTAATTAATTTCTTTAAAATTATTTTCACTTCTAATTTTAAATTTTAATTTATCTTATATGGTTTTAATATATATTATTTTATTAAAATATTATTAATTAAGTTATAGTATATTTCAAGTATAATACTTTAAGGTTTTTATACATACAAATTAACGTCGTAGCTAAACAGTTTTGAAAATTTCCATTTCCATCACTTTAGTAACATATAAATTCACTTCTTTGTATATGAATAATTCCTTTATCATTCTAATAGGTCATTTTGTTCCTCTAATAGTTTATATACAAATACAATTAATTATTTAATAACTTATACTCAATTGATTTGATTCACAGTTGTTATAAGTTGTAGAGTTTTCAATTCAAATACTTTAAAGTTTTTTTTGTTTATATTACTTCTGCACATTAAAATTTTATTTCAATCAAAATTTTTTTCTCACTTTATTCATTAATTTGCACAATATTTAAGCTACTAGATTTTTATTTTATCTAAGGTATTACAGGGCCTAAGTGCTATATAGTGGGACTTACAGCTGGAGCTAATTGGGCTAAGTGTTACATCTTGAGAGTCATCTCTAGATACCCATATATTGATAATTTGTGCAGTCACTATTAAATGCCAACGGATTAATAACTTTGTTTTTGGAGTTTCCTTTATTTGATAAGAGAGTATTAACAAACAGTTGCACTTTATTATATCTGTAAACTTCATTGGAAATCCTAAGAGCTAGATGTGAACTGTCTAATATTTGACTTTCCCTTTGATATCCACTATTGCATCATCTATTCTATATTTATTAATATTATGTCTATTATTATCTCACTGAGATAGCAACTCACATGATTATTTGTAATCTAGTTTTTCAAGTAATTGATCAGCTGTATAAGCTCGGTGGTATACCAAGAAAGAATGGACTCAAGTTAGAATAAAGAAGTCATAAGTCAAAGGATCAACTAGAGCATGAAAGAGGAGAAATGTTTATTTACTAACTTATAATAGTTGGGTCAAAGAATAGTGTTTGTGTGTGTGTGTAAATTAAGAGTGTGATTGCTCTTACTTAAGAAGTGAGCAACTAGTTTCTTGGTTACTAAATTATTTAGATGGGCTCATTAGGGTGTTTGGTTTGTTGTTTAATCCAAGTGGAACATTTAAATGTGAAGTTTTTTAAGAATGATGCTATGAATATTAGATAAGAGTTCTACATGGTGCTCGGTGGCCTTAAGCCTACCTGGACTCTAGGACTATCATGCCTCTGGAGTGGGGTGTAACACATATGTCCTTGGAGTTCAGATTTCATGAGATTATATAAGGAAATTGTTGTCTCTTTCATAAGAAAGATACATAAAGAAAGTTCTTGAATGATTTAATATGCATGATTATAAACCCATGGATACTCCTACAATGAATGGTGATGCAAATATGGGGCTGGAGTGTTGATTACGGAAGCATTAGAGCTGAAAGCTCATAAATGGGACATATTTTGTAATTTTCATGTTAGAGCAAATGTGACCTTTGAAGTTTTCCTTAAGATTTTGATTATCCTAGAGTTCTAGAATGAGAAAGCAATCTTCATGAAATTTTTAGAAGACATCTCAAGCTTTTAGAATGAGCTTATTTGCATAGATCCAAGTTTATTGGGCCACTAAATAGTTGGGAGAATTTAGGCCTCAAAAATAAATTAGAAACTAAATCGGAGCATATTTTCAATTTGATTCAGTTTATTTCAATTGGCCATAACTTGAGCTTCTAGAGTGATTCAAAAGCCCAAATTTATTTACACTCCTAAAGCTGAAGAGTTAGCCTAAAATCAAATGTTATCATATTGTTAATTTGCTTCAAAGATTCTAAATTGTTAATTTTCTTCAAAGATTCTAAATGAATTTTAGTTTAATTCTGTTTTCTTATTTTGTTAAGATTTGAATAATTTGTTTTATCCTTTTGTAACTAGGTTTAGGGTTAATTATTAAAGGATGTAAATACCTTTAATTTCACATTGGATTGGGAAGATAAGAATTTTATAGATTGATAAAAGTTAAGAACTTTTATTTTCGAAAGAGATTTCATCTATTGTTCTTGGTTCTTTCTTGAGCCAATATTTGCTATTGTTAAAGTTAACTACTTTTGTAATGTCTAGAAATTTTAAACATTACATTTCTGAATTATTTGTACATATAAGTACATTTTGGGCTGTGTATGAGGTTATATGTAGTTCAAGGATTTGAAATTGATGAAAATAAGGTTGGATAAGCATTAGAAAGAGAAAAATTAAATCCATATTTAGATTTAATTGATATTTTTGAAAAAGATTTTAAAGCGAAAAGAAAATTATAAAAATGCCTTTGTGGGCTTAAAATAAATTTCACTTTAATTGGAATATAAAATATGGGTAATATAATTTTAAAATAATTAAAATGATTATTTTTATGATTTTATGAAAGTAAAAACCGAGTTAAAATATAATTAAAGAAAATAGGTGTACCAAAATAAAGATATGAGCAAATGCATGGAATTAAAACTCTAACTAATATAAAAAGTGACCAAGTTTATGCACTTTTCCATCTTCTTCCTTCATTCTAGCCAAACCATCACCTTCATCCCCACCATATTTTCTTCTATCTTCATTTTCTACATAAGCCCTAGGACCCTTGAAAGTAATTTAGGGTTTTTATGGGAAATAACTAGATTTTATAAGATTCTTCTAGAAAATCACTAAGAAACTAAAGGAATTGAGAACTATAGGTTTATGCTTGTGTATTTGATAAATTGCTATTATTTAGTTTTCTTTTGATTTTTAATGCTTACAAAAGTTAGTTGAACCATATTAATTGAATTAACTGTGAAAGAATTAATTAATTGAATTTTTGTGCAAAGAATTGACTATGGAACTTTTTGAATGAAGAAATTGATTATTGACTCATAAAAATGAAAGATATCAAGTGTGTTTATATAGTTTTTAACATAAAATTATGTTTAAAACAACCTTCGATTTAGTAAGGAATTAGTTTAGGGTTTTTGCAAATTTTAGGGTTTATAATTGAAAATGAAACTAATTGATGAAGCAATTGATTATGGATTCATTATTGAGTGGGATTAAGTGTGTTTGTGTAGTTTTCAACATAAAATTATGCTTAAAGAAACTTTTAAACTAATAAACTGTTAAATTTAGGGTTATGGAGAATTAAGCTTTTAGAAAAGTGTAGGGTTTTGAAAGAAAAGTAATTACTTGTCGTATATTTGATGGATATGTTTTAAAATGAAACATGATTAGTTTAAATTAAAGAGAGTTTATTTAAATGTACTGTTAAAGTTTGAGAAATAATTGATTGGTAAGGAAAAGATGAGTTTCTTTTCAAGGAATGTTTTTTAGTAAAATTGACTTTATATTTGTGAAAATAATTAATTATTTGTACTAATAATTGATTATGGATTAATTTATAATGATACCTAATTGTGAACTAATTTATGGAAATAATTGACTTTAGATTAATTTGTAAAAGTAATTGATTATAGATAAATTGTGAAAGTAATTGGCTATTTGCGATAATAATTGGTTATGGATTGATTAGTGGAAATAATTGATTATGGGCTAATGAATAAAAATAATTATTTATGAGTTATCTTGTGAAAGTAATTGAATATGAAACAAATTAGGAAGAGTTGAATTATGGAACCTCTTTAAAGAAATAGATTATAGATTTAATTGAGAATAAGACTAAGTATGTTTGCATAGTTCTTAACTTTAAATTATGTTCAAAAGAATTATTGACTTATTCAAGTATCGAATTATCCAAGTATTGAATTTTTAGGGCTATAAGAGATTTTAGGATTATGGAATAAAATGAATATCTATAGCATAATTGATAATTAAATATTAATTGAAATACTATTTAGAATTAATTGAAGTAAAATTATTTATTTCTATTATTAAAGTGTGAAAATATATATGTTGGTGAGAAAAAGAAATGAACAATAAAATGAGTTATAGTAGCTAAATTTAGTAAACAATGTTTAGATACACAAATCGTATATCTACTGTATACCACACGGCAACACCACTTGGTGATTGAAGATAATTTATACATTGTATGTGAATATGTTTGATTAACTAAATTATTACTGTTTATCAAGTAATTAGAGAGAATGAAGTAGTATAATTAGGAATTTAAGAGAAGATGGTTTTGAAAATGAAATATATATAATGTATACACAATATATACATAAAATATACACCTTTAGTGTGATGAGGATAATTTATGAAACTTATGTATTTAGAAAGAGTTAATCAAGGAAACTAGAGTATCTATTCATATTTCAATTATCAGAAGTAGAGTGTGAAATATGAGCTTGAAAAGATAAAATTGCTATATGATAAAGTTAGCTAATTTGTATTAGTTAGTACATGTTTATTATATGTAAGTGATATATTGGAAATGTATAGTGTGATTTTTATATTTGTGATGTTGATTGGAAGTATTCTTTTATATGAAGAAAAGTGTGCAATAAGATATATATATATATATATGTATGTATATATATATATATAACTATCTTTATGCTTGAGATACATGCAAATAAGGCATGAATATGATGATGCTTTTATATGATAAATAAAATTGATATTTTTTATATGATGTGAATATGGTAATATAAAATATGATGATGTAATATGACTACAATGATAGTTTGATGTGTATTGAGTAATTTATGGTGATACTTTATTTGTGACATTTGATTGGAATTAATCCTATATACATGAAACTTCAAAACATGCATGTATAGTAAATTGATTGGTAAAGGATTTAAAGACTATTTTTGAAAATGTGTTAAGTTTAATTTAAATAAAATTTATTTAATTAAAATTTTAAAGTTTGAATGTCATTTGGTTAATAAGAAAATGAATTGTAATTGTTTTAAGTAACATTATTATTATCAATTGTGAAATTGACTGAAATTGAGAAATAATTAAATTGCCAGAATTATACTGGTGATAAACCTATTTATTAGATTAAATGGTTAGCCAAAGGGTGGACGTCTATACTATTAATGGATACTTTGTCATTACTGTTAATAGACACTTTGTGTCATTACTATTACTGGACATTTTATGTTAATTTTATTACTGGACATTTTACCTCTGCTAGGCCAATGGCTATAGTGACTGATATATTACTGAGCATTTACTTATTATTACTAAACTTGTTATCTGAGTCTAGGGTTTGAAACTCAGTATATGAGGGCAATTGAAGAAAGTGAAATATATTGAAATAAGTAATATTTGTTGAACTAAATGAAATTTACTGAAATAAGTGAAATTTACCGAACTTAATGAAATTTATTAAAATAAGTGAAATTTACAAAAATGTAAGTATATACATGCATAATAATCTTTCCATGCATGAATAAAGTGAGAAATAAGATGGGAAAAAGAAATATTATTTTGATGCTACATGCAAGATAATATTATTCATGTAAATGATATATGACAATATAATTTTATATGATAATGTAATATTATAATATGTATTGAAACATATGCATAAAGGTGAGAATATAATTTAACGTGTATATAAGCTATTTCAAGCATGATGAAATCGCTTAAAATGACAAACAAAAATTATTGAATATTTAAGTGAAGGTCTAAAAGGATTAAAATTTTAATTTAAATGTACTATCATAAATTTATATGTATCAAATGCATGCTTATGGTAGAAATGTGATGAGACCGAGACTTGTAAGAGAACTAAAGATTAGAGAACTAAAATTTTGTTTTTTTGTATGGATTTGGATGATTATGAAAATATTATTTAATTTTGTATTGAATTATATGCATAATAATGTTATTGGATTTTAATGATTTGCATGTGTGATAATATTATATGATTTTGTATGCTATGATAATGTTGTTGACCAAAATGTGCTTAATAATTAGAAATGAAAAATTGTATGATTATTGAACTTTAAATATAGTTGATATGAAATGGTAAATTATTCAAATTAACCCTAAAACCTAAATTGATGTTATAATTTTACAAAGTGAAGCAAGATAATAATGAATTTATTATATTGATCGTATTATACAATAATTATTGTATTACTTTATATGAATATGATAATTAAGTGTTTAAGTAATAATATTAACGTGACAAGTTAATTATGTGATTTTCAGTTGAATCTTTAACATTTAAAAAGAGGTATTAATAAGTTTGTATGACATTAAAAAGAATTGAATATGTTATTTGAATATTAGTATTATTTTAATGAGATAATAAAATGATTGTTAATGTCAATAGTTAAATATGTTTAATTTATTATTGTGATAAATTACTGGTGATATTAAATAACAAATTATAGATATACAAGCATCACTAAGCATTGTACTTAGCATATTAAATTTTTCTGAAATGCAGATAAGATGGACCGGAGTAGACTTGTCAATTAAAGATTTAAGGTTTCTAAGATCAACTGTAGTATATAAAGTATTTTATTGTAAAGATATTGTATTACATATTTAAATTAAAGATCACATAGTGATATTATGGTTTAAATGATAGTTGTATAATTTTGGTTAAATTAATAGATTGGAAATATTATAAATGCTAGATGGGATTCATATTTATTTGGAATTTGTGTTTGATCTATAAGAATTTATTTAGAAAATGCATATATAAATTTACACATATTAATATGTTTATATGTTATTTGATTTGATTTGTAGTTGATATTGGATTGATTGGAGTTATTAGAGTTGAGATTAGTTGTTTAGAATTTAAAAGTATTTTTATGCAGGTTGTGTTAGAATATGAATTTTTGGATAGTGATTATTATAGAGGAAACTCTGCTGAAATTTTTAGTCGATTTGTTTCAAAGAGTGCAAGAAATTAGATATTGGATTGTTATAGATTTGTTTAGTGCATTGACTAGCATCTTCTGATAGTTCTTTGAGAGGATTGTCAAGGGGTATTACATTTGGTGCTATTAGAGCATGGTTTAGATGGTTCTGGCATGCGAGGTCATGGGAAAAGTGAAATACAACTATCTAAATTATGTGAACTTAATAAGTGAATATGTATTATGATGCAATTGATCTTTATATGTTTATAAGTGTAGAATGATTTTAGAAACTAATTGATTAAAAGTTCATTAGACCCAATGTATTGTTTGGAGTGCACCAGACTTATTTGTAAAAAAGAGGGATATGAATTACGAGTTCATTAGACCCAGTGTATTATTTGGAGTGTGCCTGACCTGTTTGTGAAAAAGAGGGATATGAAAAGAAAACAAAATAAGAGTAATTAAGAATATATATTAGAGTAATATAGCAAAGGTGTGATAATTTATTAGAGTCTGAATATTTTCGAGGATGAAATTTCTTAAGAGGGGGAGAGTTATAATATCTAGAAATTTTATGTAACACTCTTATACCTTATATATGTATAGTACATATATATCATATATGTAAAATACATATACATAATATAAGTATGTCAACATCCTTATCATTTAAAATTTTTTCTTAAATTTTAAGAAAAATATTTTATTCCTTAAAATACACTTTAATAGATAAGTGAATATACATATAAGTAATTAATAATATAAAATACAAAATTTAAAGAAAAATATATGAAAAAAATTCATCAGAGTTTTTTCTGTAAATCGAACATTTCCTAAAATCACAAACTTAACCTGCATAAAATTTACACTCCTAAATATAACCTCAACCACAATGCTCCAACATTTGATTTAAACATCCATCATTATATAATAATATGAATATACATAATTGTAAAGTGTTCAAATATTTACATTTCAAACTTTACTTCAATAATATTTAACAATATAGTATAATGTACATAGAATTAACAAGTTAAACAAAATAGTTATTTAAATGATATACATACTGGCACTAACATTCTGGCACAAAACCAATCTTCTAGTATCAACAACTAGTCTAGACCTGGTCTGGTATAGTAGGACTCTCCGCCTCTACCCCGTCACCTGTGCGATAACCAAATCACGCTAAGCTAATTACCTAGTGGTACGTACTTTGATAATAAAAGAAATATAAAAATAATGCAATATGCCTTTTTCTTTTTAAAACTCATAATGTAGAATACAAATACATTCAAAACTCATGCATCACTCATATAATTCCATCATGTCTCACAATCACATGCATTGGGCCTAAATGATCCTATATAATATTTAGGTTCCATAGATATTATTTTGGTTTATCTTAACACTCAATGTCTATCCCGAAGGCAATTAATAATATCTGTGACTCCCAGTGTCTAGCCCAAAGAAAAATAACATTAATAGTGATGCCCAATGTCTAGCCCCAAGGTAAATCATATAATAGGCATGAAATATCCGTATCACCAAACATAAAACTCTAGAACATAATTTATATAAGGCAACACACATTTCATATACCTTGCACTTTTCCATAACCATATATAAATCCCTTACTTCAACATAATTTACCACATTTTTGATAATATATGTGATATTTACAATATGACTTCATTACCCTTATACTTTGAGCATTTTTCACTTTTTAATCAAATGGTACATATTAATTATTTTAGCCATTTACAATGGCTTAACACAATGTACATAATGCATTTTACACCTTTTTACAAACAAATAATGCATTGCATTCAAAAACTCAATATCAAAGTAGCTTTGCACATTCTTAACATCAAAATGTGCTAAGCTAAATCAAATGCAAATGAATTATATTTAATAAAAATATGTACTTACTTAGGAATATACCACAATCCAATGCACTATCCCTCTCCAACACCAACTTTCACTAATGTTCTTCACCACTTTGTTTAAGTAATTTGCCTTTACTCAATTCCTAATCAAAATTTGAGTGTAAATAATTCATTGGGGACTCATTCCTAACCACTCTAACTAATAAAACTTATTTTATCACATTCCCTTGAAATTTTCAATTTTTTCCCTAATGTACTTTAATTTTAAAAATATATTCTAATCAATTCTAAATAATGTTTTAAGTTCAATTTTGTCTTTAGAATCATATTCTAATGATATTTAACCATTTAAATACAATTTACATCAATTCTATCTAAAAATCCCATGAAAATCCTAAATCACCCTCTTCTTCTTTCAAACTTCATCCAAACCTAATCAAATAAATCAAGAAACCATAAAATCTTTACTTTCACACCAAAAATAACATGATTCAAACCCATTTTATGAATTAAAATATCTTTCATCAAAAGTTGAATTTTCACATAATCTAAAATTTCAACAAAGTTTCTTAATTTTTCAAGGAAGCTTACTAATCACTTGCAAATCCTCCAAAATCACTTTTGCTTCTAGAAAATTTGATGAAAACTTGGGTATTTGGAAGCATCAAACGTCCCACCATTCAACTGTGGCATTTGGCCTAAGCTAGAAGAAGAGGAAGAAGAAGATGAAACTAAATTGACTTTTTTTTATTTTTCTTTTAATTCTAGCCATATGTATATATAATATAATACAATATAATTAATTAATTAAAAAATCCTTAATTTACATCTTCCACCAAAAATTAATTTAATTTTTAAATTTTTTAACTTTTACCTTTTACTTTTACCATTTTTACTAACTTTTATCTTTTAGTAAAATTTTTATATTTTGGGTATATTTTACATATATCCAACATATACATTTTATATTTTCCTCCTTCCAATACTTTAATTAACTTATGGGCGTTACATTTTAAGCAAAATTTTTTGAAATTATGTGTACATATAAGTATATACTAGACTATGTATGAGGTTATGTGTAGTTTGAGGATCTGAAATTGGTGGAAATAAGTTTGAAAAAGCCTTAGAAAGAGGAAAATTAAATCTGGATATAGATTTAATTGGTATTTTTAAAAAGGATTCTAAAGTGAAAAGAAAATTATGAAAATACCCTTATGGCTCTAAAATAAATTCTACCGTAATTGGAATATAAAATATGGGTAATAGGATTTTAAAATAACTAAAATGATTATTTTTATAGTTTTATGGAATTAAAATGAGTTAAAATATAATTAAAAAAGTAGGCACATTGAAATAATGGTAGTTGATCGATTAACCAAATCAACTCATTTCCTTCCCATTCGAGTTGACTATTTAATGGATAGACTTGCAGAGTTGTATATTAATGAGATAGTCAGGCTTTATGGAGTACCAATGTCTATTATTTCATATTGAGACCCCTCACTTTACTTCAAGATTTTGGGAAATTTTTCAGAAAGCATTGGGTACTCGACTTCATTTTAGTACTGCATTTCATCCACAGACGGATGGTCAATCGGAAAGGGTGATACAAGTACTTGAGGATATGCTTAGAAGTTGTGTAATCAATTTTAAAGGTAGCTGGGATAAATATTTGCCTTTAGTAGAATTTGCCTATAACAACAGTTATCAAACGAGTATTGGAATGGCTCCATATGAGGCACTCTATGGAAGAAAGTGTAGAACTCCATTGTGTTGGGTGGAATTGAATGAGAGCAAAATTGTGGGACCTGATCTCATAAGACAAACTGAAGACAGAGCAAAGCTTATAAAGGATTGATTACAAATTGCAATGGATAGATAGAGATACTATGCAGATTTGAAACGGTGTGATGTTGAATATGGTGTGGAAGATAATGTATTTTTGAAAGTATCACCGTGGAAGAAAGTTCTTCACAGTAAGTTTAAAACCATAATTCAATGAGTAACCGTAAATCATAAATCTAAGTGTCTTAAAGTGTTCAAACCCTAATTTCATGATTTTACCACTCAAATACTAATTTGGTTAATCAAAGAACTTTATCAACCTATTAAATTCTAAAACTTGGCTCTATCTCAATTCCTTTAAAAACTCACAGTAGCCTAATTCCACAAATTCAAAAACCCTAAACACATGAAATAAAGAATCTTAAATAGAAACAATAGCACTAATTTGAATCTTTATTTGCCTTATTCAATTTTATATTTGATTATGCTTTGATTTATTTTATATGCTTTGATTTATTTAAGTTCAATGTTTGGTTTATCTAATTTATCATGGATTGATGTTTACTTTCTATTGATATTTGGTATCTTTGATGAATAATTTATTTATGATGAATGGATATTTACTTTTATCGATTTATTTAGATTTTCAAATGTTGTAAGAGGTATGTTTTCACTTTGTGGGTACCTCATTAGTTAAATATCATGTAATTTAAATTGCTTTTCTATTTTAGAACTAATATAAAGAACATGTTTCTACCCTTCGGTAGGTGTCCTATTTAGGCATGGGATGTAAGGACATGTTTCCATCTTCGGATGGGTATCCATTTATTTGTTTTGCTTGGACATTGTTTTGATTTTCAATATATCGATGCTTTATTTTAATTATTGTGTGTAATATGGATAATGTTGTTATATTTAAGAATTTTATAATATTAAGACCTGTAAAGGAGGCCGGTTCCAATGAACCGGGCGTTGTGGGGGTGCTGTGCCATTTCTCACCTTCCCCACACGTACCCAACTTTTCGAACCCATTAGGGGGTTGGAGATTCCTTAGGAATCGAGTCATCCACCCCTTTCTTTTTTCCAGCCCGTCCGAGTGGCGACTCCATTTTCTCCGGACTTAGGTCCATGTTCTCTAAGGCCCCGAGCCTAAATAATGCCGAAGTCGCAAGAACCATTCCACCAGGAGTGGGGGCAAAAAGCCCCACTCACAGCATGATTTTATGTTAATTAATAACTATTGGATTGCCCAAATCATATTGATTTTAGATCTAGATTGGGATTGAATGGATAACCAAAGGGAGGATATCCAAATTGATAGTGGGTACTCTATGCCATCAATAGGCACTCTGTGTCACCAAACTCAGTGGGCATTCATGCCATAGTGGGCCATTGGCCAAAATACTATATAGTGAGCATTAAATTACCAACAGTGACCAGTTATCCAAACCTAGATCTGAGTTCAGTGTGTATGGGCATAATTAAAGAAGTTATCTACATTGAAAGTAATGTTTTATATGGTTATTGATAAATTATTCAATTCTAGATTTAATCGTGTTTAGTATTTCAACTTTTAATGAATTTATTAAGTTTTTTATTTAACATTCTGAAAGTAATACTTTTTATTATTTCTAAATTATTTAATGTTTAGATCTCTTTTCTTTAAATTTTCTTGCATATTATAAATACATAAGCACCACTAAGTTTTGCTTAGCATGTTAGAATTATTTTCTGACGCACAGATCAAACAAGAACAGTTGAGACTACAGAGTGAGAGATATACGTTTCTGATCAACTGCATCACCAAGGTTCAAAGAACAATATTGTAAATATTGTATTCTATATAGTTCACATGGTAATACTTTATAATTTTATATGACAGCTGTATAAATTTGAGAGTAGTTTGTGAATTATAATAATGTAAGTTAACAATAGGAGTTCTATACAATTTAACAGATATATGTTTGTAATATAGGCATGATTATATAGTTCTTTTTGAAAGTTTAATAACTGCTTTAATACTTAGAAGTATTTTGTCTTTATTTCTTTAATACATACATAGACACGTATGTAGAACAAGTGTGAATGTTAGGTGACATCACCTATGTAGTGAAGTGTATAGACTATGTAGGGGGTGTTACAGTTAATTTCAAGGTTCTCTTTCACAAGTTGGAATTGGATCAAGAACTTAGCAAAAGATCTAATTTGGCTTTTCAAGGAGTCGCTTCCAAGCTTAAAGGCAAGTGGGTCTCTAGTTCTTATATTAGGGGTTTTGCATTAGTTTGGTATCAGAGCCTAGACTCTAAATCAGGTTCCCAATCTATCTATCTATCCTTTGTTTATTTGTATTTATGTTCTTATCTATTTGTTGATTCAAAATTCTGAATAAAAAAAATTTGTTACCTTTATCTTACTTCGTTTGTTGATAGTGTCCTTTAATCCCAAAATTTCAGTCTTTCACTGCGTTACTATATTTATTCATAGTTTAGTCCTATCAATTCTATAAAAAAAAGTGTTTTGAAATTGAGTTTTCCTCAAAATTGTGATTCTATTATGTTGGTGGCTGATAAAGAATTGTTGTTGATTGTTTCAAACCTAAAAGGCTACCAAAAGAGTTACCAAATTTCTAAAAACACTAAAAATGTTTCGTAATCAATTTATAGGCCGTTTCTCGATTGAACCACTCATCAGTCTGGTCGGACCTATAATACCCCCATTTTTGGCGCATGGTGGAGTAAGTGATATGGAGGATTAAATAGGTGTGATTGGTAGGGAGAGATGTAAGATGTATGAATTATGGATATAAGAAATATATTTTGTGTTTAAAATATAAATGAGATATATAATATATACATATACATAAAATATACCATACATATATATTAAGTATAAGTTGGTGGTGGAAAAGGTGGTGGTGGTGATGATGCTGATAATGATGATGATGATAATAACAATAATAATAATAAGAGAAGGAAAAGAAAGTCAAAGAAGAAAAGTATATGATTGGTGAATTGATAATTAATTAATTATTACATATTAAAGATAAAGACGGGAATTAAAGTGAAAAGAGATTTTCACTTTTAATTCTTCTTCTTCTTTTAGATGTGAGCCATTGAAGAAGAGAGGGAGAGGGAGTGTAATCATATTTTACACCAAATATTACAAGAAATTCAAGGGATTTAAGGAGGATTTGAAGATTAATTGAGATTTAAGTAAGTATTTCTTATTTTTAAGCTTGTTTCTTGAGTTTTTATGGTTATGTGAGATTTGCTAGTGAAACAAACTTTATGTAAATTATTAAAATTGGTGGAAATTAAGTTAAAATGATGATTATATGGTGATTTGTTGATTAATTAGTTGAATTAGATATAATTACTGAATTTAGGGTTATGAGATAAATATGTGTAAAATAGGGTTTTTATATGGGTGAGTATAATTTTTGTAATTGATTGATTTAGTGTTGCTTTAATGTATATATGATGATTTTAAGGTTGAAAATTAAATATAATTGAGTTTTAATGGAGTTAGGGTTTGTGGCAAGAGAATGTGAAATTAGGGCTTTAGATGAAGGTTGAGATAATTATTGAATTGAAGAGTTTTGATATTGTTTTGATATATAAGTAATGATTTTATGGTTAAATGTTTAATATAAGTTTGGTTGAATGAAGTTTAAACAAAGTAGAAAAGAGTGAAAATAGGATTTTATTGAGATTTTAGTATAAATTGAATGAATAGTGATAAATTGATATACATTGAACATGAAAGTGATTTTAAGTGGATAATATTATTTATTGTATGATTTATATGTGCTTAGGCCAAGTTGGTGCAAGTGGTAAAGCATAGGATTTGTTAGAAGTAAAGCTTGGAAAGACATTTTGGAGCAAAAGGAGGTTAGTGCATATATAAATGACTTGAGACTTTATTGAATGTGATATTGGCATAATGTATGTGGTTTGTTTGTAATATGAATGTTTACATAATCTATGCAATGCGGCATAGTTATGTGTTGAGTGTCACGTTGGGTATTTATTCAATGTGAAGTTAATGTTTGTACATGAAATGAATGAGGTATACTAATGTGGTGTAGTAAGATGTACTGTACGGATAGGTTGTGAAATGTGATAAAATGGGTGGAATGAGTCACATTGTGAATGTCACTCATTAATATGTAATGTGAATATAGGTTGGTAATGGAAAATATGGAAATAGTTAAAGAATATGGAAAACATGGAAAATTGTGAAAAATGAGTAAATGTTATATAGATTGATAAATGTGATTGAAATGTGAAAATTAATTATGAAATAATGAGAAATTTACAAAAATAAATGAAAATATGGAAATGCAATGTGAAAGTGATCATATGATAGGATGACTACTTAGGAAATGGATATGTTTTAGATATGTGATAAATTGTGTGGAATTGATTCACATTGTGGATGTGACTCATGATTATGTATTGTGAATATGAAATGGGTATGTAGATATGAAAATGTGTTTAATATGTAATATGGAATGATGATGAAATGTTGGTGTTGGCACGATTGAGTCAGCTTGCCAATGCTATGTCATGTTGTAGATTGTGCCTTTGGGCAAGACACACTTGTATCGAGTATATTTGTGTTGAGGGGACGGCCCTCAGGCGATGATAGGCATGTTAGCCAAACCCTTGGGCAAATTTGCTCTATTTTGATCTTAGGTAATTAAATTGAATAGGACTAATATTTGTACGAAGTTACAGTTTTTACAGGAATTTAATTAATAAGCACTTTCCATAAAGTCCGCTTGGACCACTGATATGCATGACCGTATTGGTTTAGATTGGAGTAAACATGAGTTGAAGTACTAGCACGAGCCGAATAAGATAAGCTCAGAACCGAGCATTGAACACTTGTAGCCAGAGCTCTAGCCTACAATATTGAATACCGGACTGCCAATCTCTTATTGTGAAAAAGTAAGCATAAGCTAAACAGACCGAGCTATTACAACATAAATCGGGCCTAGACGATCAAGAATGAGCTCAAATGATGACTTGAGCCCGAACACTTGCATCTCGGATCAAATCTTGGCTATCAAGGAAGAGCTTAAGCAAACTACAAGGAACAAGCTCAAAAACAGAACTTAAGACTGAACACTTACAGCTCCGACCATGCCCTAGTCACTGGGATGAGCTAAACTAGGGACGAACTGACACTGATTGATTTGAGCTTGAATCCAAAAATCATCAGAATGTCTAGAGAAGCTCTCGACCAGTGATACTCTGAAAAGTTCAACATACTTGACATAGACCTACCTAACTAAAAACATTCTGACCATACCGAACCGAGCCAAAAAGATCCAAAACATCTAGTAGAGCTCACGGTCTATGGTACTCCAACAAGTTCAACAGACATGGACCGATTGGATTATACTATAGCCCACCCGTACCAAGGTTGAGCTAAATCCTCAAAACTTCAGTAGAAATCACGATCACTAGTACTCCAAGAATCTTAGCATACCTTTAGTTGAATGACCAGACCTTTGTCATACGAACCACGCTATAGAAAAAGTGTTTAAAGATTTTACTTATATGCTCAATTAGTGGATGCCATGTATACTAGCCATTGAAGAACTTTTGTCAAAATTCAAAGATCCTAATTGAATCATAGTTTTTTCGACCGGGCTAAGGCCGAGCTAACCGTACTAATCAGAGTCTGCCCATAATCCTGCTTGACACATTAATGATAATGGGGAACAAAGTCCAAACATGTAGGCACCAATTTCAAATGGCTAGTTCAAGTCGCGAAGGCTATAAATATCTCAAGAAATTTCATTTTTGATGTTGATAACAATTGTAATAGCTAAGAAAAACATCTTTTTATTTTCTTGCATAAGAAAAAAAGAAAAAAATAAAAAATAAAAGAAAAGAAAAAAAGAAGAAAAAGAAGAAAAAGAAAAAAAGAGACCCCAAAAAAAGGGACTGTTAAACCAATAGATCAGTTCAGAAAGCCAACAGAGTTCTTCTTATCTAAAGCAATAGAAGACTTCCACTCAGCTTATGAGAATAGATTGACTTGAATTGGTCTAGCCCATACAAAGACTTAAATAAAATTATAGAAACAAGGGAAAGACCATCTTTCACGGAGTGTAATAGTTCTTGCTTAAATGGAAATGATTCCCAAGTTTAGTATGGTAACTAGGGTTATGATATTATAGATATGTTAATTTGGGAAAATCGAGTCCCGAGGTATAATGACACTGATTTGACAAAGCCAAAATATAATTTTAAAATTTTTAAAAAACATTTTTGTCATACAAAACCTTCAAGTTAAGGGAAGTATATTGCATTATCAATTGTTAAAGGAGATTATGGGAAATAAAAAATTATTTGCAAGGTTATAAAGAAGCTACCAACTGATGTGCTGAATCATAGTTTAAAATGGATGTACCTCAGACTATGCTGCTTGGGCCCTAGTAATCATGTTTTCAACATAAATGTAAAGTCTTCTGCCATTTCAATTCAAGACTTGAACGAGCATCTGGAAAGAATCAATAGGAGCACTTCAGGTAATCACCTCAGCCTATGAGTCATTGGAACTACTGTAAGTATTATTCATGCATATCATGCACACATAAGCATATCACACCGCATTTTATTGCTTTGTATTGCCTATTCTTTGTCAAAGTAAACAACAATATTCTGTGAAGTAAACATGAAGCAGATATGGAATCAGGGGGACATGAAATGCCCATTGATTAAGAAAAATCCAATCACTATGCAGAAATGGAGATGTATGCTTGTTCAAGGAACTAAACAAAACACAAATACCAATCAGAGCCTACATGAGAACAAAATCAATGGTTTGAGCCTAAATAGGGGGCAAAACTTCCTCTTTTCAATTCTTAATTTTATGCGTGTACAAAATATTTTTAGACTCACTTTCAATATTTTGCCATGCAAGGGGCAAATAAAGGATAATGAGGACTAGCTAAAAAATAGCTGAATTTTTTGCAAAAGGAAGAACAAAAAGAAGAAAGTAAGAACCATAAAAGAATGGAGATACAAAAGAAAAATGATCAGTCGAGCTAGAAGAGTTAAAACCAATGCAAGACAATGTCCAAAGGAAGAATATCCATTTTGAAGGGTGAAGACTCAATGTCCAAAGGACAAAGATCCATCTTGAAGGGTGAAGACCTATAATTCATTAAAGAATGAAACAAATGGCTAAAAGAAAACCAATATTCTGAAATCAATCAGGCTAGAAAAGCTGAAGTTTATCTAGTTTATCTTGAATCTTTAAAGCATCTGAAATAGCCTAGGGTCGAGAACCCAAATCCAGATTTGGGTCAAGCACCCTAATCCAGTCTCAGGTTGTGCACCCTAATCCAGTCTCATGTCGAGAACCCTAATCTAGTTTCAGGTCAAGCACCCTAATTCAGTTTTGGGTCAAGAACCCTAATTGAGTTTCAGGTCAAGCACCCTAATCCAGTCTTGGATCGAGAATCCTAATCTAGTTTTGGGTCGAGCACCCAATCCAACATCGGGTCAAGAACCCAAATCCAGCTTCGGGTCGAGAATCTAAATCCAGCACCAAGTCATGAATTGATTCAGAGAGTGAAAATTAACATGACTTTTGAACTAATTTTGCGCAAAAATGGGTTCTGGACCCAAAAATGGCTCAGGTATTAGGCTCAATAATAATTTGAGTTTTGAATCCGAGGTGGTTTGGATTCTAGACCCGGATTGAGATCTGGACTCAAAAATGATTTAGGTTCTAGACCTGGACTTAGTTCTAGACTAAAAAATGATTTAGGTTATGGACTCGAGTTAAGTTCTAGACTAAAAAATGATTTGGGTTCTAGACCCGGATTGAGTTCTGGACTCAAAAATAATTTGGATTCTGAACCTAAGGTGGTTTGAGTTATGGACCCAGACTATGTTCTGGACTAAAAAATGATTTGAGTTCTAGCCTGAGGCGGTTTGGATTTTGGGCCCGGATTGATTTCTGGAGTCGAAAATGATTTAGGTTCTTGACCCTAGTTGGTTTGGGGTGGACCCAAATTGAGTTATGGACTTAAAAAATATTTGGATTTTAGACTCGAGATGGTTTGGGTTCTGGACCTGATATATCTGTAAAAAAATTAATTTCAATGGTCAGTTTTGCAAAAAAAAAATATCTATTTTTTACTGTACTTATGTACTCTTGCCCCCTACATGAAAAAAATATTTGTAAGTAAAAATATTGTTTAGAGCCGCAATAATAATATATAACCACAATAATTATCAATCAAATCCATTATTTGGACATGTGTTGTGTGTGAATTATTAAAACAGGGAAAGAAACTAATAATAGAAGGCCATTTATGAATTTAGAATTATTGATGAGAAAAAAATGAATTATTTTATCTGACAATGAAATGAATAATGGAAAGCAGACGCTTACTTATCAATTATTGAAATGAATAAAAGAATTTGAATTATTTGATCTGAGAATGCATTATTGAAACTGTAGTTCATGTGCTTTGTCCTTCTTTTACCTGATACTTGTCTCATTTTTCTATATAAACGATCATTGCCCTTGCCATTTTGCATTCAGAACATCTTCATCTTTAACATTTCCTTATAATTCTAAGTTTTCGAAAGCACTATCACTTACCATAAATGGCTGCTATTCAACATTCTTGAGGTTCGGGACACGCTTAAACAATGAATTTCTTACTTACCTCTATAATAATGGGGTTGAGAAAATTTCACTATTACTTGGGATGCATCTTCACCAGAGTTCCAAGGAAAGAACACAAGTAAGCATCACTTTGCTACTATTTAACTACTTATTGACATAAAATTTGTTAGTATAATTTAATTGTAAATGTTGTTATATGAAAATATACATGAAAATTTATGTAGCAACACCTATAAAAATTGATAAAAATTATTGTGCAAAAAAAGGAATGAAAATTTATATAGTAAAACCTATAGAAATTAGTAAGAGAAAAGGGGGGATGAATGTAAATTTTATTAAAGCACAAAAAGAAATATATACGTACTTACCATGACTTACCTATATTTGGATAGCATAAGAGTGTGATCCAAGCACTTACAGTGTAACATCCGTGATTTTGGAGAAATTAAATAAGTATTTGGAGAGATATAAATTGTATATACTCAATATATATATCTGGAGTATATATAACATATACATATGGTATATTAATTATATATGTTGGATTAATACATTACATACTTAATATTTAATACGCATATAAGGTACATTTGATGTGTATATAAGATACACATTACTTATGCATATGTGTAATATCCTTAATTTTTGAAAAGTTTTAATTTTTAGAAATTTGATAAAATAAATTATAATTTAAATGGATAAATTAAATTAATGGTTTTAAATGAAAAATGAAGGGGTTTTAAATGAAAAAGTGAATAATATATGTGATATATATGTAAAATATACATAACATATAAAAATCAACACTTTTTAAAAGAAAAGTCAAAGTAAAAGGGTATTTTGGTAATTAAATCTTAGAAATTTAAAATTAATAAAATAATTCAAAAATAAATTATTTTTGAATGGAAGAGAGAATTTAGGACTTTTAATTTATTAAATAATTAATTAAATAATTAATTATTAAATTATTTTAATATATATATATGGTTTAAAATTAAAGGGTGAAAGAAAAGAGAAATAAAAAAATAAAGTCTTCTTCTTCTTCTTTCCTTCAAGGCCGAATTTCATGGCTTCAAGAGAGGGATTTGCTTCTTCCATACTCCAAAAATTGAAGAGATTTTAAGGATTCAAGTGGAATTTTAGAAGTTTCTTCATCAATTGGTAAGCTTTCTTACCAAATTTTCAAATTATATGGTAAAGTGTGTTATGTAAATTTTGGAATTCTATAGTAGCATGATTTAATTGTTTAATTGGATATGAATGAAGTTGTTTTGATTGGTTATTAATGATTTTAATGTTAGATTAAAGAAATGGTTGAGTTTGGGTAAGATTGGTGAAGAGAGAGAATTTAGGGTTATGTAATTTTTGGGGTTTTGAAATCATGGTTTTTAATTGTGTAAATTGATTCCAAATGAGATGTTTTGATACATAAACAAGTATTTTAAAGTCAAATATTGGATTTGGTTGTGTTTGGTTGGAGTTTGAGAATGGAAGTGGAGATTTAGGGTTTTGGAAAAGTGATTTTCCAAAGTGGTTGAATTGTGTGATTTTATTTGTTTAAGCATGTTGTTTAGTGTTAAAAGTGATAAATATAAGCTTGGAATGAGTAATGGATTGTGTTGGAATGGAAAACCTTCAATGGGGGAAGGTTATGCCATTTTTGAGATTTTGTGTATAAGAGTGTATTGTTATAATGTAAATGATTTAAATGTATTAAAATATGTTTTTAATGATATTAATAAACTTAAAACACTAATTTAAATGGTTTGATATTGTTTTTCAAAGTTAAAGTGAGGTGAAGCTTAATTTTGGGATTTGGTTTAGAGTGATGTATAATTATGGTTTGATGTTGAGCATACCTTAGAATATGATATTAAATGATTATGTATGATCACATTTGGTATAGGCATTGAGGGAGGTTGATTTGCTTCATCCAAGTGGTGAAGGGAAAGTTAGAAGGATAGGATTGGAGGTTGTATTAAGCTTGCTTTGGGTTGCTAATAGAGGTATGTACAAACTTTGAATATAATATCTATATTTTCATAACATTTGGACTTAACACATTTTGGTTGAAAATTGTGTTAAGCTACTTGGTTCATTGATTGTGTATGCATAATATACTATGACATTTGTAATGTCATATATGTGTTAAATGCATTGTGAAAAGCCATTGATAATGGCTAATTTGTGTAACATGTGAAATATGCATATTATGTGAAAATACCCAAAGTAATTGGATAATCTGTTGTGAATGCAAAAATGAGATATTTGTAATAATGAAATGAATTGATATTGATAAAAATGAGAAAAGTGAGAAAGATGTGAAAGATGTGAAAAATGAGAAAATTGAGAAAAAAAAATGTGAAAATACGGCAATGTGCCTAGATTGAATATGTAAAAAATGAGAAAGAGATTAATAATGAGAAATATGAATAAATTGTGTGCCTAATATGTTATTCAATTTTCAGAGTTCTGGATTTGGTGGCATGCCTATGATTGCCTACGGGCTATATACTGGAATGGTGAAAAGACTGGGTCATAAGCCAGGCCAGCTAATAAATATGATATTTTTTGGGTGAAAAGACTGGGTCATAAGCCTCAAAAACTGTAACAGTCTAGCCGGGTTGAGGACCAAGATACTGGGGCCTAAATGTCTAGCCGGGTTGAGGTCCAAGAGACTGGGGCTGTTACATTATCCATGGATATATATATATTACCTATGGGCTAGACACATGGCGTCATTATGGACCAAAGCAATAACTCTGAATTTTGAATAGCATATTAGATCTTTTTTGGGCCCATGCTTGTCTTTGCTTTAATGTGAATTATGAATTGTGATACAATTGAGTAATATAATGTTATGAGTTGTGAGTATGAAATATTTGAAAAATATAATAAAGTGAAATGATGTGACCTCTATATGCATTGTGCATTGGTATTACTTTACATTTTTATTATTATCAAAGTTTGTACCACTAGGCTTCGGCTTAGCGCGATAGTAATTCGTCGCACAGGTGTCATGGAAGTTTTGGTAGAGCCGGAGAGTTTTACTAGATCTGGTCGGGTCTAGGTTTGTATTTATTGGGCTTAAAGAGTTGTTTTGGGTACATCAAGATCAGAGCCAGTTGCCAGCATGTACATTTTTTATATTATGTATGTTATGATATGTTTTTGAAGCATATATTGTAAATTGTAAAGAATGATTTGAATAATTTTGTTTAAGATGGGATTTTACATATAATGTTGATATATATATACCTATATATAAGTATTTTGAGAAAATATGGAGAAATTGAGAAGTATTGGTGAATTGGTGAATTGATTTTATTTGGAGTGTTTGTTTTATGCAGGTTGTGTTTTGTTGAATTTTGGAAACGTTCAAATTACCTGGCGAATTTTTCCCAGAGATTTTCATATAAAATATTTATTTTGGATTCCTATAACAAGCAAAGAATATTTATATACTATTTATTTTATATATTAGTATTTGAAATCTTAAAACAAAAATGTAAAATTTTTTATTAAATCAGTCTGTGATATTTTTATACCGTATATGCATATTTTATATATGCTAAAAATATATATTGTACGTATATAGGATATAAGAGTGTTACATACAAAGTGATGTATGGACACTACCCATACTTTCCACTTGCCCATTGGAGAGATGACAATTGGTCTAGTCTATTTTACTATAATAAAAGGTCTCTGATGTCATGGGACCCCTTATCCCTTTAACTAGCAATATTTTAAAGGAGGAGAAAATTCAAAAATTGTTCGATGTCAGGCCTCATTATAGAGGACCATACAAAATTAAATATGAGCCCATCTGAGAGTACTAGATAAAGTATACCCGATCCATGCAGGATGAGAGGGCAAAATAATATATCCAAGGGTTCCTATTATATCTGCTAGGAGCGACCATTTTGTGCTGCACCGAGTCTGCCATCCACTTGTCTGTGCTAGGTGCCCTTTTTGATTTAGACCGCATACCTTCTTATGCATGGGGAGAAGCTGGCCTCGCCTGTATTTATCATGGATTTGATGCACTTTGTAGGAATAAAAGATCCTTCATTGGTTTCGTAGTCATTGCTAAGGTATCACTTCCTTTAGAACTACTGATTCAAATAATGCATGTGTTGTAACTTATGAAATTT
Organism: Garcia nutans; assembly: GCA_947685225.1. Lineage (NCBI taxonomy): Eukaryota > Viridiplantae > Streptophyta > Magnoliopsida > Malpighiales > Euphorbiaceae > Garcia > Garcia nutans. The sequence goes on from CANTUV010000003.1 coordinate 40,921,373, forward strand.
TTTAAAAATTAAATTAAATAAATTAAAATTAAATTAAATAAATAATTTTAAATGAAAAATGGAAGGATTTTAAATGGAAAACTAGAATGTATATATGATATATATGTAAAATATACATAACATATATAAAGTCAACAAAAGTCAATTTTTAAAAGTCAAAGGCCAAAGGTTCAAGGGTACTTTTATAATTAAATCATGGAAATTAAAATTTATTTGAATAATTTAAAAATAAGTTATTTTTAGTGAAAGGTGATATTTTGGGATTTTAATTAATTAATTAATTAATTAATTAATTAAAAGTATAATTAAATAATAGATATATAAGGTGAAAATTGAAAGTGGAAAGAAAGAAAAAATAACTTTGGTCTTCTTCTTCTTCTTCCTTGCGTCGATTTTTCCATAGACACTAAGAGATGATTTTTGCTTCTACCAAGCTTCTAAGGTTGAAGGATTTTCAAGGTTTCAAGGGAAGATTTAATAATTTTCACTTGAATTGGTAAGTTTCCAAAGATTTAGTGCTTTACCATTTATTTATTATCAAAGTTTGTACCACTAAGCTTTTGGCTTAGCGCGATTATAATTTATCACGCAGGTGACAAGGGCGATCTGATAGAGCCAAAGAGTTCTACTAGAATTGGTTAGGTCTAGCATTGTGTTTATTGAGCTTGAAGTATTTTTTTGGGTGCATCAAGATCCGAGCCATTTGTCAGCATGTACATATTTGATATTATGATACATTTGAATATTATGTATATAATTATAAGTTTTTGGAATATATATTATTTATTATAAAATAATGTCTTGGATGAATTGTTTAAAATGGGATTTTATATGTGTTATTATTATATATGTTTATATATGTAAACATTTTAAGAAAATATGGAGAACTTTGAGAAGTATTGGTGAAATGGTGATTTGGTTTATTTGGGAGTGTTTTATGTAGGTTGTGATTTTGTTGAAATCTGGCGATATTCAAATCACAGACAAAACTCTGACGAATTTTTTTGAGAATTTTCATATAAAATGCTTATTTTGTAAAATATAATTAGTTAAAGAATATTTTATTTACTAATTAAATACATAATTTATACATTTGGGATTTTAAATTAGAAATATGAAAATTTTTATTTGTATCAGGTCGTGTTATTTTTATACCGTATATACATATTTTACATATATATGGTGTATGTATTATATGTGTAGACCCTTAATTTTTTACCAAGTCTAATCCAAAATTTTAAAACTGTAAAAAATAATTTTTATAATATTTAGTATTTAGTATATTAAAAAAAGAAAATTATAAATATTTATATAATAAAAATAAAAATAAAAAAATATATATAATATAAAAAATATAAATCGAACCAATCGGCGAATCGTGGCAGCGTGCGCTGGCAAGCAATTCGCTGCAGGCCTTGGCCTACGGCGAATTATTGCTCGCCCAACACGCAGGCCCAGCACGCAGCAACGGCCCGTAAATCCTTGCATGCAGACGCTCATAGCATCTTCACCAATCCTCTCAACCTAGCAGCCCATGGCAGCTCAGAGCCCCAGCAGCCTGTGCCAACCATCCTCGCAGCCCGCGCCTGCCAACTTTGCCGAAACCTTATTAAGCTCTGGCTCTTAATTTTATTTTTTCCGAATAGATTTTATTTCCTTAATCAACTAGGTTTTATTTTAATGGCCTATAAATAAGTTTTAAACAGAGAAATGAGGGGAGGGAAAATTAGAGGACTTTTGGACTTTTAGCAATTTACTCAGAAATTTTGGACTATGATTTTTTCTGGACTTTTGCTTTTGGAACTTTTGGACTTTCTTTTGAAACGGTAAAAGCAACAGAGACAGAGAACTTTTGATTTTTGGGGAGATTCCAACTTGAACGACAGAGACTTTTGATTAAGAAATAGGCAGTAGCAAGCAACGAACCAGCAAGCATCAAACAAGGTAGTAGCAAGCAATGAAACTGAAGCATCAGAAAAGGCAGTAACTTATTGTCTTGTTTTCGATTCAACCAACAAAAACAAGGATGATACACACATTTCTTTTGGATCAAAGTTTGATTATTGGTGGAATCAACAAATGAAGGTACGTCTCTAAAATTGAATCTATTTAAATATATCATATTAAGCTTCGGTAATTGTTCATATCTTTCATGCACAGCTAATACTATAGTTAATAATGTTATTTTCATAAAAATCGTAAAACCCTATTTTCTAAATCTTAAAACCTAAAATCTTAATTTTCAATACCAAAACATACAATCCTAAAAATTAGTTTTTAAAATTTTCAAGGGCGCTTCCCCCGACCCCGCAAGGGCACTACCCCTTGACCCCGCCCGCTAACTGGCTAGCGGGACTACCGTATGGGCTCGTCGAAGGGGTCAATATTTATTTGTGTATTATAAGTCTTTGTGTTTAACTCCCTTTATTTAAAAATTCTAATTTGGTTATTAAAATTCTAAAACCCTGAATTTATACATTTATTACTTTATTTAATTTTAGATTTGATTATGTAGTTTATTATATGTTTTGGTGATTGATTTATTTGATTTTGATATTTGATTTGTTTATCATGGATGGATGGTTTCTTTATTATTATTATTATTATTATTATTTGTTTATCTTAGTATTAAAATTATAAGAGGTATGTTTCCATGATTGGGTACCTCATTAATTAATCTTTATGTAATTTAAATTATTTTCATATTTTGGAATTAATGTAAAGGACACATTTTCACCTTTCACTGGGTGTCCTATTTAGTTTTAGACATGGACGATGTAAGGACATGTTTCCATCCTCGGATGGGATTCCATTTATTTTTTTTGTTTGAACATTGCTATGATTATTAATAAAGTATTTGTTTATTCTTATGATTGTATGTAATATGGATAATATTATTATATTTAAGAATTTTATAATATTAAGACCTGAAAAGAAGGCCGGTTCAACCAGTCGCTGTGGGGGTACTGGGCTATTTCTCACCTTCCCCATGCGTACCCAACTTTTTGAACCCAATAGGGGGTTGGGGATTCCTTAGGAATCGAGTCATCCACTCCTTTTATTTTTCCAGCCCGTCAGGGTGGCGACTTTATTTTCTCCTGGTTTAGCCCCATGTTCTCTAAGGCCCTGAGCCTAACAGTGCCAAAGTCGCAAGAATCATTCCTCATAAGAGTGGGGACAAAAATCCCCGCTCACAGTGGGGACTCCACTGGGGATAAGAGAAGTTAATTCCATTAGTTTTTATATTATTTTATTCTTTCTTATTATAATATTATCTATTGCATCATTTAGATTGTATCGTGTGCGTGAGTTAGGACGCCCATGTTACCTATGTTGTATCATGTAAGGGATACCATACTTTCACTCAAGGTATGGAGATCGAGCATGACACAACTTTTCCTAAAATGAGCTTATAAAATATTTGGGTCAATTATGGAATGCTAAAAACCAATTGTGGACCTAATTTATACTAAGAACTATTAATCATGGACTTATTTTTGGCATGAATCATTAGTTACTTTTTCAAATGAGAAATCTATTTATAATAAACCTCTTAATTTAGTTTTAATCCAATATAGCATAAAAAGCTATTGGATGGATTAAAGCCTAATTAATGGAAATTATCATGAACAGACTTTCATTTTTGAAATATAATTATTAGTTAAAATCGTCTGAGGGAATTTTTTGAGAACAAAATATCCCATGTTGGTATTTTGTTAACCATACACCTAGGAAAAGAGACTCACCATTCGTGTGTGGAAGTTATAAGGTTGGAAGGGACATCCTAACTATCTTCATTTGTTGTTTGTGCATACATACATTTGCATCTCATATCATTGATCCTCTCTGGCTCACAGCCCTGGATTACAGCAATTCAAAAGCCTATGACAATCTAACCTACGCCGGTGATGAAGAATCCAACAATAACTCAGTTAGATTTTCACCAAAAGCAATGGAACCTGAGTATATTCAAAAGTGTTGGATGATGCCCTTGAAGTTAAGATGGAAGAACTAAAGGGGGCCCTAGCTGAGATCATGAAAAGTCAAATTGTTGCAATATTTTGGAACACTGCTGAAGCATCCGTAAGCACCAAGAAAGACAAGGGAAAGGCTAAAGTCGGTGAAGTAGTCTTTGATGATGACAAGATGGTTATGGATGGTGATGAATACTGGGCCCAATGCTTCCAAGATCCTCAAGACAAGAAGAAGGAACTAAAGGTTGTTGAAAGATCAACCGGGAAAAAGGCTAAAATCTCAGATGTTGAGAAGTTAATTGCTGATTTGGAAAAGAAATTTGAAAAGAAGTTGAAAACTGAAGAAATATCTGAAGTTGACAAGTTGTTTGAGATAGACAAGGAGGTCCCATCAAGATGCCTTCCTTTGCCAAATTCGATGGAACTGAAAACCCTCATCTCCATGTGAAGCAGTACATCACTGCTATGCAGTCTGCTTGAGCTACTAAGGCTCAAACTCTAAGGTACTTCATGCTTTCATTGGATCCGGTTATGCAGAATTGGTTCAACACCTTAGAGGATAGTACTCAAAAGAGATGGGATTTACTATACAAAGCCTTCATTCAACAATATGGGTATAATGCTAAATTGGAGGTTACTTTAATGGAAGTTGAATCCATTTGACAAAGATCGAATGAAAACTTTGTTGACTATGTGAAGAGATGGAGGAACAAGGCGGCTTTGCTCAAGAAGAGACCCAATGAATCGGATCAAATTAGGATGATTGTAAGAGGAGTGCTACTTAGTCTACGTGAGAGGATGTCCCACACTATTATTAGAGATTTCAAGGATCTTCTTCAAGCTGGTTTGCAAATTAAATAATGGGAGAGGGACAAGAACCAGTTTTCTGCAAGAAGAAATGAAAAGGGAAACTACCAGTCAGGTAAACAAAGCACCCAGAAGGAAGTTGATGTTAATACAACTGGTCAAGGAAATAGAAGACAGTTCTTAGAGCTAGGGAAACCTCTGTCTTGGATTTTCAACAAGCTACAAAAAGAAAGGGTTGTTACAACCGTTGGCTCGACTGCTACATAATCCTCTACCACTAAACTTCAATGCCGAGGTCTTTTGTCAATTTCATCAAATGCAAGGGCATGAGACGGATAAATGCGCTCGTTTAAGGCATGAGATTCAAGATTTAATTGATGATAGAAAGCTACTTGAGCCGGACAAGCCCAATACCAAAAGCAATCCTTTGCCTAAATTTGGAAGAGTACCTCCATCAGTAACCTTCATGGTAGGAAAAGGATTGGAGAAAGATTTTGTTTTATTCTCTTTTCAAGATGAGAGTATTGAAGATGTGGAATGAGAAGAAATTTTATTCAACAAACTTTCCTTAGCTTGGAGTGTTGCTCTATTTATTTTGCTTTCTTTAATATTTAATTTGAACAATTATATTTTTCAAATTATGTTTGTTTGAATAAATTACTTTCATTAAATTTATTTTTATTGGTCTTTGTTTATTTTGGTGCTCAATCAATAATGAACCTACCTTGATATTTATAAATTAGCATTTCTATGCATCATAATTTGAATGACTTTACTAGCTGAGGGGATTATTCCATAGCATTGAGTTGTGTATGCTTACTTAGAGAGGGCTCCTGTATAATTACCTTTGTCTAGGTCCTAGTCAGTCTTAGAACATGTTTGATAAATTTTTGAGAAGAAATTAAACTCTGCTTACTTAAGGGAGAGATAATCAAGGCATTGTTTGGTAAGTCAACAACTAGAATTCATCCTATTAAATATCAATCTCTAGTTGTCCCTTTGAGCCTTCATAAGATTTTAGCTTTCTTTTTATTGGCTTATAAGCTCGATAACCTACTCTAAGCTGTTGTTAGACTTTTGGCAAGTTTTATGATCACTAAGGAATAAAAAGAAAAGAAGAAAGAGAAAAAAGAAAGAAAGAAAATAAAAAGAAAAGAGAAGGAAAAAGAAGAAGAAGAAGAGAAGAAGGAAAAAAAGAAAAGGAAAAGAAAAAAAAAACACAAAAGGCAGTTCAGAAAGCCAACCGAGTTTTCCTTTATCTAAAGCAGTAAAAGGCAAAGACAGTTTGACTTAAATTGGTGCAACCCAATCAGAAATGCAACCAAAATTAGAGAGATAGAAGAAAGGTCATCTAGTTCTTGAAAGTCATATATTTAACAGTCCTACAGGGAAGAAGGATAAAATGCTAAAATGCTAAAGAAAACAAAACAAAAAGAGAGAGAGAGAGAGAGAAAGGGAATAGAAGAAAAAGAAAGGAATATGGGTACAAAATTTTTTGCAAAGGCAAAGACTGTCCTAATCAAGATCTAGATTCATATCAAGAAGAAAAAAGAAGATTCAAAGCGCTATCCTTTCATTTATAGTGTGAGGGTTTGCCTATTGTGTCACATCAGTTCCAATCTCAAAATGGCTTTCATTTAACCCGTGTCCCGTATAGATCCCGTTTCAAGCCTATCAAAGTCCTATTGATCTCTCTTGGTAGGTAGAGTCTATTAGTGGAGATAGTTTGAATAAGCATGCATATGAGATAGACAATATTTAAACTCAATAAGACCTTTGATCAAGTAATGTATATGTGCCTATCTGAAGTACAACAGTTCTTGCTCAAATAGAAATGATTCTCGAGTTTAGTACGGTAACTAGGGTTGTCATGTTATAGATATGTTAATTTGAAAAATTGAGTCCTCAGGTAAATTGACATTGATTTGGCAAAGCCAACATTTGATTTCAAAAGTAAAATTTGGAAAAAAAAATTTACAAAGCCTTCAAGTTAAGAAAAGTATGTTGCATGGTCAAACCTCGAAGGACACATTGGGCAAAGTAAATGATTATTGGCCAGATTATGAAGAAACTATCAATGGACATGCTAAATCATAGTTTGAAATGGATGTATCTTTGACTTTGTTGCTTGGAGTCTCCACCACTCATGTCCTTAACAAATTGAAGATAAAAGCCATAAAAGCGAAGCCTTCTGTCATTCTAATACAAGACCTGAACGGGCATCTGGAAGGGGTCAATGAGAACACTACATCTGATCACCTTGGTCTGTGAGTTGATGAAACCACTGTAAGTATCATCCATGCATATCATTCATGCATAAAGCATATCATGCCACATTTTTATCTTGTGTACCTATCATTTATCAAAGTGAACAGCAAATACCCTGTGAAGTAAAGAATTAAAAGAAGATATTGAATCAAGGGGCATGGAAGCCCATTGCTTGAGGAAGCTCTAAGCATTTTGAAAAGAAAAGATAGAGATGAATGATTGTATGAAGAACTAGACAACACAAACATCAACCAAAGCCTGCATAGAAAAAAACCATTATTTTGAGCCTACACAGGGGGCAAAGTTTCTCCTTTTAAATTTTTGAGTCCATGCATGTATAAAATATTTTAAAACTCATTTTCAAATATTTTGTCACGCAGGGCGCAAGGAGAAGATATGAGGGCCAGCTAAAAAAGAGCTAAATTTTTTGCAAAAGGAAGAACAAAAAGAATAGAACAGCCGGTTCAGCCAGAATTCTCAACTAATAAAAGGTCAGTCAAATCCAGTTTTGGGTCAAGCACTCAAATCCAGTTTAGGATCGAGAATCCAATTTTAGGTCGAGCACCCAAATCCAGTTTAGGATCGAGCATCCAAATCCAGTTTAGGATCGAGCATCCAAATCCAGTTTCGGGTCGAGCACCTAAATTCAATTTAGGATTGAGAATCCAGTTTTAGGTCGAGCACCCAATTCCAATTTAGGATCGAGAATCCAATTTCAGGTCGAGAACTCAAATCTAGTTTTGGTCAAGCACCCAAATCCAGTTTAGGATTGAGAATCCAGTTTCAGGTCGAGCACCCAAATCCAGTTTAGGATCGAGAATCCAGTTTCGGGTTGAGAATCCAAATCTAGTATCGGGTCGAGCACCCAAATTTAGTTTAGGATCTAGAATCCAGTTTTGGATCGAGCACCCAACTCTTATCTCGGGTCCAAGTACCCAATCTAGTTTTGGATCGAGCATGCAAAATCCGTTTTACGATCGAGCATCCAAATCTAGTTTTGGGTTGAGCACCCAAATCCAGTTTAGGATTAAAAATTTAGTTTCGGATAGAGAATCCAAATCCAGTTTTGGGTTGAGAACCCAAATCCAGTTTTGGGTTGAGTACCCAAATCTAGTTTAGGATCGAGTATTCAAATCTAGTTTCGGGTCAAGCACCCAAAATTCAGTTTAGAATCAAGCATCCAAATCCAGTTTAGGATCAAGAATCCAATTTCGGATTGAGCACCCAAATCTAATTTTGGGTCGAGCACCCAAATCCAGTTTAGGATCGAAAATCTAGTTTCAAGTCGAGCACACAAATTAAGTTTAGGATCAAGAATCCAGTTTTGGGTTGAGAACCCAAATCCAGTTTCGGGTCGAGCACCAAATTCAGTTTATGATTAAGAATCTACTTTTGGGTCGAGCACCCAAATCTAGTTTAGGATCGAGAATCCAGTTTTGGACTGAGAACTCAAATTCAGTTTCGGGTCGATCACCCAAATCCAGTTTAGGATCAATAATCCAATTTTGGGTCGAGCACCCAAATCTAGTTTGGGATTAAGAATCTAGTTTAGGATCGAGTATCCAAATTCAGTTTCGGGATGAGCACCCAACTCCTGTCTAGGGTCCAATACCTAATCTAGTTTTGAGTCGAGCATCCAAAATCCAATTTAGGATCGAGCATCCAAATTTAGTTTAGGATCGAGTATCCACATCCAGTTTCAGCTCGAGAATCCAAATTCAGTTTCGAGTCGAGAATCCAAAATCTAGTTTAGAATTGAGCATCCCAATCTAGTTTAGGGTCGAGAACCTAAAACCCAATCCCAGGTCGAGAACCCATCCTCCTTCAAAATCAACTCAAAGTCATGTTGTTTTTCACTCTCTTCTCCAGAAGTCTCAAATCGTTCAAGCAAGGGGCAAACTGTAGACCCTTAATTTTTTACCAAGTCTAGTCCAAAATTTTAAAACAGTAGGAAATGATTTTTATAATATTTATTATTTATTATTTAATATATTAAAAAAATTATAAATATTTATATAATAAAAATAATATATATATATAATATAAAAAATAAAAAATCAGACCAATGGGCAAATCACAACAATGCACGTTGTGCCAGCGTGCACTGGCAACTACTGGCAAGCAATTTGCCACAGGCCAAGAGGCCTGCGACGAATTTTCTTAAAGCCAGTTCTTCGCAGGCCTTGGCATATGATAAATTACTGCTCGCCCAGCACGCAGCAATGGCCCGTAGATCCTTGCATGCAGATACTCATACCATCTTCACCAATCCTCGCAACCCAACAGCCCAGCGCCCCAGTAGCCCGTGCCAACCTTCCTCTCAGCTCGCGCCTGCCAATTTCGCCTGTGAACACTCAAATTTTGAGGCTCGGAAAGCCGATTTTCTCAAACCGCAGACAACTGAGCCGGACCGGAGGTCCACGGTAAAGTTCACCGGAAATATATCAATATGGTACTTGAAATATCCGGGACGACGTGAGGATCACGGATATGGTCCCGGAATAATTTTTGGAGGTCTCTAGCTCCCGAAAAATCAGTTTGAGCAAAAACCGGACAAAACCTGCGGCCGAGCCGCCAAAACTTTTCGTCTTTTCGGCTTGTCACATCCACGGCGGCCCGGCCGCCATCCAGCCCGATTTTGCATATAAATTGCCTTCAAGTGTTCAGAAAAAGAGGTTGGCTTTTGGAGACTCCGGGCCTCATGCTGACGAATTTAATCCGTAATAAAAAATCATAATCAAAAGTCCAAGAAAACGAGATCTGGAACTTCGAAGCGGGAAAATCCTAAGTAAGGTAATATTCTAATCCATCATTTGTCAATTTAAGCATTTCATAAGCATTCCATCTTCTTCTCAATTTCTTCTTGGTCAAAGACCTAATCCTTTTAGGTCTAAGGCCTAATGGACTAATTAATCAATCTGTTGGCACGAAGCCCAAATTACATCTTTCCGGTACAAAGTACCTAAATTTCACAATTAAAATCAACTTTTTGGCACGGAGCCTAAATCGCACCTTTTTCGGTACCAAGTACCTAAATTTCACATTTAGCACTAAGTGCTAAAACTCACCATTTTGGCATAAAGCCCGACAACACAGGCCAAAGGCCTAAAAATTGCATTCTTTTGGTACAAAGTACCTAAAATTGCACCATTTAGCACTAAGTGCTAAATTTCACAAATTTGGCAAAAAGCCCGATCAATACTTGGCATGAAGCCCGACACCAGCACGAAGCACTAAGTGCTCAAAATCTCACATTTGGCATGAAGCCTAAATTGCACTCCTTTGGTACAAAGTACCTAAATTTCACCATTTAGCACTAAGTGCTAAAACTCACAACTCTGGCAAAATGCCTGAAATATGCACGAAGCATACACACACACATGCATGAAGCATAAATTTCATCGCCTTTAAATAGGCTTTTCCGAACTACATGGGCTTTGATCTCCCATTCAAACGGGAGTATGTAGGCATATTTGGGATTCACCCCAAATAGCAAGTCCACAATTTACTAACAATCTGTCTCTTCTTTTCTTCATTCCTTTTAGATTTGTTCTTTTTGCAAGTTAGTCAAATGCATGACATAGTCCCCGAATCCTCCTTGGGTTCGCAGACTAGAAGCCTTTACATTGGATGCATTATTGGAGTCAAACAAGGGTTTTCTTAGTTTTTCCCTTCGAACAAAATAAACTGAGTGGCGACTCCCGACAACGAGTGAACTTTCACCCGGATCCTTTTCGGGCGGAAAACCGAGGTTCACAGATTGGCGACTCCACTGGGGACCATAAAAAGGATTTATGGGATCTTAGTGGACTACAATTGCTTATTTGACTAACTTGCCCTTCTTTAGGGTATTTTTGTTTATTTTGCAGGGTACCTTAGCAATATATATCCATCCTTTAAGGATATTGGACTGAAGATTGAAGAAAGGAATCTTTTTCCTTTGATGGATCTATTGTTTGACTACTTGTGCATTTGTTTTGTCATTCAGATAATCTTTTTCTCTTGCATATATGGGGGAATCCTTTTCCTCCATTGCATAAAAAATTGTTTTCAAATGAATTTCTTCTCTTTTTATTCAAAGTTCTGAGTCTGGATAGCAAGTAGCGCTGACCGGCAGGTCTCCTTGATTATGCCGGCGGATAGCCAAAGCGTCCTCCCTGTTGTCGCAAACCATTCCAATCCTTTTGGAGTGGCCCATGAGTAATCGTACTGTTGGACCCACGCGAAACTCCTTGTTTCACATGTGGTTAGGTATATCTTACTCAAGACTCAAGGGTCCCTATTATAAGCCGATTCTCTATTTTTCATGTGCCAATAGAACCTTCCCTTAGGTTGTATGTACCCAATGATAGTGCCACATTCCATTAAAATGAATTGTGATGTGATGAGGTGCATTCATGCAACATAACAACACGGGTTTGGGGAAAATCTTTTGATATGTGCAAGTGGACCAAGAGTTTTCCTACCCTACACACTACCCTGATCCTTTACCCTTGACCTTTTCAGGTATCCACCCTCCGTGTGCCGTCACCTACACAAACTACACCAACTCCAACTGGGCAATCACCCACAAGTCCTACTACCCCAACTTCACCAACCACTCCAATTCCTGAAATGGCTACAATTGAACAGATCAAGGCCTTGTTAGATGGACAGGCTAAGGAAATTGAAGCTAGAATGCAAGAAAGAATTGATGAAGCTTTAGCCGCCCAAAGGGTAGCCATCCTGGCTGAATTAGGAGGAGCACCAAAGACAGTCCCTACTCCTGGAAATTTAGGGAAGGAACCTATTGTGGGGCAAACTAGTACCCCCATGATTGTTCAGAATAATACCCCTGTCATCAATTTGGAGGATCCACCCTCTAAGAATGTCACTGAAACTGATGAACTGAAAAGAAAACTTGAATTGCTGGAGAGGTCGATCACTGCCATGAAAACTCATAAAGAGGTGGTAGACATGGATTCTTTATCCTTGTTTCCCCAAGCTAGATTGCCTCCAAAATTCAAGATGCCTGGGATGGACAGATTTGATGGGACTACTTGCCCTAAAACTCACCTCAAGATGTATGTGGGGGCATTAAGCCCTTGGGGTTTAAATGATGAGCTCTTTGCTCAAGTGGTTTGTAAGCCTGGACCATGCCAAGATTAAGACCTGGGAAGACATCTGCAATGCATTTAACTCTCAATACCACTATAATATTGAGGTGGATGTCACCAGAAGGGAACTTGAGACTACCAAGCAGAACAACAATGAACCCTTCTCCTCGTTCCTTACGAGGAGGAGGGCAAAGGCTGCCCAAATGATCAATCGCCCTTCAGAACAAGAGCAGATTGATATCATAATCAGAAATTTAAGGCCTACATATCAAGCCCAACTGCAAACCCAATACCTACCTACTTTCAAATCGCTCATTACGACTGCAACCAAGGTAGAAGATCTGATACAATTGGGTAAGATAGTAGATGAAGAAGCTATCTCGAAGTATAAAAAAACAAGGCCAAGCTGCTAATGAAGTGGCCAATATTGCCCCTGCGAATCCTTTACGTGTGGGCAATCTTGGGCAAAGAAATCAGCCAAGAAGGCAATATACCGACATTGGAATGCCCCTTCATCTAGTGTTTAAAAAGGCTGTGGAAGGGAAATATTTGAAGCCTTTGGACCCAAGACCTCCTCCAAACCCATTACCTTCCAGTTATAAAGTCAATGAATATTGTGAATACCATCAAGGGAATGGGCATAAAACAGATGCTTGCTGGACACTGAAAAACCGCATCCAGAATTTGGTGGATAGTGGTGACATCATTCCTCTCAGGAGGCAACCAAACATTAACACTAACCCTTTGCCCAATCATTCCATCAATGCCATCACTGTGGAAGATTTCATGCAGCCTAGTCTCTTTGATGAGGTTGCTATGGTAACTAATTTTGAAGACAAAAGGGGCTTCACCGAGCTGATCAAGACCACAGATGAACCACTGATAAACTGGTATGCCGAGGAGGGACAGGCTGCTCTAGTCAAACCTAGTCTTGTGTCACGCCCTGAACCCGAGTCTTGTACTAAGTCAAATCCTGAGTCAAACACAGAGTCAGAGTCTAGTTCTGAGTCCTCTATAGCTTCAGATTTAGAGAACCCAAATGTCACATTTAATGTAATCTTGGAGAATGACTCCACCATTATCAATGAAACTCTTCAAATTCTTGGTTACCCTGTGTCTTTTGCTTTTCAAGTATTATCTAGCAAAAATGATATAAATGAAATAAAAGAAATAAATGAAAAAATAATAATTGGCAAAGAAAATGACCATACATACATTGCATGTGATTGTGTGAATAAGGAACAGGTTCTTGAGTGCATCAGAAAGTATGCCAACTGCTTCATGTGGAAGACAAGTGATGTCACGGGAATAGACCCAGCCATAGCAGTTCACAAGATTTTGCTATACCCCGATGCAAAGCCGGTTAAGCAAAAATTGAGCAGAATGAAGCCAGAATGGTCTTTGAAGATTAAAAAAGAGGTTGCCAAGCAACTGGACAATAAGTTCATAGAACCAATTGCATACCCTTCCTGGTTAGCAAACATTGTACCGGTCCCGAAGAAAGACGGAAAGGTTAGGATGTGTGTTGACTACAGAGATCTGAATAAAGCTTGTCCCAAGGACGATTTCCCGCTACCACACATCGATTTGCTAATAGACGGGATGGCAACGACAATCTTTCATGACATGATTTACAAAGAAGTAAAAGTGTATGTTGATCCAGAAGAGCACGTCTAAGCACTTGAGAAGTTCTTCCTTAGACTTCGCAAGTACAATTTGAAGCTTAAATCCTGCAAAGTGACTCTTTGGTGTAACATCAGGCCAATTTGGGATATTATTGGTCCACCATGAACACAGATTGTGTGGCATTTGTGCAAGGATGTCATCAGTGCCAAATATTTGCTAAGCTACAGAAGCAACCTCCTGTTGCCCTGAATCCAATCACTTCTCCATGGCCCTTCACTACTTTGGGAATTGATATAATTGGTAAAATACACCCAAAAGCCTCGAATGGACATCAGTTTATCTTGGTAGCAGTGGATTACTTCACAAAGTGAGTTGAAGCAGCTTCCTATGCAGAATTAGACGCCAAAAAGGCAGCACAGTTTGTCCGAACCAACATCCTTTGTCGGTACGGAACGCCATTTGAGATTATCACTGATAATGGGACTCATTTCCAAGCAGAATTTGCTAAGCTCTTGAAGGATAAGAAGATCCAACATCATAAGTCCTCTCCTTATAGATCCCAAACAAATGGAGCTGTAGAAGCAGCAAATAAGTCTATAAAGGTGATCATACAAAACATAAATTAAGCCGGGGCAACCCCATATTCCTTGGTGTACGGAATGGAAGCAGTACTCCCCATTGAACTGGAAGTTTAATCGGCGAGAATAATTCAAGAAAGTCAGATAAATGAAGCTGAATGGATCAGCAGTTATCATCATCAGTTGTTGGGTTTGGATGAAAAAAGACTTCAAGCTCTACATCAGATTCAAGGATATCAGAGGCGAATGGCCAGACATTTCAACAAAAAGGTCAAAAGATCGAAAGTTGGAAGAAGGTTGTTTTGTCCTGAAAGAGATCAGAACACCTGTTACAGATCCTCGTGGGAAGTTCCGTCCTCATTGGGCGAGACCCTACATTTTAAAGAAAATACTTTCCGGCAGAGCCGTCATCTTGTCTGATTTGGATGGTCTGGAGTTCACAAACCCATGCAATCTGGATCAACTGAAGAAATATTATGTATGATCATGCATTCCAAAAGGAACTACATTAGACCTGATTCTCGCAAACTAATTCGAGATATGTAGGCAGCTCTCCTTGAGCACGGTCTAAATTTTAATAAAAATCATTCATTCATCTTTCTTTTGCCAAAAGAAAAACAAAACGAAACAAAAAAAAACAAAAAAACAAAAAAATCCCGCTAAGTCGAAAACCCACAAAGGGCGGCTTAGGCAATAGTGGGGCCCGCTAAGTCGAAAACCCACAAAGGGCGGCTTAGACAAGAATGGGTAGGAGCTCGCTAAGTTGAAAATCCGAAAGGACAGCTTAGGCAAAAATTAGAGCAAGTAAATAAAGTAGATAATGCTTGGAAAGCAAAGGAAAGAGTCATGCCAAGAAGAGTCATTCATTCCCAAGGGAGTCATTCATTCAAAAAAAAAAAAAGAGGTCATTCCTTTCATAAAGTACCAAAAACCAATCAAAAAGAGTCAAACCACCAAGTCCAAAACGTTAAAAAAAAAAAGTCAACCCTAGAGTCTAAATCCTGTGTCTCCTACGTGGGGCAGAGTCTTCGGTATCTTCCTTAGTTCCGGAACTCTCTGCAGCGTCTGCCTTCTCCTCGTTAAGAGGAACCACCTCATTTCCCTCCAGCTCCTGCAGCAATGCAAGCCTCCTTGGCTTTTTTAATTGGCCAAACTTCAGCTATAAACCAAGTTCTGTACTCGGGAGTAGTCTGAACAAGGGAAGGCTCTGCAAAAAGCCTGATCATCTGATAGTCCCTAACTTAAGTTTGAAGAACAGCTCTAGTAACTCCGGGAATAATTTGGGGGCAACTTCAAAAAAATTCAAGTTCCTGCCCCAATGGAGTTGGACTTCCTAGAGGATTATTTCTAAGTTCTTTACCAGAAATAATTACTGATAGCTTGAGCTTGAGGCCTTGTAAAGTTGAAAAGCCTCTGAAAAGCCCCACATAGCCAATTTGAACCTCATTGCTTACAAGGGGGGGGGGGGGGGCATTTGAGTCACATCTAATGATTGAGCAGAATTCCTCAAAAAGAGGACACATCTCGTCCATCCGGGCACCAAACCTGAAGACGTGAGCTTGCGGAACCCAAAATTTGGTACAAGCGTGCAAGAAATCCCAATTCACCAATATCTCTCTAAGAGTAGCAATAACTTTCAATCCATATCTTTCCATATTGATCCTTTCAACCTTATGGAGACTCTTGGTCCAGTTGTGCATACAACGATTGTAAAAAAAAAAGGCCTTTTTGGAAAATAGAAGGGGACATCATGCATACATATGTACTGTTTGTGCTTAACAAAAGTGCAGGTACAAAAAAATCAGAAATGTTGCAAGCAATCGGAAGTGCCAAAATGCGGATCTTGTACCCCTCGCTCAAAATTCGCTCTTCAGAAGGCCACTGGGCCCCATAAATCATTTTTATGGACCCCAGTGGGGGGCAATTGTGAACACTCGAATTTTGAGGCTCGGAAAGCCGATTTTCTCAAACCGCAGACAACTGAGCCGGACCGGAGGTCCACGGTAAAGTTCACCAGAAATATATCAATATGGTACTTGAAATGTCCGGGACGACGTGAGGATCACGGATATGGTCCGGAATAATTTTTGGAGGTCTCTAGCTCCCGAAAAATCAGTTTGAGCGAAAACAGGACAAAACCGGCGGCCCAGCCGCCGTGACCCCGGCGGCCGAGCCGCCAAAACTTTCCATCTTTTCGGCTTGTCACATCCACAGCGGCCCGGCCGCCGTCCAACCCGATTTTGCCTATAAATTGCCTTCAAGTGTTCAGAAAAAGAGGTTGGCTTTTGGAGACTCCGGGCCTCATGCTGACGAATTTAATCCGTAATCAAAAATCATAATCAAAAGTCCAAGAAAACGAGATCTGGAACTTCTAAGCGGGAAAATCCTAAGTAAGGTAATATTCTAATCCATCATTTGTCAATTTAAGCATTTCATAAGCATTCCATCTTCTTCTCAATTTCTTCTTGGTCAAAGACCTAATCCTTTTAGGTCTAAGGCCTAATGGACTAATTAATCAATCTGTTGGCACGAAGCCCAAATTACATCTTTCCGGTACAAAGTACCTAAATTTCACAATTAAAATCAACTTTTTGGCACGGAGCCTAAATCGCACCTTTTTCGGTACCAAGTACCTAAATTTCACATTTAGCACTAAGTGCTAAAACTCACCATTTTGGCATAAAGCCCGACAACACAGGCCAAAGGCCTAAAAATTGCATTCTTTTGGTACAAAGTACCTAAAATTGCACCATTTAGCACTAAGTGCTAAATTTCACAAATTTGGCAAAAAGCCCGATCAATACTTGGCATGAAGCCCGACACCAGCACGAAGCACTAAGTGCTCAAAATCTCACATTTGGCATGAAGCCTAAATTGCACTCCTTTGGTACAAAGTACCTAAATTTCACCATTTAGCACTAAGTGCTAAAACTCACAACTCTGGCAAAATGCCTGAAATATGCACGAAGCATACACACACACATGCATGAAGCATAAATTTCATCGCCTTTAAATAGGCTTTTCCGAACTACATGGGCTTTGATCTCCCATTCAAACGGGAGTATGTAGGCATATTTGGGATTCACCCCAAATAGCAAGTCCACAATTTACTAACAATCTGTCTCTTCTTTTCTTCATTCCTTTTAGATTTGTTCTTTTTGCAAGTTAGTCAAATGCATGACATAGTCCCCGAATCCTCCTTGGGTTCGCAGACTAGAAGCCTTTACATTGGATGCATTATTGGAGTCAAACAAGGGTTTTCTTAGTTTTTCCCTTCGAACAAAATAAACTGAGTGGTGACTCCCGACAACGAGTGAACTTTCGCCCGGATCCTTTTCGGGCGGAAAACCGAGGTTCACATCGCCAAAACCTTATTAAGCTCTGACTCTTATTTTTATTTTTTCTTGAATAGATTTTATTTCCTTAATCAACTAGGTTTTATTTTAATAGCCTATAAATAAGTTTTAAACAGAGAAACAATGGGAGGGAAAATTTGAGGACTTTTGGACTTTTAGCAATTTACTCAAAAACTTTGGACTTTGATTTTTTCTGGACTTTGGCTTTTGGAACTTTTAGACTTTCTTTTGAAAAAGTAAAAACAACAGAGACAGAGAACTTTTGATTTTTTCGGAGATATAAACTTGAACGGCAGAGACTTTTGATTAAGAAATAGGCAGTAGCAAGCGATGAACCAACAAGCATCAAACAAGGTAGTAGCAAGCAATAAAACTGAAGCATCAAACAAGGAAGTAACTTAGTTATTATCTTATTTTCTATTCAACCAACAAATACAAGGCTGATACAAACATTTCGTTTGGATCAAAGTTTGATTATTGGTGGAATCAACAAATGAAGGTATATCTCTAAAATTGAATCTATTTAAATATAGCATATTAAGCTTCGGTAATTGTTCATATCTTTCATGCAAAACTAATACTATAGTTAATAATGTTATTTTCTTAAAAATCCCAAAACCCTATTTTCTAAATCTTAATAAAATCTTAATTTTCAATACCAAAACATACAACCCTAAAAACTAATTTTCAAAATTTTCAGGGGCGTTACCCTCGACCTTGCAAGGGGCGCTATTCCTTGACCCCGCCAGCTAACTAGCTAGCAGGACTGCCGTATGGGCTCGTCGAAGGAGTCAATATTTGTTTATGTATTATAAGTCTTTATGTTTAGCTCCCTTTATTTAAAAACTCTAATTTGATTATTAAAATTCTAAAATCCTAAATTTATACATTTATTACTTTATTTAATTTTAGATTTGATTAAGTTATTTATTATATGTTTTGATGATTGATTTATTTGATTTTGATATTTGATTTATTTATCATGGATGAATGATTTCTTTATTTTATTATTATTTGTTTATCTTGGTATTAAAATTATAAGAGGCATGTTTCCATGATTGGGTACCTAATTAATTAATCTTTATGTAATTTAAATTATTTTTATATTTTGAAATTAATGTAAAGAACAAATTTTCACCTTTCGATGGGTGTCCTATTTAGTTAGACCTGGATGATGTAAGGACATATTTCCATCTTTGGATGGGTGGCCATTTATTTATTTTTTTTAACATTGCTTAATTATTTATAAAGTATTGGTTTATTCTTATGATTGCATGTAATATGGATAACATCATTATATTTAAGAATTTTATAATATTAAGACATGAAAAGGAGGTCGGTTCTAATGAACTGGGCACTGTGGGGGTGCTAGGCCATTTCTCACCTTCCCCACGTGTACCCAACTTTTCGAACCCAATAGAGGGTTGGGGATTCCTTAGGAATCAAGTCATCCATCTCATTTTTTTCCCTGCCCATCCGGGTGGTGACTCCATTTTCTCCGGGTTTAGGCCCGTGTTCTCTAAAGCCCTGAGTCTAACAGTACCGAAGTCGCAAGAACCATTCCACCGGGAGTGGAGGCAAAATCTCCACTCACAATATGTATATAGGGTATAAGAGTGTTACATTTATTTTGGTATTAGAGTTTAAGTTTGAGGTTCTCAACCTAGATGGGTTATTAGGGATAGAAAATGAAGATTTTAAATATGATTTTAAATTATGATACATGCATTGAAATTGACATTTTATCTTATCTCTGATGTGGCAATGTCCGTTCGATGTAACGGATATGATTTGAGATGACATTTGGGTTGCATAAATCATAGTGGCGCAGTGGAAGCATCATTCTGGAGATTATAAATTAAGAATTTTTAGAACTTTTAATTTAAAATTAAGATTGATAGTTGATTCAATTAATAAATAAGTGAAATTAAGGAAAATAATCTAAGAAATAATTTAAGATATGAAATAAAAAGTTTGAGAGATGAGTATGATAGTCATAGGAAATTCTATATGTGTGCTGCAAAGATATATTGTTCAAATTTTTTGACAAATCTAGGAATATTATGTGAGAATAAAAATTTAATGGGAAGTTTTTCTATATGTTAGAATCTAATGTATTAAAATTTCATAATTTTTATAGATGAATTACTAATTAAGAAAAATAGAAGAACACAGATTGTTGGAGTAGCTCCAACAACTCAGAATCTGTAGAAATTAAGAAACATATTTAAGAACTAAAGCAAACCAACCTAGAAAAAATCTAAACATTTACACACAATATCATATGTATTCTTAGAGCATATGGTTAAAATTTTATAAATTTTTATTAAGGTTTGATACCTGAAAAAAAATGGATAATCAGGTGTTGCTCGAGGAATTATTAAAGAGACAGATTCTGTAGGTTTGGAATACTTAAATTCTAAATATAGTTAATCAGCTTGAAAAATCTAAAAGTTTAAATATAAGTTCAAATGTGTGTCAAGTTCATATGGTTAAAATCTCATATTCCTTTATAAAGAATTGGTAAGTAAAAAAAAATTGAAGGTGAGCTTGACATGAAAGTGAGAAAGTTAAGTGGATTTGTGTAAGTAAGTAATAAATTAATTTCAGGTGATAAATGAATGAATAAAATTATATATATACATATGTATATGGATGGATAAAGGTATGAAGAAGGAATATGGAATTTTTATTAGTTTAGAACAAAGAATTCTTTATTAGAAATTAAAGAAAGAAATGGTATATGATGGCAAAATTATTTATTATGGAAATATATTGAGTTTATATTAGTATAAAGTATGGTGTTGGTTAAGTCAAGAGTAACTATGACTAAGTAAGGATTTAAATATTGTTCCTTATATTGAGTAATTAAAATATAAATCTACATAAATGAATTACTAAGTTAAAGCAATTTGAGATTATGTCTACAATCCATATTTGAATGCAGGATTAAGATGTGTTCATTGAGATGTGGAAATGAATATTATGAGAAAGAGTAATAAATATGTTTTTGGAATATCTAAGGTGGTTATAAAGATGTAATAATGTATATAAGATGATTGTATAATAAATGTTTTTTTAATTTATTCCAAGAAGGGTAGTTGATTGACTAATCAAAATATTATTTAGTTGATTTAAGTGGATAGAAAAAATTGAAATATAAAGAGTAAATTGTGAAAGTAGTTGTAATTAATATTAAATGATTATCAAAAATAGCAATGAGATTAATCCATCAGAGGAGTTAAAAGTATGATTTATATAAAGAGAATTTGACATTTCTATGTAAAAGAAAAAAAAACATAACGGGAATTAAAGAATTTGGAAGTTAGTGATCGAAATGATTTGAAATGTATGGATGTAATATTATATTGACCAGCTGAATTTGTGATTCAAATTTTGAGTTAATGTGTACATGGGATATAATTAAATGGAGAATTTATACTTAATAATGATCTTTATAAAGGACGTTATATAAATAATTAAGAGTATTTGTAAGAAAGAGGAACAAATGATTATATGGTTAGTACATACTTTTATAACATTTAATTTAATTGATAATGTATGCTATTTTATATGTGGGCATTCTTTAAAGAATAAAGATATTCTTTAAAGTGACATGTATAAATGAGTATATGGTTAAAAATGATGTGAGAAATAATATTTTTATGTGTGGAAGGGAAAAAGTATGGAAAATATAAAATATGATTAAAAGTATGAACTATGTTAAAAATGACCTGAGAATATGATAATGAAAATATGAAATTGGGATGGAATATAAAATGCAACATAATATGTATATGTTTGTGAAAAATGATAAAGTGTGGAGATGAGTCACATTGTAAATGTGACACATGATTATGTTAAGTGAGTATGTGAATTATGGATTATGATAATTGTATGAAAATTTGAGAACATTCATAAATGAGATAAAATATGAAAGTGATCATGAGTGAGTTGATCACTTGATAAATTTGAAAAATTATGGAAAGGAAGTGAAATTTGGATATGAATGTGGGAACTGAGAAACGTGTTTAAAAGTATAAATATAAATATGATATAAACAATGAAGGAATGATAATAGTAAAGTAATAACGTGTATAAAATGTGTAATTTTGAGATGACATGGGCGTGTCACCCCTGAGTCATAGACGTAACAGCGAGATAAAAACTATTTGAGAAAACTTGTAGTGTAGGCAATGTTTATTTGTAACCCACAGGTGTGGGCTTGAGAGGACATGATTGTGAAATGTATTTGATAAAATTGATAGTTTTGCTTTATGAGATGCAAGCAAGATTTGGGGTTGCTATAGTTGGAACTCATAATCTTATTTTTTTAGAAATTTATTTATGATTATAAATAGTGTGAAAGTAGAAGAGAATTGTAAAAATATGATGAGCTACAAATGATATGTAAGGAAATAATTATGTAAGTATGACAACTATAAATAATGTGAAGAAATGATATATGAGAGGAATTAGGAAAAGTGATTAAGAGTTATCTTAAACTTGTTTAAAAATGGTATAATATGTGTTAGACAAATGATCTCAATTTTGATCCTTGACAACTCAAATGAATGATCCATTTAACATGTGTTTGGAGAATCTTGTTGCAGGCTTAGGTTACTTCAAATAAAGGTGAACAGAACACTTCTAGCGGTCGCACCAAACATGAATACGACCGCACCATTCAATTACAGGATGAAACCTTATCACAGTAGGTTTCACGGTCAGAAGCTCGACCTCTGTAGCGATCGCTCATACAAAAGAGCGACCGTCCCAATTTATGGAAGACCGCTACCTAAGGAACTCAAATCATTCTAATCACAGTAAGGTTCGCGGTGACAAGAACGGCAAATGACTCGGCCTTGCTTACCACTTTAGCAACCGCCCATTAAGAGTCGCGACCGCTCTACCAATTCAAGAAGAATTTGCTTAAAGAGACAGCAGTGTTTACGTCCTTAGGTGCGTCCAGAAGTTCGACGCGAGAATCTCAATTCGACCGCGAGATGATACCTAGGGCGACCGTGACATTTAAATTTTGGCGGACATCTCTTCTGCCCTGTCAGAGAATGCCACGTGACATGATCGTTAAAAACCCACTTCAACATTCAAAAAGGGTGACCGTACCTTAGTGATGCGCGACCGTCCCGACAAACACAACATAGGCAAGATTCCTGCTACAGAGCACTCAAATTCGACCGTTGAAGCTTTTTTAAATTCAGCGACCATGCCTTGTTTAAGGACGACCGCGTTTGACATCAGCGCGACCATCCTTGTATGAAGGACGACCGCGAAATGCTTCGGACAGTTTAAGTAAAGAAGGTCTAAGCTGCCAAGACTTTATTCTCACTATCAATAACGGCTAGTAAGACCACAATTGGCTATAAATACAGTGCTTCTACAAGAGAAGAAGTAAGAAAACAGATTTTGATAGCCAAGCAACAAATTTTCTTTTACTTAGACTTACATTTGAATTGTAATGAATGTTAGGTGTAAGCATTGAAAACACCATTGTATAAGTTTGAGTGTGAGCTTGGAAAAACACTTGGGTTGTGAGAGTAATCCTTGTAAAACTCTTGTTTGGGTTGTGAGAGTGAGCCTTAAAAACTCCTTTAAAGGTTCCTGAGTGTAAGCCTTAGAAAACACTTGTGAAGTTAGGTGTGAACTTGTGAAAACACCAAAGTTGGAAGTGAGCTTGTAAAAACTTCAAAGATTAGTGGAACCTTAACAAGTTTTTAAGGAAGTGGATGTAGGATTGAAGTAAAATCCGAACCACTGTAAATCTTGTGTGTTCTTTCTTTCTTCCATTACTCAACCATCTCTTAATTCCGCACTTCTATTTTGTTGAGTTTTTTAATTGTCATTATTTCTTGAGGAAACCAATTCACCCCCCCCCCTCTTGGTTGCCATCTTGGGACAACAATTGGTATCAAAGCCTGAGATTTCTTAAACTTAATTGTGAAATTTGATCCACTATGGAAACTTCTTCTTCATCAAGCTCTCATGGAAATCTTAACACTATTCTTAGACCCTACTTTGATGGAACTGATTATTCATACTGGAAACACAAAATGTATTTGTTTCTAGACAGTGAAGGGATTGAACTATGGGATTTCGTGAAAAGTGAGTGGAAACCTTCCACTTATGAAGTTGACGGTATTCAAGTTCCACTTCCCAAAGCACAATGGTCAGCTAGCAATGTCAAAGATCGATTCAAGAACAATAGAGCTGCTTCCATCTTAATGAATTCCATTTCAAGAGAAGAAGGTGGAAGAGTTCAACATTTAACTTATGCACATTGCATTTGGAAAACACTCGAAAACTACCATGAAGGTACAACTCAAGTGAGATTCACCAAGAAACAAATGCATGTCCATGAGTATGAGCTATTCAAGATGAAACCAAATGAAAATGTCACCGACATGACCAATCGCTTGCTTGCTATTGTCAATGAACTAAAGAAGTATGGCAAGGTATATGATCAAGGTGATGTAAACAGTAAAATCTTGAGAGCCCTAAGAGCTAGAAAAAACTTTGAATCAAAAGTATCATCCATAGAAGAAGCTCATGATCTCAGCACATTAAGAACCGACGAGCTAGTTGGTAAACTACTCACATTTGAGCTACACAGTGAAAAAGAAGAAGATCAAGGTGAAAAAGAAAAGAGAAAACCAATTGCACTCAAAGCAATCAAAGAAGCTGAGAGCTCAAGCAATGAAGGTACTGATGATGAAGATGAAATGGCAATGTTCTCAAAAAGAATCAATGAATGGAAAAGGAAGAAAAGATTACAAGCAAACAAAGGTGCACTTCCAAAATTCTCCTTCAAAGATAAAGAAAAGAAAAATGAGGTAAAATGCTATGAATGTGGAAAAACTGGTCACATTAAATCAGATTGCTTCAAATTAAAGAACAAAAAGAAATGGGATAAAGAAAAGAAAAAGTCTCTCAAAGCCACATGGGATGACTCTTCTTCAAGTGAAGAAGAAGAAGAAGAAGGAATTGCAAATCTGTGTCTCATGGCTATTGAAGATGACTCCAATGAGGTATGCCTAAAATCTACTATCAACGAAAGCACATGGCTTGTAGATAGTGGATGTTCAAGGCATATGACTGGGAATGCAAAGCTCTTTACAAGTATTACTTATAAACATGGAGGTAATGTAACTTTTGGAAACAATGCTAAAGGTAAAATTCTTGGTGTTGGCTCCATTGGTTCTATTGGTAAGGATTTAATTGAAGATGTATGGCTTGTTGATGGTTTGAAACATAACTTGCTAAGTGTTAGTCAACTTTGTGATAAAGCATACTTTGTCAATTTTGATTCCAAAGAATGCAAAATCACGAATTCAAATGATATTATCATATTTAAGGGTACTAGAACAAACAACACTTATAATATCAACATTCATTCAAATCATAAATGTTTAATGTCCACTAATAATGATGCATGGTTATAGCATAGAAGACTAGGTCATGCTGGTATGGATCAATTAAAATATATTTGTAATGAAAACTTAGTTGATGGCTTACCTAAGATAAAATATGATAAAGATAGGATTTGTGAACCTTGTCAACATGGTAAGCAACATAAAAGCTCATTTAAATCAAAGAGTGTTATAAGCACCTCTAGACCTTTAGAGCTCATTCATTTGGATTTGTTTGGACCAAATAGAGTTACAAGCTTAGGAGGCAAATCATATGCATTTGTTCTTGTTGATGATTACTCTAGATTCACATGGGTTAATTTCTTAGCTCAAAAGAATGAAGCCTTTAATTACTTCAAAACGTTTGCAAAAAGAGTTCAAAATGAAAAGGATATGTGATCACATCTATTAGAAGTGATCATGGCAAAGAATTTAAGAATGAAAATTTTGAAGGTTTTTGCAATGAACTTGGCATTTCACATAATTTTTCTGCTCCTAGAACTCCACAGCAAAATGGTGTAGTTGAAAGGAAAAATAAAACTTTAATTGAAATGGCTAGGACAATGCTCAATGAATATGATTTACCATCTTATTTTTGGGCAGAAGCCGTTAATACAGCTTGCTACATTGCAAATCGTGTTTACAAAAGGCATTTAACTAATAAAACTTCTTATGAGCTATGGAATGGAAGAATACCCAGAATTGGATATTTTAGAGTATTCGGATGCAAATGCTTCATATTGAATACCAAGGATAATCTTGGAAAATTTTCATCCAAATCAGATGAAGGCATATTCCTAAGATATTCATCATATAGCAAAGCATATAGGGTATTTAACATGAAAACTCTAGTTATAGAAGAATCAATGCATGTTGTATTTGATGAATCATCTAATCATGATCAGAAGAAAGGTATTACTTTCAATGACCCTGCAGGTACTCTTGAACCTCTTGAATCTATTGATGCTCCAAAGATCAATCAGCATGAACTTGAAGAAAAGACTCAAGATCTTCCTAAGGATTGGCAATATAAGAAAGACCATCCTAAGGAACTCATCATTGGAGAAACATCTAAGGGAGTAATTACTAGATCTAAAATTAATCATATATATGTTAATTTTGCTTTTGTTTCTCAAATTGAGCCAAAGACTGTTGAGGAGGCCTTAAATGATGAAAATTGGATAACTGCAATGCAAGATGAACTTAATCAATTTGAAAGAAATAATGTTTGGCAACTTACTCCTAGACCTATAGATCACTCTATAATAGGATGCAAATGGGTCTATATGAATAAGCTTGATGAAAATGGTCACATTGTTAGAAATAAAGCAAGATTGGTAGCCAAAGGCTATAATCAAGAAGAAGGTATTGACTATGATGAAACTTTTGCCCCTGTAGCTAGATTAGAAGCTATTAGAATATTACTTGCTTTTGCATGTCACATGAACTTTAAGCTTTTTCAAATGGATGTTAAAAGTGCATTTCTAAACGGACTTATAAGCAAAGAAGTTTATGTTGAACAACCTCCTGGTTTTGAAAACTACAAATTTCCTGATCATGTTTTCAAACTTACCAAAGCTTTATATGGATTGAAACAAGCACCTAGAGCTTGGTATGATAAACTTAGTGCATATTTACTTGAAAATGGTTTTGCAAAAGGAAAAGTAGACACAACTCTCTTTGTTAAAAAGGACAAGCATAACATTTTGATTGTACAAATTTATGTGGATGACATAATATTTGGAGCTACTAATGAAGCCTTGTGCAAAGAATTTGCTTCTTGTATGACTAAGGAATTTGAAATGAGCATGATGGGTGAACTCAAGTTCTTCTTTGGACTGAAAGTCAAGCAATGTGAAGATGGGATCTTCATTAACCATTCCAAATATACAAAAGAAATCATCAAGAAATTTGGAATGGATGGCTGCAAAACTAGCAAAACTCCTATGAGCACATCCTTGAAATTAGGAAAAGATGAAAATGGTAAAGCAGTAGATGAGAAGAAATATCGAGGTATAATCGGTTCACTACTTTACTTAACCGCTTCTAGACCTGATATAATGTATAGTGTATGTCTTTGTGCTAGATTTCAAACTAGTCCTAAAGAATCACACTTGAATGCCACTAAGAGAATTTTGAAATATTTGAGTGGTATAATGCATTTAGGACTTTGGTATCCTAAAAACACATCATTTCATATCATAGGCTTTTCAGATGCAGATTATGCTGGTAGTATCTTAGATAGGAAAAGCACTACAGGAGCATGTCACTTTCTTGGTAATTGTCTAGTTTCTTGGCATAGTAATAAACAAGCATCGATTGCTTTATCCACAACGGAAGCCGAATATGTTGCAGCATGTTTTTGTTGCACACAAGTATTATGGATGAAACAACAATTGCTTGACTATGGTAAAGTATTTAAATGTGACAACATGCTAAACAAGAAATGATCTCCATTAAATGTGACAACACTAGTGCTATCAATTTGTCTAAAAATCCTATCCAACACTCAAGATCCAAACATATAGATATTAGACATCATTTCTTGAGAGAGAATGTACAAAATCAGAATATAATCCTAGAATTTATAGATACACAAAATCAACTTACTGATATCTTTACAAAACCCTTGAATGAAGATAGACTTAACTTCATTAAACTTAATTTAGGAATGATTGATGGAATCACTTTGAATTAATTAAACTTTTGCCTTTCAATAAAGTTTCTTTGTGCATATATATATTCTTGCCTAAACATTAGAAAATTCCTCCATCTTTCCTTGACTCTTTCAATTTTAAGTCAGTCGCGTTCGCTCCAGTGTCCTTTCGCGATCGCTATCTTGTCTGCCAGATTCATTCAAACAAATAACTCTGTGCGCGGTCGAGAAAATTTATGTGCGGACACAAAAATTTGAACAGTTTCGACCGTTACAGATAGATTCTTCACCCGCGAGCGTACTGATCTTGATAATGGTCGCTAGACCGAACTTCGCGATCGCACCCTGTTGAATCTGCGACCGCACTCTGTACACTCTGCTCAAAATTTTATAACCGTTGGCTGTGTGACAGGTCGCAACTCTTAACTTTCAACAGTCATAAACGGCTATTTTCTTAATTTCATCTATTTAAGAGTATGTTACATCAGTTTCCTTGATATTTTGCTTATTAAAACATACAAACTTCCCTCTGAATCTCGAAAATCTTCTCAAAATCATCTGTTTCTCAATCTCCCTCTGTTTTCCAGTTCTCTTCTGTTTTTTCTATTCTAATGGCTCCCAAAAAGAAGACAACCTCCAAAATAAAAGGACAAGCAAAGAGAGCTCCAGCAATCACAATAAGAGAACCTATAGTTGATCCTCCATCTCCTCCACAATCTAGAAGAGGTGAGAAAATTCACAAACCTCACCACCAAACTTCTGAGGAAGATGTTAGGTATGCTATGTTGAAGAGAAAGAAGGTTGAGGGAACCAAATCTCCTTTTGGTGGGATGCTTTCTGCCTAAATATCAAGGATGAAATTGAGAGATTGCTAGATGTCCTTGGATGGAGAAAGTTTGTATTTCCAGAAGAGGTAGGTTATTCCAGTTTAAGCAAGGAGTTTCTTATGTCTTTCCAAATAGAGAAGAGTGCTAACTCTGCACTAGGATGGTATGGGGTTAGGTTTAAACTGTTTGATCAATACCAAGCCTTATCCCTAAAAGATTTTGGCAACATTTGGAACTTTCCTACTGATGGTATAACCTCCTACAACGATCAAATCTTCTCAAACCAAACTCTCTCTAAATTCTGGCAAGAAATTTCTGTGGAAACTTCTTTTGAAAAAGCATCAAAAGCCAGACACATCAAATCTCTCACCCATTGGATGCTCCATAGGATTATCACCTACACCATCCATCAAAGAGCAGATGGGAATGAGAAAATAACCAAAAGAGACCTCATCTTTTTATATGCTTTCACCCACAACATCCAAATGAACACAACCAAGTTCTTGATTGACACCCTCTATCATCATGCAGTTATAAGAACTGGAACTTTCTTCCTATCCTCACAAATTACTCAAATAGCTAGGCACCTAAACCTACTAA
This sequence comes from Garcia nutans, assembly GCA_947685225.1. NCBI lineage: Eukaryota > Viridiplantae > Streptophyta > Magnoliopsida > Malpighiales > Euphorbiaceae > Garcia > Garcia nutans. Next base: position 40,950,588 of record CANTUV010000003.1, read on the forward strand.
ATAATTTGAACTTAGCTACTTTGAGAAACCCTTTCAATCTTGCCTCTACTACCATCACTATTGACTACTTAGAGCATGCTGGATGTGTAGAGAAGATTGAAGGATCATATGTGTATTACTTTGGCAAGAAAGGAGTTGTGGATAGACAAAAGAAAAGGCCAAGGTATACAATTGAGGAAGAGGGAGACTCTGTGGAAGTTGCTGTGGAATTACCTCCAAAAGCTACTTCATCCAAAGCTGCTCAAGAAACTACCTCATCCTCTACACAACTCATCCTCCATGCTATCAAATCTCTCTCCAGGAAACTCTCTAGGTTCAAGAAAAGTGTCTCCAAGAGATTCCAGCACTTGAACAAGAGAATTGACCTTATATCTCACATGCATCATGATCTATATGATATGCAAGGCAAACTGGACTTGCCTCAATGCAATCTTGAAGATTGGGATATAAGTGATCATACCCAAAGCCTTCTTGAAGAAGAAGAGTCCATTAGTACTAGCTCTACCTCTTTTGCTCCTCAAGATAAAGGGAAAGCTCCTTTAGTAGAAGAAGAGATAGATGAGGATGATGACTCTGAATAGCTTAACTGTTTAGTCTTAATAGTTTGCATTTTCATTTTGTCTTAATATGTTTGTTGCTTTATTTGTTCTGCCTTTGTACTTTCCTCTATCCTTTAATAAACATAATGTTTAGTATCCTTTCATTGTTTTGGTTAATATCTTTGTGCTTTATTTGTTTGTTTGATTATTTTGCCTATGACAATGGGGGAGAAAATAGTATACATAATGGGGGAGAAAATAGTATACATAGTGGAATGATTGTTTAACCATAACTCAATGCACCAAGATTGCTTAACCATGATTTATGCATATGTTAAGGGGGAGCATTTTAGACTTATTATTTTTTATCATTCCATTTGAATTGTCAAAGTCAAAATGGGGGAGATTGTTAGACAAATGATCTCAATTTTGATCCTTGACAACTCAAATGAACGATCCATTTAACATGTGTTTGGAGAATCTTGTTGCAGGCTTAGGTTACTTCAAATAAAGGTGAACAGAACACTTTTAGCGGTCGCACCAAACATGAATACGACCACACCATTCAATTACAGGATGAAACCTTATCACAGTAGGTTTCACGGTCAGAAGCTCGACCTCTGTAGCGACCGCGCATACAGAAGAGCGACCGTCCCAATTTATGGACGACCGCTACCTAAGGAACTCAAAACATTCTAATCACAGTAAGGTTCGCGGTGACAAGAATGGCGAATGACTCGGCCTCGCTTACCACTTTAGCGACCGCCCATTAAGAGTCGCGACCACTCTACCAATTCAAGAAGAATTTGCTTAAAGAGACAGTAGTGTTCGCGTCCTTAGGTGCGTCCAGAAGTTCGACGCGAGAATCTCAATTCGACCGCGAGATGATACCTAGGGCGACCGCGACATTCAAATTTTGGCGGACATCTCTTCTGCCCTGTCAGAGAATGCCACGTGACATGACCGTTAAAAACCTACTTCAACATTCAAAAAGGGTGACCGCACCTTGGTGATGCGCGACCATCCCGACAAACACAGCATGGGCAAGATTCCTGCTACAGAGCACTCAAATTCGACCGTTGAAGCTTTTTTAAATTCAACGACCATGCCTTGTTCAAGGACGACCGCGTGTGACATCAGCGCGACCATCCTTGTATGAAGGACGACCGCGAAATGCTTCGGACATTTTAAGTAAAGAAGGTCTAAGCTGCCAAGACTTTATTCTCACTATCAATAACGGCTAGTAAGACCACATTGGCTATAAATACAGTGCTTCTACAAGAGAAGAAGTAAGAAAATAGATTTTGATAGCCAAGCAACAAATTTTCTTTTACTTAAACTTACATTTGAATTGTAATGAATGTTAGGTGTAAGCATTGAAAACACCATTGTATAAGTTTGAGTGTGAGCTTGGAAAAACACTTGGGTTGTGAGAGTAATCCTTGTAAAACTCTTGTTTGGGTTATGAGAGTGAGCCTTAAAAACTCCTTTAAAGGTTCCTGAGTGTAAGCCTTAGAAAACACTTGTGAAGTTAGGTGTGAACTTGTGAAAACACCAAAGTTGGAAGTGAGCTTGTAAAAACTTCAAAGATTAGTGGAACCTTAACAAGTTGTTAAGGAAGTGGATGTAGGATTGAAGTAAAATCCGAACCACTATAAATCTTGTGTGTTCTTTCTTTCTTCCATTACTCAACCATCTCTTAATTCCGCACTTCTATTTTGTTGAGTCTTTTAATTGTCATTATTTCTTGAGGAAACCAATTCACCCCCCCCCCTCTTGGTTGCCATCTTGGGACAACAATATGAATAGGTTGATAAAAATGACGTTTAAAGTGAATGAGACTCGAGAAAGTGGTTAAGGTAAGAGCTCTGGTCATTGGAATTATGTGGGCATTGTACAATATATAATTATTAGCTCCAATAAGTTGAAATTAATATTGTTCATGAAAATGAATCTAAAAAGAATTAAGATTTAAGAATAAGTTTGACCTAATTAAGTTAGGTCATAAATTAAAACAAATTAATGAACTTAAAATAGGCTAGAATTTGATAAAATGGTATAAGGCTAGGATGGTCGTATTGAGATAGTTAAATCAATTGATCTGGAATATGGAAGTTACAAGTAATTATTGAGATTCAAAATATATGCATAATTGTATTAAGAATGTAAGAGATATGTAATAATGTATATGATGTAATGTTCTGATATGTATATGGCTATGAAAGGAGTTAAGATATAATAGTTATAAATGATTATAAAAATAATATGTTAACTATATTATGATTGGAATGTATGTATATTTTGGGTTGATGAATAACCTGTGAGAATAAATCTTAATAAGAAAATAAGATTTTGTGGTTGTATACTAATAATCTCGAGTTAACACGTGGTAATGGTATAGAGAGTAAGATCAAGGTGAGGATGTGTAGAAGATTATTAAGTTAAAATTTGTTATTTGGGAAATTGATGAAATACAATAACAATATGGAAAAATATGATATGTGATTGAGAATATAAGAAGTGGTTTTGGTATAATTGGAATGTGATGTGAAAGTGATCATAGCATAGTATGATCACTTGGAAATGAAAAATGGGTATGAAATATGAAAATTAAGTAAAGTGGTGAAATATCTTGAGTGTAACTGGTGTATAATATTTTTATATTAAAGAGATGAACTAATTTTATCTAATAACAATTCAGTTGATGACAGGGGGTGAAGCTAGACTTTTTAGTGAAGGGGGACAAAATAAAAATATCATATATTTTTTAAAAAATTTAAAGAGGGGCAATTAAGTATTTTAAAAATTTTAATAATATATATATATATATATAATTTAAAACATAAGGGGGGCAGCTGCCCCCCTTCTAACCTAAGTATCTTCGTTAGTGGTTGATGAAATGATAATCTATTATGATTGTTTGATTAAATATAAAATATAATATTGAGTTATAAAATTGTGAAAAGATTTTTGAGAATGACTCTATGGAGGAGAAGAGAGATTATGTAATTTAATGAAATAATGATTTGATTAGATTATTAATTTCATATGAGATTTTAAGACTATATTTTAGTTTGGATGGTTTATTACTGTAGTAGATAATTTTGAGGACGAAATTATTTAAGGGGGAGAGAATTGTAACATCTGAATATTTTAGATATTGTTAAAAAAAATTAATTTGAAGGTTCATAAAGTATTAAGAAAGGTATATGTGTAGTACATACCTAATGTATATGTAACATCCAAAATTTTTATAAATTAAATAAAATAAATTAAAATTAAATTGGATAAATTAAATAAATAATTTAAATGAAAAAATAAAAGGATTTTAAGTGAAAAATTAGAATGTATATGTGAAATATACACGAAATATATATATAAAGTATATAAAATTAACAAAAGTCAACTCTTTTAAAAGAAAAGTCAAAGTCAAGTGATATTTTAGTAATTATACTTTAGAAATTAAGATTTATAAAAATAATTTTTAAATAATTTATTTTTGTATGGAAGAAGTAATTTTGGTTTTTATTAAATAAATAATTAATTAAAAGTATAATAAAATAATAAAATTTATATAAGATTGAAATTTAAAGTGGAAAGAGAGAAAATCATTAGTCTTTTTCATCTTCTTCTTCTTTCCCTTGTGGCCGATTTCTCCATGGAAGGAAGGGAGAGATTTCTTCATCCAAGCAACCAAAAATTAAAAGGATTTCAAGAATTCAAGGGTGGTTTTGATGATTTCTTCTTAAAAAAGTAAGTTTCCAACTTGTTTTCTTGAATTTCCATAAACATTTGATTATGTGGATTTTGGGTTCTTGAAGTTGTATGTTTTAATTGTCTATTTTGGTATGAATGAAGTTGTTTTGATTTGTTAACAGTGATTTTAAGGTTAGATTAAAGAAATGGTTAAGTTTGAGTATGATTGGTGAAGAGAGAGAATTTAGGATTATGGGAGAATTGGACTTTTGAATTCTTGTGATTTAATTGTGAAATTTGATTCTAAATGAGTTGTTTTGATGCATAAACAATTATTTTAAAGTCAATTGATGGATTTTGTTGAGTTTGGATAGAGTTTGAAAATGAAAGTGGTGATTTAGGGTTTTGGAAAGGAATTTTTCAAAGTATGTTGAATTGCTTGATTTTATTGTTTAAAGCGTGTTGTTTGATGACATTAATGATGGAAATAAGATTGAAATGATAATTGGATTGAGTTGGAATGGAAAATCTTCAATGGGAAAGGTTATGTCATTTTAGAGTTTTTGGATATAAGTATGTGTTTATGTAATGTAATTGGTTTAAGCATGTTATAATATGATTTTAATAATTTAAATAAACTTAAAATAGCAAATTGAATGTTTTAATATGGTTTTCTAAAGTTAAAGTGAGGTTAGGCTTAACTTTGGGGTTTTGATTTGAATGATATTTAATTATGGTTTAAGATTGGAAATGCCTTAGAATGTGGTACTAAATGATTATTTATGATCTCATTTGGTTTAGGCATTGAGAAGAGTTGATTTGCCCCATCCTAGTGTTGAAGGGCAAGTTGAAAGAGAATGTTGGTGATAGTTTTGTGACTTGCTTTTGGAAACTTTTAGAGGTAAGTACAAACTTTGGATGAATTGGACATATTTACATTACATTGGGCTTACATTTTAGATTGGAAAATGTGTTAAACTACTTGATGTGTTGGTTATGTATGAATAATATGCTATGACATGTGTAATGTCATATATGTGGTAAATGCATTGTGAAAAATCATTGTTAATGGTTAAATTGTGTAAAATGTGAAATTTCTGTATTATGTAAAAATGACCCAAAGTATTTGGGTAGTGCCATTTGTTGTGTATGCATTAAGGGCATTGTTACAAAGCTATTAGTAATGGCTAAAGAGTATAAAATATGAATCATATGTGGATTATGTGAAATTATTCAAAATATTTGGGTGATGAGTTTTAAGGTAAAATGTGATGCAATGTGATGAAATAATGAAATGTGATTAATTGATATTGATATAAAAGAAAAAAAAGTGAGAAAAAGATGAGAAAATAAGGCAATGTGCCTAACTGATAATGAAAAATGAGGCAATGTGCCCAACTTGATTATAAGAAAATGGAAAAGAGATTGATAATGAGAAATGTGAATTAATTGTGTGCCTAGTAAATTATTCAATTTTCAGAGTTATGTGTTTGGTGGCATGCCTATGAGTCCTCATTATTTACCTTCGGGGTTAGTTTTTAAGTAACTATTTGATTTGCCTTCGGGATAGATGATGGGCATCACTATGATTTGCCTTCGAGCTATATGTTAGGCATAACTTGCTTCGGGCTAGACACTAGATGTCAATATGGATCAAAATAGTAACTCTGAAATTTGAGTAGCATATTAGATCCTTTGGGCTCATGCTTGTATTTGTTTGTATGTGAATTGTTAAATGATGGAGGGATATGTCTAAAATGAAATATTATGACACATTATTGTGGCATGAGATGCATAAGCATTGTACATTGGCATTGTTTTATCATTTATTTGTTATCAAAGTTTGTATAGCTAAGCTTTTAGCTTAGCACAATTGTAATTTATCGCGCAGGTGACAGGGATCCGATAGAGCCGGAGAGTTCTACTAGACCTGGTCAGGTCTAGCCTTGTGTTTATTGAGCTTGAAGGTTTTTTTTTTTTTTTGGTATATCAAGATCAGAGTCATTTGCCAACATATACATATTTGATATTATGATACATTTGAATATTATGATAAGTTTTTGGAATATATATTGTTTATTATAAAGAATGCCTTGGATGATTTGTTTAAAATGGGATTTTATATGTGTTATTAATATATATGTTTATATATGTAAACGTTTTACGAAAATATGGAGAACTTTGAGAAGTATTGGTGAAATGGTGATTTGGTTTATTTGGGAGTGTTTTATGTAGGTTGTGATTTTGTTGAATTTTGGGGATGTTCAAATTACAGATAAAACTCTAGCGAATTTTTTCCTGAGAATTTTCATATAAAATGCTTATTTTGTAAATTATAATTAATTAAAGAATATTTTATTTACTAATTAAATACACAATTTATACAATTGGGATTTTCAATTAGAAATATAAAAATTTTTATTTATATCAGGTTGTGACATTTTTATACTGTATATGTATATTATATATATATGGAATATATGTATTTATATAGTATATAAGGGTGTTACATTTATTTTGGTATCAGAGCCTAGGTTTGAGGCTTCAACCTAGATGGGTTGTTAGGGAGAGAAAATTGAGATTTTAAATATGATTTTAAATTATGATACACGCATTGGCACTGACATTTTATCTGATCTCTGATATGGTAATGTCCGTTCGATGTAACGGATATGAGTTGAGATGATATTTGGGCTGCATAGATCAGAGTGACGCAGTGAAAGCGTCGTTATGGATATTATAGATTGAGAATTTTTAAAACTTTTAATTTGAAATTAAGATTGATAGTTGATTCAATTGATAAATAAGTGAAATTAAGGAAAATAATATAAGAAATAATTTAAAATAAGAAAAAAAAAAGTTTGAGAGATGAGTATGATAGTTACAGAAAATTCTATATATGTGCTGCAAAGAGATAAGTTCAAATTTTTGGACAAATCTAGGAGTATTGTGTGAGCTTTAAAATTTAATGGGAAGTTTTTTTATATTTTAGAATCCAATATATAAAAATTTCATAATTTTTACAGATGAATTACTAATTAAGAAAAATAGAAGAACACAAATTGTTAGAGTAGTTCCTGCAACTTAGAATCTATAGAATTTGGAAACATATTTAAGAACTATAGCAAACCAACCTAGAAAAAAAATCTGAAAATTTACACACAATATCATATGTATTCTAGAGCAAATGGTTAAAATTTTATAAATTTGTATTAAAGTTTGATACCTAAAAAAATAGATAATCAAGTGTTGCTCGAGGAATTATTAAAGAGACAGATTATGTGGGTTTGGAATACTTAAATTCTAAATATAGTAAATCAGCCTGAAAAATCTAAAAGTTTAAATATAAGTTCATATGTGTGTCAAGTGCATATGGTTAAAAGCTAATATTCCTTTATAAAGAATTGGTAAGTAAAAAAAAATTGAAGGTGAGCTTAACATGAAAGCGAGAAAGTTAAGTGGATTTGTGTAAGTAATAAATTAATTTTAGGTGATAAATGAATGAAGAAAATTATATGTGTGTGTGTGTGTGTGTGTGTGTGTGTGTGTATGTATGTATATGGATAGATAAAGGTATGAAGAAGAAATATAAAATTTTTATTAATTTAGAACAAAGAGTTCTTAATTAGAAATTAAAGAGAAAAATAGTATATGATGGCAAAATTATTTGTTACGGAAATATATTGAGGATATATTAAGATGAAGTATAGTGTTGGTTAAGTCAAGAGTAACTATGACTAAGTAAGGATTTAAATATTTGTTTCTTATATTGAGTAATTAAAATATAAAGCTACATAAATAGATTACGAAGTTAAAGCGAGTTAAGATTATATCTACAATCCATATTTGAATGCATGATTAAGATGTGTTCATTGAGGTATTATGTGGAAATAAATATTATGAGAAAAAGTAATAAATATGTTTTTGGAATATCTAAGATGGATATAAAGATTTGATAATGGATATACGATGATTGTATAATAAATGACTTTTTATTTATTCCATGAAGGGTAGTTGATTGACTAATCAAAACATGATTTAGTTTATTTAAGTGGATATAATAAATTGAAATATAAAGAGTATATTAGGGGAGTAGTTGTAATTGATATTAAATGATTATCAAAAATAGCAATGAGATCAATCCATCAGAAGAGTTGAAAGTATGATTTATATAAAGAGAATTTGATATTTCTATGTAAACGAAAAAAAAAACGTAACAGGAATTAAAGAATTTGGAAGTTAGTGATCGAAATAATTTGAAATGTATGGATGTAATATTATATTGACCAACTGAATTTGTGATTCAAATTTTAAGTTAATGTGTACATGAGATATAAATAAATGGAGAATTTATATTTATAAATGATCTTTATAAAGGACGTTATGCAAATAATTAAGAGTATTTGTAAGAGAGGAGAATAAATAATTATTTGGTTAGTACATACTTTTATAGCATTTAATTTAATTAATAATGTATGCTATTATGTATGTGGGCATTCTTTAAAGAATAAAGATATTCTTTAAAGTGACATGTATAAATGAGAATGTGGTTAAAAATGATGTGAGAAATAATATTTTTGTATGTGGAAGGAAAAAAGTATGGAAAATATAAAATATGATTAAAAGTATGAACTATGTTAAAAATGACCTGAAAAGATGATAATGAAAATATGAAATTGGGATGGAATATAAAATTTAACATAATATGTATGTGTTTATGAAAAATGATAAAGTGTGGAGATGAGTCACATTTTAAATGTGACACATGATTATGTTAAGTGAGTATGTGAATTATGGATTATGATAATTGTATGAAAATTTGAGAAAATTCATAAATGAGATAAAATATGAAAGTGATCATGAGTGAGTAGATCACTTGATAAATTTGAAAAATTATAGAAAGGAAGTGAAATATGGATATGAATGTGGGAACTGAGAAACGTGAATAAAAATATAAATATATATGATATAAACAATGAAGGAATGATAATGGTAAAGTAATAACGTGTATAAAATGTGTAATTTTGAGATGCCATGGGTGTGTGACCACCGAGCCATAGATGTAACAACGAGATAAAAACTGTTTGAGAAAACTTATAGTGCAGACAATGTTTATTTGTAATCCACCGGTGTGGGCTTGAGATGATATGATTGTGAAATGTATTTGTTGAAATTGATAGTTTTGCTTTATGAGATACAAGCAAGATTTGGGGTTGGTATAGTTAGAACTCATAATCTTATTTTTTTTTTGAAATTTATTTATGACTATAAATAATATGGAAGTAGAAGAGAATTATAAAAATATGTTGAGCCACAAATGATGTGTAAGAAAATAATTATGTAAGTTTGACAACTATAAATAATGTGAAGAAATGATATATGAGATGAATTATGAAAAGTGATTATGAGTTATCTTGAACATGTTTAAAATTGGTATAATATGAATAGGTTGATGAAAGTGGCGTTTAAAGTGAATGAGATTCGAAAAAGTGATTAAGGTAAGAGCTAGTCATTGGAATTATGTGGGAACTGTAATGTATATAATTATTAGCTCTAATAAGTTGAAATGAATATTATTCGTGAAAATGAATCTAAAAAGAATTAAGATTTAAGAATAAGTTTGACTAAATTAAGTTAAGTCATGAATTAAAACAGATTAATGAACTTAAAATAAGCTGAAATTTGACTAAATGGTATAAGATTGAGATATCGAATACAACAAAGATATTGACGCGTGCCAGACACATATCAAAAATTTGTCTGTACATATTTTAGTATTTTAGTATTTTTTATTTTTTGAACATAAAAAAGACATTGCATGAATATAGGAAAAACATAGCGAGGACACACACAAGATATGTGGATACATATTTTAAGATAGTTTAAGATATTTTAAAATATATTTTGATATAAAATTTATTTACATGATATTAATAAGTTATTAATTAGATAATTTTTTAATTAATTTTAATAACAAAACTTATTTTTTATCACAAAAAATATTTTTATTATAATTATCTTTATATATAAATAATCTAATATATATTTTTTTGGAGAATATATTTATCTCTCATTATATGTTTATAACTTAATATATATATAATTATATTGATATATAAATGAATTAATATATATTTATTTTAAATATATATTTTATCTTTTATTATATTTTTATAATTCAATATATATATACACGCACATATATATTTCAATCATATTATATTTTTATTTTTTTAAAATTACCATATTGATATATGATATCATATCATATTTCTGTCCCGCCTGACACATAGATAATCTGTCTATTCAGTAAGTGGTTGGTTTGGGAGTAGAGTGATTGAAAGAGTTTCCAAAGAGAAATTTAATTGGAGCACTCCACATAGAATCATCATTCAAAACAACAACTCTCAGATCAAATCAAACAATTTTAGATTTCCTCGAACTTATTCCACCTTGAAATTTGCAAGGCCACAACACCAATGTGCCCTCTGATATTCTCTAATTATATCTTTTGGCTTGATCATAGCAATTCTTGAAAAATAAAATAAAAATAAAAATTCTCCTCTAATTCTATGTCTTTTTTTTTTGTTATAATTATTAGGTTCGAATAAAAAAAAGGAATAAAAAATGTAAGTATTATAATGTGTTTATGGTCATAGTATTCAATTCATAAATAAAGAATTTTAACATTTATTTATGTTAATTTATTTAATATATCACCGAAAATTTCAACTAAACTAACTTTCACTTAAAATAATAAATTAAAAATTTGCATCCAACAACAGTAAGTCATTGAATTCTTAAACGATTTCATTAATTTAAAAAATTTTAATATATTTAAATTTTATTTAATATTAAAATTTTAATTTTTAAATTTTTAATGATTAATTTTTAATTTTATCAAATAAATTAAACTATTGATTTTTCTTTTGCTAATCCTAATCGTCATGAAATGGAAGAAATTTTTTTGGGTAATGAAATTTTGTTATAATAGGATTCGAACTCATTTCTTAAAATTTAACATAAATTAATACATGAACTAAAATAATATGGAATTCAAATAATTTAAATATACGATTTAATTTAACGGTACAACTTGGCCATTTTTTCTTTAATATAATCTAATAATTCGATATAAATTAACAAAAATAACTAGTTTCCTTATCCAATTTCATTTTTTTAAAAGAATAAAATTAATATTGTGGTATATTCGTATGACTACGTACTAGTTGCTCACAGGTCTTTCAGCTAGTACCATGTCATTAAGAATTTTATTTAATAGTACCTAGCTATATTTTAAAATATATTTTTTTTATTAAATTTTTATATTTTTTAACTTTAAATTAATTATATTTTATATTTAAATTTAAAACTTGTAAGTTTAGTACTTATGCTTTTTTAGTACAGATTAATTAATTATATCTAATCCCAATGATTTTATAAAATCTGTAAAATTCAAATTAATGTACCAATGCTAAAAAAAAAAAGTTTGCTCATTTTTATCTTTTAATCACAGTAATAGGGATGAATCCAAGATTCTCAATTAAAAATTAGAGATAAAATTATTCTCACGCAAATATACATTCAAACAAATATTAAATTTATCACTAAATATTAATTTTGGTATATTTTTAATAAAAAGTATACAAAAATATAACAAAGGTTTTTAAAAATTTTGTATTATGAGATGTGTGAATGACTATTTTAGGTTAATTTTTTCTTATTAAGATTATGATTATCTTTGTCATATTCAGATTAGAATTAACTTTATGATAATTATAATCTTTTGTTCTTATCTAAAATTTACTTATACCACTATATATACCTATTATTAGTAGTGTATGAGAGACAATTCATAATAAAAAAATTTCTCATATTTTTCTTTCTCCATTTATTTTCTTTATATTTATTATTCGTTATAAGCATTATAATCTCTATAAGTATAATAGTAATGGGAAAAAATTTTAATTTTATAATTTACAAGAAAATTTTTATCTCTCACATTAAGGCATGATTTCGTATTTCATTTAATATTTCTTGATTATTTAATATAATTAATCTTGATTAGATTGATATCTAGAATTTTATCTATAAATGGTATTAGAGTCCTCATATTGAATTATTAAGAAACTTTATGTTTTTTTTTTATTTCATATATATATATATATTTGTTTGAAAATTTAGAATTGATGAAAGTCGGTATAAAATAAATTTTCATACAGTATATAATAATATAAAAAGCATCAAATAAAATTATGAATATCTATTGTAATTATAGGCATTGATTTTTTTAGTAATCACCAGCAAATTTTATATTAATAAAATATAGATCTTTATATGCAAAAGACGAATTTTTTTATTTTTGTCTTTTTTTTTGCTGTAATAACACACTTCATGTTCATAGTTTTATATTAATAAAATATAAAAGAAATTGAATTCTTTCCATAATATGGATTGAATTCTTCATTTTTTTATGTATATATGTGTGTATTGCAATTCTTAATTAAACAAATATTTACTGGTATTGTTTATATATATAATCTTGAATCATATATTGCACATACTATATCTTGAGTAAATATTTGTGTATTAAAGTAAATTTGATAAATAAATTAATATTACTATGATGTGATATGATTATTTATAATTTTAGAGTTATAATATTTAAACTCTAATTATAATTTTTAGTCTTTATTTATTTAATAGCTCTGTAAATCTTTCTAATTTATGATTATTATTTAAATTTAGTATATTTAAAATATTGAATCTCATAAAACTTAAATTTATTACCCTTGATATTTTTTGAAGAAATTATCTATTATGGATACTTGATAATGAGATTCACCTTAATATTGTAAATCTTAGAGATATTTGAGAATGAAATCAAGCATCCCTATAGGATTGCTTAGAAGTAATGATTTTTTTTATTACTCAAATAAGAAATTAAAAATTGATTATCTCATTATCAATGATTTATTATAGTCTTTTTGGTGAATATTAAATTTTTTTATACTTTAAATGTGCTCCTGCAATAGTAATATTGAGAGCATAAATTTACAAAATATTTTGAATTAATTTCTTGTTTACCTGTAGCTAAACAAAATTGTTAGCTTTTGATAAAAAATTATCAAATTTATCCAACTGACTTAATATCATTCCCTGAAGTGAATGTGATATTTTATTTTTGAAGATCATGGACGAGATTTTGATAAAAAGGATTGTGGTGAAATTCTTTTTTCTCCTACCAATTTTGAAATCATAAACTAAAGATATATATTAACACAACTCTCTTAATTTTTCATGATAAAAAAATATTTGTTATAGTTAACATTAATAGAAATTAATGTTAATATAATATCTAGTTCTGCTAATATAGTTGAAGACTTCAGAAGAGTCTATCTTATAGTCTGAATTAGAGTAAAATAATATTTTGATGATGCATTATATTCAAATAGATTTCGAAGAAATCTACTAAATTTTAAAGCATACGTCGTAATGGATGTCCTGTTAAAACAAAGTGAGAGAAATATTAAATTTTTATATGTTAACTCTACAAATGTGAACTAGAAGTTCATATTTAAGAAAATTTAAATTTCTTAACTAGATTGTACTTTATAAAAAATAAAGATAACTGAGTTATATTATATGCATCGAAAGTGCATAGATCTCAAAATTTTTATACTTTGACATGATCATCTTGGTCATCCATGTTCAAATATAAGATGAAATATTATTGAGAATATAAAAGGACATCCATTAAAAAAATTAGAAAATTCTTTTGTCTGATAATTACTTTCGTAATTCTTATGCTTATGATAAATTAATTATGAGATCTTCATAATCTAAATTATATTTAGAATCCCTTTAATTTATACAAAAATACATGAGAATATTTGTGGCTCTATCTATCAATCTTATAGACCATTTAAATATTATATGGTTTTAATTGATGCTTGAACTAGATGATCATATGTTTGTCTATTATCAACTCGTAATAATAATTTTGCTAAATTTTTTGCTCAAATTATAAAAGTTAAAGTCAAAATTTCTTAATTACTATATCAAAAATATTTGCCTAGATAATGCATATGAGTTCACTTGCAAAATATTTTATAATTATATTACCATTGAACATTTAATTGTATATGTTTATACTCAATATGGTTTAGCTGAATCATTATTTTTTAAGATTTTACGATCAATTATTATTTTTATGTTTATAAAATCAAAACTTTCTATATACGTTTGGATACATGTTATTGTTTATATTGCAATTTTAATTTGTATTTGATTATTTGCATATCACAAGTTTTTCATTTTGAAACTTGTGTTTATCTGACTTAATATGTCTTATTTAGAATTTACGATATTAAAATTTCTTGTTGCAGTGTATATGTTCTTATTGCATCCTCTTAAATAAAATAAAATGGATTATCAATATTATCTTGATATCTATGTAGATTTTGATTGTCTATATTAGATATTATAAACCTTTAAAGATAAATTTTCTAAAGTAATATTTTTAGTGAGTTTGTTTTTCTACTATTAGGGAAAAATAAAAGTAAATAGCCAAAACCACAAGAGATTAGTTGGAATACACCAACTTTGTTTAATCTTAATACACTCACAAATCAATATGAACTAAAAGTTTAAAAACTAATTTGTTCTCAGAATATTACAAATCAATCACCAGATATCTTATAGATATCCAAAAGGTGTCTAAATTATATGTTCTAGCTGCTAATTAATACTCCTACTCGATTAATTGTCCATGTAGGATATCTTATTAGTATATTAGCCAATGAATCTAATATATGCATGAAGCATAATGAATCACTTGGTTCAAAATATTATTTTTTTTTAAAGAGAGGGGAAATGATAACTTTAAAATGGCACTCCTGAAGAAGTCAAAAGTAACATAAATTGACAACCACATATTTATAAAAAAGTAACCTCAAAAGAAGTTTCGATACTGAAAAATTTTGAGATCTCATTTAAAAGTAGAAATATATAAGAAATGAATGAAATTATTTTTGATAATATATTTGCATATGTTGCTGCTAAAATTATTGAAATATGCTTGAGCCTAAAAATTATCAAAATTATTGATGTCGAAATGACTGGCCAAAATGAAAAGTAATCTAAGATGAGCTACATTCATGTGCTAAATATACAATATTTGGACCAGTAGTCTAGACACAAGAAGATGTCAGACCCATGGAGTATTGTATGTAAAAAAAATGAATCAAATAATATTATGAAAATCGCATATTTTCTCTATTATGAATATAATTACTCTTAGAGTCAGTTTAACAACCCCTGAAGAACTCAACATACATTATGACAACGTGCTTATATGAATCGTAAGAGAAATGAGTTAAATAAAATTGTGAAATGCAAGGCATAACTTGTGGCACAAGAATTCTCATAAAGACCTTACATAGATTATGATGAGACATGTACCCCTGTCATCAACGTTATTACCTTTAAATTTTTGATATGTTTGGTAGCCTCTGAAAGGCTCAAAATATTTTTTGGATATTGTAAAAGTTTACTTATATAGTTCATAATTCATTAGATAATGACATAAATATAAAAGTCCTTGAAAGATTTAAATACCTGAAGCATCAAAATGTCTGAAACATATAATACTTTGATAAATATATTATATTGACCTCCAAAGATCCTAAAATAAGCTAAAACAATCTAGGTGAATGATGTATAATGGTCTATTTGAATACCTAGAGAAAATGGATGTGAAAATAATTTTTTTTTCCATATGTTGATATGGTGAAATCTCCATAAGAGATCTTAATTACTGCAAACTATTTAAAGAAGAAATTTGAAATGAAGGATCTTGGAAGAATAAAATTTTATCTTGGATTTCAAGTTGAGTATCTATCAAATGGAATTCTTATTCATCAAACATCATATATCAAACTTGAAACAATTTTATATGGATAAAATATTATCCATTAAGCACTATAAAGTTGTTCATTCTCTTGATGCAAAATAAAATTATTTTCGCTCACGAAATGATTATGAAAAGATTTTTGGTCCTGAAATACTATATCTCAGCGTAATAGGGGTGATTTTATATGTTGCTAACAACACAATAATAGATATTATTTTACAGTTAACTCGTTTATAAGGTTTAGTTCTATACTAACTAGAAGGCATTAGAACGGAGTAAAAATGTTCTATGCTATCTACATGGTATATCTGATACGGGTGATGTATCCATATGTAATAATACTGATGTTTCTTGGCAATATATGAAACATATGATAATGCTGCTTCACCAAATTATTAAGAGATATTATCAACATGTGAAGTTAGTCATGAATGTGTATGGTTGAGAATCATAATCAAACATATTAGAGGAGCTTGTGCATCACCTATTATAAATCAATAAATCAACAATATTGTATGAAGATAATACAATATATATTGCGCAAATAAAGGAAGGCTGCACAAAGCCAAACATATATAACTAAAGTTCTTTTACACTCATGAACTTATGAAGGAAGAAAAAATCGATATTTATAAAGTTCGTTCAAGTGATAATCTAGCAGATTTGTTCACAAAGATACTGTTGATATCAGTCTTCAAAAGACATGTACACAATATTGAATGTGTTCACTTAAAATATCTTAGTTGGATGTATTTTTAAGGGAAAGTTACCTATGAATAATGTACTCTTTTTTCTTCGCTAAGTTTTTATTCCACTGAATTTTTTTAGCAAGATTTTAACGAGGTATGTTCATAGGGGTAGTCATACAAGAAAAAATGTTATGAGATATGTGGATGACTACTTTAGGTTAATCTTACCTTATCAAGATTATGATTACCTTTATCCTATTCAGATTAGGATTAACTTCATGATAATTGTAATATTATATTCTTATCTAAAGTCTACTTATACTACTATATATATCTATTATAGGTAGTGTATGAGTGACAATTCACAATAAAAAAATTCTCATATTTTTTTTCTCTACTTATTTTTTTTTATATTTATAATATTATAATAATTTTGAAAAACATTTAACGTATATTCATTTTAACACGCACTTGTACCTAATAAAAATGAAATTTAAAATTTTTAAAATGATTAAAGACATTCTTTTAAACTCTTAATTTTTTAAAACAAAAATACATTCTAGAAAAATACTTGTAGTAGTTATTTTTATTCACACAACAATATTATATTAAGTTAATTAAAATTATGTTACCTCTTTATTTATTTTCTCTCTATTCGATATTTTAATCATATATAAAAGAATATATTTTTTTTATATTTCCAGATTTATCTTTTAATTATTTTTAGAAAATAAATAAGGTGGTGATCATATGTGTTAGAAACATATAAATTTTTTTGATTATTATTTTATGAAGAGAAAATGGTTATTTGAATAATATCCGTCAATTGGTGCTAAAGTCAACTGATAAAAACTGAAAAACTGAAAATACTTATTGCTAAAAAGAATGCAAATACGAGAAATTTACACAGTAAATTCGGTGTCCCATTTTCAATATTTTCAATTTTATTTTATTTTTTCTTTCACATTTATATAATATATATAATAAATACATAACATACACATCATATTCATACAATATTTACAAATATTTAAATATTATATATACAATATATAAGCAACATCTATTCAACATCTATACAATAAATTTAATGTTCATATTGTTGAGACTACTCTTAAACAGTGGCAGAATCAAAATTTAAAAAAGATGGGCAAAATTTTTAAGAAAAAATTAAAGAAAAATTTATATTCAGTTTTATTTTATATTAAAAATTTAATACAAATAGTTAACATTAATATTTATATTTAATTTTATTTTCATATTATATATTTAAATATTAAAATTTTTATCATTTTTATTTTAATATTTTAATATTTCTTTGAAAAATTACACAATACATGCATGTTTATATTTTTTTGAGATATTTAAAAAAATATTTAAACTAATTATTTTTTTTTAATAAATTTATGTGAAAAAATATTTTTTACAAAATAATTAACCTAATCACAAAACTCCTAAGCCCAATTCACAATCAAATTACAAAATAATTAACATAATCACAAAACTCTAAATTTTCAACTCATGTCATAATTAAATTTTAAAATAATTAATCTAATCATCAAAATCTCAAATCTTAATTCAAAATCAAATATTTAACTTAATCATCAAGACCCCAAATTCCAATTCATAATCAAATTTTAAAATAATTACCTAATCATCATAACAATAAATTAAAATATGTAAATTAAACTTTAAATTAAATAAGAATTATAAGTTATTATAATACTCAATAACATTATTAAATAATAAATTAAAGACTAATTTTAAAATTTTAAAATAATTAGTATTTAAAAACTAATTTTAGAAAGGAAAAAATAAATAATATTCAAAAACTAATTTTAAAAAGGAAAAAAAAGTGTGAAGGGTTAAGGACCAGTGCGCATTGACCGAATTTGAGGACCTTTCAAAAACTAATTTCAAATTAATGTGTAACTCTGCCCTTGCTGGTCTTCAGGATTGGGAAGAGAAATAGGGTTTTCATTGATAAAGTTCAAGCACCTATAGGCTATAGCGGTTTTGCAATCTGCTTCTAGCTAGATGGACAAAGCCATTGACAAATCAGTTGAAATTAGGGGTGTTCATGGGTTGGATTGAGCTGGATTTTATCCCGGTCTAACTTTTTCTTGGGCTAAAAAAATCAACCCCGTTGCCCGACCCTAGGCCAACTCGGGCCAACAAGCCAACGAGGTTTTTTTTTAACTTTTTTTTAAATATTTTATTATATAAATTAATAAATTAATATATTTAAAATAAAAATAGAATTTATAGCAATTTACTTAAAATTAAGAATTTATCTAACATCTATAACATAAAAATAACATAAAAAATCATCAAATCAATAAATTTAATCTAAGAAAATTAAATTTATGATCTACCTAAAAATCATTTAACCTAAAACATATAACTCAAAGAAATTTGACTTAATATCATTACAAGATAATGATTTTTAACTAATGCAATTATAAAAAAAACATATATATCACCATTAAAAAAAACAAAGAAGAAAAATAAAATTACCATATTAGGGGCGGGGCATGAAAAAGAAACAAAATGTAATACATTATAAGTTTAATTCTAATACAATTACAATTTTCAAATATCAAATCTAACATAATAAAATAAAATCACAAACATCAATCAACAATTGGTTGGTTGCTATTTGCATCATCTTTTAAACTCATTAATTCTTGAGTTAGAAATACTCCTGCTACAACATTTGTAAAGTATAGAAATTACTACTTTTTATAAAAAAAATTTCAAAAACCAAATTAATTTATAAATAATAAATGTTACTCATTTTTATCAAGCAGAAATTTAGAACATATACCTGCTGGCTGTTGCGGTGCTTGTTGGGCGAGATGTGGCTAGGACGAGCTTTGCTGTTGCTAGGACGAGCGTCAGCTGCTGGGACAAGCGTCGACTGCTACTGCTGTTGGGATGAGCGTCGGCTGTTGGGATGAGAGCTACTGTTGCTGGGACGAGCGCCGCTGCTACCACTGGGACGAGCTGACACGACGTGCTACTATTGCTACCAAGATGAGCGCCAACTGCTGTTGTTGCTGCTTGGACGAGCGCTGGCTACAAGCGAGTTGAAGGGTTCCTGCTGCTGCTACTTGTTGGCGTAGGAGTAGGTCAGACCGAGAGAGAATGAGAAAGAACCAAATGAGAGAGACATAGTCGAGGGCTGGCCGAGCAAATAGGGAGAGGGGTGTTTTTTTTAGGATTTTATTTAAGTAGTATAATGTATAGGGTTATTTTAAAAAATTAAAATTTTTAGGCTTGGTCGGGCCGGTCCGAGCATTTTGAAGCAAGACCCAAGGCCCGACCCGACCTGAATTCGGGTCTAACATTCAACCCCAAAGCCCAACCCTAAATAAATTTCGGGCAGGCCTAACTCGGCCCGAACCCCTTGGATCAGGCCAGATTTTTCGGGCCACAAACTTTTTGAACACCCCTAGTTGAAATGTAATATAGATGGTACCTCGTTTGCTAGTTCACATTAAGTTGGGTTTGGTGCCATATTGAGGAATTCTTTGGCTAATATTATTGCAGGTTGTTAAGGTTACTTTGATGGTGTTTTGAGTCCTTGTATAGCTAAAGCCTTAGCAATATCTGAGGCTTTGGCTTGGGATTATTCCTTGGGCAAGGCAAATATTAATTTTGAAACTAATAGCTAGCTAGGTTGTCTATTATGCTATGGCTTATCCACGTGATGATTTCTCTTACTTTGGTCGCACTTTATTTTCAAAGTTTATAGGTTGTAAGCTTTGTTGGGTTAAGAGGTAGGCTAATAAGATTACTCATTGCTTAATAAGGATAGCTTTATTGTGCGCTAGTTTCAATCTTTAACGTCAAACTCCATCTTTGTCTTTGAGATGTTCTTTGTTTTGATTTTAGAAGGGAAGGATATTAGGTTGGGTGTACAAGGGGCTAGCATGTTGGCTATGGGTTAGTTTTATCCTTTGGTTCGAAGTTATTTGTTTAATAAAATGTCATTTATTTTTAAAATAAAAAAAATTTATTTGTTATATTTATAATATGTAATTTATTTAAAATTTAAAATTTAATATTTTTAATAATATATTTGTATATATTTTATTATTTTTATTATTTTTTGTTTGTTTCTTATTTGCAATCAAAACTAAAATTTTTTCATTATAAAAAATTAATACATTTAACTAATATATTTTATATACTGAAAATATAATTTAAAATATTAATTTTTATTATTTTATTAAAATATATTTATTTAATAGTAAAATTTAAAAAAGATAAAAATTAAAATGAAAGATTATTTGTAGTGAAAGAGAATGCATTTTTGAAAATAAAAAATTATTTTAATCAAGGGCTAGGTACTTTTAAACATTTAACTTTATTTTTTAAAAAAGTATAAATATTTTTTTATAGTATTTAATATTTTTTATAGTATTTTTTTAAAGAAATTTATAGGCAATTTTATAAAAACCGCGTACTAGAATAGCACCTAAAAGCTTAAAGCCCTTAAATTTGAAAAACAAAAAAAAATGGTATATATATATATATATATTCAGGTATACTTATGTCTTGGAGTCTGACGTGGCTCTGCAAAATGTGCATGGGAGTCCGTCTCTATGTCCTTTGCTTGTTTCCTTTTATTATTGACTTTTGATACAAATATAAAAAAGTTTAAAAATAATTTTAAATATATTATATTTATAAAATATTTATGAAAATATTAAATTTTTATTAATTTACATAAAGTTTATAATGAGTTTATAATTAATTTATAAATTTCACGCAGTTTATAATGAGTTTATAATAAAATAACTAAAATATCTCTTATAAAATAGTAAAATTTTTTAAAAATATGATGGAGAGTGTTATTTTTTCTTTATTATTAGGTTTTCTATAAAAATACTCTAAAAATAATTTTTTTATTTTTTTTAAAATTTAATTTTTATTTTTTTAATTTCAAAAATATCTATTCAATTTTTTTATTTTTTTAATTTCAAAAATATCTAACTTCAACCCATATATATATATATATATATTTCAATTAAATTTAATATTTTTAAAATTTTTTAAAAGCTGAAGAATATTTTTAAAAAATTAAAAACATACGTATCATATAATTTTTCTTCATTATTCATAATAAAAAATATTATTTAATTTCTGAAATTTAATTTAATTAATAATTTTATCATTTTCTTAAAGCAATTATGATCTCTCACTTATGAAAATAGTTATTTTATAAAAAAATTATTAAAATTTCATATGACATAAATAAATAATTAAAACACTTTTAGAATCCATTTAAATTGTTAATCACTTGAAATGATTAAATATGAAATTTATTATCATGCACATTTTTTATGATTTTACATTTAAAATACAAATTTAAATTCACAATAATTCTAAGTGATCACATTTCTAAATCAATCTAGATTTGCAGGTTTTGTATTTTTATCCAAATTAATATATATATTTTTCATAATCATCCCAAATTGAAATTTGTTGACAATATTAGTCCATGTCTGAATTTAATCCAAATTGATGACATGGTGTAATAAGATGGGAAAAAATAAAATATTTAATTAAAACTATTATTATAACACCTATTTTTAATTAACGCAAACTAAATCCTAATTTTATAATTTTTTTTTCTATGGATTGTAATGTGGTTAAAAGTAAGTTTAGTTAAATTAATAGATGATATCGCATGTGGTTAAATTAATGAGTAACATGATATATATTTTTGTTATTAAATATTATAACCTTAATACACATCAACATATACTAACTTGACTAAATTAAGACTCAAAATTTCAATTTTAAGATGATTACGGAAAAAATTAAATAAAAGATTTAGATAAAAATATAATAACTCAACAAGTCTCTTTTTTCTTAAAAATTCTTTTGAATAAAAAAATAAAACCAAAAGTTTATTCTTTTGAATTTGTTGAACAAATTGTTTCTAAAGAACATTTGAAATTACTTGGTTAAGGAGAGTAGGCTATAAAAATTGTGTTATGGAAAAGCTTGATAGAGCTTTTATTTTGTTTTTTTAGAAATAATGCAAATTTATTAAGAAACCAGACTAACAATGTTTTGCAAAACAAAAGGAAGAACCTCATGAGGGACTTCTTCCATTAAGATAGAAATAGAATCTAATGTTAGAGAGCAAGCCCATTGAGCCATTACATGCGCCGCCTGATTACCTTCCCTGCGAACAAAAGAAAAAGAGCAATCTTGAAAGCAATTAGCTAATTGCCACGCATCTAAATGGAGCACATTCAAGAAGCCTCTGTCCTGATGGTTTTTTTGGATAGCAAAAATTAGTGTTTGATAGACTGCTTCAGCAACTACTTGCCCTAAATTGCAATCCCGAGCAATTAATAAACCAAAAAAAAAATAAGGCCATAGATTCAACCATCTCAGCATCCATCACATGATTCACCCTCTTACCAACCGAAACAATTACTTCACCAGAAAAATCTCTAACAATTACCCCCCAAACCTGCTACACCGTTCTCTGCCTTGTAAGCAGCATCAATATTAATTTTGAAAAACTGACGATTAGGTGCCAACCACTTCCCATCGGCATCAGAATTGGACTCCTGCCCATGAAAAGCCTATTGGAAATCTAAAAGAATTCAACAAGCTCTATTAATAGTGTAGCCATCCATTGATTTCGTTCCATTATGTACAAGCTAATTTCGATCAAGCCATAAACTCCATAAAATTATGCAAAACACTTCCAGTGCTGCCTTTGATAGAGCTTTTGTTAATAATGGATTGTTGGATTTATTTTCTTATCATAGACTTAGTAATTTGATTGCTAGTATTTTGGTCCATAGTCCTATTTGTCTCATCACAGGGACTGTTGCTTACACAGAGAGGTTTTCTTTTTTCTTTTTGGGAACAAAGAACTAAAATCTATTGGCTCAAAAATGGCAACTCAAATTCATGCTTTTTTCATGTGCATGTAAATATGAGATGCAAGACTAATATTGTTTCAGCTCTTCTCGATGCTAATGAGGAGCTTGTATCAAGTGAAGGAGGTATGATGGATATTGTGCTTCATTTTTTTAAAATTTATTTGCAGGTTCAGGAAGCAATGGCTTTCACCACTTTGATTCACTATAGTCTAGGGTGTCTCAGAAAAATAATGAATTCCTCTTAGCTTCCTTTCATATGGATGAGTTTAAAAAGGCCATTTTTCAAATGCACCCTGACAAAACTCTCATGCCTGATGGGTTGAATCCAACATTTTATAAAAAATTTTGGCACATTATGGAGGACAATGTGATGAGGAGTTGTTCATCTTGAATTGAGGAGGGTGTTTTTCTTGACAATTTGAATATTACTAATGTAGTGTTGGGAGTTAAGATTGATTGGTCCATGACATGAAGGATTCAAACACATTTACGTAATGTGGTCTATAAAATTTTTACTAAGATACTAGCTAATCGATTGAAATATCTTTTTTCAAACATTATTAGCTTGTCTCAATTTGCATTTGTTCTAGGAAGGCTTATTACAGATAAAGTGTTGGTAGCAATTGAACTGATTCATTATATAGAAATGAAAACACAGGGATTAAAAGGGGAAAGTGGCTTTCAAAATCGATATCAGTAAGACATATGACCAGGTTAACTAGGATTTTTCAAATTTTATGTTGTTAAAGTTGGGCACTTATCCTGTGTGGGTTAACACTATTATGATGTGTGTTAAGACTATGCGTTACATAATTTCTTTTAATGGTATGAGTGTTGGCCCTATTATTCCCTGTCACGATCTTAGACAGGGAGACCCATTGTCTTTATATCTCTTATTTTTTTTATTGAGAGATTGTCATAGTTGTTTCGTAAGGCTGAAATCAATGGCAGAACTAGAATTCAACTAAGCGTGCATGCTCGAGAGGGGGGGGGGGATCAAAATTTTGAAGTAAAATATATTGCATTCAACATATAAGTTCATTGTGAATAAATTCAAGATAAAATTGAACGAAAGTAATTTTTATAACATTATGTAGTATAACAACTAATTTTTGTTCTTCATTTGACAACGATTAAGAGTTGGCAATTATATCCTATGAGTTATCATCTAATTTTTAATATTTTTATATTTTGATTGATAAATTGTATATTAATGGTTTAAAATGATATTATTTAGGTTTCACTAAAATGATATTATTTAGGTTTCATTTTAGTAAATTCATCCCTAGAAAATTAATATTTTATTCTTCTTCCTTTTTTACAAATAAAAATAAAAGTTTCATACCATAAATAATATTTGTATTTAAATATAAATTCATATTCATCAAATTTATAAACTTAAAATAAAATCCATACATGGCGTTATAAAAATTTAATAATTTAGGGATAAATTTTAAATATGAATATTTTCATTCTTAAATTGAGACAAATTAGAAATAAATTTGTGACTAATAATCTCTAATGAACGAAAATTTTACAGCGAAATAATAATATAATATAATTAATAATGAATATTTGCCAAATAAAAAAATATTTTATCTATGTTTATTTAATTAGGTATATTATTTATTTGTAAGTAATAACATCATTGGTTTAAAATTAAAATAATATAATTACTCTTTATAATTGCATTTTCAATGTTTATTGGGTGAAAGAATATTTTAAATACCTTATTAATAATGAGTACACACACACATATGTATATATATTATAGTTGGGGGAGCTACGCAAGGACCACCTAGGACCCCTTCACATCCGCCCTTGGTGGAAATATGAGTAGATATTCAAGGTTGTTTGGGGTTGTGAGAAATAATGCTTGTCCTAGTGTTTTTCACTTTTTTTGGTGCTGATGATAGCTTTTTCTTTTTCAAGGCCACAGAAAAGGAGAGTTTGGTGGTGTAGGATATTCTGAGAAATTATAAATTAGATTTGGGACAGGCGATTAATTTCCAAAAATCAAGTATTTTCTTTAGTCCCAGTGTTCCTAAAGCTGACAAAGCTAGAGTTATGAGTATTCTTGGTGTTCAATCTCCTCTTGATCATGGGAGGCATCTTAGCTTTCCTTATCTTATTGGGAATAATAAGAAGTAAGTCATCTCATATTTTAAAGAAAGGCTTCACAAGAGAATTAGTTATTAGAGAAATAAATTTTTATCATGCGCGGGTAAGGAGGTCCTTTCGAAGACTATTGCACAGACCTTAACCACATATTATATGAACATTTTTCTTAATCCGACCTCAGTGTGTGATGAGCTTTAGAAGATGATGAAATATTTCTAGTGAGGTAATAAAAACAATGGTAGTAGTGGATTGCATTGGATGGTTTGGGACAGTTTATGAGTTGCGAAGAAATTTGGAGGCCTAAGTTTTTGTAACCTTCATGGTTTCAACTTGGCAATGCTTGCTAAACAGAGTTAGAGATTGTTATCTAGCCCAAACTCTCTTCCAGGTAAGATTTTCAAAGCTAAATATTATAGGGATATGGATTTTTTTTATTCCAATGTTTAGTATAACCCAAGTTTTTTTAAAAGGATTATTGTTTACACAAAATATTTGTTAAAGCTTGGAATTGGATGGAGAATAAGTGATGGGTCTTCAATTAGAGTCTGGAATGATCCTTGGTTAACAAGGGATGAAAATTTCTATGTGCAACCTCTAACTCCTGATGTATCTCCTAATCTCAAAGTCTATGATTTGTTGTTGCCTCATCAATTGAGCTAGGATCATGGAAAACTTAATGACCTATTTGGAGTGGAGGATGTGGCCCATATTTTATCAATTCCGTTAAGTAATAGGAGGAGGGATGAATGTAGGATATGGCATGATACAAAAAATGGTTCCTATTTAGTCAAGTCTGGATATATTCTGGCTATGAATAACTTTTCTCTATTAATTCTTTGGTTATTCCAGATGATTGAGCTAAGTTATGTAGGCTGGGTATTCCATAAAAAATTAAAATTCTTGCTTGGCATTTGTTCAAGAATATTTTTCCTACAAGAATGGGAATTGATTATGTTTATGTAACCCTCCTTGACAATCTTAATAAAAATTATCAAGAGATGTCACACAATGTCTATACACTTTTCATTTAATTTTTTTCTTAATACTAAAGCTAATGTGTAATATCCTCATGTTTGCCCTAGAAGTATTGGTTATGTTGTTGTTGTAAATTGGATTGAATGTATATGTTATGTGTTAAGAAAAGAAATTGAGAAGAGAATGTGTATGTATATGTGTTTTGGGAAAGAAAGAGGGTTTAGAGACAAGTTTATATGTTGTTTATATGATGATATAATTAACATATACATAAGTCAAATAGAGAGTCAATGCAAGAAGATATTTTATTTGAGATTTGTGAAATTACATATTTGGGCATGCAAGGGACAAAAGCTAAATTAAGTGATGAGGGGTGTTTTGGTAATTGTTTTGTTAAATTTTGTGGTGGAGATTTAAAGAAGAAGAAATGGTTGATTTGTATTCATTCTTCTTCTCTTCTCATGTGTGTGCCGGCCATTGAAGAAAAGAGAGAGCAAGAGAGGTGTGCTTGATGCTAGAACCAAATTGAAGAAGGAATCAAAGGATTTGGCTAGAGATTTGTGGAATTTCTTCATTTAAAGTAAGTATTCTTTTGTTGCTTTGGTTATTTTTGAAGTTATGTTTGATGTGAGGTTTGATTGGTTGGAATCTTGATTTGGTGTGTTTGAGATGTGTTTACAAGTGTTTAAATTGATTGCAAGTTAAAAGATTTTATGAAGGATGTTGGAATTAGGGTTTTGAGATGGCTTGTGTTTAAATGTGATGTTAATGTGTTGTTTAAGTGATTATTGTGATGATTATGTAAGATATGTGTGTATGTCATTGATTGCATCCATTTGAATGAGTTTGTGTTGTGCATAAGGTGTTAGAATGCATTTAAAAGAGTGTTGGCTTTGGTAAGGGTTTGTTCATGAGTGACACGGCCAAAACCAAAGAAGAGACACGGCCAAGACTTAATGTTTTGGAGAGAAACGGCCAAGTCCATGGAAATTTGGCCGTGTGTGTGAGTTTTTGGAGAGGACACGGCCGTGTCTCATGCCAGTGTCTGCCACTGCCAATTTGTTTTGGGAGACACGGCCACAAGCTTGGCCGTGTCCCTTGGGTGTGTTGGTTACTGTGTTTGGTTTTTGTTCTTCATACATGGTTGAGTTTGATTTTACAATTGATAATGCATATGATACTACATGAACTAGGGTTTGTACTATGCAATGTGAATCTTGTAAATGATAATGTGTGATATGGATAATGTATTTTGAAATGCTATATCAATGATGCTATATGCAAAATATGAATTGAGATGTGAAATGTGATGTAAAGCCATTGTGATTGGCTATGAAGATGCAATTGAAAGAAATAAGGCATGTTTGCCTAAATGTTGATGAGAATTGAGAATGGAAATGATAACTAAATAATAAATGAATTGTGTGGCTAATGTGTTATTCCATTTTTAGAGTTTGTTGTTGGTGGCATGCCTAATAAGTGTAACAATTTCTTGAAGTTAGGTTGGATTGAATCCTTGAAGCCTAATTGAGATGTTACCACCCTTGAAGCTAGGTTGGGTTGGTTCTTGAAGCCAAGTTGGGTTGAAGCTTAGCATGCTTTGCTCCCCTTGAAGCTTGGTTGAACCTAATCCTTGAAGCCTAGTTGGGTATATGATATTGATAAATGTGATAACAAAACCAAAACATTAACTCTGAAAATTGAATGGCATATTAGTGTGTTTTGGGCCCATGCTTGTCTTTGTTTAATATGATTCATGAATGGTAAAATGATTAACTAATGAGATATATAAAAGGATGTTGACGTGTGATATGTACATATATTGTGATTTATGGAATGTAAAAGTATGTTGCTAGCTTTACATCTATGATGTTGTTCTTATTAATAAATTGTGTGGCATTGCATTGCACTAATGCATAACATTAGCATGATTTGTCTTACTAAGCCGTTGGCTTAGCGCGATAGTGTTTGAACGCGCAGGTAATAGAGTTGAACCCGAGAGTTCATCGAGACCGAGTGAGAGTAGACCTTGAAGAGTTGATTTTGGGAACTTAAAGATCAGAAGAGATTTGCTAATATGTACTACTTCTTTATATTTTGAAAAGTAATATTTATAATGTAAACATATGCACATTTGTAAATATGGATTTAAATGTTTCTTATATGTAAATATTTTATAAATTCCGCTGCGTATTAACTAAATGTATCTATATATTTATTTTGTTTTGTATTACAAGTAACTACCTATTTTTTTTATAATGTATTACAAATTGATTACTTATTATCTATAATGTATATTGAGAAAGATGATGGTATTATATAAAAATGTTTTTTTTTTAATATTAAGAAAATCCGTAGCATCCCTATGTTTAGTGCATGTATACTACATTGTGGTGTTTGTAGTGTGCATGTATTGAATGTGGGGGTGTTACAATTGTTTTGTTATCAGAGCCTAGGTTTGAGATTCTCAACCTAGGTAAAATGTAATAAAAAGAATATTTTTTTTACTTAAAAAGTGGTTTTGAATAACATATATGTTTGGGATTGGCAATCTCTGATCTTTAATAAGAAGTATTCTGCTGTGTTTGCAGACATAGGTTGTGATGGATCCTCAGTTGCGTCAGTCAGTTGAGGGTAGTGAGGAGAGTGTAGCTCCGGAGGATAGAGCTAGAGTTGATAGTGCTGAGGAGGCACCTGTTTCGGTGTCGGGAAGACCAGTTGGTGAGGAGGTTCCGCCAGCTTGGGTTAGGCATGTGGTAGAGGCTTTGAGGCAAGCACCAGTGCAACCACAGCCACAACCCCCTCAGCTTTTGGTATCTGTGAGGCACTATGACAAACTAAGGAAGTATGGAGCGGAGGATTTCCTTGGTACAGTTGATCCAGCTGTAGCGGAGCAATGGCTTGATAAAGTACAGAGAATTTTCATTCAGTTGCAAGCCACCTCAGAGGAAAAGTTTGACTATGCAAATCTTTGCTACAGAAGGATGCATACGATTGGTGGAAGACAGTGCCCCATTCTATGGATGATCCACCAACCTTGTCATATGCGGATTTTCTGAGAGAATTTGAATTGAAGTATACTCCTAGGGAGTACAAAGACATGAAGAAGATGGAGTTCTTGAGCTTGAAGCAAGACAGCAAGACTGTAACTGAATATGAGGTTGAGTTTATTCGATTGAGCCAGTATGCTGGGGGCATTATAGCTGATGAGATAGATAGATGCAGGAGATTTGAGGAGGGATTGAGGCCCTCTATCATGTGCTTAGTGGCTGGATCTCGATATCGTGATTTTTCCCAGCTAGTGGCAGCAGCTCGAAGTGTAGAGTGAGCTCAAGTTATTGCAGCTGCTTCAGAGGAAGAGGTTAGGGTTAGGAGGCCCCAGTTTGAGGCAGGGTCTTCTTCTGCTAAGAGAGGTAAAGGAAGCTTTGTTCCTCGGGTTAGTAGGAGTCAGAGGCCAGCTGGTAGGTCAGTGCAGTTACAGAGGCAGAGATTTAGACCTGCAGCTTCAGTGGCGAGTGCTCCGACCCCAATGATTCAGAGATCCACTCTTCCCATCTGCATTCATTGTGGAAGGCCACATGGTGGTCCTTGTTGGAAGACTGGTGTAGCAGGGGTTTGTTTCAGATGTGGATCACCAGATCACTTTGTTAGAGATTGTCCTGAGAGGCAAGAACAGATGTCAGTTGATACTGCAGCTTCTCGACCTAGTGTGAGGGGAGGTCGAGGAGGCAGAGGTGTCAGTAGAGGAGGCAGATCTGGGTTCAGTGCTAGAGGAGGTTATACATCCAGGGAGAGTAGACCAGAGGAGGTTGGATCTTCCCAGAGGATATATGTTATGCAAAGGCAGCCAGATGCTTCGGCAGTCATAGCTGGTACTTTTTCCTTATTTGGTTTTTCCAGTACTTGCTTTGATTGATCCGGGTTCCACACATTCATATATTAGTGCATCTGTTTTGCCTTTGTCTGATGTGCATGCTGAATCCCTAGGATTTGATGTGTTGGTGACAAATCCTTTAGGGCATAGTGTGATTGTGAGTAAGGTGCACCGAGATAGTGCAGTGAGGGTGCAAGGTGAGGAGTTCCTTGGAGACTTGATTGAGATGCCATTTAAGGAATATGATGTGATTCTAGGTATGGACTGGCTATCTAGACATGGAGCTGTGGTAGACTGTAAAAGGAAAATTGTTTCTTTGAGAACTGTTGATGGTAGAGAGGTGATAGTATCTAATGGGCAAGAACAGCTAGCCTCCTTATTCGTTTCAGCTGTTGCAGCTAGGAGATTGGTTAGAAAGGGGTGTGAAGCCTATCTTGCTCATGTGGTAGATACTAGAGTAAGGGGTTCTCCTATTGATGATATACCCACAGTTGCAGAGTTCCCAGATGTGTTTCCAGAGGAGTTGCCAGGGTTACCTCCTGAGAGAGAGGTGGAGTTCGGTATTGAATTGTTGCCTGGTACCACTCCTATCTCTATTACTCCTTATAGAATGGCACCAGCAGAATTGAGGGAGTTGAAAGTGCAATTGTAGGAGTTGTTGGACAAAGGATTTATTCGCCCCAGTGTTTCTCCTTGGGGAGCTCCTGTGCTATTTGTGAAGAAGAAAGATGGTACTATGAGGTTGTGTATCGATTATAGGCAATTGAACAAGGTGACTATTAAAAATAAATATCCTTTGCCTAGAATTGATGACCTCTTTGATCAATTGAAGGGTGCAGCTGTGTTTTCTAAAATTGATCTGAGATCAGGGTACCATCAGCTGAGAGTCAGAGCTGAAGATGTTCCTAAGATAGCCTTTCGGACCAGGTATGGGCATTATGAGTTTCTAGTTATGCCTTTTGGTTTGACGAATGCACCTACAGCTTTTATGGACTTGATGAATAGGGTGTTTAGGCCCTATTTGGATCAGTTTGTGGTAGTGTTTATTGATGATATTCTGGTGTATTCGCGGAATAAAGAGGAACATGACAAGCATCTGCGGATTGTGTTGCAGATTTTGAGAGAGAAGCAGTTGTTTGCTAAACTGTCGAAGTGTGAGTTTTGGTTGGACCAAGTAGCTTTTCTGGGTCATATAGTTTCAGCAGAGGGTATTAGAGTTGATCCGAGTAAAGTTGAAGCTATTCTGAATTGGAGTCCACCGAAGTCAGTGACTGAAGTTAGAAGTTTTCTGGGTTTGGCAGGCTATTACCGACGGTTTGTGAAAGGATTTTCTTTGATAGCTACTCCACTCACCAGATTGCTTCGAAAGGGAGTTAGATTTGTGTGGACGGATCAGTGTCAGGCTAGTTTTGAGCAGTTGAGAGAAATGTTGATTCAAGCGCCTGTTCTTACTTTACCTGTGGAAGGCAAACCATATGTGATTTACAGTGATGCTTCACATAGGGGTTTGGGGTGTGTGCTGATGCAAGAAGGTAAAGTTATAGCTTATGCATCTCGACAGTTGAAACCGCATGAGCTTAATTATCCGACCCATGATTTGGAGCTAGCAGCCATTGTGTTTGCATTGAAGATTTGGCGACACTATTTGTTTGGGGAGAAATGTTTCATCTATACTGATCACAAAAGCTTGAAATATTTGGGTGTCCAGAAAGAGCTTAATCTTCGACAGAGGAGATGGTTGGAATTGATTAAAGACTACGATTGTTTGATTGATTATCATCCAGGTAAAGCAAATGTTGTTGCTGATGCCTTGAGTCGGAAGTCTTTGGCAGGTTTGACTGTTTATTCGCTCTCATTGCTTGTTGAGTTGAGAGCTTTGTATGCCAGTTTTGTACCTTGTGATGATGGTGCATTGTTGGCACAGTTGCATGTGAAACCAGTTTTGTTGGATCAAATTAAAGAGGCTCAGTTGGCTGATGAGAAGATTCGAAAGATTGTGTCAGATTGTCAGAACGGGAAAAGTAGAGATTTTATTGTGAGAAATGATGGGAGTCTCTAGTTTAAGAACAGATTGTGTGTACCCGATGATGCAAATTTAAAAAGGATCATTTTGGAAGAAGCACATCAGTCAGTGTTTGCTATGCATCCAGGCAATACTAAGATGTATCATGATTTGAGACAGCATTACTGGTGGAATGGGTTGAAGAGAGACATTGCTGAGTTTGTATCGAAA
The DNA here is from genome assembly GCA_947685225.1 of Garcia nutans. Classification (NCBI taxonomy): domain Eukaryota; kingdom Viridiplantae; phylum Streptophyta; class Magnoliopsida; order Malpighiales; family Euphorbiaceae; genus Garcia; species Garcia nutans. Next base: position 40,983,546 of record CANTUV010000003.1, read on the forward strand.
TGTCTCACTTGTCAGAAGGTAAAAGCAGAGCATCAAGTTCCAACCAGGTTGCTTCAACCGTTGTCAGTACCTGAATGGAAGTGGGAAAAAGTGACAATGGATTTTGTGTCTGGGTTGCCATTGACACAAAGGAAGCATGATACTATATGGGTGATTGTGGATAGATTGACTAAGACAACTCATTTTCTTCCGGTTCGGATGGATTACTCTTTGGAGAGGTTAGCTGAGCTGTATATTCATGAGATTGTAAAGTTACATGGTGTTCCAATTTCTTTAGTGTCTAATCGAGATTCCCGATTTACTTCCAGGTTTTGGAAGAGTTTGCATGGTGCTTTGGGTTCTCGACTGCACTTCAGCACTGCTTTTCATCCACAGACAGATGGACAGTCAGAGAGTGATACAGATTGTCGAGGACATGTTGAGGAGCTGTGTCATTGATTTCTCTGGAAGTTGGGATAGATTTTTACCTCTTGTGGAGTTTGCTTACAACAACAGTCACCAATCTAGCATTGGTATGGCACCATTCGAAGCACTGTATGGTAGACGGTGTAGGACACCTCTTTGTTGGAGTGAACTTGGAGATGGTAAGTTGATTGGACCTGATTTGATTCAAGAAACTGAAGAGAAAGTAAAATTGATTCGAGGCAGGTTGAAAGCAGCTTCAGACCTACAGAAGTCTTATGCAGATCTGAAGAGGAGAGACATAGAGTTTGATGTTGGAGATAAGGTATTTTTGAAAGTATCTCCTTGGAAGAAGATCTTGAGGTTCGGTCGGAAAGGGAAATTGAGTCCTCGTTTCATTGGACCGTATGAAGTTTTGGAAAGAGTTGGGCTAGTTTCTTATCGACTCGCTTTGCCACCTGAGTTGGATCGTATTCATAATGTATTTCATGTTTCTATGTTGAGAAAGTACAGGTCGGATCCATCTCATGTGTTGCCATTTGAATCTATCGAAGTGAGCCCAGATTTCACGTTTGAAGAGGAACCAGTTGCTATCTTGGCACGTGAAGTGAAAGAGTTGAGAAACAAGAGAGTGCCATTGGTGAAGATTTTGTGGAAGAATCATGGAAAGGAAGAGGCAACTTGGGAAAGTGAACAATCTATGCGAGAGCAATATCCTCTGTTGTTTCAGATTTGATATCAGGTAATTTGGAGGACGAAATTTCTTTTTAGAGGGGGAGAATTGTAATATCCTCATGTTTGCCCTAGAAGTATTGGTTATGTTGTTGTTGTAAATTGGATTGAATGTATATGTTATGTGTTAAGAAAAGAAATTGAGAAGAGAATGTGTATGTATATGTGTTTTGGGAAAGAAAGAGGGTTTAGAGACAAGTTTATATGTTGTTTATATGATGATATAATTAACATATACATAAGTCAAATAGAGAGTCAATGCAAGAAGATATTTTATTTGAGATTTGTGAAATTACATATTTGGGCATGCAAGGGACAAAAGCTAAATTAAGTGATGAGGGGTGTTTTGGTAATTGTTTTGTTAAATTTTGTGGTGGAGATTTAAAGAAGAAGAAATGGTTGATTTGTATTCATTCTTCTTCTCTTCTCATGTGTGTGCCGGCCATTGAAGAAAAGAGAGAGCAAGAGAGGTGTGCTTGATGCTAGAACCAAATTGAAGAAGGAATCAAAGGATTTGGCTAGAGATTTGTGCAATTTCTTCATTTAAAGTAAGTATTCTTTTGTTGCTTTGGTTATTTTTGAAGTTATGTTTGATGTGAGGTTTGATTGGTTGGAATCTTGATTTGGTGTGTTTGAGATGTGTTTACAAGTGTTTAAATTGATTGCAAGTTAAAAGATTTAATTGGTGTGGGTTTGGTTTTGAATATGGTAAGTTATGTAGAGGTTGATAGTGAAAGATTATGAAGGATGTTGGAATTAGGGTTTTGAGATGGCTTGTGTTTAAATGTGATGTTAATGTGTTGTTTAAGTGATTATTGTGATGATTATGTAAGATATGTGTGTATGTCATTGATTGCATCCATTTGAATGAGTTTGTGTTGTGCATAAGGTGTTAGAATGCATTTAAAAGAGTGTTGGCTTTGGTTAGGGTTTGTTCATGAGTGACACGGCCAAAACCAAAGAAGAGACACGGCCAAGACTTAATGTTTTGGAGAGACACGGCCAAGTCCATGGAAATTTGGCCGTGTGTGTGAGTTTTTGGAGAGGACACGGCCGTTTCTCATGCCAGTGTCTGCCACTGCCAATTTGTTTTGGGAGACACGGCCACAAGCTTGGCCGTGTCCCTTGGGTGTGTTGGTTACTGTGTTTGGTTTTTGTTCTTCATACATGGTTGAGTTTGATTTTACAATTGATAATGCATATGATACTACATGAACTAGGGTTTGTACTATGCAATGTGAATCTTGTAAATGATAATGTGTGATATGGATAATGTATTTTGAAATGCTATATCAATGATGCTATATGCAAAATATGAATTGAGATGTGAAATGTGATGTAAAGCCATTGTGATTGGCTATGAAGATGCAATTGAAAGAAATAAGGCATGTTTGCCTAAATGTTGATGAGAATTGAGAATGGAAATGATAACTAAATAATAAATGAATTGTGTGGCTAATGTGTTATTCCATTTTTAGAGTTTGTTGTTGGTGGCATGCCTAATAAGTGTAACAATTTCTTGAAGTTAGGTTGGATTGAATCCTTGAAGCCTAATTGAGATGTTACCACCCTTGAAGCTAGGTTGGGTTGGTTCTTGAAGCCAAGTTGGGTTGAAGCTTAGCATGCTTTGCTCCCCTTGAAGCTTGGTTGAACCTAATCCTTGAAGCCTAGTTGGGTATATGATATTGATAAATGTGATAACAAAACCAAAACATTAACTCTGAAAATTGAATGACATATTAGTGTGTTTTGGGCCCATGCTTGTCTTCGTTTAATATGATTCATGAATGGTAAAATGATTAACTAATGAGATATATAAAAGGATGTTGACGTGTGATATGTACATATATTGTGGTTTATGGAATGTAAAAGTATGTTGCTAGCTTTACATCTATGATGTTGTTCTTATTAATAAATTGTGTGGCATTGCATTGCACTAATGCATAACATTAGCATGATTTGTCTTACTAAGCCGTTGGCTTAGCGCGATAGTGTTTGATCGCGCAGGTAATAGAGTTGAACCCGAGAGTTCATCGAGACCGAGTGAGAGTAGACCTTGAAGAGTTGATTTTGGGAACTTAAAGATTAGAAGAGATTTGCCAATCATGTACTACTTCTTTATATTTTGAAAAGTAATATTTATAATGTAAACATATGCACATTTGTAAATATGGATTTAAATGTTTCTTATATGTAAATATTTTATAAATTCCGCTGCGTATTAACTAAATGTATCTATATATTTATTTTGTTTTGTATTACAAGTAACTACCTATTTTTTTTATAATGTATTACAAATTGATTACTTATTATCTATAATGTATATTGAGAAAGATGATGGTATTATATAAAAATGTTTTTTTTTAATATTAAGAAAATTCGTAGCATCCCTATGTTTAGTGCATGTATACTACATTGTGGTGTTTGTAGTGTGCATGTATTGAATGTGGGGGTGTTACATAATGTCAAAAAAAATTTCGGCAGAGTCTCTCCTAAAATTTGACACTACCAACATCTTCTCAATCAAAATACAACCTACAAAAGAAAAGCCCTCCCAATATTTCATACATTCAACCTCAACTCCAGTCTCATCAATTTACTAATTAACATTCACAATTTAATTTAAATTCCTTTGCTTCTATCAATATGTTTGCATATTAGACATACTTCATATTTATCATAATATACTATAAAGTCATAACTCAAAACAAACTTACAAAATATAATTCACAACTACAAAAGTATACAAAATCTCTAATTACACATAATTATATAACTGTCATTTAAAATTTTAAACATTGCTATGTGAACTGAACAAAATATATTATACAAAATTTTTCATATATACATTTCATGATGCAATTGATCTTGAACTTTAAAATCTTACTCTGCTAGATCTATCCTGCCCGTCTGATCTGCGGGTCAGAAATAAATCTAACACACTAAGCAATTACTTAATGGTGCTTTCATATTCATAATTTGCCAAAATTGTAGCATGACGAAAATATTTACAATAGTAGATGAAAATAAAATCATCACTTTAAACATAAAATAATTTAATAAATAATTTAATTAATTGAATTCAAAATACTTATCTAATTCATGATAAGCTCCAAAAATTTAAATTAAATTTAAAACATAATCACTTTGTAGTTAGTTGTTAAAACATTATTAAATAAGATGAAAGAATATTCACTTTAGAACTAGTGATTAAAATATTATTAACAAAGATAAAAGTTCCATATTGTAATATCTATGGTTTTGGATATATTAAATATATATTTGGACGTTAATTAAAGTATTGGGAAGGTATATGTATTATATATACCTAATGTATACCTATTATATACATATTATAAACATATCATATACTTATTATATATGTTATTATATACTTAATATATATATATATATAATACACACATAATGTATACTTGATGTATGCATGAGATATACATTACATATTCATATAAGTAAAAATATACATTAGATATGTATAATATATGCATATACATAAAATATACCATATATATATATATATTAAGTATGAAGTGGTGTTGGAAAAGTTGACAATAATAACAATAAAAAGAGAAGAAAGAAAAGTCAAAGAAGGAAATAAATTAATTGGTTAAAATTATTTAAATTAATTAATTACTATATATTTATGGATAAAAGATTTGAATTAAATAAATAAATAATTTAAAATTAAAATAATTTTTAGAAAGTGAAAAATGATGGAAGACTTTAGAAATTAATTAAATAATTCAAAATTAAATTAATTTTAAGTGGAAGAATGAAATTAGAATTTTTAAATAAATAAATAAATAAAAAAAATAAAAAAAATATATATGTGGTTAGTAAAATAAGAAGAAAAATGAAACACTTTATCTTCTTCTTCCTCCTTTCTTCTTCTTCAAAAATGTTTTTCTCCATGAATGAAGAGAGGGAGCTTTTGTTTCCTTAATTAGATCAAGATTTCATCAATTTTCAAGAAGTAGGGGGTTGATTTTGAAGAATTTGCAAGTGAAAGGTAAGGTTTCTTCCAAACTTAAGAAGCTTTATGGAATTTTAAGATTATGTGATGCATGGGTTTTTGATTGAGTATGTTATAATTATTGAAATGAGTATGGATGATACTAATTTGATGAGAAAACAATGATTTTATAGTTAAATGGTTGATTTGCATAAGTTTAGTTGGAGTTTAAATGAAGTAGAGAGGAATTGTGGGTTTTCTTGGGACTCTTATAAAGAAATGGTTTAAATTTAATTTAATTATTTAAAATGTATTAGAATATAGTTTTAAAGATATATTTGAACTTAAATTATCTTTTGGAAGTTGTTGAAATAGAGTTCTAAAATTAAAGAAGGCGATTTAAGGTTTTGATAGAACTTTGTTAAAGAATTGATGTGAATTGAATTAAATTGTTTAAATCATATTCTAATATGATTTTAAGTATGAATATGAATTCAAATTAATATTTAGAATTGATTAGAATGAAGTTCTAGAATTAAAGAAGGTTAAAGCAAAAATGTGAAAGTTGGAAGAATTGATGCTAAATTGGTAGTTGATAGTTAAAACACCTAAAAATATGATTCTAATGTGTTATATACATTTATATTTGGATTATATATGGAGTAGAATCAAGATGTCTATACTTAGTGGTGAAGGACACTTGAGGGAAGTGAAGGAAAATGTGTACATTTAGCTTGGAAGTGATTTTGGTTAAAGGATAGTACATACTTTGATATAATTATATTGTAATGCATTAAGAATGTCATATTATATTGTATTTAGAAATTAAGACTATGCTACTTTGATGTGTGAATTCATATGAAAAGAGCATAGATATATGTTTAAAGGCATAAAATGCATAATGTATGAATGATTAAACCATTTTAAAATGGCTAGTAGCATTGTTACATATGCTTGTGAAAGAATGTATTTATACCAATTTTAAGGCATATTTTAGATACATTGATAAAGTGGAAAAGCATTTGATGTTTGTAATGGAAAAGTATGGAAATATGGATAAAATGAGTGGAATGTGGTTTATGTGAATTATGTGAGAATAACCAAAAAATGTTTGGGTAATATGATTGTAATGCTAAATGACATACATTGTGATAAAGTGATAAATAATGAATTAAAGTGATTTGACATTGTTATGAATGAGAAAAATGAGTAAAAAAGGCAATGGGATAAGAAAATTGATTATGAAAAATATGTACTATTTGTATGTTGCTTAGTATATTATTCAATTTCAGAGTTCTATGTTTGGTGGCATGCCTATGAGATTATTCTCATCATTTGCCTTGGGGCTAGACGCTAGGCGTCACTGATATATGATTTGTCTTCGGGCTAGACGTTGGACGTCATTATGATTTGCCTTCAGGCTAGACACTGGGTGTTAAAATAAACCAAAACAGTAACTCTGAGATTTGAACAATGTATTATGTTATTTGGGTCCAATGCTTGTGTATGTGTTAATGTGATGCTTATGAAGAATGATAAATGTGAATTAAAGTGGAATTGCATATCACATTGTGAGATGCCATGAAACAACACCATGCATTATCATTTCTTTTAAAGTTTCATTATTATTAAAGTATGTATCACTGGGCTTTTAGCTTAGCGTGATTGAAATTCATCACGCAAATGATAGGGTAGATCCGGTAGATCCGGAGAGTTCATCTAGACCTGGTCAGGTCTATACTTAAGGTTAGTTGAGCTTGAGGTGATTTTGCTACTACAGGATCAAAGCAAGTTGCTGCTATGTATTATGTTTATGTTTTTGGGAGTATTGTAAATTATAAAGAATTTTTAGGACTAATTTTGTGATATGGGATTGTATATAAGTTATATATATGTACATATTACATGTTTTGAGGAAAATGTGGAGAGATTGAGAAGTTGGGGTGAAATGTTTGATATTATTATTGGGTTGCATGTTTAGTAATGTTGATTTTTTTTAGGATATTCGTTTTACAGACAAAACTTTGGTGAATTTTTTCTAGATATTTTTATATAAAATACTTATTTTGGGAACCTAAAACTAATAAGGAATAATTTATTTACTTGTTAAAAATACATTTTTTATGTTTGAGATATTAATTTGAGAATATAATTTTTTTTATTAAAATTGAATTGTGATATTCCTGTACTATATGTGCATATTTTATATATACTGTGTATATGTGTTATACGCATATAGCGTATAAGGGTGTTACACATATCACATTCACATTTTTCACATAACTTTTGTAAAAATTTACATTACACTTTGCTTATTTTCATTAAATTTCATTTAATTATTTTGCCCTCATATACTGATTTTAAAATCTTAGATTCAGATAATGGTTACTAATGACAAGTAAACGCCAACTGTAGAAACTATGACCAATGACCACTGATGGCATGAGTGCTCACTATCACTAATAGCACAAAGTGTCCACTAATAGCACAAGTGTCTACTATCACTAGCAACACAAAAGTGTCCACTAATGGTACAAAGTGCCCATTAACACTATAGTTATCTCCCCTCTAGCTAGCCAATCAATCCGCTAACTATGTTTTTCATCAGTACAATCGAGTGCTTTATTTATTTTCCTCATACCAATCAAATTTTTAATTATGTAAATTTTGCTAAAATATTACTTTTAACTAAACAATTCTTTATTTCGCTGTTAATCAATTACATAATTAGAATATCCATTTTAGCTAAAAATATTTCTTTATAATAACCACACCTTTCTTTATCATTCAATAATCTCTAATTTAACCATACATATAAAGAAATACTTCTTAAATTAAATTCAAACACATTTCATTTTAAACATATTCACAAACACATTATAAATAATCATTTTAATTTCAAAACCTTAGAACTAGTGATTAAAACATTATTAACAAAGATAAAAGTTCCATATCACATTCACATTTTTCACATAACTTTTGTAAACACTTACATTACACTTTGCTCATTTTCATTAAATTTCATTTAATTGTTTTGCCCTCATATACTGATTTTAAAATCTTAGATTCATATAATAGTTACTAATGAAAAGTAAATGCTCACTGTAGAGAATGTCCAATGGCCCACTGATGGCATGAGTGCCCATTATCACTAATAACACAAATGTGTCACTAATGGCATGAGGGTCCACTATCACTAGCAACACAACGTATCCACTAACGGTGAAAAGTGTCCATTAACACTATGGTTGTCTCCCCTCTAGCTAGCTATTCAATCCGCTAGCTATATTTTTCATCAGTATAATTGGGCACTTTAATTATTTTTCTCATACCAATAAAATTTTCAATTATGTAAATTTTGCTAAAACATTACTTTTAAGTAAACAATTATTTATTTCTTTGTTAATAAATTACATAATTAGAATATCCATTTTAGCTACAAATATTTCTTTATTATAACCATACCTTTCTTTATCATTCAATAGTCTCTACTTTCACCATACATGCAAAGAAATACTTCTTAAATTAAATTTAAACACATTTCATTTTAAACATATTTATAAACATATTATAAACAATCATTTTAGTTCCAAAACCTTAAACTTTCTCAAAACCATAAACTTACATAACCCTAAATTCAAAACTCTAAAAATTAAAAAAATTCTTTAATCTTATTTTTGCTTAAAAACTACATAAATATACATATTCTTAATCAACTACAAATTCAAAATCAATTTCTTTAAGAATTAATTCCATAACTATTTCTAAACCCTAAATTTGCCAAAATCACCATTTAACACTTTTATGGATCAAAAATTATTCCAGCCATAATTTTAGGTTAACAACTATACAATTACACTTAATTTCACTCATTTATGAATTTACAATTAATTATTTCACTGGCTAGTTCTATATTCATTCCTAAACCTTAAACTTTCCATAATCCTAAATTGATTCTTTTATGAATCAAAAGTGGTTTCAAACATAGTTTTAAGCTAAAAACTATACACATTTAAAATTATTCAAAGATGAATTCTAATCAGTTTTCTTTTCACTTAGTTCCACACTCTAATTTTCTCTCTTAATAAATTTAATTAACAAATTTCATCATAAAAAATCAATTAAAAAGAAAAATTAACTTACATTATTATCCCAAGATGGCAAGCAAGAAGGGAGGGAGGGAGGGAGGGAGGGGGGAGGGGGGGTGAATTGGTTGATTTGAAGAAGTGGTATCAAATTAAAAATTAAAAACAAGATGAAGAGAAGAATATATTAGAGAATAAAAAACACCAAGAATTTATAGTGGTTCGGATTATCTCAATCATACATCCACTTCCTTAATTACTTATTAAGGTTTCACTAATCCTGAGTTTTTACAAGCTTAACTCTAACTTGGTATTTTCACAAGCTCACACCAAACTTTTACAAAGTTTGAATACTAACCTCACAACCTTAACAAGAATTTTCCCAGGCTCACTCTAAAATCCAATTATTTCAAAGCTCACACTCAAATATATAATGGTGTTTGATGCTCACGCCCAACACTCTAAGAATACAATAAGGAATTTTGATACAAAGAAATGAAAGTTGTTTATATTGGCTATTACAATCATAATCTTTTTTAAATGAAGTTTTTTGTGGTATTTATGTCCTTCAAGTCTTGATATAGCTATTTGAGGTGGGTGTCAACATGTTTGATTGTTGTCTCTCACTTCAATCATTGTTAATTTATGTATAACAGTCACCATAGCCTTTGTGCATTCACCATATAGATTGTGTGGGTGCTCTTCAATATTGAGTGATTACATAATTTGAATTTTCTACAACAACTATCTCCAATTATTGACACAAGTTGCCCAATAGGAGCATTGGTCCCTTACCTTGACAGTCTGTCATGTATTGCAGCCGCACAACTAACATATGAGGTCACACAATGCTCAAGTGGCTGTTTGAACAACAATTCTTCTTCCATGTATCTATTCATTATTGATCCATATTGTTTGCTGTGAAAATTCAAATTCTTTGATATTGTGTGGTCACTCAAATTTGATTTCTCACTGTTATATATACTGTGTTAATTTGTCATTATGTCTAAGTAGTTGTACAATCACTAACTGCTTTGAGCGGTCGCTTAAATCTTTCGGCAATCAACAGTATACTGCACATCAAGACTGCTATCTCTTCTGTGAGATTCATGTTTTTCTCCTTTATTTAATGCGGCCATATTGAATTATTGAGCGGTCGCTCGATTTATAATGATAAGTCTGACACCACGCCAGAGATCGTGATTTCTTTTGTGCTTCGAGTAGTTTCTCTTCTCTTGCTATTGTGTGGACACATAATTCCTTTGTGCAGTCGCACAAGTGTTAGATAATTTCCTATAAGTAAAAACTTGTTGACCTCATTAGTATTAATCAACTTGATTATCAATAATTAAAATAGAATTTATGTATTTGGCTAACAATCTCTCCCATTTTGACTTTGAAATCAAGTTGAATTAATAAAATCAAATGTCCAAATTCAAAATCAATATACAAGTTTCTCTAATGTTTTTAGCTTATCTCCCTTAATTAGTTCATTCCTCCTTAGTTTTAGTTTGAATTCAATTAATTGTTTCTCTCCTAGTTTTAATTCAATTAATTTGACTCCCTCTTTGACAAAGGAAAAAAAAATAAAGATGAAGGTAGAAATAATCATAAAGGTAAACATTGCATTTAAACATAAGACATTACATTAAACATGAGACATAAAACATGGTAAATAGAAATAAATAATTATATAATATAAAAGGCTAATCTTTAGCTATTTCTTTTAACTTCTTAGATGATGGTTGAGCGACCTCTTATTGTTCTCCTTCATTAATTGGTGGAGTGGATGTAGGAGAGGTATCATGAGATGATTCATATAAGTCTTTAAGTGGACTCTCAATATGTTCACTGACATCCTAATCTTGAAGATCACATTAAGGGAGATCAAATTTTCCTTGCATTTCATAGATGTCATGATGAACATATGAAAAGAGATCTAACTTTTGGTTGATTTTGGTGATCCTTTTAGTGACATCCTTTTTGAAATTATTGATTATTTATAGAGAGAGTGAACTTCTTTGAGTATGAGCTTCATGGTTTTGGATTATTCACCTTTTTCTTTTATGGATTTACTTGGCATGGGAGGATGCTCAACTTCTGCATCTATTAGTTCTCCACCTTATTCTTGAGTGATGTGATATCTAGGTCTCTTTCTTTCCCTTTAAATCATACCTTTGCTACCAAAGTGATCATCAACCTTTTGGATACATCTAGCATGTTTAAGATAGTTAGGGTTGATGGAATTTATGGCAGGGTCTAGAGGATCACTTAAGGTGGCTAGGTTTTTAGGGGTAAGTAAGCCTAAATGCCTAGCTATTTGAGTTATTTGTGAGGATAAAAAGAATGTCTCAGCCCTATATTTTCCATGGTGAAGGAATGTGTCAATTAAAAAAGGAGTTGTTTGAACGGGTTCATTGTGTATCAAGGCATACAACAAAAACAAGCCACGTTGTGTGACCTTTTCATTACCATCACTTCTTTGGTGGATAGTGTACGTTATAATTTTGTGAAGAAGCCAATGAACGAGGGATTTAAAGTGTATTGCTTTGGAAGATCTATTATTATACTTAGTTTCTATAGACCTTTCACATTAAAAGGTTGAGAAGTTTTTCAAGGGGAAGTCTTTTTCAGTGCTTGAAAAAGCACCATGTGTAACACCAATGAATTTTAAATATTGTTACATAATTAATTTAAAGGGTAGTTAGCATATTGGAAGAGAAAAATATAAGATGCATATATATTGGATACAAGATATATACTTAAGGAATACATGAAATATGAATTATATGTACATGAGATATATAACATCTGCATATACATAAAATATACATCACATTTATGCCAAGTATAAAGTTGTGCTGGAAAAGATGATGATGATGATGATGATGTTAATAAATGAAGAAAGAAAGTTAAAGAAGGGATAAATATCTTAATATTTAATTACATTTTAATTAATTAATAATTAATATATATGTGGATGGGAAAGAAGAAAGAAAAGTAAAAACAAACATTAAAAAACCATCTTTTCTTCTTCCTCTGTAGTTACCCGAAATTGAGAGAGGGTAAGAGAGAGGTTTTCCATCCTTTTATACTCTAAATTTCACAATAAAACAAAGCAAATCAAGTGGTTTTGAAGATTAAGCAAAAGTTTCAAGTAAGTCTTTTATCTTAAGTGAGTTTTCTTGAAATTTGAGGCTATGTGAGTTTTGAGATTTTGATGGTAATATTTATAATTGTTAATATGAATGGTTTTGAAATTATTTAGATATATATAATGATTTTATTGTTAGAAATTGATTATGGACAAGTTTGCACAAAGTTGATATATTTAGGGTTATGTAAAATTTAGAGTTTTGGTATAGATGCATATAATTATTGAAATGGAATAATTTAATGCTTTTATAGTATATATATGGTGATTTTATAGTTGAAAATTTAATATGATTGAGTTTGGATGAAGTTAGGGCTTATAGCAAGAATATGTGAAAATAAAGTTTGTAAAGTAGATGTTTATAATTATTGAAATGAAGTGTTTTGTTGTTATTTTGATATATAAATAATAATTTTATGGTTAAATATTGAAAATGAGTGGGTTTGGTTGAAGTATAATCAAAGTAGAAAGGGGGTGAAAATAGGATTTTGCTGAGATTTTTGTAGGAATTACTTGATTAATGATAATTTGATATACATGGATTATGGTAATGATTTTAAATGAATAATGTTGGTTGTTGTATGAATTATGTATGTGTAGGATAAGAAATTCCCTAAGAAGATCATTAGGGTTTGGTGAAATTAAGAGGTGGGAAGGAATTAGAGTAATTTCAAGGCTTTATCAAGGTTAATATATATTTATACTACTTGAGATTTTATTAAGCGTGAATTGGCATAATGTATATGATTTCTTGGTAATATTGAAATTTACATAATCTATGTAAGGTCTCATAGTTGTGTGAAGAGTGTCACATTGGACATTTGTTCAATGTAGAATTAATGGTAGTACATAAAATATATGAGGTTTATTAATGTAATGAGAAAATGTGGATAATGTGGGCATTAAGTATAAAAAAATGTGAAACGTATGGGAAATTATGGGAAAAAAATGAAAATGATAGAAATTGATGAAAAATAACTCAGGGGTAAGAAAAGAATATAATTTGAGAAAAGAATATAATTTGGTTCACTTTAAAGAATATGCAATATTCTTTAAAGTGACATTAATATGAATTAATGTTTGTATATTAATAGGTTGATGAATTCTATAATATAATGGAAACATGAGAATTCTACATGATTATGGAAAAATATAATATAGTGGATAACATGCATGAAATTGTTCTACATGATTATGAAATGATGTGTGGTTGCCTTATATAGTATTTTGTTCTAGAAAATTATTTTTGGTGCTATTGATATGATTTGAATTTGGGCTAGATGTAGGGCGTCACTATTATTACATTCGGGCTAGATGTTGGGCATCGCTATTATTTATTTTTTGACTAAACACTGGGTATAGACCCTTAATTTTTGACTAAGTCCAGTCTAAAATTTTAAAATAAGTCTGAAATAATTTTTATGATATTTATTATTTGTTATTTATTTTATTTTATTTATTATTCATTTTATTTATTTTTTAAATATATATATAATAAAAAATAAAAATTAGACGGACCAATCGGTGAGCGACACATGGCAGGGCAATTCGCCGTAGGCGCCACCTACTGTGTATTGGCCCGCAGGCACCAACTGCGACGAATTGGGTAGCGCCTCGCAGGCGCTCGCCCAATTGTTCGCGTCCCAACCTTGTTGCTCGCATCCCAGCAGCCCGTGCCAACGCGTTGGCCAATTTTTGCTAAAATTTGATTTTCACTCGGAAAGGTCAATTAATTTCCTAAATAGCTTGAACTTCCTTAAGGTATTAGATTTTACTTTAAAAATTCTATAAATACTAGCTTTAAAACACATAATAGGGGACGACCAAAATTAATCAAGGATTCAGATTGGACTTTTAAACCTTGAAGCAACCTAAAATAGCCAAGAACAAGAAGAACACTTCCATCCACGAGGCAACAAAGCTATGTCGTCTTGATCAAGGTTTCTCCAGAATTCCAACGGTGCAATTGTGGTGGAACCAACAACGAAGGTTTAATCTTAACCAATAATTTTTTATATTCACAGTAGCCATAACATGCTTTCTTTTAAATGTCTTGTAGCGGGACCGCCGTATGGGCTCGTCGAAGGGGTTAATATTTATTTGTGTACTATAAGTATTTGTGTTTAACTTTCTTTATTTTAAATCCTAATATAATTATTAAAATTTTAAAATTCTAATTTAAGATATAAACCCTAGATTTATACATTTATTATTTTATTTAGTTTTAGATTTGATTATGTGATTTATTATATGTCTTAATGAATGGTTATTTTTATTTAATCTTTGATGAATTTATGATGAATGATCGACTATTTTTATTGATTTATTTTGGTTTTAAGAATTGTAAGAGGTATGTTTCCATGATTGGGTACCTCATTAATTAAGCCTCATGTAATTTAAAATTATTTTTATATTTTGGGATTAATGTAAGGGATATGTTTTCACCTTTTGGTGGGTGTCCTATTTAGTTTTAGACATTGGACGATGTAAGAACATATTTTTATCCTTGGATGGGTGTCCATTTATTTGTTTTATTTGGACGTTGCTATGATTTTTAATAAAGTATTTATTTATTCTTATGATCGCATGTAGTATGGATAATGTCATTATATTTAAGAATTTTATAATATTAAGACCTGAAAAGGAGGCCGGTTCCAATGAATCGGGCATTTTGGGGGTGCTGGGTCATTCTTACCTTCCCCACACGTACCCAACTTTTCGAACCCAATAGGGGGTTGGGGATTTCTTAGAAATTGAGTCATTCACCCCTTTCTTTTTCCCGGCCCATCTGAGTGGCAACTTTATTTTCTCCGGGTTTAGGCCCGTGTTCTCTAAGGCCCTGAGCCTAACAGTATAGAAGTCGCAAGAACCATTCCACATGAGAGTGGGGGCAAAAATCCCTGCTCACATTGGGTGTCACCATTGATAATATTTGCCTTTAGGGTTAGATACAAAGATGTCAACAGGGGACAAATGTGAAACTTAGATCCTCAGTGTCGCAATAGACCATAATAATATATCTGGAAAGGAAATACTATATAGGGTTATTTGGGCCCAATATGTGTGTTTGTGATATGTTTATATGTTTATGTGTGTTGTGTTGTGGATAATGGAATGTGATATGATTAATGATATGTGATTGACAATGCATATTTTAATAGACCTGAGTAGGGCTGGGTCTAGAGAATAAGATGACCTAAACAGAATTGGATCATGAGATCGATATTGTGTGTATTGGAAAATAAAGAGATATTTCTATATACATGATGAATAAAATAAGAAATAAGAACGTGTGCGCATAATATTTATCATTTATAAATATATATCACTAAGCTGTAAAGCTTAGTACGGTTGTGTGAATCAAGCTGATAAAAGAGTTGTTGTTCAGAGAGAGAGAGAGCCATGATGTGGATGATACTTGGTGACTTAGGATTCTACAAGACCAACTATGCCATTTGCATTCATGTATAAATATGGTTTTAAGTATTTTTGATTTATGTACATTAATATATAACACTTGTGTTGGTATATAAAGAATTGTGAGGATTGTATATATATACTTATAAAAGTATTTAATTATGATAAATAATGTTTTGAGTTATAAATTTGAACATATATTTATGAATTGGTGATTTGGAGAATTTGTGAAAACTATATTTTTGGAGTTGACAATTTTGTACAAGTTGTGTTTTGATGAATTTTGGAAAATATTGAACTCACAGATAAAACTCTGGCGAAATTTTTTCCCCAGAGATTTCTTTATAAGTTTGAATTGTTAACAATTTACTATTTGAGCATCTATTTATTTATTAATAATTATATTAATTGAAATAAAATTTTTTATTAAGGAGTTTATCGTGGCACTCTTATATTTTATATGCATGTTTTTCATATCCGAAATATTTGTACTGTATATATATAGGGTATAGTAGAGTTATATTTATTTTGATATCAAAGCCTAGATTTGATATTCTCAACCTAGGTGGGTTTTGAAAATGAGAAAGTAGAATTTTAAAATGTGGTTTAAGTTTTAATACAAGCATATATATTGACACTGTGTTAGTCTTGAATGTGGCAATGTTTGTTTGTTTTGATGGATATAAATTGAGATGATTTCTGGAACTCGTAAATTAGAGTGGCGCAACGAAAGCGCTGTGAAATTATAATATTATATATTAATCTTTTGGAGTACAATATAGTAATTAGTAAGATGTTCTGAGACTATTATATGGTTTATCCTGGTATTGAATTCTTGAATGATTTAATTGAGATATTATTTTGAGATTATGAGTGTTTGATCGGATTAGAGAAGCATGGAAATCAGGTTTGAAATTTTGGAAAGTGGTCAAGAATGTTCATAAGGAAGAGAGTTAAGATTATTTGGTTACATATGGTGTGGTTTATTTTACAAAAATTACGGTAGGTGTTTGTGTTTGATTGAGTTGTTTATTATAGCGGATAATTTCCAGGATGGAATTATTTAAAGGGGAGAGAAATGTAACACACATGAATTTTAAATATTGTTACATAATTAATTTAGAAGGTAGTTAGCATATTGGAAGAGAGAAATATAAGATGTATATATATTGGATATAAGATATATACTTAAGGTATACATGAAATATGAATCACATATAAATGAGACATATATAACATCTACATATACATAAAATACACATCACATATATGCCAAGTGTAAAGTTGTGTTGGAAAAGATGATGATGATGATAATAATAATAATAATAAAGAAAGAAAGAAAGTAAAAGAAGGGATAAATATCCGAATATTTAATTATATTTTAATTAATTAATAATTAATATATATATGGATGGGAAAGAAGAAAGAAAAGTAAAAAAAAATTAAAAAGCCTCTTTTCTTCTTCTTCCATAGTTTCCCGAAATTGAGAAAGGGTAAGGGAGAGGTGCTCCATCCTTTTATACTCCAAATTTCACAATAAATCCAAGTAAATCAAGTGGTTTTGAAGATTAAGCAAAAGTTTCAAGTAACTCTTTTATCGTTAAGTGAGTTTTCTTAAAATTTGAGGAATTATGTGAGTTTTGAGTTTTTGATGGTGATATTTATAATTATTAATATGAATGGTTTTGAAATTGTTTTGATATATATATATAATGATTTTATGGTTAGAAATTAATTATGGACAAGTTTGCACAAAGTTGATAAATTTAGGGTGTTACACCATGGGTTTGGAATCCCCAAACTTTAGCTAATTGATTGATGGATAGTGCAAACTCTTGATTAAAGAGGCAGAAATAGACTCCATAGAAATCGATGGGAGCTTTATGGTTCTTTTTTATTCTAAAGGTCATTAGGAATTTGTTAGTTAGGCTTGAGTGTCCTATCTCATTTGGAAAAACCAATGCCTCCACCCTAATTGATCAAGAAATCTATAGAGTTCTCTCTTTATATTGAGGGTAAGGAGCATCCCTTTAGTAGGTATTTTGGTGGGTTCAATATGCTTTTTCTTAAGCACATAATATTTGGTTTTCTCCTCATCATTTCTATATTTAGGTTTATGGGGGTGGACACTACTATGGGTATATGGTTTCATTTGAGGTTGAGGTTCTTTGATCATTATCCCTTTTCCTTTTTCAGTGGATGATGGTTTCTTTTTAGGTGACTTAGTTTGGGAGCCATTAAGAAAAAAAAAAAGAAAATAGAAATGAAGAAGAGAGAGTGTTGGAGAAGCTTGAAATCTTCACAATGATCTTCTTAGAAGTAAAAACCTTTAGAGAACTTTTTGAGAAGCATTTGAGTGTTTGTAAAAGTGTTTTCTACTTCAAAATAAAGGTATTTATAGACAAAATTTGAAACTAGCCCTTTATGACCATTAGGGGCAAAATGGATAGATTTGGACAATTTCCAATGTTCAAAAATTTGGGTAGTTTTTACTATTGTGTGCCCGCACAATATGTTGAGCAGTTGCCAAATGTGTATTGTGATTGTTAGAAGTTGTGGATGCTCACACTTAGTAGCTTATAGAATAACAGTCAAGAGAATTTAAAATTTTTGAAAATATACGACCGTTAGTGTGTTGTGCGCTCGTATAGAAACAACTTTTAGAAAATTGGACAAGGCATTATTTTGTGCGACCGTCTCACATATTTGAGCAACCACTATAAGAGGTCAGAATAATTTTGATGACGGTTTCAGTTTGGAATGATCAAAATAGAAGTAAATAATGAATTACTTCATTGAAAAGATATTGTCAAGTAGTTTGAATCAATCAACTTAATGTAATTCATCATTGAAGGTTAAGTTATAAAATGATTAACCAAGAGTACTTCCATCTATCATTCCTATGTGTTGTTTAATGAAGTAATTTCTTTCTTCATTTAAGGGATTTATGCATATATCAATAAGCTGATTTTAGTATTTATAAATTCTAAAATAACATTGTGATTTAGAACATTGTCTCTTTAGAAATAATACCTAATATCTATGTGTTTTGACCTAAAATGTTGAATGAGATTTTTGGATAGATTAATGGCACTAGTATTATCACATTTAATGGGAATGCAATTAATCTCTTTATTTTAATCTAGAAATTATTGTTTCATCCAAAAGACTTGAGTGCAAAATCAAGCTGCAACATATTTGGCTTCTGCGGTAGATAGAGCAATCGGCACTTATTTTTGCTAAACCAAGAAACTAGGCAATCACTAAGAAAGTAGCATGCACTGGTTGTGCTTTCCTATCTAGTAGGCTATTGGTAAAATCCACATTCGAAAAACCTAAAATGTCAAATGATGTATTTCTTAGATACCAAAGACCTAAATGCAATGTTCCACTTAAGTATTTCAAAATTCCTTTAGTAGCATTTAAATGTGATTCTTTAGGATATGATTGAAATTGCATATAAATATATATATACATTATATCGGGCCTAGAAGTGCTTAAGTAAAGTAGGGATTCGATAATACCTCGATATTTCTTCTCATATACTTTCTTATCGATTTCATCTGTGTCCAACTTTAATGATGTACTCATTGAAGTCTTACTTTCTTTGCAACCATCCATGCCAAACTTCTTGAGAATTTTCTTTGTATATTTGGATTGGGTAATGAAGATACCATCCTTACATTGCTTAATTTACAGACTAAGAAAGAATTTGTGTTCCTCCATCATGCTCATTTCAAATTTCCTGTCATACAACATGCAAATTCTTGGCCTAAAGTTTATTAGTAGCACCAAATATAATGCCATTAATATAAATTTGTACAACTAGAATATCATATAATTTCTTTTTTAACAAAAAGTGTTGTATCAACTTTTCCTTTTGAAAAATCCATTCTTTAAGAAATAAGCACTAAGCCTATCATACCAAGCTCTTGGAGCTTATTTTAATCTATATAATGCCTTGGTGAGTTTGAAAACATGATTTGGAAACTTATAATCTTAAAAATCAGGGAGTTGTTCAACATAAATGTCTTCATTAAGACCATTTGAAAATGCACTTTTAATATCCTTTTCATATGGAAAGAAAATACAAGTAAAATTCTAGTTACTTTTAATTTAGCAACGGAAGCAAATGTCTTATCATAATCAATGCCTTCCTCTTGGTTATAACCTTTGGCTACCAATCTAGCTTTGTTTCTAGAAATGAGACCATTTTCATCAAGCTTATTCCAATAAACCCATTCACATCCTATAATTGGATGATTTTTAGGTTTAGGAACAAGTTTCCATACTTTATTTCTTTCAAATTGTTTGAGTTCCTCTTGCATTGAAATCACCCAACTTTCATCAATAAGAGCTTCTCAATGGTCCTTGGCTCAATTAGAGAAACAAAGGCAACATTAAAATTCAAATTTTTAAGTTTTGATCTAGTGGTTACTCCCTTTGATGTATCACCCATGATGAGTTATTTTGGATGATTTCTTTGATAATGCCAATCCTTGGGTAGTTGTTGATTTTCTTCTTCTTTACATTCCTCTTGAGATGGCTTTTCTTTATCTTCCTTTGGAGTTTCATTTATTTCAATCCTCTCAAATGTATCTACAAAATCATCAAGAACACTACCTTTCCCATGATCAAACAACCACTTAAGTAATTTTAAAAATATGTTGCTAAAATAATTTACTGATGACTTGCTGATAGAAAAATTCAGATTTCGATAGATTATCTTGTTAGCCAAAAAATTTGCTTAACAAAAATTACAACTCAGTAATTACTGATAACTAACTGATAGAGGCTTTGGTTATGAAAAATGGTATAATATGTCGGGAAAAATATATCTATTGGTAAATTGCCAATAACTTATTTTTCAGTAAATTATTTTATCATTATTTTTTTAAAATAATCCATCGGCAAAGAAATTGAGTATCAGTCAGTAAGTCGTCAATAAAATTTTTAATTAATTTATTGATATTTTTAAATTTTGTTGGTAATTTGTTGATAAATTATTTAATTTATTTATTTATATTGTAAAATTCTACTGGTAATCTATTGATAAATTATATAAACTTACCGATGAATAGTATGGTCTCTCGGTAATTTTAATTTTTTAAAAAAACTTTATTTTAATTTAAATTTAAAATGATAAACAGATATTTAATTACATGATATTTAATTACATTAATACAATCAAAATATATTTAATTCTACAAATATAAAGTAATTACATTAATTAATGCAATTATTTAATTCTAAAAGGCAAATAAATAATTACAATAATGCATGAATTTTATAGTCTTCCTCATCTTTTGAATTTGATTCTACTGTTGAGCTTAATTCCAGTATAGGTTTATCTGACTCTAAGTCCCCCCCTGTATCAATGTCAACTAATTGGCCAAATATGTCATTCAAAAGACTTTATCATCATCTACTATTATTCTATCAATTTCATGTGCCAAATCACATTCATCTTCTTGAAAGGTGATATCTTGATTCAAGGTTTTTGTTGATGATTTAGGAAGATGAATAATTGATAGAGTTTTAATTTTACAAACTACCAACTAATTAGTTATAATTCATCTCACACTAGGGTATGGTACATAGTAAACCAATTTATGAAGCTTGTGTTGCTGGAATAAATGGTTCATACTTATTATTTGTATGTCTTTTATTGATGTCTATTATAATATATATTTTATGAACCTTCATTCCGGCAATAGGGTCATACCAGTCTCATTTGAATAAGACAATTCTCTTAATTAGTAAATTTGGATATTCTATTTCAATAATATCAATTAAGTGACCATAAAAATCATATGAATTCTCACTATAGTTGGACTTCTTAATTAATCTCCACTGCTTATTATGAAGCTCTCTTAGTAATGTGATTCTGTGCATAATCTGTATCCATTAATAAAATTGATGTCATAGCATTTCACAGTTAGCAACGACCCCTTTACTAGATTCATTATGCACTTGTTATTGATAAATTAAGTGTTCTTATGAGCCTATGCAATCAATTAAAGTATAATTTAGTATAATAACATTTATATTTAATTATATAATATATTGATTATGAAATTTGAAATCAAACTTACATATTTTTCAAATTGTTTGGAGAAATTATTATAAGTTTTCACTTCAATGTGAGAATAAAAAATGTCTTCATTTGATTCTTATAGCCATTCAATGTAAATACTTTAGCATATAGAAATGAAAATAACTAAAAATATAAATAAACTTGATAAATTAAAAAAATAATTTTAATGGAGGTAATTTATATACTTACTTGAGATATGGAGTAACTTTATGATAATTATACAAAATATATGTGCGAGTTGTTATATATTCTTTGTGGTCTAGTTTTTTTTGTCTTTGGCTTTCCATATGTCGACCAAGAGAAGTAGAAATGGATAATAGTCCTTTTTTCAACTAATCCACCACCATCATTTCTAGATGGTTGTTGCCACTTAGTACTCACATGAGGCTTGAAATAATTAGAATAAAAATTGGATGTCTCTTTAACTATATAAGTATTGCAGATGGAAGCTTTGACTTTTACTTTATTTCTTACATTCTTTTTAAAATGTCAAAGATACCGTTCAATTGAATACATCCATCAATACTGAATTGGTCTAGCCAACTTTATTTCACGAGGCAAATGTATGGGCATATGTTCCATTTAGTCGAAGAAGGTTAGAGGAAAAATACACTCCAATTTGCAAAGTATTATTAGAATACTCTTCTACAATTTATCTATTTCTACTTCTTTAAGGGTTATGGATGTTCAGTCTTTAAAAAATAGACTTAACTCTATAATAGCTTCCTATAAATTATCGAGTAGTAATTCCTTAAAAGCAATTAGAACTAGTCTCTGCATGAATCTAGGGAAATCATGACTTTTCATTCCAAATAAATTACATTTCCTCATATCCACATATCAACCCATATTCGACATATAACCATCTGAAAACTCCAAATGTTTTACCCACTAGCATAACACTTGTTTTTTATTTTGGTCTGTATAACTTGCTTTAAGATACTTCCCCATATGTTCATATTGTGCTAACTCCTAACATCTATAAAATGTCTTCAAATCTTCCCTATCCTTGATATTATATTTAATTTCCCCCAGAACATTCATGATAGTGTTAAACATGTTATCAAAAATATTTTCTCAATATGCATCACTTCAAGAATATGTCTTATTAGATTTGAACTCTAATAAGATAAATCTCAAAAAATACTTTTTTTCTTCCACCTATTACTTCTGCATCTCAGACATTATTAATTTGTTGGACATCCAGTTCAGTTAGCTTTCTTAATCTTAACCTCATGTAATTGATCCAAAATTTGTTCCCTAGTTTAGATTAGTGGAGCTTCTCAACACTCAATGGTATTTTTGCAAAAAAATTTTCTGTCGCATTTGAATTAATGATTAGGACTAATAAATTTTCTGTGGTTTTTAAACTAACAAAATTTTCCACCATAAGGAAGAGTAAATGCCTCAGTGTACTATATATGATATGGGCAAGCTAATTCCCAGCTGTACTCCATCTTGACAACATAGCATATGCTAGAAAATCGATAATTATCCACATTAGGGCAGTTTTCAAATTGCAATTTTGCTTCATTGATATATCATAAGTCTACATACTCACTTTCTAGAACATTAGCAACTCTAAGATTAAAGGGTGGTGTAGACCCTTAATTTTGGCCCTAAGCTAATCCGATCTCAATTAAAGAAGGCCAAGTTAAATATGATCAAAATTTTAAAAGCTTAAACCTAATTTATAGCTTTAAAATAGGTTTGTCCAGTTTTTAAAGGACTAAATTAAGTTGGTTCAATTTTTAAAACCCTAGCCTAGTCTGATTTAATTTTTAAAGACCAAATCAACTCCAACTCAATTTTAAAAGCTTGAATTAAATTTGGACTAATTTTAAAAACCCTAATTTCCATCCAAAACCCTAATTCTATTTTTAAAAAACCCTAATTTACGTGTAAAGCCCTAGTTTAAGAAAAATACTAAATTGTATAAATAGAAAACCCTAGTTTAGGAAAAACTCTAATTTCCAACAAAACTATTGTACGTGACCCCTCATCAATGGAGTCAATATTTATTTATGGATTGTAATTCTTTGTGATTAACCTTAATTTTTTTATTACACTCTAATTTATTATTATTTTTGTGATGATCAAACTACATATTTGGATTATTTATTTTGCTATGATTGGTTGAATGGTATTAGTTTTATTATTTGAATTTTAAGAATATAAAAGGCATGTTTCCACTCGTTGGTGCCTTATTTGTTTAATTTATTTATTTTCTATAATTTAATTTATTCTAAGACTTTAGAACAATTGTAAGGGATATGTTTCTACCTTTTGGTGGGTGTCCTATTTTATTTATTTTCTTTGTGGATATTTAAACATTTGTAAAGGCATGTTTCCATCAATTGATAGGCGTCCATTTATTTGTTTGTTTGTTTTATAATATAATGATTACTTATCTCAATAATTATATATAGTATGGATAATATTATAATACTTAAGAATTCAATAATATTTAGACCTGAAAAGGAGACCGGTTCTAATGAACCGGGCGTTATGGGGGTGCTGGGTTACTTCTCACATTCCCCATGTGTACCCAACTTTTCGAACCCATTAGGGGGTTGGGGATTCCTTAGAAATAGAGTCATCCACCTCGTCAATATCGCAACTCCATTTTCTCCAAATTTAGGCCCATATTCTCTAAGACCCTGAGCCTAACAGTGCCGAAGTCTCAAGAACCATTCCACTAGGAATGAGGGCAAAATCCCCTACTCACAGGTGGAGAAATATATCTATATTGTGCTTAGGATTATTCAATCCTAGAACAATTACAGTTAAAAAATAGAAACTGCTTTTCATACACATCCGCGATAGAAAATTATATGGAATGATTATAATTGGCCAACACCAATATTGTTATCTCGCTGGTTGAAAACCATCTACACACAATCCCAAGTTTTTGACAATGAGTTTGGATTCAAAAGAACTTTTGTGTTGCTTCCCAAGTTGATATGGCTCACATATCTTATCCTTATGAAAGTTTATATTGTGTAGCCCATCAGCAAGTTCTTACTTAGAAATTGAAGTTGGTCCACAATAGCATGTCTTAATCTTCTATACCAAAGCTGAGAATCATTGATAATAGTGATTAAACATTCAAAAGTATTATTAGAGTATAAGTAAATTTCATATCTATTGCCAATTCTTCCTCCTTTGAATGCAAGTTCACCATCTGGTGAAGTGACTTTGGAATCAAAATTTGACATTATATTCTTTATCATATAATTGGCTTACACTAAGAAAATTGTGCTTCAAACCATCAACTAACCACACATTATAAATTAGATTCTTACCAAATATACCAATGGAACCAATACTTACAATTTTACCTTTAGCATTGTTTCCAAATGTTACGTTGCCTCTTTACTTATATGTGAGGGTTGTAATGAGTTTTGTATTACCAATCATTTTCCTTGAGCATCCACTATCCAGAAGCTAAATACTTTCATTGGTAGTAGAATTTAGGCACACATATAAGAAAATAAGGTTTATTTTCTTTTAGTACCTCAATGAATTTGGATCCTATACGATTAGTCATTATAGGGTCCACCAATTTGAGGTGAGCCTTTTTAGTATAACAAAATGTACTTATATGACCAAGTTTGATGCAATAATTGCATTGATATAAGGGTTTATGTCTTTGTATCCTTTCTACAATGAATTTTAAGGGATTATGTTGGTAATGACAAGTATGTTTGGAATGAATTGTTTTTATGCATATTTTTACTTTTTTTCATGCCTTGTATACATATATGCATAATTTGCTCTTGATAATTTAGTTCTGGAGCTTGGTGAGTCTTGAGTAGTCTTTTTGAGACATTTAGGCTTAGTGTATGCATTGATGTTCTTTACAACTTTAACATTAGAATTTTGAGTTGTAGATGGTTTAACAAAGGTTGGCGCATTAGATGTAGTGGTAGTTGAGCCATTGAACCCTAAAATATGTTTGGAAGAAGGCAACCTTTGAACACTAATTAATATATCTAAGGCCTCTTTACCTTTTTGAAATTTTGAAATAGCGTCCTTCAATTCATTTACTTCTTATTTCAAAGTTTTATTATCCTTAGTAATGTTATCTAAGCTAGATGAACTATTAGACAATTTATCTAAGGACTTCATTAATTGTTCATTTGAGGCCTTTAATTGTAAAGCAGAATTTTTTAAAGAAACAAAGACATTTTTTAGCTTAGAGAATATTTCTTTATAAAACTTCATTTTGGAAATATATTTTTGGACTCCAAGGTTGACTTGCTCAACCAAATCACCATCATCTAAAGCATAACCAATGTTGTGATTAAAATTTAAAGATGAAGTACCTACCTTATTGAAGTCATCATCATCTCTCATAGCCATAAGACAATGATTTTCAATTCCTTATTATTCTTCCTCTTCTTCACTTGAGGAGTCATCGTCCCATATAGCTTTAAGAGACTTTCTTTTTCCTTTATCCTATTTCTTCTTTTTCTTTAATTTGGGATAATCCATTTGATGTGAACCATTTTGCCACATTCATAACATTTCACTTTATTATTTTTTCTTTATCATTGTTAGAGGATTTAGAGAAATTTCCTTTGTTAGCTTGCATTCTTCTCTTTCTTTTCCATTCATTTATGCTTTTTGAATAGCATTGCCATTTCTTCATCTTCATCACTATCTTCTTCACTTAAGCTCTCAACACTTTTTCAATTACTTTGAGAGCTATAGCTTTCCTCTTATCCCTCTCACCTTTTTCATCTTCTTTTTCCATGTGCATTTCAAAGGTGAGGATCTTTCCAACTAGCTCATCTGTCATCAACATGCTAAGATCATGACCTTCTTTAATCGATGAAACATTTGGTTCCAAGTTCTACTTTAGATGAGCTTTAAGGGCTCTCAAGATTTTGCTATTAACATCACCTTGAGTATACACTTTACCATATTTCTTTAAATCATTAATGATAGCAAGTAACCGATCAGTCATTTTTGTGACATTTTCATTTGGCTTCATTTTGAAAAGTTCATACACAAGCATAAGCATTTGAGTCTTGGTGAACCTTACTTAGGTAGTATCCTTATGATAATTCTAAAGAGTTTTCCAAATGCTATATGCACTAGAAAGATGTTAGACTTTTCTAAATTCTTCTTTAGACATTGAATTCACCGAAATGGAGCTAGCTCGATTATTCTTATAGAGAGCTTTTTCTTGAGCTGTCGAATATTATGCTCTAGGAAGAGGCACTTGAACTCCATTAGCTTCATGAGTAGGAGGTTTCTACTCATTTTGTATATATTTCCATAGCTCAATCTCACTATCTAGGAACAAATATATCTTGTATTTCCAATAAGAGTAATCAGTTCCATCAAAATAGGATCTAAGATGAGAATTTAAGTTTCCATGAGAGGAGATATTAGAGGTAGTGGTGAAAGCCAAAGTAGCAAAAGGAGTAGTTGCCATTGAGGATCAAATTTCACACTTAAGATTTTTGAAAATTTGAGGCTCTAATACCAATTGTTGTCCCAAGATGGCAACCAAGAGGGGGGAGGGAGGTTAAATTGGTTGTTTGATGAAGGTGATGGCAAATTGAAAATTAAAAAGCAATATATCAAGATAAGGAGAAATGAGTAGAGTAGAGAAGAATGAACACACCAGATTTATAATGGTTCATATCAAATCAATCCTACATCCACTCCCCAACTTCAAGTTGAGAATTTCACTAACTTTGGATTTTTACAAGCTTAATCCTAACTTTGTGTGTTTATAAGCTCACACAAAACTTTACAAGGTTTGAAAATTTCCTCATAACCTAATAAGAGTTTTTCTAGGCTTACACTAAGCTTAAGTGTTTCAAAACTCATACTAAACTTGTAAGATAGTTTAATGTTCATACCCAACACTTAAAAGATTAAAATTAGAAATTTGATGCAAGAGATTAAAAAATGTTTAGCTTAGCTATATGATGCTACATATCTCTTGAAACTAAAGTTTTTAAGCCTATTTATAGCTATCTTTAGTCCAACTAGCTGTTATATAGAAGTCCTAGTGGAAACTAACATAATTTGTATGGTCCACTTTCTTTAATATTTGTTGAGTGACTTGTTTCGGTTAGCATGCATGTTATGCAGTCGCCAGACAGACTTTGCACTTGCTCCATTTCCTTTAATGATTGCTCAATTTGAAATTTTTCCAACTGTTCTTTCCAATGATTGATGCAAGTTGTTCGATAGGAGCATTGGTGCCATACCTTTTTAGCCTGTCCATTCATGCGGTCACACATTATGGTTATGTGGTCTCTCAATATAGTTTTTTACCATTGTACAATAGTTCTTCTTCCACGTGTCTATTTTTCATTGGTATGTGAAGTTGGCGTTAGAGATCAAATTTCTTAGTTTCGTGTGGTCACATAACTTCATGGTTCTCACTGCACACCTTCACCACAATCTATTCTGTGACAATTTATGTTTTTGCTTCTAACTCTTGTACAGTTTCCCAACACATGGAGTGGTTGCACAAAGCCTTATGCGGCCAATACTGCACTGCATACTTTGATCGTGTTCTCTTCTATAACTTTTGAATTTTTCTGTATTGATTGTGTGATCACATAGTTGTATAGAGCGTTCGTATAACCTCATGTGATTAAGCAATCATCGCAGCAAAAGACCGTGATTTGCTTTGTAGTTTGAGTGTCTCATTTCTCTTGCTAATGTGCAGTCGCGTGAAACTTTTGTGTGGTTGCACAAGCCCTTAGAGATGAACCTACAAGGAAACACTTATTTAAATTATTATTACTCATCAATTTGATTGTCAATGATCAAAATAGAGTTTATTGTCCAATCATTTGGCCAAAAATTATACTCACCAGATTGATTAATCTTATAGGCATTGTTATTGATTTTCTCCAAGATTTGGAATGGACCATCGCCTCTTAGAATAATGATAAGTGTATAATTGATGATTTTTTCCCTTATTTCTTAGTATAATTATTATCAAATTAAGTTTAATTTGTTTGTTCAAGTGCTTGTTAGGGTTGATTTTAGGAACTCTTTAAATTTTGAGGCTTTATGGTTATTTTGGCTAGAATCACAGATGAAAGACGATGAAAAGAGGTCTTTTGGGGGACTTCTTCAAGTGACATGCCCAATGACATGGGCGTGTCAATGGACGTGTCATTCAACTAATTCACAGAAGCTATGACATGCCCAAGGATATGGGCATGTCACTGGATGTGCCATTGATCCTGCCTTACAGAAGTTGCGACATGTCCAAGGACATGGGCGTGTTACGGACCGTGCCCTTAACCAAGCATTACAGTAGCAATGACACACCCAAGTACATGGGTGTGTCAATGCCTGTGTCATCAACTGTAAAAATAGTATCATTGACATGTCCAGAGACATGGCAGTGTCATCGGGCATGTCAGGCTAAATTATTGGGTTATAAAAGTTGAACTAAAGTACGAATTAGGGATCCATTTTTTAGAACTGAAAGCCAACTTCCTAAGAAAGAAATAGAGTTTAGAAGCTGAGATTGAAGGTGAAGATCCAAGTTTATCAAGATTTAAATCAAGAATCAAAGATTGAAGTAAAGAAACACAAATCATTCATTATGGATTGTTTGAATTCTTTTACCTATTTCTTTTTTCTAGTTTTCTGGTTATGAACATGAACTAAATCATCTCTATCTAGATATTGATGAACCCTAACTTTATTGTATGGATTGAATAATTCTTGTTAAATTAAATCATTTAATTGAGTTGTTTTATCCTTTTGATTCTTAATTTCTTATTTCCAATTGATAATAGCAAGCTTATTGATTGGTTGCAATTTTCATATTATTGACTTGAGAAATCTTGATATGAATAGAATTCTCATTAGGATTAAGGGTTGATTGGAGTGCTAGAGATAGACTTACAAGATCCTTTGATTTATGATTCCTTGTTCTTATTGTAAGATCTATTTAATTCTGTTTAAGAAGAGATTCCAGCATTCTACTTAGTGATTAAGGATTAATTCACTTAAGAAGGGTTTTAGTCTAATTTAGAGATTCAGCTCTATTACTTGATTTAATAGAATTGATTTTCATAAATATTTTTATGGCTAGGGGGATTCAATATCTGGATAGTATTTTTATAATCTACTCTTTTTGCACAACATTCAATTTTTCTTTACTTTAATTTATTTACTTGTCTTTTATTGCAAACATCACAAAACTATTGATTTGTTAAACAACAGTTAAATTTTGCACTAGTAATTGACCTTGTCTCCAGTGGAACGATATCTCACTCACTACTTTATTACTTGTGCGACCCGTGCACTTGCGATAAGATTGCAATAACATAAGTTTGCCACCAAGTTTTTGGCACCGTTACCGGGGAACAACGGTTTTCAATATTTAGTTTTTGCTTATTGATTTAGTTTTTAGATTGCAATAGCGTTATTGATTTATTTTTTATTTTTATTTGTTTTAAAAATATCTGGATAGTATTTTTATAATCTACTCTTTTTGCACAACATTCAATTTTTCTTTACTTTAATTTATTAAGTTACTTGTCTTTTATTGCAAACAGCACAAAACTATTGATTTGCTAAACAACAGTTAAAATTTGCACTAGTAATTGACCTTGTCTCCAGTGGAACGATATCTCAGTGACTACTTTATTACTTGTGCGACCCCTGCACTTGCGATAAGATTGCAATAGCATAAGTTTTTGGCGCCATTGCCGGGGAACAACGGTTTTCAATATTTAGTTTTTACTTATTGATTTAGTTTTTATATTGCAATAGCACTGTTGATTTAGTTTTTATTTTTATTTGTTTTAACATTGGTTCTTGCTTATTGACTGTCATTTTAGGTACTTCTTCTCATTGATGACCCGAGCTAGCTCCTCCCAATTACTTGAATTAGATCAAGAACTAGAGAGAACATTGAGGAGAAAGAGAAAGGAAGAAAGGGAAGCGGTTCTGGTAGAAATGGAAACAAACTTGGAAGATTCAGACTTGGAAGATTCAAGCTCAAAAGAAGAACTAGAAGTGATGGAAGGAGGTGAGCCAAGAATGATGTAGGAATATGTTAAGCTCACTCTCGATGGGGCTGACTCTAGCATATAGAATCCGACAATTGTTGTAAACAACTTTGAAATAAAGGCAAATATAATTCAAATGGTGCAACAAACTTGTTAGTTTGATGGGTTCCCAGATGAAGATCCTAATGCACATCTTGAGAATTTTCTGGAAATATGTAACACGTTGAAGATAACTAATGTCTCAGAAGATACAATTAGGCTGAAGTTGTTCCCATTTCCATTTAGAGACTGACCAAAAAAATGGCTGAAATCTTTTTTCCCAAAAAATTTTAACCATATGGGGGTCAGTTAGCAGAAAAGTTCTTAAAAAAATATTTTCGCCCATCTAAGACCTCCAAATTGAGGAATGATATCTCATCTTTTCTTCAGTAGGATGGTGAGACGATTTATGATGCTTGAGAGAGGTTTAAAGATGTATTGAGAAGGTGTCCTCATCATGGGCTTTCCCTATGGCTTTAGATTCAAACTTTTTACAATAGATTGAATTATACAAGTAAGCAATCCATTAATCCAGCAGCCGATGTACCATAAATAACAAGACACCTGAACAAGCAAGGGATTTGATTGAAGATATGGCTATTACCAATTATCAGTGGCAAACTCCAAGGGAACAAGGAAAACTGAGGGTCACTGGTTCACATCGATTGGATCCTAAGGTGGCTTTAATAGTACAATTAGAAGCCATTAATAAAAAGATCGATTCTTTAGCTTTATCTTTAGGGAAATCAATGCATGTGATGTCTTGTGAATGGTGTGGGGGTGGACATCAAGGTCAGGATTGCTAAAGTGGCAATATGTTTGCTAGACATGAGCAGGTGGGTTATGTTGGGAATATGCTAAGGCAAAAATAGAACAACCCCTATAGCAACACATGTAGTCCGAGCTAGAGAAATCATCCAAATTTCTCCTGGAGTAATCAGAACAATTCAAGACATCCCCCTGGATTTCAACAGCCTCAATATCAACAAATTACTCCTCCAAAAAAGAGCAATTTGGAAGACATGATGAAGAAGTTCATAGCAGCTTCGGAAACCATATTTCAATCAATTAAAATCACCCTTAGAAATCAGCAAGCCTTTATTCACAATTTAGAAAATCAGGTGGGGCAAATTTCCAAGTTACTCAGTGAAACACCACAAGGGAGTTTGCCTAGCAATATTGAGGCAAACCCGAAGGAGCAGATAAAGGCAATCACTCTGAGCAGTGGAAGGGAAATTAAGGGTGGTGTGGTTGAGAAAAGAGAAGAAGAGGTTGAGGAAGAGGCTGAGACATAAGAAAGAGAAAAAGAAAATGATCATACTATCACTTTGGGAGAGAAGGCTACAGTAGAAAATGAGAAAGGGAACCAACCACAAGAGCCCAGTCCAATAGTGAAGAAATAACGACCTTGAGTGCCATACCCAGCAAGATTGAACAAGGACAAGATGGATGCTTAGTTTGGAAAGTTTCTTACACTCTTTAAGCAATTGCACATTAATATTCCATTAGCCAAAGTTTTATCGCAAATGCCCAAATATGCTAAATTTTTAAAAGATCTCCTTTCTAATAAAAGGAAGCTTGAGGAAGTATCATTGGTGCATTTGTTGGAAAAGAGCTCGGCAATTTTGCAAAAGAGGTTACCTAAGAAGTTAAAAAGATCTTGGTAGTTTTACTATTCCATTTTTGATAGGTAATCATGAAATTAAAAGTGCACTAGTTGATTTGGGGGCTAGCATAAGTGTTATGCCCTACAAGATATTTAAAGAGTTAGGTATTAGAGAACCTAAACCAACACTTATGACTATTCAACTTGCTAATAAGTCAGTAGTCCACCCTGGTGGTATTATAGAGGATGTGTTAGTAAAAGTCAGGGATTTCATTTTCCCCAATGGTTTTGTTGTCATTGATATAGATGAGGATGCAAATGTTTCACTTATCCTTGGCAGGCCATTTTTAAATACAGCTCGTGTCCTTATCGATGTCCATGATGGCATATTGACTTTGAGAGTGGGAAGCAAAAAAGTTATTTTTAATATACATGATGCTATGAAACACCCAATTACATTCAATGAGACGGATTCATGCAATGATATTATTAAGCATGAAACCATAAATTTTATTATTAATATTATTTCCAAGGCTCCCCTTAAGTTGTGTTATTACAGCATAATGTTGAGGATCAAGAAGCAATAGAGTAGCATGCTTATCTTGAAGTAAGCAAATCATTTAAGTGTCAGGCATATGAAACCATTGAGATGCCAAAAGAAGAGAAGCAGAAACCATCGATGATTGATCCACCCAACTTGGAACTTAAGAGCCTTCAGGATCACCTTGAGTATGGATTTTTGGCGGAGGAAAATAAATTGCCCATAATTCTGAGTTCCCACCTATCTTCTGAGCAGAAGATAAAGCTCATCTAGTTGTTACAAAAGCATAAAAAACTTATAGCTTGGAAGATAGCAGACATCAAGGGTATCAGTCCGTCCTATTGCACTCACAAAATACTGATGGAGGATGAATTCACAAAATATTGCAACAACAATGAAGACTAAACCCAAAGATGAAAGATGTAGTGAAGGCTGAAGTGATCAAACTACTTGATGCAAGAATCATATATCCGATTTCAGATAGCTCTTGGGTGAGCTCGGTTTAGGTAGTACCAAAGAAAGGAGGGATGACTGTGGTTCTTAATGAAAATAATGAGCTAATTCAAATAAGAACAGTTACCGGTTGGAGGATTTGCATCGACTACCAAAAGTTGAATGATGTAACTAGGAAGGACTATTTTCCTTTGCCCTTCATTGATCAGATGTTGGAGCGGTTATCCGAGCATGAATATTACTATTTTTTGGATGGTCTTTCAGGCTACTTCCAAATTCCTATTGCCTCGGAAGACCAAGAGAAAACTACATTCACTTGTCCATATGAGACATTCGCATATCGAAGAATGCCATTCAGACTATGCAATGCACCTACAACTTTTCAACGGTGCATGGTGGCGATCTTTGATGAGCTTATTGAGGATGCAACTTTTCAACGGTGCATAGTTGTGTTTTCAATTATAAAAATCAATATATGATAATTTCCACTAATTAAGCCTTAATCTTTTGAATCAACTGAAAAATCTTAATAGTATTTTTTATTCTATTTTGGATTAAAGCTAAATTAAATGGCTTATCGTAAATAAAGACTTCTAATTTGGAAAAGCAACTACTGATTCATGCCACAAACAAGCACACAACTAATAAGTCCTTGTATAAAAAAAGCCCACAATTAATTTTAATATTCCATAATTGGCCCAACTAATTAAAAGCCTATTTTAAGAAAAGGTTTTAATTTCAAAGCCCAATAAAAGCTTAATTTGGACCATAAAGTGAGCTCACATTTGAAAATATTTCAAAACCCATTATAAAAAATTCATTTCAAAAATTAATTTTGGGCTTCGTTCTTGGGCAATGAGGTGGAAAATAATTTTTTTACCCATCTTTAAAAAAATTTTATGCCCAAAGTCCATCTAAAAAAGTTTTGAAAATAACTTTAGTCTTTTGGACTTAAAAGAATTTTTGAACTATAAAATAATTTTGGGCTTATACCATAATTAGTTCATATTAGGAAAGACAAACCAAATTGGCGATAACTCAAGTGAAAATATGTCAATCATAATTAAACAGTAAACATTTAGAAGAAACCTAAGAAAAATTATTAGGCCAACTATATGGGCTTTGGTCTTTGGGATGATAGGCTTAGGTTTCCACAACAAGTATATATCAAAAGGTATAAGGTTGTGAGTAGTTATGCAATGCTTGATCTCCATAATTTAAATAACAATATGGCATCACTTACACGTACTGACAGCTACCTTAGCATTTTCTTTGTCCTTCTGCTTCTCAATAATGGCAGATGCCTCAGTAGTGTTATTCTATAGCAGTGTAGTGAGTTGACTTCTCATGGTCTCAACCACGACCCCCTTTAACTCTTCCATCTTAGAGGTGAGAGCATTGTTCATGAATTTCTAAACTTCCTTAAGATCCATTATTTTTGGCATGAAGTTGACTAAACCTTCACTGAACTCTGAGTAATTGACGTAGGTCAGGTTATCGCATGGTCTCAAACTACAGTACTCCAGGTTTATGAGCCAAAAAGGATCAATATGTAATGTAATGTATGTATGCATGTGTAGCAAAAAAAAAAAAAGAGTCATGACATTACTTCCAACCTTATATCTTAGACTCACGAGTGGCGAATCTCTTTCCTAGGTATTATGGTCAACAAAAACATCAACAGGGGATTTTTTATTTTTAAAACAATCACTTAGATAGATAATATAAAAACTAATTGAATCAACTTCTCTTATATGCAGTGGAGTCACCAATGTGAGCAAAGATTTTAGCACCACTATCAATGGAATAGTTTTGTGACTTTTACACTGTTAGGCTCTAGGCCTTAGAGAATACATGCCTAAATATGAAGAATAAGAATTGCCACCTAGATAAGCTGGGAAGAAAATAAAATGGGCGAATGACTCGATTCTTAAGAAATCCCCAACCCCTACTGGGTTTGAAAAGTTAGATACGCATAGAGAATATGAGAAATGACTCAACACCCTCATAATACTCGGTTCATTAGAATCGACCTCCTTTCCTTCAAATGCTCTTTACTGGACTTTCTAAGATAATTTCTTTGATATTATATACTTGATTGCTTACTTAGTCACAGTTTTAAGTGGCTATTAATTCTATTTATA
The DNA here is from genome assembly GCA_947685225.1 of Garcia nutans. Lineage (NCBI taxonomy): Eukaryota > Viridiplantae > Streptophyta > Magnoliopsida > Malpighiales > Euphorbiaceae > Garcia > Garcia nutans. The sequence continues at coordinate 41,019,200 of CANTUV010000003.1, forward strand.
GTTTTTTGACCAGCAAAAATTTTTTTTATTTGAACTTGGTGTCCTTTTTTTGTTTTTTATTTTATTTATTTCTTCTTTTTTTATTTTTATTTGGTTCTTGATACAAATTTTTAAAAATTATAATCACACAAATCAAGATAGATTACAATGAAGTGCTAACTATATATTGACAACCAATTAATATTAAATAAAGAAAAAAGATATAAAAATGACCTTAATCTATTTGGGATATCTCACATTGGATCCTTTTTTTATCCATTTATAACTTTGAACATTAAAAAAAAAAAATTGCACTCCAAATTAACAGAAGTTAAAATGTCTATTAATTTTTGATGGAGTGACATTTTGCAGGGCTCGCTATTTAAAGAATTTTCAATAAAAAAAATTAAATATGACCCTAAAATATTTTCATATCTCAAATTGACTTCAAATTTTTATAATAAATTATTATGACAATATATGTATGTGATATTATTATTAATATTTTTATACTAATATAAATATTTAATACAACATCTATAATATTTAATAACAAGAAAATTATGAAGAAAAATATGTAAAATATACCAAAATTTATTTATCTAATAAATTTGCTTATTTATTTTATAATATTATTTTTTATTTAATTTATTCATATAAAGTCTTTAATATTGACTTACCAATCTAATTATAATTTCTATATATTTTTGAAATTTTAATATAATATTAATTTATCAATCTAATTATAATTTTTATATACTTTTGAAATTTTAATATATTAATGACTTTGTGTGAATAAATTAATTAATTAATAAATAAAATTATAAAATAAATAATTGGATAAATTATTTTTTTTTGTCATTAAAGTCAATATTATTGCCAAAAAAAAAAGCATATATACAATGTGCCCTCATGTAAAGTTAAAACTCTAATCCCAGAACCCAAACAAAAGAAATCAATCACCTATACCCTCTGTAAAAACTTATTTGATCAACTTGCATCTGTCAAAATACAAATAAAGCCAAAAGAAAAGAAAAAAAAAACAACTACTCTCTCCTAGAAGAAATATACCATCTACATCATTGCTCACTAAATACAACCTGGAAAATCCAAATTTTCATCCTCGTAGCTGTTATGCTCTGTTTCTCAAAATCACCAGTGTCCCCAATTCAACTAAACCGAGCAGCTCCAATCACTTCTTCTCTCTTCATTATCTTTTAAAGCAACATGTTTAACAGACTGCGCAATCTTAAAACATACCTTTTTCCTATCAGCAACACTATGTTGAAAATCTACCCGGTTCCTTTTCCTCCAGACGAAGTATACAGAAGCCGAGAAAGCCCCCCTTCGTAGTGTAGCAATACTACTCTCACCAACCGCTCACTTACAAACCAACTCACCTCCCTACGCCATGGCCTACCACTTCTCTTCAACCCACATTTTTGGAGGATTTGCACCCAGATTCTGGCACTAAAAGGACAAGCAAAAAAGAGGTGTTCAACTGTTTCAGGATGGCTTTGGCAAAATTAACATTTATCATCATCCATTATCCCCCATCTATGCAATCTACTCTTTAACAGCTAATCTATTCTTTAGGGCCATCCAACATATAAAACTTTGCCTTGGGATATTATTCATCCCTCACACTAACGTCCACCATGAAGTTATATTCCCTTTGCTACGAAAAGCTTCCCATGCACTTTTAATAGTGAAAATTCCATTCTTTGTCAGCTTCCATCTAATACAGTCCCGATCAGATTGAATTCTGAATTGCTGCACCTCTTGCCAAGCATTTGCTGTTATATCATCTATCGGTTCTGGAAGACATATTTGGGAGTTAATTGGTCTTAAGAGTTCTATGTGGGCAACATGGGTAATTAGAAATAAACTTAAAAAGATGAGCTTTTGGGGAATTACTAAGCCATTTGATGCAAGTTGGGCATGTAAGGATGAGGGAGAAATTTAAAAGTCTGTTTGGGTATACTTTAGGGAGAGATGAGATTTCATTTTGGTTTGATCCATGGCTTGGGTATACAAGTATTGTTGATAAATTTCCAAACATAAACATAGGGGATGCAGAAGTTTCTAAGATGGCTCAAGTTAAAGACTTATGGAGGATTGGATAAATGAATTTGATACAATTTTTCTTATTTTTTCTTTTAAAATTTCTTGTATTTTTTATTATTAAATATTATAGTTAGTGATTTAAATATTTATAATAGTTTAAAATTATTGATAATAATATTATATGGCTCAAGTTAAAGACTTATGGAGGATTGGATAAATGAATTTGATACAATTTTTCTTATTAAATATTTATAATAGTTTAAAATTATTGATAATAATATTATATGTATGTATTTTTATAATAATTCACTATAAAAATTTTAAGGTTCAATTCGTGATTTAAAAATATTTTAGAGTCATATTTAATTTTTTTTGTTTAAAATTTTTAAATAGGGGGTGTAATATTCTACTTAAATAAATTAGAGTTAAAAATATATATTAAGAATTAAGGTTAAATTTAATTTGATAAATAATTATCGGAATTAATAAAATAATGGTGCTTAGAATAAAATTAAAATTTTCACCAAATATTAGATTAATCTCCAATTATAAGTTAAGATAAGTTCAATGGGTTTGATTAAATACATGAATTAATATATATATATATGAATATTTTGATATAATAAGATTTAAACGTTAAAATTAAACAAAGAATTTTAGAATTTGCCCATAATATGTGAATATATATGAAAAAATGACATCTTTCATTATATTTTTTAAAAAATTTATTTTTTTATTAAGGGTATTTTAGTTATTTTATTTTAAACTAATAATAAACTTATTATAAACTGTGTAAAATTTATAAACTCATTATAAACTCATGATAAACTCATTATAAATTCACTGTAAACTCTTTGTAAACTAATAAAAATATAGAATTTTGATAAATATTTTATAAATTCTGGTATTTTAGTAAATATTTTATAAATATGATAAATTTAAAATTATTTTTAATTTTTCTTGTATTTTTGTTAAAAACCTAATATATATGAAAAAATGACACATTCCACCACATTTTTAAAAATTTTTATTTTTTATCAGGAGTATTTTTAGTCATTTTATTATAAACTAATAATAAACTCATTATAAACTGTGTAAAATTTATAAACTTATTATAAACTCATGATAAACTCATTATAAATTCAATGTAAACTCTTTGTAAACTAATAAAAATAAGATATTTTGATAAATATTTTATAAATTTCAATATTTTGATAAATATTTTATAAATATAATAAATTTGAAATTATTTTTAATTTTTTTTATATTTTTATCAAAAACCCAATATATATGCGTAGATGAATAGACATGAATATGTGTCACATATATATATATAGTATCATCAATCATGAAATATATAAGAGTAAGATATATGAGTGTATGTACATACATGTATAACCATGTTTTCTTAACATTAAAAATGGACACGTTACTGTCCATTTGCCAAGCTATAAGATAAATAAAACTACAAGTGTTAATTTGGAAAATGTAACGTGTAAATAAATGAGGTAAGTAGAAGATGATAATGCTAAGCTATAGGGAACACAATTATGATTTAACTAGTAGTTTGTCATCATTTTAAGGAATAAAATAATAATTAAACAAAATGAAGATGTAATTGTCATCTTCAATGTGTAAAAGAAAGGGAAGAGTAGGAAATAGTTGGCAAATTACATGAATATTAATAGACAAGTATTGTGTGCAAAGCTTAACCATTGACAAGTGTAACTTCAATTTTCTTTCATCTTTCACTGACATAGAGACCAAGTATATAAACCAATAGATGAGCTAATGAATAGTTCTTTGTTCCTTAGAAATCCACATAACATTAAGAAGCTTTACAAATGAAATTCTCAAAATTATTTTGGCCAATTGGAAATTCTAACTTGAATTTGTAGAAACAAGAAAAATAAGGTATGCATTCCTCCTATAATGAATCGGTTTTTAAGTGAAACACATGCATATAGTATATCTTATTACTCATAATATCAATTAAAAATAAGATATGCATTCTTAATATAATAAATCGGTTTTTTAGTGGAACACATGCATATAGTATATCTTATTCTACTACTCACAATAGCAATTAAAAATATGATTTGAGACTTATATATATATGTATATAATGATATATATATAATTAAATGGAAAATAAAATATACGTCGGTATAACTTTGGAATTAAAAGAAAGGTATGATTTATTATTTATGTGCACAATTAATTTTGGGTTATAATTAAAGAAATAGAAGAATGAAATTCTATGATAAATTTCATATGAATTTTGCTTAAAGTCAAAATAAGTTACGTTAAAAATAATGTTATTTAAATTTATTTGTTATAGATGCCGAAATTCAATGACCAGAGTAAGAAATATAAGTAATTTAAAATAAAAATACTGCACATATTTTTTATTGATTAAAACAGAATTTTAATTTAGAAATATGAGTTAACTCAAATCTTTATTAAGGAAAAAGAATGAATTATGATAGGTAAATATCAAAGGAAACTAACCCCATAGATAATTATTATTTGATTAACATGAACCTTAAGAATATATATATATATACATATGTATATATATATATATAATACTGTCATAAGTTAATCATATAACAATAAAATTAAAGGAAAATACTGTCATAAGTTGATCATATAAGCTACAACCCGTAAAGGTAAAGGAAAATAAAATAATTGGAAACTAATATGAAGTAAATAAGTTGAACAAGATACAAGTAAGCATGAATTAAACATTAAAGAGTACATGCATACGGGTTAGGTTGTGTGTTATGGTATAATTATAGTAAAATTAATTGATACCTAATGTAGGAAGAAGGGAAATAGAAAAACCCATTGGCATAAAAGGACAAGAGACTACAAGTAAGTGATAATAGAATATAATTTCTAACGTGTTCTATTTTGAGCTACACTGTCTAACTCTGATTAAATAGTATCTTTTTTTTATTTACATCCTAGTTCTGTTACCTTGGATGGTGTTTTATTTCTTGAAAAGCCCTTGGTTTTTGATTAATTAATCTATTCAAATAATTGCTTCTAATTATTTGTGTATTGTTTAACCATTCTTTTTTATTCCTTTGATAAAATTGTTATTGAGCCATTTTTTTAATTGATATCTAACTCTCTATTGAGTTATTTATTGATCTTAATTTATTGACCTTTTGATTCCTCTATTGAGTTCATTGTTGAGCTACTATTATTTATTCTGATTTTTCTGTTAATTTGGAATCCATAATTATTGATTCTTTTTATTATTTTGATGAAACTGCTTGATGAGCTTATTGTTTGATCTCTACTATCATGACATGGCCCAATTCTAGTAAGGGTTAAACATCTAGAAGGTATACATGGATGTTCTATTATGCATAAAAGGAAGAAGTTACCACTCTAATTTACAGCCTACGGTTGCTCTGGTCTGAATGTTTGAATATATATCCGTTTATAACTGTTGTTATATATTATCTGTTTTTGTTCTATGAATTTCTAAATCTTGTAAAATTCACTTATTTATGAGCCATTGATCACTCTCTATCTCTCACTCACTATGTTTGTGCCTCTATTTAAGTTAATATATTGATTATCCTACCTATTATTTTATTGAATATTCAACCTAGCCGCGTATTAGATTATGATTCACTGAGTTGATGACTCACCCTTCATCACTATTTTTTTTTCAGATTAGTGATTTACTGGTTGGAGTGCCCAGATTTTTACTTTCCATCTACTCATTTTGTTAGTTAGTACTAGAAGCAGTTTATGTAATAATAAAAATCAGTAACATATTTCTATTTTGTATTGCTCTGTTGGATACAATGTAATATATGGATAAGAACTTATGTATGTAAGACTTTAGATACAAGTAAAGTTGTATTAATAAATATATGTTTCTGTAATGATACTAAATAATCTAAATATGATCTAAGGAAGATTTTTTGTGGTATCTAGTAGCTTTAAGCTAACCCGAACTCTAAGACCGTCATGCCACACCCCCTAAACCAAATTGAGGGTGGGATGTGACAAGTGGGTTTCACAAAAATGCCACATCATTGAAAGTTAATGGACATTTTAACTTTCATTAAGTCGAGGTCTAATTTTTTTTATTTTTGAAAGTTCAAAGTCACAAATGGATAAACAAAACATTAGGGTCAAATGTGAGATATCCCAAATAATTTAGAATCATTTTTGTATCTTTTCTCATCAAATAAATATTAATTGATCAGTTATTAAAAGAAAAAACTCAAGCATAACATGTTTAAGTTGTCCAAAAAAAGTGATCATTCATGTTGTGTGGAAAAAAGAAAAGCAAACTATAAATGGTAGTAAAAGGTGACAATAATAATTTATTTCTCAAGACATCACAGTTGGACTTATTCAAAGGCAAGATGTAAATTACTACCTTAAAATTGTTAAATGACAAAATGCGTAGAAAATCTAAAAGAGACAACAAAAGTTTTTAAGAGAAAAAATCAAAATTTTACATGAAAATGCTAAATGTTCCTCCTCCACACTTATATTGCACATTGCTTTCAATGTCTAGCTAAATTAGTATAAAGGATTAAAAAAAAATAAGTTAGAAACAAGAGGACTCCCCTTAATTTTTCTTGGAGGTTGGTAACTTTTTCACTTCATCTTGGGTAGGTTTTGATTCTCAGACCCATAATTTTGCTATTGCTTATACAATATGTTCCATTTTAAGTCATTTGGACTGCTAATTGAGTTCCTGCTATTTCCAAACAATTCATCTCTTTTATGCTTTGCATATGCAGATGCATAGCAAAATAAGAAGAGCCATAAATATTTGAATTCAATATGACAGAAACATTTGGATTCAGTATGACAACAGTTGAGGTGCTCTCTTTATTCTTTCCAAATACTCACTTATCTTTTGGTATAATTGGACCTAGATGAGCAAAACAAAAAATAGCATTTCTTATCATAGTAAACCCATCTCGTACAAATATTTTAAATCTAAAGGTGTTGGTCTACAGAGTAAGTGTAAGTCATTATCATTTATATCAATTATTTTTTATTTACAGCTAAATGAGTGATGATTGATCCTAAGATTAATGATCACCTAAATGATATGAAATTTGCGAAATGAGTGGCTTTCCAAATGTCTTTCTTTCTTGAACCATGCACCACAAGAAATACAATTCAGTCTTAGACAAAATATTATCTCCATCTTTCCTATTAAAAAAAAATGAATATGCCAAAAATATGTGAATATATTTCAAACTTGGATCACTAAAATACAAGTCTTTATTAGACTTATTAAGTTCATATGGTTTTGGTGCATTTTCACAAAATTCAACACATATATCAATAGTTTTGAATTCATCACAAAATTTGCAACAAATAACATCACTCATAAAACCAAGTGCATCATTGAATTCAATAAGCAAAAGACTAAATTACTCCCCTATTAATATAAATTTGATTAAATCAGGTGTTCTCAAGTTAAATTCAATAGTCTTATCAAACTTAAATATAGTGTGAGATTCTCTAACTAATTTCACATATATGGGGCAATCTAATGTAAAGTAAGGTTCCCATCCTATACCACGAATCAATTCAAATGCTCCATATTTAATATTCAAAGCATCAAGAGAGGGAAGATGGGCACATTTACAATGAATAATGGGCAGATTAAAAATGTTGACATGCCTTTATTTTTTTTTATACTTTCATGAAATTTAGATACCTATTTGAGTTTTGAATCTATTGGTGCAAGAATGTGTTTCCCTTTCCTGACCTTGGCCCTGCGTTTTCCTTTTATGACCTTGGCCCTACTCTTTGCCCTTGTTACTAGGTGTTGCTTTCTATTGCCTGATTGAGGTGTCTCATGGTTTGGATTTTCTTTTCATGACTTGAAGATGCCATCAACAACTACTCTCCTCTCATGTGATTTGAATAATTGAAATTTCCTATGTCACATAGTAGGAAGTTATGATTTCTCTCTTCATTATGAGGTTGGGATGGTTATTCAAATGGTGATTCTAATGGAGATGGGTCACTTGCCTCTGGCTGTGAGTTTGCTATTGATTGGGTGTGTTCTTCATTAGAGAGGTGAGGCTTTTAAGACTTAAGGGATCAAACAATAATATACGCCTTACGCTACTCCTCATTCTTATGGTTTGGCTGTGGGTGAATTCCATTTGGAGGATAGTATGAGAGATGGTGGGAAGAGATAGATGTGCTAGAGAGAGAGGTGGGCCTAAGCAACTTTATTATCATTGATGACAATTTGCTTGAAGATGCACCTCCACCCTTTGTTGCTCCTCCTTTGTCTTCACACAATGAGCAATTACAAAGATTAGAGAAAAAGATGGATAGAATGGAGAAGAAGTTGGTAGCTTATTTCAAGAAGATAGGTTGCTCTCTACCCTTCCTTTCGAGTCTATAAATGATGTCCACAAGTGCTCACAATTTCATGGAAGTCTCTTTTACTCTTTTATTTTTATCTTTATGCATTTTTATAATATATGAGCATCCATTTTTGATACATTGAGAATAACATATGATTTAGTGTAGGGGTGAAACATTAGTTCTCTTTTTGCTTTCTTTTAATTATTTTCTTTTATCTTTTTTTTTTCGATTTTGTGTTTCTCTGAAGTTTGAACTTCAAAGAATATTTTAGTTTTTACATATATTCCTTTTTTTTTAATGTTCTCTCCATAATCTTTAATTTTCTCTCAATATTTAAATTCTTATACTTTGAATTCAATACATTCCATTCTACCTCAATCAATAATTCATGAGAAGCATCCCTAGGTCACATCTTCTCAAAACAGAAAGATATACTTATTGAATTCTTATTTAAAGTCATAATCTATTAGAGGTTGATCATGCTATCATTTAAATTTTTCTCAATATAAATTCCCACTATAATACCATGTGAAAAAAAAAACATCGTGTCAGGTACATACTAGTCAAGTTTTTCATGTATATTTAAAGCCCCACTCTACCCATTACTCCAAGTGTGTCTAATCCAATTTTTGGATTCATAAAGAGTCATTCTAAAAATTTTTATCTTTCCATTGATTTTGGGACCCTTCCTTTTGTTTTATTAGTGTATAAAATCTCATTACAATGCCTCCCACGACCATGACAAAAATGATTATTGTGTTAAGTTAGTTAGGATATTCTATATCAACTTCTTCTTTGAATCACTAAGCCAACCACAAAATACTATTAATTGTAATTATGTTATAAGATTAGTATTTTCAACTTCCACATCTATATGATTTAATGAGAAGGATAGTAACCTTTTGCAAGTTTCTCCACATCAAGGCCATCCCTAGGGTAAGCTCAAGGAGCCTAGTATCTAGGGCAACCCATCCTAATAGGCAACCAAAATATATATATATATATATAAAGTAATAGTATGCAATATATATTGTTTTTCTTATATAATAAAAGTTACAAGTGCAATACAACTTTGATTTTGCATAATTTGTTTTTGAATTATATGTCATTTTTTTAATATTTAATAATAAATGGGCAACAAATATTTGAGTTGCATTAGGGCAATCAAAATATCAGGGCAAGTCTTGCTTCACATCACATACAATTCCCTTCTTCTGTTTAGATAAGATGATTCACATCACCCTTTAATACATTATCAAAAGCACACACAATTCTTTTACATTCTTCATTTTATTTTTCTTTAATTTGCTTTCTGAAAGGAACATAATGTTAGGATCTTGAAATTGTGGAAACTTCTTTAAAGAAGAATAATAAGAGGGTTACCAAGCCTTTTGTAATTAATTCCAGCATGAGATATTAATCTTCTCTCATTGACATGCTTAATAACTACAAATAATACAAAGTTGTAGTTACAAAAAAAAACTCATTCTTCTCTTCTCATTACACTCAACTTTCATGTTTGTATTGTCATCACCATGCCTTTATCTTTTCTCTTTTCACATCTATAGGGTTGTTTCTTTAGATAGAAGAATTTTTGGCTCGAGTTATGTGTTTCCATTTGGTAGCTCTAAAACATATCACAGATTGATTCATGGGTTGGAAAAGTGTCACACTTCAATTCTAGAAAATATGATGGTCTTACGTGATGGGTAATCCTAGTGGAACTATTTATGTGTAGAGTTTAGAGTTTTTTTTTTTTCATCAGTTCATATATTTTTCTACAACCACATCTAACAATTATGCAAAATATTCTAGCTAATTAGTCATTTTACATGAATTTTGCAAATATTACATTTACACCATTCTAAAATTTTACCACCATTGATCAGTGGTTATATGCATAATTCATAGTTTTTATTCTCAAATATGAAGCCTCTAATGATTATGTACAATTCATATATAAGATAAATATTCAAAAAGAAGTCAAACCACCAGGCTTATGAGGAAGAAGAATTCTTAGAAAACCTAACTAATACTTCTCCCTAGAAACTATGGAAACTAACAATGAGCATAAACTCGGTGAGACATGAATCACATTAATAGTTCACTTTAAAAAATAAATTATTATTAATACTAAAAAATATATATTTATACAATTAAAATTAAATGGATTGTGCTTGAAATGTGCTTACAGAATTAAATACCAAATAAAAAATTAAAATCAATAAAAAATAAAAATCAATCTTCAACATCGATAAAATGAAATAATAAATATGTAAATTAATGAATAACTCATACAAATGACGAATAAATTTTTTCAATGTGTAAGATATAATTTAGAAATTCAAGGATTCACTTCTAATTGAAGTCTAGTTTGATTCGGTTCAAGTATTTATGAACATAAATTTTATAAATATAACTTTATAATATATAAAATATATATTATAAATTATATAGAAACAATAAATATATACCTGATAATATATATAATATAATATAATATAATATAATTTTTAACTATATAAACATGTATAAATTATTTGATAGGTACGGGCATGGAACATATGATTTCAATTCAAATATAGTTCGGTTGGGCTATATTTTTAATACAAAGATCAATGTATGTCCAATCCCATCTCAATACACATATTAATTCATTTTAATATTTTTTCTCAATATTCTCTATTCATTATTTTTTTCAATTCAAAAATTAGAAAAACCCTCATGCAATGTTGCGGGTTTTTATTTTTTAAAATTTTATAATTTTAAATAATTATTTATTTATCCATAATTATTAAAATTTATTCAATAAATATTTTTAATAAGCAACATTATATTTAAATATAATGTAAATTTAATAAATTAATTAACTTATAAAATAATAAATAAATTATAATTTAAAAATAAAAAAAAATATTTATTAATACGGTGAAATACTCATATAGTTAATAACATATTAATAATCATATCAAATAGTTAAAGATTACTTTTTTAAAAAGAAATTATAATATGAGTGTTGTATACAAATGGGCAGAATATACTAAATATAATTTTAAAATTTAAATAATAATTTTGCTAAGAAAAGAGTTGTAATCATATATATAAATCCGACAGACAAACTAATCTTAAAATTATGAAAAATTATTCTTATTCGCCAAAAACTACATTTTTAAAATTATAATTAGTATATTACAAATATAATCAAATAAAAATAAGTAAATAAATAAATAACAACAAAATATAAAAAATTATCATTAATAAAATAAAAAAAATATATGATAGTGGGAGAAGAGAATAGAGTTGTAATTTTGAAACTGAATAATACAGTAAGAGAAAAGAATATTACTGAAGTAGTTATAATTTTTTTTAAATTTTTATATGATATATAAATTAATTATTATCAATATTAAATAAATAAATAAATAATAGATCAAATAAAATATAGAAAAAAATAATTATTGATAAAAGTAAAAATATAAAAAAATATGATACATTATATATGCATGTGGAAAAAAAGAATAATATTATGATTTTGAAACTAATAATATTATAAAAAAGAGAATATTAATGTAATAGTTATTTTTTATTTTTATATAATATATACATAATCAATTATTATCAATATTAAATATAATATTATAATCTTATTTAAACTCTCTAAATAAAAATAATTATTATCAATATTAAATAAAATATATTAATTCTATTTGAATGCTTCAATATCAAAGATTATCTTTTATTTTCTTTTTTTAAATTATAAACTTTCTACCTTAGATTTGTACGAATTATTTTAGAGAAATATATGTATAAAATTGAATTTGAAATTTCATTTTTAAAAATTTAGTTATTTTTATAAACTATGATTTTTTCCAATAATTGGGTCTTCTTATATGTATATATAAATATATATATTAAAAATTTTATTAAAAATATCTATTATAATTTCATGAAATCCCTAATTACTAAAAGTCAAACATAAAATTTTAACCACTTATACGTAATAATAGTAAAAACTTATTCTAAGTAATAAATTAATTTAAAATTTTAAAAATTAGATACATACCACAATATTGGGTTAGTTTTATATTTTAATATTATATACAAATATAAAAGTGGCGGATCTGATTCATTGGATAGACTCCAACTAAAATAAAATTTTTAATACACCTAAAATAAATCTAATGGGTCTTTAATTAATGGATTTCAACTAAAAAAAATTTAGACCCTAATTAATTCTAAACCTATTAAAAATATAACTTATACAATATTAAATTACATCTACTTAAACCTAATTAGTCTAAAAAAATTATTAAATAATTAAAACTCTCCTATTATTAAATAAAAGTAACTTTCCCAATTTCCATCTTATAATATAGCGTTTTACAAAATAAAAGCATCAAGATAAAATATTTTCCTTTTATCTAAGAATTTTGTTCGTGTAGTAGGAGGACTTAGGAGCAATCTTTCCCAGTTTTTCTTCAAATTGGTTAGTATTATATATTAATTTTTTATTGGGTTTTTAATTAAATTAGAATATTATTTATTGATTTTATTAGGATATTGTTTGCTTATTTATTTAGTTGTATGATTGTATATTCTTTTAACATATAATCTTACTGTTTAAATTTACTGTATTGTGTTGGTGGTAGCACACCAAAATTGAAAAATAAAAATGAAAAAAAAAGTCAAAAATGCAAGGTGCCTAACAAGGAAGAAATTGTCAAAAATGTAAGGTGAAAATGGGAGGTGCCTAATTTTCACCTAATTTTCACCTAATTTAGTTTGACAATTTATTTGCATTTGAAGCCTATAAATAGGCTCATTCTCTCCATTTGTAGACACACCAAGCAAACACAAAATATAGCTTAAGGAGAGCTATAGGTTAAACACCAAGTAGTTTATATTAGAAATTAGAGAATCAATCTCTTGGAGTTCCTTGGAGTATAAATATTTGGGGTTGTTTTGTGGGTGTCGGTTAGAAAAATATTTTGTGATTTGTGGTTGTAACAATTTGCCGCATAGTGAATATTTTTCTTGGTTGTCGTTAGACAACGACCGTGGTTTTTTCCCATTCGGGAGTTTTCCACGTTAAATTATTGTGTTTTATTCTCTTTAATTTCTCAGTCATTATTTATTATTTTCTCATTTTTCCTGCTTAAAGACGGTCCGAGGGGCGGGAAAATAGCGATTTTCCCAACAAGTGGTATCAGAGCTTAGGTGTTATAATTTTTTGTCAAAAATCTTAGTATTCTCTGTGGTTGCAGCTTGGTCTGATCTTCCACATCAGAAAAGTTTTTTGTTAAAAAAAAATTATTTTTGTTTTAAGCTGGTGGAGCCTTTGGAGCTGGAGGAGCTTTGGAAAAGGTGGAGCCGTTTTGCTTTGGTGTGCTTGAGTATTGGTGGTGAAATAAATAATTACATGTCGAGGTAAATTTTGTCAAACGACACGAATTTAGTCTAAGGCAAGTGGATATTAAGTGAGACCATTGTGACTCCTCCTCTTACCTGGGAATTTACCTGGTGTAATATTTATTTCTGGTCCTTTATTAAGCACAAAGTAAGCATGTCGGCAATGAGATGCGAGATTGAGAAATTTGATGGAAGAATGAATTTTGCACTATGGCAAGTGCAAGTCAAAGACGTGTTGATACAGTCTGGACTACATAAGGTTTTGCAGGGTAAACTAGTCAGCGGAAGAAATTCAGGAAAAGGCGGTGGTAGTGGAGACTCAGAAAAATCCAAGATTAGTGACGAAGAATGGGAGGAGCTTGATATCAAGGCGGCAAGTCAAATTCGCATGTGTTTAGGAAAAAATGTTCTTGCTAATGTGCTTGGATTGTCCACGACAAAGGAGTTGTGGGAGAAACTGGAAGAATTGTATCAGGGAAAAAATATATCCAACAGGTTATATTTGAAGGAGCAATTTCATACGTTGAAAATGGCGGAAGGTACAAAGCTGTCCGATCACCTGAGTGTCCTCAACGGTATCATCTCTGAATTGGAAACTCTTGGAGTGAAAACCGAAGATGAAGATAAAGCTCTCCGGCTCATCCTGTCACTTCCTTCAACATATGAGCACATGAAGCCTGTTCTGAAATATGGTAGTAAGGAAGTGGTGTATGCGGATGTGGTTAGTAAGCTCATTATTGAGGAGAGAAGACTGAATGAAATGGAATATAAATCTTATGAGAATTCAGCTTTATCTGTCGGTATCAGGAAAAAGAATAAAGGCTCCGGAAAGAGGAAAGTTGTCTGCTGGGGGTGTGGTCAAACTGGACACGTGAGGAAGGATTGCCAGAGCGGTGGAGCTGATTCGGCTAGAAGCTCTAACGTTGTTGCTGCCAATGTGATCTCCTGTGGCGAAGGAGATGATGAGTTTTCTCTGTAGTTGAGAGAAGTGTGTCCTCATGGCATGATTGCTACCCATTGAGATGCCATGGAAGAGGACGGATTATTGGTAGCTGGTCCACAGAAATGCGTGCGACATTGGTTGACAGTTGATGCAAAGCATGTGGTGGAAAAATGATGTCGATGGCTAATGAACTCTCGGAAAAGTCAACAGGAGGGTTGCACCATAAACTATTAGCGGGATCCGACATGGCCGATTGAAAATTCTTGGAGTTGACGAAATAATTCCAAGTGGCGATACTCTTTTATGGTGGAGTATGTTAATTCTTGACGTTAAGAATTATGATTGTCGGTAACAGACAATGTTATGTTTTTATTTTTCAAGGTGGAGATTGTTGGTGGTAGCACACCAAAATTGAAAAATAAAAATGAAAAAAAAAAGTCAAAAATGCAAGGTGCCTAACAAGGAAGAAATTGTCAAAAATGTAAGGTGAAAATGGGAGGTGCCTAATTTTCACCTAATTTTCACCTAATTTAGTTTGACAATTTATTTGCATTTGAAGCCTATAAATAGGCTCATTCTCTCCATTTGTAGACACACCAAGCAAACACAAAATATAGCTTAAGGAGAGCTATAGGTTAAACACCAAGTAGTTTATATTAGGAATTAGAGAATCAATCTCTTGGAGTTCCTTGGAGTATAAATATTTGGGGTTGTTTTGTGGGTGTCGGTTAGAAAAATATTTTGTGATTTGTGGTTGTAACAATTTGCCGCATAGTGAATATTTTTCTTGGTTGTCGTTAGACAACGACCGTGGTTTTTCCCCATTCGGGAGTTTTCCACGTTAAATCATTGTGTTTTATTCTCTTTAATTTCTCAGTCATTATTTATTATTTTCTCATTTTTTCCTGCTTAAAGACGGTCCGAGGGGCGGGAAAATAGCGATTTTCCCAACATATTGATCCCAACTAATATATTTTGTGGAATATAAATATAAATATAGATTTTAGTTGGGACAGTGAGTCGGGTCTTGTTGTCAATCAACACCAAGAGCTTGGCGTGCCAAGCAGGCAAGCTCTTGTAGTTAACCTTGGCCACAGTTTGATTAATCGAAACTGCCGGTTCAGAATTGTCGGTTCCGGTTTATAATTTTTGTGAATCTTAATCTTAACCGGTAAGAGCCGGTTCAGTTACGATTCAGGCCCTTAAAAATCGGTCCGGTTTTAATTCCGGTTCAAATCAATTTTTTTAAAAAATTATATTTAAAAAATATTATTATTGATACATGATAATATTTTTTATGAGATTAAACACCACTTATAAAATTAATAATATTATTTAAGTTAAATCAAATAATATTATTTATAAATATTTAATATTACAATTAAAGTATAAAGAAAAAATTAAAAAAATGTTTGAACATAATTATTAAAAATCAATTAACTATATGAATTATAATTATAAATATTTAATATTACATTTGAAATATTCAATAAATATAAATAATGTGCCTTGCACTTGTCAATTTACTTCTTTACTCATCATCCAAAATATTAATATATTATTGTAAAATTTACTCATCATCACTTATACTATAAAAATGACTAGAACTTGTCATTTTAATATAATAATAATAATAATAATATTTTTTAACAATGATAACAATAACAATTACTAATAATAATAATAACAAAATAATAATAATTAACAAACAATAAATATTACTAGCAATACTAATAAATACTAATAATACTAATAAAATAATAATAATTAACAATAAACAATAATATATTATTAACAATAATAACAAATAATAATAATAATAATAAATAATAAATATTACTACTAATAATAAATAACAGTAACAAATAATAATAATAAGAATTTAAGAGAGTAGAAATTAGAGAATTGAGGTTGAAGAATTTAGAGTTAAATTAGATAATTAAAATTTGATTATTGAGAGAAATTGTGTAAAAATTAGAAAATGAATTAAAAGATAGTGTATTTATAGATTTTTTGAATTTTTTTATTTTCATAAAATATTCTTAATTATTTTTTTAATTTTTCGGTTTTGAACAGGAACGCCGGTTCTATTCTGGTTCAAATATTTTGAAACCTGAACCGAAATCGTAAAGGAAGATTCTGATTCCGGTTCTGAACTTTTAATTACGGTTACGGTTCGGTTCAATGAACCGAACCGTAACCGTCAGTTTAATTCAACAGTTCAATAAAACTGTGGTCATGCTTACTTATAGTGTGACACTAAGGGTAGAAAATGGTGATTCTCTGTAGGGATTGTCCCGAAAAAAATAGAGATTTCTCATCATTTTTTTTGAGGTAGAGACGGAGAGAATTCTTTTTGTTAGGCGAGATACGTTAAAAATGAGGAATATACTTTTGCCCAACCGGAATTCCTATTTCCATCATCTCGGAAATCTGATAATATAATATATATTAATATAATGTATAATATATATTATATATTATTTACATGATATTTTAGTTATTTATATATGTAAAATAAATTAAATTTGATGTAATTTATTTTATTATATTTTTTAAATTTTATTATACATATTAATTAAATTATTAAATTATTATAGTATATAGTTATTATGAGTTATTATTTTTTATATTATTGAATTTTAATTTTTTAAAAATAAATAAATGTAATTTTTTTTTGTAGATGAATTAGGAAGAGGATAAATCTGCCCAATTTAAAAGGCAGGGCTGCCCATGAGAATTTTTCGTTAAGGCAAGGATGGGGATGGGAAATGTTCCTCTGCCCTCCCCCGTCCCGTTGCCATACCAAGTGACTCTGTGTAAATTGAAAGGTCATGGATTTGACTTCCGAGTCGCGCGCAATACGTACACTTCTCCGTATATAATTGGCGTACGCCAGGAGCATTATTATTAAGTAATATCTTTTCTCGTTCGAGGGTTAATTTCGTCATTGTAAATCAAGTAGGTGGTCACTCTCCCCACATATTGATCCTTGTCTTCCTCGCCACTGTTTCTCTGCTTCTATAAGCTCAAGCGCTAAAAAAAAAAAAAAAAAAAACTGTAGACAAAATTGAAAAAAAAAGAAAAAAGAGAGATCTAGAGGGAGAAAATGAGGGAACCAGTAGTTGAGAGTAACGCTTCATCGCCATTGTTACCGACATCGCCACCACCTCCACAAGCTTTGCTTGAAAGACTTAAAGATTATGGTCAGGAAGACGCTTTTGCTCTTTGGGACGAGTTATCTGCTGATGAGCGAGAGTTGCTAGTTAAGGACATCGAGGTCAATTCACTACTATTTTTTTTTGGATTGGATCTCCTTCAAAGTGAATTTTGAAATTATTCCGTTTTTGGTTAAAACGGTAGAATTGGAATTACTCGACTTCAAATCCAAAATGTTTTTTTTTTGTTGCAGAACTTGGATCTTCCAAGACTGGATCGAATAATTCGATGTTCACTTAGGTCTCAGGGTCTGTTTGGGCATGCACGTGTGATTGTATCTGATTATGGCATTTTATATGTGATTTTACTGGTTGAGTTGATTTCATTGATAGGTTTACCTGTAGCCGCCATAGAGCCAGTGCCTGAGAGTAGTGTTTCGACGGTGGAGGAAAGAACATTGGAAGATAGAGAGAGGTGGTGGAAGATGGGATTGAAAGCAATCTCTGATGGCAAGTTAGCTGTTTTGCTTTTATCCGGCGGCCAGGTACTTCTTTTTAGTAATTAGGAACGTTAGACTCTTTACATTTCTTGATTGCTTTTACTTTTTGTTTTATTTTTTACACTTCAACTTAAAAGTATTAGTAGTTCAATGATTATACTTTAAAATGAAAAGAAGGCATTAATAATTCAATAATGTTATTTAGGTGGGTTGTTGCTTAATGAATCTTTCTCTTTCTACCTATACTTTTGATGTCTTGTTGCTTGATTGGGATTATGTCCACTCAAGACAATTTTGATTATAGTTAATTCGTTTTCTCGATAATTTTAGATCTGGAGTGATAAATTGTTCAATGAATATAAACTGTTTACTTTATTAAAACAGTTTTACATAAATTTTAAAATGGGGTCTCCCTCTTTCTCTTTCTTTTTCTAGTTAGTATAATGTTACTTTTTTGGGTGTCCACTTTTGGCATTATGCTGATAGAAATTGTTTAGCTAATTAATAAAAGCAAGCAATCTAATTTTCTATCAAAGAATAATAATTACTTTCATAAAGATGCTTTGCGGGTTGAGCATATATATATATGTATATTTATTTATTTATTTATTTTCATTAGAGCTAATTCTACATTCATGTTTACTGCATCATTCATATGCTTCAATATATTTGAACAGTGACTCTGTCCAGTAGATCAGAAACCTCAGATTTTGAGATTACCTCAATTGAGAATTAACATTTTCAGCTACTTAATTATCCATTTTCTGTTTACTACTATTTTGATATATAGTTCTGCATACTACTGAGACTGTTGTTCAGTAAATCTTATTCAACTTCTATCAAAATGTGCCCTAATTTCCCCTCATATTCCTTCCCAAAAGTAATCACAATAGGATTTAATCCAGAGATGACAATAGAAATTCCAAGCCTTAATTCGGTTTCTCATAAATATAGAGACAGACCAATTTCCACAGCTCCTATCATGGAATTAGGGGACTTTATTGGGGCTTGAATTTACCAAAAGCAAAAGCAGTACTCCACAAAACTTCTTTATCATGTTATTAGATACTTTGCCTGGTAAAAACATTAAAGAACTCGAGCTATATTTAGCTACTGGCTGACATGCTTTGACATGTGCACATTATCTGCTGTTTCCTTTACAATTTTTCTTTTATACTTCTTCTTGTTTCTAGATTTTTTACTATTCTTCTTGTGTTTTTGATCTCTGAAATATGCAGGGAACAAGGCTGGGGAGTTCAGATCCAAAAGGATGTTTTAGTGAGTGATTATCATGCTCATTTGATATTGGAAAACTGTATTTGGAAAAACTATCTGCTGTGATTTTGAATTTCTTTACTAATATTTCTCATTTAAGTCTTGAAATTATAATTCTAGCCTTACAGTCATCTGAGCTGGAATTTTAGCTTAAGAATTGGCCAAATGGAGTCGCATGCTGCAAGCTTGCAAAATACACAAGAGAAAATGAAGTTGCACTTGCGTATCTGCATGCTTATATGCATTCCATGTAGGTTAGGAAGAGGGAAATTTAGTGGCATGAGATGGAGCACTTCCAGCCAAAAAATCCGAGTGAAGAGTGGTTTGATGTTAGATGATTTTGTGACAATTATTTCGAACCTAAACTTTGAAATTTGGCATGTATTTTTTTTCCTTTTTAATTTCTGTTATCAGGAATGTTCTTTCCTTATTTATCTTTTCTGGCTATAGGATTAACTTTCATCTAATATGGGAAGAATTTCATGGTGCTACATGACACTAGTTACTTATTTCTGAAACTAGGAATCTTATTGATTCTAATACAATGCATTTGTAATTATTCCACGGTGGTTTCAATTTTATACATTATTTTTTCATTTCAGATATTGGACTTCCTTCTGGCAAGTCCCTTTTTCAACTTCAAGCTGAACGAATTCTGTGTGTCCAGAGGCTGGCTGCCCAAGCTGCAAGTGAAGGTAAGTTTCAGTTCTGTAGATTTCAAATTTTCAAACTTATTTGACATGCTTTCCTAATGATTTATCATGAATAGGTTCCGGTTGTCCAATGTCAATACATTGGTACATAATGACCAGTCCATTCACAGATGAGGCCACACGCAAATTTTTTGAAAGTCATAAATATTTTGGTCTTGAATCTGATCAAGTAAGAAAACTTCAATTCTCCTTTTCCTTTTTCCAAGAATTTTCTATCAATTATTTTCGGCTTTGGCTTACTTTGGAAGATCCCTTTACCTCTTTAATGCAGATCACATTTTTCCAGCAAGGCACCATACCTAGCATTTCAAAAGATGGTAGATTTATCATGGAGACTCCATTCAGAGTATGGCTTCATTTTTTTTGAAATAGCTAACCTATGGTAGCAAAGTTATTGTTCTGCTAATTCATGCCACAAGGTTTTGTAGAAACCTTACAAGGTCATTTCAAATCCTGATCTGCCGATAATTTGTCTTTTTCCCAAGTTATCGATCTTTCACTGGGAATTGCAAGCTATTGTACGGTTTGTCATTTTATTATAAGTGCAAAAAGTAGAATGCGTAGGCATTGAAAAAGTTTGACTAGACAATTTTTCTCTGATAGTACAGATTGATGCATGCCTGGATTTAGAGTCCCGCATCTCTTTTTCTATGCCCATGCATTCCCCTCCCCCCATCAAGGATCATTTTAAGGGAAAAAAACCTTGGTTGCTGTAGCCCAAAGCTCACATTTCCTCACTAGGAGACCATGCTAATCCATCAATGCAGAATAGTTTGTATTGGATGGGCTTCAGGCCCAACATCATTTTTGATTGGCTTTTCAGGTCATTATGATCATTCTTGGAACAAGTACACTTATTTTCCTCTTTGTTGAAACTTACATAGCCCTTTTGAAATCATGACATGAGTTTTAATTTTCTAATTAGGTGGCTAAGGCTCCAGATGGAAATGGAGGAGTATATTCAGGTAGAATTTTCAAAATGTGGTGCACTGTGCTGATTAGCACTTTCTCAAATTCTCGTCTCCATTACTATTTGGAAACTTATTGCTTTTTTTTTTATCCCTAATTGTTCTCAGCTCTAAAATATTCAAAATTTTTAGAAGATATGGCCACAAGAGGCATTAAATATGTGGATTGCTATGGAGTTGACAATGCATTGGTGAGAGTTTTTTTTCCCTCAAGTTCTGTCAATTTTCAATCTTCCAGAGATTTTCTAAATTTAAATGTAGTGATTAGGGTCTTGAAAGCAGGTTCGTGTTGCTGATCCAACCTTTTTGGGGTATTTCATTGATAAAGGTGTAGCTTCTGCTGCAAAAGTGGTCCGTAAGGTAACTAATTTCCTGTATATTTGAACTTATATGAGAA
Organism: Garcia nutans; assembly: GCA_947685225.1. Taxonomy (NCBI): domain Eukaryota; kingdom Viridiplantae; phylum Streptophyta; class Magnoliopsida; order Malpighiales; family Euphorbiaceae; genus Garcia; species Garcia nutans. The sequence goes on from CANTUV010000003.1 coordinate 41,040,990, forward strand.
CCTCATTAATAAAGCTATGGCTGCTAATGTGAATTTTTTTTTTATAACAGCTAATGTGAATGTACTGTAAGTTCTTTTAGAGTTTAGTTATGTGAACAGAAGACTTCAAGTAAAACAGGAAGAGTAAAACAGGAAGGATGCTTGCTGGGTATTAAATAGTCACTACAGAACCTGAGAGTGTTTATAAATCTAGAAAATTTAAAAACTAATTTTGTGAGGAATTTTATTATAAAACACAGACACAAACACTCGTACAGAGATATATATTGTTTAGGTTTCAAATAAACTTTTAAGAATCATATTTATTTTATTGAGGAGTCAAACGCTGTGTTTCTTTTATTTATTTATTTATTTATTTTCATTTTATCTTGCATTGTCCTCATTATCCCTTTCTGTTGTGCTACGCTGATATTTCATTTTGAGAAGTTCTAGAAAATGTTGGCTTCTCCTGCATAGTTTTTGAAATTTTTTTAGGAAAAGTATCCTAAGACTTGCATTTTTTTTTTGTCTACTCAATCCTTAATTGGGCTAATTCTTTTACGCCTGGAGTTTCCTAAGCAACCACACCCTTCAAAATAGTGTTCAAAATTCATAAGACTAACAAATCGCAAATTTCACATTGGTTCTTGGTACTTTAATCAGCCCTCCTAACTCTAACAGTTATAATATGTATATATATATATATATATATATATATAAGGGTATGCTTTTCTGTTTTGAGTAGAGAAGACCAAACAAAAACAACATTGGAAAGACCAATAGAATAAACAAAATATATAGAAAAATCATTGTCCTCCTCTCATTTTTTGCAAATGTTGAACTTACAGATCACTCCCAACTCTCTAAGTAGAAAAAACTAGAAGTAAATTAACTAGTAGCCAACTAACTTATAAATAAAAATAATAAAAAAAGCTTGATATATGTAAGAAAATACACTAAATGCCATGGGAATAAGGCCAAATCAAAATCGAACTTACACTATAAATATAGACTCTTGTTCTCTTGTTTTTCATGAACTCTGTTGATTGCATCACTTCAGCATGTGGATTGTAATCTTCATGCCAATGGCCTGGCTGCATGGACCAAATAAATGACTTTGTTAAATACCAAAGGAGAATGAGGGATAAAAAAGGAAAAGAGCTAAGAGGAAATTAGTTAGAGGCTGGAACGTATGGATTGTATAGCTGGAATGGTGAGGTCAGCCTAATGATTGGGAAGGTTTAGCTATAACTGATAGTTTGTTGGCAATTGGTATATTTTTCTGTTATTTTGTCTTTTAGCTTGATTCTCCTATAAGTTAGGAATGTAACGAGTAGAGCGTAATTTTAATGAATATCAGTATTTCCTAATTCTCTCCTCTCTTCTCTTCTCTATCCCTCCCTTATTTCTATTTCTCTCTTCTTCCTCTGTTTCTCTGTTTCTTCTCTATTCTCCCTTATTCTATAATTCTAATCTCTGGTTGTTACAAATTGGTATCAGAGCCCACGATACTCAGCTAATCATCCACACTCATTATCAACATGAGCAAGTTTAAGAAAAACAGAGGTGTAGGCGCTGAAGAAACCTCTACTGTTGCCACAGATGAAGCAGATGAAGTTGATCGACTCGTCTCTCTTCAAGAGGAGATGCATCTCAGAATGGAAACCATGTAGGAGGAGCACCATCACAATTTTGATCAATTGCGTGAGGAGCAACTCAAACTGAGTACCCAACTAGGACAGATGATGCAAGTCTTTATGAGTTTATAGGGCAAAGGAAAAGAACAGCTGATTGGGGATCCATCTGTTTCTCAGAAAGGATTATTACCCAATCCTCATTTGAGAGCCCGTGAACCCGAAAGCACAGTAGCTGATGAAAGAATAGAGGAGAGGGAGCCTGTGTTTGCTGGTACTGCTCAGTTGGGTGGTGGTCAAGGATACTATAATCGACTACTGCCCAAGATGGATTTACCCGTCTTCGAAGGTAAGGATACTCAATTTTGGTTGTGGAAATGTGGTAAATATTTTAAAATTTATGAGGTGCCTGAGGAGAGAAAAGTTGAGTTAGCTAGTTTGTATCTCTCTGACGTGGCTGAGAGGTGGTTCTGGGATTGGGTTCAAACGCATGAAGCTGCTGGGTGGCAGGAGTTCTCTTAAGCACTGCTCAGACGCTTCAGAGAATCACTGGTGGAAGATGTAGTGGCTGACTTCCACAAACTCCGGCAGACCGGATCGGTGAAGAACTACCAAGACGAGTTTGAGGAGGCGAAGGCAAAGGTAGGAAGGATAAACCCTAATCTCTCAGAAGCTTACTACCTTTCAAGCTTCTTGGGTGGATTGAAAGAAGAAATCGGTGCCATGGTAAGGATGCTGCAACCTGACTCTTTGAGCACCGCCCTGTGAGCAGGCCAGGCTTCAGGAGATCGGAAAACGCATCGTTTCAGAAGTCTACCTTCAACCCGACCCAGGCCCAAACACCATAACCCATTACCACTAACAACCCGATCGTCCAAAATCCAAAACCCATTAATTCTTTTGCCCCTAAATCGTAGCAAAATAGTAACCCAACGTCTCTCGCTCCCCGCAATCCTAACAGGAGAGGATCCAACACATGTTATCGATGTGGAGACCGGTACTTTCCTGGTCACCGTTGTACGTCGAACCCGATGATGACGTTGCAGGGAGTCGAAAGTTTGGATGATCCAGAAATTGAGACGGAAGATTGGCAGGCCGTTAAAGAGGTCGAAGAAGAGGAGACGGTCGAACAGGCTCAGTTGTCGATACATCTGATCGACGGTACTCATGCTGACAACACAATCAGATTGAAAGGGCTTATTAAAAACATATCGATTATTATTTTAGTCGATTCTGGTAGCTCTCATAGTTTTATCTATCCCAAGGTAGTTAAGGAGTTGAAGCTGCCTACAGTAATTGTCAACCCTATGGAAGTAACAGTAGCTGATAGTAGGAAGTTGATTGTGAGCTCCAAATGTCAGGATTGTAGCTGGCTAATGCAGGGATTGAAGTTTTCCTTTGATCTGCGGATATTGGAATTAGGTGATTATGATGTGGTGCTTGGGGTGGATTGGATGAAGGCTTATAACCCCATTACCATGGACTTTGTGGGCTGTAAGTTGTTGTTTAAGAAAGAGGGGAAGCAAGTCGAATTGAGAGGAATTACAGAGACAGGGCAGTTGAGTCTAATGAGTGGGAAGGAGTTGGGAAATATTATACAGAGAGGATGGAGTGGTGTAACTGCTAGATTATTCTCAATACAGCTTACTACCTTTCAACCTATTTCTGCTCCTTGCCACCACAATCCACAATTTCAGAGCTCCCTTCAATCGCTTCTTACCAAATACAACCAACTATTTCACAAACTTTCCCATCTACCCCCTTTTAGAGATATCAACCACAACATTCCTCTTAAACCAAACTCAGAAGCTGTTAGTCTGAGATCTTAACGTTACCCTCACTTTCAAAAGGCTGAAATTGAGAAATTGACTGCAGAGATGTTAGACAGTTCAATTATTCAACAGAGCTAAAGTCCTTCTGCTTCTCCTACCTTATTAGTCAAAAAGAAGGATGGCAGCTGGAGGTTTTGCGTTGACTATAGGCAATTGAATGAGCTTTCTGTTAAAAATAAATACCCCATCCCAATCATAGAAGATTTATTGGATGAGTTATGTGGAGCAGTAGTTTTCTCTAAGATCGATTTACGGGCTGGTTACCACCAAATCAGGCTTGAACCTGCTGACATCCACAAAACTGCCTTCAAAACTCACATTGGCCATTATGAATTTAAGGTTATGCCCTTTGGGCTAACCAATGCCCCTGCCACCTTTCAAGTCTTAATGAATAAAATTTTCCAGCCACATCTTAGAAGATTTGTTTTGGTCTTCTTCGATGACATTTTGATTTACAGTAAGTCATTCACCGATCACTTATACCACTTGGAAATTGTCTTCCAAATTTTATTAGAACAGCAGCTATTTGCTAAGAAAGAAAAGTGTGTTTTCGGAAGTGAGGTAGTGGAATATTTGGGTCATATAATCTCTGCTGAAGGAGTATCTACTGATGACTCTAAGATTTGAGCCATGGTAGAGTGGACTGTTCCAACAACACTGAAACAATTGAGAGGTTTTCTGGGGCTGACAGGGTATTATAGAAGATTTATTCAAGGGTATGGCATGATTTGTAAACCTTTCACTGAATTACTTAAGAAGCAATCCTTCAAATGGAACCCTGAAGCACAAACAACTTTTGACAAACTCAAGCACATAATGACTACTGCACCTGTTCTCGCCCTTCCCAATTTTGAACAACCATTTGTATTGGAGTGTGATGCAAGTGGCAGTGGGATAGGAGCTGTGTTGATGCAGCAAGGAAGGCCCATTGCTTACATTTCAAAGCATTTGAGCCCCAGAAATCAAAACCTCTCAGCATATGAACGAGAGTTGCTAGCTATCATCTTTGCAGTAACAAAATGGAGACATTACCTTGAACAAGGCAGCTTCATCATCAACACAGATCATCAGAGTATCAAGCATCTATTGGAGCAAAGACTCCATACTTGTGTGCAACAGAAAGTTATAACTAAGCTGCTTGGGTTGAAGTACAAGATTCATTACAAGAAATGTAGAGAAAATAAGGCAGCAAATGCCTTATCCAGGCAACAAGATAATGATAGTCAGCTGTATGCTTCCATAGTAGTGCCTGCTTGGGTCATTGAAGTGGAGAATTCTTATATTGATGAACCCATAGCACAAGATCTTCTTCTTTCTACTTCTATTGGTCCTAATCTACTGAACAATTACTCCTTACAGAAAGGCCTTTTAAGATATAAAGGGAAGTTGTTCATACGTAAATCTACTTACTTAAGGATCAAACTGCTGAGCCAATTCCATGACAGCCCTTTAAGGGGTCATTCTGGAATACAGAGTACGTATCATAGAATAAGAAATCATTTTTATTGGCCTGGCTTGAAGAAATCAGTAGAAGATTGGGTTCAGAAATGTGATGTTTGCAGCAAATGTAAAGGTGAAAATTGTTCTTACCTTGGTTTACTTCAACCATTACCTATTCCTGCTACTGCTTGGGCTAATATTAGCATGGATTTTATTGAGCAATTACCCAAATCTAGAGGCTTCAACACTATCTTAGTGGTGGTGGATAGTTTAACGAAGTTAGCACATTTTGTGCCCTTATCTCACCCATTCTCAGCTGCTGTAGTGGCCACAGCATTCATGAATCACGTTTGTAAGTTACATGGTGTCCCTCGGATTATAGTATCAGACAGAGACAAGGTGTTTACAAGCCTGTTCTGGAAAGAGTTGTTTAAACTATTAGGCGTCCAGTTGCATATGAGCACCTCTTATCATCCTCAAACCGATGGACAATCAGAGAGACTGAACAGAACTCTTGAAACATATCTGCGATGCATGACTCACTTGAAACCAAACCACTGGAGTGACTGGTTGGCATTAGCAGAGTGGTGGTATAATACCACCCACCATTCTGCTATTCAGATGACTCCTTTTCAGGCTTTATATGGTTATAATCCAGCTTCACCTCTTCTTTTAAACACCTCAATTGAAGTAGCAACAGTTGAAGATTGGCTGAAAGAAAGAGAACAGATACATGCATTGCTCAACGAGAATCTATTATTAGCCCAACACCGGATGAAAGTGTATGCAGATGCAAAAAGGACTGAAAGAAGTTTTGAAGTGGGTGATATGATTTATTTGAAGCTTCAACCCTACCGCCAAACTTCAGTAGCCTTAAGAAGACATCTGAAGCTATCAGCCAAGTACTATGGTCCATTTGAGGTGATAGAAAAAGTGGGTGCAGTGGTCTATAAATTGCGACTGCCAGCACACTCAAGGATTCATCCAGTGTTTCATGTCTCCCTGTTAAAGAAGAAGATTGGCAGCCACATTGTACCTGTTGCTGGACTTCCACGTTTTCAGGAAACAGAACCAGCAGTAGGTCCAGAAAAGTTTCTGAATTCTAGAATCATCCTTCGAGGTAATCAGCATGTGCAACAAATCTTGGTGAAATGGCTCAACTTACCACATACTGATGCTACTTGGGAAGATTTAACTTTCATCACTAATCAGTTTCCTGAAGTTATGCATTCTTGGGGACAAAAATGGCTACAAGGGGTAGGCATAGTTGCATACCAAAGGAGAATGAGGGATAAAAAAGGAAAAGAGCTAAGAGGAAATTAGTTAGAGGCTGGAGCGTATGGATTGCATAGCTGGAATGGTGAGGTCAGCCTAATGATTGGGAAGGTTTAGCTATAACTGATAGTTTGTTGGCAATTGGTATATGTTTCTGTTATTTTGTCTTTTAGCTTGATTCTCCTATTAGTTAGGAATGTAACGAGTAGAGCATAATTTTAATGAATATCGGTATTTCCTAATTCTCTCCTCTCTTCTCTTCTCTATCCCTCCCTTATTTCTATTTCTCTCTTCTTCCTCTTCTTCTCTGTTTCTTCTCTATTCTCCCTTATTCTATAATTCTAATCTCTGGTTGTTACAGACTTTTAGAGGGATGTAGAGGCTGGAAGCTGATCTGGCTGTGCATAATAATTGGCATCCCTAGTGCACACAGCTCCTTCCTTTGCAAGTTTTAGGGAACTCATCTATCATATACAGCTTTTCCCGTTACATTTTCGTGTGTTGTTTCTGCAACTTGAATCTATAACCTTCCAATCAACTTTACCGTTATGCCATGGCTCACCCTACTGGCTGAGCATTTGCTTCTTAATTTGAATGGATACCTTTAATAAATTTAAATTCTTAACTTTCTTATTCATAAAATTGGAGTTGAAAAGCAAATTAATACTGCATGAACTAACACTGCATGCAGGTTTGTAATGCATGAACCACACTGCAGACAGCTATATCTTGGGCAACATCATTATTCTGTTATTTCGGGCAACATCATTATTCTGTTATTTCTCTTAAGCATATGGAATTTGGTGAAAGTACAGGGCTTCCTAAGTTTTAAGTAATTTATTTGCAGGCATATCCCCAAGAAAAGGTTGGTGTATTTGTGAGGCGAGGTAAAGGAGGACCTCTCACTGTCGTCGAATACAGTGAGTTGGATCAATCACTAGCTTCTACAGTCAATCAGCAAACTGGACGCCTTCGTTTTTGTTGGAGTAATGTACGTTCTGTTTTCATACTGTTTCATGCTTCTACAGTGAGCATTTTGTTTTAGTGCCAATTGCAGCAGAATGCGTAGAATTATTGGCTACCAGAAGTTCTTATAAGATTCTTAAAGCTGAAAATTTATTGTTTGATGTTGTAAAATGATAATTTTTACTTCTGTTTTACTAGGTTTGTATGATTTACAATATCTTTCTGTTTTTTACAGCACATGCGATCTAATATTTGGTTCGTAGATGCATTTTGATCAGTTTTGATACCATGCAAACTGTTCCGTTTCTCTAGCAATTTGTATGATTATATTTGATTTCTTAATTAAGCCGCACGCCAGTTGTGCTTTGCAAAATAGTTCAGAAAATGAAGTATATTAGAGATGAACTGTTATTATAATTTAAAATTAAGAGGGAACAGAGAGAGAGAGAGAGATACTGTGTGCAAGGATAAGCTCCATACGATATGCACCAAGTCCAAAGGATTTTTTTTCCTATACCAGAATTCTTGATTTCTTGCAAGTAATGTTTGAAATTTGAACTGCACATTTCAGTGTGTATTATTATGTGTTTCATCTATTGGAATGCAAAAATAGTGGTTTCACACACTTAATTTTTTTATCCTTGACAATTTTAATTTTTTTTTATCATTCTTGACAATTTCAACTTTTTGGTTTTCAGGTTTGTTTGCACATGTTTACTTTGGATTTTATAAATCAAGTGACAAATGCTCTAGAGAAGGACAGCATGTTAGTCTCTATCACTTTCTCAGTATACATTAATAACATTTAATCATTACATACCTGATATGTTTTTTCTATTCATAGAACAGTTGCATATGTTATACTTTCATGTCACCTCCTCTAGCTTGAGTTGATTGCTATGTTTCCATATGGGAAGCACAAATAGTTTCTGTATGCAAGCATCATTGACCTGTTTATAGTCATATTTTTTAAAGCTTATGGCCATTTAGATATAGTAGTTAAGTATCTCATATACAAATCATATAGCATGAACATCTGGAGAATGGTTAACCGCCTATGAAGTTAAAAGGCATGTTGTCAATTTAAAAATTAAAACAGAAGTTAACCAAACCACCATGCCTCATCTATTAATGTTTGGCGTGTGCACGCGTGCCTTTTTATCCATTAAAATGCAATATAGTTTTAGCTTCTTGGAATTGCCTGTTCTTTTTATTGATTTTATGAAGTAAGATGGTTAAACAGTTGTAATGACTATGCTGAGCTTGTCTAAAAATTCAAGATGATATTAACAGCATGGTCACTGCAATTTAGTCGATGCTTTTGCATTCTGCAAGGGAAATTTTTATAAGTATTAAGCATATCCATGTTGTCCAGAGGAATCCCCTATAACAGAATAAATTTTACCCTACACATTTGGGTCAGCTCATGATGTGATAATCTGCTTGTTACATAACTTCATGCCTATCCTTGTATATGAAAATGCAACATAATGGAAGGCTAGTTTCTCTACTGCACTCTACATTACATTACAACTTTAATATATTACATCCGCCTGCACTGTAATTAATCTGTAGTTCTATATTTTTTAATTGTTGCAAGGATCCTAATGTGCAAATGCTTTGTGAGTGCAGATATCATCTTGCAGAGAAAAAAATTCCTTCAATTCATGGATTTACAGTGGGTTTTAAGCTAGAGCAATTCATATTTGATGTATTTCCATATGCTCCTTCAACTGCTCTTTTTGAGGTAAATTTATCATCTTTTCCTGGCTCTTCAACTGTTGAATCTCTTTCCCGTGCTTGAAATTTTGCTTGTTCCACTTTGTAGGTGTTACGTGAAGAAGAGTTTGCACCAGTGAAAAATGCCAATGGATCAAATTTTGATACTCCAGACAGTGCTCGACTCCTTGTGCTTCGGCTCCATACCCGTTGGGTAGTTGCGGCAGGCGGTTTCTTAACGCATTCAGTTCCCTTATATGCAACTGGTAACTTCATGCTCTATTTTGTTTGCTCTCTAATAATTAGGGCAAAGCATGGGTCATATTCGATTGGGTTAAGGCCTTTTTTTTCAATTGAATCTGACCAAATATTAAAATTATTGAATTAACGTCGAACGATTTTTCTATATTTTCTATTGACTTGGATTTTTCTATATTTTCTATTGACTTGGATTAATTTCAGATTTGGTCAGGTTAAGTTGGTTTCAAATATATTAAGATTTAATATTAGACTTTTATAATTGGTCTCACTTTTAATGTTATAGGGTTGGGTCAGGTCTGTTAATTAGTAAAATAAAATAAAATGACGTCGTTTAATATATATAATATATAATTATAAAAAAAAGTCGGCCAGGTTTGAATTCATGTGAAAAAAAATCACTCAAAACTGACAAACTGTGTATACTTGATATTTTTTCTATTATTAAAATTGAATTAACCCATGGTTCATTTTTAAACCGACCAAATCCATCTCAACCAGGTCGGGTTTGGTCAAGTTCGGAATATTTGCTTTGCTCTACCAATAATATTTTCATCTATGGAATGCTTCAGGTGTGGAGGTATCCCCACTTTGCTCTTATGTTGGAGAAAACCTTGAAGCTATATGTCGTGGAAGAACATTTCATGCACCTTGTGAGATTTCATTCTAGTTGGTTTCATCAAAGCATCAACAATATTCTCAATATATGCGGCTCATTTTTCATTTAAATGTGGAACGAGAACCGTCAATACTGTTTCTGAGATGGAAGTAAAAGTTTAAGGCTTTGGAGTTTCAATTTTCATTTGATGTATATTGTACAAATTGGTGTTGAGCCATGTTTTCCCCTTCATAGATTTTCTGCCATACAGCCATGAGTTCCTGGCTGCTTTTTTTTTTTTTCACTCCACAGCCTGTCGGTATAGAACTTGGAGGTTTGATTTCTGTAACACATTTGCGTATTATTGAATAGCTTTCTAATTCAGTTTAAAATTTTGTGGAGCTTTTGCATGATCATAAACAGAGGAAATGTTTAGAATGAAAACCACACGACTTGGATGATTTGCATTCACAAATTTAATTTTGATGATATTTATTTTTAGACTTGCTTGCTTAACTCGTTAAGACACTTAAGCCTTGAACTCAAAAGATAATTGAATCTGAGTCTTGTACCAAAAAGGATAAAGAAGTGTCCCAGTATGGATCAATAATCGTCAACTTGGATTACATTTCCATAAATGGATTGAAGCAACACGATTATCATTCTGAAATTTGTAAAACAAAATCGTACATAAGTTTTTAAATATGTAATGGCAAAAATTCTTCTAGTTGAACGAAATCGCTAGCCGTCATGAATAAGCTGGTTCAATGATAAGGCGAAACGCCAATTAAAGGCTCCAAACCAGCCAGTTGCTGCTTCAAGAACTTGTACACTGATTCAGTTGTCATGGCAGCTATTCTTACAACAACGCCAATTCCCTGCATAGAGAATCAGATATTCAAACTATTAGAATTTATAAAGAGCCACCAAGCATACTGAAGCATTAACATAAATCATTAGTTTGTTCAATTTTCATTTGATTACAATGAATTACAGTACACCATAATAACATAAATTACCAACGAAGGAAAGAGATATAATTATTGACCATATAAACCTACAAGCTTCATAGGCTTTGCAAAGAATCATTAAGTTGGAACAGCTACGTGAAAATCAAAGTAAGCTTTTCCCCTTTCGCTTGGATCAATGTAGCAAAGTATTTCATGGCTTTAACTTATTTATGCAAGTTAACTTTATCATGTTTCACGTATCATCTCCAGATGATTGCCAATTCAACACCTTAAAAGCAGTTCCGGTGCCATGTTTCTTTCTAGTATTTAAAGTATGAGCATAACTATGTTGTGAAAGCAGAAACTGAAGAACAGTGATAACGATATTACATTCATATTGAAAGAAAACAAAATCTAACATTAATATTTCTCCCCAAAAGCAATAATGCCATTTTTCTCATAGCCAGAAGATTAAATATATGTCTGTTGCGTGTGTAGACACAGCTACTCCTTGAAATATAATTCAAGCTGGTGATCTTAGGACACAAATCAGAAAACTCTAGGTGTTCATCTTGCCATATTAATAAAAAGAGACAATGATCAATATTAACTAGCTAGTTTAGGATATCAGTTTGCAGCATTCATAAAATTCAGAAGAAATGGGAGAAGTACACTACGCATCCAGATTAAATATATACCTTAGGGCCAAAAGTGCTGCAAGATGCAAATAGTGGTTTGGAGAAGCAATTACTAGAATTGGGTTTTACATGAACACTCAAGCCTGTAAAAGGCATGTGCAGTTGTTCAGACATCATCCTCTTCACATTTTCTTGAACCTGACTTTGAATATGCTTCAGCTTTGGCCTACAAGATGGCAATCACAAATCTTACATTTGACTGTCTATCAATTTATTTCACATCATTTTAACTTCGAGTACGCAGATGCAAATTCCAACCGAAAATATAGAATCACAGAGGTGCAAACAAGTTACATTACATAAAAAGTGTGTCTACCCCAAGAGTATAATCATTGCAATAACTTGGTAGTCCCGCATGCGCTCTGCGATAGTGCTGATGCTTCCTTGCACTAGTAACACCTATAATAAGATATTGAATAATTTGAAATGAGGAAGTAGGATAGAAATAGCACAATTGAGTTTGGAATTGATTGTAATGAAGGAGAGAAATGAAATCAAGGATTTAGGTCAAGATTGATAGACAACCCCATATGATGACAAATTAGAAATGCATCTCAGTTCTGCACTAGTATAATACCATGGTCATTATCTAGCATCTTTGGGACACAGACAAAATCATAAGTTCAAGAGATAACATTTTTTATAAAGGTATGTGACAAGATGGGTCAGTAGAAAGAGTGAACTATAAGATTCAGAATAATCAAACAATTAGCTGTACATGTAAATCATTGTTAAACAGTATTGGCAAGGAAGAAATTTGAAATCAAAATTAACAAGTTTATAGCAATTTGCTACAACTTAAAAGACTCCAAGAGGACCACTAATAAGCAGAACCTCAAAGGGCTTCAGATAAATACAGGATGGTGTAGTGGCAGACACACAATAAGTTTCATGCAAGACAAACACTGCAAGAAAAAAGGAGAAAATCTAGCATGTCCTTCCATACTTGAAAAAAATAATTTTATCTAAAATTCTACATTACCAATAACATTACAAACTACCATGAGTAACCAATCATGGTCTAACTGTTACCCAAATATGCAAAATTGCATATAGCTTATTTACTTTGCAGTATAAGCTGATACATTCTCACCAAGGAGATATATAATTGTTAGAACATCATGTCTAACTGGAAGTTCCAGATTGAAAAATCATCAACATTGGATGTGGCTTCCGGGATGGGTATTGGTTTTGAGATGCAAAAACCACCTTTATTGTGTAACTCAAAGCCTAATGGCTTCCTTAATGAAGAAAAAGTAAACTGTTACTACATTTTCAAATTGGATTAACCGTTGATGACGCCAGTATTGTAAGAAGAAAGATAAGTCTACAATTTTCTCATACAAGCTTCTAAAATAGTATTCCAATTGATTAAAAATAACAAATATATATAAATAAATCAGTAAAAATTAATTTGCAATTAGTTTGCAACTTAGATAATATTACAGTATCAAGAAACAAGGGCTGATCTTCATCCAAGAATATGTTGTCGGTGCTCCTATAAAGATCAAAATCCCAATTTTCTCCACTTTCATGACGTCCACTGGTAATCCAATCAACAATTACCAAACTTAAGTCAGAAAGCAGTCTAAAGACTTGTTTCTGAGAGTATCTTGCAGTTGAAAAACATGTCACTGGATCAGGAAGGACAGCTAAAAGAGAATTACTGCCAATTCTTGCCTACCGCATGAAAAAAGTAGCCACATCACTCGAAATTATACATCAAACAAATATTAAAGCATTAGAATTTCTTATGAACTTTCTTCCGTCATTCAATATACTTCTGTCAGTCTTGCCTACAATGACTTCAGATTTCACAGGTAAAGCCCGTGAAATCTGAAGCCATTGTCATTGTAATTATTTTTTCTTCTGACAAATGAAGTTAATCGGACATTCACCATAACCGAATAAAAATAAACAACTACAATGGAATAAAAGAAAAAAAAATTACAAAGAAAATGAATCAACCCTTCAGCCCAAATATTCCCCGAAGTTTTTGACTTCAAATCCAAAACTTTAGGACTGTTATTGATAGAAAATACAGCATAATCAATCACTCAAAGCAACAGATAATAACATGATATCATGACATGGTATGATTACAATAAACTTGGAATATGAAAAATGTGTTGTTCTTGGGATGATTCAATTCAAGAAAGATCATTACCTCAAGAAATTGTTCAGAGCATTTGGATCCCAAAGACTTGTACACCTAAAAAGTCAGATTTAAAAGGATTAATAATTGAATTGAATACAAATCAACTGCATAAATCAAGAAATTAGGGAAATAACCTTTGTAGAAGATTGGGTTGTCAGGACAGCCGTGCGTCCATCCCTAACAATAAATTAACATGATACAGAATCTCCCTATGCACAAAATCATCAATAAGCAAATCAAACTGACAGAAAACAGATAAAGAAAGCAAAAAAGAAAACAAGACAGAGAAATATAGCATACAGAGACAATACCACCACCAAAGGTGAGGGCATAAATCCATACAGCATCAGTTTTGGAAGAACCCACCTGAGAAAATAAATTATACAATCAAATGCATCAAGAAAAAAAAAATGGGTTTGCTCAAATTACTGCTCTGATTAATGTTTTGGTGAGAATTTTTTTAAGGTAAAGCCAAATAATTATAACAATTATTATAGCAGGGATACAGAAAAAGAAAAAACATTTGTGGGAATGATGAATTTGAGAGGATATTTTGAGAAGCTTCTTGTGACTGTTGATTTGCCTCCTACTTTCTCTACTACTATCTTCCCTGTTTCCATCGGTACTCCTTGGGAAAGTTTCACGGTTGAATCCTCTCTGGTCCGCTTCATTCTCTGGCTCTCTGCCATACGTACTCTAATTTCTCAGTTATTCATCATTTATAATGGGATTAATTATAACTTAATTAATAATTCTTATAATTAAAGTATTAAACCCTTTTTTTTTAAAAGAAGAAAGTATTAAACGTTTTGTTCTCTTAATTTTAAAATTAAAATTTATAATTTCTGAAATTTATTAAGAATTTATTACTACTTTAATAGGATTTTAAATTAGAGAACTAAATGAAAACAATACATATTTTTAGCACCAATCCACAGTGTAGTGATTTAATCTTTAGTTTTTAATAATTATATTTTTCTTACAAAAATTTATAAATTTAATATTTCTCTTTCTTCCTTACCAATATTTTAATTATGTTACATGTTAATCTTTAGGATTTTCAAAAAGGTCTTTACAAAAATAGAAGAAAAAAAAAATTAAATTCATCATATTTTTTAAAATATTTTCAAATTTAAAAAATTTATATAATTTATTATAAATTTATTATGAATTTATTTATGTAATTATTATAAATTTATAAATCTTTATAGTTTATTATAAATGTATTATAGATTTATTACGAGTTTATTATAAAATAACTAAAATACTTCTGATAAAAAAATTTATAAAAAATTTTGGATGGTGTAATTTTTTCTTTCAAAAATAATTGTATTTTAATATCTACATTATTAATATTTAAAGTGTTTAAGCTCTTAAATTTTACAATTTTTTTGGCAGTATAAATATTAAAATTAAAACTTTTTATTACTTAAAATAAAATTTTTAATTTTAAAATAATAGAAACTAAAATATATATATTAAGTCAAATCTTAAAATCTTTTTTCATAATTAATCCATTATAATTTTAAGTAAATGAAATAAGTGTACTGAATATTTATCCAAGATTATTTCATTTACTTAAAATTATTTAGTACATTATACACTTATTTCATTTCCTTAAAATTATAAAGTTTTAATTATGAAAAAAGATTTTAAGAAATCAAAGATAAAAAAATATTTTTTATTAAATATTTACAATCAAAGATAAAAATTAGTTATTTAATTTGGAATTTTTTTTTTTTATCATTAAAGATTGATTGCAGTGCTGCCAAACACATTTTATACAAAGAGATTGAAAATCTTCTTTCTAAATAAATCTTTACAAAATGGCAGGCAATTTTAGAAATTTTTATGTTTAAATTCAATATGTTACAAGGATTTTCAAACTTTATTCCTGATTTTTAACTTATAAATTTTGGTGGTAAGAAGTTTCAAGAAAATTAATAGTTAAATAGGCACTTTCAATATGGAAAATGTACAGTTTTGACTATTAATTCATGATCACCTCTTCCTACAAAGATTATTTTCTAAGACTGGGCAAAAATTATGCACCCAGCTAAACTCATCCAACCTATTCTCCTTTTTTTTTTTATTGGAGATGGAAATTCAATCGATGGCGGGTAATGGTTTTAGATAATCTTCAAGTTTGAGTGATCGGCTGGATGGGGTATATTTATTTTACTGTAACTCAAACTTAGCTGACACTTAAAAACACACAATATATATATATATATATGTGTGTGTATATATATAATGCCATCGTTTTCACTTAGGGAAAACGACATTGTTTCTTTTACATATATAAGCATCTTTAAGGGCATATGCATACCTTAACTGCTCATCCTACACACTTCACTCCCAATTTTTTTCTCTTTCTCAAAAAATCTCTCAATTCTCTAGAACGTATCTCTCTACCAGAGGGTCAGTGGTTGTCTCCTCCCATTTCTGTTCATATTTCTCCTTCTCCGATCATCTGTCTAAGTTTTTTCTTTGATGTGTCTCCTTCTTTGATCATCTGTCTGTCTTCTCCTTCTATCTTTCTTGAGTTTTTGGTATTTTCTCATGTTCTTCTCTTCTAGCTAAAAAGAATCAAGCCATTTTAGAGTTGTTTTTCTCCTCTGAGTATGTGAGGTTTTGAAATTGAAGTTTTTTTTAGAAATAATAAGAGTATTTTTTTGGTGTTGATTGATTTAAAAATCATATTTTTGCCTTTCTAATTTGTTATTTGGTAGGTATTTTTAGTTTGTGTTAACTGTTAGAGAATTGATGTTTGTGTTTGAAGGTATTCTATGATGAATTTAAGATTTTATAAAGAAAGCTTTGTTTTTTTTTTTAATCTATTTGAACATCATATTTGTTGGAGTTTTATTTTTTGTATTTTTAGAGTATTTTTTTTTATTTTTAGATTTTGGCATATCTGGGTGGATACAAAATATAAATAATGTTGTTTTGAAGTTTTGTCGTTGATTTATTGATTTGAAATTTTTGAATGCAATTTTTTAAAATAGATGTTTCAATTTTTATTGTGTTTCAAAATATAAATCGATCAGAGTTTCGTAAACTAGATATAGCATTGCATGTTGTTTAATTTTTTTTATTTAATTATATTATGATGTATGACATGTTGATGTATTATTTTATTTGTATTTATTATTATTTTATTTATTATTATTATTATTTATTTTTTGTTTTATTTTTAGGTCTGTGCATATTGATATTCATTGATTTAACCGAGCTAATCTATTTTCAGAATAAATATCTTTTATTTTTTAATTTTTATTTTAATTATGTAATTTCATTTTTAGTTATATAATATTTATGAATGACTAATTTTTAATAAACCATAAATATAATTGAATTTTTTTTCGAAAATTTTAAAGTATAATATATGATTATTTATTGTATAGTGTTATTTTTTAAAAAAGTCTTACTCTTTATAATTAAAAAAATTATAATTATATAATTATAAATTATATTATCATTTATTTGCATAATTATAAATAATTTTAATTATATATAATTAGTAAATAATTATAAATTATATTATGATTGTGTATAATTTTAAATAATTTTATTTATATATTATTAATAAAAATTATAAAATATATTACGTATTTGTATAATTTTAAATAATTTTATTTATATACTTTTAATGAATAATTATAAATTACATTATGTATTTGTATACTTTTAAATAATTTTATTTATATACTATTAATGAATAATTATAAATTATATTATGTATTTATATAATTGTAAATAAATTTAATAATGTATAATTAATTAATAATTTTAAATAATAATTATTAAATATTTTTATAATAATTAATTATCATCTGTAAACTATTTTCCTTTAGAAATTTTTAATTCTATGTAACAATATAACTGTTTTCTCACTTAATTTTAAATGATTATATATTACAATTTTTTTGGAGAATTACAATTATATAATGTTTAAATGTATATTATTTACGTATAACTATATATGAATTAAGTTTTTAAATTTGTTAATAAATGTTTATTTTTTCTATTTCATATCTCTTAAATTGTTGGAGATTGGCCAAGATAGGTGGAGTCGAATTGGTGGTATATTTTTTTTATCTCAAATTCTTTATTTTACTTTTGTTGTTAAATGTTAATGATAATATGTATTTGGCTTTTCTGTTTCATATGAGGAACTTAGTGACTGTTCATTAGTCTATTTCATAATTCATATGTCTTTAATTATTAGTAGATATTTGTTGATTTTATATTTTTTTGATTTTATAATGTTAATCTATTTAAACTTTTTTAAAATGAATGTTTGATATTTTGTGTTTATGAACTTATCACTGTGATTATGAAGTTATGTCCGTATGTATGTATGAAGTTGCTAATTATTGTATATGAAGTTATTTGTGATGTCTCTATGTGATTTATCTAACATTGCAATAAATGATTGGGGTGGTGCTAAAGTGCCCATGTGAAAAAGATGATAAATTTACCATATTTTCATACTATTCAATGTGAACCCCTAGATCTATTGACTTATTGACAGCCTTTGATTTCAAGTGGTGTTAGTATAGACATGGATACACCATATCAATCCATTTGAAATAAGAAAAAAAAATTAGGACCAGGCCCTCACAGCCCCAATTACTCTCTGTGACAAAGAAAAAAACCTACCTCTTCTCTCAAAATCTTACTTGCCGTCGTTGTATCTTCGTATTCGGCTTCTTCCAAAAGCTTCATTCATCTTCTCTTGCTAAGATAATATGAAGCAATACCCATCTATTTCTTTTGTATTTAGAGATCATGGGATCATGGGTTCTTTTTGTCTCCATCTCTGCAGTCAAAACCTTGGATGTGTCTTCATTCTCTTCCATAGTTCTACTCTGTCATCCTATTATTTGTTGTATATTATAAGAACAAAAACCAGAAACAGAAGTAAACCCTAAAAGCATCTCTATCTGCATCAAGAATAGCGAGAACTCAAGCAAGCAATAAAGTTGAGAAAAAGGGAAGAGGCCACAAGCAAATCCAAGGGAAGACTGAAAGCTGCCTCCTTTTTTTCCAGGTTTGCGCACTTATATGATTAATTTGAGTAATGAAATTTATAAATTCGAAATTGCTCTTCACTATTGTTTTTGGAAATTTGTTCTATTTTATTACTATTTTGGAAATTTATAAATTTAACCTTCTTGAAAGAGTGGAGTTAATATGATTATTGGTGGCTGTAATCTTATTTCCCGTAGCTTCACGTTGCAGTTCTATTTTCTCCATTCTTTCAGCAATTTGCTATTTATTTTTCTCTGTAATTTCTCTGTTTATTGCGGTTTTCTTGGTGTTATATTTAGTTAAGGGCATCTTGTAATTGTATGCTTCTATAATGTCCTCTTCAAGGCCTTTTTTAAATCTTGCACTAGCAAATAACTTATTCCGAGTCCCAATTTTCTCATTGCCACCATAGATTCACGTGTGTCTCATGATTGAAGACATTATACCTTGGTCTTGCTTATGAATGTTTTAACTTAAAAACAAGAAGAACAAGCTATGTTGTCTCTTTTCTGATTCAATTATTTTGGTCATGGAAAAATATTTATTGTGCTAGTTTCAGTGAGCTATGTATGAATATGGAGTTTAATGATTTTATGATTATTTTCCTAGTTAGCATAAACATCCAAGCTTATATATTTTTTGTGGATGGTAATGCAGGCTGATGGGCTTCTGGTTGAACAAAGAATCACTACAAAAATATTGGTCTATAGCAGCAAATTTGTAGAGACGATTTACAAAACTACCTCTAAACTAATATGACAAGTAAACAAATTAGTTTACCAAGTTAATTATTTCCCTCTTTTTCTCTGTTATTCCCCCCCCCCCCCCCCCCCCCCCCCCCCCCCCCCCTCTCTCTCCATTCTTTCCCTCTTTCTTGGAAAACTTAAAACAGATTAGCTTTAATAATTCCGTTGGTGAAGCCATTGAATGATGATAAGGTGGCTATTGCAACATATTTATAATAACACAGTCTTTTTATTTCATCCTATTGCAAAGTGTATATGAATAGCATGGTTGATTTTTTTTTCTATGTTAGATTCCAAATTAGCATGAATGATGATAAGGTGGCTCTTGCAACCTGTATTTTTTGCAATTCAAAATTAATATTGATTGAGACTATTTGCTATAGTTAGTGTTTGATTGTTGATTGTCAAGTGTCAACTATTGCATATAGTAGTAGGAGGATTAATAATTAGAAATTTTAATTTTATCATTTCAATTATAATTTTAGATTATGAATTGTGAATTCATTAAATGTTCTAATTAAATATTTTATTTTTTATAATTTTAACTTTAATTAAAAATTTAAATAAAAAATTTCCAATTTTGAAAATTTTGTTGAGGTCTTTAGAGTTATTTCTATAGGACTAATCTTTTGTACAGGTTGCCATCAATATTTCATTATTATCATAATGAAATTTTTAAATTTTGCTGTGTAATTATTCAATTTTGTGTCCTTACTTTACTAGTGTTATCATGGGTCATCTTCAATATATTTCACATCTCTATTGTTGTTTCACAAGATGAAACATTACCAAATTTAGTTTAATTAAGTGCAAAAACTAGTAAATCCTTAATCTAATTTTCATTGTTGTAAATAAATGGCTTGCTTTTTGTAATTAGACTTTCTTAAATGCTAATTTTATGAATGAATTTCTTCATTAATTACAGAAATTATATCATATAGAAACTTATCCATATGTGGGAAAAAAAGCTTTAGATGGATTAGTTCGTTTATGTAAATATGAAGATTTTGAGAGTCAGAGTTTGATTGAAGGATGCTATTACCGTTGTGTCAAGCTTCTAAAAGATGAGAAAAATTTTGTGCGGTTTGCTGCAGTTCGCTTGATAAGAATTTGATCACTGAATTATTCATATTTTGTTGCTTTTATTCAGTTTTGTATATCTGTTGTTTGATTGAGTTTGATAATTTCTTCTTGAAATGTTGGTTTATGGAGCTTTTGAATGTTTCAAAAAGACTTAGTTAATGTTTATAATGGTTTTTTGCTCTTGTTATAATCTAGGTAAGTGAATGGGGTCAAATGCAAATGGTAACTAATCAAGAGGAAGATAAAATAGATTGGTTAAATACGATATTACTACAGGTATTCTTAAAATTATCTATTATGCCCAAATTATTTTTCTTTCATACCTACAAATTTGATGGTTTCTATCCTATCCTAACTCTTACGTTTACTCTTCAAGAGCAAAATGTTTTGATTTGCATTAATAGTTAGTTACTGATTAGTAAACTTACATAGAAATTTTTATTGTGTATCGTTGGACTTTTTTTCTCTGATGCCCTTTGTTGCAGATTGCTCTCTCTGCCTGGAGTATGCGATTCTATGTTGTTGTTGTAGCCTTCGATTTCTGTCGCATCTTTTAGTTTCATCAATGCTCAGTATCTTGCTCTTACTCTCCTCATCTCAGTTTTCTCTTAGCTGCATTAGTCCCACATTGAGTTGCTAGTTCTGCATTTCCCTTGCTACTGGTTGTGATGGTATCACATTGAGCTGCTGTAATACTGCTGCATCCTCTGCTTGTTCTTGGTTCTCTGTTATTCATTGTCTGTATTGTTATTTTTTTGCATTTTCCCTGATTCTAACTTCTTGTATTCAGTGTGGAGTTACACCATGAGACTCTGTGTTTTGCTTCTTCCTTGGTTTTTTTTTTTTAGATTTTTGTATTCTGAGGTAGTGGATTTTTTTCACATATTTGTGGGATATTTGTAAGCTTAGGTACGGTTGGGTTTTGGTTTTATCAAAAAAGGCTCTGGTATTACAGTTTATAGGGTAGATGAGATCGCTATATTAAATGGGTTTACTTGTACTAATGGCTTTTGTATTGCAGTTCATAGGGTATGTCTTATATTTGTTGCTTTCAATCAAATTCTTTTGGACATTTTTCAATTGAATTAAATGGCTCACTCTATAGTAACATTTATCTAATTTCTCGTCCCTTGATGGCATTAGATTTTCCTTTGTTGGCTTGTTGATGGCTTTAATATGAAGGATGTGCAACCTGCCAACTATGACACCCTCAAAACCCTCTTCCATTCTTAAAGAAGCTTTTTCATATTATTATGCTACAAGATTCAATAATATTTTAATTACTTTCTATTTTTTCTTACTTTTGGGTCTTTAGGTCTTAAAAAATCTCAAAAACACTTTTTCCATGTCAATCTTGACCTTTGTTCTGGGATTGAGGGTTGCTTATTTTTGTTCCAATGGTTAAGCCATGTTTTAATAAACACGGGCTTGATTTTTTTGTTGATGGTGTGAGAGCGGTTGATCCTTCCACTGGCAAATATGTTTGAGCTCTATTTTGGAGAATTGTGATGCAGCGAAGATGGTTGGAAGATGGCTGAAGAACTGATGGGACTTTCGCTTGCCCAACCAGACTAAGGTGTGTATATTGGGTTTGGAATTCAGATCAAATAGTGAATATTTGGGGCTGTGAGATATTTTTTTTTTATTTTTTGGCATATTTTGATGCTTGTACATAGATATAGATGACGGTTTTTAAAAGTTAGCTATTGTTGAGTCTGTATGTATAGTGTTCATTAGTAGGTTTGGATATTGTCTACACATACAATGTATAATAATATGCATTAATCCCACTTCCGCAATAAAATATACCTTATTGACCAATAAAAAAGTTATAATGAAGACGTAAAAGAAACGAGCAAATCTCACAAATTTCATTAGCGATTTTTGGTAAGTCATTAACAAGTTTGTAATATTAACCACTTAAAATTACATAATACTCATTGAAAATCAAATATTGGCCAATAAAAATTTCATAATTTTTGATATTTTATAATTTTAAGTATTATATGATTTTTTCTAAAAATTTTGTAATTTTTTCTTACTTTTATGTAATTTTTAGTTCAAAAAATTATATAATAGTCTATAAATATAACATAAAGATTGATTGGTCAAAATTATATAAACATTCGTATCCTAAAATTTTGAGTATTATGCGATTTCTTCCGAAAATTCTATAATTTTTCTTATTATTACATAATAGTTCATAAAATTCACACATCAACCGGTCAAACTAATATAATCCTCGGTGTTCTATAATTTTGAGTATTATGTGATTTCTTCTTAAATTTTTTAGTTCAAAAAATTACATAATATGAAGTTATATAATACTTCATAAAAATCATATATCAACTAGTAAAAATTACATAATTTTTGATATTTTATAATTTTGAGTATTATGTGATTCCTTCTGAAAATTCTATAATTTTTTTTTACTTATGTAATTTTTACAATACAAAGTTACATAATATTTCATAAAAATTATATATCTGACCGGTAAAAATTATATAATGCTTAGTATTCTATAATTTTGAGTATTATGTGATTTACTCCAAAAATTATATTATTTTTTTCTTAGTTTTAAGTAATTTTTAGTTTAAAAAATTACATAAAGTTACATAATAGTTCAAAAAAAATCACATATCGACCGGTCAAAATTACATGATCCTTGACATTCTATAGTTTTTAGTTTTATGTAATTTTCTTTAAAAATTATATAATTTTTCATTATATTTATTTAGTTTTTTATTCAAAAGTTACATAATAGTCCTTCAAAACTATATATAAGTCAGCCAAAATTATATAATTCTTGATATTATGTATTTTTTATTTTTTATGTGATTTTCTTTCAAAATTATGTAGTTTTTAATTACATTTATATAGTTTTTACCTCAAAAAGTTAAATAATTCAAAGTTACATAATAATCTCTCAAAACCATATACAACTCGGTCAAAACTACATAGTTCTTGATATTCTTTAGTTTTTATTTTTATGTGATTTTCTTTCAAAATTATGTATTTTTAATTATATTTATATAGTTTTTGTTTCAAAAAATTACATAATTTAAAGTTATATAATAGTCTCTCAAAATCACATATAAGTCAGTCAAAACTACATAATTCTTAATATTCTATAATTTTTATTTTTATGTGATTTTTTTTTCAAAATTATATACTTTTTAATTATATTTATGTACTTTTTGCTTCAAAAAATTACATAATAGTCTCTCAAAACCACATACAAGTTGGTTAAAACTGCATAATTCTTGATATTCTGCTATTTTTATTTTTATGTGATTTTCTTTCAAAATTATATAGTTGTTAATTACATTTATGTAGTTTTTAAAAATTATATAATTTAAAGTTATATAATAGTATCTCAAAACTACATACAAATCAGTCAAGACTACATAATTCTTGATATTCTGCAGTTTTTATTTTTATGTGATTTTCTTTCAAAGTTATGTAGTTTTTAATTAAATTTATGTAGTTTTCTCTTCAAAAAGTTGAATAATTCAAAGTTACATAATAGTATCTCAAAACCACATACAAGACGGTAAAAAATATATAATTCTTGATATTCTGTATTTTTTTATTTTTATATAATTTTTTTCAAAATTATGTTGTTTTTAAATACATTTATGTAGTTTTTGCTTCAAAAAGATGCATAATTCAAAGTTACATAATAGTATCTCAAAACCGCATACAAGTCGGTCAAAACTACATAGTTTTTGATATTCTGTAATTTTTATTTTTATGTGGTTTTTTTTTTAAATTATGTAGTTTTTAATTACATTTATATAGTTTTTACTTCAAAAATTACATAATTTAAAGTTACATAACAGTATCTAAAAACCACATAAAAGTCGATCAAAACTACATAATTCTTGATATTCTGTAGTTTTTATTTTTATGTGATTTTTTTTCAAAATTATGTAGTTTTTAATTACATTTATGTATTTTTTGCTTCAAAAAGTTACATAACTCATAGTTACATAATAGTTTCTCAAAATCACATACAAGTCGGTCAAAACTACATAATTCTTGATATTCTGTAGTTTTTATTTTTATGTGATTTTCTTTTAAAATTATGTAGTTTTTAATTACATTTATGTAGTTTTTGCATTAAAAAGTTACATAATTAAAAGTTATATAATAGTATCTCAAAACCACATACAAATCGGTCAAAACTATATAATTCTTGATATTCTGTAGTTTTTACTTTTAAGTGTTTTTCTTTCAAAATTATACAGTATTTAATTACATTTATGTAGTTTTTATTTTAAAAAGTTACATAATTCAAAGTTACATAATAGTCTCTCAAAATCACTTACATGTCGGTCAAAACTACATAATTCTTGATATTCTGTAGTTTTTATTTTTATATGATTTTCCTTCAAAATTATGTAGTTTTTAATTATATTTATATAGTTTTTACTTCAAAAAGTTATATAATATTATTTTAAAACTACATATAAGTCGATCAAAACTACATAATTCTTGATATTCTGTAGTTTTTATTTTTATGTGATTTTCTTTCAAAGTTATATAGTTTTTAATTACATTTATGTAGTTTTTGCTTCAAAAAGTTGCATAATTCAAAGTTATATAATAATATATCAAAACTACATGCAAGACAGTAAAAATTACATAATTGTCCTTAGAATCATTGTAGTAGTCCTTAAATTTTTTCTTAAAGGCACAATTATCATGAAATCTCTCTCATTTAATTATAGGTATCAACTCACGAGTACTTTAGACTTTTTTCAAGTATTAAATCATATGCATATATTCTTATAATAAAGAGTTTAAAATCAGTAGCTGTCATTTATTATGTAAATCTGAAGGTCTAAATTTCAAAATGAAAAAATATGGTAAACTTACCATGTTTTTAAAGTGGGCATCGTAGCACTAACCAAATAATTGATATCATATATGTATATGTTATACTTCATACTAATGCTAACTGGTTGTTTATTAATTATTATTCAATTTACTATTGTTTAAAGGGCTTTAGGGTTCAACAAAAGATTATAAATCTTTAAACTCCAATATCAATAAACTAAATAAAACATAAAACTTTAAAAATAGATATAGAAAAACAAGCTATATATTAACTATACAAGCTGATTGCATTTAAAAATTAACAATTAGGTTAAAATTGCTTTAAAGCAACTTAAAAATAGAAATCTTTAAAGTCAAATAGCAATTAACTGAATAAAACATTAGATATTAAGAATAGATATGGAAGAATAACCCATCTATTAATGATACAAACTGATTGTAATTTAAAATAAACAATCACTTTAAAATTTATTATTTTGAAACAATTTTAAAATAGAGATCTTTAAACTCCAATAGCAATTAACTAGATTAAAAAATAGACATTTAATTAAATTAAACGTTAGTTTACAATTAATTGCTTACTTGCAATTTAGAATCTTCTTAATCTTCAATATGCAATTAATTAAATTAAACTTTAGTTTTATATTAATTGCTTAGATGTAATTAAAACAGTATAATCTCCATTCTCCAATATGCAATCAATTCAGTTAAACTTTATTATATTGTTTCAATTTCTTAGATGTAATTAAAATAGTATAATCCCCAATGTGCAATTAAATTAGTTAGACTTTAGTATCTTAGATGCAAATTTAGGATAATTAAAGTCCAAAATACCTATTAATTAATAAAGATTCAATGTAATTAATAAATTTTTATTGAATTCTCTTTAAGGAATTAGGACAATAATTGATACTCAATAAGACAATGGCTGATAATCAATAAGACAATGGCCTATACTCAACGAAATCAACTTCAAAATCAAGAACAACCTCAGCAACAAAGTAATCAACAAAATGGACAAAATGCATTTGGCGAGATAGGAAAATACATGTTGCCAGAAAAAAAAAGAGAACAAAAACCATCAGCCTTTAATTTACAAAAAACTTTGATAGCTTAGGATCGCTTTACTGAATTACCCAAGGAGGAGGCTGTTGAATTAACAAGAAGTTGCAATTACTGTGGCAAGAAGTATTTATGTAATTCCAAACTTCATGAGACCTCAAATATAGTTCATCACCTAAAAAAGTGTCCTAAGTAGCTATATATCCTGAAAATTATTCTAACTAGTAAATTTTGAAATTTGCTCCCAAATCAGATGGTGATATAGAGGTAGGTGTTGTCCCTCAAGCATATAGTATTGAAGAATGTAGAAAGGCCATAGCAGTTTTTGTTACTATTGGTGAGCAGTCTTTTAAGGTGGTAGAGGGTTATGGATTTGAGTATATGATGAACAAAATGATTCCTTAATTTAAAGTCCCTTCTAGGCATACTATCGTGAGAGATTATTTCCATTTGTACTTACACTAAAAAATCACGCGCATTACCGACGAAAAATTTCATCGGTAACTAAAAGATATTTATTAGTAAAAATCCTTATCGTTAGATTGTCGAGAGACATGTTTTGTTTGTGAAAACTTTGTCAGTATTATATTTACTGACTGAAAGAAAGAAACCATTAGCAAATAATGACATAATATTTTATAGTGAGAAAGATAGTTATGCTGAGAGAGTGACTAATACGTCGATGATTACTGAGATAATATTTTTTGATAAGTCAATGTTAGTTTTTGTACTAAGATCTTAAATCTGTTAGAATTTCATTAGTAACATATTTCATATTTTGTCAGCAAATCTATCAGTTAATTTTTTCAATATCGTTTTTTTGATTGGTAAATATGTCGATAAGTTTTTAAAATTTTTAAATTATTATATTATATTACATTTCAATATTTATAATTTATTAATATTTATTTGTTAACTATATTATTAATTTAATTATATTTAATAATTTTTATTTTATTTTAATATTATTATATTTAATAATTCTTATTTTTTTTTTGTGATAATGAAATATGAAGTAAAAATAAAAAAATAAAAAATAAAAAAATTAATAATATATAAAACAAAAATAAAAAATAATGTACATATATACAAATAAAAAAACTACTGGGTGGGGATGGATGCAAATCTTCATTAGGTAGAGCAATAGGGGGTTTAGGAGCTGAAGACTGAGAGATGGATGCTTTGAAAATATATTATCGTGCAAACCAATCCAATTATTCTTGAAACTCTCTTTGTATCTAACCTCGAATTGCATGCTTCCACTTAAGTCAATCTTTCATCTCTCTTCGTGTTGCTGCAAATTGCTCCTCAAAATTAGCCTTCATCTACTCCATTTGTTGCCATGGCGTCGATGAGGAAGTTGAAGCTAAAGATGATGTGTTGGCATCAGAGACATATTAAAAGCCTAGCCCAAACAAGGAACCTCTTTTTCCTCACCCCTCCAGCAGCCTCAATAAATAGCTGAGTTTGTTGGTCCTGAGGTGAAATAAAGCGATCCTATAAAAAAATATTAATATAATTTAAATAATTTAATGAAAAAATTTGAATAAAAAATTTACACCTAAATGTACTTCTCGTGAGCGTTGTGGATGAAAGTCTATTTGTCATGATTTTTGGGGTGTAGATGAACAACTCATGCTTAGTGGGGGCCTGCCCCAACTACTTCGACTATGTATAATGAAAAACTAAATAACTTATTAATTTAGCATAAAATTAAATATTTAACATAGATAAAAAAAATAAATTATCCTTACCAGTTGATGGGCATGTTCATAATGTCCTCTTGTATATGTAAATAGTCTTACACCATTAGTAAGGCTATGAAGCCCATTACATGAAGCAACCTAAGAATAAGCCTTACCCACTGGAGATGCCCAATGGGCTTGAAGGGCATCCTATAACTCATTATACCCTTCTCCTTATGTTCATTGGTTATGTCGTTGTAGTAGATAACAACCTTTTTTTCGAAGGCGATCTTCACTAAATTATTGAAAAAAAATTAATTAAATACATTAAATAATTATTTTAATCAGATTAAATTAACCTACCTTAAATTTTTCAAAGTAAAAATCTTTTGTTTCTCTGGAGATCTCCTACTAATTTATTTTTATCGGCATCTTCTTGGTAAATATTTATCTAAACTTTCACGATATGGGACCTGATGGCACCATATCTTACTGTAAATTTTGATAATATTCCTTAATATTTATTGTTCTAAAAAATATTTACTTATTAAAATTGATTACTTACACGCGTTCATAGAGAGTGACACGTTGTCTCTTGTTGGGTCTAATTGATGTTGATGCTATTGTGCTAGCATTAACACTAGCAAGTTCTTCTTCCACAGATGGTGTAGTGGAAGTAGATGGAGTTGGAATTGAAGTATTTGTCGAGGTTGGATGAGTATCATTCGATGGTATTTTGACCCCAATCGAGGTGATATCAATAACACTCAGATATGAAGGCTCTCCAATAGACCTGTCCACAGAAGTTCTCCTCGTTGAATGATCGCTACTTGACACATAGCTAGATTTGCCTCCTCGAGAACTTTATGGACACCTAGTCATATCTAACAAAATTTTTACAATTGACTATTCAGTTCAATGTGACCTAATTATTTAAAATCTCTAATTTTTAAATAAAAAATAACTTAAATTCCAATTACTAAAATTACCTAATTGATTAAATTCTAGTATTTTACAAAAATACCTTCAAATTTTTCTATAACAAATTCTAATTAATTTTCTAAAATACTCAAATTTTTTACAATAATATTAGAGGTAAATTATTTAAAATTTTATATTATTTTACTTGATTATTTAAAACTCTAATTTTTTAATAAAAAAAAGTAAATTATAATTACTAAAATTACCTAATTAATTAAAATTCTAGTATTTTACAAAAATACCCCTAATTTTTCTATAACAAATTCTAATTAATTATCCAAAATACTCATTTTTTTACAGTAATATTAGAGATAAATTAATTAAAAAATTATATTATTTTACCTAATTATTTAAAACTCTAATTTTTAAAATAAAAAATCACTTAAATGCTAATTACTAAAATTACTTAAATAATTAAAATTCTAATATTTTACAAAAATACCTCTAAATTTTTCTATAACAAATTCTAATTAATTTTCCAAAATACTCTTTTTTTTACAATAATATTAGAGGTAAATTATTTAAAATTTTATATTATTTTACATATATATTTAAAATTCTAATTTTTAATAAAAAATACCTTAAATTCTAATTGTTAAAATTACCTAATTAAATAAAATTCTAGTATTTTACATAAATACGTCTAATTTTTTTCTATAACAAATTCTAATTAATTTTTTTAAAAATACTTGTCTTTTTACAATAATATTAGAGGTAAATCATTAAAATTTTTATATTATTTTACCTAATTATTTAAAACTCTAATTTCTTAATAAAAAAAAATACTTAAATGGTAATTACTAAAATCACCTAATTACTTATATTAACTAATATTTTTAAAAAATACCTCTAAATTTTTCTATAACAAATCCTAATTAATTTAGCAAAATTAATTTTTTTTTACAATAACATTAGAAGTTAAAATTTTTTACAATAATATTAGAGGTTAAGAATTTTTACAATAATATTGCAAGTCAAAAATTTTCCACAACAATTAATTTTTATCCCTAATTTTCTAAAGTTCTAATTTTTAATCTATTAATAAAAAAAATCAAATTTTTATTTAAACATTAACCTAAAAAAATTCAAATTCTAACATAATTTCCAATAAATTTATAAATTTTATAAAAATTATAGAAAATATAAAAAATATAGAAATTACAAAAAATAAATTTCATTATTACAAAAATTACAAAAAATAAAAAAATCAAACCAAAATACGAAAAATAAAAAAAAATATTTATAGAAATAATAAAAAAAATAATACCAAAACACAAAAATCACAAATAATATAAAAAAACAAATCTAACATCATAAAATTAAATCAAAATAAAAAATGACAAAAACAAAGAGAAACATACTATAGAGAGAGAGAGAGAGAGAGAGAGAGAGAGAGAGAGAGAGAGAGAGAAACCCAATCTGAAAAAAATCAAAAAATAAAAATCAAACTCTTAAATCATACAAAAAAAATAATCTGAAAATAAAATAAAAAAACAAAAACTAGTAATTTAACTGCAGAGAAGAAGGAAGAGGAAAAAAAATCCTCATCGAAGATAGAGTAGAGAGATCGGAAAGAGAGAGAGAGAGAGAGAGAGAGAGAGAGAGAGAGAGAGAGAGAGAGAGAGATAAATAGAGAGAATGGAGAAATGAAGGAAATGTGGTAGAGAAGAAGAAAACCAACTTTTACATCTAAGGTTTTATTTGCTGAATGACATAAGTGTCTCTCGATAATATTTGATATTATTACTAACATATATTGAATTCTCTTAGCAAAGAAGACTTTTGATATTCAGGTATCCAGTTAATTACCGAGAGAATTACTATTCTCTCAGTTAATTATCGACAAATATACAATTCTCTTGGTATATTTATGGCGCTTAAAATGCCGCCTAAATGTAATATTCTAAACCATGGCTTACAAAATTATACTTCACTCGGCTTATTTTCTCTTTACTAAGAGAATAGTAGTTCTA
Organism: Garcia nutans; assembly: GCA_947685225.1. Classification (NCBI taxonomy): domain Eukaryota; kingdom Viridiplantae; phylum Streptophyta; class Magnoliopsida; order Malpighiales; family Euphorbiaceae; genus Garcia; species Garcia nutans. Next base: position 41,071,906 of record CANTUV010000003.1, read on the forward strand.
TCGGTAAATTGTAGAGGTTTAAATACCGTTTGAATTTAACACTCTAAAACTTTAGACAGAGAACTGCATTTCTCTTGGTGTAGAAAAGCAGTCACCGAGAAAAGTACAGTTTTCTCAATAAATTATGGTACTAAAATTGCCGCCTAAAATTTTCACCCTAATAGTTCCTAAGAGATACAACAATTGGTTGGCAACTAGATGTCTAAAATCATAATGCAGCCTACAGGTACTGACATAAATGATTTTCTCTCAGTATATTGTGATGCTAAAATTGTTGCCTAAATTTTTCACTCTGATGGTTGCTGATAGATATGTACATCTATCGGTAAACAAGATATTTGATATATCATGTTACTAAGAGATTATGTTTTCTATTGGTAACTAGTGATACTAGCGCCATTTTTTTTTATCATCAATCGTAGCGTTTGTCAGTAAATATCATCAGTAAATTTTGGCGTCAATAGTTTTTTGGCATTTTTACTAATTAATATTACTTTTTTATTTGTATTTTGTAGCTAAATTTTTAATGAATTTATTTTTTTTCTTAAAATTTTATTTGTAATCTGTCGATAATTACTGATAGTATATAATATGTCGGTAAATGTCATTAGTGAAGCACGTGTTTCTTGGGGAATTAAATGAAAAACTAAGGCTAAAAGCTTTATTTAAGAAAGATTATGAGAGTGTATGCCTTATTAATGATTGCTAGACTAGTGTGCAAAACCTTAATTATGTAAAAATTACTGCTGTGAGCGAAAAGTTTTACCTCCACTTCTGGTTAAATGGTTCTTGCAACTTCAACACTGTTAGGCTTTAGGCTTTAAGCTTAAATCCAAAGAATAGGACTCACCACCTAGATGGTATGGGAAAAAAATATAAAGGGTTGATGACTCGATTCCTGAGGAATCCTCAACCCCTAGTAGGTTTGAAAAGTTGGATATGCAAGAGGAATGTGAGAAGTGGCCCAACACCTCTATAACACCCAGTTTATTGGAACCATCCTTCTTTTTAGGTCTAAATATTATTAAAATTTTATCTTATTATAATATTATTCATACTACAAACATTATTGAAATAAAATAACATCATATTTTAAATCAAACAATCAAACATAATGGGTACTCATACAAAATGAAAATATATCCTTACTATATCCAAAGTCCATACAAATGGGTACCCATATAAAGTGGAAAAAATACCCTTACAAATAGCCCAAAAATCCTCAAAATAAATTAAATTACACAAACAACGCAAATAAGATACCCACAAGTGGAAACATACATTTTACATCCTTAAAATCTAAACAATAAATAAATACAATTTCATTATTCATAATAGAATAAGTAATTAAAACATTTAGTTAATCATCACATGAATAATCATAAAATTAGGGCTCAATTGAAAGGAAGTTAGGATCAAATCAAAATTAGGGTTTCGAAACATAAATTAGGATTTTAGTGATAAACATGAAACTATAATTGAATTGGTTGTGTATTGATTAATAAACATGAAATTGGAATTGAATAGATTAATAAGAATCCATACCTATGTGTTGGCTCCGCCAAAGTTGAATCTATTGTCTCAAACTTAATTGTAACTTACTGCCTAGATCAGTGTTGGCCTTTGGTTGAGTGAAGTAATCCGAAGATCAATGCTTTGTTCAGCTACTGCCTTCCTTGATTGCTTCGTTGATCTTATGTTTTTGGTTTTGTATGAATTGCTAGGTTCTGTGTGAAATGTTTGTGGTTGCTCGTTGCTCTTTTAATTATTATGCCTCCTTTCTCTTTGTATTTATAGGCAAAAGATGGCTTAATCAAAACCCTAAATTTCAAATCCTTTCTGCTTATCCGAAAGCAATCCAAAGTTAAACGCAATTAGGAATCTTAATCTGCTCCAAAATTAAGATTAAAAGCCAAATTTTAAGTCCCATGGTGAATTGACCAAGGCCAAATCACCATGGACTAGCCTTATGGTGAAATGGCATTAGCCAATTCGCCATGAAGCCAATTCATAGCGAATTGGCTAACCTAATTTGTTATGATTTAGGTTTTGTGCTCGGTTCAGCTTGGTTTTATCTTTTTAAAATCAAATCAAACATAATTTGGTCTTTTAACATTGTATGGGACTACGTTTAGGGCTTTTAAAAAAATTGAACCATCTTACTTTGGGCCTTTTAAAATTGGATCGACCTAATTTAGAGCTTTAAGCTAGGTTTAAGCTTTTAAAGTTGAATAGAATTTAGCTTGGCCTCTACTAATTGCGATCGAACTTGCTTAGGGCCAAAATTAAATGTTTACAGTTTGCCCCCTACTTGAATAATCTAAAACTTCAGTAGAAGAGAGTAAAAAGCAATATAGCTTTAAGCTGATCTTGAATGAGGGTGGATTCTGGACCCGAGATTGGATTTGAATTCTGGATCCAAGATATGATTTAGGTTTTGGACCAGAGATATGATTTGGGTTCTAGAACCGAGATTGAATTTGGATTATAGACCCAAGATTAGATTTAGGTTCTGAACTCAAGATTGAATTCGGATTCAAAAGCCCAGACTAGATTTGTATTCTGGACCTGAGTTCTGGATCTGAGACTGAAATTGGATTTTGGACCTAAGATTGGATTTGAGTTCTTGACCTGAGACTGGATTTGGATTCTGGACCCAAGATATAATTCAAATTTTGGACCCGAGACTGGATTTAGGTTAGGTACTCGAGATTGGATTTGGGTTGTGGACCCGAGACTAGATTTGGATTATGAACCCGAGATTGGATTTGGGTTATTGATATGAGACTGGATTTGGATTTTGAATCTGAGACTGGATTTGGATTTTAGATCTGAGACTGGATATGGGTTTTGGACCCGAGACTGAATTTGGATTCTCAACCCGAGACTGAATTTGGATTTTGGACTCGAGACTAAATTTGAGTTCTGGACCCGAGATTGGATTTGGGTTCTAGATCTGAGACTGGATTTAGATTCTGAACTAGAGACTGGATTTAAGTTCTCAACCTGAGATTGGATTTGAGTTTAGGACCCGAGATTGGATTCGGGTTCTGGAGCCAAGGTTCGATTTGGATTCTGAACTCATGATATCTGTAAAATTTAATTTCAAAAGTTAGTAAAAATTAGCAAAAAATTAGCTATTTTTTAATTGACTACTATATTAGGTACTTCCTTATATACCCTTGCTCACTGTATGAAAAATATTTTTAATTGATAAAAATGAAATATATTTTTAGACACGTATAGATAAATATTCTCTTTACTATTTTGCATTAGTTGCATTATTTATGATAACTGTTAAGCATGCTCGATTATTGTCTAAAGCATCTTAACTTTCAATTATTGTACAAATCAGCAAGGCATTCTTATCTTTCAAACAAAGTATCAGAGGTTTACCTTTCAATTATTGTCCAAGGCATCTTACCTTTCAATTATTATCCAAAGCATCAATATTATACTTTCCTTTTCTTTTACTTTACTTCTCATCTCTTTCTTTTTTTTTAATAAAAATTTATCATTTTTCTATTTAAATGGTTCAAAAACAAATTGACCTTGCAATTCATTCATCTAGACATCATCTTCTTCATTTTAAACTCTCAGTTTTCTTTGAAACAATTCAACCTTGCAAATACAGAGTATGCAACATGCTTCAAGGACAGAGCCTCGTTCCAATGCTGAGCTACTCGAATATATCCAGTCTTAGGAATATGGGACAGTTTCTATCTTAGCTAGAATGCAGCTTCATCACAGTACGGGTGAAAAAACTGAGGTAGGCATTATTTTACTACAATTTAATTACTTATTTATAAAAAACTTGTTAGCACAATTTATCGACTACTATTAGTTTATAACACCTATGTATGAGAATCAATTTTTTGGACTTATTTAGCAAAAACCTACAATAGAAATAAATAAAGGCGGTGTCAAAACGGATAAATTAATGTAGAAAATAAATTTATAGATGAATACAAATTAAAAATTAATTTAAATAAGATACTGGGTACAAGCAAAAAATTATAAAATTGCTAAAAATAAATTTTTACAGCCTATAAGTGATAAAAAATAGATAATCCTAGTGTTGAAAAAAAGAATGAAAATACTAATCTTCATGTGCATAGAAAAATTATTAAAGTGCTAAAAATAAATTCTTAGGGCTTTTTTATTTACCTGATCTAACTTACCTATTTTATGGCAGCACGACCCCTGTATTGTCATGGACAGAGGATGTGTTTATAAAGCTCACCAATGGTATAATCACGTGCCACCTTGAGTAAAAAGAATGGTTCAGAAATGTGGCTTTGAAGATTTTATCTTGCAATTACTGTCAAAAGGGTTTTAAATTGACAGGAGTGTGATCCAGGCACTCGTGGAATGATGGATGGACACCACCCATACCTTTCATCTGCCTACAGGAGAGATGACCATCGGCCCAATTGAGTTTGCAGCCATAACAGGCCTTAGACCTAATAGGATTCCAGTCCTCTTGATTGATAACATTTTAACACGCGTTGAAATTCGACAATTGATTGGCATGAGGCCTAAGTTTAAGGGACATTATAAGATCAAATATGAGTTGATCCATGAGTTTTGGATGAACTACACTAGACCAGTACATGGTGAACGAGTTGTGCAATACACCTGGGGCTTCTTGTTGTATCTATCGGCATCGACTATCTTATGCAGTACTAAGTCCGCCATCCACCTATTAGTACTTCGAGCCCTCAGCCACTTTGATCTTGTACCATTTTGCAACTGGGGAGAGGTCGGTCTTGTTTGTCTTTATCATGGCCTCAAAAAACTTTACAAAAGAAAGAGATTCTTTACTAGTTTTATAGTTATTATTGAGGTATTAATTCTCGGCACTGATGAATCAAATGAAGTGTGTGTATAAGCTCGACCTTTCATTGTTTCTGTAGGTTTGGTGGTACGAGCACAACCTCGTAAGGGTGCCCAAACTCCTTGGACGGTGTGTTAGATATCTAAGATTAAACTTTTGGTTATTAGGCCGCAGGGAGGTGCCTAGTAGCCATCATGTGCATTCTCAATGCTATCATCTGAGCCGTCAAACCTGGGACATGGTAAAAGATGAAATTAGTATTAAAATTTATGAGAAAGACAACTTACATCTTTTTTGTCATTTTTGTAGGTGGATGTCGCTTGGTGGAGCAATGATGAGAGAGCTAATAGGACCCCTATTATAAATGAAGCATTGCCTTTACAAAATTCCCATCAGATTATAGCCAGGCCAATTTTCAGTGGCTGGTTCCTCGGTGAACAAGTGCATAATTGGTTCCTTGGTCCTAACTAGTGGAGGGTTCCTGGGAATATTTTGAGATACACCCTAGATATTTCTTTCATGTTGGAGAGCTAGTAGAGGCATGCTCGAGATGGATTTAAGATTGGCCCGCTGTTGTTTCCACCAGATGTGTCATACATCCTATTCATTTAAGATCAACTTTTGAATTTCCAAGTTTCTCTTATTGCTGTTGAGGGTATTGAAGAACAAAATGAAGAAGAAGAAGATGGAGAAGAAGAAGAAGAAGAAGAAGAAGAACAAGAACAAGAAGAAGAAGATGAAGAGGGAGAAGAAAATAAAGAAAATGATGATGAGCAAGGTAATGAGGAGGATGACAAAAAGAAGATAGAGGAGAGTCTGCTTCCCATTCGTTTGATGACACCAGGGCTATCTCTGCACAGGTTGATCAGATATGTGTATTTGTTTGTCCAAGACTACTTTGTTCTATACTTATCTAAATTTTATGAATTTCTATAGGTGATTGGGTAGTCAGACGATTCCATCCATGATGAAGTCGGTTCTTCTCATGCAGCTCTAATGTAGTCGCACATTCCATACATGCAGCCTTATGTTAATATGTCCTTTGGTCCTTAAGGCTTTGATCTGAATTACCTGGTTTGCAATCCTATTTCATATTGATTTTATGTTGCATGTATGCATGAAAATATATGGACTTACCTTTCCGTTATTTGGCTCACAGCGAATGCTCAAGGAACAGAATAGGAAGCTACAGAAAGAATTAGCTACCAATTGTTGGCATGCTACTCATTTCGAGGGATTGTATCATTGGGCAGAGCAAAACTTTCAGGATTTTTGATTCCAAGGGTTTAGGGATCCTAGTGCTTCTTCATTAAGGGGGCCCCAAACTGATGACCATAACACGTCTCCTCCTCTTGTAGGCGATGACTATTTTAGGGCCAACTTCCATGATAATAGAGATCCTGATGCTTCTTCCTCAAGGGGATTCTAGGCAGATGATGTGCCTCCTCTTCCGTCAAGCGATGATAATATTTGACATTTTTTTTAATCTTGACTTTTCCAACTTTTCTTTTTTTTTAAAATGGATTTGGATTTCCTTTTGACTTTTTTTTTAAAAATAAACACAAATAAACAATGTCCATGACGAATCCATAAAAATAAATTTGTCATGGACTAGGTTTAAGGTTATAAGACCACGACTAATTTGAAGTCCAACTCAACGTGAATTCCTTCTTCCCTATGCAATTCAGTCTTCAACCAATCGCTATATAAATTAATAATTCACCTTCTTTTCCTCACCAATTAAAACAACAACCCTTCAAATGAATCTCAGATCAAGGTAACTCCTAATTTGGTCGTAACTATTAAAACAAGCAATTTCGATTCACACCTTTAACAATGACCAAAGCTAACTTAAAGAAGATGAAATATTTATTCAAAAACCTCTAAGCTAAATATTGAAAAAAAATATCTTGGTCTTAAATTAATGTTTTAAAATGCTTTTAAAATGTCAAGTTGAACTAATCCTTTTTATGTGCCATGGCTTTCTTTAAGGATGTAAGTTTTAGACTTTTAAGATAAACAACTTTGAAGTGTGTCCCATGATCGAAGAATTTGAAGCCATCCTTGGATATCCAAGCAATCATCTAATGGCATTGCCCATATTAACCTAAAAAAACTCATAAAAAATGCAGATGTTTCACCTTTCAAAATCAGAAGTTCTTCAATTGACCAAAGGTGAGAAAATCTTGCTTGGCCCTTTGATTGATTTTTATGCATCCCATTTGGCTCCCACCACAGTATGGGGGTGCATGTTCTGTCTATGCTTGCTTAGTTAGTTTCTGCTTATTTCTTCTGATGGTGGCATTGATTCGCGATTATTGGATATTGTGGACCAAATGGAGGGAGGATTTTTACCAATATCCATGTGATCTTAGCTGAAACCTTAGTTGGATTAGATCAATTTAAGACTGGTTATTCAAGAAGGTTAGTTAGAAGTCCCTTGCTGCTCCAGGTAATTACCTAAACCACCCTTTTGGATTTTCAATTTAGGTTGTCATTTTATTGCTCTAATTTTTGCCTAGTCTACCCTTGCTAATATTCGAAACTAGTGAGTTGTCCTAATTTTTGCCTTGACCGTCCTTGCGGGCTTTTTTTTTTGGTCCTAATTTTTGCCTAGATCACCATTATGGGTTTTTTAAACTAGCAGACTATCCTAATTTTTGCCTAGGCTACCCACGTGGGTTTTTAACCTAGCGGGCTTTTTTGTTTAAAAATAGAAATAGTACTTTTTACATATCTGGCTACATGAGCACTCTGCTTGATACCCCATATGTGGAATATACTAGATATCTACCCTGATACCACTCTGCGAGGAAATTGCTTCATCCAGCTTCTTCATATGCTGAGTGGGTTGACTGGATCTGTTCATGAGCCGTAATCAACATCTGTTGGTTGGTACCTTGGTGGAAGATTACTCATGTCACTACTAGGATGTATCTGATGTATGTTCCTCTCATTGCTCTCTGCTGAAGCACTTGCTATGATCCTTATCGATTTGACTAACAATATGGAGCCGAGCTGTGAGATTCTGAGTTCACTTCTGACTTGGACATATTTCACTTGACTGAAGTCTTCTTGGATTGACTGAGGCAGAGCTGGCTTGCACGTTACATTCACCATCTACCAGGAATTATGCATTTGTCAGTTCTTTAGATAAAATGATGTTAGGATGAATAATAAAAGACGTTTTCCTTTATTTTATAATTTGTTATCACTTTTTGCTATTTTGTGATTTATTTTACACTATTGGCAAGATATTTAAAATAGTTCACATATAACAATTTTATTATTAACTCTGTTTCATTAAATTGAGAACAACAAAAAATATAAAGTCAGCATATACAAGATCACTCATGTCATCAACCAGCTCTTTCAGATTTTTTTAATGGACAAATTTCTCTCATTTTAGCCCTAATTATTGCCTAGCCTACCCTTTCGGGTTTTTGGAACTAGCAGACTGCTCAAACTTTTGCCTAAGCCTCCCTTTTGCGTTTTTAACCTAGCGAGCTCCTTCCTTCCTCTTTTTTTTTTTTAATTTAAACATAAAACTTCTTCAACTTGTCATTATTTATTGGTTCACTAAATTCGTTCCCATCCATATCCTATAACTTGACTGCACCCTTCTTCATGACTTATTTCACAACATACAATCCTTCCCAACCTGGTCTAAACTTCTCTCTCGGATTAGGAATACTAAGCTTGTACCGCTTTAACACTAAGTTCCCGGCTTTAAGTCTTCTGATGTTAACCCTTCTATTGAAGCTTGTGTTATTTTTCTTTGATATAGTTGGTAATTATATAGTGCCTTCAACCTTCTTTCTTCTAATAAAGCCAACTGCGTATATCTACTAACTACCCATTTTATTTTAGGCAACTCCACTTCCAAGACTACTCTCAACGACTTGATCTCAATCTCGATAGGCAACACTACTTCCATTCCATATACCAAAGAAAATGGCGTCATTTCGGTCAGAGTTCGCACACTTGTTCTATACCCCCATAAAGCAAAAGGAAGCATTTCTAACCAATCCCTATACATCTTAGTCATCTTGGATAGAACATTCTTAATTATTTTATTTGTTACTTTTACTGCACCATTAGCCTTCGATCTATAAGAGGAGGATTGATGATGATGGATTTGGTACTTAGAAAACAAGTCTTTAATTACTCCTTCAAACTGCGCCCCATTGTCCGATAGCAAAATGTGCGGGATCCCATATCTTTATATGAGACTCTTCTTAATAAATTGAGTTATTTGCTTTGCTCCTAGCTTATTGAAAGATTCAGCTTCAACCCATTTTGAAAAGTAATCCACTGCTACTATTATGTATCAGTGACTGTTTGAAGCCGTTGGATGTATCTCCCTAACAATATCAATCACCCCGGTTGCAAAGGCCAGGGTGAAGACAAAGAATATAATTCTTCAGGAGGTAAGTGATTCAAGTTTTTTTACATTTGACACCGCTGACACCTCTTTACAAAATCAGTACAATCTTTTTTCATAGTCAACCAATAGTAACATTGCCAGATTATCTTCTTAACCAAGGCAAAACCATTCATGTGGGGTCCATAACTTTCCGCTTGTATTTCTGACATGATCTGACCAACTTCAGACTTCCTTAGACATCTTAAATGCACCCTATTGGGCCATCTTCGATACAACTCTCCTTGGAAGGTGATGTATTGGAAAGACCATCACCTTATAGCTCTTCTCTCCTCCCTTGTTGGCCCAATGGATATTCTCTATTTTTTAAGAATCGTCTTATAGTATCATACCATGCATCATGATTTGTGTCAGTTTCCATAATCTTTTTATACTCATAACAAGTAGTTTATGAACTGGTCAAAACTAAAAGTTTGAGAAATAATTTGACAGAATCCTCCCATACCGAAGCCAGTATGGCTAGGGCATCAGCCATCTGATTTTCATCTCTTGGTAGGTGTATAAACATACACTCTTTGAAGTTCTTCTTTATCATAGTCAAGTGATCATGGTATGGTTTCATCTTTTCTGCCTATAACTCATATTCTCCATTTACTTGGGATACTACTAGCAATAAATCACCAAAAACTTACACATTATCAATCTTTATTATTATCAAGGTTTCCAAACTAAAGATACATGCTTCATACTCTATCATATTATTTATTGTCCTGAATCTCAATTTCTTGGCTAAAGGAATAAGTTCTCCTTCTAGAAACTCCAATATCACTCCCAAACCAGCTCCTTTTTCTATTCATCTCTCCATTAAAATACATTTTTCATCCTTGTACTTCTATGGCCTCCAAGTTTTCTTCTGGAAATTCTAAGGTTACTTCCTCACTGTCGGGTAGTAGTTGTTGGGCTAGGAATTCCACTATTACTCTACCTTTGATAGTTTTTCTGGTTATATACTCAATCTCAAATTCTTCTAGGATTATCAACCATTGGCTATACTTCCCAATCAACGAGGGAGCCTCTCTCAAATACTTCACTGGATCCATTCCGAAAATTGCTTGCACACTATAAGGCTAACAGTAATGCTACAACTTCTTTAAAGACCAAACCATATCTATACACGTCTTTTTAATAATATTATACTTAATTTCATAAGGCAGAAGCTTTCTACTCAAATAGTAAATTATATGACTCCTGATTCATCTGCCTGGGCTAGCGTTGCCCTTATTGATTCTTATTCTAATGCTAAGTATATGATCAATGGTCTACCAGGTTTAAGTGGTTTTAAAATATGTGAATTCAATAAATATTCTTTTGTGTACTCAAGGGCTTTCTGAAACTCATCATTCCACATGACCGAATGAATTTTCTCTGCAATTAAAAGATGGGTTGATGCAAGAAAGGATCCCTTGAAGCTAGCAAGTGGACCAATCACTAGGAGCAAGGAAAAGAGATATCAAGCTAGTATGGCTTTGCATATTCAAGAAGAGATTTCCAAAGAGCTTCAAGAATTATCATTCAAGAAGATGGAGATAGAGCTTGAAGAAGGCACACCAAAGCTAATTATGATGCTTAGTGTGGAAGCTAAAGGCTAGCTAAAGAAATGTCCAATGTGCAAGAAAGGTCCATGGGGGTTCATATAAAGCCTTGGGAAGTAATTTAAGGCCCATGGACAGCCCAAATAGTGTGGGGCGCTTCTTATGTTGAAGGGATTAGTTTGGTTGTTTCCATACTTTATATTTTCCTTAGTGGATTAGGATTTTGTTTCCATACTTTATATTTTCCTTAGTGGATTAGGATTTTGTTTCCATACTTAATGTTTTCCTTATGCATTTAGGAATGTTTTCCTTATGCAATTAGGAATGTTTTCCTTATGCAATAATGTTTTCCTTATGCAATCAGGAATGTTTTCCTTATGCAATTAGGAATGTTTTAGTCTTAATTTTTCATATGCAATTAGGAATTTTGTAACCCTTATTTAAGGGCACTATTAGGCCGAATTTGAGACAACAACAATTAATAAAAATTTTTGAATTCTTCTACAAGTTCTTCTTGTGAATTTTCGTGTGAGAGAGATTAGAGTGGATTCTTTAATTCTTTCTTTGCATCAAGAATTAGGTTTACTTATCAACAAGAGTTGTGGCATTTTCCTTCTTCTTACCAACTAAATCCTTCAATCATAGTGAGTTCGCGTCTTTTTATAGGCGTTGGCTTCCTTAGGAGGTGATTATCAAGTTTCAAGGAGTTCTCTACCATTGTTATACGTTGGGTTTGCTACCATCGTTGCTAAGAGTCCGCGTCATTTGGTATCAGAGCCTTGCTACAAGGTAATTTTTATCTACTTTGTCTTTCTAGGGTTTGTTAATTTAGGTCTTTTAAATTTCTGCGTTTTAGGGTTCTTAGAGAGTCTAGTCTTTAATTTTCGAAAAAGAGTCATATATCAATTCTGATCAAGGCCGAATTGAAGGAGGGTATTCTTAGGGTGAAAACGAAACCTAGGAAAGGATTCTTGGAGAATTTCAAAACCAAGAATTAGGGTTCTTGAAAGAAAGCAAAAGCTAGAGTTTGTGTTCAAGTTTGATTTCGATTTGGTCTTGAGTGAATCTGGGGTTGCGAATTAAGTCCAGATTTCGAAAAGTCCTTGGGAGTAAATTAAGTCCTGAATCAAGGGGATAGTGAGAGGAAGCAAAAAAAAAAAAGAGTACAAAACCACCTCAACAAAAATTGTTTGATATTCTTGCTATTTGGGTGCTAAGGATCAGATCTAGGTGGGTTAGAAGTAATAAAATTTTTTTTGGGCAAAAAAATTCACCTTTTGAGGGCTTTTGGAATTCGAAAATCAGACCTTAATATTCATATTATTTGAGTGTTTTAGGTGGGAATTAGAGTCTAGAAGCTAGCATTTTGGGTAGAATTGATTAGGTCCACAAAGCAGCTTGCCAAGTGTGGGTTGTTTTTGATTCATTATATCCCAATTTGTCTTGTTTATTGGCTTCATTGTTTCTGATTTCTTTATCTAGCTTTTAATTCCATTACATTGCTAAGTATCATTTGCTTGTGTCGATACTTGGTTCTATATCGTGTAGTGCAAATTACCTTGCATTGCCTCCGGATACTTGTCTTGTTTTCTATCTAGTTTTAGGATTTAGGTTCTAGTTTCTTGAATGGCTTGACAATTGTTGGTTGGTGAGCTTGGTTCTGAACTGCAATCAAGGAAGATAAGAAAATTGAGGTAATTCTAAACACTTGAGTGAATTTCGATTATTACTAATCTTGTTTCTTTGAGTTTGTTTGTTTGTTAACATGGCTGGAAAAGGAGAAGAGACTAGCAAGGAAGGAGCTATGGCCGAAAGATTGGCTAGGCTTAATGAGACTTTGGCAACAATGCTTGGTCGAATAGAGATGATGGATACTAGATTGCAAGAGAATGTAGCACGGCAAGCACAACAAATGCAACAAGTGCAACAAATTCAGCAAGTGCAACAAGGGCAGCCAGCCGCACATCCAAATCCCATAATGCGAGCTAGAAGAGTGCTTAGGAGAGAAGGGTAAAGAAATCTTGAAGCCCTAGAAGCAGCCGAAAGGGTAGAAGATGAAGATGAAGGTGGAAATCAACCTACCACTGATGGTGACCTTACTTCCATCAAGATGAAGATTTCTTCCTTTGAAGGGAAGAACAATGCAGAAGAGTTCATAGAATGGGAAAGGAAAGTTGAGCAGATTTTCGAATGCCATAACTACACCGAAGAGAAGAAATCAGTTTTGGCAGCCGTAGAGTTCAAAGGGTATGCTACCTTTTGGTGGGATCAATTGAAAGCTAATAGAAGAGGGAAAGGTATGAGGCCTATTCCCGAATGGTCAACCTTGAAAGAACTAATGAGAAGCCGATTTGTACCATCTCACTACATTCGGTATTTGTACAATCGACTAGTAAGACTAGTTCAAGGTGGAAGAAGTGTGGAAGAGTACCACAAAGAGATGGAGATGATCATGGCTAGGGCAAATATTGATGAAGATGAAGACAAGAAGATGTCACGATTTCTTGGGGGATTGAATTTGAACATAGCCAATGAATTGGAGATGTATGAATTCAACACAATGGAAGAGTTAGTTCAAAAGGCCATGAAGATAGAGAGAAGATTGAAGAATAAAGCTATTTTGAAAACTGGCTATTCTAAAGCTAGTGTAAAATTTTCAAACTTCAAGGGTTCAAGTTCGAGTGGAGGTTCCTACAAAGGGGATTACAAGGGTTCTTTCCAAAAGAATTCTTCCTACAATCCTAATTTCAAGAAGCCGAATGATGGGGATGCAAAAATAGCCAAGGAAACACCTTCTAGACCTACTCCAAGTAGGGAAATTAAATGCTACAAGTGTTTGGGAAGTGGACACATTGCTTCTCAATGTCTGAATAAGAGGGTGATGATTGCAACCCATGAAGGGGAATTGAACCAGAATCTGAACATGAAGAAGAAGAGGAGGCCGAATGTGGTGATAGGGCCGAATATGATGAAGAGGCTTGGGAGAATCAAGTCTTGAATGCTGAACATGGAGAGATGCTTGTTACTAGAAGAGCCTTGAATATTCAAGTCAAGGAAGAAGGCTTAGATCAAAGGGAGAATCTTTTCCACTCTAGGTGTTTGGTGAATGGTAAGGTTTGTACACTTATCATTGATGGTGAAAGTTGTACCAATGCTGCTAATATTACAATGGTGGATAAATTGGGGTTAACTTATTTTAAACATCCCAATCCTTGCAAGTTGCAATGGTTTAATGACGCTGGGGAAGTAAAAGTGTTGAAGCAAGTCAAGGTACCATTCTCCATTGGGTGGTATAAAGATGAGGTTTTGTGTGATGTAGTGCCAATGTAAGCTGGACATTTGCTATTAGGAAGACCATGGCAGCATGATAGAAGGGCACAACATGATGGCTTTTCTAATAAGTATATCTTTACTTATGAAGGAAAGAAGGTTGTTCTAGCACCATTATCACCTCAGGAGGTGTATGAAGATCAGAAGAGGATGCTAGAGAGGGAGAAAGAAGTTTTGGCCAACATGAACCAAGGGGGTTCAAATTCGGCCAATGATGTTTCTTCAACACCCAAGGGTAATTCTAAGGGTAGGGAGAGAGAAAATAATAAAGTGAGTGAGTGCAGAAAGGGAAAAGAGGCCGAGAGTCAAAAGAAAGTAAGCAAACAAATAAATGGCTCATTGGTGAGAGAAAATAAGCAAGGAGAAAAAGCAAAACATACTTTTTATGCAAGAGCAAGAGAGATAGATGTAGGGCAGCCTGTACTCATTATTATGTATAAAGAATTGTTACTTGCTAACAGTGAAGAATCTCTTGATTCTTTACCTTCTAGTTTTGTGTCTTTGTTGCAGGATTTTAAGGATGTGTTTCCTGAAGACCTTCATAGTGGTTTGCCGCCATTAAGAGGGATTGAACATCAAATTGACTTCATACCCGATTCTACAATTCTAAACCGGCCAGCATATAGGAGCAATCCTATGGAGACAAAAGAGATGCAAAGACAAGTTGAAGAGCTTTTGGAGAAAGGCTTGGTTCGTGAGAGCCTTAGTCCTTGTGCTGTTCTAGTCTTATTAGTACCCAAGAAAGATGGTTCTTGGAGGATGTGTGTTGATTGTAGGGCTGTGAACAAGATTACTGTGAAGTATAGACATCCCATTCCTAGACTTGATGACATGTTGGATGAATTGCATGGGGCGAAATATTTCACAAAGATTGATCTTATGAGTGGTTATCATCAAATTTGCATGAAGCCTGGAGATGAATGGAAGACTGCCTTCAAAATGAAATATGGTTTGTATGAATGGTTAGTTATGCCTTTTGGTTTATCTAATGCACCTAGTACTTTCATGAGATTAATGAACTATGTTTTGAGAGCTTATTTAGGTAAGTTTGTGGTAGTTTACTTTGATGATATTCTGATTTATAGCAAAACTGAGGAAGAACATGTTGAACATGTTAGGAAAGTGCTTGAAATCCTTAGGGAGCAAAACCTTTATGCTAAGCTTAAGAAGTGTTCTTTTTGTCTAGATAGGGTTGTTTTTCTTGGTTTTGTTGTAAGTATGCAGGGAATTGAAGTTGATCAAGAGAAGGTGAAAGCTATCCAAGCGTGGCTGAATCCTTCAAGTGTGACAGAAGTGAGGAGTTTTCACGGATTGGCAAGCTTCTATAGGAGATTTGTCCCTAATTTCTCTACATTGGCAGCCCCCTTGACTAGCATAATTAAGAAAGAAGTGGGGTTCGTTTAGGGCAAGGAGCAATAAGAAGCATTTGATGCTTTGAAAGAGAAGCTTTCTACTACACCCGTTTTAGCTTTACCTAACTTTGATTCTACTTTTGAAATTGAATGTGATGCTTCTGGTGTAGGTATTGGAGCTGTTTTGATGCAAGAGAAGAAGCCCATTGCATACTTTAGTGAAAAGCTTAATGGAGCAAAGCTGAATTATTCAACTTATGGCAAGGAGCTATATGCTTTGGTGAGAGCATTGGAAGTATGGGAGCATTATTTGCTGCCCAAGGAATTCGTGATCCATTCAGACCATGAATCATTGAAGCATTTGAGAGGGCAAGGCAAGTTGAATAAAAGACATGCAAAATGGGTTGTGAAGATTGAGAAGTTTCCTTATGTGATCAAATACAAGCAAGGTAAAGACAATGTAGTGGCAGATGCACTTTCAAGGAGGTACGCTTTACTTAATGTTTTGAGTACTAAATTGCTTGGATTTGAATGTATAAAGGACTTATATGTTGGTGATTCTGATTTTCGCAATGTTTATGATGCTTGTGAGCATGGTGCTTTTAATTCTTTCTATAGACATGATGGGTTTTTGTTTAAGGGTTCGAAATTATGCATGCCTAGATGTTCTATGAGAGATTTCCTAGTATTAGAATCACATTGTGGGGGTTTGATGGGGGCATTTTGGAGTTGATAAGACTTTAGACATGCTGAATGAACACTTTTATTGGCCAAATATGAAAAGGGATGTAATTCAGATTTGCAAGGCTTGTTTCGCTTGTAGGCAAGCTAAGTCTAAGTCTATGCCTCATGGTTTGTATATGCCATTATCCGTTCCTAGTTCTCCTTGGATGGACATTAGTATGGACTTTGTTTTAGGATTACCAAGGACTAAGAGGGGGAGAGATAGCATATTTGTGGTTGTTGATAGGTTTAGTAAGATGGCACACTTTATCCCATGTCATAAGAGTGATGATGCTAGTTTAGTGGCCGAACTCTTCTTTAGGGAGGTGGTTCGAATTCATGGGATACCAAAATCCATAGTTTTTGATAGAGACACCAAGTTTTTGTCTCACTTTTGGCGTGTGCTTTGGGGAAAGTTAGGTACCAAGTTGTTATTTTCCACCACTTGTCATCCTCAAACGGATGGACAAACAGAAGTAGTAAACAGAACTTTAGGTACCATGTTGAGAGCTTTAGTGGGTAAGAATTTGAGTTCTTGGGAAGATTGTTTGCCATTTATTGAGTTTGCTTATAATCGTGCTATTCATTCTTCTACAGGATATTCACCTTTTGAGCTTGTTTATGGTTTTAACCCACTAACAGTTTTGGATCTTGTTTCTTTACCTTCTCATGAGCTTGTTAGTTTAGATAGTGAGAAGAAAGCTAAATTGGTGAAAGAGATGCATGAGAAAGCAAGGGCGAATATTGAGAAAAGGAATAAGATATATGCTGATTCTGCAAATAGAGGGAGACGTGAGATGAAGTTTCAAGTAGGAGATTGGGTTTGGGTGCATTTTTGAAAAGAGAGGTTTCCTAACCAAAGGAAGAACAAGTTGCAAGCTAGAGGAAATGGCCCATTCCAAGTGCTGGAGAAGATTAATGACAATGCCTACAAGATCGACTTGCCAGGTACGTATAATGTTAGTGCTACTTTCAATGTAAGTGATCTTTCTCCTTTTGATGATGCAGATTTGAGGACAAATATTTTTGAAGAGGGGGAGAATGATGCAAGAAAGGATCCCTTGAAGCTAGCAAGTGGACCAATCACTAGGAGCAAGGCAAAGAGATATCAAGCTAGTATGGCTTTGCATATTCAAGAAGAGATTTTCAAAGAGCTTCAAGAATTATCATTCAAGAAGATGGAGATAGAGCTTGAAGAAGGCACACCAAAGCTGATTATGATGCTTAGTGTGGAAGCTAAAGGCTAGCTAAAGAAAGGTCCAACGTGCAAGAAAGGTCCATGGGGGTTCATATAAAGCCTTGGGAAGTAATTTAAGGCCCATGGACAGCCCAAATAGTGTGGGGCGTTTCTTATGTTGAAGGGATTAGTTTGGTTGTTTCCATACTTTATATTTTCCTTAGTGGATTAGGATTTTTTTTCCATACTTTATATTTTCCTTAGTGGATTAGGATTTTGTTTCCATACTTAATGTTTTCCTTATGCATTTAGGAATGTTTTCCTTATGCAATTAGGAATGTTTTCATTATGCAATCAGGAATGTTTTCCTTATGCAATTAGGAATGTTTTAGTCTTAATTTTCCATATGCAATTAGGAATTTTGTAACCCTTATTTAAGGGCACTATTAGGCCGAATTTGAGACAACAACAATTAATAAAAATTTTTGAATTCTTCTACAAGTTCTTCTTGTGAATTTTCGTGTGAGAGAGATTAGAGTGGATTCTTTAATTCTTTCTTTGCATCAAGAATTAGGTTTACTTATCAATAAGAGTTATGGCGTTTTCCTTCTTCTTACCAACTAAATCCTTCAATCATAGTGAGTTCACGTCTTTTTATAGGTGTTAGGTTCCTTAGGAGGTGATTATCAAGTTTCAAGGAGTTCTCTACCATTGTTATACGTTGGGTTTGCTGCCATCTTTGCTAAGGGTCCGCGTCATGGGTTCACAAATCGTGGTGAGTTTTATAGTGAACTTATTGATATACTATAACCTTCTATTAAACCCCCAAACATCCTGCTCCATCTTAGGGGTTGGTATATCTCTCATTACCTAAACTTTGTCAAGGTCAATCTTAATGCCATTTGGGCCAATCACATGCCCCAACATCTTACCTAAAGAAATACCAAACTCACACTTCTTTGGGTTTAACCTTAGATTATACTTCACCACTTTTTTGATAGAGTGAAACTTTAATCAAATATTTTATATAATTCTAGCCATGATTTTAATTGTTTTCAATTGAATTTGATAGATTTTATTTAATTTAGTTAGAATTACATTATTTAAGCATGAGAAGATAAGATTAAAGGTTTTTGATGAATAGATGTGCAAAATCAAAGAAAAGGAAGTAAAAATGAAGAAAGAATGAAGTGCCACGACCGTGGCCATTCAAGGCCACAACCCTGGGAATAAATTTAAGTTTGCTACTTCAAAAATTGAAGAAAAATAAAAGTTTTAGAAGAAAAATTAATGCCATGACCGTGGCCATTCAAGGCCATGCTTGTGGGATCCATTTTGCTATTTCCAAAGCCAAGAACATGAAGAAAAGTCAAATGCCACAATTGTGGCAATCAAAATACCACAACCAGCCACCATTTACAATTGGAAAATGGCTTGAAACAGTCCAAATAAACCTAGTCCATGACCGTGGCATCCGTATGCCACCACCATGGGGCAAAAAATAATGACTTTAAGCGGAAAAAATTGAATTTTGAAGATCTAAACAGCTGCAACTTGCATTTTACAGCTTGCCACCATCAAGAAGCCTCAAGCACTCTATATAAACACCATTCCTCTAAAGGTTCAAGGATGTGATGTTATGATAGATGAGTCTTTGATTTAGTTTAGATAATAGTTAGTGTGTGTTTTATAAACAAGAGAGCTTTAGATACAAGTGAGAGAATAGTAAGGTTAATTCTTTGTATCCAAAACTTGTATCAATTGAGTTCTATCTCTATTTTTGAGAGAATAGTAAAAATAGGGTTTCAAAGAAGAGATTCAAGGAGTCCTAAAGGAGTTCTTCTTCAAATCAAGAACTAGAGTTTGCTCTTTCTTATTTCTATGTTTTCAATTAATAAATATTGTGTTTTTACTTTAAATATGAGGAACTAAACTCTTTTTAGGGTTAGTCCCTTTTATTGAGTTTATTATGGAATACTTATTGCCTAATTGATTTAATTAAGTTTATCTTTAATTATTTTGTTATCTTTGATCTTAATGATTTGATTATCTGGCCAATAATTGATTGAATTGAGATGTTATGTGATGGAGTGAGAGTGGAAGCACAATATTTATCGACGAAGATAACAATCTTAAAGAAGTTTTTCACTTAGAGATAGGATTAAACATTTAAGAGGTTGATTCAAGATTCTCACAAAACTTAATGAATTGATTTAATTACTTGTGATCACGAGAGTATACATAAGGGTTAAATTGATATTAGCTTTAGTACTTGAGAGAGACTTAAGCTTGATTAAGGAGAGTTCAACCATTAATAAAAAGGGAAACTGAATTAAAAATTAATAATTTAGAAAATCCATAATAAACTCATAAAGGTGACTTACCCCTAAGTTTTATATTATTAGATTCAATTTCAACAATTTACTTTTGTTTAAAGTTTAATTTAATCTTAAACTAACTATTGTTATCCAAATAATAAACAGTTTAATTGTTTAGTACTTAAAACAACCATCCTCATAGGAATGATACTCTACTTATCATTATATTACTTGATACGACCTGTGCGCTTGCAGATAGCTAGGCCTGAGTCCTAATAAGTTTTTAGCGTTGTTGCCGGGGAGGCGACCATTTTGATATTAATAATATTAAATTATTATTACTTTGGATTTTTATTTTATGTTTTAATTTACTTTTAATTAAAAATTTTTTATTTATATGTGAAGAAATCCTAATACATAACTTGAGCCATATAATCTAGAAATTCAACAACTTTTCAAGAAAAAGAAGAAAGAGATGAAAGAAGAACAAAAAGTGGAAGGAACTTCAACTGACTCATCTGACGAAGAATCAACCATGGGAGATCCATAAAATATGACTCTTAAGCAATATGCTATGCCCTCTTCTCAACTAAGATCCAACATAGCTAAACCACCTGTTCAAAGTCAACACTTTTTATTTAAAGCTAACACTTATTAATTTGATTCAACAATCAGTTTTTCATGGCTTACCACACGAAGATGCCTATGCTCGTATATTTAATTTCTTAGAAATGTGTGACACTTTTAAAATTAATTGTGTATCTGATGATGCTATTCGTTTGCAATTTTTTTCAGTTTCTTTGAAAGATCAAGAAAAGGATTGGCTCACTTCAAAACCACCGGGCACGTTCACAACATGGGATCAATTAGCCGCAGCTTTTCTTGCCAAATATTTTCCACCAGCAAAAATGACTAAATTGAGAAATGATATCCCAAGATTTATTCAATTGGATGGAGAAAGTTTGTATGAAGCTTGGGAACATTTTAAAAATTTGTAAAGAAAGTGTCTGCATCATGGAGTACCTAAATGGCTTTTGATTCAAACCTTTTATAACAGTCTTCATCCAAATATCAAAGGAACAATTGATGCAGCAGTAGGCGGTGAAATAAAGAATAAAGCTCCTTCAGAAGCCAATGATTTGATTGAAGAAATGGTAGTAAATAATTATCATTGGACCTCAGAATGAGGTATGCATAAAAGAGTTGTAGGTTTACATGAAATTGATAATTTTTCATTACTTACAGCTAAAGTGGATACAATTGCTAAGAAGTTGGAGCATGTCAATTTGTCATCATCATCTTTAGCATACGAAGGATGTGGAGGAAATCATGAGACAACAGATTGTAGAATTATGGAGCAAGTCCAATTTTTAGGTAATCAAAATAGGGGTCAAAACTTTCAAGGAAATAATTATAACCCAACATGGAGAAATCATCCAAATCTATCATGGGAAAACCAAAACAACCATAAAGCACCATATCAACCTCCATACATAAAAAACCAAAATCAAGGATCCACTTCTTTAGAAAAACCAGGATATGAATCAACTTTAGAAAAATTCATTGGAGCCACTTCAGAAAGTTTTGATAAAATTGAAAAGCAATATGACAAACTTGAGCAGCAAATTGAACGTCTCACGACACAAAATAGAAATCTTGAAACTCAAGTAGGTCAAATAGCAGGTTCACTCAATACTCGTAATCAAGGAGCTCTTCCTAGCCAAACGGAGGTTAATCCAAGGGAACATTGTAAAGTTGTTACTTTAAAAAGTGGTTTACAGCTTAAGAAGCCTCAACCAAATAAAACCCCAGATTTAGATTAAGAAAAAGAAAAAGAAGAAGGAATTAAAGAAGTGCTAAAAGAAATTGTTAAACCTTATGTGTCTCCAATTCCTTTTCCTTAAAGATTAAAGAAACAAAAATTAGATAAGCAATATGAAAATTTTTTAGAAGTTTTTAAGCAACTTCACATTAATATTCCTGCTGCAGAAGCTCTTGTGTAGATGCCAACATATGTGAAGTTTCTTAAAGAATTGCTATCCAATAAAATAAAACTGGAGGACAATGCAAGATTACAATAACAGAAGAGTGTAGTGCAGTGATTCAGAACAAGCTTCCATCAAAGTTAAAAGATCCAGGGAGTTTTTCTATACCTTGCACAATTGGTGAAATTGATTTTCATAAAGCATTATGTGATTTAGGAGCTAGTGTTAGTTTAATTCCTAGTTCTATTTGCAGGAAACTTGGCTTCACACAGTTACAATCAACAAGAATGTCTCTTCAATTAGTTGATCGTTCAATTAAATATCCTGTTGGCATAGTTAAAGATGTTCTTGTAAAAGTAGATAAGCTTTACATTTCAGTAGATTTTGTGATTTTGAAAATGGACGAGGACATTGAAATTCCACTTATTTTAGGAAGGGCATTTTTTGCTACAGCCAGAGCCATGATCGATGTTTGAGGAGGAAAACTTACATTTCAAGTAGGAGAGGAGAAAGTGGAATTTAACCTAACAAAAGCAGCAAAACATCTAGCATTTCTTGATGATTGTTTTCTAATTGATGTTGTAAATGAATGTGTGCAGGAAACATGTGAACAAATGCATAATGTTTCTTTAAAAACATGTCTTATACAAGGTTCGATAGCAGAAGAGGAAAACAAGGAAGTAGCTGCTTATGCTTTAGCTTTTCAATAAACTCCAATCATGTACTTTCAAAAATTTAAACCTCTTGAAAAAGGTAAGACCTTACCACCTCCTTCTATTGAAAAGGCACCAAATCTAGAACTTAAACCTCTTCCAAATCATCTCATGTATGCGTATCATGAAACCAATAATACTTTGCCTATTATTGTCAGTGCTAATTTGTCTGAAATTCAATTAAGTCAGACCTTGGATTTGATTAGAAAATATAAAAAAGCAATAGGTTGGAAGAAAATTATTGAAGAAAATAATTTGTCTGATATTAAAGGAATTAGCCCTTCAATTTGTATGCATATAATATTATTGGAAGAAAATTCTAAACCTGTGATAGATCAATAAAGAAGATTAAATCCAAATATGAAAGAGGTGGTAAAGGTTGAAGTGACTAAACTTTTAGATACATGAATTATTTATCCCATTTCTGATAGTTCTTGGGTAAGTCTTGTACATGTAGTTCCAAAGAAAGGAGGAAAGACTGTTATTAAAAATGAAAATAATGAATTAATTCCTTCAAGAACAGTCACTGGATGGCATGTTTTTATAGACTATAGGAAATTGAACAAAGCTACTCGCAAGGATCACTTTCCTTTACCATTCATTGATTAAATGCTTGAGAGACTTGCAGGTAATGTTTATTTTTGTTTATTACATGGATATTCAGGATATTTTTAAATTCTTATAGCATCAAAAGATTAAGAAAAGACAACATTCACATGTCCATATGACAATTTCGCTTATTGTAGAATACCTTTTGTATTATACAATGCGCCAACAACCTTTCAAAGATGCATGATGGCCATTTTTCAAATATTGTGGAATTCATTGTTGAAATATTCATGGATGATTTTACTGTTTATTGTACCACTTTTGATACTTGTTTACAAAATTTGGAGCAGGTACTTAAACATTGTGAGGAAACAAATTTTATTCTTAATTGGGAAAAATGTCATTTCATGGTAGAAGAAGGCATTATTCTTAGACATAAAGTTTCCAAAAGAGGAATTGAAGTTGATCGAGCAAAAATAGAAGTTATTGAATGATTACCAGCACCAACTAATGTTAAGGGAGTTCATAGTTTTTTGAGACATACGGGGTTTTATAGGAGTTTCATAAAGGATTTTTCAAAAATTGCTAAAATCTTGTGTGAATTATTGAATAAGGATGTTGTTTTTCATTTTTCTAATGAATGTTTAATTGACTTTAATAAGTTAAAAGTAGAACTTACAATAATTCCTATCATTTCACCACCAGATTGATCATTGTGATGCAAGTGATTATGCTATTAGAGTTGTGCTCAGTCAAAAGAAAGATAAAAAAAGTCATGTCATATATTATGCAAGTCAAACTCTTAATGATACTCAAATCAATTATGCTACAACAGAAAAAGAAATGCTTGTTATAGTATTTGCTCTTGACAAATACAAATCTTATCTTTTATGCTATAAAGTTATTGTTTATACTGACCATGCAGCGATTAAATATCTTATGAGCAAAAAGGAAGCTAAACCACGGTTAATTAGGTGGATTTTGCTTTTCAAGAATTTGATATTGAGATCAAAGATAAAAAGGGAGCTGAAAATCTCATAGTCGATCATCTGTCATGATTGGAAAAGCACATGGATAAGGATATTTTACCTATTAATAAATCATTTCCTAATGAACAACTTTTTTCTATTAAAAATTATGTTTCAAGGTATGCTGATTTTGTGAATTATTTGGCAGGTGGGATCCTTCCATCAAATTTAACATATTGTCAACGAAAAAAATTTCTTGCTGATGTTAGACATTACATACGGGAAGAACCTTTATTGTATTAATATTATTGGGATGGAATGATTCGTAGATGTGTCCCAGAAGAAGAAATGAGAATTATTTTAGATTCTGTCATTCAACAGAATGTGGAGGTCATTCTAGTACATCCAAGACAATTTCTAAAATTTGGCAATCTGGATTTTTCTAGCCAACAATGTATAAGGATGCCAAAAGTTTTGTTTAGTCATGTGATAGATGTCAAAGGGTAGGTAATATTTCCAAAAGACAAGATATGTCACTTAACACTATTTTAGAAGTTGAATTGTTTGATGTTTGGGGAATTGAATTTATGGGACTATTTCCACCATCATTTAATAATCAATACATTTTAGTGGCTGTATATTATGTTTCAAAATGGGTAGAAGCATTAGCAAGTCCAACAAATGATTCCAAGGTCGTAACTGGGTTCATTAAGAAAAATATTTTCACTAGATTTGGAGTTCCTAGAGCTATAATTTGTGATGGGGGTACTCATTTTTGTAATAAGAGTTTTGATGCTATTCTTAGAAAATATGGAGTGCACCATAAGGTGGCAACACCTTATCATCCTCAAACTAGTGGACAAGTAGAAATATCTAATAGAAAACTTAAGTGGATTTTGGAGAAAACAGTGAGCAATTCAAGGAAAGATTGGTCAATTAAGTTGGACGATGCTTTTTGGGCTTATAGAATGGCATATAAGACTCCAATTGGTATGTCACCATATAGACTTATTTTTGGAAAGGCATGTCATTTACCTGTTGAATTAGAACATAAGGCATATTGGGCTATTAAGCAATTGAACATGGATTGAAATAAAGCCGGACAAAAGCGTCTGTTATAGTTAAGTGAATTAGATGAGATTATGATTCAAGCTTATGAAAATGCCAAAATTTATAAAGAAAGAATCAAAATGTGGCATGATAAATTTATTAAATTAAAACACTTCCATGAAGGACAACAAGTTTTATTATACAATTCTAGATTAAGACTCATTCCTGGGAAGCTTAAGTCTCGTTGAACGGGACCATTTAAAGTTGTGAAGGTTTATCCTTATGGTGGAGAAATCTTCAAAGTGAATGGCCAACGATTGAAACCTTATTTCATTAGTGATCCAATAGATTTTGGGACTGTCTATCACTTTAATACATGAGCATTCAACCGGAGAATGTCGAGCTATCGACAATAAACCTAGCGCTTGTTGGGAGGCAACCCAATTTATTTTCACTTTATTCTTTTAATTGATTTTCTTTTCAAAATTTTAAATGATGGTTGTTTGATTCTTGTTTTGTAGGTGATTTAAGAAGCAAAACCACAAGAATTTGAAGGAGTAAAAGTGCCACGACTGTGGTGATTCATCCCCAGGGTCGTGGGAATCAATTTGTCATCACCTTTTGCTATTTTGTTTATTTATTTCATCCATATCCGGTCAAATACTTATAAAAGTGCACATAGAACAATTTTAACACTAATTTTGTTTTATTAAATTGGGGAAAAACCAAACATAAAGCCATCATACACAAGATCACTCCTGTTGCCAACTAGCCCTTTCAGGTTTTCTAATTGACGATTTTCTCTCTTTTGGCCCTAATTGTTGCCTAGCCCGCCCTTTAGGGTTTTTGGAACTAGCGGACTACTCTAACTTTTGCCTAGGCAGCCCTTTTTGGGTTTTCAACCTAGCGAGCTTTTTTTTATTATTTATACATAAAACCTCTTCAACATGTCGATGTTCACTGGCTTACTAAACTCATTTTCATCCATGTCTGATAGCTTCACCGCACCTTTGTTTCACGACATATGGCCCTTCCCACCTAGGCCTAAACTTCCCTCTCGGATCAGATACATTAGGTTTACATTGCTTCAACACCAAATCCCCGACTCTGAGTTTTCTGATCTTAACCCTTCTATTGCAGGCCCGAGCTATCTTCTTTTGATACAGTTGGTGATGATACAATGCCTTTAACCTTCTCTCCTTTAGTAAAGCTAACTGTGTGTATCTGCTTGCTACCCATTCCGTTTCAGGCAGTTCGGCTTCCAAGACTACTCTTAATGACTTGATTTCTATTTCAATTGGCAACACTGCTTCCATCCCGTAAACCAAAGAGAACGGTGTCATTCCAGTATGTGTTTGCACACTTGTCCTATATCCCCATAAAGCAAAGGGAAGCATCTCTTACCAATCCTGTAAGTCTTGGTCATTTTGGACAAAATTTGCTTAATTGTTTTATTTGTTGCTTCTACTGCGCCATTAGCCTTTGGTCTATAAGTAGAGGATCTATGATGATGGATTCGGTACTTCGAGAATAAATCTTTAACTGCTCCTTGAAATTGTACCCCATTGTCTAATATCACACTGTGCGGGACCCCATATCTGCAGATGAGGTTCTTTTCAATAAATCTAGCCATTTGACTTGCACCCAGTTTGTTAAAGGATTCAGCTTCGACTCATTTTGAAAAATAATCTACTACTACCACAATGAAGCGGTGACCGTTTGAGGCTATCGGATGTATCTCTCCTATAATGTGGATACCCCAAGTGGCAAATGGCCAGGGTGAAGACATAGAATGCAATTCTTCAAAAGGCATGTGATTCAAGTTACCATACATCTGACATTGTTGGCACTTCTTTACAAACTCAATACAATCTCTCTCCATGGTCAACCAGTAGTAACCTTGCCGAATAATCTTCTTAACTAGGGCCAAACCACTCATATGTGGTCCGCAACTTCCTGCATGTATTTCTGACATGATACGCTCCATTTTAGGCTTCCTTAAACATCTTAAATGCACCCCCATCAAGCCATTTTTGATATAACTCTCCATGGAATGTGATGTATTGTAATGACCACCGCCTTATGGCTCTTCTCTCTTTCTTTGTTGCCCCCGGCGGGTATTTTCTTTCTTTCAAAAATTGCCTTATAGTATCATACCACGCATCATGGTCTGTATCAATTTCCATGATTGTCTCATATTCATAGCAAGGAGTTGATGAACTGGTCAAAATCAGAGGCTTAAGAAATAAACTGACAGGATTTTCCCATACCGAAACCAATGTGGCTAGGGCATCAGCCCTCTGATTTTCTTCTTTTGATAGGTGTATAAACCTACACTCCTTAAAGTTCTTCTTCATCATGGTCAGGTAATGGTGATATGGTTTTAATTTTTCCTCTTTCATCTCCCACTCTCCATTTACTTGGGATACTACTAGCAATGAATCGCCAAAAACTTCCACCTTATCCACCTTCATAATCATTAGGGTTTCCAAACTGAAAATACAAGCTTCGTACTCCACCATATTATTGGTCGCCCTAAATTTTAACTTTTTGGCTAAAGGGATGAGTTCCCCTTCGGGCGATTCTAGTATAACTCCCAAACTTGCTCCTTTCCTGTTTACTGCTCCTTCAAAATACATTTTCCACTCTTGTACTTCAATTTCTTCTAAATGTTCATCCGAAAATTCCAAGATTACCTCTTCGCTTTCTAGTAATGGTTGTTGGGCTAGGAATTCTGCCACCACTCTACCTTTTAATTATTTTCCTGATTATATATTCAATCTCAAATTCTTCTAATATTATCAACCATCGACCATACTTCCCAATCAAAGAGGGTGTCTCCCTTAAGTACTTCATTGAATCCAACCTGGAAATTGCTTGCACACTATAAGATTGAAAGTAATGCCGCAACTTCTTAGAAGACCAAACCACGGCTATATAGGTCTTTTCAATGATACTATACTTAATTTCATAAGTTAGGAGCTTTCTACTCAAATAGTAAACTGCATGCTCGATCCCTGACTCATCTGCTTGGGCTAGCATGGCTCCTATTGACTCTTCTTCTACTGCTAAGTATAGTAATAGAGGTTTACCGGGTTTAGGTGGTTTTAAAATGGGTGGATTCAACAAATATTCTTTTACTCGCTCAAAGGCCTTTTGACATTCTTCATTCCATATGACCAGCTTATTCTTTTTAAGCAATTTGAAGATAAGCTCACAAATTGTTGTGAGCTTTGCTATAAATCTGCTAATGTATTGTGATTTACCAATGAATCCCCGAACTTCTTTCTCTGTCTTCGGGGCTGGCATATCCCTGATTGCCTTAACTTTGTCAGGATCAATCTCAATGCCATTTGGACCAATCACATGTCCCAATAATTTACCTGAGGTAACCCCGAACACACACTTCTTCGGGTTTAATCTTAGCTTATATTTTAAAGCTCTATAGAAGAATAATTCTAAGTTTTGGAAGTGTTGTTCCCTTGTATCCGATTTCACCATCATATCATCAACATATACTTCAACTTCTTTGTGCATCATGTCATGAAATAGTGTGGTGGCCATCCTTTGATAGGTTGCTCCAGCTTTCTTTAAACCGAACGACATCACCCTATAACAAAATATACCCCATGTAGTAATGAAAGCAGTTTTAGCTTTATCCTCTTGGGCCATTAACACTTGGTTGTATATGGAAAATCCATCTACAAATGAGTGTAGCACGCTAGAGGCTGCACTATCAATGAGAACATCTATATGGGGTAAAGGAAAATCATCTTTAGGGGAAGCTTTGTTTAAATCTCTATAATCCACACAGACCCTTATTCTTCCATCTTTCTTTGGCACGGGCACTATGTTGGCTAGCCAATCTGGATATTCTATCACTTTAAGGAACTTCACTTGTATTTGCTTAGTGACCTCTTCTTTAACTAATTCAGCCCACTCAGGTCTTAATCGCCTAAGCTTTTGTTTGACAGGTTTCATGTGAGTGTAAGTAGGAATATGATGTTCGGCTATGTCTCGATCTATTCCAGGCATATCCTTATAAGACCTAGCAAACACTTCTTCATATTTTTTGAATATTTTTTCAAATCTCTCTCTCTCATCAGGAGTAAGGTCGGATGCTATGCTAATGTTTTTAGGATTTTCGGTTGTTCCCAAATTTAATGATTGTGTGTTAACAGAATTAATATTAAAGATGCTCATGTAACTGCTATTTGAATGTATGCAACCATCAGGAGAAACATCACACAAGTAAGCAAAATCAGACTTTATTGCATTCATTTTGGAAAAGAAAACATCATCATTCTCATACAAAACAGACAAATTAAAAGCAAAATCAAAATCATTGTTCTCAGAATCATAAGGCAGGATGTCTTCAAACTTTTCTTCAACTAGGGCAGCAATCTCCTCCAAAGTCTTCTCAGCTTTCAGGATAGCTTCTTTCTTCTCTTTTGGATTGGATTCTTTATTGGCTGATAGGGTGAGCTCTTTCTTCACTTGCTTCACTAGCTCGGCTACATCTGCAAAAATTTTAAAATCCGGGATCAACTTTCCCATGAACATGATTGGCTCGGGCTTTCCTTGGAGTGGTCCCATATCTAGAGCCTTGACAAAGATCTCTTCAAGTGGTGGGAAGCTCATCTTCTCAATCTTCTTTGGCGATGCAATTTTGGCTTCATCATATCCCAACCCTTTCTTGGAAGTTTGAGTTCTAAAGTCTGGCAGCTTTGTCAAACCGGCCTTACCATTTCCAAGACCAGCTCCAAGAAGGTAGTTCATGTTCTTCATCATATTCAAGACTTTGGAGTCCACTACTTCATCATCAGAAATTGCAGCTACTTGAAAACCATTAAGAGGCCTCTCAATCATTAGAGCATTAACAATCTCATTATCTTCAGCTTCAATGACTATTGTCTCATCTCCGTTGGGGAACTTGATCTTTTGATGAAGGGTGGAAGGAACTCCACCAAGAGGATGAAACCATGGTTGCCCTAAGAGTAAGGCGAATGTAACCGGTATGTCTAAAATAATAAACTCAATAATAGATTCAATTGGACCAACCTTGACAGCAGCTTTGAAAGTCCCTTCGGCGTGTCTCTTAGTGTTGTCATAAGCCCGAATTGTTACTTCGGTCGGGTTTAGATCTCTTGTTGACATGGTTAGCTTTGGCAATATCTTAAGTGGGCAAACATTTATGGCGGACCCATCATCAACCATTACACATGGAGTCCTCTTCCCCTTGACTTCAATTTTGATAAAGAGAGGGCGGATGTGATCTCTCTCCTCCTTTGGTAAGTCCGCATCCGAAAAAGAAACTGCTCCCATATTAACTTCACTCTTTTCTTGAACATCTTCAAATTTCATTACCCCTCCAATTTTTATGAAGTTGATCAGCTCCTCCGTGTTGTGGAGGTAGAAATTGGCATGCTAGCTAAGGCTTTGGCCATAGTTTCTCGGTGCTTTTTAGAAGTAGCTAATAAGTCCCAAATGTTAACACTTGCTTGTGTTCATTTCAATTGCTTGAGCACAGCATCATCTTCCTCCTCTTTATTTCCTACTTCAACTTCTTTACCCTTATTAGTTTCTATCTCCTTAGGTGGTGGCCTTGCATAAGGCTTACTGGATCTAGTGTTCATTACTTCATCTTCTTCGGGTTCGGACCAAGTCCACTCCTCCTTCTTGGATACTATATCATCATCACTATCGCTTGAATCCCAAAACTCATTGACAACACAAATTCTTACTTCTTTACCCACCATAACATGTTTAATTCCACCAAATATCTCTTCTTTTTTGGTTGCTTCTCTACCCACATCTTGAAAAGAAGACATAACAAAATCCTCATGCAAACCTCCTCCAATCATGAAAGTTACCGGTGGTGGTACTGTAGACCCTTAATTTTTGACCCAATCTGATCCAATATGCTTTATTTAGTCCAAAATGATTTTTGTTGTTTAATTGGTTCTAAATAATTTTAATTAAATTATTTTTACCTTAGTATCTAATTTTTATTAATAAAAAATGAAAATAAACAAATAAAAAATAAAAATAAAAATCGGAGTCGGAGTCGGAGTCGGAAAAAATAGACAGCGAAAAGTGGTCGCGCGGGCCCGTCGGGCCAACAGTGGCTCGCCCGCAGGCTCCTGCAGGCGAAATAACCACCCGCAGGAATTTTCTGCGGGCTGGCACGCCGCCCTCAGGAATTTCCTGCGGGCTGGCACGCCCACGGGCCCGTCGCCAGAATTTTTGCCAGCACAAATTTTTCTGATGCAATTTTTAAAATTTTAATCCAATTAGGTTTTAATTTCTTTTTTTTATTATTATTACTTACCTTAATTAATTAGGAATAAACAACCTAAAAACCACTATAAATAAGGACCAATTAAACCAAATCAAAGGAGAAAAAAAATACATAGTGACTTTAGGATTTGAAACCAAATTAAGGAAGGAAAAGGAAAAACTCAATTCAATTGATATTAATAGCAGCAGTAGCACGGCAGAAACAGGGAGGAGGCAATCAAAGCTTGTCTTTGGAGCTAGTTCATCCAAGAAGAGTTATTTTTTGGAGAATCAACAAAAGAAGGTATGTTTTAATTCTTTTGATTTATGTTTTACAATAGCCAAATCTATAAAATTTAAGTTTTTTTTTAAATCAAAATCTTAGAGCTTTAACTTAATTTTTCCAAGATTAGAACATTAAAAACGTGACTTTCTTTTCTAAAAGGACTCAAAATTGTTATTTTTTCTTCTTAAAAATCTTTAAACTTTAATTGAACATATTTTTCAACAAAACTAAAATCAAATTCTGTTTCTATTAAAATTTTAAAGTAGGCTCTTTTTCACTCAAAAATCCTTAAAAAACATCTTTTCTACTTATAAAAACTTCAATCCATGTGTTTAAATTCATAAAACCTCATAAAATATCAAATTGCTTTTTTTTTAAACCCTAAAAACTATACTTTACCCGAGAACCCAAATTGAAAGCCTAAAATCCAAAAATCAACTTTTAAACCTAAAATAATGAACCCTAACCCTTTAAAACCTTAAACCCTAACTTTTTCTAAACTTTAAACCCTTTAAAACATAAAAAACATAAAAACATAAAAAAGTCAAAAAAGTCACAGTAGCTTAAATCATTACTTAAAATCATAAATTAAAAATATTTCAAAAGTGTCCAAAACTCAAGTTTTATTATTTCATCATTCAAATCTTAATTGGTTTAATCAAAGTGACTTGCTAACCTTTAAAAAACATAAAACCTAATCTATTTTAATTACCTAAAAAGTCATAGTAGCTTAAACTTTAGAATTTCCAAAGCCTTAACACATGAGATAAATAACCCTAAATAGAAATAGTAGCTATACTTGAACTTTTATTTGTTTTATTCAATTCCATATTTATTTATACCTTGATTTATTTCTTATGCTTTAATTTATTTAATTTTAATACTTGATTTATTTAATTTATCATGGATGGATGTTTGTTTTATATTTTGGTTAATAACTTTAATGAATGATTCATTTATTATGGATAATTATTTACTTTTATCAATCAATTTAGACTTCCAAAAGTTGTAAGAGGTATGTTTCCACTTGGTGGGTACCTCATTAGTTAAACATCATGTAATTTAATTTTCTTTTCTATTTTAGAACTTATGTAAAGGGCATGTTTCTACCTTTTGGTGGGTGTCCTACCTAGGCATGTGATGTAAGGACACGTTTCCATCCTTGGATGGGTGTCCATTTATTTGTTTTGTTTTGTTTGGACATTACTTTGATTTTAATATATTGATGCTTTCTTTTAATTATTGTGTGTAATATAGATAATGTTATTATACTTAAGAATTTTATAATATTAAGACCTGTAAAGGAGGCCGGTTCCAATGAACCGGGCGTTGTGGGGGTGCTGGGCCATTTCTCACCTTCCCCACACGTACCCAACTTTCCGAACCCATTAGGGGGTTGGGGATTCCTTATGAATCGAGTCATCCACCCCTTTCTTTTTCCCGGCCGGTCCGGGTGGTGACTCCATTTTTTCTGGACTTAGGTCCGTGTTCTCTAAGGCCCCGAGCCTAAATAGTACCGAAGTCGCAAGAACCATTCCACCGGGAGTGGGGGCAAAAATCCCCGCTCATAGTGGTGACTCCACTGGGGATAAGAGAAGTTGATTCCGTTGGTCTTTATATTATTCTATTTTTTCTTATAATGATATTATTCATTGCATCATATTAGTTTACATTGTGTGCGTGAGTTAGGACGCCCGTGTTACCCGTGTTATGTTATGTAAGGGATACCATACTTTCACTCAAGGTACGGAGATCGAGTATGACATAACCACTCATAGCCTTGTACCGTTTGGTATATACTTGCTATGGGAACCTAAGCCTTTTAACCCAAAGACTAAAGCTCATGTAATTGGTCTAGTTACTTTCCTTAGGTTTTACCCCAAATGCATGTTGTTTGACTATGGTTAATTTATCTTGGTTTAAATCATGGCTTATTTGGTTTGTTCTTTTTCTAATATGACCCAAGTACATTTTTTATTTCTTTAAAATCCAAAAGACCAAAACTATTTTCAAAACTTTTTAAGATGGTCTTTGGACATAAGATTTTTTCTAAAAACAAGTAAAAAAATTTTTTTTGGCCCATGGCCCAAATACTAAGCCCAAAATCCATTTTTCTAATATCTTTTACAATGGGCTTAGAAACAAAACTATTTTCACCCAACCATTTTTTACAAAGAGCTTGCAAAAATATTTAGGTCAATTATGAAATACAAAAATCAATTGTGGGCCTAGTTTACACTAAGAATAAATTAACTATGGACTTGTTTTTGGGATGAACCACTAGTTACCTCTTTCCACGTGAGAAATCTATTTATAATAAGCCTCTTAATTTCGTCTTAATCCAATATAGCATAAAAGCTATTTTAATTGGTTGAATGGATTAAAACCTAATTAATGGGAATTATTATAAACTGATTTCCATTTTTAAAAATATAACTATTAGTTGAAACGTCCGAGGGAATTATTCGAAAGCAAGGTACCCCATGTTGGTATTTTGGTTAACCATATACCTAGAAAAAGAGACTCGCCATTCATGTGTGGATGTTATAAGGTTGGAAGGAACGTCCTAATTTGTTCTTGTTTGTTATTTGTGCATACGTGCATACATGCATACATTTGCATCTCATATCATCGATCTTCTCTGGCTCACAGCCCTGGATTATGATAGTTCAAAAGCTTACAATCCGACCTACGCCGGAGACAAAGTATCTAGCAACGACTCAATCACTTGCTCACCAAAAACAATAGAGCCCGAACAAATTCAAAGAATGGTGGATGAAGCCCTCAATGCCAAGATGGAAGAAATCAAAGAGGCCTTAGCTGAGACCATGAAGAACCAATTGACTGCAATCTTAGAGAATCATGCTGAGGCATCTGCTAGCACTAAGAAACCAAAGGACAAAGGGAAGACTAAAGTTAATGAAGTAGCTTGTGATGATGAGAAGGTGATCATTGATGATGATGATTGGGCTCAATACTACCAAGATCTTCAAGATAAAAAGGAGCCAAAGGTTGTTGAGAAGGCAACTATTGAAAAGACCGAAACATCCGATGTTGAAAAGATGATAGCTGATTTAGAAAAGAAATTTGAGAAGAAATTGAAAACTGAAGAGGTGTCCGAGATCGACAAATTGTTTGAGCTAGATGAAGAAGTCCCGTACAAGTTCAAGATGCCATCTTTTGCAAGGTACAATGGCACTGAAAATCCTCATCTCCATGTGAAGCAATATATCACTGCCATGCAGTCTGCCCGAGCTACTAAGGCTCAAACCCTAAGGTACTTTATGCTCTCATTGGATCCTGCTGTCCAAAATTGGTTCAATACCTTAGATGATGGAACACAAAAGAGTTGGGATCTACTTTACAAAGCCTTCATCCAACAATATGGATATAATGTTGAGTTGGAAGTTACCTTGATGGAAGTGGAGTCCATTAGGCAAAGACCGAATGAGAATTTTGTAGATTATGTCAAGAGATGGAGAAACAAGGCTGCTTTGCTCAAGAAAAGGCCCGATGAATCTAATCAAATAAGGATGATCGTGAGAGGTGTCCTACCCAATCTCCGTGAAAGGATGTCTCACACCCTTATAAGGGACTTCAAAGATCTTCTCCAAGCTGGTCTACAAATTGAAGAATGGGAAAGGGAGAAGAATCACTTTTCAATGAAAAAGAATGAGAAAGGGAACTACCGATCGGGCAATCAAAGCACACAAAAAGAAGTTGATGTTAATGTAACCGGTCAAGCAAATAGAAGGCAGTTTTCAGATCTGGGGAAGCCTTTGTCTTGGGTCTTTGATAAGCTACAAAAGAAAGGGTTGTTACAACCATTGGCTCCTCGACCTTTACCTAGTCCATTACCCCTAAAATTTGATACTAAGGCTTTTTGTCAATTTCATCAGACTCAAGGACATGAGACTGATAGGTGTACCCGATTAAGGCATGAGATCCAAGATTTGATTGACAGTGGTAAGCTACCCGAGCCGGATAAGCCCAATACCAAGAACAACCCTTTGCCTAAGTTTGGAAGAGTACCTCCACCGGCAACCTTCATGGTGGGAAAAGTATTGGAAGAAGATTTTGTTTTATCGTCCTTTCAAGATGGGGATATTGAAGATATGAAAGAAAAAGAAGCTTAAACTCAACAAACTTTCCTTAGCTTGAATGTTGCTTTTCAATTTTACTTTCTTTAATATTTCGAACTATTGTGCTTTTCAAACTTAAAGTTGCTTTAAATAAATTACTTTCATCAAAATTTTGTTGGTCTTTGTTCATTTTGGTGCTCAACCAATGAGGAATTTAGCTTGATGTTTATAAATTAATGTGTCTAGGCATCATGACTCGAATGACTTTACTAGATGAGGGAATTACTCTATAGCATTGAGTTGTGTATGCTTACTTAGAGAGGGCTCCTGCATAATTATCTTTGTCTAGGTCTTAGTCAGTCTTAGAACATGCTTTGACAAACTTTCGAGGCGAAATTGAACTCTACTTATTTAAGGGAGAAATGATCTAGGCATTGTTTGATAAGCCAACAACTAGTATCCACCCTATTAAATATCAATCCCTAGTTGTCCCTTTGAGCCTTCATAAAATTTTAGCTTTCTTTTCATTGGCATATAACCTCAACAACCTACCTTGAGCTGTTGTGATACTTTTGGCAAGTCTTATGATCACTAAGATAAAGAGGCAATAAGATCAAAAAAGGCAATGATTAGTCAAGATCATGAAGATAATTGAAGTTCTCAAGACCATAAAGATAGTTGAAGTTCTCAAGACCATAAAGATAGTGGACGTTTTCAAGACCCTAAGAGTAGTTGAAGTTCCCTTAATATATCCAAGACAACATCAACATTGGAGTAATAAATGATTTATCCCTATTAAAGAAGATTTATGTTACTCCACTCATCCATTATTGGAAGCCCAAGTTGGTACAAACAAGACAACTATGTTTGAGCTAGAACCAAAAAAAGGAAAAAAAAAAGAGAAAAAAAAAAGAGAGAGAATAGAAAAAGAAAAGAAAGAAAAAAGAATAGAAAAAAAAAGGAAGAAGAAGAAGAAAAAAAAAAGATAAAACCTAAAAAGGCGGTTCATAAAGCCAACTGAGTTATCTTTTACCTAAAGCAGCAAAAGGCTTCTATTTGGTTCATGAAGACCTTTTTTGAGTTGGTCCAACCCAACCAAAGATTCAATTAAAATTGGAGAAAAGGAGGAAGACCACACAATTCTTGAAAGTTCTGTGGTCCAACAAGAAAGAAGGACAAAAAAAAAAGAAAGGGAAGAGTAAGAAAAATAAAAAGAAAGAAAAGGGAGAAGAAGAAAAGAAACAAATTTGGGTCTTAAACTTTATGCAAGGGCAAAAAAAAAAAACTGTCCTAGTCAATATCCAGTTTAATGCTAAGAAGATAGAAGAAATTTGGAGTCTAGCAGGGTTGCCTCCAAGCTGCCTAAAATTCCAACAAGAAATTTATGGTGTGAGGGTTTTTCCATTGTGTCACACAGCTCCTATCTCAAAATGGCCTTCATTTAACCCATGTCCCTTATACACCCCATTTCAAGCCTATCAAAGACCTGTTGATCTCTCTTGGTAGGTAGAGTCTATTAGTGGAGATAGTTTGAATAAGCATGCATATGAGATAGACAATATTTAAACTCAAATGAGACCTTTGACCAAGCAATGTGTATGTGCCTATCTGACGTGCAACAATTCTTGCTTAAATAATTCCTGAGTTTAGTATGGTAGCTAGGGTTATCATGTTATAGATATGTTAATTTGGAAAAATCAAGTCCTGAGGTACATCGACATTAATTTGGCAAAGCCAACATTTGATTTCAAAATTAAAATTCAAAAAAATCAAATAAAAAATATTTGTCATACAAAGCCTTCAAGTTAAGGGAAGTATGTTGAACCTCCAAAGGACACATTGAGCAAAGGAAATGATTATTGGCAAAGTTATGAAGAAACCACCAACCGACATGCTGAAATATAGTTTGATATGGATGTAACCCTAACTCTGTTGCTTGGGGTCTCCACCACTCATGTTTTCATCATCTTGAAGATAAAAGCCACAAATGCAAAGCTTTCGATCATTCCAATGCAAGACTTGAACAAGCATCAAAACGGAACCAATGAGAACACTTCTGCCGATCACCTCGGTCTGTGAGTCGATGGAACGACTGTAAGTATTATTCATGCATATCATACATACATGAGCATGTCACATCACACTTTCTTGTCTTGTGTTGTCTATTCCTTGTCAAAATGAACAGCAAGCAATCAAAAGAAGATATCAAATCAAGGGGGGGGGCATAGAAAGCCCATTGCTTGAGAAACCTCCAGTAATCTTGTAAAGAGAAGAAATGCGTGCTTATGCGAAGAACAAGACGACAAAAATATCAATCAAAGCTTGCATGGAAAAAAAAATATTTGGTTTGAGCCTACACAGGGGACAAAGTTTCTCTTTTTCAATTTTTTGGGTTTATATACCAAATATTTTTAAACTCACTTACAAATATTTTGCCACGTAGGGGGGCAAGGAGAGGATATAAGGTCCAATTAAAAATAACTAAATCTTTGCAAAAAGAAAGAACAAAAGAATGGAACAATAGAACTCTCAAAAGAATGAAGGTGCAAAAGACAAAAGACCAATCCAGCTAAAAGAGCTGAAGCCAGGGTGAAGACCCGATCTCAAAGGATGAAGATCCATTTTCAAGGGTAAAGGCCCGATCTCAAAGGATGAAGATCCATTTTCAAGGGTGAAGGCCCGATCTCAAAGGATGAAGATCCATTTTCAAGGGTGAAGACCCGATCTCAAAGGATGAAGATCCATTTTCAAGGAACATCCATTTTCAAGGGTGAAGACCCGATCTCAAAGGATGAAGATCCATTTGCAAGGGTGAGGACCCGATCTCAAAGGATGAAGATCCATTTTCAAGGGCGAAGACCCGATCTCAAAGGATGAAGATCCATTTTCAAGGGTGAAGACCCGATCTCAAAGGATGAAGATCCATTTGCAAGGGTGAGGACCCGATCTCAAAGAATAAAGATCCATTTTTCAAGGGTAAAGACCCGATGTCAAAAGATGAAGATTCATTTTCAAAGGATGAAGATCTATTTTCAAGGGTGAAGACCCAATCTCAAAGTATGAAGATCCATTTTCAAGGGTGAAGACCCGATCTCAAAGGATGAAGATCCATTTGCAAGGGTGAAGGGTAAAGACCCAATCTCCAAGGATGAAGATCCATTCTGAGGGTGAAGAATCACAATGCATAAAACAGCCAGAGCAGTCAGACTTCCTAACTAAAAGGTTAGTAAAATCAAATCAATCTCGGGTCCAAGTACCCAAAATAAATTTAATTCGTCACCTCAAAATTTAAGTTTTATTGTTTTTCACTCTCTTTCACTAAGGTTTCAAATCATTCAAGCAGGGGGCAAATTGTAGACCCTTAATTTTTGACCAATCTGATCCAATATGCTTTATTAGTCCAAAATGATTTTTGTTGTTTAATTGGTCCAAAATAATTTTAATTAAATTATTTTTACCTTAGTATCTAAGTTTTATTAATAAAAAATGAAAATAAACAAATAAAAATAAAAAATAAAAATAAAAATAAAAATCAGAGTTGGAAAAAAATCGGCAGCAAAAAGTGGTCGCGCGGGCCCGTCGGGCCAACAGTGGCTCGCCTATTATTATTACTTACCTTAATTAATTAGGAATAAACAACCTAAAAACCACTATAAATAAGGACCAATTAAACCAAATCAAAGGAGAAAAAAAATACATAGTGACTTTAGGATTTGAAACCAAATCAAGGAAGGAAAAGGAAAAACTCAATTCAATTGATATTAATAGCAGCAATAGCACGACAGAAACAGGGAGGAGGCAATCAAAGCTTGTCTTTGGAGCTAGTTCATCCAAGAAGAGTTATTTTTTGGAGAATCAACAAAAGAAGGTATGTTTTAATTCTTTTGATTTATGTTTTACAATAGCCAAATCTATAAAATTTAAGTTTTTTTTTAAATCAAAATCTTAGAGCTTTAACTTAATTTTTCCAAGATTAGAACATTAAAAACGTGACTTTCTTTTCTAAAAGGACTCAAAATTGTTATTTTTTCTTCTTAAAAATCTTTAAACTTTAATTGAACATATTTTTCAACAAAACTAAAATCAAATTCTGTTTCTATTAAAATTTTAAAGTAGGCTCTTTTTCACTCAAAAATCCTTAAAAAACATCTTTTCTACTTATAAAAACTTCAATCCATGTGTTTAAATTCATAAAACCTCATAAAATATCAAATTGCTTTTTTTTAAACCCTAAAAACTATACTTTACCCGAGAACCCAAATTGAAAGCCTAAAATCCAAAAATCAACTTTTAAACCTAAAATAATGAACCCTAACCCTTTAAAACCTTAAACCCTAACTTTTTCTAAACTTTAAACCCTTTAAAACATAAAAAACATAAAAACATAAAAAAGTCAAAAAAGTCACAGTAGCTTAAATCATTATTTAAAATCATGAATTAAAAATATTTCAAAAGTGTCCAAAACTCAAGTTTTATTATTTCATCATTCAAATCTTAATTGGTTTAATCAAAGTGACTTGCTAACCTTTAAAAAACATAAAACCTAATCTATTTTAATTACCTAAAAAGTTATAGTAGCTTAAACTTTAGAATTTCCAAAGCCTTAACACATGAGATAAATAGCCCTAAATAGAAATAGTAGCTATACTTGAACTTTTATTTGTTTTATTCAATTCCATATTTATTTATACCTTGATTTATTTCTTATGCTTTAATTTATTTAATTTTAATACTTGATTTATTTAATTTATCATGGATGGATGTTTGTTTTATATTTTGGTTAATAGCTTTAATGAATGATTCATTTATTATGGATGATTATTTACTTTTATCAATCAATTTAGACTTCCAAAAGTTGTAAGAGGTATGTTTTCACTTGGTGGGTACCTCAACATCATGTAATTTAATTTTCTTTTCTATTTTAGAACTTATGTAAAAGGCATGTTTCTACCTTTTGGTGGGTGTCCTACCTAGGCATGTGATGTAAGGACACGTTTCCATCCTTGGATGGGTGTCCATTTATTTGTTTTGTTTTGTTTGGACATCACTTTGATTTTAATATATTGATGCTTTCTTTTAATTATTGTGTGTAATATGGATAATGTTATTATACTTAAGAATTTTATAATATTAAGACCTGTAAAGGAGGCCGGTTCCAATGAACCTGGCGTTGTGGGGGTGCTGGGCCATTTCTCACCTTCCCCACATGTACCCAACTTTCTGAACCCATTAGGGGGTTGGGATTCCTTAGGAATTGAGTCATCCACCCCTTTCTTTTTCTCGGCCCGTCCGGGTGGCGACTCCATTTTCTCCGGACTTAGGTTCGTGTTCTCTAAGGCCCCAAGCCTAAACAGTGCCGAAGTCGCAAGAACCATTCCACCGGGAGTGGGGTCGAAAATCCCCGCTCACAGGTACTCTATTGAACTTTGGTAATGGGTTGTCTTTGGTGTTTGGCTTGTTGGGCTCAGGTAGCTTCCCATTATCAATTAGATTTTGGATCTCAAGTCTCAACCTTATACATCTATCCGTGTCGTGTCCTTGCATTTGATGAAATTGACAAAATGCTTTAGTGTCGAAATTAGGTGGGAGAGGGTTAGGCAAAGGACGAGGATTTAAGGGTTGCAGCAATCCCTTTCTTTGAAGCTTATTAAGAACCCAAAACATCGGCTTCCCTAATTTGAAAAATTGTCTTCTTGTTCCTTGGTTAGTAGCATTGACACTGACTGCCTTTTGCATGCTTTGGCTACCAGATTGATAGTTTCCTTTCTCATTCCTTCTTGTTGAAAAATGGTTCTTCTCTCTCTCCCATTCTTCAATTTACAAACCCGCTGGGAGAAGGTCTTTGAAATCACGGATGAGGGTATGAGTCATCCTCTCACAAAGACTAGGCAACACCCCTCTCACAATCATTCTTATTTGATCAGATTCATTAGGCCTCTTCTTGTGCAAAGCGGCCTTGTTTCTCCATCTCTTCACATAATCTAGAAAATTCTCATTCGACCTTTGCCTAATGGACTCCACTTCCATTAAGGTAACTTCCATCTCGACATTATATCCATATTGTTTGATGAAGGCTTTTTAAAGCAGATCCTAACTCTTTTGTGTTCCATCATCTAAGGTATTGAACCAATTTTGGACAACAGGGTCCAATGAGAGCATAAAGTACCTTAAAGCTTGAGCCTTAGTAGCTCGAGCAGACTGCATAGCAGTGATATACTGCTTCACATAGAGATGAGGATTTTCGGTCCCATCAAACTTCGCAAATGATGGCATCTTGAACTTGTACGGGACTTCTTCATCTAGCTCAAATAATTTTTCAACTTCGGACATTTCCTCGGTTTTCAGTTTCTTCTCAAATTTCTTTTCTAAATCAGCTATCATTTTTCAACATCAGAAGTTTCAGTTTTCTCCATAGTTGACCTTTCAACAATCTTCGGTTCTTTTTTCTTCTCTTAAGCATCTTGGTAGTATTAAGCCCAATCATCATCATCATCAATGATCACCTTTTCATCATCAAAAACCACTTCACCAACTTTGGTCTTCCCTTTGTCCCTTGGCTTCTTAGTGCTAGCAGATGCTTCGGCATGATTTTTTAAAATTGCAGTCAATTGGTTCTTCATGGTCTCAACTAGAGCCTCTTTTATTTCTTCCATTTTGGCATTGAGGGCATCATCCACCATTCTTTGAATTTTTTCAGGATCCATTATTTTTGGTGAGAAAGTGATTGAGTCGTTGCTAGACACTTCGTCTCTGGTGTAGGTCGAATTATCGTAAGCTTTTGAACTATCGTAATCCAGGGCTGTGAGCCAGAAAGGATCAATGATATGAGATGCATGTATGCAAGTATGCACAAACAATCAACGAAGAAAGATAATTAGGATGTTCCTTCCAACCTTATAACGTCCACACATGAATGGCGAGTCTCTTTTCCTAGGTATATGGTTAACAAAATACCAACATGGGCCATCTTGATTTCGAATATTTCCCTCGGACATTTCAATCAATAGTTATATTTTCAAAAATGGAAATCAGTTTATAATAACTCCCATTAATTAGGTTTTAATCCATTCAACCAACTATAGTAGCTTTTATGCTATA
Organism: Garcia nutans; assembly: GCA_947685225.1. NCBI lineage: Eukaryota > Viridiplantae > Streptophyta > Magnoliopsida > Malpighiales > Euphorbiaceae > Garcia > Garcia nutans. The sequence continues at coordinate 41,114,629 of CANTUV010000003.1, forward strand.
TTGGATTAAAACTAAATTAAGAGGTTTATTATAAATAGATTTCTCACTTGAAAAGTAACTAGTGATTCATGCCAAAAACAAGCTCATGGTTAATTATTTCTCAGTATAAACTAGGCTCATAATTGATTTTTGGAATTTCGTAACTAACCTAAATAATTTGTAAGCTCTTTGTAAGAAAAGGATGAAAATAATTTTGTTTCTAAGCCCATTATAAAAAGATTTTACAAAAAAATGAATTTTGGGCTTAGTATTTAGGTCATGTCCAAAGACCATTTTGAAAAGTTTTAAAAATAGCTTTGGTCTTTTGGACTTTTAAAGAAAAATTTATTTTTAGCTTACAATGTACTTAAGTCATATTAGAAAAAGAACAAACCAAATAAGACATGATTTAAACCAATATAAATTAAACATAGTCAAACAACATGCATTTGGGGTAAAAACCTAAGGAAAGTGACTAGGCCAATTACATGAGCTTTAGTCTTTGGGTTAAAAGGCTTAGGTTCCCATAGCAAGTATATACCAAATGGTACAAGGCTATGAGTGGTTATTCCATGCTCGATCTCCATACCTTGAGTGAAAGTATGGTATCTGTGAGCGGGGATTTTTACCCCCACTTCCGGTGGAATGGTTCTTGTGACTTCGGCACTGTTTAGGCTCGGGGCCTTAGAGAACACGGACCTAAGTCCGGAGAAAATGGAGTCGCCTCCCGGACGGGCCGGGAAAAAGAAAGGGGTGGATGACTCGATTCCTAAGGAATTTTCAACCCCCTAATGGGTTCGAAAAGTTGGGTATGTGTGGGGAAGGTGAGAAATGGCCCAGCACCCCTACAACGCCCGGTTAATTGGAACCGGCCTCCTTTACAGGTCTTAATATTATAAAATTCTTAAATATAACAACATTATCCATATTACACACAATAATTAAAATAAAGTATCGATATATTAAAAATCAAAACAATATCCAAACAAAACAAATAAATGGACACCAATCCGAGGATGGAAACATATCCTTACATCCCATGCCTAAATAGGACACCCATCAAAAGGTAGAAACATGTCCTTTACATTGATTTAAAAATAGAAAAGCAATTTAAATTACATGATATTTAACTAATGAGGTACCCACAAAGTGAAAACATACCTCTTACAACATTTGAAAATCTAAATAAATTAATAAAAGTAAATAACCGTTCATCATAAATGAATCATTCATCAAAGGTATTAAATATCAATAGAAAGTAAACATCCATCCATGATAAAATAAATAAATCAAACATTGAACTTAGATAAATTAAAGCATAATCAAATATAAAATTGAATAAGGCAAGTAAAGATTCAAATTAGGGCTACTATTTCTATTTAAGGTTCCATGTATTTAGGGTTTTAGAAGCTACTGTGAATTTAATGGGATTAAAATGGAGCAAAAGTTTTACGATTTAAAAAGTTGGTAAAGTTCTTTGATTAACCAAATTAGGGTTTGAGATGTATAATCATGAAATTAGGTTTTGGACACTTTAAAACACTTAGATTTATGATTTTTGAATACTGAATTACTATTTTGAGCTTATTGTGTTTGAATATGTTTATAGGGTTTTAAGGTTTAAAAGATTAGGGTTTAGAAAACTTTAGGGTTTAGGTTTTAAGGGAGTTAGGGTTCACTGTTTTGGATTTTGGAGTTGAATTAACGTTTTAGGATTTTTGAATTAGGGTTTCGGAGAATGAATTTTTTTTAGAGTTTGAGAAAATAATTTATTGTTTTATAAAACTTTATGTGTTTTTTGAGAAGCTGTAAAGTGAAGTTTAGGGTTTTAAGGTTTTGAAACATTGGAAAACAGATTAGGGTTTTGATATTTTGAAGAAACTGAAAAAATAATTTAGGGTTTTTTGAAAATAGAGAAAACGATTTAAAGTTTATAAAAACAAAAGAGACAATTTAGGGTTTTTGGGGACAGAAGGAATAAATTAGGTTTTTGAGATTTTAGGGAAACATAAGGATAATTTTTAGTGTTTTAGAACGATTTAAGGTTTTTTGGAAAAAAAACAAAGAAACGGATTAAAGTTTTTAAAGGTATCTATAAATAGAGGAACTCTCTTAAGGTTTCTAGAAACAAAGATCAAGTTATCACATCTTCAAAGATTGAAGTTTTGAGTGTGTAATCTTATGAATTAAATAAAGGACGAAGCTACTGTAAGAAACAAAAAGAAATTAAGAACTGAAACCTTCGTTCGTAGGTTACACCAAAAATTGCTTCTTGGATGAACAAAATCAAAGGCAAGCTTTGGTGCCTTTGATGGATTGAATTCTTGTTTGCTCTCTCAAGAAAATCAGATTGATTCAAAGCCTTTCCTACTCAGTTTCGGTCTCCACTTTTCTCCTAATTTTCATCCCAATTTTTTATCCAAATTTCCACCCCAATTTTCTGATTTTTTTCTTCCCCTTTTTTTTTGTGTTGTTTTAGTCCTTATTTATAGAAGATTTCTATGGTTAAATCTAGTTTTTCACGGAATATAACATTCATTAATAAAATAAAACTAAAACTTAATTGTATTAGGTTTTGAAAAATTTGCGTCAGAAAAATTTCGCTGGCGAAAAAAATTTGCGTCAAAAAAATTGCGCTGGCGAAAACAAACTGCTGTGAAAAATTGCACTGATGAAAAAGCTGCCACAGCTGGTTGCGGCTGCGGCGGGCAAAATTGGCATGCGGGCGAAATGATTCCTGCGAGCGGCCGCACACTGAATTTTTTTTATTATTATTATATTTTTTGTTTATTATTATTATTTTTTATTTTTTATTAATAAAAATTATATACTAAAGCAAATATTATTTAATAAAAAAACAAAAAATTATTTTTGACTAATTAAAATATATTGGACAACACAAAAATTATTTTGGACTAATTAAAATATATTGGACCGGACTGGGTCAAAAATTAAGGGTCTATAGTTTGCCCCCTACTTAAATGATCTGAGACTTTAGTGAAAGAGAGTGAAAAGCAATAAGACTTAATTTTTGAGATGGTTGAGGTTTTGGGTTCTGGACCCGGTCCAAGTTCTGGACTCAAGGATAATTCTAGGTTCTGGACCTAAGGAAAATTTGGGTTCTGGACCCGATTCGAGTTTTGGACTCAAGGATAATTCTAGGTTCTGGACCTAAGAAAAATTTAGGTTTTGGACCCGAGCTAAGTTCTGGACTTAGGAAAGATTCTAGGTTCTGGATCTAAGTAAGTTCTGGACTTAAAAGAGATTCTAGGTTCTGGACCTAAGTAAAATTTGGGTTCTAGACCCGAGCTAAGTTCTGGACTTAGAAATAATTCTAAGTTCTGGACCTAAGGAAAATTTTGGTTCTGGACCCGAGCTAAGTTCTGGACTTAAAAGAGATTCTAGGTTCTGGACCTAAAGATAATTTGGGTTTTGGACCCGAGCTAAAATTTGGGTTCTGGACCCGAGCTAAGTTCTAGACTTAGAAAAGATTCTAGAATTTGGGTTCTGGACCCGAGAGATTTGGATACTCGATCCTAAACTAGACTTGGATACTCGATCCTAACTGGATTCGGATACTCGATCCTAAACTGAATTTGGATACTCGATCCTAACTGGATTTGGATACTCGATCTTAAATTGGATTGGGATACTCAATCCTAACTGGACTTGGATACTCAATCCTAAATTGGATTTGGATACTTAATCCTAAATTAGATTGGGATACTCGATCCTAACTTGGATTGGGATACTCGATCCTAAACTGGATTTGGATACTCGATCCTAAATTGGATTGGGATACTTGGATCCGAGATTGGATTTGGATACTCGATCCAAAACTGGATTGGGATACTCGATCCTAACTGGATTGGGATACTCGATCCTAAATTGGATTTGGATACTCAATCATAAATTGGATTGGGATACTCGATCCTAATTGGACTTGGATACTCAATCCTAAACTGAGTTTGGATACTCGATCCTAAATTGGATTGGGATACTCGATCCTAACTTGGATTGGGATACTCAATCCTAAACTGGATTTGGATACTCGATCGTAAACTGGATTTGGATACTCGATCGTAAACTGGATTTGGATACTCGATCCTAAACTGGGTACTTTGACTCGAGATTTGAATTTGATTTGGATAATTGGACCCGAGATTGAATTTGATTTGGGTACTTGGGCCTGAGACTGATTTGATTTGGGTACTGGGACCCGAGAATGGGTACTTGGACCCTAGACTAAATTTGATTTGGGTACTTGAACCCGAGCTTGGGTACTTAGACCCGTGAATGAGTTTGACTGACCTTTTATCAGTTGAGAAGTCTGACAGCTCCGGTTGTTCTATGCATTGTGGTTCTTCACCCTTAAAATGGATCTTCATCCTTTGAGATCGGGTCTTCACCCTTGAAAATGGATCTTCATCCTTTGAGATTGGGTCTTTACCCTTAAAATTGGATCTTCATCCTTTGAGATCGGGTCTTCATCCTTTGGAGATCAGGTCTTCACCCTTGAAAAAGGATCTTCATCCTTTAAGTTGGATCTTCATCCTTGGAAATCGGGTCTTCACCCTTGAAAATATGGATTTTTATCCATTGGAGGTCGGGTCTTTACCCTGGCTTCAGTTCTTTTATCTGAACTAATCTTTTGTCTTTTGCATCTTCATTCTTTTGAGAGTTCTAATGTTCCATTCTTTTGTTCTTCCTTTTTGCAAAAATTCAACTATTTTAATTGGACCTTATATCCTCTCCTTGCCCCCCTGCGTGGCAAAATATTTGTAAGTGAGTTTGAAAATATAGACTCAAAAAATTAAAAAGGAGAAACTTTGCCCCCTGTGTAGGCTCAAACCCATGATTTTTCTATGCGGGCTCTGATTGATGTTTTTGCCATCTAGTTCACCGCACAAGCGCGTATTTCTTCTTTTGCAAAATGACTGGAGCTTCCACAAGCAAATAGGCTTTCTGTGCCCTCTTGATTCAATATCTTCTTTTGATTCTTTACTTCGCAGGGTGTTTGCTGTTCATTTTGACAAGGAATAGACAACACAAGACAAGAAAGTGAGATGTGATATGCTCATGTATGCATGATATGCATGAATGATAATTACAGTCGTTCCATTGACTCACTGACTGAGTTGTTCAGCAGAAGTGTTCTCATTGGTCCCCTTTTTGACGCTCATTCAAGTCTTGCATTGGGATGATCGAAATCTTTGCATTTATGGCTTTTATCTTCAAGATGTTGAAAACACGAGTGGTGGAGATCCCAAGTTGTAGAGTCAGGGATACATCCTTTTTAAACTATGTTTTAGCATGTCAGTTGATAGCTTTTTCATGACCTTGCCAATAATCATTTCCTTTGCCCAATGTGTTCTTCAAGGTTTGATAGTTCAACATACTCCCCTTAACTTGAAGGCTTTGTATGACAAAACATTTTTTTTTGAATTTTTGAATTTTAATTTTGAAATCAACTGTTGGCTTTGCCAAATTAATGTCAATGTACCTCAGGACTTGATTTTTCCAAATTAACATATCTATAAAATGACAACCCTAGTTATCATATTAACTCGAGAATTATTTTTATTTAAACAAGAACTGTTGCACTTCAGATAGGCACATACACATTACTTGGCCAAAGGTCTCATTGAGTTTAAATATTATCTATCTCATATGCATGCTTATTCAAACTATCTCCACTAATAGACTCTACCTACCAAGAGAGATCAACAGGTCTTTGATAGGCTTGAAATGGGGTCGTTAAATGAAGGCCATTTTGAGATAGGAGCTGATGTGACACAATGGACAAACCCTCACACTATAAATTTCTTGTTTGAATTTTAGGCAGCTTGGAGGCAATCTTGCTAGACTTCAAATTCCTTCTATCTTCTTGGCATTAATCTGAATCTTGATTAGGACAGTTTTTGCCCTTGCATAAAGTTTGGTTTCCACATTCGTTTCTTTTCTTCTTCTCCCTTTTCTTTCTTTTTCTTACTCTTCCCTTTCTTTGAGCATTTTATCATTTTGTCCTTCCTTGTAGGACTGTCAAGTATAGAACTTTCAAGAATTGGATGGTCTTTCTCCTTTTTCTTTGATTTTGATCAAATTTTTGGTTGGGTTGGACCAATTCAAGTCAAAAATGTCCTTATAACCCAAATGGAAACCTTTTGTTGCTTTAGGTAAAAGAGAACTCAGTTGGCTTTCTGAACCACCTTTTTAGGCATTATTCTCTCTTTTTTTTCTTGTTTTCTTCTTTTGTTTTCTTCTTTTTTTTTCTTTTTTTTCCTTCTTTTTTCTCTTTTTTTTTTGGTTCTAGCTCAAATAGAGTTGTCTTGTTTGTACCAACTTGGGTCTACAATAATGGATGAGTCTTCTTTAATAGGGATAAATCATTTGTTACTTTGATGTTGACGTTCTCTTGATATATTGGAGATATTAAGGGAACTTCAACTACCCTTATGGTTTTGAGAACATAAACTATCCTTATGGTCTTGAAAACATCAACTACCCTTATGGTCTTGATAACACCAACTATTTTTACAGTCTTGGCTATGCATTCCATTCCTTGATATTCTTGCCTCTTCACCTTAGTGATCATAAGACTTGTCAAAAGTATCACAACAGCTCAGGGTAGGTTATTGAGGTTTGTAAGCCAATGAAAAGAAAGCTAAAATTTTATGAAGGCTCAAAGGGACAACTAGAGATTAATATTTAATTGGGTGGATACTAGTTATTGGCTAACCAAACAATGCCTAGATCATTTCTCTCTTAAATAAGCAGAGTTCAATTTCGCCTCAAAATTTTGTCAAAGCATGTTCTAAGACTAACTAGGACCCAGACAAAGGTAATTATGCAAGAGCCCTCTCTAAGTAAGCATACACAACTCAATGCTATAGAGCAATTCCCTTATCTAATAAAGTCATTCAAGTCATGATGCCTAGACACATTAATTTATAAATATCAAGCTAGATTCCTCATCGGTTGAGCACCAAAATGAACAAAGACCAACAAAATTTGATGAAAATAATTTATTCAAAGCAACTTTAAGTTTGAAAAGCACAATAGTTCCAAAATATTAAAGAAAGTAAGATTGAAAAGAAACATTCAAGCTAAGGAAAGTTCATTGAGTTTAAGCTTATTTTCCTTTCATATCTTCAATATCCCCATCTTGAAAGGATGATAAAAAAAAATCCTCTTCTAATCCTTTTCCTACCATGAAGGTTGCTGGTGGTGGCACCCTGTTGAACCTTGGAAATGGATTACCTTTGGTATTGGGCTTGTCCAGCTCAGGTAGTTTACCACTATCAATCAAATCTTGGATCTCATGCCTTAGACGAGCACATTTATCTGTATCATGCCCTCGCATTTGATGAAATTGATAGAAGGCCTCGGCATTAAAGTTTGGTGGCAGTGGATTATGTAACGGTCAAGGAGCTAACGGTTGTAACAACCCTTTCTTTTGCAGCTTGCTAAAAACCCAAGATAGAGGTTTCCCCAATTCTGAAAACTGCCTCATTCCTCCTTGAATAGTGGCATTAACATCAACTTCTTTTTGTGTGCTTTGATTGCCCGACTGGTAGTTCCCTTTCTCATTCCTTTTTATTGAAAAACGATTCTTCTCCCTTTCCCATTCTTCAATTTGCAAACCAGCTTGGAGAAGGTCTTTGAAATCCCTCATAAGGATGTGAGACATCCTTTCATAGAGATTGGGCAGGACACCTCTCACGATCATCCTTATTTGATTAGATTTATCGGGCCTCTTCTTGAGCAAAGCGGCCTTGTTTCTCCATCTTTTCACATAGTCCACAAAATTCCCATTTGGCCTTTGTCTAATGGACTCCACTTCCATTAAGGTAACTTCCATCTCGACATTATACCCATATTGTTGGATGAAGGCTTTGTATAGCAGATCCGAACTCTTTTGTGTCCCATCATCTAAGGTATTAAACCAATTTTGGACAACAGGGTCCAATGAGAGCATGAAGTACCTTAGAGTTTGAGCCTTAGTAGCTCGGGCAGACTGCATAGCAGTGATATACTGCTTCACATGGAGATGAGGATTTTCGGTTCCATCAAACTTCATAAAAGATGGCATCTTGAATTTCTATGGAACTTCTTCATCTAGCTCAAATAATTTGTCGATCTCGGACATTTCTTCGGTTTTCAGTTTCTTCTCAAATTTCTTTTCTAAATCCGTGATCATCTTTTCAACATCAAAAGTCTCGGTCTTTTCAATAGTTGCCTTCTCAACAACCTTCGACTCCTTTTTGTCTTGAGGATCTTGGTAGTATTGAGCCCAGTCATCATCATCAATGATCACCTTATCATCATCAAAAGCTACTTCATCAACTTTAGCCTTCCCTTTGTCCTTTGACTTCTTAGTGTTAGCAAATGCTTTGGCGTGATTTTCTAAAATTGCAGTCAATTAGTTCTTCATGGTCTCAGCTAGGGCCTCTTTTATTTCTTCCATCTTGACATTAAGGGCGTCGTCCATCATTCTTTGAATTTGTTCGGGCTCCATTATTTTTTGTGAGCAAGTGATTGAGTCATTGCTACTAGATTCTTCACTTCCGGCGTAGGTAGAATTGTTGTAAGCTTTTGAACTGTCGTAATCCAGGGCTGTGAGCCAGAGAGGATTAATGATATGAGATGCAAATGTATGCATGTACGCATGTATGCACAAATAATCAACAAACAAGGATAATTAGGATGCTCCTTCCAACCTTATAACATCCACACATGAATGGTGAGTCTCTTTTCCTAGGTATATGGTTAACAAAATACTAACATGGGGCATCTTGTTTTCGAATAATTCACTCGGACGTTTCAACCAATAGTTAGATTTTTTAAAATGGAAATCAACTTATGATAATTCCCATTAATTAGATTTTAATCCATTCAACCAACTATAGTAGCTTTTATGTTACATTGGATTAAAGCTAAATTAAGAGGTTTATTATAAATAAATTTCTCACCTGAAAAAGTAACTAATAATTCATGCCAAAAATAAGCCCATGATTAATTGTTCTTAGTATAAACTAGGCTCACAATTGATTTTTGGTATTTCGTAATTGACCTAAATATTTTGCAAGCTCTCTGTAAGAAAAGATTGGATAAAAAAAATTTTGTTTCCAAGCCCATTGTAAAAAGATTTTAGAAAAAATAGATTTTGGGCTTAGTATTTGGGCCATGAGCAAAAGAATTTTTGATTTGTTTTTAGAAAATTTTATGTCCAAAGACCATCTTGAAAAATTTTGAAAATAGTTTTGGTCTTTTGGATTTTAAAGAAAAATTTATTTTGAGCTTCCAATATACTTAGGTCATATTAGAAAAAGAACAAACCAAATAAGCCATGATTTAAGCCAAGATAAATTAACCATAGTCAAACAACATGCATTTGGGGTAAAACCTAAAAAAAGTAACTAGGCCAATTACATGAGCTTTAGTTGTTGGGTAAAAAGGCTTAGGTTCCCATAGCAAGTATATACCAATCGATACGAGGCTATGAGTGGTTATGCCATGCTCGATCTCCATACCTTTAGTGAAAGTATGGCATCCCTTACATAATACAACACGGGTAACATAGGTGTTCTAACTCACGCACACGATGTAATCTAAGATGATGTAATGAACAATATTGTTATAAGAAAGAATAGAATAATAAGAAGACCAACGGAATCAACTTCTCTTATCCCCAGTGGAGTCGCCACTGTGAGCGGGGATTTTTGCCCCCACTCCCGGTGGAATAGTTCTTGCGACTTCAGCACTGTTTAGGCTCGGGGCCTTAGAGAACACGAACCTAAGTCCAGAGAAAATGGAGTAGCCACCCGGACAGGCCGAGAAAAAAAAGGGGTGGATGACTTGATTCCTAAGGAATCCCCAACCCCCTAATGGGTTCGAAAAGTTGGGTAAGTGTGAGGAAGGTGAGAAATGGCCCAGCATCCCCACAATGCCCGGTTCATTAGAACCGGCCTCCTTTACAGGTCTTAATATTATAAAATTCTTAAATATAACAACATTATCCATATTACACACAATAATTAAAATAAAGCATCGATATATTAAAAATCAAAACAATGTCCAAACAAAACAAATAAATGAACACCCATCCGAGGATCGAAACATGTTCTTACATCCCATGCCTAAATAGGACACCCACTGAAAGGTAGAAACATGTCCTTTACATTGATTCTAAAATAGAAAAGCAATTTAAATTACATGATATTTAACTAATGAGGTACCCACAAAGTATAAACATACCTCTTACAACATTTGGAAATCTAAATAAATCAATAAAAGTAAATAACCACTCATCATAAAGGAATCATTCATCAAAGGTATTAAATATCAATAGAAAGTAAACATCCATCCATGATAAATTAAATAAACCAAAGATTGAACTTAGATAAATTAAAGCATATAAATCAAAGCATAATCAAATATAAAATTGAATAAGGCAAGTAAAGATTCAAATTAGGGCTACTGTTTCCATTTAAGATTCCATGTATTTAGGGTTTTGGAAGCTACTGTGATTTTAATGGGAGTAAAATGGAGCAAAAGTTTTATGATTTAAAAATTTGGTAAAGTTCTTTGATTAACCAAATTAGGGTTTGAGATGTATAATCATGAAATTAGGTTTTGGACACTTTAAAACACATAGATTTATGAATTTCGGTTACTGAATTATTATTTTGAGCTTACTGTGTTTGAATATGTTTAAAGGGTTTTAAGGTTTAAAAGATTAGGGTTTAGAAAACTTTAGGGTTTAGGTTTTAAGGGAGTTAGGGTTCACTGTTTTGGGTTTTGAAGTTGAATTAGGGTTTTAGGATTTTTGAATTAGGGTTTCGGAGAATGAATTTTTTTTAGAGTTTGAGAAAACAATTTATTGTTTTATAAAACTTTATGTGATTTTTTAGAAGCTGTAAAGTGAAGTTTAGGGTTTTAAGGTTTTGAAACATTGGAAAATAGATTAGGGTTTTCATATTTTGAAGAAATAAAAAAATAATTTAGGGTTTTTTAAAAATAGAGAAAATGATTTAAAGTTTATAAAAACAAAAGAGACAATTTAGGGCTTTTGGGGACAGAAGGAATAACTTAGGTTTTTGAGGTTTTAGGGAAACAAAAGGATGATTTTTAGTGTTTTAGAACGATTTAAGGTTTTTTGGAAAAAAAAAATAACAAAGAAACGGATTAAAGTTTTTAACGGTATCTATAAATAGAGGAATTCTCTTAAGGTTTCTGGAAAGAAAGATCAAGTTATCACATCTTCAAAGATTGAAGTTTTGAGTGTGTAATCTTATGAATTAAATAAAGGACGAAGCTACTGTAAGAAACAAAAGGAAATTAAGAACTCAAACCTTCCTTCGTAGGTTACACCAAAATTTGCTTCTTGGATGAACAAAAATAAATGCAAGCTTTGTTGCCTTTGATGGATTGAATTCTTATTTGATCTCTCAAGAAAAACATATTGATTCAAAGCCTTTCCTACTCAGTTTCGATCTCCACTTTTCTCCCAGTTTCTGTCCCAATTTTTTATCCAAATTTCCACCCCAAATTTTTATTTTTTTTCTCCCCCTTTTTTTTTGTGGTTTTAGTCCTTATTTATAGAAGATTTCTAAGGTTAAATCTAGTTATTCACGGAATATAACATTCATTAAGAAAAAGAAACTGAAACCTAATTGTATTAGGTTTCAAAAATTTTGCGTCGGAAAAATTTCTCTGGTGAAAAAAAACTGCTACGGAAAAATTGCGCTGGCAAAAAAGCTATCGTAGTTGGCTGCGGCAGCGGCGGGCGAAATTGGCCTGCGGGCCATTTCGCCACACACTGAAATTATTATTATTATTATTATTATTATTATTATTATTATTATTATTATTTTATTTTGTATTAATAAAAATTAGATACTAAAGCAAATATTATTTAATTAAGATGACAAAAAATTATTTTGGAGTAATTAAAATATATTGGACAACACAAAAATTATTTTGGACTAATTAAAATATATTGGACAGTATCCCTTACATAACAAAACACAGGTAATACGGGCATTCTAACTCACGCATACGATGCAATCTAAATGATGCAATGGATAGTATCATTATAAGAAAGAATAGAATAATATAAAGACCAACGGAATCAACTTCTCTTATCCCAGTGGAGTCGCCACTGTGAGCGGGGATTTTTTCCCCCCACTCCCGGTGGAATGGTTCTTGCGACTTCGGTACTGTTTAGGCTCGGGGCCTTAGAGAACACGGACCTAGGTCTAGAGAAAATGAAGTCGCCACCCGGACGGGCCGAGATGACTCGATTCCTAAGGAATCCTCAACCCCCTAATGGGTTTGGAAAGTCTGGTACATGTGGGGAAGGTGAGAAATGGCCCAGCACCCCCACAACTCCCGGGTCATTGGAACTGGCCTCCTTTACAGGTCTTAATATTATAAAATTCTTAAATATAACAATATTATCCATATTACACACAACAATTAAAATAAAGCATCGATATATTAAAAATCAAAACAATGTCCAAACAAAGCAAATAAATGGACACCCATCCGAGGATGGAAACATGTCCTTACATTCCATGCCTAAATAGGACACCCACCGAAATGTATAAACATGCCTTTTACATTGGTCTACAATATAAAAGCAATTTAAATTATATGATATTTAACTAATGAGGTACCCACAAAGTGGAAACATACCTCTTACAATATTTGGAAATAAAAAATAAATCGATAAAAGTAAATAGCCATTCATAATAAATAAATCATTCATCAAAGATATCAATCAAAATATAAAATAAACATCCATCCATGATAAATTAAATAAATCAATCATTGAAATTAAATAAACGAACAAAGCATTGAAAATAAATTAAAGCATATAATAGACTACATAATCAACTATAAAATTAAATAAAGCAAGTAAATATTCAAATTAGGGCTACTGTTTCTATTTAAGATTCTTTATTTAATATGTTTAGGGTTTTGAAATTTATGGGTTTAAGCTACTGTAATTTTTAAAGGAATTGAAATGGATTAAAGTTTTATAATTTAAGAGGTTGATAAAGTTCTTTGATTAACCAAATTAGTGTTTGAGTGGTAAAATCATGAAATTAGAGTTTAGACACTTTAAAACATTAGGTTTATGATTATTAGCTATTGAATTGTTGTTTTTAGGCTTACTGTGTTTGAATTTTAATATTTAGGTTTATAAGGTTTTAAGATTTAAAGGATTAGGGTTTAGAAAAATTAGGGTTTAAGGTTTTAAGGGAGTTAGGGTTTAAGAAAACTTTAGGGTTTAGGTTAGCTAGTTTAGTTTGGGGTTACTGTCTTGGTTTTAAAAGTTGAATTAGGGTTTTTAGTGTTTCGGAGAATATATTTGATTTTAAAATTTGGAAAAACAATTTACATTTTATGAAGTTTTATGAAAATAAACAAAATGATTTAAAGTTTATAGAAACAGAAAAGCTTTTTTTAGGGTTTTTGGAAAGAAAATGATTCAATTTAGGGTTTTGGAAAATTGAAAAGCAGATTAGGGTTTTGTTAAATTAATGAAACGATTTAAGGTTTTGAAAAGTTAGAAAGTAGATTAGGGTTTTAAGATTTTATAGAAACAATAATTTTTAATCTTGAGTGATGAAGCTACTGTAAAGAAAAATAAATAAAGAAATTCATACCTTCGTTTGTTGGTTCCACCAAAAATTACTTCTTGGATGAACAAGAACAAAGGCAAGATGGTTGCTTTTGATGGATTGAATTGCTTGTTTCCTTATTCTTCTCTAAAAAGTTCGATCGATTTCACTGACAAAGGTTTCTCCTAATCCGATCAATTCAAAGTTTTTCAATTCACTCGATTGTCCTCCCAAATTTTTTCCTCCCATTATGTGTTGTTTTAATCCTATTTATAGAAGATTTTAATGATTAATCTTAATTGTTCATGGAATCTAACATTAATTAAGAAAGGAAAATTGAAACTTAATTGAATTTGATTTCAAAAAAATTTGCTTCAGAAAAATTTTGCTGGCAAAAAAAAACTGCTGTTGAAAAATTTCGCTGGCGAAAAAGTTGCCGTAGGAGCTCGCTGCGCTAAAAAAAAATCTGCAGGCAAAATGGCCCAAGGCCATTTCGTCCGACCCCTTTTCAGCGATGAAATTTTTGGCCGCCAATTTTCCTTCGCTGATTTTTATTTTTATTTTTATTTATTTGTTTATTATTATTTTTTTTTATTAATTATAAAAACTAAATGCTAAAGCAAAAATTTTTTTGGACTTATTAAAATATATTGGACAACACAAAAATTATTTTGGACTTATTAAATATATTGGACAACACAAAAATTATTTTGGACTAATTAAAAAATATTGGACCGGACTGGGTCAAAAATTAAGGATCTACAGTCACCATATAGACTTGTTTTTGGAAAGGCATATCATTTACCTGTTGAATTAGAATATAAGGCATATTGGGCTATTAAGCAATTGAACATGGACTGGAATAAAGCCGGACAAAAGCGTCTATTATAGTTAATTGAATTAGATGAGATTAGGATTCAAGCTTATGAAAATGCCAAAATATATAAAGAAAGAACTAAAATGTGGCATGATAAATTTATTAAATTAAAACACTTCCATGAAGGACAACAAGTTTTATGATACAATTCTGGATTAAGACTCTTTCCTGGGAAGCTTAAGTCTCATTGGTCGAGACCATTTAAAGTTGTGAAGGTTTATCCTTATGGTGGATAAATCTTCAAAGTGAATGGCCAGTGATTGAAACCTTATTTCATTGGTGATCAAATAGATGTTGGGACCATCTATCACTTTAATACATGAGCATTCAATCGGAGAATGTCGAGCTATCGACAATAAACCTAGCGCTTGTTGGGAGGCAACCCAATTTATTTTCACTTTGTTCTTTTAATTGATTTTCTTTTCAAAATTTTAAATGATGGTTTTTTTACTCTTGTTTTGTAGATAATTTAAGAAGAAAAACCACAAGAATTTGAAGGAGTAAAAGTGCCACGACCATGGTGATTCATCCCTAGGGTCGTGGGAATCAATTTAAAACTATAAAAATGGAAACGGGGGAAGAATTTTGAAGAAACAGCAAAGAAATATATCCCACGACCATGGGTTTAAAGACAAAACTGTCAACCATGAAAACACAAAGGAAAATAGAGGGACAGAAGCAAAATGGATCCCACGATAGTGGCCTCTCAAGGTCCATAACCGTGGGATTGCAAATAAAACTGCTAGAAAGGGAGAAATAAATGGCAAAAGCAAAGCATATCCCATGACCGCATCCTCCAAATGGCCACGACTATGGCAATCCATGCAAACTGTCTTTGACCAGTCAAAAAAATACCCCACGATCGTGACACTTAGGGACCACGACCGTGGCCTTCCAAAACTATATATTCATCTAATTTTTCTCTTTTCCTTAACTTTTTGAAGCCCTGGCTGCCCAAGTTTAAACCCACGACCAAAACCTCTCAACCCATGACCTGAACTCCATTTTTCACTCAATTTTCTTTCAAATATCTTTATTTTCATCAAATCAAACACAAAAATGGTGAGAAGCAAGACCTTTGCCACAAAATCAATGGGTGGATCAAAAGTTTCTAATCAAAGGGAGGTAGCTCTAAAAAAAGCATTAAGAAAGATCATCATCATCATCATCAACACCTTCTCCACCATCATCTCTATCACCTCAAGGACCACGCATGTATCTGGAAATTCATTTTCGTGATGAGGAACAATGGCAAAGGTACCAAAATTTAAGATCTAAAAAAATTATTCCCTCTCATTTTATTGATGGAAATGTTATTAGAAAATTGGGATGGAACGATGACTTGCTTAAGATGTTTGCCGTTATAGAGTGGATTATGTTTGCTAGTATGTGTTATCCAACATATGCCGAATTAACCCTAGAATTCTTAAGTATTTACCAATTTATTCCACTAGATAGTAATGTTGCTCATAATGGTAAAGTGGAATTTTAGTTTGCAAATCAAAATTATAATTAGTATATTGGCGAATTTGGGGATGCTTTGGGATTAGTTGGATTGCAAGGAACATTTGGGAGAATTGAAGGGTTTGATGAAAATGAAACTTGGACTAGACTAGGAGGTGTGAGGAGGTTTAATAGCAAAATATCTAAAGCCTCTAATTTTACAATCTCATTTTATCGGTATATCCATGTTGTCCTAGCCAACACCATTTATGGACAAGGAGAGAGTCAAGGCACGGTTAATTCCAAAGAGTTACATTTCTTTTATTGTTCCATGAAGAAAAAAGCATTTAATGTTGGGTTTTGGTTTGCCAAGAGGTGTGAGGAAGTCATTAGGCAAAGCGCTAAAATTGTCATTGGGGGAATGATCATAAAAATTATTGCATATCAAAATATAGGATTAGATCACCTTGTACCTGTCCCGGGTAAACTCACCATTGATATAGGAACCGTTTTAGCCATGAGATTAGCAAGAAAAATAGGAAACCAATATGAAATTTTAGGACCACCAGATGGTGAAATTAATATTGGCATAGATGAGTTATTTGAAGAGGGAGGTGACTTTGAGAAACCCGAATATCAACCACCACCTCCACCTTCTAAGGCTGGTCCATCAGCTTGGTCTCCACCTTCTGAGGCTAGACCATCTACTCCACCACCAAACACATTTGATTATTTTGCTAACAGATTAGATTCCTTTGAAAATGAGATGAACCGCAAGAATGCAATCTGGGAGCAATGCTTTGACCATTTAGAGCAGCGGTTTGGAGGAGTTGAGCATGAGGTGCAAACGATTTCCACTCAGCTAACGGGCCTTAGTGAGCAGTTCAATTCTTTCTTTGCTCAATTTGGACTGCACTACCCACCTCCACAATAACCACCTCCACTTGGTGATAATCTTGATGTTGGCAACCACTGAGGACAGTGGTAATTCAAGTTTGGGGGAGTTTTTCCCTTGAAATTGTTGAAATTATGCACACTTGTGGTACTTTTTAATTTGTGGTATTTTGGTTAAGTTTATTTTATTTTTACTTATGTTTTATTTAAGATACTTATGCTAATTTGTTTGGTTTTATGGATTATAAGTTTGGGTAGAATTTAATATAGTTATGTGTATTTTTCCTTAGATTTCCTTATATGTTATTTTATATGTTAAAATTTTTCAATTAAAATTTTTGCAATTTTAAGGTTAAGATTTGGTGGAATAATAATACCTTATATATTTCTAACCAAATGAGCTCTTCAAATTAATTGAAAGTAATTAGTTATTGAATTTTAGATTAAGTATTTATTCTTTCATATTATAAATTGTCTAGGCCTAGAACATGTTTAAAAGAGCTTTTGAGACAAAATTGAACCTTGCTAAGTAAAAGGAAAAAATGATTTAGGCATTTTTTGTGAAACCAAATTCTTATTTCCACCAATTTAACACTATCGTTACTTGTCCCTTTTGAGACTAGATTAAAATTTTAGCTTGAGAATTTCTTTGATTTGATAAGCTACAAAAACCACCCTTTTCAAGGTTAATTGTCTTTTAAAAATTTTCTCAAAATTAGAATGACTATGAGGATACAAGTTTAATAATAAGAAGCTCCTAAAAGTTTAAAGTTTGGAGGAATTAAAAAAATTATATATAAGTAAAATAAAATAAAATTCCCCTAGAGGAAAGAAAGGAGCAAAGCATTCAAGAATCCTCTACAAAAGCTATAAGGTAAGAGAATTAACCGATTTCATTTTAATCTTATTTTAGCCCTACCCTTTATAGACCCCATTACACTACAAAAATATTTGGCATTTGCGATGGAAATCTACAACGGAAAATTTCCGTCGCAAATTTGCAACGCATTTGCTACAGAATAATAAGTTGAAGGAATTTTGAGAAAGCCGTCGCAAATCGGTTGCAAATCCATAATAAATCTGCGACGATTTTTTGTTCGTCACAAAGTTTCGTCGCTAAAGTTGGCGGGGATTACTCCTGTCGAGGATTTTTGCGAAAAATTTTTACTGTCTCAGATTGGTCGCAGATTCGTTGCAAATTTGCTACCCATTTGCTACGGATTTGCGACAAAAATAAGATTTGACTATATATATATATGTATCCGTCGCAAAGCGGTGGCAAATCTGTAGCAAATTTGAGACAGAAAATAGCCGTCGCAAATTTTCATCGTAAAACTGAAAGGGAATTTTTAGCGGGAGCCCAAAATTGGCGGAATCTAAAATCTATCCTGGTTGGTCTCAAATTGCTATGTAAAATTGGTTGCAGATCCGCGTATGTTATAGGTTCGCGTGCGAACTTCTCTAATGCTTGCTCCTACAAAATAACCTAAACCTAACCTTCTCTCGCTCTTCTTTAAATTTTGAAGCCTCTGGTTCTCTCCTCTCTTCTCTGCATCTCTCTTTCATCTTTATTTTCATTTAATCTTCCACCGGTGACCTCTATTCCTTTTGAGGTTCTCTTCGGCTTGGAGAGATATTATCGTGAGGTTTGAAATTTGAGGTTAGAGAAGTTCTCTTCTCAATTTACACACTTAAAATGCCTCGGATGATAAAAAAAGAGTACGAAGAGGAAATGACATTCTGTGCCTTCTAATCTTCGAAGATCAGAGACTTAACTCTTGCGAATTAGTCGTGCAATGATGATAAGAGGATCGGTGGTTGCTCCTCCTTAGATCGGCAGTGCGATCTGGAGCAGAGGTCAGAGCCGCCAGAAGTGTTTGTTGCTATTTCGAAGAGAAATCGACCGTCATCGGTTCGTCGATTAACTTCTGATTCTGGTTTGCTTGATTGAAGAAGTTTCAACCTTGGGTGAAAGAGGGCTCTCGACTCAAAGAGAATAGAAGTCTGCTTCAAATCACGATCTTCAGGTATGATGACACTTTCTGTGTGTTCTGCTTTGATTGTTGCTGTCTTTTGCTCTGAGTTGTTCTAATTTCAGCTGCGAGAGGAGAACAAAATGGATTTCACTCCAGTCAATACCTTGGGTGACCAAATGGACGAGAAGAGGTAATGATTTCCTATATTTGCAAAAAAAAAATGTAAACTGTGCCCATTAATGCTTTTTTGATGATTGTACACTGATTCGAACTGTATTGATTTCATCTTCTTCCACTGAATCTCTGATTGTTGTGGTTGCTGTTGAGAAATCAGATTCCCATTTTGGCTTTATCTTGCTTACTTTGCTCTGAGGTTCAAATAATTTTTGATGGATCTCCTTATTTCCTGTTTGTGTCGTTTCCTTTGACATGTGATTGGTAGTATTCTGCTGGGAATTAAGAGTTTTGACTTTGGCGAAGCTTGGGTTGCAGTCCCTTCATTCCCTCTCCTATTGCTGGTACTTTCTTCCTCTCTTTTTTTTCTACCATTCACCTCTTATTCACCTTAGTTTGATGCAAAATCTCAGAATGTTGTGATTCCAAAGTTGGTATACTAATTTGAGAATGTCATTCTTAACACGGCATCTTGAATCCACTGCAGCTTGTACAGAAAAGCTTTGCTCATTTGGTGTTCAATGACTTTGTGAGGAATGCCAGGTTGTTGCAGTTGTTTATTCTCAAATAATTTTTGTTAATTTTCTTTGAGAATTTTTACCATTTGATGTAGTTGTATCCTGTGATTTGACTGACTATTTACTCTTATCTACAGCTCAATTAATGAAGCTGGTAGAGAAAAGCTTGCACCATTTTCAACTTTATCTGGTGATGAAAGCTACCAAAACCGAGATCTTGAAAAGGTTTGATCAACTTAATTATTTTTTCTTTCCTCATTCTTCCTACCTATTCTATTTCTCCTCCTAGAGCTAATTATAAAAAACACAAAGAACAACGAATGAACCAATGCCTAAATTTGTTGCAATAACGGAACAAACAATAACCTTATAATTATAAGTGTTCTGTTTTATTCTCGTACCATTCTTTAATTGTTTTATTGCTCAATGAATTTACATAAGGTTTTAGAGCAGGAGTGTGATGTCAGTTTTAATAAATTAAAGTTATAAAATAATAGCTGAATGAATACAGTTTATGATACTGAATTCCCTCATTGAATGGTTAATTTAATTACAATATTCAAGAGTCCACAGATGATTGAAGAAATAGCATCTGATCTGATCTGATCTGATCCAACAATATTGCTCGAGAATCAACTACCATTTTGTATTCTTGATATTTTTGGGTAAGGGAGGAAACTCTGCAAAACCATGATTTCTCTTAAGTGAAGCATATAGACAATTTCATGAGTCGAAGTGGTTTGCATGGAATGCATGGAAGTTGCTAGATGAAATGTCTCACTGAAACTCTCTCATGGTAAAGCTTTTCTATTATTCCCTCTACTTGCCTGGTGAGTTTACAAATACCAATCTTTTTTCTTATCTGATTGTGACTCTGTAAGCCAAATTTTATGTTTACAAGACAAATCCTAAATCAATACTGGAATAGAATAAAGTGATAAACTTATCATTAATTCATTATTATGCTTATTATTGGTTGAACTTGAAGAAAAGGAAAGGAACATTTTTTATCTATAAGAAGAATAATATGTGCTGATTCAGTATAGAGTTAAGTCTTATTATTATTCCAGAGCAGCCACAATATGCTCTGTTCTATCCCTTTGCTTCCTTGGGGGTTTACCATTAGCAATCACTTTTCCTAGTGGTCGAGTAATAGGTCCAATTTTATTTGTAAAATACTTTTTCTCTTTAATAAGATAATGGGTGTAGTAATTTGATTTTTACTTAAGAAAATTAGATCAACTACCAATTTGCAGTAGGGATAAATACTGAAATGGAAAAGTGATAAATGTATCCTTATGCTTGTCATTGGTTAAACTTGAAGAAAAGGTAAGGAACATTTTTTAATCTATAAGAACATTTCTGTAATGTATGCTGATTGCTTATCATTTTTAAAGAATTATTAATGTAAAAGAGGCAGACAAGTCATTGAGGAGCAAAAGCTGCACCAAGGTAATTTTAGTTAATTTATGTAAATTAGCTCAACTTTTTTATTCTTTTTATAAAAAATCATCTTTTAAATAATCAAATATTGTTAGAATACCTGTTGATTATCACTAATTATTATCTTTTAAGACTTTTAGTTGTTGCATTGAGTTATTCGAGTAGCAATTAGTTCTTCTCGTAGCTATATTTACTTTGAAATGCTTAAAATACTACTGCTATAAAAGATAGCACTGGCTAAATGTGATAAGGGTATCTCAAAGTTTTTAATTACTCTTCCTCACGTTAAATTCTTAATGTTAACTTATTTGAACCTTCCTATTTGTAATTATCATGTCTGAACTTATAAAAGTTAATCAGATACGGTGTCAGGTGAAGGCTAAATGGAGACGGATAGCCCTTTTATAGTGGCTGTGCCAACTGATATCTGGACTCAGGGTTTCCTGGGTATTGAGATTCCTCAACCTAACATTTCGGGCAGGAAAGTCACTGCCTATATTGATAGGGCTGGTAATTTGCAGGTATCATCACTTTCATATATTTCTATACAGAAAGACAAGTTTAAATGCTATAAAATAAACTATGTATAATTCTTTATTTGACGTATAGAGTATCTTGTCATGTAGCACCCAAACAGTTCCCCCATATGGGAACATCCCCTGTATGGAGGTATTATAAACAATTTTTTGGTTAATTTATTTTTTTGTTCACAAATGATAAAAAATACACTGTATCAGGTACCATTTTATATTTATTGTAGATATTAACGTACTATGTATCCATATGATTTAGCAGTTCACGATATACTTTTTATTTATCATATTCGTATGTGATGAGAAGCATAAGCAAAATTATTGATATGTTCCATTTGCTTTTTTTTTTTCCAGAATGGCATTTGATTTGTCGGATACAAACATTTGGTATTAAAATTTCATGTTTGATATCGTTATTTTCTTGTTTGTAGGTAACTCATAACTATGGTGGAGAGATTGCACCCAGATGGGAGGTATTGAAATACTCTTTCTATTATTGTATTTAATTGGCTTAACTACAAGTATGAGATTTTGCTATCATATCATTCAAAAGCAAAAGCTACATTACTAATATTTTCTGAAATATTTTTGTCACGGCTAGTCGATCCGGTTGTTAGTCCCAATATAAATAACATGGAGGTATTAATAATTCATGTTTGAGTTTGATATCTTTATATTATTAATTATATATGAAGAAGCTAACTCTAGTGTAATTTGCTTTGTTGGGAATTTTGCTTTCCAGCCTGGAGCTAATTCAGGCAATCCTGGAGCTACTAATCATAAAAAGGGCAGCCCAGTGCACGAAGGTATCCCGCATTCACGCAGGGTCCGGGCAAAGGCCACCACCTATAGGGTAATTCTTTCTTAGTTTTTATATTACTTGAACTCTTCTTTTTCTTGTAAGTTCCTACACTTGACACTCAAACAAGAGTACGTTCTTTGGACTGAAACTTCAATTTAGACCAAAACTTGAATATGTGTCCATTTATGTTTTGCAGAATGGCATTTGATCTGTCGGTTATGAACATTTGGTATTAAAATTTCAGGTTTGATGTTGTTATTTTCATGTTTGTAGGTAGCTCAAACCGATCATGCAGATAATGAACCCAGATGGGAGGTATTGAAATACTCTCTCTTAATATATTTATTTGGAATTTTGGATTAACAAGAAGTATGGGATTTTACTACCATATCATTCAAAAACAGAAGCAACATTACTAATATTTTCTGAAATATTTTCTTTAAAGCCAGTCAATCCGGTTGTTTTTTCCATTATTAATAACATAGAGGTATTAATAATTCATGTTTGAGATTGGAGGTATTAATAATTCATGTTTGAGATTGTTATCTTTATATTATGAATTACATATACAGAAACTAACTCTAGCGTAATTTGCTTTGTCTGGAATTTTGTTTTCAGCCTGGAGGCAATCCTGGAACCAGTAATCATAGGGTATTGAAATTCTTTCTTGGCTTTTCTTTTTTTTTTTTTCAGTTCCTACTCTTGATACTTGACACTCAAACAGGGGTACTTTCCTTGGACACTTCAATTTAGACCAAATCTTGGATAAGTGTCCATTTCAGACACATATAACAAAACTTGGTCCGTGTGTGAACCATAGTGAATGTGATACAAGCATGTTTAAATCTTGTATTTGTTTACCGAGTTAAATAATCCCATTGAATAATCTATGCTCGCAGTATTGACAATTTGACTCATCATGTAAATGGCATTTCTCAAATGCATTTGATATAAGATACAGAGTCGGTTTTCAAAACTGGGACTTATTAGATCCATATGATGTATATTGATGCATAATCAGTAATAAAATAAAATAAAATTTCTAATAAAATAAAATTTCTATTTCTTCTGGTTGCAGGCAACGGCGCTAGCGGTTCAGACAATAGTTGATGTGAATGAATTAGCAAAGTCAATGCAAAGAGAGCTGGAAAACCTGCACCCGACGACAAACAACTTGTTTATATACAAAATTCTTGAGCAGCTACACGAGTTGAATGAAAAAGCCTACACACCACGGTTAGTATTACTTTGTTAACGTGTATCATATTATTCTTTTCATTTACTCTTTTTAATATTATTTGCAGGTTAATAATGATGGTGCAAGTCATGATTCAATGGAAAATGATAATTGAAGATCTATATTGTTATTTTCAAGATAGATTATTTATAGTAGTGTTCTTAACACTTGTATAGTTAAATTGTAAAATATTTTATTCTATTGAAGATTAATAAAAGAATTATTTTTATCAATGTAATTAGTGTTTTTTTAGATTGTGTTTAAATTTTCCAAATGTATTTATAAAGTTCTCATAAAATTAATTGATAATACAAATAGTTCCAATAAAAATCAATATTAAATTACTACGAATTTGCTACGAATCTGCGACGGATATTTGAAATCTATGACGGAA
The DNA here is from genome assembly GCA_947685225.1 of Garcia nutans. Lineage (NCBI taxonomy): Eukaryota > Viridiplantae > Streptophyta > Magnoliopsida > Malpighiales > Euphorbiaceae > Garcia > Garcia nutans. Next base: position 41,138,530 of record CANTUV010000003.1, read on the forward strand.
TCTGTGACAGATACTGCGACGACAATCTACGACGGAATCTGCAACGAATTTGTGATGAAAATCTGTGACGAAATCTGCGACGGAATCTGCGACAGCTACCCTTTACCTACGAAAATTTAAGCGAGATTTGCAACCGCCGAGTGGTTGCAAATCTGTCGCAATCTGCGACTGCCTGTCGCAAAATTGAAAACTGCGACGCCTTTTTTATTAATGGATTGTATCCGTCGTAGATCTGTCGCAGATCGGTCACAAGACTTGATTTGCGACGGATCTGCGACGGATTCTGTCCGTTGCAGATAGCGTGTTTTTTTGTAGTGTTACAAGCTATCATAAATCTTTTAATTTCCCTTGATTTAGTGTGGTCAATTAGTGGAGAAAGCTCAATTAAGCATACATATGAGACTATGTTAATCTTGCATCAAAATAATATTTGCTTATCGAAAGTTTGATGATTGATTGCAATTAATTAAGTTTTAGAGTAAAGGAGGGAAGAATAAAGAAGGTAAAGTTATGAAGCTGAATTATTAACCTGAAATTTTAAAAAAAATTTATTATTAAAATTTTTGCATATAAACTACATATAAAAAATTTATAGTATTAAATTTTAATTGCTTGAGGACAAGCAATGATTTAAGTTTGGGGGAGTTTGATAGAGTAAAAATTTGGCCAAATATTTTATGTAATTTTAACTATGATTTTAATTGTTTTCAATTTAATTTTATGGATTTCATGTAATTTAGTTAAAATTACATTATTTAGGCAGGAGAAGATAAGATTAAAGGTTTTTGATGAATAGAGGTGCAAAATTAAAGAAAAGGAAGCAAAATAAAGAAAGAATGAAGTGCCACAACCGAGGCAATTCAAGGCCACGACCCTGGGAATAAATTTAAGTCTATTACTTCAAAAATTAAAGAAAAATAAAAGTTCCAAAAGAAAAATTAATGCCACAATAGTGGCCATTTAAGGCCACGCACGTGGGATCCATTTCCCTACTGCCAGAGCCAAGAACAGAAAAAAAAAATCAAAAATTGCAGCCTCAATTCAAATGCCACAACCGTAGCCACAAAGCCGCCATTTACAACTAAAAAATGGCTCAAATAGTCCAAATAAACCCAGGCCATGACCATGGCATCCATATGCCACGATCATGGGGCAGAAAATGATGACTTTAAGAAAAAAAAATGAATTTTGAAGATCTAAACAGCTGCAACTTGCATTTGACAGCTTGCCACCATCAAGAAGCCTCTAAGCACTCTATATAAACATCATTCCTTCAAAGGTTCAAGGGTGTGATGTTATGATAGATGAGTCTTTGATTTAGTTTAGATAACAGTTAGTGTGCATTTTATAAACAAGAGAGCTTTAGATACAAGTGAGAGAATAGTAAGGTTAATTCTTTATACCCAAAACTTGTATAAATTAAGTTCTAGTCTCTATTTTTGAGAGAAGAGTAAAAATAGGGTTTCAAAGAAGAGATTCAAGGAGTCCTAAAGGAGTTCTTCTCCAAATCATGAACTAGAGTTTTCTCTTTCTTGTTTTTATATTTTTAATTAATAAATATCATGTTTTTACTTTAAATATGAGGAACTAAACTCTTTTTAGTGTTAGTCCCTTTTATTGAGTTTATTATGGAATACTTTGATTGCCTAATTGATTTAATTAAGTTTATCTTTGATTATTTTGTTAATTTTGATCTTAATGCTTTGATTATCTGTCCTATAATTGATTGAATTGAGATGTTGTGTGATGGAGCTAGAGTGGAAGCACAATATTTGTCCATGGAGATAACAATCTTAAAGACGTTTTTTACTTAGAGATAGGGTTAAACATTTAAGAGGTTGATTCAAGATTCTCACAAAACTTAATGAATTGATTTAATTACTTGTGATCACGATAGTAGACATAAGGGTTAAATTGATATTAGCTTTAGTATTTGAGAGAGATTTAAGCTTAATTAAGGAGAATTCAACCATCAATAAAAAAGAAAACTGAATTAAAAATCTATATTTTAGAAAATTCATAATAAACTCATAAAGGTGACTTAACCCCAAGTTTTATATTATTAGATTCAATTTCAGCAATTTACTTTTGTTTAAAGTTTAATTTAATCTTAAACCAACTCTTGTTATCCAAATAATAAATAGTTTAATTGTTTAGTACTTAAAAAAGCCTTCCTCGTGTGAATGATACTCTACTTATCACTGTATTACTTTATACGACCTGTGTACTTATAGATAGCTAGGCCCAAGTCTTAACATTTTTCAAAGAAGATTTTCACATTTTAGAAATATCATTCTCTTGTATCTGACTTTACCATCATATCATCAACATAAACCTCAACTTTCTTATGTATCATATCATAAACCAAGGTAGTGGCCATCCTCTGATAGGTGTTCTAGCATTCTTTAATCCAAACGGCATCACTCTATAACAAAATATACCTCATGTAGTAATAAAGGCATTTTTAGCTTTATCCTCTTGGGCCATTAACACTTGATTATATTTGGCAAATCTATTTACGAATTAGAATAGCACGTTAGAGGTTGCACTATCGATAAGGACATCTATATGGGATAAATGAAAGTCATCTTTATGGGAATCCTTATTTAAATCTCTGAAATTCATACAAACCCTAATTTTCCCATCTTTCTTCGGCACATGAACTATGTTAGCTAACCAGTTAGGATAATCTATCACTTCTATGAATTTCACTTGCATATGCTTAGTGACTTCTTCTTTGATCAATTCGGCCCATTTCGGCCTTAACCGCCTAGGCTTTTGTTTGACATGCCTCATGTGAGTTTAAGTAGGAATCATATGCTTGGCTATATCTCGATCAATTTTAGGCATATCCTCATAAGACCAAGCAAAGACTTCTTCATATTTTTTGAATATTTTTTCAAATCTTTCTCTCTCTCTCTCTTTAGGAGTAAGGTCGGATGTTATGTTAATATTTTTAGGATTATTGGTTGTTCACAAATTTAATGATTATGTATCAACAGAGTTAATATTAAAAATGCTCATGTAATCACTATATGAATGTATGCAACTATCAGGAAAAACATCACACAAGTGAGCAAAATCAGACTTTATTGCATTTATGTTGGAAAAGAAAACACCATCATCCTCATACAAAGTAGATAAATTAAAATCAAATCAGAATAAGTGTTCTCATAATCATGAAGTAAAAGGCTTTCAAACTGTTCTTCAATGAGAGCAGTAATCTCCTTTGTAGTCTTTTGGACTTTCAGGGCAGTTTCCTTCTTTTCTTCTTAGCTGGATTTCTTATCTGTTGGCAAAGCAAGATTCTTCTCTATCTGTTAGCTCAACAACATTAGTAAATATCTCAAAACCTGGATTCGGCTTCCCCATGAACATGATTGGCTCCGATTTCCCTTAGAGTGGTCCCATATCTGGAGCTTCAACAAATATCTCTTCAAGTGGAGGAAAATTCATCTTCTCATTCTTTTTCAAAAGAACACCTCTATTAGATTCCTTGTATCCCATTTTCTAAAAACCTGAGTCTTAAAATCTGTAAGCTCTATCACACATGTCTTCCCTTTTTCAAGGCTAGTACCTGGTAGATAATTCATTTTCTTCATCATGGTTAAGAATCTGAAATGCACCATCTCATTATTAGAAATAATAGCCACTTGAAATCCATTGAAAGACCTCTCAGTCATTAGAGCATTCAACACTTCATTGTCTTCAACATCGATAACCACTATCTCATCTCCATTTGTGAACTTGATCTTTTGATGGAGGGTTGAAGGAACTCCACCAAGAGGATGAAACTATAGTCGACCCAACAGCAATGCAAAAGTGACAGGTATATCCAGGACTATGAACTCCACTATGGATTCAATAGGGCCAGCCTTCATAATAGCTTTAACGGTTCCCTCAACATACCTTTCAGTATTGTTATAAGCCCTAATTGTTACCTCAGTTGGGCTCAAATCTCATGTAGGCATAGCCAGCTTTGGCAAAATCTTAAGTAGACACATGTTTATAGCAGATCCCTCATCAACCATGACACAAGAGGTTCTTTTTCCTTTGACTTCCACCTTAATGAAAAGTAGATGAATGTGATCTCTCCCTTCTTCTGGTAAATCAGCCTCTGAAAATGATATCATCCCAACATCAACCTTGTTTCTTCCTTTCTGGATGTTTTCACCTTTCTTCACTTCCTCAGCTTTATTCACTCCCATAAAATTGATCAGCTCGTCCGTTATTACAAAAGTAGAAAGATGCATGCTTGCCATAGCTTTGGCCATAGTCTTTTAATGCTTCTTGGACGTAGATATTAAATCCCAAATATTAATACTAGCTTGAGTTATTTTTAGTTTCTTAAGGACAACATCGTCTTCCTTTTCTTTCCCTCCTGTTTCAGCATCTTCTCCCTTATCTGCTTCTACTTCCTTTGGTAGAGGCCTTGTATAAGGCTTACCAGAGCGAGTATTTAGTACCTCATCTTTTTTAGGCTCGGACCAATACCATTCTTCTTTCTTAGGTTCTGACTCATCATTATTGTCAATTGAATCCCAGAACTCATTCACTACATAAATGGCTACCTCCTCCTTAACCATAGCTGGTTCAATCTTGTTGAGCACCACTTCTTCTTCATTGGCCTCTCCATCTATATCTTTGAAAGATGACAGGATAAATTTCTCATTTAATCATCCTCCTATCATGAAGGCCGCTGGTGGTGGCACTCTATTAAACCTAGGCAAAGAATTATCCTTCTTGCTAGGCTTGTTAGATTCAGGCATCTTCCCACTGTCAATCAGATTCTGAATCTCATGCCTTAATCGCAAACATTTATCTATCTCATGCCCTTGCATTTGTAACACTCCCATATCCAATGCACACACACTACAACCACAACAATGTAGCATAAGTGCACCAAACATAGGGATGCTACGGTTTCCTTAACATTCAAAAACACTTTCAATTTGATTCAATACCCTTATCATTATTCATTATAGAAAAATAGGTCATTTACTTATAAAACAAAACATATTAATTATATATATATATATACATTTAAATATTACACAGCGGAAGTTATAAAATAATTACATATTTACACATTAAACATTTCTTTACAAAATATAAAGAAGTATACATGATTGGCAAGTCTGCTTTGATCTTTAAGCTCCCAAAAATGGATTCCTCAAGGTCTACTCTCACTTGGTCTTGAAGAACTACCAGGTTCAACTCTATCAACTCTATTACCTGCGCGATTAAACACTATCGCGCTAAGCCAACGGCTTAGTAAGATAAAACATGCTATTGATATGCTTTAATACAATACAATGTCAATTCTCAATTCATATTATACATGTAACCATTTAAATGCAAAGCTAACATCATACCTTTACATTTCATAATTCAACATATAAATATGTGCATATCACATTTCAACATCTTTTCTCATACTTCATTAACTAATCATTAAACAATCCATAAACAACACTAAACAAAGACAAGCATGGGCCCAAGACACACTAATATGCAATTCAATTTTCAGAGTTAATGCTTTGGTTTGTTATCACATTTATCAATATCATATACCCAACTAGGCTTCAAGGATCAAGTTCAACCAAGCTTCAAGGGGAGCAAAGCATGCTAAGCTTCTACCCAACTTGGCTTCAAGAACTAATCCAACCTAGCTTCAAGGGTGGTAACATCTCAATTAGGCTTCAAGGATCCAATCCAACCTAACTTCAAGAGATTGTTACACTTATTAGGCATGCCACCAACCACAAACTCTGAAAATGGAATAACACATTAGCCACACAATTCATTTAGATTTCATTCTCAATTCTCATTATCATTTAGGCAAACATGCCTCATTTATCTCCATTGAATCACATTAGCCAATAACAATGGCTTCACATTTCATTTCACAATATAACACTTCATTATTCAAGTGTATATTTATCTCATCCATGATCACATTATATCTCATATAGCATCATTCATCATAGCCAAACACAATGGCATTGTCTCATATCATGTCTTATTTGAATTATCATTTCATCTTTGATACAACATTTCAATATACATTACTCATGAAACACATTACCATTCAAAGTGCATAACAACATTGCTAAACCTCAACAATGCAATTAGGGCAAAACACAATTGATATAATTCATAGCTTAATGATCTTCCACATTCATTTGATTAGATCATTCTTGTGTTTGAAACATGTTTATAATGTTCATATTTAAGTTTAGAAACAATGGAACCTTTGAAGAATCAAAACAATGTAAAAAGAAACAAAGTATAAAGCAATATGTAATTCATTTGTAGGACACGCCCAACCCATTTGATGAACACGCCCGTGTCCTTAAAAAGAAAAGAGGCAGTAGCTTCCTCAATTAAATGACACGCCCAACCAACTTGAGTGACACGCCCGTGTCCTTAAAAAGAAAAGAGGCAGTAGCCAACCCAATCAATTGACACGCCCGTGTCTCTCCAATGCATATGGTCGTGTCACCCATCAACACAACCTTAACTAAAACCAACACTTTCTCAATTTCACTCAAACACAATATTCATCATATAACATGTTTCAAATGAACAAAATCAATGTTCTAACACATTTTCATCACAAGAATTACTTCACAACACATTAATATAACAATTAAACACATATCATCTCAAAACCCTTAAATCAACACTCTTCTCCATTCTTCCAAATCAACATCTCCACCATTTCCAACAACAACCTCTAATTACACTCATAACTTAAAATCAATTAAACACTTGAAAATACAACACAACCCATCTCAAACCCACCAAATCACAAAATCACCAAACCCTTATTCACTTCCAATAAAACTTCCAAATAAACAAAGAAAACAAGAGAATACTTACTTTAGAAGAAGAAATTCCACCAATCCTTTGTCAAAACCTTGGATTGCTTCTTCAATTCACTTCTAGCATCAAGAACACTTATCTTTCCCTTTTGTTAATGGAGAGCCGGCCACTTCATGAAGAAAGAAGAAAATGATGAAGACACAAAGTCAATTTTTGCTTTTAATCTCCACCAAGTATTCTTATCCAAGCAAATACCAAAATGCCCTCAATCATATAACTAACTTTTTGTCTTATCTAAGCCCTTATATGTAATTACACACTTAACACAAAAATATCTTCTTCCACTTAACCAACACTTTGACTCTTCATTTGACCAATTTATATGTTATATATATCATCATATACACAACATATACCATTCTCTCTAAACCCTAAATCTTTCCCAATACACATATACACAAGCATTCTCCTCCCAATTTCTTTTCTTATCCCATCATATACATTCAATCCAATATATAACAATAACAACAACAATAACAACAACAACAATATGCAAAACTTCTAGGGCATAAATGAGGATATTACAGCATTTGATGGAATTGACAAAAAGTTTTGGCATCAAATTTAAATGGTAAAGAATTTGGCAAAGATTGAGGAGTTGTAGACCTTTAATTTTTGACCCAGTCCGATCCAATTTATTTTATTAAGTCTAAAATAATTTTTTTGTTATCTTAATTAAATAATATTTGTTTTAGTATTTATTTTTTATAATTTTTAAAAAAAATTATAATAATAAAAAATAAATAAAAATAAAAATCTGCGACGAAAAAATTGGCGACGAAAAAAATCGTCGCTGAAAGTAATTGGTCAACAAGGTTACTACTGGTTGACCATGGAGAGAGATTGTATTGAGTTTGTAAAGAAGTGCCAACAATGTTAGATGTATGGTAACTTGAATCACATGCCTCTTGAAGAATTGCATTCTATGTCTTCACCCTGGCCCTTTGCCACTTGAGGTATCGACATTATAGGGGAGATACATCTGACATCCTCAAACGGTCACAGTTTCATTGTAGTAGTGGTAGATTATTTTTTGAAATGGGTCAAAGCTGAATCCTTCAACAAACTGGAGGCAAGTCAAATGGCTAGATTTATTGAAAAGAACCTCATCTGCAGGTACAGGGTCCCGCACAATGTGACATCAGACAATGGGGTAAAGTTTCAAGGAGCAGTTAAGGATTTATTCTCAAAGCACCAAATCCATCATCATTGATCCTCTCCTTATAGACCAAAGGCTAATGGTACAGTAGAAGCAACAAACAAGACAATTAAGCAAATTCTGTCCAAGATGACCAAGACGTACAGGGATTGATCAGAGATGCTTCCTTTTGCTTTATGGGGGATATAGAACAAGTGTGCGAACACCTACTGGAATGACACCGTTCTCTTTGGTTTATGGGATGGAAGTAGTATTGCCAATTGAAATTGAGATCAAGTCGTTAAGAGTAGTCTTGGAAGCTGAACTGCCTAAAACAGAATGGGTAGTGAGCAGATACACACAGTTAGCGTTACTAGAAGAGAGAAGGTTAAAAGCACTATACCATCATCAACTGTATCAAAGGAAGATAGCTCGGGCTTATAATAGAAGAGTTAAGATTAGAAAACTCAAAGTCAGGGATTTGGTGTTGAAACAATGTAAGCCTAACGTATCTGATCCAAGAGGAAAGTTTAGGCCTAGTTGGGAAGGGCCATATGTCGTGAAACAAGTCATGAACAAGGGTGCAGTGAAGTTATCAGACATGGATGGGAACGAGTTTAGTGAGCCAGTGAACATCGATGGGTTGAAGAGGTTTTATGTATAAAAAAAAAGAAGAAAAAGAAAAAAGCTCGCTAGGTTGAAAACCTAAAAAAAAAGGGCGGCCTAGGCAAAATTTAGAGTTGTCCGCAAGTTCCGAAAATCCAAAAGGGCGGGCTAGGCAACAATTAGGGCTAAATGAGAGAAAATTGTCAATTAGAAAACCTGAAAGGGCTAGTTGGCAACAGGAGTGATCTTATGTATGTTGGCTTTATGTTTGGTTGTTCCCCAATTTAATAAAACAGAATTAATGTTAAAGTTGTTCTATGTGCACTGTTATAAGTATTTGACCAGATATGGATGAAATAAATAAATACAATAGCAAAAGGTGATGACAAATTATAAAAGGGAAAAGAAACGTCTCTTATTATTACTTTAATTATTTTTTCATCCTAACAATATACTTTCTGAATTGACAAATGTCAAATCTATGGCAGATGATAAGTGTAACGTGTAGGCCAGCTTTGCCTCAACCGATCTAAGTAAGCTTCAGTCTAGCAAGGCATGTCTAAATCATGAGTGAATTCAGAATCACGAGGCTCAGCTCCGTACTGATGGCTAAGCCGGCGAGGATCATAGCAAGTACCTCGACGAAGAGCAGCAAGATGAACATACATCAAGTATGTCCTCATGGTGATACGAGAAATCTTCCACCAAGGTACCAACCAACAAATGTTGACTTCAGCGCGTGAGTGGATACAGTCAACCCAATCAGCATATGAAGAAGCAGGATGGAGTAGCTTCCTAGCGGAGTGATGCCATGGTAGATATCTGGCAAAATTCATGGATGGAGTATCAAGCAAGTAGAAATGCTCCTGAAGCCAAATCTGTGAGGGAAATTAAATTAAAAAAAAGGGTCCACTAAGTTGAAAACCCGCAAGGGCAACTTAGGCAAAAATTAGGACAGCTCGCTAGTTCCGAAAACCCACATGGGTGGACTAGGCAAAAATTAGAGCAATATATAAAACATAATAAAAGAGGTCCGCTAAGTTGAAAACCCACAACGGTAGCTTAGGCAAAAATTAGGACAGCTCGCTAGTTTCGAAAACCCATATGGACGGACTAGGCAAAAATTAGAGCAATAAAATAAAAAAGAAGAAGAAAAAGAAAACCTAAATTGAAAACCCGAAAGGGCAGTTTAGGTAATTACCTAAAGCAACAACGGACTCCCGGTCAGTCTCTTTGACAATCCTGATTTAAGTTGGTCTAATCCAACTAAAGTCTCGGCTAAGATCACAGGTATCGGTGACAAGCCTCCTTCCATTTGGTCCATAATATCCAATACTCGTGGATCAATATCGCCATCAGAAGAAACAAGCAAAAATTGTCCAAGCAAGCAAAGACAAAGCATACGTCCCCATGCCTTAGTAGGAGCCAAATGAGAGAGACAAAAATCAATCAAGGGAGCAAGTAGAATTTTCTCACCCTCATCAACTGAAGAACTTCGGGCTTTGAAATTTAAAATAACATCTACATCTTCTGTTGAGTCTTGGAAATCAATATGGGTAACGCCATTTGTTGATTATTTGGATATCCTAGAATGGACTCAAATTCTTCAATCAAGGGACATATTTCAAAGCCATTAATTTTAAAAGTCCTAGAATCCACATTCCAAAAAGAAGCCATGGCATGTAAAAAGGAATGGTCCAATTTAATATTTTGAAAAAACTTTAAAATATCAAGTTTTGACTAAGAAATTTGCTTCCAGTGAATGGCATCCATATTCTTAAATAGAATTTTTATCTTCTTTAAATGAAGTTCGGTCATGGTTGATGAATGAAGTAAAATCAAAATTATTAAAAGGAGTTTTTACATTGAAATGGAAAATCTCTTGGTTTTTGTATGAAGTTATGGCATGAAAGGTGGCTTATATAGAGGAAACAAGCTTTTCCAAAATTGATAAGAAAAAGATGATAAGAAAAGAGTAAGATCGTGTTGCATGAGGAAAGGAATTGGCGACGAAAGTTTTTTTAATTGTCGCATTGCATTTGGCTTTGTAAGTGATGCTGTGTAAATGTTAAAATATGAAGAGGAAAGTATAATAATTGTGGCGCAATAATAATGATGTAAAAAAAGAGTAAAAGAAAAAAGAAAAAAAGAGTTACAGTAAAGATAGAAATTATATATTGTCATCATTATTTTTATGCTTATTGCACAATGTTTATACAATTGATACAATATTTATACATCACTAAGAAGGTGGTTGTAGGTCATCAAATAAAGCCCTAAAAAAATCATCGCCTGTTGGAGGAGGAGGCAAATTAGCCGTCCCAAGTCCACCGAAGCAGAAGCACCAAAATCCTTATTACCTTGGAGTTCCAATCTATCACGGTCCTCATCAGAAGTGGACGAAAGAATCTCATGGTCATCAGTTTGGGGGCCTCTAGATGAAGAAGCACTAGGATCCCTCATCCCCTGAAATTGGAAGTCTTAAAAATTTTGTTCTGATTGATGATATAAATTTTCAAAATGAGAAGCTTGCTGACAACTAGCGGCCAACTCTTCTTGAAGTTTCTTATTTTATTCTTCAAGCATCCGCTGTGAGCCAGAAAGGAAAAAGTAAGAGCATACATAATCATGCATACATATAGCATAAATTACCATAAAACAAGAAAAATTACCAGGTAATTCATATCAATACCCTGTGGATGAGATGGCATATCTGGTCCAGCCTCATGATCAAATGAGCCAACAACCTGCAATAATCATTAAAGAATCAAAATAAGTTAAGGAAGAAGCAATTACAATGAAAAATGGTAAAGGTTTACTTGAGAAGTGTCAGCCCCGAGATGTGGAATCAATTCTCTTGCCTCTCCCTGATGTTCCTCTTCATCTCTACCCTCATTTTCTTCGGAAATTTTTCGTAAACCAACAGGAGATACATCAAAGTTCAAGAGCCTTATTTGAATAAAATGGGCATAAGATACACCCAGCGGATAGAGAAATGTTTCAACACCATAATCGTGTCTGGCCAACCACCATGCATCCTCTGGCATTGATATAATATTTAAAGTATATTTCGGGCAATGCATCGGGACCCTCCGCTGCTCTGGACCAAGAAACCACTCATAAACTCTCTCTTCGAGAAACCAACCATTAGACACTGGGCCAGTGATGACTCGACGAGTATGTTGGAAAGATAGTGCAGCATTCATGAAGGGAGTCCAGTTTGGCCGCTCTTCTAGGTTCCACCAGGCCAAATTCACCTGCAAAATAACATAAGGTAAGTAAACTTTCACATAAATTTTAAAGTATACTAATGTTATTTTACCTGGTCTCAGATTAAGCGACTCAACACGAAGTGTTGGGTATGCACATGGTGAGAGCCGAGAACTTCTACATGCTCAGACAATCAGAAATTTAATCTCGGATACCCGACTCTCTCTCAAAAAATACCAGGCACCCTCATAAGGCTGTGTTCATATGGCCATGCCTACAATAATAATAGAGATCAAATTCATACAAGAAAAGAATGAAATTGACATTGGTGGAAGAACAATACCTCGACAACAGCCATAAAGCCGACAAAAGACTTCTTATTTCAGCAAATTTTGTCAAGACAATGGTAAAGACAGGCGAGCCAGCTTTACCCCAGCCATAAAGTGGTACCGTCCAAAAATAAGAAAGGGCCCTGAACACTGACAAATGGATAGTGGATTCAGTGCTGCCTAAGATGGTCGACCCAAGCAAATATAACAAAAATCCTCGAGCATACTGTTGGGTCGTGTCTCTGTGAACCCGTCCTTCATAGTTCATCCAATAACTACGAATTGGCTCAATTTTTATCTTAAAAGGCCCTTTATATGATGGTTCCATACCAATTAATTGTTGAATTTCTTCAAATGTCAAAATATCGTTGGTAAGAGGAACCGGAACACCATCATACCGAATGTCGGTTATAGCAGCAAAGTCGACCGGACCAATTGTCATCTCTCCAATGGGCAAGTGAAAAGTATGAGTTGTGTCCAACCATCGTTTTGCAAGTGTCTGGACTACGCTTCGATCTATCAAATACTCCTCGGATGGTAATTGTAAGATGAAGCTCTCAAAGTTGCAATCTCGGATAATCTGCCTTACCCGAGAAGGCGCTACATCATATCATTGTCGAGCTTTGTAGATATACCCTCCGGCCCGAAAAACGCAACGATCACGCTAACACGGAGCCAGGTAAGTTAACACCAGGTAAGTATATCTTATTCTATCTACTTAAATTAATATATTTTTTCTAAATTTTCTAAAAATAGAAAAAAAATATAAATAAAAAATAAAGACAAACATAAAAAAAATAAGAACAAAAGAAAGTAAAATAAAAGAAAACAAAATGGATCAAAAAGAAAAAATAACACAAAAAACAAAGAAAAGAAGAAAAAAAAAGAAGAAAAAAATAATTACCATGCTCTTTTGATTTGAACTACGATGAAGCGGCATCCCGGAATAAACTCTAATAACTCAACATTAGAATGAGTTCCTGATCTTAAAGAATGCATTTTAAAAAAAAAATGTATGCTAAATTTGAGAGAATTATAGCTATTAATGAAAGGAATGAAAATTTGATGTGAATGAAATGAAAAAATTCGTTCATTTATATAGAGGAACGGCTAAGAAAAAAATAAAATTCAAAAAGTAAATTTTACTATTAATAAATATAAATTTTACTATTGATAAATAGTAAATTACTATTTACAAATAGTAAGTTACTATTTATAATAGTAAATTACTATTTACAAATAGTAGGTTACTATTTACGAATAGTGAATAGTGCATGAACAATGACTACACAGCAAATAAATAGGAAACTCAATTATTCATATTAGTCATTCAAATAATTGCATGTATATAAATATTTTTGCACTTTTAAAATATTTTTACACGGAGAGGGCAAGGAGAAGATATGTGCATAAAAAAGTAGCTAAATTTTTTGCAAACAAAATTTATATGCTACTCACTATAATTATTTTTTGCAGATAATTAAATCTCTATCAGCTCGGGTCCAGAACCCAAATTATCCTTAGGTCCAGAACCTAAAATCTCTTCTAAGTCCAGAACTTAGCTCGGGTCCAGAACCCGAATTACCTTTAGGTCCAGAACTTAAAATTCCTCCTAAGTCTAGAACTTAGCTCAGGTCCAGAATCCAAATTATCCTTTGGTCCAGAACCTAAAATTTCTTTTAATTCCAGAATTAACTCGGGTCCAAAACCCAAATTATCCTTAGGTCTAGAACATAAAATCTCTTTTAAGTTAGCTCGGGTTCTGGACCAGAACTTAGCTCGGGTCCAGAACCCAAATTATTCTTAGGTCCAGAACCTAAAATATCTTTTAAGTCCAGAACTTAGCTCGGGTCCAAAACCCGAATTACCTTTAGGTCTAAAATCTAAAATTTCTCCTAAGTCCAGAACTTAGCTCGAGTCCAGAATCCAAATTATCCTTAGGTCCAGAACCTAAAATCTCTTAGTTCGGGTCCAGAATCCAAAATTACCCTTAGGTCCAGAATCTAAAATTATTCTGAGTCCAGAACTCAATTCGGGTTCAGAACCCAAAACCTCAACCATCTCAGAAAAATTAAGTGTTATTATTTTTCACTCTCTTTTACTAAAGTCTCATATCGTTCAAGCAGGGGGCAAACTGTAGACCCTTAATTTTTGACCCAATCCGGTCTAATATATTTTATTTAGTCCAAAATAATTTTTGTGTTATCTTAATTAAATAATATTTATTTTAGTATTTATTTTTTATAATTTTTTTAAAAAAATTATAATAATAATAAATAATAATAAATAAATAAAAATCGGCGACGAAAAAATTCGTCGCCGAAAGTAATTGGTCGAAATGGCCTGGTAGCCAATTCTCGCTCGCACCAAGTGCAATTCCTCGCAACCCGTTGCAAATTTTGCCAGCGAGATTTTTCCAATGTAATTTCCTAATTAATTATAGTTTCCTTAAACAATTGAAATTAATCTTCTAAATTTCCTATAAATAACACTAAAAAATACAGAAAAAGGGATCGGACTTTGGAGGGAGAAAAAGGATTAACAAGAGGACTTTGGACGAGGGACTGGAATTTGGGACTTCATATTGGAGAGGAGCAACAAGTAAGCAATCAACAATTTATCAAAGGTAGCCACACTGCCTTTGTCTCCGTTCATCTAGAAGTTAATTTTGGTGGAACCAACTATACAGGTTTGATCCTTAATCATAAACTACTCATAGCTTTGTTTCTTTGATTCATAATAATATACATACAAAACTTTGATCTTTGAATATGTAATAACTTCATCTTCGTTTCAAAAACCTTAAATGATTTCTTCTGTTTCCAAATACCTTAAAAACCCTAATTCACTTCTTTTGTTTCCAAAAACCTTAAATGATTTCTTCTGTTTCCAAATACCTTAAAAAACCTAATTCGTTTCTTTTGTTTCCAAAAACCCTAAATGATTTCTTCTGTTTCCAAATACCTTAAAAACCCTAATTCATTTCTTTTATTTCCAAAAACCTTAAATCGTTTTGTCTATTTCCAAAACTTTAAAAAAATCCTAAACTATTTTCCTCTAACTCTTTTCCAAAATTTCCAAATATTTTGTTAAATCTCCAAACCCTAACTTACTTTACAGTTTCTAAAATCACAATTACTTTATAAAACTCTAAACTATTTTCTTCAACTCCAAAACCAAAACAGTAAACCCCACACCAATTAATCCAAACCCTAAGTTTTTCTAAACCCTAATTCCCCCAAAACAGTAAACCCTAGTTTTCCTAAACCCTAATCCTTAAAACCTTAAAACCTTATAAACCTAAACATTCAATCTCAATACAGTAAGTCCAAAAAAACAATCTAGTAACCAAGAATTATAAACCTAATGTTTTAATATCCTAAAATCCTAATTTCATAATGTTACCCCTAAACCCTAATTTGATTCATGAAACCCTAATCCATTCCAATTTTCTAAAACCTTTACAGTAGGTTAAACAAATAACAATAATAATACTAAAATCCCAAAACCCTAAATATTAATTAAAGAACTTTAAATAGAAACAGTAAATCCTAATTTGTATCTTTACTTGCTTTATTTTTAGATTTGATTATGTAGCCTATTATATGCTTTGGTGGTTGATTTATTTAATTTCAATGCTTGATTTATTTAATTTATCATAGATGGATGTTTTCTTTCTTGTTATTATTTGCTTATTTTAGTATTAAAAGTGTAAGAGGTATGTTTCCACTTTGTGGGTACCTCATTAGTTAAATATCATGTAATTTAAATTGCTTTTATATTTTGGACCAATGTAAAGGACATGTTTTCCACCTTTCGGTGGGTGTCCTATTTAGTTTAGACATGGATGATTTTAAGGACATATTTCCATCCTCGGATGGGTGTCTATTTATTTGTTTTGCTTGGACATTGCTTTGATTTTAATATAATGATGTTTTATTTTAATTGTTGCATATAATATGGATAATATTATTATACTTAAGAATTTTATAATATTAAGACCTGCAAAGGAGGCCAGTTCCAATGAACCGGGCGTTGTGGGGGTGCTGGTCCATTTCTCACCTTCCCCACATGTACCCAACTTTCCAAACCCATTAGGGGGTTGGGGATTCCTTAGGAATCGAGTCATCAACCCCTTTCTTTTTCCCGGCCCGTCCGGGTGGCGACTCCATTTTCTCCGAACTTAGGTCCATGTTCTCTAAGGCCCCGAGCCTAAACAGTGCCGAAGTCACAAGAACCATTCCACAAAGAGTGGGAGCAAAAATCCCCGCTCATAGGAGTCAATGACTGTAACAGCCCTTTCTTCTGCAGCTTATTTAAAACCCAAGATAATGGTTTTCCCAACTCTGAAAATTGTCTCCTACTTTCTTGACTATTTACATTGACATCTACAGCCTTCTATGCACTTTGACTATCAGACTGATAATTTTCTTTTTTATCCCTTCTTGTAGAAAAATGGTTCTTCTCTCTTTTTCATTCTTCTATTTGCAAGCCAACTTGAAGGAGATTCTTGAAATGAGTGTGAGACATCAGCTTATGAAGATTAGGTAAGACACCTCTCACTATCATCCTAATCTGGTCATATTTATTCAGCCTCTTCTTAAGGAGTGTAGCCTTATTCCTCCATCATTTCACATAATCGACGAGGTTTTCATTCTGCTTTTGCCTGAATGATATACCTCCATCGAAGTAACTTTTAATTTCGCATTATACCCATACTGTTGGATGAAGGCTTTGTATAGCAAATTCCAATTCTTTTGAGTATTATCCTCTAAGGTGTTGAATCAATTTTGCACAACATGGTCCAATGAGAGCATGAAGTACCTTAAAGTTTGAGCCTTAGTAACTCAGGCAGACTATATGACAGTGATGTACTGCTTGATAAGCATATGGGGATTTTTTGTTCCATCAAACTTAGCGAAAGAAGGCATCTTGAACTTATAAGGAACTTCTTCATCTTGTTCAAACAACTTGTTCACCTCTGACACCTCTTCATCCTTAAACTTCTTTTCAAACTTCTTTTCTAAATAAGCAATCATTTACTCCATATTTACAATTTTAATTCTCTCTGCAGCCGTTTTCTCCATATCTTTCTTCTCTTTTTCTTCTTTTCTTAAGGATCCTGGAAGTATGCTTCCCAGTTATGATCATCCAGCACTACCTTTTCTTCCTCAGAGGCTATAGCTACCTTAACCTTTCCTTATCCTTTTGCTTCTTATCACTAGAAAATGCTTCAACATTGTGATCCTCAAATATTGAAAATAACTAACTTCTCACAATATTTTCCAGGGCCCCCTTCAACTCTTCTATCTTAGAGTTGAGGGAATCATTCACCAGTGTCTGAACTTGCTCAGGATCTATTTATTTTGATGTGAAATTGACAAAATTCTCATTGAATTCTGAACTGTAGATTGGGTTGTCGTAAGCTCTTAAACTGCTATATTCCAGGTCTGTGAGCCAAAAAGAATCAATTCTATGCAATGTAATGCATGTATGTATATATGTATGCATAAGTAACAAACAGACAAAGAGAGTAAGGATGTTCCTTTCAACTTTATATCACCCACACACAAATGGCAAGTAACTTTTTCTAGGTATATGGCCAACAAAACATCAACATGGGATATTTTATTTTCATGATATCCACTCAGACAGATTAACCAATAGTTATATTTTCTATAATATTGTTCACTAATTAATCCTTAATCCATTGAATCAATTAAAAATAACTTTTATGCTACATTATCGATTAAAACTAAATTAAAGGGTATATCATAAATAGATTTCTCATTTAAAAAAGTAACCAACAATTCATGCCATAAACAAGCCCATGATTAATAAGTCTTGGTGTAAATTAGGCCCACAATTAATTTTAATATTTCATAATTGACCCAACTAGTTGTAAACCCATGAATGAAGTGAACAATAGTTTTAATCCCATTAAAAAGTGTTTCAAAGCCCATTGTAAATGAATTTTTGGACTTTGAATCTTGGTCCATGAGGTAGAAAAAGATTTTTTAGCCCATCTTAAAAAGGTTTCATGTCTAAAAGACCATCTTTAAAAAAGAGTTTAAAAATAATTTGGTCTTTTGGGGCTTGACTTTAGGCTAAAAAGAGAAATTATTTTGGGTTTATACCATAATTAGGTCATATTAGAAAAAAAATAAACCAAATGGGTCATAGCTTAAACTAAAACATGTTATCCATAGTTAAATAGCAATCACATTAGGTAAACCTAACGAAAGTTTCTAAGCCAATTACATGGGTTTTAGTATTTGGCTTGAAAAGTTTAGGCTCTTACACCAAGTATATACCAAAAGGTACGAGGCTATGAGTTGTTATGCCATGCTTGATCTCCATACATTGAGTAAAAGTATGGTATCACTTACACAATATAACATGGGTACACGAGGTATCCTAACTCACGCACACAATGTAATCTAAGTAATGTAATGGATAGTATTATAACGAGAAAGAATAAAATAATATAAAGACCAATGGAATCAACTTCTTTTATCCCTAGTTGAGTTGCCACTGTGAGCGAAGATTTTGGCAACCACTCCTGGTGGAATGGTTCATGCTACTTCAGCACTATTAGGCTCAGGGCCTTAGAGAACACGGGCCTAAATTCGGAGAATAGGATTCACCACCTAGACGGGCTGGGAAGATAGAAAGAGATGGATGACTCGATTCCTAAGAAATTCCCAACCCTTTTGTTGGGTTTGGAAAGTTGGGTGCACATGGGGAAGGTGAGAATGACCCAACACCCCCATAATGTCTGCTTCATTGGAATCAGCCTCCTTTTCAGGTCTATACATTATCGAATTCTTAACTTATTATAATGTAATCTATACTACATGAAATTAAAGTAAGTAAATATTTATTTATATTAAAAGCAAAGTAAACAAACAAAATGGGCACCCATCCAAAGATGAAAATATGCCCTTACATCAATATCCATACAAGTAAATAAAATGGGACTCCCATCAATTGATGAAAATATATCCCTTCCAATAATCCTAAATATCTTAAAATAAATTAAATTACATTGCACTTAACAAATAAGGCACTCATAAAGTGAAAATATGTCTTTTACATCATTGAAATTTAAATAATCAACCAAATATAATTAAATCATTCAAACATTCATCACAAGCATACAACAATAAATCAAATAATCAAATCTAGGTTTAATCTTAAGTTGGGCATTAAACATACTCAATTAAGGTTTTAAGGTAAAAATTAGGATTTTTAGAATAAAATCATAGTTTTAGGGTTTTGAAAACAATATTAGGGTTTTAAGGTAAAAATTAGGGATTTTAGGATAAAATCATAGTTTTGGGGTTTAAATCTTATTTTTAAACTCTGAAAATTGTCTCCTACTTTCTTGACTATTTGTATTGACATCTACGGCCTTCTATGCACTTTGACTATCAGATTGATAATTTCCTTTTTCATCCCTTCTTATAGAAAAATGGTTCTTCTCTCTTTTTTATTCTTCTATTTGCAAGCCAACTTGAAGGAGATTCTTGAAATGAGTGTGAGACATCGGCTCATGAAGATTAGGTAAGACACCTCTCACTATCATTCTAATCTTGTCATATTTATTCAACCTCTTCTTAAGGAGTGTAGCCTTATTCCTCCATCTTTTCACATAATCGATGAGGTTTTCATTCTGCTTTTGCCTGAATGATATACCTCCATCGGAGTAACTTTTAATTTCGCATTATACCCATATTGTTGGATGAAGGCTTTGTATAGCAAATTCCAATTCTTTTGAGTATTATCCTCTAAGGTGTTGAATCAATTTTGCACAACATGGTCCAATGAGAGCATGAAGTACCTTAAAGTTTGAGCCTTAGTAACTCAGACAGACTATATGACAGTGATATACTGCTTGATAAGCATATAGGGATTTTTTGTTCCATCAAACTTAGCGAAAGAAGGCATCTTGAACTTATAAGGAACTTCTTCATCTTGTTCAAACAACTTGTTCACCTCTGACACCTCTTCATCCTTAAACTTCTTTTCAAACTTCTTTTCTAAATCAGCAATCATTTTCTCCATATTTACAATTTTAATTCTCTCTACAGCCGCTTTCTCCATAGCTTTCTTCTCTTTTTCTTCTTTTCTTAAGGATCCTGGAAGTATGCTTCCCAGTTATCATCATCCAGCACTACCTTTTCTTCCTCAAAGGCTATAGCTACCTTAACCTTTCCCTTATCCTTTTGCTTCTTATCACTAGAAAATGCTTCAACATTGTGATCCTCAAATATTGAAAATAACTGACTTCTCACGATATTTGCCAGGGCCCCCTTCAACTCTTCTATCTTAGAGTTGAGGGAATCATTCACCAGTTTTTGAACTTGCTCAGGATCTATTTATTTTGATGTGAAATTGACAAAATTCTCATTGAATTCTGAACTATAGATTGGGTTGTCGTAAGCTCTTAAACTGCTATATTCCAGGTCTATGAGCCAAAAAGAATCAATTCTATGCAATGTAATCATGTATGTATATATGTATGCACAAGTAACAAACAGACAAAGAGAGCAAGGATGTTCCTTGCAACTTTATATCACCCACACACAAATGGCAAGTCTCTTTTTCTAGGTATATGGCCAACAAAACATCAACATGGGATATTTTATTTTCATGATATCCACTCAGACAGATTAACCAATAGTTATATTTTCTATAATATTTTTCACTAATTAATCCTTAATCCATTGAATCAATTAAAAATAGCTTTTATGCTACATTGTCGATTAAAACTAAATTAAAGGGTATATCATAAATAGATTTCTCATTTAAAAAAGTAACCAACAATTCATGCCATAAACAAGCCCGTGATTAATAGGTCTTGGTGTAAATTAGGCCCACAATTAATTTTAATATTTCATAATTGACCCAACTAATTGTAAGCCCATGAATGAAGTCAACAATAGTTTTAATCCCATTAAAAAGTGTTTCAAAGCCCATTGTAAATGAATTTTTGGACTTTGAATCTTGGTCCATGAGGTAGAAAAAGATTTTTTAGCCCATCTTAAAAAGGTTTCATGTCCAAAAGACCATCTTTAAAAAAGAGTTTAAAAATAATTTGGTCTTTTGGGGCTTGACTTTAGGCTAAAAAGAGAAATTATTTTGGGTTTATACCATAATTAGGTCATATTAGGAAAAAATAAACCAAATGGGTCATAGCTTAAACTAAAACATGTTATCCATAGTTAAATAGCAATCACATTAGGTAAACCTAACGAAAGTTTCTAGGCCAATTACATGAGTTTTAGTATTTGGCTTGAAAAGTTTAGGCTCTTACACCAAGTATATACCAAAAGATACGAGGCTATGAGTTGTTATGCCATGCTCGATCTCCATACATTGAGTAAAAGTATGGTATCCCTTACACAGTATAACATGGGTACATGAGGTATCCTAACTCACGCACACAATGTAATCTAAGTAATGCAATGGATAGTATTATAACGAGAAAGAATAAAATAATATAAAGACTAATGGAATCAACTTCTCTTATCCCTAGTTGAGTTGCCACTGTGAGCGAAGATTTTGGCAACCACTCCTGGTGGAATGGTTCATGCGACTTCAGCACTATTAGGCTCAGGGCCTTAGAGAACACGGGCCTAAACTCGGAGAATAGGATTCACCACCTAGACGGGTTGGGAAGATAGAAAGAGATGGATGACTCGATTCCTAAGGAATTCCCAACCCTTTTGTTGGGTTTGGAAAGTTGGGTGTGCATGGGGAAGGTGAGAATGACCCAACACCCCCATAATGTCTGCTTCATTGGAATCAGCCTCCTTTTCAGGTCTATACATTATCGAATTCTTAACTTATTATAATGTAATCTATACTACATGAAATTAAAGTAAGTAAATATTTATTTATATTAAAAGCAAAGTAAACAAACAAAATGGGCACCCATCCAAAGATGAAAATATGCCCTTACAGCGTCTCAATATCCATACAAGTAAATAAAATGGGACACCCATCAATTGATGAAAATATATCCCTTACAATAATCCTAAAGATCTTAAAATAAATTAAATTACATTGCGCTTAACAAATAAGGCACTCACAAAGTGAAAATGTGTCTTTTACATCCTTGAAATTTAAATAATCAACCAAATATAATTAAATCATTCAAACATCCATCACAAGCATAAAACAATAAATCAAATAATCAAATCTAGGTTTAATCTTAAGTTGGGCATTAAACATACTCAATTAAGGTTTTAAGGTAAAAATTAGGATTTTTAGAATAAAATCATAGTTTTAGGGTTTTGAAAACAATATTAGGGTTTGAAGGTAAAAATTAGGGATTTTAGGATAAAATCATAGTTTTGGGGTTTAAATATAAACCTAGGGATTTGTTGGCTAAATTAAGGTTTTTAATTTACAAAGAAATTGCAACTACTAATCAATTATTTCAAACCCAAAAATTGTAACTTTTGTATTGGCAACATAGTGCATTGATTAACAATCATAAAACATGAAACTATAATTGAATTGACTACATATTGATCAATAACCATGAAACTGCAATAGAATTGATTAATAAGAATCCATACCTATGTGTTGGATCCACCAAAGTTGAATCTAATATCCCAAACTTAATTGTAACTTACTACCTGGATCAATGTTAGCCTTTGGTTGAGTGAAGCAATCCGAAGATCAATGCTTTATTCAGTTACTTCCTTCCTTGATTGCTACGTTGATCTTATATTTTTGGTTCAGTGTGAATTGTTTGTGGTTGCTCATTACTCTCCTAATTGTTGTTGCCTCCTTTCTCTTTATTTTAAACCTATATTTATAAGCAAAATACGGCTTAATTAAAACCCTAAATTTTAAATCCTTTCTGCTTATCCAATAGTAATTTGAAGTTAAACCCAATTAGGAATCTCAATCTACCCCAAAATCTAGATTAAAAGCCAAATTTCAAGTCCCATGGCGAATTGGCTAAGCCCATGGTGAATTCATCATGAAGCCAACTCATCATGAATCTGGGTTTCGGGCCCAGTCCAGCTTGTTTTGTCTTTTAAAATTGGATCAAACCTAATTTGGTCTTTTAACATTGGATCAGACTACATTTATGTCTTTAAAAAAAATTAAACCATCTTACTTTAGGCTTTTTAAAATTGAACCAACCTAATTTAGGGCTTTAAACTAGGTTGAAGCTTTTATAGCCTGACCAAATTTAGCTTGGCCTTTATTAATTGAGATCGAAATTGCTTAGAATTGAAATTAAGGGTCTATAGTCGTGTATCATAGTTCAAGGTAAAACTTAATAGGAAGGAGTCCAAAATACATCTCAAAACTATGCCATTACCCATTTTCACCAGTCTAAGGTTAGGCCAAGGAGAATATTTGAGATTAAAGTCATAAAAATATCATCTTAACTCATTTTAAAGTTCATTTTAACATATTAATCGATTTTAATATTTTGAAACATTTTAATCTCCATAAAAACCAGAGAACCATGAACAAAGAAGCAAGAAAGAGAAGAGAGAAGTAAAGAACAAAGGAAATAAGGTTTCAAACAGTAATGAATAATTTCGAGGATGAAATTATTTAAGGAGGAAAGAATTGTCATATCCGTGATTTTGAAGAGATTTAATGAGTATTTGAGGGTATAGAAGTCGTACATACCCAATGTATATCTTGTGTATGCATAATATATATATATTGTATATTAATGGTATATGTTGAATTTATATATTACATACTTGTTATATTTAATATAAATATAAGGTATAGTTGATGTGTATATGGGATACACATTAATTGTGTATATGGGTATTTATATTCACTAAATATACATTATTTATACATAGTATATACATATTATATTATATATTATGTATATGGTTATATGTATATATATTATATTTGATATATAATATATATATGGTATATTTGATATATACTATATATATGGTATATTTGATGTGTACATAAGGTATACATGATATATAGAAGTATATGGATAAATATATATATATATATTAAATATACATTACATATACATAATATATACACATTATATAAATATATACATAATGATATATGCAAAATATAGGTAACATATATAAGATATATACATATACATTAAATATATGTAACATATTAAGGAAGTATAAGTAGGTAGTGGATAATTATGGATGGGAAAGAGATAATTATAATAAATAAAAAAAAGTCAAAGGAAGAAGGAGATTTGTGGTGGAGAATTAAAGTAAAATTAATTTATTTATTAATTAATTAAATGAATAATTAATATAATTATATTTATGGATGGGAAATAAGCAAGAATCAAAAATAAAAGTTTTCTTCTTCTCTTTTGAACGTGAGGTTGAGAGAGAAATAGGAAGAGAGTGAGCTTTTCATATATATATATATATATATATACCAAATTCACAGGGGATTTGAAGAAGATTTAAGTGGATTTTGAAGATTTGATAAGGATTTAAGTAAGTATTTTCTATTTCAAGCTTATTTTCATTGATTTTATGATTATGTTTGAAGTAGTTAGAGAGAGAAGTATGTTTAAATTGTTAAAATTGGTAGTAATGATGTTGAAATTATTAATACATGATGATTTGTTAGTTGATTGGTTAAAATGGACATAATTGATGAATTTAGGGTTATGTGAAGTTTGGGTATTTAATGTAGCATGTTATAATTATTGGAATTCACATGTATGACGTTTATTTGATTAGTAAACAATAATTTTATGGTTGAATAATTGATTAGCTTGGGTTAAGTTGAAGTTGGAATTGGTTAGTAAGGTTTAGGGTTATGGAAAAGGGCTTTGCTAAAGAATGCTTGTTCAATTGGTTTCATCAAATAAATCATGTTGTTTAATAATTTAAATGATGAAAATGGACTCAAATTGATGATTGGAAATGGTTGGAATGAAGAATTAGAAATAAAGAGGCTTATGGTATATTTTAGGATTTTGTTAAAAAAAAATATGTGTTTATTGGATTTAATTGGTTAAAACTTGTGTTAATATGTCTTTAATGACAAAAATAAAATTAAAATACCAACTAAAATGGATTAAATGGAATTCTAAAGTCAAAGTAAGATAAGGCAAATTTTTTGGAAAGTGATTGGAGTTAGGCTTAATTAAGGTTTTATGTTTTAAATGCCTTAAAATGTAGTCCTAAATAATTGTATTTACTCACATTTTAAATAGGCATTATGTGGAAGCAAGTTGCCCAACCTAAGTGTTGAAGGGCATTGTGGAAGTGGAAGTTAAAGTAATGCTTTTGGTTGAATTTGAGTGTTAAGTTGAGGTAGGTACATATTCTTGATAATTTAAATGTAATTGCATTTGATTTGGCTTAACACATTTTGGATAGAAAATGTGTTAAGCTACTTGACTATTTGAACATTCATACATATTGTGATATGACATGTGAAGTGATGAATATGCATTATATGTATTGAGAAAAGCCATTGTTATTGGCTAAAATGAGTAAAATGTGATTTAAGTGCATTATGTGTAAATGACCCAAAAATATTTGGGTAATATAATTGAAATGCTAACTAACATATATTATAATAAAGTGATTTGGCATTGTTATGAATTAATGAGAAATTGGCAAATGAAATGTGAGCATGAAGATGATATGTGAAAATGGGTTACCTGTGAATGTGACCCACAATTGTATAATGTGATGGAAAGTATAAGAAAAGAGACAATGTGATAAATGGAAAAAAGAGGCAATGAGAAAAATGAGTAAAAGATGCAATGTGATAAGAACATTGATTATGAAAAATGACATGTGTTAAGCTACTTGATAATTGAGGTATAAATGCATTACATTTGGCCTAACACATTTTGGATAAAAAAATGTGTTAAGCTACTTGGTAGCTTGACCCTTCATAAATATTGTGCCATGACATATGAATTGTTATATATGCATTATATAAAACTATTATTAATGGCTAAATTGAATAAAATGTGATTTGTATGAATTATGTGAAAATAACCCAAAATATTTGGGTAATGTGATTTTGATGTGAAATATCATACATTGTGATGAAATGATGAAATATAATGAATCAAGGTGATTTGACATTGATATGAATGAGAAAAATAAGAAAATGAGACAATGTGATGAGAAAAATGAGATAATGTGATAAGAAAAGTTAATTATGAAAAACATGTATTATTTGTGTGTCTAGTATGTTATTCAATTTTTAGAGTTCTGTGTTTAACAGTATGCCTAAGAGGTTATCCTCATTATTTGCCTTCGGGACTAGATGCTAGGCATCACTGATACATGATTTTATCTTTGGGGCTAGACGCTAGGCGTCACTGTTATATGATTTGCCTTCGGGGTTAGATACTTAGTGTCAATTTAGACTAAAATAGTAACTCTGGGATTTGAATAATATATTAGTTTGTTTGGGCCCATGCTTTTGTGAAATAATATGCAAAAGCTTTATGCATTGTCATTGTATTAAAGTTTTATTATTATCAAAGTATGTGTCACTAGGCTTTTAGCTTAGCTCGATTGTAATTTATCGTGCATATGACAGAGTTGGTCTAGTAGATCTGGAGAGTTCATCTAGACTTGGTTATATCTAGTTTTGAGGTCGATAGCGTTTGAAGTGAGTTTTGCTGCCACAGGATCAGAGTCAACTGCTGTCATATATACATTTTATTTTATAAAACACGATATAATTATGTATATTATGTTTATATTTTGGGAGTATTGTAAAATATAAAGAATTTTTGGACTACGTTTATGATAATGGATTGTATATGTTTTATAAATATATATATATATATGTACATACTTAAATGTTTTGAGGAAAATGTGGAGAAATTGAGAAGTTGAGGTAAAATGTTGAATTGTTTTTATTGGGAATGTGTTTTTATGCAGGTTGAGTAAATATTGATTTTTGGGATGTCCAACTTACAGACAAAATTTTGGTGAATTTTTCTTAGAAATTTTTGTATAAAACACTTATTTTGAGTACCTAGAATTAATTATGAATATTTTATTTACATATAAAAAAATAATATGTTTTAATTGTTTGAAATTTTAAATTGAGCATAAGAAATTTTTTATTAAACCGATTTGTGACATTTTTATACTTTATTTGTATATTTTACATATATAGGATGTATATATTATATATATAGGGTATAAGAGTGTTACATTGATTTGTTATTAGAGCCTAGGTTTGAAGTTCTCGACCTAGGTGGGTTTGTAGAGAGAGAAAATAAAAATTTTAAATATGGTCTTAAATTATGATACATGCATTGGCACTGGCATTTTATATGATCCCTGATGTAGCAAAGTTCATCCGATATAACGGATATAATTTTAGGTAGTGTCTGGGATGTATAAATCAAAGTAGCATAGCGGAAGCGTCATTTATAGATTTTAAATTAAGGATCTTTGAAGCTTTCACTTAAAAAAATTGAGAGATGAGTATGATAGTTATAGAAAATTTTGTAAGTGTGCTGCAAAGTAATATTGTTCAAATTTTTAGACAAATCTAGGAATGTTAGATGAGCTTAAAAATTTAATGAAAAGTTTTTATATATGTTATAATCTAATTTATAAAATTTCATAATTTTTAAAGATGAATTACTAATTAAGAAAAATAGAATAACACATATTGTTGGAGCATTTTCAGCAACTCAGAATCTATAGAAATTGAGAAACATATTTAAAAACTATGGCAACTCAACCCAGAAAAATCTAAACATTTACACACAATATCATATGTATGTCTAGAACATATGGTTAAATGTTCATGAATTTTTATTAAGGTTTGTTACCTAAAAAATAGATAACCAAGTGCTGCCAGAGGAATTATTAAAGAGACAGATTCTATAGGTTTGGAAGACTTAAATTTTTAAATATAGTAAATCAGCTTAGAAAAATCTAAAATTTTAAATATAAGTTTATATATGTGTCAAGTACACATGGTTAAAATTGTATAATCTTTGATGAATAATTGGTGAGGAATGAGAGAATTGAAAAGTGAGATTGACATGAAGTGAGGAAGTCATGTGGATTTGTGTAAATGATTAATAAATTAATTTCATGTGACAAATGAATGAAGAAAATTATGAAAATTTATATATGGATGGGTAGAGGTATGAAGATGGATTATGGAGTTTTTAATAATTTAGAACAAAGAGTTCATAATTAAAATTAAAAAGAGAAATGGCATATGACACCAAATTGTTTATTATGAAAGTATATTAAGGATTTATTAATATGACGCATAGTATTGATTAAGTCAATATTGACTATGACTAAGTAAGAATTTAAATATTGTTTCTTATATTGAGCAATTAAAATATAAATCTATAAAAACATATTACTAAGTTAAAGCGAGTTGAGGTTATGTATAAAATTCATATTCGGTTGTATGATTAAGATGTGTTCATTGATGTGCTATGTGGAAATGAATATTATGAGAAAGGGTAATAAATGTGTTTTTGGAATATTTAAGATGGATGTAAAGATTTAATAATAGATATAAGATGATTGTATAATTAATGACGTTTTAATTTATTTCATGAATGGTAGTTGATTGACTAATCAAGACATGATCTAATTGATTTAAGTGGATGGAATAAATTAAAACATAAGGAGTAGATTGTGGGAGTATTTATAATTGATATTAGATGATTTTCAAAGATAGCAATGATAATAATTCATCGGAGGAGTTTGAAAGTGCGATTTATATAAAGAGAATTTGACATTTATAGGTAAAAAAATTGCATAACTGGAATTAAAGAATTTAAAAGTTAATGATGAAATAATCTGAAATATATGGATGTATTGTTATATTGAATAGCTGAGTTTATGGTTAGAATTCTGAGTTAAAATGTACATTGGATATAAATAAGTGGAGAATTTATATTTATTAATGATCTTTATGAAAGACATTATAAAAATGATTAAGAGTATTTTTGAGGGAGGAGAGTAAAAGATTATATGGTTGATAATGATGATGAATGGTAGACAATAATTTGGTAGTTAATTATGCAGAAAGTGAAGCTTAGTGTTTAATTATAGTGGAGTCAAATATGGTATTGATTGTTAATATGTATTGTTAAAGTATGCATATTCATGAGTTTGCAAAGAAGAGAGAGATACTAGAGTAAGTAAATAGAAATTATGATCGAATAATCAATGTTTAATAAAAAGGCTAGTGTATAATCTAATTAAAGATAAGTGTTATTGAATGAAACTTAATGTAAGTATATTGATATAAGCTTGTTGGTTTGTTTATAAAAGTTTAAACTTGGAATTTATTTTAATTGTTAGAGAGTAAATGTGTGATTTTGAGATGCCACGGACGTGTGACCACTGAGACATGGGGGTAACATTGAGATAAGAACTGCTGGAAAAAAATTAATTTGGAAAGATGTATATTGACTGTATTCAAGTATTAGCTCCAATAAGTTGCAATGAATATTATTTGTGATGATGGATCCAAAGAGAATTAGGATTTGAAAATAAGTTTGACCTAATAGAGTTAGGTCGTGAATTGAAACAAAATGATGAATTTAAGCAGGCTGAAGGTTGACTAGAATAGAATAAGACTGTGATGTTCATATTGTGATAGTTAGATCAATTGATCTGGAATATGGTAAATTTACAAGTAATTAGTGAGATTCAAAATATATAGTTGTATTAAGAGAATGAGAGATATGTGATAATGTATATGATGTAATGTTCTGATATGGATATGAAAGGAGTTAAGATATATTAGTTGTAAATGATTATTAGAGAAAGATGTTAATTATATTATGATTGGAATGTATATATATATATATATGTTGGGTTGATGAATAACCTGTGGAAATGAATCTTAATAAGAAAATAATATTTTATTGTTGTATACTGGTGATATTGAATTAATAAATGGTAATTATATAAAGAGTGAGATCAAAGTGAGGATGTATAAAATTATTATGTTAAGACTTATTAATTGAAAATTAGGAATTGTTATCATTTATGGTTTTTACAAATATCTATTTGTAAATATAAGCAAGGGGTGATTAAACAAAGATGCAATTTTAAAAATAATTGTGATGACTGGATAGTCAGTTTTAAGGTATAATTCATTGATCTTTAAATTTAGGATTATGATGGTATATTTTTAAGATGATGAAGTAATAAAATATCTTAAGTATAACAGATGTGAGATGCATATATACTAAGAAGATGAACTAATCTTGTCTAGTGATAATTCAGATGATGATATGATAATTTATTATGATTGTTTGATTAAATAAAAAGTATAATGATGAGTTATGAAATTAGGAAAAGGTAATTAAGAATGATCCTAAGGGGGAGAGTAGAAATTATATAATTTGATGAAATGATTATTTGATGAGATGATTAATTTCATATGAGATTTTAAGATTATATTTTAATTTGGATGGCTTATTATCATAATGAATAATTTCGAGGATGAAATTATTTAAGGGAGGAGAATTGTCATATCCGTGATTTTGAAGAAATTTAATAAGTATTTGAGGGTATAAAAGTCATACATATCCAATGTATACCTTGTGTATGCATAGTGTATATTAATGGTATATGTTGGATTTATATATTAGATACTTGTTATATTTAATAAACATATAAGGTATAGTTGATGTGTATATAGAATACACATTAATTATATATATGGCTACTTATATTCACTAAATATATATTACATATACATAGTATATACATATTATACATATTATATATTATGTATATTAGTTATATGTATATATATTATATTTGATATATAATATATATGGTATATTTGATGTGTACATAGGGTATACATGATATATATAAGTATATGGATAAATATATATATATATATATATATATATTAAATATATAGTATATATACACATTATATAAATATATGCATAATGATACATGCAAAATATAAGTAGCATATATAAGATATATACATATACATTAAATATATGTAACATATAAAGGATGTATAAGTAGGTAGTGGATAATTATGGATGGGAAAGAGATAATTATAATAAAAAGAAGAAGAAAAGAAAAAGAAAAGTCAAAGGAAGAAGGAGATTTATGGCGGAGAATTAAAGTAAAATTAATTACTGTATTAATTAATTAATTGAATAATTAATATAATTATATTTATGGATGAGAAATAAGCAAGAATAAAAAATAAAAGCTTTCTTCTTCTTCTTCTTCGCTTTTTAATGTGAGGTTGAGAGAGAAATAGGAAAAGAGTGAGCTTTTCATATATATATATATATATATATATATACCAAATTCACAAGGGATTTTAAGAGGATTTAAGTGGATTTTGAAGATTTACCAAGGATTTAAGTAAGTATTTTTTTTAAGCTTATTTTCATTGATTTTATAATTATGTTTGAAGTAGTTAGAGAGAGAAAAAGTTTGTTTAAATTGTTAAAATTGGTAATAATGAAGTTGAAATGATTAATACATGATGATTTGTTAGTTGATTGGTTGAAAATGTACATAATTGATGAATTTACGGTTATGTGAAGTTTGGGTATTTGATATAGCATGTTATAATTGTTGAAATTGACATGTATGATGTTTATTTGATTAGTAAACAATAATTTTATGGTTGAATAATTGATTATCTTGGGTTAAGTTGAAGTTGGAATTGATTAGTAAGGTTTAGGATTATGGGAAAGGGCTTTGTTAAAGAATGCTTGTTCAATTGGTTTCATCATTTAAATCATGTTGTTTAATGATTTAAATGATGAAAATGGACTCAAATTGATAATTGAAAATGGTTGAAATGAAGAATTGGAAATAAAGAGGCTTACGCATATTTTAGGATTTTATTAAAGAATATGTGTTTATTAGATTTAATTGGTTAAAACTTGTGTTAATATGTTTTAAATGACAAAAATAAATTTAAAATACCAACTAAAATGGATTAAAATAGAATTCTAAAGTTAAAGTAAGGTAAAGCAAATTTTTTGGAAAGTGATTGGAGTGAGGC
The DNA here is from genome assembly GCA_947685225.1 of Garcia nutans. Classification (NCBI taxonomy): domain Eukaryota; kingdom Viridiplantae; phylum Streptophyta; class Magnoliopsida; order Malpighiales; family Euphorbiaceae; genus Garcia; species Garcia nutans. Next base: position 41,170,726 of record CANTUV010000003.1, read on the forward strand.
TTAATTAAGATTTTATGTTTAAAATGTCTTAAAATGTAGTCCTAAATAATTGTATTTACATACATTTTGAATAGGCATTAGGTGGAAGCAAGTTGTCCAACTTAAGTGTTGAAGGGCATTGTGGAAGTGGAAGTTAAAGTAATACTTTAGCTTGAATTTGAGTGTTAAGTTGAGGCACGTACATATTCTTAATAATTTAAATGTATCTGCATTTGATTCGGCTTAACACATTTAGGATAGAAAATGTGTTAAGTTACTTGACTATTTGAACATTCAGACATATTGTAATATGACATGTGAAGTGATGAGTATGCATTATATATGTTGTGAAAAGTCATTGATATTGGATAAAATAAGTAAAATGTGATTTAGGCTCATTATATGTAAATGACCCAAAAATATTTGGGTAATATAATTGAAATGCTAACTGACATACATTGTGATAAAGTGATTTGGCTATATAGCCTTAATTTTGGCCCTAAGTTGGTACGGCCTTAATTAAAAATGCCAAAATAAATTTGATCCTACTTTAAAAGATGTAAACTTAGTTTATAACTTTTAAATAAGCCCGTCCAATTTTGAAAGGAACAAATTCAACTATAAAACCCTAAATTGAGTTTTTTAGGCCCAAAATAAAACTTTCTGGTCCAGAAAATTTAAAAAAAAAACTAGAGTAAATCGAGTCAAGGTGGTCCAGGTTGACTTGAGTCATTGATCATGTCGAACTTCCAGGTCGACATGAGCCAAAGGCCATGTCGATCTGGTTACCCAAGTCGACATGAGCCTTAGCCCATGTCGATCTAGGACACCGGATCGACGTGGTCTTAAGTTGTTAAGTTTTGGCCAGCTATTTGGTATTTTAATTAGGCTAGAATTCATTTTTAAGATGGATTAAGAAAACAATTAGGGTTTTTTGGGACGGTTTTGCCTATAAATAATGAGACTTAATACTTTGACAGTGACCGACAATTTTAGCAAGGAAAGCAACAAATAATCAGTAACAACCAACTTTCATAAAACAACCAACAAAGTCAGTGATCACTGTCTTTGATCTTTGCTTGGCTAGAAACAAACATTGATACAAGCAGCAGCTTAGAGTCAATAATTAATTTGGTAGAGCCTTCAACACAGGTTTAGCTTTCTAACACAATTTATTTATTCAGTATTTGCAAACCATTTTTTAAGATATTATAACAGTAGTTCATTTTTTTTTAAACTTTGTTTCATCCAAATAATTCCAGTAGCTTATACTCATCATGTTTTAATTTTTATTTATTTCATTAAAACTTGTCCAGTGGCTTGTATTTATTGATTTCAAATTTGTAATAGGTTATTCATTCAACTTTGTTATTTGTCCAGTAGCCTAATTAGCTAATGTCCATTGTTTATTAATCCCACAGTAAGCTTAGGATTTAATTAAACCCTAATCCAAAATTTGTTTCCCAAAATCTAAACCCTAATATTCAGAATCCAAACCTAATCCTAGTTCTGTAAACCCAATACCTTAATCCAGAAACCCTAATTGGTATAAACCCTAAGTCTTAAACCTAGTGTCTAACAAAACCCTAATCTTATTTTTCTAAAGTATGAAAATCCTAAACTTGTTTTGAAAATCATTTAGCTTTTTGGGGCTCAACTTCCTTGACCCCCCGCCGCTAACTGGCTAATGGGACCGCAGTATGCGCTGCGCCCTATATTTCATTAAGGGAGTTAATATTTGCTTATGGATTGTACCTTTTTTGTGATTTCATTATATTTAAGTCATAATTTATTATTGTTTAATGATAATGTGTATTATTATGATTTATTTACTTATGGATTATAATTTCTTATTATTTAGGATTTTGAGATTGTAAAAGGCATGTTTCCACTTGTGGGTGCCTTGTTTGTCTAATTTATTTATTTTCTATATTTTAAATTATTTTATGGACTTTGAAATTATTGTAAAGGGCATATTTTCACCAATTGATGGGTGTCCCATTTTATTTATTTGTATGAATATGTGGATATTTGTAAGGGCATATTTTCATCTTGTATGGGTGCCCATCTTTTGATTGATTTGTTTTAATTAATAATATGATGTTTTATTTTATTGCATGTAGTATGGATGATATTTTAATAAGTTAAAAATTTAATAATATTTAGATCTGAAAAGAAGGTCGGTTCCAAAGAACCAGGCATTATGGGGGTGTTGGGTCACTTCTTACCTTTCCTATATATACCCAACTTTTCGAACCCAATAGGGGATTGGAGATTTCTTAGAAATCGAGTCATCCACCCCTTTCTTTTTTCCTGGCCCGTCCAGGTGGCGACTCCATTTTCTCCGGGTTTAGGCCCGTGTTCTCTAAGGCCCTAAGCCTAACAGTGCCAAAATCACAAGAACCATTCTACCGAGAGTGGGGGCGAAAATTTTCGCTCACTTTGGCATTGTTATGAATTAATGAGAAATTGACAAATGAAATGTGAGCATGAAGATGATATGTGAAAATGGGTTACTTATGAATGGGACCCATAATTGTATAATGTGATTAGAAAGTACAAGAAAAGAGACAATGTGATAAATGGAAAAAGAAGCAATGAGAAAAATGAGTAAAAGATGTAATGTGATAAGAACATTGATTATGAAAAATGACATGTGTTAAGCTACTTGATAATTGAGGTATAAATGCATTATATTTGGCCTAACACATTTTAGATGAAAAATGTGTTAAGCTATTTGGTGGCTTGAACCTTCATAAATATTGTGTTATGACATGTGAATTGTTATATTTTGATTATATGCATTATGTAAAACCATTATTAATGGCTAAATTGAATAAAATGTGATTTGTATGAATTATGTGAAAATAACCCAAAATATTTGGGTAATGTAATTTTGATGTGAAATGTCATACGTTATGATGAAATGATGAATCAAGGTGAATTGACATTGATATGAATGAGAAAAATGAGAAAATAAGACAATGTGATGAGAAAATTGAGAAAATGAGACAATGTGATAAGAAAAATTAATTATAAAAAACATTTATTATTTGTGTGTCTAGTATGTTATTCAATTTTCAGAGTTTTGTGTTTGACGGCATGCTTATAAGGTTATCCTCATTATTTACCTTCGGGACTAGACGCTAGGCATCACTAATATATGATTTTACCTTCGGGACTAGACGTTAGGCATCATTAATACATGATTTTATCCTCGAGGCTAGACTCTAGGCGTCACTGTTATATGATTTGCCTTTGGGGCTAGACACTTGGTATCAATTTAGACCAAAACAGTAACTCTGAGATTTGAATAATATATTAATTTTTTGGGCCCATGCTTTGTGTATGTGTTAATGTGAATTATAAAAAGATTAAAGATTATGTTTTAAAATAGAATTGTATGTCACATTGTGAAATAACATGCAAAAGCATTATGTATTGTCATTGTATTAAAGTTTTATTATTATCAAAGTACGTATCGCTAGGCTTTTAGCTTAGCATAATTGTAATTCATCGTGCATGTGACAGAGTTGGTCCAGTAGATTCGAAGAGTTCATCTAGACCTGGTTAGGTCTAGGTTTGAGGTCGGTAGTGTTTGAAGTGAGTTTTGCTACCATAAGATCAGAGCCAGCTATTGTCATGTATATATTTCATTTTATAAAATACAATATAATTATGTATATTATGTTTATGTTTTGAGAGCATTGTAAAATATAAAGAATTTTTGGACAACGTTAATGATAATGGATTGCATATATGTTTTATAAATATATATATATATACATACTTAAATAGTTTGAGGAAAATGTGGATAAATTGAGAAGTTGAGGTGAAATATTGAATTATTTTTATTGGGAATGTGTTTTTATACAAGTTGAGTAAATGTTGATTTTTGAAATGTCCAACTTATAGATAAAACTCTGACTAATTTTTTTTCAGAGATTTCTATATAAAACACTTATTTTGGGTACCTAGAATTAATTATGAATATTTTATTTACATATAAAAAAATAATACATTTTAATTATTTGAAATTTTAAATTGAGCATAAGAAACTTTTTATTAAACCAATTTGTGATATTCTTATACTTTATATGCTTATTTTATATATACTGAATATATGTATTATACGTATATAGAGTATAAAGGTGTTACTAGTCACTCCAAAAAAAAATTAACTTTTTGAACTTTTTGGTTCGACCTTCGGATTTTCACCCCTTAGCATTTTTCACGCCCCAAATCTCTTGGAATTCCCAAAAAAAAGTCATTTGAAATTATTTTTAATGAGTTTTGAAATAATTTTGACAAAAATCCTAAAAAGATAATTTTAACTCTGACCGACAGCTCGTACAAGTCTTTTCTAAAATAGTTATTTTAAAAGCTTTTCCATCATCTTAACATATTTCAAAATGCATGTTAAAAATATTAACATGTTTTTAATATATTTTTAGAAAATATTGGAGACACGAGTCTTTTCACGACTAGATTTAATGTAAAAATCCAGAGTCTACAATGGCTCACCTCTTATTACTATTTTTTCTATATTAGTGACTCAGTAGATTGGAGCATCTGAATTTTTGCTTTCCAACTGCTCATTCTATTTGGTCAGTAAAAAGGATGTTGAATATGTATAAATAATAAAGTCTGCATTATATCTCAATTATAAGGTGCTTCGTTGGTTCATGTAATAAAATGATATTTTATATATACGTGTATGAGTATACTTAACTTAAGGTACAAGTAAGAAGAATTAATATGTATAATATATTTGTATTGATGAACTAATAATTATAATACTCGATAATAAATCTATATAAGATCTAGGGATGGTTCTTCATGGTATTTAGTGGTTTTAAGCTAATCCGAACTTTAGGACCGTAATGCCTCCTAAATTGTGAGTGTGATAATTATTTATTCAAATCTCCATAAGTATCTTCCTAAAAAAAATTATCATTAAGGATAAATTATTCATTCAAGACCAGGGTCGCCACTAAGATAAACCCAACAAGCTTGATATCTAGAGCAACCCATCTCAGGAAGCAATCGGAGAAAGAAAAAATTTATTAGTAATTTATATAAAAATATATTATTAAAAATGTATTAGTAATATATATAAAGAATATTATATATAATTTATTAGAAAAAATATATATAGGCAAGAGAAAATAATACTTTTATTATGAACTATTATTTGGTATTGTGGAGATAGTACTAATTAAAAAAAATACAAAGATTAGTAATTTATTTGAAATCAAATAGTGCTAATTATAAATCACCATAATCAGGATTATATTTTTATTTTTTACGTAATATAAGATAAAATCATAATATAAGTAAGATTTTACATTAAAAAAAACTAGATTTTATTTTATTTTTTAATTTTTAAGAGTAGGTGAATAATCAAAATTGAGTAGGTTAAGGCAACTCAAATCTTGAGACCTATCCTATTCAAGACAGAAAAAAAAAATTCCATTTAAGAAAAAATATTCATAAACAAAAACAAAAAAAAAATGTTGTCAAGAAAGTATCCATATACCTAATCTACTTACTTTTACAACTCTAAGAATCTTTTGTGGAATTTGTGTTACTCCATATGGACGTTTTATGATCTTGTATTAAAATGTTTTAGTTATTGTAGTTTTTTTAATTGTGCATACGTATAATATTAAAATGTTTTAATGTATTATAGTGTAATAAAATTTTTTAGGAATTTCTCCCTCAATCAAAATTTCTCTATTTTTTATAGTCACTTAACTCCAATAAAATTTATCTTAAATAATTCTCTTGGCTTGATTTCCATTTTATTGATAAAAATTATCAAGGAGTATGCATTGCATTTATAGATAATTAAATTGATATGCTGATTTTTTTTTTTCTAAATTTCAATTTTATAAATTCTTAGTTGCATATCTTCATATCTACCTATGTATCTAATGTCCTATTATCAATTATGCACCAAATAGTGTAAAATTAATTAAATTTGAATAAAAAACTTAATTATAGTGAAACTAAAATTTTAAAATAATTGAATAATATATACACTAAAATAATTGAATAATTGAATATATATATACACTAAAATTGATACGAGGATTACTATTTCTTATGACAGTGGATTTCCTATTTAACCAATCTTATTTTTTAAATTTTAAATTTTATCCTTTTCTCTTTCTTTTTTTTTCTTTGCTTTCTGCTTTTTTTTTTATTTGTGATTTTGCCCCTATTTTTTCCCCTTCAGCCTCCACAAGCTTCAAATGATTCTTTTACATCTATTATTTTTTTCTCTTTGTTGTTAATGAATTATAATGTAAAAAGTATTTATGATGTTTGGCAAAATTAATGAATAAATTTACAATGTACAATAATAAATATCGTAGTAGTATGTCAATCAAATATCTAGTCATCTACTCATAAACTGCTGCTTCTTTAAATTTTTGTGTTTTTATTGAATTTTTTTTCAATTTAAAATTATAACCATGTTATTTATATATCTAGCTTTGAGTTTTAAATTTTAAATTTTTTTACTATAACTATCAATTTCAAAATTTACAATTGTGTTTATATTTAACTCTTATTGTAAGACTTTAAGAAAGCAATTAATGACTTTTTTCAATATTTATCCAAAAAATTACTAAATACATTATTATTTTAAAAAACAATTTAAATACATTTGATTTTTTATTTTTATTTTTATATTAGTATTGTCCTAAACTTACTAAGATTTAAAATTAGATTATTATTATGTGCTAACAATTTATATTATCTAATTAGAATTTAAATTATAACCTTATAACTTTTTAATTTAATTTAACTTTTGACATCTTATTAATTTCAAAAATAAAAATTATAAAATACATGAATATGTATTGTTAAAAAATTGATCTTTTAAATATCTTTTTAATATAATTACAACTAATCATGTTATTAAAATAATTTCATATAAAAAATGTATTTTATTATTTTTTGTATAATTTTATGTAAATAAATTTTAATAAATAATGTATTTCATCAGAAATTAGTAATTACAATTAAACATTGAATTTATTTTATAATTTATTGAAATAATTTTTTTAAAAATTATTTTCTATAATTAAGTAATACTTATTATTTAATTTGATTTCAATACATTAAATATATTTCACTATAAATCCTTTATAATATATGGATATGAAAATTTTTAATATTATTTATTACTATTTTTATGTATTAATTATATTAATATATAAATTATTTTTTATTTAAAATAATATAAAATAATAACTGCGAAATGTAGCCAATTATTTAGCATGTATTTTCTAAAAGTAATTCAAATAGAAAATTTTGAAAATATAAAAAAATTATTTAATGAATTGTTTTAATCTACTCTACTTATTAATATAAAAATATTAAATAAAGACTCTTCACAATTTTACTAGCAAGCCCGACTTTTTTTTTTTTTTCTGATTTCTTTTACGACGCCGTTCACTGTCAAACCCTCTTCAGCTTTCGTCATTTTCCTCTCAATTACTTTCTCTGCCTCCTGCCTCCTGCCTCCTGCGGCTCAAGGCTCTCTATAGCAACCGCACTACCACCTTTACCTGCGACGGAATCGCCTCCGCAAGCTATTCTCATCACTCCCATTATAAAGGTTTGTTATCAAAATATCATCGCCCTCTCTCTGTTTCTGTTCTCTATTTTGACTATGTAATATCATTGTTATACATGCGCTTCTAATATATTGTTCCGAATCTATTAATTTTGAATCTATGTAACTGATTTTGTTCATTTATGCATTTCTTTTCTCTAAAATTTGTATGGGGTATTTCAGGTAATATAGTCGCTCAGATGAAAGCTTCAAAAATGGTTTCTTTGTAGATTGTTTTTTTCATTGGAGGAGAATAGATTGTCTATTAGAAATTTTGAAATGAGCTTGATTTTGAGACTTAAGCATCATTTACCAAATGGGTTTTCTACAAAACCCTTGTTTCCCCCATTGGTCGCATTGAGTTTCACCAACTGGAATGGGGCAGCATTATCTCGTGGTTTTGCGCAACCTGCAAGGAATCATGAAGAAGAAGAAGAAGAAGAAATTGATCAGAGGCGGCTCCCAGCTGATTATGATCCTGTCACCTTTGACCCCTCTGAGCATCGTAGTCCTCCAACAGAGCGTGTTTTTAGGCTTGTTGACGAAATTGCTGGGCTAACTTTGGTGGAGGTTGCTGAACTAAGTTCCATTATAATGAGAAAAAAGGGAATGACAGAACTGCCGGTTGTTGGAGTTATGAAGGCTGGTGCAACTGGGTTGGCTGGAATGGCAATGAAGGCACCAGTTGCAGGTGCTAAGGAAGAGAAGAAACCTGAGAAGACTGTTTTTGAATTGAAATTGGAGTCTTATGAAGCAGCTTCAAAGATTAAGATAATCAAGGAGGTTAGAAGCTTTACTGATTTGGGTCTTAAGGAAGCCAAAGATTTGGTGGAGAAGACTCCATCAGTTCTGAAAACAGGAGTATCAAAGGAAGAAGGCGAGCAAATAATTGAGAAGATGAAAGCTGTTGGGGCCAAAGTTGTCATGGAATGAGCCAAGGTCATCTCGAACCATATCTGGTAACCTTAGAAATGTTCTAAATCTTGTTATTTACTTCAACTTCTGCAAAATTTACCAAGTTTAAGTTGAAGATTTTACTAGCTGCTACTCTCTTAAAGGGTTATTTAGGCCTATGAAGTTGTGTTGTTCAAAGAGAAAAAAAAAAAAAGAAAAAAAAAGTCTTATAGGCTTCCCATTCAATTGCTTTATAGGGGAAATCTTAAGAACCTGTGGTATCTTTGGTTCTTTAATTTCATTGTCTTCCATATTTTTACATGATTAAGAGAAAGACAGCTAAAATGAGCTCAGAATATTACCTGTGGTTTTGCTATGCTTCTGGTGTTACGTATCTTTGGGCATAGAGATTTAGCCAGTGTGAATTTAGCTAATAAAAAGGAATAGTTTCTAGCCACACTTTTTCCTGCATCATATGCCTAAAGAACAGCCATGTGAGTTGTCTTTGCTGATTATAATCTGTTGATTTACAAATTTCATTTTCTTGAAGTTTATAGAGTTCTTTCTTTCCTGTAACAACGTAGGCACAAATAATCTTTGTGATAATGCTAAATTATGAGAAATTGATCTTTCCAACACTTGTATACATGTAAACCATGCATGGAGGTGGCTCATTTCAGCATGAGCTCAAAACTTCAGATTATGTCAATGCATGATGTTTTTTGGTTGGGGAAGAGGAGAAGAGGTAAAGTTGGTATAAAGCTACTTGGTTGAATACAATCATAGGACTCCCAAGTCAGTTCTTGAGACTGAAATTGTAATTTAGGAACAAATGTAGGAGATGTCATGAGAATGTTATTCCCAATAATTTTCTATCAAAAAAATTTTAACGAATCAAGTTGAGTTATTCCTAATAGTTTGCTAGCAAAAAAAAATGAAGAATCAAGTGATATGGCGGCATTCAGAGATTATTTAAACTGTCTCTTTTTCCTTTTCCCAGTAATTGCTTTCTTTGATTTCTAGTTGTGAAGATTTATGGAATATTGTATTTTACATTGTTTTTAGCTTTTTTACAGGTTTGGGTTAGTGACTAGCGACTTTACCTAAGATTTCACCATGTAATGTTTTTTTCATTGAGTGGATTTGAGGTCAGTAACTAGTAATCACAGATTCATGGATAAGCAAGTTTAGACTTTTAGGAACATGTGGCGGAGACATTTAGGAGCTTTTTAGCTTATTGTGAATAAGTGATTTTTAGATTATAATCAGATTAAAAATAAGCAGTTAAGCGTTTCTATAAACTAGTTAATAATCAGCTGATAATCAGTCTATAATAGTTAAGTGTTTCTGTAAAATCAGCTTTTAATTGCAGAAACTGTCAAAATGACCAAACTGTCCCTGAATTTATTTATTATATAAAAATGATTTTTTAAATATCAATTCAAATTTTATTTTGCAATAATAATAATAATAATAATAAATTTATTTAATAATAATAATAATAATAATATTGGTGTTATCAATAAATTATACAAATAAAAAACTATCATGTAAATATTATCAAATTAATTAGAATCCTAAAAATATTTTTAAAAGAGAAGAAGAAACGTAAAAAAATTTTGATGGTAACTAAAGTGTATAGGGTGGACAAATTTGGAATATTGAAGATTAGGTAGGGATAGTATGGTCTTTTACTTGGTTAAAACTGCTTAAAAAATAAGTGCTTAAAAAAAAGTAGCAAAACTTAACTTTTAAAAAACGGATTAAAATCAGATTATAATCTACTATTTAAGTTTTCAGAAACACTTAAATAAACAACTTATAATCTAAAAACTGCTTATAATCAGTTTTGACCAGCTTTTAAGTTTTGAGAAACACCCTCTTAGAGCATCCAAAGCTCTATAAAAGTTTCTGGCACATGACATGACATAATTTGTATATTCTTAAAATATCTCTCTAGTATTTTTTTCATCATACAAACTTGGTGAAAATCGTTGCATATTAGCTTGGATTTCCTAGTGGATTGATGTGAATGGATTATGTAATGTCTATTTCAGAAACTTGGATTGATATGGTTAAATCTCATGTAATTGCTTCGGTGTACAAATAGGCTGTGGGTGACTTTTTGCAAAGTTTGCTTGGTGCGACACCATTGTTTGTGCTATTTTTTGTTGAGAAAGTTAATTCGGTGGTTCAAAGGGAGAAATAAATGTTTCAGTAGATGGAAAAGGAAACCTGACTTGGGAAAGGTCAAGGATTTAGCATATGCTGATTGTTCTTGCATGTTTGACAGTTTCTCAGTGATTCCATTTTTGAAGAGCTTATGTTGTAGAATTTTCGTCAATAGTAAATAATTCAGGCCGAGTTTCATCCTAATATTGCATAGGAAACTGGTTTGGATAATTTTATGCTTCATAAATATTCCCTCGGCTCTAAATTCTGTCATTTTAGAGAATTTTTTTTTCCCCAAAATATCTGTTATTTTAGGATCTCAAGAAGGTGTTTATTATTATTATTATTATTATTATTATTATTATTATTATTATTATTATTATTATTATTATTATTATTATTATTATTATTATTATTATTATAACCCCCCTCCCCACCTCTTTTTAATTATTCACTAAATATTTGCATTAGTTGCTTTTATTTCTTCATACTAAAGTACGAAAAAAAAGGATGAAACTCATTTCTGATAATTTCCATAAATTGGAAGTAATGAAAAAAAAAATGCAGTCTGATGAAGTGTTGGTATGTTGAATATGTTGACACTATAAATACTTTGGTTTTTTTTTTCCCAGAAGTTGCAATGTTGTTTTGCCACTTTAGATTGCTGTTATAACCCAGAAGAAGAGAGAAGACTTTTTTCTCCCCCAACCAGACGGCTAAGCTAGCACAGTTTTTCCATTACAAGCATGAATACTTGAACATTAGAAAAGGCAAATCAAGACTTTCACCCCATGACTGCATTTTGTATTCTAATTTCTAAGTTTTATGCTTCACGAATTATTAGTCTCAAGGTAAACTTCTTTCTTATGATAAAAAATAAAAGTTGCAGCAGTAAAGAATGAATAAAAGAAGACAAGAAATTAAAGTGGTTCATCAAGGTTTGCCTACATTCACTTTAGAAGATGATTTTTTTATTATGTTTATTATAGAAAGCAATCCCTAATTATAAGATATTTAAACAAGAGAATGGAAGAGTAATAAGGGAAAGAATCCTTATATTATAGCTAATCAGTAATGGGAAAAAAAGGGTAAAAATATTTTAGCACTTCAATTTTCTCCTATAATCTCTCTCAACACTCCCCTTTAAGTTGGGGAATATATATCTATAGGACCCAACTTAGATAAAATCTTATGAAACTGAGCAGGACTTACAACCTTTGTGAAGATATTTGCAAGTTGTTCGCCACTTTGAATATATGGAGTGTTGGTAATTTTTGCTTGAATTTTTTCTCTAACAAAGTGACAATCTACTTCAATATGTTTAGTTCTTTCATGAAATCAAAGATTACTTGATTGATGTTTTATGCAATCTAGCAAGCAAATCAAAGATTTTGTCTTGTTCAGTTCACTTTTGAAGAACATATAGGTCAGCTGTAGGTGGGCAATTAAGAGATAACTCATCCCACATACTTTTCATTTAGCCTAAGTGTTCCATGAAGGATTTATCTCCTTGTTTTGCTTCAGCTATATTTTTCTTTAGCTCAAAGACTCTATGAGATTATTTAATTGACCGTAAATACTCTTAATAGAATCCCACAAATCTTTTGTATTTTTTACAAATGTAAAGACTTTATATAACTTAGGCTTTATTGAGTTTAGGATCCATGACATGACAAGTTGATCATTTGCTTGCCAATCCTCATAGCCAGGATCATTAGGGTGAGGAACTTTGATTTTTCCATTGATATAGCCTAACTTTGATTTACCAGAAAGAGATAAGGATGCAGCTCTAGATCATAATAAATAATTTAAGCCATTCAAAGAAATTAAGGTAAGCCTCATACTGATATTTGGATCAAACTCATAGATAATTGATTTTTTAGAGTTACCTGATGTAGCCATTAATTTGGATTCACATGAGACAAGTTTAGGTGAAAAAAATTTTATAGATGCAAGGGATTCAAGTATGTGATATCCACATCAAAAACACAAGCTCTGGTACCATGTGATAAAAGCTGCAGCAGTAAAGAATGAATAAAAGAAGATAAGAAATTAAAGTGGTTCAACAAGGTTTGCCTACGTTCACCGTAGAAGATGATTCTTTTATTATGTTTACGTCTTTTATTATATTTATCATAGAGAGCAATCCCTAAGTACAAGATATTTATACAAGAGAAGGGAAGAGTAATAAGGGAAAAAATCCTTGTATTATAGCTAATCAGTAACGGAAAGAAAAATGGTAAAAATATTTTAACATCTTAATTTTCTCCTATAATCTCTCTTTCAACACAAATCTAGGTATGGTTTATGGAGGGTAAGAAATTGAATGATGCTATATTGAATCATTTTCATTAATATTATTGAATATAGTAATAATCTCTCAATATATGGAACAAGATTTGACAAAAATACTAGAAAAAATAAAAAAAAATTAAATTTATTATATTTTTAAAATATGTTTAAATTTATAAAAATTTATAATTAGTGTATTAATTTACCGAATTTTATACGGTGTATTATGAGTTTATTATATATATAATAATTTTTATAAGTGTATTATAATTTATTATACATATAATAATTTTTATAAGTTTATTATCAGTTTATTATATATTTTTATAAAATAACTAGAATATACCTAATAAAAATAAAAAAAATTATAAAAAATAGTAAAGGGTGTAATTTTTCTTATGGAATAAGTATGACCATGGTTCAATTGACCAAAATTATCAGTTCAAAATCATCAACTTTAGTTCATAAAATTATGAACCTTAACCTATTAGTTCGATTAAGGTTTTGGCTCTTGAATGACGAGTTAGTTATAATTCTGATTTGAACCAATATGTCAAACTGATTTTATTATTACTTTTTTAAAATTTGTATTTTTAATAAAATTAATCATTATTGATTTTTTAAAAAATTAAATACTTAACTCATAAATTTGATAATATTAATTAAGTTAAAGTTAATAATATTAATTATTAAAAATATAATAAATTAATAATAATTATTATTATTAGTCTATTAACAACAAATAATAATAATAATAACAATAATAATAATAAATTTTTATAAATATAATTTTTTATTTTAAATATATACATTTAACTACATATATAATTTTAAATATTTACTATAATTATTATAATTATTAAAAATACATATTTAACTACATGTATAATTAACAATAATTATTATAATCATGTGTAGCATGTGTTTCAATACATTGCATATTAATTATCAACCAAAGCAATAAAAAAATTTGGTTTTAAAAATATAAAAATTGAAAATTTAACAAACATGATTTTTTAAACTATGTAATAAAAATTGAAAATTTAACAAACATAATTTTTTAAACTATGTAAAAATTGATTAAAAGTTGGGATTGAATTGAATTTTTTCATCTCATTTAATTGAGATTTTAACGAAATTAAATTTAAAGAAAATAAAAATTATGTACTAATTTTAACCCTCGAGGGACTCTCTCTCTCTCTCTCTCTATATAAAGCTTTCGGTCGAAAAGGTATTGCCTCCTTAAACAACAAAACAAAAAAGTGTTGCTGAGAAATGAAGAAGTGAGGATCTTTCAAGAAGAAAGATAAAAATTTGGGAATGTATCAAACAATGGCTTGTTTTCATATACCCATTTCAGCAAATCCAATCACCCAGCGGAAGTGCTTCTCCAAACCTCAAATATTTAACCTCACCCTCAGAGCTTCACACTCCAATTCTAGTTTTCCTCTAGCTAGCAGAATTATCGTTAAAAGTATGTGCACTTTCTCTTCATTTTATTTATTTATTTTCAATTTCAATATTACTCCATAGTTGCTGAATTTTGAAACTTTTTGATGCTTGTAATTGGTTCTTTTTCTTTCCTTAAATTGTAGCATGATAACTATTTATGAACCAAATTGAGATTTAGTTAGATTTTTAAGAGACCCTTTTGGGAATTCATGGTGATTACAAGTTCATAACTTCCACCCATTGTTTGGTGAGCTGAATTGAATATAATTCCTTTCTTTTACTCTTTTCCCCTTTTTGTTTTTTTTACTGCGGACCTAAAGCAAATTTTGTTTTTGCTTTTAAATTCTGACATCATAGAATTTCCAAGCCAGAGAAAGCTGGTTCCTTTCTTCCTTTTATTTTCCTTCGGCAACTAGATAAAAGGTTATGTTTATGAATAATGGTTATAAAACTTCAGATATTCCTGAGATATGTGCAAAGAAGTACTCGAGTTAAAAGAAGTTAATGAGTCATGACTTGAACTTATCAGTACTTTGAGGTCCTGAGGTCCTGAAATCAAATATAATGTGTTATGGGTAACAGGATTTTCTTCTAACAAATAGATTTGGATCTAATTTGACTATATAATCTACTTGAGCTTTACAAACTGATAAGTGGACAATCGTGTCTGTTCTGTGAAGCACTCTGTTTCTTTGTTTTTGAGAAAAAATTATACTTTTAGTTTCTAAACATGATGGAATCAATATCAAAGTGGTGGCAACTCGTAAAGGAAAGAAATTAGGTCACTGATCTTTTTATGAGAAATTGCATATAACTGTTTAGATATGTTTAAATTCTGCCCAACCACCTTCAATAATGGCTGCTGAAAACCAGGAAGAGAATAAAAGTTGTTTTAGACACTGCATCGTTTAAGGTTTTGAACATTCATTAGTTAATTTAATTTGTATCGTTAATGCATTGGAAGCTGTGAGGCAATATGGTTCATGCTGAATACTTTAATTCTTTGGTAGTTTTTGATGGCATGATTTTTTATTATGCTCCTATCAAAGAAAGTATTATACATTTTTTTATGTCGTGGGAAAAATCATAAATATATCCTGAGGCCAGCATCTCTACTGATAAACAAGGTTGATTGATTAATGGATTGTTAAGATATTTCTTTCAGATTTAAGATACGGTTTTATACTTTCAAAAAATAGGTTATGAGACTATGTTATCTACTTAATAGGTTCACAAATTAAAGCCAGAAGACCAGGTTTTTTATTTGTTTAGTACATTGAGAAACCTATTTTTTCTTTTGATTTTTGGAGCTAGATTTTGATTTCAGCATTGCTTGCAAACTCCTTAGAAGGATTCTCAAATGGATGGAAGGTGCATTAAAGGGAAAGGAAATTATCCAAAAATTACTTCTTTGTGCCATTAAAAGCCATAAAATACAGTGGTTGCGACGAAGTCATGAACAATGGCAAGAAAGGGATTTAGGGTGGCAGTACAGTACTTAGTACCTTGTAATTCTGGCAGCTATAATTAATTGAGTGTATGCAGCTACAATTAATTGAGTGTATTCATGGCCTGGAAAGGTCATGAGGATAATGAGATTTACACTTGTTCTTAAACTGAAAACACCCTCGTAACTTTTGGTCTATGGCTTCATGTATCGACGAAGTGCAATTGCTTAATACACCTGCTTTTGGTTTGTGGATGATTGTGGGGAAAGAGCCCTTGCCCAGTTTTAGGAAGGAAAAGCTTGTACTCTGTGGTGTCGCCTGTTATGGAGAGACAGAAGAAAGCGTGGAACTTCTATCTATTGAATCATAGAGAAGTTTTGTTACAGAGTAGACTTTGATGCTTGTAAGGGATTGGAAAATTAATATCATGAGAGAATTATGTTTTACCGTGCATTTTTTGCTGAGTTTACACCAAAATATGAGCCACCTTCATTTGTTATCGATTGTTGGATGTGACTTAGTAATCCTTTAGTGAGTAGAAAGGAGGTTTATTGAGAAGTTATCAAGAGCGATGAGTCCTTGTAGTGACTTTTTTTTATGGTTTTAAATATTATTGGACATGCTGACATGCACCAGCTAGAACTTAGAAATTTTTATGTTTTCTGACTATGCTAAAACCATCCAGTGGGTAATTCTAGAAGATTGCTCATATTGAAGCAATTTATGGCCCAGATGATTGATTCAATTATCTGGTTACTACTTGGGTAAATCATGAATTCTTGTTCTGAAGGATAATCTTTAACAATGGAGATAAGTCCAGGTCAGTTAGAAATTGATTATTATTGTTTACTTTGATGCCATCATCTGTCTCTGCTAATGGTTTCAATATATATATTTTATGTGCCTCCTCTATATCCTGAATCCATTAATCTTTCTATGTAGTTGTATAGGTTACATTTGAATAGTTCATCATTTGAAAGTAAGGGATTTAAACTTGGTGTATTAGATTTGGTGTTTATGATATGTGCATTATCTTTAGATTGATTAATTCATTGAATGGAATTAAATTGATGAATGTGGATAATTACTTATTTGATCATAAATTTGAAACTCCCGTTATATAGATGTAGTTGCAAATACACTGGCAGTTTTCATTTTAAGCATACCTTTTTCTTTCTCCTCAATGCTCCTAATACTCGATTCAAACGAGAGAGTAAAAAATAAAATCTAAATTCTCATTCTAAATGCTTCTCAAGTTCTTCTTTCTAAAAGAGACTAAATAAGTTTTACTGAGGTATATGATGTATGAACACGAACATGAGACATGCTTATAGATACAATCAGACACTGACAAATTTACCTATTGAAAAATTAGTACATGCCACGTGTATTTTGTGTCATGTCAAGCATCTGATACGATACAACACAAACATGTCACTAATATTAAAGTGTTGGTACTTCATAGAGTATGGTGCATATTACTTGAGATGCAACTAACAATCTAATTTCACTTCACTTAGAATTGAAATATGCATAAAAAATGATAACCTCTGCTTCAAAAGCAAAATGCTCTGTTATGTTTGTGGAAATTTCATTAAGTTGACTATAATAACTCCAAAGCCAAGCTAAAAGAGTAATAAGGATGACTAAATTCTCTGCAACCTTATAATGGAGGGCAGCCCACTTTGTGGGCATAATGTCATTCTATATTTTGGATTAAACTATGAGCCCAAGTACTCTAAGCTTCAAGCTGAGCTTATGCTTCTGAAGGGGCAATCTCAAGTTAAAACATAATCCACAAATTTGTATTCAAGGGCGTCTTTGCTAGCAGGATATGTGTGCAACACAAGATTGCTGTAGAAAATTGCAGAAAGGTTCAAATTTGGTAGAATTATGGATAGCCTCATATAAATAACTTTCAGGAACATGAGATTTTCATCTTTATTAGACATAAATGGCAATAGAATGATGAGATATCCATGATACTGGCCAAATAAGAATAAAAAATCCACATAATGTGAGTAATGTTGTATATTCAGAATCAGTGCAGTGCTAAAATTATTAAGCTATTTGGATGTTTTATCTGGTGATTTATGACCTTTGCTGTTTTCTGTTCTTAACTTATACAAATACTCATTCATTCTGATTTTGATGTGCAGATTTAGGATCTTCAATCAGTGAAAGTAGTTTACAAAAGGAATTTTCAAATTTTGGTGAAATAGCTGAAGGTAAATGTCCTGTCTGGCTCTGAGTAAACCGAATTTTCTATTTTTGTCTTCTTTTCTTTAAAAAGAAAAATTTGCAGTTATTCTAGTTAAGGCTTTCATATCTTATAACTTTATCTGTTATATATCAGTTAAGCTTGTAAAGGATGACATCACAAAGAGGCCTAAAGCATTTGCATTCATTCAATATACTTGTCAAGATGATGCTATTCTAGCCCTGGAAAGTATGGACCAAAAGGTTCCATTCCACAGACACATTACCCTTGTTTTCTGGGATATAATAAACTTTGGAAATTTATGTTCTTATTTCCTTAATCCTCAGATATTTGATGGAAGACTGATATATGTTGAAATCGCCAAACCTGGGAAACGCAGTTTCGGAGGATACCCAAAAGCTTCTGGACCTCCAGAAAAGCATTTGCAGGAGCAAGATGAAGTTGCAGATTGCTGGTACTGATCAAATTTTTCTTGACGGTTTGAAACTAGTGAAGTAGGAGAAATTGTAAACAAAGAGACAAGGCAGAATGAGGCACTAGTAATGGAGTGAAATTGTTTCAAGATTGTAACAACAGATAACTGGAATCCCTGGTTGGTCCTAGTGACAGTGAGTATAAATCGTACCCTAGAGTGTCTTATAGCCACATTCTGCATTATTATAAGTTGCATTTTTATCAGTGTAACAGTAGTCTTTGACTTGTGCAAATGCAGAAGAAGCAAGCAGAGTTGTTTCTTCAAAACACAGGAGTCATGATATAAAGATGAATAACAAACTGAAAATTGAATTTCTGTTTCTAGACCTAAATTATTGCTATTGATGCATTTTGTAGAAATGGCCCCTCTTATCGGCACAGCCGCCAATGTTGTTGAATTATTGGTGGAAATTGAGTGCATTGAAAAAGATGCAGAATGAATGATAAGGAAATTATTAGTTATCTTCTTGAAGACAAAAAATTTTAATGTTATTTCCTTTGTCATAACATGTAAAAATATATTCCGTATTCCTTAAGTTGTCAGTTTGTCAGTTTTATAAAAAAAAATATTGTCATTCTTAAATTGTTAATTTATATAATTAAAAAAAATAAATTTTTATATAAAAAAATTATTATTCTTAAATTATCACTTAATATAATTACGAAAAATTAATGAACTTTTATCTAATATATTTTTATTGTTAATGACTTTAATTAATGAAACGAAAGTATAATATTAATAAATTAATATATGATATTTTAGTTTATTCAAAATAATTTTATATAATATCTTTCAACGAGTGTTTATGAATTGATTTAGTGATGATTTCAGTGAGAAAGAGAGTAATTCTCATGTCACCTTTTGCCGAGTTAATGTTTGATCTGCACTTGGTTTCATGCTTTTCTGCAATTTCTTCATTGAAAATGCCAATGTTTTGACCATGGCAAAGCTTGTTTAAAAAGAAAAACAATGAAATGCAGAAAATGACCAAAAAATAAAAAGAATATCTTTACAAATCGAGGTCTTGTGTTTTAATGCTGATGGTATAAAAGAACGAAATTGATTTTTTTAAATAAAACATATTCATACATCATTAATCAAAAGCATCAATAATAATAACAACAACAACACAATTTAACAGAACAAATGAGCCATAACATTCATTATTTGTTTAATAAAATAAAAATTACCAATAATCTCCAAGAGAAGAGATTAACAATCATTTTTTTAAACAATATTTTTGCAAAAGGAAATCGATGAAATTTTTGTGAAAAAAATACTGAATTAAATTAAAATAATATTTTATAATTTAATTTCATAGTTTTTTATTTAACCATTAAACTATTAATGACTAACCATCCACTGGGAATAATCATGTGGAATATGATCAATTACAAATATGAAGGCTATTTTTTAAAATAAAATTTCGTTGAAAACAGAATTTTTTTTAAAAAAAAATATTTTCAATTTCATTTTTTATTATGTAAATTATTTGATTAGAAAAAAAAATAATTTTAAAAAATTATTGAAATTATATCTTAAATTTATTATGTTTTACTTATTTTCTCATATTTTTATTGTTTCACACACTTATATTTTTTTGATATTGAAAATTCTTCTAATGACAAAAAACTAACAACTTTAAAATATTACAACCCCACACCAAGGCATAGAATAATAATAAATGCATATACGATTTGAATAATAAATTTAAGTTATTTTTCCCATTTCAAATTAAAAATATTTGAAAAATTATTAAAATTAGAAAAAAGAAATAAATTATCAAAGTATAACAAAAATAATCAATCTTTAATTTGCAAGTGATTAGTAATTTTACCATAAAATAATTTCAGTATAAATAATTAAAATTATATAAAAGATAAAACGGGTTTAATGTGAAAAAATAAAATTCTATGGGTATATAACAAGCAAAACATGATAAATTTAGAATTTCAAAATGAAATTTTCCCAAAAAAAAAAAATGGTTATGAAACAAAGACGACGACAAATGATCATTGTCAACGTACTTAGACCGGCAGCTTGGTTTTGAACTTTAAATTTGACCAAAATTTTATGATCTAAATTATTATTATTTAAACTAACGGATTATTAATTAATAATTTATTAATCACACATTCTACTTTTTTTACAGTAAATGTGAATTTTTAATTATTTTTATTGATTGTTAAATGGGTTATTATAAAATTAAAAAGTTTGAGATTTAATGCAATTTGATTCGGTTGTTGATATGAAAATACAATTTTATTATCTTTCTAATGCACGTATAATAGTACAATTCGATTCAGAAATTCTTTAAATTTCGAAAATTTTCTCTCTTATTTTATATTTGATTAGGAATTCAAATTGTTTTGCAATTCTAGTTCTATACTACGTCTAAAATTAAATATATAAATATTACTGTCAGAATAATTATAAAATTACATTCATCACATTATTCTATTAATATAAATATTTTCATTTTAAAAAATATATTAATAATTTTACTAAATCTAATTTCCACAATCTATTTAAATATAATTACATATAATAAAACTTGAAATAAAAAAATTGCATTTTTAATAATTATATTAAAAATTAAATTATATAATTATTTCATCATTTTCTTTTATAAATCGTAGTATTTTTGTAATTCTCAATCAAAATTAAGGTAATTATTGTTTTCATTTGAATAATTCTAATGTAAAATGAAAATAATAATTAAATAATCAATTATTAAACTTAATTTTAATAATTCACTTAAATAATTAATAATTATACTTTTAATTATAATAAGTAGTAATTGTTTGCAAATATAATTTATTTCTCAAAAAAATTTAGATTATTTGTAAATAAAAAATTTTAAAAAATAAGTTTAAAAAATTAAATTTTTTAATAATTTATCCATAGATTTATTGATAAATTTTATATAATTATTAAACATAATTACTTTGTAATTTATAATTTTTCATAAAATTATAGTTGAAATATAAATAAAATAGCTTTATTTATATAAATGATATGTAGTTTGGATGATTCAGTATTTGTGAATTTTAAGTGAATTTTAAGAGATTTTTTATGGAATTGACATGGCATTTAACTGCTAAAATGAGCTAATAAATAGTATAATTTGCTACATCATTTATCAACCGATAATAAGAGCTCACATGGAGACAAAATAAAAATGTACCTCTAATTTAGACATTATACCTCTAATTTGTTGTTGAATTTTGAAATTTTAATCATTTTCTTTTGCTTTTTTATTTTTAATGAATTAATTTTTTTTAAATTGTTGTAAAAAGCACATGTTAAGAAATTATTTTAAATAGAGCATAATTATAAAATAGTAAGTTAAATAAATATAATAAATTGTATAAGAAAAAAGTAAAGGTTTTTTATTATAATCATTAATATAATTTATATTTTCATTCATTTAATTTATTTTTAAATTTATTTTTAATATTCTTAGAAGTTAGAACACTCCATCAATGAATTCATGTTTTGTATGTATTTATGTATTAGGCTTTTTTGTAATATATTTCATTCATCTTATAAAGATATATCACTTATCATTTTGTAAGGATTAAAAAATTAGTTATTTTTATTAAAAATATAAATTTATATTTACTGCTCTTATTATATTTTTATTTTATCAAGAAATAAATTTAATAAATAATATTAAATAAAAATATTATAAAAATTTAGTATGTTAACTAACTTATTAAAATAATAAATAGATTATAATTTGCGACGAATGAAAAAAAAAAGAGTTTATTTATTTGAAAAAGAGGAAATACTTATTAAACAATATGGAAATGGCCAAATTAAAATTGATTTCCTTTTTTGCTTCTAATATTTAACAAATAATTATTAATTAAATTATCTTATGTTTTTTTATTTTTTTATAACTTTTAAAAAAGGATTAAAGATGAAAAAAATGCCAACTTAAAATATTTTGTGAGAGTTTATATTTTTCATTATATGAATGAAATAAAATCTTTTTGTGTCTTAAAAAATTAAAGACAATAAAAATAAACTATTTTTTTCATTTATTTTGAAAAAATAAATAATTTTATATTATTTGAATATGGAAATTTTTAGTATTATATATATTTAAATGTATAATATTGTTTTTAAATGTATTAATGTATAAATTATTTTTTATACTTTATATATATGTTTATATATATTATAATAATATTTAATATATTATTATTATTATTATTATTATTATTCATTTTCCTAATTATTTATAAAATAATACTAATTTTGCAATAATTTGCGGCAAGCAATTCAGCTTATATAATTCTAATCCGACCCAAAAATCAAAACGAAAGCGGGTATCTGTTTTTGTCTTCTTCTTCTTCTTCTTCTTCAAAGCAACGCGATTCTTTGGTTCCATTCTCGAGAGAGAGAGAGAGAATAGTTCAAAAATGGAGGAAAATAAGGGAAATAGCACAGATCCGCCTGTTCGAGTTTATGCTGATGGCATCTATGATCTCTTCCACTTTGGTCACGCCCGTTCTCTCGAGCAAGCCAAGAAGCTGTAATCTCTCTCTCTGTATCTCTCAATTAAGCTTTTTTTTTAATCGTCTTCATGAACAAATGTGGGTCTTATTCTTTATTGTAATTTTTATTTTTTAAGATCCGTTTATGTAGATGATCAGCAATAGTCAAATGTATAATTTAACTTTAACTAGAATTAATCAGCATTTGATGCTTCTTGGGCTCTCTGATAAGATAATATGAGTCAAATTTGTATCAACAGTTTCAAATTTTTTTTAAATTTTTTTAGCTTATTATAGATTTCCAAATACTTACCTTTTGGTTGGATGCTGCAATGATGAGATCACCCGCAAGTATAAGGGAAAAACTGTCATGACTGATAAGGAGCGTTATGAGTCTCTTCGCCATTGCAGGTTGGTTCTAATTGTTTGATGAAAAATTATATAATGTTTCCTTCTTGCAAGCAATTTAATAATTGAGGATTAATTCATCTGAAAATTTGAAGTTGCCAAAGTCAAAATTTTTCGGATTTGAATCACTTAATATGGATATGTTCCTTGCATGTTGCGATGCTTTTTCTATGGGTTGTAACGCGAATGTTACTTCTCCCCGTTATCAAATTGTTAAGTAAGACAGATTTGCGTGTTGGGTTTCTTAAAGCGGGAACTGATCGTTCAAATATTGGAAAATCATGGTGTGTTGGGTTTGTAAAATTATTATAAAAACTATAAGCTTTATAATTCTATATTAGGCATAAATAAGCCAGGTTTTGGTTTGTTTAAGACACGAGCCTTGAAGAACTCTTTTTTTTAGGATTTCTAGATTTGTAATTCTGATGTTTAGATTTGTTATTTTGAAACAGTGAATTTCTAAGGTTTGTATAAAATAATAATTGTCTAGAATTCCTTAAGCTTCATGCCTAAGATGCTATATGGATTTCCTGTGTGATCATGGTAGCATCATACTATCTCAATTCCCTAATAGACTTACAATTCCTTTTTTTTTTCTTCTTTTTTAAATTACTCATTGTTTATTATTTTAGTTGCAAGATATCGCAAGGTTGTATATTTTTTATGCTTTAATTTAGAAAAGTTCGATTATCAGTGTATCAGAGAAAATTTAAGGTAGCACCTATTGATGATAAAATATGAGAACATAAGTTGAGACTGTTTGTTCATATGAAACAAAGGCTTAGTGATGCTTCTGTCAGAAAGATTGAATAAGTTAAGATGGATATAGCTAAAAGAGACAGGTAAACTTAATCTAATTTGGATAAAAGCGGTTCAACATGATTTTACGGCAGTATATTTCTTCGAAGATGTGGCCCATAATCGCTCCGAGTGAAAAAAGAGAATTCATAAAACCGACACTAATGAATTTGCTATATTTCTTCGAAGATATTGCTAATGTCAGACATTAAGTCATCGAGCTATTTATGGACCAACCCCAATGAATTTGGGATTAAAGATTAGTTGAGTTGAGTTGAAACTTGCCTCATACTAGTATCTTTTCATCTGGTATATCTTGGCTATTGGTTAATTTATATCTTTTAATGTCTTTACTTTAGGGCCAACATATTAAATAAATCGTAGCCTTATCTTTTGACTGTAGTGCATGAGGAAATGGTTGATAGTGTTGCTCTTGCAGGTGGGTTGACGAAGTGATCCCTGATGCACCATGGGTGCTTACAACAGATTTCCTTGACAAGCATCAGATCGACTATGTTGCCCATGACTCTCTTCCGTATGGTTAATTATTTTCTGTTGCCATCCCAGTATTTGTTTCTACATACTTTCTTTTTTCTTCTGCTTAGTGTATCATTCTTTGCTGAAGAAATAATTGGTGATAGATGGAAATTATGACTTTGAGTTGATTTCTAGCGACTTCATGGAATTGAATTATCCATTTAATAAAATTTGAATAGTGTATGCACGAAGAATTTTAATATTTTTAAGTTCACTTTGTTCTTTGATATTATCATTTTCATATCTACCATTTTTTTTTTTCATTTTTGTTTACTACTTGTGGTTTAGACATTTTTTTTCATGTGGAATCTAACATGATTTTTATGTCCAATTTGCATATAAAATCCTGCTACCCTTGTTGTTTTGCCTCTTGAATGTTTCGAAGGAATCATTTTTTTTCCTAAAATTTTCTCTATGTACTGTAATCTATAATTTGTCTGAAATTGTAGATATCGGTCCAGAAATTTTTTCTAATGTTTTTTTTTTATAAATTTCTATTTAATTTCCATATATTCTTTAATATGGTAATTTGTTTCTGCTTGGCCTGTAATTGTAGTTATGCTGATGCGAGTGGAGCTGGAGTGGATGTCTATGAATTTGTAAGTTCAGTGATGGCAGCAGAGTTTTGGATTTCTCAAACTTCAACACTCTTTGGATTGATGGTGGCTTTTCTGAATTCTTGTTTAATTTGTTCTTTCGGCATAAACCATATTGGCTTGATAAATTACTTTCTTAAGTAGTGATGGGAATGAGGTTTACCATTTACCAATACTGGATTTTTCTCAGCCCATTAATTATTACTTTATAGCCTATATATTTTCATCCTATGATGTTGTTTATCTGTGTCATGAATGGCCAAATACTTTTGGTAATTTGGTCCTATTGAATTGTTGCTGCAATATGCTGCTCGTCAGATATTTGACAACTTCTCATGCATTGTGGATATATGATTTATTTTAATTATGCTGATGCCAATGGGGCTGTGGTAATCTCCATGAATATTACAGTTGTGTATCTGTAGAAAGACATATAAGGTAGAGCCAATGATGTGACAAGCTTTAACATGATTAAACCTTCACTTGTTTTGCAATTTATTTTTATATAACTGTGGAATTGTCTGTGTGAATGAGACTTTTCCATTATATCCCTCTGGGGGTATCCTTTCTGTCAATCAATTGATAGCTCCAATCCATGGTTTTGTGACTCTCATCATGTTTTTGCATTTCCATCCTCAAGTTTATGTGGTTTTTTTTATATGAAGTTCAGTGTAGTCAAAAGCGCACTAGGCATTCACCTAGGCGCAAAAGCCAGGCACAATTGACTTTTAACGCTTTTAGAAGTCTAAAGCCAGATGCCTTTAATTACGTGTTGGCTTTTTGCACATAAGTGGTGCTTTTTAAGAGAAAGCAAGAAGCGCAAAAGCACAGTATATTTATTTTTTCTAAATACCCGTAGTAAATATTTTTTCTTTAGGGTTTTTTTTTAAATTTTAATTTCTTTCAAATATAAAAAGCTTATCAAAATAGAAAATTAATAGTCTAATACAACAAACAAAATTCAAAAATCAAAATCAAAGTGATAGAAAACTGAAACGTACAAGAAACAAAACTTTTAACATCATGAGTAGTATTTTTATACCAATCAAACTCTTTTTTTTCTTTTTATGTTACTGTTTTATTTTTTTTTATTTCTGTTTTACTTTTTTTTAATAATGGTCTTTTATTCTCTCTTTTTTTTAAAAAAAAAATTTAAATTTCATGTTTTCATGTTACTATTCTTTTGCTGCGGTTTTTTTCAGTTTATTATGCTTGATTATTCCTACATTATTTTGGTTTTAACTTTGACTTATTGAAAACTTGTTTTTGTTTAATATTAGCTTTGTTGCTAGTTTAATTTTAGCTATCTTCCAATTTTTAGTAGTTTTTTTAATGTTAAATTAATATTACTTCTAATATATTTTACTTTAAAGATGTACTATACGCTATTACTAGTAATTAGTATTTTACAAGAAATTTGTGCCTCACTTCACTTCGCTTTTTTTGCGCCGTGCGTTAAAGGCGATACAAGGATGTATCGCCTTAGTTGCGCCTAGCACTATTAACTACCTTGACAAAGTTCATCATGTACTAATTTGCCAAATTTCTTGTTTTTGCTGCTACCATCCTTTTTACTCAACTGTAATGACTTCTCAATGCAGTGGACTGATTTATAAACTGTAATGACTTATCTTTGCTAGACAGCATGACTGGTTAGGTTACAATATTTTTATCTCTTTACAGGTGAAGTCTATTGGAAAATTTAAGGAAACAAAACGAACTGAAGGGATCTCAACTTCAGATATTATAATGAGGATTGTCAAAGATTACAATGAATATGTGATGCGCAATTTGGCACGCGGATATACAAGGAAGGAACTAGGTGTTAGCTATGTGAAGGCATGCTTCTATCTATATTTCTCATATCATATTCAAATCATTGTGTTGCTTCAAGAGAACTGATCTACAACTGTTCTCTGTTTAGGAAAAGCGGCTGAGAGCACACATGGGACTAAAAAATTTACATGAAAAAGTGAAGAAACAGCAAGAAAGAGTGGGGGAAAAGGTACGTAAATTGTCTTCTTTACATAATTATGGACACATAATTTGCAAGCCAAGTTTGTGGATGTTTTGGGATTCTGGGTAGGAGGGATAGAAATACAACCTTAAAAGTTGAAATCGTTGTGCCTTTTTGTCTTCCCTTTGTGTGTTTTGGGAAAATGTAATTGTATGAGAACAAGGGACAATTTCAGTTTTGTTAGTACTTGTGCTTACGTGGAGACAATAATTTGTAGTTTACATGTAAGACAGCCAATTAAAAAGCAGAACAAAATTTTGCATGGCCCCATGAAAAGTGCACCTGATAGCATATATAAACAGATGACTTGTTTTAATGCCATTACAAGGAGGTACTAAAATTCGGGTAGTCCTCTGAACAAAACCCAATAAATAGTATCTGTAAATAGTAGTTTGTAGATAAAATTCTGAAGATTGTTTGCAAGTAAGATCAACAATGCCCTCTTTCGGTGGGCCTGAACAGGGAAAAGAGAAGGGAAAAAAGGAACACAAAAGGAGAAACAGGAAATGAGGGAAGAAAATCCCTGAATAAATCTTATTTACTTGGATCCATGACTGCATGTGGTCTTTCTAGTATTTATAGTCATGTTGTTACTTGCGACCACCACGATTGAGGTTTGTTGTTTCCGGGTTGTTGAAGTCAGTGGAAATAAGAAGCCTTCCCATATGAGATAATTATCCAAATGATAATGATAATTATCTGACACTGACAGTATTGATGTCAGCTGGTTATTTTGACCATTAATTTATTCATTGTTGCACTTGGGATGGCTCAGGAAGGGTCTTTTAATGTTTGAGTTGTTTGGCTGATGTCTAATATTGATGTGGCAATGTTGCAGGTTGAGCATTGCGCATTTGAGTGATACTTTGCCATGAAATCTTTGTTTCTTTAGAGCCTCACCATTGTTCAGGAGTTCCTTATATGAAATTACGGTATTCTGCAGACTTGAGATGGTGGATCATTTAGTTTTTCACTGTCCTGGATACATAACTAAGTTTTGAGTTCCAAATTATTTGGTCAACTTATGAATTCTTTTATTCCATTTTAGTCTCTTTTATTCCATTTTAGTCAGTTTAGGACTATGCATGTAGAAAGAACTATAAATCTTTTTTCACTACCCGCATCATCCTAGTTTTGCCCTCACTTTCTTAACTCTTATAATTTCATTATGATCAACAATTCCATATTTTGATGCTTTTATATTTGGACAATCCAATTCACTGTCTCTCAACAGGTTGCATTTCTTCCTTTCTACAAATGCATCTGTTCTTGACCGTGTCAAACCTTCTGTCTACGCACCCATCTTAACATCATCATTGTTCCCCATTAGTCTTTGAACATGTTTTTTTGATGCTCAACACATCACCAAGTGTTGCATTTCTAGGATGGTTTTCTCAAATCTGTGTTTCTTGGGTGATCTTGAGTACCATAGATTTGGTAGGAGGGACAACATGGTGGCATAGAGAGTGGTCTCATTATGCTTAATTAGGAGAATTGATTGGTTAAATGGAAAAAAAATGGAGTTTGAAGGAAATAATCCACCTATCATGACCATTAATGGTCTAGATCAGCGGTTGCAGTGCAGGAAGTCAAGCATTCAATTCAAACCTTGCATCCTTTTCATATGAGATATTTCCATGCACCAAAACAAAAGTATTACAAATGTGAATAATTGCTCGTCTAGTTACTTTTCTAAATGTTAGTTTGATTGTTGTACAGGTGTGCCAATTGGGAATACATTGTGCTAACATAAAGACTAGTATTTTGACGATTACATTTGTTTGTTGGCAAAATAAAATCCATATAAATTGCTGCTCTTAGGTTGCAACTACATCTCCCATGCAATAAACCAAAATGGCACTTAATATGTGTGGGAGTGTTATAGTTTGATCGAAATATGTGCTGCTTTGACGCTGCAGATACAAACTGTAGCTAAAACTGCTACCGTGCATCGAAATGAATTGGTGGAAAATGCTGATCGATTGGTTGCTGGATTTCTTGAGATGTTTGAAGAGCGTTGCCATAAAATGGTTAGATTTCTCTTACTGTTACTCTGCCAGACAATCAAAGAACTGTGTCATATTTCAAGATAAAGTTTTTAGCATTGGAAAACAAGTCAAAAGCCAAAAAAATAATGATACCAAACATATTAGATTTACAGGCTAGTGCACAAAAGATTATTATTCTCATTATCTGTATGCTGAAAGCACATTTATTGGGGTTTCTATCAGGGAACAGCCATCAGAGATCGAATTCAGGAGCAACTAAGGAAACAGCAATTGATAGGTTATGACAGAGATGATGAGGATGAAGAAAATGATGAAGATGAGTACTACTACTATGAAGATGAAACTGAAGAAGAAGATGACGACGAAGAAGAAAATACAGTGATGAATACAAATGATTAGAGTTGTTTTTCAGTTAATTATTTGAGTGCTACATTTTACTTGTGGTGTTCATGTAAAAGTAGGCATGTAAAAGTCAGATTGGAGCTTGTGGCGAGGGTAGGAATAGAACATATTTATGTGAAATTCTGTCTGGAAGTTTTTGTTTTGTTTTTGTTTTTGTTTTTTTTTTTTTGGTTTTTGAGGGAAAGCCTGAACATTAACTTGCAATAACTATGTGAAGTATGTATAAAATTGTTTTTTCTACTGTGTAAAAGAAAGGGTTTTTTTGCAAATGGAAGCAATGTGCAGTGCAGGAATGAGTGGTCGGCATAAGGATTTCTTATGAAGTTAAGCCAACAAGCATTGCTTTTTCAAACTCCTTCGATATGCATTTTTAGAATTTACCTGTGTTAAAGGATTTATTTTCTTTTCTGAGTTATTGGATACAACTTGGATTGAAACCACTAAATTTGTTGAAAAATGATTAAACATTAGTGAAAATGAATACAAGGATTCTTTAGTTTTAAGACATAAATATTATTAATTTGAAAAATAGTATTTTGTGTAGCTTTAATTAAATTCTTTATTTCTGCAATTTTTCTTCTTTAATGCTATAGATTCTATAATTAACGATTAGTGCTTTAGTGCGAACAGTGGAAGGAGTGTTTAACTTGTAATCAAATAAAAGATCGGGAATTTAAAGTTCAATTTTTAAAAAATTCCATCCATTTTAATTATTTCCCATATGCAACATGCATGTATTGGGGTGGAAAATTGTCCTAATCCATAATTTTTTTAACTGGTCATATCATTAACAAGAAGTATTATTATAAACCAAAAGTTTGAGTTCCCTTAGATGATTTGATTTATCTCCCAATCACATCAAAGATTAACTTTAATAACAACTGATAATTATTCAATTTGCCACAAGGTTATATTTCCTATTAATAAAAGAGAAAATACAATGCGGAATACTAGTGGCAAGCAAGGTGACGGATCTGCAGAATAATGGCTTCTGTCTCCCAACGGCAGCTATCAATAAATATATACAACTGCTTGCATATTGTCATATTTGAAAATGCACTACTTTTGAACTTGCTAATCAACCTCCTTCTGAAATCAAATTAGTAAGGCTTTATCAAACAAGCAACACCATAACATTATAGCTATTCCAGCCTCTTGATGTCAGTGGCTAAAGGTAGCATTTGTATTAACTCTGAAATGTAAAATGAGGGTAAGGTGTTCCTTTGAAGAAAAAAAACTTGTTCTTGGACTTCCATAAGCTCCAACACAAGCATGCAATTTTGGCCAGTAAGCTAAACAAGTAATATTATAAACCAAGTGATCAAAATCATCAGTTTAGAAACGAGGAGCCATTGAAAAAGTAGTTGGATTCAATTCAAAATTAGACATGAACCAAGAAGTACGTGCATAATCATACTAAAATAAAATATGCGTTTTAGTTACTTCTTCTACATGACGTATAGGGCAAAGGCTAGAAATACAAAGACTTCTTTTAAACAAGTTAATTGACCCAAAGGCGCCAAATAATAGCATTGAATCTCAGGCTGAACCTTGAGTTTTCAAATTGAGTACTTCTACACCAAATGTCTAGAAGGTGCACTGCCATTATTGATTATTGGGCTATTATCCTAGGAGTTGTACAAAAAATGATAAACCGATTTTGCTGAGACCCTACCTAACCTATCATAATGCCATAACAATTTATCATTAGCATTACTAGGGCCAATAGATCTTACTAATAGCCCTAACCTCTATATCATTTAATAAAAGGGATAGAAGCTCCATTCTCCAATATTCTTGATCATTAACTATCAAGACCCTGTGTCATAGAAGAAGTTTTCTTCTATTCCAAATAGATACTGACTAGTAGAATCAACAGTAAGAATCAAGAAAAGAAGAAGAAGAGAGGGTGAGAGAGAGAGAGGGAGAGACAGAGAGAGAGAGAGACAGTGAGAGGAAAAATAGGACAATGAATTTTGTATTTCTCAAAGTTACTTGCAATTCGTTATATCACACCTTATATGCACACTTCTACAATGGTTAGCTGTTTACACAATACAACTGGCCTTGAATTATGTGCTTCTTGTAATATCTCAATTTTTTTAAATTTTTTTTAAATTTTTAGAAATTTGATAAAATATATTATAATTAAGTTCGATAAATTAAATTAATAGTTTTAAATAAAAAATGAAGAAATTTTAAATGAAAAAGTAGAATATATATGTGATATATATGTAAAATATACATAACATATAAAAGTAAACACTTTTTAAAAGAAAAGTCAAAAGACAAAGTAAAAAAACGTATTTTAGTAATTAAATCTTAAAAATTTAAAATTATTAAATTAATTTAAAAATAAATAATTTTTAAATGGAAGAGAAATTTTTAGACTTTTTAATTTATTAAATAAATAATTAAATAATTAAATATTAAATAATGTATATATGGTTATAATTAAAGGATGAAAGGAAAGAGAAATTAAAGAATAGTCTTCTTCTTCTTCTTGGCCGAACCACCATGGGAGATAGCTCAAGGATTTTTGTTCTTCTTAGCTCCAAGAATTGAAGGATTTCAAAGGTTCAAAGAGGAGTTTTAGTGATTTTCACTTGAAAAAGTAAGTTCTTTAGCTTTTTCTTTGGATTTCCATAAAAATTTTGAATATGTGAGTTTTGAATTTTTGAAATTGTATGTTATAATTGTTGGAATTGGTATGTATAAAATTTGTTTGGGTAGTTATTAATGATTTTAAGGTTGGATTGAAGAAATGGTTGAATTTGGATAAAAAAATGGTGAAGAGAGAGAATTTAGGGTTATGGACTTTTAGGATTTGAGAAATTATGGTTTTTAATTGTGTAAATTGGTTCTAAATGAGGGTTTGAGTTATTTTGGTACTTAAACAAGTATTTTAGAGTTAAATATTAAATTTGGTTGTGTTTGGTTGGAGTTGAGAATGGAAGTGTGATTTAGGACTTTGAAAAATGATTTTTCCAAAGTTGTTGAATTGTATAATTTTATTGGTTTAATCTTATTGTTTGGTGATACAAATGATGAATATAAGCTTAAAATGATTAATGGATTGTGTTGGAATGAAAAATCTTCAATGAGGGAAGGGTATGCCATTTTAGAATTTTGTGTATAAGAGTGTGTTTTTGCAATGTAAATAATTTAAATGTATTAAAATATATTTCTAATAATATAAATAAACTTAATATATTAAAATGAATGGCCTAGTATGAGAATCCAAAGTTAAAGTGAAGTTAGCCTTAAATTTTGAATTTTTGCTTGGATGAGGTTTAATTATGGTTTAATATTGAAAATGCCATTAAATGTGATATTAAATGACTATTTTCTCTCACATTTGGTTTAGGCATTGAGGGAGGTTGATTGCTTCATCCAAGTGGTGAAGGCCAAGTTGGAAAAATATGATTGGAGGTTGTTTTAAGCTTGTTTTGGTTGCTATTTGAGGTAAGTACAAATTTTGAATACATTGGTTATGTTTGCATGACATTTGGGCTTAATATATTTTGGTTGAAAAATGTGTTAAGCTACTTGATACATTGATTATGTATGAATAATGTGCTATGATATTTGTAATGTTATATATGTGTATTATGTAAAAATGACCCAAAATGTTTTGGTAATACTATTTGTTGTGTATGCATTAAGTGCATTGTTAAAAAACCATTGGTATTAGCTAGATTACATTAAATGTGATTAATATGTGAATTATGCTGAAATACCCAAAGTAATTGGGTAATGTGTTATAAATGCAAAAATGTGATATAATGTAATGAGTTATGTAAAAACATAATGAAATGAATTGATATCGATATAAATGAGAAATATGAATAAATTGTGTGCCTAGTATGTTATTTAACTTTCAGAGTTCTGTGTTTGACGGCATGCCTATGATTTGCCTTTGAGCTAGACACTAGGCGTCACTGTGAAAATATTTTTGAGGTAAAATGACCGGGTCTTAAGTCTCAAAAATAAGTCCTTGAAGTTGGGCTGGGTGAAATGACCGGGTCATAAGCTCAGACCTAGTTGGGCTATTATATTAATATTTTGCCTACGAGGCTAGACACATGGTGTCATTATAGACCAAAATAGTAACTCTGAAATTTGAATAGCATATTATTTATCTTTGGGCCCATGCTTGTGTTTGTTTTTATGTGAATTATGGATTGTGAAATATTTGAAAAGTATGAGAAAATGGAATGATGTAATATCCATATGCATTATGCATTGGCATTATATTTGAGTTTTATTGTTATCAAGTTTGTATTACTAGGCTTTTGGTTTAGCGTGATTTTTACATCACGCAGGTGATAGGGTAGATTCGACTGAGCCGAAAAGTTCTTCTAGACCAGGTCGGGTCTGGACTTGTGGTTATGCTTGTAGAGTTAATATCAAGATCAGAAACACTATCAGCAGCATTTATATATTATATGTTATTGTATATTTTGGGTATTATGCATATTATATCATATTTTTGGATTTCATGTATTACATATATGTTTGGGTGAAATGGTGTTTGGGTATTATGCATATTATAAGTTTCTCAACTATAAAGAATGTTTGGGTTAAGTTATTTGAAATGGGAGTTTAAATGTGTTCTAAATTATATATATGTATATATAAATATTTGAGAAACTTGGTAAAATTGAGGAGCATGGGTGAAATGGTGATTTGAAATTATTTGGGAGTGTTTTTTGATGCAGGTTGTATAATTGATAAATTTTGGAATGTCCAAATTACAGACAAAACTATGGCTAATTTTTTTCAGAGATTTTCATATAAAATGTTTGTTTTGGGTTTCTATAACAAGTAAAGAATATTTATATACTATTTAATTTTATATATTTAATATTTGAAAGTTTAAATCAGAAATGTGAAAATTTGTATTTAAATCGGTCTTTGACATTTTTGTACCATATATACGTATTTTACATATGCTGAAAATATGTATTGTACGCATATAGGGTATAAGGGTGTTACATTTATTTTGGTATTACAGCCTAGGTTTGAGGTTGTCGACCTAGGTGGGTTGATAGAGAGAGAAAATAAAAAATTTGAAAATAGTTTTCAATTGTAATACATGCATTGACACTGGTAGTTTTTGATATCTGATATAGTAATTTCTATTGTATTTGCAGATATAGGTAGTTATGACATCTCAGACGCATCAGTCTGTAGAGGGTAGTGCAGAGAGTGTGGCTCATGATGAGGGTAGAGATGGAGCTAGAGTTGCGTCTGCTGGTGAGCCATCTGTTTCTGTGCCTGTGAGACCAGCAACTGATGAAATTTTGCCTGGCTGGGTACAACATATGGTAGAGTTGTTGAGGCAGGCTCCAGTTCAGCAGTCGCTGCCTCCATAGCCACAGCCACAGTTGCCTGTGAGAAAGTATGATAAGCTGAGAAAGTTTGGAGCTGAGGACTTCGTTGGTACTACAGACCCTGCTGTAGCATAGCAGTGGCTAGACAGGGTTCAGAGAGTGTTCATTCAATTACAGGCTAGTTCGAAAGAGAAGTTTGATTATGCCAGATTTTTTCTGCAGAGCGATGCATATAATTGGTGGAAGATAGTTCCACATGCTCTGGATGATCCACCAGTCTTGACTTATGATGATTTTCTGCGGGAATTTAAGTAGAAGTATACTCTGAGGGAGTATAAGGATGCAAAGAAGATGGAGTTCCTGAGTTTGAGACAAGATACCAAGACAGTGATAGAGTGTGAGATCGAGTTTATCGGGTTGAGTCATTATGCTGGTGGGATCATTTCTGACGAGATTGACAGGTGTAGGAGATTTGAGGAGGGACTGAGACCCTATATCATGTGTATCATAGCAGGCTCTCGATATCAAGATTTTTCTCAGTTGGTTGCAGCTGTCAGGAGTGTAGAGAGAGCACAGAGTCTTGCAGCAGTTGCCAGGGTTGAGGAGACCAGACCCCAAAGTGAGGTAGGATCTTCATCAGTGAAGAGAGGCTGAAGGAGATATTTTCAGAGGTTCAGTAGGAGCCAGGGATAGTTTGGCAGGTCAGTACAGCAGCAGAGACAGAGACCTGCAGTTTCAGTGGTTAGTGCTCTGACCCCAGTGGCTCAGAGGCTTGCTCCACCTACTTATGTTTGTTGTGGTAAAGCACATGGAGGTGTCTGCTAGTGGAGAGGTGCTTTGGAAGTGTATTTTAGATGTGGCTCGTCAGACTATTTTATCAAAGATTGTCTAGAGCCACCAGAGGATAGACAGGCAGATACTGCAGCTTCTCGACCCAGTGTCAGAGGGGGTCATGGTGGTAGGGGTTTTGGTAGAGGTTGTCGATCTGGGACTAGTCAGAGAGGAGGTTCTACAGCCAGAGATAGTAGACTAGATGAGGCAGGACCATCACAGCGGGTTTATGTGATACAAAGGCAGCCAGATGCTTCAGCTATTATTGCTGGTACTTTTATTTTATTTGGTACTTCAGTTCTTGCATTATTAGACCCTGGGTTGACTCATTCTTATATCAGTGCATCCATCTTGCCTGTGAGTGATTTGTATTCCAAGTACTTAGAATTTGATGTTTTGTTCACAAATCCTTTAGGGCATAGTGTTGTGGTGAGCAGGGTGCACCGAGATAGTCCAGTTGTTGTTCAGGGTAAGGAGTTTCTCGGTGACCTGATTGAGATGACTTTTAGGGAGTATGATTTGATTTTAGGCATGGATTGGTTATCCAAGCATGGGGCTGTGGTAGATTATGAGAAGAAATGTGTTACCCTAAGAACATGTGATGGTAGGGATGTGATGGTATCTAGTGAGCAAATGTATCTTTCATCCATATTTATTTCAATTATTTCTACTAGGAGGATGATTCGGAAGGGATGTGAGGCTTATCTTGCTCATGTTGTAGATACCAGAGTAGTGGGGTCCCAGCTTGACAGTATACCCACAATTACCGAGTTTCCAGATGTTTTTCCTGATGAGTTTTCAGGGGTACCTCCTAAGAGAGAAGTGGAGTTTGGTATCGATTTGTTTCCTATTATCACTCCTATCTCTATTACTCTCTCCTTATTGGATGACACCTGTAGAGTTGAGAGAGTTAAAGGTGCAGTTGTAGGAGTTGTTGAAAATCCGTGGGGAGCGCCTGTGTTGTTTGTGAAGAAGAAGGATGGCACCTTGAGATTGTGTATTGATTATAGAAAGTTGAATAAGGTGACCATCAAGAACAAGTATCTTTGCCTCAAATAGATGATCTCTTTGATCAGTTGAAGGGAGCAATAGTATTCTCTAAGATTGATCTGAGATCAGGGTACCATCAGTTGAGAGTCAGAGATGTGGATGTACCCAAGATAGCTTTTCGCACGAGGTATGGGCATTATGAGTTTCTGGTGATGCCCTTTGAATTGATGAATACACCAACAACTTTTATATATTTGATGAATAGGGTGTTCAAACCATGTTTAGATCAGTTTGTGGTGGTATTCATTGATGATATTTTGGTGTATTCGCATAATGAGAAGGATCATGATAGGCATTTGTGGATTGTATTGCAGACTTGAGAGAGAAGCAGTTGTATGATAAGCTATCTAAGTGTGAGTTCTGGCTAGATCAGGTACCTTTTCTTGGTCATGTGGTTTCAACAAAGGATATTAGAGTTGATCCGAGTAAGGTTGAGGCTATCTTGAATTGAAGTCCACCAAAGACTATGACAGAGGTTAGAAGTTTTCTGGGATTGGCAGGCTATTGTCGTTAGTTTGTGAAGGGTTTTTCTATGATAGCTACACCACTCACCATATTGCATCAGAAAGGAGTTAAATTTGTGTGGACAAATCGGTGTCAGACGAGTTTTAAGCAGCTGAGGGAGATGTTGACTCAGGTTCCTGTCCTTATCCTGCCTGTGGAAGGTAAACCATATGTGATATACAGTGATGCTTCATACAGTGATTTAGGTTGTGTTTTGATGCAGAAGGGTAGAGTCATTGCTTATGCCTCTCGACAGTTGAAGCCACATGAGCTGTATTATCCGACTCATGATTTGGAGCTTGTAGCCATAGTTTTTGCCTTGAATATTTGGTGTTTTATTAGTTTTTGTTATAGATTTGTGTCTTATTTATTATGATAATTATTGTTTTATTTAGGTATTTTGTTAGTTTTAATCGATTTATTTAGTGTTTTCATCAATTTTGGTAGTTTTAGTTTATTTCAATGTTTTTGTCACTTTTATCCTAGTTTTTAGTGTGGTGTTTATGTTTTGTTGGTTATTGTTTATTTAATTCTTGTTTAAAGTTTGTTTCAAGTTTTGTTTTAGGTTTAATATGCAAGGAACCATGCTAAGGAAGAAAAAACTAAGAAACAAGAGAAAGAGAACAATGGACAGTAGCTGACACATGCAGAGGACACGGCCAAGCTTGTGGCCGTGTCCCATACAAACTAAGGAGAAACCACAAGACACAGAAGAAGACACATGCAAGGGACACGGCCAAGCTTGTGGCCGTGTCCCTCCAAAAAAGCTCCAACACGGCCAAGTTGCTTAAGCTTGGCCGTGTCTCACTCAAGTCCAAAGAAAAAGAAAGAAGAAAATCAAGCAGTAGAAGACACAAGCAAGGGACACGGCCAAGCTTGTGGCCGTGTCCCTCCAAAGACCTCAGACACGGCCAAGTCCCTTTGAGCCTGGCCATGTCACTCATGGATTAATGAAGACACGGATTTTTGGTTTCGTATAAATATTAAAATTAGGGTTTTCAAAGGTTGTGGAGAGTTTGAGTTTGTTTTGAGCCGTCAAAGAACATTAGGGTTTTCATATCTTGTTTTCTTTGATTTTTGATTACACTTTTGATTAAACTAGCCTATATTAGATTTGTTCTCGCCATTGATACATTCTTCGAGCAAGTTCTGAACAAGAGATTCTTCAAGAGCTAAGAAGTTTGTAATTTGGTTTTGTTCTCAAACTTTATCTCTTTAATTTCATTGGAATTGTATTTAAGAATATTATCATGTCTCAATTGATTTCTTTGGATATTAATGAGATGAGTATGTTTGATAGCATTATGAACTAATTTGATCTAGTCTAGGGTTTGTATGGATCTTCTATGATTGTATGAATTGGTTATTCTCTTAACTAATAATTTCTTTAGCCTTGATTGAATGGATTATTGTTAATATATAATTGATTGGCCACTAATTATGTGTTTTAGGTATTAGATGATGGATTGAGAAATGAAGTCTAATGCTGGAACAATTCAATTAGGGACTTAGGTAAATTAGAGATATAACCTAGGAAAAGATTATTTCAATTGTAACAAGATTAGTTGAAAGAGGTTTGAATGCGAGAGCTTATTTCCTTGACTCAATTAATTAAGTTGCTTGAGATTTAATTTTTGAAATTAAATTGGTTGAGAGGAATAACCGTTCATACATATAAGTAGTAGAGAAGTGCAAACCCTAGACCTTTCTATTAAGTGAATCAAATCATCAGCTCAATTTACTTTTATTTGTTTTAAACTTCAATTGATCTTCTTCATTAGTTAGCAATTTAAATTTATTCATTACTTGTTATTTATAATCTGATAATCAATTAGCTACTTTAGCTTCCTTGTGAGACGACCTTGGGGCGATCACCTTTGCTACAGCTACCTCGTATACTTGCGAGTGACGCTTTGTGGTAGAGTTAATTTGAGCACAACAAGTTTTTGGCACCGCTGCCGGGGAAGCTAATTGGCGTAATTGTTTATTAGTAATAGATATTCTAGATTATTTTTCACTATTTTCATTTTATTTTATTTGTCTTTTGCTTTTAATAATTCTTTTGTTCTAGAAATTTTGTTTATGCAAGGCAGGAGATCACTTGGAGGAGAGCTATACCTAGTCATTCCAGAAATTCAGAGAGTGAAAAGGAGCAGGGAAGAGTTTGAACTGTACACCGGATTTGATACTACAGAGGAGGACACTTCTGATTTTGAATCGAAATCTGCACAATCTGTTAAAATGGCAGAAGAAAGACAAAGGACTATGAGAGATTTTGCTAGACCTGTTATTGAAACTTCCACCTCTTGCATAAGATTGACAGATGCAGCAAGAAATTATGAGTTGAAGAACATTCATTACAACATGTTGTCATCATTCTATGGAGTTCCAAATGAAGATCCTTTGAACTTTATTCGGGATTTTTATTCTACCCTCAACACTTTTCCATTGGGAGGACTAACAGAAGATCTGTTGAGGATGAGATGTTTCCCGTATACATTGAAGGATAGAGCTAAGAGCTGGTTAATGATGTTGCCCGAAAATTCTTTAACAACTTGGGAGCAAGTTTATAATAAGTTCATGGGCAAGTTTTAGTCACATCAGAAGACAGCTGAATTGAGAGGGAAGATTGCTACATTCTCTCAATTTGAAGGAGAACCATTCCATGAGGCTTGGGACAGATTTAAGATGTTACTGATCCAGTGTCCACATCATCACTACCCACTTCAACTTCTGAATCAGTTTTTCTATGATGGTCTAACCCAGCAATTTCAGAATACAGTTGATAACGCAGCTGAGGGAGCTATGGGAGAAAAGACAGCTGATGAAACTTATGAGATCTTTGAGATGTTGGGAGCCAATTCTCAACAGAAAAGTGTAAGAGGAAGAAGTAAAGGGGTGAATCAACTGGAAGCCAATAGTGAGATGGTCAATCAGATAGCTGAATTGACAAGGCAGATGCAGATGCTGAACATGAAGAACAATTCTCCTTCATCCACTCAAGAAATTTGTGGAATTTGTGGAACTTTCGGGCATGGAGCAAATATTTTCCCCTCCGCATATGAGACTTATGGGAATGAAGCTGAGCAAGTCAATGCTATGGGGGGATTTCAACCAAGGGTCCGGAATGATCCTTATTCGAATACTTATAATCCTGGTTTGCGGAATCATCCAAATTTTTCCTGGGCAACAAATAATTCTCAACAGCCTTTCCATTTGCTCCAGAGACAGAACCAACAGCAGGGCCAATCCTCAAATCAAGGGCAGTCTAAGATAGAGAGTTTGGAGGAAAGTTTATAAGCTTTCATCCAAGTCAGTGCTAAAAATCAAGACATGACCAACAAGAGGCTGGATTTATTAGAAGCATCTTTTAAGAAAGTGGAGACTCAAGTGGGACAACTTGCACAACAAATGCAGATTCAACAAAAGGGGAAATTCCCAAGTCAACCTGAGCAGGCACAATCAGTGACTGTTCTTAGAAGTGGTAAGATAATTAACAATAATGTTGAAAATAATTCTGTGAATGCAGGTGACCAAGAGAATAAGAAGGAAGGAGAACCAGAGAACAAAGGTGCTGGAGAAAGTTCAACGGAGAAATCCTCTTCAACAGATTTACATAAGGCAAGCAATCCATACCGGCCACCTATACCATTCCCCAGCAGTTTGAAGGATGATAAAAAAGATAAGCAATTTTCTAACATCTTCAACATGCTGTCCAAGGTAAGTATTAACTTACCTTTACTTGAAGCAATAAAGAACATGCCGGCTTATGCCAAATTCTTCAAAGAGCTGATCACCAAGAAAAAGAGGTATGAGCCGAATGAAAAGGTGATAGTTTCAGAGGTAGCTAGTGCTGTTCTGCAGCATAAACTACCTCCCAAGCTAAAGGATCCTGGTAGCTTTATAATTCAAATTACTGTGGGGAATGGAAAGGGGACTGATGGCATGTGTGATCTAGGAGCCAGTGTAAATTTGATGCCTTATTCTGTGTATCAAGAATTAGAACTAGGGAAACTTAAACCAACCAAAATGGTGTTGCAATTAGCTGATAGAACTCTTAGATTCCCGAAAGGGGTTGTAGAAGATGTGTTAGTTAAGGTTGGAGGGTTGATAGTACCTGTGGATTTTATAGTTCTTGACATGGAAGGAAGTAACCCTACACCATCAGCACACACTATTTTGCTGGGTAAGCCTTTTATGGCTACTACCAACACTTTAATAGATTTTAAAAATGGTAAATTATCAATGACTGTCTTGGGACAAACTGTTGATTTTTCTATTTTTAACACTTCTCCCATTCCTACAACTGCTTTATATGAGGATTGTTCTTTAATTATTTGTGTTGACGCAGTTGTTTCAGATATTTTCTTGCAGACAGGTTCCTCAGATAAATTGGAGCTGACATTGACCTTAGAAGAGGGGGCTAAACCAGTGAGGGAGACCCAAAGGTGCCTTAACCCAAAGGTATATGAGAGCTCGAAGAACTATAAGGATCGCACTAAAGCACTTCATGACAGATTTATTGTGCGACAGACATTGAGTCCAGGTATGAAAGTTTTACTTTTTAATTCTCGACTCCATCTGTTTCCAGGTAAACTCAAATCTCGATGGAGTGGTCCTTTCGAGATAACTAAGGTATGTCCTTCTGGTGCCATTGAATTGCTTAACTCTCGAACAAATAAGACTTTTAAAGTAAATGGACAGAGAGTTAAACCATATAAAGAAGGATTTCAAGAAGTGAGGATCATTGACAACACTTTGATCCACGATCCCTAAGTCTTGCAGTGATGTCCAACTTTAAGACATTAAAGAAGCGCTAAATGGGAGGCAACCCATCGGTTTGCATTTATTTTTCATAGTTATAATTTTAAATTTAGCAATTTTGATTTTATGTTTGTTTAAATAAATGGATTGGGTGTTTTGATCGGTTTTTATTTTTCTAATGTGTTTTAGGGTTGATCAAAGAAGAGTTTGCAAATTCTTTAAAATTGGTGATTTAAAAAAAAAAGTTAAAAATTGGCAGAAGGAGACACGGCCAAGCTTCACCACCAAATCACCTTTCTTTCATTTTTGCAAATTTTATTTACAGTGAGTGACACACCCATGGGACACGGCCAAGTCACTGGCCGTGTCCCTCAAAAAACACAAGACACGGCCGTGTTCACCCCAACTTGGCCGTGTCTCTCCACTTTTCCACTTTAAAAACACGATTTTTGCACAGTTTGTCCATTCAATCCCTAATTTTCTTTCTGTTCTCTCTCTCGCTCTCTCATTTTCTCTCTCACCAAAACTCCACTGATTGTGTTTCAAAGCTCCAAAACCTCCATTAGATTTCAATTTTCTTCACCAAAGCTTAAGTTAATTTGTTAAAACTTATTCTTCTCTTACAAAGATCGATTTAATCAGTTTGTGTCAAATTTTTCAGATTTTTCAAGATGCCAAGAACAAAGATAGTTTCACACCGCAAGAAGAAGAGACCTACAACTGAAGGGGCTTCTTCATCTTCATCGTTTTCATCTTTGAAGAGAGCAAATCTTTTGGCTCGGGGTTTCTTCCCGACGAGGTATGTTAATGATGAATCCCTTGATGCTCTGCAAATTAGGACTAATTTTTATCGTCATGTACAAATTCTTGGGTGGGAGAACCTAGTCTCCTTGCGACCTTTGCAGTTTCAAGAGCTGACTTTGGAATTTTTGACATCTCTTAAGGTTGAAAGAGATGAACAAAAAATTTGCTCTAGGTTAAGTTTTAAGTTGCTTGGAAAATCTTTTGTGGTTAATATTGAACAATTGAATGCTATATATGGTTTCCATCAACATGGGGAAAAGTCGGTACCTAAAGAGTTTAAACAACAATTTGCTTGGGGAGCATTAGGCTCGGGGACTTATGTGGCCAAATCGGCCAAAGCATCTAAATTGAGCAATCTCGCTTTGAGGTATTTGCATCGTTTTATGTCCTGCGGATTCTTTGC
Organism: Garcia nutans; assembly: GCA_947685225.1. Classification (NCBI taxonomy): domain Eukaryota; kingdom Viridiplantae; phylum Streptophyta; class Magnoliopsida; order Malpighiales; family Euphorbiaceae; genus Garcia; species Garcia nutans. Next base: position 41,214,250 of record CANTUV010000003.1, read on the forward strand.
TAGGAAGGAGAGCCGGGTGTAGTGGAATTGAGTGAGCTCTTTTTCTTGGATTGTGCATATAATGCCGTGCCTATTAGTTCCAGCTATTGGTTAGCCGATATTTTTTATAGTGTGGCCAATAAAAAGAGGGGGGCAATTTGTATTGGAGGATTAGTTACTACATTGGTAGTAGCCCTTCTTGATGATTTTGACCCGAGTACCAGTCGCATGACTAGAATTTTGGGTAATGATTCATTGGATTTGGCCACATTAGAGAAGATGCATATGGTGGTACACAGGAGAGGGGCTTATATGATGGCTTCAGCTGAGCCATAAGTACCGGGGGACAGACAGAAGAGAGCATGGGTTCAAGAGGATTCTGACTTGGATTCTCTTGGTTTAGATGAAGATGCTTCAGTTTCAGATAATCAGGAGATACTCAATAGGATTGAGGCACTGGAGGGCAAGGTGGATCGTAACCATGCTGCGGTCTTGCAATAGTTGGAACAGACTAATAACAACCTTCCAAAGATTTTGAGTCTTCATCCCTCGGCTGCATCATCTTCACACCCGCCTTCACCGTAGATTTTGAGTTCCTTGCTTTATTGTGTTTAGTGTATTTTTGTTATTATTTTTCATTTTTATTTTTAATGTTAACATTTTATATTTTGGATATTTTATTTTTATATATTGTACTTTTATTTTTGAACATTTGTGTTTGTGATGAAAAGTTAGGGTTTTGCCTCGCCAGGGTACGATGGAAGACAAGTTGTCCTTTAACTCTTTTTCTTTATTATTCTTGTTTTCCATTGAGGACAATGTAAATTCTAAGTGTGGGGTAATCTTTAAGCTTTTCTTTAATTCTTGTTTTGTTTATTGTGTTATGTTGTGTGTTGTGCATGACATAATTGTTGAAAATTTATTGATCTTTTCTGTGATTCTAGCATTATAGTTGAGACTTTAGTATCAGCATAGAGATTAGCATTTGAATTCATTCAGGATCAATTTTCACATTCTGCAATTCATGACATATAAATCTTTGCGAACCCACATTTGTGAGTTTTGAGCCTCATAGATTGAATTTTATTGTCAATTGATTTTCTTTTCTTAAGTGTGCACCTTCATGATTTTGCATCTCTAGAGCTTGCTTTTGCATACTAATTGAACTCACATTATGATTTCATCTCAAGTTTTAAAATGATGAAGGCAAAATTAGGTTAGCCCTTTAGCTTAAAAAGACCTCCCTTAATATTGAATTCCTTAGTGAGCCAAGTTGAGCCTTTAACCTTTTATTGTTTGATCAACATAATTCTCAACTCAACACTTTCTTATTATCATCATACCTGCATTAAGGAATGGAGTTTTATGATATGACAATAGGGTGGTTTAATTCAAAAGTGTGGGGTAAGCAATTAAAAAAAATGGTATTGCTATTTGGGGTTGAAATGCATACTGTGCGCATTGTATTTGACTAAGAGTCGATTATTCTTTTCCTTTACATTTTAAGCTAGATGTTCCATGCAAGTTCATACTTTGTATATATATATATATATATATTAAAAAAAAGATGATAAAAATAAAATAAAAAAAAGAAAATAAAAAAAGAATATATATATATATATATACAGAATTCATATATTTTCTAGCATTAGAGGAATGTTGACTCATGTATTTTTCTTGAAGTATGCAATTTTGTGAAAGTATCAAGGGTTGGTGAGTATGCCATTTGAGGGAGTTATGAATTTCTTAGCAAGAGTATTGTCTAATTTAGATACTCCATTTCTTGATGCTCCAGCTTAAATGTCTTTTCTCACACCTTTACCTTAGCCCCATTACATCCAAATGAAAGACCTTCGGATTATTTCTTGAGAAAATCAGTGAGAGAGATTGGATAATTAAGCAAGTTTATGGTAGTATGCAGTCATGAGTGGTTTGAGTGAATTAACCTTTGAAATCGAGTGAAACACTTAGATGAGAGATAAGATTTGTATGTCTGGATTAATGAATGAGTTAAGAAAATCTTGATTGAAGTAAGTGCAAATATTTATGGCTGAGTCTTTAAGGATTTCATCTTATATACTGGAATTATAGTTATGGTTGTTTGAGTTTTTAATTTATGCCATGTGAATTTGCTTGAGGACAAGCAAAGTTTTAAGTGTGGGGTAGTTATTTTATTAGTTTTTGTTATAGATTTGTGTCTTATTTATTATGATAATTATTGTTTTATTTAGGTATTTTGTTAGTTTTAATCGGTTTATTTAGTGTTTTCATCAATTTTGGTAGTTTTAGTTTATTTCAATGTTTTTGTCACTTTTATCCTAGTTTTTAGTGTGGTGTTTATGTTTTGTTGGTTATTGTTTATTTAATTCTTGTTTAAAGTTTGTTTCAAGTTTTGTTTTAGGTTTAATATGCAAGGAACCATGCTAAGGAAGAAAAAACTAAGAAACAAGAGAAAGAGAACAATGGACAGTAGCTGACACATGCAGAGGACACGACCAAGCTTGTGGCTGTGTCCCATACCAAGCTAAGGAGAAACCACAAGACGCAGAAGAAGACACATGCAAGGGACACGGCCAAGCTTGTGGTCGTGTCCCTCCAAAAAAGCTCCAACACGGCCAAGTTGCTTAAGCTTGGCCGTGTCTCACTCAAGTCCAAAGAAAAAGAAAGAAGAAAATCAAACAGTAGAAGACACAAGCAAGGGACACGGCCAAGCTTGTGGCCATGTCCCTCCAAAGACCTCAGACACGGCCAAGTCCTTTTGAGCCTGGCCGTGTCACTCATGGATTAATGAAGATGCGAATTTTTGGTTTCGTATAAATATTAAAATTAGGGTTTTCAAGGGTTGTGGAGAGTTTGAGTTTGTTTTGAGCCGTCAAAGAACATTAGGGTTTTCATATCTTGTTTTCTTTGATTTTTGATTACACTTTTGATTAAACTAGCCTAGATTAGATTTGTTCTCGCCATTGATACTTTCTTCGAGCAAGTTCTGAATAAGAGATTCTTCAAGAGCTAAGAAGTTTGTAATTTGGTTTTGTTCTCGAACTTTATCTCTTTAATTTCATTGGAATTGTATTTAAGAATATTATCATGTCTCAATTGATTTCTTTAGATATTAATGAGATGAGTATGTTTGATAGCATTATGAACTAATTTGATCTAGTCTAGGGTTTGTATGGATCTGCTATGATTGTATGAATTGGTTATTCTCTTAACTAATAATTTCTTTAGCCTTGATTGAATGGATTATTGTTAATATATAATTGATTGGCCACCAATTATGTGTTTTAGGTATTAGATGATGGATTGAAAAATGAAGTCTAATGCTGGAACAATTCAATTAGGGACTTAGGTGAATTAGAGATATAACCTAGAAAAAGATTATTTCAATTGTAACAAGATTAGTTGAAAGAGGTTTGAATGTGAGAGCTTATTTCCTTGACTCAATTAATTAAGTTGCTTGAGATTTAATTTTTGAAATTAAATTGGTTGAGAGGAATAACCGTTCATACATATAAGTAGTAGAGAAGTGCAAACCCTAGACCTTTCTATTAAGTGAATCAAATCATCAGCTCAATTTACTTTTATTTGTTTTAAACTTCAATTGATCTTCTTCATTAGTTAGCAATTTAAATTTATTCATTACTTGTTATTTATAATCTGATAATCAATTAGCTACTTTAGCTTCCTTGTGAGACGACCTTGGGGCGATCACCTTTGCTACAGCTACCTCGTATACTTGCGAGTGACGCTTTGTGGTAGAGTTAATTTGAGCTCAACATTTGGCGGCATTACTTGTATAGGGAAAAGTGTTTTATTTATATGGATCACAAGAGTTTAAAATACCTTAGTGTTCAGAGAGCGCTGAATCTTCGACAGAGACAGTGGTTAGAGTTGATTAAAGACTACGAATGTTTGATTGATTATCATCCTAGTAAGGCAAATGTTGTTGCTGATGCCTTGAGCCGAAAGTCTTTGGCAGGTTTGACTGATTATTCGCTCTCGTTGCTTATTGAGTTGAGAGCGTTCCATGCTAGATTTGAGTCTTGTGATGATGGTGCTTTGATGGCTCAGTTGCAATCGAGGCTAGTCTTGTTGGATCATATTAGGGAGGCTCAGTTGGCAGATGAGAGAATTTAAAAAATTGTGTTAGTTTGTCAGAAGGGGGAGAGTCAAAATTTTTTTATGAGGGATGATGGCAGTCTATGGTACAAAGATGGTTGTGTATTCTTGATGATGCAGAATTGAAAAGGATGATATTAGAGGAAGCACATCAGTCACTTTATGCTATGTACCCTGAGAGTACCAAGATGTATCAGGACTTGAAGCGATATTATTGGTGGTCAGGTATGAAGAGAAACATAGTAGAGTTCGTATTCAGATGTCTCGTTTTTCAGAGAGTGAAGGCTGAGCACCAGGTTCCTTTAGGGTTGCTCCAGCCTTTATCAATTTTCGAGTGAAAATGGGAGCGTGTGATAATGGATTTTGTGACTGGACTGCCTTTGACCCAGAAGAAGCATGATGCAATCTGGGTGATAGTTAATCGGATGATAAAGACAGCTCATTTTCTTCCAGTTTGGATGGATTATTCTCTTGAGAGGTTGGTTGAGTTGTATATCAGTGAGATAGTGAGATTACATGGAGTTTCAGTTTCTTTGGCGTCAGATCGAGATCCCCGATTTACTTTGAAGTTTTGGAAGAGTTTGCATGATGCTTTGGGTTCTTGATTATATTTTAGTACTGCTTTCCATCCTCAGACAGATGGGCAGTTAGAGAGAGTGATACAAATTCTAGAGGATATGTTGAGGAGTTGTATCATTGATTTTACTGGGAACAAATTTTTGCCACTAATTGAGTTTGCTTATAAAAACAGTCATCAGTCGAGTATTGAGATGGCTCCTTATGAGGCCTTGTATGGAAGGAGATGCAGGACACCTTTGTATTGGGTTGAGGTTGAAGAAGATAAACTGGTCGGTCCCGATTTGATTAAGAAAACAAAAGAAAAAGTGAAGGTGATTCGGGGTCTTTTGAAAGCAGCTTCAGATCGACAGAAATTCTATTTAGATTTGAAGAGAAAAGACATAGAGTTTAGTGTGGGAGATAAAATATTTTTGAAGGTATCTCTATGAAAAAAGATTCTGAGATTCGGTCGCAAAGGGAAGTTGAGTCCTCATTTCATAGGATCATATGAGATGTTGGAGAGAGTTGGTTCAGTGACTTATAGACTAGCTTTGCCGCCTGAATTGGATCGAATTCATAATGTCTTCTATGTCTCGATGCTTCAGAGATACAGGTATGACCCATCTCATATCCTATCAGTGGAGTCTATTGAGGTGAGTCCAAATCTGACTTAAGAGGAAGAACCAGTGATGATTGTGGTATGAGAGATTAAAGAATTGAGGAATAAGAGGGTGTCACTTGTGAAAGTCCTTTGGAGAAATCATGCCACTAAAGAGGCGACATGGAAGAGTGAGCAGATGATGCAGATTCAGTTTTTCCAATTATTTCAAATTTGAGAGCATGTAATTTCGAGGACAAAATTTATTTTAGGGGGAGAGAATTGTAGTATCCCAATTTTTTTTGAAAATTTTTAATTTTTAGAAATTTGATAAAAATATCTTATAATTAAATTGGATAAATTAAACTAATGGTTTTAAATGAAAAAGTAAAATATATATGTGATATATGTAAAATATACATATATAAAAATCAATACTTTTTAAAAGAAAAATCAAAAGTCAAAGTAAAAAAGGGTATTTTGGTAATTAAATTTTAAAAAATTTTAAATTATTAAATTAATTTAAAAATAAATAATTTTTGAATGAAAGAGAAATTTTTGGACTTTTAATTTATTAAATAAATTATTAAATAATTAATTATTAAAATATTAAATAATATATATGGTTATAATTGAAGGATGAAAGGAAAGAGAAATTAAAGAATAGTCTTCTTCTTCTTCTTGGCCGAACCACCATGGGAGATAGCTCAAGGATTTTTGCTCTTCTTAGCTCCAAGAATTGAAGGATTTCAAAGGTTCAAAGAGGATTTTTAGTGATTTTTGTTAGCCTTTCTATTTTAGAAAACTGTAATGGATCTTTAATTCTAGTCATTGTTTGATAAAGAAAAATAATCGGAAGCGTACCTTGATCCATTGCTTTATCCTGTTCCGTAAAAAACTGTTACGTTCAATTGTTTCTTTCCCTCTAATGTGTTTCCTTAGGTTTTCTCACGATGGTCAGAGAAAGTTATCTTAGAAATAAAAAATAACTGTACATATTTTTTAAAAACAGTTATCTTTTTATTTTATAAACAGTTATCCCTTTATTTTATTTCTCTATTTATTTAATAATTAGAGGGAAGGGTATTTAAACCCAAACCGATTCTTAACCTTTAAACCCAATAACCATCATCTAAGGTCAACTTTAATTAGAATCGGTCGTCTTTAATTAAATCCGTCATATAATTACATGGGCCACATTATAGATTATTAAAATAATCTAACAATCTCCCACTTGGCCCATGCGCATACTTTAATATCCATTAACTTTTATTTGGAATTAAAATGATTGGATTATGCGGTTACAAGTCATTTAGTCGACATGATCCCTTCCATATATCACAAACCACCTCAATTCACCAAAATATTTTAATTGAGAAAATACAACAAACAATACATCGTTGCTTTCAACATCATTGTTATCGCACTCAAACAATAAAAGTATACAACTATAATGTGGACAACAATTAAATAAAGCAAAATCCATCTTTAATTGAATTCTTAAGTGTCACAACATAATGAGCAAAATAACTATATGTACATATGAACATCATGCTAACAAGGACTTATCTATAATGCCCATCCTCTCTACATGGTCAATAAAGGTTTTGGGCGGTAAGCCTTTTGTTAACGGATCTGCTATCATTAAGTCAGTACCAATATGCTCAATTGACACTTTGAGATTTTGCACTTCTTCTTTCACAGATAGGTATTTTAAATCCATATGTTTAGCACCTTTAGAATACCTATCATTCTTAGAGAAGAAGACAGTTGCAGAATTATCACAATAAATTCTCAACGGTCTAGCTATACTGTCGACAATACTTAGACCTGAGACAAAGTTCCGCAACCACAATGCTTGAACAGTGGCCTCAAAACATGCCACAAATTCGGCTTCCATAGTGGAAGTAGCAATGACAGACTACTTTCCACTTTTCCATGAAATTGCTCCTCCAGCCAAGAGAAACATATAGCCAAATGTAGATTTTCTCGAATCTACACAACCGGCAAAGTCTGAATCCGAGTATCCTACCACTTCTAGATGGTTGGATTTCCGGTATGTGAGTATATGATCTTTAGTGCCTTGTAGATATCTAAGTACTTTCTTTGCAGCTCTCCAATGATCCATTCCGGGATTACTTTGATATCGACCCAACATTCCGACCGCAAAACTGATATCCGGTCGAGTACATGTCTGAACATACTTTAAGCTCCCAACTACTGAGGCATAAGGAATAGACTCCATTTCTTTTCATTCCAAATCATTTTTAGGACATTGCATTTCGCTAAATTTGTCTCCTTTCTGAATTGGAACTATCCCTGCAGAGCACTTTTCCATCCTAAATCTCTCTAATACTTTGTTAATGTAAGCTCTTTGAGACAATCCTAACAATCCTTGTGATCTGTTACGGAATATTTCTATTCCTATCACATAAGATGCCTCACCCATATCTTTCATTTCAAAGTTCTTAGAGAGAAATTCCTTTACATCATGTAACATGCCAATATCATTTGCAGCAAGAAGAATATCATCAACATATAAGACTAAAACAATGAACTTGCTCCCACTAATCTTCATATAGATACACCGATCAACAATGTTTTCTATAAAACCATATGAAGTAATTGTACTGTTAAACTTAAGGTACCATTGACGAGAAGCTTGTTTTAGTCTATATATTGACTTCTTTAATTTACACACTAAATTTTCCTTTCTTGTGGTCACAAAACCTTCCAGCTGGTCCATATATACTTCCTCCTCTAATTCACCATTAAGAAAAGCAGTTTTTACATCCATTTGGTGAAGCTCTAAATCATAATGAGCTACCAAAGCCAAAATAATTCTTAAAGAGTCCTTTTTAGAAACTGGAGAAAATGTCTCTTTATAGTCAATGCCATCTTTCTGAGTATAACCTTTAGCAACAAGTCTGGCCTTAAATCTTTCAATGTTGCCTTTTGAGTCTCGTTTAGTCTTAAAGACCCATTTACAACCGACTCGTTTAGAACCTTTAGGCAACACTACTAAGTCCCAAACTTTGTTATCACTCATTGACTTTAACTCTTCTTCCATGGCATTAAACTACTTTTCAGAATTACTACATTCCATGGCTTCCTGAAAAGAGACTGGATCCTTATCAATGCTCAAATCACATTCATGCTCAAGAGAGTATACCACATAATCACTTGAAATAGCTGGCCTTTTCTGTCTTTCTGACCTCCGTAATTCTATTTCTTGTGAAACCACTTGCTCATTTGTGATTTGTTCATTATTTTCAGGCTCATCATTTATATGATCATTTTGTGGGATTGGAATGTTATTTTGTTGTTCAATTGCTTTATTAGCCCGTGATACAACAAAAGGAACAACAATAAAAGAAGAGACATTAGGAGAATCCATCTGAATTGGATCCTCAACCTGAATCTCTTGCAAATCCACTTTACGTTGTTCACTACTCCCACTAGATTGACCATTCTCAATGAAACGAGCATTTCCAGACTCAATGATTCTTGTACTATGGTTAGGACAATAAAATCTGTACCCTTTTGACTTTTTAGGATATCCAATAAAAAATCCACTAACTGTTCTAGCATCAAGCTTCTTTTCATGTGGATTATATATCCTAATTTTAGCTGGGCAACCCCAAATATGAAGATGCCTCAAACTAGGTTTCCTTCCTGTCCACAGTTCATAAGGGGTCTTAGGAACTGCTTTACTAGGAACCCTATTAAGCAAATATGCAGCAGTCTTTAATGCATGCACCCATAATGATAAAGGTACAGAACAATTATTTAACATACTCCTAACCATTTCAATCAGAGTACGATTTCGCCTCTCAGCTACACCATTCTGCTGAGGCGTACCGGGCATTGTATACTGTGCACAAATGCCTCGCTTTTCAAGGAATTTTACAAATGGACCTGGACATTGTCCATTTTCATTAAATTTACCATAATATTCACCACCTCTATCAGACCTCACAATTTAACTTTTCTATTTAGCTGCCTTTCCACCTCATTAATGAATATCTCTAGAATATCCACTAATTGAGACTTTTCATGCAGTAAATATACATAACCATACCGTGAGAAATCATCAATAAAAGTGATAAAATACTTTTCACCACCCCAAGAGGGAATGTCAAAAGGACCACAAATATCAGTGTGTATAAGATCAAGAAGTTCACTGCTTCTTGTGGCTGGGTTCTTTAATGTGTGTTTAGTTTGCTTGCCTTTAATGCAATCTATACACACATCCTAATCAGTGAAATCCAATTGAGGTAAGATTCCACCTTTCACTAACCTCAAAATCCTTTCTTTGGAAATGTGTCCTAATCTTTGATGCCATAAGAAAGCAGAACATTCATCATGTGCACTACGTTTATTACCTATATTATGCTCAACATTAAACAGAGATTCCACGAATTTAGTATCAAGATTAAAATGATATAAACCATCAATTAAAGTACCAGAACCATAAAAGTACTTATGTTTATACAAAGAAAATGTACCATTACCAAACTTAATACTAAAACTATTATTATCCAACATTCCAACAGAAACTAAATTCTTGGCACAATCAGGAACATAAAGACACCTTTCAAGATCTAAATGACAACCAGTGTCCAAGATCAATCTGTAAGTCCCAATTCCTTCTATTCGTGCCTTCATTCTGTTTCCCATATATAGAAACTGTTCAGTTTCTTTTATGGTTTGGATCGAAAGGAATCCCTGTACAATGTGAGACACATGAGTAGTTGCACCATAATCTATCCACCAGGTATTATAAGGCACCTCAATAAGATTTGATTCGAAACATACTGAAACATAAAAAATACATTTCTTTTCGAACCATATCTTTCTTTTAGGACAATCCTTCTTGAAGCGACCAGTCTTCTTACAAAAATAACACTTCAATTCCTTATGGATTTGGCCCTCATTGACTTTCATTGGGGCTTTTTCCTTTTTCTTGCCTTTCTTCCCTGATCTGTTTTTGCTGCTTCCAGCTCCATCATGAAAAGTGAGATTGGCAGAGTGTTCCTTTACCTTCTTTAATCTCCCTTCCTCTTGAATTAACATGGCCTTGATTTCCTGAATGTTCCACTTTTCCTTAAGGGTGTTGTAATTCACCTGGAACTGACCAAACTCAACAGGAAGTGAGTTAGTAATAAACTGAACAAGGAAAGTTTCACTCACATCCATTCCCATCGATTTCAATTTTGCTGCCAAATTCTGCATGCCAGTCGCATGATCATGAATGGATTGTGACCAATTGAACTTCTTGGTCGTCAGCTCACTCATCAAGGAGCCTACTATAGACTTGTCAGCAATGTCTGACTGGGAGTACTCCTTAATTTTCAACATGTACTCTCTGGCGTCATCCGTCTTAGGCATTGATGGCTTGACATTTTCAGCCATCGTCATCCTCATTAAGTTCAAGCTCAGCCTGTTAGACCGCTCCCAAGCCTCATAGTGAGACTTGTCCTCTTCAGTACTGGTCTCTGTAATGGCTGCTGACTTTTCAGAAACTAACGCCAGATCTAGGTCCAAAACTCCCAACTGGTAATGGATTTGTTCAGACCAGTCGTCATAGTTCAAACCGTTGAACTTAATCAACCCAGTACCCATAGCAAACATCTTAGAATAAGCTGCAATACATACTCACACATTAATGCTTTGAGATAACATAATAGATTTAGACATAACAACTTTAATTATGTATTTAAGTTTACCTTTGGGTGATACTTAAATACAAATATTCAAACATATAATGATGCCAAGAATAAGTGTAACACCCCCATACCCTATATAAATACTATACATATACCTTATATACATGCAGTACGTATATAAAGTATAAGAATGTCACTTTTCATTAAACATTAAAAAAAATAACTTTACTCTAGTTCCAAACAATAATACATTTTATTTAAAGAACATTTACAAAAAAACCATGATACGTTCGATGATCTTACATATATATAATGATCTTGTCTTTACCAAAATTCATTTATATATATGAATACATTTGTATCAAAATATAATATAATTAAATTGTACATGTATGCACCACCTTCTAGTTGGTCTCGTAATACTCTATCCATTCTCGTGGCATAACGATTTGACTTCCAAATCAACCACCTACTCACCTGAACGATTTACACAACCGCGCTAAGCTCGAAAGCTTAGTAGTACAAATAAATAATTTAAATATACATTACAGAAAAATCATACTTCATATATTCACATCATGTATTATCATTTTCTTATCATGTTTTCCCTTTTTAATGCACTCTTCATATATTTCCACTAATCTCATAATTTATATACACATACACATATATCATTTCAACAAACCACAATTCAATGACTTATTAGAACATTCATAAAATAATACTCACAATGTCCACATCCATATACATATTACACATCATATTGTATTTTCATAATCTCATCTTTCAGCATAGTTTCTCAGGCCACATATCTTTTCAATAATCTACTTATGTATTGTAATCATATCATACTTCATAACATTACATATCATTATATTATTCAATTAATTCATTATTCATAATTCACCATTCATGAATCACATTTAAACAAAGACAAGCATGGGCCCAAAAAGGATCTAATATGTTATTCAAAGTTCAGAGTTACTGCTTTGGTCCATAATCACAATCATCAAGCCCGTAGGCGATATATATATATATATATATATCTATCCATGGATAGTGTAACAGACCCAGTCTCTTGGACCTCAACCCGGCTAGACCCGGGGGCCCCAGTATCTTGGTCCTCAACCCGGCTAGACTGTTACTGTTTTTGAGGCTTACGACCCAGTCTTTTCACCCCAAAAACATCATATTTCACATTTATCAGCTGGACTCGGCTTACGACCCGGTCTTTTCACCTGTCCAGCAATCATAGGCATGCCACCAAACCCAGAACTCTGAAAATTGAATAACATACTAGGCATACAATCATTTCATTTATCTCTTTATCAATCTCTTCTCAATTCATTTCCATAATCAAATAGGCAACCATGCCCCAATTATATTTCATTTGCATTATCATAGCCAACAACAATGGCTTCATATCTCATCATGTTTCAAATCACATTAAGGCAATTCATCATTAAAGTATACAAAATCAATTGCATTGGACATCATCATTTAGGCAAACATGCCTCACTTATTTCATTTGAATCATTATAGCCAACCACAATGGCATTACATCTCATCATTATTCAAGTGTACACAACCAATTGCCTTAACATACATTTTAAATGCTCTTCAATCATTCACATTTAAAAACCATAACATTCATCCAATGTATTAACAATATAATCAATTATTCATAAGGTAATCAATTACTTAACATATCTACCATCAAATATATTAAGTATCAAAATCATGTAAATGTATGCAACCATGTAGTTTGTACTTACCTCAAGAGCAACTCACACCAATCTATACACTTCCTCTTCCAAGAATTCTCAACACTTAGGTTAGGGCAACTCAACCTCTTCACAACCTAATTCAAAAGGAATAATGCACACTTATGTGAAGATACACATTTAGAAAAATGACCAAATGAATAGTAGCACGGCGCATAAAATCGGCGACGCAATGGCGCACGACTACTACATGATAAATCTGTTTTTACTGCTGAAAATCAGTCAACTTTGGCAACAGTTTTGACCAAGTAAACAAACTTATTTTTGGCTGAAATTTTTCAAAAAAACCCCTTCATAAGTTAACTAAATTCATGTAAAATTTCGTCGAAAAATTCCTTCGTTTGCCCCCTCAACGGACTGCCCAAAATGAAAGCTGCAGAATGGTGCCCAAAAGGGACCATTCGGCCCAAATTTTCAAAACTTGAGGGAAATTCATTTTTTTTCTTGCAAAATTGATTTTTAGAGGTACATTCTGCCCTTCTATTTCTGGCAGGGACGGAACCAGGTGGGGTCGGGTGGGGGCTGACGACCCCCTAGCAGGCCACCGGTGTATATTTTTAAAGTGAATTTCTGTCGGTCGGAGCAGTAGAGGTGGAGGCCTAGGGCCCCCCCCCCCCCCCCCATCTCCTTCTTATATGTATTAAAGATAAATTTTACCCCCCTTCTTGAAGGGCTAGTTCCGCCACTGGTTTCTGGTAAATTTGGTGATAATGGAGAATCTGGAGGTAATGTGCTTGAATCAGAATTGCAATCATCTCTCCTGCAATATTAGTATGAGTAGAAAACCCTCCTGGTTGTGAATGTTGAGTACAACAACCTTTTGTATGCCTCCCCTCAGTAGATCCACCTCCACCCCTATAAATGTCTATTACATACAAAGGTTATAAAAAAAATCCAACTGATCAAGTTTATTCAAATTAAGAACAATGTAATAAATAAAATTTTAATAAAAAAAATAGGCACTAATATTTCAAAATGAACAATACATATTAATAACAAGTTTCTCATACACACAATGCATTAGTCTAATGCTAAAGAAAAAATTTAATTACTATAACTATTAAATAATACATAAAGTATAGAATACATACAAAAATCCAAAATGTACAACAATAGAAATTATACATGTATGCAAGTGATATAGTCAGTGGTGCAGCATCTAAGGTCATCCAGTATCAACCACAATCTAGATTTTTCTACTTAGCAACTCCCTTACCTATGCGATTCACACAACCGCATAGTAACATATAAATATACACTTAAATACCTTTTTCATTATGTAATTAACAATATTACTATAATCTTCATTTATTCATACCCCATTCATCATATATATGTTATTTATACCCAAATTTACATCTTATATTGCAATTTGTAGTATTTACATAAAATACACATATTCACACACATTATTGATGGGAATGAGCCAAGATTAATTGTTCCCTACTTTAATGAATCTATGAGGAGTGACTAAGTAAAATTCAACAAACAACCAATCAACAATCTGATTTAAGATGCACAAAACCAATCACACATAAATACAATAATTTTTAACGTGGAAAACCCCTTTAATGTGAAGGATAAAAATCACGGGACTTCTCTTAGTCTAAGTAAAAGAATTTCACTATCAAAATCAATGTTTACAGCAACTACAAGCTGCTACTACAACCCTCAAGTAAAGTAACAACACCAAATCAACCAAATAACAAGAAATAAACAAGGGAATTGAGAAAAATACCCAAAATAGCTACTGTTCATGTCAATGGATGAGCTCCGGTTATTCAAATTTGATCTCCACCATCCAGATTAAATCACAACAAATTCTAAATGTTCTCACCAAATTTCAGCCAAATTTGACCACAAATAACCTTCCGATGTCGGAGAAAGAAAAATTGGTCACTGTTGCAGAAATACACATAAACAGTAAACTTCGAGCTCTAAATGCCGAAAATCCAACCGTCAAAAACTGATCTCACTATTCAAAATGAAGAACGATGAGTCCTCTAACTGCTATCCAAATTTCAGCCTGATCAGAGCACAGATGACTGTTCAATTGCCAGAAAATCGAGACTGCTCTGTTGACTTATTTTGCAGAAAAAAAAAACTCTTTCTTTTCTCTCTTTCTCTCTCTCTCTCTCTCTTCTCCTTTGGTGGCTGACACACTAACATCTCACATGCAACATAAGATTATTATAAATACTAAAATATTAATAGCCTATTGAGCTAAAAGAAAATGGGCTCAAATATTGAATTTTTCACATAAGAGGAAAACCAAAAACCTAACAATTCTCCCCCTTTTCGACTATGTGAAGGAGTTTGCCAAACCGGCAACTCTACAACATGTCTCAAACTTCCCTCTTGGTAAAGCCTTTGTGCACATATCAGAATCATTATCATTAGTATGAATCTTCTCAAGTTCAAGCTGCTTAGAATCCAAAATATCATGAATTCAATGATACCTCATATCTATGTGTTTGAATCTACCTTGAAAAGTAGGATTCTTACCAAGATAAATAGCACTCTGACTACCACAAAATAAGACATATCTCTTCTGTATAAAGCCAAGCTCATTCACAAACTTCTTCATCCAAAGTAATTTTTTACATGCTTCAGTTGCTATAATGAATTCGGCTTCTGTAGTAGACAATGCAATGCATTTCTGCAACCTAGATTGCCATGCCACAGCTCCCCCTGCAAAAGTGATCAGATACCCAGAAGTAGACTTTCTTGAATCTGCATCCCCTACCAAATCAGAATCTGTATAACCACTGAGAATAGGCTTTCCAGTCCTAAAACACAACTTCAAACTAGCAGTGCCACAAAGATATCTCAAAATCCACTTCACAACATCCCAATGCTCTTTTCCTAGATTAGAAAAAAATCTACTAACAGTACCAACTGCATAAGCTATGTTTGGCCTAGTGCAAATCATAGCATACATCAAGCTACCTACTGTAGATACATAAGAAACTTTCTGCATATATTCTTTCTCTTGCTCACTAGAAGGGGATTGTTTAACACTCAATTTGAAAGACATGGCAAGAGGGGTACTTTCAGGTTTAGTTTTAGCCATATTAAATCGCTGTAATACTTTCTCAATATAGTTTTCTTGAGATAGCCACAGCTTCTTGCATTTCCTATCACGAATGATCCTCAAGCCAAGAATCTGCTTTGCTAGCCCTAAATCCTTCATTGCAAAATTCTTCAAGTTATCAATTCTTAAAGAACTAGAACCCGTAATGAACATATCATCAACATATAGCAACAGGATGATAAAATTATTATCAGAAAATCTCTGCACAAAAACACAATGATCAGAAGTAGTCTTCTTGTAGTCTTGTTGAACCATAACTGACTCAAACTTCTTATACCATTGCCTAGGTGCTTGTTTCACCCCATACAAACTCTTTTCCAATTTGCAAATATAATTTTCTTTTCATTTTACCACAAAACCTTCAGGTTGTTTCATATAGATTTTCTCCTCTAAGTCACCATGAAGGAAGGTTGTTTTAACATCCATTTACTCAACCTCTAAATCAAGAGTAACAGTAATCCCAAAATAACACGAATTGATGATAGCTTGACCGTTGGTGAGAAAACCTCCTCAAAGTCAACTACTTTTTCTTACTAAAGCCCTTGACAACTAATCTAGCTTTATATCGTAGAGATGATGAATTCTCTTCTTACTTTATTTTATAGATCCACCTATTCTTCAAGGCTTTTCTATCTTTAGGAAGCTTCACGAATTCAAAGGTGTGATTATCAGCTGAAGACTACATTTCATCTTTCATAGCTGCAATCCATTATGGCTTTTTGCTCACTCTCAGTAGCCTCTTCATAGCATTCAAGTTCTTCTCCATCTGTCAAGAGTAAATACTCATTAAGTGAATATCTGGTAGAATGCGTTCGATCTCTAGTAGACCTCTTAAGTGGAACTTCAGGTTTCTCAACATGTGCCTCTTGTTGATCATCAACTGCTTCATATTCAGGAGCACCAACCTCATCTGCATTCTGATTATCATTTTGCATGTTACCATGATTCTGAACCTCAACTGCATCAGGCGTATGAGTTGTAGGAGATGGGTCTAAATTAATCAAACTACTGCTATGAGACTTTAATTTTCCACCTTGTTAATATCTTCAATAGTCTGATCTTTTATAAATACTACATCCCTACTTCTGATAGGTTTCTTCTGAATTGGATCATAGCATCTGTAACCAAACTCATCTTGCCTATAGCCAATGAAGATACACTGTCTAGTCTTGGCATCTAACTTAGACCTCTCATCTTTGGGAACATGCATGAAATATTTGCAACCAAACACTCATAGGTGGTTGTAGAAAGCATCCTTACCATACCAAAAACCTATTTGGAACATCATTTCCCAATGCAATAGTGGGAGTTAGATTAATCATATATGCAACAGTGTACAAAGCTTCACCCCAAAAGGAGTTAGGCAATTTAGCCTCTGAAAGCACACATCTGACTCTCTCCATCAATGTTTTGTTCATTCTTTCTGTCAAACCATTTAGCTGAGGAGTCTTGGGAGGTGTCTTCTGATGTCTGATACCCTATTCTCTGCAATATGCATCAAAAGGCCCACAATACTCACCACCATTATCAATGCGAAGACATTTCAACTTCTTTCTAGTTTCTCTCTCAGTAGAAGCTTAAATTTCTTTAAATACACCAAGAACTTGATCTTTAGACTTTAAGGTACGAACCCAAAGTCTTCTAGAATGATCATCAACAAAGGTCACAAAGTAAAGTGCACCACCAAATGATTTTTCCTTCAAAGGACTACATACATCTAAATGAACAAGCTTAAGCAAATCATTTTTCCCAGAAGGAGAATGATGTTTAAAAGAAACTCTCTTCTGTTTTCCAGCCAAGCAATGAACACATCTATCTAACATTGCACCTTTCAATCCCGAAAGTAAATTTCTTTTAGCTAGACAATCTAGTTCTTTCTCACTAATATGACTCAGCCTCTTGTGCCATAATTCTGAAGAGTTATCATCTTTAACTGCATTAACAAGATCTGTAGATATTGAAGCTTGTAGCCAATATAAGCCTGAAGTCTTCTTTCCTCTACCCACAACTAAGGAGCCTTTATTGATTTTACATTTTCCATCATCAAAAGTGCTGCAATAGCCATCATCATCAAGCTTACTAATGAAAATCAAATGCAACCTAATGTCAGGTGCATGTCTAATATTTTTTAGTTCTATTTTTTTTCTATTTTGGGTCTCTGAATAAACAGTTTCAATGCCTATCACCTTTGACACTCCATCATTACCCATCTTTAAAACTCCAAAATCACCCGGAGTATAAGATGTGAAGAACTCCTTCCTTGATGTAACATGAAAGCATGCACCACTATCAAGAACCCAAGCAGTATCATCATAGGCTACATTGACCATATTCTCTTGATAAACTATAGCCAAATCATCATCTAAAGTGGTAGTGGCAACACGATCAGTATTGTTATTATTGCCTCTCCTTTCTTGCGTCCCTTTGTCTGCCTTATTTTCTTTCTTCCACTTGAAACAATATTTCTTGATATGTCCTGATTTACCACAATAATGACATTCAAGGTTCTTATAACTTGATTTTGATTTACTCCTGTTCTTGCCTCTATTTTGATCTTGACTCTTACTTTTACTTCTCCCCCTGTTTTTAGTAACCAAAATTTCTGATTGTGAAGTAGATATCCCCTGATTTCTTCTTCTCATCTCTTCATTTAAAACACCAGCCTTTACATACGACATGGTTACACCACTTTTAGGAGCAGAATTAGTCAAAGATACACGAAAATTTTTTCATGAGTCGGGAAGTGTATTCAACAACTAAAGTCCAATAACCTCTTCATCAAATTTAACTCCCATGCCAGATAATTGATCAAAGATACCTTCAAATTCATTGACATTATCAAGTATAGAGCTACCTTCTCTATATTGCAAGCGTATAGCTTGTTTAAGCAAAAATAACTTATTGTTACCAGTTTTTGAAGCATACAAAGTTTCAAGCTTTTCCCATAAGATTTTGGCATTTGTTTCATTAGCAATATGATTCAACACATTATCTTCTACCCATTGCCTAATAAAACTACATACTTGCAAATGCTCAAATTTTCAATCTTCATTAAATTTAGACTCAGGTTTTTGGGAAGCAAATACAGGTAAATGCAATCTTTTCATAATAGAAATTTTTTTTCATTTTTCCTTTCCACTTGTGATAATTTGTGTCATCCAAGCAAACCATTTTACACACATTCACCTCCATCATTCAAACAAGCAAACAACCAATGAACTAATGAACTATCTCTGATACCACTTTGATGGGAAGGAGCCAAGATTAATTCTTCCTTGAATGAATCTATGAGGAGTGACTAAGTAAAATTCAGCAAACAACCAATCAACAATCCGCCTCAAGATGCACAAAACCAATCACACATAAACACAATAATTTTTAACGTGAAAAACTCCTTCAATGTGAAGGATAAAAATCATGGACCTCTCATGGTCCAAGTAAAAGAGTTCTACTATCAAAATCAATGTTTACAGCAACTACAAGCTACTACAATAACCCTCAAGTAAAGTAGCAACACCAAATCAACCAAATAACAAGAAATAAACAAGAGAATGGAGAAAAATCACCCAAAATAGATACTGTTCATGCCAATGGATGAGCTCTGGTTGTTCAAATCCGATCTACAGCGTCTAGATTAAATAACAACAAATTCTAAACATGCTCACCATATTTTATCCAAATTCAACAATAAATGACCATTTGATAGTCGGGGAAAGACAAACTGATCGTTGTTGCAAAATGTACGTAAACAGTAAACTTCGAGCTCCAAATGCCAAAAATTCAACCGTCGAAAACTGATCTTCACCATTCAGAATGAACAACAATGAGTCCTCTAACTACTGTCCAAATTTCAGCCTGATAAGAGCACAGATGATCGTTCGATCGCGGAAAAACTCAGACTGCTTTGTTGACTTCTTTTGCAGAAAAAAAAACTCTTTCTTTTCTCTCTCTCTCTCTCTCTCTCTCTCTCTCTCTCTCTCTCTCTCTCTCTCTCTTCTCCTTTGGTGGCTGACACTCTAACACCTCTCACATGTAACATAAGATTATTATAAATGCTAAAACATTAATAGCCTATTGGGCCAAAAGAAAATGGGCTCAAACATTAGGTTTTTCACATAGGAGGAACTCAAAAACCTAATAATTGTAGATATGCATATTTGTATATCCAATTCTACAATCACACACTGTCACATATACATTGGGCCCAATAATATCTATACAATTACCTTGTCTAGGTATCACACCAGATTCATGACCCAGCTTTGCTAGAGTCCATTTCTAATTTTATTCATATGACCTAGCTCTGCTCATATCAAGACCTAGCTCTGCTTAGGTCAAGACCTAGCTCTGCTTATATCTATCAATGTATGCATAATCAATCATAATAGTATTGGACAAGTAATTGTATAGGTTACAACACACACAATAACACGTTATCTTTTCACTTTCTCATCTCATTATCACATTTACCCTTTCTTTTATAGTTTTCACATTTTCTTTCTCATTTATTATCACATTATTCAATTCACATATTTTTCAATTATTTTTAGCATTTTACACATTTTACACATAACTATTCTGCAATGACTCATCTACCATACCTCATACATTAATCACTTCTTAATTATACAATACACATATTCTATTAAACAAAGCATTGAAAGTTACATAACACATTCTCAATGTCACAATGTGTTATGTCAACTACAATGTTATTCATATAGTAATAATTAAAATATGTACTAACCTTATTTTTTCTTTTCAAGTCAAATCCTATATTTCACCATCTTTGTTGGCCTACACACTCATAATCCAACTATAAACTCCATTATCCATTTAAAATTACTTACTTACTCAATGTATATCAAACTATCATTATCTAAACAATATTCATCAAAATCTCATTAAAACTCTAAATTCACCATTTACTACTTCATCCAAACTTCAACTAGCACCACTCATTTTCAATATTTAACCATAAAAACATTACTTATATATCACATTAACATCAAAACACTACAATTCAATAATTATCTCAACATTTACTAAAACCCTAATTTCACATACTCTTGCCCTAAATCCTAACTCCATCCAAACTCAATCATATTTAATTTTCAACCTTAAAATCATCGTATATATATTAAAACAACATAAAATTATTTCATTTCAATAATTAAGACCCTCATATAATACCCTAATTTACACATAATCTCTACAAAACCTTAATTCCATCATTTATATCTATCTCAATTAATCAACTAATAAATCATCATTTATTCATCACTTTAACTTCATTTGCATCAATTTTAACAATTAACCATAACTTTCTCTCTCTAGACAAATTTTACATAATCTTAAAAACCAAGAAAATAAAGCTTGAGAGAGAAAATACTTACTTGATGATTTGCTTAAGTTATTATTATTATTATTAATATTACAACTCACCTGCTTGAGATTATTGCTAAAGTAATTAAAATTTTAAATCTCAATTTGAAGATCTCATCATATGCATATTCAATTTTCATCATCATTAATTTGTAATTATTGTGTTCTTTATATAAGCAAGCTAAATTACCTATCACCTATATAAATATATTTGCTTTTTTACCATATTAATAAGAATTATTATATTGATAAATAAAGATGCTCGAATCCCAATTAGCGCATTAAAATATAATTTAACAATAAATATTGATGCACAAACCAATAAACTTAATAAGTTCAATTTCTCCTCTATTAATGTTAATTAAAAAAATAATAAGTTAAAATCATCAAATCTCAAATTATTCATTTATTGTGTTCTTAAAAAAATTAAAGAGACCGAAGAGGGTAAGGGCTAGTTGGGCATCATTTTAAACCAATAAAGATCAAATGAAAATTAATTTTTTTTTTACCAAAGATAACTAATTAGTTTTCTTTGGTTAATGAGAATTATTTTTTTCTTCATTTTTTCTTCATTAAAAATAATAATTTTGCTATTGTAATGTCAAACTGGCTATAATCATGCTAATTAATGACTTTTTCTAGTAATTAATAATTAACATTTCATATAGACTAGGAAGATTTTATGCTACAAAAAGGATGACATAAATATAGTCTAGCGGCAAATATATTTCTTTTTAATAGAGTTAGTTCGATTTCTTTCTCTTATATATTGTTATACTAAAAAAAAAAAGAAAAACTATAACTGAATTTCACTCAACTGATACATTTGCTGACGGGAAAATAATAATATTCTAAACCCTTCTCAAATATGTATAAAAAAAAGCCAAAAAATTAACAATCAAAATATATAAAAATTTCTAATTAACAGTGACTATTTGATCAAGAGAATTAGGCATAGAGAAGTCATTAGAGTTGAGTTTTTGGTGACAAGTTGGGCATGAAGAATGAGAAAACAACCACTTATCAATGCAAACAACATGAAACCTGTGGTTACATTTAGGCAAAACCCTTATGTTATCACCGTTAGAGAAATCTACTAAGCAGATAGCACAACCTGAACTTGAAGACGATAGTGATGGAGGAGGAGAAGAAGGATGATGAGCATAAGTACAAGTTGGTAAAGCTACCATTTCTTTCTTTTTCAAGCCAGAGTTTCGTCTACGAGAGGCTACCCATTCAACAGGCGAAGTTATTACATGATGTGAGCATTAAATTACACATTGTATCATTGAGTTGATGCCAAGAGCACAAACTAAAGCACATAACATGGCAGCAACTATGACCATGGCATTAAAATCTATGGTAGGTGGTGGGGATGGTGGTTCTTGGGTTATTATGGTGGTAGGACTAAGAGTTGGAGAGGGGGAGACTTGAGCCATTGAGAGTTGGTGGCGACGGGGATATGAGAACTAGTTGAAATGGGAAGTTTGAGCATGAATAGATGAATAATAACAAGGAAAAGACACACATGTTTATAATAATAGAAGTATCTTTGAAACTGTGAAATTCTATAACTTCCAACTCTAATTAAATCAAATTAGAAAAAAAAAATTAAAAAGGCAGATAGAAAACAATAAAGCGGCATAGCAATATGGAGAGCTCAATGAATGGTTGTGGTGGTATTAATATGATAGGAGAAATGGTGGCATATGGTACGTAAGCAGGGGCGGAGCTGGGGGGGGGGGTCGTGTGGGGGCGGACGACCCCCCCTCGTCGGCGGCAATGAACAAATATATAGGGGTCATTGCCGCCGGCCGTGAGTGCTGCAGAGAGAACGGGAGAGCTCCCCCCCCCCCTCCGCCCCTGCTGCTGCCTTGCTCCGCCTACGAGAGAAGAAGAAACCGGCTCTCTGCTCTACTGCGACTGCGTGAGAGGTTAAAGACAACCTCTCACGTGAATTTACTGAAATGCCCCTCGGGGCTTAAATTTTTTTTTTTTTAATTCTATTAAGTGAAACGGCGCCGTTTCACTTGAAAGGGTTTAAAAAAAATAAAGCCAGCAGCAGCAGGCTGCTGGCTCGAGCGAGAGAGGCAGAGGCAGAGCTTGAGAGTTGCAGACGACCAGAGGAGAACAGCAGAGAGCCAGAGATTTGAGAGCAAACGCAGTGAACGGACGGCGACGGCGACGGCGACGGAGAATTTTGCCCCCCTCAACAAGTCTCTGGTTCTGCCACTGTGCGTAAGGATATGCTTACCTGATAATCCACTTTCTTTTGATCCCTTTTGTTCATGCGCTTCAAAGCAAGTGATAAAGAAATTAGAAAAAAGATTTTCTTCTTCTTTATTATTTTTTGTTTCATTTTCTATTGGCTATGCATAATTTTATTTTATCAAGTTGTAGAGGGGGATCGCAACATTTTGGAAGAAAAAAGTAGACTTTCCCTACATTAATTTCTCTTGAAGATTTTCAAGAGAACAAGGACAAGCCACTCACAAAATTTTTGTTCCCATTTTTTTTAAACATCTTTCTTCGCAAGACTTGAATAAGAGAAGGAAAATGACCAAACAAAGGGCTTAGAATAATTTATATTGACGCAGGGGTGGATCCAAGATTGAATAAAAAGATTTTCATAATAAAAAATCTATACAAAAATTGTATTAAAAATTTTGCCAATAATTTGTAAAATATATTATATTTTTGAGGAAACAAATTATAAATCATTATTATTATTTTTTATTCATTTAGTTACAAAATAAAATTCAAGTTTATATTGGTTATCGAACTAATATCATCTATATTTTGGGATTAATTTGTGCTCACTATTAAATTTTTTTTACTGATTTTTTATTTTTGTTACAGAAAAATAGTTCAAGAAAGAGTTGAAATGAAATGGGCAAAATTGAGCTTAAAACTGAAAATATGCAAGAGTATGCTGATGGAAGCCTTGGGCAAGGCTGGTGGCAAATCTGACATGACTGTTTTAACAATTAACTTGACAGTTGGCGTTTACTTTATTTTGATATTTGGAGATACGGTTTTAAAAAGATTTTAAAGGATATATCAGATTTTGTAATTTTCTATTAGTTAGAAATTTAATTTGGAATGCTATAATTTATTTTCTTTTATTTTTATATTTATTTATAATTTTTCTATTAGATTTAGTTTAGAAAATTTCTAAATCTAAGGATATTTAAGCTAGTAGCTCCAACAACTCCAGAAATCTTTTAGATATATTTTGGCTATTGGAAAATTATAGAATATTAAAGTTTTCTTTTCTTCAAATGATGAGCAACTAAATCTATTCTGGTTAAAGGATAATTGAAGTTCATATTCATGAATTATAAGATCTAAATAACTCTATCTTTTTTTCTTTTTAATATTCAATATTTATATACTCTCTGTGGTTTAATATCGTTGTTTCTTTGCTAATTGATCAAAAGAACTTATTACTTGATTAGTTAAATAATATAATGTTATTACGTGCTTGAATCTATAATTAATCTTGATACTTTGATTTAAGTAATAATCAGAAATATCCTAATAGATTATATAATCTAATTAAATAAATCTCAAAGTTAAGTTTATTAGTTAGAATCAGATATTTCTAGCTTGTAAGACTGCCAATAATTCAATTTTAAGGGTATTCCTACAGGATATATTATTGACAATAGTTAATTAGGGAACGTTTCATAATTAATTTAAAATTTAAGAAATGATTAGTATTAAGAGCTTATCCAGTACTAGAACTAGTTTACTAAATAATTAAAAAGAATTATCTTTGAGCCTATAATCAGTTTAAAAATTAAAATAAAATTGGTATTTAAAGCTTGTCCAATACTAGAACTGGTTTATTGAATAATTAAAAAATATTATCTTTGAGTTTATGATTAATTCAAAAATTAAACTGAAATTATTCCGTTAACTCAATCTTTTCCTATTGAATTTCTCAATTATAATCTTTATCTTAAATTTAGTTAGTTAATATTAATTACTAAATTTTATTTTAATTTTTGCTTTACTCAAAACTCCCACTTTTAATTTCTGGTTTTAATTAATTTTTTGTTATAAAAAAATTACAATAAATAATGATTACTTGATATTCAGCCTTATTCACTACTTTTGTAATTTAATTTGTTCAGAAATTAAAAATTATTATTAGTTACTTCGACATCCATCAATATATTAGTTATTTCAATTATATTCTCATTCAAAAATATCAGTCAATTTTATAAAATCATCATAATTAATTACAAATTTATGCTTAAATAATTAATTATAATATCTAGCTATGTATAATTGAAAGAAAATACAATGAAAGTAAACAAATTTTTAAGAACTTAAAGATTGAAATTTTGGGGTTTTAAACGGGGATTTTGATCATCTATAAAAAATTTAGATTTGGATTAAATAGATTTTAATCTTTTTAATAAAATAAAGAAATAGAAATAAATCAAACAATTCACTTACTAACCAAAGACATATAGATTATTATCAACTCTTCTTGATGCTTAAAAATTTTATTTTCTTTAAAAAATTTTCACTTGACAAGAAAAAAAAAGTGGATAGTAGAATGAATAAGAGAAAAAAATAAAGAACAAAATGCTTTATTTAATTAATAATATGTGGCTGCTATAATTGCGGCGGTTGGATGGATTTCTCCACTGTAAAATATCTATTATATTATTTGTTTCATTTAAATTTATTTGTTTATTGGGCTAAACTTATAATATTTAGAGTTAGAAGAATTAAAATTTATTTAATTTAAAAAATATATATGCATTTATAATATGCAACTTTCTCAGTATCAATGTGGTTCTGCCTCTAAATCTAATTGACGAATATTATTGTGTAGTTAATTAATTATCCAAAGGCCTTGGGAAGTTACTGCATTTTCAGTAAGCTATTGCTTATGCAGATTGTGACTAATGCTGACTTTGCACTATTCTTGATACCTTATTTTGTCACTTTCGATTGAATCCTTAATATCCTTTACACACAAAATAATATGAGAAATTAATTAATTAATTAATAATTATACTTTTGTCATGTCAACATATTTAACCATCCGTCTTAAGGAGTTTTTGTAGTTCTTGAGAGCTCGAATTTTATTTATTTTAGCTTAAATTTTTTATTATTTACATTTAATGTTCTTATTCGTTAAAAGAATGCACTAAATTTGTAGGCCTTGATCACTAAATGCAATCAATAATCATTAGATTCATATAGAAGATAAAGTAATAAATCATCAATTAAATTTCACACAAGAAAATTAATCTCTCCAGTCATATTATACTGATCAGCAAGTACAGATACAACCCCATTAACAACTTTATTGCTTTCCACAACTACTATATTATTTGATACATTAGTCACACAATGCATCACAAATCCAGCATTAGCCATATCTAATATGTAAAATGAGTACTGAAAATGACTAATCCGGTTAGGAAATACGAACAATGATGAAAAATCAGCCACCCATTTCGTTCCATTTCCGGTCACCGTTAACTTCCCACGGTTGATTTCAATGTCATTCCATTAACATTGTTCTGGTCTATTACCACTTGATCAATGCTAGTAAATTCCGGAATCATATATTTAGGGTCGCCATTAAACATGTTATTGACAACATTCATCCCCGAAATTCGACCCTTGATCGATTTTAATGCTAAACTAGCACCTCCAAAGAACAATCCACTAGTAACATGAACTTGAAATGGATCTTCTATAACTATAGAAGTGTAATCCAAGTAACAATTATCTAACCTAGTTACTGAAGCTCCTACTTTCACTAAAATTCCTATACCGCCAAAAGTTGTAGCTTTATTATAACAATGTGCTCCAGTGACCAAATTAGCCTGACCCTTCAATAAAATTCCAATAGCTGCGGAGAAAATTACTGAACTGGAGATTTCATTATCATTACCATCAATATCAATGGCAGTTCCTGAGTAATCTTTTTCACGTTTATCTCCACCGATTGTGGAATGTTGTCCCAGAAAGCAGCTTGATGCAAGTGTCTCATGGCCTCTCCGGATAAGAATTCTTTGTGTTGTGAAATGGAGAATGAAACAGTTGTGTATTCGGATTCGAGCTGAATCTATAATAAGGATGCCGCCTCCTCGAAAACTGGAGTCGAAGAAGATGTTCTGGAAAGTGATGGCTTCATAGTAGATGGCATCATTGTTTTGTTGTTTAATGTTGGTGAGATCATGATGAGGATTGTTGGAGTCTGTTTCTTTAAGTAGCTGAGAATTTGGAGACCATAGTTCAATAAGATGTCTATCACCAGGAAATGCATTTGGTGCTCTTAGAGTTCCTTCTTTCACCTAATCATAAATAATTAACTAATTCACAATCACATTATGTCTTAAACATCTAACAACTAATTTTTATTGTGGAAAACATTGAACAAAAAAAAACAATTATGATTAAATACTTATAATGGAACCTAACACAAAACAATTGGTTTTATATAAATAAGTTTCGACATTTATCAACTTATAATTAATTAATATGATATCAAAAGTTTAATTCAGCATTTATCTAACTCAACTTACTTGTAATATTTCCTAGTGTGAGAGGACAACAAAAATATCCAAATTAAATTTAGTGTTATTTTAAAAAAAAATTATGAAAATAAATTTGTTTATTAGAATAAGGTTAAAAAAATATACAAATTCAATTTAGTGTTATTTTAAAAAAATATTATGAAAATAAATTTATTTTTTAGAATTAGGTTAAAATGTAATTAGCATGATTTTAAATTTAAATTTATAAAAATACTATTTAAATCATATAAAAACCAAATTAATATTGAATTAGGTCAATGGATTTAAATGCTTAAATTTGATAAGAATTTATAAGGAAAAATGACACCATCCATCATATTTTTTTAAATTTTATTTTTTATAAGAGATATTTTAGTCGTTTTATTATAAATTCATAATAAATCAATAATAAATTCATTATAATCTATATAAAATTTATAAACTCATAATAAATTATTGTAAATGTGTTGTAAACTCGTTGTAGCCTTGTTATAAACTAATAAAAATATAATATTTTGATAAATAATTTATAAATATAATAAATTTAAAATTATTTTTCTTTTTATTTTTTTTATATTTTTATCAAAAGCCCAATTTATAATTATAAGTTTGAGCCTGACTCAGGTAGGTACTATATTTTCTGAATTAGTCTTTAAATAGTTTTAAAAAAAAAATTCATGATCCTGTTTGCAGCTTTTTTTGGGCTACTCCTCATATGTCATGTTTGCGCTGATTTTTTTTTTTTTCTTTCCGTTGGAGGGATAGAGCCCTAGACAATCACTCGAGGCCAAGCAACCCCAATTCTATCAGCATTTAAATGTTTGCGTTGAGTTTGATATATCCGTGCTTATGCCTTGTGTATCAATATTTTCTCCTACCATATTTTTCAATTCTTTTTTATTTTTTTTTTAATTACACTTCATAATATATTTTTTATTTTTTAAAAAATATTTATATTTTTAATATACTGAATATATATTTAATATATACTTTTAAAAATAAAATATATCTTTAATATACTAAATATATATAAAAAATATACCTATAAAAAAAATATTTTTCAAAATATCCTTTTTTCTTATCGTAGATTTTTTATTTTTCATTTATAAAAATATAAAATACATTTCATATCTAAATTTGTAAATTTATAAAAAATTCTGATAAATTTAATAATATTGTTTCTGAACTTATAAATTTATAATTTTTTATTTTTTTTTCATAAATTTGTAAAAAAACTCTAGGACTTTTGATAAAAATATAAGCAAAATTGGAAATTTTTAAATTTACTCTATTTATAAATTATTTATCAAAATACTAAAATTTATAAAATATTTATTAAAATATTATATTTTTATTAGTTTATAATAAATTTACAAAGAGTATATAATTAATTTATTATGAGTTTATAAATTTTATGCAGTTTATAATAACTTTATTATGAGTTTATAATAAATGACTAAAATATCACTCATAAAAAATAAAAAATTTAAAAATTATGATGAAAAGTATCATGTTTTTTAAAATTTTATTTTAGTCGACAAAGCCCATTTCGGAATGCAAATTTTAGATTTAAAAAATATTTAAAAATTAATAAAATTATATTATTTTTTATTTTTTATTATTTTTTTCAAATGATATTTTTTATATGTTAAATATATATTTCTAAAAAGTGATATATCTTAATTGTACTAGATATGAAACTTATAATTAAAAGTAAACATTTTGAATGAAAAAAATATACTAGTGGTTATATAATTTTTTTATTCTTACTATTTTAGCGTATAATTTTTTTTTTTATCAATTTAGTGTCTAACTTTTAGTTTTTAATATTATTTTTGTTATTCTAACTAATTTTATCCTAATTGGTATTCGTGGGAGCTAAAAAATTTGCCCTTTCATATTAATAATAGTTTTCTGACCAAAATACCCTTAGTAAATAAAACTTTTCTTCTTCCTCTTATCTTCTCCAACATCAAATTTCTCACTGAAGAAGAAAAAATTTTCTTTCACTTTCTAGGCAAACCAAATAAAACACACACAAACTCACAAAAAAAAAAAAGAAGAAAAAAACATAAAAACCCTCTCTTTCTCTATTAAAAAAAAATCCACAAATACAAACAAGATTAAATCAAAGTCTCCCTAACATCGCCACATTGCTGAACCAAACAATAACAACAATAAATTAATATC
Organism: Garcia nutans; assembly: GCA_947685225.1. Taxonomy (NCBI): domain Eukaryota; kingdom Viridiplantae; phylum Streptophyta; class Magnoliopsida; order Malpighiales; family Euphorbiaceae; genus Garcia; species Garcia nutans. The sequence goes on from CANTUV010000003.1 coordinate 41,244,177, forward strand.
CCGACAAACTGTTTTTCTTCTTCCTCTATCCAAATTGTTCATAAATCTTTCAAGAAACCTACTCCAAAACGAATCTCAGCCAAAGATTGATATAAAAAAGGCAATGAATGTGGTAGAAAAATTCACGTCAGCTTGTTATTAGAATTTTTAAATTTAATTTTGAATTGGATAAAAAAAATATATAATAGTGAAATCAAATGGTTACTTCAACATTTTTCAAATAGATGAAGAAGGAAAAGCTGAAAATTGATTAGATTGAAATTGGTTTGGATAAAATCTCTAGATTGAAATCCCAAACTCAGAGAAATTATTAGATTAAAATTAATTAGGTTTAAATCTCTAAATCAGAAACCTAAAGCTCATAAATTTATTTTGATAGAATCTTTGTCTTTCTATTAACTTATTTGAAAGTTATTTAGGATTTGAGTTGCTATGATTTTTTATTATGAGAAACTCCTATTTATCGGAGTTGCTATGATTTTACTAGTATTAATTGCATTCTTTAATATTTTATTGATTTTTGAGGTTTTGTTAGTTTTGGGACGAAGAAAAAGAAGCAGCAGAAAAAGATTTTGTTATAATTCTTAATATTTTTATTTTGATATTTGTGATTTTGTTGATTTTAGGGTGAAAAGGAAGAGGAAAAACAGCAAACAAATCCAAGAATTCAGTTTTGAATATTTTAATATTTTTACAAACTATTTTTGGGATATTTTATCAAACCTATAACTAATATCAAATAAACAATAAATGCAATTCAACTAAAAATTTTGATAGAGTAAAAATAATAAATGTGTAATTCTCATTGTCAAAATCTTCTCCAATCCAACACAACCTATAGAAAAACACTTCTAACGTCCTCACGTTTAATCTCAACTCTAATTACATCAACTCATCAATATTTAATCCTAATTTTGTTCAAATATCTATACTTTTATTGTCCTATTTACATATGAAACATTCTCTAAAATTAATAGCACTTGTTAAAATTTTATAACCCACTACATGTATAAAATAAATAAACTGCTAGCTTATCCATAATTATGCAACTATCATTTTAATTAAAATATTGCCATATGAATACTAAATAAATACATAATATAAAAGTCCTTCATATTTACACCTTCTGAACTGCAATTAATTTTGGACACTTCAAGACCTCACTTTATTGAATCTACCCTATCTGTCTGATCTGCATGTCAAAAAAAAAATCTAGCACGCTAAACCATTGCTTAGTTGTTCTTTTATATCCATAATTTATCAAATTTATAACACAAGTAAATAATTAAAATAATGTATGTAAATAAAATTATAACTTTTTAATAATAATAAGACATTTAATCAACTAAATACAAATTAGCTTGTTTTAATGCTAGTAAGTTCAAAACTCAACTTAATTAATAAAAGTTATTCACTTCGTAGTTAATTACCAAAACATTAATAGTTAAAATAAAATTTCTAAATTTCATATTCATCTGTCCATATATTTCCTTATAAGTATTCATATTTCACAGTTCTTATGTTTCAGTAAATTCCATTTATTTTCCCTTCATACACTGAGTTTAAAATCCTAAATTCGGATAACGGGCTCAGTAATGATGTTAAATGCCTAGCAACATATTAATATACCCAATAACAATAATGACATACAGTGTTTATTAATAGTATAGATATCCACCCTTTGATTAGCAATTCAATCCAAAAACTAGATTTTTTGCCAGTATAATTTGAGCAACCTAATTACGTTCTCATTTCCAATCAATCTTTCATTTATAATATCAATTTTGCTAAATACATTTCTTTTATAAAAAAAAACCTTTCCCTTCTTTATTATTCAATTGTGTTCAAACTTTAACCTTAAATATAAGTAAATTCTTCTTTAATTAAAGCCAAACACATTTCATTTTATATGTATTTACCAAATATACAATAAACAATCACTTTTCTTCTAAAATCCTAAACTTTCCCAAAGCCCTAATTTTTCATAACTCTAAAACCAATACTGTATTAGTTCAAAAGTTTCTCACATACTTTTAAGTTAAAAACTACACAAATACACTTAATCTCATTCAATAAGGAATCCATAATTAATTTCTTCATCAATTAGTTCTATATTCAAATCTGAACTCTAAATTTACCAAAGCCCTAATTCTTTAGTGGTTCAAATGTTATTTTAAGCACAATTGTAAGTTAAAAACTGTATAACATACTTAATATCTTTCATTAATGAGTCAATAATCAATTCTTTTCTCAAAAATGTCCATACTTAATTCTTGCAGAAAAATTTCAATTAATCAATTCTTCAACACATAATTCAATTAATGTAGATTAACTAACTTTCATAAGAATTAAAAATTAAAAAGAAAACCAAATAATAGCAAATTATTAAACACATAAGCACAAAACTCTATCAAAGTGGCTATTCCTTCCTCTTTTCTATTATCCACTAATTTAATGATACTATTCTTGGAAAATCACTCATAAATTAGCTATCTCCCTTAAAAATTTTGAGTTATAACTAAAGAACCTTTGATTTTTAAGTATGGTGATGGAAGTAGAAGAAAGGAGGAAGACATGGTGATGGAGATATGGGTAGGTCGGCCAAGGTGAAGACAAAGAAGAAAAAAGGAAATCAAAGCCACTTTATATAGTATTTAGGGTTTTGATCACATGTGATGCTCATATCTTTGTTTTAGTACACCTATTTCCTTTAAGTATTTCTTAATCCAACTTTTAATTCCATAAAATCATAAAAATACCTGCTTTAATTAATTTAAAGCTATATTACTCATATCTCTTATCCTAATTACTGTAAAATCTAATTCCAGGGCCACAGAGGCATTTTTATAAAGATTTATCGTTTAAACATTCTTGTTTTATAATGCCACTTAAATTCATATTCGGATTTAACTTTTTAAGACTTATCCAACCCTATTTTTTCATCAATTTCAAGTACTCTAGCCACTCTCAATATCATACACAGTCCAATATCTATATAATTCAAAAAATCACTACTTAAAAATTTCAAACATTACAACTCTCTCCCTCTTAAGAATTGCATATAAATGAGATGATGTGAATTTTAGGAAGTAGATGATGTGAATTTGAGGGTAAAATTTCCTAAGAGGGAGAGAGTTGTAATGTATAAAATTTTTAAGTAGCACTTTCTGAACTATACATATATTGGACTATGTATGATGTGGAGTGTGGTCTGGATATTTGAAATTGATGGGAAAATAGGGTTGGATAAGCCCTAAAATGTTGAAAATTAAAATTGGGTATAAATTTAATCGGTATTATTAAAAAAAAATTTAACATTGAAACTTTACCAAAATGTCTCTATAACCCTAGAATCCGATTTTACAGTAATTGAGATAAGAGATATGGGTAATAGAACTTTAAAATAATTATTTTTATGATTTTATGGAGTTAAAAGTTGGATTAAGAAATAATTAAAGGAAATAGGTGTATCGAAGAAAATGTATGAGCATCACATGTGATCAAAACTCTAAATACTATATAAAGTGGCTTTGACTTCTTTTTTTCTTCTTCTTCTTCACCTTGACCAACCTACCCATATCTCCATCACCATATCTTCCTTTTGTCTTCTACTTCCATCACCATACTTAAAAATTAAAGGATCTTTAGTTATAACTCAAAAGTTTTAAGTGAAATACCTAATTTATGATTGATTTTCCAAGAATAGCATTATTAAATCAAGAGGTAAGAGAAAAATAAAGGAATAGCCACTTTGGTAGAAGTTTGTACTTATGTATTTGATAATTTGCTATTATTTGGTTTTCTTTTGATTTTTAATGCTTATGGAAGCTAGTTAATCTATATTAATTGAATTATTTATGGAATAATTCATTAATTGAACTTTTTGTGTGAGAATTGAATGTGGAACATTTTGAGAAAATAATTCATTATTGACTCATTAATAAAAGATATTAAGTATGTCTATATAGTTTTTAACTTAAAATTATGCTTAAAATAACATTTGAACCATTAAAGAATTAGTTTAAGGTTTTGGTAAATTTAGGGTTTAGAATTGAATATGGAACTAATTGATGAAGAAATTTATTATGGATTCATTATTGAATAAGATTAAGTGTATTTGTTTAGTTTTTAAATTAAAATTTTGCTTGGAGAAACTTTTGGACTAATAAAGTGTTGGTTTTAGGGTTATGAAAAATTAAGATTTTGGGAAAGTTTAGGGTTTTGGAATAAAAGTGATTGTTTATTTTATATTTGGTAAATATGTTTAAAATAAAATGTGTTTAGCTTTAAATAAAGAAGAATTTACCTGTATGCAAGGTTAAAGTTTGAAAATAATTGAATGACAAAGAAGGGAAGGGTTTTTTTTAAAAGAAATTTATTTGGAAAAATTGATATTATAATTGTAAGATTGATTGGAAATGAGAAAGTAATTGGGTTGCCCAAATTATACGGGTGAGAACCTAGTTTTCATATTAAATCACTAGCCAGAGGATGGACGTCTATACTACTACGGGGCATTTGTGCCACTAATCACACTGACTGAAATAGTATTGGGCATTTAATTACCATTACTAGGGGTGGCCATTTTCGGTTCGGTTCGCCGAACCGAACCGATTTGCAAAAACCGACCAAAAATATTAGTAACCGAAACCGAACTTACCAGTCGATTAATCGAAAAAAACCAAACCGAAAATTTTCGGTCTGTTTCGGTTCATACCGAAAAAATTAATTTAGACCAAAAAAATTCGGTTTGTTTCAGTTTAGACCAAAAAAATTGGTTTAAACCAAAAAAATCGGTCGGTTTCATTATAAACCAGCGATTTTACATCAAACCAAAAAAATTCGGTCGGTTTTCGGTCGGTTCAGTTTTCTGAGCACTGAAACCGCTGGCCGACGGAATATTTTTGGTTTGATGTAATTTAGAACCGAAAACCGAACCGACCAGTCGATTAACCGATTTTTCGGTCGGCTTTCGGTCGGTTCGGTTTTCTCGATTTTTTTGGCCACCCCTAACCATTACTAAGCCCGTTATCTAAAGCTAGAATTTTAAACTCAGTGTATGAGGACAAAGTAAATGAAATTTACTGAAACATAAGAAATGTGTAATATGAATACTTATAAGGAACTGTATGGATAAAAGAATGTGAAATTTAGAATTTTTTACTTTAACTAATATTTTGATATTAACTGCAAAGTGATTAACTTTTATTAATTAAGTTGAGTTTTGAACTTATTAGCATTAAAACAAGTTAATTTTTATGTAGTTGATTAAATGTCTTATTTTATTTACATCAATTACTTCAATTATTTTTTTATGTTATAAATTTGATAAATTATGGATATACAAGCACTCCTAAGCAATGACTTAGCATGTTAGATTTTTCTAATGCGTAGATCAGACAGACATAGCAAATTCAATAAAGTGAGGTCTTGAAATGTCCAAGATCAAATGTAGTTCAGAAGGTATAAATATGAAAGATTTTTTATTATGTATTTATTTATTGTTCACATGGCAATGTTTTAATTAAAATGACAGTTGTATAATTATAGATAAGTTAGTAGTTTATTTATTTTATACATGTAGTATGGGTTATAAAACTTTAGCAACTGACATTAATTTTAGGGAATATTTCATATGTAAACATGTTGATAATATAGATATTTGAACTAAATTGTAACTGAATATTGATGAGTTGGTGTGATTTGAGTTGAGATTGAATGTAAGGATGTTAGAAGTATTTTTCTGCAGGTTGTATTGTATAGGTTTGATAAGTATTGAGTAGCATCTTCTGATAGTTCTCTGACATGACTGTCAAGGGATGTTATACGACATAGTTTCTCAAGCGAAGCTATATATATATATATTGATAAATATAAGGAGAAGTTTTGCGGATAGCGAGAGAAAAGAAACATCTGTCGGTAAATTGACTCTATGACTGGAAAGTCTTTAGTTTTGCCGAGAGACATTAACATCTTTCGATACTACCAAGAGACCTTCTATTCTCTCTGTAAATTGAAGCAATGATTAAAAATATAACACCTTTACACCCTATATATACAATATATATCCTTTATATATAAAGTACATATACAGAATACAAAAATGTCATTAACATTGAGAGTAGAAAATCCACTTAATTTTTATAAAAGTACATTATCCTTTAAAAGATAAATTTAATAGGTAAACAAATATATATAACTAAATTTCAAAATTTCATATACAAAAAAAAATCTCTAGAAAAAATTTATCAGGATTTTGTTTGTAATTTTAATATTTCCAAAATCAAACAAACATAACTTGAATAAGAAAATTTCACTCCCAAAATAATATTTATAACCCATTCTCTAAATCACCACTTCATTAATTTGCATATCAAAGCTTAATATCCAAAATATTTCTCATCATAAATATTTGTATATATATAACATTCCCAAAAAACTTTATTATACATATGCATATCTAAGATATACAAAACCAAAGTACATAGTATGAAAAACTACACAAGAATGCAGCACTGTCAGGGTTGGTCTCATAGCAAACTCAAACTTTAAATCTCACTTCAAATTGGACCACTATGGTCTATAGCCCTATTACCTGCGTGATACATATAACTGCGCTAAAATATAGCTTAGTGGTATATATTTAGAAATAATACATATATATATACACCTAAATGCTTTTTCTTATAAAATAATTTGCAATACTTATACAAAATTTTTATTACCTCATAATATATACACAAATAAAACACACCTGCGTACGCACATTGGGCCAAATAACCCTTATACAATTATCATGTCCAATCTCAAGACCTAGCCATGTTCAGGTTTTTCATCAATCTTATTCTTAGGACCTAGCTCTATTGAGGTCGAGACCTAGCTCTACTTAGGTCTATTAATGTATGCATAATCAATATCAATAGTACTAACAAATAATTATATAGGGCTACAAACACAATTTCTTATTATAATTCCATATTTTTCAAGTGATCACCACTTTTCATGATCATCTTACATTGATCACATTTCATTACTATTTCACCATCACATTACATAATCACGAGTCAAATTGTGAATGTGATTCACTCTACACATTTTATCACATTTCACAAACATATTCATATAGTACATCATGTTACATAACATAAATACACCTCATGCATTTCATGTTTAAACAATAATTTTACACTGAATACGTACCTAATATAACACTCATCTCATAACTATGTTACATTCACAGGTTATGTGAATATCCACATTTTAAGAGAACTGTATAGAATATGCCAAATTATATGTAATGAAATCTCAAGTCATTAAAGTATGTATTAACCTTGTTACACTTCTCTAGCCTTACTTTGATGAAACTTTAAGTTCCTCCACCTGATCTATTTTGGGCTAATCACCCATAACCCAAACAACAAGTGACATTTTTCATTTAGAATCATTCACATACTAATTTTATACAATTAATCATTAATTGCTCAAATTTCAACTAATTTTTAACAAAACCCTAATCTCTCTCCTTACTACTCCATCCAAACTTTAACTATTCATAATCATTTCTATCATCCAACTATAAAATTATCATTTATATATCAAAATAACTATATGACAATCTATTTTAACAATTATTGAAACTTCCTTCAAAAATCTTAATTTCACATAACCTACTACAAAATCCTAACTTCATCAAAACCTTCTCATATTCAACTTTCAACCATAAAAGTTCAACAAATATATTAAAATAATATTAAATCAACACATTACAAGAATTATAAACATTCATATTAAAACCCTAATTTTTATATATTCATCCCATAACCGTAATTTCATCAATAATGTTCATATAAACCAATTAACCAACAAATCGCCATATATCTACTATATTAGCTTCATTACTACCAATTTAACAATTTATAACAACTTTCTCTCTCTAGCTTAATCTCACATATCCATAAAAACTCAAGAAACAAGCTTAAGAAAAAAAATACTTATTTGAAACCTTAATCTTTCTTCAAAACTAACTTGAAATCCTTTAATTTTTTGCTAAATCTGGTATAAATAATGAAGTAAAAGTCTCTCTTCCTCTCTCTACAATTTTGGCCCAAGTAGAAGAAAGAAGAAAATAAATAGTGTTTTTCCTTTTCTTCTTCTTTTACTATCCATATACATTAATTTATTTAATAATTAATTAATTAATTAATTAATTATTCAATTATTTTTCAACTTTTTTGAACCAAGTATTTCCTTTCTTCCTTTGACTTTTATTATTATTATTATTATTATTATTATTATTACTACTACTACTACTACTACTACTACTACTACTACCATCATCATCATCATCATCTTCCCATCACCATTTGTATACTTAATATATATGTTATGTATATCTTAATATATATTTATATGTCATGTATACCCTGTGTATATATTATGTATATCTTTACATATATATATATCATGTATATATTGAGTATATAATATATATTAAATATTTATTGTAAGTATATATTAGGCATATCTCATGTATACCTATCTATATATATCTTATGCATACATAAGATATATGCTACACATATACCTTTCCTAACATTCTAATTAACCTCCATATGCTAATTTAATTTTATCTAAAATTTGGATAATACAATTCTCTCCCACCTTAAATAATTTCGTCTTGAAATTATTTACTATAATAATTTAAACCAGCCAAGACAAATATAAATTCCATCTCCTTATAAATCCAACTACCATTTTTAAACAAATAATCTTCACTCTCCCCCTTATGAGTATTTTTAATCATCTCCACAAATCTTTAAACTTACACAAAGAATTTTTAACTTCTAGCAACATCATTAAAATATAAATATTCAACCAATATATAAATAGTAATAACAAATAATAGAAATTTACCTTCATCTACCTCCTGGATATTTTGCTCTCTTTGCATCACATATACTCTCTTTTCTTTTCATCTTTATAATCCATGGGCGTATACTTTTCCCCAAACTCCACTAGAAAATTCTCATAAATCAATACTGATGGTCTATTTAATTTGTGTAGAATTGTCCAACATAAGAGACACAGTATAATCAAACTTTTTTTTCTACAGTAGCCTCCAACTGGACAAATACTCACTCTATTCTATTCAACCACTGCTCTGCCTCAGTTGGATCTATGCTACCCATAAAATCTGTAGCTCCATATTTCTTGAGCTTCTTATATTTCCTAGTCTGCTGTAGTGTTAAGGCCTGATGGAATAATTTCTCCATCTACTATATCCATGCTGGAGGACCCTGCACCTTTGGTCTAGATACCTTTGAAGCCTCTCCATTATGTACTCTACCTCCAGCTCTACTCTCACCCGAAGCCACACTCTCCATATTGTCTTCTGACCAATCACCATTTTAAAATTCTGCTTCCTTCTTTTTTTTCCTGTTTAAACTCATTTAGACTGAGAATCTCAATTTTAAGCTCTGATACCAAAATAAATATAATACCCTTATATCATTTATATGTACAGTCGGTATACCATTTGTATGTAAAGTATATATATATAATATAAAAATGTCACCAACATTGACCATAGAAAATCCTCTTAATTTTTATCAAAGTGCATTATCCTTTAAAAAATAAATTTAATAGGTAAATAAATATACATAATTAAATGTCAAAATTTCATATATAAAAGAAAATCTCTGGAAAAATTTGCTAGAGTTTTGTTTATAATTTTAATATTACCAAAACCAATCAAACATAACCTATTTAAGAAAATTTCACTCCCAAAATAACATGTACAACTTATTCTCCAAATCACCACATCATTAATTTACATATCAAATCTTGATATCCAAAATATTTCTCATCATAAATACTTGTATATATATAACATCCCCAAAATAATTTATTATGCATATGACATGTCCAAGATATATAAAACCAAAGTAGATAGTACGAAAAACTATACATGAATACCACATGGTCAGGGTTGGTCTCATGGAAAACTCAAACTTCTAATCTCAACTCAAACTAGACCACTCTGGTCTGTAGTTCTATCAAATGTGTGATATATATAACAGCGCTAAGCATATAACTTAACGGTACATATTTAAAAATAATATATATATATACACCTAAATGCTTTTCTCATAGAGTAATTTGCAATACTTATACAAAACTTTAATTACCTCATAATCCATAGACACACACAACACACACACACACACATTGGGCCCAATAATCCCTATACAATTATCATATCAAGTCTCAAGACTTAGCCTTGTTCAGGTCTTTTATCAATCTTATTCTTAGGACCTAGCTCTACTCAGGCCTATTACTGTATGCATAATCAATCATAATCAATCTCAATTATGAAATAAATAATTGTATAAGGTTATAAACACATAATACCTCATTACAAATCTATATTTTTCAAGTGATTACCTCTTTTTATGATCACCTTATATTTGATTCAATTTCATTACTATTTCACCATCACATTATATAATCATAAGTCACATTCACAACGTGACTCATTTCACATATTTTATTACATTTTATAGACATATTCATACAGTACATCATACTACATAACAAAAATATACCTCATGCATTTCATTTTTAAACATTAATTTGACATTGAACAAGTGCCTAATGTGACACTCAGCACATAACTATGACACATTGCATAGGTTATGTGAATATCCACATTTCAAGAGAATAATATAGAATACGGCAAATTATATGTAATGAAATCTTAAGTCATTAAAATATGAACTAACCTTATTCCACTTCCCTAGCCTTACTTTGATGAAACTTTAAGTTTCTCTACTTGATCTATTTTGGCCTAATCACCCATAAACTCAAATAACAAGCAACATTATTCATTTAGAATCATTCACATAATAATTTTATATAAAATAATCACTAATTGCTCAATTTCCAACCAATTTTTAATAGAAATCTAATATCTTCCCTTACTACTTCATCCAAACTTCAACTATCCATAATAATTTCTATCATCCAACCATAAAATTATTATTTATATATCAAAATAACTCAATGACAATCCATTTTAACAATTATTGAAACCTCCTTCAAAAATCATAATTTCACATAACCCATTATAAAACCCTAACTTCACCAAAACCTTCTCATTTTCAACTTTCAACCATAAAATCATAACATATACATTAAAACAACATTAAATTAACCCATTACAAGAATTATAAACATCCATATTAAAATTCTAATTTTTACATATTCATCCTATAACCCTAATTTCATCAATAACGTCCATGTCAAACAATTAACCCATAAATAACCATATATCTATTATATCAGCTTCATTACTACCAATTTAACAATTTGCAATAACTTTATCTCTCTAGCCCAATCTCACATAACCATAAAAACTAACAAGCTTAAGGAAGAAACTATTTACTTGAAACCTTATTCTTTCTTCAAAACCGACTTGAAATCCTTTAATTTTGGGCTAAATTTGGTGTAAATAATGTAGTAAAAATCTCTCTCCCCCTCTCTACAATTTGGCCCAATTAGAAGGAAGAAGAAAATAAATAGTATTTTTCTTTTCTTCTTCTTTTACTATCCATATATATTAATTTAATTAATTATTTAATTGTTCAATTATTTTTCATCTTTTTTCAAACCAAGTATTTCCTTTATTCCTCTTACTTTTCTTATTATTATTATTATTATCTTCCCACCACCATGTGTATACTTAATATATATGTTATGTATATCTTAATATATATTTATATGCCATATATACTCTTTGTATATATTATGTATATCTTTAAATATATGTATATGTCATATATATGTTGAGCATATAATATGTATCCAATATTTATAATAAATATATATTAGGTATATATCATATATACACTATGTATATCTTGTGCGTACATTAGGTATATACCATATATATACCTCTCTCAACATTCTAATTAACTTCTATATACTTATTTAATTTTATCTAAAATCACGGATATTACAGGAAAGACTTTGCGTTTACAGAGAGACATTACTATCTCTTGGTAATACTAAGAGAATAATCATTCTCTCGGTAAATTGAAGCTGTGACCAGAAAGTCTTTGCTTTTATCGAGAGACTTCAACGTCTCTCAGTACAGCTATCTATTCTGAAGTTATGACTGGAAAGGCTTTTCTTTTATTGAGAGATACTACTATCTCTTAGTAATACCAAGAAAATAACTATTCTCTCAATAAATTGAAATTGTGAGTGGAAAGGCTTTGCTTTTAATGAGAGATGCTACTATCTCTTGGTAATACCATAAAAATATACATTTTCTCTGTAAGCTCTTTATATTTTCTGAGTTGGATGTGTTTCTTTTTTTATTATTATTATTATTTATATAAATTGTCTGTGATAAAATTGATGTATTGTGTATTTACAATTTTTTTATTTTTATAAAAAAAAATTATAATTTGATGTATTAATAATTTTTATGATAAATTATAATTTTTCTATTTTATAATTTTCGCGGAAAAATTATAATTTTGATGTTTTAATATTTTTTATGAAAAAAATTATAATTTTTATGGGTTAAAATTTTTGTGAAAAATTTACAAATTTTCTGCATTATAATTTTTATGAGTTATAATTAAATTTTATTAAAAATTTATAAATTTTCTGTGTTTTAATTGTTGTGAAAATATTACAATTTTTGTGAATATTTATGAAAAATTATAATTTTTCTGTGTTATAAATTTTGTGAAAATTATAAATTTTGTGATTTATATATAATTTGTTACATATGTTTGTATATATATATATAATGTTAATCTTAATTGTTGGTTTGTGCATGTAATGTGTTGAATATGCACATGTATTTGTTGTTGGGTTGAATATGTGAATGTATAATGTTACGGTTTATTTGTATATGTATATATATATAATTACTTCATTAATGATTTAGTGGTCGTCTTGTAACTTGTTAGTTTACTGCAATGGATGATTCAATATTAGTTTACTACTATGGATGAATAAATAATGTGCAAGACTAGTTTGTAACTTGACAATCCGCAATAATTGTGTTGGCATGTAATAAAAGATGAATTAATGGGATATAGTGTAAATAAGCCCTTAATATTTTTGCAAAGGTATAAATTAACCCTTTAAAATTATTTTTTTTATCTCATTTAAGCATAAAATCTACAAAAAAGCTAACATTCAGGCCTCTCTTTAACAGCCAAAATTAACGTTCATTTACTTTATATTTAATAAATATAATTAAAATTAATTAAATGTTTTTAGTTAACTCAGCTCCAACACCACCGTCTCTTCACCTGCCACTACTATCCATCCAAACCCACTACCATTGTCTCACCAATTAGTTTATTATAATAACAAAACGAATTCAACAACTTCAACTTGATAATCTTATCAATCGGGTGGAGCTCTAACAAAGCACAGTAAAAAATCACAAAATTAAATGTAGATCCTTGAATAGAACAAAGGAAGACAAAGATACAGAGTTTCAACAGTTGAAGAATGGCTAGTAGTGGCACCACAACACTTATCCCATAAAGCACCAAATCTCACAGCCCCTCAATGATAAAAGAAAAAGAAATTTAATTTTTTTAAACAACTAATCAAAACAACCAAAAATCACTAATTTAGTACCCTAAAACAAATTGAAGCCATGTTAAAGAGGAAGTTGTTTAGCCAAGAACACAAACACTGTAAAAAAAGCAATGATAGAATAATTTTTGGTGAAACCCAAAATTTGTTTAAAAAAAAAACCCAGGAATTGTTTTATCTATGAATTAAGATCTCAAATTTGTAATTATATACTTTGAAATTGCCATGTAATTGAATTAGAAGGTTCAGATATCATCAGTGGATAAGGAAGCAAGAGTGTTGAGATGTAGAGAAAAGAGAAAGAATTGAAAATTTGAGAACTCCGGCGTCGAAGCCCTTTTTCTTCAAGAACTCGGGCATTGAAATCATTCCTTCAGATCCCTTTTCCTTCAAGAACTCCGATGTTGAAGCCCAAGCTCAAAAGCATCTCTCTTAGACCAATCTACTTTTCTATGATTAAGAGATGGCTGCTCTTAATCCACAGCAGTGAGTTTTTGGCTGGAGAAGAAAAATTATTTTAGTATTATATGGGTTTTATTTTTTTTTATTGGTTATGCAAATTTCTGAAATTGGATGTTCTATTTAAGTGTGAATTAGATAAATGGGGTTTCAAGAGCAAACCTCTGCTCAAAGTTTGAATTTTTTTTTTCTGAGTTTTTAAATTTTTTAAGTTTACTTTTTTAATTTTTAATTTTCCAAAATAAGATTTTTTAACATAATATATTGCCTTATTACAAATTCTGTTAGGGAGGCACTTGAATGTTAATTGTTTGTAAATTTTGTGTTTATAAGCCTGAAAAAATAAATTTAAGGGCCAATTCATATCTTTGCAAAAATATTAAGGATTTATTTGTACATTATTTCAATAATTATTAAATTTTGAAAATAATAATGAAATTAATATTATGAGCCCCCATTTGACATATAAATTTAATTTGGGCCTAAAGCCATATATAATATAAAAGATTAATTAGTATTTATTTAATTTAAAAAATAATAACTAAATTAATTCATAAGCCTCTATTTAGCATTTAAATTTAACTTGGGCCTAAGCCCAAATGTAAGATGAATTAATATATATTAAATTTAAAAAATAATAATTAAATTAATAGGAGATTTACAAAATTAACCTAAAAGTTGAAACATCATTTAATTATACGGTATTTAAAAAATAATTTCACTTTTACGCTAAACGATAATTTTTATTTGCAAAAATACAGCCTTGATGTGGATCATGTAGACGCATGTCCCACTCACAAACTTATATACTGTAAAAAAGTATATTCTGTTTGCTATTTTTTTTTCCTTATTTTCAATAATCTTTATATATTTTTATCATAATTTATTTTAACTAATTTTATATCTCATTTTATACACACACTTTATATATTTTATTTTATTTATATTTTTAAAATAATTTTAATATATACTATAAAAAATATTTAAAAATATTTTTTTAATATATAACATAAAAAATTTTAAAAAATATTTTTTTAATATATAACATAACTCCGCATGCGAGTATCATAGCCGGTCCCAAGCCCGGATAAAGGAGGAGGGTTACGGTAGGTTGGCGGCCAGTGTAAAAATTTTGCCAAACTTTTTATGAATCCTCAAAGCTATCATTATACCGTTGGGACGTGCTCACCTAGACACGCGCTACATCGGCACCCGGGTGTAGTGTTAAATGAGCAAGGGGTTCCATCACATCGACGCCTGGGTGTGGTGGAGTATGAGCAAAGGTTCCCGTGCCATGGACGGGTATGGGTAAAGAAGTTAGTCCAGCCATATCAGCGCCCGGATGTGGTGTCAGACAGGAAAGGGCTACCGCATTATGGACGAATGCGGCTAAAGAAGCAAGTCCAAGGGAGCCGATTAAGATTAGGTAGTTGGAATATTGGCACTCTGACTAGGAAGTCTATAGAGCTTGTGGATACTTTGAAAAGAAGGAAGGTTAGTATTGCTTGTTTGCAGGAAACCAGGAGGAAGGAAAATAAAGCAAAAGAGATTGGTAACTCAGGATATAAGCTGTGGTATTGTGGCTTGGATAACAATAGGAATGGTGTGGGCATTATTATTGAGCCTACGCTTAAAGACAAGGTGGTGGAAGTGAAGAGAAAGGGAGACAGGATTATTTCTTTGAGGCTTGTTTTGGGAGATGACACTATTAATGTTATTAGTGCTTATGCTCCCCAAGTAGGTTTGGACGGAGCATCCAAGGTTCAGTTCTGGGAAGATATGGATGAAATCATGCAAGGTATTCCGGATAATCAGCAAATTTTCATTGGTGGGGACCTTAACGGGTATGTTGGTAAGGACAGTAATGGTTATGACAGGGTCCATGGGGGTTATGGTTTTGGCAACAGGAATGAGGAGGGAAAGAGCATTTTGGATTTTGCGGTGGCTTATGATCTAGTGCTGGCAAATACCTGCTTTGAAAAGAGGGGGTCACACTTGATTACCTTTAAGAGTGGACGAACCCAAAGTCAAATAGACTTCATACTTACTCGAAGACGGGACAAAAGTAAGTGTAAGGATTGCAAGGTCATTCCAGGTGAAGCATTGACGGCGCAACATCGTATTGTGGTTTTAGATGTTAAGAATAAAAGTAGCTGGAGGAATGATAAGAAAGTTTTGGAACCAAGGATAAGATGGTGGAAATTGAAAGACCTAGCTCAAGGTACCTTTAAGGAGGAGTTACTAAAGGAAGACATTTGGAACCTTGAGGCTGGTGCAGAGGACTTGTGGACAAAAATGGAAGGTGGCATTAAGAAAGCAGGTAGTAAATTGCTTGGGATCTCTAAAGGGGCAGGGCCTCGACCACACGATGCATGGTGGTGGGATGAGGAGGTTCAAAAGGCTATTAAGGCTAAGAGGGAATGGTATAAAAAGTTACCGAATGCGGTTAATAGCGAGGCCTTTGAGGAATATAAGAGGGCTAAGAAAGAGGCAAAAAAGGCTGTTAGTGTAGCTCGTGGCAGAGCCTTAGAAGGGATTTATCAAAAGTTAGGTACTAAAGAGGGAGAAATGGGCATTTATAAGATTGCAAGGATGAGAGAAAGGAAAAGCAGAGATTTAAGCCAAGTCAAATGTATAAAGGACGAAGATCAACGGGTGTTGACATGAGATGTTGAGATTAAGGAGAGGTGGAAGGCTTATTTTGAGCAGTTATTCAACCCTGAACATGAACAAAATTTTCAAGGTCTTTGGGAAACAAATGGTTATATCAGCTGGATTAGGAGGATCTTGAATAGTGAAGTAAGAGAAGCCTTGAAGTATATGAAAGTTGGTAAAGCTTGTGGCCCAGATGGTATTCCTATAGAGGTTTGGAAGAACCTTGGAGAGGTAGGAGTTGCCTGGTTAACTAAACTCTTTAATGCTATTGTGAAAGGACGTAAGATGCCGAATGCCTGGAGGAAGAGTATCCTGGTACCCATATATAAAAATAAGGGAGGCATTCAATGCTGTACAAATTATCGGGGTATCAAACTTATGAGCCATACTATGAAATTATGGGAAAGGATTATTGAACACAGATTGAGGAAGCTTACAAGAGTTTCGGAGAATCAGTTTGAGTTTATGCCAGGGAGATCTACCATGGAGGCTATTTCTCTTCTAAGAAGACTAATGGAATTGTATTAAGAGAAGAAAAAAGATCTCCACATGGTATTTATTGACTTGGAGAAAGCCTATGATAGAGTACCAAGAGAAGTGTTATGGTGGGTTTTGAAGAGGAAAGGAGTCAGCGGCAAATATATCAACATCATCAAGGACATGTATGAGAATGCATCCACTAGTGTGAAAACACCTGGTGGAGACACTGAGGCTTTCCCCATTACTACCAGATTGCATCAAGGTTCGGCCATGAGTCCATATTTATTTACCCTGGTTATGGACGAGCTAACCAGAAGCATACAAGACGATGTTCCTTGGTGTATGTTGTTTGCTGATGACATTATTTTAATTGATGAGACTAGTGCTGGTGTAAACCGTAAGTTGGAAGTGTGGAGAAAAACCCTCGAGGACAAGGGTTTTAAGTTAAGTAGGAGTAAACGGAATATATGCACTGTAAGTTCAGTCTAAGGAAGAAGCAGGAACATGAGGTTAAGTTGGATGGAGTTTTGGTTCCTAAAACCAAGCAGTTCAAATATTTGGGTTCGGTGTTCCAGAATGATGGTCGTATAGACAAAGATGTGGCTCACAGAATATAGGTAGGGTGGTTGAAGTGGAAGGGTGCGACTGGGGGTTCTATGTGATAAGAAAATACCTCTGAAAGTGAAAGGTAAATTCTATAGGACGGTTGTTAGACCTGCGATGCTCTATGGTAGTGAGTGTTGGGCACCAACGGGACAACATTTGCATAAGATGAGTGTGGCAGAAATGAGGATGCTAAGATGGATGTGTGGACATACCAGACTGGACAAAATTAAGAATGTTCATATTCGACAAAAAGTCCAAGTAGCGGATGTCGGAGATAAGGTGAGGGAAGGAAGACTTAGATGGTATGAGCATGTTTTAAGAAGACCTCCTAATGTGGCGGTTCGTAAGTGTGAGAATTTGTTGATCGAGGGGGCTAGAGGTCGTGGAAGACCTAGAACTGTGTGGAATGAGGTGATAGCAAGAGACTTACGTGCCTTAGATCTTGATGCGGATTTGATTAATGACATACTTGAATGGAGACGTAAAATCCGTGTCTTGGAAGGGGCCTAAGGCTGGAGTATCTTTTTTGGTGTCTTTTGAGCTTATTTTGTTGAGGATCCATATAGCCGACCCCAACTTGTTTGGGACTAAGGCTTAGTTGTTGTTATTGTTTTAATATATAACATAATTCACACTTTAATACACATAAATATAAATATATATATATAATATATACCCCTATATAATTAAATATATACCCGCATATATTTAGTTATATTTAATATTATAATTTAAATTAAAATTAAGTATCATAAATTTTAATTTTTTTTTATTGATGATGATCTAGTTAAAATATTTGCACTTGAAATGTTCAAGTAAAAAATTTATATCTAAATTATAAGAAAAAAATAAATTTTATTTATATTTATTTTTCAAAAAATAAAAATTTAACTTAAATTAAATTATATGTTATTATATAAAAATATATATTGTTATATGTAACATATATCTACATATATTGTTATCATTTTTGGTATATCTAATTATATGTAACATATACTCATATATATTATTATTTTATAATATATACCTATATATACTGATATATACCTATATATACTTACATATATTATTATTTTTTAGTTAATATGTATATGTAATAGATATCAACATATATTTACACATACTATTATTTTTTAGTGAAAGTATATATAATATTTACTGATATATACTCACATGTATACATATATACTATTATTCTTTAATTAAAGCATATATAACATATTCATACATATACCCATATAAACTCATATACACTCACATATATTTACATGCATATAGCAAATAATGTTATTCTTTTATAATATATATCCATATATATGAAGTTATATATAATATATATTAATATATACTATTATTCTTTAGTTAAAGTATATGTAACATATACTAATATGTACCGATATATATATATATATATTCATATATATAAACTCATATATATTCACATACATGTAACATATATGTAACCTAAAATTTTTTTTTCCAAAGTATACCCATATATATGTAATTATTTATAACATATATCAATATATACTCATATATAGTATTATTCATTAGGTAAAGTATATATAGCATATACCAACATATACTGATATATACCAATATATACTGACAGATATCGATACATACCTACATATATGTAACATATATTTAGTTATATGTAACATATACCGACATATACCAATATATACATACATATATTATTATTTTTTAGTTATGTAACATATACCAATATATACCCACATATATGTAAATATGAAATATATACCTACATTTATTATTATTCTTTAGTTAAAGTATATGTAACATATACTAAAATATACCTACATATATATATAATTATATGTAATATATACTCATATATATATATATATAACATATGTATATCTAATTATATGAAATATATACCAACATATACCCTTATATAATATTATTTTTTAGTTAAAGTATATGTAATATATACTAACACATACCGACAAATAATAATATATATATATATAATATATATTTAGTTATATGTAACATATTTCGACATATATCAATAAATATCCATATATATTATTATTATTTAGTTAAAGTATATGTAATATATACCGGAATATACCTACATATATATAAATATATATAACATATATCCACATATATTTATAAATATATAAGATATATATATATATCATATGAAACATATACCAACATATATCGGCATATACTGACATATATGTAATATGAATTATTATTCTTTTGCAATATATACCCATATATATATAGTTATATATAACATACACTAATATATATTATTTTTTTAGATATATCTACTTATATATATTATATATCAAAACGTGTTGCTCAAAATATTTTAATGTATTAGTTAAAATATATATAATATATACTGATATATATTAACATATATCAATATATAAATATATACAAATATATATCAATATATACTAATATATACTAACATATACTATTAAAATATATAAACATATGCTGACATATATCAATATATATCGACATATATCAAAATATATTGACATATGATGCAAAACTAAAAAATTATAAAAGCTATTTATTTGAAATATTTTATCAACTATGTAGTGTGCATTTATATTAAAGAATAAAAAAACTCCAACAATTATATTTGAAACTCAAAACTAATCAAACAATAAAAATATGTACAAAATCAAATTAACATGTACAAAAATCTTTTTAAAATTAATATGCACGTTAATATATGAAATTATTTTCACTTCCACAATGGTAAATACCATATATGAAACTGTGTGCACTTTCATTTTTATGGGTGCTCATACCATACATATTGAAACAAGAAAAAACTATGGAAAGAAAAAGGAAAAGAAATTCTATAACTTAGCTCAATTAAGAATTTAAGGTCTATATATCATTATATAGACATATCAAGCAACAAGATATATAATTGAATGAAACCCATATCATATTTGGCAAAAAAATGTTATGCAAACGGAAACTAAATTGATGATAATTATAAAAATCAACAAATAAAAACAAATCCACATCTAAATTTGCATAAAAACACAAACTGGGATCAACATTATTGAAAATTAAGCAAAACCCACATCAAAACATGCATAGAAAAAATATAGGCATGAACTGATTAGTGCCTGTTAAAAAAAAGCAACAACAAATACTAATTAGGATTAATAAACTCAATAAGAGAGAAAATTAGGATTCTCGGTAATATATTTGACAAATTAAGCACAAACTAATATAAAAAGATATTTAAAGAAAAACCCATAAATTGAATTAAATTATAATTAAAGATATACTAGTATTAGCAAAGAGGAGAGTGGGATCATTGATAGGAACAACAGGATTGGATTTCCAATGGACATGACTTATATTTTCAAAAAAGTTAACGAAAGTATCTCTCACTTTCTTCGCTGGCCACTCAAACACTTGCTGATCAACGCCAGGTACGACTATGACGTGAGACAAAGGAAGACAGAGAGAAAAATGTGAGAGAATTTAAAATAGTTGCTAATAGGCTATTCAAAGAAGAACGTATTTTTGTAAACATGAAATATAATAAAAGGCAAAAATTGAAATAATAAAAAGTTAAAAGTGAAAAAAAAAATTAATAGTAGTAAAATTAAAAATAAATTTTAAAATATAGTATATGGTTTAATTTTTTCATAAGCCCCTATTTAGCATATAAATTTAATTTGGGCCTAAGTCCATATGTAGTTTAGGATGAATTAATATTTGTTAAATTTTAAAAATATTACTTAAATTAATTTGGTAAGCCCCATTTAGCATTTAAATTTAATTTGGGTCTAAGCCCATATTTAATATAAGATGAATTAATATTTATTAAATTTCATATATAATAATTAAATTAATTTCATAACCATCCATTTAGGATATGAATTTAATTTAGGCCTAAGCCCATATGTAATAAAAGATGAATAATAATTTTAAATATTAAATATAATAAATTGATGTCGATATAAAAATCCATAAATTAATAAAACTAATAGGAAAACAATGATCATAAATTTGTATACAAATTTAAATTATAAATTGCAATAATTTTAAATAATTAAATTTCAAAAAGTATTTATTTAGGTTTATACTATTTATAATCTACATAACAAATTAATAGGAAAAATAATCATAAATAAATATACAAATCCAATTTCCAAATTACAATAATTTTTAATAATTAAATTCTAAGAAACGTATATTTAGACCTATAATATTTCATAATAAAATTAATAATAAAATAATAATCATACATAAATATGTAAATTGCAATAATTCTAAACAAGGAAATTCAAAAAATATATGTTTAGGTCTATAATATTTCATAATGTATATAATAAAATAAATAAGAAAACAATAATCATAAATAAATATGCAAGGCTAAATTACAAATTTCAATAATTTAAAATAATGAAATTCTAAAAAACATATATTTAGGTATGTGGTATTTCATAATATACATAATATATATAATTAGCATAATAATTGTCTTATTATTGTATGTATACTGTTGCATGAATTATTTGTGTAATATGATATGTGAAGTATTATAGGTGTGCACTTTATTATTTTATAGAAATAATGTATTTATAGAAGTGCTTGTGGTTTGTGTAATGTTGTTGTAGTCTGGATGATATAAAAGTGGTGAATTGGAAGTTTTTTTTTTCTTTGCAGGGACATTAGAAATTAGGATTTATATTATGACAGTGAATTATGTTTAAAATATTTTTTTTATTAAAATATATAATATAAATACATCTTAGCACTCGGTTGATGAGTTCTCATTGTTTATTACAAATGAAAAGTAATTGAATTGTCCAATTTGAACAATTTAGAAATAACAATATATATATATGTATTAATTAGCATTATGCAAGATAATTGTTTGCAAGTTTTGTATAAAATAGGTAGCATTTCTCTCTAATTTGTTCTTTGAGTGCATACAAAATATCACAAATATTAAAAAATAATTATTTGAATATTTATGATATTTGTTGTCGTGCACTTGTAGAACCTAGGGAAATACTGTCGGTTTTTCTATAAAACTTGAATAAAGTCTTGCATGATATTAATTAAAATATATATTATGTTTCTAAATGAGTTAGGTCCTTATCCTTTTGAAAAATGATAAGGACATATAATTTCAATAATTAAAAATTTTAATTACATTTTTAGGTAAAATGAATAAATCATCCTTGGATGTACCAAAAGCTAAATCTTGATTGCACTATTCATATGATGTTTGTTAATGGGTAGAAGAGTTTTGTTAATTTACCTATAATCAAAGGAGATATATGCAAGGTAATAAAATTCGGTGTCCATGCCTAAAATATCATCATAGAAAATTTTGAGAAGTAGATAATGTGAAATTTCATTTAGTAGAATATGGGTTTTACAAGATTATTTTACTTGAAATAGGCATAGTGAATAACATTATGTCGAATCGCTATGTCCACAACAACATAGTTCATTTGATACTATATTGTCTTTGAAAATTCATACCAACAAATAGTTTATGATAGTGTCGGGCCTAATATGTTTGATTGGTGCATGCAAGATAATGTTAAAAGTCGGACCTAGTATTGTCCAACATGAACCATAGGAGGAGGCTTTTAACTTGAAAACTCAATAGTTTTATAATTTGTTGAATTCTGGATACAGAGTTGTGGCCCAGGTGCTAAAGACACACTTTGCTATCATCCATGGCACACTGTTTGAATATAAAGTCCGAGAAACATATATCAGAAATGGCATTTAATCAATGGATCTGATTTATTAAAGAGATTTTACTAGAAGATAAGAAATATTTGATAGCTTCTACAAAACTAGAAAAATAGTTCAAGATCTTGAACTGCCGATAGAAATTACAGATTGCTGTAAAAATAGGTATATGTTATACTGAGGTGATGATGAATAACACAAAATATATATGTTCTGTTCTAAGCTAAGATTCAAACAAATTTGAGTTATAGGAAGACAAAAACTTGTGCATTTTAAACGAATGTAATATTTTTTACTTACTCTTAGACTACAAAGATTATATGCTTCAAATACTACAATTGGACACACGAGATGGTATTATGAGCATTAACAAAAAGATGGATGTTGTCCCAAGATGGCAACCAAGAGGGGGGGGGGTGAATTGGTTTCCTCAAGAAATGATGGCAAATTAAAACTTCAATAAATAAGAAATGTATAAGATGTAGAAGATTGAGTAGAGAGTAGAAAAATCAATACAAGAGGTTTATAGTGGTTCGGATTCAACAATCCTACATCCACTCCCCAACCTCAATTGGTTATTCCACTATACTTGAAATTTTACAAGCTCACTTCCAACTTTGGTGTTTTTACAACTCACACCTAACTTGACAAGTGTTTTACTAAGGCTAACACTCAAACCACTTACAAGAGTTTTACTAGGCTCACTCTCACATCCTTTACAAGAGTTTTACTAGGCTCACTCTCACAACATTTACAAGAGTTTTTATCAGGCTTACTCTCACAACCTAACAATTGGTGTTTTAGTGGCTAACACTCAACCTTACATGAAGAGATAAATAGATGCAAGCTTAAGTAAATAAATTGCAAGAATTTGGACAATATTAGTATTTATTCTCTTGCTAGAAGACTTGTTTGAGGTGGTATTTATAGGCCTTAAACAAGTTCTGCCCGTTGGTGAAGTGGGTAGAAAAGTGCAACTCCAACAGCCACAAAATCTTCTTGGATTTTTCTGTCAAACTGTTGGTGCAGTCACGCATCCTGGGATGGTCGCTCACCACCTTTGGTCGGTCGCTCATCTGTTTGTGCGGTCATCCCAATAGTCTAGTGCGGTCGCGCAATTCAAATCTCTAACGGCTACTTGACACATGGCATCTTCTTATTGGTTCTTTAATTAGCCGTTGAAGTCCACCAACGGGTATATAAATTTAGCGATCGCGTAGCCACTTTGGGCGGTCGCGCATTGTCTTGCGTCGAGTCATTCACCGCTCTACGCCACCGCGAACCTCTCTATCAAACCAAGACAGTTTGGATGGTCGCGCATCCCTTCAAAGACAGATTTTCAGCACTTAGGAAATCTTTAAATTTCTTTGCATTTCAGCTCATTCTAAGTTGCTTTCCTTCCATATAGACACTCATTGAAGCCATCAGATCACTTCAATTTGTTTGCCAAGATAAAAATAAGATTGACCTAAATCTAGGTCAACAATCTCCCCCTTTTTGATTTTGGCAATCAAATTGAATTTGAAATAAAAATAATCAACAAAAATAGGCAATACTTCCCATTATGGAAAAACATAAGAAAATTCAAAAGATAATGTTCAAATTCAGCAAATTCTCTCCCCCTTTGCCAAAATTCAAAAAGAGGAGGGGAGAGATGAAGAGCAATCAAGCCAATGGCCAAGACAAGATCAAATAAGTGTTGGTGTGACTTTATATTAGAATTCAAAGCCAATGGCCAATCACCATAAACAAAATTCACAATTAACACAAATCTAAGTCATATACTTAGAAAAAATTAGGGGTGGACAAATTCGGTTCGGTTGGCCGAACCGAACCGATCAAACCAAACCGACCAAAAACCGATCGTGTATGTAACCGACCAAAAACCGACCGAACAAAATTAGAAACCGTAAAAAAACCAAATCGAAAAAATTCTATCGGTTTCGATTTAGACCAAAAAAATTGAACCTGATTTATTTTGCTATAAAAAAAATCGGTCGATTTCGGTTTTGGTCGGTTTTGAAACAATGAAATTGTTCAATTCAAATCCAAACAAAACGAAATGCGCATGAAATAGAAAAGGAGCGATTTTCGGTCGGTTCGATTTTCTGAGCAATGAAACCGCTGGCCGACCGAACATTTTCGGTTTGATGTAAGTTAGAACCAAACACCGAATCGACCAGTCGGTTAACCGATTTTTCGGTCGGTTTCTCGGTCGGTTCGGTTTTCACTATTTTTTTGTCCACCCCTAGGAAAAATAAAAGTACCAATCAATGAAAAATATGTTAAGGATACCAATTGATTGGATTATACTCCCCCTCAAGAAGTGAAAAACTTAGAAACAATTAAGATCCATTTTTATCAAAATATTCAAGTTTTCTCCTCTCTTGTTGGAGTCAAATCAAGAGGAATATAAAAAGAAAATTAAATACAATCCAAGAAAGTGATTAACTTAATTATGAACAAATTTAAAATGTAATAAAAATAATTTAGTCAATCATAAAATCATTTTTCAACCGTAATGTCAAACACAACATGTAAAGTAAAAATTAAAAGTATAAAAGTTAAAATGTTGTAAGGTAAAAATTGTTACCAATTTTTTAATGCCAATTGCCTTACTTTTAGCATTGTTGGACTTGGTTTGATGGAGTACTCATTCTCCTCCATCTTCATGCTATTTGCCCTTGTCAATTATGGGGTTTTCCTTGATAACCTTTTCTAAGCTATGTTTGTTTTTAGATATTTGTTCATTTGAGGTCTTTAATTCTAAAATAGAATTTTTTAAACATACAAAATCCTCTTCTAGTTTAGAGCATTTGTCCTTATGAAATTTTATCTTAGAAAAATACTTTTCTACTCTAAGGTTCATATGTTCAATTATATCATTATCATATAAAGCATCATCAATATTGTTAAATTCATATTTAAAGATTGGGTACCTACCTCATTGGAGTGTTCATCATCTCCCATAGCCATGAGACATAGATTTGCAATTGCTTGCTCTTCTTCTTCTTCTTGCTCTTCTTGCATTTCCATTGCCATCTCATGTGTGAGTAATTTTCCAATGAGGACATCCGTTGGAAGCTTGCTCAAATCATGTGCTTCCTCAATGGATGATACTCTTGCTTCAAATTCCTTCTTTGTAAGAATTCTAAGGATTTTGCAATTTATGTCTTCCAAAGAGTAGACTTTGCCAAATTTCCTCAAATCATTGATAATGGCAAGAAGTCAGTTAGTTATCTCCGTGACATCTTCAAGGAACTTCATTTTGAAGAGTTCATACTCTTGAACAAGCATTTAGGCCTTCATGAATTTTACTTGATTATTACCCTCATGATAATTCTCCAAGGTCTTCCAAATACTATAGGCATTTGAGCATCCAAGAACTCTTCCACATTCTTCCTTTGGCAATGAGCTTAGGAGAATGAAAGAAGCCTTTTTATCTCTCCCATTGTTTCTTCTTTTTTCTTCATTCCACTCTCTTCGTGGAATCTCTTTTTCTACACCATCAACCACTCTTGTAAGAATCTTCCACTCATTTTCAACATAATCCCAAAGCTCTATTCCTTCACTATCTAGGAGCAAAAACATCTTGTGTTTCCAATATGAATAATCAAAGTGAGGTATAATAAGGGAGTTTGAGTTTCCATGATAATGAGCCATGGAGTTGGAAGAAAAAATTGATGTAGAGGTATTAGTGGGTGTGGTTGCCTTTGAGGATCAAATTTCACAATTAAGTTTAAGAAATTTCAAGCTCTGATACCAATTGTTGTCCCAAGATGGTAACCAAGAGGGGGGGGGGAGGTGAATTGGTTTCCTCAAGAAATGATGGCAAATTAAAACTTCAACAAATAAGAAATGTAGAAGATGTAGAAGATTGAGTAGAGAGTAGAAAAATCAACACAAGAGATTTATAGTGGTTCGGATTCAACAATCCTACATCCACTCCCCAACCTCAATTGGGTATTCCACTATACTTGAAGTTTTACAAGCTCACTTCCAACTTTGGTGTTTTTACAAGCTCACACCTAACTTGACAAGTGTTTT
The DNA here is from genome assembly GCA_947685225.1 of Garcia nutans. Classification (NCBI taxonomy): domain Eukaryota; kingdom Viridiplantae; phylum Streptophyta; class Magnoliopsida; order Malpighiales; family Euphorbiaceae; genus Garcia; species Garcia nutans. The sequence continues at coordinate 41,271,795 of CANTUV010000003.1, forward strand.
ACTAAAGCTAACACTCAAACCACTTACAAGAGTTTTACTAGGCTCACTCTCACAACCTTTACAAGAGTTTTACTAGGCTCACTCTCACAACCTTTACAAGAGTTTTTCCTAGGCTCACTCTCACAACCTAATATTTGGTGTTTTAGTAGCTAACACTCAGCCTTACATGAAAAGATAAATAGATGAAAGCTTAAGTAAATAAATTGCAAGAGTTTGGAAAATATTAGTATTTATTCTCTTACTAGAAGACTTGTTTGAGGTGGTATTTATAGGCCTCAAATAAGTTCTGCCCGTTGGTGAAGTGGGTAGAAAAGTGCAACTCCAACAGCCACAAAATCTTATTGTATTTTTGTGTTAGACTATTGGTGCAGTCGCGCATCCTGGGATGGTCGCTCACCACCTTTGGGCGGTCGCTCATCTGTTTGTGCGGTCATCCCAATAGTCTAGTGCGGTCGCGCAATTCAAATCTCTAACTGCTACTTGGCACTTGGCATCTTCTTATTGGTTCTTTAACTATCCGTTGAAGCCCACCAACGGCTATATAAATTTAGCAGTCGCGTAGCCACTTTGGGCGGTCGCGCATTATCTTGCGTCGAGTCATTCACCGCTCCACGCCACCGCGAACCTCTCTGTCAAACCAAGACAGTTTGGATGGTCGCGCAACCCATTGGGGCGGTCGCGCATCCCTTCAAAGACAGATTTTCAGCACTTAGGAAATCTTTAAATTTCTTTGCATTTCAGCTCATTCTAAGTTGCTTTCCTGCCATATAGACACTCATTGAAGCCATTAGATCACTTCAATTTGTTTGCCAAGATAAAAAACAAGATTGACCTAAATCTAGGTCAACAATAGAGTCATGTGCCATCTCTCAGATTGTGAACTGAATAAATTCTGATTTTGCAGTTGAATATTAAAATATCATGTTGGATCTACGTATCAATAGTTTTTAACTTTTTGTGCCATTGTAGCAACAATACTCTTGTTGGCCAGTAATACTCACTCTTTATAATTTATAACTATGAATGTATATAAAATAACAATATTCATTTCTCTCTGTACTCGTATCGAGTCCCACTAATCCCAAACATCAAATTGATGTATTTTTATAACCCTTAATAGCAGAATTGACACTGTTATGGGATGGAGGAGTCATGATATATGATTGTTCAATAAAGCAAATTTAAATTTGAAAGCGGCACTTATGTGGACTATAAGTGATTTTTAGCACACGCAATATTATCTGGATAGAATATTGGAGGAAAATTAGCATACCCTTACTATATAAGCCATACTGTTGCACACAACATGACGAGGAGCAGGCAAAATATAGATTTAACTATGGTTTGATCGGCTAATATTTAGTTGTGATTATTATTCGTGTGTATTACAACTCAACACCAACCAATTATAACGCTTGATTGGATACTTATTTGTGGTTTGCATTATTAGAGATAGGGCTCGAGGGGTTAATTACATGTAAGAAAGAAAAGTATTATATAACTCTCAAAATTGGTACTATAATTATTATAATATTTTATTATCTACTTTTTATTTGTAGGAGGAATTATATTCACTGCATAATTGTAATCCTAATTATATTTTCTTTTATTTGATTATTCTTGTATATTTGATTATTATTATATCTACTATCTAGATACAAATATTTTTTTACAAATTTTATCTATTTAATTTTATTATTTTCAATTGTTTTATTATCTTTATGGGTACAAATTATTTTTTTAGTTGTTGACTTAATCCCTATATTCACTACCTGAATACAAAAATTTTATAAATAGCCAAATATTTATTGAAATTATTATTACTATTTTTTTTTAAATTATGTCCACTCTCTGGACATTTTTTATATATTTATTCCTTTATCATATTTTTTTAGAAAAAAATATTTTTAAATAAAGTGGATTAAATTTAAAATTTAATTTTGAATGCCTACGTATCCGCTCGACGAAATCAAAGTTTCTATAGTTTGAATTTTTGTTATTGGATGCTTTTAATGAAACTATACTTGAATTTGAAATTTGATTTCAAATGCCTACGTATTTGCTCAACGTAATTGAAGTCTCCGTAGTTTGAATTTTTGTATTGGATTTTTTATTTAAAGTGGACTTGAATTCTAAACTTTATTTTAAATGTCTACATAACCGTTTGATAGAATCAAAATTCTCATAGCTTGGATTTTTGGAATTAGATGTTTTTAATTAAAGTAAACTTGAATTCGAAACTTGATTTTGCATGCTAAGTATTCGCTTAATGGAATTAAAATCTCCATAGTTTGAATTTTTATTATTGGATATTTTTAATTAAAGTGGACTTAAATTCAAAATTTTATTTTAAATGCTTACATATGCACTTGACGGAATTAAAGTCCTCATAGTTTGAATATTTTGTTATTATACATTGTAATTGTGCTTTGTTGTTATTATTATCATTACGTCTACTTCCTGAACACAGCCTTTCTAATTTGTTTATCTTATTTTATGGTTATTATCATTTTATATTTGAAAATTATTTTCATCCTGCTATTATTCTTAATAACTGTATCCACTTCCTAGATATCAAAATGCTAAATTTATTTAATGATTACAATATCTACTGTCTGAATATAATAATTTTTTTTATGGAGGTTAATATTAAGTTATGAATTAATTACTAAAACATAAAACATATTTATATTGGATGATCAAGATAATTTACAAGACACAAATTAAATAATGAGAGAAACTAATAATAACATTAATAAGACTAGAGCTAATGAATTTATCTATTTAAATTATATATTTAAAAAGAAAAATTATTTTTTTGCAGAGACACGTCAAATTAAGGAGTAAAAAATTTAACAGCAAGAAAATTATTTTAATCCTATGTAGTCACCTTATAATTTATAATTTATTTTAATAAAGAAAATTTAAATTTAAGACAAAATGATACAAAGAAAAAAGTTTGATAAGATAATATTAAGAGGAAAAGGAAATTTTGCATCTTATAATGCTTGCTTTCCTATTTTTTAATAAAAAAAATAAAAAAAGAAAGGCATCATGTAGCTAGGCGTAGGCGTGCACTTTAACTTCAAGTTACAATGCATGCCTACACATGTATCTATAGATGGCAATTGGGCAGGCGGCCCAGCCTAGAGTGCCAAGCATGGCCCAATAAAAGAACCCACGATATGTGCTTTGGGTAGGACTGGGCCTAGAATACATGGCCTATCGAGCAGGCCCAACATGACTTGACAAGCAACCTAGCCTGGCACGGCCTGATAGGCCCACCAACCAATTTTTTTTTACATATATTAATCATTTAATGTATTACATTTAATATAATAGATGTAATTATAAAAAATAAAATCAGTTCTTGCAAAATATAAATATTTTTCTTAAAAAAATCATATTTATAATTGTAAATACTTTATAATTTTTACTTTTAGTTACCTAATTTAACTAGAAGTTAATAATTGAGCAAATTGAGAATTTACTAAACATCAAAGGAAGTTAATGTAATCTATTTTTTAAATTTATAATATTTTGATAAATAAATAAGTAATATTTTTTTTCCCGTGGATATAGGTTTTTTATACTGAAACATATAAATTATGTGTTTTATTTTTATTTTTACTAATTTTTATATATAATTGTATTTTTTTTATCAATTAATAATTTTTATTTTTTTTATGAAGTTTTATATATAATCTATTTTAAAAAAATAGTTGTAAACTTTGTGTTAAAAGAATTAGGCTAATCCAATATTTTGTATGGCACGACATGACACGACACAACCTAGTACGATACAATTATATATTGGCCAATGGGTCATGTTGGATCATTACTTCTTAAATTTCGGCAAACATAATACGATTACTTTTTTGGACTGGCATAGCATGATACAAAAAGATTACAAGCACAGTGGATCCAGGCCAACCATCATGGCATGACCCAATTGTCATGTATACATGTATCTAAAAGAATTAATTATGGCTACGGTTTGGTTAATCGAAACCGTCAATTTTAGTTTATGAAAATCATGAACTTTAACCAGCAAGAGTTAGTTTGATTAAGGTTCAGACTCTTAAAAGACAGGTCGGTTCGAATCGCCGATTCAAATTAATTTTAATAATTTATTTTTTAGTAAAAAAATCATAATTGATAATATTTTTCACGAGATTAAATACTTAACTCATAAATTTGACAATATAAATTAAATTATATAATATTAATTGATAAAAATAATAAAAAATTAACATTAATTATTATTAAAAAATAAATAATAATAGTAATAATAATGACAATAATAATAATAATAAATTTTTGCAAATATAATTTTTTCATTGTGAATACATGTATTTAAATACATAATTATATATATTTAATATTGAAATTGAAGAATAAAAAATTTAAAAAATTAACTCTAAGATTTTATTTTAACTAAATATTATATCTTTTAATATATATATATATATATATTCAAATATACATATATTATTTAGAATATACATTAATTTTTATTTTTTTTTTATTTTTCACGGTTGAAAACCTAAATCGCCGGTTCCGATTTAAAAAATCATGAACATTAACATAATTAATAAAATCTGATCTTGATTTCGGTTAGAAATCAATTTTTTCGATTCTGATATGATTAAAATGCATGTTGCGGAAATGAGAATGATAAGATAGATGTGTGGTCATACTAGGATGGATAGAATCCGCAATGAGTGCATTAGAGAAAAATTAGGGGCAGCACCTATTAAGGAAAAAAATAAGAGAGCATATATTAAGATGGTTTGACCTTGTGAAACGAAGACCAACGATGCGTCAGTTTGAAAAATCTAACAAGTTAGAGTAGATATAGCTAAGAGAGACAGAGGTAGGCCTAAACTAACTTGATCAAAGATGGTCCAAAATGATCTTATGATGTTACATCTATCAAAAGAGATAACCTTAAATCGTATTGAGTGAAAAAGAAGAATTTATATAGCCGACCCCAATTGATTTGGGATTAATGTTTTATTGAGTTGAGGTGAGTTGAGTCGATATGATTTATAAATAGGACCGCCGATTGACTGCTCAATGTGTAATGTGGCCATGCTTAGAAAGGGTACATAACAAAAAAAAAAACAATAATCTAAGTCATGGAAAAGACAACTAAAAAAATGTATATATTCATAGAGACAAAAAAAATAAATAATGAAATTAAAAGTAATAAGATAAGTATAAATTCAAACACTGATTTTCTTTACAACAGTAAAAAAGCACTAGTTTTTACCCTTAAAATAAAGCTGGGATAAACATCAGTTAACCCTAACTATATATATAATCTTCTTTTTATTACTCTTCATATCATGGTTCTCAACATTTTTGCTTCTCCTTTTCCTTATTTAGCAATTTTGTTTTTACGTTTAAATCCACACCCAATATTATTTAGCAATTTTGTTCTTTGTCTACCAATAAGCATCAAGGTAAAAGAAACTAAAAAAATATTTCTTTTTATTTCCTTTTTCCAATTCTTGTTTTATATTTGTTATTTCTTATTGATGTCTTTCAATATATATTTCTCAATTTCCAAATCTGAATCAGTTTAAAGTAAACATACCCCCTAATAGTTTTATTTTTGCTTGCTAAATTTTAGTGCATGTATATTATTCTTTCTTATCTTTTGCATTGGATCTTTTGTTTTTATTTTTTCTATATTTTGGTGAGGTATCTCTTCAGATTTAGAGATATACATATCTTTGAAGGATATTTTTATTTTTATTTTCAGTATACCAATTGGATTTATGTTCTTCCTTATATGGCATCTGTGTCTTTCAATTCGATGCACAAGAGGCCAATTTCTTTTACTGTGTGCAAAGTCTCGAAGTAAGCTTGCCATGAGCTATTATTTTTTTTAATTTTTATTTATCTAATTTGTTTCTATGTATAATGTTCCTGTGTTTTTATTGTTTATTTATCAAATCTTTTATCTTTTCTGATGATAATTTACTTTATACATACATGTATCTTCTGTTGATATCACATTTGGGATTTGGGTGCTTGTATTTTGTATTTACAACACAATTTCACTGTTTATTCCATGTCTATATATAGTCACTACCTGTCTGCATTTTCTCTAAAAATCATATATATATTTCTAATTTATTCCATTGTGTATATAATAAGATAGTCACTACCTGACTGTTTTTCTTTATTACATGCATATTTAAATCATAATAATAAATCCAAAATTACAATATAGAGGTTAAAGCTCATGGGGGGTATTTATATGATATTAGTGTCCTGATTGTTAAAAATTGAATGTAATTCTTGATTTTCTTCTAATTTGATTTGCAATGTTTTATTAAGTACACTTCTTGTACTTAATAAAACTCTTAGATTTTCACAATTCCCTCTTCAAGGGAATTTAATCGCTCACTGTTATTTTTTATTTTATCTTCTTTTTGTATTTTTTTGTGTGAATTTTTCTTTTTATATGTTCTCTCTTTTTATATATTTTTTGTATCAATTTTTCTGCGTGTATGTGTGATAGAATGCATTTCTTGAATGTTATAAATTGCTTCTTTTCATTTATAAAATAAGTATAGTCACTACCCGACTATACTTTGTTATATATACTTATTTGAATTCACAGTGGAGATACAAATTACAATAAAATAATGAGTGTCAAAACAGAGTAATAATAGTTGAATGAAATAACAGTAATTTATTTACCTAATTTTGAATTTTGTCAAAAATTGATGCAAATTTGTTGCCTCTTAAATTGAAATTTCCAGAGATTTATCAAGTACACTTTCTGTACTTAATAAAATCTCAAAATTTTCACAATTTTCTCTTCTAAAAAACTGTTCTTAAAGATGTTTTGCTCTCAACCTCTATATTTTTCTCTATATTTTCTATTTTTATTTTCTTCGCCCACTTCTCAGATCATTTCACCCTATATTTATAGAGGAAAATGTTTCCATTTTCATCTTTATTATTTTTTTTCTCTTTCTTTTTTTTTTATATATTTTTCAAGTATCTAACCTTTCTATTCTTATACTTTGCAGGTTATAGTTATTGCTGCTTTTCAATTCCTGTGCTTCCCATGCTCCATTCTCTATTCCCATTCTTTCTAATTTGTCCTTTGCATTTGGAGTGGATTTATGCTAAGAATAACTGAAGTTTTCTATTTACTTTTCCTTATTCAAGATAGTTGTTGATGAGCAGGGGCGGAGGCAGGTGGGGTCGCGTGGGGGCTGACGACTCCCCCTGCCGGCCGCCGGACGTGTATTTATAAGGGGGCTTTTCTGGCTGCCGGAGCAACGAAGGGGGGGCTGAGGTGGAGGCTCTGTGCCTCAGCCCCCCCTTCACCTCTTCAACCCCCCCCCCCCCCCCCCCCCCCCGAGCAGCTGGCTCCGCCACTGTTGATGAGTGTATTATTACTATAATATGTATATAGTATTATGTTTCTAAAGTATATTTTGGCCATCAAACAAGAAGTTGTACCTTGATTTTTTGGCAAATTAAATATTAGCATAAGTTCAAGCCGTTTAGATGTTTATATTGAAGTGAGAAAATTAGAATTAACAATTAATGACACTATAAACTTGGACCATATGAATACATTTTGTTGCCAAACACCCAAATATGGAATTAACATTAATTCAAGAGAATATATATATATATATATATATATATAAACCCTTTATTATTAATTTTCATTTGTTTGAAATAAGTTTGATTGTAAAATTAATTTCCTCACTTAAAATGAGGTTGCTACACATGCAAAGGCATTTACTCTTTCAAATGGGGGAAAAATTAGTTTGATAATCACATGAAATTTTTTTAAGGTAGATCATCCATTTAAAAGAAACAAAAAATGTTTTAAGAAAAATATTACAATAAGGACAAATGCTTTGCCGATATTGAGTGGGGATGAAGCATTGTTTTAGATTGAGGAATTTGGGAAGCAAAAGATAACTGAATATAATGAAAATTAGAGTAACAATGGATCAAGATGTTGGAATTGCGGATTGGAAAAAAAAACATTTTTTGGATTTTGCCTTATTGGAACTCAAATCTAATAAGACATAATCTAGACATGATGCACATTAAAAAAATATTTTTAAAAATGTGTTTAATATGGTTATGGATGTTCCATGTAAAATAAAAGATAACGCCAAGTCAAGAGAATACTTGAGAATATATTATAGAAGGTCTAACTTGGAACAAGTTGAAATGACTAGCAGGTACCCTAAAGTAAATTATATCTTGGATCATAATAAAAAAAATAATTAATATGCTAATGGCTAAAAAAATTAAAAGTTTCAGGATGGATATGTTTCGAATTTGCCAAGATGTATTGATATGAGGAAATATAAATTGTTTGGGATGAAGAGCTATGATTGCTGCATATTTATATAGAGGCTATTACCAATTGTATTCAGGGAGTTATTACCAAAAATATCTGGGAAGCTCTAACTTAGTTAAGCTTATTTTTTAAAGAACTTGCTGCAATATCTCTAAAAGTTTCTTAAGTGGAATAGTTAAAAGAAGATATTCCAATAATTCTTTGTAAATTAGAGCAAATATTTCCTTCAAGTTTTTTTTGACTTAATGAAACATTTGCTAGTTTATTTACCATCTGAAGCTAAAATAGCTAGACCCATACAATACCATTAGATACACTCTTTTGAAAGATATTTGCATCATTTAAAAAAAATATCAAAAACAAAGCAAAAGTTAAAGCTTCTATTTGTAATGCATTTATAGTAGAAGATGTATCAATTTTCTGTTCATATTATTTCAAGTTTCATGTCAAAACAAAATTGCATCAAGTTCCTCGGAATGATAATAGAGGTATAGACGACCAATTTGGGTGTCTTCTATCCATTTTCAAATCTCTGGGTTGACCATATGGTAGAGCAACAAAGCAAAGATTGGAACAGAGGAAATATAATGCAGCTTATACTTACATTCCATTGAATTGGGATGAAGTTACACCTTATCTCAAGTAAGTTAACCAATTTAATTGCATGAATTTACAATTTAATTCTAAAGAAAATCGTCCTATTTCAATTGATATTAATGTGATCTTAATCTACTTAAGCATTTCAATTGAACACTTGCGAGAACTGGATAAAGATATAATGAATTTACAAATTGATGTTAAGGTACATAGTCATTTTCTCTTATGGTTCTATAAATATGTAAGTATGTTATAATTAAGTTAATAATTACATTTGTCCATTTTTTTTGTCTAAAATTATAAGTTACCTAAATTTTTCTTCTTGAATTAAGTAACTGAAAATGACCATATGATTTCAGATAAATGTATAAAGGATCTAGCTTAGGTTCCATTACCAACCATTAGATGTTATAAGGTATATTTTATCAATGGGTACAAATTTAACACCGAATTTTACTTCACAATAAGATTAATTATGAATAGTAAAGTTTATATAAAGAGGTCAAACTACAGTGAAAACTTATATGATTTCTATGGTTGATTAGCATATATTATAGAGGTTGAATATCCAGCCCTACTAATTAAAAAGGTGATATTATTTAAATATGACTAGTATGACCTCACAAATAGGCAAAAGTCCATCCACAATATAATTTAGTGGATGTGAATAGAAGAAGATCATATGTCAAATATGAACCATTTATTCTCGTTAGTCAAGCTGCCTAAGTATACTACGTCCCTTATTCAAGTATAAGATGAGACACTTCTGATTGGTTGTCGGTATACAAAATAAAAATTAGGTCAAGGATTGATATACATGAATCATTTGCAAATAATCACGAATCAAAAACTATATTTCAGGATGATAGTCCTCAAAATATACAAGCTGCAGATATGATAGTTGATAATGATATAGGTTCTTTAAATGATCCAACTTGACAAATAATGGACATTGATTTTGAAGACATAGAATTTGACTCGAACAATCAATAGTTCAATCAAAATTTGAAGAGTTCAAATCAAATGAAAGCGATGACGAAAAATAATAAGTATACATATGTCAACAATTTTATAGGCTATAATGATTAATTTATTAACTTATGTATTAGTGTTACTATACAAATTAATTATTTAAATTTTTATTTACATAGATATATATTGCAAATTGGGCAGAGGATTGGATCAATCAAGGTCCGACTATTGATCTATTGAAGGTTAGGGCTCTGGTGGGCGATCGATTGGTGGTAGATCTATTTCTACTAGTACTTTATATCCACCTCCATATCTGCATGATATTCCAGATGAGGATCGTCTTTGAGACCTTACTACTGGTTATATGGCCATAAAGAATCCAACTTCTCTTAATGAGCTGCCCTCTACTAAGGCCGATATAAGTGATGCTAATACAATAACATCATCTACAAATGCAGTACGCCGACGAAAGCATGTCACAATTTGTGAGGAAGATTAACTATTTATTTTGCATTATTTATATAAAATTATTTGAATCTCCAATAATAATAATTGCGTTTTTAATTATTTATTTTGTGTTCATCTTGAAGTCATATAGTTGAGCCATTTGAGTCTTTTATGCAGTGTATCATGAAGATCATGATAGAGAAGATGGATCCTATAGGGAGTTACATGGAAGGTCATTTCTTCAAAGCTAAAACAACTTTGGTTTGAAGAGTTTAAGGTAAATATTAAAAAATCTAAATTTAAATGCTTGATATATAATTCCTAATTTATAACAATATCATACTAATTATCTCTTTTTTTTGCAAAAATATTTTTTTGGACTAAACTATTGATAGTCTAGTTCGGATCACCTTCATAACGAAGGTAACTATTCACTACAATGATATGCTGAGTGAGGTTGCAGCCTTCTTTCATAAATGATGAGTTATGGTCCAATTTGTAGACCTGATGGGATTCTCTCGAGGGTCAGGCACATTTTTTTTTTGCTCTCATAACAAGTTATCTAGTCTTGTGGATGGTGTATGTCCAATACATAAGGCAGTAGATCACAAAATGATCATGCACGAGTACTCGTGCATATACTTATGTTTTTTTTTTTAATATTGTTAATGATATTGTCATTAGCTATCTAACTAAATCCAAGTTGTTTAATTTATCAAAATTTTTAATTTAATAGGAGGCAAACCCAATCTGGCACCGAGCAACTATGAGGCCTTTCTGCATAGGCATACAAAAGGTCATGATGGACATTCATTTATGGATGAGCAATCCTGAGATGTAAATGTAAGTAATTTTATATTTTTTAAAATAACTTTTATATTAAAATTAAAATCCAAAATAATATTTTTAATATTGTAGGATTGTTACATTGCATCCCAGGATGAGATATCTTAGTTTGATATGCTCGTTGATGAAAATAGTTTATTTTTATTTGCTGTCAGGGGAGAGGAAAAGAAGAAACTGTAGGACTTAGGTCCTAGTATGTCAGCACAACTTTTTCTTCTTTATCTTTTAGTTTGTCTACTTTATGGCAGGAGACAGAAGAATTGAAGGCAGAGTTAGCAGAGTGTGATAGAACATATTAATAGCACATACAAGAGGATGTGCAGGCCCAGGTACAGAGCGAGGTGCAGAGGTTGGTCCAACAACAGCTGCAGAAGTTTATAACCAACTTCTTGAGAGGAATATTTGATCATTCACAGTAGCAGTCTCCAGGCCATCCTCCTCTTTCTCTACCACCACCTCCTGTTGCAGGGGTATTAGGATTTTGTTGCTAGATTTTATTATTTATTTTTATTTGTAACACTACATTTATTTTATATCTTTTTTATTTATTACTAAAATTTAAACATTTTTTTTCATTTAAATGTTAAAGATAATTTTCAATTTTATTTTATTTATTAATATAATTTTATACTTTTTAATTATAGTGTAAAAATATAATTATTATAATATTATAATTTATAATTTATTAAAAATATAATATAATAGGAATTTAAATTATTAAAAAAAATAAAATTTTAATTTATGGATAGATAATTAAATTGTATTATCACATGGCATCCCTAATAAAAAAATATTAGAAATAATGATAGAACATAGTGCTCTCAGTAATTTAGCGATGATCATTTTTTAGGTATCGTCAATAATTCGCTCATATCTCGAGAATGCTGATGGATATTTTCATTGGTATTACTGACCGAAATAAAGATATTAGTACTTTCAAATACTTTTTCCACATTGTCATTGATAGAGTTTCGGTAATATCGACAAAATATTATAGTTGGTCAGTAAAAATTAGCGAGTGCATGTCTTTAGCTAATGCTGACAAAAAAATTTCTCTTGACATTACCAAGAGATTTTAAGTTTTCATCAGTAAATATATTACTAGCAAAGGTAATGTGATAAAAGAAAATTTTTGTTGGTAGGTCAATTTATCGATAAAAAGTTAAGGATTACCAATGAAAATTTTCGTCAGTAATCCTTTATATTCTTGCAGTGAAACCTCAGCCTTGCTTACACTCTTAGTAACAAGGAAGGGACCTTCAAGTCTTCTACCCCTTGTAAACTTCATGCAGTGATTGATTAGTCATAAGTCTTAACATCAACAAGACACCTCCATATAGTTGTTTGGGCGTCTCTTTTTTATTAGCTAATTTTTCCTCTTACGAGTTGCTTTGTTTAGACAAGCCTTGGTGGCATCTTTCTCATTATGTCTTCCCTCTAATTTCCTTGAGGACAGCATGCTACACTCTATCATTAAAGAAGGTTTAGCACTAGCCTCATGCTCGAATTGTCAGTCCATCTTTTGCCTAGGTGAGTATATCTTAGGTAGTTCTTGGGCCTTTTGTCCATATATTTGCTGAGGATATCTTGCATTATTTTCAAAGATAGACTACACACTTTCATAGGAATATTAGGGGATTTAGAGAACTTACTTATGGCAATCCACCTTTGCTCCCTTTTCTTCATGGACCATTTGCACAACTAAGACTATTCGATTGTTAATTAGGATATATTTGACTACCACACCTTGTAGTCTTTGTCACTACTTTAGAATTACACATATCCATCCTCGACAGAGAGAATGCCAAAATTCTCTCTATGAAATCCAAGCTAAGCATCAAATTATGATCCTCCAGTAGCACAACATTCATGTCTATTGTGTTAACCCAAGCCCTAAGTTGTATTAGGACTCAGCGGGTAATATCATTGTCCAATAATTTCTTAATTTTTATCTTGATCACCTTGATGTCAATACACATAATAATCTTACCTGGTCGAATCCCCCTATTCAACCTTGGCCTTAGTACAAGTCCCTTTAGTCTCCTCCAAGGAAAAAAATATAGCATTTACTTATTATAGCTTGAGCATTCCCTTATAAAATGCGGCCCTCTGCATAAGAAGCAATTTGCTACCCCTTGGATTGCTTCTTGAAGCCCTCAAGTTGGTTTTCTTTCCCCTTAGAACGATTGGCTGCCTTAGGTTAAATTTGAAAAATCCATCCAAGTTCTAATATACAAATCTCTATTGGATTCTTTTTAGTCTTTATCCATTGTTTTAAGAATTAACCATAATTGTTAGCATACAATTCAATAAATTAAACTCCATTATCAATTTAGCATTACAACCTTTTAAATTTACATAAATACATTTTCGTGACAAGAAAAACTTAAATCTTAAATCAAAACCGAAATCATAATCACTAATAATTTGAATAAGTTAAAAGGAATCAACTGCAATGGAAAAATGAGGAACTAAAACACAAGCAACTCAAAAGGTCTACAAATAAATTAATTGCAACAAGTTGAATTACAAAACAATATGCGAATGATTGTAATTTGTATTATATATAAACATAGTTTTTTCACTATACCGATTAGGATCTAGCCTAGCTAATTGCAAGTATATAATGCCTGAAAAAGTAATACAATTGGAGTAAGAGTGTCGAATCCTCTGGGAAGGTGTCTTCTAAGTGACATAAATTTGGATTTTCTTATTATTTGGAGAAACTAAAGAGTTTGATAAATTAACTAAATTCTAGATCCACAATCAATTACAACGCATGATTAAGTTTCATCAAATTGTTATCCTGTGAATCTTATTTAATTCAGTTAGTTTTATCCTAGTTATTTGATAGCCAATATCCCTACAAAGATTAATCCTACTCTTTCTCAAGTAGTAAGATCTATAATTGTATTACTCTAATACCCTACCTTCGTAATATTGTATGCAACACAATTCAATAAATCAAATGGATATTTTAATGATTCCCTTGAAAGAATTCTTATATCTAAATTCAACTTTCTTATAAGGTTGTTATTTCTAAATCTATGTTATGCTAAACTCTTGCTAATCACACAATACAATGAATCAAACAATCAATGCCTAGTTGATTACTAGCCTTGAGTGCAAAAATAACAAATCAATTAACTAAGAAGACTATAAAAGAACTTTATTAAGAATTCTCAGAAATAAATAATTTAATCTACCTAATCCCATAAGAGAATTAGTTATTCATAATGAAATTAATCAATAAAGAGATTGTCCTAAAAGAGTACATAAAAGAATTCATCAAAACTAATTAAAGAATCAAAAGCAAAGAAACTAAAGTGCTCAACAAGTTTAAAAATTCTGTAAAGGAAATTTGAAAATCTGGACTTTATGATTGAATGGAGCTCGAAAATTCAACTGTAGATCTCTCCATGCTCTAATTGTTGCTTCCTTCTTCTCCTTAGATCCAAAGATGCCAAGAAAATAACAAGGTACCTTTCCAAAGTTGGCTACTTCCTTTATATATTCTGCACAACTGCTCCACATGACGAGATTAGGATTTCTTGAAGTATCTCCATGAAATTTTATGTTCCCCAGTGCTATTTAGATATGCACAACTATGTATAATTAAGTTAACACATTCGTGCCAAATTATGGCTCTCTGTATCTATTTTCTCTTCTTCGGACATACACGAAATAAAATGCACAGGTATGCCCATCTCTATTATTTTTGCTTCTTGACTTCCTTCAATTCTTCGCATAGTTTGTTTCTCATCTACATAGCCCTGCCCATGGTCAATAAGTATGCCTAGTTTTTCTGCTGGATCTTTTAGTCTTTCTGCTCATTTTTATTTCTAATATTCTTTCAAGCAAACTGTAAAGAGGGAGATTTTACACAATTAAATTCTATAAAATGCAGAGAACACAACAAATTAATATGTTTTTAATATTAAAATGTTTTTAATATTAAATATGAAGGATAAAAATGGATAAAACAATACTCTCTAACAATCAATTTGTCCTCTTTATCAAGGCAAGTTACCTAATAAATTTAATTTTTATATTTATATTTTTATTGAGTTGGTATTCATATTACCTTTTCTTATGTGTTATTTTAATTTAAAAAAAATGTCTATTCATTCAGTATAAAATAAATTATACATATGTATATACATGGATTGGACATCAAAATTTTTTTATTTGTAAAATAATTACAAATGGAGTGAATCTGTTGTTTTTTTTCATGGATGACTCAATTTTACTTACACCAAATGGCTTATTTGTACATAAATTTGTAACAGAAAAAAATCAAAATAAAATTCATAAAATCTAATATAAACTATCAAATAAAAACTATTGGGATTTATTTTTTAAATTTAAAATTTCTTAATTTGTTTTTGCTTGATTTCCTGCAACAAACTAGGCATATTTCCAACATTCCTTCTTACATTATTTGCTATAAACTTGAAGCTCTTCTCTCATAACTTCAAATTTAGCTCGTTATTATTAAGCTCCTCCTTAGTGATTGTACTCTTCTTTGAATATTTAAAAAACTTTTTTATTTTTTATTTCTAAAAAAATGAATTTTAGCTGTTTAAATATATACTTTAGGTCCTTTTAATTTCTTTTCATTTCATTACAATTTATAAATATATCAACCACCTTGCATTTATATTTGTTTTGTACTTGATTATATATTTGTGATTATGATTATGATTGTGAGATTTTATTATGAATTTGTGATTCTAGTTATGATTGTGGTTACGGTTATAACCATATATATCGATATGCCTGTGCATAGCTATGAATTATTATAGAGTGACAAAAGTCCCTTAAAAATGATTAAAGCTCTAATACTAATGTTGATTTTTAATTGAGCTTAAGAATAACTTAATTTTATTTCTATCAAATGACTTATTTATATATAAATTTTTAATAGAAAAATTCAAAAAAAAAAATTCATAAAATCTAATATAAACTATCAAATAAAAACTATTATTGATTCTGAGTCCGCCCATGTTGAGGCACATTTCCAACAGAATTGAATATTTACAATATTTAATATTTTTGGGGATTCATTTTTTTTTTCTTTTCAACAGAAGTTTGACATATTGTTTGATTTGTCATCTTTTTGTTTTGGAAACCTCTAATTGAAGATGGAAGGCTTCAATATCCTCACCAAGAGAGAGAGAAATTCACTGCATTCTATAATATTGTTTCTTCAGAAGCTTCTGTCTCATTTTTTAAGTTCTAGCCAAAACTTCCTTCACCAATTCCTATAAATGAAACATTTTTTAAGATCTCTTAGAAAATTTTAATTTAGTTGTTTTTAAGGATTTGACTGACCTATAGAACATTGTCGTAATCGTTTGTGTTTTTTTTTTCTTATTAAAATATTATTAAAGTTGATAAAAACGTTGAAGCGATCCTATATTAAATAATATAAAATGATTTAAAAATTTATAAGTGAATGTATGCTAAATTTAATATAAATCAGTATTTAGTTTTATATAAATGAATTTCAATATTTGTCTATTTATAATCCAAATTATTTACGGACCTATAGACTTTATTACTGTACAATAGTATTATGCAAAAAATTAATTAAGCTTTTCTTTTAAGAAAAAAAAAATATTAACTGAGTTCAATAAGTGTCTATAAAGTTTTTAATTTGCTATATATTTGTTTTATTTCTCAAATTGGGCTCCATATATAAATGTGTGTGCGTGTATATATGTAAAATTTTAATAATTGATATTTGTTAAGATATTTTAAGAAAATATAAATTAAATAAAAATATAATTAAAAAGCATAAAATGCAGGCCACCTACTAACTATAATATAAAACAAAGAACACAAAAAGACTCAAAGAAGAGGTATGATTTGACTTAAAATAAATAAACAAATCTTTACATAACAAAACTACCTTCTCCAACCATATTGTACTGATCAACCATTATAGATATGACTCCATTAACTACTTTGTCACTCTCTACAACCACAATATTATTTGATACACTTGTCACTGCACGATGAACTGTACAGCTTTTATCAAAACTATAAAATGAATACTGAAAATGACTAATTTTATGAGGAAATAACAAAACAGATGAAAAATCAGCTACCCATTTAGCAGTTTCATTATTTCCTGATGATGAACCTTCTACTGTTAGCCTTCCAACTGTTGATTTCAAGCTCATGCCATTAACATTGTTCTTATCAATCACCACTTGATCAACATTACTAAATTTCCCATCTAAACTCACTATAGAAATTCTATTTTTTGGGTTTCCATTGAACATATTATTAACTATATTCAACCCTGAAATTTTGCCATTTATAGCTTTTAACACTACATTTCCATCTCCCAAGAAAAGCCCATTTGTAACATGAACTTGAATTGGGTCTTCCAAGACTATAGAGTTAAAATCCAAGTAACAATTATCAATTCTTTTCAATGAAGCATATAACTTCACTAGAATTCCAATGCCACCGCAATAAGTTGCCTTGTTATAACAATGTACTCCAGTGATTATATTAGCTTGACCTCTTACTAAAATACCAATGGCAGCAGAGAAAATTGCAACATCTGTTATAGCATTATCATTGCTAGCAAGATCAATGGCAGTGCCTGAAAAATCTTTCTCACCTTGATCTCCACCAACAGTGGAATGTTGGCCTAAGAAGCAATTAGAAATGACGGTCTCATGGCCTTTTTGAACTAGAATTCCTTGTGTTATGAAGTGTAGAAAGAAGCAATTATTAATACGAATTCTTACAGAATCAATAATGAAAAGTCCTCCTCCTCGAAATCTTGAATCGAAAAGAATATCTCTAAAGGTTGTCTTCATAGTAGATCCCAACATTATTGTTTTGATTTTTATTAGCATAATTATTAAAACTTGAATCAATTTTAACTAGTTTTTTGGAGTCGGTTGACCATACTTCAATCAGATACCCATCATTAGGAAATATGTCTGATGCACGCAATGTTCCTCCTTTTACCTAATTAATACAATATTGAGCATTTAAGTTATACATATACAAGCAATTTTAAAATATATCAAATTAACTATATATACTCGTATTTCTGAAGGCCATCTTTGACTCTTTAACTATTATATATATATATATATATATATATATATACCCTTGCTTGTGCTACACTAGATTTTGGGTACTTTTTATTAAGGGGTCTTTATAAAAATGCTAGAAAAAATAAAAAAAAATTTAAATTTATCATATATTAAAAAATATTTTTAAATTTACAAGAATTTATAATTTTTTTTACAAAAATATTATATTTACACAATTTATTATAAATTTATTATGTGTTTATTATGAATTTATTACATAGTTTATTATAAGTTTATGATGGTCTTATTATGAATTTATTATAAAATGACCAAAATAAATTTATAAAATGATAGGGGGGTGTAATTTTTAAAAAGATTGTTATTGTTGTGATTGTTAGGTTTTATTTGTTATTTCCTGAATTTTCGTTTTTGTCTATAGTTATTTTTCTTTTAATTGTCTTTGATTTTTTATACTTGTACTTGTATTTTATTTTATTGTATTTTTAATCAATTTAATTTTCCCAATATTTTCATAATCAGTAAAAAGTTTAAAGTCGTTCTCAAAAAAAAAAGAAAAAGTTTAAAGTCTATTAAAAAAATAATATAATCTATTATTAAAATCTAATTAATTTATATTAAATGTTTAAAATTTTTAATAATACTGACAACATCATTCACCTGGCAAATTATAGTACTACTGAAAACTAGTACAAATTTGATTCATTTATTTTTGCACATTAAAAGTTCCTATCTAACCTACGGCGAAATTAGAAATTTAATGAGAGGGTCAAAATTTATTGAGCGGTGATCGGCGGCGATTGTCGGTGGGCCGATTGATGGTGGGGCTATCTACTGGTGGCTTGGGGAGATAAGGGGTAGAGAGAAGAAGGAGATGGGGAAGAGGAGAAGAGAGACTGAGTTTTATGCAGCCCCTTTTTTTATTTTTGAACTTCTGACGAAACGTTCGCTAGGGGTTATTTTATAAAAAAAAATTAGCCTCTGGCGAAACGATACCGTTTTACCGGGGGCTAATTTATAAAAAAAAATAAAAATATTTATAGCGAGGGATTCGTCTATCCCTCACTATACAGATTTGTAACTCGGCCTCTTCAATAGAGGAGCTAAGTTTAGCTTTAACGGCAGCCAAAATAAATACCTTTTTTTCTGGCCGTGGGGGATAGAAATTTCGCCCCTTGCCTATTAGAGCAGTGTTGGCAGTACAATTTTCAAATTTGTGAAATCTTGTAAAATAAATGAGAGTTGTTGAAGTAATTAAGGACTAATTAAAGGCTATACAGTTGGAAAAGTGGTAATTTATTTTAAAAAATAAATAAATAAATGGCTACAAATGTATTCTGTGCGTTCGATTTAAACACTGGTATTTAATATGGCTAAGTTGAATTTAAAATTTAAAAAATTGGTTGTCAGAATATATAATTTTCTTTATAAATTCATTCCTGCAGAGATTTATGCACTGAACAGCAGCGGAAAAAGGAAGATTTCAGAAGCTTTGGCTTTGGAAACAATTAAATTATAAGTCGACACCAATTAAAGCGACAACATGGCAAGACCCACATGCAAAAAGTTGACCTCAAAATCTTCAAATGTTTTTATTTCTTTAGCATAATATATATATATATATATATTATATAGTCCACTGAAATGCCTTTTCATACTAATGCAAAACATATATCTGTCAATTGTTTTAATGTAGAATGCATATATATTAATTTTCTATTAAAAATTTATCCAAAAATTACAAAAGTGGCTCTAACAATAATATTCATATAAAAATTAATCATATTAATATTGAAAGAAATTAGCCCATAAGTAAAATGAGTTTAAATCTTCCATCTTATTACTAATTAAATTTAAATATTGAAATAGAACATAAAAAAGATAATTTCCTAATTTATGAATCCCATGACACCAACAATATAATTATTAAATTATTTTGTATGACGGACTTCTTTTTAGAACATTTGGACAGGTAAATTTGGATCTGAATATATAATTTAAGTTGGTTTTGCTCTCATCAATAAATTGTATTTGTGAATTTTTAAGATGGATTTTTTACATAAAAGAATGAATTTTTTTTTATAGTTAGATAAATATCATCAATTGTGTTTCTGAAATTTCAATCTCTGCATTTAAAATTTATCATTGAAATTTATTTTCAAGATATAATATTATTTAATGTCCAAATAAATTGACAAAAGAGATATGCAAATGGAAGAGGACTAACCACAATGTTGCCTCCACCAGAACCAGGAAACCTAAGAGGCTTGCTGATTTTATAGTTGCCACCTTGAAAATCAATGGTAACACCTCCCAAATCATTAACACCAGCCAGCAATTCAATCCCATTTTGCACTTTAAAAGCATCATTTAAGGCATTTTGTATGGCATCACTACTTTCTTCTTCCCCGCTTGGGTCTGCTCCATACCCAATTGGATAAAACACTCTCCCATTCTTCAACAAATTCAACCCATCAATTCAAAATTTAATTATGGGTTTGACATTTGAATAATATTGAAATGATTTAAGATATTTACCTGTTTGGTTTCTGAAATTTCTTGAATATTGTTGGGGCTATATATTGAAGCAGCTCCTATTTCTTGAAGCTTTACTTCCATTTCTCTTTGCTTCTGTTGTTTCATGGAATAGACTGGTTTTTGAACTAATATTAGTAAAAGCAAGCTCACTATTTTGATCTGCATTGTTGTTTCTGCTTCAATAAAAAAAATGACTACTGTTAAAGATAGAAAATGATTTGATTCTTTGTTTTGTCGATCTCATCTTTTAAAGACTGGCAAATGGGTGTATTACTACTAATAATCTTTTCAAAGAAAATAAGATTATATCAACAAATTACTATAAAATTATAAGTTTGAGAATGACAGAATAAGTGAAGGTGGCAATAAATTAGAATGGGAAAGTGAAAGAAAAAGAAAGGAAAAGAACAGAAAATAAAAGAAAAGGGGAATATAATAAAATAAAGAAGGGAAAGTTAAGAGAAAGAAATGTGACCTCTTTATATATTTGTTTCATATATCTGAACTGTAAAGAGTTGCATGGGAAGTGGAAATGGGGATCTTCATGCTTCTTTCCTCTTCTTTATTAATTTTTCTTTTTCCTTTTTTAATAAATGAATATGAGTTAGCTTATTAAAGAGGCAATTGTTGAGGCGGTTGAAGAAATTAATAGTGTGAATTAAGTGTGTGTGTGTGTACATATATATAATGAGCCAAAAATATCTAAATTAATCTTTACTATTTTTAATTTTAAATATGTAACTTTGATATTATATTATTTTAAAAATTTACATCTATAATAAAAATTAAGATAAGAGTCCTATATCAAATATCTCTTTTAAAAAGTTATTGTGTTAACTAACTTTCTAAGTTATTATTTGTTAACCAGGTTTCCCAAAAATTAAAATGATATGAAGCTCTCTTCATTAATTATTTTTTCTACATCAATATATATATTATAGTACAGTGAGGACAACCTCAAATGTGTATAAGCTTACATTTTTGCAATAAGCAATATCCATTAAGTCATGTCAAATCCGGTACTCACAAGTATCAGAAGCTAGAAAATTTGCAAGTTGATTTGCCTTCCTATAAGTATTAGGGTTGTACAATAACTGGCAAACTAGAGGAAGAAGACCTAACTCGGGTGATTCGGGTTGGGTTGGGCTGACCCAAGCCAATAATAAGGTTGGGTTTAGAGTTTAGTTCCCAAACCCAAGTTGTACTCAGGTCTAACTTCAAGCATGGTTCAAAAATCCTCAGGCCAATCCAACCTGAGCTGAGGATTTAAGTTACCCTAGCCTAACACTCTTCACTCTCACTTTCACTCTTTTTGTAGTGCTTATTCTAACATAAACTATAAAAAAAAGTACATGAATTACCAACGAAAAATTTCTATCAATAATTAAAAAAAATACTCCGTTGAAAATTGGATTTATCGATAAAAAAAATTTATTTGTGAAAATTTTGTTGGCATTTCATTTATTGAGAGAAAAATATTTCATTAGCATCTATCGAGAAATCGCCAATAGAAAATTTCAAAGGGAGAAAGATAAACTTTGTTGAGTGATTTAGCTAGCTATCGATTATAACCAATAGAAATTCAATCAGCAAATAAATGTCAGATTTCGTACTAAGTTTAGAAGTTTATCGGTAATTATGTTGGCAAATTATTTTAAAATTATATTAATTATTTCAAATCTTATCGATAAATCAGTCAATAAAATATTTTAATATAATTTATCTTTTGATATTTCATCAATAATTCCTTAGGTAACTAGTTAACATTTTATATATATGTTAGCAATCCATCGGCAAATAAAAAGAAAATTTTTATATTTTTTTATAAATCGGTTAGTAAAATTTATAATTTTTTAATAAAATTTTTATTTAATATATAATGTATTATATTATAGTTTATTAATGTTTATTTTTAATTATGTTATTAATTTAATTGTTTTAATATTGTTATATTATATTTACTAATTTTAATTTTATTATTAAGTAATAATATGTATATTATATATTGTTTTGGTGTATTAAATTATATGAGATAAAATTAAATTTAAGTAAAGAAATTGAAAATAAATAAATTAATAATATATTTTAAAAATAAAATAAAATAAATATTAATGTATAGATGAAATGTTAGAATAATATATACAAATAAATAAAATACAAATAAAGTACAAATAAAAAAGCACTATTGGATATGAAGAGATAGAGGCTGATCTTCAAGTGGACAAGAGGATTAGCAGCTAAAGAATGCAAGATGCAGGTGCCAGGAGTAAATTATCGAGCAAGATGATCAAATTGTTCTTAAATTTCTCTATGCATATGATTCTGCATCGTGCGCTTCTGCTCAAGTGCTTGATTTTTCATCTCTCCTCTTGTTACTTTGAGTTGCTTCTAAAAATGAGCTTCCATTTGCTCCATTTGTTGTTGCAGTGTTGATGAAGAATTTGAAGTTGAAGATGAGGTGCTAGCCCCAGAGAAATAATGAGAGCTCAACTCATATACTCTCCTTTTCCTCATCCCACCAGAAGCTTCAATAAATAGTTGAGTCTTGTTAACAGACTCATCCGTCTAAGACCACTGGTCCCGTGCTGCTGCAAAGTGATTTTGTAAAAAAATTATTAATATAATATAAATAATAAATAGAAAAATTAAATGGAAATTTTATAATAAAACATATACACCTATATGCACATCTTAGGTGTGCTGATCGATAAAAGTCTATTCATCATATTTTTTATATGTGTAGACAAACAGCTCATGCTCACTGGGGTCGCCCCAGTTGCTCCTTCTAATAAATTAATGAAAATTAAATAACTTATTAATTTAGCATAAAACTAAATAATTAAAAAAGACGAAAAATTAAATTATATTTACCAATCCACGGGCATGCGCATAAAGTGTCCTACTATCTCCTTTAAGTGTAGATGGTCCTTCATCATCAGTAACGGTCTAAAGTCTACTATGGAAGGCAATCTAAGAACGAGTTTAACCTGCTGGAGATGCCTAGTGTGCCTAAAGAGTGGCTCATAACTCATCACAAAAACATTTCGCTGCTTACCCTTCTCTCTGTGTTCATTTATCATATCACTGCAGCGAACATCGACCTTCCTCTTGAAGGCAATCCTAAATAAAGAGTCGATTGCCTCCTCCTTACAAAAATATTTCTAAAAAAAATAATTAAATAATTAAATTCATTACTATTTGACAAAATCATTTTAATCAAGTTAATTTAAATAATTATTATATCTTAAATTCCTAAAAATTAAAATTTTATGGTTCTCTAGAGAGTGAATTTTAATTTATCCTGTCGGCTCCATCTTCTCAGTACATATATGCCTAATCCTGTGTGACTGCGGACCAGATGGCTCCATAATCTTATTGTAATTTTTGACAATATTTATTAATATTTACAGCTTGATTATTAAATTTTATTATTCTAAAAAATTGAAAATAAAACATTACTTGTCTACAATTGCCAAGCATGTCGATATTAATGCTATTATGCTAGCATCAACACTTACCGAATCTACTTCTGGAGAAGATGCATTAGAAGTAGATGGAGCTGAAGTTGAAGTATCCATCAAGATGGAACGACTAGAATTCAAATGTGCAGCGGTCTCAAACATGGTGATATCCAGAGCAAAAGAAGAGAAATACTCTCCAATAGACATTTCATCAAAAGGTCTAATTGTTAGATATTCCCTGCATGACATAGAGCCAAACCTGCCTCCACAGGAACCTTCATGATGCCTAGCCATATCTAAGAACATAATAATTAAGTTATCAGTTCAATGTTTTAACATAAAAATTTAATTTTACCCCTTAGTTATTAAAAATCTATTTTTTCATAAAATACCAATATTTTATATATAAAAATTTAATTTTACCCCCTAACTATTGAACATCTATTTTTTTTTCCTAAAATACCAATATTTTAACTTTAAAAATTAAATTTTACTCCCTAATTATTAAAATCTATTTTTCCTAAAATACCAATATTTTAATTTTAAAAATTTAATTTTACCCCTAATTATTTCAGTGCAAAATTTGGAGATGGGAAATCCACAAGCTGAGTATTCGTTAGTCAGTTCAGAACAAAGAAGGGCAGTGGAAGAAACAAGGAGCAAAAGAGAGAAAATCAAGAGAAAAGTCAAAGTTAAGAGTGTCAAAGGAAGAATGTTTCAAGTGTCATCAGAAAGGCAACTGGAAGAAAGATTGTCCAATATTAAAGAATCAAGGGGCTAATAAGAATAAAGCAACTTCAATTTTGGCCAGTGTAGCTGATGATATTTCAGAAGAGGAAGATCTCTTAGTGGTCTCAACGACAAGCAATGATTTTAAAATAGACATATGGACTTTAGATTCAACATGCTCATCACATTATACTTCTTATAGAGATTGGTTTCACAGTTACAAGGCATGCGATGCTGGCAGTGCAACCGTGGGTGACAACTATACTTATAAGATAGTGGGGATTGGAATTTTTAGAATTAAAATGTTTGATGGCATAATCAAAATATTAGAGAATGTTAAACACGTTCCTGAATTGAAGAAGAATTTGATTTCTTTGGACTTATTCGAAAAGAAATTGTGTAAATTTTTAACATCTCCAAGTAGTGGAGTTCTTAAGGCATACATAGGGGCTACGCCAGTGATGAAAGGGAAGCAGATAGAAAACAATTTGTATAGGCTAGAAGGTAGTACAGTTGTGAACAACAATTCTACATGTTCATTGATAGAAGGTAGTTTGGATGCATCAAAGCTCTGACATATGCGATTAGGACATATAAGTGAGCAAGGTTTGCAATAGCTTCATAAAAGGAAATTGTTGAATGGGATAACAAGAAGTGAAGTTGGATTCTGTGAGTTTTGTGTATATGGAAAACAAAACATAGTTCAATTTAAGACTTCCTCACAAAAAATTAAGCAAGTATTGAAGTATGTTCACTCAGATGTTTGGGTTCCAGCACAATGAGCCAGGAATTTTGTAATATTCATTAATGGCTTCTCCAAAAAAGTTTGGGTGTATTTCATGAAGGAGAAAGACAAATTCTTTTCAAGGTTCAAGGAGTGGAAAGCCAATATTGGGAAACAAACAGGAAAAAGTGTGAAGTGTTTAAAGTCTGACAATGGGGGTACGTACACATCTAAGGAGTTCATAGATTTTTGCAAGAAAGAGGTGATTGAGCGATACTTCACAGTTCTTAAGACACCTCAGTAGAATAAGTTAGTCGAAAGGATAAACATAACATTACTAGAAAAAGCCAGAGCAATGAAATTACAAGCAGGGTTACTAAAACAATTTTAGTCAAAAGTAGTGAATGCTTCTTGTTTCATCAAGTAGGTTAGAGGGAAAGTCCACACAACATGCTTGGATAGGTAAAGACATCGACTACTCTGTATTCAAAGTATTTAGATGTCCAGCTATGCATGAATCCCTAGTGATAAAAAATCAAAATAGGATTCAAAGTCAAGAAAATTCATGTTTGTCGGATTTGGAAAAGGGGTAAAATGATATATACTATAGGATCCTAAGGCGAATAAGGTGATAGTAGAGATGAAATCTTAGATAAGTCAACTATACTAAACAAGCAAGAAACATTTCAAAAGTTGTAAAATCAACCTCCAAGGTAGATGTGGAGCTTGGGTTGGATAGTCCTTCAAAACTAGTTCAGTCAGTAGTTGAATCTAAAAGCAAGGATGGTGATTCATGGAGTACAGAAGTGCAAGATCATTAACATGAGCACAATATTTTCATAAATAGACCTAGACACATAATTAGACCTCTAGCTAGACATCATGAAGATGATGATTCAGCTTCCTTTGCTTTACTAACAAGTGAAGGAGAACCAAGTTATTTTTAGGAAGCAGTGTTAGTTCTAGAAAAAGAAAGATGATTAGAAGCTATGGCTAAAAAAATGGAGTCACTGTATAAGAATCAAACTTGGGAGTTAGTAAAACTTCATAAGTGGAAAAAGACAATTAGATGTAAGTGGGTATATAGAAAGAAGGAAGGAGCTTCAGAGAAAGAAGCTATAAGATACAATATATGGTTAGTGGCAAAGGCATATTCACAGAAGAACAAAATTTACTACAACAAAGTATTCTCACTGGTAGTTAGACATATAATTATCAGAACATTGATGGCATTAACTACTTAATTAAACTTAAAGTTGGAGCATTTAGATGTCAAGACAGTTTTCCTTCATGGTGAATTGGAAGAGTAGATTTACATGGAACGACCAGAAGGATTTGAGGAGTAAGGTAATGAGCATCTAGTATGCAAGCTCAAGAAATCCCTTTATGGGTTGAAGCAATCTCCAAGGCAATGATATAAGTGGTTCGATTCTTAAATGATAAATATTGGCTTTACCTATTGTGAGTATGATTATTGTCTATATCTTAAGTCTTTAAAGGATGGATCCTTCACCTACTTATTGATTTATGTTGATGATATGTTAATTGCAGCAAGAGAGATGAAAGATGCGTGTGACCTTAAATCTTATTTAGGTCAAGAGTTTAATATGAAGAACTTAGGTGCTGCGAAGAAAATTCTTGGCATGGAAATCAATAGAGATAGGGAAAATAGGAATCTATGGCTCTAATAGAAGAATTTTATTAAAAGAGTATTGGAGAGATTTAGTATGGACAAGGCAAAACTAGTTACTACTTCTTTGGCTAATCACTTTAAATTGTCTAGCCATTAATGTCCCAGAACAGAAGAAGAACTACAATACATGGCAAAGATTCCATATGCTAGTGCAGTAGGGAATTTGATGTATACGATAGTATGTATAAGATCATATTTAGCACATACAATTAGTATGGTTAGTAGGTTTATAGCTAATACAAGCAAGGAACACTGGAAGGCTACAAAATGGATTCTCTAATACTTGAGGGGTACTTTTGATTATGGGATTTACTATGGTATAGTAAATGATTTAGTCTTTGTTATTGGATATGTTTATTCATACTATGCTGGAGATGTGGATGATAGGAAGTCTATTATAAGCTACAATTTCACACTTGCATCTGGTTCAATAAGTTAAAGGTCAACCTTACAAAGTGTGATTGATTTATCTACCACAGAGGCAGAATACATCGAAATAGCTAAAGCAGCTAAGGAAGCATTATGGTTGAAATGGTTTTTCTCAGAATTAGGCTTCAAGTGGTAGCCTTTTGGTATATACTGTGCTAGTCGAAGTGCCATAGATTTATCTAAGAATCAAGTATACCATGCTAGAACAAAGTATATTGTTGTGAGATATCACAAAATCATAGGGTTAATTTCTTAAGATGAGATTCTGTTGATAAAGGTACACATAAAGAAAAATGCAGTAGATATGTTGACAAAGATGTTACCTTTGGAGAAGTTTAATCATTGTTTGGACTTGCTTCAAGTCACAAACTAAGAATTTATAAAGATGTTGGAACTCCAGGTGGAGGTACAAGTTTTCAAGGTTAACCGAGTCTTTTAAAGGCGATGATTATTTGCCAAGGTGGAGATTGTTAAATAATGGCTAATAATTAAAATCAGTCTTATACTAGGAGTTCTGACAAAGAGGAGGTTTATTAGTTTTATAATATAGTTTGAATAGGAAAAAGATGTTACAATAGGAAAAAAGATTTTCTTGTATATCTAGAGTAAAGTTAACACTATATATAGAGCACCTTAGATAGTAAATCATACATTGAATTGTGATAAAAGAAAAACCTCACTTGTATTCTCTCTCTAAGAAATAAAGTGAGAAACATATCGTAAGCATAAGCAAATTATTGAAATACATAAATTTTTGCATTTTTTGTGATTATTTCTCTTATTCTTCTCCTTAATTTTTTTTGTTCATAGATTGATCCCTTATTTTGCAAGTTCTAAAAGCATAAAATTTTTCTAACAAAGATAAAACCGTATTTTACATATAAATTGATAATTGTTCTTGCTAATATTTTTATTATTTTAATTGAATTTGATATGTTCAGTTGTAAAAAGTTAGAATAATTATAATTTGAAGCTTATCTTTACAAAATCTGAGTTTTAAGTGCAATTGAACTAAGATTGAATGAAAATATGAAGAAAGTAGATATGAAAATAAAAAAAGAACAAGACGGTTGAAATAAAAAAGAGGAAGCATCTCTAAGGGCATGCAAGCCAATTTTCATACCCTTGAAACCAAAACAACATTGTCCAAGAAAGAAGAGAAGAAGCCACAAAGGTCCAAAAGCAATTTAATCTCCATAGTCGTGTAGTTGGATTTGCATGACTGTGCATTCTAAAACCCTACTTCTTGAGAAGAATTTTTGCAAGTCTTGAATTGATGCAATTATTCACGGGCATGAGATTCAATGTGCTGGCCCGTGCAATCTCTATGGTAGCTGAATATGGAAGATTGTGCTAGATTTTGCCCTAAAGTTACTCTTAAACATACTAAAAGTCCCTAAGGCCCCTATATAAGCAAGCCACCAACCCTATTCTCAACATCCTTAGCACTATTTAAGTTTTTCTACTATTTCAAGGTTTTCTTCGGAGAAAAAGAGAAGGACACTTAGTTTAGAGAGATTTAAGCTTATCTAGAGTTTCATTTAATCCAAAGAGTTGTTTGAGTTTAATTTTATCTTTCTTTTATTTTTAATGTCTTCAAATATGTTATATACTTTATTTGTTAATTTATTTCCAATTATGGCTAACTAAACCCTAAATTGGGGTTAGACAATTCATTTGATTTATCTATGATGAACTTCATGCATCTTTGATTCAATAATATTTCTCTTCGATTATTTTGCTATCTTTATGCTTAAACTTTACAATTATCTGGCTAATAATTATATGATTTGAGATATTATATGATAGAGTATGAGTGGAAGCATGGTATTAATTCAAAAAGATAAAAATCTTAAGTAGTTTTATTTAGAGATAAGAAAAACACTTAGAAGTTGTTTAAAAGATCTTCACAAATCTTAAAAAATTAAATTAATTATTGTGATCATGAGAATAGACATAGGATTAATATCGATATTATTTTTAGAACTTGACAGAACAAGAAATTAATTTAAAAAGATTCAACCAATAATCAAAGAAAAATAAAATTGGACTAATAATTTTAAAAAATCATAAGAAATCAATTGAAAAGTCTAAACTTAAGTCTTAAAATATAATAAGTTAATTTTAAAAAGTTTAGTTTGATTAATTTAGTTTACTTAAACTTTAAACCAATTGTTTTTTTCAAATAATAAATAATTTAATAGATTATCTGTAATTTATATCACTATAAGAAATGCGAGTATTATCAACAGAATTTACCGACAGATAAAAATCTGCCTCCAATTACCGACTTATTTTTGATGAATTTGTCAGGAAATAAATTTCTAAGACATTGAAAAACACATTACCAACAAACCAGTTTTAGTCATTGGCAAATATGGCGCAAAACTTCTAAGCCATAACTTGCCAAAAATATGTACCTACAGATATATACACTAGGCGGTAAATTTGACACAGAGAATTTACTGCCACTTTTAAAGAGAAAAATAGCGGGCGATTGATATATCTGTCGGTAAAATGTTACCCAAAAATATCTCATTCTTCATAGGTCAAAGTAACACTATTTTCCTATTTTGAAAAATTACCAACCAATAAAAGGGTGTCAGTGAATTTTCATTTGGTGACATTTTTAAGCGCTAATTTTCTCAAGCAATTGCTTAATCTGTCGGTAATTGTACTAATTTGCAGTATTTTTAGGTGCCGTTTTTTTTGAGAAATTGATCATTTAGTCAGCAAATTTTTCCTTTGAAGGAAAATATACCAACATATTGTTTATTTTGTCGGTAAAATTTATTTAGATTGGATTTTTAGGCACCAAATGTATAGACAAATTAGCTTCTCTATCAGCATTTATCGGCAAATTTAAGTTTCTACCAATAAAATTGGAAGACTTAAGTAGCTCAACTATCTTTTTTTTTTCTTTCTCTTTTTATTCTTCTTTTTTCTTCTTCTCTGTTTCTCTTAACCTTTTTTTTTTATCTTCTTTGCTAATTTTCCTCTAATATCTTGCAATTATCCCACAATTTTGAAGCTATCAGCACGAAGATGGTTAAGCAAATAGAACTTGAATATTTATATAAATATTGGAAATTAAATTCTAATGATAGAAAACCCTTATTAGAAACTAGAACTTTATATTTAAAGTAAGATAAGTAGAAAATTAAGCCCAATTTATAATTAATAACCTTGAGCCGAACTAGTAAACTTAACAAACTAAAACATAAGCAACATTAATATAATTAAACATACCAAATTTAGGCTATGAAGTTGAAGAATAAAAATACTAATCTATAGATGTACCGGTTGAAATGGAAGAAATAAATGTTTACCAGCATTGGGCCCAAATGAACCTATTGTAAACAAATTAAAATATATGACTTTAGTGGGCTAAGTCACAAAGGACCTACTTTTACTTAATTAAGCAATTTTAACATTTTAAGATATTATTTGCAAACAAAAGAAGAAATGGGCCCTATGGAGTCAAAATCCAAATACAATAGTGATGGAATTTTGCTACGTGGATAGCTTGAATGGATGACACCAAACCATGCCACTAATCACCCTTAAAAAAATCTTAACACATCCAAATCGACACACATGTTGCCAAATATTTTCTCCTTATAGACCATCGAGTCACTTACTCAATTAAATCTTCTTCTTTCACTTTATATAGTGCCCATCCATAGGAGTGGCAATAGGTAGGGTACCCGCGAAAAGTGTCCTACCCATTTCTGAACCCGATTAATTTTAAAATACACGTACCATCCCAAATCCATTTATAAATATATATTCAATACTTGTACCCGTTCCAAACTCATTCATTATTACCCATTACTACCTGATACCCATTAAAATACAATATAGATATAAATTTAAAATATAATAAACTATAAATTATATAATTATAATATTTTTACTTAAATAATTATAAATTAAAATTTAATGCTACTCCAATTTTACTAAATAAATTTTACACCACACAATTCTATAATTAAATATAATACAACAACATTATGATTAAAAAGCCAATAAATAAAATACAACAAATATAAAAAAACAATACATAGTTAAAATTTTTATTATCCAATAAGCATTCCAAGTCTTCATAGCATCATCTTCTTCATCTTCATAGCATCAATGAAACTTGTGCATTTAAGATAAAATATTTTATCAATAATTAGTAAAATAAATATACATATATACTTACAAGGCAAAATGATTCATTGAAAAATTGAAGCCTATCAACAATCAACATCATCTTCAATTGCACATAAACAATTTGAGTCTAAACTTGAACAAGAATCTTTAAAAAAAATAATATGTTTGCAATAAAATCATTTAATTAATTTTTCCATTTAAAATGAAAATTATCACGTTGCCTTTAATATTTTCTCATAACCAACTTTGAGAGCACATCAATGTTTCCATAGTATTTTCATGAAGTTTGCTTCTACGGAGACTAACAACCCTTTCACTATTACAAAAAGTAGATTTAGAAGCAACTGTGGACACATGCACTGCTAAAAAATCTCAAGCAATCATTTGTAGAGTTAAATATTTTAACCCATTAGTCTTCCACCAACCAAGAATATCAAAATCTAGACTCCCAGGTAGAATAGGTTCCTCGAAATAATGATTTAACTTAAATTTCACATAGTACTACTAGAGGAAGAATTCAAAAATGCTACCAAATCATTCATATCCTTTTTTTTTAAAGAATTTTGACTGGTAAATATAGGAATTAACAAAAGAAAACTATAAGGACAAAGATGTTTTTGCTTAAAAGCTGTAGATTGATACTCATCAAGTAATTTGTAATAAGTTTTTGCTTAAAAGCCCTAGATTAATACTCATCAAGCAATTTGTAACAAGTTTGTTTAACTTCCTTAATTTCAACTTTTGCGTTATCACAATATATCATAGGAAAATAATATTAACCACCTTCATTTTATATCTAGAATCCAACACCATAGCCATAACCGCAGCCAAAACAACATGAACAACACTCTAATATTTCTCAAAATTTTCAAACATTTTCTTGGATATTACACATATAACTTCATCACTAGAACCCATCCATTCAACTGAAGAATTTCTAAGTTGAAAAATAGAAAAAACAATTTACAGTTGGATATTTTTTCCAGAAAATAATTTATTGGTGGAATAAAACATCTCCAACTTTTTAGCAACTTTTTCTGTCATTATCCAATCAACCTCAATAGGCACAAATGTATAATGTTTTTTCCTAATTATCAAACTGAGAAAGACTTCTATATATGAAATTGTTATTTACAACATTAAATAAGCGGAGTTCCAACGAATTTTACAATCTAGGCTCAACTTTTTTCCACAAAAAAATTTCAATTGTTTTTCCATTTCCTCAAATATTTCTACTATTTGAGAAGTAGCTGCCCAAAAAGCTACACTATCCCTAATTTTTGTAAGTGCATTATCAAGAATTGATAACCCATCTTTCACCACAGGGTTCAAAATATACGTACAACATCTCATATGCAAGATATTTCCATCACGCAAAATATCACCATAGAATTTATCCACAAGGATATGAATCATACCATCATTGGAATAGCAATTATTTACTGTTATTATAGAAATCTTGGTCTCAACATTCCACTTAGTAAAAGCCTCCATCAAATTCTTTACAAGCTCTTCTTTGGTGTGAAGAGTTGATGCATAAACAAAGCTATAAAATCATAAATAATATAAAATTAATATATGAGTAAATTTGAACTAATATTACTTAATACATGTAAAATAATGAGAATCCAAAATTTAATTTACCTCAAGATACGATTTTATAACACCCAAGACTCATCAATGAAATGTGCAGTGATGGACATGTAACCTTTCTTTTGATTTGATGTCCACATGTCAATTGTGATGGCAATATGACTTTTAAGCTTCTCTAATATTTTATATAACTTTCCAAATTCAATATCATAAATGTTCAAGATATCATTCGTAATAATATTTTGAGAAACCATCTTAAACGCGAGTTAAAGACTACCAATAAACCTTTGAAACCCAACATGCTCAACAATTGCAAGAGGATATTCATGTAAAATTATAGCTCATGCTAACTCTTTTCTTAATTTTTCTTGATCAAATGTAAAATTTCCAAATTGAACCTTCCCATCATTCCTTTTTTCTACAGTAATTTGTTTTTGCCTCTCTAAACATTGGGTTATAGTTTTTTTTTTTTTGTCCACATTTTTTTCCATGTTTATGCAAAGACTTTATACTATTCTTACTATTTGCTTTGAGGTTTGACTTGTAATAATTACAAATTTCTCAATCTTCACCATCACGATGAACTTTCTCAAAGTGTTCCCAAACAGAAGAGGTTAATGTTCTTTTTCTACTACCCAATGATGTTGGTGGGTTCAGGAGTTTGTTTTTGGGTAGGCATAATACTATACATTATTTTCAGTTGATGGAGACACTATACTATCATTTTTGCAACTTTCTACATCTTCATTACTTTCAAAAGTTGACATGATATCCTAAACAAAGATTCAACATAAATTATAAGTTACTAATATTAATGTTTACTATATTAGTTAATAATAAAACAAACTAACAACCAAATAAAAAAACAATCACAGAATGCATAATATATTAAATGCAAAGAAAACCAAATACAAGCAATAATATATATATATATATATGCTCAAAAAAAGTATACAACTATCTCAAATATACCATATAACAATACACCTCTAATTCCATCTATTAATAAATTTTCTTTCCACTTTCTCTTAAACAAAAATGAAAAAGAATATAATTAACTTGACACAATTAAATTCAACTTATATGCGGACCAATTATTCGGCAATAAAGCAATAAAGAAGTAATCAAACCCACATTACAAATCCAACATTTGCAAGACTGTTGCTTTTATAATTTTTTTAAACACAAAATTTATAATTTTTCTATCTTAATCTAAATTTATTTGCAATAATTTATATTTTGAATTTAGATTTAAATTTATAATAAATTTTATCTTTAATTTCTTAACTATATATCTCAAAAATACACATAAATGGGTTCGAGTAGCGGGTATCCTATGTCATAAACTTGAATTCAAACCAAACCCGTGACATCTATCATTTTTAATACCTATACCCATCCTAAACCAATTTATACACTACTC
Organism: Garcia nutans; assembly: GCA_947685225.1. Classification (NCBI taxonomy): domain Eukaryota; kingdom Viridiplantae; phylum Streptophyta; class Magnoliopsida; order Malpighiales; family Euphorbiaceae; genus Garcia; species Garcia nutans. The sequence continues at coordinate 41,306,843 of CANTUV010000003.1, forward strand.
GTGCCTTATATAATTGGATCAGAACGGGTCGGGTATCCAAAATTACCCGACCCGCTGCTACCCCTAGCCATCTACTAAGACCAAAATAAAGAAAAAGAAGAGAGGAAAATAGAGAACATATCTCAGACCAAGAAGTTAAGGAGGAGAAGAATTAATAAATGAAGGTAAGTTAGAGATTAGTTATAAATTTCCTAATTAAGCGCAATAGTAATAACAATAGAATAAAATAATTTTTATATTCATTTTTAAATTAATTTAGATGTATTGATTTTTCACTTAATTTAAATTGGGCCAACACTATTTATGTAAGAATGGGCTTAGATCTTAGTTATCATAAAATTAGTTGTAGAAATATGGATGAGGAAATTACGCCATATACTGTTTTTTAATTTTCTCTTTTTAATTTACTGTAATTTTTTTTAATTTTAACCTTTTAACCTTTTAATTTTTAATTTTTTATATTTTATTATTTTCAAAAATACGGTGTTGTCTTTTTTCTTTATTCTTTTGCATCTTCTTCATTTCATCTTCTTCCTCTTTCTTTAAAAATTATGCTCTGGTGAAAACTTAATATTGGTATCATTGTCAAACAAATTGAATTTCAAATTTCTTCACTCTTTTCTTTGTAAGGAGTTAGGGAGAAAATCATGGGCTTAATTAAAAGTTTATGGAGTGTTTTTGATAGTTGCAGTATGACAGGTTCTAAATTGGGTAGAAATTTCTATAGAACGTAATTTTCAATTGGCTGCATGTTTGTATTTTCAATTGGCTTGTTTGAATATTTGCTCTACAAAGTCTTTGAGTGTCATGCTACTGCAACCCACCCTACGTAAATTATTTCTTTTCTTTTGTTTATTTTAAATTTTTTCTTTTCTTTTATTTATTTTTTATCTCAAAATCCCACATCCATTTAATTATATTTTGAAGAGCTAATTAAAAATTTTGAAAAATATTTTGCAGACACTAATATGGTACAACATCATATGCTGGTCAGTTAATGGTCTTGCTATTGAAGATGGTTAATGCAAAGAACACTATTAAAGTTGGTGTCTTTACTGTATATTCTTTCCTTTTTACGTAATTGTAATGATTTTTTTTTATTTTGGTTGTTTGATTGTAATTTTTTATTTTTTATTCACTTTTTAGATTTAACTATAATGAATGGATTTTTTTTATTGTTTAATCTAAATGCATATCACATGTTTGATAAAATGCTTTGAAGAAATAGTTTTTTAATTTTTAAGCTTTTCAACAAATTTGACATAGTATATTAACTTATATATAAGTATATTTTGCATATAAATAACTAAAGAATAATAGTATATGGGAGTATATATTGCAAAAAAAAAAATAATATATATAACATATGTGAGTATATGTGGAAATTATGAAAATATGTCAACTGATATATGTTGTTATATGTAATATATATGAATATATAACATAATATATTAGTTTGATTTTTAAAATATAAATTGGATACATAAATAATGAATTTATAAAAGTTCAAGGATTAAATAATTTTTCATTCAATATTTTACCTTTTCTATATTCATATGAGTTTTAAGATATTGATATATTAATAATAATAAAAAATCTAGAAAGAAATACGTGGGAGGTGATCTCTCAAAGAACATTCGAGTTTGTCTATAAACAATACTAATTCACTCTTTATTTATTTCATATCATCAATTCCATTTTCATTGACTTTTTTATAAGAAAATTATAAATTAACTAATATATATTGTTAGATGCAACATATATCAATATATACATCATATATTAATCTATCTATTGATATTTTTATTGTAAATCAACTAATATATATTATTATATGTAATATATATGAACATATATCAATATATCAGTTGTATATTGATATTTCTTTTACAAATCAATTAATACATATTGTTATATGCAGCATATATGAATATATATGAATATATATCAATTATATGCTGATATTTCTTTTACAAAACAACTAATATATGTTGTTATATGTAATATATATCAACATATATCAATTTTATACATATATTTCTTTTGCAAATTAACCAATATATATTGTTATATGTAATATATATCAGTTGTATATAAATATCTTTTTTTTGCAAATCAACTAATATATATTATTAAATGTAGCATGTATCAAGATATATCAATTATATACTGATATTTCTTTTGCAAATCAATTAATAAATATTATTTTATGTAATATATATCAACATATAACAATATATATTATTTTTTATATTTGTAGACCTTAATTTTTTATCAAGTCCAGTTCAAAAATTTTAAAAAAGCCTAAAATAATTTGTGTAGTATTTATTATTTATTTATTTACTATTTATTTTAATAATATAATTTTTATTTTATTTATTATTATTTATAATATTTATTATTTATTTTTAATAATATAATAATATTTATTTTTAATAAAAAATAATAAAATAAAAATAAAAAATCAGACGGATCGGCGAGCAACGCGCTGCAACGCTACCGAGCTAATGTGCGGTAAGCAGCAATTGGCTTCTGGTAGCCAATTCGCCGTAGGCCCAAGCCTGCAGCGAACTGCTGCTTGCCCAGCAGATCCTCTCGCCCAGCGTAACCCGCAGCAATTTTTACCCCAACACACAGTTTTTGCCCAGCGCAGCCCGCAGTAAGTCTCGCCCGCATAACCAACAGGTCGCCCCAACAGCCTAGCCAGCCTGGGCCCGTGTGCAATTTTTGGCAAATCAGTGTTTTACATGATTTTAATTATATTTTTTTAAACATTTTTTATTTTCTTAACCAATTAATATTAGGTTTTTATTTTTTTCCTTATAAATAGGATGATTAAAAGACATAGGGAGAATAAAAGATTTTTATTCTACTAGGGGAATTTTTGGAGAGCAATTATTTGGGACTTGAGATTTTATTGGGACGGGAGGCAGAAACACAAAAGAGGCAGTAGCTATTGGACTTTTACTTGGACTTTTTCTTTTCTTTGGGCAGAAACACCAAAAACAAAAAAAAGATACAGAGAAGACTTTTGGACTTTTAATCCTTGGCAATTTTTAACTTTGAAATTGTGAACTTTTGAACTCCGAGAATTCTTAGCATCAAGGAATCAAGGACTTGAAATTTCAGTGAGCTTGAGCAAGGCAAAAAGCAATAGAAACAAGAGAGGATCCATAATCAAGGCAACAAATCAGTGTTGTCATGGTAATTGGTCTACCATAATTTATTCCATAAATTATGGAGGAACCAACAACAAATGTGCATTCTTAATTAAATTAATATAACATGCTTTGATTATTTCAAGTATTGAATATGTTCTTTCTTTAATTAAATTAATTCATAATAGATTATATATTCGAATTTTAATTCATCTAGTAACATTATAGCTTAATCTTCTTCAAGTGCATGCTTATTTAATTAATATACCACAGTACCTTCATTTATTTATTTTTTTAATATTCATCACAGTAGCAATAATCTTTCAAATAATAATAGTATTATTAGTTTTGTAAATCTAAGCCTATAAAATCCTAATTTCATCCAAAAAACCCTAATCTAATATATAAACTTTAGACTTATATATTTATTACTTTATTTAGTTCTAGATTTGATTATGTAATTTATTATAGGTTTTGATTATTGATTTATTTAATCTTAATGTTTGGTTTATTTAATTTATCATGGATGAATATTTTTTCAATTATTATTTGTTTATTAAAATTGTAAGAGGTATATTCCCATGATTGGATACTTCATTAATTTTCATGTAATTTAAATTATTTTTATATTTTGGGATTAATGTAACGGATAAATTTTCACCATTTGGTGAGTGTCCTATTTAGTTTTAGACATTGGACGATGTAAGGATACGTTTTCATCCTCGGATGGGTGTCCATTTATTTATTTTGTTTGAACATTATTTTGATTTTAATATAATGATGTTTTATTTTAATTATTGCATGTAGTATGGATAATATTATTATATTTAAAAATTTTATAATATTAAGATTTGAAAAAGAGGCTGATTTCAATGAATCGGGCGTTGTGGGGAGTGCTGGGCCATTTCCCACATTCCCTACACGTACCCAACTTTTCGAACTCATTAGAGGTTGGAAATTCCTTAGGAATCGAGTCATCCACCATTTTCTATTTTTTCAGTCCATCCGGGTGGCGACTCTATTTTCTCCGGATTTAGGTCCATGCTCTCTAAGCCCTGAGCCTAGCAGTGCCGAAGTCACAAAAACTATTATACATGTGAGTGAGGGCGAAAATCTCCACTCACAATATTGATATTTTTGTTATAAATTAATTAATATATGTTATTTTATGTAACATATATCAACATATATCAATTATATACTGATATATATTTTTTTACAAATCAACTAATATATGTTATCATATGTAACATATATGAACATATAACATAGTTTGTAAATTGATTTTTTGTTGTAAATCAAATAATATATGTTGTTATATGTAACATATATGATCATATAACAATATATATCAGTTGTGTACTATTTTTTTTTTTTGCAAATCAACTAATATATATCATTATATGTAACCTATATTAACATATAATAATATATATTAGTTTATATTAGTTATAAACATATAATAATATATAAACATGTATTAGTTATATACTGATATTTCTTTTATAAATCAACTAATATATGTTGTTATATGTAACATATATTAACATATATCAGTTGCATACTGATATTTTTTTTTGTATATTAACTAATATATGTTATTATATGTAACATATATAAACATATAACAATATGTATTAGTTTGTATATTGATTTTTTTTATTATAGATCAACTAATATGTGTTGTTATATGTAACATATATCAATTGTATACTGATATTTATTTTGCAAATCAACTAATATATATTGTTATATGTTCATATATGAATATATAACAATATATATTTGTTTATCTATTGATATTTTATTACAAATCAACTAATATATGTTTTGTATATTCATATATGTTATATAAAAGAAATATTTTTGATATTTTTTAGTATGTGTTATATATAAGTAGAAACTTAAAAAATTAAAAAATATTATTAGTAATTATTAAAAAAATTTTTAAATAGTTTTTATAATATATGTTATTTTAAAAATATAAATTAAATAAAATCTATAAAAGTCTATATACAAAAAATAATTTAAAATTAATGTAAATTTTGTTTTAAGTTAATTAATTATATAGTTTTAATATATAAAATTTTTAAAATATTAATAAATAAGCAAGAGAAATGAAAAAAAGATTAAAAAACAGTAATATTTTGGAATAACTATAAAGTATTGAGATAGTACAATTTGAAAAAGTGAAAAAGTTGACAGCTACAGCGTTACAATAAAAAAATGGAAAAAAGTGGTTCACACACCTTTTGCCGTATTTTTGTAAGAAAAAAAGAAGTGAAAGTAGTGTAGATTTGAAAATTTTTTAAAAGTACCGCAAATTTGAAAAAGAGTTTTCTTTTTAGGTTATCTTTGTAAATAACCCAATATGGATTGCCTAATTCAGGACCATAAGTTGAACTAGATACAATATAATTAAGAATTAAATAAAATAAAAGATAAATTTTATTGTATAGAAAATTATTTACTAGAATAAAATATTTTAGTATCGGTCACATCGAGATACTTTTTAGAGAATAGGTTGTATAATTTTAAGAAACACAAATTTATTGTTTCTAAAATACACAGTAGATATGGGATTATAGAAGTATATAGACATAGTTCTAATAATAGTTGTAAACATGAAAGCCCAAAATATATAGGTAATGTGCAGATAATACTATTGCTGAATGGGGTAGGTTTCTATCTCTTTTTAGTAAAGGTGTTATAAGGAGATGATTAATTAGGATGTTAAAATAAATTAAGGGACTTAATAAGTTTACATTTTGATAAGACTGTATTTTGTATATAATTTAGTGATTATTCTAGTTATATTTTTATTGTTATCAATTGAATTTAATTAATTTTTATTGTGAAAGTTAGAATATTCGTTATTTCAAGTATAGAGTTACAAATATGAAGAAAGAGCTTATTTTGCCTAAAAAATATGAAAAGTTGAAGAAAATAAAAAGAAGACTAAAACGAGCTAAAAAATGGAAGAAAATAATTTTACATAGTCATATAAATCATGATACATGACTATGAACTTAAAAATAGAATTAAAGACAAGAAATCAAAAGGTCATTAATCATTTTGAATCCCATGACCATGGCTGTCAAAAAGCCACGCCTATGGAATTTGATTTAAATTCATTCAAAATTTTTAATGACAAAAATTGCAAGGGCAGAAGCATTTTAAAGGTCACGATCGTGAGATTCAAAATTCACGACCGTGGAATTGATTTTGGCTTTATTTTAAAGAGATTTTGCATATTTCAGAAACAAATTAAAAGTCATGATTGTGGGCCTTAAACGCCATTGCTAGGCTGAAAATTTTCTCAAAACATTGCATTCCAACCCAAGCCACGATCGTGGCACTCATATTCCACAACTATGAGGCTAAAATTTATGACTTTAAGCCAAAAAAAAGTTAAAAATTAAAGAACCAAACAACTGTAGAAAGTTGTATTCCAACATTTGCCAACTTGCCTCTACTATCAAGCTTCCAAGCACTCTATATAAAAACCATCCTCCCAAGTTTTCAAGCATGCAAGAGAGATTGAAGTTAGATATAAGAGAAATTATAGTGAGATTAGAGATTTGTTATTTAGCTTGTATCAAGTAAATTATAGTCTTTCTTTTGAGAGAAGAGTGAAATTAGGATTCAATGAAGAGATTCAAGGATCCAAGCGAAGTTCCTTTTCAATCCAAAGAATTAGAGTTTGCTCTTTCTTGTTTTTTAGATTATGTCTTCAATTATTATCTTTAATGTTTATTGTGTTTTTATTTCAAATACGAGGAACTAAATTCTATTTATGGTTGGTTTCTTATATTGAATTTATTATGAAATACTATATGCTTATTTGATTTAATTAAGTTTATCTTTAATTACTTTGTTATCTTTGATCTTAATACCTTGATTATCTGGCCAATAATTAATTGAATTGAGATGTTGTTTGATGGAGTGAGAGTGAAAGCATAACATTAGTCAATTGAGATAACAATCTTAAGTAAGTTTTTCACTTAGAGATAAGGACAAACTCTTAAAAAGTTGATTCAAGATTCTCACAAAACATAATGAATTAGTTTAATTACTTGTGATAACGAGAATAGATGTAAGAATTAAATCGATAATAGTTTTGGTACTAGAGGGAGACTAAAACTTGAATTAGGAGAATTCAACCATTAATCAAAAGGAAAACTAAATTAATACTTTAGAAAAATCCATAGTAAATTAATAAAGGTGACTTAACCCTAAGTCTTATATCATTAGATTTAATTTCAAAAGAAACCCATTTTATTTAAGTTTAGATTAATCATCAATCAAATTTTGTTATCCAAATAATAAACAGTTTAATTGTTTAGTACTTAGAATTACTCTCATCGTGAGAATGATACCCTACTTATCACTTTTATTACTTGATATGATATATGCACTTGCAGATAACTAGGCTAGGCCCTAACACATTTATAAACTAATATTGCCAATTTATTTTTCAGGCAAAAATGAGTTTAAATCTTTCTTGGATATACAAATGTCTTAACAATGATCGCACTCTTGATATGAGTTTCGTGTATTGCATAGAGAATTTTTTTTTTGATTTGCATCCAGTCAAACGACTGATAGGCAAGGTGATAAGATTATATGTCCATGTATAAAGTGTCATTATCGAGCATTTTTAACTATTGATTATGTTAGATTTCACCTAGTAAATATATATTAGTAATAGACTACTATGTGTGGGATTGACATAGAGAAAAATATGTAATTCTGCAGCCAGTTGAAGAAGTTATTTTGGAGCAAGTTGTAGAAGTTGCAAATTCATATCAAGTGATGGTTTATGATGTTATTGGTCTGAGTTTTCATAATTTTGAGGAATCTGGTCTACATTTTTGGCAAGCTTCCATAGAAGAGCCCCCTATTCTAGATGCACAATAGTTTTATAACATTTTAGGATCTTTGGACATTGAATTATGACCTACATGAGAAATTCATTCCCAACTTTTCTGAAATTGTTCATTCTTTGAATATGAAATCTGAGCAGCAAATGTTAGAAAGGAGATATAATAATTGGCTGCAATTTATCCAAGGAATTTTTTTGATAAATAACATAAAGGTAGAAAATTTCTACAAAAATATTAGTTCAAGAACTTGGGTTGTCAATAGAAAAGATAAATTGTTGCAAAAATGATTGCATGCTATATTGGGGTGATTATCAATACATGATAATTTGTAAATTTTGTTCAGAACCAAGATATAAGAGCAGAAGGGGTGGATGAAGAAAGAATATTCCATTTAACCAAATATATTATTTTCCATTAATACCAAGACTGCAACATCTATATACTTTAGAAGTGATGGTAAAACCCATGCGATGGCATGGTGATCATAAACAAGAAGATGGATTTGTTTGTCATTTATCTAATTCTATTTCTTGGAAACATTTCAATCAAATACATCCAGAATTGGCATCAGAAGTTAGAAATGTTCAACTTGGATTGTGTACAGATTTGTTCCTTATTCTTAGCTATAATAATTCCTAGACCGAATAATCCAAAGCACAATTATAATGTGTATCTTCATCCTCTGATCTCAAAGTTGATAACATTATGGGAAGTGAGTGTGTAGATGTATGATATTTCATTAAAGCAAAATTTCAATATGAGAGTTATACTTATGTGGACAATCAATGATTTTCTATCTTATGCCATGTTGTTTAGATATGGAGTGTAGTTGGGAGATTAGCTTGCCCATATTGTATGGAGCACACTTAGGCATTTATACTTTCTCATGGAGAAAAACTTGCTGGTTTAATAATCACGAGAAGTTTCTTAGCCTTCATCGCCCTTTCAGATGGGACAAAATTATTTTTATAAAAATATCATTGAGTCTTTTGAAGCTCCACTGATTCGAATAGGAGAATAAATTTTGGATCAATTAAATGAATTGAAATGAGCAAAGGTAATTGATATTGATGAACAATAAATTAATAATGGTATGAGATACAGGAACAATGGTTGAAAAAAAAGAAGTATTTTTTTTTGGATATGTCTTATTAGAGTTCAAATCTAATCGGGCATAATCTAGATGTGATGTACATTGAGAAAAATATTTTTGCTAACATATTTAATACAATCATGAATGTTCTAAGAAAAGTAAAAGATAATGCCAAGGCTAGAGAAGATTTGAGGATATTTTATAGATGTCAAGAGTTCCAACAAGATGAAAGAACAAGGAAGTTCCTTAAAGCAAGATACACATTAGGTTGAAATAAAAGAACAAGTATTGTGCCAGTGGGTAAAATAGTTAAAGTCTCCATATAGATACGTATCAAAAATGGGTCGATGTGTTGATATGAGAAAATATAAGATATTTAGAATTAAAAGCTATGATTGCCACGTATTCATGCAGAGACTTATTCTAATTACTTTTAGAGAATTGCTATTTATTAATGTATAGGAAGAAATCACCGAGTTAAGATCCACAACCTTAAAGAATTAGATATGGAGTATCTTCATGAGAATATACTGATAATACTTTGTAAATTGGAGTCTATTTTTCCTCCATTCTTTGACTAAATGGAACATTTGATGGTGTACCTACCTTATGAAGTAAAATTAGCAGGACCAGTTCAATACTGATGGATATATCTCTTTGAGTGATATCTTCAACATTTAACGAAAAATGTAACAAATAAAGCAAAAGTTGAAGCTTTCATATGCAATGCTTATATAGTTGAGGAGGCATCCAATTTCTATTCTCACTATTTTTGAACCTTATGTAAGTACTAGGTAGCAACAACCACCTAAGAATGATGATGGTGGAGAAGTCGACGAATAAGAAGGACTTATATCAATTTTTACTTCTTCTAGTCAAGCATATGGAAAACCAAAATGTAGAAGACTGGACAATAAAGAATATACAACAACTCACACATATATTTTATGCAATTACGATGAAGTTACTCTCTATTTGAAATAATTATATATTTGAATTACCTCCATTAATTAATTAAAATTATCAAATGTCTTTATTTTCTATTATTTTTATTTTCTTACGTTGAAGTATTTACACCAATTGGCTATGAGAATTGGATGGAGGTATTTCTGATTCTCAAATTGACGTAGATATTGATAAATATTTCTCAAAATGGTTCTAAAAAAATGTAAATTTGATTTCATATTTAACTTGTTATCAATATATTATATATAATTAGATATGTAAAAATAATTAATTATATTAAAATATGCTAATTAATTAATTCCATAAGCAAGCATGTGACAACACTAAAGTTATAAATATCAAGTGCATATTGGATCTAACAAAGGGACTATTCCAACTGTCTAAATTCACATAGAATCACATTGCCCTGAATGGTCCATAGTAAAAATGGAGTTGGTATTAAAGGGCAAACTATATTGAAACTTCACATGACTTTTACAATTGCTTAATTGATATTATTGAAGTGAAATATCTAGCTCTGCCAATCAAAAGAGCTATCTAATTTAAATATGACTGGTTTGACCCTACTTCAGCTGGAACAAGGATTCAGATAACATATAAATTAGTAAACATCAACAAAAGATGGACATATAACAAGTAGGAGCCTTTTATTCTGACGATACAAGCTTCATAGGTTTACTATGCCCTATATCCTAGTTTGAGATGAGATACAACTGATTGATTGGCAATTTGTAAAATCAAAGCTCGGTCAATTGTTGATCTTCCTAAATCATCAACAAAAACCCAAACCAAGAAACTACCTTTTAAGAAGATGAATATGATTTTGTGGCTGAAATAGACAGAATAGTAAGAGATGATGATCCAGATCCTTTGAATGATCCAGCCAGCCAACTAGTTGACATTGATAGAGGGGATTTGGAATTAGATGAACATAAACTAGAATCAACTTCATCAAATGAATGAAATTCTGAATATGAGGATGTCTAAATAATTATATTTAATTTTTTTAATCTATAAAAAAATATTTTTTTAAAAAAATTAATAAAACATTTTTATGGATTGGAAGGTTGTCGATAAAATATTCTAAAATTATCGACAGATTGCTAACAAAAGTTATTTTTAACTAAATAGATTAAACACCATTATCGATGGATTTGCTAACGAATCTTTAAAAATTACTAACAAATTACCAACAAACATAATTTTTAGATCTATAATGCAATTTATCGATCAAAACAGCATTGAAAAATTTATTGATGATTTTATTCTCTCGACTTATATTGATATTTTATGGCCAAAAATGACATAGGCAAGTTGTCAGTACTTACTGATGGCTAATGTTTTCTCTTGGGAAATATTTTACCAAGAAGGAATTAGGAAAAAAAATTTTCTATTTGTAATCTGTTGACAAATAGTGTTACCGACAAAGATTAATACGATTACTAATGGAAATTTCCTTAGGTAATACACATATTTTTTTTAGTGTATAACATATAACATATTATGTGTAACATATATGATGATATATATACAATATATTTAACATATTTTATATAACATACGATAGATTATATGTAAGGTATATGAGGACATAGATAATATATAACAAATTATATGTCATATGTCATATATATTGTATATATTATCAACACTTGTCAAATTATATGTTTCTTAGTATGAATTTTATTATATTTATTAAATTATATGCAAATATATAACATATATAAGAACATATATGATATAAAAATAGTGACATAACCGATATATATGTTTTTCCATATGTAATTTATGAAATTAATCATATTATATGCAATATTTATAAGGACATATATGTGATATGTATGTCATATATAAAAATATATACGGAACATATATGTCATATATGTCAATTTATTAAAAATGGCAGTTTTGTAAATTTTTCTCATATTCTTGGTGTGTGAGGTATTTATGTTACCCTTTTTTTATTTTTTGTTTTTTTGCTCATTATTTTTTTTTGTTCAGGATTTTTGAAAATTAATTTTTTTAAGGTTATTTGAGTAAATTTTCCAACAAAATTTTAGATTTGATGCTGGCTTAAACATTTGAGAAATTTATTTAAATAACTTAAAAAGAAAAAATGTTACAAAAATATTGGAGTGAATAAAAAATTTATAAAAATATTATGCCAGCAAAAAAATTGTCTAAAAATATGGTATATATTGAATATATATTGAGTAAATTTCATAAAAACAAAAACAAAAAACACAATATTAATGTAACCCCAAACTGTAAAATTATAAAATGAAAGACAATATAAATGATAAAAAAAATGTAGTATTTTATATAATTTTCTCTAAATATTTGTTATTAGGAAAATTTACATAACTCAACTCAACTGAGCAAAGCTTAATCCCAATTTAATTAGGGTTGGCTATATGTATTCTCTTTCTCCACTCAGTGTAATTTATGGCTACATATTCAGAGAGAGAGAGAGAGAGAGAGAGAGAGAGAGAGAGAGAGAGAGAGAGAGAGAGAGAGAGAGAGAGAGAGAGAGAGATAGCCTTAACTCATCTAGGATTAGAAAATTTTATATAAATAACTTAGAATGAAAAATTAAAAAATTACTGTACAAATAAAAAATTTATTCCTATGTTACTTATCTACAAAAATAGCTTGATATCAAGAAAATAGATGAAGAAGAATTCTTTCGAATAGTTATTGAAATGAGACCTTTTAGTGAAATGAATTTCTCCAAACCTGTAGGGGTAGCATAAACAGGAAAAACAAAGAAGATAGACTTGATTTATCATTCTTTAAAAAGAATATTCTACATTTCATCCATATGCCCACTGGCAATCATATGAATGTCGATTCTTGAGAATAAAATTAGAACTAGTGAAACACAGTCTCAAATTTTTAGAGGTACATCTGATAGAGTTTATTGAAATCAATAGAGACGACAATGATCTATGCAAATCACTTTCTAATTTTGTGCAAGAATCCATGAAATAGAAAAATTTATATGTCGATGCCACTAATCAAGAATAGAAAAATTTACACCTTCACTGATATTACTGAACTCACAATTAGATGTTAGATACATATTAAATTTAGAACCCAATTAATTATCTAGGCCTTTTTTGCCTTTGTGCCATAAGATTACTCATTTTTTTATTGATTATTTTATAATTCACTAGATTGAGAACATTGACTATTTGGTGAAAAGAAAATAAAATTCTATATATAAATCTATTATTATTTTTTGAACTTTAAGAATTATTTTAGAAACATCAACTTTATGATTATCATCAAGATTTAAACAAGAATAGTAAAGAGATAAATAATCATGTAAACTATCTAATTTTCATCTAGGAAAAACAATTGGTACAAGATAAATTGGAGGAATATGTTTAAAATAATTTAACTATTTTTTCTTCATACTAAAAATGTAATCTTTAAAAAAAATATTATTTTCATCCTCACTTAATTCACAATTAACATTAAGATATTCAATAAAAAATTAAAGAATTTGTAGGATAATAAATAATACTCAAAATATTTATAACATCACTAAAAACGTTTAGAACATCTAGAAGTTTTGTACAAATATCCAATGTATATGGATATAATGTCACTTGTGACACATTGTTAGTAATAAATGTGTATAATAAATCTTTATATATATAAGACTCTTTAGTAATTCATATGTTGAATTCCAATGAGCTGAAACATCTCTTAGAAATCTTTTCGGTATTTTATCATTAATTTTCTAAAATTAAGCCTATTCTTTCATTACTTGAAGATATTCCCATAAAAATGCAATTGCATTTTTAATAGAAAAAAAAATAAAAATAAGAGCTTTTAAAATTATTTTCTACATATAAATTTAAAATGTGACATACATATCTAATATAAAAAAATTTACCTCTAATTTTGTGTTGGTAAATGTTTTGAAGCTCATTAATTTATATAGTATTTGCATATGCATTATCAAATAAAATTAAAAAAATTTTATTAATCAATTTGTATTCTTTTAAATTTTTTTAATTATTTTATAAATATTATCAGCAGTATGTCTAGTATAAAAAATATGAAATGCAACTTTTTCTTTTTAAATTTCTCATTCATCATCAATCTAATGATATGTTATACTCATAAAAAATATACTTACTAATGATCACTTCAGATATCACTATAAATAGAAACATGTGTACTCATATTGAAAAATAATTTTGGCAAATCTTTTTTTTTCGAAGAAAAAATTGAACATTTTAAAGTATTTCTAAGAATATATTTTACACTAAGATCAAATGCATTTTGACAACATTTAACAAACCAAATTTTCATCAAAATGAAATGATAAATTCTCAATTGAAACCATTTTCTTCTATTTTTTATTTTTTTATTATCAGAATAACTAAATAATAATTGAGATAAAAGTTCAAAAGTAAACCCAGAAATTTGTGCTTGATCCTTCTCTTATGTTTGATTTTGGTAGTACGTTTGTTTTTGAAATGGTTACTAAATGTGTCATATTCACCTCTAATTTTAAATTTTTATACTAGTCCACAATTATTGCAAATTACATAAAATAAATTTTTAGATTTTTCTTTTCTGTAAAATGGTTTTGAATATATCATAAGTTTGTAATATATTTTTTTCTTTTTGATCAATTTATTGACTTTCTTTAGTAGAGAATTGATACATTTGTTGAATATCATCATCATTTTAAATTTCTTTCAATTTTCTAGGATGATTGGCCTGTGATATTCATCAACTATATTCTTCTGCTTACTTGATTCAAAATTTAAGCATTGCCCACTTTCATTTTTTTAAAATATAATGCTATGAAATTTGTGATAAAAAATAATCATATATGAGATAATTAAAAAAATTAAAAAAAAGATATAAAATAGAAACAATAGAAATAATTTAATTATAAAATAAAAAATAAAGTGCAAATTAAAATTATAATATAAAGAATATTGAAAAAAAAATAAAATCTCAACTGTAGAAAATATTAGAGAATAAATTAAAAAAATATTATATTGTAAAAAATATTGAACATTGTAATATAATTTATATTGAAGATTATAATATTAGTATGCAATGTAAATTGAATATTGTAATGTATAAGGGTTGAAAAATGAAGAGACAATAAGAAAATTTGAGATTTGGAAAATGTGAAAAAATTTGAAATAAGTTTGTGATATTTATTAAGGTAGAAGGAAATTTAAAATTTAAAATATTTAAAAAATAAATCAGCATAAGTAAGCGATGATTTTGAATTGGCCATTGCACAATTGCAGTAGCACAAGCTTATCTTGCATTATCGGCCTCATGACCGTTGGCTGGCCTCTGCTCGGGCTAGTTGGCCCAAGCTATAGTAGCAGCCCATACATGTCCTGCAGTTTACGGCGATTCGAATGGGTAGTTTGAATTACTGATTTGAATCGTAAAAAACTGTTAATTCGATGGTTTTAAAAAAATTTAGAATCTGAATCTAACACAAAATTAAGGTTTAGGTTTTGCTTTTGACCAGTCCAGATCCAATTTGATTTCGATTTATAATCAAACCATGGCTATGTCTAATTGATTGTGCTTAAAATTTCATAAAATTAAATTAATTGATTGAAATTAATTAATTATCAATTAAGTGATTGAATTGCAATAATTATTTAAGAAATTAATTAATGTTGTTGAATAAATAAGATATGGAATATTGTTATTTTTTTATTATTATGGATAGTTAATAATAATTATTATTATCGATAACAATTACTAATACTAATACTATTATTATTATATGGTTGTTATTACTATTATTATTATCATCATCATCATCATCATCATCAAATTATTGTTGTCATTATCAATATTAGTTTTAATCTTATTATAAATTATTATTATTGAAATAAAGGCAATTAAATTATTTATTATTTAATTTATTTGAAAGACATTTAGAAAATTAATTTATTGAGGATATCAAAAAATTGTTTAGAAAAATATTTTAAAATATAAAAAAATTTTAAAATATAAGTAATAATTTTATAATGAAAATTAAATAAATAATAATAATATCTATTGAATGTTATTATCATTATTATTCTTTATTGTTATTATCATTATTATTATTAAAATTTTGGGGATTTATGGATTTAAAGTAATTAAATGATGATTTCGATATTTTATGATATCTAAGTTGAATTTCGATATTTGTGATTGATTGTTGAGGTTGAAGACTCAGAGTGGCAATTGATATTAACGTTATTGTTAAATGATTTAGAAGTGCAACTTTTTTCATGGAGGAATATTAATTATAATTATAGAGAGACTGTCGAAATTTCAATAGAACTTTTAAAGTTGTCGATTTGTTCCTTGTTTAATAATTCTTGTCCATTTCTTGAAAATGATATTTTTAGGAGTCGACTAATTTTGATCAGGTGCTACGAGGAGAACTGTTTGATTTCCTTCAATAAGTAAGTTATATAATTTAATATAATATATTGTTTTCCTTAATCATTTTATATTTATTGTTGCATTCATGATTTGAACAATTGTATACTATATGTATAATTATCATTATCAATATTAAGTTAGAGAAGTATATGCATGTTGGTGTTAAGTTGATTGTGGATGTCCATTTTATTTGTGTTTGTTGGATAGAATTAGTATGACAGAACTACATGTTATTTGAGATATGGGTTATGACATGATAATTATAATATGATTATGGACTATAAATGGCGTGACAGAGGGAACTTTCTCATCGCGCAGCTTTGCATGCAAAGTCGAGTTAGGTGCTACTCAAGATGGGCCGAGAAGACAGAACCTTAAATATTTATTGAATTTTAAAAAGAAATATGTGAACTAAAAGAATAAGTTAAGGGCGTCAGCTCAATGGGTTTATGATTAACATTTATATCTTGCAATCCAAGTGTTAATAAAAATTGGGCTGTAATGGATAGTTAAGTTCAAGTTTTAGATTGTGATATCGTCTTTGCTTTCTATGAACAAAGAATTAGAGATATTATCTCGATTCAAGCTAGGATCAAAAGACTTAAAGGGCCTAATATAAAAGATATTGAGCTTAAGAAATTTATTAAATTAAGAACTTGAGTTTAATAATTTTCATTCTCTAAAAAGTCTTGGTGTTTTGCATTTTTGTTGAATGAATCGTAGTCTTTTCAACTGCTCTTATCTTTGATTGTCATCTCCTAGATGATGGTAAAGGCAAGGATCTAATAATAGGATTGTTAAATGTGAATATTTAGACCCTATAAATAAATAGTAGAGAATTTTTTTTAAAAAAAGAATTTAAAAGAGTTGATTCTGAAAACAAAGTGAATTTGAGAAACACATCTTTTAAGATTATAGAATGTTGCTAATTCTCATTACAAGAACATGTGCCAGACGTTCGAAAAAAAAAAGTAATAAAAAGACATTGTAGAATTCATTAATAGTAGCTATTTGCATTCCGCCACTAATAAGAGAAAGACAAGGCTCGCAGTGATGGCATTAGAGCCTACGTATGAAACAACGCTCAATTTTTAATTTCTTTAAAAAGAGAAGAAAAAAATTGAGGTAAAAAAATTAAAAATATAGTGCTAAAAAGTAATTTGATGGAAGAAAAATGAAAAAATTACGCTATATGTCACTTTTGTAAATTTTTTTAAGAATATCTTTACTATTTTTATATTTTTTAATATATTAAATATATAATAATAAATATACATCTCTATAAATAAATTATATTTTTAATATGCTAGATATATAATAGGTATATATTTTTATAAATATTTATATTTTTTGAAATTATAAGTTTTTTTTTTATAAATTATAGGTGGAGAGGAGAAATGCATATATTTAAATTCAAAATCTAAACGAGAGTAATATATATTTTTTTATTATTATGCTACAGTTTAGTAATTTAAAATAACAAGTTATAAATTAATATTTTTGAAAAAAAATGGCTTTTGAAAATTATTTTATTTTTTAAAATATTTTTAAAAATTTTAAAAAAATGAAAAAACTACATTATTATATGCCACTTTTTGAATTCAATTAAAAAACATTAAAAGTTTTGTTATTCCACATGCAATATCCTCAAAATTTGCCCCGTCTATGCTCATCCAAATAAATTTTGTTGGATCTCTGAAAGATCTTTTGTTTTTTTGAAAAAAATCAAGTTCCAAATAACATGTGTTCGGTTTGGTAAAAATAACATTTGTACGGAGTTTCCACATCAATAAAAACATTTAAGAAATGAATATAGAAAAGTCCACAATATCTCGAGTGTTGGAATTAGGAACTGAATTTCAGAATTAACATAGTGTAGTTTATACGTTGTTTGGCTATAAAAATATTTTTGTTTTTTTTTATTTCTTATATTTTTATTTTTAAATTGAAAATTATAAAATAAGAAAATATTTTAAAATTTATTTCTAATTTAAATTTTCTCAACTGCTCCATATCCTTTTTCATTTCTAAGGTTTTTTTTTTTTTTGCAATTAACATATGACTATAGTTTTTCATGATTTTAAATTTTAAAGGAGAATAGAAAATATCATATAATTGTTTTTCATAATCTAGTGTACTTTTAGAACATTTTTAAAGTTATTTTAAAATTTTCATTTAAAAAATTTTGAAAATTCATAATGAATTTTAATTTTTTTTAAAGAGTAAGTTTTGTTTTCCACAGTTAATCAAGAACTAAATGTGTCAATGGTCAAAGAGGAGGAGGCCTACCAACTCCATTGCTCATTTTCTATGACTATTTATAACTTCTCATTGAATTTTTATTGCGCTGGCACAAAAGTAGGTCCAAAGTTATGAAAGTCCCATTTGAAAAATAAGTTTCCAAATGTAGTGGGAAACTACAAAGAACATCTGCATAACTCCGATTTGTATAATTTAAAATGATCAATATACACAAAATTTGTCAACTTTTAATTATTTTTTTCTTCAAATTTGTGGTGTTTGACAATTATATATTCCAATAATAGTTGACGAGGATCCTGACAATTTTTATATATAATCATTATTATTGAAGTGATCAACTATTGCGAGTGTGTACAAAATTCTATATATATTTTAAAAGGAAAAATCAAATTCGCCATAATAGCCAAAATTCGGCTAAATAATATGAAAAGTCAAAAAGTGTCATTTAAATGTGTACTGACTCCAAAACTTAAAATATATTTTCCTCTAAATTCGTATATTAAATGATACATATTAAAAATATGCACTTTTCAAAATATTATCAAAATATTACTAATTAATATGTTTATCTACTCAAAATATTTTAAATTATTAGATTATTTATTTTAATTAATAAAAAAATATAAAATACAAAAAAAAAATGGTATAAGAAAATAGTAGTGCATCAGTTACACCATACGGCCCCAAAATTTTATGTAAAATGGTGGATTGCACTTTATTAAGAATACATTATTCTATTTACAAAATATATCAAGTAATTAAAATAAAATTATATAATAACAATATAATTGGCTATTCAAGTTATTAGAATATTTTATTAAGAATATTTTATTACTTTAGATAATATATGAAGTAATTAAAATAAAATTTTATAATAATTATATAATATGTTTAATTTGGAATAATTGATTATATTATAAGTATAAATTAATGTAATTCACTATATAATAGGTTTAATTTTAAGTAATTAATTATATTATAAGTATAAATTTAAGTAATTAATTTTATAAATTAATACAATTCATTCTGTAATAGATTTAATTTTGAGTAATTGGCTATATTATAAGTTAATATAATTCACTGTATAATATATTTAAGTTTGAGTAATTGATTATATTATAAATATAAATTAATATAATTACTATATAATAAGTTCAATATCGAGTAATTAACTATATTATAAGTATAAATTAATGTGATTCACTATATATAATAAATTTAATTTTGAGTGATTGATTGTAATTATAAGTATAATTTAATATGTAATCACTATATAATATGTTTAATTCTATTTAATTAACTATATTGTAAGTATAAATTAATATAATTTATTATATAATAGGTTTAATTTTGAGTAATTGATTATGCTATAAATATAAATTAATATAATTAACTAATTAATATGTTTAATTTTAACTAATTGACTATGGTATAATTATAAATTAATATAATTCACTATATAATAGTATAATTTTGAATAATTGACGATGCTATAAGTATATGTTAATAAAATTCACTATACAATAAGTTTCGCTTTGAGTAATTAACTATGCTATAATTATAAATTAATATAATTTATTATATAATGTGTTCAATTTCGAGTAATTAAGGATGCTATAAATATAAATTAATATAATTTATTATATAATAAATTTAATTTTGAGTAATTGATTATGCTATAAGTATAATTTAATATAATTCACTATATAATAGGTTTAATTTTGAGTAATTAATAATGTTATAAAAATAAATTAATATAATTTATTATATAATAGATTTAACTTTGAGTAATTGATTATGTTATAACTATAAATTAATGTAATTTATTATACAATTAATGGGTTTAGTTTTGAGTGATTCATTATGTTACAAGTATAATTTAATATAATTTACTATATAATATGTTTAATTTTGAGTGATTTACTATATTATGAGTATAAATTAATGTAACTCACTATATAATTATTTTAATTTTGAGTGATTTTCACTGTGTTATAAGTATAAATTAATATAATTTGCTAAATAATATGTTTGATTTTGAGTGATTCATTATATTATAAGTATAAATTGTTGTCCCAAGATAGGAACTAAGAGGGGGGAGATGAATTGATTGATTTGAAGAGTAATGGTAAATTCAAAATTCAAAAACAAGAGATGAAGAAGATATGGAAGAATATTGAGTGAGTATAGAAGAAAGAACACAGAATTATAGTGGTTCGGATTTACCTTGCTCCTATATCTACTTCTTTAACAATTTGTTAAGGTTTCACCATTCTTGAGTTTTTATAAGTTTAACTCTAACTTGATGTTTTCACTAGCTCATACCAAATTATTACAATGGTTTGAGATCAATCCTAATAACTTTTACAAGAGTTTTTCTAGGCTTACTCTATCAACCTAAGTATTTCCAAGCTCACACTCAAACTTTTGATGGTTTTTAATACTCACACCCAATACTTAATTAATACAAATGTAATTTTAATATAAAAAAATGAAAATTGTTAAACTTGGCTATTACAATCATAATCTTCTATAAAAATGAAGTTCCTGAAGGTATTTATTGCCTTCAAGACTTGATATAGCCGTTTGAGATATGAGCCAATATATTTGATTCTTGTCTCCCACTAAATTATTAGCTTCTCTATCAGCAATTATCGACAAATTTAAGTTTCTACCAATAAAATTGTAAGACTTAAGTAGCTCAACTTTCTCTTTTTTTCTTTCTCTTTTTTTTTTCTTTTCTTTTTCTCCGTTTCTCTTAACCTTTTTTTTTTTATCTCCTTTGCTAATTTTCCTCTAATATCTTGCAATTATCCCACAATTTTGAAGCTATCAGCACGAAGATGGTTAAGCAAATAGAACTTGAATATATATATATATATATATATTGGAAATTAAATTCTAATAATAGAAAACCCTTATTAGAAACTAGAACTTTATATTTAAAGTAGGATAAGTAGAAAATTAAGCCCAATTTATAATTAATAACCTTGAGCCGAACTAGTAAACTTAACAAACTAGAACATAAGCAACATTAATATAATTAAACATACCCAATTTTAGGCTATGAAGTTGAAGATAAAAATACTAATCTATAGATGTACTGGTTGAAATGGAAGAAATAAATATTTACTAGTATTGGGCCCAAATGAACCTATTGTAAACAAATTAAAATATATGACTTTAGTGGGCTAAGTCACAAAGGACTTACTTTTACTTAATTAAGCAATTTTAACATTTTTAGATATGATTTGCAAACAAAAGAAGAAATGGGCCCTATGGAGTCAAAATCCAAATACAATAGTGATAGAATTTGCTACGTGGAGAGCTTGAATGGATGACACCAAACCATGCCACTAATCACCCTTAAAAAAATCTTAACACATGCAAATCGACACACATGTTACCAAATATTTTCTCCTTATAGGTCATCGAGTCACTTACTCAAATAAATCTTCTTCTTTCACTTTATATAGTGCACATCCATAGGAGTGGCAATGGGTAGGGTACCTGAAAAAAGTGCCCTATCAATTTTTGAACCCGATTAATTTTAAAATACCCGTATCATCCCAAATCCATTTATAAATATATATTCAATGCTTGTACCCATTCCAAACTCATTCATTATTACCCGTTACTGCCTGATACCCATTAAAATACCATTTAAAATATAAATTTAAAATATAATAAACTATAAATTATATAATTATAATATTTTTACTCAAATAATTATAAATTAAAATTTAATGCTTCTCCAATTTTACTGAATAAATTTTACACCACACAATTCTATGATTAAATATAATACAACAACATTATAATTAAAAAGCCAATAAATAAAATAAAACAAATATAAAAAAAATACACAATTAAAATTTTTATTATCCAATAAGCATTCCAAGTCTTCATAGCATCATCTTCTTCATCTTCAATTTTTCATAAACCATTTTTAAAAAATAAAATTATCAATGAAACTTGTGCATTGAAGATAAAATATTTTATCAATAATTAAAACAAATAAATATACATATATACTTACAAGGCAAAATGATTCATTGAAAATTTGAAGCCTATCAACAATTAACATCATCTTCAATTGCACATAAATAATTTGAGTCTAAACTTGAACAAGAATCTTTTAAAAAAATAATATGTTAGCAATAAAATCATTTAATTAGTTTTTTCATTTAAAATGAAAATTATCACATTACCTTTAATATTTGCCCATAACCAACTTTGAGAGCACATCAATGCCTCCAAAGTATTTTCATGAAGTTTGCTTCTATGGAGACTAACAATCCTTCCACTGGTACTAAAAGCAGATTTAGAAGCAATTGTGGACACAAGCACTGCTAAAAAATCTTAAGCAATCATTTGTAGAGTTAGATATTTTAACCCATTAGTCTTCCACCAACCAAAAATATCAAAATCTAGATTCCCAGGTAGAATAGGTTTCTCCAAATAATGATCTAACTTAGATTTCACATAGTACTACTAGAGGAAGAATTCAAAAATGCTACCAAATTATTCATATCCTTTTTTTAAGAATTTTGACCATTAGATAAAGGAATTGATAAAAGAAAACTATAAGGACAAAGATGTTTTTGCTTAAAAGCCGTAGATTTATACTCATCAAGTAATTTGTAATAAGTTTTTGCTTAAAAGCCTAAAATGATACTCATCAAGCAATCTGTAACAAGTTTGCTTAACTTCCTTAGTTTTAACTTTTGCATTATCACAATAGATCATAGGAAAAAAATATTAACCACCTTTATTTTATATCTAGAATCCAACACCATAGCCACAACCGCAGCCAAAACAACATGAACAACACTCCAACATTTTCTTGGGTATTACACATATAACTTCATCACTAGAACTCATCCATTCAACTAAAGAATTTTTAAGTTGAAAAATAGAACTAAAAAAAACAATTTATAGTTGGATATTTTTTCCAGAAAATAATTTATTGGTGGAATAAAACATCTCCAACTTTTTAGCAACTTTTTCTGTCATTATCCAATCATCCTTAATAGGCACAAATGCATGATGTTTTTCCCTAATTATCAAGCTGAGAAAGACTTCTATATATGAAATTTTCATTTACAACATCAAATAAGTGGAGTTCCAACGGATTTTACAATCTAGGCTCAACTTTTTTCCACAAAACATTTTCAATTGTTTTGCCATTTCCTCAAATATTTCTACTATTTGAGAAGTATCTGTCCAAAAAGCCACACTATCCCTAATTTTTGTAAGTGCATTATCAAGAATTGATAACCCATCTTTTAGCACAAGGTTCAAAATATACGTACAACATCTCATATGCAAGATATTTCCATCACGCAAAACATTACCATACAATTTATCCACAAGGATATGAATCATACCATCATTGGAAGAGCAATTATTTACTGTTATTATAGAAATCTTGGTCTCAACATTCCACTTAGTAAAAGCCTCCATCAAATTCTTTACAAGCTCTTCTTAGGTGCGAGGAGTTGACGCATAAATAAACCTATAAAATCATAAACAATATAAAATTAATATATGAGTAAATTTGAACTAATATTACTTAATACATGTAAAATAATGAGAATCCAAAATATAATTTACCTCAAGATATGATTTTATAGCACCTAAGACTTATCAATGAAATGTGCAGTAATGAGCATGTAACCTTTCTTTTGATTTGATATCCACATGTCAGTTGTGATGGCAATATGACTTTTAAGCTTCTCTAATATTTCATATAACTTTCCAAATTCAATATCATAAACATTCAAGATATCATTCGTAATAATATTTTGAGAAACCATCTTAAACATGGGTTGAAGACTACCAATAAACCTTTGAAACCCAACATGCTCAACATTGCGAGAGGATATTCATGTAAAATTATAGCACGTGCTAACTCTTTTCTTAATTTTTCTTGATCAAATGTAAAATTTTCAAATTGAACCTTCCCATCATTCTTTTTTTCTACAGTAATTTGTTTTTGCCTCTCTAAACATTGGGTTATACTTTGATTTTTTTTCGTTTACATTTTTTTCCATGTTTATGCAAAGACTTTGTATCATTCTTACTATTTGCTTTGAGGTTTGACTTGTAATAATTACAAATTTCCCAATCTTCACCATCACGATGAACTTTCTCAAAGTGTTCCCAAACAGAAGATGTTAACTTTCTTTTTCTATTACCCAATGATGTTGGTGGATTACTATTAGTGGGTTCAGGAGTTTATTTTTGGGTAGACATAATACTAGGTGTGATAGGTGTTTCCAAAACATTATTTTCAATTGATGGAGACACTGTACTATCATTTTTGTAACTTTCTACATCTTCAGTACTTTCAAAAAGTTGACATGATATCCTAAACAACGATTCAACATAAAATTATAAGTTACTAATATTAATGTTTACTTTATTAGTTAATAATAAAACATACTAACAACCAAATAAAAAAACAATCACAGTATGCTTAATTTATGAAATGCAAAGAAAACCAAATACAAGCAATAATATATATATATATATATATATATGCTCAAATAGTATACAACTATCTCAAATATACCATATAACAATATACCTCTAATTCCATCTATTAATAATTTTTTTTCCACTTTCTCTTAAACAAAAATGAAAAAGAATATAATTAACTTGACACAATTAAATTCAATTTATATGTGGACCAATTATTCGGCAATAAAGCAATAAAGAAGTAATCAAACCCTTATTACAAATCCAACATTTGCAAGACTGTTGCTTTTTTAATTTTTTTTAAACACAAAATTTATAATTTTTCTATCTTAATCTAAATTTATTTGCAATAATTTTATATTTCAAATTTAGATTTAAATTTATAATAAATTTTACCTTTATTTTCTTAACTATATATCTCAGAAATATACATAAACGGGTTCGAGTAGCGGGCATCCTATGTCATAAACTTGAATTCGAACCAAACCCGTGACATGTATCATTTTTAATACCCATACCCATCCCAAACCAATTTATACACTACTCGTACCCTATATAATTGGGTCGAAATGGGTCGAGTATCCAAAATTACCCGACCTGCTGCTACCCCTAGCCATCTACTATGACCAAAATAAAGAAAAGAGAAGAGAGGAAAATAGAGAACATATCTCAAGCCAAGAAGTTAAGGAGGAGAAGAATTAATAAATGAAGGTAAGTTAGAGATTAATTATAAATTTCCTAATTAAGCGCAATAGTAATAACAATAGAATAAAATAATTTCTATATTCATTTTTAAATTAATATAGATGTATTGATTTTTCACTTAATTTAAATTGGGCCAATACCATTTATATAAGAATGGGCTTAGATCTTAGTTATCATAAAATTAGTTATAGAAATATGGATAAGGAAATTACGCCATATACTGTTTTTTAATTTTTTCTTTTTAATTTACTGTAGTTATTTTTTTTTAATTTTAACCTTTTAACCTTTTAATTTTTAATTTTTTATATTTTATTTTTTTTCAAAAATACCGTGTTGTCTTTTTTCTTTATTCTTTTGCATCTTTTTCATTTCATCTTCTTTCTCTTTCTTTAAAAATTATGCTCCGGTGAAAACTTACTATTGGTATCATCTATGTCAAACAAATTGAATTTCAAATTTCTTCACTCTTTTCTTTGTGAGGAGTTCGGGAGAAAATCATGGGCTTAATTAAAAGTTTATGAAGTGTTTCTGATAGTTGCAGTATGACAGGTAGAAATTTCTATAGAACATAATTTTCAATTGGCTGCATGTTTGTATTTTTCAATTGGCTTGTTTGACTATTTGCTCTACAAAGTCTTTGAGTGTCATGCTACTGCAACCCACCCCACGTAATTTTTTTCTTTTCTTTTGTTTATTTTAAATTTTTTCTTTTCTTTTATTTATTTTTTATCTCAAAATCCCACATCCATTTAATTATATTTTGAAGAGCTAATTAAGCAATTTGAAAAATATTTTGCAGACATTAATATGGTACAACATCATATGCTAGTCAGCTAATGGTCTTGCTATTGAAGATGGTTAATGCAAAGAACACTATTAAAGTTGGTGTCTTTACTGTATATTCTTTCCTTTTTACGTAATTGTTATGATATTTTTTTTATTTTGGTTGTTTGATTGTAATTTTTTTTTATTTTTTAGATTTAACTATAATGAATGGATTTTTTTTATTGTTTAATTTAAATATGTTACATGTTCGATAAAATGCTTTAAAGAAATAGTTTTTCAACAAATTTAATAGAGTATATCAACTTATATATAAGTATATTTTGCATATAAATAACTAAAGAATAATAATACACGTGGGTATATGTTGCAAAAAAGTAACAATATATATAACATATGTGAGTATATGTGGAAATTATGAAAATATATCAACCGATATATGTTGTTATATGTAATATATATGAATATATAACATAATATATTAGTTTGATTTTTAAAATATAAATTGGATACATAAATAATGAATTTATAAAAGTTCAAGGATTAAACAATTTTTCATTCAATATTTTACCTTTTCTATATTCATATGAGTTTTAAGATATTGATATATTAATAATAAAAAAATCTAGAAGGGAGGTGATCTCTCAAAGAACATTCGAGTTTGTCTATAAACAATACTAATTCACTCTTTATTTGTTTATTTCATATCTTCAATTCCATTTTCATTGACTTTTTTATAAGAAAAATTACAAATCAACTAATATATACTGTTAGATGCAACATATATCAATATATACATCATATATTAGTCTGTGTATTGATATTTTTGTTGTAAATCAACTAATATATATTATTATATGTAGCATATATGAACATATATCAATATATCAGTTGTATACTGATATTTCTTTTACAAATCAATTAATACATATTACTATATGCAACATATATGAATATATATCAATATATTAATTGTATGCTGATATTTCTTTTACAAAACAACTAATATATGTTGTTATATGTAATATATATCAATATATATCAGTTGTATACATATATTTCTTTTGCAAATTAACTAATATATATTGTTATATGTAACATATATCAGTTGTACACAAATATTTCTTTTGCAAATCAACTAATATATATTATTAAATGTAACATGTATCAACATATATAAGTTGTATATTGATATTTCTGTTGCAAATCAATTAATATATATTGTATACATGTTAGGGGTAGTAGTAAATAGATATAAACTTATTTCCATAATTAAAATATTGATTTATAGATCTAAAAGTGGATAGTGTTATCTAAGATTTGGATATGCAGTAAGACCCGTTTTAGCCGAAGATCGGGCATTTAGGGCAATAAGTCAGTGGTCGCATCTGAAAATAATATGAATATATTTTAAAATCTATTTTTTAAATATTTAAAAATAGAATCATTTTTATGTAAATCTGCTAGTACAGCTAGATCCGATAACTCTGAGTCATCAGAAAATAAAAAATTGTAAACAGAAATGAAGTAATATTAGAAGATTTTAATAAAGCAATTGATAATTGAGTAATACCTAATATAGACAAAGAACATATTTATAAAATTTTCAAATTAAATATATTTAAAAATGATTATATAATTAAAGCTGAAGAAATGGATGCACAATTAAGTAAACCCTTTGAAAAAATAACATTATTATTTGCAGAATATATAAAGCACCATAAAAGTAAAAAATATAAATATATACATATAAGACTAGTACAGATAAAAATAAAGCCTTTAACCAGAGAAGGATTAAATAATAGCATTCTAGCAGTGGTTAGAGATGGTAGATTCATAAATTTTAATGATTCACTATTAGAAACTATAGAAACCAGTCTTAGTAGTGGACCTATCTCATTTGACTGTTTTCCTGATATAACTATATCCTTAAATAATCCGAACATATTAAAAAGTGTAGTATTAGAAATTAAAACCCATAATTATAAAATGCTTGAATGATCCATTCATGTAGCATTAATGTATAAAATAAAGTGTAAAGCTATGGTATCTGCATTTGCAACAAAATATATAATGGAACCTAAATTAGGAGAAACTAAATTCTTACAAATAGACTTAAGTAAAGCTAATACAGTAATCCCTAGGACTATTCAGTGGAAAGATATTAGTCTCCCTGATGAATGGGTCTTGGAAGATGTTATTCCCCCTCCTGAACCAAAGAAAATAGTAAAACCTAATATAGAACTCAATAAAATTGAACAGTATGAAGATGGTAAAGTTAAATTAAAATTTAATAGACATAATATCAACAGTAGGTATTCAGTCTCTTCCTCTTCTATTTCGACAGTTGACATAGGTAGAGATTCACAGTTATCCTCTATTATATATGCTTCATATAAAGAAAATGAATCTAAACCTGTTATACAAATAGTAGTAAAGCCTAGGTATTCTACCTCAGATATACCTTAAACTAGTAATAAATTAAAAGATGTAGATTATAGTATAACTGTACCTTATCTTTTCTATAATTTAACAGGAACTATGAACCCTTTAGAACCAAACCCTAATTATAGTCAACATCAGGATAAAAAATAATCTCCTTCTCCACCTGAATAACCTACAACCTCTTTTATGACTAATAATGTAGAGAGCATAGATAGAGAGATAAATGTAATTAATAAAAAATTTACATTTAAAAAAGATAAGTTAGATA
Source organism: Garcia nutans (assembly GCA_947685225.1). NCBI lineage: Eukaryota > Viridiplantae > Streptophyta > Magnoliopsida > Malpighiales > Euphorbiaceae > Garcia > Garcia nutans. Next base: position 41,336,330 of record CANTUV010000003.1, read on the forward strand.
AAGAATTAACAGCAGTAAAGAATTCAGACAAATTAAAAGAAGTAATGAATAAAGTAAAAGATTTTGAATAAGTTAAGAATGAATATATAAATTTTATAAAACAATATGAAGTTAATATGAAATTCTTTGATTGGTTTAAAACAATTTATAGAGGAAAACTTAAAGTAGAAAAAATTAATAAATCCTATAACAGTTAGAAATAAAGGAACATAATGGAAAGTAAATGATAAAATTATACAAAGTGAACATCCACATAAAGCTTCAAGTATATTTATGTATGATGATAGAGAAATTTAAATTGCACCATTTAAAACTGTAGCAGAAAATGACCCGAATAAAAAGATATTAGAACAAAATAACTTTAGTAATGCACATTTATTAAGTGTAGAACAACAATTAAATAGAATATAAAGTTCTATTAAAGATAAAGGAATAATAACAATAGTTGAAAAAACTGTTTCATATAAAAAAAATTAAAATTTCATGTTTTTAAACCTTTTGAAGTTTCAAAAATAGGACAAAATAAAGTTAAATCTAAATATTCTGATTTTATAAAAGCAATTAGAGAACAATTAAGTAAAATTGATTCCTCATTTGGATCAAAACAGGTAGTACAGGAAACACCTCAATCTAAAGCCTCTAAAACTATTAGTATAGTAACTCAAGATAAAGATTCAGAATCAGTTCAAGATTCTCAACCTGAAACTGAAGATCTTGAATCTTTTAATATAGATATAGACCCATAGATAAATCGTATAACACATAGTTAATCTATAATACCTAGAATGTCTGCTCCAGACTTAGAAATTATAGATAGTCATAATACTTTATCACAATATAAATATAATGTCTTCTCAGTATATGAATGGAACATTGATAGCCTATCAAAATATAATATTCTGAGTCTTCTACAATAGATGGCAATGGATGCTAATGCTCATAGAACCCAAATTGATACATCAGATAAAACTATAGCAGAATTACTTATAGCTGGCTTCACAGGCCAATTAAAAAGTTGGTGGGATAATCATCTCACCGATGAACAATATTTAAAAATATTAAATGCTATAAAGACTTATGAAGATGGAACACCTATATTAAGTGAATATGGTGATACTATTCAGGATGCAGTGACAACACTAATTTTGACTATATCAGTTCACTTTATAGGAGATTCTACTCATTTAAAGGATAAAAATATTGAATTACTAAGTAATCTTAGGTGTAAACAATTTTGTGATTTTCAGTTTTATAAGACAACTTTCTTAACTAGAATTATGCTTAGAGAAGATTCCAACTAGGCTTTCTGAAAGAAAAATTCTTAGTAGGATTGTCCTTTTTCCTAGGAGAAAAAGTTGAAAACCATATAAAACAGGAATATGAAAACCCTATTCCTTATAATAATTTAACTTATGGTCAATTGATAAGTATAGTTCAAAAAGAAGGTTTAAAGCTCTGTCAAGATATAAAACTCTAAAAATAATTAAAGTATGAAATGAGAAAAACTAAACAAGAATTAGGCTCATTTTGCAAACAGTTTGACTATAGTATAACCTAAAAATATAAAGATTGTAATTGTCAATGTTCTATAAAGTATAAGAAACCATATAAAAAATATAAGAAGAATTATAAAAGAAAATATAATAAAGAAGATTATTATAAGAAATAGAAACCTTATAAGTCTTATAAATTTAGAAAACCTAGTAATAAACCGTTTAAAAGAAAAGATAAACAATTTACATCATATAAATATTTAACATGTTATAATTGTGGTAGAAAATGACATACATATAAATTATGTAAATTTGATAAAAAAAACTACAAGAATTAAATTTAGAAGAATCTGTATTAAATAAAAAATTCTTGAGCTATATTTAGATTATTCATATTATGAAAGCTATTCAGATTCTGAAGAAATAAATCAAATAGATGATATAGGATTAGAAACCAGTTATGAAAATAGTAGTAAATCGATAAATGTTTTAACTAAAGAACAAGAGTCTAGTTTAGAAGCAATAAAACATATTAATGATCCAAAAATTCAAGAAAGATTTTTAAATAAAATATTAGAAAATACTAGTGATAAACCTAAACATTCAATACTACCTAGCACTAGTAAACAAACATACAATTTAACTACGATTTTAAATAAAAATAAAACAATAAAGAATAAACCAACCATAAACGATTTACAAAAAGAAATTAAAAAAATAAAGATAGAATTAAAATAATTAAGAATTAAACAAGAACATGATTCACAAATAATAAAATCTCTATTAATAAGATAAAGAAGAAACTAAGAATAATGAAATAAGTTTAATAAGTAAAGAAAAAATTTCTAATAATATAATTTTTATATTACATGAAATTACATTAAAAAATATTTAATAAAGATAAAATTAAAAATTTTAATTAATTATAGTAGAGAAACAATAACTTTGTTTGACACAGGAGCTGATTTAAATTGTATTAAACCTAATATAGTTCCTAAAAGATTTTAGCAGGAAACTAATGAAAGTTTAACTGCTACAAATAAGTCTAAATTAAATATTCTTGGAAAAGCAAAAGCTTCAATAATAGATAAAAAATTAGAAATAAAGAATATATTTATTTTAACCAATATTCATCACATAGTAATCTCAGAAACGCCATTTATGAATTTAATTATGCCTTACTCTTTAAAGATGATAGTGTAAGTTTTAAAGTTAAAAATTAAAAAATTATCTTCCCATTTATAGAAAACCTAAAAAAGAGAAACTTAAATTTATTAAAAGCTCACTCAATAAATGAATTACAAATAAATACAGTAATAAAGGTAAAGTTTGAACAATTTTGTAATTTAAAGAATAATTATCATTTATAAAAAATAAATGAACAATTAAATAATAAATTTATTCAAGAAAAAATTAATAAATTAAAGCTTCAAATTGAAAAAGATTTATGTGCTGATATTCCAAATACATTTTGGAATAAGAAGCAACATATGATTGATCTGGCATATGAAGTAGGCTTTAAAGAAAAGTCTATAACAACTAAAGCTCAGCCCATCCAGATGGTGCATGATATGATTGAATTTTATAAAAAAGAAATAAAAAATTTAGAAAATAAAAAATTGATTATGAAATCTAGAAGTTCATAGTCTTGTGCTGCATTTTATGTAAACAAGGCATCTGAAATAGAAAGAGGAGCACCTAGATTAGTAATAAATTATAAACCTTTAAATAAATCTTTAAAATGGATTAGGTATTCTATTCCAAATAAAAAAGATTTATTAAAAAGATTATATAAAGCTAATATTTTTAGTAAATTTGATATGAAATCAAGATTTTGAAAAATTCAAATAAACCCTAAAGATAGGTATAAACCTGCATTTACTGTTCTATTTGGACAATATGAGTAGAATATTATGCCCTTAGGTCTAAAGAATGCACCCTCTGAGTTTCAGAGAGTGATGAATGATATATTTAATTCATATACTAAATTCTGTATAGTTTATATAGATGATGTATTAATTTACTCAACAACTATAGATGAACAATTTAAACATTTAAAGACATTTTTTTATGATAATTAAACAAAATGGATTAGTACTAAGTAAAACTAAAATGTCTTTGTTTTAAACTAAGATTAGATTCTTAGGACATTATGTAGAACAGAGAATTATAGAATCTATAGAAAGACACTTAGCCTTTGGTGATAAGTTTCCTGATCAAATCCTTAATAAAGCTTAGTTACAAAGATTTTTAGGTTATTTAAATTATGTTATAGAATTTTATCCCAACCTAAATAGAACTATAAAGCCATTGCATGATAGGTTAAAGAAGAACCCATGCCCATAGACTGATATCCATACTGATATTGTAAAACAAATAAAAGCCTTAGTAAAGACTATTCCTTATCTCCATATAGCTGATCCATTAGCTTCTAAGATAGTAGAAACTGATGCTTTAGATATATGATTTGGTGGAATTTTGAAACAGATTAAAGAGGAAAAAGAAACCATAGTCCAGTTCTATTCAGGACATTTGAGTCCAACCCAATTAAATTATTCTGCTATTAAGAAAGAAATTTTGAGTATTATTTTATGTATTTTACAATTTTAATCTGATTTATTAAATCAAAATTTTTACTACGTATTGATTGTAAAAGTGCTAAAGAGGTTTTACAAAAAGATGTAAAAAAACTTTCTTCAAAGCAAATATATACTAGATGACAAGCTATTTTAAGTATTTCTGATTTTGATATTGAATTTATAAAGGGAGTAAACAATAGTTTATCAGATTTTCTAACCCGTGAATTTCTTTCCAGAAAATATGAGAAAGAAAAATAGAAAAAACAAAGATAAATAAACCCTAAAGCCAGACTCTCCTAAAGACTCTCTTAAAGCCTTATCCGATCACTCAGATGAGATCACTAAAGTCACAACTAAATCTACTAAGCCTTGGGATGATATAGTTATGGAGGAAGAACAAAAAGCCCAAATAGAAAAATCGGTCTCCCAGCTGGCCCAATCTCCAGATGTAGTTAAAGCTCTTTTAAAGATGGGACATGAACCTCCTCCAGGGGTTCCAGGTGAGATTGCTCAGATCTCATATTTAAAGCAAAAAATTGATATAGGAGAATCTTCAACTCCTAAAACCCTATCTCAAAATATTTCTAAAAATGAGTTGATTGTTTCAAACCCATCAACTCAAATTATCTCTTCAAATTTTTCAGTAAAACATTCTAAATCAGAATGATTTACAAACATTTATTTTTCTATAGAATTAATTATTGAATATGGATCTGCTCAGCAGAACCCATGGAAGATAATTGAATCTGTATTACCTAGAGGTTGGTATTTTAAAGCTAATGATTTGTCTAAACCTCAAGAATATTTTTTTAAATATTCTTATTCACTCTGAATCAATATTTTTAAAGCATAATTTTAATCAGAAGGAAAATGATGTCATTGCCTACTCCTCCTTTAAAATTAAAAGGATTCTCCATCCTTTTGAATGGGGAAGACCTCTGCATATCCCTGTGCAGTTTAAAGCCCTTCATAAAACCTTTTATTATTCATCCTATAATTATTGAGATTATATTGAAGCCTGGACCAAAGTCTTTATTTTTTCAAAACCCTGGCCAAACCCATTCCTGGATGAACTATTTCGATTCTAATATAAAGTTTGATAAACTATCCATGTGATTTATGGACTGGTGGTACTACTGTGGTAGTGAAGACCGTATACTATTACAAGATGTACTATTGGCCTTCCAATAATTTAAAGCCCAATTCAATCCAAGCCCATTTGAAAAGAAATTTCTCCCTCCTCTTCTCTTTTCAATGGCCTTTAATATTTTTTGGGTATACCAGTGGTATTTCGATACTGGAATACAATCTGGTTCCAATATCCCTGTGATACTAAGGAAAACTAAAATCAAATGGTGGAGTGTCTTTCACAACTCTACATTTGAGTACACTGTAAAGCAGTGGCTTCTCAAAAGGAATCATGGTGGTTTTGACCCAAAATTATCTGTTTCATTTGAAGCCCAAAGAATCCAAAATATTGTCCTTCTGGCAACTGCTAAAACTCCTGAAGATTATAAAGCCTTAATGCAACAGATGGTTGAATACCTTCCTTCAACTTCTGAGCCCATAAAGTCTTGAAGAACTAGCTCTGCTGGATCTTCAAATAAAGTCCAATACAAAAAATCATCTAAAACCCATTCCAGAAGAAAGAAGTCCCCTTCCTCTTCTTCATCATCTATGACATCATCCTCCACTGATACATCTGATTCAGACTATTGTCCAGTAATGAAGATGACTATTATTGAATCTTGTCCCCTATAAAAATAAAAATAAAAAAAGAAAAAATAAAGAAAAAAGAAAAAGAAAAAGAAAAGAAAAAAGAAAAATAAAAAATAAAGAAAAAAGAAAAGAAAGAAAAGAAAAATAAAAAACTAGCTAATTCTCTTTCAACGGTTGGTACACATGACTTCCACTAATTGAGTGGAGATATAACGACTTCTGATTTGAAGAAATTTTAAAGGTTTGGTTGGACTTACTTTTGGTCCGGTCGGAATATTTATGGTACGTTTAAATTCTTGGCATACTGTTGGTCGAAAACTTCACTGGATGTTTTTAGACAAATTATGCTTCAAAGGTCCGGTTGAATTTTGCTGGTACTTTGAGAAAATGAAAGTATTTTTGACCGTGATACTTACTGTGTGAATTGCTATTTTTCACAACCAATGGTATGGTCGGACTTGTCCATGGTCTAAGCGGACTGCTAGTGGTATGGTGAGATTTTGGAAGGACCTTCCATCTTGAACCTTTTTGTGAAAATAATGTTCATATTGATATTATCGGTTGAGCTTTAATGAGGCTCGATCGCACCTTTCAGGATTTCTTCAAAAATTATCTTTCTGGAAAGTGTAACTTGATACAAATATTAGTTCAATTCAATTTGATTGCCTAAGATAAAAAATAGAGTAATCATGCGAAGGGTTTAGCTAACATAAATTAATGTAACTCACTATATAGTAGGTTTAATTTTGAGTAATATTTTTAAATGCCATTAAATAGTAATTATAAATTTAGACCTTGTGAAAATAAATTTAAAAACATGATATTTATTAATAATTTTAAATAATGATTTAAATAGTAAAATTAAAGTTGTTATGGTCGTATCAAATAAAAGTTATAATTATTTCTCATAAAATTACAACTATTGTATAATAATTAATATAAAATATATATTTAGTGTTAAATTAATAATTTATTAACTAATATAATTTGATTGATGTCTTATTTTATTTAGAAATGCAAGAAAATATTTTGATATTCACATTTTCTAATTAAAAATGTGAATTATTGTGAAACTTTTGAGCTACAAAATGGAGAGAGAAAGGTTGAAGAAGGTGAGAAAATATTTATTTTGTATTGAAATGATTGAATAACATGTATACAAATCATTTATGTATTTACAATGAAAAGACTAAAGTGTCCTACAAATATACACCAAACATTTAATTAAAGCAATTGGACAAAAAGGTTAAATGGAAAAACAATAAAACAAAAATAACAGTTAACAATTATTATAATTTTTTTAAAAATAATATATAATCCTCTACTTATTAATTAATAAAATTATTAATTTTTTTAAAACTTATTATACTGGTGTGCGGTTTAAAATTAGTTAACTATGTAATTATTTGAAATGCACTTAACACAATTAGTTTTAATTTTTTAATATTAGTTTTTGTTTTAATATTAATAAACGTTTGACTATAGTTTTTATTTTAAATAATAATAATAATTAATTATATTATTGAAAAAGGAGAAGTATTTTAAAAAAAGATAACCTGTTAAATTACTTGTTTGCTAGGAAATTGAAGCATTAATTAAGAAAGAGAGTAAAATTTTGAAATTCAAATTTGAAATGTGAAAATGATATGAAAGTAAATTTAAATGGTAAAAAGCGAGTTATAGCAAGTTTGGCCACACTTTGTCTAGCCATTTAACAATGTCCATCTTAAATTTTGTTTGCAAATTTTTATCATTTTGTATAATTTGATGTAAACAAGAAACTCCTTGAAAATGATGCTATTACATTCTACAAGGGCAAGTAACGTAATGTTGGTATTTAAAACTTGAAGGGTCACACTGATGCCGTCATGTTCTCAAATTCAAACTTATTTTTTTATATTAAAAAATATATATATCACTCCCGTCTTATAAAGATTATCTTTTTTTTTTTCTACAAATTTTAAAAAAATACAATTAGTGTATTAATAATTTATATATATATATTTTTACCCGTGTTTGTATATTTATTTTATTTTAAAAATAAGTCAAACTATCATTAATTTCTTATTTAAAGAGTGAATTTATTAGAGGGTAAAATAGTAAAAAAATATGAAATACATTCTATAAATAAAAGTGGATAATTATTTTAGAACATCTCAAAATAGAATAGTGAGCAATTTTTATGAGACGGAGGGAGTACAACGAAAATAAGCCATGAAACACCTTTTGTATCAAAATGAAATATTAATTTCCAATTGCAACTTGAGCTTTAATTGTAATACAAATAATAAATTTTTCAAAAATTATTAAATTGCGCGTAGATATAAATAACCCTTTGAATTGATTCTTCTAAAGACAAAATCATAGAACCTGCTCAAACTATCAAACCCCCACATTTCAAGTATCCATCTACTATAGTATAGAAGAGCTTCTCCAAATAATATTATATCTTCTAAAAATCAATTTACAACTTCAGCTAGTTAGTGCCTGATTCACTGAGATGAAAATTCTAGCATCTACAGCAACATCCGATTCGATCATGACCTGATTTTTCGTTACATTTCGCAGAGCGTAACTAGGGAAGGAGTTGCCATTTACTGTAAATGAATATTGAACATGATTAATAAGGTCAGGAAATAACAGAATTGGACTAAAATCAACATTCCAGGAAGTCCCATTCCCTTGAATACTCTGTCTAGCAATTGTAGCCTTTATATTCATACCCTTCACATTATTTCTATCCACCACAATTTGTTCAATGTCTTTAAATGGACCATTTGATTGGTCTAATTGAACAATGTCAATCCCCTTATCATTCCCATTAAACATATTATCAACAATATTAACTCCCTTGGCAACTCCTCTTATCGATTTCAAAACCACATTTCCATCACCAAGAAAAAAACTGTTTGTAATTGTTAATTGGACAGGGTCTTCTGCAATAATTCCATTGTAGTCCAAATAACAATTGATAATTCTAGTCTGTGTTAAATTAGGCAATTTTAGGTATATTCCTGTACCACCATAGCCTGTAGCCTTATTGTAACAATGTACTCCCGAAAAAGTGTTACCTTGTCCTGAAACCATTATTCCGATTTCAGCAGAAAAAATTACCACATCTGTCACAGCATTGTCGTTGCCCACAAGGTTTATTCCGGTGCCAGAAAAGTTTCTTTCGCCTGGATCGGCTCCGGCTGTAATGTGCTGGCCGAGAAATGAGTTTCGGATGTAGGTTTCATGACCCCTTTGGACTAAAATTCCATTAGTGGTAAAATGTGTGATGTAACAATTGTCAATGCTAGTTCTAAGTGAGTTTATGATTGAAATTCCTCCACCTCTGAAATTGCAGTCCATCATTAGGTCTTTAAGAGTTATGTACTCATAATTATAGGAGGAAGAGGTGGTGGAAGAGGATGATAAATCTATAAGATACCCATCTGTTGGAAAATCATCTGAAGCTAGTAATGTACCTCCACTAATCTGTTCAATAATAAATCCAAAAAAATAAAATCAATTATTAGCTTTTTATCAAATTGGTATTTGAAATAATTCATAAAATCTTGAGTGAAATTAAAATCAAAGGTTCATCGTTTCATTTATTTTGTGAAATTAAATGGGTTTCATAATGAATATTTATTTCAAAGAAACAGATTTTTATCAATCATATTCATTCTGATCAAACATCTATTTTTATTTGACATTACAGAGTGTTAAAACAATATGGAAATCTTAAATTCTTATTTCCATCAAATGTAGATGTGTTACAGTGGAATTGAAATTATTTTTAAATAATATATAATTCTATTTAATTTTTTAAATGAATATTATTAATTTTTTAAATTGTTACTAAAAATTTTCAAAATCTTTTGACATTTCCTAAACATTATACTTTTGTCAACTTGTAAAACAAATAAAATTAAAATCGTTAAAAAAATTAATATATAATAAAATTTCTCAAGTAAAATATAATTGTTTTTGGATGTTAGAAAGTATTAAAAAGAAAATTTTGAAGTGGACTTTAAACTTAACCACCAATCTGGATTTTGATTAGACTTGTCTGACTAACCGATTTGGTTCCATCTTCAAAACAGAAGTCTGTTGGCTATTAATCCACCCATTTGTAACCGTTTTTTTAAAATATAAATCATGTGTAAAGTTTTAGAATAATAAAAAAAATGCTAATTAATACTCTTAATCTTGTAAAATTATCACATTCAACTTATGTATAATAATTAAAAAATTATTAAATATCTTAAATATTATATAAAATTATTTTAAATAGATTAAAACATCACATATTAATTTATTAATATTATATTCTCACTTCATTAATTAAATTTTTAATAATAATAATATAGTTAAAAAAATTTTATTAATTTTTATTTATTGTATAAAGTGGTAATTTAAAATAATTTTTTTTGTAAAAATAATATGATGGGAGAATATGATTTGATGATAGAAATTAGAATGACAAGTCTGGACGACATATACAATAGTCATTTCTGCCACGTGGATATGCAATTTTTTTTTATGAATTAGCAAAAATGTTACAATAAAATCTTTTATTACAAATAAAACGCTGAATTAATGAATAATTAATTTTCAATTTCAATTATAATTACTTTTCAATTTTAATTATAAAATAAAATAAAATTAATGTAGCTCTAAATATTAGAGTTGAAAATGAACATTTAGATAGATGTTAAAATTTTCTTTTCTAATAGTAAAAAAATTAATTTAATCAACTCGTGACTTTAATTATATACATAAATGATAATTTATAAAAAACATTGAAATGTTAATGATGATGTGTATAAAATAAAAAAAATAATGTTAGTAAGTCTAGTTATATATATATATTAATTGGAGTTGGTAATTGGTAGATAAGTACATTGTGAAGAAATTCAAAGAATGGTAACAAGCGTGTAGATGTAAGCGTACCAGGAGGTTTCCGACGCCGGCAGCAGGCAATTGCAGAGGTTCAGAAATCTTGTAAATTCCGCCTTCAAGATGAATATGTGCTCCTCCAAGATTCGCAATTCCTTTCATTAACATCACATCTTTAGAACCAATTGCAAATACAGCTGCTATTGCTTTTTTAATTGCTTCTGTGCTATCTAATTGCCCACTTGGATCTGCACCGTATGATGTCACCTGAAACACTCTTGCAACGCTTCCCTGTCCCATCACCACCACCATACTTATCATATTAATTTTCAAGAAATATAGACTTTCAAGATTGTAAAACAAGAATAAGCTAATTACTGAATAATCTTCATAGAAAGATTCAAGAAACAGAAAGTTTCAGGAAAGTAAAATTTCAAGAAAGAAAAAAACGATCAAGATTAAAAAAAGCCAAGAATTAACCAGCCAAGGAAAAAAAATCAAGATTAAGTTATTGTTTATGTAAATGGAAACCTCTGGTGATGGAGCTGGAGCTGGAGTTGGAGAGGAAGCTAATTCTCCACGGATTAAAGATGACTTGAAATTTTGCAATTTTTGCATTTGTTGAGGGAATTGAACAAATGATGGTTCTTCTCCATTAACATGAATAATTACGATAAAACTCGTAAAGAAAATCAAGAAAAAGACTAGAGATTTCATATGGAAAGTTGGATCCATCTCTTTCTCTAATCTTTCAATGTTAGAGAAAAGTTGTTGAACGAAAGCATTATATAAACAGCGAGGAAGAAAGAAACTAGGACATGGAAAGAAGAAGGGAGTAACTTAGATTTGAAAAGAAACTCAGGTTAATTAATTTTATAAAGGATCATACAAAGAAGCACACCCTATAATATTTTTGGGTTTTCTTTGTGTTGAATGCCTATATATGTATATATATATATATATAGAGAGAGAGAGAGAGAGAGAGATAGAAAGAGAATTTGGTTGCTTGCCTGCAAAAGATTCATGATGATTAATTTTAATTCTGGCGTGGGACTAAATTACCAACTTGTTACTTTTGGGACCTTTACAAGTTTGACACTGTGTAAAAGGTATAAATATAAGAGTATAGAAACGGCAGTTGGGTGTTGCAGTTTTGGGAATATCTTCTAATCAAAGATTGCTTCATTTTCACATCTTCATATCTTGGGCTGTTGTCAATGCTTAATTCGACTTTGCACGTTAATTCTTTTTCATTTTATATATCAATCTGATTTTTCTGTTTTTTGGCAATGGATTAATATGCAGAAATGACATTATAACCCGTTACGGTTAATTTATGAAAAAAATTACGGATCAAACGATTTAAATTTTTGAAAAATATTTTATATTTTTTAAATTTAGTTCGACTTATGAATAAATTTGTAAGTTATAAACCATACAAAATAACTCTACTTTCCATTAATTCTCATACAATATATGCGATAATTTTTTATTGTGTGATAATTTTTGCAATCTGAAATATTTAAATCTATCTCTTCAATTTTCATGTCCTTAGATAATAAATTATACTCTAATTAGAGTATAATGGTCAATGTCGCATCAGCAATTTATTATACCCTCTCTCATAATATATACTCTTCTCTATAATGAATTGTCATTAAAAAAAAAAGCCTTTAACATATAATGGTCAATTTAATTTTCTTTTTTTAATAAATTATATGTAGGGAGAAGGAACTTCTAGATTCAAATCCGAGATCTAAGCGGGAGCAACACACGCTTCTTGTTACCAAACTATACTTTAGTTATTATAATGGCCAGTTTAATAACCAATCACTCGATAACCTTTTATGGCTCTCCTATTATGGATGTTTTTGAACTAGATACGGAGGCGGACCTACATTTCATTTGAGAAGACAATGGCCCACCTTCCTCTTAATTTTTTTAAAAAAAAAATGTTTATTGTATGTAAAATATTTTGGATTTTAACCATATAAATATCTCTAAATAATAGCTTAAGAAATTTTAGACTCTATCAATCTTACTTAGACCTTTTGGGAAACTCACAAACGTCTTTTCTTTTTCTCTTTCACCATGGTAGTTACATCATTTTCTCCTCTCTTTTTTTCCTCCTTTGAGTCTCTTTCACCATGAAATGGCTACATCGCCTCCTCCTCCTATTTCTCCTGTTTATATATATATTTTTTCATTGGAACTTATCTTTTTTTTTTATTTCACTCAATATATTAAAACTTTGATGCATTTAAATCGGTATCTATAACTAACAAAATAATTATTTCTTAAATGATGATGACTATAAATATCATATCTGAGCACTGTATGTACGTTCTAGATGTGAAAAATGATATTATATTTAAGAGAAAATATTTTATTTTGGGTAGCTGATACATTATTTTTTCTTATATACCTAAGTTATATCTTCTTATTTTCCTTTCTTTCTTTACTTTTATTTATGAAGCCTTAAAGAATTGAATGAAGTATTAATGAATATCATGAGATTACAGGAGTGTATTTGAAGCAATGTTATGGATTGTTATAAGTTGTTTTTGATTGTTGTAGGTTATTATGAGTTATTATTGTATACATTTTTATTTTTTTTTTTGTTTTCTTCATTTTATTTATGGAGCTTTGAAGAGTTAAATGAAGTGTTAATGGATATCATGGAGGTTACATAAGTGTATTTGAAGAAATGCTATAAGTTATTATTAATTGTTATGGATAGTTATTATATAATTATTTTTTTATTTTTGTATATTATTATCAATTGTTTTATGTTGTCAGAGTGTTATTGATGGGTGTTGAATCCATAAAAAATAAAAATCTATTCTTGAAAAAAATAAAATTGCAATAGTGGTGATTATGATCGAGTCCTTAGGGAATTGATTATTTAAATTAATTTCTTTTAGAGGTTTAAAGTAAAACTAAGAAAAATTAAAAAAGAGAGGGGGGGGGGGGGGGTTGGCAAAGAAATCATAAAATGCAAGGAAGAATAACAATATTTAGGAAAAATATCAGTGGCTTAGCAAAATTTTTCTTGAAAACACAACGCATCATCTAAATCCAAATAAAATCAGTGAATATGGTGTAGCAACTTGGAAAGCAATCAATCCAATGAACAAATTAATCAATCCAACAGTAAAATTCAGCTAAAAATAGGTTCAAATCTCCCACACACTTAAGATATACAATGTCCTCAATGTAGCAAAATAGTAAAAAAAAATAAAAAATAGAGGACTTCCCTGATATCGGTCGGTCAGTGACATCGAGGATATCGTATGTCCAAATCCGTGGATAATCTAACAATGCTTTGGTCAACCTCCATGACCTGTTCTCTAATCTGACTATTGTAGTCTTCTAAGCTCTCTAGGAGCTTCTCTATGCGATTGAGTTTATCAAGAATTTGTTGTAGCAACATCTGATTCGATAAAGGTGAAGGAGTGGTAGGAGTTGTAGCCCGTGAGGCCTTGAGGAAAGCCTGAAGGAATCAAAGAAAAAAATACTATTCTCTTTCTGCAACAGCCTCATTTCATCCAAAGTGTATAGAGTCAAAGGGGGTCGGTGTGCAAGATAAGTGCAAATTGATGTTTTCAATATCTAGCAAATGTGAATTAATGGCTAACTGAGTGATAACAGTGCCTAAAATTAATCGTCTCTTAGTTGAAATAACATTAAAGAATTGACTTGCTGACCAAAAACCCAAATTCGCTTTCCTCTTCTTACTCCTGCACCACAAGAAAAAAAATAATTTAGTTTTAGACACTAAGCAAGGGACATCTTTTATACTTAAAAATGCATGTGCCAAAAGTCGATGCACATTTTTTAAGCTAGGGTCCTTAAAGTACACATCCTTTGATTTACTAGAATCATATGGTGTAGGTGGATTTTCATAAAAATTAGAATACACATCGGCAGCTGAGAAATCATCAGAAAAATCACACACAATGACATTAACATTAAACCCCAAATTCCTATTAAATTCGTCTAAGGATAAACTGAATTATTATCCCATTAAATGGAATTTAACCATATTAGGGCTATTCAAATCAAATTGATCTATTTTATCAAAATCAAAAGTAGCATAAAATTCTTTCACCAAATATGCATAAATGGGATTATCCATTAAGAGAAACAATTCCCAACTAATACCTCTAAGTAACTCAGCACATTCAGTCACAATATTCAAAGAATCCAAGCTAGGAAAATAAGCACATTTACTTGGAAGGATGGAAAACTCATTGATTTATTCAAAACTTTGTTGTTCTCTTGGATTTTTCATGAAGACTCTTACCACTAGCAACCAATTAACCGAACCCCACCTCCTCAACCTTCTAACTCAAATGATCAGACCTCTACCACACAACAGAAGAATCACTCGCTTGTTAAAAAGGGGAAGTTTATACCTAAACATTCTACAATAATTGAAAATCAGAAAATGCAAGGAAGAATAACAATATTTAGGAAAAATATCAGTGGCTTAGCAAAATTTTTCTTGAAAACACAACGCATCATCTAAATCCAAATAAAAGCAGTGAATATGGTGTAGCAACTTGGAAAGCAATCAATCCAATGAAAAAATTAATCAATCCAACAGTAAAATTCAGCTAAAAATAGGTTCAAATCTCCCACACACTTAAGATATACAATGTCCTCAATGTAGCAAAATAGTAAAAAAAAAAATAAAAAATAGAGGACTTCCCTGATATCGGTCGGTCAGTGACATCGAGGATATCGTATGTCCAAATCCGTGGATAATCTAACAATGCTTTGGTCAACCTCCATGACCTGTTCTCTAATCTGACTATTGTAATCTTCTAAGCTCTCTAGGAGCTTCTCTATGCGATTGAGTTTATCAAGAATTTGTTGTAGCAACATCTGATTCGATAAAGGTGAAGGAGTGGTAGGAGTTGTAGCCCGTGAGGCCTTGAGGAAAGCCTGAAGGAATCAAAGAAAAAATACTATTCTCTTTCTGCAACAGCCTCATTTCATCCAAAGTGTATAGAGTCAAAGGGGGTCGGTGTGCAAGATAAGTGCAAATTGATGTTTTCAATATCTAGCAAATGTGAATTAATGGCTAACTGAGTGATAACAGTGCCTAAAATTAATCGTCTCTTAATTGAAATAACATTAAAGAATTGACTTGCTGACCAAAAACCCAAATTCGCTTTCCTCTTCTTACTCCTGCACCACAAGAAAAAAAATAATTTAGTTTTAGACATTAAGCAAGGGACATCTTTTATACTTAAAAATGCATGTGCCAAAAGTCGATGCACATATTTAAAGCTAGGGTCCTTAAAGTACACATCCTTTGATTTACTAGAATCATATGGTGTAGGTGGATTTTCATAAAAATTAGAATACACATCAGCAGCTGAGAAATCATCAGAAAAATCACACATAATGACATTAACATTAAACCCCAAATTCCTATTAAATTCGTCTAAGGATAAACTGAATTATTATCCCATTAAATGGAATTTAACCATATTAGGGCTATTCAAATCAAATTGATCTATTTTATCAAAATCAAAAGTAGCATAAAATTCTTTCACCAAATATGCATAAATGGGATTATCCATTAAGAGAAACAATTCCCAACTAATACCTCTAAGTAACTCAGCATATTCAGTCATAATATTCAAAGAATCCAAGCTAGGAAAATAAGCACATTTACCTGGAAGGATGGAAAACTCATTGATTTATTCAAAACTTTGTTGTTCTCTTGGATTTTTAAATTCAAGGTTCTGATTTTCAATTATTGTAGAATGTTTAGGTATAAACTTCCCCTTTTTAACAAGCGAGCGATTCTTCTGTTGTGCGGTAGAGGTCTGATCATTTGAGTTAGAAGGTTGAGGAGGTGGGGTTCGGTTAATTGGTTGCTAGTGGTAAGAGTCTTCATCAAAATGCGCATCTATTAGGTGAGGGCGTTTGGGTGAATGGCTCGAAGATGATGCGCTATGCCTCGCACCTAACTTAGTTCTCATGACTGATGATGATGGGAGGGGTTGATTTTTGTTGACTCTTTTTTTTTCCTTTTTTTTTAAATATGGAGAAGGTAAAGGGGGAAGAGGCTAATGGTGCTCTCTCGACGGCGCTGCTGGTGTGGTTCGATTAGTGATGGTAGAGTGAAGGGCCTCTCTCGGTCGACTGCTGGGTTATGTGTGCTACGGGTCGATGGCACTCGCTCTTTTGTTAGGTCAATCAAAGGTCGTTTGGTGGTGGTGAGGGTTGGGTTGATAGTGATGCGCTGATCGATGAAGGGTTATGCGGTGGGTCTGGGTTCGGTGGTGAGAGAGATGGTGTAATGACTGGTCATGGTTCAGTGGAGAGAGAGATGGCTGGTGGCTGAAAAGAAAAGAGAAGGAGGGAGAGAATGTAGGTATAATTGTTTTAGGGTTAAGTGCAATGAGTAAGTGAAAATACCCATTATACCCTTTAAATTATATTGTCTCATTTTTGCATTTTTTTTTTCAATGTGTCAACAACACAAAAAACTTGCAAATACAAGTTATTGTTCTCTGAAAAAAAAAATAACCACCAGCACATCCCATGTTATCTCCATTTAGCACCTGAAAACCGAAATAAAAAAAATATATATATTAGTAACGTCCCAAGGAAGATGAAGATGAGCAATATCTTACATTATTTATTTATTAATTAAATTTTTTAATATATTAACAAAAGTAAAGGAAAAAAATTAATGGAAAATTATAATAAAACCTAACCAAATGAAAATGAAAATTAATTGAATCAAAACTAAAGAAAGAGTATGCATATAA
Organism: Garcia nutans; assembly: GCA_947685225.1. Classification (NCBI taxonomy): domain Eukaryota; kingdom Viridiplantae; phylum Streptophyta; class Magnoliopsida; order Malpighiales; family Euphorbiaceae; genus Garcia; species Garcia nutans. Next base: position 41,353,802 of record CANTUV010000003.1, read on the forward strand.
AACAAAGAAAATTATGAGGTAAAGAAAATTGAGATATCTAAAAGTTTTATTATTATTTTTTGATAACAATAAAAATAAGGAAAGGAAAATTAACATAAAACAAAAACTAACACTAACACTAGATAAAATAATTAAAATGTATGAGTATGGAGATAACATAAAGTAGAAAAGAAACAAAATGCAGAAAAGGGAAAGATGGAAAAATGGGTTGCCTCCCATTAGTGCCTTCATTTAAAGTCTTTGGCTAGATGTTATTCTCCATTTAGACTTCTTCAAAGGACATTGCAGGTGCACATCCTCCACATTAGATGTGTGAAATCCCTCATAAAATGGTTTCAAATGGTGCCAATTGACCTTGAAAATTTTGCCAGTGTCAGAACTCTTGATCCCTACTATGCCATGAGGAAATAAATTAGTGATGATAAAAGGTTGCATCCATCTATTCCTCAATTTGCTACGGAACAATTTAAGTCATGAATCATAGAGTGACACTTTTTATCCCATCACAAATTATTTCCTAGAAATCATCTGATCATGGAAAGCTTTTGTTTTGGCCTTATAAATTTTTGAATTCTTATATGCCTCATTCCTAATTTCTTCCAGCTCTTAGAGCTGTAACTTCCCCTGTTCACCTGCTTCTTCTAACACCATATTGCACTGCTTGATAGCCCAGAATGTCCTGTGTTCTAACTCGACAGATAAATGACTAGGTTTTTTGAACACTAATCGATATGGAGACATATGTATAGACATCTTATTGGCGGTCGTGTGAGCCCATAATGCATCATCCAAGCGCAAGCTCCAATCCTTCCTATTGGGGCTCACTATCTTTTTAAGGATGGACTTAACCCCGCAATTAGATATTTTAGCATGGCCATTAGTCTGTTGATGGTAAGCTATCAAAGTGCAATGAATAATGTTGTATTTCAAAAGGAGAGCTTCCATCACCTTGTTATAGAAAATGTGTCCCTCTATCACTTATAAGAACTCTTGGAATTTTAAACCTGACAAAAATATATGATTTGATAAAATCTACAACAACCTTAGCATTGTCAGTTCGGGTAACTTTAGCTTCTAACCATTTCAAAACATAATCAACATCAAGATATAAGAATTTCCAAAAGAAGAGAGAAATGGACCCATAAAATCAATACCCCATACATTAAAAATTTCACAAATTAAAATAGGTGTACGAGGTATCTGATTCCTATAACTTAAAGTGCTAGACTTTTGACAATTCTTACAAAACTTACAATGCATATAAGAATCACAAAATAGGGAGGGCAAGAACAAAAAACATTCTAATACCTTATGGGTTGTTTGCTTAGGACTAAAATGTTCTCCACATGCATATGAATAAGCAAAATTTAAAATAGAAGGAATCTTATTTTCATTGAAATTACTCCTAATTATTTAATTATAATAGTACTTTCATAAATAAGGATCATCCTAAACATAGTATCTACCCTCTCTCTTGATTTTATCCCTTTCAATTTTAGACATATCATCAGTAATTGACTAAAATGATTTGCTACTTAATTTTCTGATCCCTACTTAATTTTTTGATCCCTTCTTGTCTCTAATCTCCAAATTAAATTATTATAGCAAAAGGATCCATTGGATGAGCCTTGGCTTAACATCTTTCTTCTTCAGTAAATATGTTAAAGTTGTCTTATCAGAATAGATAATAATTTTAGTACCAAGAAGATAAGATCGAAATTTTTATAGAGAAAAAATAACAACTAAAAGCTCTTTTTCTGTAGTGGAGTAATTTGATTGAGCCATATAAAGGGTTCTTAAAGCATATTAAATAACATGAGGTTCTCTTCCAATTCTTTGCCGAAGCACTACCCCCATAGCATGATTGATGGCATCACACATTATTTTAAATGGAAAACTCCAATCTGATGGTTGTTTAATTGGGGAAGGGATCAACATCTCCTTGAGTGTATCAAATGCTTTTTTACAAGAATCATCAAAATTAAATTCTACTTCTTTATATAGCAGCTGGTACAAAGGATGAGCAATCTTTGAAAAATCTTTGATGAATCTTTTGTAGAAGCCTGCATGTCTTAAGAAAAATCAAACTTTCCGCACACTTGTGGGGTAAGATAGAGATTTAATTACATTGACATTTGCCTTATCAACTTCAATTCCTCTCTCTAACACAATATGCCCTAAAATCAATCATTGATTAACTATAAAATGACACTTCTTATAATTTAATGCAAGGTTTGATTCTCAGCATCTTTGAAGAATTTTAGTCAAGTTAGATAAACACTCACCAAAGGAATTTTCATACATGGTGAAATCATCCATGAAAACTTCTATAATATTCACAAATATATTCAGAAAATATGCTTACCATACACCTCTGAAATGTGGCTGCCGTTACAAAGACCAAACGACATTTGCTAGTAGGCAAAGGTTCCAAATGGACAAGTGAAGGTAGTTTTCTTTTGATCCTCTAATGCTACCAGTATCTGATAAAATCCATAATAGCTATTGAGTTAATAGTAATGGGTCTTACCTGCAAGATGTTCCAACATTCGATCAATAAATGGGAGAGGGAAGCAATCCTTTCTTATAGCTACATTAAGCCTCCTGTAGTCAGTGCAAACTCTCCACCCATTTTGAACTCAAGTTGGGACTGACTCATTATCTACATTCTTCAGCACTATCAAGTCTATCTTCTTAGGTACTACCTAAATTGGACTTACCCACTTGCTATTTAAAATGGGATAAATCACACCTGCATCAAGAAGTTTTAAAATTTCTTTTTTCACTACCTCCATCATTGGTGGGTTAAATCTTCTTTATGCTTTTCTTTTTGGCTTGCTATCTTCTTCCATAAGAATTTTGTGAATGTAAGTTAAAGGCAAAATTCCTTTTGTATAAGCTATTGTCCATCCAATTGCTTCTTTATAATCTTTGAGCATACAAATCATATTTTCTTCTTCTTTTAAACTGAGTTTATTAGAGATTGTAGGCTTTCTCCTTCCCCTAAAAATGCATATTTCAAATGTTCGGGCAGCGGATTCAACCATAGATTTGGTGCCTGTAGAACAGAGGGTAAAATTTTAGTATGGGATGTTGATAATTTAAATCTAAACATATTTTCTTTCATACTTTTGAGGGCTTCCATTTCGCACACTATATCTTGAAGATTTTCACCTATAACAAACTTGTCATCCAGATTCTTTATACTGTTTGCATTAAGACTATTGTAAAGAACAATGTTTAAATTGTCAGAAACATTTAGCTCAAAAATTTCTTAACTTAAAGAATCTATGACATCCAATTCATACACACATTATACATCATTAGGTACTTCATAGCATCATAAACATTAAATTTCATAATTTTCCCACCAAACTTCATGGTTAGTGTATCATTATAGATATCAAAATTTGTTCTAGTTGTGCTAAGAAAAGGTCTTTCTAATAAAATATCAGAGTAATTAGAAGACTTATCCTCCTTCATGTCAATTATATAGAAGCTAGCTAGAAAAATGGGCTCATTAACCGGAACTAAAACATTTTCTAATACCCCTTTAGGGTAAATCACAGACCTATCAGCTAGTTGAATAATTACTCCAGTTTCTTTTATGGGACCAACCTTTAAAGAGAAATAAATAGACAGTGGCATGATATTTATAGAAGCTCCTAAGTCACACATAGCTTTACTTATGCTTAAATTGCCTATTTTATAAGAGATTGCGAACATACCTTGATCTTTCTTTTAATCACAACAAATATATTCTTTCCTACCTTACCTTTTCATTACCACTGAATTTCTTTTTGTTGGTGCACAAATCCTTTAGGAACTTTGCATATCAATGCACTTACTTGATGGCATCTAGCAATAGTATATTGACTTCAACTTTGTGAAATATCTCCAAAATTTCTTTCTCCTCCTTCTCCTTCTTACATTTGGCAAGCCTTTATGGGAAAAGGGTGGTATTATCAAGGTTTTGGGCTAATCAGAGTTCACTGTAGTGGATAATTATTTTTCTTGAAAAATTATCTCAGCTTCTGCCCTTTTGTCTAAGCCCTACCCTAGGGTAAGATTTTGGTGGTTCTTGTCCAACAACTCTTTTCTCAAAGTTATGGCACTTGCATTTTGCTTCAAATTGACTATTGTTTGAGAAGGTAGCTTCGTTTAAGACTTCATCTTGCCAACTTATATGGCTAACTAACTAATCTAGGTCTCCAAATTCTAAATACTCAAGCGAGTTTCATGTTGAAAATGTTGAGTGTTAGTTATAAAAGCTTTGAACATATTGTTAAGAGACATACCTAATTTTTAAGGTGGTGGAGGTTGTGGTTGAGGTGTTCTCTATTGGAATTATTGGGAATTTGGTGTTTTTACTCCATAGCTAAAATTTGGATGGTCCCTCTACCCCAGATTGTAAGTATTTACATGTGAGTCATATCTCTTTTGGGCTTGATTGGGAAATCCACCTCTGGTGTTTACTTGTTGTTGCTAATCTTCTTGAAGCGCGGGACATATATCAGTAGGATGACCTAAATGTGTGCAAATTCCATAATGTTTTGTTGGTTGTATATTTCTTATAGTCAAAATTTTCACTAAATTTGTTAGTTAAGATATTTTTTACTCAAGTGAAATAATACTTACTTCATTAACCCTGTTTGGAGTTTCTTTCTTGCTGCCAAATGGTTAAGAGGTGGCTGCCATTATAGAAATCCAATCTTTGGTAGCTTGAGGTGTTTTGTTTACTATGGCACCCTCACTTACAGTGTCTAGCATGATTCTTTTCATGGGTAGCAGCCGTTTATAAAAGTATTAAAGGAGAGCTTCCTCTGAAATTACATATATGTGGGCAACTTGCAAATAATCATTTAAATCTCTCCCAATACTCGTGAAGGTTTTTTGAATCTTTTTGTTTAGCACCACATATTTCTCTTCATATTTTTACAAGTCTTGAAGTGGGAAAGAAGTTATCCAAGAAAGTGTTCACTATGTCAGTTCATTTGGTTATTGATCCGGATGGTAAGTCAAAAGGCTAATCTATGGCTCGACCATTGTCCATTATTTTTGTAGATTTCTTTTCTTTTATTTCAAGTTTTATTTCATTCAATTATGTGCACTAAATTCTAATTATTAGAAGGGCTAATTGAAGTTTCACCTCGCCAAGATTTGTGAGATCTAATGAAACTCTTTTCTTATCTTCATTTGAAAGGCTCTCAATTTAATTTATTCTTCAGATATCCCTTGTGGCCTCATGTTTGAGCACACAATATGAAATTCTTTCAAATGCGTAGGTGATGCAAAGTGGTAGTTGGTTGGAGGGGCTGCCAATTCACTCAAAATCCATTGTTCGTCAACCATCTGCTCTTGTTCTTCAAGTTTGCTAGAAGATGATGAAGAATCCGAATCTGTAACTACTGTGTGATCAGATGTAGATGATAAAGTTGAAACAACTTGCTTTTACAAATTTGTCTTCTTCCTCAGTCATTTAATGGTTTTTCAATCTCTGGATCATATAAAACTTCTTCTTTATGATTATACCTGGTCATTAAACTAAATAAAATAAGTTAAATACAATTCCCTGGCAACGGTGCCAAAATTTAATGAGTGTCAAAATTACCAAAATTAAATTCTTATTCTCTAAATAAATTAAATTGTAGTGTGGTGAATAGGGTCGAATCCATAGAGAATTGATTACTTATTTTAATCTATTTTGAAAACAAAATAAATATAATAAAAAATTAAAAATGAGAGATTTATAAATTAAGAACTAAAATTAAATTAAAATTGAAAATTAAACTAATAAATTAAAGAATAATAAAACTAAATTGGAAAAATAACAATGGAAAATATTTCAATTGAAGAGAATAATCCTGGTTTCAACTCTTAAATTTGATCAGAGATACAGAAATAATTTTCTTTAATTTTTAAGTAAATTAGTTATAGCCAACTGAGATACTCGCATTGGCCAATCATTCCTTAGATAATAAATTAGTTAAGAAATACTTTATAATTAATTTTTATTATTGAATAACCCTATAGGTACACCCTTTAGAATTTAACTCATAAACAACTTTAAAATTTATAAGGATCTAATTCTAATCAACAAGTTCTACTGTGAAACTTATTTAAATTAGATTGCGTATCTTCTTAATATTGTACCTAATTGTCACAAGTATGCAAATCTTAAAAACAATTATGGATTCTATGTTTTGAATGATGATATATTATTCAACTAATCAAGAAATGAGCCATATTGTTTAATTAGCAAAGTAATAATATAATTGAGATAGAAAAAATATAAAAATACTGAAATTAAAGAAGACAAAAAAGAGTTTGATTAGATCTCAAAGATTTTGGCGAATTGAAAATCTTAATTACCCTTCAACTGCTTAAGAATTATTTTCAAATGATTGAATTAAAGAAAACTTGAAATGAAATAAAAAAATCTACAAAAAAAAAAAAAACAATGGGCAAAAGTTATAAAGCAAATTCCCCAACTAAAGTCATCTTGTTCTAGGACTGATGCCCCGTTAAATACCTTCTAAGATAAAGTTCTATTCTAACTCTAATAGAAGTTTCCTATTTAAAGTCTAATTAAGAAAACAAAAATACAAATAATAGAAATTAATAGTTATTAAAATTCCTAAATATTATATACTTAATATTCTCTCTAAAAATCTGCCCAAAATTCAAGCTCAAGTGTCCTAAATAAGTTAGAGTCCTTGGCTGTCATATACTTTCTTCTAACATCGAACCTGCCTTGGGTACTAGCCTTGTCCAAGGGTTATGCCCAATGCTTTTTCCAACAACTTCTTGTATCTTGCTTCAACTTGGTTCGTTTTTCCTTCTTAAGTTATATTCTATGCAAAAATAAGTCAAGATCAGTATTATTATCCCATAACAAACTTAATTAACCTAACAAATATAAGTAAAATTTACTCACTATCAGTTATTAATTAGTTTTTAGATTGTTATGGGTTGTTATGCATTATTATAAATTGTTATACGCTATTACGGGTTATTACAGGCATGTTATTGTACAATTATTTATTTATATATATATGTATATATATTATGGATTGTTTTAGATTGTTATATAAAATGTCAGTGAGTTTCATCGAATGTCGTGTGAATTATAATGGAAATTGGCTCAGGTAGCATACGAGTTGTCTAGGTTAGCCAATTTCAGGGTTGGCATGGCCCATCTTACTTGGCATGCTCGGATATCCTAGGCTGGGCCGGGTTAGGGCATTTGGCCTATTGGGTAGACTCAGCCCGCTAAGACAAATAGCCCACCACTGCATAATTTGTCAAGCCAAACAAATATATTATATATTTATATATATTTAAATGAAGTTGCACACATAATTTTTTGTAATTAACAATAAAGAACTAATGAATTAATGATAAAATAATAGATCCACTGGATTTTTTATCAAATAAATAATATTATATTCAATTTTAAATAAAAAATTATTTAAGAATAGTCATTATTAAGCTAATAATTTTCACCATGTTTTAGATTATGATAATTTAAATAAAATTTTAATTTTAATTTTAAAATAAACTTTATCTTAATGTTTAAGCATTAAAAAATTTCAAATAATTGAATATCTTAAAATTCTTTAAAATTTTTTATATTTTTAATGAATGTTATATATGTAAATTAAATCAAATTAAATTCTATATGACTTTAGATAGACCAAGCCTAGAATTTATATCAATCCTCCACAATTTCAAAAGGATAAGGACAAAGATTAAGTTACCATTGGGTTTGCTCATTTAGGTATAATGCATTGATTTTGAAGTCATTTATACTATGAACAAGAACTAGAAATAATGTGACATAATTTATAGAATAATTGGTAAAACTTTAAACTTTTATGAGCTAAAAATCCATCGCATAAGCTAAAATTATCATCAATCATATTATATCCTTACATATCTATCGTTTAACATGATTGTGCACGAATAGGTTGTGCGTGTGCCTAGTAATTCATAAATGCTCTATAGACATTGTCAAGTATCTCATAGGAGCAACCTAACTCCATAATCATATAAGTCATTCCTTCAAGTGTATACTACATATTTATACACCATCTATAAATGATATGGAAAATGATTAAGAGTCTAACTCAATCTCACTTTCATTGCAATTTTGTACTATTTATATCATAAAAGGGACATAATTTATAATGCTCATGAAATCAACTAATTACCCTTATTAATCTAATTCATGGTATCACCAATCTCACAGGTTAGGTTACCATCACTATTGATATTTTCAAATTGGTTGTAGTCCCATTTTCCTTGATGAATTTTCTGTTAGCCAAATAATTTCAATTTTGATTTTTGACAATAAAATTGAATGATGCATTTAACATGTTTGTAAGGCACTTGTTGCATGAATAGGTTGCTCAACATATTGCTAGAACAGGGCAAAAGGTGTTGTCATTACAAACCCAAGGATGACCACCCCTGATGATTTGAAGAACAAGTTGAGTCACAGTAAGGTATGCGGTCAGAATCTCGACCTAAGGCATGAATACAAGACAATAGAAGCAAACATCCATTTGTTGGAATGATCGCACCTCAAGTGACCAGATCTCCAACATTCACAGTAGGGAACGCGGTGACAAGCGTGGTCTGAAGAGCGGTCTCTCTGTACCTCATAGCAAAGTCCCTCCAATGTCATTACTTTTCATCCATTCTAAGAGAAAATCACAAGGATTGGCAGTAGTGTTCGCGATCTCAGGTGAGACCAGGAGTTCAATGCAAGACACCTAATCCGATTGCGATTTCAGTCCTAGCACGGCCGCTACTTTCATATTTTGTGAGAATTTTAATTTGTCCAATGAAGGAGTGCCACGTGGAATGACTTTTGTAAACCCACTTTCAAATTCAAAAAAGGGCGACCGCCCCTTTACCTTGGGTGACCGTCCCAATAGCCACAACATGGGTAAGATTCCACCAGAAGAGTACTCACATTTGACTGTTGGAAAATTTTCAAGAGGAGTGACCACCCAAGCTTAAGGACGATCACCTATTGTGTTTGGATGACCATCCTCTGTATCAGGATGACCGCTGCCTATTGATATTTTCTATCAACACAAGGACTACCCTACTAAAGCAAATCACAAGATTTATAACAGCTAGTTGGACCATATTGGCTATAAATACCCCAAGAACCATCTTGTTAAAGAGTAATCTTTAATTGTAAAAGCCTAAGCAACATAGTTTGTTTTCATTTACAATAATTAACAATTAAATTGTTAGAGTGTTGGGTGTGTACATTAAATATTAAATTATAAGTTTGAGTGTGAGCTTCGAAATACTTAGGTTGTGAAAGTGAGCCTGGGAAAACTCTTGTAAGGGTTGTGAGGATTGATCTCAAATCATTGTAATGTTTGGTGTTAGCTTGTAAAAAACACCAAGTTAGAGTTAAGCTTGTAAAAAACTCAAGACTAGTGGAGCCTTAACAAGTTGTTAAGGAAGTAGATGTAGGGTTGAGGTAATCTAAACCCCTATAAATCACTTGTGTTCATTCTTTTCTACTATACTCTTCTACTACTCTAGCATTTGTTTGATTTTGATTTAATTTCTTAATTTGCCTTTAATTTTTCAAACCAACCAATTCACTCTCTCTCTTGGTTGCTATCTTGGGACAACAATTGCTATCAGAGCCTGTAAATTTCTTAAAACTTAATTGTGAAATTTAATCCAAAATGGCAACCTCTTCTTCATCTACATCAACATCTCATGGAAAATCTCAATTCTCTTCTTAGGCCCTACTTTGATGGAAAGAATTATTCCTATTGGAAACACAAGATGTTCTTGTTTCTAGATAGTGAAGGAATTGAGCTTTGGGATTATGTTGAAAAATGAGTGAAAACCTCCTACACATGAAGTTGATGGTGTCCAAGTTCCTCTTCTTAAACCATAATGGTCAAATGCCAATGTGAGAGATTGATTCAAAAACCATAGGGCAGTCTCCATCTTGATGAATTCAATATTAAGAGAAGAAGGTGGGAGAGTCCAATGTCTCACTTGTTCTCATTACATTTGGAAGACACTTGAGAACTATCATGAGGGCACCACCCAAGTGAGGTTCACCAAGAAGCAAATACATGCCCATGAGTATGAGCTATTCAAGATGAAACCTAATGAAAACATCATCGACATTGCTTGCCATTGTCAACGAACTAAAGAAGTATGGTAAGGTATATGATCAAGGTGATGTAAATAGAAAAATCTTGAGAGCTCTAAGAGCAAGAAAGAGCTTTGAATCAAAAGTTCCTCCATTGAAGAAGCTTATGATCTTAGCACCTTGAGAATCGATGAGCTTATGGGAAAGCTACTCACCTTTGAGCTATACAACGAACAAGAAGAAGAACAAGGTGAGAAAGAGAAGAGGAAACTAATAGCTCTCAAAGTAATCAAAGAAGTTGAGAACTCAAGCAATGAAGATAGTTATGATGATGAAGAAATGGCAATGCTCTAAAAAAGAATGAATGATTTGAAGAGAAAGAGAAGATTGCAAGCTAGTAAAAGTACACAATCTAAATCTTCCTTCAAAGATAAAGATAAGAAAAATAAAATAAAATGCTATGAGTGTGGCAAATCTGAGCATATTAAATCGGATTGCTTCAAGTTGAAAAATAAGAGAAGTGGGATAAAAAAAGAAGAAATCTCTCAAAGCTACATGGGATGACTCTTTCTTGAGTAAAGAAGATGAAGAAGAAGAGGAGAAAGGAATTGCCAATCTATGTCTCATGGCTATTGAGGATGGCTCCAATGAGGTAGGTATCAATCCTTAAATCGAATTGCATATGATGATAATAATGATGATTTAAATGATAGTGATATGATTGAGCATATGAATCTTAGAATAGAAAAGTATTACTCTAAAATGAAATTTTATAAGAATAAATGTTCTAAGTTAGAAAAGGATTTTGTTTGCTTAAAAAAATTCTACTTTAGAATTAAAGACCTTAAATGAATAATTATTAAAAATCTATTGAGGCAACAAATAAAAATTCACATAACTTAGAAAATATGATCAAAGAAATTGAAATTTTGAAGCATGAACTAAAAGAACTAAAAGAATCAATTTCAAAGTTTCACAAAGTAAAGGAAGTATTAGATACATTAATTGATAATCAAAGATCACCTTGCTTAAAGCATGGTTTAGGATTTAATGGCTCATCTAACACCATATCTAGCACACCAACATTTGTAAAAGCATCTATAACTCAAACCTCTAGTGTTGAAGTTAAAAAGAACATCAATGCTCAAACCAAGCCTAAAAAGTCTAAAAGGAATACATTGGGCTCACAAGGCTCTAGAACTAAAATTTCAAGAGTGAATCATGCATTCATGTATACTAGGCATGTGCATAAGCACAAAAATGCACAAAAATAATCTCAAACTTGCAATTGCATGCATAGCACATTGAATGTCAATAGGAAAGTGCATAAATATAGAACCTTGTACCAATACACATATTGTATAAAATTTGGACATAAGAGTACATTTTGCTATATTAGGAAGGCTCATCTCAAATTAGAAGATCCTTCTACCACTAACCCCCAAGGACCCAATTTCATTTGGGTACCTAAGAAAAGATCAACATTATTTTTTTGTAGGTATGCCTAAAATCTACTATCAATGAAAGCACTTGGCTTGTGGATAGTGGATGCTCAAGACATATGATGAGAAATGTAAAGCTTTTTACAACCCTCACTTGCAAGCTTGGAGGCAATGTTACTTTTGGAAACAATGCTAAAGGTAAAATAATTGGTATTTGTTCCATTGGTATGCTTGGTAAGAATTTGACTGAAAATGTATGGTTTGTTGATGGATTGAAGCATAATTTGCTTAGTGTAAGTCAATTATATGATAAAGGATATGATATAAATTTTGATTCTAAAGGATGCAAGGTTACAAATTCAAATGGTGAAATTGCATTCAAAGGAGCTAGAATTAACAATACATAAGAAATTGACATACATTCCAATAATACATTCCAATGTTTGATTTATATTAATAATGATGCTTGGTTATGGCATAGAAGACTAGGACATGCTAGTACATATCATTTAAAATGCATTAGAAAAGAAGAACTAGTTGGTGGTCTCCTTAAAGTTAAGTTTGATAATGATAGAACATGTGAACCTTGTCAACTTGATAAGCAATATAAAAGCTCATTCAAATCTAAAAAAGTTGTAAGCACTTCTAGGCCACTAGAACTCATTCACTTGGATTTGTTTGGACCTAATAGATTTGCTCGCCTAGATTGCAAGTTATATGTGTTTGTTCTTGTTAATGATTACTCAAGTTTACATGGGTTAATTTCTTAGCTCAAAAGAATGAAGCTTTTAATCATTTCAAAATATTTGCAAAATGATTTTAAATTGAAAAAGGCTATGTAATCACATCTATTAGAAGTGATCATGGCAAAAAATTTCAAAATGAAAATTTCAAAAACTTTTGTAATGAATTTGGTATTTCACATAACCTTTTGGCTCCTAGAACACCACAAAAAATGTTGTACTTGAAAGAAAAAATAGAACTTTGGTTGAAATGGCTAGGACAATGCTCAATGAGTATGACTTATCATCTTACTTTTAGGCGAAAGCCATTAACACTGTATGTTACATTTCAAATAATATTTACAAAATGCCATTGATAAAAAAAACTTCTTATGAGCTATAGAAAGGAAGAATACCCAAAATTTCATATCTTAGAGTATTTGGATGCAAATGCTTTATATTGAACACCAAGGATAATCTTGGGAAATTTTCATCTAAATCGGATGAAGGCATATTTTTAGGATACTCATCATCTAGTAAAGTATATAGAGTATTTAATAAGAAAACTCTAGTGGTTAAAGAATCAGTGTATGTAGTTTTTGATGAATCTTCTAAACTTGATCAAAGGAAAAGTAGTGCTCTTGATAATTTTGTAGGTATTTATGATCAACAAGAAATGATTGTTGGTCCAAGAAACAATCATGATGAATAAGAAAAGGAAACTCAAGAGTTACCCAATGATTGGGAATACAAGAAGGATCATCCAAAAGAACTCATCATTGATGAAACTTCAAAGGGAATAACTACTAGATCTAAATTTAAACATTTAGATGTTAATGTTGCTTTTGTCTCTCAAATAGAGCCAAGGATCATTGAGGAGGTTCACAATGATGAAAATTGGGTAATTGCTATGCGAGATGAACTCAACCAATTTGAGAGAAATAATGTATGAGAACTTGTTTCTAGACCTAAAAACCATCCAATTATAGGATGTAAATGGGTATATAGGAATAAACTTGATGAAAATGGTCTCATCACTAGAAACAAGGCTAGATTGGTAGCCAAATGCTATAATCACGAGGAAGGCATTGACTATGATGAGACATTTGCTCCCGTAGCTAGAATAGAAGCTATTAGAATTTTACTTTCATTTACATGTCATATGAACTTTAAACTTTTCAAATGGATGTCAAAAGTGCTTTTTTAAATGGCTTTATTAGTGAGGAAGTTTATATTAAACAACCTCCCGATTTTGAAGATTATAAACTTCCAAATCATGTTTTTAAACTTACCAAAACATTATATGGATTGAAACAAGCACTAAGAGCTTGGTATGATAGACTCAGTTCATATTTGCTTGAAAATGGCTTTTCAAAAGGCAAAGTTGACACAACTCTTTTTGTTAAAAAGAATAAGCATAACATCTTAATTGTGAAAATATATGTAGATGACGTTATATTTGGTGCTACTAATGAATCTTTGTGCAAGGAATTTGCTTCTTTATGACTAGGGAATTTGAAATGAGCATGATGGGTGAACTCAAATTCTTCCTTGGACTACAAATCAAGTAATTCACAAATGGAATCTTCATCAACCAATCCAAGTACACAAAGGAACTTCTTAAAAAATTTGGAATGGATGGTTATAAGACTAGCAAGACTCCCATGAGATAGATGAGAAGAAATATCGAGGTCTTATCGGATCCCTACTTTACTCAACCACCTCTAGACACATATAATGTTTAGTTTATACTTATGCACTAGGTTTCAATCTTGTCCTAAATAATCACACTTGAATGCCACTAAAAGAATTTTGAAGTATTTGAATGGTACATTGCATTTAGGACTTTGGTATCCCAAAAACACATCATTTGACATTTTAGAATTTTCGGATGCAGATTACGTCCATAGTCTCTTAGATAGAAAAATCACGGCCAAGGCATGTCATTTTCTTAGTGATTGCCTAGTTTCTTGGTTTAGCAAGAAATAAGTGTCGGTTGTCTTGTCTATGGCCAAAGCCAAATATGTTACAACATGTTTTTATTGCACATAAGTTTTATGGATGAAGTAAAAATTGCTTGACTATGGTAAAGTGTTTGATCACATTCCTATTGAGTGTGATAACACTAGTGCCATTTACTTATCCAAGAATCCAATCCAACATTCCAGGTCTAAACATATAGATATTAGACATCATTTCTTATGGGATAATGTACAAAACCAAAATATTGTTTTAGAATTCATTGATACACATAATCAACTTGCTGATATCTTTACAAAATCTTTGAATGAAGATAGACTAAACTTCATTAAGCATAACTTAGGTATGATTGATGGAAGCTTATTGAATAAATAATTGTTGTAGTGTGTCAATTCTGATATGTTTGCAAGGCTTTATCATCATTTAAAACATTCAATTTTGATCATACATTCACTACAAGGAAAACTGAATCAGACAATGCTTTCTGGCCATTGTCTGATGAAGACAAACACCGTTGTCTATTGAAGCGATGTCTGATAGCATTTCAGACAGCGGTTTTAAAATCGTTGTCTGATGTAGGTTTGCACAACAGTTTTTAATTTTATTAGACAATGGTTTTTGGCCGCTGTCTGATGATCGTTCCAACAACGATTTCTAATTTATAAGACAACGATTTTTAACCGTTGTCTGATGGTTTCCACAACGGTTTTGAAATTGTCAGACAACGGTTTCTAAATTTTCAGACAACGGTTTTTAACCATTGTCTGATGAAGGTTTAGACGACGCTTTTTGACCGTTGTCTGATGAAGACAAAAACCGTTGTCTATTGAGACGATGTCTGATAGCATTTCAAACAACGGTTTTTAACTGTTGTTTGATGAAGGTTTAGACAACACTTTTTGACCATTGTCTGATGAAGACAAAAACCGTTGTCTATTGAGGCGATGTCTGATTAAGGTTTATACAATGCTTTCTTATTATAAACCGTTGTTTGATTAAGGTTTACACAACGCTTTCTTATTAAAAACCGTTGTCTGATGAAGGTTTATACAACGCTTTCTTATTAAAAACCGTTGTCTGATTAAGGTTTACACAGCGCTTTTTAATTTTTCAGACAATGGTTAATTAATCTAAAACCGTTGTAGAAGGACGCTAAATACAACGGTTAATTAATGTGCACACTGAATATTAGACAATAGTTTCAATGTTCATTTTCATTTCACCACCCTGTTAAACTGTACATTATACATATAAGACAACACTTTACAATGGAGGATTGCAAATTTGGGAATAAAAAAACCTCCACAAATTCAACCATTCAACATATTAACAAACTAAAAAAAAAATCAACACTATACATATATCACTGAATTATACTATTAACTTCAACTTGAATGACGCTTCATGAAATATTTGGCGAAGTCAATCCTAATCTCGTTAATGTCGGCATCACTATACTCCAAGTTGCCTCTGCGTAGCCACTGAAAAATGAATCAAATTTTGGTTAGCCACATATGGTAAATACAAAACTATTATATAAAAAATGAAAATAATTAAAATTCTCACCTTAGCTGCAAACTGAAGCTCCTTGTCATAACAGATTTCCTTCATGTACCTCATGACAAAGAGGCCACAGTCCGTGGCCTCTTTCTGCACAGGAACCCCCTGAAATAGCAAATGAAAACAAAAATGAAGTACCACATGTTACATCCATATGTAAACCCATATGTAAACCAACACATCAACCTAATCACACAACCTAACCTGAAAAAATGCAATCCAAATATATACGAGCAAGTATACAAGTAATGCCAGTAGTGCTGCAATTGAAAATGAAAAAATGCAGACCAACTGAAAATGCTTTGTGGACTCCAAGTTTGTACTCAAATGAAAAAATGCAGTCCAAATTTTGCAATATTTCTTTCATAGAACAAGCAATTAACATATTGTATAAATTGTATAAATTAGAAATGATGAGGAAAACAATACCGCCATGTTCTCCCATAAAATTTTCCTCCTCACATTCTTGTTGACACTCTCTTTGTATAACTTTATGGCACTATAAGAAACACAATATAAGTTAACAAAATTGCATTTTCCCCAAATTTTATAACTTAAGACTAAATAGGCGGACTTTAGAAGCGCAACTTACTTGTCAACAACCTCTATCCATTCCTGGCTAACAATGCGACATTTAAGAGGGTCCATGTGGTAGACTACCTCTCCCGTCGGATTTACAACAGTCAATACCCAGTGATTCCTACGAAATAACAAAATAAAATTCAAGAAATTCTTCATATTTGGAAGAACATAACGCCAAACAATTCATTGAACAAAAAGATCTGAATAAATACAGAACCGACAATGAAACAGTGATTTCAATCACCAAAATAGCAATCACAAAGCTCAATTCATAACATCAATCACAATCACATACAGAAGCAACGTTGTTTAGCTACTAACTCTCATTAGCTACGATAGCATATAAAAAAGAAAGGTAAAGAAATACTCACACATCGTTGAAAGGCAAGAGAAAGTATTGCCCTTCTTTAGCCCCCTTAAATCGACTCGCAAGTGTACGTGACCTCCCCCCTGAATTACCACATCCAATGGCACCAATCATGCTGGGATCCACAAAGCCAATCATATCAACCATTTTATGCCTTTTGGCATATTCATACAAGTAGCTGCATACAAAATGAAGTAATAGTTGGTACATATTATCAGTTTAATTCCAGCACAATTAACAAAGAAAATAAAAAGCTATTGTACTTGGAAACTTACTGAATAAATATGGTAAGTATGGATCCGGACATTTCACCTCGGCTGCACACAGCATGTAGATCTTGTAAGAACACAACTTGCGTTTTGCTCACACCAAATGCCTCTTCACTTAGGGCAAAACTAACTGTTCGATCATCGCTTAAGGCATCCTTCGCCCACAGCCACAAACGTTTCAAAGACGCTGGATAATCAGCACCCATCTGAACATGCAGCTCCTCCTCAAACATATCGGCTTCTATAACAACAGGCTTCTTTAATTTCTTGGAGGCTTTTTTCTTCACACAAGCTTTTTTAAAACTCTGAAAATAAAGGGGGGCACGTGAACACAGTAAATAGCAAAAAAAAAAAAAAGCAATTATGCAAAGTTTCATTTCTCAAAACTTAACCTTTGGATTAGACACCCCATCTAGCACAATCAAATTTCTCGGCCATGCTATAAAAGTACCCACGGCTTGGTCCACAGTAACAATTTCATCGCCGACTGGGAATGGGATATTGACGTCTATAAATATAAAAAACATGGAAAAATTACATTTATTTATATGTTTGAATATAATCATTAGAAGTTTAAATAAATATTAAGTAGTATCATCAAACCTTGAATTGTACGAGTGATCGACACTCTTGCATTCTCTTGTGCAATCTTAACTCCATGGAGAGATGGCTCATGTCCTTCAACAACCGGGACTTCAACAACCTTTGCATAAGTAACAATATTGCTCGGTGATCCTATGGCCAGCTTCGCCAATTTCACTTGATTATCAAACCCATCATCATCATTTTTTTTAACGATGTCATCATTTTTTATTTCAACCTCCTCATTATTGGGACCTTTGACATCAGCAGAAACCTCAATACCTTCTGCCTCCTCAGCGGCAGCAACCGTAGCAACAACCTCGATACGTTCTGCCTCCTCAGCAGCAGCAACCTCATCAACATCAGCAGCAACCTCATGAACATCATCCTTATCAAGCACCTCCAGTTTCTCCAAAGCAAGGACCTTCTCATCATCAACAGAATTGGGGCTCCTTTTTGCTTCAACAGAATTGGCATCAAATTGAGGACTCAAATTCTTCCTCACAACCGGCACTTGCGCCTCTTGATCCTTCACAATAGACATAGGCTTGTTGGGAACTTGCTTGTTGGGAAGGCATGTTTGGACTAGACACAGGCTTTGACAAAAATTCTTCTCTAATCTTGGCAATTTCAGCAGCCCAAAATGCATCTCTCTGCGCTATAATTTTCTTGGTCTCCTCCTCCATGACCATTTGAACCCCCTCCCGTATCTTTTCATCAAAATTCTTTGCTTTTCTCTGTCTTGGGAGACCAAAATAGACAGATTACTTCACGTGCCTTCCCTGGCCATGTACTCTTCTAGAATGCTCCGGTTTACCAAGCGCCTTCGATAACACATCATTAGCGCCTTGTTCAACTACTTCACCTGAACTAACTTGCTCCTTTAATGACTCCTAAAAAATAGACCCAAAATGGATGTAGTTAATAAATTAGGAAACAATAAAAGCTGATGAATTGAGTTGAAACTTGAATCGAAAATCAGAACTTACGATTTCCTCAGCTTTGTGTTTCACTCTCTCATCTTTAAACTTTCCTTGTCTGTCCTGCCTTGCAAGGATCAAGCCTTCGATCGATCGATCTCTAAAATCCCTTCAGGATGAGATTCAGTCTGCATGTATATATAGAGGATGACCTTATTAGTAATATAAACATGTTTTAAGAAGCATTATAAATTGATATTGACGATACACAAGTCATAGAAAGCAAAATTAAATACACAAGTCAACACTAACCCATTCACTTTTCAAGTTCGCGTATCCTTTTCGAGACAAACGATGAGGATACTCGTTCTGCATACTTCTCTTGTGTTGTTCTTCATGAATTTTCTAAGACAAAAAGGAACAAAACATCATAAGTATGAAAAAGGAATCCAGATTACCATTTGGAACTAAATTAAGAAACAAGAAAATTGAAGATTTCCTTATGCTAAACTCGACTCCCAGACGATCAGCAACGAAAATGTCCCATTGCGACTGCTCAATGAATGTGAAGTCAGCTGGAGGAAACTGCAGCTTCTCTGGTTCATCACGGTGTGGAAGAACATAGAGTCTCGTCAACCGACATTTGAATTCCCTCCATTTTTGACCAGCAGACTGCAGTACCATTTTCTTGGAAGTCGGTGGTACAACGAAAGCCATCTACATACATAAACCAAAAAAATAAAATTAGATGAATAAGTTACTGAAAACCCAACGTGCATAAAGCAATTGAAAACTAATGTATATAAATTAATTGTGTGGGAAGGATTTTGAATAACCTGGACACAATGCCAAATCTTTGTTTTGACGTCTTCAGCAACTTCCTTCCAGGAATCATGCCATATCGGGGCTTTAGACCTTGCTAAAACTCCGATATATGATTGCATCTCTGAAACAGCCCTACCAAATGGTGCTCCCTTTGCATTAAATGAAACTGTAGGCTTTTAGCTACTGATCTTCCGTCTAACAATTCGGTGCATGGAGACACACCCTCGTTTCAGCAGTTTTAATCCTGCAACATCGTCCTCGTTTGATTTTGGCTTAACCTTATCCACTCACTTTCTTTTCTTGGACAGTTTTTTTTCCAAGTTTTCAGAGATCGACTTCCTCTTCGAAGATACGGGGGAAGAAGTCGACGGCTTTTCTGGGTGCATTGACCGTGTCCTGGAGATAGCCTTCACCACTCTTATTGCGGCTGGATTTGGGGAAGACCGGGCTTGTTGTTTACATATTGGGGAGAAGAACGGGTGGGTAGTTGATACGATTGTTTCTTCTTCGAAGGAGCCATAATCAGCACCTGCATTCACAAATTAAAAGTTACATTTTGTACGAAATCATCCAGTTTAAACATTGGAAATCACAGGAAACAGCTGCAGGTTAGATAAGCATCAGACAACAGGTAAGAATTATATGTGAAAATGCATTTTTGAAGAATGTTGATGTAAGCTTGCATTTTATCACGTTGCTAAGCAAATAACGCATAATTTAATTAGGACATGGCTAAACTAAAATCCTACTACGAGACTAAAACAAAACAAAATTAGTAAAAAATAAACTATAGCTTGCACAACAGACAAGATAGCTACAAGTTCTTTAGTTGATTAGATTAATGAAAGTGCTTAAGGACTTATTTTAGGTGCATTTGAAATGACACCTATTCTAAAGCCACATTCAACAAGACCTGTATCCACAACCATGAACCTGAACTGTATCAAATCAAAGAAAACCTATGCATTATTTAAGTCAAATCTCAATATTTCAAATTCCTCTGTCCAAACCAGTGAAAGGCTTATCTATCTCTTCCAGTAAAAAAATATTCACATGGCTAAAATTTAGTCAAAGATTAACAGACAGGACATGGGTTGTATTTCGGAGCAGGAAAAAATATTAACAGCGACATTTGCAGTATTCTACTCATTGCAGCCGAAAACAAAAAGAAGCAGCATATACAACAGCAACTAAGTCTCATGAAAATGGTTTATAAAATAAACTTCTAAGAACTAAGAAGAGGAAGAAAAAAATTAAACAATAACATAATAACAGAAAAAATTAAAAAAAAATTGCAGAGCGACAAAAGTATATAACGAACCTCGAAGGCTAGACTGAGGGAGTGAATGCAGAGCCGCAGTGAGTGGCAGGCGGGTTAGAGAGAAAGGTATAAGAGGAAGAAGAAATATGGATGTGTCTTGCGTTTTTAGGTCAAGACTGAAGATTTTGAAAGAGGGAAGGAAGAGAACAAAGTTAGGTCTAGCAATGGAAAGAGGGAAGGAGGAGAATAAAGTTTGGTTTAGTTTCTAAAGCTTTCTACCCGTGAAAATGGAAACAAATTAGGTATACACAGAGAAATCGAAAGAGGGAAGGAGGAGATAGGAGAGAGAAATCGGAAGAGGGTCTGTTTAGGTTTATTGCTAAATTTCAAAATGGCCATGTTTTGGGCAAAATGGGGGCAAATGAAATTTTTTTTGGGAAATAAAGGGGGGAATTTAAGTGTTCAAAATATTTTGAAGTTTTGACATCCCTCTTTTGAAAAAAATGGATTTTTCAAATTTTTGTTAAATTAACTTTACAAATTCACTTATATAGATGACTCATAAAATTCAATTTATAATTCATCCATAAGTGCTTAAGGCAATACAATTTAAATAATTAGTAGTGATAAATTTCTATGGAACCCTATATAATTATAAAATTTAGTGTTGATGTAAATTAGATTGAGCAAAAACTAAATAAGTCTAACATTGAAAAATTTTAACGAATACTTTTATATACTAATATATACTTGTATATACTTATAGATACTTGTATATATGAATAAGCAAGTCCACAAGAATACTTGTATATATACTAACATATACTAATATATATACTTGTATATATACTAATATATACTTGTATATACTTATATATATATATATACAAATATATATACTTGTATATACAAATATATACTAATATATATACTTGTATATATACTAATATATACCAACAGTCGATACTTGTATATTTGTATATACGAATATATATACTTGTATATACTTGTATATTTACTAATATATACTTGTATATACTAATATATATACTTGTATATACTAATATATACTTGTATATATACTAATATATATACTTGTATATATACTAATATATACTTGTATATATGAATAAGCAAGTCCACAAGAATACTTGTATATACTAATATATACTTGTATATACTTGTATATACTAATATATATATACTAATATATATACTTGTATATACAAATATATACTAATATATATACTTGTATATATACTAATAAATACTTATATATATACTTGTATATTTGTATATACTAATATATATACTTGTATATACTTGTATATACTAAAATATATACTTGTATATACAAATATATAATATTATATATATACTTGTATATACTTATATATACTAATATATAAACTTGTATATTTACTAATATATACTTGCATATACTAATATATATACTTGTATATACTAATATATACTTGTATATATACTAATATATATACTTGTATATACTAATATATACTTATATATACTTGTATATATACTAATATATACTTGTATATATTAGTATATATATATACAAGCAAGTTCACACGAATACTTGTATATACTAATATATACTTATATATACTTATATATATACTAATATATATACTTGTATATATACTAATATATACTTGTATATATTAGTATATATATATACAAGCAAGTTCACATGAATACTTGTATATACTAATATATACTTGTATATACTTATATATACTTATATATATGAATAAGCAAGTCCACAATAATACTTGTATAAACTAATATATGTGCTTGTATATATACTGGGTGTGTGTATATATATACTTGTATATATACTAACATATACTAATATATATACTTGTATATATACTAATATATATTTGTATATACTTATATATATACTTCTATATACATGTATATATTTGTATATATATACTAATATATTTTTGTATTCCTACTTATATAATATCATATTATATCTAAATCATTATTTAACGGTGAACTTTAAAATTTCTAATGGGTTTATGAAATATTTATAAATCCAAACCTTAGCGTTTAATACTTAGTCAAGTTTGTTTGGCTTAAGAAAGCCTAACTTCCATACATTGCAAATAGCCACTGGATCCTTAGCATGTTTTTATTCTAAGAAAATCTAACTTCCATAAAACTTCCAAGCTTCTGATTCTGCTTCATCTCTCATTCCTCTTTCAGCTTCATTAGTCGTGGTTCTCTCGCTGCCAAACCCTAAGCACCACTCTCCTAAGCACCACTCTCCTTGCTGCGGTCTTCATTAATGTCGGCAGTCTCCTTGCTACCGGTCGTCTCCTTGCTGCCGGCATCCTCCTTTGTCACTAACTGCATTGTCCCAATTAAGTCGAAAGAAGATTATTTTTTTGCTTATGAGCCGTAAGTAATCATCCCATAGAGATCGTCCCATAGAATTCATTCCTCTGTTTAATCTAATTGAATTATTGCATTGTATTTTCAGATTACTATAATGTTGCATTGATATTTCAGGTTACTATAATGTTGTTCTGTCCCTTCAATTTTCTGCTTAAATTTCAAGATCTACAGTATGTCTCCATGCTTCTGATTTCTCTGCTTGTTTATAAGTCTTTGGCTAAAATTTGATGACTATCAGTTGAAATGGTATGTTGAGTTGTGTCAGTGAATTGAGGATTATTTATGGATTCAGGTTGTTGTGAATGAAGTTGAATGTCTGTTAAAACGTCTGTTGTGTGAACTGGTATTTGTTTAGTTTTACAGGTAAAGTACTGCTCATGAAACTGTAAATAAATGCTGACTAAAATTTATTTTGTTGTGAGATCTATAAACAGAAAACCTTTCACTCCTGACTTGTAACTAAGAAATACCCCTTTCCTTGCTCTTGGTGCTAGCTTTTCTTTTCAATGACAACTTTTAAGTTCTATATGTGAACCCTTTTTCTTTCTCCTTCAGGTTGAACAATTATATGATAGCTGTCTTCAAGAAACCTTCATAGAAGTTAGCTGCTACATCTGCTCTCGCATCTGAGGTGATTATACTTCCCTTCCAGGTTCTATTTGACATCACCATAATTCAGTGGTCCAACTAACTGAATTATTGCTCAAATTGCAGAACTGGTCCAACTCAAAGATGGATAGATCTTGGTTGAAGGCTGATAGAAGAACAAGAGAGTTTCAATTAGGTGTGGAAGAGTTGTTAATGTTTGCATTTGAGAATGGGTTTGATGAAACAAAAATTAGTTGTACATGCTTAAGATGCGCTCACAGTAAATCGTGGAAGGCTCAAACTATTAGGGATCATCTTTTCCAATATGGTATTGATAAAACCTATACTTGCTGGATATGGCACGGAGAGTCAAATCCAGAAGGGAGTCCTTTAGTTGCTGAAACCGATTGTTTCTCAGAATCAGTTGATCAAACTAACATAAGAACGGGGCATGATAATGTCGATGATGATGATATTTCATTAGATTCCTCTGATTTCATTAACCATGTTGAAGGTGAACATGAACCCCTTTATCTGGGATGCAAGGGTTATACTAAGATGAAAGCTTTAGTCAAGTTATATAACTTGAAAGCAAAGCATGGCATTTCTGATACATGCTTCTCTGATATTCTCCTTTTGCTTGGGTCAATGCTTCCAGAAGGCAATAGTATCCCTTCTTCCTTCAGTGAAGCCAAGAAAACCTTATGTGCTATGGGTATAGAGTCTGAAAAAATACACGTGTGCCCTAATGATTGTCTCTTATATCGTGGTAAGAGAGATGAAGATGAGACAATTTGCCGCATATGTGGAGCCTCTGGATGGAAGCTGGACAAGAAAGGAAAAGAATTGGAAAGGGTCCCTGCTAAGGTTCTATGGTATTTTCCATTAATACCAAGGTTGAGGAATTTGTTCAATACAACTCAAATTGCAAAGGAAATGACTTGGCATGACACCGGGTGACAAAAGGATGGTAAAATTAGACATCCGGCAGACTCACAAACATGGAAGGTTGTTGACCAAAAGTGGCCTGAGTTCACTTCGGAGACAAGAAACCTTCGGTTAGCTTTATCTACCGATGGATTCAATCCCTTCCGTGGATTATCAACTGATTACTCATGTTGGCCTGTTTTGCTATGTATTTACAACTTACCACCTTGGCTTTGTATGAAGAGAAAGTATATTATGTTAAGTTTGTTGATATCCGGACCGAATCAGCCGGAAATGATATTGATGTGTTCCTTCAGCCACTTATAGAAGATCTTCAAGTGTTATGGAATGGGAAACAAGTGTATGATGCATATAAGAAAGAGTTCTTCATACTAAGGGAAATTTTGTTGTGGACAATTAGTGATTATCCAGCCTTAGGCAACTTGTCGGGCAACATCATTAAAGGGTATAATGCTTGTACTGTCTGTGTTGATAAAACAAAAGCTACTAGGTTGGCAAATTATCGTAAGACGGTGGCTATGAGGCATCGTAGGTGGTTGCCCCGTTATCATCCATATCGAAGGCAAAAATTAGCCTTTGATAACACCGTGGAGAAGTTGTCGGCTCCTATTCCGTTAACTGGAGAGGAGGTGTTTGAAAGGGTACAACCACTAAGGGGCCATGTCTATGGTAAGACACAACGCCAACCTCGATTGAATAAATGTGAACCTCGACCTATTTGGAAGAAGATGTCTATATTTTTCCAACTTGAGTATTGGAAATTTTTGTCGGTTAGGCATGTCCTTGATGTGATGCATATCGAGAAAAATATATGTGAAGCTTTGACTGGTACCTTGCTAAATATACCAGGGAAGTCAAAAGATAAGGAGTCTGTCCGTCTTGATATGGCTGAAATGGGAATAAGAACGGAGCTGAGGCCAAAAACTCCCGGAAAAAAAGAGAAGTTGCCGACGGCATCTTGGAACTTATTGCATAAAGAAAAGAAGATTGTCTACTCCTCCTTGGTTGGCATTAAGTTACCTGATAGTTTTTGTTCAAACATTAAGGGTCTAGTATCAATGGAAAATCTGCGACTTGTTGGAATGAAATCTCATGACTGCCATACAATGTTGCATCACTTACTCCCCATCGCAATTCGGTCAGTACTACAAAAACAGGTTAGGTTTATTAGGTTTTGCCTCTTCTTCAAGGCAATTTGCAGTAAAGTCATCGAGGTGGATAAACTGGAAAAAATGCAAGCTCAGTTGGTGGAGACCATATGCTTGCTAGAAAAGTACTTTCCCCCTTCCTTCTTTGATATAATGATCCATCTCTCAATTCATCTTGTGAGAGAGGTTGAGCTCTGTGGGCCAATCTTCCTTCATTGGATGTACCCTTTCGAGAGATATATGAAGACTTTCAAGGGTTATGTACGGAATCGGGCTCGTCCGGAAGGGTGCATTACTGAGGCCTATGTGGCAGAAGAGGCCGTTGAGTGTTTGGTCAACTTTGAAGAAGCAACTGTTGGATTGCCGAAAAATAGTAGGGATAAGAATGACGCAAAATACAGACCCTTATCTGGTGCAACAGTGATAACGCCAAGTAAGAAGGACTTGCACCTAGCACATTTGTGTCTTCTCCAAAATTGTAATGACGTTCGCCCATATTTTGAGTAAGTTACTTCAATTTGTTTTTGTTATTTCCTTATTTTCTGCATTTTGTTTCAAAAATTAATAAAGTTGATTTTACTTGCAGTGAACATATGGCTTCTTTGGTGACAAGATATCCACAACATGAAAATGATGAAGAGTGGCTAAAGAACATGCAAAATGAAACATTCCCTAAGTGGTTTCATAAAAAGGTAAAATCTTATAGCCCAAGTATTTTGCTGCAATTTGCAGCAAAAATAGGCCTGTTTCTTTATATATTTTACTGAAAAAAAATGAATGCCCTGTACTTGTGAATTCTTTTGAAATACTACAATATTTATCTTCTCTCAAAGGCTATATCATACTTATGGCCAATTTAATTTTTTGGACAGATTGCATCAGAATTACTTGATGAGAAGAATACAGTAACTAAGGATATAATGTGGATTGCAGCAGGGCCTAACAAGGATGTAGATACATTCAGTGGCTATAGAATCAATGGTGTTACCTTCAGCACCAAAGAACGTGATGATACGCGGCAAGTTTAGTGCAGCGGTGTTTGTGTAGATGCCGATACAATGCTTGTGAAGGGTAAGGATAAAAACATCGAGCATACTTCACATACATTTTTATGGAGTTATTACAAGTATTTGGGAGTTGGACTATAACCACTTTAGGGTTCCTATCTTTCGTTGTAATTGGGTAGATATGAACAAAGGGGTTAAAGTAGATGACTTGGGATATACATTGGTTAATTTGAACAAATTAGGTTTTCTAAATGATCCTTTTGTGTTAGGAAAACATGTCAAGCAAGTTTGTTACATAGATGACCCTCTTGAAAAATTATGGTCAGTTGTCTTAAAATTACCTGACAAGTACTATGATGAAAGTGATGATGAAAATGAGGGATCTGTAGAAATAGAACTTGAGAATGAGCTACATTTGCCAACATTCCCATATGTTGATGAACTCGATGAAGAAAACAGCAGTTACATGCGGGAGGAAGAAGAATTGATTCAGCTGTCATGATGGTAATAATTTCATTTGTTTTAAGTTCTATTTTGAAATTATGTCCTGCCATTAATTTTTCCATCGTTTATACTTGCAGGTCCAACATCCTTAATGCCTGTCACAACTTCCTACTGCCTGTAGAATAAATTGTTTATATCATTCACAATTTAATGAAAGATTGGTTGGACGCTTTGTTGAAAGTTTTGTGTTTCTTATTTAAATTTGTTGAAAGTTTCATTTGTACCTATCATTCGATTTGTATCTTTATTTGACACTTTGTTCAAAGATTTGGTTATATAATTTATTGAATCATGTGGTTTTTGCTCTGACACCTTGCTGGTGGATTTGGTTTAACACTTGTCAGTGGAGGATTTCATTTGATTTCTGTTTTTGGTTTCATTTGTGTATAGGGATTACTTTCATTTAAGGCAATTTTTTTTTCACACTCAGTTAATCAGACAACGGTTTATTACGAAAAACCATTGTCTGAACATATATTATACAACGGTATGAACAGTTAATCAGACAACTTTTTAAATAACTGTTGTCTGAAACATCTTATCAGACAACGGTTTTTTTGACCAAAAAAACACATGTCTGAACATATATTACACAACGGTTTTAAAACCGTTGTCTGTATGCTTGATTCAGACAACGGTTTTTTTAAACCGTTGTCTGAAACGCTGAATTATACAACACTTTTGAAAAAACCGTTGTCTGAAATATCTTATCAGACAACGGTTTTGTATTACCAGAAAAACAGTTGTCTGAACATATATTACACAATGGTCCCTAAAAAATCGTTGTCTGGTGTGACCAAAATGACAGCTAATAGACAACGCTTAAAAAAAACCAAAAACAGTTGTCTGAAAATTATTCAGACAATGCTTTTTTGGAAAAAAAAAATCGTTGTCTGTTTTTTTCAGACAATGGTTTTTTCCTTAATCGTTGTCTGATGACCGTTGTCTGATTCAGTTTTTCTTGTAGTGATTGCTCATACCAAAACCTATCTTCTTTATTTCTTTCTATTATTTTTTCTTTGTTCAGCGTGGTCACCCTGCCACGAATTGCAGTCCCAAATTCATTAAATAGGTTCATCCGATATGAGCTTTCAGCAAGCGATCAGGCAAAGATGATGGACGGTAGCAAGAATTTCAAAAGTCTCGACTGTTACAGGCTTTCTCTCGGGTAGCGAGTGTGTGTCACTATATAACGGTCGTGCCATGGCTTTTAGCGAGCTTCCATATGCAAAAAGGCGATTGCACCTTGTACACTCTGCGCAAAAATTTTTAACCATTGGCAATGTGTCAAGTCACATTTTTCAATTTTTAACAGCCATTAACGGTTATTTTTTTCATAATTCCTCTATTTAAGGCCACTTAGCTTTAGTTACATACTTCTTTAATCACTCTTAGCATATAAACTTCCCTCTAAACTCAAAATCATCTAAAATCCATTTCTTTTATAGCATACTCTATTTTTTAGTTTCTTTCATCTCTCTTACACCAAATGACCCCAAAGAAGAAATTTTCATCCAAGGGAAAGGGAAAAGGGAAGAAACCATTGGGTATTGTCATTAGAGAACCACAAGAGGAAACTCCCTCTCCTCCACCATCTAGAAGAGTTGAGAAAAATTCATAAACCTCATCACCAAACCATTGACGAAGACATTAGTTCTACCATGCTAAAAAAGAAGAAGATGGAAGGAACCAAAAGCCCATTTGGAGGTATGCTTATTGCCCTCAACATCAAGGAAGAAATTGATAGATTGCTTGATGTTTTTTGTCCTGAAGAAGTAGGTTACCCTAGCTTTAGTAAGGAGTTTCTAATGTCTCTTCAAATTGAGAAGAGTGAAAATTCAGCCCTAGGATGGTATGTGATTAGATTTAAATTGTTTGATCAATATCATGCCTTAACCTTAGAAGATTTTTGTAAGATTTGGGACTTTCATTTAGGTGGAGCCACTTCCTACAATGACATTGCCTTCTCCAACCAAACCCTTTCTTCCTTTTGGTAACTAATTTTAGTGGAGAAATCCTTTGAAAAAGAATCCAAGGCTAGACACATTAAATCCCTTGCACATTGGATGCTACATAGGATCATTACCTACACAATCCATCAAAGGGTTGATGGAAATGAGAAAGTCACCAAAAGGGACTTGATCTTCTAATATCCATTTACCAACAACATTCCCATGAACACACCAAAATTTTTAATTGAAACCCTCTATCATCATGCTATTAAAAGGTCAGGAACCTTCTTTCTTTCCTCCCACATTACCTGAATAGCTAGACATTTAAACTTGCTAAATGATCTTAACCTAGCCACCTTGAGAAATCCATTTGACCTTTCCTCTTATGCCATCACCATAGAATACATAGAGCATGATGGATGTGTTAAGAAGGTTGATAGTTCTTATGTCTACTTTTTTGGCAAGAATGGTGTGGTGGATAGATATAAGAAGAGGCCAAGGTATACCATAGAAGGAGAAGTAGAATCTATGGAAGTTGCTATGGAGTTGCCTCATAAGGCTTCAACCTCCAAACGCAGCAAAGTCAGCTCTCCAACCAAACTTATCCTTAGAGCTATCAAATCTCTCTCCAAGAAGCTTTCTCACTTCAAAAGGGATGTATCTAAAAGGTTCAACCACTTGAACAAGAAGATTGACCTTATATCCCATACACATCATGATCTTTATGACATGCAAGGCAAAATAAGATGTAAGTGATCATGAAGAGAGCTCCTTTGAAGAAAAATCCTTGGGAGATGACATTAGCACTGGCTCCAGCAGTAGTGTACATGCTCCTCTTGACAAGGGCAAGGCCCCTATAGAAGAAGAAGAGCATGAAGAAGAAGAAGAGTCTAATTAGCTTTTCCATTATTGTTTTCTACTTTCTGTTATGTCTTATGTTTTCCATTTTATGTTTCCTTCAATGTCTGTGTACTTCATTTCATATTAATGAACATTTCAGTTTTTCCTTTTTTATTATCTTTACTTTTCTTTCTCTTTTTGGCTTTGTCAAAGGGGGAGAAGAAATAACATGATGTTGATATGCAATATGCAAATAATAAGATGCAATTCAAAGATGATTAATTGGCTAAAAGGAAGAACAAATAATAGAAATTAATAGTTATTAAAATTTCTAAATATTATATACTTAATATTATCTCTAAAAATCTGCCCAAAATTCAAGCTCAAAGTGTCCTAAATAGGTCAGAGTCCTTGGCTATCACATATTTTCTTCTAGCATCAGACCTGCCTTCGGTACTAGCCTTGCCCAAGGGTTATGCCCAATGCTTTTTCTAACAACTTCTTGTATCTTCCTTCAACTTGGTTCTTTTTTCCTTCTTAAGTTATATTCTATAAAAAAAAAGTCAAAGTCAGTATAATTATCCCATAACAAACTTAATTAACCTTACATATAAAAGAAAATTTACTCGCTATCAGTTATTAATTGGTTTTTAGATTGTTACGGTTATTATGCAATATTATGAATTTTTATACACTGGTACGGGTTATATACAGGCATATTATTGTACAATTATTTATATATAGATATTATGGATTGTTTTAGATTGTTATATAAAATGTTAATGAGTTTCATCAAATTTTGTGTGAATTATAATGGAAACTGGCTTGGGCAACATATGAGCTATCTAGGTTAGCGTTTTCAAGCTTGGCATGGCCCATCTTACTTGGCACGCTCAGATATCCTAGGTTGGGTTGGGTTAGGGCATTTGGCTTGTTGGGTCGACTCAGCCTGCCAAGAAAAATAGCCCACCACTGCATAATTTGTCAAGCCAAACAAATATATTATATATTTATATATATTTAAATGAAGTTGCACATATAATTTTTTGTAATTAACAATAAAGAACTAATGAATTCATGTTAAAATAATAGATCCACTGGATTTTTTATCAAATAAATAATATTATATTCAATTTTAAATAAAAAAATTATTTAAGAATGGTCATTATTAAGCTAATAATTTTCACCATGTTTTAGATTATGATAATTTAAATAAAATTGCAATTTAAAATTTTAAAATAAACTTTATCTTAATGTTTAAGCATTAAAATTTTTTAAATAATTGAATATCTTAAAATTCTTTAAAATTTTTTATATTTTTAATTAATGTTATATATGTAAATTAAATCAAATTAAATTTGTATATGACTTTAGATAGACCAAGCCTAGAATTTATATCAATCCTCCACATATTTCAAAAGGATAAGGACAAAGATTAAGTTACCATTAGGTTTACTCATTTAGGTATAATGCATTGATTTTGATGTCTTTTGTACTATGATCAAGAACTAGAAATAATGTGACATAATTTACAGAATAATTGGTAAAACTTTAAACTTTAATGAACTAAAAATCCATCGCATAAGCTAAAATTATCATCAATCATATTAAATCCTTACATATCTATTCTTCAATACGATTGTGCACAAATAGGCTATACGTGTGCCTAGTAATTCATAAATGCTCTATAGACCTTGTCAAGTATCCCATAGGAGCAACCCAACTACACAATCATATAAGTCATTCCTTCAAGTGTATACTACATATTTATACACCATCTATAAATGATATGGAAAATGATTAAGAGTCTAATTTAATCTCACTTTCATTGTAATTTTGTACAATTTATACCATAAAAGGGACATAATTTATAATGCTCAAGAAATCAACTAAATGACTTGTTATTACCCTTATGAATCTAATTCATGGTATCACCAATCTCATAGGTTAGGTTACCATCCTTGATGAATTTTTTGTCAGCCAAATAATCTCAATTTTGATCTTTGACACTTAAATTGAATGATACATTTAACATGTTTGTAAGACACTTATTGCAGGAATAGGTTGCTCAACATATTGCAACAACAGGGTAAAAGGTGTGGTCATTACAGACTCAAGAACGACCGCCCTTGATGATTTAAAGAACAAGTTGAGTCACAATAAGGTACGTGGTTAGAATCTTGACCTAAGGCACGACTGTGAGACAATATAAGCTAACTTCCATTTGCTGGAACGATCATACCTCAAGTGACCAAATCTCCAACATTCAAAGTAGGGAACGCGGTGACAAGCGCGGTCTGAAGAGAAGTCTCTTTATACCTAGTCTCAATCGTCAGTCCATTCCAAGAGAAAATCACAATAATTGGCAGTAGTGTTCGCGACCTCAGGTAAGCCCAGGAGTTCAACGCGAGACCCCTAATCCGACAGGGATTTCTATCCCAGCGCGACCGCTACTTTCATATTTTGCGATAATTTTGATTTTTCCAATGAAGGAGTTCCACATGGAATTACCATTGTAAACTCATTTTCATATTTAAAAAGGGTGATCGCCCCTTTACCTTAGGCATGATTTCGCCAGCGGAGTGTTGACATTTGATTGTTGAAAAATTTTCAAAAGGAGCGACCGTCCCAAGCTTAAGGTCGACCATCCATTATGTTTGGGTGTCTATCCTCTGTGCTAGGACGACTGCTACATGTTGATATTTTATATCAACACAAGGACTAGCCTACTAAAGCACTTCACAAGACTTATAACGGCTAGTTGGACTATATTGGCTATAAATGCGCAAGAACCATCTCGTTAAAGAGTAATCTTTGATTGTGAAAGCCTAAGCAACATACTTTCTTTCCATTTACAATAATTAACAATTAAATTGTTAGAGTGTTAGGTATGAGCATTAAACATCAAATTCTAAGTTTGAGCATGAGCTTAGAAACACTTAGGTTGTGAGTGTGAGACTGAAAAAACTCTTGTAAGAGTTGTGAGGATTGATCTCAAATCACTGTAAAAATTGGTGTGAGCTTGTGAAAAACACCAAGTTTGAGTTAAGCTTGTAAAAAACTCAAGACTAGTGGAACCTTAACAAGTTGTTAAGGAAGTGGATGTAGGATTGAGGTAATATGAACCACTATAAATCTCTTGTGTTCATTCTTCTCCACTCTACTCTTCTACTACTCTAGCTTTGGTTTAATTTTGATTTAATTTCTTAATTTTCCTTTAATTTTTCAAACCAACCAATTCACCCCCCCCCCTCTTGGTTGCTATCTTGGGATAATATTTTCTTCCTAAAGGTTTAGTTAAAAGATCAGTGTGAGGCCTCGCCCGAGTACTAATTTGATTCATAAGGAGGGAGCCAAAAATGTTCTTTTATGCTTAATCACATATGATACTGCCACCTATGGTCTTCAATCAGTTTGGTAAGCATGGGTTT
Source organism: Garcia nutans (assembly GCA_947685225.1). Lineage (NCBI taxonomy): Eukaryota > Viridiplantae > Streptophyta > Magnoliopsida > Malpighiales > Euphorbiaceae > Garcia > Garcia nutans. The sequence continues at coordinate 41,387,298 of CANTUV010000003.1, forward strand.
AAAGATGATCTTTTATTTTGAAAAGATTCATTTCCTTTATTTTTTGAAAGAAACTTTCTTTTTATTTTGAAAAGTAGCGATGATGTTTATCTTAAAAAGCAAAGTTAGAGAGTCACCACCTTAGATTATTTGGTTTGGAAAAATTAATGGAAGGCCCATTTAATTGATTCCATAAAACTATATCATTTTGTACCCAAAAGACACTAATTTAAAACAATCATGATGGGTTCGGGGCTAAATTTTCTAAACCATTGTTAATAAAGATTTTTCTTTTGGATTGATTTTAACCCTTTTGGATTTGAGAAAAAATGCAACTTCCATGGATTATACCAAAATTAATTATAAATGATACTATTATGATGCATGTGCAGGTAATATTACAATATTTATAAGTACAATGCAAAAAAAGTAAATATTACAATTTCACTAAAATAGTGATTCCAACGGAGCTTCAACTCTAGCCCTTATGGGTTTTAAGTTGAGCACAAGTCCCCAACTGATTAATTAATCCTAGAGAAAAAAAAAGAAGAAAAAGGAGAAAGATAATCATAAAGACACCCATTGCAAAACTCACCAAAATTGCAATGATGTCTTAAAATATTTAGAAAATAAGAAGAATAATAATAATGATAATGTTGAAAATAATAAATGATAAAATTAGGAAAATCACAACAAAAGGTTGGGCTAGTTATTTTGATGAGGGCTCGCCAATTGGAGAAATATTTCGAGTATGCCTACTTATCTCATTTGAATAAGAATCAGAGCCTAAGTAGTTCATACCCTTTAGTTGAAAAAGGGGTTAAATTAACCAATTTTAGTTAATTAATTATCAAATGGAAATAGAGATAGAAAAGAATACGATACCTTGGGTAGTCGCTTTTCTTGACGAATGGCTGGAGGGCTTTGCTGCTTTATAGCTTCACTTGGGGAACCTCAAGAACCAACAAAAAATGACTTTGAGTCCCAATAATTATAGAAGGATTGTATTTAATTTGATTAAATTGAGCAAATGTAAATTTTATTGTATTTTAGTGTCGAAAATGATTTTGGCAGAGTTTCGGTATGCAAAACCCTCAATCCTCAAACAAACAAAGCGGAATTCTATTTAAAGAAATCAAAAATTTTGTTTAAACTACACGTGACACAGATCATCCACTCATGATACGGCAATTCGTGTGTGATGGTGCTTGTCATGCCCCATGATGCGGCAAAGGCCACGTGCTATTGTGACCTTCAGTGCCAGGTGCAGACTGTTAGCACAAGCTGGCGCAACCTTTGTGCTAGGCGTGGATGAGCCACACCTCACTTGGTTAGCCATGCTACAAACCATTTTCCATCTTTTTTTATGCAAAAATTGTGAATATGAATTTTTTCTGATTGTTCTGATCCTACTTTTCTGAATTATCTGAATTATGTGTAGTTAACCCCTATCATGGTTTCTTTATTTGAAAAGTAACTATAATGTTGTGAGCACGATGACTTAGATGCAATATGCCATGTCATGTCATATAACTAGATGATTATTTTCTCTAGGATATTTAGGATGGTCCATTATAAGGTTTGATCTAAAATATTTGTGTAAACCTACCCTAAAGGGGTAAGAGAAGGCTCATTCTAAGTTTGACAAAAAATATTTATGCAAACCAACCTTGAAAGGGAAGGCTCATTCTAGGTTTGACCTAATAGACCTATGTAAACCTACTCTAAAAGGGGGGTAAGGGAAGGCCCATTATAGGTTTGATGTAAAATGTCTATGCAAACCCGCCCTGAAGGGGTAAAGGAAGGCCCATTCTAGATTTTGACCTAAAATATCTTTGTAAATCTACCCTGAGATATTTTAACTACCAATTGGTTTATGGTCTTATTTTAATTGTTCTATGTTGATAATGTCATCTTGGTTATTGAACTGAGGTTTGCATTGTAGGGCATTCAACTAGATTGAATCTTAAAGATGGATTATAGGGCTCTTAACATAAAATGATAACTCTAGGGCTTTTACCTAGGATTTTTTCAACCTTAAATATATTTAAAGGTTGCGTTCTAGGGTATTGACATATAATTGGTCTAAAATTTGGATTATAGCACTCTTATTTGGATGATGATTTTGAACGTTGAATTCTAAGATGCTGATCCATATTTGGTTTCATAGTCAGATCCTAGGACTCTTAACTTGAATGATGATAAGGGAAAACCTAAGTTTGGTTTAAGAACAGAAATAAGGACTTTAGGTACCTTAAAACCTAAGCTATTGGCTAATAAAAAAAATAGGATCTAGGGGGATGTCCTCTAAATTCAAGGGATGGTTATTAAACTATTTTTAATCTTTCAATAAGAGGGATTTGGCCATTAGTTGGGTCAATTTAGGATTGAATTGCTTTAAAGGGCTTGTCCTCTAGTAGATTGGAATTTTCTTGGTAGGTCTTAGCTTTATGTTTTCTATGAAGGGGCTTGGCTTCAGATGTGTTTTGTTATGGTGATTTAGCCTCAAGTTTGGCTTATTTTCAGGAGGCTTGGCCTTAAGCTAGGTTCGAATTATTTTTTAGGGCTTGTCCTTAAATTGGCTTATCTTGGGAGAATTAGCATGCTTTGAAAGATTTGATCATAAGTTTGAAATGCTTTTGGAGGGCTTGTCTTCAAATTGGCTCATCTTAGAGACGTAGCCTCAGGCTTGGCTCTTTCTGGAGGATTTATCATAGGATTTGACCTATTTTGGAGGGCTTAGCCTTAGGTTCAATTGTAGGAATTAGTTGGCTCATTATAGAACCTTAAGCAATCAAGTTACAATCTATTTGGTTGAGATATACTATGGTATACTAATTTAGGTATGCAACTTTCTTTAGATGGGTTCCCATTAAGTTTTGGTTTAAGGGATGCATGGTTTTAAGGCTTAAGCCAGATTTGGCCTTTGTTTCTTTTGGTCATGGGCCATTATTCAGGATATGAAGGATGGAGTCTAGCATTTGGGTGAGATGGTTAAGGCAAATATCTGATTTGGATTAAATTTTCTACTATGGCTTAAATCTACTGATTTAGTTTCCAAGGCAGTCTTCATTTGGTTATGATTTTAGGAGTCTATGTGAAAATGAGTTTTCTGATTGGAATGAAAACTTTGGATTTGAATGACCCAACAAGAGCTTTGGATTTGAATGATAGCTTATTTTAGTTTTAAGAGATTGAAAATTTGAGCATGGTTGGTTCAGTTATAGGTTTTTCCCTTAAAAGGGGTGGCGAGGCTGCTTGGGATGTCCAATTATCATTGAAAGAAAAATGGTTTTATCTGGCTTAGAAGATAAATTATTAAAAAACATTAGAAAAAGAATATCTATATTTTTCTTTAATCTATGTTTTTTTAGAATGAAAAGAGAATCAAAAATAAAGAAAGGAAGGATAATTAAAAAGGATTTCAGTCTGAATTTTACCTTTGTATTATTGATGAACAAATACGAACAAGAATTTGAAGATGCCATCTGAAATATAGGTTTAAGCTTACATAAGTTCACACAAGAAGAAAAAAAAATGAATTTTTGTATTTGGATATGACAAAATAAGAAAAGAGAAAAGGTTGAGGGAGATGAACGGTATAAAGATATCTTGAACAAAAGCAAGAATATAAATGGATAGGGTTAAGTGGTTAATATATAATTTGTTTTTCCAAAAAAATAAATTTTAATAAAAAGCAAACTTTTTTGCAAAGTAAAAGTGACCATTTTATAAAAAAAAATTGCAAACAACATCAACAATAGCAATAACAACAACAATAGTAATGGTAATATAAGAGTTTTAAAAAATAAATATTCAAACTACGGGAATTTTGATTCCGTCAAGTGGATATATAGGCATTCGAAATTAAGTTTCGAATTCAAGTTCGATTTAATTAAAAAACATTTTTCCTAAAAATATATTAAGAAATAATAAAAAAAAATGTATGTATTTATTAAAAAAATGTGAAATTAAGACAATTATGTCTAAAGAGTGGGCATAATTAAAAAAATATAAAATATAAATTTAACAAATATTAAGTTATAAAATTCTTATATTCGGGTAATGAATATAACTAATAAATGAAATATACACACTAGGATAATAAAATCATAAAAAAATAAAACATAGAATTAAATAGTAATGATAAAGAATAATGTTCAAGAAGTGAATATTATTTAAAATAATAATAATAATAATAATAAATAGTAAAATATATAACTTCTATGTTCAAAAAGTAAATGTGGAGGTTAAGTCAAACTAACAAAAAAATTGTACATATAATGGTAATAAAACTATTAAAGATATTAAATAATAAAATTAAAAAAATATATTTCTATCTAAGTTGTGGATATATGTGAGAATAATTATAAAAAGATAATAAATAATTAGGATTTATATTCAGAAAGCGAATATAATTCCTCCTATAATAAAAATAGATAATAAAATATCACAATAATTAGAGTACAAATTTTGGGCATTGTATGGTGTTTTTCCTTCCCTACACATAATCAACCCTATGAATCTAGAAATGCAGACTATTATAAGGTGTTCAATCAAATCTTATAATTGATTGGTGGCGACTCTTAGCACATACGAAGATAATAACAACTAAAAATAAATTGAGAAAGAAATAAAACAAATCAAATTGATATCTCCTGCAGGCTCCCCATCACCCTTGTGCAACAGCTGGCGACTCTACTGAGGACTAGCTAGTTAATAAATAAAGGAGTTAAGCTATATATATTATTGTAATATTTATATTTTATTTATTGATTGTATTTTGAGATTTATTTTATATTATTTTTTAAAATATTTAATTACGTCCATATTATTATTTGCGTATATCAACCTATAAGTCTCTTATCACACATTCACTTAAAGGTTAGGTAGTCACCTATTACCCTAATAGGCTTATTATGAAGATGAAGTAGGATTACCTCTATAGAAAACCCGATAAAGCCTCCGAAAATTCTCACTCAAACTGTCTTTTAGCCATATAATGATTGAAAGAGCTCGCTAGTCCGGTTGTGGTCGGCAGTGAGATTATCCACAGTCTGGGAACCTCAAACCTGATGAAATAATGCAGATCCATTAGAAATATAACTCAACTATTTTCACCTTTAGGTAAAACTTGCTATAGCCTACTCCAAACTCGTTTAGGATCAATAAACTAAGAAATCTTTATTAAAGTTCCTCTATTTACTTATTATTTTTCAAGTCATGGTATATTCTTTTTTTTCCTTGTCTTGGAAACCTTCCCTATGATTAATCACAAAGTATCTTTTAATAGATGTTGTGCAATTTGGCATCACATTGCATTATGATTTCATATAGTATTGTAGTTTTACATAACATAAAATTTTTAATATTTATCATAAACATATTTATGCATTGATATAATAATTTATAAGCGTGTTTTATCTTTTTCTTTGCAATAGGAGCATTTTCACATTCTTGTGACTATCCAATATGAATCCCTATAATAGAATTGTGATAGATACATCTGAAGCAAAAGTCATGTCACTTTCATAAGCAAAACAAAAGGCAAAGGGAGATTGTGTCCAAACTGGAGTTTTACTTCAGCTCCCCACATTAGAGCACATAGACTTCAAGCAAAATGACTTGAGCGCTCTGAAGGAAGTTTGAGATAATTTAAAGCCACAACAAAGAATCTAGTTCAATGAGCAGTTTGGTTGGATTGTATACCTAATGTATATCCCGGTGTTCTTGCCTATGCTGAAAGCTATGCTAAACTGTTGGGATCCATGTTATCAATGCTTCACCTTTGGACAATTGGACCTAACTCCTACTATAGAAGAATATCGCTTCATGACCAATATATCAGAAAAGAGTGAAATTTGGAAGAAGGTAATTAGCTAAAATTATGGGTGTGCAAACAAAAACTATAGAGGAATGGAAGAGCCCACAATCTAAAAGTGTTCAAGTGAAACCCTTACTAGAATTTATAAAGAACAATCTGCATCAGAAATAAGGGTTCCAAGTTTTTGCTCTACTTATGTATGGAGTAGTCTTATTTTTGAAAGAACTGAACTATGTAGATTCCAATGTCATTATTTTCTTTACTACTATAATAAGAGGAGTAAATCCCGTAATTAGTATATTGGCAAAAAAAATAAGGTGATTAAAATATTATAGACTCTGAGGAAATGGGTGATTTGTAGGCTGTACCACTCTTTTAAGTATGTGGGATGTTATTCATTTTAGATGCCTCTATTATTTTCAATTTCCTACAATTGAATATGATCTAGGATACAATGCTACAAAGAATCATGTGGCAAAATTTGAATAAGTAAAATAGCCTAAAACAACTCCCAATAAAAAGCATTGGTTGAGATTCTTACAGTAAATAATAGAAGAAGATATATCTTGGTTGGCTTTCTGAAAAGATAGACAATTATCAATATTCAGTTGTGGGGATCTCGCATGGGTGCCTCTATTAGGAATATGAGGAGTCATTGCATATGCACTAACTATGGTGAGAAGACAACTAGGTCGCTTCAATTCATTCCTTGAACATCATGATTAAACCTTATGGACTTTGATTATGGGGATGAGAATACATCTAAAAAACTTGACAAAGTTCTAGATGCATAGCAGATTGTGAAAAGATAAAATCTAGGGCTTATAGAGATTCAATGACTCAAGGCTACTTAGAATGGCACCAGAAAAGAGGAAAATGGTTTATTCTGGAAAGATGAACATGTTCTTGAACCCATCAATAAAAAAATATCTTCCACAGATAATAGAGATATAGCTTATTAGATTCGGGACACTAAAGAAGTTGAAAAAAAGGCTTTTGAATGCATAAAGAAAATGAAAAGCTTAAAAATGAAATAGCAAAATGTTAAATATAGTTAAAAGAGTCTAACATGATGAAAAGGAAGATAACAATCTTAAAAATCAAAAGAAGAACTTTCGAGCTACACCAAAAAATAATAAATTAAAAGGGAAAATGTGCAAACTCCAAGAGTTGTTGGAAGGGTATAAAGAAAGGGAAGAAAACATGAAGAGTGAGATAGAAACTCTAGTTAAGGAATCATACTAGCATCAAACTAATGTCCAAAATTTTATATGAAAGATCCAAGCATATCAAAACCAGATAGATTATTTGACTACTTCTATAGATCAAATTTTAGATGAGAAAAATGATTTAGCCTCATGCCTCATAGCATATAAGGAAGACTATATCTTTTATCGGGACAATTTTATAAGGGTATGCACACAGGCTGATCATCTATTTGAAGAGTTAAAAGTATTAGCTCAGCAAGCAAACTGTAAGGCCCAGGTGGTGAAGCATATGAAGATAATTTATATATTGATGGGATCATATAGACATGAACCCTATAATTTGCTAGAAAATATGTATCAAAAGTTTTCCTATTATAGAAGATTCAGATGAGGTCATGAAGAGTTAATGGGATTTGATTTCTTTTATAATTTAATAAGCAAATATTTATGTTTTTTTTTATTTTTTTATTTTTATGGATGTGTTGAAGAATGATTAATTATTTATGATTTGTTAAGCTTTCATAGTTATTGCATCATGATTTCATTCAAATGAAAAATAATAAATAAAAACATTTTTTAATATAAAATAAATATGCCATCGGGAACGTCAATATAGCCCGACTTTCGAAAAATAAATCTAACTTAACTCTCCCTTGCGATACTCGGTCCAAGATGAAACTCATGGAAAATCAAGCTTAAGAAGAAATGAGGCTAGATATCAATCAAAAAAAGGAAAGCTTAGAAAAGGTTTCAAAAATGAGAAATCAATTGGCACAACTCATAGAGTTACTGAAAGGCAAAAACACTATAGAACCCATGCCTAATGACTCAGGATCTAGAGCTCCAATAGCCTGTCCTTTTACAGGTGTCATAGGAGATCATGTATATCCACTAGGTTTTATCCTACCATCCAGGTTAGTGGACGTATGACACAACAATAATACCCATCCAAGTGAAAATATCTATCCTTCTCAACCTTATCAAGGAGCATCGCAAAGACCACAAGTGGGAGAATCTCAAACCAATTTTAAACTTCTTATTGGTCCTGAAGAACCCATAGTGATACTAGATTTCGATGACACAAAGATGCAGAGTAGCTTTAAAAAGTCTAATTCTGAACCTATTTCAGAAAAGATATAATGATTAAAGGAATGTTTAAAGGCGATTGAAGACATTAATATATATAGAACTAATGATGTATCCCAATTGTGCTTAGTACCTGACGTGACAATACCAATGAAATTCAAGACTCCAGACTTTGAAAAATATAATGGTTTGTCATACCCTTAAAGTCATCTATCAATATTCTGTAGTAGAATGGCAGCATATATCAGTAATGAAAAATTATTGATTAATGTTTTTCAAGAATATCTTACAAGACCAGCAATGAGGTGGTATATGAATTTAGATCGAACACATTTCAAAGATGGAAGTGTTAGAAAAATAATCTCAATTTTGATCTTTAGCACTCAAATTGAATGATGCATTTAACATGTCTTTGAGATACTTGGGGCAAGAATAAGATGCTCAATATATTGGTAGAACAGGGAAAAAAAATCAATCACCCCATACTAAAGGGCGACTACCCTTGAAGCTTTGAAGAACAAATGGAGTTACAATAGGGTTCGTGGTAAGAAACTCAACCTGAGGGACGACCATGACAGAGTAATTCATGACCATCCAGATATTATGATGATCACACCTCAAGTGACAAAAACTCCAACATTCATAGTAAGGAACACAGTGGTAGGCACTGTCTGAGGAGCGGCCTAGCAAAACCATTTCACGACCGTCCCTTTTCATAGGTGATCATCCATACATTTTAAGAGAAAATCATATGGATTGGAAATAGTGTTCACAATCTTAGGTGCACCCAAGTTCAACGTGAGATATCCAATCTGACCACTATTGTAGTACTAGTGCGACCGCACCTTTCATTTTTTTGGCCAAAAATTACTTTGTCAAATGAAGCAGTAACACGTGGAATGACCATTGTAAGAGTAGGCTTTAAATTCAAAAAGGGTGATCGTCCCCCATCTTTGGGCGATCGTCCCAACAATCACAGGATGGGCAGGATCCCACTAGGAGAGCATTCACATTTGACCGTTAAAAGATTTTTTAAATGGAGCGATCGTCCCTGAACAACATACTATGGCCCAACATGCCTAGGTGACCATCCACTGAGCCAGGACGACCACTCTTTGTGGAAAGTTTTTGTTATCATAAAAAAAAAACTAGTCTAATAAAAAATATCACATTACTCATAATGGCTAGTTAGACTAAATTGGCTATAAATACCTTAAGAAATCTCATATTTAAGGGGTTCTTAAGATTGACATAGCTAAGGCAAATTACTTTAATTTTCTTTGTATTAAAATCTATACTTGTATTAATTGAGTGTTGGATGTGAGCGTTAAGCACTATTATAAGTTTGAGTGTGAGCTTAGAAACACTTAAGTTGTGAGAGTAAGCCTGGAAAAACTCTTGTAAGGGTTATGAGGATTGATCTCAAACCATTGTAAAGTTTGGTATCAGCTTGTGACAATACCAAGTTAGAGTTAAGCTTGTAAAAACTCAAGAATAGTGAAACCTTAACAAGTTGTTAAAGAAGTGAAGTAGGATTGAGGTAATCTGAATCACTATAAATTCTCTTATGTTCATTCTTCTCTACTCCTACTCTTTCTTAGATTTGATTTTGATTTTTCAATTTACCATCAATTCTTCAAATCAACTAATTCACCTTCCCTCCCTCTTTGTTGCTATCTTGGGACAATAATTAATATCAGAGCTAGTAAATTTCTAAAACTTAATTGTGAAATTATCCAAAATGGCAACCATTCCACCAACAAACACTTCTACACATGAAAACCTAAACTCATTCCTTAGACCATATTTCGATGGAATGAATTATTCCTATTGGAAATACAAGATGTATTTGTTCCTATATAGTGAAGGAATTGAGCTATGGGATTTTGTTTAGAATGAGTGGAAACCTCCTACTCATGAAGTTAAAGGTGTCCAAGTTCCTCTTCCTAAATCACAATGATGAAGTGCTAATGTGAAAGATCAGTTTAAGAACAATAGAGCAGCCTCCATCTTAATGAATTCAATATCAAAAGAAAAAGGTGGGAGAGTCCAACATCTCACTAGTGCTTATTGCATTTAGAAAACTCTTGAAAACTATCATGAGGGTACTACCCAAGTGAGGTTCACCAAGAAATAAATGCATATACATGAGTATGAATTATTCAAGATGAAGCCCAATGAAAACATAACCGACATGACGAACCACTTGCTTGCCATTGTTAATGAATTAAAGAAATATGGCAAGCTATATGATCAAGGTGATGTTAATAGCAAAATTTTAAGGGCTCTTAGAGCAAAAAAGAGCTTTGAGTCAAAAGTTTCTTCTATTAAAGAGGCTCATGACCTTATCACATTGAGAACTGATGAACTTGTGGAAAAATTACTCACTTTTGAACTACACAACGAAAAGGAAAAAGAACAAGATGAGAAAGAGAAAAGGAAAGTAATAGCTTTCAAGGAAATCAACGAAGTTAAGAGCACAAGTAATGAAGATAGTGACAATGAAGAAGAAATGGCAATTCTTTAAAAAAGAATGAGCGATTGGAAGAGAAAGAGAAGATTGCAAGATAACAAAGATACATTTTCTAAATTCTCCTTCAAAGACAAAGATAAAAGGATTGAAGTGAAATGTTATGAATGTGGAAAATTTGGTCACATCAAATCGGATTGCTTCAAATTGAAGAACAAAAAGAAATGGGATAAGGAAAAGAAGAAATTACTCAAAGCTATATGTGATGATTCTTCCTCAAGTAAAGAAGAAAAAGAAGAGGAGGAAGGAATTGCTAATCTATGTCTCATGACTATTAAGGACAAAAAATGACTCCAGTGAGGTAAGTACTCAATCCTTGAACTTAATTGCATATGATAATGATGTTGTTGATGATTTAGATGATAGTGATTTGATTGAACATATGAACCTTAGAGTAAAAAAGTATTTTTCTAAGATAAAATTTTATAAGGATAAATATTCTAAGCCAGAAAAGAATTTTGTGTGCTTGAAAAACTCTATATTAGAGCTAAAGACCTCAAATGAACAATTGTTGAAATCAATTGATGAAAAGAATAAAAATTCATATAGCTTAGAAAATGTGATCAAGGAAAAATAAAATTTTGAAGGATGAACTAATAAAGATAAAAGAATCAATTTCAAAATTTCATAAGGGAAAAGAGACATTAGACACATTGATAGATAATAAAATGTCACTGTGAGCAGAGATTTTGCCCCCACTCCTGATGGAATGGTTCTTGTGACTTCGGCACTGTTTAGGCTCGGGGCCTTAGAGAACATGGGTCTAAGCCCGAAGAAAATGGAGTCGCCACCCGAAAGGGCCTGGAAAAAGAAAGGGGTGGATGACTTGATTCCTAAGGAATCCCCAACCCCCTAATGGGTTCAAAAAGTTGGGTACATGTGGGGAAGGTGAAAATGGCCCAGCGCCCCCACAACGCTTGATTCATTGGAACCGGCCTTCTTTGCAGGTCTTAATATTATAAAATTCTTAAGTATAACAATATTATCCATAATACATGCAACAATTAAAATAAAGCATCATTATATTAAAATCAAACAATGTCCAAACAAACCAAATAAATGGACACACATCCGAGGATGGAAACATGTCCTTACATCGTTCATGTCTAAACTAAATAGGACACCCACCAAAAGGTGGAAACATGTCCTTTACATTGGTCCAAAATATAAAAGCAATTTAAATTACATAGAAATTAATTAATGAGATACCCACAAAGTGGAAACATACCTCTTACAATATCTGAAAATCAAGATAAATCGATAAAAGTAAATAACCATTCATAATAAATAAATTATTCATCAAAAATATCAAACATTAATCAAAATATATAATAAACATTCATCCAATTTAAATAAAATAATAAATATATTAACTTTAGGGGTTCATGCATTAAGTAGGGTTTCTAGGGTTTTATATTCAATAACTATTTGCATATACTAGTTTAATTTGTTGAGAAATATTTTAAAGTAATAACATAGCTACTAGATGTTTAAAAGATTTAAGGTTTTGGATGTTTTTATGAAAATAATGTTACTGTGATTTTAAAAGGTAGGTTTAGTTAGGGTTTTAAGCAAACATCATGAAATTAGGGCTTTTTTTTAAGACATTAGAGTTTATAATTTTAAAAGATTGGGTTTTAGGTTATGGTTTTAGGTTTCTGAGTTAAGAATTAGGATTTAGGAAAGCTAGGGTTTACTGGATTAGAGTTTTTTTGATATTTTGGAAAACATATTTGATCTTAGGATTTAGGAAAACATTTTACAGTTTTATAAAATCAATTCTGATTAAAGTTTTTTAGAAACTGTAAAGAAGATTAAGGTTTGGAGATTTAAGAAGACATTTGGAAATTTTGGACAAAAAGTTAAAGTTTAGATGATTAAGAAAATAGTTCGGTGAAAAACAATTTAGGGTTTTAAAGTTTTTGGAAACAAAAGAAACAATTTAGGGTTTTTAAAGTTTTTGGAAGCAGAATAGTAATTTAAGGTTTTTTAAAGTTTTTAGTTTTATAAAACATGGAAGTGGAGTTTTTGAATACCAACTGATTAATGTATTAACTAAAGTAAACAATTAAAGTTATTGAAACAAAGATCAAATTACTATATATTCAAAGATCAAGGTACTGCGTGCATGCTCTTATTAATCAAAGAAACGAAGCTACTGTGAATATATAATTTATGATTAAAGATCAAACCTGCATAGTTGGTTCCACCAAAATTGATTTCTGGATGAACAATAACAAAGGCAATATTGCTGCCTTTGATAGGTTGATGATTGCTTCATGTTGCTAATGTCTCTTGCTCCGAGGGTCTTTTGTCTCTTTTTTCCTCCCCAAGTCAGAAGTCCAAAGTTTCGTCTCCCTAATTCTGTGTTTTAATGTGGTACTTATAAGAAAAATCATAAACTTACTTCTAATTGTTTAAGGAAATTAAAACCAAATAGGAAAAGAAACCAAAACCAAATAGAATTTGGTTTCGGAAAAAACTGCGTTGGAAAATTGCATTGGCAAAAAAATTGCTCTAGGCGAAATTGCGAGCTCTGGCTGGGGCAGGTGCCAATTCGAGCAGGAATTTCCTGCGACAAATTGGCCCAGCCGATTCACTTTCGGCGATGAAATGATTTTTTTGTCGCCAATTTTTATTTATTTATTTATTTATTTATTTTTAACTTTACTCATATTACTTTGTTATTTTTATTAAAAATTATAATAAATACTAAAATAGATATTATTTAATTAAAATACCACAAAAATTATTTTGGACTATATATAAAAAATATCAGACCAGACTGGGTCAAAAATTAAGGGTCTAATGTTTGCCCCCTGCTTGAACGATCCGAGACTACGGCAAAAGAGAGTAAAAAATAATAGGACTTAATTTTTCTGAGATGGTTAGGTTTAGGGTTCTGGACCCGGTTTGAGTTCTGGACTCGAAAAAGACATGGGTTTTTGACCCGGTTCGAGTTCTAGACTCAGAAAAGACTTAGATTCTGGACCCAGGATGGTTTGGGTTCTGGACCCGGTTTGAGTTCTGGACTCGAAAAGACTTAGATTTTGGACCCAGGATAGTTTGGGTTCTGGACTCGGTTCGCGTTCTGGACTAAAAAAAGACTTGGGTTTTGGACCCGAGCTTGTTTGGGTGCTTGACATGAAACTAGATTTGGATGCTTGATCCTAAACTGGATTTGGATACTCGATCTAAATTGGATTTGGATACTCGATCCTAAACTAGATTTGAATGCTCGATCCTAAACTAGATTTAGATACTTGATCCTAAATTGTATTTGGATACTCGATTCTAAATTGGATTTGGATGCTCGATCCTAAATTAGATTTGGATACTCGATCCTAAACTAGATTTGGATGCTCAATCCTAAACTAGGTTTGGATACTCGATCCTAAACTAGATTTGGATACTTGATCCTAAACTAGTTTTGAATGCTCAATCCTAAACTGGGTTTGGATGCTTGATCCTAAACTGGGTTTGGATGCTTGATCCTAAACTGGATTTGGATGCTCGATCCTAAACTGGATTTGGCTACTCTATCCTAAACTGGATTTGACTACTCGATCCTAAACTGGGTTTGGATACTCGATCTTAAACTGGATTTTGATACTCGATCCTAAACTGGATTTGGATACTCGATCCTAAACTAGATTTGGATACTCGATCCTAAACTATATTTGGATACTCGATCCTAAATTGGATTTGGATACTCGATCCTAAACTAGATTTGGATGCTCGATCCTAAACTGGGTTTGGATGCTCGATCCTAAACTGGATTTGGATACTCGATCCTAAACTAGATTTGGATTATGGACTAAAATATTTGAAAGTGAGTTTGAAAATATTTTGTATACGCATAAACTCAAAAACTAAAATGGAGAAACTTTGCCCCTTATGTAGGCTCAAACCAATAATTTTTATCATGTAGGCTCTAATTGATGTTTGTATTTTGTCTTGTTCTTTGCATAAGCATGCATCTCTTCTTTCTTTTGCGAAATGACTAGAGCTTCCTCAAGCAATGGGTCTTCCATGCCCCCCTGATTCAATATCTTCTTTTGATTCTTTACTTCACAAGGTGTTTGTTGTTCACTTTGACAAAGAATAGACAATACAATAAAAGAAAATGCAATGTGATATGCTCATGTATGCATGGTATGCATGAATAACACTTACAATTGTTCTATCGACTCACAGACCAAGATAATCAACTGAAGTGTTCTCATTGACTCCTTCCAGATGCTTGTTCAATTCTTGCCTTAGAATGATAGGATGCTTCATATTTATGGCTTTTATCTTCAAGATGTTGAGAACATAAATAGTGGATACTCCAAGCAGTAGAGATACATCCATTTCAAATTATGATTCAATTTGTCAATTGGTAGCTTCATAACCTTGCCAGTAATCATTTCCTTTACTCAATGTGTCCTTCGAGGTTCGACTGCTCAAGAAACTTCTCTTAACTTGAAGGCTTTGTATGATAAAAATATTTTTTATTTTTAGAATTTTGATTTTGAAATCAAATGTTGGCTTTACCAAATCAATATCAATGTACCTCAGGACTTGATTTTTTAAATTAACATATCTATAACATGACAACCCTAGTTGCCGTACTAAACTCAGGAATTATTTCTATTTAAGCAAGAATTGTTGCACTTCATATAGGTACATACACATTACTTAGCCAAAGGTCTCATTTGAGTTTGAATATTATCTATCTCAAATGCATGCTTAATCAAACTATCTCCACAAATAGACTCTACCAACCAAGAGAGATTAACAAGTCTTTGATAGGCATGAAATGGGGTCTATAAGGGACATGGGTTAAATAAAGGCCATTTGTAAGTTGGAGCTGATGTGAAACAATGGACAAACCCTCACACTACAAGTTTCTTATTTGAACTTTAGGCAGCTGTGAGCATGAAAAGATAGACCTTTTAGTGTTCTTCCATCTTCTTAGCATTAATATAGATCTTGATTGGGATAGTCTTTGCCTTTATAAAAAGTTTGGTATCCAAATTCATTTCTTTTCTTCTTCTCCCTTTTCTTTCTTTTCATTTTTCTTAATCTTCCCTTTCTTCGAGCATTTTATCATTATGTTCTTCTTCCTTGTAGAACTGTCAATAATAGAACTTTCAAGAACTGGATGGTCTTTCTCCTTTTTCTTTTATTTTGATCGAATCTTTGGTTGGGTTGGACCAATTCAAGTCAAACTGTTCTTATAAACCAAATGGAAGCCTTTTGCTACTTTAGGTAAAAGAGAACTCAGTTGGCTTTCTGAACCACCTTTTTAGGTTTTATCTTTCTTTTTTTCTTTTTTTTTCCCTTTTTTGTTTTCATTTTTTCTCTTTTTTCTTTTCTTTTCTTTTTCTCTTTTTTTTTTGGTTCTAGCTCTAAAAGAGTTGTCTTGTTTGTACCAACTTGGGTTTCTAATAATGGATAAGTGGAGTGACATAAATATTCTTTAATAGGGATAAATCATTTGTTACTCTGATGTTATCTTGATAGATTGGAGATATTAGGTGAACATCAAATACCCTTATGGTCTTGATAACATCAACTACCCTTATGGTCTTGAGAACTTCAACTATCTTCATGGCCTTGACTATTCATTTCTTTCTTTGATCTTCTTGCCTCTTCATCTTAGTGATCATAAGACTTGTCAAAAGTATCACAACAGCTCAGGGTAAGTTATCGAGGTTCGTAAGCCAATGAAAAGAAAGCTATTATGAAGGCTTAAAGGGACAAGTAGTGGTTGATATTTAATTGGGTGGATACTAGTTGTTGGCTAACCAAACAATGCCTAGATTATTTCTCTCTTAAAATAAGTAGAGTTTAATTCCACCTCAAAAGTTTGTCAAAGTATGTTCTAAGACTGACTAGGACCTAGACAAAGGTAATTATGCAGGAGCCCTCTCTAAGTAAGCATACACAACTCAATGCTATAGAGCAATTCCCTCATCTAGTAAAGTCATTCAAATCATGATGCCTAGATACATTAATTTATGAATATCAAGTTAAATTCCTCATTGGTTGAGCACCAAAATGAACAATGACCAACAAAAAATTTGATAAAAGTAATTTATTCAAACAACTTTAAATTTGAAAAACACGATTGTTCCATAAAATGCCAAATAAAGAAAACAAGAAAAATAAACAAGCCAAGGGAAGTTTGTTGAGTTAAGCTTCTTCTCCTTTCACATCTTCATTATTCCCATCTTGAAAGGAGGATAAGACAAAATCTTCCTCCAATCCTCCTCCTACCATAAAAGTTGCTGGTGGTGGCACTCTGTTAAACTTAGGCAGAGGATTGCTTTTGGTATTAGGCTTATGCGGCTCAGGTAGCTTACCACTCTCAATCAAATCTTGGATCTCGTGCCTTAGACAAGCACATTTATCCGTTTCATGCCCTTGCATTTGATGAAATTGACAGAAGGCCTCGGCATTGAAGTTTGGTGGCAGGGGATTATGTAGCGGTCGAGGAGACAACGGTTGTAATAACCCTTTCTTTTGTAGCTTGCTGAAAACCCAAGATAGAGATTTCCCCAATTCTAAGAATTGTCTTTTATTTTCTTGATCAGTCGCATTAACATCAACTTCTTTTTGCATGCTTTGATTACTAGGCTAATAATTTCCTTTCTCATTCCTTCTTGCCGAAAAGCAGTTCTTCTCCCTTTCCCACTCTTCAATTTATAGACCAGCTTAGAGAATATCTTTGAAATCCTGAATGAGTGCATGAGACATCCTTTCACAAAGACTAGGCAACACTCCTCTCACAATCATCCTTATTTGATCAGATTCATCGGGCCTCTTCTTGAGCAAAGTTGCCTTATTTCTCTACCTTTTCACATAGTCCACAAAATTCTCATTTAGCCTTTGTCTAATGGACTCAACTTCCAATAAAATAACTTATAGCTTGACATTGTACTCATATTGCTGAATGAAAGCCTTATACAACATGTCCCAATCTTTTTGAGTACTTTTCTCTAAGGTGTTGAACCAATTTTGGACAACAAAGTCAAATGAGAGCATGAAATATCTTAGAATTTGAGCCTTAGTGGCTCGGGCAGACTGCATAGCAGTGATGTACTGCTTTACATGGAGATGAGGGTTTCCAGTACCATTGTACCTAGCAAAGGAAGGCATCTTAAACTTATAAGGGACCTCCTCATCTTGTTAAAATAGTTTGTCAATCTCAGACATCTCTTCAGTTTTCAGCTTCTTCTTAAATTTCTTTTCTAAATCAGCAATCATTTTCTCAACATCAGACGTCTCGGTCTTTTCAATAGTTGCCTTCTCAACAACCTTCAGCTCCTTTTTGTCTTGAGGATCTTGAAAGTATTGAGCCCAATCATCATCATCATCAAGGAATACCTTGTCATCATTAAAAGCCACTTCACCAACCTTAGCCTTCCCTTTGTCATTTGGCTTCTTGGTGCTAGTAGATACTTCGGTATTGTTCCCTAAAATTGCAGCCAATTGATTCTTTATGGTCTCAGCTAGGGCCTCTTTTATTTCTTCCATCTCGGCATTGAGGGCGTCATCCACCATTCTTTGAATTTGTTCGGGCTCCATTGCTTTTGTTGAAAAAGAGATTAAGTCATTGCTAGATTCTTCGCTTCTGACATAGGTCGGATTATCATAAGCTTTTGAACTATCGTAATCCAGGGCTGTGAGCCAAAAGGGATTAATGAGATGCAAATGTATGCATGTATGCACAAATAATAAAAAAACAAGGATAAATAGGATGTTCCTTCCAACCTTATAACTTCCACACACGAATGGCAAGTCTCTTTTTCTAGGTAACATGGTTAACAAAATACCAACATGGGGCATCTTGTTTTCGAATAATTTTCTCTGACATTTCAACCAATAGTTATATTTTCATAAATGGAAATCAGTTCATGATAATTTCCATTAATTAGGTTTAATCCATTTAATCAACTAAAGTAGCTTTTTTGCTATATTAGATTAAAACTAAATTAAGAGGTTTATTATAAATAGATTTCTCACTTGAAAAAAGTAACTAATGATTCATACCAAAAACAAACCCATGATTAATAACTCTTAGTATAAACTAGGCTCACAATTGATTTTTGGTATTTCGTAATTGACCTAAATAATTTGTAAGCTCTTTGTAAGAAAAGTTGGATAAAAGTAGTTTTGTTTCTAAGCCCAATGTAAAAATATTTTAGAAAAAATGGATTTTGGGCTTAGTATTTGGGTTATGAGCAAAAGAATTTTTGATTTGTTTTTAGAAAAGTTTTATGTCCAAAGATCATTTTAAAATTTTTGAAAATAGCTCTAGTCTTTTGGATTTTGAGCTTACAAATGTACTTGGGTCATATTAGAAAAAGAAAAAACCAAATAAGCAATGATTTAAGCCAAGATAAATTAACCATAGTCAAAAAACAAGCATTTGGGGTAAAACCTAAGGAAAGTAAATAGGCCAATTACATGAGCTTTAGTCTTTGGTTTAAAAGGCTTAGGTTCTCATACCAAGTATATACCAAATGGTACAAGGCTATGAGTGGTTATGCCATGTTCGATCTCCATACCTTGAGTGAAAGTATGGTATCCCTTATATAACACAACACAGATAACACGGGCGTCCTAACTCACTCACACGATGCAATCTAATATGATGCAATGGATAATATCATGATAAGAAAGAATAGAATAATAAAAAGACCAATGAAATCAACTTCTCTTGTCCCCAGTGGAGTCGCCACTGTGAGCGAGGATTTTTGTCCCCACTCTCTGTGGAATGGTTCTTGCGACTTTGGCACTGTTTAGGCTCGGGGCCTTAGAAAATACGAGCCTAAGCCCGAAGAAAATGGAGTTGCCACCCGGACGGGCTGAAAAAAAAGAAAGGTGTGAATGACTCGATTCCTAAGGAATTCCCAACCCCCTAATGGGTTCGGAAAATTGGGTACGTGTGGGGAAGGTGAAAAATGGCCCAGCACCCCCACAACGCCCGGTTCATTGGAACCGGCCTCCTTTGCAGGTCCTAATATTATAAAATTCTTAAGTATAACAATATTATCCATATTACATGCAACAATTAAAATAAAGCATCATTATATTAAAATCAAAGCAATGTCCAAACAAAGCAAATAAATGGACACCCATCCGAGGATGGAAACATGTCCTTACATCGTTCATGTCTAAACTAAATAGGACATCCACTAAAAGGTGAAAATATGTCCTTTACATTGGTCCAAAATATAAAAGCAATTTAAATTACATAGAAATTAATTAATGAGGTACCCACAAAGTGAAAACATACCTCTTACAATATTTGAAAATCAAGATAAATGGATAAAAGTAAATAACCATTCATAATAAATTAATCATTCATCAAAGATATCAAACATCAATCAAAATATATAATAAGCATTCATCCAATTTAAATAAAACAGTAAATATATTAACTTTAGGGGCTCATGCATTAAGTAGGGTCTCTAGGGTTTTATATTTAATAACTAGAGTTTTGCATATACTAGTTTAATTTGTTGAGAAATATTTTAAAGTAATAACATAGCTACTGTATGTTTAAAAGATTTAAGGTTTTGGATGTTTTTATGAAAATAATATTACTGTGATTTTAAAAAGTAGGTTTAGTTAAAGTTTTAAACAAACATCATGAAATTAAGGCTTTTTTTTAAGACATTAGGGTTTATAATTTTAAAAGATTGGGTTTTAGGTTATGGTTTTAGGTTTCTGAGTTACGAATTAGGATTTAGGAAAGCTAGGGTTTATTGGATTAGAGTTTTTTTTATATTTTGGAAAACATATTTGATCTTAGGATTTAAGAAAATAGTTTAGAGTTTTATAAAATTAATTATGATTAAAGTTTTTTAGAAATTGTAAATAAGATTAGGGTTTGGAGATTTAAGAAGACATTTGGAAATTTTGGACAAAAAATTAGAGTTTAGATGATTAAGAAAATAGTTTGGGGAAAAACAATTTAGGGTTTTAAAGTTTTTGTAAACAGAAGAAACAATTTAGGGTTTTTAAAGTTTTTGGAAGAAGAAGAGTAATTTAGGGTTTTTTAAAGTTTTTAGTTTTATAAAACATGGAAGTAGAGTTTTTGAAAACCAACTGATTAATATATTAGCTAAAATAAACAATTAAAGTTATTGAAACAAAGATCAAATTATTATATATTCAAAGATCAAGGTATTGCATGCATGTTCTTATTAATCAAAGAAATGAAGCTACTGTGAATATATAATTTATGATTAAAGATCAAACCTGCATAGTTGGTTCCACTAAAATTGATTTCTGGATGAACAATAACAAAGGTAATGTTGCTGCCTTTGATGGGTTGATGATTCCTTCTTGTTGCTAATGTCTCTTGCTCCTAGGGTTTTTTGTCTCTTTTTTCCTCCCCAAGTTAGAAGTCCAAAGTTTTGTCCCCCTAATTCTGTGTTTTAATGTGGTATTTATAGGAAAAATCATAAACTTACTTTTAATTGTTTAAGGAAATTAAAACCAAATAGGAAAAGAAACCAAAACCAAATAGAATTTGGTTTCGAAAAAAACCGCGTTGGAAAATTGCGCTGGCAAAAAAACTGCTCCGGGCGAAATTGCAAGCTCTGGCTGAGGCGGGCGCCAATTTGCCAGGAATTTCCTGCAGCGAATTGGCCCAACCGATTCACTTTCGGCGACGAAATTGTTTATTTTATTTATTTTATTTATTTTTAACTTTATCATATTACTTTTTTATTTTTATTAAAAATTATAATAAATACTAAAATAGATATTATTTAATTAAAATACTACAAAAATTATTTTGGACTATATATAAAATATATCAGACCAGACTGGGTCAAAAATTAAGGGTCTACAATCACTCTGTTTGAAATATGGTTTAGGATTCAATGGCTTATACTTTTAATGCACCAATATTTGTAAAGGCATCTACAACTCAAGCCTTTAGTGTTGAAGTTGTAAAGAACACTAATGCACAAAACAAACCTAAAAATCCTAAAAGGATTACATTGGGTTCACAAGGCTCTAGAACTATTATTCTAAGAGCAAAACATACATTCATGTATATGAGGCATGTACATAAACACAAACAATGCATAAAAATAATCTCATTCAACATACACTTGCAATTGTGTGCATGGTTCATTGAATTTCAATAGGAAAGTGTATAAGTATAAAATCTTTTACCAATGCACATATTGTATGAAATTTAGACATGAAAGCACATTTTGCTATATTAGGAAGCATCATCACATGTTATAGGAACCTTCTACTACTAAACCCTAAGGACCCAACTTCATTTGGGTACCTAAAAGAAGATAAACATTATTATTTTATAGGTATGCATAAAATCTACTATCAATGAAAGCATTTGGCATGTGGAAAGTGGATGCTCAAGGCATATAACAGGGAATGCAAAGATTTTACAGCACTCACTTACAAGCATGGAGGTAATGTTACTCTTGGAAATAATACTAAAGGTAAAATCATTGGCATGCTTGGTAAGAATAAGATTGAAAATGTGTGGCTTGTTGATGGATTGAAGTATAATTTACTTAGTGTAAGTCAATTATGAGATAAGAGATATGATGTAAGTTTTGACTCTAAAGGATGCAATGTTACCAATTCAAATGGTGAACTTGCATTCAAAGGAGCTAGAATTGGCAATGCATATAAAATTGACATACATTCCAATAACACAATTGAATGTTTGATTTCTATTAATAATGATGCTTGGTTATGATATAAAAACTAGGACATGCTATTATGGATCATTTACAATGCATTAGTAAGGAAGAAATAGTTGATGGTCTCCCTAAAGTAAAATTTGATAGAGATAAGACTTGTGAACCTTGTCAATTTAGTAATATAAAAGTTCATTCGAATCTAAGAATATTGTAAGCACTTCTAGACCTTTAAAACTCATCCACTTGGATTTGTTTGGACCAAATAAAGTTTTTAGCTTAGGTGGCAAGTTATATGCATTTGTACTTGTTGATGATTACTCAAGGTTTATATGGGTAAATTTCTTAGCCCAAAAGAATGAAGCTTTCAATCATTTTAAAATATTTGTAAAAAGAGTTTAAAATGAACAAGGCTATGTAATCACATCAATTAGAAGTGATCATGGCAAAGAATTTGAAAATGAGAACTTTGAAAATTTTTGCAATGATTTTGGTATTTTATACAATGTTTTGGCTCCTAGAACACTATAACAAAATGGTGTGGCTGCAAGGAAAAATAGAACATTGGTTGAAATGGCTAAGACAATGCTCAATGAGTATGATTTACCATCTTACTTTTGGGCGGAAGCCATTAATACCGCATGTTATATTTCAAATCATGTTTACAAAAAGGCCTCTAATAAACAAAACCTCTTATGAGCTATGGAATGGTAGAATACCCAAAATTTCATACCTTAGAGTATTTGGATGCAACCGCTTTATATTGAATACCGTGGACAATCTTGAAAAATTCTCATCCAAATCAGATGAAGGCATATTTTTAGGATATTCATCATCTAGCAAAGTATATAGAGTATTTAATAAGAGAACATTAGTAGTTAAAGAATCAATGCATGTTGGCTTTGATGAATCCTCTAAACTTAATCAAAGAAAAGGTAGTGTTCTTGATGATTTTGTAGGTACATTTGAACAACAAGAAATAATTAATGTTCCAAAGAAGAATCTTGATAAATAAGAAGAAGAGTTTAAAGAACTACCCAAAGATTGGCTATACAAGAAGGATCGTCCAAAAGAACTCATCATTATGGTACATCAAAGGGAGTAACTACTAGATCCAAACTTAAATACTTAGATGTTAATGTTACTTTTGTTTCTCAAATTGAGCCAAGGACTATCGAGGAGGCTCTTAGTGATGAATGTTGGGTGATTGCTATGCAAGATGAACTCAACCAATTTGAGAGAAATAAAGTATGAGAGCTTATTCATAAACCTAAAGATCATCCAATTATAGGATGTAAATGGGTATATATGAATAAGCTTGATGAAAATAGTCTTATTACTAGAAACAAATCTAGATTGGTAGCCAAAGGCTATAAACAAGAGGAAGGCATTGACTATGATGAGACATTTGCCCCCGTAGCTAGATTAGAAGCTATTAGAATATTACTTGTATTTGCATGTCAAATGAATTTTAAACTTTTTCAAATGGATGTTGAAAGTGCATTTCTAAATTGGTTTATTAAAGAGAAAGTTTATGTTGAACAACCTCACAGTTTTGAAGATTATAAATTTCCAAATCATGTTTTTAAACTTACCAAAGCACTATATGGATTGAAACAAGCTCCAAGAGCTTGGTATGATAGACTAGTGCATAATTGCTTAAAAATAGTTTTTCAAAAGATAAAGTTGACACAACTCTTTTTGTTAAAAAGAAAATGCATAACATTTTGATTGTGCAAATTTATGTTGATGACATTATATTTTGGGCTACTAATGAATCTTTGTGCAAGGAATTTGCTTCTTGTATGACTAGAGAATTTGAAATGAACATGATGGGTGAACTTAAATTCTTTATTGGCCTACAAATCAAGCAATGCAAGGATGAGATCTTCATTAATCAATCTAAGTACACAAAGCAACTCCTTAAGAAATTTGGAATGGATGGTTGTAAGATTAGCAAAACTCCCATGAGTACAACCTTGAAACTTGACAAAGCTAAAAGTGGTAAGGCAGTGGATGAAAAGAAATATTAAGGTATTATTAGATCACTACTTTACATAACCGCCTCTAGACCCGATATAATGTATAGCATATGTTTGTGTGCTAGATTTTAATCATGCCCTAGAGAGTCACATTCGAATGCAGCTAAAAGAATATTGACTTTGGTATAATGATAAATTGTATTTAGGACATTGGTATCCTAGAAACACATTATTTAACATTTTAGGTTTTTTAGATGTGGACTATGATGATTAGATAGAAAGAGCACAACCGGTGCATGCCATTTTCTTGGTGATTGCTTGGTTTCTTGGTTTTGCAAGAAACAAGTATTGGTTTCGTTATTTACCGCAGAAGCCGAATATGTTGTTGCATATTTTTGTTGTACATAAGTTCTATGGATGAAACAACAATTGATTGATAATGGAAAAGTTTTTTATCATATTCCTATTAAGTGTGATAACATTAGTGCCATTAACTTATCTAAGAATCCAATTCAACACTCTAGGTCTAAACATATAGATATTAGGCATCATTTCTTAAGACATAATGTTTAAAACTAAAATATTGTCTTAGAATTCATTGATACATAAAACCAACATGCTGAAATCTTTACAAAACCATTAAATAAAGATAGACTAAACTTCATCAAGCATAACTTAGGAATGATTAATGGAAGCTCCTTGAATGAATAAACCATGTGCATTCAATACATTGTGTTAAATATTATTGTGTATGCGAGGTTTTATCATCAATTTTGATCATAAATCGTTTATACAAAATTTTATCTCTTTTCTTTCTTTTTATTTTTTCTTGTTAGTGTGGTCATCCTGACCTATCTCATAATCGCAAGTCTAATGGTATGTTTCATCCCAAATAAACCTTCAGCGGGTGATCTAGAAAATAGGATAGACGATAGTGAAATTTAAAAAGTCTTGACCATTACAAGTTTTTTCATAGGTAGGAGCATCCCACTTGGTATAATGGTTGCACTGTGGTCATTAGCGGGCATTCTTATGCAAAAAGACATTCACGTCCTGTACACTCTGCAAAATATTTTCTAACCATTAGTTGTCTGTTAGTTTTCATATTTCTTCTCTCTCTAATAGCTAGAAATGACTAGTTTTTCACATTTTCTCTATTTATACCCACTAAACTTCAGTTACATACTTCTTTTATCACTCCTATCTTATAAACATTACCTCAAACACTAAACTCATCTCAAAACCCCTCTAGTCTCAACATATTTTGTTTTCTATCCCTTTTCTTTTCTCAACTAGGTAATGGCTCCAAAGAAGAAGATTCCATCTAAAGGAAAGTGAAAAGGGAAGAAACCACCAGGTATTATGATTAGGGATCAAGGAGAAGCTCCTCCCTCTCCTCCACAACCTAGAAGAGGTGAGAAAATCCACAAACCCCATCACAAAACCTCTGAAGAAGACATTAGGTATGCCATGCTTAAAAGAAAAAAGATGAAGGTACAAAAAGCCCCTTTGGAGGCATGCTCATAGCACTCAACATCAAGGATGACATTGACAGATTCCTAGATGTTCTTGGATGGAGAAAATTTGTATTCCCTGATGAGGTAGGATACCCTAGCTTGAGCAAAGGGTTTTTGATGTCTCTCTAAATAGAAAAGAGTGAAAATTCTGCCTTAGGTTGGTATGGGATTAGATTTAAGCTCTTTGATCAATGTTGTGCCTTAACTTTAGAGGATTTTGCAAAAATTTGGGACTTTCCAACTGCTGAAGCCACATCCTACAATGACACAACTTTTTCAAACCAAACCCTCTCTTCCTTTTAGTAAGAAATTTCTATGGAGACTTCATTTATGAAGGAATCCAAACTAGGCACATTAAATCACTCACTCTTTAGATACTCCATAGGATTATAACCTACACAATCACTAAAAGGCTTATGGAAATGAAAAAGTCACCAAAAGGGACTTGATTTTTCTCTATGCTTTCACTCACAACATACCCATCAACACACATAAAAACTTGATAGATACCCTCTATCACCATGCAACCACTAGGTCAGAAACCTTTTTTTTTCTTATATATTACTTAAATAGACAAGCACTTGAACATGTTGAATGATCTCTACCTAGCTACCTTGAGAAATCATTTTTGACCTTTCTTCTAGTGCTATCACAATAGAATACCTAGAACATGTTGGTTGTATTAGAAAGATTGATGGAACATACGTATATCTCTTTAGGAAAAATGATGTAGTAGATAGGCATAAAAAGGGACCAAGATACAACATTGAAGGAGAAGAAGAATCCATGGAGGTTACTATAAAAATACCTCATAAACCCTTTTCCTCTAAGTCTAGCAAATTTGGTTCTCCAACCAAACTCATCCTTAAAGCCACCAAATCTCTTCACAAGCAATTATTTCACTTCAAAAGGGATGTGTCCAAGAGATTTTAGTAGTTGAACAAGAAAATTGATCTTCTATCCAACATGCATCATGACCTATATGATATACAAGGCAAAATGGAGTTGCCTCAATGTGATCTTAAAGAATGGGATGTAAGTGATCATGTAGAAAGCCCTTTTAAAGAAGAATCCATAGAAAATGGTGATAGCTCTAGATCTAGCCCTAGTAGTAGTGGTCACACTTCTCTTGACAAGGGCAAGGCCCCAATGGGAGAAGAGGAACCAAAGGATGAAGATTCTGATTAGATCTTTCTTTTTCTTTGTTGTTTTGTTTTCTATTTCTTTACATGTTTCTATTTTGTTGTTGCTATTTCTTTATTTCTATTGTTCTTGTATTTAATGGATGAACTTTCTTTGTTAATGAATTTATCTCTTTTTTAAAAATGCTTTAATCTCCTTTGTATTTTCTTTTTTCCTTTGTCAAAGGGGGAGAGTTAAGTAAAAAGCAAGTTAAGTAAAAAAGCTTATTGGCTAAACCCAAGTAAAAAGCAATTAAAATGACATAATAATCATCTTCAAAACATCTTGGATAAGCATACGTTTAGAGGGAGATTAAAAGAAGCTAATTGTTACTTAAAACTTAAAATTAAGATTGCCATTATCATGCTTATCTTTCATCATCATTCCATTTAATTGCCAAAGTCAAAAAGGGGGAGATTGTTAGCCAAATAATCTCAATTTTGATGTTTAACACTCAAATTGAATGGTGCATTTAATATGTCTTTGAGATAGTTGGTGCAAGAACAAGATGCTCAATATATTTCCAGAATAGAGTAAAAATAGCGGTCACCCCAGGCTAAAGGGTGACCGCCCTTGAAGCGATGAAGAACAAATGGAGTTACAATAGGATTCCCGGTAAGAAACTCAACCCGAGGGACTACCATGATAGAGTAATCCATGACTGTCCAGATATTGGGATGATCACACCTCAAGTGATAAAAACTCCAATATTCACAGTAAGGAATATGGTGACAGGAGCGGTCTAAGGAGAAATCTAGCAGAACCATTTCGCGACCATCCCTTTTCATAGGCAACCATCCATACATTTTAAGAGAAAATCATATGGATTGATAGTAGTGTTCACAGTCTTACGTGCACCCAGAAGTTTGACACGAGACATCAAATCTGACCACTAACGCAGTACAAGCATGATCATACCTTTCATTTTATGGCGGAAATTACTATCTCAAATGAAGCAGTAACATATGGAATGACCATTGTAAGAGTAGGCTTTAAATTCAAAAAGGGAAACCATCCTGACAATCATAGGATGGGTAAGATCCTACTAGTAGAGCACTCACATTTGACTGTTGAAAGATTTTTTAAATGGAGCGACCATCTTTGAACAATATACAACCACCTAGCGTGCCCGGGCAACCATCCACTAAGCCAGGATTATCGCTCCTTATGGAAACTCTTTGTTGTCATAAAAAACTAGTCTAATAAAATATATCACAATACTTATAATGGCTAGTTAGACTAAATTGGCTATAAATACCTTAAGACATATCTTGTTTAAGGGGTTCTTAAGATTGACATAGCTATGAAAAATTACTTTAATTTTTTTGCATCATAATCTATACTTGTATTGATTGAGTATTGGGTGTGAGCATTAAACATCATTGTAAGTTTGAGTGTACGCTTAGAAACACTTAGGTTGTGAGAGTGAGCCTAAAAACACTCTTGTAAGGGTTGTGAGGATTGATCTCAAACCATTGTAAAGTTTGGTGTGAGCTTGTGAAAATACCAAGTTAGAGTTAAGCTTGTAAAAACTCAAGATTAGTGAAACTTTAACAAGTTGTTTATGGAAATGGATGTAGAATTGAGGTAATCTGAACCACTATAAATTCTTGTGTTTATTCTTCTCTACTCCTATGTTTGCTTTGATTTTATTTTGATTTTTCAATTTATAATGAATTCTTCAAATCAACCAATCCCCCCCCTTGGTTGCTATCTTGGGATAATAGGAAGGATCTATCATATGCTTTTATAAAATAATATAAACATAATATGGATATGGCGCTATGAAGAGATAATTTGAGAGCCATGGACAAGGAAAATAATGAAACTTTTAAAGAATATGGTCAAAGATGGAGGGACAAAGCAGCACAATTCAGTCCCCCTCTTACCGATAAGGAGATGATATCCAATTTTTTGGACACACTAGGACAATCATTTTATAGTATGTTGCTAGCTAATACAACTACTAACTTTTCAGATTTGGTCCTAGCTTGGGAAAGGATTGAGCAAGGCATGAAAAAAGGAAAAACTGAGGAGCGAAGCATTGAAGGGAACAACTCAAAAAGATAATTTTTAGGCAAAAAGAAAGAAAGAGAAACCTACATGGTAGGAGGGAATCCACAACCTAAAGAAAACTACTATCATAACCCTCCATCATATTATGTGGCTAATGTAGGGCCCGAAACATATCAATTCCCTTATCATGCTTCCCAATTTATGAGTTCTCAAAATGCTGTTTATTCCACTCCACCTGATATTCCAACACTTGCCCAAGGAGTAAACAATTGAACAAATCAACCAAATTAAGGAGGGCAATAAAATAATTGCTTTTGGAAAAGAAGGATAGAAGTATTTTATCCTATCCTAATAACTTATGCAAAATTGCTTCCCCAACTACTATAAGGACAACAAGTGTGTCTGAAACCATTGGAACCATTGAAATGACTATGTCCTAAATGGTATGACCCTAATGCAAAGTGTGAATACCATGCGAGGGCATCTAAGCATTCTATTTAAAATTGCACTGCATTTAAAAGAAAGGTCCACAGTCTTTTAAATGCAGGATGGTTAAAATTTAACTAAGAATTGAAGACTCCTAATGTAATAATAATCCTTTACAAGTATTCAAAGTAGATTTTTGGTAATTTCCACTAACTTTGGTAAGTTTTCAATTTCTTTCTTTGAATTTCATGGAAATTGTGAATATGTGGGTTTTGGGTTCTTGAAGTAGTGTGATTTAATTATTAAAATTGGTATGAATGAAGTTATTTTGGGTAGTTAATAATGATTTTAAGGTTGGATTGAAGAAATGGTTGAGTTTGATTAAAGATTAGTGAAGAGAGAGAATTTAAGGTTATGGGAGAATTGGATTTTTATAATCATGGGTTTTAATTGTGCAAATTAATTCTAAATGAGTTTTTTTTATGCATAAACAAGTATTTTAAAGTCAAATATTGGATTTGGTTGAGTTTGATTGGAGTTTGAAAATGGAAGTGTTGATTTAGGGTTTTGGAAAAGTGATTTTCCAAAGTTATTGAATTGTTTGATTTATAGGTTTAGGCATGTTGTTTAGTGTTAAAAGTGATGAATTTAAGCTTGAAATGATAAATGGATTGAGTTGGAATGAAAAACCTTCAATGGGGGAAGGTTATGCCATTTTAGAATTTTGGTCATAAGTGTGTGTTTTTATAATGTAATTGGTTTAAACATGTTAAAATATATTTTTAATAATATAAATAAACTTAAAACATCAAATTGAATGGTTTAGTATGGTATTCCAAAGTTAAAGTGAGGTTAGCCTTAACTTTGGGATTTTTGTTTGAATGATGTTTAATTATGATTTAAGATTGGAAATACCTTACAATGTGGTACTAAATGATTATTTATGATCACATTTGGTATAAGCATTGGGGAGAGCTGATTTGCCCCATCCAATTGTTGAAGGGAAAGTTGGAAGAGAAGGTTGGAGGTGGTGTTTGAGTTTATTTTTTGTTGCTCTTAGAGGTATGTACAAACTTTGGATAAATTAGTTATATTTGCATTACATTGGGCTTAACACATTTCGAATTAGAAAATGTGTTAAGCTACTTGATACATGGAACATGTATGAATAATGTGCTATGAAATATGTAATATCATATATGTATCAAATGCATTGTGAAAAGCCATTATTAATGGCTAAATTATGTAAAATGTGAAATATGTGTATTATGTGAAAATGACCCAAAGTGTTTGGGTAATGCTATTTGTTGTGTATGCATTAAGGGCATTGTTAAAAAACTATTGCTAATGGCTAAAGTGCATAAAATGTGAATCATATGTGGATTATGTGAAATTACTCAAATTATTTGGGTAATGAGTTTTAAGGTAAAATGTGATACAATGTGATGATATGATAAAATGTGATGAATTGATATTGATATAAATGAGAAAAGTGAGAAAAAGATGAGAAAATTAGGCAATATGTCTAATAGATAATGAAAAATGAGGCAATGTGCCTAGCTTGATTATGAGAAAATGAGAAAGAGATTGATAATGAGAAATGTGAATTGATTTTATGCCTAGTATGTTATTCAATATTTAGAGTTCTGTGTTTGGCGACATGCCTATGAGGTTATCCTCATTATTTACTTTCGGGGCTAGATTTTGAGCAATTATTAATTTTCCTTCGGGCTAGATATTAGACGTCACTTGCCTTCGGACTAAATGTTGGGCATCACTATGATTTTCCTTCGGGCTAGACGTTGGGTGTCACTTGCCTTCGAGCTAGACACTGGGTGTCAATGTGGACCAAAAAAGTAACTCTGGAATTTAAATAACATATTAGATCCTTTGGACCCATGCTTGTGTTTGATTTTATGTGAATTGTGAAACAATTGAGAAATATATTAAAAATAAATGATATGAGATATGATATTCATGTGCATTGTGCATTGCATTGGCATTACATTTGAGCTTTATTATTATCAAAGTTTGTACCGCTAGGCTTTTAGTTTAGTGCGATTAAAATTCATCGCGCAAGTGACAGGGTAGATCCGGCTGAGCCGGAGAGTTCGTTTAGGCCAGATCGGGTCTAGCTTTGAGTTTGCTTGAGTTGATTTGGTTGCTTCTTCGAGATCAATGCCGACTGTCAGCATATATATGTTTTTATTACATTTTAATGTTACATATAGTATATTATGTTTTTGGTATATATATATATATTGTAAATTATAAAAGATATTTTGGATAAATGTTATATTATTAATTTTATATATGTTTTTGGATAAACATATATACATGTATAAATTTTTTGTGAAATAGTAATTTAAAATTATTTGGGAGTATTTTTTTTTATTCAGATTGTGATTTTATTGAATTTGAAAATGTCCAAATTACAGATAAAACTCTGGCGAATTTTTTCCAAAGATTTTTATGAAAAATGCTTATTTTAGAACATATGATTTATAATAATATTTTATTTGTTATTTAAAAAATACATTTTAAAGTATTTAAGATTTTAAATTTGAAAAGTGAAATTTTTTTTATTAAACTGGACTATGACATTTTTGTACCATATATGCATATTTTACATATACTGAGTGTATCTATTGTATGTATATAGGGTATAAGGGTATTACATTCCTAGGGTGTCGTGACCTTTGGTGCCCCTCTTTGGAAAAATCATATGATACTCATTGGATATTTTGTATTTCTCTCGAATACCCTTCAGGTCCTCTTCTGTTAGAGTACATGATATATCTTTAACTCGAGCTTGGTTTTTTGAGACCCGAGCTTCTATTTCTTCCTCATCTTCCAAAGCCAGACCAGCTGAAGTCACTGGTTCTATTTCTCCAATCACTGTAACTTCTGCTACACCACCTTCTACCGAGCCTCCATTTGGCGAAGAGCTCTCAGCATCACTATTGTTTTTAGACTGCACAGCGTCATTATATTTTATATATCGTTCACTTATTCTCAACTTATCTATAGACATATTCCTGAACTCATTTTATTAAAATTAACAAAAAGAATAAAATTTAAGATTACAACAGTTACTCACCTATGGCAATTAGCAGCAAATCGAGACCTCGGATGATAAGAAAGCACTAAGCTACTCTTTCCGAACTTATCACTTGAGAACACAACAAATATACCAAATCTACTAGACAGACTAAATTCACACACTTCGTTGATGTGATTAATGTCGTTGTCCAACCCTCTATTTTTAGAAGCAATGTCAGTATATGCTTTGCGCAAGAAATACGTTTATGTTTTCCTTTCTAGCCCCACTATAATTGAAACGTCGCACCTTCCTTTGGATGACACATACCATACTGAGCTTTGTTGTCGACACCTACCCCTCTGACATGAATGTCAGATGACTAAAGGAAAACTAGTGGTACTACCTCCTATTTACCAAGCTATCAGACTAAATTCGATACCCTTATAACACCGTGACCAAGCTCTTGTCGAAGATTGGACCTCGAACCCGAACTTTAATATCTTCATCGAGCTCTTGAATGTTCGACAGACAGATATCTGATGCAGTAGATGTATGACACTGACATATCCTGAAAATTCGCTGACATATGTAGACATTGTCTCCTACCTTTTAACTATAAATAGGAGGTGGATCCCCATAGATAAATGAACTTTCTTCAATTCTCCTTAGCTCCTCTATTTGCAGACAAATCGATATCTGACTTAGACATCGAAATCTCTCCACTAGAATACGACTGCTTCTCTCTTGTCTTGCAGGTATGAGAGCTAACAGTAAAACTAGAACCCGAACCAGAAGCCTTTGAAATCCACCTCGTCATCAATATTATATTTATTATTTTATTTTATTATACATAAAAAATTTTAAATTTTAAATTTTTGAATAGCCAAAAAAAGAATATAATTTTTTAATGTAAAATTTAAAAAAATCTTATCGTTAATTAAATTAGATTTAAAAATTAATTTAAAATTTAAATAAATAAATTTATTATTAATTAATTAATTCTCCGTATATATATTGGATTGATAGTTTAATCTCCCATCTTTCTAATTATATATGAATTTACAAATTAAATTTCAACAAAAATTTTAAGTAATAGTTGTAATAATCTATATAAAATATATGATTTTATGCAATTGATTTTCAATTATTATCATATCAATTTTCTTTATTTTCTCAACTTTTTTATTTATCTCAACCTTTCAAAAAATAAAGTAGGTTTATTTTTTTTATTTGTATGCAATAATAATTTTTTTTTATTTATCGTTTTATCCTAAAAAATCCCCTTATCAATCGGATTAACAGCATAAATCTAAATAACTATTTGCACAAGATAAATAATTCTGTTTTTAATGGTTTTCTCTGGTTGAACAGAGAGAGCTTTTACATGTATTAATCAAAATGTCAGTTTTGGAGCCGTTAATATAAAACTACTCCTTCTAGATGGAGAAGTTGAAAAAGGACACTAATGCTATTTTGCTACATGTCGGCAGAAAAACTATCATATTTGTATATTTTTACCATTTTTCTAATTGATGGTTCAACGGTGCTATTTACTTATTTTACTATTAAGTTTTTATTTGGATTTGAATTTAAAACATTCTTAGTAAACTTTGTACCAAAAAAAAAAACATTCTTAGTAAACTACTCTAAGTAATATTTTTAATCAAATTATGTATGTCGTCATAAGGAAAAAAATTTCAAAAATTAAAAAATTCACAATAGAATTTTCAAAAGCATATATGTTCAAAAGAAATATTAAAATCAATATTAATATTGAAATGGTAATACTATTGATTTTAATATTTTATATATTTACACAGATTTTCCAAGACCTATATCAAATTTTATTTATAAATCATTGATTAATTTACATAAATAATGATTATCATCATCTAATATTAGAAATTAATTAACCTAAAGAATTTTGAAGGTTTGAAGGCAAAATTTGTTCAAAGTAAATCTCATTTCTACTAATTTTTTTTAAAAAAGTAAAGCTAACAAAAGGGTGATATTTGGTAAAATTGAAAATCAACTACTGAAGAATAAAGTGTTAAAACTTAAAATATTATATTCAATGTGATCTTTGAGTTAAAAATTTTAATTTTGATTTTGCCATTTTACGTGAATTTAATTAAAATTTTTAAAAATAAATATTACAAAAAATTTAAAATATCAAGTGTTCATCGAATTATCAAACAACATTTGATTAATAAAAAATATTTATATATATATTTATACATTTTTTACATTTTTTTAAAATTTATTCGTAGTAAATTTTATTTCTACCAATAAAAAAGTTTTTTTTTTAAAGTAAAGTTAATTTGGAATGAACCACAGCTAACAAACTAATAGTGATATTTGGTAAAATTTTGAAATTAAGTACTGAAAAAAATTAAAATATTAAGACATAAATTATAATGTGAAATTTAATGTAAAATTTTTAATTTGCCATTATAAATGATTTTCAATTTAATTAATTCTGAAGATAAATATATATATATATCGATGAAGTCAATTAATGAATAATATAATAGATGTTCATCCAAACAGAGTTTTGTAACAATTAATTATTTCAAAGTATACAAAGAGGTGCATGTCGTCCAAGTGAATTGGTCTTATGATTTTGTTGGGTGTTTTTCTTATACTAACTAATACCGAAATCAACCAAGTACATCACCTATATCAATTCATAAGGTTAAGATTAGGTAAATTGCAGATATCTTAATTTTTAACTTTATATTTTTGAAAATATATATTATTATAAGTCCTAATTGGGTTGGATGATGATCTCAAATCATATAACTCAAAGTCTCTTATCTCTTAAAATAGATGAATTTTTATGTCAGAAATTTGAGAAATTATATAATATATTCTAGTTGGAATGACAAACTAATTGAATAATGATATGTAATGATATTTTTTTAAAAATTTACTATAAAATTTTTTTAGATAAATCATTTAATTTTTGTTATTATTTAATTAGTTTATCATTTTAAATAAGATATCTCGTTGGAATCACAGTTATATTATATAATTTTTTTGAAAAATTTAATTAATCAATTAACTAAAAAACTAATTAAACAATGAAATTATCTCATTAAGAAAAGAATGCAAGTAATTGAAAAAGTTTATCAAGAAAAAAGATAATGAGAATTATCTAATTTCTTAAAAATTTAAAGAAAAGAAAATTTTAAAAATTGAAAATCATCACCAACAGTGGCTCTTGAATTAATTCATTATCTTCTTTTTCTTTGAATAATGGACCTTAGAAAGGCTCACGACCTTACCAATGTCAAAGAGGTGATAATTAGGCCAAGAATAGAATAAATTAATTATTAAAACAACATAATAATATAATTAATTAGCATGAAGAGTAATAAGTAATTGATTGGGCAAACAGAATGATTGGGTGAAGTTGGTTGTATGGTTGTTTTGATTGCTTCTTCATCTTCAAGAAATTCAAACAAATAATAAAACAAAACTGCTTTGCTTGTAATTCACATCACACCAAACCCAATTATTGTGTTTTTATTTGTTTCAAATATATATTTCAAGTGTATATATATATATATATATATATATATATATGAGGCACTAATTAATCTGGTTTGCCTATCATAATAAATGTACATTTAGGAACATTTTAATTAAGTTCTTATATTTGGACACCTCTAATAGCAATTTATTGATATATTTGTAGAAATGAGATTCTCTTCATCATAAAAATAATAATAATTTCCTCTATTTTAATTAATAGATTTATTTTTTATTTCATAAGAATTAAAAAATTAATTTAATTACTAAATATAAATTTACATAAATTAATTTTTTATTGGAATATTATTTTAATATAAAATATATTTATTAAATATTTTTAACAAATAACATTAAATATTATTATAATAAAATTTTAATGTATTAATTAATTCATTAAAATAATAAATTAATCATAATTAAATATAAATAAAAATGAAAAGTATATTTATCACTTTTGGGAGTAAACGAAATACAAGATTGTGGGCATTATTAATTCAAAGATTTAATACATTGTATATTAATTAAAAATAAAAAAAAATGAAAAGTATATATATTTATTTATTTTATAGAATACCCTCATGAGCTGTATAAAAAAGATTTAATACATTGTAGAAGTTGTGGTCACATCCTTTCAATAACCAAGGGTGGAAACCTTGTTGTTTCATGGTTTGTTATAGTATGATATGCTATTGTATAATTTAATTTTTATTTATTTTGACTTTTATTTTTTATAGTATTATTTTTTATGGTAATTTTATAATTTGAAAATCATAAATTTTTTAACTATTAATTTGACAATTTTTCATTATTTTTTAATACATTGTAGAAGTTGTGGTCATAGCCTTTCAATAACCAAAGGCGAAAACCTTGTTGTTTCATGGATTGTCGTAATATGATATAGTATTATATAATTTAATTTTTATTTATTTTAATTTTCATCTTTTATTATATTATTTTTTATGATAATTTCATAATTTAAAAATCATAAATTTTTGTTGTTTTATAATTTTATTTTTCAAAAATATCCAAATAAATTTTTTAAATACCAAACTTATACTAATAAATATTTTTTTATTTTTATAATATATTAAATTCTTAAAAATATGATTCAATTAAATAAAAATATTTTTATTTAACCATACTATACTATATCATCTTTTTAAATATAATAAATATTATTTTTAATATTATACTATATAATATCATACTATATAATACATTGTCATATCATACTGTCAGTCGTCTAAATAATATTTAAATGCACCATTGAAATTTCTGTGCATACGAATATATATACGGGTACGTAGATATCTATCAATATATCCGTGTTATATTATGCTGTCTATTCAAAATCAATATATACTGCAGGTGTTACATTTGACATTTTAAATTTGAAATATATATGCAATTTTAACTGTTTTTAGTTCATAAAAGTTAGCTTTTAATAAGTTGATAAAAAATTATATGTATATAATTACTATACATTACTGTACATATATATTTTTATTATATACATTACCTTTTTTTTAACCATGATATATATATATATATATATATTACCTTCAATTTTATTAATATGATTCTCATTATTGAAAAGACAATGTTTCAAATCATCATTTTTGAAAATTCTCTCTTTTATGTTTCTTTTTTTTTTTCAGTCAAATTTTCATTATATAAAATATAATTGGAAATTTTTCTTCAATCAATCCTTTCATTTATCTCTCTTTTTTTTTTCAGTGTGATTTCTCTTTCATGGGAAAAAATTAGTGATTAATGATTATATAATTCTTGATTAATTTAATTTATATAAAAATAAAAAAATATTAATTAATAAAACTTCTTCAAATGTAATTATAATTTAATTAGAAACATAACAAAAAAAAGCTATTATACTCAATTAATTGACTAATAATTACATTCAACATCTATATTTTTAATTAAAATAAAATTTAATGATAAATTAAACACTTATAACCATTAGTAGTTCTTTTTTAAACGGATGATTGGAAAAAATGTAATTCTTTTTGTGAACGGGTGATTGGCAAAAAAATGTAAAAATATTATTTATTTATTTGTTTTAGGTGGAGTTAATTTTGAACTACACATTAATTATAATATTCCATTTTAAAGTGAATATTTAAATGAGTATTGAGATTCTGGATAGCATTTTTCTTACATGGCATATCGGTTCAAAACTTTAGAATCATAATTGAAATTGAAATTGGAATAAAATAAAATTATAATTGAAATGTCATTTATTATTTTTGTTTGGTTTAAACTAAAATCAAAATCTGATTCTTTTTAAAATTGTTTGAATTATAATAGGCTAGAACCAAAATCAATAATAATTAAAACGCATCATTTTTAAATTTATTTAAATTTTTTAAAAATAAAAATAGTTTAATTATATTAAAAAATTAAATTTATTTTATTTAAAAATTTCAAAGATATTATTATGACTAGAAAAATGGAAACAATCAAATTTATTATATTTTTATTTTAAAAAACGAAAATATTAGTTTAATTTTGTGAAGAAAAATTAAATTTATTTTATTTAAAAAATTCATGGATGTTATTTGACAAGATCAAATTGATTATATTTTATTTAAAAAAATCTTATTTAATTTTATCATAAAAATTATTTTAATTAAAAAATTTGAGAGAGAGAAGGGGGTAGAGTTGAAATCAATTCCATTCTAAAATTGAAATAAGAAGAATAATTACTGAACAAATTTGAAAGTTATTAAGAATATAATTTTACATTGAAAAAATAATAAATACATCAACTTAAATATGATAAAAAATTATTACCCATATATCTAGTGCTAGCCATTTTAGTTGATTATTCTATGTTCATTCTCTCTCATTTTTTATATGTTTAAAAATTCTCCGTTCCAAATCTTAATAAAAATTTAGAAAACTATAGTACATGTAAAATATACAGAGAACAAGTCCACCAATGTATTATAAGTTTGTAACAAATAGATTATTATTATCTCTTATTTTTAATAAATTTGACTTTCCTTCATATTTAAATTCAAAACCTTTTAATGATGAAAATGAATTCAGTATTGCTGTCCTTTTGCCAATTGATAGATCAATAAGTTTTTTATTATTATTTTCAAAGGCATAATCAATATATATTTTTTGAAATGATTGGTTTTAATTTGATTTATAAATTCAATCTAAACCATCCACATATTTTCAACCAATCAAATTCAAAGGAAATCTAAAATAATTTACACCAATAATGAATTATACAACACTTTCACCCAAAATAAATTAATAAAAAAAATTCTTTTAGTTAAAAAAATTATGTTTAATAATAAAAAGAGTACTAATTATAGTTACTTTAAAAAGTGACTGTTCAATAATCTCTCTTCTATTGATTAAAAAATATTTATTATAATATCTTTCTTAATAAATAAATTTATAATAAATATTTTTTAACCAATAAAAAATAGATTATTCAACAATCACTCTTCAAACAACAATCACTCTTCAAAATGACTGTAATTAATATATTTTTTAATAATAAACCAAAACAACATAAACATCGGTATGACTGAGAGGTCGGTCCAAGGCACCAAAGTCCAGACCCAAGTTCAAATCCCAAGTTTTGGTCTTCGAGATAGGGCATGCATCCAAATCCCACTACTGACACTTATCAATGTTTATAATGTTGTATTTTTTTTATTTATAAAAATAATGATTAACTTAAAGTGAGTTTACCTTTAAGTGATTAATATTTTTTAGATTTCAATATCTCTAAATGCATTATCTTAAATAAAAATACCATTTATTTAAAAAATATTATTTTTTTCTTTTCATACCATTCTTCTCTCCCTCTCAATAGAAATGCTCGCGATTCTGGTAACTAAACCGTGAGCCGTAATAAAAAATCGAATCATTAATTTTAATTTATAAAAATTGTAAAATGAAAATAAATCATTAGTAAACGGTTAACCAATTATTAGTTAACAACATAAAATGAACAATTAGCTAATAATTTTAATTTTTAACCGTTTCGCTAAATATAATCTTGGTACACAATCAAAATTTAAATATAATATACTAAAATAAATAAATAATAATCATAATATAAATACACAATCAAAATACATAAAATTTATTCAAAATATAATTACAATAAAATAATTCAAATATATTTCATTAAAATAAATAAAAAAATAAAAATATTAACATAAACATATAATAAACAATTTTTGAGTAATAAAATAATAATTATTATTATTGATGTGTATATATATGTATATATTTATATATACACAACAATTTATATAGACATAAATTCTAAGGTGAATCTGGCCAATCACAATTTTCTATTTGAAAATAAAAATTATTTTAATTAATTTTTTAAATACTATAATTTAAATGGAGGATTGTGATTAGTTGAATTCATAAGTGGGGATATGGACTCGATTCATGATAGAATTTTCAATATGCACACATACAACAACAAGGGTTGTTGATACATACACAGAGGGTCAAATTAGTAACTTAATGATTTAGAAACAAATCTAAAACAACTCGATATTTAGTAAACATAAATGTCATCAATAACAAAACTACTACATTGTAATTTCATCTCTTTATATATATAATATAAAAAATTTATAGATAGCATAGTTTCGATAGGTTAACCAAACCGATCAATTTTTTATATATTAAAACCGAAATTGAAATTGAAAATTAAAAAATTTAAAATTTAAAACCTAAGTCTAAACTATCAATTTGAATAACCATATTTTTCAGTTTGATTTGATCAATTTCTGTTTAATCCTTTGTTTTTTTAGCACCCTACCTCCTCCTCCTCCTCTTTCTCTCTTTTTTCTTCTTTGTTTTCTATTCATCTTCCTTCTCTTTCACTTTTTTTAATATTTCTCTATTGAATTTTTTTTTTCACCCAATCATTGATCTGTTGATTAAGTTATAAATTTAATAATACATAATTTTTTTGAACGACAATAATTGTAAGGAAAACTTCTTGATTTTATTTTACTTTATCAAGAGAAACTTATTGATTTTGTTACATCACCGTGAGTGTGGATCTTTTTATTACTTATCTTCATTTCTTTTTCCTTTTCTTCTTTCATTTTAATTTTTGAATTCAAAAAAAAATATATGGAGTGTTATATAGTTTATAAAATTGTATTGGAAGCTAAAAGGTTGGAAGGAGAAACTCTTGTCTGCTGCTGGAAAAGAAATTTTAATCAAATCAATTTCTCAAGCGATTCCACAGTATATAATGAGTTGCTTTGCTCTTCCTAATATCTTTTTACTTGGAGCTTGAACGTATGATAAGGAAGTTCTAGTGGGGACAAAATAAATGGGAGAAAAATTTGTTGGACGAGTTGGGATGCGCTTTGTACTTCGAAGTTAAAAGGAGAACTAGGTTTTCTCAATTTTCAGTCTTTTAATCAAGCATTACTAAAAAAGCAAGCATGGAGGCTGGTTGTTAATCCCCAATTCTTATGCTCTCAAGTACTCAAGGGGAAGTATTATCCAAGAGGGACTTTCTTAGAAGCTCTTATTGGATTTCAACCGAGCTATGTGTGGAGTATATGCGGAATAAAACCATTGCTCAATTTCGGTTTATGTTGGAGAATTGGTACTGGACAATCAGTCAATATGTGGCAGGACAACTGGCTCTATGGTCAGTCTTATCTAAAACCCCTCATACCAAGTAATATCCTATCCTCGATGATGGTTAGCTCCCTCATAGATACTAAGAACAAATGTTGGGATAAGAACTTGGTCTTGCAGGCTTTCTTGCCTTCTGAAGCTGACTTCATCTTGAAATTACCTTTCAGTGCTAGACTTCCTGCTGATAAGTTATTTTGGGTTCATTCTAAGTCAGGCTAATACACTGTAAAATCGGGTTATAAGGTGGCTAAACATATTCGTTTAGCTCCTTCAGGTATGCCCTCCTCTTCGAATCATAATTCAGAAATATGGATGGTGGTATGGCATCTTAAAGTACCTCCAAAAATCTGTCATTTCTTTTGGAGATTACTGAAGAACATACTACCTTGTGGAGAGTCTCTGAATAGAAGAGCCATAACCAATCAATTGGGTTGCACTAGGTGTGGTTTTCCTGTGGAAACTTACCTGCATATTTTTAAAGACTGTCCAGTTGTTAAACTTATCTGGAAAGGTGTTGATTTGCATATCAAAGTTGATAAAATCTCGTCTCCTAATGTGATAGATTGGTGTCTCTCTGCATTTCGATCTCTCTCACTAGCTGAATTTAACTTATTTGTGATAACTATGTGGTATCTTTGGTTTGCACGTAACCAAGTGGTGCATGGTCAAAGTGATATTCCAATTAACAAGCTAATTTGTATGTTCAAGCGGATGTTGCATTCGATTAACCACGAAGGTAATGAGAGGATCAAAAGACTATTTCAATGCAATGGTTGGAAACCTCCACCAAGTCATTGCTATAAATTGAATACTGATGCTGCCGTAAAAGCTAATAGGTCTGGACTTGGTGTTGTGGTGCAAAATGATCATGGACAAGTGATAATGTCAGCTGGAAAGGCAGTACCCAATGTTTTATCAGTGAATCATGCAGAAGCATAAGCTATATTGTTTGGTCTTCGAATCGCCTGGGATTGTAGCTTTAGAGATTCAATGGTGGAATCAAATTTGTTGCTTGTTATTCAGAGCTTGAATTCCGATGAAGATGGGCTAGATCTTTGCATTCTCCTTGTTGATGATATTCAACAAGTTGCTAGGTTTTTTAATTTTGTTTCCTTTCATTTTATTCCGAGAACTGCTAATTTATTAGCTTATAATCTTACGGCTTAGGGCACTGGCTTTACTGAGCATTTAGTTTTTATTATATTCCCTCCCAGTTTGCTAGTATTGCTCTAGTTGATGTTTTGTCTTCTTCTTAATAAAGTTCTTGTTTTATAAAAAAAAAATGTATTTGAAGCAATTTTGTGTACTAACGGATGCTTTTAGAGCTTATTAGTAGGTTGTTAGAGACAATTAGGGTGAGTTAGAGGCAGTCTCCAATCTCTATTGACAATAAAGAATGAACATATCTCTATCAACTTCAAAGCAAAACAGAAGAAAACACTATTGAAGCAAAAGCAACAGATAAGTCTTAGTTTGTTATAGATAAGTCTTAGTTTGTTATATCTGTTGTATTTGATATACATGTAGTATTTTATAGTTGTAAACCTTATCATTTATAACTACTCTCTACTGTATAAATATAGCAGTAGGAATATAATAAATAAGAAATACTTCTACAGTTCATATATACTGTGTGATTTGTTTTATGGTATCAGAGCAAGAAAACTCTCAAGTTTTCGAACAAAGATCTAGTTTTTTTTTTCTTTTCTCTCTACTCATCTATTTTGTTTTAATGGCTTCACCTTCAAACACAATCAATGTTACTCATTCCTCTGGAAAGATGCTAGTCTCTTTTAATACTGCATCGCAATTTCCATTAAAGCTTACGAGAGAGAATTATTCTGCTTGGCGCGCTCAGATCGTGCCTGTTTTACGTGGACATAATCTGATGGGTTATGTTGATCGAAGTCTTTCCTGTCCTTCTCCAGTAATTCAAAAGGAAGGAAAAGAGGAACCTAATTCTGATCATGAGTTTTGGGTCTGCCAAGATCAGTTGATACTGGCAGCGATTATTGCTTCTACTAGTTTTTCATTTATGCACGTTGTCTCTTCTGCAGAGACTTCGGCAGAAGCATGGGATAAGATCCAGTCCTCGTGTGCTAACCAGAATGCCACAAGAATTTTGTCGCTTCGTGAGAAGCTTGCTCATCTGAAACGTGAGAATCGATCTGTCTCCGACTATTTACAGATTGTTAAGGCAATTTCAGACGATTTGGCTATTTCTGGGAGTCCGATTTCTGAGATTGATCTTGTTATTCACGTGTTGAATGGTGTGGGGTTTGAGTTCAGGGATATTGCTGCTGCGGTTCGAGCTAGAGATACAGTAATTTCTTTTGAGGCACTTCAGGAAAAACTTCTGTCTCATGAACTGTATCTGAAACAGATTATTTCTATTGATGATCCTGCACCGATTGTTGCTCATAATGTGCGGAAGGGCTCTAATAATCGCCAGAATTTTTCTAGTAATCGCAATGGTAGGCAAGAGTACTTCTCTGCTCCAAATAGTTCTCGACAGTATTCTAAACAAAACGCAAATAAAGGAGGTTCGGGTGGTTCCTCGATTTTATGTCAGATATGTGAACGTCCAGGTCATAGTGCGAAGCAATGTTATCGTGCTAAAGAGTTTTTCAAAGATAATTTTCCTCAGCCGCGAGCTAATCAGGTTACTGCTGCTGAACCACATAACTGGATATTAGATACAGGAGCATCTCATCATGTCACTCATGATTTGCAGAACTTGTCTCTACATGCTCCCTATGAGGGTCTTGATGAGCTTCATCTCACTGACGGTAAAGGTTTACGTATAACACATGTTGGTTCTAAGTTTATCTCTTTTCCTTTAAAAACTTGCTCTTTGACTAATGTCTTATGTATTCCTCGTGCCAAGGAGAATTTAATCTCTGTTTCTGCTTTTTGTCTAGCTAATAATGTATCAATTGAATTCTTTTTTTATTGTTTCCTTGTTAAGGATCTGGTCACGGGGGAGATACTCACAAAGGGTCGCATTAAAGACTCTCTTTATCGTCTTTCTACAGTTTCAAAAGCTCGAT
Source organism: Garcia nutans (assembly GCA_947685225.1). Classification (NCBI taxonomy): domain Eukaryota; kingdom Viridiplantae; phylum Streptophyta; class Magnoliopsida; order Malpighiales; family Euphorbiaceae; genus Garcia; species Garcia nutans. The sequence goes on from CANTUV010000003.1 coordinate 41,432,026, forward strand.
CTCCATTTGCTGCATATTCTTCTGCTCATGGTTCCTCCTTTGTATGGCATCAACGCCTCGGTCATCCTGCTACTCGAGTTCGTCGTTATGTTGTGTCCAAATTTAATTTATCTGAGTCTTCTACTGGTTTTGATTGTGATTCGTGTCTTTGTAATAAGAGTCATCGACTCGCTTTTGGATTTTCATCTCTTACTAGTTCTCGTCCTTTAGAATTGGTGTATTCTGATTTATGGGGGCCAGCTTCAGTTCCATCCATTGATGGTTTTAGATATTATATTATTTTTGTTGATCATTTTACTAAATACATTTGGTTTTACCCTTTGAAATTTAAGTCTGATGTTGCTGCTATTTTCCCTGTGTTTAAGAAATTAGTTGAGACCATGTTTAACACTAAGATTGTTAGTATGTATACGGATGGGGGAGGGGAATATGTTGCCTTACGGAAAATTTTTCAAAATTCTGGAATTACTCATCTTAAAACCCCTCCTCACACTCCTCAGCACAATGGCGCTGCTGAACTGCGGCATCGGCATTTGGTAGAAACTGGACTTACTTTATTACACTCTGCTTCTTTACCTCACCACTTTTGGAGTTATGCTTTTCAAACAGCTGCATTTCTTATTAATCGGTTACCAACACCAGTCCTTCACATGCAATCACCGTTTCTTAAGTTGTTTAATAAAGAACCCAATTATAATCGACTTAAGATATTTGGTTGCTTATGCTATCCCTTTCTTAGGCCGTATACTAATGGGAAATTTGAGGTAAAATCTAAACCATGTTTATTTTTGGGGTATTCCTTAAGTCAGAGTGCTTATTTTTGTTATGAGATGCAAAGTCAAAGGGTATATGTCTCTCGTCATGTTGTTTTTGTAGAGACTAGTTTTCCAGGTGTTAAATTGAAATCAAATGATGTGAGTTCTACTAATTGGTATAATATTCCACAAATCAATTGGGACTTGTCTGCAGACCGCAATACGCTGCCGTTTTCTACAAAGGGGACTGAATATATCCCTTTTAATTCTAGGGATTTATCGAGTTTGTCTTCATCTAATTCTCTCGAGTCTTCACTGTCGTCGAATCCTTCTACTAGATCGACATATCCTTTTTTGTCTTCTTTGCCTTCGTCGACTCATCCACAAGAACTGGTCTCTCCTGTAACGTCACCTTTTGCTGAGTCTTCTAGTCCGTTGACATCCTCTGGTTCGTTTTCTTCTCCGTCTTCTTCTCCATCATCTGGTCATCAGTCGGTCGAATCTTCTGCATCATCTACAGAAACCGAACCACCTCAGCCCACTCGTACTCATCCAATGGTCACCCGGTCTCAAAATAATATTTTTAAGCCGAAAATTTTTCACTCTGTTTCCAAACATCCACTGCCACCAACTATAGAACCAACATGTGTGTCTCAAGCTCTTAAAGTCAAAGAATGGAGAGATGCTATGTCCACTGAGTTTAATGCGTTGTTGTCTAATAAGACTTGGGAGCTTGTTCCTCCTTCTGATGCTACTAATTTAGTTGGTTGTAAGTGGATTTTCAGGGTTAAACGAAATGCAGATGGGACTGTCTCAAAGTACAAAGCACGGCTGGTCGCTAAAGGTTACAATCAGCGGCCTGGGGTTGATTATGGAGAAACATTCAGCCCGGTTCTGAAGCCTGCTACGATTCGTTTGGTTTTGGCATTAGCAGTTTCAAATAAATGGCAAATTTGTCAGCTAGATGTCAACAATGCGTTCCTGCATGGGCCTCTGCAAGAACAGGTTTATATGTTACAACCACCTGGTTTTATTGATTATGAAAAACCAACATATGTTTGTAAGCTAGTCAAAGCATTATATGGGCTACGACAGGCACCTAGAGCCTGGTATCAAGCATTGACAAGATGTGATCTTGCATATGGTTTTAAACAATCAAGGAGTGATCACTCTCTGTTTATTTTTCGAAAAGATGGTGTTGTGTGCTATTTCCTTGTATATGTTGATGATTTGTTGCTTACTGGAAATAGTTCGGCTTTTATTCAGTTGTTTATTGCAGAGTTAGCAGCCCAGTTTTCATTAAAAGAGCCGCAACAATTAAGTTTGTTCTTGGGTATTGATGTTCATCAATCTGGTGGAGGTCTGTTTTTATCACAACATCATTATGTTCGGAAAATTCTGGAACAATCTGGGATGGATGGGGCAAAACCGATCTCTACACCCTTTGCAACCACTACGGTGTTGTCTAAACATACTTTACATAACAATGAGGTTGATTCGGCGTTATATAGTCGGCTGGTTGGTGCTTTGCAGTATCTCACCTGGACTAGGCCGGATATTTGTTTCTCTGTTAATAAACTTTCTCAGTTTATGCAGAGTCCAATGGCTCAACATTGGGATGCTTTGAAACGTCTACTGCGTTATCTCAAGTCTACCTTTGATTATGGAATTATGATCAATCCACAATCTCGTTTTATTTTTCATGCCTTTTCGGATGCGGATTGGGCTGGAGATCCGAATGACAGACATTCTACTACTGGGTATGTTGTGTATTTAGGAGACATCCCCGTATCGTGGGCTTCGAAGAAACAGAAGTCAATTGCCCGCTCTTCCACAGAGGCGGAGTACAGAGCTGTGGCATCCACTGCATCCGAAGTGGTATGGATAGGTTCTTTGCTAGATGAACTTGGTGTGACTGTTTCCCCACCAATTATTTACTGTGACAATATTTCTGCAACATATGCCTGCAAAAATCCAGTTTATCATTCAAAAATGAAGCATATCGAAATCGATATCCATTTTGTTCGAGAGTTAATACAGCAGCATAAGCTACGGGTTGCTCATGTCTCTACTAAGGATCAGCTAGCTGATCTCCTTACAAAACCATTGGCTAAAACTGCGTTCAGTGCTAATCGGTTCAAGATTGGAGTGTGCAAAGGACCCTCCATCTTGAGGGGGGGAGTATTGAAGCAAAAGCAACAGATAAGTCTTAGTTTGTTATAGATAAGTCTTAGTTTGTTATATATGTTGTATTTGATATACATGTAGTATTTTATAGTTGTAAACCTTATCATTTGTAACTACTCTCTACTGTAAATATAGCAGTAGGAATATAATAAATAAGAAATACTTCTACAGTTCATATATACTGTGTGATTTGTTTTAAACACAACCATAACCTGTACATCTCAAAACAGAAGAAAACATTCAAATCTTATATTTTCGAAGTGGAATTCAACATGCCTCATGTCGTCGTCAATTAGCATACTACCATCATAATATATTGTATATCCAAAGACCGATAAAATATTAATACTTGGTATTGATTTATGGTTTACCCAAACCCTGTAACAAATTGTAACTGGCAATAAGGCTGGGAATTATATATATATATATATAAGCAACTGTCTAGAAACCATTAAGAAAATTTGAAATTTTGAGTAAAATAATCACGAATTCATGTTTCTTAATGGTAACATCTCAAAGTTACAACCCGGTTGAAGTCAACTTTTACCCAGAAGAAAATTGAAATTAATCGAAAAATTGAATGACTTTTTTTAATCAGAAAATTGAATGAAATATGCTGAACTTGCTTTAAAATAACTTTAAATGATTTCTATTCGAGATATTCAAAATTGTGTTTTTCTAATTTTCTCAATAGCAGCTCAAACAATAACGCTGACTTAACTATAATCCAAAGTTCAAGTAAAACTTAACAATCCAATCCAAAATAATTTCTGAACTACAGCATACATATCCAACTGAACAAAAACAAAGAACAAGATGCAAGCAATAGATCACAGCCCCACGGGAGAGAAAAATCCTTTTCCCAGACTGCATTATTGAAATTCCAACCAGATAATTATGAACTACATACATATCCAACTGAGTCGATAATGAAATGCAAGCATTAAATCACAGCCTCAAATGGAGAGAACACTCTTACCAGTTTTGAGGTGCTTTTGCTGTTTCCTTGCGCTTCTTGCTGCTGCTTCTCTGGATTTGGCCAGTCTCCACTCTCTAGTGGTGAGAACTTGGCCAGAGCAGCTGCAAATAATGACTAACACAGTAGCCAAAGCGACCTGCATAAGAAAATGAATGACATCTATCCCTATTAGGCAGCTCTTTTTCCTGGTGTTTTAGAGAAGAATGTAAAGCTTATTATATAAAGAACTATGAGAATGCAAAAACTGAATGAAACGAACATTTTAAGATGTTTATAGGAATCATAAATAAAAATATAAAAGAGGCCATGTGACCATTAAAATTAATATTTAGTCTCACTTGAAAGACTAACCATGTTGATGCCAAAAAACACAAGATTAGTTATTATATATTCTATTGAGAATGTAAAAATGACAACTTATAATGAGCATAACTCCAAATACAAAAATGTTTTGACTTGTAGGGTTGGCTTTGCAGATATTAGCTTACATTAATTAAGGATTCTTGATCTGATCTGGGACGCCATTCCTTCAACGTCAAGGAGATAAAAGGATGGAACACGACCAGGGTCCATGAGAACGCAGAAAAAAAGAGAAAAGCATCAAAACATTCAATGTCCCAGCTGAGTCTACGGCCCATTCTAATCCTCAGTGAAAACAAAGATTATAGCATAATAAATAGAACCCATTAACAGACACATTAAAGACAGGGATCAATAAGAATCTGTGTCATTTCATAGTGTATTTATGGGATTTCTTGACTTGAGGTTGAGGAACAGATCTGTGTGAGAAGGCTATTGCGTGTGTGTTCTATTCATTGGAGAACATGATGCTTACACCAGAAGCCTCCTTGCCAATGCATCAGGAAACTTACAACTTACTCATCAAATCCAAGACTATATGAGCTTCATGGAACTTCTTTTCTTTACATAAGATGGAGAACAAACATTTCGTACTATACTGGTGAGGCATATAATTATGAGCAAGCATTTCATCAAAAATCTTGAATGCAGGAACACTCAAGCAACAAGCACAAAAACCAAAGGGTAGATTTTCATAAGCCTTGTCTGGGAAGAACCCCATTTGTGCCCTGCAAAGAAGAGAGACGAAATATCTAACTCCCTGCCAGCCTTGCAAAGGCTTCTCAATAAAGTGTTGTATGTAACTTTGTCGGGTTTATAACAATTTGCATTCATTAAATTAAACAGGTCAATTTCACCATCTCTACTGTGTGCCCAATAAGAATAGTAAAAGTGAATTCATTTGGTAATATGCCCTCTTTTTGTATTAATTCAAACTGTCTGTCTGCATCCTCGATCCTATAGGCGCAGCAAAATCCATAAATCATACAATTATGAGGCATAAATTGGGCATAATACTGGTTCCTTTTATTCTATGCATAAGCTTCAAGGCAAAGCATTTCATTTCTTAAGGAGAATTAGCAGAAAATCTTAAAATGGTTTTACTTGGAAAGAATATTCTTTGATTTAGCAACTGGAGGAATGTTTCTCTCGCCCTCCCAGATGCTCTGGTTACCTTGCACCATCTTTTCTTGGTACCAATAATATTTCTGAAAAAACAGCTGACCAAGGTAATGTAAAAGATGAGGTCAAATTCAATTTGGCTTCTATCCATCAAATCAACTAGCCTAAAGGCAAACTCGATCTCTCCCTTCCGCAAGAAATGATGAATAAAGGAGGTATATAACACAGTATTTGGCAAAAAACATTCTCCCAACATCCTGTCTAGATACACGCATCCCTCATCAATCGTGTTATTCTTCACTAACCCACTAATCAAAGCAGTATAAGCATGTGAACTTGCCTCAATGCCATTCTTTGTCACCCTCTCAAATAAATGTTGGGCTTCTAAAGCTCTTCCACTCCGAGAATAATCATTGATGATTGTCAGCTAGACAGTTTCATCTATAGCATTGAGTTGTGTATGCTTACTTAGAGAGGGCTCCTGCATAATTACCTTTGTCTAGGTCCTAGTCAGTCTTAGAATATGCTTTGACAAACTTTTGAGGCGAAATTGAACTCTTCTTATTTAAGAGAGAAATGATCTAGGCATTGTTTGGTTAGCCAACAACTTATATCCACCCTATTAAATATCAATCCCTAGTTGTCCCTTTGAGCCTTCATAAAGTTTTAGCTTTCTTTTTATTGGCTTACAAATCCCAACAACCTACCCTGAGCTGTTGTGATACTTTTGACAAGTCTTATGATCAATAAGGTGAAGAGGCAAGAAGATCAAGGAATGGAATGCATAGCCAAGACTGTAAAAATATTTGGTGTTATCAAGACCATAAGGGAGTTGAAGTTCACCTAATATCTCCAATATATCAAGACAACATCAGAGTAACAAATGATTTATCCCTGTTAAAAAAGAGTTATGTCACTCCACTCATCCTTTATTGGAAGCCCAAGTTAGTACAAATAAGACAACTCTTTTAGAGCTAGAACCAAACAAAAAAAATAAACAAAAAAAGAGAAGAGAAAAAAGAAGAAAAGGAAAAGAAAAAAGGACAAAAGAAAAGAAAAGATAAAGATAAAGATAAAAAAAAAAAGAAAGATAAAACCTAAAAAAGCGGTTCAGAAAGCTAACTGAGTTTTCTTTTACTTAAAGCAGCAAAAGGCTTCCATTTGGGTCATAAGGATATTTTGACTTGAATTAACCCAACCAAAGATTCAATCAAAATTGGAGAAAAAATGAGGAAGACCATCCAGTTCTTGAAAGTTCTATACTTGAAAGTCCTACAAGGAAGAAGGACAAAATGATAAAATGCTCAAAAAAAAGGAAGAGTAAGAAAAAGAAAGAAAAGGGAGAAGAAGAAAAGAAACGAATTTGGGAACCAAACTTTATGCAAGGGCAAAGACTGTTCCAATCGAGATCTAGATTAATGCCAAGAAGATAGAAGGAATTTGGAGTCTAGCAAGATTGCCTCCAAGCTACCTAAAGTTCAAATAAGAAGTTTGTAGTGTGAAGATTTATCCACTATGTCACAATAACTCCAACTTACAAATGGCCTTCATTTAACCCATGTCCCTTATAGACCCCATTGCAAGCCTATTAAAGACTTGTTGATCTCTCTTAGTAGGTAGAGTCTATTAATGGAGATAGTTTGAATAAGCATGCATATGAGATAGACAATATTTAAACTCAAAAGAGACCTTTGGCCAAGTAATATGTATGTGCCTATCTGAAGTGCAACAATTTTTTCTTAAATAGAAATAATTTCCGAGTTTAGTATGGTAACTAGGGTTGTCATGTTATAGATATGTTAATTTGGAAAATCAAGTCCTGAGGTACATTGACATTGATTTGGCAAAGCCAACATTTGATTTCAAAATCAAAATTCAAAATCAAAAATAAAAAAATGTTTTTGTCATACAAAGCTTTCAAGTTAAGGGAAGTATGTTGAACTGTAGAATCTTGAAAGACACATTGGGCAAAGTAAATGATTATTGGTAAGGTCAAGAAGAAACTACCAACTGGCATGCTGAAACATAGTTTGAAATTGATGTATCCCTGACTCTGATGTTTGGGTCTCCACCACTCGTGTTTTCAACATCTTAAAGATAAATGCCACAAATGCAAAGCTTTCGATCATTCCAATACAACACTTGAACGAGCGTCAAAAAGGAACCAATGAGAACACTTCTGCTGAACACCTCAGTCTGTGGGTCAATGGAACGACTGTAAGTATCATTCATGCATATCATGCATACATGAGCATATCACACCGCACTTTCTTGTCTTGTATTGTCTATTCTTTATTAAACTGAACAGGAAACACCCTGTAGTAAACAATCAAAAGAAGATATCAAATCAAGGGGGCATGGAAGGCCCATTGCTTGAGAAAGTTTCAGTAATTTTGCAAAGAGAAGAAATGCGTGCTTGTGCGAAGAACTAGACAACAAAAACATCAATCAGAATGCACATAGAAAAATCATGGGTTTGGGCTTACACAGGGGGCAAAGTTTCTCCTTTTCAATTTTTTTGAGTTTATATATAAAACATTTTCAAACTCACTTGCAAATATTTTGCCACGCAAGGGGCAGGAGAGGATATAAGGTACAATTAAAAATAGTTGAATTTTTGCGAAAAGGAAGAACAAAAGAATGGAACATTAGATCTCTCAAAAGAATGAAGATGCAAAAGACAAAAGATTAATCCTGCTAGAAGAGCTGAAGCAAGGGTAAAGACCCGATTTCTAATGGATAAATATCCATGTTTCAAGGGTAAAGACCCAATTTTCAATGGATAAAGATCCATATTTCAAGGGTAAAGACCCAATTTCCAATGGATAAAGATCCATATTTCAAGGGTAAAGACCCAATCTCTAATGGATAAAGATCCAATTTCAAAGGTGAAGACCCGAATTCCAAAGGATGAAGATCCATTTTCAAAGGGTGAAGACCCGATGTCAAGGGTGAAGACCCGATCTCAAAGGATGAAGATCCATTTACAAGGGTGAAGACCCAATCTCAAATGATGAAGATCCATTTTCAAGGGTGAAGACCTGATCTCAAAGGATGAAGATCCATTTTCAAGGGTGAATACCCGATCTCAAAAGATGAAGATTCATTTTGAGGGTGAAGAACCACAATGCATAGAACAGCCGGAGCAGTCAGACTTCTCAACTGATAAAAGATTAGTCAAACTCAATCTCAGGTCCAAGTACCCAATCTCGGGTCCAAGTGCCCATTCTCAGGTCTAAGTACCCAATCTCGGGTCCAAGTACCCATTCTCGGGTCTAAGTACCCAAATCAAATCAGATTCGGGTCCAATAACTCAATCTCGGGTCAAAGAACCCAAATCCAATTTAGTGTCGGGTCCAAACACCCAAATTCAATCTAATCTTAGGTCCAAGTACCCAAATCAATTCAATCTCGGGTCCAAGTACCCAAATCAAATTCAGTCTCGGGTCCAAGAACCCAATCTCGAATTCAAGTATCCAAATCAAATCAATCTCGGGTCCAAGTACCCAAATTCAATCCAATCTCGGGTTCAAGTACCCAAATCAATTCAATCTCGGGTCTAAGTAACCAAATCAAATTCAATCTCGAGTCCAAGTACCCAATCCCGGGTCCAAGTACCCAAATAAAATTCATTCTCGGATCCAAGTACCCAAATCAAATCAGTCTCGGGTCCAAGTACCCAAAATCAAGTTCAATCTCGGGCTCAAATACCCAAATCCAATTCAAGCTCGGGTCCAAGTGCCCAAATCAAATCAATCTCGGGTCCAAGTACCCAATCTCGGGTCTAAGTATCCAAATTCAATCTAGTCTCTGGTCCAAGTACCCAAATCAAGTTCAATCTCGGGTCCAAGTACCAAAAACAAATTCAAGTAACCATCTCATCAAAAATTAAGTCTTATTGCTTTTCACTCTCTTTTACTGAAATCTCAGATCGTTCAAGCAGGGAGCAAACTGTAGACCCTTAAATTTTGACCCAGTCCGATCCAATATATTTTATTTAGTCTAAAATTTTTTTTTGTTCTATCTTAATTAAATAATATTTGTTTTAGTATTTATTTTTTATAATTATAGTAATAAAAAATATTTAAAGGACCGTTCACAGGGGATGAAATAATCTTAAAAGGATTTAATAAAAATAATAGACAGTTATGATACATATATAAACAGATTTAATTAAAATAATAAATAAGAAACAGAATGTAAAAGACTATATTAAAATAAATTACAGAAATAATTTAAAAGCATATATTAAAAATATATAAAGAATAATTATAATCTCTTTTAAATGGTACGGCGGCGTTGTTTCATACCTGGTGCAAAGGAGGACTTCAGACAAGTGCAAGTCTGACGTTGCTCCAATTTATATTTAGGTTTCCAGCCTTATATACCACTTTAAAGATTACAATTAAATCTTTAATTAAACTTGTATCTTAAGTCTAAAATATTTTAATCAATACACACTCTTATGTCTATATCTTTTAGTATACCTAGTTATACTATCTCTGGTATAAATATACGGATCCCGTATAAGTATACAGCGTAGAATATAGAGAGAAAAAAGACAGAAAAGGATAGAATATAGAGGTCCTTTTCAATCTGTAAGTAGTGCAAATATAATTTCTGATGCTTTAGTTCCAGATCAACTCAACTTGCTCGTTTTTTGCTTGCAAGAACTAAAACAGAGCATACTTATAATGAAATGAGAGATGAGATAAATAAAATATAAATTTATTTAATTGAAATAACAATACAGAATAAAACTTAAAATTTAAAATACAAAATATAAATTATAAGTTATAAATTAAGACTACCTTATATAAGGAGATCAATAGGTGTGGAGTACAGAACTGGAGAAATAGTAAATGAAAGAAGAGAGGGAAGGAAGAAGCTAAAACTAGGCTGAGAGGTTCTTGAATGTCTTCTGTGTTAGAGAGAAGTGTTTCGGATCCCCTTTTCCTTCAGAATGAGCTTCATTATATAGACAGAGGCTTTAAAATTCCACTATTCTTGTCACATGCTTTGGGCACTGTAGAGGAATAGTAACCTATCGTTACTATTTACTTTTACTGTACCTTCACGCGTCCGGAACTGTGGATGAATAGTACCTTGTCTGGGGGGGTACTGTTGACTTTACTGTGGGGAACTGTGGATGAACAATTCTTCTGACTTTACTGTTGGTTTTCCTCTGGTGAATACTGTTGATGAACAGTATTTTGTCAGTGGGCACCGTCTTTATTGACTTTATCAATCTGAGTGGAGAAATAAGGATTCTCCTGCCTTTAATCAGACGAATCTGAGTCAGATTCAACTTCTGACTCAATTTTCTTTTTACTTTTCTTTTCTTTTTCTTTTTTATTTTTCTTTTATTTTTCTTTTTCTTTTTTATTTTTCTTTTCTTTTTCTTTTTCTTTTTCTTTTCTTTTTTCTTTTTCTTTTCTTTTTTCTTTATCTTTTTTCTTTTCTTTTTTCTCTTTTTCTTTTTCTTTATTCTTTTTCATTTTACCTTTACTTTTCACTCTGATGGGAGACAATATACCATAGCAATCATCCTCATTACTGGGACAGTAATTCGAGTCAGATGTCTCGGTGGAAGATGATGTCATGGATGATGTAGAGGAATCCGAAGAAGAGGAAAGAGATTTTCTTCTTCTGGATGAGGCTTTAGAGACTTTAGTTTGGGCTTTATTTGAAGATCCAGCAGAGCAGGTTCTACTAGGCTTAATGGGCTCAGACGTTGAGAGAAGAGACCCAACCATCTGTTCCATTAAGGCTTTATATTCTTCTATAGTTTTGGCAGCTGCAAGAAGGGCAATATTCTGGGCTCTTTGAGCTCCAAAAGAGACAGATAGTCTTAGGTCAAGACCATTGTGGTTTCTCTTTAGGAGCCATGCTTTAACAGTCTCCTCAGTGGTAGAATTGCGAAAGGCAGTCCACCACTTAACTTTAGACTTCCTTAATACAACAGGAATATTGGTACCTGGAATAATGGATGATTCAAAGTACCATTGATATACCCAAGGTATATTGGAAGTCAAACAAAAGAGAAGAAGAAGAGGAAAATTCTTCTCATAAGGATTAAGGTTTAAGTGAGTTTTATAATGCTGGTAAGCTAACTGTACCTCTTGTGGGAGACAACGGTCTTCATTACCACAGAAATACCACCAGTCAACAAACCAGGATGGGAGGTTGTTTATCTTTATATTGGTCTCACAATAGATTAGCCAGGAATGAGTTTTACCAGGGTTTTGGAAAAACAGGGCTTTAGTCCAGGCTTCTATATAGTCCCAATAGTTATATGAAAAACAGCATGATAAAGAAGGAAGGGTTTTAAACTGCACAGGAATGTGCAAAGGTCTTCCTCATTCAGAAGGATGGAGAATTTTCTTTATTTTAAAAGAAGAATAGGCTATGACAGCCTTATCTTGCTGACTATAATTGTGTTTTAAAAACAAAGAACCTGAATCCACAAGAATATGAAGATAATATTCTTGAGATTTTGAAAATTCTTTTGGTTTAAAAAACCATCCTTTAGGATATACAGAATCAATTATATACCATGGGTTCTGCTGAGCAGTACCAAAATCAGTAATTAATTCGGTAGACCAAAAATTTTTATTGTGCCAAAGGGTTTTTGACTTTAAAAGAAAATTTGAAGAAACAATTTGAGTTGTAGAGTTTGAAACATTCAACTCATGTTTAGAAATATTTTGAGTTAGGGTTTTTGAAGATTGACCTAACTCTGTTTTAAAAGGGATTAAAGAATTCATACCTGGGGCTTCAAGAGGCGGGAAGCCCAAATTTGCAAGAGCTTTAAGGACCTCTGGAGATTGGGCCAGCTGAGAGACCCAAATATCCATTTTAGCTTTATCATCTTTTGCTTGGACAGCATCAGCCCAAGACTTTATAGGTTTAGGGTTTGCAATTCTATCTGAATGATCAGATAGGGCTTTAGGAGAGTCATCTTTAAGGGTTTCCTTTTCTTTATTGGCTGTTTTCTTTTTTCTCCCCATGATTCCTGAGAAGGAATTCACGAGTAAGGAAATCAGGTAAACTATTATTTTCTCATTTAATAAACTCAATATCAAAATCAAAAATACTTAAAATAGCTTGCCATCTAGCAAAAATCTGTTTTGAGGCAAGGTTTTTAACATCTTTTTGGAGGCAAGATTTTAACATGTTTTAAAATCCCACCAAAACCTATATCTGATGCATCAGTCTCTACTATTTTGGAGGCTAAGGGATCAGCTATATGTAGGCAAGGAATAGTTTTAACTAGGTCTTTAACTTGTCTAACTATGCCAGAATGGACCTCAGTCCATGGACCTGGGTTTTTCTTTAATCTATCATGCAGAGGTTTAATAGTTCTATTTAGGTTGGGAAAGAATTCTATAACATAATTCAGACAACCTAAAAATCTTTGTAACTGAGCTTTATTTATTATTTGGTCAGGAAACTTATCCCCAAAGGCTAAGTTTCTTTCTATAGGTTCTATGATTCCCTGTTCTATATAATGTCTTAAGAACCTAATCTTAGTTTGAAACAGAGACATCTTCGTTTTACTTAATACTAAACCATTATGTTTTATTACCATAAAAAATGTTTTTAAATGTTTAAAATGTTCTTCTATAGTTGTTGAATATATTAAAACATCATCAATATAAACAATACAAAATTTAGTGTAAGGGTTAAAAATATCATTCATCACTCTCTGAAACTCAGAGGGTGCATTCTTTAAACCAAAAGGCATAACATTCCATTCATACTGTCCAAATGGAACAGTGAATGCAGTCTTATACCTATCTTTAGGGTTAATCTGAAGTTGCCAAAAACCAGATTTCATATCAAATTTACTAAAAATATTTGCTTTATATAATCTTCCTAATAAATCTTTTTTATTTGGAATAGGATACCTAATCCATTTTAAAGCTTTATTTAAAGGTTTATAATTTATTACTAATCTAGGTGCTCCTCTTTCTATTTCAGAGGCCTTGTTTACATAGAATGCAGCACAAGACCAAGGGCTTCTAAATTTAGTTATTAATCCTTTATTTTCTAAATCATTTATTTCTTTTTTACAGAATTCAATTAAATCGGGCGCCATCTGAATGGGCCTAGCTTTAGTTGTAATAGACTTTTCATCAAAGCCTATTTCATAAGGTAAATCAATCATATGTTGCTTTCTATTCCAGAATGCATTTGGAATATCAGCACACAAATCTTTTTCTATTTGAGATTTTAATTTATTAATTTTATCTTGTGTAAATTTATTGTTTAACTGTTCATTTATTTTTTGTAAATGATAATTATTTTTTAAATTACAAAGTTGTTCAGACTTTGCTTTTATAAGTGCATTTATTTGTAATTCATTTATTGAATGAGCCTTTAAAAGATTTAAATTCCTCTTTTTAGGTTTCTCTAAAAATGGAAAAATTATCTTTTGTTTTCTAACTTTAAAACTTATACTATCATCATTTACTGAATAAGGTGTTATCAAATTCATAAATGGTGTTCCTAAGATTACCATATGATGAATGTTGGTCAAGATAAATATATTCTTTATTTCTAAATTTTTATCTATAATTGACGCTTCTGCTTTACCAAGTATATTTAGTTTAGATTTATTTGCTGCTGATAAACTTTCATTAGTTTGTTGCCAAAATCTTTTTGGTACTAAACTAGGTTTAATGCAGTTTAAATCAGCTCCTGTATCAAACAATGCTATAGTTTCTATATCATAATTATCTGAAAATTTTAATCTTATTTTTATTAAATATTTTCTAGATGTTATTTCATGCAACATAAAAATTAAATTATCAGGGATTTTATCTTTACTAATTAAGCTAATTTCATTATCAGTTTCTTTATCATTTATCTGTTCAATATCTTCTTCAGCTTCTTCATCAGAAGAAGAAGTTGAGCTCATTAAAGATTTTATTATCTGTGAATCTTGTTCTTGTTTATTCTTCAATTCTTTTAACTCTAATTTAATTTCTTTAATTTCTTTTTGTAAATCATTTATGGTTGGTTTATTTTTTTACTGATTTATTCTTGTTTAATATTGCAGTTAAATCATATGTTTGTTTACTAGTACTAGGTAACATAGAGTTTTTAGGTTTATCATTTTCTAATATCTTATTTAACATTTTTTCTTCAATTTTAGGATCACTTATATATTTTATTGCTTCTAATATAGACTCTTGTTCTTTAGTTAAAACATTTAATGATTTACTACTATATTCAGAACTTGATTCTGATCCTATATCATCTATCTGATTTATTTCCTCAGAATCTGAATACTCTTCAGAATCTGAATAATCTAAGTATAATTCATAAATTTTGTTTAATACAGATTCTTCTAAATTTAATTCTTGTAATTTTTTATCAAATTTATAAAATCTTGATGTGTGGCCTTTTCTTCCACATTTATAACATGTTAAATCTTTATATGATGTAAATTTTTTTATCTTTTTGTTTATATGGTTTTCTACTAGGTTTTCTATATTTGTAAGGTTTATAAGGTTTCTGTTTTTTATAATAATCATCTTTATCTAATTTTTTCTTATAACTCTTTTTGTGATATTTTTTATAAGGTTTCTTATATTTTCTTGTAGTAGAACATTGTCCATTACAATCTTTATGTTTCTGTGTTATGCTATAATCAAATTGTTTACAGAAAGAACCTAGTTCTTGTTTAGTTTTTCTCATTTCATATTTTAACGATTTTTGAAGCTTTATGTCTTGACAAAGTTTTAATCCTTCCTTTTGAACTATACTAAACAGTTGTCCATAGGTTAATAGGTCATAAGGAATAGGATTTCCAAATTCCTGTTTTATATGGTTCCTAACATTTTCTCCTAAGAAGAATGGTAATCCTGCTAAGAATTTTTCTTTCCAGAAAGCCTGGTTAGAATCTTCTCTAAGCATTATCCTAGTCAGGAAAGTTGTTTTATAAAACTGAAAATCACTAAGTTTCTTGCATCTAAGATTACTTAGTAATTCTGCATTTTTATCCTTTAAATGAGTAGGATCACCTATAAAATAGAGTGATATAGTCAAGATTAGTGTTGCCACTGCATCTTGAATAGTATCACCAAGCTCATCTAATATAGGTATTCCATCTTCATAAGTTTTTACGGCATTTAAAATTTCTAAATGTTGTTCATCAGTGAGATGATTATCCCACCAACCTTTAAGTTGTCCTGTAAAGCCAGCTATAAGAAGTTCAGCTATAGTTCTATCTGAAGTTCCTGTTTGAGTTCTATAAGCATTGGCAGCCATTGTCATTTGTTGAAGAAGACTCAGAATATTATATTCTGATAGGCTATCAATATTCCATTCATAAACTGAAGAGGCATTATACTTATATTGTGATAGGACATTTGGTCTATCTGTTATACCTAAGTCTGGGGCAGACATTCTAGGTACTATAGATTGATTATATGTTATACGATTTATCTGTGGCTCTAGGGCTTTACTAAAGGTTTCAATATCTTCAGATTCAGGTTGAGAATCCTCAACTGATTCTGATTCTTGTTCTTGGGTGACTATACTTATAGTTTTAGAAGCTTTAGATTGAGGTGTTTCTTGAACTACCTGTTTTGACCCAGAAGAAGAGTCAATTTTACTCAATTGTTCTTTAATTGCTTTAACAAAATCTGAATCTTTAGATTTTACTTCTTTTTGTCCTGTTTTAGAAACTTCAAAAGGTTTAAAAACATGAGATTTAAGTTTTCTATCTTTTATATCTTTTTCAATTTTTACTATCTTACTTTCTTTAATAGTATCTTCTATTCTGTTTAATTGTTATCCTATACTCAATAGGTGTGCATTACTAAAATTATTTTGCTCTAAAATTTTTCTATTAGGGTCATCTTCTGAAACTATTTTAAATGGTGCTATATTTATTTCTTTATCTCCATGTAAAAATACACTTGATGCTTTAGGTGGATGTTCACTCTGTATAATTTTATCTTTTACTTTCCATTCTGTATTTTTATTTCTAATGGTTACTGGATTTATTAATTTCTCTGCTTTAAGTTTTCCTCTATAAATTCTTTTAAACCAATCAAAGAATTTCATATTAACTTCATAATGTTTTATAAAGTCAATATATTCTTCTTTAACTGATTCAAAATCTTTTACCTTTTTTATTACATTTTCTAATTTATCTTTATTTTTAATTGCTGTTAATTCTTTATTTAATTTATTATAATTAAAAACAAATTCTTTATTTATTACATTTAATTCTCTATCCATGCTTTCTACATTTCCTGTCATGAAGGAAGCTGTAGGTGACATAGGTGGAGAAGGTGAGTGTTCTATATTTTGAGATTGATTGCAATTAGGGTTTGGTTCCAAAGGGTTCATTGTTCCTGTTGGATTATAATATAAATGTGGTACTGTTGTACTATAATCTACACTTTTTAGTTTATTACTAGATTCAGGTATATCTGAAGTAGAATACCTAGGCTTTACTACTGTTTGCAATACAGGTTTAGGTTCATTTTTTTTATATGAAGCATATATTACAGAAGGTAACTGTGAGGCTCTACCTATATCTACTGTTGAAACAGAGGAGGAAGAGTCTGAATACCTACTGCTTACACTATGTCTACTGAATTTTAATTTTACTTTACCGTCTTCATATTGTTCAATTTTACTGAGTTCTATATTAGGCTTAACTATAGTCTTTGGTTCAGGAAGAGGAACAGCATCCTCTAAAACCCATTCATCAGGGAGACTAATATCTTTCCACTGAATAGTCTTAGGAATTACTGTGTTAGCTTTACTTAAATCTGTCTGTAGAAATTTAGTTTCTCCTAATTTAGGTTGCATTATATATTTTGTAGCAAAACCAGATACCATAGCTTTGTAATTTATTTTATACATTAATGCTACAGGAATAGATCCTTCAAGCATTTTATAATTATGTGTCTTGATTTCTAAAACTACACTTTTTAGTATATTTGGATCATTTAATGAAATTGTTATATCTGGGAAGCAGTCAAATGAAATTGGACCACTACTCAGACTGGTTTCTATAGTTCCTAATAGTGAGTCATTGAAATTTACAAACCTAGCATCTCTGACCACAGCCAGAATACTAGTATTTAATCCTTCTCTCGTTAAAGGTTTTATACCTATTTGTACTAATCCTATATGTATATATTTATATTTTTTATTTTTATGATGCTTTATTGATTCTGCAGAAAGTAAAGTTATTTTCTCAAAGGGTTTACTTAACTGTACATCTCTTTCTTCAGCTTTAATTATATAATCATTTTTAAATATGTTTAATTTTGGTATTTTATAAATCTGTTCTTTATCTATCTTCGGTATTACCCAATTATCAATTGCTTTATTAAAATCTTCTAAAATTACTTCATTTCTATTAACTAT
Source organism: Garcia nutans (assembly GCA_947685225.1). Taxonomy (NCBI): domain Eukaryota; kingdom Viridiplantae; phylum Streptophyta; class Magnoliopsida; order Malpighiales; family Euphorbiaceae; genus Garcia; species Garcia nutans. Next base: position 41,449,828 of record CANTUV010000003.1, read on the forward strand.
CCTTTTAACTTCTGATGACTCAGAACTATCTGATTTAGTTGTACTAGCAGATTTACATAGAAATGGTTCCATTTTTAAATTTTTGAAAAATAGAATTTTAAAGTTTATTAATGTTGGTTTTGGTAGCGACCACTGACTTACTGCCCTAAACGCCTATCCATCGGCTAACACGGGTCTTACTGCATATCCAATACCTAGACAACACTAAGTCCACTTCTAGATCTATAAATCAAAGATTTAATTATGAAAACAGTTCTATATCTATCTAATACCACCCCTAAAAGAAGATGGCTCTGATACAAGCAAATTTAAAGGACCGTTCACAGGGGATGAAATAATCTTAAATGGATTTAATAAAAACAATAGACAGTTAGGATACATATATAAACATATTTAATTAAAATAATAAATAAGAAACAGAATGTAAAAGACTATATTAAAATAAATTACAGAAATAATTTAAAAGCATATATTAAAAATATATAAAGAATAATTATAATCTCTTTTAAATGGTACGGCGGCGTTGTTTCATACCTGGTGCAAAGGAGGACTTCAGACAAGTGCAAGTCTGACGTTGCTCCAATTTATATTTAGGTTTCCAGCCTTATATACCACTTTAAAGATTACAATTAAATCTTTAATTAAACTTGTATCTTAAGTCTAAAATATTTTAATCAATACACACTCTTATGTCTATATCTTTTAGTATACTTAGTTATACTATCTCTGGTATAAATATACGGATCCCGTATAAGTATACAGCGTAGAATATAGAGAGAAGAAAGACAGAAAATGATAGAATATAGAGGTCCTTTTTAGTTTGTAAGTAGTGCAAATATAATTTCTGATGCTTTAGTTCCAGATCAAGCTCAGCTTGCTCATTTTTTGCTTGCAAGAACTAAAACAGAGCATACTTATAATGAAATGAGAGATGAGATAAATAAAATATAAATTTATTTAATTGAAATAACAATACAGAATAAAACTTAAAATTTAAAATACAAAATATAAATTATAAGTTATAAATTAAGACTACCTTATATAAGGAGATCAATAGGTGTGGAGTACAGAACTGGAGAAATAGTAAATGAAAGAAGAGAGGGAAGGAAGAAGCTAAAACTAGGCTGAGAGGTTCTTGAATGTCTTCTGTGTTGAGAGAGAAGTGTTTCGGATCCCCTTTTCCTTTAGAATGAGCTTCATTATATAGACAGAGGCTTTAAAATTCCACTATTCTTGTCACATGCTTTGGGCACTATAGAAGAATAGTAACCTGTCGTTACTATTTGCTTTTGCTGTACCTTCACACGTCCGGAACTTCGGATGAATAGTACCTTATCTGGGGTACTGTTGACTTTACTGTGGGGAACTGTGGATGAACAATTCTTCTGACTTTACTGTTGGTTTTCCTCTGGTGAATACTGTTGATGAACAGTATTTTGTCAGTGGGCACCGTCTTTATTGACTTTATCAATCTGAGTGGAGAAATAAGGTTTCTCCTGCCTTTAATCAGACGAATCTGAGTCAGATTCAACTTCTGACTCAATTTTCTTTTTACTTTTCTTTCCTTTTTCTTTTTTATTTTTCTTTTCTTTTTCTTTTTCTTTTTTCTTTTTCTTTTATTTTTATTTTTCTTTTTCTTTTCTTTTTTCTTTTTTTTTTCTTTTTTCTTTATCTTTTTTCTTTTCTTTTTTCTCTTTTTCTTTTTCTTTATTCTTTTTCATTTTACCTTTACTTTTCACTCTGATGGGAGACAATATATCATAGCAATCATCCTCATTACTGGGACAGTAATCCGAGTCAGATGTCTCGGTGGAAGATGATGTCATGGATGATGTAGAGGAATCCGAAGAAGAGGAAAGAGATTTTCTTCTTCTGGATGAGGCTTTAGAGACTTTAGTTTGGGCTTTATTTGAAGATCCAGCAGAGCAGGTTCTACTGGGCTTAATGGGCTCAGACGTTGAGGGAAGAGACCCGACTATCTGTTCCATTAAGGCTTTATATTCTTCTGCAGTTTTGGCAGCTGCAAGAAGGGCAATATTCTGGGCTCTTTGAGCTTCAAAAGAGACGTATAGTCTTGGGTCAAGACCATTGTGGTTTCTCTTTAGGAGCCATGCTTTAACAGTCTCCTCAGTGGTAGAATTGCGAAAGGCAGTCCACCACTTAACTTTAGACTTCCTTAATACAACAGGAATATTGGTACCTGGAATAATGGATGATTCAAAGTACCATTGATATACCCAAGGTATATTGAAAGTCAAACAAAAGAGAAGAAGAGGAGGAAAATTCTTCTCATAAGGATTAGGGTTTAAGTGAGTTTTATAATGCTGGTAAGCTAACTATACCTCTTGTGGGAGACAACGGTCTTCATTACCACAGAAATACCACCAGTCAACAAACCAGGATGGGAGGTTGTTTATCTTTATATTGGTCTCACAATAGATTAGCCAGGAATGGATTTTACCAGGGTTTTGAAAAAACAGGGCTTTAGTCCAGGCTTCTATATAGTCCCAATAGTTATATGAAGAACAGCATGATAAAGAAGGAAGGGTTTTAAACTGCACAGGAATGTGCAAAGGTCTTCCCCATTTAGAAGGATGGAGAATTTTCTTTATTTTAAAAGAAGAATAGGCTATGACAGCCTTATCTTGCTGACTATAATTGTGTTTTAAAAACAAAGAACCTGAATCCACAAGAATATGAAGATAATATTCTTGAGATTTTGAAAATTCTTTTGGTTTAAAAAACCATCCTTTAGGATATATAGAATCAATTATATACCATGGGTTCTGCTGAGCAGTACCAAAATCAGTAATTAATTCTGTAGACCAAAAATTTTTATTGTGCCAAAGGGTTTTTGACTTTAAAAGAAAATTTGAAGAAACAATTTGAGTTGTAGAGTTTGAAACATTCAACTCATTTTTAGAAATATTTTGAGTTAGGGTTTTTGAAGATTGACCTAACTCTGTTTTAAAAGGGATTAAAGAATTCATACCTGGGGCTTCAGGAGGCGGGAAGCCCAAATTTGCAAGAGCTTTAAGGACCTCTGGAGATTGGGCCAGCTGAAAGACCCAAATATCCATTTTAGCTTTATCATCTTTTGCTTGGACAGCATCAGCCCAAGACTTTATAGGTTTAGGGTTTGCAATGCTATCTGAATGATGAGATAGGGCTTTAGGAGAGTCATCTTTAAGGGTTTCCTTTTCTTTATTGGCTGTTTTCTTTTTTCTCCCCATGATTCCTGAGAAGGAATTCACGAGTAAGGAAATCATGTAAACTATTATTTTCTCATTTAATAAACTCAATATCAAAATCAAAAATACTTAAAATAGCTTGCCATCTAGCAAAAATCTGTTTTGAGGCAAGGTTTTTAACATCTTTTTGCAAAACATCTTTTGCACTTTTACAATCAATTCTCAATAGAAATTTTTGATTTAATAAATCAAATTAAAATTTTGAAATACATAAAATGATACTCAAAATCTCTTTCTTTATAGTTGAATAGTTTAATTGGGTTGGGCTCCAATGTCCTGAATAGAATTGGACTATGGCTTCTCTACCCTCTTTAACCTGTTTTAAAATCTCACCAAAACCTATATCTGATGCATCAGTCTCTACTATTTTGGAGGCTAAGGGATCAGTTATATGTAGGCAAGGAATATTTTTAACTAGGTCTTTAACTTGTCTAACTATGCCAGAATGGACCTCAGTCCATGGACCTGGGTTTTTCTTTAATCTATCATGCAGAGGTTTAATAGTTCTATTTAGGTTGGGAAAGAATTCTATAACATAATTCAGACAACCTAAAAATCTTTGTAACTGAGCTTTATTTATTATTTGGTCAGGAAACTTATTCCCAAAGGCTAAGTTTCTTTCTATAGGTTCTATGATTCCCTGTTCTATATAATGTCCTAAGAACCTAATCTTAGTTTGAAACAGAGACATCTTCGTTTTACTTAATACTAAACCATTATGTTTTATTACCATAACAAATGTTTTTAAATGTTTAAAATGTTCTTCTATAGTTGTTGAATATATTAAAACATCATCAATATAAAACAATACAAAATTTAGTGTAAGGGTTAAAAATATCATTCATCACTCTCTGAAACTCAGAGGGTGCATTCTTTAAACCAAAAGGCATAACATTCCATTCATACTGTCCAAATGGAACAGTGAATGCAGTCTTATACCTATCTTTAGGGTTAATCTGAAGTTGCCAAAAACCAGATTTCATATCAAATTTACTAAAAATATTTGCTTTATATAATCTTCCTAATAAATCTTTTTTATTTGGAATAGGATACCTAATCCATTTTAAAGCTTTATTTAAAGGTTTATAATTTATTACTAATCTAGGTGCTCCTCTTTCTATTTCAGAGGCCTTGTTTACATAGAATGCAGCACAAGACCAAGGGCTTCTAGATTTAGTTATTAATCCTTTATTTTCTAAATCATTTATTTCTTTTTTACAGAATTCAATTAAATCGGACGCCATCTGAATGGGCCTAGCTTTAGTTGTAATAGACTTTTCATCAAAGCCTATTTCATAAGGTAAATCAATCATATGTTGCTTTCTATTCCAGAATGCATTTGGAATATCAGCACACAAATCTTTTTCTATTTGAGATTTTAATTTATTAATTTTATCTTGTGTAAATTTATTGTTTAACTGTTCATTTATTTTTTGTAAATGATAATTATTTTTTAAATTACAAAGTTGTTCAGACTTTGCTTTTATAAGTGCATTTATTTGTAATTCATTTATTGAATGAGCCTTTAAAAGATTTAAATTCCTCTTTTTAGGTTTCTCTAAAAATGGAAAAATTATCTTTTGTTTTCTAACTTTAAAACTTATACTATCATCATTTACTGAATAAGGTGTTATCAAATTCATAAATGGTGTTCCTAAGATTACCATATGATGAATGTTGGTCAAGATAAATATATTCTTTATTTCTAAATTTTTATCTATAATTGACGCTTCTGCTTTACCAAGTATATTTAGTTTAGATTTATTTGCTGCTGATAAACTTTCATTAGTTTGTTGCCAAAATCTTTTTGGTACTAAACTAGGTTTAATGCAGTTTAAATCAGCTCCTGTATCAAACAATGCTATAGTTTCTATATCATAATTATCTGAAAATTTTAATCTTATTTTTATTAAATATTTTCTAGATGTTATTTCATGCAACATAAAAATTAAATTATCAGGGATTTTATCTTTACTAATTAAGCTAATTTCATTATCAGTTTCTTTATCATTTATCTGTTCAATATCTTCTTCAGCTTCTTCATCAGAAGAAGAAGTTGAGCTCATTAAAGATTTTATTATCTGTGAATCTTGTTCTTGTTTATTCTTCAATTCTTTTAACTCTAATTTAATTTCTTTAATTTCTTTTTGTAAATCATTTATGGTTGGTTTATTTTTTTACTGATTTATTCTTGTTTAATATTGCAGTTAAATCATATGTTTGTTTACTAGTACTAGGTAACATAGAGTTTTTAGGTTTATCATTTTCTAATATCTTATTTAACATTTTTTCTTCAATTTTAGGATCACTTATATATTTTATTGCTTCTAATATAGACTCTTGTTCTTTAGTTAAAACATTTAATGATTTACTACTATATTCAGAACTTGATTCTGATCCTATATCATCTATCTGATTTATTTCCTCAGAATCTGAATACTCTTCAGAATCTGAATAATCTAAGTATAATTCATAAATTTTGTTTAATACAGATTCTTCTAAATTTATTGCCGACAAAAAAATCGGCGACAAAAAAAATTCATCGCCGAAAGTGTTGGACGAAATGGCATGGCAGCCCGCCAGCGCCAATTTTGCTCGCAATCCCTCGCAGCCCGTCACAAATTTTCGCCAGCAAGATTTTTCCAACACAATTTTTTCCTAAACCAAATTCTATTTGGTTTCGGTTTTCTTTTCCTAATTAAATATAGTTTCCTTAAACAATTAGGATTAATCATATAAATTTCCTATAAATAACACTAAAAAAACACAGAAACAAGGGGGACTTGGCAGTGAAGGGACCGGACTGGATTTTGAGGAGAACTAGAACTTTGAATTTGGGACTTTGGATTTGAGAGTAACAAGCAAAGACATTAATAATTCATCAAAGGCAGCAATCTTGCCTTTGTCCTTGTTCATCTAAGAAGTAATTTTTGGTGGAACCAACGAACGAAGGTTTGAATCTTTAATTTCTTTTTATTTTCTTACAGTATCTTTGTTTCTTTGATTCATAAGATTATACACACAAGGCCTTGATCTATAAACATATAGTAACATTGATCTTCATTTCAATAACATAAATAATTTCTTCTGTTTCCAAATACCTTAAAACCCTAAATCGTCTTTTCTATTTTTAAAAACCCTAAAAGTTACTTTTCTGTTTCTTCAAAAACCTTAGAACCCTAATTTACTTCTTCTAAACCTTAGAACCCTAATTTATTTCTTCAAAACCTTAGAACTCTAAATTGTTCCTTTTATTTCCAAAAACCCTAAAAAAATATACTTTTCTGTTTCCAAAAACCTTAAACCGTTTTGCTTATTTCTAAAAACTTTATAAAACTCTAAACTATTTTCACAAATCTTAAAACTAAACATATTTTCCAAGACACCAAAAATCCTAAATCATTTTATTAATTCCCAAAACCTTAATCTCTATTCCAAAAGTCAGTAGCCTTATTTTTTAAGCATCAAAAGCTTTAACCCTAATTAATCATTCTTTCCAAAATCACACAGTAAGCATTATTCTTTTAAAAATAACATTAGTTTCTTCCAATTTCAAAACCCTATTTTCTAAATTCTAAACCCTAAAATCTTAATTTTCAACACCAAAACCTACAATCCTAAGAGCCAATTTTTAAAATTTTCTGGGGCGCTGCCCCCTTGACCCCCGCCCACTAACTGGCTAGTGGGACCGCCATATGGGCTCGTCGAAGGGGTCAATATTCATTTGTATATTATGCGTCCGTGTATTTAACTTTTCTTTTTCCAAAGCCCTAATTTAGTAATTAAAATTCTAAAATCTTATTTTAAGATGCGAACCCTAAATTATATATTTGTTTAATTTTAGATTAGATTATGTAGTCTATGATATGCCTTGGTGGTTGATTTATTTAATTTCAAAACTTGATTTATTTAATTTATTATGGATGAATGCTTATTATATATTTTGATTGATGTTTAATATCTTTGATAATGATTTATTTATTATGAATGGTTATTTACTTTTATCGATTTATTTTTTATTTTCAAATGTTGTAAGAGGTATGTTTCCACTTTGTGGGTACCTCATTAGTTAAATATCATGCAATCTAAATCGCTTTTATATTTTAGACCAATGTAAAGGACATGTTTCTACCTTTTGGTGGGTGTCCTATTTAGTTTAGACATGTATGATGTAAGGACATATTTTCATCTTCGGATGGGTGTCCATTTATTTGTTTTCTTTGGACATAGCTTTGATTTTAATATAACGATGCTTTATTTCAATTATTGTGTGTAATATGGATAATATTGTTATATTTAAGAATTTTATAATATTAAGACTTGTAAAGGAGGCTAGTTCCAATGAACCGGGCGTTGTGGGGGTGCTGGGCCATTTCTCACCTTCCCAACACGTACCTAACTTTTTGAACCTATTAGGGGGTTTGGGATTCCTTAGAAATCGAGTCATCCACCCCTTTCTTTTTCTCGGCCCGTCCGGGTGGCGACTCCATTTTCTCCGGACTTAGGTCCGTGTTCTCTAAGCCCCGAGCCTAAACAGTGCTGAAGTTGCAAGAACTATTCCACTGAGAGTGAGGGCGAAAATCTCAGCTCACGCATATGTTCACATTGAGTCTGACGCAAGGAGCAAACTTGATCCCAAGTCCCAAAAATGTATTTTCATTGGCTATGGTGGTGATGAATTTAGCTACAGATTTTGGGATGAACAGAATAAGAAGTTTATTCGAAGCAAGAATGTCATTTTTAATGAAAAGGTGTTGTACAAGAACAGGGTAGCAGCAGTCCCAGAAATGATAAGTCCTACAAAAGACAAACAGTTTGCTAGTCTAGATGATCTTGGCGATGATAAACACTACAACAAAAAGTGCAATCAGCGACGTATTCTGCGACAACTCTTATTTCGTCGCTGATTAGCGACTTTATCAACGACAACTTTACGACAAATAATCAAGATAAGCGTTTTTTCAACATTCCGTCGCTGAATGGGTCGCTAAATGTGTCGCTGATTAACGACAAAAAAAAATGGTCGTAGAATCTTTCGCTGAATAGCGATAAAAGGTCGTTTCTCGCTGAATGTGTCGCTGAATTTTGCGCCAAATTTTGGCGCTAATAATCAGCGACGACATTACGACTAATTTACGACAAATTAGCAAAGAATGTGTTTATTTTTTATTGGAAAGTTTTTTATCGCTAATTAGTCGCGAAATTGTTCGCTGATTTGCGAGAAAAATAGTTAGTCGCAGAGTTATCGTTGATTTGCGAGAATATAGCGACCAATTAACGAGAAATTAATTTTATTTTCTATTTTAAAGTAATTGGTTGCTAATTAGTCGCTAAATTGCTCGCTGATTTGCGAGAAAAATAGTTAGTCACAGAGTTATCATTGATTTGCGAGAATATAGCGATCAATTAGCGAGAAATTAATTTTATTTTCTATTTTAAAGTAATTGGTCGCTAATTAGTCGCTAAATGGCTCGCTGATTTGCGAGAAAAAATGTTAGTCGCAGAGTTATCGTTGATTTGCGAGAATATAGAGACAAATTAGCGAGAAAGTTGTTGATTTTTTTTGGAAAGAATTTTCTCGCTATTTATTTTCTAAATGGCTCGCTGATGTGCGAGAAAAATAGTTAGTCGCAGAATTATCGGTAATTTGCGAGAATATTGCGACGAATTACCGAGAAATTAATTTTATTTTCTATTTTTAAATAAATTATTAAATATATTTTTTAATTTTTATATAAAAATTTTAAAGTGATAATTATTTATGGATAGAATGAGTAATTATAATTTATTATATTGTATTTTAATTATTTATTATGTTTATAACTTAATATGTTGATGTAATGAATTGATTATAGTTCTAAGTAAAAAAAATAAAAAAAAATTAAATTTTAAAAACCTCATATGGTGGCACGTAAATTAATTCATATAAATAAAACAGTAATTCATCTTGATAAAAATAATATTAAATATTGCAAATAATTTAAATAATGAGGCTTAATTTGAAATTCAAGTTAGAACGTGGGGGTTATGAAAAAATTATAATCTTTACTGGAACACGAAGGAAAGCATAAAAAGTTAAAATAAAAAAGCCGGTTCTGGAACTCGCAGGAATTTTATTATATTAGACCTTATTACAAGCATCCACAGCAAATCAATAGAATTTGTAAAAATGGTGGTGATAGGGCCTCGAGAAGAGAATGAAGATTATTATTTGTTGTTTGTTAATTTCTATATAATACAAATATTATTATGTATGGTATTGAATTTTGCTTCACTATACTTTTTTTTCATCTTATTTTGATAAGGGCGCGGGAATGAAAATGGGATTATATATATATATATATGCACAATCTGTAAACACAATTTTTATAAAAACAGTGGTATTAATTTAAAAAAAAAAACAAATTTCCATAAGAGAAATAAATGTAAAGTATTTGTCTAGAAAGAAAAAGAAGCTCGAAAGAGCGAAATTGAAGGAGAAGGCGAGAAATAGCAGAGAAGAAAAAGGAAGAGAGTGATTGTGAGAGAGACCGAGAAATGGATCAACAACAACACCAGCAATTGTTGCTACAACAACAACAACAAGCACAACATCAACAGCAACAATTTCTCTTGTTACAACAATTACAAAAACAAACCCAACAACAGCAACACCAACAACAACAAGCGGCGGCGATTTCTCGATTCCCTTCCAACATCGACGCTCACCTCCGTCCCCCTGGCCTTCATCGCCCGCTCAATCTCCCGCAGCAAAACCCTAACCCTAATCCTAATTCTAATTTGCAGCAGCAAGGATCTAATTTGGGGCAAAATGCATAGCTTTCTCAGCAGCAGCAGCAGAAGGGAATCCGGCCCCCAATGAACCAGGTGGAGCTCCAAATGGCTTACCAGGACGCTTGGCGAGTCTGCCACGCTGATGTCAAGCGGCCATTTTCTTCACTCGAGGATGCTTGTGAAAGGTTTGACCCTTATGGTTGGTCTTGTACATATATTCAATATTTATATATCTGTATGCAATTGAATTTAACGTGAGTACCTCTCTCTAGTATTCTATGCGTCTCTTCTCTTCTCGTCGTTTCTCTCGTCTGGATCTTTTCTGGTTTGCCCTCTCACTGTTAATTACTTGGTTCTTGCAAAGCTAGATTCTCGCAGATCCACTTTACTGATTCAATTTCTTTATATAATTGCCTCACTTTTATTATAATTAATTCTGGCGAAATTGTATGATACAGCCTGATTCTAAGTACTTCAAATGACAAATAATGAGATAATGGCACCTGGTTATGTTTTTGCAAAAATATTATATTTGCAAATTATAGAATTATACATATAAATTTAATAATAAATTGCGAAAATACAAATCCTAAAACTTATCAGAAGAAAGATAGAAATGAATTTGTGCACTGTCAATGGCTCATGTGAACAGAAGAAAGATAGGAATGAATTTGAAGATATTTTACAGTATCATTACATTTATCCTGTTTGGTTTAAAATGAATTCGTTGTATGTGTTATGTGCAAAGTATATAATTTGATTTAGTTAGGTTGAATTCTATGAATTTGAATTTATGGCAATGAAGTCGTGATTTTCAATCATTAAAATATTAAAGTTCAAACGAATTCTATAAAATTTTATAGAAATTTTCGTTTATACCAAGTAAGGCCCTGAGATTATTGCTGAATTATGTTTACTTATTTTAAAAATAAATTTTGAAAATGATTAATTATTCTTTTCCAAGATGAACTAAACTTTGTTTGTGTTATCATTTTACCAATGGAAAAAGTTCATGTTCAGCTTAATTGGTCATAAAGTTACCCCCCTTTGGATTAAATACGTGATTTTTTTAATCCTTAATATGCTCTTCCAAAGCAGCCAATACCTGCAAATTCATGGTTTTATGAGAGCTTAAATGGAGCTGTTTGATGAGAACTAATAAATAAAAGTTATTTCTTATTATACTTTTCTTTGTAAATCACCTTTGGGTGCTTGAAATCCGACACCTTTAATCCAAAGTATTCTTTGTAGTTTGCAAATCAAATCCTTTCCCATTGTAACATTCTTTGTTTTAACATTTCAATTTCTTTGTTTTATTTTAATTTTATTCAATTCTTAATTACCAACTATTTTGAATTGGTTCAATTTGAAATCTCTTTGGATTTTTTTGTTCCTAGATAATACATTTTCTCCAAATAAGTCCTGCATGCCTATCCAGTGCCTATAAGAACTTGATGAGTTATAATTTTATCCTCTGATAATCATATTCTCTGACCTGGCTGCTGGATTTTAATTTATCAAACCCATTGAAATGTTGTCCTTACAATTAAAACAGCTAAAGAACATAAGGCACTGTTCTAGTTTAAATATGCTTTTGAAGCGTTACTAAATTTTTCAGTTGCTTTGCAAAGCTGAATATTCCTTGAACCTAGTTCTTTTTCTTGATCTTTAGTATATTGGCTAGCCCTTATTTAGCTAATTTAATTACTGAATTTCTGGAATTTTTTTTTTGAAGAGTTTGAAGCATGTTTAATTTTTTTGGTTTTTGTGGATGTAGAAATATTGTCGATGGGACTCTAGAAATGAGAGTTTGATGAGTAGCTACTTTGAGTCCAAATGTGGTGACAGGTATTCGGATTTTATTTACAGTGTTAAAAAATAAAGCATATTTGTACCTGAAAATATACTAAATACCAAGAACTTAAATAGTTAAAAATGTAATTTGATTTGCATATATCTTTGGCAGGAGAAATACCAAGAACTTAAGAATGCCGAGCCTGAGTTGCAGACACTTGAGGCTGAGGAGGATGATATGCCTTCATTAACACCAGCCCAAATAGAGTTTGAGCGACGCGTGTTTGTGGAGGCTGCTGGTGGCACAAGTAAGACATCTCGTATTTATGGGCTGGGTTCTTCCTCATCCCATTATTCATGCTACGAACCATCTGGGTCATCATTTTCTACAACGTCTGCTAATCACAATGTCTCTGAGGTATTGGAAACTATGAAAGTATTACAACAAAAGGTAGAAGAGCAAGCCAAGGTTATAGCATCAATGAATGAAGTTATAGCTAATGTGCGCTCGGTGAATGATGTTTTAGATGATATGCGCTTATTCTTATCTGAGCAACGAAGGAAAACAAATGCTCCTCCTGCTCCGGCAAATGACAATGTGGAAGACGATGTTCGTATGTAGGATATACTTGATGGTGTTCTCTTTGTTTGTGTTTGGAGTGTCGGATTATCAAAGTTGGTGTTTTCTTTGTTTGTGTTTGGAGTGTCAGATTATTAAAGTTGGTGTTCTCTTTGTTTGTGTTTGGAGTGTCGGATTATTAAGACCTTATGTGTTCAATATACTTTCTTAAGGGGTAAACTTTACATTCGAATTGTTTATGTATACTTATTGCCACTAATAACTTAATTATGAATGTTGTGTTATTTGATTATTATTGTAATGAATGACTATTTTATAAACATGTTTAGTTATTATATTTGAAATTCAACAGGTTCTTGAAAATGTGTAGACAAAAAAAAATTAGAATACTGGAAAAATATAGCCAAACAATTACAAAACTGCGACAAAATTGCGACAAAATCAGCGACCAAAGGTGACAAAAAAAATATTGAATTCTGTGACAAATCAACGACTAAAACAACGAGAAAAATATTGCGACATATTCTGCGATACATCAGCGACAAACTTTAGCGAGCAAATTAGCGACAAATTCAGCGACTAAATTAACGACCCAAATAGAGATGAATTCAACGACCAAAACTAAATCAGCGACGACTTTCAGCGGGAATAAATAATTTCCGCCAAAAATGAAAATGTCGTTGAATTTGTCTCTGTTTTGTCGTTGATTTGTCACTAATCAACGACACGGACAATTGGTCGCTGATTTGTCGTTGATTTTTTAGCGACCAGGACATTACCGTCCGCTCGATTTTTCTCGCAGTTCGTCATTGATATTGTCGCTATCGTATTTTGGTCGTTGATTTCATCGTTAATGGTGTCGCAGATTGCGTCGCAGATTGCTGTTTTTTTTGTAGTGTAAAGTGACCAACAAAATCAGAGAAAATTGGAAGGTTGAACTTCACTAGATGCTCATGAAGTAACCAACTTTGAAGAACCAGTTTCTATTCTGGAAGTTGGGCCAAGTACACCTATTTTAAGAAGGTCCAATAGAGAAAGGATGTCACCAGAAAGGTACTCACCATCCTTGAAATAATTATTGTTGACTGATTGCGGTGAACCTAAGTGCTATGATGAGCCAGTGAATCATGAAGAATCTGTCAAGTGGGAGTATGCTATGCAAGATGAAATGGATTCTCTCATAATCAATTAAACATGGAGTTTGGTGAATTTACCTCTGGGTAAAAGGGCACTACATAGCAAATGGGTTTACAGAATCAAAGATGAAGGAGATGGTAGCAAAAGGTACAAAGCAAGACTGGTGGTAAAAGGTTTCAACAAAAGGAGGGCATAGACTATACAGAGATATTTTCACCGGTTGTGAAACTCACCACAATCTGGTTGGTACTTAGCTTGGCAGCGACTAAGAATCTTTATATGGAGTAGTTAGACGTCAAAACTGCTTTCCTTCATGGGGATTTAGAAGAGGACATCTATATGAAGCAGCCAGAATGTTTTATAGCACACAGAAAGGAGGACTTGGTATGCAAGCTGAATAGAAGCCTTTATGGATTGAAATAGGCCCCGAGATAGTGGTACAAGGAGTTTGATTCTTTCATGTGTGAGAATGGCTACACCAGATGCCATGCTGACCACTGTTGTTACTATGAGAGGTTTGACAATTCCTACATCATTCTTTTACTTTATGTAGATGATATGTTGGTTGTTGGGGTTGATTTAATTGAGATTAAAGAATTAAAGAAACAATTGTCAAACAAGTTCTCTATGAAAGATTTAGGTGAAGCCAAACAAATCCTTGGAATGAGGATTATTAGGGACAAAGAGCGAAGTACTCTGAAACTCTCACAAAAGGAGTACATCAAAAAGGTGTCGAAGAGATTCAATTTGTAAGATGCCAAACCAGTTAGCACACCTTTGCCGACTCATTTTAAGTTGTCCAAAATGCTTTCACCTAAAAATGAACAAGAGAAGGAATACATGAAGAAGGTGTCTTATGCTTCAGCTATTGGGAGTCTGATGTATGTTATGGTATGTACTAGACCTGATATTGCTCATGCAGTGGGAGTTGTGAGCCGATATATGAACAATCCATGCAAGAAACATTGGGAGGCGGTGAAGTGGATTTTGAGGTATCTTCGAGGCACTACTGATATAGCCTTATGTTTTGGTAGTAGTAGTGTGGAGCTGCATGGTTATGTTGATGCAGACTTGGGTGGTGACAGAGACACTAGCAAAAGTACCACAAGTTATTTATTTACTGTAAGTGGTACTGCTGTGAGCTGGGCCTCTAAGTTATAGAAAATAGTTGCTCTTTCAACAACAGAAGCAGAGTATGTGGCTATTGCAGAGGCTTAAAAGGAGATGGTATGGTTAAGTGGTTTCTTGGAAGAATTGGACAAAGTACAAGTTGATGGTATTTTGTACAGTGACAGTCAGAGTGCTATTCACTTGGCAAAAAATCCTGCTTTTCATTCAAGGACCAAGCACATTCGTTTAATGTACCATTTCATATGATCTCTTTTGGACGATGGAGCATTGAAACTACAAAAGATTGTTGGAAGCGAGAATCCAGATGATATGTTCACTAAAGTTGTATCACTTGGAAAGCTGAGGCTTTGTACAACTTCAGCTGGTCTCCAAAACTAAAATATGGAGATGGTGGTTATTGATGAATTTCAGTACTTGAAGAGCATATGGAATGTTCTTTGCAACATGATGGTTGAATTATCTCTAAGTGGGAGATTGTTAAAATTTGTGGAGACAATCTCAAATTAGGTTGCCTAATTTTGTTGCCTAATTTGTTGAACTTGAACTAAGAATTAGGTTGCCTAATTTTATTAGATTGCCTAATTTTGTTGAATTTGTACCAAAAATTAGATTGTCTAATTTTGTTAGGTTGCCTAACAAATATTGAAAATTTTAACATTTGGTTGCCTATAAATGACAATGATCATGGAGAGAAAAATATAATCACAAAACCCAAAAAATGAGAGTTGTAGTAAGATGAGAGAAAAATATAGAAAGGAAGAAAAATTTAATAGAATTTTTCTTTGTGTGTTTCTTTAATTTTTTTTTTGTATTTCCTTAAGAGTGAGTGTGAGTAAAACACTTGTGTGCTCTTGTAATTGAGAATTCTTCCTCTTCATAGTGAAAGTCAGTAACCACAGTGGATATAACCTGTTAGGTCTAATTGACTGGATGAACCATTATAAATTTTTGTCTATTTATTATTTTTGGTCATTATCTTTATTGCTTTTTCTTAAAAAGTTTGGAGTAAAATCCCAACAAGTGACTGCATTATCTAAAAAAAATTAACAATTTGCAAGGCATATGACCACATATGCACACAACTAAGGGTGAAATGCTATACCATTCACAAAACATACAAATTCAATATAAAAAGAATACTTATACATGCAAAAAATTTGTCATAAAAAAATATTAATTAAATAATAAACATAAAAACATATAGAAATAACACATATCTATACATGATTTCATGCTCAAATATTACAAGTTTGGCACATTAAAAAATCATATGCATAAATAGCTTTTGCAAAAGAAAAAGGTAACAAAAAAAGTTTAAAAAATAAATCTTCAAAAAAAATAATATATGTATGATCCGGATCTATAAAAATAAATTAAGAAAAAATCAAATAATAATAATAATAAAATAAACTTATCCCAAAAAGAATGATAAAGCACATTTTGAGGATTTGTAAATAAATAAATATATATTAGCAAAAAAAAAAAAATTAAACCACCTAAATAGTAAATATTGATACGTTAGTTTTTTTAAAATAAATAAATAAAGAGTAGAATTAAAAATAAACCTAAATAAAATGAGAATCTGAAATTTTTTACATTAATATATTCATTGATGATCAGCAAAACAAAAGTCAGAGGGAAATATGAGAATAAAAGATTTAAGGCAAAAAGAGCTAAAAATATAAAAAATAGTTTTATGTTTGTAAAGAGAAAAGGAAGAGAAAGGGAGAAGGGGAGGAGCAGGAGCGGCAAAAATGATGAAGTGAAGGGAGAGAAAGTGAAGAGAGGAAAACATGAGAATAAAATATTTAAGACAAAAAGAGCTAAAAATAGAAGAAATAGTTTTATGTTTGCAAAGAGAAAAAGAAGAGAAACAGAGGAAGGGAGGAGTAGGAGTGGCGAAAACGATGAAGTGAAGGGAGAGAAAGTGAAGAGAGGAAATTTATATGCTGGTGGCTCCAGGGTTTAAAGTATTTATTATTATTATTATTATTATTAAAAAAGGATCGCTGTAACTTGAGCCCAAAATTATTCTTGAAAGGGCTTTTTGTTTTAGATGTTGGGTATTGATTTTGTTAGTTATTATTATTATTATTATTACTATTATTATTATTATTATTATTATTATTATTATTACAACATGTGAAGCAATGCATGTTCAAAAAATGTGAAGCAATACAAATTGCAGTGTAAAGTCACTGCAATGTGACGTACACTGTATATTGATTTTTTAATTAATTAATTATTTTTTATTTAGTGAAATATAAAGGAAATACAAAAAAATTAAATAAAACGATTTGAATGTTAATAATTTATTTTAACGGATCATAATAATAAATCTTTGGAAAAAGGTGGAAGAAATTTTCCTAGCAAATTTATTGACTCTAGTAATTTTTTTTTCCTTAACCACGTGTAATAAAGATATCTTATTCTTAATCAATAACGGAATTAAAATGAAGATATATGTGTAAATAATCACATTCAGACAATGGATATATATATATATATAATACTTAACTAAAAATTAGTAAAATCATAGTAATCTCTAACTTAATAAATAATTTTATGGAGGAAGTGAAAATAATAATAATAATAATAATAATAATAATAAGGTGTCTAGGAAGTCGACTCAAATAATAATGATAACAACAACAATAATAACAATAAAAAATAATATAATTCGAACTACGGATATTTTGATTCCGTGCGGATACATAGGCATTTGAAATTCAGTTTTGAATTCAAGTCCACTTCAATTAAAGAATATCTTTTTCTAAAATTATATATTAGCAAAATTACAAAAAAAATATTTAATAAAAATATGAAATTAGAATAATTATGTTCACAGAGCGGATATATTTTTTTTAAAAATGACAATAATAAATTTAACACATTTTAAGCTATTTTATAACATAAAATTCTCATGTTCAGATAGTGAGTATAAGAATTAAATCATTAACTAATAAATAAAATATGTATCCACTAAGGTAATGAAATCATCAAAAATAATAAAAATATGGGATTAAAAATAATAATCATAAAAATCAAGTTCAGGAAGTGAATATTATTCAAAATAATTATAATAATAATAAATTTAACAAATATTAAAGTATAAAACTCCTACATTTAGGAAGTGATTGTGGATGTTAAGTCATAAACTAACAAAAATATTAAAAAAAAAGATACCAATAATGGTAATAAAACTATTAAAAATAATAAACTATAAAAATTTAACAAAAATATTTATTTCCAGACAGTGAATATAATGGTAAAAAATAAAAAAAATATATAATTAAGACTTATATTTAGGCAGTGGATGTAATTCTTCTTATAAATAAAAATAGATAATAAAATATCACAATAACTATAGTATCAACTTTGGACGTTGTAGGGTGATTTTTCTTCCTTATACGTAACCAACCCCTCAACTATTGAAATGCAGACTATTACTAGATGTCCAATCAAACCTTATAATTGATTGGTGGACACTTCTAACACGTATAAAAATAATAACAACTAAATGCAAGTTGACAAAAAAACCAAACAAAATATCTATATTCCGTCGGCTCTCCATCACCTAGTGTGCGACAGCTGGCGACTCCATTGGAAACTTAGTAAGTTGCTAAATAGTGGGTAAGTTGTACATATTATTTGTGATCTTTGTGTTTTATCTATTAATTATGTTTTAAACTATATTAATTGTTATTTTTCATATACTTAAATAAAATTGTTACATTTCAATCAACAAGTCTCTTATCACACACGCACTTGAAGGTCAGGAAGTGACCTGGTACCCGATTAGGCTTAGTATGAGAATGAAGTAGGGATGCCTCTGTAGAAACGGTAGGGTCTCCTAAAAATCTTCACTCATACTTTCTTTTAGTCAGGTATTGGCTGAGAAAACCTACTAGTCTAGGTTGTGGATAATAGTAGGACAACCAGAGTCTAAGAACCTTACAATTTGGGAAAATAAGGTGGATCTATACCATTAGAAATAGAACTCAACCGTTTACACTTTTAGATAATACCTACCCTCAGCTCTTCCAAACTAGTTTAGTATCATGCTCCTCTATCTGCTCTTATTTCTCAAGTCGCAGTATTTTTTTTATGCATGTACATGTCTCTCATGCAAAATTACACATTATTATACAAATGAAGCAAGAAAATTTCTCACCAATAGAGCATGTAGCTAAGCTCTTACCACCCAACTTGGTTTTAAAAATGGCGAAAATGATGCTCTATGAGAGAGACTTAGAGATGATTAAAAGATTTCAAAGTTTGTTGTTAGGAAAATATGGGCTACATGATACGTCCATTAAATTTCTTAACTGACACCTAGAATTTCTTTCCATGAATTATTTTTATGTGCCTAAAGAATATGTCTGAACTTTCTTAAGGGAAGCATTATGTTTTCTATGGTACGTGGAAAAAGCATACAGGATTGGGATAATATTAGATAAAGCCTGGTTATTAGAATGCTTTGAGAATTGGGAGTTTGACCTCGAACTAAACTCTTGCTTTTTCATATGGTTAATTTCATTTATGGATCTTAATCAATGGCTCTTGACTTTGCAAGAAGAAAGTATGAAGAACTACCACCTAGCTATATTCAAGATTCGAAGCAAATATGGATGGAACGAACCAGCTGAATTAGTTTACAGAGATATATTTGAGATAGAGATAAAATAGGTCTCTGAGGAAAATCCTTTAGTGGACCCCTATAAATACGGGTCTGATTGGTATGAGGTTAAAGAAATTCTTCGTGAGCTAATCAAGTATCAAGCCTCTTAACTCTTGAGGCATACCATTTTGATGGAAGGTTAAAATGGGAGTTGAACAGTTTACCTCTTGGTGCTATACTGTATTGCAAAATAATTAGTGGTAATTACTATAACGAGCCAATTCAACTATTCATGTTAGAAGATGAAAGTGAGATGGGGGAAGAAGAAATATATTATGATGAGGAAGATCCAGAGAAAGAGAATGAGTTGCCGGAAGAAGAACCCTCGCCATTTGCTGAAATAGTAAAGGAACTATCACATCATGAGGGCGAGGTCACAAATGAGGAACAACCATTAGAAGATAAGGTATCCAAAGAAGAAACATTCTCAGATGGCTAAGAAGCATAATAAAGACCCCAAATGATGATATGACAAAGGATGAGGTGTAGAAGAAATCTTCAAAGGCACATAAAATCAGAAAGATGAAAATATTTCTTTTTGCATGGATTTTAGGAAAGATGATCAATGAAATTAGGATAATTTAGAGTGATTAATCTTTTGAAAATAGGAAAAAGATGACATTTTGATAGGATGTACACTCATGTATTATAGTATCTAAGAAAAAGGCACAGAAGTTGTTAGACAAACCCTTAGCATGATTATACTATTTTTTATCTTAGGTAATCAAATTGAATATAACTAACATTTGTATCAAGTTACACTTTGTAGGAAGATAAAATTTTGAAAAAAACTTGAAAGGTACGATCATACCACACTGAAGACAAACCAAACCCTTGATATCAACAAGAACATTATTTACACAGAAAGGTTCACAGTTGAGAGTACTGCCAAAATTTCACCATACCATTGGCAATTCGCTCAGACAATTGACAAGTCTGACTGCACCATTAGTTGTGATAAATGAAAATTTGCACAATAAGTTTTACGGTCAAAAGTACTCCCATTTTCTCAAAGTACCATAGAAGTCTGACCAGACCATCACAATGCCGATCGGACTTTTGAAGAAAAATTTGCCTAAAATATCCAGTAGAGTTTTCGACCAAAAGTACGCCTAAAAATTGAATGTACCATCAACATTCCGACTGGACCCTATGCAAGTTCGACTAGACTATTTAAATATTCTTTAAATCAGAAGCAGTTATTTCTCCACTCAATTTGTGGAAGCCACTTATACCAACCGCTAGAGGAGTGTCTAATAGAAACTCAAATATTTTGATTGGACCAGTATTATTCCGACCGGCCTTATTGAAGTACGATCGGACTATGGACAAATTCGACCATGAAAATGTTCTGGATAATAATTTAGTGGGAGACAAGAATCAAATATGTTGGCTCCTACCCCAAACGGTTAGTTGAAAACTTAGAGGCTATAAATACCTCAAAAAACTTCATTTTTTTTATTTATGTAAGATTGTAATTGTAATTGCCAAGTTTAACAACTTTCATTTCTTTGCATCAGAATTACATTTGTATTGATTAAGTATTAGGTGTGAGCATTAAACACTATCAAAAGTTTGAGTGTGAGCATTAAACACTATTAAAATTTTGAATGTGAGCATGAAATCACTTAAATTGTTAGAGTCAGCCTGGAAAAACTCTTGTAAGGATTGATCTCAAACCATTATAATAGTTTGATATGAGCTAGTGAAAATACCAAGTCAGAGTTAAGCTTGTAAAAACTCAAGACTAGTGGAGCCTTAACAAGTTGTTAAGGAAGTAGACGTAGAATTAAGGTAAATCCAAACTACTAAAACTCTTTGTGTTCTTTCTTCTATACTCTACTCAATCTTCTTCTACATCTTCTTCATCTCTTACTTTTGAATTTTAAATTTACCATCACTCTTCATATAAACCAATTCACCTCCCTCTTGGGTGCTAATTTGGGACAACAATTGATAGCAAAGCTAGTTAATTTCTTTAAACTTAATTATTAAATTTGATCCAAAATGGCAACCATTCCACCAACAAACACATCTACATATGAAAACCTAAATTCATTCCTTAGATCATATTTCGATGGAATGGATTATTCCTACTAGAATCACGAGATGTATTTGTTCCTAGATAGTGAAGGAATTAAACTATGGGAATTTGTTAAAAATGAGTGAAAACCTCCTACTCATGAAGTTGATGGTGTCTAAGTTCCTCTTCCTAAATCATAATGGTCAAGTACCAATGTGAAAGATCGGTTCAAGAATAATAGAACAACCTTCATCTTGATGAATTCAATATCAAAAAAAGAAGGTGGGAGAGTCTAACATCTCATTTGTGCACATTGCATTTGGAAAACTCTTGAGAACTATCATGAGGGTACTACTCAAGTGAGGTTCACCAAGAAGCAAATGCATGTACATGAGTATGGGTTATTCAAGATGAAGCCCAATAAAAAATTAACTGATATGATGAACCGCTCTCTTGCCATTGTCAACGAATTAAAAAAATATGATAAGATATATGATCAAGGTGATGTCAATAGTAAAATCTTGAGAGCTCTTAGAGAAAAGAAGAGCTTTGAGTCAAAAGTTTCTTCTATTGAAGAGGCTCATGACCTTAACACCTTGAGAATTGAAGAACTTGTGGGAAAGCTGCTCACTTTTAAACTACACAATGAAAAAGAAGAAGAACAAGGTGAGAAAAAGAAAAGAAAACACTACAAGAAAAAGGGTCTATCCTAACACTTTTTGGCAACGCTTTATAAAAACGTTGGTAGGATTATAAAAGTGTCAATATTTTTCGACGGTGACATAAAGAGTTGGCCAAATAACCTACGTTTTGTCAAGAACTTAGGCAAAAAAAGAAAAGAAAAGAAAAGAATATATATTCCTATGTTATTTTTGAAGTGTTGGTATTTTTAAATAGATTACCAATGCTTTTTTTCTTGCGTTGATATTTTAATCACTTGCTTACGCTTTTTTAAATGCGTAGTTATATTTCAAACTAATCCCAAAACATTTTTACCAACATTTTATGAAAGCGTTGAGAGGGCCAAGTGTCGATAATTTTTTACGCTAATATAAAAAGTTGGCAAAATTTTCTACATTTTATTAAAAGCGCCAGCAAAATTACCAACGTTTTATTAAAAGTGTTAGTCTTTTTAAACAAATTATTAAAAGTGTTAGTATTAAAAAATTACTATAATTTCCTAGTATATATATTATTTATTATATGAAATTATTTAAAGCATGCTATTTATATATGTGTATTTTTTCTATATTAATATAAGAGAGTGAGAATGAATTTTGTATTTATTCAAGATAAAAAAAATTATATTAATTATCTTAATCATTAATAAAAACATATATTATAATTGTTCATATTTTCGTTCAAAAATAATTGTTCCTATTGAACCCTTACAAAACCCTTAAATGAAAAACATACATTAGAATTGTTCCAATTGTGACAATTCCTAAAAAAAAAAAAAACTTGATGGAAATAGATATGACAAATAACTGCTAGTGGAAGAGTTACATGTTTGATTATTGGGTATCAGTATTGTTGTGTTTGGTTGCTTAATTTTTGATTTCTTTACTGTTCGTTTCATAAATGAGATTGTTGGGAATTTGTGGTGCATAGATTTGTTGGTTCATATTTTTATAAAATGAGAGAAATAAATGATAAAGTATTGAATTAAACACCACTTGCAATTGGTTATACTTATTCAATGATTAAAGTACCAGCTATTGTAAAATGGATCAAATTTTGTTATGCCACTGTGGTTATGTTCCTTTCCCTATTTTACTAAACAATTCATGGGCTGAGTTAACTATTAGGCTATGCTCTTCATGTTAACAATTAAGAGAGTGGAAATTGCTCTATGTTTTTCTGTGATTTTGAAACTTAATGTAAGAAGCTGCCATTTTAAATCTCTAATCTAGCAGGGAAAAGAGCTGCAACATATTTTTTTTTTCTGAAAATTTCATTTGAGAAAATTTTTTGTACTTGCTGTAATTTGTTTCTTAATTTGCATGTTTATTGCCATGTTTTAGTAATTTCATTTTTCAATATGTTTTGTGTAGGATTTACAATGAATCCACCAAAACGTTTAAAAAAGTTAGAATTTAGCACTCCAAGCAACAATGGGCTGCAAAATAGAAATGT
The DNA here is from genome assembly GCA_947685225.1 of Garcia nutans. Lineage (NCBI taxonomy): Eukaryota > Viridiplantae > Streptophyta > Magnoliopsida > Malpighiales > Euphorbiaceae > Garcia > Garcia nutans. Next base: position 41,473,335 of record CANTUV010000003.1, read on the forward strand.
AGATGGAAGTGCAGGGCCACAAAGTGACAAATTCACCAGTCCAGCAATACTGGAAAAGCCTAAACCTAGGTACATATCACGAGTTGCACTCTAATCAATGAAGAACACATTGCATAAATCAGTAAACACTAGATCTTCATCAGCTATGCAGCAAACACTTATTGCTTGCTTACCAGCCTCAAGAGTGGCTAATTTTGATATCCAATCCCTCATAGAGAAGACATCGGTTTAGCCTAATATCCATACCACAGAGAAATCATCGGTTCAACTTGATATCCATACTACCGAACAGTCACTGGTTCAGTCGCCAGTTCAGTCGCCGGTTCAATCGGAGTTGCCACCATATCAACTGACTATCATTCTTTAGAGCTACCAACATCACATTCTAATCTCCAGTCACTAAACTCCAAAGAAGAAGATCAATCACCAAACACCAATGACGAAGATTTCTATAATGATGAACCTGAAGTCCCAGTAGAAAATCTCGATGAAGAAGTATTCTTTGGTGATTTGGATGTAATAGGTAATTAATTTTTAACTTATCTTTATGAGGGACTTTTATATTGTTTTCATGTACTTTAATATATACAATTCAATTAATGTTTGGTATTAGATAAAATTGTTGGCTTTATTTTTTAATCTATTTGGTGCTTCTTTTAGATAACCAAGGCAATGTATAGAAGAAAAGAGGTTCAACACGTGCTAAAGATGTGTGGAGTTTGCCAGAAGGTCATAAAATCATAATTCACGTCAATAACATGGCTCAACCGATAAAGAAAGGAGGAATACTAGGCGGATTTTTGGGTACACTAGCTAGAAAAGAGAAATTATGCCCAATCAATTATTTTGATTGGAGGAAAGTATCTGAAACTTTAAAGCTAAGCATTTAGGAAACAACTTTGGTAAGTATATCTAAGAATTATGTCTTTCAAATAAAATGATAATAATATGCTTTCTAATTGAGAAATAAATATACTTGATACAATGCTTTCTAATTAATTTTGTTATAATGTTGTGTAGAGCAAATTTGTATTTCCCAATGATCCTAGAATTATGAAATGGGTCTTAGATTCAGTTTGAAAAAAGTGGAAAGAGTACAAGCACAGTATAAAATGCAAATACCTTTTACCTGGATGCACAATGGAAGACATAATACAAAATACTCCTCCTTGAATTAGATCAAGTGCACAATGGAAAACACTTGTAGATTTTTGGTTCACTGATGAGTGCAAGATATAAAAAAATATTAAACTGTTAAAGTTTCTAACCAAAATTTTATAATATGTAATATGATTGTTGTATATATAGATACATTCTGAATGAGGAAAGGTTGCAAGGTCTCATCAACATACTCCACATACATCAGGGTCTAAAAGTTTTGCAAGAAGTAGACATGAATATGTAAGCTAATATTTTTTTAATTTATATTTATTTTATGTGATTACTATGCATCAAGACACTTCATATGAGGATTATACGATTATAATTTATAATGACAGGAAGAGGAAAATGGAAAAGAGCCTGGGCTAATTGAGTTTTTTTTCTATTACGCATAAGTGCAAGGATGAGACTTTTATTAATGATGCCTCACAACAACTTGTGGTTTGTATTTTATTATTACAATTTAAGTTCAAGCTACTAGTTTTGTGCATTACTATTATCCTTGCATGTTTAGTTTTATATTTTGGTATTATTTTTGTAGGATTCTGCAATAGCTTGTGTTATTGAATGCAGGATTACCTCAGAATCTTCAAATACTGTAGAAATTGAGCAAAACGTGTATGATGAAATTTTGGGATCAAGTGACATCAAAGCAACTTTCTAAACCTCAATCTAATGTGGGATCAAGTGATGGATAGGAAGTTGAAGTATTGAAGGGGAGACTTGATGATATGCAAAAAAAGAGCATGAACGCTTCAAGAAAGAGCATGAGGAGAGATATGAGCACTTGAAACATCATGAGGATATAAAGAAACAAAATGAGGATATAAGGAAAGATAATGATAGGATGGTGCAATATATTTTTAACGTGGAAGAAAAAGTAAGTAATATAACTTCAGTATTGGAGAAGTTGGTTTCGGCTCAAACAGTAGAAGTAGCAAACATGGGGAATTCTGTCTGTTTACAAGATTAACAAAACTCTAGCTTATCCACATCACAAGTGTGTATTTAAACCAATCCCTAGCTTATTCATCATTATTTATGATGAATGAATAATGGTGCATAGTAAATTTTTATGAATTTCTTTATATATAATAATGTCTTATTAGTGATGCAACATATACTTAATGAAACATGTGAAGTGCATTATGAACTTTTCCTTGTAATATATTAGTGTTATTGATGATATTTGGCCGCTTGAGTTTACAAGAACTGCTTTGGTCATTATGGCATTTGGTGTTATGGATATGTTAGAATGTGCTTGTTGATCAATGTTCTTGAACGTGCAAGATTGTGATTGCTAGCTTGTTATTTAGTGTTAGCATGAGCTGGAGTTAGTCAAACAACTAGGTTGAAGGATTATTTGAATTTTGATGTAGTAGCTAGCTATTGAGCACTTGAGAATGTTGTATTTTGGTTGTCTTATAGGTATTTGAATTTCTGGTCTGCTTTTGTGTGCTTATGGCTGTAGATTGCTTTGATTTGAGCTTTGGGGTGATTGTGGTCATATTATATATTATGTACAACCTTGATTCTTTTGCTTTAGGTTTTGAGATGATTGTGTGCATGTGGTTGCAGATTTTCTAGTGCTAAGCGTAAGGGAACTTATGAAGAACTTATAAGTGGAATTCAAAATTTTCCATTTCTTACTTTTTTTCACTGGCTTATCATAAAGTTGTTTGGGCATTGTCTTGATGCACTTATAAAGCTATTTGAACCTAGAAGAATTTAGTTGACTATTTTAATTGGACTTCTATTTGTTAGCTATCAATGGTTGGTTTAATGTTGATTAATTGATCAATATTTACTTATTTGGTTAAATGTTTGATATTTGATAATCACTATTGTTGATATGTCAAATTGATATACAAAGATTTAAATTATACTCAATATTATGTTATGTTATGTTATTTAACTATTTTTAATTTGAATAAAATTATGCTCTTCTTGCATAATTCTTTAATCTTAAATATGTTGGTGAATTTCAGCCTTGTACTTCTAAAAGAAATGTATCATCAAATGAGCGAGTCCAGTTTTATAACAATAAATCTACCTTGTGAATGAAGAGTAGAAAGAGAACTATACAAACCATGTAATGCAAGGTATTATACTAATATTCTAGCTTGATTACTTTTTGGGATTTTTTGATTAATTTAGTATAAGTTGTTTCTTTTATTAATATTATAATTTTCTAGGCTTGTTTTCTTTAAGTTAACATTATGTATTTTTATTTCTTTTTGTGGGTTGATGAAGCTTTATAGACATTATTTTGGAAAATCAAATCTGGAATTACTTGGACTAAGTAGAGGAATATAAGATATGTTTTAGTGATATTTTTTTAGTTGATGTTTGTGACTTCTTTATATATATTCTTTATTTATTTGCACTCTTTAAATGAATTTATTTGACAGTTTGAGATAATAATTATATTTATTCTTTCTAATGAATTGATAAGAGTATATGCATTGGCTTGGAGAATTGATATTACAATTAATATGTGGTTTCATTATATTGTATTTGTAAAATCTTTTTATTGATTATAATTATGTGGAAGAAAAAATTTATGATATTATGATTTGAAATTATATGAAATATGACCACCTAAAATAAATATTTATGAAATTTAAAGTATTGCTACGCAATTAATAGTAAAAAAATTTGCAATTACAATATTTTATTGTGTTGGTAAGTTTAGTAGCATCTGAATATTTCGACGTTTTAAATGTGTAGTTAATAATTTAACTATGCTTTCAATATGTTATTAAATTAATAATACATTTGTTTGCGTTGTTAAATTATATTTACCAATGCTTTTAATAGCGTTGTTAAGAATTATATTTACCCACACTTTTGTTGTGTCTAAAATACTTACCAACGCTAGATAAAATACTTGTCAAGAATTAAATTTACGTTGCTAGATAACAATTCTCAATGCAAATAAAAGCGTCGATAGTGTAATATACCAACACTTTTATTTCGTTGCCAATAATCCCCAATGCTTGATCTTTGCAATGCAAAGTTTGAATTTCCGACGTATCATTTACCAACGTTTTATATATGTCACAATAATCACCAACGTTTTAGTATTGCGTTGAAAAAAATAAAATTCCCAATGCAAAGCAAAGCGTCGACAGTTATTTATCCATAAATTTTTACGTTGTCATTTATGGGAATACACTGCATTTAAAGACGCTTTTCGGGATGTAAATTTTTATGGGCAATGTTTTTAACGATCCAAAAAAGCATCGCCAAATGCCCATTTTTGCATTGGCACAGGCTTGTTTTCTTGTAGTGAAAGTAATAGCTCTTAAGGCAATCAAAGAAGTTGAAAGCTCAAGTAATGAAGACAGTGACGATGAAGAAGAAATGACAATGCTTTCAAAAAGAATAAGTGATTGGAAGAGAGAGAAAATTACAAGCTAACAAAGGTACATTCTCTAAATCCTCCTTCAATGATAAAGATAAAAAGAATGAAGTGAAATGTTATGAATATGACAAATCCGATCACATCAAATCCGATTACTTCAAGTTAAAGAACAAAAAGAAGTGAGATAAGAAAAAGAAGAAACCACTCAAAGCTACATGGGATGATTCTTCCTCAAGTGAGAAGAAGAAGAGGAGGAGGAATGAATTGCTAATCTATGTCTCATGGTTATTGAGGATAAAAATGACTCCAATGAGGTAGATACACAATCCTTGAACTTAATTGCATATGATAATGATGTTGTTGATGCTTTAGATAATAGTGATTTGATTGAACATATGAACCTTAGAGTGAAAAAATATTTTTCTAAAATGAAATTTTATAAGGATACATGTTCTAAGCTAGAAAAGGATTTGCGTGCTTAAAAAATTTTACATTAGAATTAAAGATCTCAAATAAACAATTGTTAAAATGAATTGATGAAATGAATAAAAATTTACATAGCTTAGAAAATGTAATCAAGGAAAATGAAATTTTGAAGGATGAACTAAAAGAGCTAAAAGAATTAATTTTAAAATTTTATAAGCGAAAAGAGGCATTAGACACATTAATAGATAATCAAAAGTCACCATCTTTGAAATATAGTTTAGGATTCAATAGCACATCCATCACTATATCCAATGCGCCAATATTTGTAAAAACATCTACAACTCAAACCTCTAGTGTTGAAGTTGTTAAGAACACTAATGCACAAAACAAATCTAAAAATCCTAAAAAGATTACATTGGGTTCACAAGGTTTTAAAACTAAAGTTTCAAGAGCAAACCATGCGGTCATGCATACAAGGCATGTATATAACACAAAAATGCACAAAAACAAAGTCATTCAATACACACTTGCAATTGTGTGCATGGTTTATTGAATTTCAATGGGAAAGTGCATAGGTATAGAACCTTATATCAATTCACATATTGTATGAAATTTGGACATAATAGCACATTTTGCTATATTAGGAAGGCTCATCTCAAGTTAGAGGATCCCTCTACTATTAACCCCTAAGGATCAAATTTCATTTGGGCAGCTAAAAGAAGATGAACATTGTTGTTTTATAGATATGCCTAAAATCTACTATCAATGAAAGTATTTGGTTTGTGGATAGTTGATGCTCAAGACATATGACGAGCAATGCTAAACTTTTTACAATACTTACAAGCATGGAGGCAATGTTACTTTTGAAAATAATGCTAAAGGTCAAATCAATGTCATTGGTTCCATTGCATGCTTGGTAAGAATTTGATTGAAAATATGTGGCTTGTCGATGGGTTGAAACATAATTTGCTTAGTGTAAGTCAATTATGTGATAAAAGATATGATGTACGTTTTGACTCTAAAGGATGCAAAGTTACTAATTCAAATGGTGAACTTGCATTCAAAGGAGTTAGAATTGGCAATACATAATTAACTTACATTCCAATAATGCATTTGAATATTTGATTTTCATTAGTAATGATGCCTAGTTATGGCATAGAATATTAGGACATGCTAGTATAGATCACTTACAATGTATTAGTAAAGAAGAACTAGTGAATTGTCTCTCTAAAGTAAAATTTGATAAAGATATGACTTGTAAACCTTTTCAATTTAGTAAGCAACATTAAAGTTCATTCAATTTTAAAAATATTGTAAGCACTTCTAGACCTTTAGAACTCATAATTTATATGGGTTAATTTCTTTGCTCAAAAGAATGAAGCTTTCAATTATTTTAAAATATTTGCAAAAAGAGTTCAAAATGAAAAAGGCTATGTAATCACATCTATTAGAAGTGATCATGGCAAAGAATTTGAAAATGAGAATTTTGTAAACCTTTGCAATGAGTTTGACATTACACACAACTTTTCGGCTCTTACAACACCGCAACAAAATGGTGTGGTTGAAAGAAAAAATAAATCATTGGTTGAAATGGCTAGGATAATGCTCAATGAGTATGATTTATCATCTTACATTTGGGCGAAAGCCGTTAATACTGCATGTTATATTTCAAATCGTGTTTACAAAATGCTTTTAATAAACAAAACTTCTTATGAACTATAGAGTGAAAGAATACCCAAAATTTCATATCTTAGAGTGTTTGGATGCAAATGCTTTATATTGAATACCAAGGACAATCTTGAAAAATTCTCATCTAAATTGGATGGAGACATATTTTTAGGATATTTATCATCTAGCAAAATATATAAAGTATTTAATAAGAGAACTCTAGTAGTTGAAGAATCAATGCATATTGTTTTTGATGAATCCTCTAAACTTGATCAAAGGAAAGTTAGTGTTCTTGATGATTTTGTATGTACATTTGAACAACAGGAAATAATTGATGTTCCTATACCAACCAATTTTAGAGGAATAATGTGTGGAAACTTATTCCTAGACCTAAAGACCATCCAATTATAGAATGTAAATGGGTATATAGGAATAAGCTTGATGAAAATGGTCTAATTACTAGAAACAAAGCTAAATTGGTAACCAAAGGCTATAACTAAGAGAAAGACATTGACTATGATGAGACATTTGCCTCTATTGCTAGATTAGAAGCCATTAGAATATTGCTTGCATTTGCATGACACATGAATATTAAACTTTTTCAAATGGATATTCAAAGTGCATTTCTAAATGAGTTTATTAATGAGAAAGTTTATGTTGAATGACCTTCCAGTTTTGAAGATTATAAAATTTCAAATCATGTTTTTAAACTTACCAAAGCATTATATGGATTGAAACAAGTTCCAAGAGCTTAGTATGATAGACTTAGTGCATATTTGCTTAAAAATAGTTTTTCAAAAGGCAAAGTTGACGCAAGTCTTTTTGTTAAAAAGAAAATGTATAACATTTTGATTATAAAAAATTATGTTGATGACATTATATTTGGTGCTACTAATGAATCTTTGTGCAAGAAATTTGAAATGAGTACGATGGGCAAACTTAAATTCTTCCTTGGACTACAAATCAACCAAAATGACTAAAACTTAATTTATCATTTATCATTTCATTGTACTTGTATTTATTTAATGATTTCAATATTGTTCTTGTGTTTGGTTAAATGAGTATTTTTTCAATGAATGCTTCATTTTTATTGAATTGAATTTGTTTAACTCTTTCTTTGAATGTTTTTTGCCTTTGTCAAAGGGGGAGAAGTGAATTGAATTATGAATTGTATAATTGAATTGAATTGAATCAATTTGAATCATTAAAGTTCACATTAAAAGACCAATTGCATAACACAAATTCAATTTACATGAAGCACTTATTAAGGGGGAACAAATCAACTCAATTTTACGTAAACACACTTTGAATTCAATTTAATTGCCAAAGTCCAAAAGAGGGAGATTGTTAGCCAAACCCTTAGCATGATTACTCTATTTTTGATTTTAGAAAATTAAATTGAATAGAACTAATATTTGTATCAAGTTACAATTTGCAGGAAGATAAAATTTTGAAGAAAACTTGAAAGGTACGATCGGACCACACTAAAGATCGACCAGAGCCTTGATATCAACATGAACATTATTTACACAGAAAGATTCACAGTGGAGACTATTCCCAAAATCTCACCATACCATTGGCAGTCTGCTTGGACAATTGACAAGTCCGACCGTACCATTTGGTTGTGATAAATGGAAATTCACACAATAAGTTTTATGGTCCAAAGTACTCCCATTTTCTCAAAGTACCATAGAAGTCTGACTGGACCATCACAAATGCCGACCGGACCTTTGAAGCAGAATTTGTCCAAAACATCCAATAGGGTTTCCAATGAAAGGTACGCCTAGAAATTGAATGTACCATCAACATTCCATCTGAACTCGATGCAAGTCTAACCAAACTATTTAAATATTCTTCAAATCATAAGTCATTATATTGCCACTTAATTAGTGGAAGCCATGTGTACCAACCATTAGAGGAGCGTCTGACAAAAACTCAAATATTTTGATGTACCAATATTATTCTGACCGGCCTTATTGAAGTACGACCAGACTATGGATAAGTTTGACTACGAAAATGCTTAATTTAGTAGGAGATAAGAATCAAATATGTTGGCTTCTACCCCAAACGGCTAGTTGAAGAGTTGAAGGCCTTAAATACCTTAAGAAACTTTATTTTTGCGTAAGATTGTAATTTTAATTGCCAAGTTTAATAACTTTTATTTCTTTGCATCAAAATTACATTTGTATTGATTAAGTATTGGATGTGAGCATTAAATACCATCAAAAGTTTGAGTGTGAGCTTGAAAACACTTAGGTTGTTAGAGTGTGCCTAGAAAAACTCTTATAAGGGTTGTAAGGATTGATCTCAAACCATTGTAATAGTTTTGGTGTGAACTAGTAAAAATACCAAGTTAGAGTTAAGCTTATAAAAACTCAAGACTAGTGGAACCTTAACAAGTTGTTAAGAAAGTGGATGTAGGATTAAGGTAAATCTGAACCACTATAACTCTTTGTGTTCTTTCTTCTATACTTTACTCAATCTTCTTCTACATCTTCTTCATCTCTTGCTTTTGAATTTTGAATTTACCATCACTCTTTATATCAATCAATTCACCCCCTCTTGGTTGCTAATTTGGGATAACAGAAGTACATCTCTCATCTTGTAAACTTTCCTCGTGATCAATGACAAAGTGCCTTTTGATAAATATTGTGTAATTTGGTATGGCATTGTAACTTCGCATCATAAAGCATTATAATTTCACATTGCATAACATTTTAGCATTTGTCATGAATATATTTATTCATTGGGTGACTATTGAGCTTATTTTGTTATCTCATTTACGTCAGGAATCACTTCACAATCTTGTAACCATCCAACATGAATCCTCGTAATAGGATTGTGATAGATATATCTAAAGCAGAAGCTGTATCACATTCAGAAGTGAAACAAAGAGAAGAGGGAGATTGTGTCCCGAAGGGATTTTTACTTCAGTTCCCGACATTAGAGCATATAAACTTCCAGCAAAATGACCTAAGGGCTCTGAAGAAAGTTTGGAATAATTTGAGGCCACAACAAAGAATCTAGTTTAATGAGCAGTTTGGTTGGATCACATACCTGATGTATATTCCAGTGTTCTTACCTATGTTGAAAACCATGTTAAACTATGGGGATCCATGTTATCGATTCTTCACCTTCGAACAATTGGACTTGAAGCCTACTATAGAGGAATATCGCTTCATGACCAACATATCATAAAAGAGTGAAATTAAAGTGTATGTACATGATAAGAGGGCAGTCAGAAGAAAATAATTAGCTAAAATTGTGGGTGTACAAGCAAAAATCATAGAGGAATGGGAGAGCCCACAATCTAAATGTGTTCAAGTAGAGCCCTTGCTAGAAATTGTAAAGAACAATCTACATTAGAAAGAAGGATTCCAAGTTTTTGCTTTACTTATATACAGAGTAATCTTATTCTCAAAAGAACTAAACTACGTAGATTCCAAGGTCATTACTTTCTTTATTAGTATAATAAGAGGAGGAGATCCGATAATTAGTATATTGGTAGAAAAATAAGGTCATTAAATTATTGCATGCTATAAGAAAAATGGGTAATTTGTATGTTGTTTTGCTATCTTGAGCATGTGAGCCGTCACTCATTTTAGATGACCTTCTTATTTTCAGTTTCCTACAATTGAATATGATCCAGGATACAGTGCTACAAAGAATCATATGGCAAAATTTGGATAAGTAAAATGGCCTTAAATAACTCCTAATAAAAAGCAATAGTTGAGATTCTTGCAGCAAATAAATGAAGAAGATATATCTTGGTTAGCTTTCTGGAAAGATAGAAAATCATTGATATTCAGCTGTGGGGACCTTGCATGGGTGCCTCTGTTAGGAATATGAGGAGTCATTGCATATTCACAACTATGGTGAGAAGACAACTTGGGTTGCTTCAATTCATTCCTCAGAAAACATGAATAAATCTCACAGCCTTTGATTATGACTATGAGAATACATCTAGCAAACTTGGCAAAGCCCTAGTCGTATATCAAATTATGAGAAAGATGCGATCCAGGACTTATAGAGATTCGGTGGCTCAAGGCTACTTAAAATGGCACCAAAATAGAAGAAAAAGGTTTATTCCTCCAGTAGTGAAGATGCACAAAGGATCCTCTACATCAAATGAGCATGTTTCTAAACCCATCAATAAAAAATGTCTTCCACGGATAATGGAGACATAGCTTATTAGATTCGAAAGACTACAGAAGCTGAAAAAAGTGCTTTTGAGCTGCACAAAGAAAATGAAAAGCTTAAAAATGAAATAGTAAAAATCCAAATGCAGTTGAAAGAGTCTACCAAGTTTTATCCCACCATTTAGGCTAGTGAAAGGAGAACCAAGTAATAATACCCATCCAGCTAAAAATGTCTATGCTTCCCAACCTTATCAAGGAGCACCACAAGGGGCACAAGTGGGAGGAGCTCAAATGAATCTTAAACATCCTATTGTTCCTGAAGAACCCATAATAATCCCAGACTTGGATGACCCAAAGGTACAGAGTAGTTTCAAGAGGTCCAATTTTGAACCTGTTTCAAAGAAGATAGAATGGTTAGAGGAGCATTTAACTGCAATTGAAGGGGTTAACATGTATGGAATCACCGACATATTCCAACTTTCCTGGTACATGATGTGACCATACCATTAAAATTTAAGACCCTGGATTTTAAAAAATATGATGGTCTATCTTGTTCTCAAAGTCATCTATCAATATTCTGTAGTAGAATTGCAACACACATTAATAATGGGAAATTACTAATTCATGTTTTTCAAGAAAGTATTATAAGACCAACAATGAGGTGGTACATGAGTTTAGATCAAATGCACATTAGAAGATGAAAATATCTTACAGATGCTTTCATGAAGCAATATAAGCATAATATGGATATGTCACCTAGTTGGGATGATTTGAGAGTTATGGAAAGAAAAAATAATGAAACTTTTAAGGAATATGTACAAAGGTGGAGGGACAAAGCAACAAAAGTCAATCCCCCTTTCACGGATAAGGAGATGATATCCAATTTATTGGATACGCTAGGACTGCCATTCAATAGCATGTTGCTAGCTAACACAACTACTAATATCTTATATTTGGTCTTAGTTAGGGAACGAATTGAGCAAGGCATGAAAAAAGGAAAAATTAAGTAGCGAAGTGCTAAAGGGAACAACTCAAAATGACAATATTCAGGCAAAAAGAAAGAAGGAGAAACCCACATGATAGAAGAGCATTCACAGCTTAATTTTTTTTTTATCATATTCCTTCATCACATTATATGGAAAATGTAGGGACTGAAATGTATCAGTTCCCTTATCATACTTCTCAGTTCATGAGTTCTTAAAATACTCTTTATTCCAATCCATTTAGTGCTCCTACACTTGCTCAAGGAGAAAATAATATAACAAGTCAATCTAATCAAGGAAGATAATAAAATAATCGCCCTTAAGAAAGAAGGATTGAAACATTTGATCTTATCCCTATAACTTATGCAGAATTACTACCTCAACTATTATAAGAGCAAAGAGTGTGTTTGACACCATTAGAACCAATGAAGCCACCTTACCCTAAGTGGTATGACCCTAATGCAAAGTGTGAGTACCATATGGGGGCACCTGGGCATTTTGTTAAAAATTGCACTACATTTAAAAGAAAGGTCCAAAGTCTTTTAAATGCAGGATGATTGAAGTTTAATCAAGAATCTAATGTGAATAATAATTCTTTTCCAAATCATGATGGGGGTAAAATTAATGCCGTTATTGGGGATGAGGTCCAACAATATAAGAAAAAGATAGAGGAAGTTCATATGCCTATGGGCATCTTTTTCGAATTTTGGCCAAAACTGGTATGAGCAATTTTAGGATCATAAATTAAGAAGGATTACCTAAGATGAGCCTATAAATACACAAATGAGAGGGATAATTAGGGGATGACAACTGCCAATTTTAGAAAATAAAAGCGAGAAAAAGCAATCGAGAGCAGAAAACCAAAACAAACATTGAATCGATACAGTGCAAACAAAACATCAAACTGAGAGTACTCATCAAATAATCTTTAGGTTATTTTGGTAGTAGCCAAGATCCTTACTTGATTTACGCTTTTTAATACTTTAAAAGATTGAGCTTGATTCAGTAAATTAAACTTAATGAAGCCAACTACATAGGTATGATTTTCTTTTACTGGTTTTATTTAATTTAATTAATTTTCTTTATTGTTTAGTCTTGTAAGTTTATTATATTTTGGTTTAATTAATTTAATTTCACAAAAACCATAATTTTCATATTAAAACTCTAATCTTGCTCCCAAAACCTTAATTTACATATTAAAATCCTAATCTTATTTTTAAAACCCTAATTTACATATTAAAACTCTAATTGTGTTTTCACAATCCTAAAACCCTAATTTATTCTTCCAAATCTTAGTTTAGGTTTAAAAACCCTAGTTTTATTTAATTGCATGTTTAAATAAATTGTCTACCATGAATAAATTGAGTATTTAAACCAATTGTTTTCTATGAATTGTTCAATTATATTTGCTTAATTGTTTGGATTTAGAGAACGATGTAAAAGGCATGTTTTCACTCGTGGGTGCCTTATTAGATTTTGTAATTTAATTTATTTTATGAATTTTAGATCATTGTAAAGGTTGTGTTTCCACCAATTGGTGGGTATCCTATTTTATTTACTTATATTTTGGACATCAGACATTATAAAGGCATATTTTCATCTTGAACGGTGTCCATTTTGTTTGGTTGTTTTGATTTATAATATGATGATTGTTTATTTTTCAATAATTGTATGTAATAAGGATAATGTTGTAATAACATAAGAATTTAATGACATTTAGACTTGAAAAGGAGGTTGGTTTCAATGAATCAGACACTATAGGGGTAGTGGGTCATTCTCACCTTCCCTATATGTACTCAACTTTCCAAACCCAATAAAGGGGTTGGAGATTCCTTAGAAATTAAGTCATCCACTCCTTTCATTTTCCTGGCCCATCCGGGTGGCGACTCTAAATTCTCCAGGTTTAAGCTCATGTTCTCTAAGGCCTTGATCCTAATAGTGCTGAAGTCGCAAGAACCATTCCACCAAGAGTGGGGGCAAAAATCCCGTCTTATAGTGGCGACTTCACTGTAGATATGAAAAGTTAATTCCATTGGTCTTTATATTATTTTATTCTTTCTTATTATGATGTTATTCATTACATCACTTAGATTTCATTGTGTATGAGAGTTAAGATGCCCAGTGTAGCCCGTGCTATATTATGTAAGGGATACCATACTTTCATTTAAGGTATAGAGATCGAGCATAGCATAATCACTCATAGCCTCGTACCTTTTGGTATATACTTGCTATGAGAACCTAAACTTTTTAACCTAAAGAGTAAAGCTCATGTAGTTGGCCTAGTAACTTTCCTTAGGTTTACCTTAAATACTTATTTATTGACTATGGTTGACATGCATTGGTTTGAATTATGACCCATTTAGTTTATTTTTTTTCTAATATGACCCAATTATGGTTTAAGCTTAAAATAATTTTAAAGGCTAAAATAATTTTAAGAGCCCAAGAGCACAAAATAAATTTACTCTTTTAAGTCCAAAATCAAGGCCCAAAAGACCAAATTATTTTCAAGCTCTTTTTTTTTTTTCAAAGATGATCTTTGGACATAAAACCTTTTTAAGATGGGCCAAAAATCCTTTTTCCTATCATAGCCCAAGCATAAAGCCCAAGACTCATTTTAAAACCTTTTTTACAATGGGCTTTGAAATACTTTTTCACTTCTTTCAAAATACAACTTTTTCTCAAATGGGCTTACAACTAGTTGGGTCAATTATGGAATACTAAAATCAATTGTGGACATGATTTATACCAAGACTTGTTAGTCATGGGCTTGTTTGTGGCATGAATCTTTAGTTGCTTTTATAAATGAGAAATCTATTTATGATATACTCTTTAATTTAGTTTTAATCTACAATATAACATAAAAGCTATTTTCAGTTGATTCAATAGATTAAGGCTTAATTAGTGGGAACCATCATGGATTAACTTCTAAATTTGAAAATACAACTACTGATAAATCTGTCTGAGTGGATCTTTTGGAAATAAAATATCTTATGTTGATATTTTGTTGACCATATACCTAGAAAAATAGACTCGCCACTTGTGTGTGATTGATATAAGTTTGGAAGGAATGTCCTTACTCTCTTTGTTTGTTTGTCACATACATGTATATATGCATTGCATTACATGTCAATGATCATTTTTTTTGCTCACAAACCTGGAGTATAGCAGTTTAAGGACCCTACGCCAGTAACTCAGAGTTTAGTGAAGATATAGTTAATTTCACTCCCAAAACCATGAATCATGACCAAGTTCAGAACCTGGTGAATGAAGCCCTCGCATCCAAGATGAAAGAGTTAAAGGAGGTCCTAGCTGAGACTCTGAGAAATCAACTAGCTGCATTGTTGGAAGGAAATACTACTGAGGCATCTGTCAGTTCTTAAAAGCAAAGGGACAAAGGTAAGGCTAAGGTAGCTGAGGTAGCCTTTGATGAAGACAAAGTGGTAATTGATGATGATGATTGGGATGCTTACTTTCAATCCAAAGAAGAAAAGAAGGCTAATTCTGCCAATGTTGAAAACTGATTACTGACTTAGAAAAAAAGTTTGAAAAGAAGCTAAATATTAACGAGGTGTCAGAGGTGGACAAGCTATTTGAGCAAGATGAAGAAGTTTCTTATAAGTTCAGGATGCCTTCTTTCACTAAGTACAATGGTACAAGAAATTCTTACTTGCATGTTAAGCAGTATATCACTGCCATGCAGTCTGCCATAGCTACTAAAGCTCAAACTCTAAGGTATTTCATGCTCTCATTAGATCATGTTGTACAAAACTGGTTCAACATCTTAAAGGAAAATACTCAAAAGAACTAGGATTTGCTGTACAAAGCCTTCATCCAGTATTCTGGGTACAATGTCTTATTGGAAGTGACCTTAATGGAGGTAGAATCAATTAGACAAAAGTAGAATGAGAACTTTGTTAATTATGTCAAGAGATGGAGGAATAAGCCTGCACTCCTTAAGAAGTGGCCAGATGTGTCTGATCAGATTAGGATGATAGTGAGAGGTGTCTTACCTAATCTTCGTGAACAGATGTCTCACACTTTTATTAGAGACTTTAAAAATCTTCTCCAAGCTGGCTTGCGAATAGAAGAATGGGAAAGAGAGAAGAACCATTTTTCTAGAATAAGGAATGAGAGAGAAAATTATCAGTCTGACAGTCAGAGTACACGGAAATCAGTAGATGTGAATAAGATAACTGGTCAAGCATATAGAAGATAATTTTCAGAGTTAGAAAAACTTCTATCTTGGGTTTTCAACAAGTTATAGAAAAAGGAATTATTACAGCCATTGGCTCCTCGACTACTATATGATCCTCTATCATCAAACTTTGATACCAAGGCCTTGTGTCAATTTTATCAAATACTAGGGTATGAGACAAATAAATGTGCTCGATTAAGGCATGAGATCTAAGATTTGATTAACAATAAAAATTTGCCTGAGCTCGATAAACCCAACACCAAGAGCAATCCTTTGCCTAAGGTTGGAAGAGTGCCACCGCCAACAACCTTCATGATAGGGGGAGGATTGATTGAAAGTTTTGTCTTATTTTCTTTTTAAGACGTAGATGAAGGAACCGCTAAAGAGGAGGTTCCACTAAGCGAGCTTGGACCAACTGCGGATGAGAAGGAAATGACCAATTTGAAACATATCATATAGAGCCTACTAATTTTGAAAGAATCCTTCCCCCTGATATTTGCCTCTGATATGTCCAAGTAGATGAAATTTTTTTCAACTATAATTCAACAAACTTCCTTAGGCTTGAGTCCTGTGTATTTTACTTCTTCTTTCTTTGATATTTTTTTAAACAATTGTTTTTCAATTAACATTTTTGTGAATAAATATTTTTGTTACATTTATGTTTTTGCTGATCTTTACTACGAATCTAGCTTGATATTCATAAATTAGTATATTTATGTATTATAATTCTAATGACTTTACTAGGTAAGTGAGTTGTTCTATAGCATTAAGCTGCGAATGCTTACTTAGAGAGGGCTCCTATATAATTATGAATGTCTAGTCCTAGTCAATCTTAGATCATGCTTTGACGGACTTTTGAGGCAAAATTGAATTCTGCTTATTTAAGGGAGAGATGATCTATGCATTGTTTGGTTAGCCAACAACAAGCATCCACCCTATTAAATATCAATTCCTAGTTTATCTCTTTGAGCCTTTATGAGATTTTAGCCTGCTTTTTATTAGCTTATGAATCCACTTACATACCTTATGTTTTTGTGATGCTTTTAACAAGTCTGATGATCATTGAGGTAAAGGGCCAAGAAGATCAAGGAAAAGTATGCATAGTCAAGACCATAGAGATAGTTGAAGTTTACCTAAACTAGACCTAATATCTCAGATCTATTTCACCAATGAGATATCATTAGGATAACAAAAGATTCATCCTCACTAAAGCAGACTCATCCTACCCCATTCACAGTCAGAAGCATAAGATGATACAAATAAGACAACTCTTTCGGAGTTAGGAGCCAAACAAAAAAAGGGGGAAATGACAAAAACAAAAATAAGGGAAAATAAGAAGAAAAAAAAAAGAGAAAAAATATAGAACAAAAATAAAATAAAGAAAATAAAAAACAAAAAAAGAAGAAAAATAAAAAAAGAAGAAAAAAAAAGAAGAAAAGAAGAAGAAAAGGGGAGAACAACAGAGCTTCAAATTTTTTGCAAAAGCAAAGATCATCCTGATCAAATTCAGATTTCTACCAAGAAGTAAATTTTGTCTTTTTAAAAAGCAAGATTTCAAGTTCTGTCTTTTCATGAAGCAAGGTAACGAGACATCTTAAAGGTGAAAATGATGCTCAGAGTTTAAGAATATCTCCAGTAGTATATGGTTTCAACAGAAAGTTTATAGTGTGAAGATTTATCGGCAGTATTATATGAGCTTTAGTTTAATGGCCTTTCACTTAGCCCATGCCCATAATAGACCCCATTACAAGCCCATTAAAGATATGTTGATCTTTCTTGGCAGTGGAGATTATTTGAATAGCAGACACCCAGTGAAGTAAATGATCAAAAGCAGATATGGAATCAGGGGGCATGAAAGTGTCATTGTAAAAGAAAGAAGAGATGCATGCTTGTGCAATAACTAGACAAAACACAAATATCAATCAGAGCCTGCATGGGAATAAAATAATTGGTTTGAGCCTAAACATGTGGCAAAACTTTCTTTTTTTAATTTTTTAGTTTATGCATGTACAAAATATTTTTAAACTTTCAATATTTTTCCACATAAGGGACAAAGAGAGGATATGAGGGCTAGCTAAAAAATAGCTGAATTTTTTGCATAGTTAAAGAACTAAAAGAATGGAACAAGAAGAAAATCAAAACTCTCAAATGAATGAAGATACAAATGACAAAAAATCAGGACAAATGTCCAAGAATAGAAGATTCGTCTAGTTAGAAGAGAGGAAGTGAAGGCAAGACAAAGGTCCATCCCCAATAATAGAGAATCAAGATAAAGATTCATTTATATAAAGCAGACATTTTCAAGGGGATTTATTAAAGTATCTTGACGACACAATCTCTAGCCTATATTGGATTTGTTAAAATATCCTAACGGTGTAGTTTTTCTTGATATGTTAAAGTATTCAGGTTTCTTTCTAGTGAGATATTAGAGTCGCTCACTATCCTACCAAGATATTAGAGTCGCTCAATGATGGTTTTGATTTACCAAGATTTTAGAGTTGCTTGGTGAATTTCATCGAGATATTAAAGCCGCCTGATGAACCCATTGGGGTATTAGAGTTGCCTAATAGTCCATTGGAATACCAAATCCAATCTTGGGTCGATGACCTAAATTCAATTACGGGTCGAGAATTCAGATCCAGTCTAGGGTTGAAAATCCAAATCAAATCTCGGGTTCAGAATCCAATTCTAATCTTGAGTCAAGAACCCAAAATTCTGTCTCGAATTGAGAACCAAAATTCAGTCTAGGGTAAAGAACTCAAATCCAATTTTGGGTCTAGAACCCATATCTAGTCTCAGGTCGAGAACTCAAATCCACTAAAATAATGTAGCAGATTACAATTGGAAAATTTCATTAGTAATCCTTATTATTTTGTTGGTAATCAAGATTACTGACCGATTACCGACAAAATAATTATATAGCCATATTCTTTGCAAGAAATGAAAATAAGGCAAAAAAAAGCATTTTGTCGATAAATATTTTAGAGATTTTTTTTGTCAGTATTTACCAATAGAAACTTCGATGAAAATATTTACTAACAGAAAAAAATTTCTGTCTGTAATACTGATGAAAAAAATTTTGTCGGTAATTTAGAGGAAAAATATGTCGGTCGTCACAGTACATTATGAACAAGATTGCTGACGAAATATTTATTTGTCGATAATACTGACAGAGAATCTTGTCATAACATACTGCGATATATTTTTTTGTCTAAATTACTAACATAATTTTTTTTGTTGGTATTACCGATAGAAACTTTTGTCAGTAAATTTCATCAAAAAATCAATTTTTTTAAAAAATTTGAAATATATTCTTTTGAATTTTATTTTTAAAAAAAATTTATTAATTCAAATTTTAAAATATATTTTTTATTAATCTGTTTATGTTGTATAATTTGTATATAAATTTTATGAATGAATTGAATATTAAAAAAATAATACAAAACTAAAATTTATCTATTAACTAAAATGTAATAAAATATATAAATCAAATAAATGTACATAAAAAATAATAAAAATGTATTAAAGTATAAAATTAAAATATAAAGTACATAAAAAACTGAAATCAATTAGAAGCAAGAGGTGGTAGAGGTAGAGGTGGAGGAGAACCACTCAAAGGGAACTGTCGTGATGGATCGAAGGTCTCTCGCATAGAGTTGGCTAAACTCATTAAGCTGATCTTGGACCAATCTATGCACCTCGATTTACATCCGCGTCTAAACCTGCTCCTGCACTTGCAACGCCTCATGAATCTGCCGCTGAATAGTCTGGTCACGCTTTGCTAACTGCTTCTTTAACTACCCGAACTCCTTCCGTAAAGCAGATGACCTAAAAGATGAAGAAAAAGTTACGCTGACATACTGCGAGCCAAGTCCATCTACTTCTTCTTATTCTCTCCGCCCACAGTAGCTCTAAATAAGCTATCATCATTAGTAAGCATGTTAGATTGAGAGGCCTTCTCTAGAGATGTAATGAAATGATCCTATAAAATATAATAAAATTAATAATTGTATATTTTAAATTTAAATTTTAAAAATTAAATAAAATTGGAAAATTACTTAAGTTGATATCCTGAGATCGACGATCTACAAATGAATGCCTGTTGTGACTCCTAGTATGCGTATACACAAACAACTCATAGTTGCTCGGTAGCCGACCTAAGGTAGTCTCCTATTTAATTAAAAAAATGTTAGTCTGATAAAATTAATAAATACAAATTAAAATATATTAAGAATATATAATTATACTTACCAGTGAACAAGCATTATTATAATGAGATATACTACCTCCCGCATGAGTGGATGGACCTGCACCAT
This sequence comes from Garcia nutans, assembly GCA_947685225.1. Taxonomy (NCBI): domain Eukaryota; kingdom Viridiplantae; phylum Streptophyta; class Magnoliopsida; order Malpighiales; family Euphorbiaceae; genus Garcia; species Garcia nutans. The sequence goes on from CANTUV010000003.1 coordinate 41,493,590, forward strand.
CCATAATACTGGACATCCTATTTCGAGCTGCAACAACAGAATGTGCCTGTCCCTCAGGAGAGCTCCATCGGACCTACAGGTTAGCCCACAACTGATCATCAATGAATGAAGACTGCTTCCCTGTAGCCTTCGCTTCGCTCAGCATATCAAAGTAGCGAATAGCTGCCTTCTTCATAAAGGCAATCCGAACCAAACTATTAATAGCCTGGTCCCAATAAAAATATTTCTGCAAAAAAAAAAGAATTTTTTTAATATATGATAATTATAAAATTTTAACTTTTAAATATATATTAAATATTGAAATTTAGATAAATTTTTTACCTTAAACTCCTTGAACCAAAAGTTCTTCATCTCAGAAGAGACGCCCTTCCAAGTAACTCCTGCAAGGTCCATCTTCTGTGTTATGATCTTCCGGATGCGTCTCATTGAAGACCCAATTGGATCCATCATATAACTTAAAAATGAATAAAAAGTACTTAATTAAAAAATATCAACCAATTAAATTTTTATAATTTAATCCAAGTAATATAAAATATTAAAATACTTTCTGTGACTCATGACCAGTCAGACATTGCATCCTGCCATCAGGACTTGCAGCTGATGTTGCAGTACTAGCATGATCTATAGGGGAATATGTATGGGCCATGTGAGGAGAAGAACCAGGATCCTCTGCAGGGGCTGGGTGAGAAGAAGCAGGAACCTCTGTGGCCATATCATTTGAAGATGCATCAATAGAAGAGTTCCCAAGTGGGACATCACGAAGTTGCAGACGCTACTGGCCTATTCCACCGGATCCTTGACCTCCACTGGATTGACTGCTAGATCCTGATCGATCCAATCCTCTTCTAAGTCCGCGATCCATATCTAAAAAAATAACTTTAATCATACATACATTGAATATTACAATAAATATAGAAATAAATTCAATAATACTTTTAGTTTAATTATACATACTTATAACTTGTTGGACAATTAAAGTCTATTTTGATCATTAACAATCAAATTGATATATACTAATAATTTCAAATAAGTTTGTTGTTATAGGCATGAAACCCTAATATTTGTGCAACCGCTCTAGCCCACTGACTGACCACACAAACCTGCAAGATAAATGTACCAAAGTTACAGAAAGGATAGCGAGCTTACCGAGCGGTGAAGATGGATCATGAGCTAAACGAGGAGCGGCACCTAAGCCAACAGAGCGACCGTAGATACCAAGCTAAGATCTATAAAATTCATAGAGGAGTTTGCGGTCTTAATGTACGGTGAAGTCAGAACACCCGATAAACGAGAGATCGTACCCGAGCACTGAGCGACTGCACCAGAAGCCGAGCTAAATTCAAAAACTTATAAAAAGGATCATGGTATTAGCGTGCGGTGAAGTCAAGATATGAGGAAGGAATGTGACTGCACCATCATATCGAGTGAACTTACATCCTAATGATCTAAAAACTCAATAATAGCAGAAGAGATAGCGATATGCTCATGGGGTACTTCCTCAATGCTCAATCATCTGTGTGACCATCTGAGACAACTGAGCAAGCACACAAAGCCAGTACATTTGAATTTTAGCGCTAAATAACTCAAACCAATGATAATCGAACACAGAGATGAAGAGATTCAAATTTAATGGTAACCTTATATCGAGTGATCACACAAGGAGTTGTGCGACCCCACAATATGGCAGTATGGGCAATCAAGATCCTGTCAGATAATAAAATCTTATCGTTGGAGTTAGCCGTTAGAGCAATTTTTAAATTGTGCGACCGTATAAGTGACTGAGTGACCGCACAAGCTAACTTTGCCACCAAATTAGTGGAAGACAAGCTCTATACATGTGGGAACCACTTCAAACAGCTAGTTCAAGTCCAAATGGCTATAAATACCTTACGAAACCTCTTGTTTGAGGGTAATTGTGATTCTAATAGCTAAAGTAATACACTTTCATTTTCATTTTACTATAATTAATAATTGAATTTTTAGAGTGTTGGTTGTGAGCATCTAAAACACCATTGTAAGTTGAGTTTAGCTTTGAAACACTTAGATTTTAGAGTGAGCCTTAGGAAAACTCTTGTAAGGGTTATAAGTATTGATCTCAAACCTTGTAAAAGTTTGGTGTGAGCTTGTGAAAATACCAAGTTAGAGTTAAGCTTATAAAAACTTAAGATTAGTGGAACCTTAACAAATTGTTAAGGAAGTGGATGTAGGATTGAGATAAATCTGAACCACTATAAATCATTTATGTTCATTCTTCTCTACTCAATCTCCTTCTACATCTTCATCTTGATCTTTAATTTTTTAATTAATCATCACTTCTCCAATCAACCAATTCACGTGCCCCCCTTTTGATTACTAATTTAGGACAACAATTGGTATCAGAGCCTTCTTAATTCAAAGAAGCTTAAGTGTGAAATTTGATCCAAAATGGTAGTCATTCCACCTACAAGCACCTCTACATCAACTTTTACTTCCAACTTCACGATTCCTACACATGAAAACCTAAATTCCTTCTTTAGACCCTATTTTGATGGAACCGATTACTCTTAATGGAAGCATAAGATGTATTTGTTCCTTGATAATGAAGAAATTGAGCTTTGAGAATATGTTAAAAATGAGTGAAAACCTCCCACACATGAAGTAGATAGTGTCTAAGTTCCTTTTCCTAAAGCATAATGGATAAATGATAAGGTGAGAGCTCATTTCTAGAATAATATGGCAGCATCTATCTTAATGAACTCAATATTAAGAGAAAAAGGTGGAAGAGTCCAACATCTTACTTGTGCACATAGAATTTACAAAAATCTTAAGAACTATCATGAGGGTATTACCCAAGTGAGGTTCACCAAGAAGCAAATGTTTGTGCATGATGAGCTTTTCAAAATGAATCCCGACGAGAACGTCACCGACATGACAAAATGATTACTTGCCATTGTCAACAAACTAAAGAAATATGGCATGGTCTATGATATAGGTGATGTTAATAACAAACTTTTGAGAGAACTTAGAGCGAAAAAGAGTTTTGAGTCTAAGGTTTCTTCAATTGAAGAAGTTCATGACCTTAGCTCCTTGAGAATCGATGAGCTCATTGCAAAACTACTCACCTTTGAATTGCACACCAAAAAGAAAGAAGAACAAAGTAAAAAGGATAAAAGAAAAGAAATAGCTCTTAAAGCTATCAAGGAAGTTGAGAGCCTAAGTGAGGAAGATAGTGATGATGATGAAGAAATGGCTAAGCTATCCAAAAGGATAAGTGATTGGAAGAGGAAGAGAAGATTATAAGCCAACAAATGTACATTTCATAAATCCACCTTCAAAGATAAAGAGAAAAAGAATGAAGTAGAATATTATGAATGTGGCAAAACGGGTCACATCAAATCGGATTGCTTCAAATTGAAGAATAAAAAGAAGTGGGATAACGAAAAGAAGAAATCACTCAAAGTCACATGGGATGATGATTCCTCAAATGAAGAAGAGGAGGAAGAAGATCAAAAAATTGTTAATCTATGTCTCATGGCCATTAAGGATGATACTCACACCAATGATGTAGGTACTCAATCCTTGAATTTGATTGCACAAGATGATAATGTTAATAATGCTTTTGATGATAGTGATTTAATTGAGCATATGAACTTAGATTAGAAAAATATTTTTCTAAAATAAAATTTTATAAAGATAAATGTTCTAAGCTAGAAAAGGACATTATTTCTTTAAAAAAAACATCTTACTCTAGATTTAAAGATATTAAATGAACAATTGGTAAAATCCATTGATGAAATGTCTAAAAACTGACATATCTTAGAAAATGTAATTAAGAAAAATAAAGTTTGAAGATGAAATAAATGAACTTAAAGAATCTATTTGAAAATTTCACAAGGGAAAAGAGGCCTTAGACACATTAATCAATAATCAAAGGTCACCCTCTTTGAAGCATAGTTTAGGGTTCAATAGCCCATCTATCACTACATCTAATGCACAAACATTTGTAAAAGCATCTACAACTCAAACCTCTAGTGTTGAAGTTGTAAAGAACACTAATGCACACAACAAACTAAAAAATCCTAAAAGGATTACATTGGGTTCACAAAGCTATAGAACTAAAGTTATAAAAGCAAACCATGCATTTATGTATACAAGGCATGCACACAAACATAAAATGCACAAAGCCAATTTCACTCAATTATACTTTAGTTCCTTAAATTTCAATAAAAGAGTGCATAAATATAAAACTTTGTACCAATGCACTTAATGTATGAAATTTGGACATAATAGAACCTTTTGCTATATTAGGAAGGTTCATCTCAAATTAGAGGATCCTTCTGCTGCTAACCCCCAAGGATCCAAGTTCATTTGGGTACCTAAAATAAGATAAGCATTTATTGTCTTGTAGGTATGCCTAATGCCTACTATCAATGAAAATGTTTGGCTTGTGGATAGTGGATGTTCAAGGCACATGATGAGAAATGCAAAACTCTTTACAACTCTTACCTACAAGCAAGGAGGTAATGTAACTTTTGAAAATAATGCTAAAGGTAAAATTATTGGCATTGGTTCCATTGACATGCTTGGTAAAAATATGATTGATAATGTATGGCTTGTTGATGGATTGAAACATAACTTGCATAGCATAAGTCAATTGTGTGACAAAGAATATAATGTAAATTTTGACTCTAAAGGATGCAAAGTATGCAAAGTTGCTTCATCCAATGAACTTGCATTCAAAGGAGTTAGAATTGGCAATACATACAAAATTGACTTACATTCTAATAATGTATCTGAATGTTTGATTTCCATTAGTAATGATGCATGGATTTGGTATAGGAGGCTAGGACATGCAAGCATGGATCATTTACAATGCATTTGTAAAGAATAACTTGTAGATGGGCTCCCCAAAATAAAATTTTATAAAAATAAAATTTGTGAACCATGTCAAGTTGGAAATAATATAAGAGTTCATTTAAAACTAAGAATGTTGTAAGCACATCTAGATCTCTATAACTAATTCATTTAGATTTATTTGGTCCTAATAGAGTTGCTAGTCTAGGAGGTAAATTTTATACATTTGTGCTTGTTGATGATTACTTAAGGTTTACATGGGTTAATTTATTAGCTCAAAAGAATGAAGCTTTCAATCATTTTAATTTTTGCAAAAAGAGTTCAAAATAAAAAAGACTATGTAATCACATCCATTAGAAGTGATCATGGCAAAGAATGTGAAAATAAGAACTTTAAAAATTTTTGCAATGAGTTTGGTATTTCACATAACTTTTCAGCTCCTAGAACACCATAACAAAATAGTGTGGTTTAAAGGAAAAATAGAACATTGGTTAAATGGCTAGGACAATGCTCAATGAGCTTGACTTACCATCTTACTTTTGGGTGGAGCCGCATGTTATATTTCAAATCATGTTTACAAAAGGCCTTTGATAAACAAGACTTCTTATGAGCTTTGGAATGGAAGAATACCCAAAATTTCATGCCTTAGAGTGTTTGGATGTAAATGCTTCATATTGAATACCAAGGATAATCTTGAAAAATTCTCATCCAAATCGGATGAAGGCATATTTTTAGGATATAGCAAAGCATATAGAGTATTTAATAAGAGAACACTAGTAGTTGAAGAATCAATGCATGTTATTTTTTATAATTCCTCTAAACTTGATCAAAGGAAAGGTAGTGCTCTTGATGTCTTTGTAGGTACATTTGAAGAACAAGAAACAAACAATGGTTATAAGGATAATCACAGTGAAATTAAGACAAGGATGGAACAAGAAGAAGAGTCTTAAGAACTACCCAAAGAATAGCAATTCAAGAAGGATCATCCAAAAGAACTTGTCATGGGTGACACATCAAAGGGAGTAACTATTAGATCTAAACTTAAATACTTAGATACTAATGTTGCCTTTGTCTCTCAAATTGAGCCAAGGACTATTGAGGAGGCTCTTTGTGATAAATGTTGAGTGATTGCTATGTAAGATGAACTCAACCAATTTGAGAGAAACAAAGTATGGGAACTTGTTCCTAAACCTAAAGATCATTAAATTATTGGATGTAAATGGGTATATAGGAATAAGCTTGATACAAATGGTCTCATTATTAGGAACAAAACTAGATTGGTAGCCAAAAACTATAACCAAGAGGAAGGCATTGACTATGATGAGACATTTGCCCCCGTTGCTAGGTTAGAAGCTATTAGAATATTGCTTGCATTTGCATTTCACATGAATTTTAAACTTTTTCAAATGGATGTTAAAAGTGCATTTCTAAATGTGTTTATAAATGAGGAAGTTCATGTTGAACAACCTCCCGGTTTTCAAGATTATAAATTTCCAAATCATTTTTTTAAACTCACCAAAGTACTTTATAGATTGAAACAAGCTCCAAGAGCTTGGTATGATAGACTTAGTGCTTACTTGCTAGAAAATAAGTTTTCAAAAGGCAATGTTGACACAACACTTTTTGTTAAAAAGAAAATGCATGTTGATGACATTATATTGGTGCTACTAATGAATCTTTATGCAAGGAATTTACTTCTTGTATGACTAGAAAATTTGAAATGAGCATGATGGGTGAACTCAAATTCTTCCCTGGACTATAAATCAAGCAATACAAGGATGGAATATTCATCAAACAATCCAAGTATACAAAGAAACTTCGCAAGAAGTTTGAAATGGATGATTGCAAAGCTAGCAAAACTCCGATGAGCACATTCTTGAAACATGACAAAGATGAAAGTGTAAGGGAGTAGATGAGAAGAAATATCGACATATTATTGGATCACTACTTTACTTAACTGCCTCTAGACCTGATATTATGTATAGTGTTTGCTTATGTGTTAAATTTTAATCTTACCTTAGGGAATCACATTTGAATGACACTAAAAGAATTTTAAAGTATTTGAATGGTACATTGCATTTAGGTCTATGGTATCATAGAAACACATCTTTTGACATATTAGGTTTTTTTTATTAGGATTTCACTGGTAGCCTACTAGATAGGAAAAGCATCACCGGGGCATGTTATTTTCTTGGTGAAAGCCTTGTTTCTTGGATTAGCAAGAAACAAGTATCGGTTGCTTTATCTACAGTAGAAGACGAATATGTTGCTGCATGTTTTTATTGCATACAAGTTCTTTGGATGAAACAATAATTGCTTGATCATAGAAAAGCATTTGATCACATTACTATTAAGTATGATAACACCAGTGCAATTATCCTATCCTAGAACCCCATTTAGCATTATATATCAAAGCATATAGACATCAAACATCATTTTTTCAAGGGATAATGTTATAGACATCAAAAACCAATTTGCAGATATTTTTATAAAACCTTTAAATGAGAAAAGATTAAATTTCATAAAACACATTGGCATGCTTGATGGAAAATCCCTTGTATGATCATTCTTTGACCCTTTCAAAATCTATTTTGATCATGTGCATTTGAAAAATTATCAAAATCCCTATCTATTTCATTTGTGTGGTCGCCCATAAATACCGAGTGGTGGCACCATTTTCTTTGTCCCCTGAGCCCGAACTTTAATGACAAATGTCTACCAAGCCCGAGCTTCAAACCTTCTTTTGTGCTTTAATAACAAATATCTACCAAGCTCGAGCTTCAATAACAAATGTCTAACAACTCGTGTGGTCACCCAAATTTAAATTTTTAAAATTTTCTCAACCGTTACAGTTAAAATACACTTGTGAGATTACCCAGCACCTATAAATACTATTAGACCGAGCTTGTGGTTGCCCAATAGGTTGCGTGACCGCACAACATGTGTAACTGAAAAATTTTTAAACATTGAAACTTTTATAATTTGGCCCATTTTGCCCTCAAAAGGTCAAAAATGGCTAGTTTTTCAAATCTTGCCTATAAAAACCCTCCTATTGCATGAAAATACATATTTACAAACACAAAACATTTTCAAATAATCTTTCAAGCTTTTGATCATCAAGAAGAAGTTTTTGAAGGTTTTTCAAGCTCCATCAACACTCTACTTTTTACCTTTCTTTTCTATCTTCTACATTTCTATATTTTCTTTTGTGTTTTACGTTAAGTGAAGTTATGGCACCTAAAACCAAAACTTCTAAAAAAAGGACACAACCAAGGGTAAAAGGATTGTAATTAGTGAACCTCAACCAAAATCTCAAACTCAACCTAAGCCCAAACACTTTTCTAGGAAGAGGGTTCAACTCCATAAACCTAAATACAAAATAGAAGAAGAGAAAACCAAGTATTACATGCTTAAGAAAAAGGCTATAGAACCAATCAAAATGCTTGTAGAAGGGATGCTCTTAGCCCTAAACATCCAAGGTGAAATCTATAGCAACCTTGATAGGATTGGGTGAAGGTACTTTGCATTCCCAAATGAGTTAGGTTATCCTAGTCTCACAAGGGAATTCCTAATGTCTTTAAGGGTAGAGAAAAATCATTATGCACCAATAGGATTTTATAGAGTTTATTTTAGTTTTTTGACCAAGATTTTGCCCTCTCCTTAGAAGAATTTAGTGAAGTTTAGGTATTTCAAACTATACGAATAAAGATTTTCCTTTGAAAAATTATTCTTTTTTTTTAGTGAACTTTCCATTAAAATTGAATATAATAATAGGTCATCCAAAGCCATCTTAGAACTCTCCTATTTTGGCTCTTACATAGAATCATCACTTACACTATCCATCAAAGTAGTGATGGGAATGAAAAGATCACTTAACGTGACTTATTCTTTTTGTATGCCCTAGTGAATAATGAGTCAATCCAAAGTGTTAGGTTCCTTATTGACACCTTCTTACATCATGGGAAATATAAGGTAGGTAATTTCTTTCTCTCCTCTCAAATCACACATAACTTTCTAGACACTTAGGCCTTCTAACCCTTGAAAATCTTGCAATCCCAAGTGATCCCCATGATCCAGCCACTAACTCCATCAACCTAGACTACCTTGAGCATACCAGATGTATCCAAAAGGTTTATGATCATTATAAGTATACTTTTGGGAGCAAGGGAGTTATACAAAGAAAGACGAAGAGATTGAGGTACCACATTACTGAAGAATAAGGAGAACCTACCCTTGTAGAAGTTGAGCACCCCTTTTAGACCATCCAAGCCTACCAAAGAAAAGGGTGAGTTGTCTAAAACCCTAAAGTTTATCCTCAAGGCCATAACTTCTCTTCAAAAGCAATTCAATCATTTTAAGAAGGATGGAACCAAGAGGATCACAAAACTCAATAAAAAGGTTGATCTACTTCCCCACATTCATCATGACATATATGACCTACAAGGGATATTTGATCTTCCTCAACGTGAGTTGAGTGAGTGGGATACGAGTGAGCATATTGAAAGTCCTTATGAAGAATCCTGCCAATTATCTCATGGTTACTCTCCTTCTCCTTCTCTTAATGGTGATGATGATGAAAGTACTCCAACTCCTCCTCCACCATCAAGAAAAGAAAAAGAAAAGTTCTTGATTAGTTTTGTTTCTTTGCTTTGTTATTTTTCATTTCCCTTATTATGTTTTTAATTTGTACTTATTTTTAATGAAATAACATTCTATTTTATTTTACTTGTCTCTTGCCATTTATTTTCATCTCCTTTTTGCCTTTGTCAAAGGGGGAGAAGTTGTATAAGGGATAAACTTAATTAAGGAAGAAAACTTAAAATTAAAATTGAATATACTTCATACATTAAAGGGGAGAAGAGACCTAACTTAAATTTAAAAGATCATGCATTCCATATACATTTAAGGGAGAATAATTTGAGGGGGAGAAATTAAAATCAAAACAATATTGACATTAAATATTTGCATTCTAATTGCAATAAATGCATGCACTTGATTATTTTTAAGTTTAATTTAATTTGATTGCCAAAGCCAAAAGAGGAGAGATTGTTGGATAATTAAACTCTATTTTGATTATTGACAATCAAATTGATATGTACTAATAATTTTAACCAAGCTTATTATTGTAGGCACAAAATCCTAACATTTGTGTGACCGCCTGAGCCCACCGAGTGACCGCACAAAGCTACAAGACAAATGTATCGAAGTCACAGAAAGGATAGCAGGTTTACTGAGTAGTGAAGATGAATAGCGAGCTAAACGAGTGACCACATTCGAGCCAACTGAACGATTGCACATAACGAGCTAAGATCTATAAAATTCACAGAGGAGTTCACGATCTCAGTGTATGGTGAAGTCAAAATGCCTGATAAATGAGTGATCGCACCCAAGTACCGAGAGACCGTGCTAGAATTTGAGCTAAATTCATAAACTTATAGAAAGGATCGCGATATCAGCCCATGGTGAAGTCAAGACGTGAGGAAAGGCGTATGACCACACCACCATACCTAGCGACCGCACATCCTAATGACCCAAAAACTCAAAAATGGTAGAAGAGATAGTGGTGAGCCTGTACGATACTTCCTCAATGCCGAATCATCTATGTGACCACTCGAGACAACCGAGATACCGCACAAAGCCAATACATTTGAATTTTAGTTACACATACCTTGGACTAATGATAACCGAACACATGGATGAAGAAATTCAAATTTAATGCTAACTTTATGTCGAGTGATCACACAAAGAGCTGTACGACCATACGACCTTAGTTTTTAGAGTGAGCCTTAGGAAAAATCTTGTAAGGGTTGCGAAGATTGATCTCAAACCTTGTAAAAGTTTGGTGTGAGCTTGTGAAAATACCAAGTTAGAATTAAACTTGTAAAAACTCAAGATTAGTGGAACCTTAACAAGTTGTTAAGGAAGTGGACGTAGGATTGAGGTAAATCCGAACCATTATAAATCATTTGTATTCATTCTTCTCTACTTAATCTCCTTCTACATCTTCTTCATCTTGTTCTTTAATTTTTTTAATTGATCATCACTTCTCCAATCAACCAATTTACCCCCCCCCCCCTCTTGGTTGCTAATTTGGGATAATATAACTTTTACTCTTCGCTTTCATCTGATTGGGATGATTCAGATTTAGATTCAAGTAATAATTTATCCAATTTAGATTCTACATCCATAGCTCTAATATCCATAAGTTGTCAAGTTGGATCATTTAAAAGGCCTAGATCAATATCATTTGTCCTATCAATAGCCTGTATGTTTTCAAAACTATCTTCTTGAAATGCATTATTAGACTCCTAATTATTGGTAGTTTCTCTAGGTAGATCAATTCGTGATCTAGCTTTTATTTTGCAAACCAGCAACCAATATAAGCATCTTGCCTTGTGCTAGGGTAAGGAACATAGTACACTTAGGCAGCTTGACTGGTGAGAATGAATGGTTCATAGGTAGCATATGTTCTTCTTCTATTCACATCCACTAAATTATATAGTAGATGTTATCTTGTTTCATTTATGAGGTCATACCAGTCACATTTAAATAATATCACTCTTTTAATTGGTAATTTCGAATATTCAACATCTACAATATCTACTAGTCGACCATAGAAATCAAATGATTTTTCACTATGGTTTGAACCCTTTATACAAACACTTGAAATTTATAACCATTAACAAAATATACCTTCTAACATCTAACAGTTGGTAATGGACCCTGAGCTAAATCATTCAAGCATTTATAATCATATGACCATTTTTAGTTGCCTAAATCAATAAGGAAAAACATGCACAATTCAAAATACAAAAATTAAACAAATGACAAAAATTTAAAAAATATTACTAGGAACAAATTAGTACTTACATATTTTAGAAACTATAAGAGAAAATTACTCTCAACCTCAACATCTACTTGTGAACTCATTATATTTTTATCTAAATCTCGTAAGTGTTCAATGAATATAATGAAATAGATATTAAAAATATCATTATCATTCAAATTTTAAAGTTTAGAAGTTATCGATAAATTTAATATTTTTTTACTTTAAATTTGCTAACTTACTTAGATAAGGTATAACTTCATCACAATTCAACAATATGTAAGTATGAGCTGTAGAATACTTTCTCTATTCTAATATTCACTTGGTTGGTTTGTCGTATGGTCAACTCGAATGTTTGAAAATAGATAGAAGATATTCAGATTGGTCTTGTATACCTCCATTATCATTCATAAGAAACTTCACACAATTTTGTTATTATATGAGGCTCAAAATAATAAGAACAAAAAGTTGATGTCTCTTCAACTATAAAGGAATTACAAATTGATACTTTTACTTTCTCTTTATTCTTAAAATTTTTCTTTAGGTATCGCGGATATCTTTCAAGAGTGTACATCCAATGAAACTGTATCGATCCTGCAATTTTGGCTTCATATGGCAAATGAAGTGGTAAATGTTCCATTAGTCAAAAAAACTCGGAGGAAATATTTGGATTAAACAAAAAAAATAAAAAAAATCATTTTTTTAATTTTTTAATATAAAATTTAAGAAAATAAAAAATACCTAAAATTATTAAAAAAAATTAGAAAAATTTCCTAAAAATAAAATAATACACATGCAAAATAAAATTAATCAACCTAAACTACTCCTCCTTCTCCTTCTTCTTCTTCTTCAAGGACAGGCGGCACAAAGAGGCAGAGAAAGCTTTTCAAAAAATGACAAAGATAGAGTGAGAAAGAAAATTTAGATTTATAGGTCACACATTTACCGAGAGAAAAATTCTTCTCTCAGTAAATTTACCGACAAAAACACAAAATCTCTTAGTTTTGCCAACAGAAATAAATTTTTGTCGGTAAACACATAAATGTGAGTAATGAATATTCCCACCCACGTTACGTTTTACCGAAATATCACAATATCTCTCCTTAATACCAACAGAATATGAATTCTCTATGCATATTCAACTCAACAATATGTAAGTATGTGCTGTAGAATACTTTCTCTATTCTAATATTCACTTGGTTGGTTTGTCGTATGGTCAACTCGAATGTTTGAAAATAGATAGAAGATATTCAGATTGGTCTTGTATACCTCCGTTATCATTCATAAGAAACTTCACACAATTTTGTTATTATATGAGGCTCAAAATAATAAGAACAAAAAGTTGATGTCTCTTCAACTATAAAGGAATTACAAATTGATACTTTTACTTTCTCTTTATTCTTAAAATTTTTCTTTAGGTATCGCGGATATCTTTCAAAAGTGTACATCCAATGAAACTGTATCGATCCTGCAATTTTGGCTTCATATGGCAAATGAAGTGGTAAATGTTCCATTAGTCAAAAAAACTCGGAGGAAATATTTGGATTAAACAAAAAAAAAATAAAAAATCATTTTTTTTAATTTTTTAATATAAAATTTAAGAAAATAAAAAATACCTAAAATTATTAAAAAAAATTAGAAAAATTTCCTAAAAATAAAATAATACACATGCAAAATAAAATTAATCAACCTAAACTACTCCTCCTTCTCCTTCTTCTTCTTCTTCAAGGACAGGCGGCACAAAGAGGCAAAGAAAGCTTTTCAAAAAATGACAAAGATAGAGAGAGAAAGAAAATTTAGATTTATAGGTCACACATTTACCGAGAGAATTTAGTGTCTCTCGGTATTACCGACAGAAAGATACTATCTGTTGGTAATACCGAGAGAAAAATTCTTCTCTCAGTAAATTTACCAACAAAAACACAAAATCTCTTAGTTTTGCCAACAGAAATAAATTTTTGTCGGTAAACACATAAATGTGAGTCATGAATATTCCCACCCACGTTATGTTTTACCGAAATATCACAATATCTCTCGGTAATACCAACAGAATATGAATTCTCTATGCAAACAAAAAAGTCTTTTTTTAAAAAATAATACCGATAGATAATCCTTTATCTAAGTAAATTTACCGACAGAAACACAAAATCTCTCGGTATTACCAATAGAAATGGATTTCTGTCAGTAAACACATAAACACATTACATTTTACCAACAGATCACAATATCTCTCAGTAATACTGATAGAATATGAATTCTCTAGGTAAACAAAAAGTTTTATTTTGTAAAAAAAAATAATATGATAGATAATCCTTTCTCTTGGTAATACCTATAGAAATTTAAAATATCTCGGTATTACCGACAGACTCGTATTCTCTAGGTAAATGAAAGGTCATTTTCCTATGAATAATATACTGACAAATAAATTATCTCTTGCTAATACCGACAAAACTATTTTTTGTCGAAAAATTTTATCGCAAAAAAATTTATTAAATAATTCACTCTAAATATTATTTTTGAGAATGCTTCTTCTATCAGTAAATTTTATCGATATTGTTCAATCAATCACCTGGCGCCATTATTCTGAACAAAATATATGTTGGTAAATTTTTCTGTTGGTATTCTGTCAGTAAGCTATTAGTGTATTTTTTGACCTATTTTTTTATTTTTTATTGATATTTTGTCGGTATTTCCAACAAATATTTTTCTATCGGTAAAATTCTCTCGGTAATTTGATACATTCTTGTAGTGTCCAATCTTGAGTCCAAAACTCAAATTCAATCTCAGGTTGAGAATCCAAGTCCAATCTCGGGTCCATAACCCAAATCCAGTCTCAAGTCAAGAACCCAAATCTAGTCTTGGGTTGAGAACTCAAATCCAATCTCGGGTCCAGAACTCAATTCCATTCTTAGGTCGAGAACACAAATCCAGTTTTGAATCCTGAATCAAAATTCATTCTTGGGTCGAAACCCAAATCCAATCTCAGGTTGAGAATCCAAATCTAGTATCGGGTCGAGAACTAAAATCTAATCTCAGGTCTAAAATCTAAATTTAGTCTCAGATCGAGAATCCAAATCTAGTCTCGAGTCTTAAATCCAAATTAAATCTCTGTTTGAGAATCCAATCTCGGGTTCAAAATCCAAATCTAGTCTAGTCGAGAACTCAAATCTAATCTCAGGTTTAGAATCCAAATTTAGTCTCGGATCGAGAATCCAAATACAGTCTCAGGTTCAGAATTCAAATCCAGTCTTGGGTCTAGAACTCGAATCCAGTCCAGGTCCAAAATCCATACCAGTTCAAATTCATCAAAACCAAGATATTAGAGTCGCTTGATGTTTTTCATCGAGATGTTAGAATCACCCGATGATTATTTTATTTTACCAAGATATTAGAGTCACTTGGTTGCTTTGATTAGGATATTAGAGTTGCCTAATAGTCCATTGAGATATTAGAATTGTTCAACGGTCAGATACCGATACTTAATGGTTCCTCGCCATAAGGTATCCATACTTTGGAATTCTGTTCACTTGTCTTTGTGCTTTATTTTATAGATGCTTGCTACAAATTCAAAAGTTGTATCATTGCTTTTCACTCTCTTCTACTAAAGTATCAGATCATTCAAGTAAGAGGCAAAACTGTAGTCCCTTAATTTTGGCTAAGTATGAATTTTATTCTATTTAAAAAGGTTTAATCAAGTTTGATTTCAATCTTAAAGGCCCAAATTAAGCCGGTTCAATTTTTAAAAGTTTGAATAGGTCTGATCCAAAATCAAAATTGATTTTGTTGGTTTTTAACTTGGTATGAGTTGAATTGGATAGCCCAATTCGACATGAGCACTTGCTCATGTTGAATTAGACTTGTCCAATTCGACATGAGCAACTCATGTCAAATTAGACCATGTCCAATTTGACATTAGCTTAAGAATTGAACATGGTCCAATTCGACATGAGTATAACATGATATAATTGGCTGATTCGACATAAGCAGTTTTAGGATCATAAATTAAGAAGGATTCGAATAGGGTTAAGATTGGTAAATTTGTTTAAACCTAAGATGAGCCTATAAATACATAGATGAGAGGACAATTAGGGGATGACAATAGCCAATTTTAGAAAATAAAAATAAGAAAAAGCAATCGAGAATAGAAAACCAAAAAAAAAACATAGAATCAATACAGTGTAAACAAAACATCAAACCGAGAGCAATCATCGCTGTTTAGTCTTATAAGTTTATATTTTTTTGTTTAATTGATTTAATATCACAAAAATCCTAATTTACATATTAAAACCCTAATATTGTTTCCAAAACCCTAATTTACATATTAAAGCCCTAATCTTATTTCCAAAACCCTAATTTACATATTAAAACCGTAATTATATTTTCAAAACCCTAAAACCCTAATTTAATCTTTCAAATCCTAGTTTACTTTTGAAAGCCTTAGTTTTATGTTTAATTACATGTTTCAATAAATTGTCTACTATGAATAAATTGAGTGTTTAAATCAATTATTTTTCATGAATGGTTCAATTATATTTGTTTAATTGTTTTGATTTAGAGGATGATGTAAAAGACATATTTCCACTCGTGAGTGTCTTATTAGGTTTTGTAATTTAATTTATTTTATGAATTTTGGATCATTGTAAAGGACATATTTTCACCAATTGGTGGGTGTCTTATTTTAATTACTTGTATTTTGGACATTAGACATTATAAGGGCATGTTTTCATCTTGAATGGGTGTCCATTTTTTTTTAGTTATTTTGATTTATAATATGATGATTATTTATTTTTTAATAATTGCATGTAATATGGATAATTTTGTAATAAGATAAGAATTTAATAATATTTTAGATATGAAAAGGAGGTCGGTCCTAATGCCTTGGTCACTATAAGGGTGTTGGGTCATTCTCACCTTCCCCATGCATACCAAACTTTCCGAACCCAATAAGGGGGTTGGAAATTCCTTATAAATCGAGTCATCCATCCCTTTTTATTTTCCTGGCCCATCCGGGTAGCGACTCTAAATTCTCCGGGTTTAGGCTCGTATTCTCTAAGGCCCTGTGCCTAACACTATCGAAGTCGCAAGAACTATTTCACAGGGAATGAGGGTGAAAATTCCTGCTCACACCAGCTAAAATTTCACTACTATCTCTAATCTCAAATTCAGAATCTCACAAAAATGCCTTGCTCAAAATTCTGAATCAAGTGCATGTCTGCCAAGACATCTCTATAGGTAACTTGAATAATAAAGTTAGAAGTGTAATGGCAGCTAACTACATATCCTTCACCGATGATGAAATTTCTGGAGAAGGGACTGGGCATTCAAAGAAATTACATATATCAGTCCAATGTAAAAGATATTTTATCGCTAAAGTTTTGGTGGACAATGGATCATCCCTAAATATCTTGCCTGGAACAACCCTCTCAAAGCTACCAATTGATGAGACATATATACAACCTAGCTCTATGATAGTATGGGCTTTTGAAGGAACCAAAAGAGAGATTTTAGGGGATATTGAAATACCCATCCAAGTGAGTCCTGTCACATTTAATATCACATTTCAAGTGATGAAAATAATACTAGCTTACAATATGTTATTAGGATGATCATGGATACATTCGGCATGGGTAGTACCATCATCTCTACATCTGATGGTCAAATTCATCATTGAAGGAAAGATGATTAAAATCTTAGGGGAAGAAGGCCTTCTGATCACTAAGCCAGTCTCAACCCTATATGTCAAAGCAGCAGAATAAGCCTTTAAAAGTTCTTTCCAATCCTTTGAAATAGTGAATACTTCATATATTGGGGAAGGATTAGCCATGCCAACTCCTCGACCATTAGCCGTGGCAATGATGGTAACAAAAGAAATGGTAAGGGTAAGCCATTCCCCAAGGAAAGGTCTGAGAAGATATGAACAAGGAATTAATGCCTTTATGATTCCTTCTAATAGTGATAACATAGCTGGATTGAGATACAAGATTACTAAAGAAGAAAGAAAAAGAATTCAAAAGTAGAAAAAGGATCGTCGATTAGCAAGATTGGCAAATCAAGAAACTTTAATAGAGAAAATGACTTTCCCATCCCTAAAACAAACCTTAGGAAGCATTGGTTTTTTTATTATGAGGAAGTGAAGACAACAGAAGATCCACGAGATGTGGAGATAATGTCAGAGAACTCCTTGGTGACTGTGGTGAATGAGAAAGAGCCTCTTGATGAAATAATTGTATGGGTTAAACCTTTGCCACCAGGACAAGATCTAAATAATTGGAAAACTTATGAATTGTCATCTCATGATTCAAAGTAATTCAAATAATTATCTTCCTATGATTCTGCACACAATCTTAGGAAAATGTTAGCATGGGCATCTTTTTTCTAATGTTTCAGAATAATTTTTAATGAAATAAAATGCATGTTTCATTCTATACTTGAACTCTCCTCACTACTTTCATTCTGCTTGATTTTTATATCTTTGTAATATTTTCTTTTTTTATAACCACTCTATCCAGGAATGCCAGTGATGAATTAAATCTTGGTGAGATTAATTCTGGATGTGATTTTGATAATTCTATCTTTGAAATCACATCTGATGAAGAAGGCAAAGAGAATTTTCCTCCTAAGATAACTAAAATGATTAAATAGGATAAAAAATTTATGTAACCTTCAAAAGAGGTAGTGGAGACAGTAAATTTAGGAACCGAAAAAGATAAAAAAAAAGAAATAAATGAGAATTAGTGCAGTTATGCCTCCAAAAAAAGGATGGTTAGATTATTAGAAGAGTTTATGGATGTCTTTGCATGGTCATATTAAGATATACAGGAATTGAACACGGATATAGTTGTGCATCATTTACCACTAAAACTGAACTGTAAACCCATAAAACAAATGTTGAGAAAAATGAAGCCAAATATTTTATTAAAAAGAAAAGAAGAGGTAAAAAATCAGTTTGAGGTAGGTTTCCTAAAAGAGGCCAAATATCTTGAGTGGGTGGCTAACATTGTTTCTGTCCCTAAGAATGATGGAAAGGTCAGAATGTGTGTTGATTATCAGGATCTTAATAGAGCAAGTCTAAAGGATGATTTTCCTCTGCTATATATTGATGTACTAGTTAATAATACAACTCGATTCCATATGTTTTCATTAATGGATGGATTCTCATGGTACAACCAAATTAAAATGAATTCTGATGATACGGAAAAAATAACTTTTATCACTCTCTGGGGACATTTTATTATAAAGTGATTTCGTTTGGATATAAGAATGCAGAGGCAACTTACCAGAGAGCAATGATTACCTTATTTCATGATATAATACATAAAGAAATAGAGGTGTATATCGATGACATGACAGCAAAATATTAATATGTTGAAGACCATTTTACAGTTCTATGAAAATTATTTGAGCAGTTAAGGAAATATCAGCTTCGATTAAATCCTACAAAATGCATATTTAGAGTCTCATTGGGGAAGTTATTGGGGTTTATAGTCAGTATGAGGGGAAATGAGATTGATCCTAATAAGATTAAGGCTATAGTTGAAATGCCAGCTCCTAAAACTGAAAAAGAGGTTAAAAGCTTTTTAGGAAGACTTAATTATATAGCTCGATTCATATCACAACTAACTTTTACATGTGAGCCTATCTTCAAGATTTTGAGGAAGAATATTAGGAGTGTCAAATGGTCTTTGATAAAACCAAATATTATTTGTAAAATCCTCTAATTCTGCAATCGCCTATACCCAACCATCCACTTCTCTTGTACTTAACAATTTTTGAGAGTTCAATGAGTGGTCTCCTTGGGCAGCACAATGACTCATGAAGAAAAGAGCAAGTTATACTATATAAGTAAGAAGTTCACTAATTACGATGCAAAGTAATCTCTATTGGAAAGAACTTGTGCTACATTGGCATGGGCCACTCACTGATTAAGGCACTACTCAATATACTATATCACCTTTCTGATATCTCGAATGGATCCCATTAAGTACATTTTTTGAAAAGCTAGCTCCAACTGAGAGAATTGCCCAATGACAGTTTTATTAACTAAGTACGAGATAATATGTCACCTGAAAGGTGATAAAAGGGAGTATTATAACTGATTATTTGGCAGATCAAGCTATTGAAGATTATCAACTAATAAGTTATGATTTTTCAATGAATAAATAATGTTAAGAAAGAAGAACAAGGATCGAAAAGAAACTTGAAATTTAATGGGGCTTTAAATGGCTTAGGAAGCGAGATAGGAGTGATTCTAATCTCCCTAAAAGGAAACTATTTCCCTGTGATAGCCAAATTATCTTTTGAATGCACCAATAACATAGCCGAATATGAAGCATGTGCTTTGAGGATACAAGTCGCTATCAATATGACAATCAAAAGACTAAAAGTGTATAGTGATTCAGCGTTAATAATCAACCAGTTGAAAGGAGAACAGGAAACTAGAGATCCAAATTTGGTGCCTTATCAAGAATATATTCTTGATTTAACTCATAGATTTGAATTTATAAGTTTCGATCATGTTTCCTGAATCTAGAACCAAATTGCAGATGCATTAGCCATATTAGACGTATTTTTTTAGCTGGACACTTGTGGAAAGGTACCTGTCATCAAGATCAAAACCAGAGGGTTCAATGCTTACTGTACAAACCTCAAAAAGGAACGTGATTGTAAGCCATGGTTTTATGATATCAAACAATGCCTATAAAATATGACATACCCTTTAAAAACCTTAGACACTGGTAAAAGAATAATTCGATGAATGGCAATGAATTTCTTTTTAAGTGGCAATATTCTATACAAAAGAAACTATGATACAATGCTAATTAAATGTGTGGATGAAAAAGAAGCATGGAGATTGATAGAAGAAGTACATGAGGGGTTTTATGGGACACATTCAAGTAGACATGTGTTGGCCCTAAAAATTCTTAGAATGGGTTACTTCTGGTTAAAATTGGAATTGAATTGTATTAACTATGTCCGAAAATATCGTAAGTGTCAAATACATGTTGATGATATCAATGTTCCTCCAACAACCTTACATGTGATGGTTTTCCCATGTCCTTTTTTCTATATGGGAAATAGATGTGATTGGTCCAATAGAACTTAAACCTTCTAATGACCATCGATTCATTTTAGTAGTAATTGATTATTTCACCAAATGGGTAGAAGCAACTTCTTATGCCAATGTAACAAAGAATATAGTTCTGAAATTCATCAAACAAAATATCATACGTCGGCATAGTCTTCCTAAGCGTATAATAATTGATAATGCAAAGAATTTTAGAAATAAGGATAATAAAGATGTGTGCAAAATTCAAAATTAAACATCACAATTCTTTCCCATACCGTCCAAAGATGAATGGTGTAATTGAAGCAGCCAATAAGAATATCAAAAAGATTATTTAGAAAATGGCAATAACATAAAAAGTTGGCATGAAATGCTTCCTTATACTCTTCACGGGTATAAAACCACAATCAGAACATCTACTGAAGTAACACCATTTTCTTTAGTATATGTCATGGAGGTAGTATTGCCCATTGAAGTTGAGATTCCTTCACTCAATATTATTGTAGAAGCCGAGCTTGATGATGCTGAATGGGTTCAGAGTCGTTATGATCAATTAAACTTTATTTAAGAAAAAAGATTGACATCTTTGTATCATGGTCAATTATATCAAAAAAAGACTTATCAAGAACTACGCAAAAAGATGAGAACCAGGGAGTTTCAAGAAGGAGATCTGGTACTCAATAAAATTTTTCTTAGGCATCATGATCCTCGGAAAAAATGGTTTACTAAATATGAAGGTCTATATGTCGTAAAGGAGCATTCTCTAGAGAAGCTCTAATTTTGACCAATATAAATGGAGAAGATTTGCTAAATCCGGTGAACTCAGATGTTGTGAAGAGATATTATGCCTAAAAATTCAAGGAGGAGAAGAAGAGAAGATGCGAGAAACATAGTTAGGGATTATTTCAAATCAATTTAGACTTATGATCGTTAGATTTGTATCATTCATTGGCTTTCCTAAATAATTTTCTCTTTTTTGCACATATTTACACCTTTTGAAAATGACTAACCATGGAAAATATTGATAAAATGACTATTGAGAGAATTGATAAACTAACATTCCTGCCTAATCCATGCTTTAAGGTATGTATTTTATTAAAAATTATTCTTGAAATGTTGAAAAAGGAAGACAATGCTAAGAGATGGTTAAAACTAAGCTAATATTTTATAAGGCTCAGAAAATAAACTTGGAATGAAATGAACACACATTAATAGGGGAAAAGAATTGATAACAGGATACATATGGAGCACTAATAGATGGGATCAATTTAAGATTTGAGTTATTGCTAAACATAACCCAAGAAGACATCGTAAAGATCTTATAACTAAAGTTAAGGATTGAATTTGTTCTAGAATAAGAGATTGTTGCAGTTTCAATGTTATATTTTTCTTTCAAAAAAATCTTTAATCACAAAAAATGATCTTTTTTTAAAAAAGAATGAAAGAAAATTAACATTTAGATATATGCTTTGTGCGCATGGCATAAAGGTTTTAAGTACTCATAAAATGTTTTTTTTTTTGGAATTGCAAAAATACAATAAAAAAGGTCTGCATATAAAAATTGCTTTTCAAGTAATTTTAGAGTCAAGCTCTGAATTTCTCTTGGTTTTTCAAAAAGATCCTAGAGTTAAGCTTTAGGCACTCGTGGAGTTGAGCCTTAGGTTCCATTTTTCTTTTTCAAAAAAAAAAATCCATAGTAGTAAGCATTACAAACTCTCAAGGTCAAACTTTAGCTTATTTTTTCTTTTGTTAAAAAGTTTCTAGAGTGAAGCTTTGGACAACCCTTAAAGTCAAACCTTAAGTTCCCTTTTCTTTTGCAAAAAAATTTCTAGAGTCAAGCTTCATACACTCCTGGGGTTGAGCCTTAAATTTTCTTTTTCTTTTCAAAAGCTTCTAGTATCAAATATTAGAAACTCCTATGATCAAGTCTTAGGTTCCTTTTTCTTTTTTTTTTCTTTATTTTAAAAAAAAAAACTCCTAGTATCAAGTATTAGAAACTCCTAGGATCGAACCTTAGGTTCCTTTTTCCTTTCAAAAGTCCATAATGTCTAGCATTAAGTGCTCCTAGGGTCAAGCCTTAGCTTCCCTTTTTTTTACTTTTCAAAAGCTCCTAGTATCAAGTTTTAGGAACTCCTATGATAAAGCCTTAGGTTCCTTTTTCTTTTTTTTTTATTTAAAAAAAAACTCATAGTATCAAGTATTAGGAACTCATAGGGTCAAGCCTTAGGTTCGTTTTTATTTCAAAAGTTCATAATATCTAGTATTAGGCACTCATAGGGTCAAGTCCTAGGTTTCCTTTTTCTACTTTTCAAAAGTTCCTAGTGTCAAGTATTAGGCACTTCTAGGGTCAAGCCCTAGGCTCCCCCCTTCATTCTCTAAAAATTCCTAAAATCAATATTCAAATGCTCCAAAAGTTGAGCCTTAAGTTCTTCTTTTGTTCTCCAAAAAAAATATCTAAGAGACAAGGTTTTAAGTACTCATAAAATGTTTTTTTTGGAATTGCAAAAATACAATAAAAAAGGTCTGCATATAAAAATTGCTTTTCAAGTAATTTTAGAGTCAAGCTCTGAATTTCTCTTGGTTTTTCAAAAAGATCCTAGAGTTAAGCTTTAGGCACTCCTGGAGTTGAGCCTTAGGTTCCATTTTTCTTTTTCAAAAAAAAATCCATAGTAGTAAGTATTACAAACTCTCAAGGTCAAACTTTAGCTTATTTTTTCTTTTGTTAAAATGTTTATAGAGTGAAGCTTTGGGCAACCCTTAAAGTCAAACCTTAAGTTCCCTTTTCTTTTGCAAAAAAATTTCTAGAGTCAAGCTTCATACACTCCTGGGGTTGAGCCTTAAATTTTCTTTTTCTTTTCAAAAGCTCCTAGTATCAAATATTAGAAACTTCTATGATCAAGTCTTAGGTTCCTTTTTCTTTTTTTTTTCTTTTTTTTTAAAAAAAAAAATTCCTAGTATCAAGTATTAGGATCTCCTAGGATCAAACCTTAGGGTCCTTTTTTCTTTTCAAAAGTCCATAATGTCTAGCATTAAGTGCTCCTAGGGTCAAGCCTTATCTTACCTTTTTTTTACTTTTCAAAAGCTCCTAGTATCATGTTTTAGGAACTCCTATGATAAAGTCTTAGGTTCCTTTTTCTTTTTTTTATTTAAAAAAAACCTCATAGTATCAAGTATTAGGAACTCATAGGGTCAAGCCTTAGGTTCGTTTTTATTTCAAAAGTTCATAATATCTAGTATTAGGCACTCATAGGGTCAAGTCTTAGGTTTCCTTTTTCTACTTTTCAAAAGTTTCTAGTGTCAAGTATTAGGCACTCCTAGGGTCAAGCCCTAGGCTCCCCCCTTCATTCTCTAAAAATTTCTTAAATCAATATTCAGATGCTCCAAAAGTTGAGCCTTAAGTTCTTCTTTTGTTCTCCAAAAAAAAATCTAAGAGACAAGGTTTTAAGTACTCATAACTTTTTTTTTTGGAATTGCCTAAATACAATAAAAAAAAGGTCTACATATAAAAATTGCTTTTCAAGTAATTTTAGAGTCAAGCTCTGAATTTCTCTTGGTTTTTCAAAAAGATCCTAGAGTTAAGCTTTAGGCACTCCTGGAATTGAGCCTTAGGTTCCATTTTTCTTTTTCAAAAAAAAAATCCATAGTAGTAAGTATTACAAACTCTCAAGGTCAAACTTTAGCTTATTTTTTCTTTTGTTAAAATGTTTATAGAGTGAAGCTTTGGGCAACCCTTAAAGTCAAACCTTAAGTTCCCTTTTCTTTTGCAAAAAAATTTCTAGAGTCAAGCTTCATACACTCCTGGGGTTGAGGCTTAAATTTTCTTTTTCTTTTCAAAAGCTCCTAGTATCAAATATTAGAAACTCCTATGATCAAGTCTTAGGTTCCTTTTTCTTTTTTTTTTCTTTTTCTTTTAAAAAAAAATTCCTAGTATCAAGTATTAGGATCTCCTAGGATCAAACCTTAGGGTCTTTTTTTCTTTTCAAAAGTCCATAATGTCTAGCATTAAGTGCTCCTAGGGTCAAGCCTTATCTTACCTTTTTTTTACTTTTCAAAAGCTCCTAGTATCATGTTTTAGGAACTTCTATGATAAAGTCTTAGGTTCCTTTTTCTTTTTTTTTATTTAAAAAAAACCTCATAGTATCAAGTATTAGGAACTCATAGGGTCAAGCCTTAGGTTCGTTTTTATTTCAAAAGTTCATAATATCTAGTATTAGGCACTCATAGGGTCAAGTCTTAGGTTTCCTTTTTCTACTTTTCAAAAGTTCCTAGTGTCAAGTATTAGGCACTCCTAGGGTCAAGCCCTAGGCTCCCCCCTTCATTCTCTAAAAATTTCTTAAATCAATATTCAGATGCTCCAAAAGTTGAGCCTTAAGTTCTTCTTTTGTTCTCCAAAAAAAATATCTAAGAGACAAGGTTTTAAGTACTCATAAAATTTTTTTTTTGGAATTGCCTAAATACAATAAAAAAAAAGGTTTGCATATAAAAATTGCTTTTCAAGTAATTTTAGAGTCAAGCTCTGAATTTCTCTTGGCTTTTCAAAAAGATCCTAGAGTTAAGCTTTAGGCACTCCTGGAGTTGAGCCTTAGGTTTCATTTTTCTTTTTCAAAAAAAAAAAATCCATAGTAGTAAGTATTACAAACTCTCAAGGTCAAACTTTAGCTTATTTTTTCTTTTGTTAAAATGTTCCTAGAGTGAAGCTTTGGGCAACCCTTAAAGTCAAACCTTAAGTTCCCTTTTCTTTTGCAAAAAAATTTCTAGAGTCAAGCTTCATACACTCTTGGGGTTGAGCCTTAAATTTTGTTTTTCTTTTCAAAAGCTCCTAGTATCAAATATTAGAAACTCCTATGATCAAGTCTTAGGTTCCTTTTCTTTTTTTAAAAAAAAAAAAAAACTAATAGTATCAAGTATTAGGAACTCCTAGGATCGAACCTTAGGTTCCTTTTTTCTTTTCAAAAGTCCATAATGTCTAGCATTAAGTGCTCCTAGGGTCAAGCCTTAGCTTCCCTTTTTTTTTTACTTTTCAAAAGCTCCTAGTATCAAGTTTTAGGAACTCCTATGATAAAGCCTTAAGTTCTTTTTTTTTTTAAAAAAATCATAGTATCAATTATTAGGAACTCATAAGGTCAAGCCTTAGGTTCCTTTTTATTTTAAAAGTTCATAATATCTAGTATTAGGCACTCATAGGGTCAAGTCTTAAGTTTTCTTTTTCTACTTTTCAAAAGTTCCTAGTGTCAAGTATTAGGCACTCCTAGGGTCAAGCCCTAAGCTCCCCCCTTCATTCTCTAAAAATTCCTAAAATCAATATTCAGATGCTCCAAAAGTTGAGCCTTAAGTTCTTCTTTTGTTCCCCAAAAAAAATATCTAAGAGACAAGTTTTAACCCCCCCCCCCCCCCCCCCCCCCCCCCCCCAAAACCTTGGATTCCTTTTTTGCTTTCCAAAAATTCTCAAAGCCAAGCTTTAGATACTATTAAGGTCAAGCCATAAGAAAATAAATAGGTACTAACATTTTGCACAACTTTAATTAATTGAAGTATGTAAAAGAGGAGGTAACTGTAGTAATATATTTTAACACAAAAATAATGTGTATAATTAATAATGAAATTGTACATAGCTATAAGAATATAAAAAAATATAAATAGATTTTTTGCTAGCCATAAATAGATTTACATACAGACACATGTGGATAACATTAATAATAATAATAATAATAATAATAATAATAATAATAATAATAATAATAATATTATTATTATTATTATTATTATTATTATTATTATTATTATTATTACTAGTAGTATCATTAACATTAATGTCCACTTCGATTTATTTTTACTAGTTATATGAAAAAAATAAGCTTATTCTCATATCTGATTTTTACTAAAATTAATTTAATGAATGAATCAAATGACAAGTGAAAGGTAATCTGCAGTGACATATATTAGCATAAATACAATAATAAAAAAAACTAATGAGAATTAAACTAACTTTATATTCTTAACAAATACTTACAAAGAAAAAAACATGAAAATCAAATATAAAAGCATAGAAAATTTTTAGCCCTAAGAGAATCATGCTTCTTCAATTAAAAAGCAGTAGCGTTTCATAATTTTCTGGCAAAAGAACCCATACCTTTTTCATGTGATAGTCAGTAATTCCATATCTACAAAAGATGAAAATAGAGGCTTCTTTAGTATAAAAGGAGAGAACACACAACAAAGGAAAAATATGCGCAGTAGAATAGAAGAGAGAAATTCAAAAAAAAAGAAAAAAAAAAGAGAGAAACAAAGGAAAAATTTATACAAAATTCATATGGAAAATTCAAAAAAATATTGAAGGAAAGAAATAAGGAAAATAGGGAACAATTAAATTCCCTAGTAGAGGGAATTATGAGTATTTCAGAGTTTTATCAAGTCCAGAAAGTGTAATTGATAAAATCTTGCAAATCTAAATAGCAAGTGGCAAAACTTGTGTTTAATTTTCAATAGTTAAGTACCAACTATCAGAAAAAAACAAAGCAAAGAAGCAGATCACATAATCAAGTAAATACTCTATGAACCTTAATT
This sequence comes from Garcia nutans, assembly GCA_947685225.1. Taxonomy (NCBI): domain Eukaryota; kingdom Viridiplantae; phylum Streptophyta; class Magnoliopsida; order Malpighiales; family Euphorbiaceae; genus Garcia; species Garcia nutans. The sequence goes on from CANTUV010000003.1 coordinate 41,520,877, forward strand.
TTTTTATTTTTAGCACTATATTTTTGTTAAAAATTTTATATATGTGATTGTTAATAAGAATGAGCTAGAAAGTGACTGCATTATCTAAAAAAATTAACGATTTGCAAGGTATATAACCACATATACATACAACTAAGGCCGGATTGCTATACCATTCATAGAACATACAAATTCAATATAAATAGAATACTCATACATGCAAAATAATTATCATAAAAAATATAAATTAAATAATAAATATCGAAATAACACACACATCTATACAGGATTTCATACTCAAATATTACAATTTTGGCACATTAAAAAATCATATGCATAAATAGCTGTTGCAAAAGAAGAAGTTCACAAAAAAAAGTTAAAAAAATAGATCTTCAAAATATATATATGTATAATCCGGATCTATAAAAGTAAATTAAGAAAAAATTGAATAATAATAATAATAATAATAATAATAATAATAATAATAATAATAATAATAATAACTTTCCCAAGAAGAATGATAAAGCACTTTTTGAGGATTTATAAATAAATAAATATATATTAGCAAAAAAAAGAATTAAACCACCTAAGTAGTAAATATTAATATGTTCATTTTTTTAAATAAATAAATAAAGAGTAGAATTAAAAATAAACCTAAATAAAATGAGAATTTGAAAATTTTTACCTTAATATAATCGTTGATGATTAGTAAAACAAAAGATGGATGGAGACATGAGAATAAAAAATTTAAGATAAAAAAAAGTGCTAAAAATATAAGAAATAGTTTTATGTTTGTAAAGAGAAAAAGAAGAGAAACAAAGGAAGGGAGGAGCATGAGCGGCGAAAATGATGAAGTGAAAAGAGAAAATTTATGTGGGTGGCTCTAAGGTTAAAAAATTATTATTATTATTATTATTATTAAGGATCACAACAACTTGGGCCCAAAATTATTATTGAAAGGGCTTTTTGTTTTAAATGTTGGGTATTCATTTTGTTAGTTATTTTACTACTGCTGCTGCTGCTGCTACTGCTCCTGCTGCTTCTGCTACTACTTTTGCTACTCATACTCCTGCTCCTATAGCTACTCCTACTACTGCTACTGTTGCTCCTACTGCTACTGCTACTGCTGCTCCTATTGCTACTGCTGCTCTTATTACAGCTATTGCTACTGCTACTGCTACTATTGCTCTTATTGCTACTACTACTACTGTTACTACTGCTACTGCCACTAGTATTGCTACTGCTATTGTCGCTACTACTGCTACTGTTACTACTATTATTGCTACTGCTATTATTACTACTACTGCTACTACTACTGCTCCTACTACTGCTACTACTACTGCTATTGCTACTTCTACTGCTCCTACTCCTACTCCTACTCCTCCTCCTCCTACTATTACTACTACTACTGCTACTGCTCCTACTGATGCTCCTACTGATACAACTGCTCCTACTGTTGCTACTACTGCTACTGCTGATGCTCCTACTAATACTACTGCTCTTACTGCTGCTACTATTGCTCCTACTGCTGCTGCTGCTGTTACTACTGCAACATGTGAAGCAATGCATGTTCAAAACATGTGAAGCAATACAAATTGCAGTGTAATGCCACTGCAATGTGACGTTACACTGCATAATGATTTTTTTATTTAATTTATTATTTTTTTATTTAGTGAAATGCAATGGGAATAAAAAAAATTAAATAAAATGATTTGAATGTTAATAATTTACTTTTACGGATCAAAGTAATAAATCTTTGGAAAAAGGTGGTAGATATTTTCCTAACAAATTTGTTGACTCTAGTACTTTTTTTCCTTAATCGTGCATAATATAGATACCCTATTCTTAATCACTAATGGAATTAAAATGAAAATACACTTGTAATTAATCACATTCAGACAATGGATATATATAATACTTAACAAAAAATTATTAAAATCAAAGTAATCTCTAATTGAATAAATAATTTTGTCCAGGATGTAGACATAATAATAGTAATAATGATGATGATGACGACGATGATGATAAAAAGGTGTCTAGGAAGTGGACTCAAATAATAATGATAACAACAACAACAGTAACAATAAAAAATAATATAGTTTAAATTATGTGGATTTTGATTATAAATTAGATACGCAGACATTCAAAATTGAATTTCGAATTCAAGTTCACTTTAATTAAATAATATATTTTTCTAAAAATATATATTAGAAAAATTAAAAAATAAAAAATATTTAATAAAAATATTAAATTAGAACAATTATATTCAGAAAGTGGATATATATATATAAATGGCAATAATAAATTTACCACATTTTAAGCTATTTCATAATATAAAATCATCATATTCAGGTAGTAAGTATAAGGATTAAATCATTAACCAATAAATAAAATATGTATCCAATAAGCTAATGAAATCATCAAAAATAATAAAAACATTGGATTAAAAATAGTAATCATAAAGAATCATGTTCAAGAAGTAAACTTTATTCAAAATAATTATAATAATAATAAATTTAACAAATATTAAAATATAAAACTCCTACATTCAGGAAGTGAATGTAGAGGTTAAGTCATAAACTAACAAAAAAAAAGGGTACCTATAATGGTAATAAAACTATTACAAACAATAAACAATAAAAATTTAATAAAAATATTTATTTTCAAACAGTGGATATAATGGTAAAAAAATAAAAAATATATATAATTAAGACTTATATTTAGACAGTGAATATAATTTATTTTATAAAATAAAAGTAGATAATAAAATATCATAATAATTATAGTACCAATTTTGGATATTATAAAGTATTTCTCCTTCCTTGCAAGTAACCAATTTTCTGAATTTTAAAACGCAGACTATTATTAGGTGTTCAATCAAACCTTATAATTATTTATTGGCGAGATTCCTAGCACATATAAAAATAATAATAATAAAATGCAAGTCAACAAAAAAAAAACCAAACAAAATATCTATATTTCGTGGGCTATCCATCGCTCAGTGTGTGACAAGGTACACAAGTAGTCAAAAGAATTTTGTGCTATATCAAGGGCACTTTGCACTATGACTTGCAATTGTACAATGGTGATTGCAACATGTTAATGACCTATTCTGATTCAAATTTGGCAGATTGCCCATATACCCATTGTTCAGCAATAGGATATGGCATTTTTCTTCGGCACAATCTTCTATCATGGTAAGCTAAAAAGCAAGCAACGGTATCGAGATCGAGTGCCGAAGTTGAATATCGAGCCTTGGTAAGCACAGTGGCAGAATTGAAGTGGATTGAAAATTGTACTTAAGAAGCTACGTGTTTCATATAAAAGACCACCCCTGAAGTCCTATTTGACAATATAAGCACCACTTACATGACTAATAATCCAATAAACTATGCAATAACTAAGCACATAGTGTTGGACATACATTTTGAGCGTGAATGTGTATTAAAGGGATTATTGTTGATGCGACATGCGTCGAGTCAAGACCAAGTGGCTGGTATTTTTACCAAAGGATTAACGGGATCTCGATTCAAGCAACTACGAAGCAATCTATGTGTGTTACCACTCATAGATTAAGGGGGATATAAATTAGATATGTATCATGGTCAGAATGTATATTTCAAACTTACTTTGCAATTATCCTATTTTATTGTATAACTCTATTTATATTAAATCAATACAACATATTTCTTAGTTGAGAAATCTAATCTTCCAAAAGCATTAACACCAATGACCTGTGGGATCAACATAATTCTTAACTGTATCAGTAATCATGCACTCTGAAAGGGGGAACAATAACAAGTTCAATCAAAGGCTTCAGATCATCTAAACAAATATCCGTCCAAAAAAAAAGTACTTGAACCATCATGAACAAATTTGCGAGCTCCTTGGATAGTTTTGTTCCATACCTTTCCAACAGCACGCCAAAGGTGTGAAACTTGGGTGGATTTGAGCCCAGTAGAAGGACCAGAACAGTTAGCTCCATACTTACTGCCAATAACTTGAACCCAAAATTTATACTTCTGAGTGATTAAACTCCAATTTAACTTCATGAGAAAAGCCTCATTGAACGTAGCTAGAACTTTCATTCTCTCTTAAAGTTTTGTTAACATCTCAAAATTTATCCTTATAAATACTAAATTTTATAAAAATCAAAATTAAATTATTTTTGTAAACTATTAACATTTAATAAACTCTTAATAAATAATTATAAAACAATATTTATGAATATTTTTGTTTATTGATTAAAAAATTACTAAATATTAGAGTATCAATTGAAATATAAGATTAATACATGATGCTAATAATATTAATAATATTTTCTTCATCTCAAATTAATAGCTAATATTATAATTCATTTATTATTATTTTAATTCATAATTATGGTAGCAAATTTAATTATATCTATATTTAAAGTTATTTATTAAATATATTGTATATTAAAATAACAATATAAAGCGTGTTTATATTATATCTGAGTGGAAATTTATATTTTTAATAAAAATAATAATTAAAAAAAGAATTTCGTGAAATAAAAAAGCGTGTTTATAACAGGGTAATAATTAATGCATGAGTTGTTCTCAAAAAATAATTATGAGTTATTATGTATGAAAAAGGATTATAAAAAGTAGTTACGGTCATATTCTTGTTAAACTAAAAATATTAACGTTTAAATAGTTTTGAACCAAATTAAATCCAAGTACTTCAGTTTGGTTTTAAAAAATTATAAAACCAAAATTTTCATTTGATTTGATGATTTTAACAGATTCATAGCTTGCATACTATTAGCTTGAAGCCAGAAACGGTAACCTGTGAGCTTGGGCTGCAACCTTTCATGGCAGCAGCAGCTAGAAACAGGTTTCAGATGATGCGAGTTCTCTCTATTCTTGCACGTAGTAAGAGTAATAACAATAAACTCTTCACCAGGTTTCAGCTCTCTCTCTTGCTTTGTGTTTGAGGTTCATAATATTTTAGATTCTCTCTCTTTTTGACTTCAAAATGAAATGGGGATATGGGCTTTTTTCATTGATTTAAATAAAACTGGTAAGTTTCAAATTTTAATTGAGTGATTTAGCTCGGTCATGAATATTTGTTTGCCAAGCCTGTTTGATAATCTTCTATAAATTTAGAGTTTCTAATTTTTAGGGTTTCTGATCAATTTGGTAGTTTTCATATTCACATAGCTGGGTTTGATTAGTAGTTTTTGAGTTTATTGTTTACCAACTTGGTAGTTTTGTTATTCACATTCTTGAGCAGTTGGGCTTTTAACCTATCTATTTAACAAAGCTTGACCAGTGAGATTTTGGTTGATTTATGCATAAATTCTCTTCTGGTTACCTTTGCCACGAATAATTTGCTGCCTCTATGGACCGTGAAACCAATAATTTTTGTTCTTTAGAGTCCGTCGAGGCTTCTCAGTTACAGTATCTGTTGAGAGCACAGTTACTGATGGGTCCAGTTCTTTAAAGCATGTGACTCCCAACTGCTCAGCCATCTTCCAGAGATGATGATTATCAACCTGGAATTGGATAGGAAAACTCGACTAAAGACTATTTTGCATACCTTCAGCACATCCTTGCGAATAGTTTTCAGAACCTGCATAACAAGAAAGGCAATGTAAATTAATATACTAACCCATATTTTACTCATCCAAAAAGATCACTTTTTTTGCCTCAAGTTGTCGCCAATTTTGCTTCAATTGTAAATCACTTTCAGAGCTGAAGAGTGACGAGAGCGAGTTCGGTGGAGCACTTGCATCTGTTCTTAAGGTTTTAAGGAAAATTCACCATATGTTCTTTGATATATGTTTGCTATGCTCTTTCCAGTCTTTAATATTGCTGTTACATGTTTTTGGTACTTGATTATATTATAACAGAAACCTTCTTGCAGGAACTGACAGACAATCTGAATGGCAGCGATGTGAGGCAGGTAAAAATGACAAGTGAACAATGTTTTTTCATTTCAAGTCAAATCTAATCTTTCTTATCCTGTCCTGCCTGGTTTAATTGCAGACAACACAATTTATTAGCATTAATGAAACTGTCATTTAAAAAAACTTCAAGCAACAACCAACAAAAACAAGAGATGATGAAAGTTTTCTTTTAGTTTAAATAGAGTAGATGAAACACACACACACACACGCCCCAAAAAAAAAAAACCTCTTTTTAGATGAGTATAATATGGGTTCGGATATTTAATTACATTGTCTTTCTTGTTATGCTGGTTCTGAAAACTAATCGCAAGGATGTGCTGAAGGATGCAAAATAGCCTTTAATTGAGTTTTCCCTATCCAATTCCTGGCTGATAATCATCATCTCTGGGGAGATGGCCAAGCAGTTGGGAGACACATGCTTTAGAGTACTGGAACCATAAGAAACTCATGTGGTCTTAACAGATGCTGAAACTGAGAAGTCTTTTGTTCATTCGCTAAGGATAGAGACAACAAATTATCTGTGGCAAAGGCAACCAGGAGAGAATATCTGAGTAAATGAACCGAAAATTGTGTAGAAGTAGACCATTTTTGCAGTGGCTGATTGCGTGGAGGGATGGTTTTGGTTGAGTAATGTAAATCATTTCATTCACATCTAGCAGTAAAAATACATCAAGTGGTCCAAAGATTTATAGGACATACACCTGATACTGTTGGCAAGGAAATATGGCAGTTTTTTTTTTCCTTTGTTATATGAGATCTTTCCATGTAGGTATATAATTCATAAGATTAATACATACAAATGTAAAAGGAGGAGTTTATATGATTTTAAGTGTTATTGCTGCCATTACAGATTAGGAGTTTATGGGATACCGCTGAATTAGATCATTGTAATGTTATTTAAACTGATATGTCAATATTGTAATGAATATAAGGAAATTACTCATTTAAGATTCTATTTTATTACTGTTGTTATTTTTCTCTTTTCATCATTAGATACATTAATTATAATAATGAGTTGAATGAGTAAAACAACCTGCTTGTTTTAGCAAATAGCACTCCATGTTAAAGCATCACCAAATGTAATTTATGCATTAAATACTTGTTCAAAAATAACCATTACATTATTAATTGTACTTAATAAAGTCTTGTCCTAATTTGTATATCAGCTACCTAGAAAATTTTGAAATTAAAAAAAAAAAAAAAAAACTTTATCTTCAATTCAACTCAAATTCTCTCCCGTTATCCTCAAAAACTCCTACAGAGAAAATTCAAAAAGAATAAAAAGAATTATAAGCTTAATGCAATGATAATGATAAATTATCTAATTATGGAAGAAATGATTATTTAGTGAAACGGAATAAAGTTTCAGAGTCATTTTAATGTATAATTCTAAAAATATAGGGGCTTACTAAAAATGACTTAAATCCATAGACTAAATTGTAATTTATCCTTAATAACAATATTATTATTTTATTACTTCCTTGGTCTCAAAATAAATAATCAAATTTATATTGTATATTAATAAATCAATTAATGTGTTAAATTTTGTATATAGTCGTATTAAATATTATTTGTTTAAAATATTTAGTAAATATGTTTCACATTAAAATGTAGTAAAAAATTTTATATAATTACTTTTTTTTTTCAAAAAAATTATTAATTTTTATTTTCAATTTTTATAAAATAAAAAGCGTATATGAGAACATCATTTCATTAATTATTTTATCATAAATGGAAAGGAATTTATTGAAGTTGTCAAGTTCAATAAAAATTGATTAAAAAAATAACTACCCTAGGCATAAATTTTGGCAAAAGCACAAAAAGTATGTCAGTGAGATTCCAGGTTCGAACCACATAAGTGGTTTAAACAAGGATTTCATAAGCTTAAACACTATATATACCACGTGTCCTTCGAGATTTAACTTGCTTAGTGATCAGGCTCTACCTTAAAAGGATAGTCCTGCTCTACCAAGTAAGAATTTTTCATTACAAAAATAAAAAGTTCATTAAAAAACAAAGTGAGGATGACATCATCAACATGGCATCAAATGAGATGATGTCAAATGACAAATGGCAAGTTATGGTCTCTTTCGATTGGAACATCCTGCCAGGGTTGTTAAAAAATTCGCAACCCAAGAAATCTAGTGGAACCCAAGAGTTCGGATTGGGTTGGGCTAGCTTGAGATAATAGTACGATTTGGCTGTACTTTTAATAAACTCGGGTAGGGCTTAGAGTTTTCATTAGTTTTTTTTTTTTTAATATTATGGTTCCCTAAAATCATTTCACTCAAATTTTCAAATCCCACGCACACAACCTCTCATTACCCTTCCTCAACAGACAACACAACAACCCTCTCAAGTCCTCACTACCAATCTTCCACTACCTCATCGTTTCGGATCTCTCACTCTCCCTTTTCTCATCATTCTTGATCTATTTCTCTTCCTCTTCTATTAGTTTTAAAATAGATTAGTTATTATTTCCTCTCTCATCTACTCTCATAGCACAACACCTTCTCTATACTTGCACCTCCTTGTTTCTCATTGCATCAACACCTCTATTTGTCTCTCTTTTACATTTCTCTCTCTAGAATCAAAGAAGATGAAGATGGAGAGGATCTCTGAGATTCTCTTCTTCACTTTCTTGCTAATCTCATTTATTCACTCATTCTACCTCCTTGGCATGGCTTGGTCGCTTTTTTTTTTTTTATATGAAATAAGAATAAAATTTTTATTCTATCAAAATCTATGTTTTTCTTTAATTTTATTTATGAATGGTTTTGTCAAAATCTATTCTTTTCTTGTTTCCATTTGATTACAAAAGTTGTATTCTATCAAACGTTAAGAAATTTTTTGAAAATTGTGATGGGCACCAAAAGTTAAATATTTTTTTCATGTGAAGATGAGTGGCTCTTGGTGCAGGTTGTGTTTGTTGATCATAGTGCTACTATTTGTTCCTTTTTCTAGGTTTATTGTGTTCTTAATGGTATTGTTCGGCTAGTCCGACCAGCTAGCTTGATTGGCTCTGCCAACCCCAAGCAACCTGACCCCTCCAATTTAGGATCTGGCTACGAGCCTAGTTGCTATGCACAAGCCATACTCAGCTTGGGTTGTGGGCTAGGGGTATATCTGGCCTAATCCGGCCCAAACGCACCCCTACATCCTACAAGCACTAGCTTTTCATCATGTATCCATTCCATCAAGAATGATACGGTAACTATAGTAGCACACAATTTCCATCAACTGCCAATAAAATCATTAAAAGTACCCTACATTATGATCTAAATAAAAAATTTTATGAAAATTACTTTTCAAAAATTAAAACATGGAGTAAACTCTTTTATATATTTAATCCTTTCAATTTTTGAAAAAAAAAATATAATTTTCATATGTCTAATTTTATTATACTTATTTTGTAATAAGTAAAAAAAGTATTATTTTACTTTGGTTAGAAATTTAAAATGGAGATTTCATATTTTTATAAATAATTTGAATAAAACTAAAATATTTTAATTAGGGAATATTACAGTAAAATAATAAAATATTAGCACAATGAGATATAGTCTAATGATAAGTCTGTATTTTCCTATAATAGATAATTAACCAGGACTGTTCAAATCACTCATAAACCCGAGAAACCTAATGAAGCCATTGGGTAATGAAGCCAGACCTTGAGCTCTACTCGGGTCGGGCTTCGGGTTCTTGTAAAAAACTCTCGGGCTGGCTTCGCTTGGCCTGAAGATTTTACTTTATTTATTTTTAATATATATAGCCTCCTAAATTTTAACAAATCCTAATTAATTTCTTATCACTCTTGCATTGTCTCCTCTCCCTCATTTCTTATCTCTTCCGAAACCTTGCCTCTGCCTCATCTTTGTTTTACCTTGGTTCTTCTAAAATCATCATATCTATCTTGCCTCCTCTCCCATAGTCATTCACCCCTCCTCCTCTCTTTCTATCTCTTTCAGTCTCTCTCTCCACAGCATCCCTCTCAAAGTGACAAACATGAAAGCTGAAACCATGAAACCACCACTCCTCTATTTCGACCTCTCAAGCGTTGATCTCTCTCTGCCTCTGCCACTTGGATTTTTGGTGTTTTTTTTTGTGATTGTATTATGTTTTTCCTTTTTTTTGTTGATTCGTTGATAGTGTAGAAGCTTAGAAAGAGCTTTTTCTGTGATTTGTTCTATTTGATTTATTCTATATGATTTGTTAAATTTGATTTATTTTTTGGTACTTATGGTGTGTTTGTATATGTAATTGTGATTTTTTATTTTGATTGTGGTTGAGGATTTAATATGAGAATTTTTTTTTATTTTGGGATCTCATTTCAATTCTCAAATTTCGGTTTTAGCCTTTTTTCTATAATAATAATAATTAAAAAAAGATGAAAAACTACATGAAACATGCACTTTATGGACAGATTACTTACTGTTGGCAATTACCAACAGAACTAATAAAATTTTCAGGAAAAAAATAAATTGATAAAAAATTTAGCGACAAAATATCGACAGAATAGCAATGCTAGTAAAAAAAATACCGAAAAATTATTGAGGTCAAAATTTACCAACAACACTTAATGAGGCTACAATTGATTGGGTAAAATTGGCACACGTATCACTTGTTACGGAGAGAATGTATTTTCTATTAGTAAGGTTACATATTAGGAATAATTATATGCTACAACCGTTGTAACAATAAATGCCTACAACGGACCAATGAGATTCTTACACGTTGATTAAATGTCTATAACGGACCAATAAAATAAATCATTTAATCAACGTGTAAGAATCTCATTAGTCCGTTGTAGGCATTTATTACTACAACGGTTGTAGCATATAATTATTCACATATTAGACATCTTGTTTGTTGATAGATGTATGTATCTGTCGGCAGCTATTAGAATGAAAAATTTAGGCGGGCTAAAATCGGTAATGAGAGCAAATCATTTCTGTCGATACCTGTAGCGCACATTTTGCTTGTAGACATATAGTTGCCAACATATTGCTTATCTCTCACCAACTATTAAGGTGAAAAGATGTAATTTTAGCGTCACAATTTACGAAGAGACCAATATATTTCTCATCAAATGTTAAAAATATTAAATTCATTTATCATTTAAACTGCCATGATTTACAAACAGAAATATTATTATCTTGGTGAGGAGAAAATAAACTGAGAGAAATATATTTATATTGGCAACTATTTAGAAAATCAAATTCATTTAGCCTTCTGTGTACTACAAATTTACCGAGAGAATTATATATCTATTAATAATATTTTAGAATATAAAATTCATACGGCAATATGAGCGCCACAAATTACAGACAGATAATTAATTTTCTCGCTAAAATAGAAATCCTAATCTAAATAGTCATTTTTATTTACCGAGATATGGTTATTCTGTTGGTATATCATATGATACTTACCAAGAGATCTAAGCATCTCTCCGTGAGTCTAATTTAGGAATATAATCTTTCTTTCTTCTTTTCCCGTCCCCACAGCAGTTCTCTCTCTCTCTCCTTTTTTCATTAATTGTAGTTATCTTTTCATCGGAGCTTGGGGTTTATTTGAAATTAAATTTCTGTTCTTCTCACTGATATGGCCATATAAATTTTTTTTTTTGCTTTTTATGCATGTGGATATATGTTTTGGGCAAGAAATTTTAATGTTTTTTCCGATTGTGATTGTGTTTTGAGGATTAAGATTGTATTTTGGCGCGTAACAGTGTATATATTTTTGTGTGTCGATTATGCTTTTAGGATTGTGATAAAAATTGGTTTTTTTGGGCATAAATTTTTAAGTTTCTGTATGTTGGAGCGGTTGAATTTTTGTATAATTTCTAGATATTTCTATATGTTGGAGCTATTGAATTTCTGTATAATTTCTAGATATTTTGTATAAATTTTTGTATTTTGAAGCTATTGATTTTTTTATATAATTTCTAGATATTATTTTGTGATGTTGAATTGATATTGAGTTTTATTTGTGTAAATTTTTGTAACATGTGTCTATAAATTTCTGTAAATATTTGTGCAAAAATATTTTGTTTCTGTATATTTTTAGTTTTTGAGTTTTTTGTGAATTTGTATTTTTAATGTTGTTGTGATTAAAAATTTTATTTGTAAATTTTGTGTTTTTCTGTACATGTAAATTCGTGTTTTTTTCTGTATATGTATATTTTTGCTGTGATTTTTGTAAAATTTTTGCTGTAATTTATGTAATATTTTTGTTGTAATTTTCATCCAAATTGTAATTATTTATAATATTGATTTTTAATTTGTAAATTTGAAGGTAGATAATTTAATATATAATATATAATATTATTTAAATTTGTGTCAAAGCCCATACAGGTTATTTTTTGGAAAAAAATAAAATTAGATTTTATTTTATAATATATTAGTATTAGTATATTATATATTTATAAAAAAATTTTAATAGACAATGTTGAAATTAAATTCTAAATTATTGTAAAAAAAATTTCTAATATTATTGCAAAAAAAAAATTAACTTCTAAAATTAATGTAAAAAAAAGAAAATTTTGGAAAATTAATTATAATTTGTTATTGAAAAATTTAGAGGAATTTTTGTGAAAAGTTTTAAATAATTTACCTCTAATATTATTGTGAAAAAAAATGAATATTTCAAAAAATTAATTAGAATTTCTTATAGAAAAATTTAGAAACATTTTTGTGAAAAAGTAGTTAATTTAAGTAATTATGTAATAAAATTAATTTAAATTTAATTAAATTTTTGTTGAAAAATTAGAGTTTTAAATAATTGCGTAAAATAATATAAAGTTTTAAACAATTTACCTGTAATATTATTGTAAAAAATGTATTTTGAAAAATTAATTGAAATTTCTTGTAGATAGAGTTATTTTCGTGAAATACTAGAATGTTAATTAATTAGGTAATTTTAGTAATTCAAATTTAAGTTTTTTTTAATTAAAAATTAGAGTTTAAAATAACTCGGTAAAATAATATAAATTTTTCAATAATTTACCTCTAATATTATTGTTATAATATTGTTAGATATGACTAGGTGTCTAGAAAATTTTTGAGAAGGTAGATCTGGCTCTATGTCAAGTTGGAGGCATCCAGCGAGGAGACTTTCTGAGAAGAGGTCTATTAGAGAGTATTTCTCTCAAGTCGATATGGATATTACCCGTTTGGAGGATGCCTTATTGTCGAATGATACTTGTCCAACCTTGATGGATACACCATTGACTTCCGTTGCGCCTTCTGTAGAAACAGAATCTGCAGGTGTTGATATTAGCATAGTAGCATCAATATCGACTAGACTCGGTGAGAGAACACTTGTCACTCTTCGCTCACGTGAGTAAGTAATCAATTTTAATGAGTAAATATTTTTTATTTTTTAGAATATTAAATATTAATGAATATTATTAAAATTTATATTAAGATTATTGAGCCATGGCACCATATCGCATAAGATTAGATAAATATTTACCAAAAGGATTGAGCTGACAAGAATAATTTAGAAGTCAGTTGCTAGAGAAATAAAATATTTTTATTTTAAGGAATTTAGGATAAATTAATTATTTAAATTAATTTATCTAAAATAATTATCCAACATATTTAATAAATTTAAGTATTTAATTAAAAAAAATTTCCAGAAATATATCTGGTGGGATGAGGCGATCAACATTTTGGTGATATTGCCTTCAAGAGAAAGACTACTATCCACTACAGCAACATGATAAATAAACATAAGGAGAAGGTAAGCATCCCAAATATTTTTTATGGTGAGTTACGGGCTGTTGTTCATGCACACTGAGCATCTCTAGATGGTAGGACTTATTCCCAAGTTGTCTCTCGTAAAAAGCATCATAGCCTTATTGATGGTGTAGGACCATCACACATATATGAGGCAATAAAATATATTATATGCATATCTGTCGACTGGTAAATATAATTTAGTTTCTTTTTATATGTGTTAAATATTTTTTTTTGAAATGTATGTGTTAAATATTTAATTTTATGCAAAATTAATAAATTATTTAATTTTTCATTATATGTAGGTAGAGCAGCTGGGGTGGGCCCCTTCTGAGCATGAGCTATTCATCTACACACTCATCAAAATTTTCATTGATCAATGCTCTCTCAAGTACATGTAGGTATAAATTTTTTATTAAAATTTTTTCATTTACTATTTTCCATTAAATTATTTAAATTATATTAATATTTTTTACTGGATTGCTTTATACTAGCTTGGGACCAGCAGCCTCAAACTGATGAGTCTATTAATGAGACGCAACTATTTACTAGACTACTGGTGGGGCGAGAAAGAGGAGCGTGTATGGGTTAGGCTCGTAGTACATCTCTAACGCCAGCACAGCATTTCAACTTCAGCTTTCTCATCAGTGATACAACAAATGAAGGCTAATTTTAAGGAGCAACTCACAGCAACACAAAGGGAGACGAAAAATCCACTTAAGTAGGAGGGCGAAATGCAAGATCAAATGCAGAGAGAGTTTTATGAGCAATTTGATCGGTATATGTAACAATATATCTCCATTGCCTCCAACTCTCAGTCTTCAGCTCCTAACCCTCCTGCTCCACCTAATGATGATCTGCCTCAATCTTCCACCCAGTAGTTTTTTTTTCTTTATTTGTATATGTTAGTCGAACACATTTTTTGTACATTATTGTTTTTGTTATGTATATATTATTAATTTTTTATTTTCAATTTCTTTATTGATATTTATTTTTATTTCATATCTCATTATCATAAAATGAAATAAAATAAAAATTATTAAATATAATATGATAATATTTAAAAAATAAAAATTATTAAATATGAATAAATTAATCATAACTAAAAGAATTTTAAGAACTTATGACAAATTTAACAACCCCAAAAAAATGATATTAAAACAATTTACCGACTGATTTACTGACGACATATTCAATAAGTTACCGTCAGAATTCCAATAGATTTTTGAACTTGGTACAAAATCTCACATTACTTATCAATGGAATATTTGTTGGTATTCACCGATAGATTAGCCACTTTTTCGGTACAATTATCTTTTCCACCGCAAAAAGTTATTTTGGCAATTTGTGGGTATTTATTGACGGTGTCTTTTTTTGGTCAGTATATGTAATTCTGACGAAGTTTTTACAGATAAATTATTTCTCTCAGCAATCTGTTGATAAAAATTATTACCGACATATTTTTTATTACTGACGAAAAATTCTATCAACAATGCATGTGATTTTTATAGTAAAATATTGGTTGACCAGAGAGGCTCGACCCAATCTAATTGGATTGGCCTGAGGCCCAAATGTGTCTTTGCCCATGGGCATAGGGCCGAATTTAGGGTCACAAAGTGAGGCCTGAGTTAAACTCGAGCCAAAATTTAGACAGGGGTTAAACCTGGCCTAATCTAGCTCGAGTACACTCCTATAATTAATAGATTTAGGATCAATTTTTCCTTCCTTATACATATGCTAAAAATAAGGAAAAAGGAAACAATTGTCGTTTTCATTTTTCTTAAATTATTATGCTAAATTTATTATCCATGGAAAAGTAAGCAACTCCACGAAACATATACATAGAAAATAGAAGTTTTCATCAAGACCTTCAAATCCTTTTGTAATCTCTTTATCTTTTTTTCTTCACAAAGTAGGTTAAAACTTAAATGTTCTTCTCTCTTATTTCCATTTTTTTGCCTTTAATTTTTCCTAGTGAGTAAAGTTTCTTCATTAGCAACTGAAACAATAGCAACATTTTTGAAGTTAATGTTGCTTTTGTTTCTCAAATTGTGCCATAGACCATTGAGGAGGCTCTTAGTGATGAATGTTGGGTGATTGCTATGCAAGATGAACTCAATCAATTTGATAGAAATAATGTGTGTGAACTTGTTCCTTAACCTAAAGACCATCCAATTATAGGATGTAAATGGATATATAGGAATAAGCTTGATGAAAATTATCTCATTACTAGAAACAAAGCTAGATTGGTAGGCAAAGGCTATAACTAAGAGGAATGCATTGACTATGATGAGTGATGGGGGTCGAAGCCACCAAAAATAAAATCCTGCTCTCCAAAACAAAACAACACGAAAATATTGTAAATAGGATGAGAAGGGTCAAACCCTGGGGACTAGCCTTGCCCAAGGCTAACCAAAACCTGACCCGCTGTAATTTAAGAAAAATAAAATAAAACTAGGGGTAAGTTTAAGAAGTGATCAAGAACGAAATTAGGATAGCAAAAATAATTAAAAACTTGAAACAATGGAAGACAAACTCAGTCAAAGGTAATTCGCGGTATGAAATTCATTTGGATTGATCATCGATTTCAAGATAGCTTTTCAACTCATTATTGTAGACAAGTTATAGTCAAAAAGGAATGTCCTCCCAACCAATTCTATCTTAGTATTAGATTATTAAGGTACAACCTAATAATAATCCCTAATTAACTAGCAACCCTAAGTACGACAAAGGATTTAGCCGTTAACAGAGTTAAAAATTAATAGAACCCTGCCCTGACCAACAAAAACTACGAGAATCCATTTAGATCATATTATGTTTTCCCACAATATAACCCTAAGGCTTTGACGCAATTGAATTATATTGACTACCACTTTTATCAACTCAGATTAACAATTACGGATTAAACCTAATTGATTGGTTGTGCAGAAACCTATTAGATGAATAACGGGCCCTGTTAAAACAAATAATAGATATCCACTATGGATGATTCTCACCCCAATAATCAAAGAGAAAACACAAATACAATATGAATCAAAAAGCAAAGATAAAGCACATTAAATCTCACAATCCATTAGAAAATCAACTTTGAATTAACCTTCGACTGAAAGAAAGAGTTTAGCCACACATGGCTATGGAAGAAAACATTGTAAAATCTGTCAAAGAAAGCTGAAATTCGTATCTCCTTTTACCTCCTCCCAAAAGTGTCTATTCAAAAACCTAATTTTAACTTATATACTCCTAAAAGTGGGGCCAAAACATAATACAATAAAAGGGGCCCACTAAACAGTGTTTAATATCATTCCTCTGCTCTAAAACACGCTGGAAACAGTCCCAATAAGTCGCAGGTCAGCCACTAGTATAAATCAGTCCGCATCTGTTCGCTTGTTGCTTAGTCTTGCCCAAGGCTAAGGACTTGACAGCTTCATATTTTCCAAACAGATTCCAACAGCTACTGCTTCCCACAAACATCTTCAAATCTACTCCTTTTAGCTTCATTCTCACCATATCCAGTATATCCTAACACAAAAAAAAGAATCCAACTAAAAACTCCTCTTTTAAGCACAATTAACACAAAATCAGCATATTATAATCAATAAAAACGTGTTGGATTTACATGTTATCAAACTTCCCCACACTTTTCCCATGCTTGTCCTCAAGCGTGACTTAGAACTCAAAATCAAATCTATTAGGAGACCACGTACTTCACTTAAGAACCCAATCAAACACACACAAGTTCCCTAAACAACTCAACATCGCAATTAAGAATCCAACCATCAACATCATTCCATCATTATGAACTCAATTGAAAAAGGTTACACTAAGAATTCTTAAAACACGCACACACACATTCGAAGTTTGAATCAACAGGTGTTTTCTCGAGCAATTAACAAGCGTTTCAAAAACATTTTCATAGCTTCAAGAAAACAAAAATAGTGAACAACCATAGGCTCCCTCCAAACTCCCTCTCCACTAATGTAGGTTAAGTCTCAACCAAAGATCATTAGGTCTTTACATGGGTTAGGCTGGGTGATGGTTACAAAAGATAGGATAATGTAAGGCTAAGAATAACAAGAAAATAAGTCTTTTACAATTAATTTCAAAAGAACAATGCACGAACTAACTAATGGCGACAAATGCGACCTAAACCAGAGAAAAGCTTAAACTAGAGAAAAACTAAAACTGAAATTGAATACATTTCTTTTTTTTCTTTTCTTTTTCTTTCTTTTCTGATTTTTTTTTCATTTTTCTCTTCTTCTTTTTTTTTTCACATTCTGTTTTTTTTTTTAAGAAATTCTAAAACATAACTAAAGTACTTACAACCAACTTAAACCCAACAACTTTAAACACATAAGCCACAAGGACCATTTATTTTCAGAAACTAAACAAAGTCAATGACATTAAACAAAAATGCATTTGCGCCAATTATTAATAACATACACGTGCATGCTCAAGAACGACTAAAAAGACCATTTTCTTGCTCAAGGGTGGTAGGCAAAGGGCTTTTGGTGTATATGGCTATATTGTAGGCTAAGAAAAAAAAATTAGAGTACGCATTTAGCATACTTCATAGGCTAGAAGGGGTGAAAAGAACGGTAACGTAAAGGTGGGAAAAACGTAAAAGGAATGATGAATCGACCAAAAGAACGCCTAAATCATCTCAAAAGTTGAGACTCGCCTAGGATTTCGCCTCAAGGGAGCGCAGAAAAAAAAGTTCTAGTGTTCGAAAGCTATCCTAAATTTGGCTTCGGAAATTGCTCTCAAAAACACTTATCGAAAGAAACTAAATTTTGAAAAATAGATTTTTAGAATTCAAAGTGTAACAGCTTGCAATCAAAGTTTATAAATACAGTGATGGTTAATCTCAAGTTAGAATTCTCGTTCACTAGTCTTGTTATTCGAGGTTCTCACATGTGTTCAACTAAATTACAAAAGCAAATTACTCCTCTCTAGAATTCCTAAAAGCTCCAAATCATGTTCAAGGACACAATAAACCCATTGAGTAAATCCCAAAATCAGCACATAGCATCAACAAACTCAAAACTTTACTCAAAATTTCATGGGGTAAGTGTCTTAACCTCTAACTCAGCCAAACAAATAAGCAAAATAAGTCATTTGGCAGCAGCTCAAAACATCCATATAAAGCTCAAAATATCAATATTCATGCTGCCAAACAAAAGAACAGAAGACAATCACAGCAACATGGTAAAAATCAGCAGTAACTTACTCCACAACACAGAAACTCAGCAAATATACACAGCAATAACTATACACCTCCCCACACTTACTCCACACATTGTCCTCAATGTGGACTCAAGGCATCATATGTAAAAGAAAAAGTTAAGAAGACTGCCTGTTGTGGAGTATTTTCTACCAAACCTCAATGCGAAGTGGGGTTAGAGCGGCTGTCTCCAAGCCGTTCCAACAAAGTCTGCAGCAAATCATTGTTTCTCTGCAACATGGCTTGCATCACTGATTGTTGCTGCTCTAAAGCTTGCAATATGGTTTCGATGCTTGGTGGTATCGTTGCTGAAGTTGGAGGGGCAGCAACAGTAGCCTCGTTGTCAGAGTTCAAAATCTGCTGCTTAGCTAATGGACCTGCAGGTACAAAAGACACAACACCGCCTTCCTCACGGCGTAGTAAAAACATGGAATCCAAACAATCCAAATCAAGAGGGGGCATACGAAAAGCACAATGCAAATCATTTTGAAGTGTGATGAGCTGCTAATGCAGTGCTAGTTTAGTCACAATGAATCCTAAGGACATATTTCTACGATGGCTAATGTTCCTCCGAAATTCATCGGCTAACCAATATCCTAGGTTCACTCTTTTGTTCACCACCATGCACCATAAAAAGAAAAGTTCAGCTTTACTAAGCACAGGAACATTATTATTGCGACCTGAGAAAGAATAGGCTAGGAACCTATGTATGTAGCGCAAAGCAGCACTTGTAACCAAGTTGGCTTTAGACTTGCTAGGAGCAAATTGCACATTTTGGAGTCCGGTAAGTGATTTATAAGCAGTCAATTGATCAAAATCAGTTGTTGGAAAATCACAATATGCATGGACATACTCAGGACTCACAACATTCTCTCTAGTGACAAAACCTAAAGCAACATTGAGATCATCAATAGAATAATGAAACATGCGACCCATAAGCCGAAAATGAATTGTTGGAGTTGAAATGTTGAAATTTTTCTTTTTATGCTCAAAATTAAAAGTGGAATAAAATTCCCTAGTCAACTCAGTGTAGGATGGATAATTCATAGAAAAGTATGTTTGCCATCCTATGTTAGCAATCAAATCCTCAAATTCATCAAACAAGCGTAAATCTCGCAAAGTTTGAACATGGACAGATTTAGCACTTAGTATTGAACAAGTTTGGTAAAAGGCATACCTCTTTTTGTGTTCACGGCGTCTAAAAGTCAAGTGACCATGCAAAGCCTCTGTAGCAGGTGGATATGAACTCTTTCCTTGACCAAACCTTGCTCTTCTCCTCTTTTTAGGGGCTGGTTCTGCCACTTCTTGTTCTTCCTCAGGTATGTCTCCAAAAACCTCTTCTGGAAGGCTATTCTGGGGGCTGGATGGTTGTTGCTCATGTTCAGAATGCACTTGAGCTGGTTCCTCATCATTTGCTTCATCAAAAATCTCCTCTGGAAGGCTGTCTGGTGACCCTTCAGGCTGCTCCTCATCAACAGAATGGGATCTCTCAGTTTGTGGCTGTTCATGAACAGAGTGCATAGGGACTGAATTTTCTTCATTATCCTGAACAAATTCAGCTGTAGAAACTGCTTCTATATGATGAATTTGTTCATCTGTAGGAGCAGGAGCAGAATCATCTTTCTGTACATACGTAGCTGATGACCGAATAATGCTGGATGAACCTCTGTATGGCTTCCTCTTTTTCAACTGGATGTAATCACGCAACAGTATGGACATCTCTTCTAGGGAAAGGCAGGTTCCTTGAATATCGGGTAAAGAAATTTGTGATGATGTAGGTATGGATGGTTCACGTTGTGGTAGTGGGGAAGTAGGAGCTGGTTCGGAAAGTGGTGGGTGTGTAGCGGTCTGTTTGCGCTTTCCTTTGGTGTTTTTGGGTTGTTTTGATTGCTTATAAGCAAGCTTCATAGGTGGTGGATTAGGAGTAATTTTTGTTCGAGCCATATGTCAAAATTACTGAAGTGATTACCTGCAAGAGTTAAGTGCAAAATGCAACCAAAACAAACAACGAACAAGCACAAACAGGTGCAACGATAAGTAAGCTCCACGTTCAGCAAAAACTCGCAGTGGTACCAATCTGAATTTCAAGGTACAGTAGTGACTAGATAAAGATGAGAACAATCAAACTTCACAATGCAATATCAACTAAGTTCCAAGTTTAAAACAACCAAGCATGAGATAATTATAAAGTGTCTTTGAATGCAGAATTTCTACTTCAAATCAAACCAAACTCATCATTGTTGCTCAATACCAGTAATAAACATTATAATATTCATTCAATTGATTCTCATTTCGGCAAACCAAAAGTGAACCTAACTGTAGTCATCAAATCTTATTCGAACACAGTTTCAGCATCCAAAAATTCACAATATTCAGCTCATCCATAGCAACTAATCTCAATACTAAATAAAAATGTCAACAGTTTGGCCTCCAAACACATTCAATTTGCTTATCAAGGAAAACAAAACTCAGATTTCAAAATACCCATGGGAGAGTGATGAAGAAAGAAAAAAAATAGATAAATTAGAAACTCACCTGAAACGCAGGAAGAGGGAGGTCTGGAATTTTTTTCTTCTTTCTTTTTTCTTTCGGGTCAGCAGTGCTGTCGATTTGAGCAAAAAGGAGTGTTGCGATTTCTGGTTGCAATTTCTGGGTGCGATTTTCTGGGTTTGCGATTGCTGGTTGCAATTTCTGGTTGCGATTTTCTGGTTGCAATTTCTGGGTTTGTTGCGATTTCTGGTTGCAATTTCTGGGTGCGATTTCTAGTGGAGATTTCTGGGTTGCTTCGATTTCTAGTGGAGATTTCTGGGTTGAAATTTGATGGGTGTGGATTCATTGGTGGTGGGTGGCTGCCGAAAGTGAGGGATTTAGATGCTGGAGTTTCGGTTGAAAGGGAGAAGGGGCTACTGGATTTTCAAAATTGGTGAGGCTGCTGGGTTTTTCGGATAGAGAGAGAGAGACAGAGAGATAGATAGAAGCTGGGTTTTCTATTGAGGGGCTGCTGGATGGTGGCTGGTCGTGGTCTTGAGAGAAAAAGGATGAGCAATGGGCAGCGGCGAAGAGGGAACCGTGAACCCTAGGTGGAGAGCTATCTTGACTTGAGAGAGAGTGAGGTGGGTGGGGTTATTTAGCTATTACTGAGCTGCAAAATAAAAAATAAAAAAAAATATTAGGAGAGTAAGTTAAAAGAGAACAAAGCTGATGGTTAAAAAAAATAAAGAAATAAAATAAAACTTCCTACTTCTTTGAAGCATTGTAAACACGTGAGTAAGAAGTTTACTGTCAGTAACATAAAACCACCATTAAAGACCAACTTTTAACCCCCCCCCCCCCCCCCCCCCCCCCCACCTTACTCAAAATTTTCAGAACTCTACTAGGAAGAAGATGACACTGTTTTTTTTTTATATTTATTTATTTTTTTATTTTTTATAAAAATAAAAACAAAGAACAGAAAATTGGTTGACTTGGGTTGCCTCCCAAGTAGCGCCCTTGTTTAACGTCTGAGGCTCGACATTCTCAAAACTTCTAAGTCAATTCCTTGGGGTCTTTCAACTCCATATCTTCTGCCCCATCAGTCTCAAGTCCTTCATAGAATGGTTTTAATCGGTGCCCATTGACTTTAAAAATTTTGTTGGTTTCAAGACTATGAATCTCCACTGCACCATGAGCAAAAACATTAGTGACTACAAAAGGTCCCATCCATCTGGACCTCAATTTACCAGGAAATAGTTTTAATTTAGAATTAAAAATTAGAACTTTTTGACCAATTTTGAATGTTTTCCTCGAGACCATTCTGTCATGAAAAGCTTTTGTTTTCTCCTTGTAAATTCTTGAGCTCTCGTAAGCTTCATTTCTTATTTCCTCCAATTCTTGCAATTGCAATCTTCTTTGTTCTCCAGCCGCTTCCATCCTCATATTACACTTCTTAATTGCCCAGTAAGCTTTATGTTCGACTTCTACTGGTAGATGGCATGGCTTGCCGTATACCAACCGATATGGCGACATACCAATTGGAGTCTTGTATGCTGTTCGGTAGGCCCATAGAGCATCTTCCAGCCTTGTACTCCAATCTTTCCTAGTAGGATTGACAGTCTTCTCTAGGATTGACTTCACTTCTCTATTCGAAATCTCAGCTTGGCCGTTTGTTTGAGGGTGGTAAGCTGTGGAAGTACGATGAGTGACTCCATATTTCTTGAAAAGATTTTCCATAACCCTATTGCAAAAGTGAGTTCCTCGATCACTAATGACTGCCCTTGGGATCCCGAACCTTGCAAAGATATTGCTTTTCACAAACTTTACCACTATTGCAGCGTCGTCAGTCTGTGTAGCCTTAGCTTCCACCCACTTAGAAAAATAGTCCACTGTTAGCAGTATGTAGGTGTTTCCGAAAGATGACGGAAACGGTCCCATGAAATCAATGCCCCATACGTCGAATATCTCGCACACCAGGATAGAGGTCAAGGGCATTTGACCTTACGGCCTAGGCTGCCTGTCCTTTGGCAATTTGCACAAGACTTGCAAAACAAGTAAGCATCTCTAAACAAAGTCGGCCAAATTAGGCCACATTCCAGTACCTTGCGAGCTGTCCTCTTGGGACCAAAATGTCCTCCACATGCTTCCGAATGGCAGAATCGCAGTATTGATGAACTTTCCACTTCCGACACACATCTCCTAATAATATGATCTAAGCAAAACTTCCATAAGTAAGGATCATCCCATGCATAGTATTTGGCCTCTCTCTTGATCTTTTCCTTCCCACTACGGGTCAGATCCTCCGGTAATGTACCTGCAACCAAATAATTCACAATATCAGCATACCATGGGGTAATTCTTTGTAATCCTAAGAGTTGCTCATCTGGAAAGTCATCATCTAAAGGCATCGATTTTTCATTCAACAGCAGCCTACTGAGGTGGTCAGCTACTAAGTTCTCGGATCCCTTCTTATCTCTTATCTCCATATTAAACTCTTGAAGCAAAAGAATCCAACGGATTAATCGAGGCTTTGACTCCTTCTTCTTAAGCAGGTACTTTAAGGCTGCATGATCGGAGAAAACGATCACTTTAGTTCCCAACAAGTATGATCTGAATTTTTCCAAAGCAAACACTATCGCTAAAAGCTCTTTCTCCGTGGTGGAGTAGTTGCATTGAGCATTGTCTAGTGTCCTTGAGGCATAATAAATGACGTGAGGATTCTTGTCAATCCGCTGCCCAAGAACAACTCCTACAGCATAGTTGCTTGCATCACACATGATCTCAAAAGGATGATCCCAATTTGGTGGTTGTACTATAGGTGCAGAAATCAGCTCTTCCTTTAGCCTATCAAAAGCTTCCTTGCACTCATCATCAAACTTAAAAGGTACATCTTTTTGCAAAAGCTTGCAAAGTGGTTGGGTAATCTTTGAGAAATCCTTAATAAATCGCCTGTAAAAACCTGCATGACCAAGAAAAGAGCGAATCTCCCGCACACTAGTAGGATTAGGTAAGGATTTAATCACATCAATTTTTGCTTTATCAACCTCAATACCTTTAGATGAGACAATATGACCTAGAATCAAACCTTGATCCACCATAAAGTGACATTTCTCATAATTTAGGACAAGGTTTGATTCTATACACCTTTCTAGCACTTTTGTAAGGTTAGCTAAGCATTCATCAAAAGTATTACCATGAACGGTAAAATCATCCATAAATACCTCAATGATATTCTCCACATAGTATGAAAATATACTAACCATACATCTCTGGAAGGTGGCTGGAGCGTTGCAAAGCCCGAATGGCATTCGCCTATATGCGAAAGTACCAAAAGGGCATGTGAAAGTCGTCTTCTCTTGATCTTCGGGTGCCACCGGAATCTGGAAAAAACCTGAAAAACCATCTAAACAACAATAGTGAGAACGACCTGCCAATCTTTCTAACATTTGGTCAATAAAAGGAAGTGGAAAGTGGTATTTTCTAGTGGCTGCATTTAGCTTCCTATAGTCTATACAAACTCTCCACCCATTTTGAACCCTTGTTGGCACTAACTCTCCTTGATCATTCTCAACAACAGTGATCCCCGTCTTCTTGGGTACTACTTGCACTGGACTCACCCACTTACTATCGGAAATCGGGTAAATGATACCCGCATCTAACAACTTCAAAATCTCTTTCTTCACAACCTCCATCATGGGTGGATTTAAGCGTCTCTGAGCTTCTCTACTAGGTTTGCTGCCCTCCTCTAATAAAATCTTGTGCATACAAGTGGACGGACTCAAACCTTTAATGTCAGCTATCGTCCACCCAATAGCCTCCTTGTACTTCCTAATTTGTTGAATTGTCCTTTCTTCTTCATCCTTGCTAAGCTTGTTGGAGATAATTATGGGCAATGTATCTCCATCTCCCAAATATGCATACTTTAAATGACTGGGCAGCGGCTTCAATTCCAGCTTGGGGGCTTGCAAAACAGAAGGTAAGAGCTTTTCATGAGTACTAGACAATTTAGCTCGGCTAGGGCGAGCATGTAGCAGCTGGTCCGCATCCATTCTTTCTGAAATTTCCTGCACATTTTCATTAATTAGAAAATTTTCCTTATGTTCCCTAATGCTTACCGAATTTATATTCCTGCAAAGCACTAAATTGAGATTATCAGTAGCATCCCATTCAAACACCTCTTGAGCAAGAGAATCAATGACATCAATACCACACACACTAGACACATCACAAGGATATTTCATAGCCTCATAAACATTAAACTTAACTACCTCACCGTCAAACTCCATCGTCAATGTTCCTTCATAAGCATCAATTTTTGTTCTTGCGGTGCGAAGAAAGGGTCTCCCAAGTAATAAATCAGCAGAAGTAGAGGATTTTTCATCCTCCATATCAAGCACATAAAAGTCAGCGGGAAAAATTAACTCACCTACCTGCACCAAAACATCCTCAAACAACCCCACCGGGTACACTATAGACCTGTCCGCCAATTGAATTATAATGCGTGTCTCCTTCAAGGAACAACCCTTGAAGGTTGAATAAATAGATAATGGCATGACATTTATAGATGCACCTAAATCACACATAGCTCTCTTAATCCCTATGTTGCCAATTTTACAAGGAATAGCAAACATACCTCGATCCTTACATTTTTGTGGAAGCTTCCTTTGTATCATGGCTGAGCAATTTTCCGTCATCAATACTTTCTCCACACTATCTTGCTTCCTCTTGTTAGTACAATGTTCCTTAAGAAACTTTGCATAATGAGGTATTTGCTTTATGGCGTCAAGTAAAGGAATATTTACCTCTACCTTACGGAAGGTCTCCAAGATGTCTCTTTCTTCCTTCTCTCTTCTTGATTTCGCCAATCTCTCAGGAAAAGGGGGCTGGATTACAAAGGGTTGGGGCTGCTGTACCTCAGCTTGCTTTGGGGCTTCTTTTTCTTGAATTTCCACCTCTTTTTCAACTTCATTCATTGTTCCACTGCTGTCCTTCTTTGGGGCTGCTGAATTTAGCTCCTTTCCGCTTCACAAAGTAATGGCACTTGCATTTTCCTTAGGATTAACAACTATTTGGGAGGGTAACTTCCCTTGCGTCTCCAATCTGCTCAACGAAGAGGCTAGTTGGCTGATTTGATTTTCCATATTCTGCATATTTTTCTTTGTTTCTTGCTGAAATTCTTGTTGGGAAGTGGCAAGTGACCTAACTATATCTTCCAATGGTATTTTTGAAGATCAAACGTGTTGTTGAGGCGGTTGAGCTTGTGGGAACCCTCTGTATTGTTGGAAATTCTGGTTTTTGGGTCCATAGCTGAAATTGGGATGATTTCTCCAAGAATCATTGTAGGTATTACCCATCGGTCTTTGGGGTTGTCCGTAATAACCTCCCATAGCATTCACTTGCTCTTGATCATCTTGCCATGACAAACACGCCTCAGTCGGATGGTCGTAAGCCATACATACTTGACAAGGGGCTGTTCTCTTTCCTTGACCTGCAGCCATAGATTTAACCAAAGAAGTTAGTTCATTTATTTTAGACTCAAGTGAAATATCACTTACCTGATATATCTTCCTTGAAGGCTCTTCAATTTGGCTAAATTGTTGTGAGTTGGCTGCCATGGTTGATATAATATCTCTTGCTTCGGCTGGGGTTTTATTAACAAGTGCCCCTCCACTAGCCGCATCAACCATTTTTCTCTCCATGTCTAGCTTCCCTTCATAGAAATATTGGAGTAGGGATTGCTCGGACATCCCATGTTGTGGGCATGCTGCGCATAGCTTTTTGAACCTCTCCCAATAGTCATAAAGACTCTCTCCAACATTTTGTTTGATTCCACAAATCTGTCTACGAATGACTGCTGCCCTAGAAGCAGGAAAGTACTTGTCTAGGAAGGCTCGGGCCATAGCTTGCCATGTGGTGATGGAACCGGGAGGCAAATTAAGCAACCATTCTTTAGCGACATCCTTCAAAGTGAATGGGAATGCTCTCAACTTCACATGCTCTTCCGCTACACCATGCGGTTTCATGCTTGAGCACACACCATGGAATTATTTCAAGTGGCGGTGTGGGTTTTCATTTTTCATCCCATGGAAGGTAGGAAGCTGGTGGATTAAGCCGGACTTCAACTCAAACGGCACCTCCAAATTCGGGTAAGTTATGCACAAAGGCTGCTGCTCCACAGGGGCTGCTTGCAGCTCTCTAACAGTCTGATTATCAGCCATCTGTTCCTCTCTTTCAGATTCTGTTGAGGTTTCTTCTAATTCAGGATCAAATTCAGTTGAAGATTCAACTAAATCAATAATTATAATTTCTAGATCAGTTGTAGAAGCAGTTGCAGCCCTTTTTCGTAGCCTGGTTTCCTTCGTCAATGTACGGGCTGTCTTTTCTATCTCAGGATCAAATTCCAATTGCAAATTTTCAGATCTGGTCATTCAAAGAGGCAATAACAGTAATGTAAACTAGTCCCCGGCAACAGCGCCAAAATTTGATGGGGGTCGAAGCCACCAAAAATAAAATCCTGCTCTCCAAAACAAAACAACACGAAAATATTATAAATAGGATGAGAAGGGTCCAACCCTGGGGACTAGCCTTGCCCAAGGCTAACCAAAACCTGACCCGCTGTAATTTAAGAAAAATAAAATAAAACTAGGGGAATTATATTTATGAAAAATAAAACGAAGTTAAGTTTAAGAAGTGATCAAGAACGAAATTAGGACAGCAAAAATAATTAAAAACTTGAAACAATGGAAGACAAACTCAGTCAAAGGTAATTCGCGGTATGAAATTCATTTGGAATGATCATCGATTTCAAGATAGCTTTTCAACTCATTATTGTAGACAAGTTATAGTCGAAAAGGAACGTCCTCCCAACCAATTCTATCTTAGTATTAGATTATTAAGGTACGACCTAATAATAATCCCTAATTAACTAGCAACCCTAAGTACGACAAAGGATTTAGCCGTTAACAGAGTTAAAAATTAATAGAACCCTGCCCTGACCAACAAAAACTACGAGAATCCATTTAGATCAGATTATGTTTTCCCACAATATAACCCTAAGGCTTTGACGCAATTGAATTATATTGACTACCACTTTTATCAACTTGGATTAATAATTACGGATTAAACCTAATTGATTGGTTGTGCAGAAACCTATTAGATGAATAACGGGCCCTGTTAAAACAAATAATAGATATCCACTATGGATGATTCTCACCCCAATAATCAAAGAGAAAACACAAATACAATATGAATCAAAAAGCAAAGATAAAGCACATTAAATCTCACAATCCATTAGAAAATCAACGTTGAATTAACCTTTGACTGAAAGAAAGAGTTTAGCCACACATGGCTATGGAAGAAAACATTGTAAAATCTGTCAAAGAAAGCTGAAATTCGTATCTCCTTTTACCTCCTCCCAAAAGTGTCTATTCAAAAACCTAATTTTAACTTATATACTCCTAAAAGTGGGGCCAAAACATAATACAATAAAAGGGGCCCACTAAACAGTGTTTAATATCATTCCTCTGCTCTAAAACATGCTGGAAACAGTGCCAATAAGTCGCAGGTCAGCCACTAGTATAAATCAGTCCGCATCTGTTCGCTTGTTGCTTAGTCTTGCCCAAGGCTAAGGACTTGACAGCTTCATATTTTCCAAACAGATTCCAGCAGCTACCACTTCCCACAAACATCTTCAAATCTACTCCTTTTAGCTTCATTCTCACCATATCCAGTATATCCTAACACAAAAACAAGAATCCAACTAAAAACTCCTCTTTTAAGCACAATTAACACAAAATCAGCATATTATAATAAATAAAAACGTGTTGGATTTACATGTTATCAATGAGACACTTGCCCCCGTAGCAAGATTAGAAGCAATTAGAATTTTACTTGCATTTGCATACCATATGAATTTTAAACTTTTTCAAACGGATGTCAAAAGTGCTTTTTTGAATGGTTTTATTAATGAAGAAGTTTATGTTGAATAACCTCACGGTTTTGAAGATTATAATTTTCCAAATCATATTTTTAAACTTACTAAAGCACTATATTGATTGAAACAAGCTCCAAGAGCTTGGTGTGATGGACTTAGTGCATATTTTCTTGAAATGACTTTTCAAAAGGCAAAGTTGACACAACTCCTTTTGTTAAAAAGAAAATGCATAACATTTTAATTGTGCAAATTTGTGTTGATGACATTATATTTGGTGCTACTAATGAATCTTTGTGGAATGAATTTTCTTCTTGTATGACTAGGGAATTTGAAATGAGCATGATGGGTGAACTCAAATTCTTCCTTGGACTACGAATAAAGTAATGCAAGGATGAGATCTTCATCAACCAATCCAAGTGCACAAAAGAACTCCTTAAGAAATTTGGAATTGATAGTTGTAAGACTAGCAAGACTGCCATGAGCACATCCTTGAAGCTTCACAAAGATGAAAGTGGTAAGATAGTAGATTAGAAGAAATATCGAGGTATTACGGATCACTACTTTACTTAACTGATTCTTGACCCGATATTATGTATAGTGTATGTTTGTGTGCTAGATTTCAATCATGTCCTAGGGAATCACATTTGAATGCCACTAAAAGAATTTTGAAATACTTAAATGGTACATTGCATTTAGGACTTCGGTATATTAGGAATTTATTATTTGACATAATAGGCTTTTCGGATGTGGACTATGCCAGTAGTCTTTTGGATAGAAAAAGCACGACTGGGGCATGCCACTTTCTTAGCAATTGCTTGGTTTCTTAGTTTAGCAAGAAACAAGTATCAGTTGCTTTATCTAGTGCAGAAGCCAAATATGTTGCTGCATATTTTTGTTGCATGCAAGTTATATGGATGAAGTAATAATTAATTGACCATGGAAAAATATTTGATCATATTCCTATTAAATGTGGTAACACTAGTGCAATTATCTTATCTAAAAATCCAATTCAATATTCTAGGTCTAAACATATAGACATTAGGCATAATTTCTTAAGAGATAATTTTCAAAACTAAAATATTGACTTCAAATTCATTGATACACAAAATCAACTTGCTGATATCTTTACAAAACCATTAAATGAAGATAGACTAAATTTCATCAAGCATAACTTTGGAATGATTGATGGAAGCTCCTCGAATGAATAAACCATATGCATTCAATTTATTATATTGGGTTTGAAAGGTTTTATCCTCAATTTAAAGCATCAATTTTGATCATAAGTTGTCCATGTAAAATTCTATCTCTTTTCTTTCTTTCTATGCTTTTCTTTGTTTAGTGCACTCAATCTACCCTATCTTGCGGTCATGAGTTACTTTATCAGTGATAACTCGTAAATCCAACATGTTCTTGTTCCTAATTTTATGCTGAAATTGTCATTATTTGTGCTTAAAATAGAGTTTTTATTTGGTTTATTATTTTTATGCTAGAAAATGTTGGATTTGATGAAAAGAAAGCAAATAAGAGCATAATGGAAGAGTTTTGGAGTGAGGATGCAACTGCTGGAATTTCAGAGTGGAAAATCAAGACTGCCAGGCCTTACTCTTGGGCAAGACTAAGTGCAAAGGAGCTGTTGACAGGCAGCATTTAATTGGACAGCTGGTCCACACGTTTTAATCACGTTTTATACTTATTTTGGAGCGGAGGAAGATGTAAAAACACTGTATTTTGGGTCTTTATGTGATATATTTGGCCCCACTTTTAGGAATAGATAAGTTAAAAATTAGGTTTTGAGAAGACACTTTTGGCCACCCTAGAGAGGATTACGAATTTCAGCATACGTTTAAGGATTTTACGATGTTTTCCACAGTAGCCATGCGTGGCTAGTCGTCTTGTTCAGTTAAGGCTTAATCCAAGGTAGAAGTTTGATCATGATTGTGAGATTGAATTGAACTTAATTGAATTCTTTAATTTTCATTGCATTTATATTCTTTCTGTAATTTATTGGGAAAATATATCCCTTAGTGAAATTCTATTGAATGATTTAACAGGGCCCGTTATTTGTTTGATAGTAATTTCCATTGCTATTCAATGTAATCAAATCCGTAATTGTTTGATTAGATTGATGTAGTAGTGATTGATATAATTTAATTGGGTAGAACCTTTTAGGTTATATTAAGAAAGAATATAATCTAATTTAAATGGATGCTCGTAGTTTCTGTTAATTAGGGCAAGGTCTTACTATATTTTAAGGCTGTTAACGGTTAAATCCTTCGTCGTACTTAGGATTGCTAGTTAATTAGGGGTTGTTATTAGATCGTATCTTAGCAACCTATTAATACGGTAGGATTGGTTGGGTCGACGTTCTTCCTGACTATAACTTGTCTGTAATTTGAATTAAAGGATTATTCTTGAATCAATGATCAATCAGTTTAAACTTCGAACCGCGGTATGCCTTGACTGAATTCACTCTCCATCGTTTCAGGTTTTATATTTAATTTTGTTGCTTTTGCTTTTAATTTTAATTAATCTCGTTCCAATTTTAAATCCCCCATTTTAATTTCTAGTTTTATTTTCAGTTCTGGTTAACTTTCAGCAAAGCTAGTCCATAGGTTTCGACCCTTCTCACCCTATTTACAAGTTTTCTTTTGTAGGAAGAGCAGGTTATTATTTTTGGTGGATTCAGCAACCATCAAATTTTGGCGCCACTGCCGGGGACTAGTTAACTTTTTTGTTTGTTGTCTTTTTGGATGACCAGGTCTGAAAATTTGCCTATAGAATTTGATCCAGAGATAGAAAAGACAACTCGTGCATTAAAGAAGAAAACTAAGGAACGAAGGTGGGCAGAAGCAACTTCCACATCTGGTTTGGAAGGAGCAGCTGCTGATTTGGTTGATAATCCCACAGAAATTGAAGAAGGAAGTCTAGTGCAAGAAGATTCCTCAACAGATTCTGATAGAGAAGAAGTGATGGCTGATAACCAAACAGTTAGAGAGCTACAGGCTGCCCCTGTAGACCAGCAGCCCCTGTGTATTGCTTATCCCAACTTAGATGGGCCATTTGAGCTGAAATCTAGATTAATACATCAGCTACCTACCTTCCATGGAATGAAGACCGAGAACCCACACAAATTTTTGAAAGAATTCCATGGAGTTTGCTCTAGTATGAAGCCTCAAGGGGTGACGGCAGAGCAAATTAAGTTGAGAGCATTTCCATTTTCACTTAAAGACGCTGCTAAAGAATGGTTGCTTAACCTACCACCGGGTTCTATAACAACATGGCCCGAAATGGCTCGTGTATTTTTAGAGAAGTATTTCCCCGCTTCTAGGGCTGCCATTATTCGAAGGGAAATATGTGGTATTAAGCAACGAGTTGGAGAGAGCCTTTATGATTACTGGGAGAGATTCAAGAGGTTATGTGCAGCTTGCCCACAACACGGGATGTCAGATCAGTCTTTGATCCAGTACTTTTATGAAGGAATGATAGATATGGAGAGGAAAATGGTTGATGCTGCAAGTGGGGGAGCAATTGTGAATAAAACTCCAGCCCAAGCTAGAGAGATCATAACTACTATGGCAGCAAATTCACAGCAATTCGGGCAAACTGAAGAACCTTCAAGAAAAGTCTACCAGGTAAGTAATTCTTTTGTAGATGATAGACTTAATGAACTAACATCTATGTTTAAAACCTTTACTGCAGGATTCAATGCTCGTGCAAATGTGTGTGGATTGTGCAATTCGCCTTATCACCCGACAAACTTGTGTTATCAAATACAAGATGATCAGGAACTAGTCAATGCAATGGGTGAATTTTCTGGGCATCCCCGAAGGCCATTCCCTAATTCATCTAATGAAGGATGGAGAAATTAGCAGAATTATGGCTATGGGAATAGGCAGAATTTCCAGCAAGCTAGACCGCCTCCTCAACAAGCTTCCAACTCAAGTATGTCTTTGGAAGACATTGTTAAAGCTCTTGCCACTAGTACGGCCACATTTCAGCAAGAAACTAGGAGGGAATTGAGTGGGATTACCACCAACATGAATGTCTTACAACAAGAAACAAAGAGGAGCTTGCAAAACTTGGAGACCCAAGTCAGCCAACTTGCCTCTTCCGTGAGCAGGTTGGAGAATCAAGGAAAGTTACCCTCTCAAACAGTTGTAAATCCAAGAGAGAATGTAAGTGCTATCACTTTACGTAGTGGAAAAGAGCTAAATACAACAGCTCCAAAGAAAGGCAGCAGCAGGCCCAAGGAAGAAGATGAAAAAGAGGTTGAAATTTTGAAGGATGAGCCTACCAAGCAAGTGCAAGGATGGATGTCCGAACCAATTGTCATTCCGCCTCCTTTTCCCGAAAGGTTGAAGCAATGCAAGAAGGAACAAGAAGAGAAAGATATCTTTGAAGTCTTTCGCAAGGTCGAGGTAAATATTCCCTTACTTGACTTAATTAAGCAAATACCTCGTTATGCAAAATTTTTGAAGGAATTCTGCACAAGTAAGCGAAAGCAAGCTAGTGATGAGAAGGTAAGTGTGGGGGAGAATATCTCTGCTATTTTACAAAGAAAGCTTCCCCCGAAGTGCAAGGACGAGGGTATGTTTTCTATCCCATGTAGAATAGGCAATGTGTAATTTAAGAAAGCTATGTGTGATTTAGGTGCTTCAATTAATGTTATGTCATTGTCTACTTTTTCTTCTTTAAATGTGGGTGAGTTAAAGAAAACTAGTATTTGCATTGAATTGGCGGATAAGTCCGTAATCTATCCAGAAGGGGTGCTAGAAGATGTGTTAGTTAAAGTAGATGGTCTTATCTTTCCTGCTGATTTCTATGTTATTGATATGAAGGATCCTAAATCCTCAAATTCTTCTGAAATCATTTTAGGGAGACCATTTCTTAGGATAGCTAGGATTAAAATTGATGTTTTTGATGGTATTCTTACCATGGAGCTGGACGGTGAAGTTGTCAAATTTAATATGTATAGTGAAGTTAAGGATGTTAGTGTTGTGTCAAATGTGAATGCTATATCTAATGTTGAGTCTGGTATTGAAAACTCTTCTCAATTGAATGATAAAAGTGAGTTAAATGTGGTTTCTTGCAATAATTCTGATATTGATTGTACTAATAAGTTCAAAGAAAAAGTTTTGTTTGATGAAAAGTTGCAGGAAATTGAGCTGGAAAAGGCGCTAAACATGGGACTACAACCATTGTCTAGCCATTTGAAGTATGTGTTTTTAGGTGATGGAGATCCAATTTCATTAATTGTCTCCAAAGAGCTAAGCAATGAGCAAGAAAAGGAGCTTATTCGAGTGCTAAATGAGTACAAGGATAATTTTGGATGGGCGAAGAATGTTGCATTTGGAAGCTCCACCGAATTCGGTTGAAAATTCGGGAACGTCTAGCCTAAGACGTTAAATGAGGGCGCTTTCTGGGAGGCAACCCAAGCCTAATAAATTTTATATTTTTTTTTCTTTTTATTTGAATTTTCTGCACTTGTTTTTATTTTTCTTAAAAAAAAATTTTAATAAAAAAAAAGATTAGTGTCATCTTCTTCCTTGGTAACATGTTTTGTTTTGCTGGAAAGTCTTGTGTGAGGGTTGAGGTTTAAACTTGTCTTTAATGGTTAATGAATTTTATTGGTGGTAAAAAAAAAAAAAAAGTCTACAGTGTCATCTTCTTCCTTGGGTTTATTTTCTGGTTCTGAAAATTCTGGGTATGAACGGTAAAAAATGGTGTTTTGATGGTTGAGAGCAGTGCTTTGGGCAGTAAAGCTTTTATTTTACTAAGTTTTGACGTGTGTTTTTTTTAAGTCATACAGGCTTTTGGGTTCATTTGTTCTTTAACTGTTGCTTATATGGTAACTGAAATTAATTTCTTTTATTTTTACTTTATTACAGCTAGCAGTAAAAGACGAAGCCTCCCATTCTCTCTCCCCAGACGCGTCTTCCTTCTCCACTCGAGGTTTCCAATCGGAACACCAGAAACATCTCCACCTTCTACCTTTCACATCTCTGCTCCAGCAGCCCCTCAATCGAAAACCCAGCAGCCACCATCTTTTTTTCCCCATCCAGCAGTCCCCAACAAACCCGAAAAAAAAAACAGCAGCCCCAACAATTCCGAAAATCCAGCAGCCCTTTTCCCTTTCAATTTTTGAAAACCCAGCATCTATCTCTCTCTCAATTTCGAAATCCAGCAGCCCCTCAATCGAAAACCCAGCAGTCCCAACAAACCCGAAAATTCAGCAGCCCCTCAACCAGTACCCCACCTATTGTAGCGTCAACCAGAAATCCCCAAATCCCCAGCGGTTAATGATATGGGAAGGGTTGGAGGCGATTTGGGTAGCAAGATTAAGCGATTTCTCCTCTGCCGTTCAGACAAGTGGCCACTTTCCATTCACTGCACTTCCAATTCTGGTTTCACAACAGAAAAGAACTTCCACATTGAGGTATTTTTGAACTCAATTTCAATTTCGCAGTTCAGATCAGGTAAGTACCTTTCTATGAATTTTTCATTGCATTTAAAAAATTTCTGATATGCCATGAAATTGCGAAATTGGGTGTTTTGATTTTCTCTGGGATTGTGCGACAAAAGATTAAAAAGTTTTAATTGTTTCCATAGATTAGTTGCATTTCTAATTTTGATTGATTATGTCGCTCGATGCGCTTTTGAACAGTAACTATTTGCAATTGAAGGAGCTTCAAATTCTATTCTAATATTCACTCTTCCTTGATTATATTGCAAATTGGTTGATTGATTGAGTGTTGTTGGTATGCCTTAAATTTGATTTTGAATTGAATGTTGAGTGTTGAGCAGAAAATTCAGATTGAGTTTTAGTAAGAATGATGAGATGTTAAGTCCAAGGTGCTAATGATTTATAGCTTTGAGATGCCAAATAAGTAATTTTAATTCTCTTTAAGTTAGTACTGAACTGAATTTTTGTTTTGAAATTAAAATTACTTTTGTGATTGCTGAAAAAAAAAGAAAAAAAACTTGAGAAACTTTGGCATGAGAAGTTAATCTTGGTGTTAATAAAGTTCAATATTGCATCTTAGTGACAGGTTCAGTTGCAATTTGATTTTGATTGGTTATATTGCTTGGTATGGGAATTTTGAACTGTGATTATTTGCATTGGAAGAGATTCCAAAATCTGCTTTAGTCTTTGCTGCATCTTAGTGTTTTGCTTTGTGCAAGTAAAAAAATGTTGATCAAATTTTGATAATATTTTTGTCATAATTTGTTGTCAATTGCTCGTTTGCTTGTATTGTTGCCTTGGGTTGCGTTATTGGATTCTTTTGCAGGTAATGATTTTGGTAAATGGATTGGTTCAAAACTAACTCCTCACCATGCTTAAACAAGCAGGGAAAGTTTATGAGCAGATTTCTCCGAACAGGGCAGTCTTCTTATACTCACTCTCTTTAATTTTATTTGCTTGTGACCCTTTCTTTATGTTTGATTATGATTTGTCCACATTGAGGACAATGTGTGAAACAAATGTGGGGAGGGGATTTGGTATGGGAAAATTTTTGCTGAAATTTTTAATGTTTTTGCTGCAATTTTTGGGACTGATTTATGTGATTGAGCAGCTGAAATTTTGATGTTATATTGCTGAAATTTTGAGCTTGCTATTGATTAATAGCTGCTGCCATGTTACTTGATTGATTTTTATGCTTTATAGTTCCTTATTGTCAAGTTTTACCCTTTTTAATAATGGCATTTGATGATATTTTTGTGTGATTTTGCTGCTGCCATATGCTTAATTTCTGGTATGAGACTTGACTTTTGAAAAGGTGATTTTGAATTAGGAAGTTAGACGCTTATCCCATGATATTTTGAGTAAAATTTTTGCAATTTTGATGTGTTAAACTGATTTTGGGATTACTCATTGGGCTGTTTATGTTTTTAAACATGATTTTGAACTCTTAGGAAGTCTAGAGAGGAGAACTTTGCTATTGTTACTTGGTTTGACCGTTGTGAAAATCTTGGACGATAAGACTTAGCGAGCGGAAACCATAGCCTGAGATTGACCGTCATTGCTGTCACGACCCAACTGGGAAGCCGTGACCGGCGTATAGTTGTACCTAAGTACAACAATACAAGCCTGGATACCCAAAAATTAAAACAATACATAATCCTTTTACAAGTTCAATACACTCAATTTCATGTGTCCAAAAGTTCTAGTGATAATGCAAGATATCTAAATGTTCCACTCTTAAATGCAATCACAAACGAGAAAAAAATATTTCACTCTTATTACAAGCAAAGGGTTCGGACTCGGTCCGCCCATAATTATTCCAGAAATCTCTATTTAGAAATGGAAAAATGTCAACCAAGATTGATGACAAGAAACTCAAAAGAACGACTGCAGAGAAATACCGACATATGCTAACAATCGCTCTGAACCTGCAAAATCAATCTATAGGGGTGTGAGCGTTATATAGACGCCCAGTAAGCTCATGAGAGGCAGAGAAACTTTTCTATAACAATAAACAATATATATATAACAAGAACTTCAATCACAATCAATTCATACAAGATGGTGTGTCGGGGTCTACCAATATCATAATACCTCCTCCTTCAATCAATATTAATGTACAATCAGGCTTATAGCCCCAATGAGCAATCAGGCTTATAGCCTCAATGAACAATCAATAGCAATAGTCAATGAACAATCTCAATCAATAACCTCCGTCCCCATATGACACACCATCATACAACACAAAGAATTTCAAGTTCATTTAATACAATTAATAAATCAAACACATACGTTTCTCTGTCTTTTATTCACATGCAAAGCTTGGGTAGAAAGAATAGTCTAGCAAAATAGAAAAGAATAATTATATATTGAGAAGGGCTGTAATATATATATAGTATTTGGTTAGCAAATAGCACATCACAAGTAATCACATACACCCATTAAACTTACTTGGTATCCAAAGAAAGCTTAGCCAAATCCTCACAACCTATTGACCTCGAGCTTCAGCCGGATTATTGCCTAAAGAAAGATAATTACATAATCCAATAGTCAAACCCACTATCTCATCTATCATGAGGGATGCAATGCATGTTATGAACGCAAAAAGACCAATACTCAACCAACAATTAACCAAGATAATCCAAAATCAAAAATCAATCCGACTCAACTCAAAATTATGGTTCAATCCAATGGTTAAATCGATCGCACCACAAAAATATAAAATCAATTAATTAATTAAAATTTATTAGAACCAGAACCTCAACTCAATTTTTATAACTCATTTATCAAATAATATCATATCATTCCCTATGCAAAAATCATAATTCATACCAACACCCAAAACCGATAAAATTCTTAAGTCGCCCCTATAATTCAAATATTTTCAGAAAATAATTCCATCATTCAAAAACTCTGGAAAAATTCCAGTAGCTTCACCAACATCAAAATAACGTGTGTGTAAAATTTCAGATTAATCCAAATTTATTTGGTCCCCCAAAAATATTTTACAACATTCTGGTTCTGTTTGAACCACTAAAAATCAGTACAGCAAAAATCATCATAAATCTCTCACATTTCGTTACCACAAAATTATCCAAATAATTTTCTCATATTATAGACATCAGTATGGACAACATATAAAAAATTTCATAACTTTTCAAGACATCTAAGACCTTCAAAATAATTTTCAAATCAGACATCATCAGAAAACCCTTAACCAACAGCAGTGCCAATTCTTAATTTATTTTGGAACCTAAACATTATAAACAGACTCAAAATTATTTTTCCCAGATTCAAAACATCCAAATAAACAACATATCAAAATTTCATAATTTTTAGAAACCTCTAAGTCCCTCAATTAAATTTTTAAAACGGATTCACACAACCAGTTACCATTCTGGCAGCAGTTGAGAAATAAATTTATTTCGAAACACAAACATTTGAACCAGACCTCAAAATATTTTTTATAAACACCTAACATCATATCCTAAAACATATCAAAAATTCATACCTAGATCATTTACCAATAATTTTTAAAAATTCGACAAAGTTACTGAAATATTAGTAATCAACAGCAGAAATAATTTTTCACTTTATTAATGAATTAAAAATATAAATCAAACATGAAAATTCAAAAATAAATTTCTAGATCAAGTATAACATCCCTAGAACAGATTACAATTGCCAAAAATACTAGATCATTAACTCAAACTCACAAATTAAATATTAAACATCAAGAACCTCTAAAATCATCCTACAACTTTTAAATTATTTTTAATTAATTAAAAATCGAAATAAATCAAAAATATTATTTTCTAACACCCTAAACATCATACAAACATCCAACAACACAAATCATGTCATTAAGTTGGAAGAAATTGAAAGAAAAAATTGAAAAAAAACCTCAAATCTCGAAACTGCCTGAAATTGGAAGCCAAAAACGACAGCCCTCGATTTCCCGCTGCCACGCCGAACGACACAGTCCGCTCGCCGAACGACAACGCCACCAGCCCGCAGTTCCGCGCCGAACGACACGCCCGCACGCCGAACGACACTGGCTACGCGCGCGCCCACTGACCGAAACGACAAGCCTCTGATTTTGAAGAAAAAATTTGATTTTTCTGCTCTTTCTCTCTCTGACGGCGCAAATAATTTTAGACACTCAAATGGGTGCCCTAACACCCCTATTTATACTAATTTTAGGTGGAAAATTACCAATATACCCCTATATTAATTTTTTTTTAAAAAAAATACCCTAAAACTCTTTAAAAATTAAAAAAAAACACCCCAACTAACTTATAAA
Source organism: Garcia nutans (assembly GCA_947685225.1). NCBI lineage: Eukaryota > Viridiplantae > Streptophyta > Magnoliopsida > Malpighiales > Euphorbiaceae > Garcia > Garcia nutans. The sequence goes on from CANTUV010000003.1 coordinate 41,560,916, forward strand.
AATTTACAAATAACCCCAAATTCAATTATTTTCAGAATTATTTAATTTATTTAATTAATTTAATTTATTTTAATTAAAAATTAATAAATACCCGAAAAATTCCCAAAACACAAACCCTAGCAAAATTATACTTAAAATAACCGTAATGACATCACGGTCACCAAAATGACATCAAAAACAGCAAAACGAAATCCGAAAATTTTCCGACCGCCAAAATGACCAAAATACCCCCCGAAGCCAAAAACACAATATTATACTCAAAACAAACATCTCAACACCCACATTATGAAATTAAGCACCAAACGTTATAAAATTCACCCGAATGTGAATTGAAGGCAAAATTACCATTTTGCCCCTAACTCCAATTTCCCCAAAAATCAAGGGTTTTACAATCTAACCCCCTTAAACAAATTTCGTCCTCGAAATTTTACCCAATAACATACTCATCATCAAAACACTTTTATATTTTAAGTTATACACAAATCCGGAAAGCATAGCTCACTTAGTACATGTTGTTATGGTTGATCAGGTCATAACCCCACAATACTAAGCGCTACAGACTGTTCCAGTTTTGCTCCAGGTTATGTTTATTATAAAATCAAACAGAAGCATTTTCTTTTCAACTTTCACTCATCAACAATCATCCCAAAAAGTAAAAACTCATGTGCTCAAGTCAAACCCAAATCAACCAAAACCATTACTAATATAACACTTATCCATATAATACTCATCATTCTACCAACAATCCAGACTTATTCAAAAATAACATCCGATCTCAACAAACCAAGATTTTCAAAAACATCTTCCAATAAGCAATTTAATAGCAAACTATCATAAATAATACCAGACAAACACATATACATTTATGATGTACAAAAGATATAATGATGTAATAATGATGTAATGATATGCATGCATATGGTGCTATATCAAGACTATTAATAAACTACACTCTAACCCCCTTAAAATGATTTCGCCCACGAAATCAATAACGCACCTGAAGACTCAAACAAATGAGGGTATTTTGCTAGCATGAGTTCCTCTGCTTCCCAGGTGCATTCCTCAATAGAATGGTTACGCCAAAGAACTTTTACTGAAGCCACATCCTTTGAACGTAATCGCTTGACCTGACGGTCCAAAATAGCTATAGGCTGCTCCTCATAAGTACAATCATCAGTAATCTCAATGGTCTCTGAAGCCAGAACATGATTGGGGTTCGATACATATTTCCTCAACATCGAAACATGAAAAGTCGGATGCACAGCTGCTAACTCGGGTGGCAAATCTAGTCTGTAAGCAACATCACCGACACGTTCTAGGACCTCATAAGGACCGATAAACCTGGGAGCCAATTTTCCTTTCTTACCAAACCGCATAACACCTTTAAAAGGTGATACTTTCAGAAACACCCTGTCACCAACTGCAAACTCAAGATGCCTTCGCTTAAGATCAGCATAATTCTTCTGTCTACTAAAAGCAGTACGGATCCGATCCTGAATTACCAGTACAACTTGGGCATTATACTGCAAAAGATCAGGACCCTCAATACGACGTTCACCAACCTCCTCCCAATACAATGGGGTTCTGCACCGTCTACCATACAATGCTTCAAAAGGAGTCATGCCAATGCTAGCTTGATAACTGTTATTATAGGCAAACTCTACCAATGGTAGATGATCTGCCCAACTTCCCTTAAAATCCAGAACACACAATCGCAGCATATCCTCCAAGGTCTGAATGGTTCTCTCCGACTGTCCATCTGTTTGAGGATGAAAAGCCGTGCTATAATGAAGATCTGTACCTAACCCTTTCTGAAGCTTCTGCCAAAACATGGATGTAAATTGAGCACCTCTATCAGATACAATGGAAACTGGTACCCCATGCAGACTCACAATCCGATTAATATACAACTTTGCATACTGAGACACTGTGTACTTGGTATTAACCGGAAGAAAATGCGCTGACTTGGTCAATCGATCTACAATCACCCAGATCGAATCATAGCCACCAGGAGCCTTTGGCAATCCGACAACAAAATCCATAGTGATTCTCTCCCACTTCCACTCGGGTAGTGGTAACTCTCTCAGTAAACCGGCTGGTTTATGATGCTCATACTTAACTTGCTGGCAAGGTAAACATTGAGAAACAAACTCCGCAACATCATTCTTCATTCCTTTCCACCAATACATCTGCTTTAAATCTCGATACATCTTAGTAGAACCAGGATGTATAGTGTACTTGGTAGAGTGAGCTTCTTTCAGAATCTTTTTCTTTAAATCATCCACTGAAGGCACACACAATCTTGAACCGAACCGCAAAACTCCTTTTTCATCAACCGAGAATTCTGTGGATTCACCTAACAAGACTTTCTGGCGGATCGTTGACAACTCCTTATCCGTATTCTGCGCTGAAACTATCACATCAAGGAAATCAGGTTTGACTGTCATATTAGCCAACAACACACCTCTATCACCTTCAATTTCTTTACCAGACATATGAAAAGTTAAACCATCACCTAGCAGTTGATGTATCTCCCGTATCAACGGTCTTCTGGAAACTGAAATGTGGGACAGACTACCCACAGATTTACGACTTAGAGCATCAGCGACAACATTTGCTTTACCCGGATGATACTGGATGCTATAGTCGTAGTCTTCAAGAAATTCTACCCACCTTCGCTGTCTCAAATTCAAGTCTTTTTGGGAGTATACATACTTAAGATTCTTATGATCAGTGAAGATCTCACAAGTAACTCCATAAAGATAATGTCTCCAGATCTTGAGTGCAAACACAACTGCAGCCATTTCTAAATCATGGGTAGGATAGTTTACCTCATGCTTCTTCAGCTGTCTAGAAGCATAGGCGACTACCTTACCATGTTGCATCAACACACAACCCAGACCAACGCCTGATGCATCACAATAAACAGAATACCCCTCAGTGCCTTCTGGCAACACAAGTATTGGTGCAGTAGTTAATCTTTCTTTAAGAGTAGCAAAACTCTTCTCGCAAGCATCATCCCAAATGAACTTAACACCTTTACGAGTGAGTTTTGTTAAAGGTGCGGCTATTCTGGAGAAATCTTTGACAAACCTTCTGTAATATCCTGCTAACCCCAGAAAACTCCGAATCTCAGTAACAGTCTTCGGTCTCTGCCAATCCATCACTGCCTCGATCTTCTGTGAATCAACCTGAATACCCTCTGCGGATATAACATGTCCCAGAAAGACAACCCTGTCCAACCAAAACTCACATTTGGAGAACTTAGCGTAAAGCTGATGTTCTCTTAAAGTCTGCAACACCAATTGCAAATGATGCTCATGCTCTTCCTTGGATTTCGAATATATCAGAATGTCATCAATGAATACGACAACAAACCGATCGAGATAAGGGCTAAACACCCTGTTCATCATGTCCATAAAAGCAGCAGGAGCATTAGTAAGTCCAAAGGACATCACTAAAAATTCATAATGCCCATACCTCGTGCGAAAAGCAGTCTTAGGTATGTCACTCTTTTTCACTCTCAACTGATGATAACCCGACCATAGATCAATCTTGGAGAAAAACTTTGCTCCCTGCAATTGATCAAACAAATCGTCAATCCTGGGTAATGGGTATCTGTTCTTCACAGTCACCTTATTCAGCTGTTGATAATCGATACATAGCCTCATTGATCCATCTTTCTTTTTCACAAAAAGAACTGGAGCACCCCACGGTGAGGTACTCGGTCTGATATATCCCTTCTGCAACAAGTCATTCAATTGCTCTCTCAACTCCTTAAGCTCTGCTGGAGCCATCCTATATGGAGGCATAGAAATAGGATTGGTTCCAGGTACAAGATCAATGGAGAATTCAATCTCTCGTTCCGGTGGTAACCCCGGTAAATCGTTTGGAAACACGTCCATGTAATCTCGTACTGTGGGGATATCTTCAAGTTTCGCTTCTTTCTTATTCACATCCCGAATAGAAATAAGGTAGGCATTACAACCCTTTCGCAACAATCTTCTAGCTCTCATAGCTGAAATTAGCTGACTGGTCCCATTGATTTTAGAGCCAAAAAATGTCACAGTCTTGTCGGCCTCATATGCAAACACCACTACCTTATCTTTACAGTTCAAATTAGCTCCATGCCGAGCTAACCAATCCATACCCAAGATGACATCAAACTCTAACACATCTAACGCCACTAGATCCGCAAGAAGTTCAACATTTTCAACTTTAACAACACAATCCTTGTATATCTTTAAAGATTCTACCTCCTCTCCTAAAGGTGTATGAACAACTAATGGCATTTCCATAGGTTTAGATGTAATACTCAGCCTAGATGCAAAACTAGGTGATATGAATGAATGAGTAGCTCCAGGATCTATCAATATGTGTGCATCTAGAGAACAAATAGAAAGAGTACCTTGCACCACATTGTTGTCAACTTGAGCTTGCTGATGATTTAGGTTGAACACCCGAGCATAATTCTGATTCTGGCCTTGATTATGATTCTGATTATGACCATTACGTTGTCCAATTGGCTGAGCAGCTCTATCATTCTGCCCTTGATTACCATGCTGGTTTGCCTCACGACCCTGTTGATATTGTTGGCCCTGATAACCTTGGTAACCTCTTCCTCCATTGTAACCTCGTCCACCCTGGTAGCCTCTACCTCGGTATCCATGACTGCCATTCTGAGCACGGCCTCCATTACCTCTGCCATAACCATTACCGTTTTGATAGTTATTATGATGCCCTTGGTTACCGGCTGATCTGAACTGAATTTGTTGTCCCGTTCGAGTTCGATTACGCCTTGGAACCTGACAGTCCTTAACTTGGTGACCCATCTGACCACAATTATAACAAGCACCTGTCATTTTTCGGCAATCTCCAGCATGTCGATTACCACAAAAATCACAAATAGGGTTTGTGGGACCCTGTTGTTGTGGATGACGTCCACTGCCATTGTTATTTCTCTGTCCACCATACTGTCCCTGGTAATTGTGCTGATTTTCTTGCCTATTCCTTTTTCTGCTTGACTCCCCAGTGTCTTCTTTCCTTTTTCTATTCTCAATACCCATAGCAGCATTAACTGCCAAGTGCATCTCTTTATAGTTATGACTGGATATCAACTCAAAATATCTATCATTCAGGCCATCCACAAACCTATCTGTCATAGATTCTTCATCTTGGGATACTCGTGTAGCAAATTTCCTCAACTCTTGAAATTTCTCCCAATACTCGGCTACAGTCTTGTTGCCCTGTGTCAACGTTTCAAACTCCCTTGCCTTAGCCTTCATCAAATTCTGAGGCATGAAGTTTTGCATGAACATTCTGCTGAAATCCTCCCAAATTTCAACTTTTCCCTGAATAGAGACTTTGTACCATTCTTCCGCCGACTTCTGGAGTTGGTGCCCAGCCAGCTCTATAGCTCTCTTCTCTGTACACTTTAAAGCATCACAGATCTTCTTAATCCTGTTAAGAAAAGCTAGCGGGTCCTCAGTAGCATAGTTAGAGAACGTAGGTGGATCAACTCTAATAAATTTATGCAAATCAACCTCATCAATTGACCCTGCACCTCTAACTGGAAGTTGAACAGTTGTATTGGCATTATTTCCCATACCTTGAACCACCCGAATAACACCATCAGCAAGGGCTTCCATAGATCTTTGTAGTGTTAGAAGTGTATTTAGATATGCATCTTGATCCCTTTGAGATGGTGCCTCACCTGGCACATGCACATTATCAGGAGTTGGAGGTGGTGACTCCTGATCTTCATTAAGTGGTACTTCAAATAGTTCCTCATCCTCCATTACAAAAGTCTGATCTTCCATCTCTTGCACATTTTCATCTACCACTCTCCGAGGTCTTCCACGTTTACGTGGCTGAGGTGGCTCCTCAACATGAGTGGCTGGCTGATGCTCAGCTTCGAATGATACCCCAGCGTTGCTGGTCCCACCAATTAAAGGAAAACGAGTGTTTCGTTGAGACATTGCACCTGCTAGCAGAGAAACAGGTTGATTAACGCAGAAAGAAAGCAAAGGATTTGAAATGAAGTATCCTAATGATTTCTGGATAGTATTTAAACAAAATCGAAACCTAAGGCTCTGATACCACTTTTGTCACGACCCAACTGGGAAGCCGTGACCGGCGTATAGCTGTACCTAAGTACAACAATACAAGCCTGGATACCCAAAAATTAAAACAATACATAATCCTTTTACAAGTTCAATACACTCAATTTCATGTGTCCAAAAGTTCTAGTGATAATGCAAGATATCTAAATGTTCCACTCTTAAATGCAATCACAAACGAGAAAAAAATATTTCACTCTTATTACAAGCAAAGGGTTCGGACTCGGTCCGCCCATAATTATTCTAGAAATCTCTATTTAGAAATGGAAAAATGTCAACCAAGATTGATGACAAGAAACTCAAAAGAACGACTGCAGAGAAATACCGACATATGCTAACAATCGCTCTGAACCTGCAAAATCAATCTATAGGGGTGTGAGCGTTATACAGACGCCCAGTAAGCTCATGAGAGGCAGAGAAACTTTTCTATAACAATAAACAATATATATATAACAAGAACTTCAATCACAATCAATTCATACAAGATGGTGTGTCGGGGTCTACCAATATCATAATACCTCCTCCTTCAATCAATATTAATGTACAATCAGGCTTATAGCCCCAATGAGCAATCAGGCTTATAGCCTCAATGAACAATCAATAGCAATAGTCAATGAACAATCTCAATCAATAACCTCCGTCCCCATATGACACACCATCACACAACACAAAGAATTTCAAGTTCATTTAATACAATTAATAAATCAAACACATACGTTTCTCTGTCTTTTATTCACATGCAAAGCTTGGGTAGAAAGAATAGTCTAGCAAAATAGAAAAGAATAATTATATATTGAGAAGGGCTGTAATATATATATAGTATTTGGTTAGCAAATAGCACATCACAAGTAATCACATACACCCATTAAACTTACTTGGTATCCAAAGAAAGCTTAGCCAAATCCTCACAACCTATTGACCTCGAGCTTCAGCCGGATTATTGCCTAAAGAAAGATAATTACATAATCCAATAGTCAAACCCACTATCTCATCTATCATGAGGGATGCAATGCATGTTATGAACGCAAAAAGACCAATACTCAACCAACAATTAACCAAGATAATCCAAAATCAAAAATCAATCCGACTCAACTCAAAATTATGGTTCAATCCAATGGTTAAATCGATCGCACCACAAAAATATAAAATCAATTAATTAATTAAAATTTATTAGAACCAGAACCTCAACTCAATTTTTATAACTCATTTATCAAATAATATCATATCATTCCCTATGCAAAAATCATAATTCATACCAACACCCAAAACCGATAAAATTCTTAAGTCGCCCCTATAATTCAAATATTTTCAGAAAATAATTCCATCATTCAAAAACTCTGGAAAAATTCCAGTAGCTTCACCAACATCAAAATAACGTGTGTGTAAAATTTCAGATTAATCCAAATTTATTTGGTCCCCCAAAAATATTTTACAACATTCTGGTTCTGTTTGAACCACTAAAAATCAGTACAGCAAAAATCATCATAAATCTCTCACATTTCGTTACCACAAAATTATCCAAATAATTTTCTCATATTATAGACATCAGTATGGACAACATATAAAAAATTTCATAATTTTTCAAGACATCTAAGACCTTCAAAATAATTTTCAAATCAGACATCATCAGAAAACCCTTAACCAACAGCAGTGCCAATTCTTAATTTATTTTGGAACCTAAACATTATAAACAGACTCAAAATTATTTTTACCAGATTCAAAACATCCAAATAAACAACATATCAAAATTTCATAATTTTTAGAAACCTCTAAGTCCCTCAATTAAATTTTTAAAACGGATTCACACAACCAGTTACCATTCTGGCAGCAGTTGAGAAATAAATTTATTTCGAAACACAAACATTTGAACCAGACCTCAAAATATTTTTTATAAACACCTAACATCATATCCTAAAACATATCAAAAATTCATACCTAGAACATTTACCAATAATTTTTAAAAATTCGACAAAGTTACTGAAATATTAGTAATCAACAGCAGAAATAATTTTTCACTTTATTAATGAATTAAAAATATAAATCAAACATGAAAATTCAAAAATAAATTTCTAGATCAAGTATAACATCCCTAGAACAGATTACAATTGCCAAAAATACTAGATCATTAACTCAAACTCACAAATTAAATATTAAACATCAAGAACCTCTAAAATCATCCTACAACTTTTAAATTATTTTTAATTAATTAAAAATCGAAATAAATCAAAAATATTATTTTCTAACACCCTAAACATCATACAAACATCCAACAACACAAATCATGTCATTAAGTTGGAAGAAATTGAAAGAAAAAATTGAAAAAAAACCTCAAATCTCGAAACTGCCTGAAATTGGAAGCCAAAAACGACAGCCCGCGATTTCCCGCTGCCACGCCGAACGACACAGTCCGCTCGCCGAACGACAACGCCACCAGCCCGCAGTTCCGCGCCGAACGACACGCCCGCACGCCGAATGACACTGGCTACGCGCGCGCCCACTGACCGAAACGACAAGCCTCTGATTTTGAACGAAAAATTCCCAAAACACAAACCCTAGCAAAATTATACTTAAAATAATCGTAATGACATCACGGTCACCAAAATGACATCAAAAACAGCAAAACGAAACCCGAAAATTTTCCGACCGCCAAAATGACCAAAATACCCCCCGAAGCCAAAAACACAATATTATACTCAAAACAAACATCTCAACACCCACATTATGAAATTAAGCACCAAACGTTATAAAATTCACCCGAATGTGAATTGAAGGCAAAATTACCATTTTGCCCCTAACTCCAATTTCCCCAAAAATCAAGGGTTTTACAATTGCACTCATGAGACTTAATTTAAATTGTTTACGCTTTGAATTCTCAAAATGGTTTTCAAAACTTAGTTTCTTTGGGTAGGTGTTTTTGAGAGCAATTTCCGAAGCTAAAAATTTAGGATAGCTTCCGAGCACTAGAACTTTCTTCTACATTCCCTTGAGGCGAAATCCTAGGCGAGTCTCGACTTTGGAAATGATTTGGGTATTCTCTTGGCCGATTCATTAATCCTTTTATGTTTTTCCCACCTTTACGTTACCGTTCTTTCACCCCCTTCTAGCCTACGAAGTATGCTAAACGCGTACTCTAAATTCTTTTCATAACCCACGATATAACCATATAACCAAAAAAACCTTCGCCTACCACCCTTTTTGCGAGAAAATAGTCTTTTCAATTATTTGTTGAGCAAGTGCATATGTTAATAATTTGGGATTGACATAATTGCATTTTGTTTAGTTTTTAGAATTTGAAATCTTTCTACCCATGCTTATTAGATGTAAATTTTTCTTGGGTTCAATTATTGTTGTAAATAGATTTTAGGGTGTTCTTTATGAAAAAAAAATAGAAAAAAAAACAGCAAAAAAGAAAAAAAAATTTGAAAAAAAAAGAGTAGTTTGTATATAGAATTTTGTAAGCCATTGTTGTTGTTCTTTTCAATGCAATTGTAGTCATTTGGGCATTCAAGATAGATAATTGTGCATTGCTCTATTGAGGTTACTTGTTAAAAGACTTATTTTCTCGTATTTCTTATCCTTACATTATCCATATCTTTTGCAACCTTCGCCCTAGCCTAACCCGAGTAAAGACCTATTGATCCTTTGTTGAGACTTGACCTACATTAGTGGAGAGGGAATTTGGATAAGAGCTTATGGTTGTTCATTATTTGTTTTTCTTGAAGCTGTGAAAATGTGTTTTATATGCTTTGTTAATTGCTCAATAAAATGCCTATCGATTCAAACTTCGTATGTGTGCGTGTGTGTTTTAAGAATTCTTAGTGTAACCTTTTTCGATTGAGTTCATGATGATGGAATGATATTGACGGTTTGGTATCCAATTGCGAGGTTGAGTTGTTTGCGGTTTTTGCATATGTTGGATTGAGTTTCATGGTGAAGTTGTGGTCTCCTATATGGATTGATTTTGAGTTTTGAGTCATGCTTAAGGACAAGCATGGGATAAGTGTGGGGAAATTTGATAACTCGTAAATCCAACATGTTCTTGTTCCTAATTTTATGCTGAAATTGTCATTATTTGTGCTTAAAATAGAGTTTTTATTTGGTTTATTATTTTTATGCTAGAAAATGTTGGATTTGATGAAAAGGAAGCAAATAAGAGCATAATGGAAGAGTTTTAGAGCGAGGATGCAACTGCTGGAATTTCACAGTGGAAAATCAAGACTGCCAGGCCTTACTCTTGGGCAAGACTAAGTGCAAAGGAGCTGTTGACGGGCAGCGTTTAATTGGAAAGCTGTCCCACACGTTTTAATCATGTTTTATACTTATTTTGGAGCGGAGGAAGATGTAAAAACACTGTATTTTGGGTCTTTATGTGATATATTTAGTTTGGCCCCACTTTTAGGAATAGATAAGTTAAAAATTAGGTTTTGAGAAGACACTTTTGGCCACCCTAGAGAGGATTACGAATTTCAGCATACATTTAAGGATTTTACGATGTTTTCCACAGTAGCCATGCGTGGCTAGTCGTCTTGTTCAGTTAAGGCTTAATCCAAGGTAGAAGTTTGATCATGATTGTGAGATTGAATTGAACTTAATTGAATTCTTTAATTTTCATTGCATTTATATTCTTTCTGTGATTTATTGGGAAAATATATCCCTTAGTGAAATTCTATTGAATGATTTAACAGGACCCGTTATTTGTTTGATAGTAATTTCCATTGCTATTCAATGTAATCAAATCCGTAATTGTTTGATTAGATTGATGTAGTAGTGATTGGTATAATTTAATTGGGTAGAACCTTTTAGGTTATATTAAGAAAGAATATAATCTGATTTAAATGGATGCTCGTAGTTTCTGTTAATTAGGGCAAGGTCTTACTAGATTTTAAGGCTGTTAACGGTTAAATCCTTCGTCGTACTTAGGATTGCTAGTTAATTAGGGGTTGTTATTAGATCGTATCTTAGCAACCTATTAATACGGTAGGATTGGTTGGGTCGACGTTCTTCCTGACTATAACTTGTCTGTAATTTGAATTAAAGGATTATTCTTGAATCAATGATCAATCAGTTTAAACTTCAAACCACGGTATGCCTTGACTGAATTCACTCTCCATCGTTTCAAGTTTTATATTTAATTTTGCTGCTTTTGCTTTTAATTTTAATTAATCTTGTTCCAATTTTAAATCCCCCATTTTAATTTCTAGTTTTATTTTCAGTTCTGGTTAACTTTCGGCAAAGCTAGTCCCTAGGGTTCGACCCTTCTCACCCTATTTACAAGTTTTCTTTTGTAGGAAGAGAAGGTTATTATTTTTGGTGGATTCGGCAACCATCAATCAGTTTCATCCCATATAAACCTTCAGTGAGCGGTCGGGCAGATAGAATGGACGGTAGCGAGAATTTGAAAAGTCTCAACCATTACATGTTTTCTTACAAGTAGCGAGCGTCCCACCTAGTATAATGGTCACACCGTGGTCTCTCGCGGGCATTTTTATACAAAAAGATGGTTGCATCCTGTGCACTCTGCACAATATTTTCTAACCATTAGCCATGTGTCAGTTTTCATTTTTTCCTCTCTAACAGCTATAAACGGCTAGTTTTTTATAATTTCTCTATTTAAACCAACTAAACTTTAGTTAAATACTTCTTTGATCTCTCCCGTCATATAAATATACTTTCAAACACTAAGATAATATCAAAACCCTCACATCTCAAAAACACACTCTATTTTTCTAACTCTTTATCTCAAATATCAAATGACTCCCAAGAAGAAGATTCCATCCAAGGGAAAAGGAAAAGGGAAGAAACCATCGGGAATTGTGATTAGAGAACAACAAGAAGCTCCTCCCTCTCCTCCACCACCTAAAAGAGGTGAGAACATCCATAAACCTCATCACCAAATTTCTGAAGAGGATAATAGATATGCCATGCTTAAGAGGAAGAAGATGGAGGGAACCAAAGCCCCTTTGGAGGCATACTTATAGCCCTAAACATCAAGGATGAAATTGATAGATTTCTATATGTTCTTAGGTAGAGAAAGTTTATATTCCCGGATGATGTAGGATACCCTAACCTAAGCAAAGAGTTCTTGATGTCTCTTCAAATAGAAAAGAGTGAAAATTCTACCTTAGATTGGTATGGGATTAGATTCAAGTTATTTGATCAATACCTTGCCTTAACCTTAGAAGATTTTGCCAAAATTTAGGACTTTCCAACTGATGAGGGCCACATCCTATAATGATACAGCATTTTTAAACAAAACCCTCCCTGCCTTTTAGTAAGAAATTTTTGTAGAAAAATCCTTTATGAAAGAATTCAAGGCTAGACACATCAAATCGCTCACTCATTGGATGCTCCATAGGATCTTAACCTACACAATCCACCAAAGGGCTGATGGAAATGAAAAAGTCACCAAAAGGGACTTGATTTTTCTCTATGCCTTCACTCACAATATTCCCATCAACACACCTAAATTCTTGATAGATACATTCAATCACCATGCAACCAAAAAGTCTGAAACCTTCTTTCTTTCCTCACATATCACTCAAATAGCTAGGTACTTGCATTTATTGAATGACCTCAACCTAGCCACCTTGAGAAATCTATTTGACCTCTCTTCTAGTGCTATCACCTGGAATATCTAGAACATACTGGTTGTGTTAGAAAGATTGATGGCTCATATGCTTATCTCTTTAGGGAAAAGGTGTAATGAATAGGCACAAAAAGAGACCTAGATACACCATAGAAGGAGAAGGTGAATCTATGGAAGTTGCTATGGAAATGCCTCACAAACCCTCTACCTCCAAACCTGGCAAAATTGGCTCCTCAACCAAACCCATCCTAAAAGCCATCAAATCTCTTTTTAAGCAATTCTCTCACTTCAAAGGGGATGTGTCCAAGAGATTTAAGCACTTGAACAAGAGAATTGTTCTTCTATCCCATATGCATCATGATCTATATGACATGCAAGGCAATATGGAGTTGCCTCAATGTGATCTTAAAGAATGGGATGTTAGTGATTTTGTGGAAAGCCCCTTTGAAGGAGAATCCTTAGAAGATGATGATAACTATAACTCTAGCTCTAGAAGTAGTGTTCATGCTCCTCTTGACAAGGGCAAGGCCCCTATGGAAGAAGAAGAGCCTAAGAATGAAGATTCATATTAGATTTTTCTTTATTGTTTTGTTATTATGTTTCTGTTTTTCTTTCTTATGTTTCATGCTTCATGTTTTCTGTTGTTCTTGTACTTCATGTTTCATGAATGAATATTTATTTTTAATGCCTTAATCTCCTTTTTATATTGATGTTTTATATTTCATTTTTCTTTTTACCTTTGTCAAAGGTGGAGAAGATAAGATGATTGAAACAATAATCAAATGATTAAGCTTTATATAATGCATTTCATTAAAATGAACCAATAATCAATTTGGAAGCATACATTTAGGGGAGAAAAGTAAAAAAGCAAATAAAGTTAGATAAGGGCATTAAGTTACTAAAACTTAATCAATTTCATTAATGCATTGTATAAAACTTAACTTAAAATTAAGATTTTTATTATTTTGTTTATCTTTTATCATCATTCCATTTGATTGCCAAAGTCAAAAAGGGGAAGATTATTAGCCAAATAATCTCAATTTTGATTTTTATCACTCAAATGCAATGGTGCATTTAACATGTCTTTAAGTTACTTAATGCAGGAAAAAGTTTCTCTATATATTGCCAGAAAAGGGCAAAAAGTGCAATCACTTCAGGCCAAAGGGCGACCGCCCTTGAAGCTTTAAAGAACAAATTGAGTTACTGTAGGGTTCGCAGTCAGAATCTTAAACTGAGGAGCGACAGTTACAAAGCTATTAGAGACCATCCAAGAATTGGGATGATCGCACCTAAAGTGACAAAAACTTTAACATTCACAGTCGGGAATGCGGTGACAGGCGCGGTCTGAGGAGCAGTCAATTAGAACCATTGCGCGACCGTCACTTCTCAAAGGCGACCATCCATGCATTTTTAAGAGAAATTCATACGGATTGGAAGTAGTGTTCGTGGCCTTAGATGCACCCAGAAGTTTGACGTGAGGCATCCAATTCAACCACTATTTCAGTACTAGTGAGACCGCACCTTTCATATTTTGGCAGAAAATTACATTGTCAAATGAAGAAGTGCGAAGTGGAATGACCATTGTAAGAGCAGGTTTAAATTTAAAAAGGGCGACCATCCCCTAACCTTGGATGACCATCCCAACAACCACAGGATGAGCAAGATTCCACTAGTAGAGCACTCACATTTAACCATTGGAAGAATTTTTAAATGGAGCGACCATCCATATGCAATGGACAACCACCCTACATTTCTAGGCGACCATCCTCTATGTCAGGATGATTGTTCCCTATGAAAACTTTTATTATCACAAAGACTAGCCTGGTAAAATATATCACATGATTCATTACGGCTCATTAGACAAAATTGGCTATAAATACCTTAAGAAATCTCTTATTTAAAAGGTTCTTAAAATTGGAATAGCTAAGGCAAATCACTTTCATTTTCTTTGTATCAAAATCTATACTTGTATTGATTGAGTATTGGGTGTCAGCATTAAACACCATTATAAGTTTGAGTGTGAGCTTGGAAATACCTAGGTTGTAAGAGTGAGCCTGGAAAAATTCTTGTAAGGGTTGTGAGGATTGATCTCAAACCATTGTAAAGTTTGCTATGAGCTTGTGAAAACACCAAGTTAAAGTTAAGCTTGTGAAAACTCAAGATTAGTGGAACCTTAACAAGTTGTTAAGGAAGTGGATTTAGAATTGAGGTAATCCGAACCACTATAAATTCTCTTGCGTTCATTCTTCTCTACTCATACTCTTTCTTTGATTTGATTTTAATTTTTCAATTTACCATCAGTTCTTCAAATTAACCAATTCACCCCCCCCCCTCTTGTTTGCTATCTTAGGATAATATATATAGACAGCAGCATCAATATATATATATATATATTCTGTTGTTATTTTTATAAATTCAAAAATCCTAATTTATATAAATATAAAACCTTAGTTTAGATAGAAACCCTAATTCTCTAACAAAATCATATCATGTAAACCGTACGCGACCCCTCGTCAATGGGGTCAAAATTTATTTGTAGATTACAATTTATGATTAATTTTAATTTTCCTTTATTAAACTCTAATTTATTATTATTGTTGTGATAATTAAACTACATGTTTGGATTATTTGTTTTGCTATAAATGGTTGAATGTTATTAATTTTATTATTTGGATTTTAAAGATGTAAAAGGTATATTTTCACTCATGGGTGCCTTGTTTGTTTAATTTATTTAGTTTTCATAATTTAATTTATTTAAAGATTTTGGGACGATTGTAAGGAACACATTTTTATTTTGGTGGGTGTACTATTTTATTTATTTTCTTTGTGGACATTTGGACATTTATAAGGGCATGTTTTCCATCTTTGGATGAGTGTCCATTTTATTTGTTTGTTTGATTTATAATATAATAGTTATTTATTTCAATAATTGTATGTAGTATGGATAATATTATAATGCTTAAGAATTTAGTAATATTTAGACCTAAAAAGGAGGCCAGTTATGAGAGTGCTGGGTCGTTATGGGAGTGCTGGGTCGTTTTATTTATTTAATAATATTACTGGGCGTTATGGGAGTGCTGGGTTGTTTCTCACCTATCCCATGTGTACCCAACTTTTTGAACCCAATAAAGAGTTGGGGATTCCTTAGAAATCGAGTCATCCACCACTTTTTTTCCTGGCCCGTCCGGATGGCTACTCCATTTTCTCCTGGTTTAGGCATGTATTCTCTAAGGCTTTGAGCCTAACAGTACTGAAGTCACAAGAATTATTTCACCAGGAGTGGGGCCAAAAATCTCCGCCCACAATGATGACTCCACTAGGGATAAGAGAAGTTTATTCTATCAGTCTTTATATTATTTTATTCTTTCTTATTATGATATTGTCTATTGCATTATTTAGATTGTATTGTGTGCATGAGTTAGGATGTCCATGTAACCTGTGTTGTGCTATGTAAGGGATACCATACTTTCACTCAAGGTATGGAGATCGAGCATGGCATAACTACTCATAGCCTTGTCATTTTTGGTATATACTTGCTATGGGAGCCTAAACCTTTCAACCTAAGGACCAAAGCTCATGTAATTGGCCTATTAACTTACTTGAGGTTTACCCTAAATGCTTGTTGTTTGACTATGATTGATATATCTTGGTTTGAACCATGAATTATTTGGTTTGTTCTTTTTCTAATATGACCTAATTATATTGTAAGCTTAAAATAATTTTTAAGCCCAAAAGACCAAAACTATTTTTTAAAATTTTCAAGATGGTCTTTGGGCATAAAACTTTTCTAAAATGGAACAAAATTCTTTTATACCTCATGGCCCAAATACAAAGCCCAAGATTCATTTTTAAACAAACCTTTTTACACTGGGATTTAAAACAAAACTATTTTTCACTTCATTCAAATTACAACTTTTCTTAACCTTTTTCTTAAATAAGCTTACAACTATTTAGGTCAATTATGGAATACCAAAAATCAATTGTGGCCCTAATTTATGCCAAGAATTATTAATCATGGGCTTGTTTGTGACATGAATCATTAGTTGCTTTTCCAAATAGGAAATCTATTTATGAAATATATTTATGATAAACCCTTTAATTTAGTTTTAATCCATAATATAGCATAAAAGCTATTTTCAATTAATCTAATGGATTAAGACTTAATTAATGGAAATTATCATAAACTGACTTCTAAGCTTGAAAATACAACTATTGATTACACCATCCAAGTGACTTTTTCAAAAATAAGATATCCCATGTTAATATTTTATTGACTATATACCTAGGAAAAGAGACTTGCCATTCATGTGTGGAAGATATAAGGTTGGAAGAGTTGTTCTTACTCTTTTGGTTTGTTTGTTTGTTTATTATTTATGCATATATGCATTGTATTTCATGTCATTTATTATTTCTGGCACACAGACTTAGAGTACAGCAGTTCAAGAGCTTACGATAATCTGACCTACGTCAGTGACTCAAAGTTCAGTGAGAATTCAATCAATTTCACATCAAAAGTGATGGATCTTAAGCAAGTTTAGAAATTGGTGAATGATGCCCTCAACTCTAAGATGAAAGAATTGAAGGAGACCCTAGTTAAGACTGTGAAAAACTAGCTAGCCACACAATTGAAAAGCACTATTGAAGCATCTGCTAGTACTAAAAAGCAGAAGGATAAGGGAAAGGTTAAGGTTGGTGAAGTAGCCTTTGATGATGACAAAGTGATTGATAATGACTGAGCTTAATAGTTTTAAGATTCTCAAGACAAGAAGAAAGAATCGAAGGCTATGGAGAAATCAATTATGGAAAAGACTGAAACTTCATATGAGGAGAAGATGATTACTGATTTAGAGAAGTTTGAAAAGAAGCTCAAAGTTAATGAGATGTCAAAAGTAGTGTTTAAACAAGATGAGGAAGTCCCTTACAAGTTTGAGATGCCTTCCTTTGCTAAGTTTGATGGAACTGGCAATCTTCATCTGCATGTCAAACAATACATCACAACCATACATTCTGCTCGAGCTACTAAGGTTCAAACTCTAAGGTACTTTATACTCTCATTAGATCCTATTAAGCAGAATTGTTTTAACACCTTAGAGAGTAGTACTCAGAAGAATTGAAATTCATCGTATAAGGCCTTCATCCAGCAGTATGAGTACAATGCTGAATTGAAAATGACTCTAATGGAGGTAGAAGCAATTAGGCAAAAGTAAAATGAGAACTTTGTTAATTATATGAAGAGATGGAGGAATAAATCTGCACTCCTTAAGAAGAGAACATATGAGTCTGATTAGATTACTATGATAGTGAGAGGTGTCCTGCCTAATCGATGTGAACGGATGTCTCACATGCTTATCAGAGATTTCAAAGACCTTCTCCAAGCTAGCTTGCAAATAGAAGAATGGGAAAGAGAAAAGAATCATTTTTTAAAAGAAGAAGTGATAGGGAAAATTATCAATCTGGCGATTAGGGTATACAAAAAAGTCAATGGAATGAAATACAACAATTGGTCAAGCAAATAGAAGACAGTTTTTAGAGTTGGAAAAACCTCTGTCTTGGGTTTTCAATAAGTTGCAGAAGAATGGGCTATTACAGCTATTGGCTCCTCGACCTTTGTCGAATCCTCTGCCATCAAGCTTTGACGCCAAGTCCTTTTGTCAATTCCATCAAGTGCAAGGGCATGAGACAGATATATGTGTTCACTTAAGACATGAGATACAAGATTTAATTGACAGTGGAAAGCTGCCTAAGCCTGATAAGCCCAACACCAAGAATAATCCCCTGCCTAAATTATGAAAGGTGCCACCGCCTGCAACCTTCATGATAGAGGGAGGATTGGAGGAGAGTTTTGTCTTGTCATCTTGTCATGATATGGATGGAGAAGCTGCTAAAGAGGAGGTACTACTAAGCAAGCTTGAACTAACTGTGGATGATGAAGCGATGACTATCATTGATGATCCTTGCCCTTTATATGTCCAAGTAGATAAAGCTCTTTCGATTTCAAATCAATAAAACTTCCCTTGGCTTATTTGGTTTTTATTTCATTTTTTGGTGTTTTCTGGAACAATTATGTTTTTTTTTTCAAATTAAGATTGAATAAATTATTTTCATTAAATTTTTATTGTTCTTTGTTCATTTTGGTGCTCAACAGATGATGAGTCTACCTTAATATTCATAAATTAATGTATATATGCATCATGATCCGAATGACTTTACTAGGTGAGGGAGTTGTTCTATAGCATTGAGTTGTGTATGCTTACTTAGAGAGGACTCCTACATAATTATAAGTGTCTATGTCCTATTCAATCTTAGAACATGCTTTGACAAACTTTTGAGATGAAATTGAACTTTGCTTATTTATGGGAGAAATGATGTAGCCATTGTTTAGAAAGCCAACAACTATAATCCACCCAATTAAATGTCAATCCCTAGTTATCCCTTTGAGCTTTCATGAGATTTTAGCTTACTCTTTATTGGCTTGTAAGCCTGATAACTTGCCCTATGCTATTGTGACTTTTATGACAAGTATGATGGTTCCTAAGGTGAAGGGGCAAGAAAATCAAAGAAAAGAATGCATAGTCAAAACCATAAGGATAGTTGAAGTTCACCGAATACTATACCTAATATCTCTGATCTATTAAGATGACATCATGACAACAAATAATTTATCCTTGTTGAAGCAAACTCACTCTACTCCACTCATCTATAGTTAGAAGAATAGAATGGTGCAGATAAGACAACTTTCTTAGAACTAGGACCCAAAAGTCAAAAAAGAAAAAGAAAAGGAGAAAAGAAAACAAAGAAAACAAAGAAAAAAGAAAAAGAAAAAGAAGAAAAGGGAAGAACAATAGGGTTCCAAAATTCATCCAGATTTCTAGAAAGGAGACCAAAATCTAAAGTCCTGACTTTTTATGAAGCATGATTTCAAGCTCTATCTTTTTATGAAGCAAAGATTTTCCAACCTGCCTTTTCATGAAGCAAGATAGAAAGATGCCTAGAAGGTAAAAATAAAACCTCTAATACTATACAATTCCAATGAGAAGTTTATAATGTAAAGGTTTATCAGCAGTGTCACATCAGCTCTAATATAAAAATGGCCTTCATTTAACCCATATCTCTTATAGACCCCATTTCAAGCCTATTAAAGACCTACTAATCTCTCTTGGTAGGTAAAGTCTATTAGTGGAGATAGTTTGAATAAGTATGCATATGAGATAGACAATATTTTAACTAAATAAGACATTTGGCCAAGTAATGTATATATACCTATCTGAAGTGTAATAGTTCTTACTTAAATGGAAATAATTCCCAAGTTTAGTATGGTAACTAGGGTTGTCATGTTATAGCTACGTTAATTTGGAAAGTCGAGTCCTAAGGTACAATGACACTGATTTGATAAAGCCAAAATGTGATTTTTAAAAAAAGAAAAGAAAAAAGGGGTATTTTTTGAGCCTTCAAGCTTAAGAAAGTGTGTTGCATTGTTAAACCTTAAAGGACATATTGGGTAAATGAGGATCATTTACAAAGTCATGAAGAAGTTACCAACTGATGTGTTGAATCATGGGTTGAAATGGCATCTCGTATGCTTCTAACTACCCTGCTAGGGCCTCCACTACTCATGTTTTGTACATGTTAAAGATAAAGCCATAGCTATGAAGTCTTCTACTATTCTGATCAAGCATCTGGAAGGAACCAATGAGAGTGCTTCGCTTGATCACCTTGGTCTGTGAGTCAGTAGAACCACTGTAAGTATCATCCATGCATATCATGCATATATGAGCATATCACACTATATTTTTTATCTTGTATTGCCTGTTGTTTGTTAAAGTGAATAGCAGACACAGTGAAGTAAATAATAAGAAGTAGATATAGAATCAGGAGGGCATGAAAAGGCCACTGCAAAAAGAAAAAGAAGATGCATGCTTGTGTAAAGAATCTATAAAAGATATAGACATCAATCAGAGCCTGCATTGGGTTGAGCCTACACAAGAGGCAAAACTTATCCTTGTCAATTTTTTAATTTATATATAAAATATTTTCAGACTCACCTTCAATGTTTTGCCACACAGGGGGCAAAGCGAGGGTATAATGGCAAAAAGTAGTTAAATAGCCAAATTTTCTACAAAAGTGCAAAGTGAAGAATCCATTTAAAAATGGAGCAAGAAGAAAATCAGAATTCTTAAACAAATGAAGATACAAAAGATAAAAGATCAGGACAAAGGTCCAAGATAAAGATAAGATCAATCCAGCTAGAAGAGCTAAAATTGAGGCAAGACAAAGGCCCATCCCCAAGATTAGAGAATCAAGATGAAGATTCATTTCTGCCAAGGAAGACATTTTCAAGCGGATTTGTTGAAGCATCCACTACCTAGCCTATATTGGATTTGTTGAAGTATTCTGACGGCATAATCTCTAGCCTATATTGGATTTGTCAAAGTATCATGACGGCACAATTTTCTTGATATGTTGAAGTATCTAGGTTTGTTTCTAGTGAGATATTAGAGTCGATCACTATCCTACCAAGATATTAGAGTCGCTTGGTGGTTTTCATCGGGATATTAGAGTCGCTTGATGACTATTTTGATTTACTAAGATATTAGAGTTGCTTAGTAGATTTCATCGGGATATTAGAGTCACTCAATGGCTATTTTCACTCACCAAGATATTAGAGTCGCTTGGTAATTTATCGATATATTAAATTCGCTCGATAGACCCATTGGGATATTAGAGTTGCCCAATGACCCATTGAGATATTAGAGTTTTGTTGCTTGGTCATTTCATCAAGATATTAGAATCGTCTGAAGAACCCATTGGGATATTAGAATTGTCCAATGACCCACTGAAGATATTATAGTCGCCTAATAATCCATTGAAGTATCAAATCCAACATCTGGTCCATAACCCAATCCAGTCTCGAGTCTAAAACCCAAACTAATTCTAATTCATCAAAACTAAGATATTAGAGTCTCTTGGTGATTTTCATTGGGATATTAGAGCTTCTCAATAGGCTGTTGAGATATTAGAATCATTTAATGATCAGATGTTGATACTCAATGGTTCCTTACCATAGGGTATCCATCCTTTGGATTTCTGATCATTTGTCTCTATGTTTTGTTTAGCAGATGCTTAGTGAAGCTATATCAATGCTTTTCACTATCTTGTACTGAAGTGGCAGATCGTTCAACCATGGGGCAAAACTGTAAACTCTTAATTTTGGCTCCACTTAGTTCAATCCCAATTTGAAAGAGAGAGGAAAAATTCAATTTTGGTTCAATTTTTAAAAGAGATTTAAATAAGCTCGTTTCAATTTTAAAAGGTTAAATTAGGTTTACACAATTTATAAATTGGATTGGTTCAAAAATAATTCTAAATTTGATTCGGTTGGGTTGGACTAAGTCAAAGTCAACATGTACATGGCTCATATCAATTTGGGGCCTCCAAATCGACATGAGCCTGCTCATGTCGACTTGGACATGGTCCAAGTCAACATGAGCTCATATCGACTTAGAGATGGTCTAATTCGCCGTGAGCCTCAATTTAGACCTTTCCAAAATCGACCTGAGTTTAGAATTCTAATTATGCTTAAATGGTAAGACTCGGATAAATTTGAAAGCAGTGGAGCCTAATCAGGATTAAAGTTTATTCAACAAATTGATATTGGTGGAGTCTGCAAATGCAGATATGATACTATTATTTCATTTAATCTTCAATTAACTATCTTCATATTGGTTCATTGTGATTGACTTTATGAATTTCATTCGACAAATTATAACCTTAGTCTTTAATTTGATCTGAAACTTCAATTAACATCAAACCCTAGATTTGATTATAGTTTACATCAATATATATAGGCAGTAGCATCAATATATATATTCCCCAGCAAAACCATATCATATAAATCATTTACCTTTTAGGGGCATTGCCCCTGATTCCTCATAAGAGGCGCTGCCCCCTTGACCCCCTCCTGCTAACCGACGTACGCGACCCCTCGTCAATGGGATCAATATTTATTTGTAGATTGTAATTTGTGATTAATCTTAATTTTCTTTTATTAAACTCTAATTTATTATTATTCTTGTGATGATTAAACTATATGTTTGGATTATTTGTTTTTGCTATTAACGGTTGAATGGTGTTAATTTTATTATTTGAATTTTAAGGATATAAAAGGCATGTTTTCACTCGTGAGTGTCTTGTTTGTTTAATTTATTTATTTTCTATAATTTAATTTATTTAAAAATTTTGGGATGATTGTAAGAAACACGTTTTCACCTTTTGAAGGGTGTCCTATTTTATTTATTTTCTTTATGGACATTTGTAAGGGCATGTTTCCATCTTTGGATGTATGCCCATTTTATTTATTTATTTGATTTATAATATAATGATTACTCATTTTAATAATTACATTTAGTATGGATAATATTATAATGCTTAAGAATTTAATAATATTTAGACCTAAAAAGGAGGTTGGTTCCAATGAACCGGTCGTTATGGGGGGTGCTGGGCTATTTCTCACCTTCCCTATGCGTATCCAACTTTTTGAACCTAATAAGAGGTTGGGAATTCCTTAGAAATTGAGTCATCCACCCCTTTCTTTTTCCTGGCCCGTCCGGATGGTGTTTCCATTTTCTCCAGATTTAGGCTCGTGTTCTCTAAGGCCCTGAGCTTAACAGTACCGAAGTCGTAAGAAACATTTCACTGGGAGTGGATGCAAAAATTGCCGCTCATAAAAATGCTTTGTTTGTTCTTTTTTGAACAAGTAGTAGAGAAGGACTTAATTATGGGTATTTAGTTAGCTAGGAACTCTCCTAGGTTCACTCATCTGTTATATGCATATGATAGCCTTCTATGTGGAAAGGCTAGTCTAGAAGAAGCCTTTTTTTATATATCATTAATATGCATTGCCCAACTTCATGGAAAACCATCAATTATGATAAACCAAGAGCTACCTTTAGTCAAACTAACCTAATTACTTAAAGCAAATAATCCTTGGATGTTTGGGGATGAGAGAAATGCATAGAAGTGAGTTGCATTTAGGTTTCCTTCTCAGTGGGGGAGATCCAACTTAAAGGGAAGCTTTATCTTTCATGAAAAACATAATCTTAGCTAAGATTCAATCTTGGAATTTTAAACTATTCTCATATGCAAGCAATAAAGTACTGATCAAATAAGTATTAACTGCAATGCCTACACTTATCATCTCTTATTTATATTACCAAAAGGTTTTTGTAAAGGACTAGATCGTATTGTTTCTTCCTTTTGGTGAAAGAATGATAAGGACGGAAGAGGGGTTACATAGAAAAATAGGGAGGTGCTTTCTAGATTTAAGTCCAAAGGGAGTTTGGGCTTTAAGGATTTTCATCAATCTATATTCAATTGATGAAGTCTCTATACTTTTGTAATGGCTCTTTTTTTTTGGAAGGTAAAACCAATGTCAAACCATCTTGGGGATGGAAGAGTATTTTAGAGGTCATCAAGTCGCTTGACCAAGATTAGGATGCAAGATGATCCTTAGATCTCAAACTTAGCAAATTTATGTGTTCATACATCAATTTAGAGAGGGTCTCTGATTTAATTAATTTTCAGGGATGTTGGAAAAGGGATTTGGTTAATGCAATTTTTCTTTCAAGGAAAGCTTTACTATCTTGAATATTCCCATTACTTTTGAGTGATGAAGAGGATAAAATTATTTGGTATTATAATAGGGCTAGGAAGGTAACAATTAAATATGTTTATCACTTTCTAAGCAGAGAAAGAGATAATTTATATGGTCACCACCCTGGTAGCTCTTTATCTAATCCCACCCTATGGAAAACTATATCAAAATTAAAAGTTCAACCTAAATTACAGTACTTCCTTTGGAGATTATGTATGAATTATTATGACAAGGTGGAACTTAATGGACTCAAGACCTCATATTTGGGTATCAAGAGTGGCTCACCTACTTGCAAAATAAGGGGAAGTGATCGGCCTCTAGTTAGGAAGCTCCGATACCTAAGTCAACTATGTTCGTTTGCAGATAAGAGAGCAACGAAGAGTGAAAAGGATCATTTATTTGTGGGGAGTTTACCCCTATTTATTGTTGAGGGTAAAGAACAAAGTCTGAACATGGCAGCAAATCTTCAAGATGCGTCAGTGTCGTATGATGGTTGTGTTAAAAATTTATCTCCAGGTTGATTAGCCTTAAGGGTCAGTGTCAAGGCCTATACTCTCATGACAGCTTGGTCTTGTCTTTGTCAGGGCACTGGGCTAGGCCCACAAGCTCGATAGCTGGGGATAGTATCAAATTATATTACTGTCATGTTAAATTTATGTAGTAGAAGGCTTAATTCAGATCCAACATGCCCCATTTGCATAATGAAGGATGAAAATATAATGCATATGTTATTTGTGTGTGAGCGTGCTAAAAGTTCATGATTTAGTTCCAACTTGGATTTTTTTTCAGATTTACAATTCTTTTGCAGGATGGTCGTGTAATCTAGTGTCTTTATTGAAATCTATTAATAATGTTGAACTTTTCAGCAAGGTCATATATTAATGCAGGAGCATCTGCAAATCCAAAAATGACTACTGTCTTAAAGGGATTAGACTTGACCTAAACTTACTGTAATTTGAGAAAGCTATAGTTGATAAATCTCATTTATCAGCAGAAGTGGGTTGCCACTCCCAAGGGATGGCTAAAAGTCAATGTTGATGCAAGCCTTTAGAAGATCAATTTCTTTCAAACAATAGTAGCTATTATTTTTAGGGATGAATAGTTTACCTTTGTAAATGGGATAGCTTGTGTCATCAAATCCTTTTTCCTTTGAGCAATGAAGTTGCAGCAAAGAAGGCTACTGAATTGCAGATCAATCATTGCAATTTTTAGTCGGATTGCCAAAACCTTAGGTCAGGTCATCAGCAATTGTATTGATTGATTGTCCTTGGGAAATTGACTGATTTATTTCAAACATTATCAAATTGGCTAGTGATTTAGTTTCTTGTACTTTTGTTTTTGTAACAAAGCTGCAGATTAGGTAACTTCTGCAGCTTGTAAGATAGCCCTTAACTTAACTAGAGGTGTGCACGAGTCAAATTCAATAGACCGAACCCATGAAATGCCAAATAATCTTGAACCGATTTCGACTGTTTTCAGTTAATATCTCGACCAAATCAAATTTTGTTAGGTTCGAATGGGCTCGAGCGGGTTCATTCGGGTTGGACCAATAAATTGGACTTTTATATGTGATACATTTACACTTATAATCTGAACAGAAAAAATTAGATTTTTACATTTATATTTTAATTTTTTACTTTCCTTTTTAATTTGTATGAAATAAATTTTGACAAATTTTTAGGGAACAAAAATCATGTATTCATAATCTATATTTTTTTCCCTTTTTCCAATTCAAAACTAATGTAATAAATTTATTTGTCAATAAATCGTTGTACATTTGTGCAGCCAAAATAAGCAAATCACTATGACCATTGCTACCAATCAAAAAACAATCAACTCTTCAAAAATCATTAGCAGTAACTCATTAACAAACAATAATCAAACACTAATCTGCAACAATCATCAATAACCAAAGTTTTACTAATCTAACACTCCCAACTCCAAATTAGACATTTTTCCCCCATCAAACAAATCCAGGCTATCACGTTGAAAGGCAGCAAAGTTTTACTAATAAATGTGCTGAAACAATATTCGCATATATAGTGGCAAAAAGTTAGCAACAACAATGACATTTTAGATTGAAAAATCACAAAGTTGCTACCTGCAAACACTCATCAATCAGTTTAATCAAGCAGATAATAAAACACCCATAATATATAATTAAGTATATACTAATTATAATCTTCTCATATGCAATATGCATCCATGCATCCAGTGCAAGCTTCACAATATACAAATAGCTAACAAGCAACTTGAAAAGAATAATAACAAAAATCATTCAAAAAACAAAAATCATTTCCACAGGTCACAACAAAAAATATTCACATAACCTGCATAACAATTCATAAATCACAAATTAAAAGTCCAAAAATCAGGAAATAAGATATCTATAATCACTATTCCATATGTCCTTAAGTCCATATACATTCAAAAGCCCAAAAAGCTATTCTCGCCTTCTACATGTATAACTGAATTTACGACTAGAAAGTCTTACTTTAGCAACAATTGCATTTAGATTGTTACTTACAAAAAAGAAGGGATCATTAGTTGTTTAACCCTATGATTATGAGGGCACAAGACTGTAACCAATGATCCTATACTGTCATTTACCCCAAAAAATTCTCTATACAATTAGGTTAGGTACTTCACCAAAAAAAAAAATCAAAGCACCTATCAAATATGCACCCATAGCCATGATAAAACTACAAAAACATATTACCATCAGCTATGATATTTCAAAAAAAATAAGACAAGTATGAAAAACCCAAAAGCAAAGCCAATAATGTGGCCTTTTACTAGTTGGTGTCCCCCATAGTGTTGGTGCCATTGCTGCCCCCATTTACTCCTGTAGCTTTCGATGCAAATTCTGAAGAAATTTAAAGATCAATATTTTATTAATGAAAATAAGAAAACTAATCAAATAAATCTACTAAATAAAAGATATCATTATAATGAATGAAATAATTATATAAAGCTACCAAATATGAAAAATATTATACAAAGTTACCTGATTCTATCTTCTCACGTTCCTCAAGCATTTGATGTAATCCAGGGTGGTCAAAACCAAATATTGTTGGCCTCAATCAATTTTGAGCACAAATAAGTGTTTCAATCATCTGAGGAGATAATGAGCTTCTAAAAACATCTAATACACGTCCACCAGTGCTGAATAAGGACTCGGATGCAACTGTTGATAGCAGGACAACCAACACATCACGTGCTAATATGGACAAATTTGGAAACCTTGCAGCATTTGACTTCCACCAGTTCAAAATATCAAAATCCAACTCCTCCTCGTACTCACAATGCTTGTTCAAATATTTTTCCATATCATTCATTGATTCAATGTTTTTTTCTTTGCTGCAAATGAGATCGAAAGGCAGCTGCCCTAGCTTTGGAGGCAACTTTATCGATCGCAGCAGCTGTTACATCATTAAGTTATGAACAACTCCCCACTACAAGAAACAGGTTTGGTAGCCTTGTATGCTTCATGATACCATGTATGCAACGTGTATAATTGCATTTTTATGCTCTCTACAATTGTTTCAGCGAAGGCAGCCCCATATATATCCTCAAATGACCATGATATATAAGCTAATTTGTTCCTTGGGTCAAGAATAGATCCCTATAAACAACGAAGAATTTATATTTTCAAGTTTGCCCCAATATTTATCAAATTTTCTCTTCATATCAGTGGCCATCACCCCCCAAAAGAGAATTCGAATCAAAAGTCCATTTTTTAATCTCACTTTGAATCAAAGAAAGGTGGGGAAATGCATTACTAGAGATGACATACAAGGAACCAAAAATTTCAAGTCTAGCATCATAGAAAATTTTTAAAAATTGAATAAAATGCCTAGCATTGTCCCAATCTCCACTACAAGGGGGGCTGCCCTCATTAAAATAAGCTAGATAATCCCCATCATCCTCCTTCAATCTTTCAAAAGCCTTTTGAAACTTTTGTGCTGCTTCTAACATCAAATAAGTCGAGTTCCACCAAGTGGAAACATCAAGACATACAAGACCATTATGCGAGATATTTTCTAGCTCAATGCAAGTTTTAAACCTTGCAAGTCTAGATGGGGCAGACCTTACATAGCGAACATCATTTCTAATGGAAAAAATAGAGGAATGAAGATCTTTTAAGCCCTCTGTTATAACTAAATTTAGAATATGGGCAAAACATCTAATGTGCATGAATTCACCATCTAAAACCAACCCATTCCAATTTTTTGCTTTCTTTTTCAAGTATGCTATCGCTCCATTAGAACTAGCACTATCAACTATAACAGTAAAAACCTTCCTCGATCCCCAATCATTCAAACACATCTCAATTTACTTCACTATTGTATCTCCCTTGTGGTTGGCAATTTGAAAAAAAAAATCAGAATTCTCTTTTGTAATCTCCACTCCTTATCCACAAAGTGAGCAATCAATGTTAGATAATTCAAATTTTGGACACTTGCCCAACAATCCGTTGTTAGATAAACCCTCTCACAGTCACTCTTCAATAAAGCCTTCAACCTCACCTTCTAATCTAAATATAGTTGAAAACAGTCCCTAGCAACAGTAAATCTAAAAGGAACTTTAAATTGGAAACCATTTTACTGCACATATGCTTAAACCCATGTCCTTCCACCACTCTAAAGGGTTGCTCATATAATATCACGAACAATGCAATTGCCTTTCTACACTCCTCTACGCCATATGAAAGTGGAATAACTCCTAAGTCTACCCCTTTACCATCAACTTTGGGTGCAAAATGCAATATTTGTTGCTTAGGGACTGTTTTAAGAGTATAAGGGTACTTGGGACATGCCTTAAGATGATGAATCATATTTGAAGTGTCATGCTGCTTAGAATCGCAAAGATACCTCTTCCCACAATAATTGCATGCTGTTGTTGGTTCATGCGCTTGATCCTTAGGCAATTTGCTGAAATTATCCCAAGCTATTGAAGATCTTCGTGGGCCACCAGCAGCTGCCTTTCTCTTTTTCCTTGGCTTTGGAGGTTTATCTTGTTCTTTTTCAGCCTCAAGTTTAGCTTCTTGTGCTTTTTCAGGAGGCTGAGGGTCACCCATAATTGACACAAAATTAATTGACAATTTTAAGTTAATTGAAACATTTTATAAAATAAATTAGCAATACAAATAAACACATAAAAATACTAATTCAATTGCTTCCAACAAGAACAAAATATATATATATATATTTCCTAGATGATCACACAATAATAGCTTTGACTCTCGATGAATTATCTATATGCTTTGTCACTCGAAAAATTTCCTACACAACAAATAATTTGATATTGCCCTGTTAATAATCATAATTTGATAAAAACTTTACTGTTATTAACATTCATTAGCCGTTCATATTAAATATTAATACACAATAGGGTAATCTATGGCAACTTAACAAGTTCAGATATAGAATAAGCGAAAAAAAAAATGATGAAAATAATAGAGGAAATAAAAGTATATTAATAATCTATAATTTAACTAGCTGATAAATAAATTAATGAATGATGAAATTTCAAACAATTTGTAGTTTAACTAACTGATATTTAACAATCTGTAAACTCAAAGTCGATAATATATGCACGACCATCATAGATAAAGTGATAGGCCTGACACTTTTAGCAAATTAGACAGTGGCATAGACAAGTATAATAGAAATGGGTAGTAGAATAGGACAAAAAATCCAGCTTGAATTGAAGGAAGTAGTGGCTATCACAGATGACAGAGAATACCATTAAAGGGAAATATCCACTTTAAGCATGTATTTTCAGTTTTGAGATTCAAACTATATTTTTATTACTGCATCTTTGGCTCTTTGCATATATAGATTCAAAATATATTAGGTTAATGTATTTTTGTATAATCAACCATGTCTAAATTTTAATTAGTAATATATTTAAGTAATTTTTTGTAAATATTCATTTTGCATGAATAAATTAAGTTTCAAAATGGTGACTAATAATTCTTGATTTTTCCCCAATTCTCTTCTCTGTCAAAAATTAAAATACCTAAAAAACCACAAAATCCCTAAAACCCACTGAAGCAACAACAAATCGCTTTATAAACAACAAAATCATATTTCAAAACCCACCAAAACAACAAAAAAATCCCATAAACCCACCGAAACAACAACAAAATCAAATTTCAAAACACACAAATAACTGAAGTACTATAAAGAAAATGAAATATCCCTACCATTAAATACAAATAAAATGCAAGAACCACAAAAATTTCACAAGGAATTAAAAGGATTACAAAGAAAGTGAATGAAATCTTACACATAAAAGAAGAGTATGCAGCTTGAGCAGGTAGGTGAGGAGCGGCGCCAAGAGTGAGGTTTAGGTTTGCTTCATGTTATATTTATAGTTAACAAAGCGATGCCACTTTATAAAAGAATATACATGTATACTTATTTGTAATCAGTCGGTTTCGATTTTAAACGGTAATAAAAAAAATCAAACCGAACCGACCACAACAACCCGACAAAAATAAAAAAATTAAACCGAACTGAACCGAAATTAAGTAAATAAACCGACCGAAACCGAAAAAAAATACTAGGATCGGTTCGGTACGGTCGGTTTTTAAATTTCTGCTCAGCCCTACCCTTAACTCTGATTGGATAATTTGATTTTGGTGGAATATATTTTGAAGAGCAATCATATAAACTTCTAGTGCACAAGAATTGTAAATAATAATTAGAATATAATGTGGTAAATAGATACCCTTCACTCCATTTCCAACACTTATTCTAGAACAGAAGCATTAGAGGCAATTCAATTTATTTTTTTTTAATTATTTTTTCAAAAAAAGGGTTAGAGAACAGTTTGAACGTCTACCACCACAATAATTGCATTTACATTTACTAAGCAAATTGGCAATTTGCATGACTTATTTCTCGTCCCTTCGGCTTAGCTGGAAAAAAGCCCCATTATCTCAATCCATAATTAGTATTCCCAAGTGTGATATCGGCTCCTTAACAAATACACATAAAGAGTAATCTCTTTCTTTTAGTTATTTGTTTTGCTATTTGGAAATAAGCATTTTCCAAACAAAAGAATGAATAAATAAAGCTCATAAGATAGTTTATGAAATTATCAACTGGATGCAAATTAAATTAATCCAGAACAGATGGTTTCTGCACAGTAAATACAGGTCCAGTATTTAGTGGAAGGAGACTCCAATAAGAACCTTGACCGTCTATACAACAACTATGCCACTTGATTCTATAAGAACCTATTGCAAAATTAGATACATCAAGCAAGCAATTTGAAAAGCCTTGCCCTTTTTCATTTAACTCAAAACACACAAATCTATAGACAATCCCATCATTGCTATCATTATCATAATCCCTACCACGTTTACCTTTATCAGTCTTGTTTGCATTCTCGGTTATGTATTGCAACAATTTTTCATTCATCGCGATCATATTGGATATTTCCCAATCCTCGTAATCCAACTGTAGTTGTCCTCTGGTTTCTCCACTGGATTCAGGCTCCTGAAAAGATGCGCTAGTACAAAGAATGCAATATAACTTAGTAACCCGAAAAGTGAGATTCGGTGGCAGATTCTTCAACTGAAGGTAAAGATTTAATGATAGGTGGAAGCCTGACGACACATTTAGCTCATTTGAGTTGGTTTCTGCACTGAAGACAAAGAGCTCTGAACCAATGCAAGGCCTGAATTTCAACATCAATATCACATTTTAGAATGTTGTCATGGAAGAAAAATATAACGTCATACGACACTAGGGAAAGAAATGGTCTAATAGCCAATTTTCTTTTAGTTAATTTTTTCAGTCAGCAGCTAGTTTAGAAACTACTTATATAGGGAGGGAAAGGAATTACATGTATTCTTTAATACCATACAAGTTGTTAAAACAAATATCAGGTGGATCATACTTTGGTCATACAAGATACAAAATTTTGATTGATAAGTTAACCAAAAGAGGGAAAGAAAACCTCAATTTTTATTTCTATTATACATTGTGCAATATTTTTTTAATCTACAGTGTCATTGTAAACTGATGGCATTATAATTATTTTATCACTACACTTCTCAACAAACATGATATATTTCATCATTCTTAAGTGGTTATGCATTCTAAAATAATGACACGCTTATTATTCTTCATCATTCTTAGGTTCCAGAAGACAAATTAAGCAACGCAATAAAGCCTTTTCCATTCTCTTGCTAACTGATTTATGCATAGGATTTCATTCATCCAGTTTGCAAATAATGATTGGTTGTACCTGCAAAGAATTTGGATTTCCTTGTAACTTATAAAATTTTCTAGAACTTCTAATTACTAAAAAATTTATCATCAAAAAAAGATTTCTTACCTCAGGATTAGTACTCTATTGATGTCAAACTCTTCTTACCAAAAATTCTTTTATAAAATGCATAAGAAAAATTAGAAACAGAATCTTTAATTCTCAGTGCTCTATCAAGAACAATACATTTACATTTGGGTTGGTTGACCAAAAGCATGTGTTGCTATATCTTGAATTATTGCATTTATGTAAATTATTCTAATACCTATAATTTGGCAGCTGTACATTCCTAATTAGGAATAGTAATTTATGCATAAATCCAACCTAAATTCGTTGTGAACACAAAATTAAGGAATAGAATTATTCTTCTTAAAATCCTCTCCTAGAATCTTCAAAGGATTAGAGCATTAAATCTGATTTTCACATTTAATTTTTTTTTTCCTGGATACAATTCAATTCTAGATTAGTAGGAAGAGTTCTAGACCCGTCTATCAACCTCCCTGCCACCTCAGGCAGAATCATAGTCCAATTGCCAGTTTCTTCATTTTGATACACGTAAGCCACAAATACCAAAAATCTAATTTGCAGTATTGTTCGCGCACTGACGCGTGAAGATCACCTTGTGGCATTGTTTCTTGTGGACGTCTTCTCTAGGCTTGCAGCGATATCTCTGGCCCATCCCCTTTATTTCTGATACCGTCGGTAATGGTCAGAGAGCTGTCCTAATTTGTTAGCTACTATTTGCATGGGTATTTCTAGTTTTTGGCTATTTTTAAAATGATAGGCGATAAAAAATAGGTTATTCCTAGTTCTGATAACCTTACATTACAAATAAGTCTCATAAAACTTGATGGAACTAATTATCTTGCCTAGTCAAGATATTGTTTACTTGTAATCAAAGCTAGAGACTTGCAAGGTTATATTAATGGTGATAAAAAGAAACCAGATACTATTAGTGTTGACTATAATCAGTGGGAAACTGAAAATTCCATGGTAATATCTTACTCATCAACTCTATGCAACCTCGAGTTGCTCAAACAAACCTGCTGCTCAATATTCAATGTCTCTCACTTACTGGAAAATTGGTAATGATGTCAAGTCATGACACAGAACAAGATAAAATAATTATTTCTCAATATTTTTCGGAGCTAAGGGGACTATGGCCACAGCTTGATTATTATCAAGACTTCCAAAGCAAACTGTACTGTAGATGCAGTTAAATTTCAGAAACTAATAGAGAAAGAGTGGATTTATGATTTTCTGACTGGTCTGAACACTGAATGTGATCATATATGGATTCAGGTACTTGATAAAAATCCTCTACCCTCTTTACAACTTATTCTTATGTCCAACAAGAAGAAAGTAGAAAAAATGTCATGCTTCACATAGTACCAGTAGAAAAAGATGGATTAGTTGCACATTCTGCAAAATAACCTAAAGCCAATAGTTACTAAGAAGAGATAAAGAAGAATTGTTTTTCTACTACATTTTCAGTAAGCATACACACATCTATTTATACATGTTAGAGCATATAATAAAAGAAACTACTAACTACCATCTACCTATAATAAATAAGCCTCTATTAAATGAAACTACTAACTACAATAATAAATAAAGCTTGCTAACTACTAACTGCAAACATCTCAATACTCCTCCTCAAGCTGGCGCGCATAGATCATAAGCTCCAAACTTGTCACATATATATTTGACTCTTGGTCCTCTGAGAGATTTAGTGAGTATAATAATTAGAATTGACGAAATCTGTGACAATACATCCTAACTAAATTTTCTATCCAACAAAATGACAGTCAACTTGATTGTCACAAATATCATAATTCTTAAAGAAGTTGTTTTAGCCAGATAAGTTCACATGATGCAAGAGTCACGGCTTGATACTCTGCTTCAGCACTTGATCTAGCAACCACTTCTTGCATTTTATTTTTCCAAGAGATCAAATTGTCTCTAATTATGATACAATATCCTGAAGTAGACCGTCTATCTGAGGGAGAACATGCCCAGTCAGCATCAGAGTACCCAATTATCTGGTGGTAACCCTTATCTTCATACAATAACCCTTGTGTTGATGAATCACTGCATTCCAATGATTATTACATGGAGCTTGGAGAAACTGACTTAGTAAACACTGCAAATGAAATATCAGGTCAAGTGAGTGTCAGGTAGTTTAATCTTCCAACTAACCTCTTATATCTTCCAGGGTCTTTTAATAGCTCCCCCTGTCCAGAAACCAACTTAACATTGGGATCCATAGGAATATCCACAAGCTTGCAATCTAGCATGTCTGTTTCTTCCAGTAAATCTAGGACATACTTCCTTTGTGAGATAACAATTCCTGCTCTTGACTGTGTCACTTCAAGAAATAAGCTACTGCCACTTCAAGTCACCACCAAAGAGTGAGTACCCTTTCTCACCGCCCCACCAAAGAGAATCGCCGGCCCAATTCGGCCTATCTTCAGAATCTGGTCGCCGGAGAAGCCATGAGTGGGCCTCACACGCCGTCAAAAAATTCCTACCCCTTCTCCACACCGGGCACGTGACAACACGTACCACGACGCTAGTGCCTCCGATCTCCTTCTCCGGCCTCGGAAACTTATGTCCAACAAGATCCCGTCATCCCCCAATTGTTGAACTTTGTTTTATAAGGCTTCTCTCCAAGGTTTGGGTGCTTAAAGGCCAATATACACCTTAGTCAGACTTCAAAATTGTTGATTTGGTATTCTCTAAATGGCTAAAGCCTCAAAAGAAAACTCATGTTCTGTCCGACCTCTTCTCTCTTCCAATTTTCCTGCTATTACTACAGTTAAACTTGAGGTAGTAAAAATTATATTTCATGGGTTGCTTCTATTGAACTTTGATTTATGGAACAAGGATATGAAGATCACCTCGAGAAAAATAGTTCTAATATTGATGAGAAAAATAGAACTGCTTGGATTAAAATTGATGCTCAATTATATAGTCTCTCATGGCATTCACTAGAACTTACGATTCTTACTATGTTTCAATCATGTAAAACCTGTTATAAAGTCTGGACTAAAGCTAAAACCCTGTAAAACTAATGATGTGCAAAGGATATATAAAGTTGTCTCTGATATTGTCCATCTTTAACAAAATTAACAAGATATGGCTGGATATTTAGGACAGATTGAAAGTCTTAGGGATGAATTTAATTCACTCATGCCATTATCTGACAATATTACCACTCAAGAAAAGCAGAGAGAAATTTTTTATGGTTTTCGCTTTGGTAGGACTAAAATCGGACCTAGGTTCCGTGAGAAATCAAATTTTAACAAGCCCTACTATCCCTTCTTTGGAAAATGTGTTTACCAAACTAATGTGAATTTCTTCGCATTCAATACCTACTGAGACAAACATCAATTTTGGCGGTTCAAACCAAGTTAGGAAGGTCACACTCCTAGGAAAGGGAGAAAAACACATTGTACCTACTATGACAAGGATGACCATACTCGAGAAAACTGTTGAGCTTTACACGGTCAACCACCTAGAAATAATCAGCCTGGTAATAATCGGCATACAACCCATATTGCTCAAACTAAAGGAGATGGCCTGCTTCCTCTACCTTTTAAGACAACCAACAGTCCAACTCCATCACATTAACTAGAGTATATTACAATGGTTATATATAGTACCAAGCTACAAAACAATCTGAAAGCTCTTACTCTGGCACAAATTTTGCCAGCCTCACTAGAAGTTCCCCTATTGGTCTATGAATTCTAGACTCCGGTGCATCTAATCATATCTTTGGTAATAAAAAATATTTCTCTATCCTCACCTCTATTAATGATGTACCTACTGTCACTCTTGCTAATGGTTCACAGACTACAATTAAAGGTATAAAACATGTCCAACTTTCTCCATCAATCCCTCTGACAAATGTCTTATTTGCCCCTGAGTGCCCATATAGCCTTTTTCTCAGTTAGTAAATTAACAAAAAGCCTCAATTGTTCTGTCGCCTTTGGCGCTAATTCTGTTATTGTGCATGACCGAAGTATAAGGACAACGATTGAACAGAACGTGAGTCGCAAGACTTGTACCACCTCTATCATCCAAGTTTACCAGTTGCCTTCTTTTCTACTTCATCTGTTGATCTTCTTCACCATCACCTTGGCCATCCGAATCTTAATAAACTTCAGAAGTTGTTCCTAGTCTTTCCGCTTTATCTTCTTTGGAGTGCAAGTCATGTCAACTTGAGAAACAAACCCGTAGTTCCTTTCCCAAACGAATCAATAATAGGAATACATGTATGTTTGATTTAGTTTACTCGGACATATGGGGTGGTCCAAGTCAAGTTAGTACAACTATGGGTTTTCAATATGTTATTACATTTATTGATGATTTCTCTCGTCGCATATTAATAAAAAACATTCTAAATTGTTTTCTATTTTCCAAAAGTTCTATACTGAAATCCATAATCAATTTAAAGTTTCAATTAAAATTTTGCCAAATGATAATGAGAAGGAATATTTGTCGTCCTCAAAAATCGCCATCTCATAGAAACCGCTCGCGCACTCTTGTTATTCATCACAATGTTCCACTTCGCTTTTGAGGGGATGCAGTTCTTGCTGCTTGTTATTTGATCAATCAAATGTCTTCTTCCGTACTGCACAATCAAAGTCCGCACTCCATTCTATTTTTCAAAGATCTTTATCACTTACCATTACGAGTGTTTAGTTATACTTGCTTCGTTCATGATCACACTCCAAAAAAAGATAAACTCAAACCAAAATCTATCAAGTGTCTTTTCCTAGGTTACTCACATCTTCAGAAGGGTTACAAATGCTATGATCCCATAAAGCAAAAGTATTTTATTTCTGCAGATGTAACCTTCTTTGAGTCATCACCATATTTTCCACTCAAAAGTGAGAACACCAAACTCATTTGTAATTATTATGGCAAGTCGAGACACAGTAAGGAGACTTGTTGGAAGTTGTATGGATAACCAACTAGAGTTTTTTGGGGGAAAGAAAGGGAAACCTACAAGGGCTCAAGCAAATTTAGCTAAGGTT
Source organism: Garcia nutans (assembly GCA_947685225.1). NCBI lineage: Eukaryota > Viridiplantae > Streptophyta > Magnoliopsida > Malpighiales > Euphorbiaceae > Garcia > Garcia nutans. The sequence goes on from CANTUV010000003.1 coordinate 41,598,599, forward strand.
GATGGTGTAGATATGTTGCAAGATAAAAATTCTTACAATTTTTTCACTGAAGGTGTTTGGATATGTGTGTTTCGTCCATACTAGAAATGCTAGAAAATTAGAACCTACAGGTCTTAAGTGTGATTTTGTTGGATACTCTCCTACTAAAAAAGGTCACAAAAGTGCTTTGTAGGTATGGATTTTATCTTTAGAGAATATGAGCCTTATTTCAGCATAAACCAACCACCTCTTTAGGGGTAAAGTGAGATAAGAGGAGGTGTCTAGTACTATAACTCTTGATACTCCTCTTCAAAGGGAGAGTTCTATTCAGGAGGAACATATTCAGAGAGACAATTCCATTCAGAGAAAGAATGATGGGAGTTTAGACAAACCAGACTTAGAGAGGTATTCAAGGAAAGATAAGACAGAAAACCATCATGTAGTCTATACAGTGTCCGGAATCATCCTCATTTCGTGAAGATATTGGTGAGTTACTTTTATACTCTGATTCATTTGATGATCCAAATAAACCTATTTCTCATGAAAAAAGAGTCAAGTCTTGCACCAAACATCCTATATCTAACTTTTTTTCCTATAACTCCTTGTCTCCCACACATAGAGCCTTCGTCTTGTTTGTTTCCTCTGTCTATTCCACAAGATTAGAGAGAAGCTCTATGAGATCCTAAATGGAAGGAAGCAGCAATTGAAGAAATGAAAGTTTTATCAAATAATAAGACCTAGAAACTTGTCACACCTATTGGGAAAAAAATGGTTGGTTGCAAATGGGTATTTGCTATGAAAAACAAATTAGATAATTCAACTAAAAGATACAAAGCTAGACTGATGGCTAAAGAGTTTACTCAGACATATAGAGTGGACTATCAGTAAAACATTGCATCAGTCGCTAAAATGGACATAATTAGAAATCTACTATCATGTGTAGGTAATCTTGATTGGGATTTACAATAGTTTGATGTAAAAAAAATGTCCCTTCATGGAGACTTAGAGGAAAAAGTGTACATGGATATCCCCCCGGCATTGAGGATGAAAGAACAAAAGGAAAGCTCTACAAATTGAAAAAGGACATCTATAGATTGAGGCAATCTCTAAAAGCATGGTTTCAAAAGTCAACAAAGCTATGATCTCTTTTTAACATCAACAAAGCAATACTAATCATAACATTGTTTATCAAATATTATGAAGGTATAATCACTTTCTCATTGTCTATATTGATGATATTATAGTAACCAAAGCTGATGGAGGAGATTGCTTTGCTGAAAGTACTTCATGCTCGAGTTTGAAATCAAAGATCTAGGGGAAAATTTCAGTATTTTCTGAAAAAAGTTGTCATATCAGAAAAAGGAATCTTCATTTCTCAAGAAAATATATTCTACAATTGCTTAAAGATACCGGCATGACAAGTCATATTGCAAATCTATAGAAATCTCTTGTTGTAAGCAATCACAAACTACAAGCAAGATTTTGTACATAAGTAGATTTAAGGAGATATCAAAGATTGGTTGGAAGACTCATTTATCTCTCTCACACCATACCAAATATAACATATGCAGCCAGCCTAATAAGCAGTACATACATGACCCTCGTGAGCCTCATTTACATGTTTTTCTCATTTTGCAATATCTAAAATCTGCACCAAGAAAAGACCTTTTCTTCTATAAAAAGGCCATCTCAGAATAAAAGCATTCACAAATGCATATCGGATTGGATCTCTAAATGATAGTGGTCAATCAATGGTGGTTGTTTGCTCATAAAATGAAACTTAGTCACTTAGAAAAGCAGAAAACAGAGTGAGATTGCTCGATCTAGTACTAAAGCAGAATACAAAGTGATGCCTCAAGGAGGATATGAATTATTGTAGTTGCAAGAACTAAAGGAATAACTAATACCGTCATAAACGAGTAACCTATATCTATTTTGTGACAATTGTCAACCATTAGCATAGACCATAATTCGGGTTTAGTATGACACGACAAAATACATTGAGATTAATCAACCCTTCAAAAAGGAGTAAACAACTGATGGCTCCTTGTGCTTATCTTACGTGACTTCTAATGAACAATTAGCAAATGTCTTCACTTAAGGATCTTGCAACTAGTATTTTCATAACTTTGTATGCAAGTTGAGTATGCATGATATCTACGCACCAACTTGAGAGGGAGCATTAACCAAAATGATTTTTTGCCATATTTTGAATTATTGCATTCATGTAAATTATTCTTATACCTACAATTTGGCAACTGGATGTTCCTAATTAGGAATAATAATTTTTGTATAAATTTTTCTTAAATTCCTTGTAAGCACAAGATTGAGAAGGAATAGAATTATTCTTCATACTTCAAAATTATGGATTTAGAGTTTTAAACCCTATAGGCTTGATTGATAGCTAATACTAAAAAAAGGCATTTTTTTTGGAATAATGAGAACTATCAATTAACTCTACTATGTAACTACAATGCACCTACAAGACACAAAATACATAATTTTGAGCGCACAGAATTTTAACGTCTATATCGCAATTTATTTTAAAATTTCCCAATTAAGAATGGACTATGGTTGGAAAAATGATAATCATACCTTATTTTGAAGAAATACTTCGGTATATGGAAAGGAATGTCAATGCATTTTGTGCATGCCTTCAACACAAGCTGGAAACCATCCTTGGAAATGAGGGATAGAATCTCTTCCTTGAGCACTCCCTTTGCCTTATTTTGCAAGCCAACAATGCTAGAAATGGCATATTTACAAAAATTGAGAATCTCTCTTACTTCACCAGAACTCAATACCTGAGTTCTGGGCTGTGAATAAAAACAGTCTTTGTACCGCCCACTGACCTCTAAAAGCAGGCACAGATTTGAACATGTCTCCTGGTCTACAAGCCACAGCCGCTCAAATAGATTCCGTATTAACTTTTCTTGTAAACAGTTCCTTGAGCTTTCAAGACCACTAGCTGTTAAAATTTCATAATCATGCAAGTTTGAAAAGAAAAAAGCAAACCCAGTAGTGAATGCCAGCACTGAACAACTCAATGCAAGAGCTGAAATAATGTTTGTAATTTTGCTGTCCATGCCAATGAAAGACATGGCTAATAAATCCCATTCTTGTGCTAGACTCTTCAATTGATATGATATTTGAGTAATTTTTTGCAAAGACTCGAGACACTCAACTACAACACCTTTCTTAACCTGTCCATTGTTAATATTGCCCTCAATAAGTGGAATAGTGCCCAGACTTTTAAGCACATCAACCACAGCTCTTAAGATGTTTGCTCTCAAATCCAAAAACCATCTCTGGAAACAACATGATTTACCCAACTTGGCAATAGCTTTCAACGATTCCCCTGAGGAACAAAGACCACTGTGAGCCCCAACAAGCACATCAGTATAACTGGATTCATTCATCTTCTCAACAGCCCCATGGCCAATTTCATCGAGGATACTTCCAAAAGAAGTGGCATGAAATTCATTCATCTGCAGCCAATCCACTAGCCTAGACCTGAGATGTGGTAGGAGAAATAGTTGAATTTTCCCCTCAGACTGAGCGAATTGAGTTAACGCTTTTAGCCAAAAAGAACAGGAATCAGATCCAACCTTACCTATTAGTTGTTCAAATATAAATGCAGCTGTGACCCAGGATCCTTAATATGAAGCAAATATCCCAGCTTTGTAAACAGGCCAGTTATCCCTCTCCGTCAACATTTTCTCTATATGTTCAAGGGAAAGAATTTCACGCTCAACCAACTGATCACAAAGTGGGTCACCCAAATTTCTACCAATAATGCATGGTTTCTCTTTCTTGTTGCTCGCACAACCCCAAATAATTCGAGAGTGCAGCAGTATAGAGAATATTACATATATATATTGACCAAAAAGTCTGCAATGTTGCACATGCTCAACCAAAATTTTGACTTTGTAAATTATTTCCATAGAGACAGCGCCAATTTCATTGAGATTCTCAATGCATCTTACAGAAAATTTGTGAACCATATATATCACATTCAAACTACTGCCCATGTTCTTTTTTCCTCTAAAATGGACAAGCTCATCAACTAAGACACCTGATTGCACTGTGGTGACAAAGCTGTCATGTGTATCCACAAGACATTCAATAAATGATCCAACTTTATCCAGCACTAAGGCACCTAGACCTGGATGTTCTGTAACTAGAGAAACAAGAAAATTGAGCAGGCTTTGAAATTCCTTAAATACTTTAGAATTATTCTGATCCAACAATGGCTTCACCAACAAGATAATCTGGTCCATGATTATGGAGGTAATCCTCAATGGCAGAGAAAATAAACAATCCCCATCAGATCTTATGTGGGTTTTTTCTCGCATTTGGCCTGATGCATCCACTAAAATGTGAATTGCTAGTAATCTCTCTGACATTACAGATGACTTAGCTGCTTTCTCAAAAACATTCAACAGATGGGAAAATTCAAGCATGTTGTCACAAGGAAGATCAGGTAGTCCGTAAACAATCATCTGCAATTTGAATGAAATGATCCAATAGGTTTTAGACTATACAATATAAAATCTTAAACTCAATTATGAGTTCAGAAATAACCTTTTGCAAAATTTGTAATGCTTTATATTGCATAGTTGATGGAAGTTCAGTTTTATCTACAGTTCTGAGTACAGTTTTGATTATATGTCCCCTAATGGCAGAGTGACAAAACACTTTCCTAACTATGAAATGAAGGCACCTTAATGCTGTTGCTTGCAGTCGCAAAGGTCTCTCTTCACTGAGAAATAACAAAAGTAAGTTAACCTGCATCAAAAAGACAAAATTTACAACTTCAGAGAGCAGAACAGATCATAGCCCAAAAAGTACCCACAGAAAAACAGTAAACCACAGAATATCAGAACAGGTACCTGGTCAGAAATAAGAAGGGTTGATTTAACAGCGAGTTTTGAGAGAGAAACTAATAATGCAACCAAAAAGTCCTCTTCCAAAGAGTCTACAACCAGCTTTAAACCTGTCTGCTATGACATTGTTATGATGATTTATAATCCCATAGAAATTGACACACATGTTCAACAAGCACGATGAAAAAAGGTTTAAAATAAATTAGGGTAAGTGGCCAAGTATTGCTCCTTCAAATCTTAATCGATTATCTCTATATAGTGCATACTCAAAAGGCTACAGGCATAAAACAGGCCATGCAGTCCATGACCCAAAGCATGACGCCTACTATGGGCCTCAAGTATCTTGAAATGCTTTATACCAAGTTGTATCACATTTCATGACCAACTATCAAGTTGGCAATTTGCAAGATAACAAACTTCATTCATACTTCGACTTTGCAACCAAAGCTTCTTGGAAGCAAACATGTGGAAAAATGTCAGCAATTTTTTAAACCTAATGTACTACAAAAACATCTGAGCACATCTGCACATGCTGGGATATGATTTTGACGTGGTGTGCGTGCGAGCATGGTAAGCTCATTTACATAGACAAATCAATGGCGGAGACTGTCTAGATGAAATAATGTTTAAAAAAAAGAGATTCAGAATTAAATATCCCAAAGGAATGCCTAAGGACTAGCATCATGCAGGGGGCTGCCAATGATTCACCTTGTGCCTTGCTTAAGGTCCATGCCTTATGAATGTCTCGTATAGTGTAGATGCTATTGCTTGCTCCTTATGCGTCTTGCACCTCAAGTGCACCTTTAATAACTATGCTAAGGAGAAACTCTGGGAATTCATAAAATTCTGACAGTAGCAACATGTGTCTCCAATGTATAATTTAAATACCAAAATTTTACCAATTAATTGTTATCCGCAAAACATCATAATTTAGAATGCCATAGCACTGTTCTAAGAATATTTTCATATCGTAAAAGTAAAAGCTTTATTTTTTTTCTTCCTTCATTACAATAAAAAATACAACCAGAGGTAGATTTTCTATGGAGGCACCATGGAAATCCTCTGCATATTTAGGTGATTGTACCATTACCCTACTAAATTTATTAGATTTGCCTCCACTAGTATTGTTAAAATGCCTGATGGCCCATAAAATTTCTTAAGTTGTTTACATATAGCACTTAAATTGAATTAGTGTTATGTTAGGATAGAAGACATAGAATATAATTATTAGACCTGGTCTATTTATCTATTTTGAAAATGAAATTTTTTTAGTGTTTAGATTAACATATTGCTATATTATTTTTAAATCTCTCTCCAATATTAAGAACTTTCTACCTATTGCCATACTCTTAATTATAAAAATTTGAACCATCAATTGTTAATTACAGAAAAAAAAAATCAGTGGCTAAATGATTGTTGACTTACATATAGAAAGCAATTACCAAAAATTAGAAAACTAAATGAAATTTTAAAACATTATCAATATCATATTTATATTTATTTGTTTATATGTGTGTAGCATGTTTCCACTAAGGTATTTGAGTATACACATAAATGCACTGTATACAATACCCTTATTGACCAAATTTTCTGGAACTGTCATTAACTATGACCAATTAATCCACGCTAAATCCAAATGCTCAGAACAACAATCCATATGTTTGAACAAGTTCGTTTGCATGAAAATTAAAATGGAATAGGAAGAGACTTGTGAGCTTTATTTGCAATAGAATATAATTATTAGACCTGGTCTATTTATCTATTTTGAAAATGAATTTTTTTTAGTGTTTATATTAACATATTGCTATATTATTTTCAAATCTCACTCCAATATAAGAACTTTCTACCTATTGCCATACTCTTAATTATAAAAATTTGAACCATCAATTGTTAATTACAGAAAAAAAAAATCAGAGGCTAAATGATTGTTGACTTACATATAGAAAGAAATTACCAAAAATTAGAAAACTAAATGAAATTTTAAAAAATTATCAATATCATATTTATATTTATTTGTTTATATGCGTGTAGCATGTTTCCACTAAGGTATTTGAGTATACACATAAATGCACTGTATACAATACCCTTGTTGATCAAATTTTCAGGAACTGTCATTAACTATGACCAATTAATCCACGACTAAATCCAAATGCTCGGAACAACAATCCCTATGTTTGAAGAAGTTCGTTTGCATGAAAATTGAAATGGAATAGGAAGAGATGTAAAACCTTGTGAGCTTTATTTGCAATAGAATATGTGCACCCCATTTTTGAAAAAATTCGTACTCCAGCTAATTTTGCAGTCATTGATATGTCAGGCGAAATTACAATATTAAGCAGCATCTCTAAGACAACAAGTGCAAAGTCCACTGCCAACTCACAAAAGCAACCTGCAGCAAATAAAGATGCCTTTACCTGTACAAGCAAAAGAATACAAGTTAGTTAAAATTCTCCTGCAAAACCAATACAACAACAAGAACCACCAAGCCTTACTCCTGCAAAACCAATAAATAAATAAAACCTGATTCAGCTAAAAAGTCAGAATCAGCTTCTCTTTGTGAATCCTAATGCTGATACGCAAATCAGAAATTGAAAAAGTTTTAGAATCTTTGCATTGAGGTATCTTAAGGTAAAATTCTACATCAAAGTTGATCTTGTTACTTGCTGAAAGTTTTAGTGAAAAGGAAGAATAATTTTATTCATCCTGATCTGCTTTCAGAAAAATACATGAATTTAAAGGAAAACAAATCAAAACAGAAAAGATAATAGTAAATCCCTGATATTAAGGGATTTTTCCCGAATCAAATAAACTTTTATTTTTATCCAAATCTCATAAAGATAGGCATCAGCTAATAAACTTAATTCCACCAACACTCTCCCTCAAGTTGGTGCATAAATATCTAACATGCCCAACTTGCCTACTTGAGCCTCAAACTGCTGTCTGAACAGTGGCTTTGTTAGGATATTAGCAACTTGCTCTGTAGTAGGAACATGGGGTACAAATGATTCCTTCTTCAAGCTTCTCTTTGATAAGTGTCTGTCTATTTCTACATGCCTTGTTCTATCATGTAGAACCGGATTGTGTGCAATTTTTATAACAGCTTTATTGTCACAGAACAACTGCATAGGAAGATTTATTGATTTCCCAAGCTCATCCATCACTCTTTTTAGTCACAAAACTTCGCAAATTCCTTGAGTCATTGACCTGAATTCTGCTTCTGCACTACTTCTAGCAACAACACTTTGTTTTTCACTTCTCCAAATCACCAAATTTCCCCAGAGAAATGTGAAAAAACTTGATGTTGACCTTCGGTCTATGACTAAACCTGCTTAGTTCACATCTGTGAACACCTCAATACCCCTTTCTTCACTTTTCTTGAAGAACAATCCCTTTCCCAGTGTACTTTCAGATATTGGAGAATTCTATATACAACTTCTAAATGCTCTTCATATGAAGAGTGCATGAATTGACTCGCCATGTTCACAGCAACGGCAATATCTGGACAGGTATGTGATAGGTAAATCCGTTTTCTCACTAGTCTTTGATACCTCTCTTTTTCTACCGGAACCCCATCTTTAACATCTCCAAGTTTGGCATTTATCTCTATTGGAGTATCAGCTGCTCTACACCCACTCATTCCAATTTCCTTGAGATCTAGGATATATTTTCTTGGAGAAATGACAATCCCTTCTTTGATCCAGCCACTTCCATTCCTAAAAAGTACTTCAACCGTCCCAAATCCTTTATCTCAAATTCTTTGGCCAAACTTTGCTTCAATTTCTTAATTTCCTCCAAATCATCTCCAGTCAACACTATATCATCTACATAGACAATGAAAAACTGAAATTTTGCCTTTTGTAGATTTTTTAGTGAACAAGGTATGATCATATTGGCCTTGGACATACCCTTGGCTTTTAACAAACTTCATGAACCTCTCAAACCAAGCTTTAAGGGATTGTTTAAGTCCATAGAGAGACTTTTTCAGTCTACACATCTTCGTTCAAACTTTGCAGCTAAACATGGTGGATGTTCCATGTACATCTCTTCTTCTAAGTCCCCAAATAAGAATGTGTTCTTTACATCCAGTTGGCACAGAGACCAATCTAGGTTCACAACTATAGAGAGAAGGCCTGGATTGTATTGAATTTCACAACCGGAGAAAATGTCTCTGAGTAGTCCACACCAAATGTTTGAGTAAACCCTTTTGCAACTAGGTGAGCTTTATATCTTTCCAAAGATCCATCTGAGTTGTATTTGACTATGAACACCCACTTACAACCTACAATTGATTTCCCATTTAGCAAATCCACTTTCTCTCATGTATCATTCTTCTCTAAAGCCCCCATCTCCTACAAAATTGCTTCCTTCCAATCGGGAACGACTAGAGCTTCCTGAACATTGTTAGGAATAAAACACTTGAGATTTGTGAGACAAATGCATAGTATGGAGAAAGGTTTTCATAGGAAATAAAATTTGACAACAGGTGTTTTGTGCATGTTCTAGTGCCCTTCCTGAGTGCAATAGGAAGGTCAAGATCAGAGGAACATGATTCAAAGTTACCTATAGAATTTTTTTCAAGGACAACCGAAGGAATATCATGAGTGTCATGGCCTAAACTCTGATTTGATTCTTGGTGGTATTGTATAACAGTGTCTCTCCTTTTTTTGCTTCGTGCTCCTTCGAATAAACAAGACCCTTGAACTGTTTGGTTTCTACTCTTGGTATTTCAACATCATCAATTTGAGATGGTACTTCTACCTGACTGTCATCCATAGAGTGTGCATTTTCAGTATTTAATTCACTTGTTTCCACTGAATTTTGTTCTAGAGCATCAACAATTTCAAAACTAGAATTTTCAAAGGATGCACCTTCATCTTCACAACTAGTCTCCCCCTGAAGATGAGAATTGAAATAGGATTGCCTTTCAAAAAAAATGACATCCGTAGACAAATAATTTTTCAGAAACAGGATCAAAACAATTATAGCCTAGGATATCCTACAAAAATGCATTTATTGCCTTAGGATCTAATTTTGATTTTTTTGGATCATGATTGTGAACAAAAACACTGCCAAAAATTTTTAGATGGATATGGCCAAGTATGAGGAAAGTGCTCGGAAAAGACTTGAATTGGAGTTATAAAATTCAAAATTTTTATGGGCAGCCTATTAATAAAATATGCAGCTGTTAGGATGGTTTCTCCCCATAGATATTGTGGTACTTTAGTTTGAAAACTTATTGCTCCAGCAATTTTAAGAAAATGTCTATTTTTTCTTTCAGCCACTCAATTTTGTTGTGGAGTGTTGCTGCAATAACTTTGATGAGCCCCCCCCCCCCCCCCCCCCCCCCCCCCCCCTCTTTCCCAAAAAAAACCCCTCTCCTCTCTTCTTTTCAGTGAAAAAACAACCTAACATATTATTGAAAAATTCTTTTCCATTGTCACTGCGAAAAATCTTGATTTGAGTTTGAAGCTTTGTTTGCATCATGTTATAAAAGTTTTGAAACATTGAATAAACATCATATTTGTCTTTTAATAAGAACACCCACGTGACCCTTGTATGGTCATCAATATAATTACAAACCAGTGTTTTCCATACCAGTTTTGCACTCTAGAAGGCCCCCAAATATCACTGTGAATCATGGTAAATGGTGCAGATTTTTTATATGGCTGTGGGGAAAAAACAGCTCTATGATGTTTTGAAGAATAAGGGAAGAAGATATTTTCATTGTTCCTTTTCCTACAACAGTAGCAAATGACCCATCTGAAATTCTAACTTTTTGATTTCCTGCAAGAGGTTTGTATGAAGAAAATAACTGCCAGTCATATGGTCAATAGCTCCTGAATGTAGTATCCAAGAGCTATTGAATTTTGTACAAACAGTAGTGATATTGAAGGAGTTAAGTGATTGAGCTAAGGAACATGAAGAACTAGATGAATGAGATTGAAACATTTTTTGAAGATGGTTGAGTTGTTCTTTTGTAAAAGGAAGAAACTCTGAAGAAGAATCATGCCCTGGACTAGTTCAGCTAACTTGGTAAGCTCCCCCCCTTGCTTGTTATCCGGCCCCTTCTTCATATTTGCTGGTTTCCTATGTAATTTCCAGCAGGTCTCCCTCGTATGCCACGATTTCTTACAATGCTCAAACTAAGGTCGTTGTTTTCCTCCCCCCTTATCTCCTTCTGATTTTGAAGCTCGAGTAACAAGGACTGATCTGTCTCCTATTGAATTCAGTTCATCATTGTTTTTCAGCATAACTTGACGTCTTGCCTCTTCTCTTTATACTTCTGAGAAGACTTCTCTTATAGTGGGCAACGGTCTTCTTCCTAGGATACGTCCTCAAACTTCGTCTAGCTCCCTATTTAGACTAGCTAAGAACACAAATACCCAACTCTTCTCAATCTCCTTGTACAAAGCACTATCATTTGAATTCTCCCAAGTTTTATCTTCAAACATGTCTAGTTCTTGCCAAACTGCCATCATATCATTATAATAGGCTATCACCTCACAATTTCCCTGCTGCATTTTCCACATTATGATGTTTAATTCAAACAATTGAGAGTAATTGTCTAAGTCATAGTAGGTTTCTCTGACTGCTTCCCACACATCACTAGTTGTTGGGAGAAACATGAATGGCTTTCCAACACTTGGTTCCATGGAGTTGATAAGCTAGGCAGTCACCATGGAGTTCTTTGATCGCCACTGTCTGTATTTCAGATCATCAGTGGCTGGTTGTCTGATTTCTCCATTCAGGTATTCTAACTTTCCTTTACCATCAATTACTAAGCGTATAGATTGGGACCATTCTAAATAACTCTTGCCATTCAACTTATGAATGGTAATCTGAACAGAATTTTCAGATAGAGAAACAGTTGGTAAGGGCTGAGAAATAGGAGTCGGAATTGTATTAGAAATCGGATTTGCAGAAGGAAAGGTAGTTCCGCTGGTTTTCTTTTAGCAGAGATGAACCATCGCCGACAACAGCGACTCTATAATTTATCATCGAGCCCTAAGCTCTGATACCATGAAAGTTTTAGTGAAAAGGGAGAATAATTTTATTCATTCTGATATGATTTCAGAAAAATACATGAATTTAAAGGAAAAAAAATCAAAACAGAAAAGATAATATTAAATACTTGATATTAAGGGATTAATATTAAATCCCTAATATTAAGGGATTTTTTCCAAATTGAATAAACTTCTATTTTTATCTAAATCTCATAAAGATAGGCATCGGCTAATGAACTTAATTCTACTGACACTTACTAAACAACCTTTTTTTTTGTTTAGCATAGATTATCAATCTTGAGGCAACCTAGCAATAAGACTGCTCAATCACCCTAAACATATATTACACATGCACATATACCTTGAACAATCCGCTCAGATAAACAAAAATACATGAACCAACATATCGGCAGGATACAATATAAATAGATAAAACTAGTCATTGGCACATGTGATGCGCGAATGTAATTTTTTTATTGAATCATGGGCATAATCAATTTTCAACACTAATAATTTTTTTTTTTCACAATAGTCAATAAATTAAATTAATAAACTGAAAATATTTAACAAAAACATAGATTAACAAATAATTAAAGAATTAAAAAGATTATTCTACTATATATTTCAAATAAACTCATTACAAATTAAATATAATAAATTAGACTCTGAAAAAAAAAATACTTACTGTGACCTAATATATGTACAAATCCTAATAATATTAATAAATTATGTTAAATTAATTTTTGCCACTTATTCATTATATATATACATATATATATATATATATATATCATTTGTCTCACTAAAAAAAATAAACTACCTACACTACTTTAGCAAAAGCATATTAAATCATTGCTACCACAAAAAAAAGGAGCAAAGAAAAATCTGAATATTTTCATTCAATTCAAACTAACTAATATTATACATGCAACTTTTTGAGTTGAAAAATTTCCATTTACGTGTCTATATTTATAATTAAAAAAATTCTTTATTATGTAATAGATAACTATAATAAGCTTATCAGTAGCTACTATTCACAATAATCAACCTTAGCTAAAGAACAGATAGGCAGAACAGAGATGGTGAATTAGGAATTAGCAGAATAACAAGGAAAGAATAGCAGTAAGAGGCAGAGAGAGAGAGAGGAAGGAGAATATTTTTTATTCATTCATCATATCATCATCATTCACAACCTTCTGTACAAATAGCCTAACATTAACTTACAAATTTAGCTAACTCACCCAAATTCCTTAACTTCTTTGACCTATTTATAGTTCACTGCCCCTTTTGCCTTCATCTCTCAACCTCTTTTCTTTTCTTCCATTGTATGTAACAATACCCCTCCCTTGAAACCACTCTTGTCCCCAAGAATGGATGAACTCTGGAAATTGATTTGCAATGAAAGTCAGGTCTTCCCAAGTTGAATCCACCACTGGTAAATTGATCCATTTGATCGACAGCTGCTGAATGTGCTTGTTATCTCTGTAAATTATCCCAGAGTTCAAAATCTTTTCAGACTCTATTATAAAACACCTATCATGCTCCTTAGGAAGGCTGGTCATTGGAACCTCCTTGCTGCTATCTTCTTTTCCAGTAGGGATAAATATAGGCTATCGGACCTATCTTCTCAATGATTTTATAAGGACTGTAGTACTTGGCAGCAAGCTTTAGACTTCTCCTTATAGCTATTGATGCTTGCCTATATGGTTGTAGCTTGAGATAAAGCACATCTCCCACCATAAGCTCTCTTTCTAACCTGCCCTTATCAGCATAATGCTTCATCCTTTGTTTGGCCTGCTGAAGTTGATCTCTCAGCTGATTGTTTAAAGTCTCCCTTGCTTGATAAATTCTTCTTCTGCAGCTACTGAACTGACTTGCATAGAAATAATAGGATCAGGAGGATCGACACCAAACAAAGCATTGAATGGGGACATGTTGATGGCTGAGTAATGAGAAGTGTTATACCACCATTCAGCTTGACTCAACCATTCTGTCCATTTCCTTAGGTTTAAGTGTTTCATACACCTTAAGTAGCTTTCCGAGGTTCGGTTCAATCTCTCAGTTTGATCATCTGATTGTGGATGGTAAGCTGAGATGAGATGCAACTTCACTCCAAGAGCCTTGACTATTCATGATCCATGGATCTTTGGACCACTATTGCAGCTGTATAAGGGTGGGATAAGGAAATGAAGTGGGCGGCCTTGCCGAAACTATCAACCACTACCAAAATTGTATCATGCCCTTTAGCTTTAGGAAGTGTCTCGATAAAATCCATACTGATTGTATGCCAAGCTGCAGTAGGAATAGGGAGAGGTTGTAATAACCCAGTATATAGGCAGCCTACTAACTTGCAATTGCTGCCAGCATCACAATTGATGACCCACTCAACTGATTCTAACATTTTTGGCCAAAAGAAACACCCTTTCAATCTAGAATAAGTAGCTTGAACTCCGGAATGACCCCCAAGGCTCTGTCATGGAATTGAGCCAGAAGTTTGGACCTTAAGTCATTACTATTGCCAATGAAAATCCTTCGTTTATATCTTAGGATTCCACCTTGAAATGTATATTAAAGGTCTGATGTTGGAGGCTGCTATAATTAATTCTTGCACTTGATTATCATGCTTATAGCTCTCTTCCACCTCAGAAATCCAGGAAGGAATGGCTGCTGAAGCAAAGTACCAGTGGCTGTTTTCTTCTTCATTTCTTCTAGATAAAGCATCAACAGCTCTGTTTTCAACTTCTTTTTTTATGCCCTTTTGTTGGACATAGGTATGTAACCTTTGCTCCAACAAATGCTTGATACTTTCATGATCGGTCTTTGTGAAGAACCTGCCCTGTTGTAAGTAATGCTTCCATTTTGTGACTGTAAATATTATAGTCAACAGCTCATGTTCATAGGCATATAGGAGTTGGTTTCTAGAGCTTAGGGGTTTGGAGAGAGAATCTAATGGTCTCCCATTCTGCATTAAAACGGCCTCAATACCACTCTCACTAGCATCGCATTCAAGAATAGAAGGTTCAGTAAAATTGGGGAGGGCTAAGACAGGGGTTGTGACCATGATCTCCTTCAATCTTTTAAATGCAGCAGTAGCCTCCTCACTCCATTTGAATGCCCCATTTTTAGCAAATCAGTTAAGGGCTTACTCACCACCCCATAATCCTTGATAAATCTATGGTAATACCCAATTAAGCCTAAGAATCCCCTTAATTGCTTTAGTGACATAGGCATACGCCAATTAAGCATGCCTTGAATTTTATCTCGGTTAGTAACTACATCCTTTGTTGATATTATGTGACCAAGGTACTCTACTGACGAAGTGCCAAAAACACATCTCCCATTTAGCATATAATTGTTCTGTACGCAACACTTCAAAAACTAGTTCAATGTGTGAATGTGCAATTCAAGGGACTTACTAAATATCAGGAGATCACCAAGGAAAATGTCAAAGAAATTTCCTAAGGTATGGCTGGAAGAGATGATTCATGAGAGCCTGGAAGGTTGTTGGGGCATTGGTTAATCCGAAAAGCATAACCTTGAATTCAAATGAGCTTTAAAGGTCATTTTTTGGACATCTTCTGGCTCCATCCTAATCTAATGGTATCCTGCCCTCACATCTATTTTGGAGAAGACAATGGCCCCATGAAGCTCATCCAACAGGTCTTCTATAATTGGGATAGGAAATTTATCCTTGACGGTCAGTTCATTAAGGGCTCTGTAATCAACACGGAAGTAACAACTATCGTCCTTTTTCTTTACCAATAAGGCTAGTGACCCAAGAGGACTCCTATTAGGCTGAATTAAATCAAAGTGAAGCACTTTTCTTCTTTTTAGTAGTGCGGGTAGCATAGAGCCTTAAGTTCACTGGTGTAGCTTCAAGTTGAAGCGGAATGGTATAATTGATGGCTCTGTAAGGTGGCAGGGAAGTAGGATTTTGGAATATTGGTTGGTATTTGGTTAAGAGATCTTAAAGGGAGCTTTGAATTTCTGGTTCAATATGTGTTGGGATGGTGTTTGGAGTTTTTCGATACTCATGGCAAAAAATTTAGTGATAATCCATTTCAACTACTCTAGATGAGTTTATACAGCTCTTTACCACTCATTAGCTTGAGCAGTGCAAGATCAGTCACACCTTTCAGCTCTATCATCTTACAATCCTTCTTACACATCAATTCGCAACCTTCGAAATCAAATGTAACTAGAGAATATGACTTCATCCAATCGACATCCAAAACCATGTCGTAATCTCCAATATCTAACATCCTCACATCGAATTGAAATTTGTGGCCTTGCATTGACCAAGCATAGCCAAAGCACTTTGCTTGGACCACTATTTTTCTCCAATTAGTGACGGCAATGGTCACCAAATTGACTCGCACAGCTGGGAGTTTCATTTTATCAGCTACCTTCGCATCAATGAAAATTGGTAGTACTCCCACTGTCAATTAGTTTCACTAGGCTTCTATTCTCTATCTGGCCCCTCTCTGGTGTGTTAGTTAAACTAACATCAACGGCATGCAAAGACAGCTCAGTCTTTTCAGCACACTCTTCTTCCCCCTTAGTCTCGATAGCTTGTCAATCCTCATCTGCTTCTTCCCCTTCTTCTTCTTCAAAACCTAGGAGTTTCATTATTTTTTTTGGTTGACAGCGATCGCTGGGAAAGAAGCGATCGCCACAACGAAAGCAAGCATTAAGGTTCATGCGTTGATTTTGGTGTGGAATCAACAAAGTTTTAGCTGGGTTAGGTTATGACTTCGGTGAAAGGAGTTTAGTGGCCTTGGGTTAAGGATCGGGGCATTTGGGTTTTGGTGGGTGTTTTTAGAAGTCAAATCATTCAGCGGGTTAATGGATTGATGACTAAAATAGGATCGACAGGCTTTGTGGGTCGCTTAGACAGAGAGCTCTTGAAGCCTCGCTTGTTCGAAAGCTTTGTGTAAGGAGGTCAGCTGAAACATCCTCACCACCGCTCCGATTTAATCCTTCAAACCACCGATGAAACTCGAAATAAAGTAGCTCAATGAGGTATGGGTTAACTCTCTCCATCTTGGCCTTTTTCTCTTTAAACTCTTCCTGGAACTCAATAACAGTACCCTTTTGCTTTAATCTATTGAATTCCATCACCACAGCTTCAATTGGTGAATCCCTAAATCGCTAATCAATGCCTCTGAAAAATCTCCCCAGCTAGAATTCTCATGAGAACAAATCCATCCCAAATACCAATTTTCCGATTTCCCAGATGCTAAATATAAGGGCCCTAGTTCCATCTTTTGATCCTCTGAAACCTCATAAATCTATAAGTACTCATTGCACTTCCAAAGCCACAATTGAGGTTCTTTCCCTTCATAGAGGGGCAAATCTTTTCAGGTAACATCCTATTTATGTATCCTCTTTGGTTGTTTTAAATTTGAACAAACCCAAAATCATCAATCTCACAAACTGTAGGGGTAGGAAGGATACCTCTAGTAGTGGGAGGCGGTGATGTTTCTTCCTATAAGGGTTCCTTTCCTTTGCTCAAGTTCCTCATCAACTCCGTCATTTAGGCAAACTGAACTCTTAATTTCATTTGTTGTACAAAATTGGTCATACATACGTTGATGCTCTGCTTGAGTCGTTTGCTACTCCTTTTGAAGAGGTTGAAATTGTAGATTAACATCATTTTGAAATAAGGTGAGTTTCTCAAGCTCTCCAATGTCTTCTATTTCAATTTCACCACCCCGCTTAGTGCCTTTTTTTAGTCATTTTGCTCATCTGTGAATTTGATTTCCCAGTCCAAAATGCTTCAATACCAATTGTTATGTAATATATAACTACAATAAGTTTATCAGTAGCTACTATTCACAATAATCAACCTTAGGTAAAGAACAGATAGGCATAATAGAGAAGGTTAATTAGGAATTAGCATAACAACAGGGAAAGAATAGCAGTAAGAGTTAGAAAGAATGAAAGGAAGGAGAATATTCTTCATTTATTCATCATATCATCATCATTCACAGCCAGCTGTACAAATAGCCTACCATTCACTAACTTATAGATTTAGCTAACTAACTTAAATTCCTTCCTTCACTTCTTTGTATCACTTCTTTGTGCTATTTATAGCTCACAACCCCTTTTGCTTTCATCACTCAACCTCTTTTCTTTCCTTCCCTTGTATGTAACATTCTTAACTCTTAAAATTCTCAACCATTAATTATTAATTTCTTAATTAATAATATTTTAAATAATAATAGATAATATTTAATTAGTTATTATCTTTTTAAATTCATAACTTTTTTAATTCTAATTTCGTCATTTTAAATCCTTGACTTTTTTAATTCTAATTTTTTATAATAGTAAATTTATAATTTATATTTTTTTCATCCGTGGCAGCCTATAATTCCTCTATTTTCCTTGACTTTCATATATATATATATATATATATATACAGATAAATTTGTCTTAAATGATGAGAGAAAGATCTGATCTGTTGCTTGAAAAACAAAAGCACGTTCTAACAGTAACAAGATAAATCTAATATATAATCATTAGATGATAGAGCAAGATCATGGCAATGAGAAAAACAGTAACAATCCCAACAGTAACAACAATCCCCTATTCCAATAAAGAAATAATGGCAACTGCAAACTCAAGAATTAAATAAAATTAAAGACTAAACTCACCTCCAATATATCAGAGGAAATCAGACTGGAAAGTATTAGGTAACGTATATGAGCACTGTCTTTTGCAAAATCAGCCCAACAACCAAACAGAACCAAAGCCAGTGCTCTTGACTCAACATCTCCGGTATCAAAAACAATTTTTACTCTTTTCAAAAGTTCCATGTGGTTGTGTACCATGGATTTTAACCCTTCATATTGTTCTCCTTTCTTTTCTTTTTCACGATTACGAAATTCTGATAAGAAAACCCTTACAACAGAAAGCCTCATATCTCTGTCACCCAATCTAAAGGCATCAGCAAGTCGTAAGAGGATTGTATTCGCAAAAAGCCTATCCTCACCTGGAACTAAGCCAAACATATTGTACACAACCATTTTGGGTTTGGGTTCTTTACTCCACTGCTGCAGCCTTGACCCAATCTGTTGTATGGCCTTGACAGCTTGACCTAAATAATAAAAAAACTCCATCAATCTATCAATTATTATTTATAAAGTATCAAGTCCATCAATGAGGAAATTGTGAATTGGTATCACTTAAAAGTTCCATCCTGCATGAATATAAAAGAGTACAATTTATTAGAAGGTGATAAAGAAGTGTACTAACCTGGCCTTTTGGAACGAAGGGACTTCTCCAGCTCGATGCTCCAATCCATGGCACAAGCAGCAGTAAGCAGCAGAAACCCTCTCCATTACTGCTGCTTTTAAAGTTTTTCAGTCAACTGGCAACTGGGAAATGTATCTTAAATTGGGTTAAATAATTTTAAAGTATACGAAATTTGTATATTACATTTATTTTAATATCTAATTTTTATATTTTTAATTTTTAAAAATTAAAATATCAAAATAATTGACTAATATTTTTAGTATAAAAATATTAATAAAATACTTAAACAGTTTAATTTTTAAAAATTGAAGTATGTAAAAATTAGATATTAAAAATATATAAACTGACTAATATAATATATAAAATTTTAAGAACTTTATAATTATTTAGCCTTTAAATTACAGAGAGTCTATGAATTTTTCCTTTAAAAGAATTTAGGGCCAAAAATATTATGATTTTTTAAAAAACTGATATTTTTGCTCTTCAGATAACTGTCTCACCAACTGATTGTGTTTCTCTGTTAATATTATCCGGCGTTGCACAAATTTTAAAATCTCACAGCTAGACCTCAAATTTCTTTTCCATTTCTTTAACTTTCTTTCTCTCTCTTTCGTTTTTTAGTCAAGCTCCTATCTCACAAATCTGTTGAAAGCAAAATAAATCAATCAATCTGTTGAAAGCAAAATAAATCAATCAATCAATCAATTATTAGGGGAAAAAAAAGTTTTAATCCCTAAAACTTAAATTCTGCTAATCGTTGTTCTCTCCCTCCTTTCTCCATGTTCACTGACCACCTACAAATCAATTGACCCATTAACTCATATTCTGCTATTCTGCTACCTCTTCTTCTTATTCTTCATCTTCTTCTTTGTCTAATAAGCTTGGAGATGGACACAATTATAGTTTTATTGGCAGGGTTTTTACCAAAATATTGGACCAAATTTCAAATTCTACTAAAATATGAGATTTACTCTCGTAATTACCAAAACATGGAAGTAGCCACCAAACGGAAAATTTTAAGCTACTGCCACTTTGAGTCAAATTAAAATTATAACTTTTGATTTGACAATTTTTAATTTGACTTAAACCAAAATTATAAGTTTTAATTTTTTTTAAACTGCAATCCAGATATAAATTCTCACGCCAAGTTTTTTTTTTTTGTTAAACTGCAGTGAATTCACTGCAGATTCTCTGCATGCAGATATAGAGACGTCAATCCATGCATAAAATTTTTTTTTTTCTTCGAGCCTCCCCAACTGAAATTTTTTAAAAAATTAATTTTTTTAAAAAAAATTTAACACTTTAAAACGATCTTCATTTCACCCTATATAAAAAATTTTCCAACACTTTCATTACTTTATCCACCACCTCAGCCCTCTTAAAACTCTCTTATTTCTTTTCACTCTCTCAACCCTCTATTTAAAAATCATAAATCTCCATGCCCAATCTAATTAAAACTCTCACAACTTTATCATATAAGGTAAGAAAATTATTTATTTTTAATTTTTTTTTGCTAATTTATGTAAGTAATTATGTATTAATTTTTTATGCAGAAAATTATTATATTGGAAGCAAAAAAAGGTATTTATTATATCTTAAATATTTTTATCAATTAATTTATTATAGTTTAGATATGTGGTTTTAAATTTTAGAACTTAAATATGTGAATTTTTTTAATTTTTTATAGTATATATATTATTTTCATATTTTTTTAGTTAAGTTAAATTAATTTCTTTAGTTTAGAAAAATAGGATCATGAAATAAAATTTATATTTTAATGACTTAATTTTTTTTCATAAACTTATTTAATTTTTTTGTATAAGGTTTAGGGACAATAATAATTTTTTTCTTTTTAAACATAAACCTATAATTAATTTTTAGGGTTTAGGAAAAATATTAAATTCTTATGAACATATAAATGTTGTTTTGAGATAAATTTTTTTTTAGAGATTTTTGAGATGAATGTTAATTTTTAAATTAATTTTTTAACTTTTAAGTTTTTTATAAACTTTTAAATAATTTGTTGCATATTTTAAATAATTTTTTGGATATTTTTTTTATCAAATTTGGAAGCACAATAAGGTATTTATAACTTATAAATGTTTATTTTTTATTTTTTATATAAAATGTAGTAATTTAGATTTATATTTTTTTAGGGTTTAGGATAACCTTAAAAAATATTTTAAAATTTAATTGACTTCATTTTGTTCATAAACTATTGTATTATTTTTTTGTATTTTTTTCATAAATTTAGTCAATTAGTGCACTTAGAAACAAAGGATGAATATATAATTAATTTTTTGAGGGTTTAGGATAATATTAAAATTATTTGTAGTTATACATGTGTTAATTTTTCATAACCATGTAGATTAGTTATATGAATAAATAAAAAGTATAATTTTTGAATACATACATTTGAATAACAATAATATTGATTAGGAGTATAAAAATTAATTGTAGTTGTATTTCTATGTGTACTTACTGAATTTTCTTAATTAAAATTTTTATTTGTAAATTAATTATCTTGATTATTGCCGTCATCCTTAATAAGTTACGGACAGCTTTTTATCATATTCATGAGAAGAATAATCGTATTAAGATCATATTAAACAGTGAATTCTTGAAAACGTGTGCGAAAGAGTTCCATAATGTAGGTGATGAATATCAATTTTTACTTTTCAATAATATTTGTAATTCACATGAATATCTCTCTGATATTAACTTAAGTAATGAGGAATAATAGCAATTAAAGTTTATAAGGTTTGACTATACTATAATTATTTGTATAAAAATAATTATTATATCTATGTTTCTTATGTTTTCAGCCATATGTTATACTATAAGACTTTGTTGAAAAACTTGAATAGTATTACTCATTTGAAGCTCCTATAGTTTAAATTCAATGACTTATGATTTACATGGTGGCAAAGCATTATTAATTAAAATATATGTTAATTTTAATGTGAATTACTAGTTTAAGAAAAATATCATAACACCAGATTAATTGTAAAATTTGATATCTCTATAATAATAATTTACTTAAAAAATCACATATAATATATAAATTATAATGATTGATATTAATCATTTTAAATATTCAAGTTTCACATCCTCGAGGAGGGTGTCTATTATGTTGTGGCAGTGCATTTTCTAAATGCAGTATCTCATACCGAAGGTTGCGGAGGCTTGGGTTCTTCATCATCTTTAGACTTAGGATCTTCCCGTGGAATAAACTGAGAAACAGGAGGAGTACCTCCACCATATCCACTATGTATAGTTTGGTCAGTAAATATGGTGCTATTTTGTAATGTAGAACTGAATGGCATCGGTGAACAATGCAAATGAAATGCTGGCACCATCAACTCTGATGATGTGTGTATTAGTTGTAGATTTACAAAAATTGGATGACTCAATTAGGGTTTGAAAAATATATAACATAACCATTTCAATATATAATATTCATATTAAAATTAAAAATTAATCTTATTAATTTGTATATCCAGGATTCAAATAAATTTAATGTTTTCTCGAAACCCTAAAAAAAACATACATAGGTTTCAGACATCAGAATTTATATAATATTGTTTTAATGTTATCCTTAAGTTGTTAAAAAACATTTAAAATTTTATTAAAAATTAAAAATTAAAAAATTAATATTAAAATATTTAAAAGTTTATGAAGAGATAAAAAAATAAATTATCTTAATATTATCCTTAAAATTTCAAAAAATTTATTAACCTTAAAAAATTTATGAACAGCCAAAATAGCCAAATCGAAATTTTGAGTCTCATACTTCATTATAACCATTATACATATTTATAATGTAACTATTTAATTTGAACAAAATTTTGCAAAAAGGAAATCTCATTTTTCTTTTTTTTTTTTGTAATCAATCCACTTAGTCACAAATAAATTTTAATATATAATATATATATATAACATATATACAAATATTCATACAATAACATTTTTAATGTACTTAAATATATATTTTTAATCAAATATGCAAATTAAAAAAATTAGCAAATTAAATATACAAAATCCATATTTTTACTCAAATAATGAAATTAAATATATGCAAATCAAATATACAACACCAAATAATTTAGACTGAATAAAATTAGGGTTGGATTCAGAAACTCACAGTTTCAGTTTGAGTCAAACTGAAACTTTCAGATTCGGTTTGAGCCAAACCGGAACTAAACCCTTATTTTAAATTAATTCATTTCATTTATACAACCTAATTTAACACAAATATTTTTAAATATTCTATAATTAATTAACACAAATATTTTTAAATATTTTATAATTAATTAACACAAATATTTTTAAAAGTTAAAAAATTAATTTAAAAAGTTTTAACATTCATCTCAAAACTCTCTAAAAAAATCTTCTTAAAACTCTTAAAAATTAATTAAGTAATTTATGAAAAATTAAATAATTCAAATAAATATAATTTTAATGTTATTATCCTTCAACCCTCAAAAAAGTATTTATATGCTCATAAAAAATGAATATTTTTCTATTTTTCTAAACTAAAGAATATAAGTTAACCACACTAAAAATTATGAAAATAATATTATTACTATAAAAAATTAAAAAATCACATATTTAATTTCTACAATTTAAAATTACAATAACAATCTAATTAAAATTTATAATATTTAATTTTATGATACTTCTTAATTATCTACCTAAAAATATTAATTTAACAAAAAATAAAATATTTCATTCAATTAAAATATATACTATAATAAATAAGTTGATAAAAATATTTAAGTTCACAATCCTATTTTTCTAAACTAAAGTAATTAATTTAACTACACTAAAAAATATGAAATTCATATTTTACTATAAAAAATTAAAAAATTCACATATCTAATTTCTAAATTTTAAAATTACATTAACAAATTTTTTAAACTAAAGTAATTGATTTAACTACAATAAAAAATATGAAAATAATATTTTTACTATAAAAAATTAAAAAATTCACATATCTAATTTCTAAAATTTAAAATTACATCAACCAATTTTTTAAACTTTACACTCATTTTTTTAATTTATTTAATTTTATGATACTTCTTAATTCTCTACCTAAAAATATTAATTTAAGAAAAAAATAAAATATTTCATACAAGTAAAACATATACTATAATAAAATAAATTGATAAAAATATTTAAGATATGATAAATATCTTTTTTTTCTTCCAATATAATAATTTTCTGCATAAAAAATATAATACATGAATATTTACATAAATACAATAATTATCAAAAACAATTAAAAATAAGTGTTTTTTTTCTACCTTAAGAGATAATATGTAAGTAGAGTTGTAAAAGTTTTATGTAGAGTTGGGTATGAAGATTTAGGAAGTTTAATATATGGTTGAGAAAGTTAAAAAAAAAAGAAGATTTAGGATGTTTTAAGAGGGTTGAGGCTGTGGGTGAAAAAATGAAAGTGTTAGAGAAAAATGAAGAGGGTTTTTAAAGTGATAAAAAATTTAAAAAAATTAATTTTTTTATTTTCTCGGATGAGAGAACTTGAAAAAAAAATACAAATTTTGAATTCCATGCATGGATTGACATTTTTGTGAGAGGCATCAATCCATGCTTGCAGTACAGTGAAACCGAAACTTCAAGTTCCAGTTTCACTGCACTATAAAAAAACAAACCAAAAAATGTAGCCTGAGATTCTGCATCTACAGTGAACAGTTTAATGCAGTTTAAAAAAAACTTAGTGTGGGAATTTGCACCTATAGTGAACAGTTCACTACAAACTAGAAAAAAAAAAATTGAGTCAAACCAAAAACTATAGTTTTTTGTTGACTCAAACTGGAACTATAAATTTTAGTTTGAAGTGAGAGTGGCTTAAAAAAATTTCAACCATCAAATTGAAAGTCTCACTTTAATGACTGGCTTAAATATTTTAATAATTAAGAGAACAAATTTCATATTTTAATAAATTTTGAGATTTACCCTCATATTTTGGTAAAAAACCTCTCATCGGTGGCATGGGCAAAAATATTTTAATGTTATGTGCTGAGATGAACTACAAAAATTCCTGGGAAGATGAAGGATTAATCTGAACAACTGAGTTGAGACTGGAGAACAATTTTCCAACTTCAAAGTTTTGCCCGAAGAATTTAAAGCTTCTCCTCCTCCATAATAAATGAACACGAAGATGGTGATTCAAAGACCGAAAGCAAGCCATTGATTTATATGTAAATCAAAACTACATTGAAGCGTGCCTTCAGCCAAGGAACCAATTTAAGGTTTGGATTTTTATATGGAAAAATGGTTGCTGCCAAAATGGTGGAAAACCATTTTCGATCTAGCCTATTAAAAAGATGAAAATGTCAGAGCATTATCATGAATTCAAGACCCATTTTTGTTAGTAATCAATTTTCCTCCATCTGAAGATTTCCTAGAAAATTCTAGAGATTTCTCATTGTTCATCTGAATCTTCCATGAACAAATTAATTAACTGGGGATGAATACATTATTGAAATTATTTGTTTGAAATATTATCATTGAGTAATTAAACTAGAAACTACCTCGAATGGCATTGAATGATCTTTTGCAGTGACGAATGCTCTAGATCTCATCCTATAGCTACAACAATGAATCATTTTTCTCATTTGCTTTCTCTGTTGCGTTCATTCTTGATTTCTTAACCCCAACAAGAACACACGAAACTTTGTGGCAGATTTCAAGAAAGAAACAGGAGATGCTTTGTGGATGGGATGATGAGCTACAAGTGGTGTTGGTTGACAACGATAGTTGAGCTATGGTGGCTTGATCTGCTCGTGGGCGACGTTGTTGGTGGCTGGGTTTCTGGTGGTCGGCGATGGTGCACCGCAGCCAATGGAGAAACAATGGTGATAGTGTGACAAGGCTGAAGTATTTTTTAATTTTTTAATTATTTTAATAATAAGAAAAAAAGGCCCCGCTATTATTTAACAAATAAAAAGTGCCGCATCAGCAGATAACATACCAGTATTAAGTTTGTCGAGGTAAAAATATCAACTTTTTAAAAAAGTTTAATATTTTTTGCCCTAATTTTTTTAAGAATTAATTTGTGTCCTCACTACTATTAAGGGGTAAAAATGTAACTCTCCCATACCTTAAATTTCAGTTCCAATTAATACTTAACACTATGTTTATTTAGAAGGAATAAATTTAAATTATAGAATCATTTATAAATGAATTTTATATGAAATTTATTTATAAATAAATTTAAATATTTAGTATGGTGTAACTTAAAAAAAATAATTCAATTGAATTTTATTTAATTTTGTTGAAATAAATTTTGAAATAAATTTTTTTTTTCAAATATACCTTTATTATAATAATATTATATTTAAAACTTATGCTCAAATAATAGCAAAAGAAATTCTTTTTAGATTTATTGCTATAAATTGATAATTGATGAGATAATTATTGTATATAAATATTTTTTTAACATTAAAAAAATATAATTTTTAATTTATATGAATTTAATTGATTGAAACTATTATAATTTGTTTTTAATAATTTTTATTTAGAACAATATATTTTTTAACATAATTTTAGATGAAAATATTCATATTTAGAAATTTTTACTTATTGGACTATTATTTATATTTATAGAAATATTTTTTGTTTTGATAATAAATTTCACAAAAAAGTTTATATATATAATAAGCAAATTTTTAAAATTTTAAATGATTATTAAAAATGAAAATTTAATAAAATATTAAGATAAAATTATAAATATTGATGAAGCTAAAAGAGAAAATATCCAAATTGGATATTTGGCTTTAAAATATTAAAAATCAATGACATAAGTTTGTTAAAATTTAATTTTAAAATTTTAAAATAGAAGAAATAATATATTTTATGGAATTAGTATAGTGAAAAAGTAGAAAAATTAGAAGAATATAGTAGAAGAAAGTGATATAAGTTTATTGAGGGTAATTTTATAAATAAAAATTGAGTTTATTATTTTGTGGAATTCATTTGCAAGTTTTACCTATTTTGGTGAAATTTGATTTATACTAATTGAATTCTATGAATTTGAATTCATAGAATTGAAATGAATAAAATATTTTATTCTAAACAAGTAATTCTTGAAATTTAAATGAATTTCATAAAATTTTGTGAAATTCATTCATTCCAAACGGGGTGTAAATAGGTAAAAGCAAAATCACATACAAATAACAAAATAAAATTTGAATAATAAAGCTCAAGTTTTATTGACCCAATTGCAAGGATCAGTTGTCAAAAAAGAGGAAGTTACCAACATATCTTTGAGTTTAAGACCACCTCTTATAGCAGTTGCAGTACAAGTAAAGCTCAAACCCATGACTAATACTCAGCTATAACTCATCAGAGGTTGCTTAGTCTTTGGAAAAGTGTGGAGTTTCCTATTTTGGAGGATGAATTTTGGGCCTACCACCTGTTTTGGTTCTCACAAAAAGCAAATAAAAGATGAGATAACCACATTAACATTCAAATGAAACCTAAACTGATTTTGGGTTTCCTAAGTTTCTCATTTCGTCCACCATTCCAAGGTCTCCCTCTTTCCTAAAACAATATTTTTTTACTCCCATCTATCCAAGAAATTCTCAATGGAATCTCACTCTCTTTACCCCTCGTCACTCGCTCTCGCTCTCGCTCTATTTTCACTAGACTACTAAGTTGTAGGAATTGCAATTGACAGTGACACTTGCATACACTCAAAGAATGTTGGCAATTGAATTGATTTTTTTTAATTGTCTAAAGATGGAGGAAATTTAATAACAAACACTCAAAAATTTATAAATTCACAAAATACAAATTACAAAATATAAAGAGAAAAATTTCACACTCCAAACACGTAATGTGTTAGCTTGTTAAAGCTAACACTCTAAAATTTTTCACTCACAATTCACTACACATCACTCACTAATTTTTAATTTTTTTTAAAATTTTCTTTCACTTTTTTTAAATCTTTCTCATATCTCAAACTCTATTATATCTAATAAAAATGGCTTACGCCATATGTATATAATGCAACAAAGTCGGTGATTACCGGCTTTGTTATCAAGTTGGCAACTAATTTGCCAATTCAAATTGGCTCTCTAATGCCAATTCAAAATTGGCTTTCAATGGTCAATTAAATTGGCTATCAATTGTCAATTCAAACTTTTCTTTCAATTGGCCAATTCAAAATTAACTTCTCCTTTTTTTTCTTTAATTTATAAAATGAAGTTTAATTATCTAACATCCTCTCTTAAACTTGATTTAACATTCCAACCATTTTTTTCAACTTAAAAAATATATCATCTTTGAGTAGATTCATGAAAATATCTGCAATTTGATCTTCATTTGCACAATTTTAGACCATGTTCTTTTTATCTTTCACCAAATCTCGAATGTAATGATGTTTAATAGCAATGTGCTTACTGTGACCATGAAATGCTGGATTCTTCATTAAGGAGATTGTTGATTTGTTATCACAATAACTGTTGTTGGATCATCTTGTTGATGTTGCAACTCATTAAGCATCCTTTGTAGCCAAACTAATTGAGTAGCGCAACTTGCAACTACTAAGTATTATACTTCTGCTGTTGAAAGAGCCACTATTTGGTATTTCTTCGAGATCCAAGAAAATGCACCCAAACCAATATTAAAAATATAACCTAAAGTACTTTTTCTTGTTTCAGTATCACCTGCCTAATCACTGTCTGTATATCTAACCAACTTTATGCCATTAGCGCTAGAATAAAATATGTCATCATTAAGTGTACCTTTAATGTATCTCAAAATTCTCTTTGCAGCTTGCCAATGAGATTGTCGAGGTGAATATATCTGCTGACAATTCCAACTCTATAAATAATGTCAGGTCTAGTTGCTGTTAAATACCTCAAGCTCCCAATAAGTCTTCTGAAGTTGGTTGCATTAACAAAATCACCACTACCATCTTTCATGAGCTTTAGCTTTTCTTCAACTGGTGTTAACATTTGTTTGCAAGCTTTTATATTAAATTTCTTCAAAATATCTTGTGCGTACTTTTCTTTTTGAAATGAAAATACCTTCTTCTAGTTGCTTTACTTCGATACCAAGAAAGTAGGACATCAATCCCAT
Organism: Garcia nutans; assembly: GCA_947685225.1. Lineage (NCBI taxonomy): Eukaryota > Viridiplantae > Streptophyta > Magnoliopsida > Malpighiales > Euphorbiaceae > Garcia > Garcia nutans. The sequence goes on from CANTUV010000003.1 coordinate 41,627,832, forward strand.
ATTTATCATCTCAAAGTGAGAAATCATATCCTCCTTGAATTCTGACGAAAGATTTGAATTATTGCCGATAAAGATCAAATTATCCACATAAAGGCAAACAATGATGATGTCTCCATCTTTGTTGGTCTTGATATACAAAGTATGCTTGTAAGGACACTTATAGAATCCATAATCAAGAAAATAGGTGTTAATACGAGTATACCATGCCATTGGTGCTTGTTTAAGCCCATACAAAGCCTTTCTCAATTGATGAACTTTATCTTATTCATTTTTCTTCACATAACCTGGTGGTTGCTTAACAAATACTTCTTCTTCAAGTAAATTATTTAGAAATGTCATCTTCACATCCATTTGATATATTTTTCAGCATTTTTGAACAGCAAGTGAAATGACTATACGTACAGTTTCCAAACCAAAAACAGGAGCAAATACTTCAAAATAACGAATACATGTCTTTTGCTTGTATCCTTTTGCAATTAGCCTCACTTTAAAACATTCAAATTCCCTGTTAGGCTTATATGTTGTCTTATAAACACATTTAACTCCAATTGACTTTTTTTTCCTTTTGGTAAAGTAATTAACTCCCACGTGTTGTTCTTTTTAATGGCATGAATTTCTTTATTCTTTGTTTTAATCCAACGAATATCATTATATGCTTTTTCGTGCATCACTGGATCATAATCTTCAAAGAAAGCATAATTAACAACATCTTCATCATCACAAGGATCATCACCAACTTCATAATCTCTTAAATAGGCTGGTGGATGTCGATCACATTGTGAGTGTCTAAGTATAGGAGGTGATGAAGCTTCAGGTTGATCAATCTACTACTCTTCAGAAACTAGATGAGCAGGTTGCTCATCAGTATGACTTCTTATTTTCATTTCATTGTTAATAGACACTGGTACTTGTAAGGATCTCTTTTCTTTTTCTGACTAATCCCATATTCCATCTTCATCAAAAGTAATATCATGGCTAATAATCACTTTTTAAATCTTTAGATTATGTAGCTTTATATCCCTTTGTTTCCAAAATATGACCAATGAAGATGCATTTTTCTACCTTGCCATCAATCTTCTTTCTTAATTCATCTAGTATATGTGAATAAGCAATGCAACCAAACACCCTCAGATGGCTCAAATTAGGCTTCCTTTCCACTCCATGCTTCTTGTGGGGTTTTATCATGAATACTTTTGACTAAACATCTGTTAAAATATAAACTGCACAAGCCACAACCTCAGTCCAAAAGCTTTTAGATAGCTTCTTACAATGAAACATACTTCCCATCATATCTATAATAGTTTTGTTCTTTCTTTCTGCTACTCCATTTTGTTGAAGAGTATTCATAGTCATTACTTGATGCTTAACACCATGTTTGCTTAGGAAATCATTACAAACAGTATATTTTGTACCTCTGTTTGTTCTTAAGGTTTTAAGTTGATAACCATTTTGCTTTTCAACATATGCCATAAAATTCTTAAGTACTTCACATGCATCAGACTTTTGTATGCCTTTCTGCTGAAATCATCAGTAAAAGTAATAAAGTATTTGTTACTTCCATTCTATGGAACCTCCACATAGCATAAGTCTAAATGCACAAGCTCTAGTGGTCTTTTAACTCTCCACACCTACTTTGTAGGAAATGGATCTTTGTGCTTCTTTCCTAAAATATAATGCTCACAAACTTGGTCAGGAAATTGAATAGTTAGCAAGCCTAAGACATACTCCTTATTTGTAAGAAATTTGATGCTCCCAAAATTTAAATGTCCAAGCCTTATATGCCATTGTCAATTATCATCAACAATCATCGAATTACAGTAGGAGATATTACCATAATCAATGTATATTGGAAATAGACGATTGGATAACATCTTCATCTTCAATATTATTCCTTTCTTTATATCACTTACAACACACCCATGTTTATTAAAACACAAGTCATAACCTTTTTCTTCCAGTTGTTTAACACTTAACAATTTTTAACAAATAGTAAGAGCATAGTAGACTTCAGAAATATAGTCTGAAGATCCATTCTTCGTTTTGATAACAATCCTTCCTTTTTCTGTAATTGTCACTAAGTTTCACAGAAAAGCAAAAAAGATTAATCTAAATGGGAGAAGACTTCCTTGTTTCTACTTAAATAATTGTTGCAACTCGAATCTATCAATCATTGGCAATTGTTATTACTGTTGGAAATAGAGACGTTTTCTCAAGAAAAACGTGGTTATTTTGTAGTAACTCCTAGATTATGATAAGTCACCAGTAACTTTAATATTTTGTGGCTGTTAAAATTCCAAATTTTATGTATATATACTTTTGGAATATAGAAGTAATAGATAGAAAAATTTTCAGCTCCGCCTCTGTTTTTTTTTCTTCTTTTTGGATTTTCATTTTTTTCTTTGTCTTTCTTTCTTACAGTGGTATCAGAGCTATCAGAGTTCCTAGGGCTGTGAGTTTTCTTCTCATTGTTTTACTAATCTCTTTGTGGAAATTTCTCCATTGTTAATTGCCTTAAAATGTCTTCTAGCTCATCGTCAAACCCTCCTCAGTTTTCAGGGGAAAATTATGATTTCTGGCAAATCAAAATGGAAACTTTCCTTAGATCTCAAAATTTGTGGGAAATTGTTGAGACTGATAAACAACCCACAGCCTTGCCAGCTAATCCAACAATAGCTCAGATGAGGTACCATGAGGAAGATATTTCTAAAAGGTACAAAGCTTTAAATTCTATTTTTGATGCTGTATCGGAAGAAATTTTTCCCAGAATCTGTGGAGCTAAAACTGCAAAGAACGCTTGGGATTTGCTACAGGAACAATTCCAAGGTTCTAAAAAAGTTAGAGTTGTTAAGCTTCTAACTTTAAAGAGGGAGTTTGAGATGCTCAAGATGAAGGAGGAGGAAACTATCAAAGTTTATTCTGGAAAACTTATGGAGTTGGTGAATCAAATTAGACTTCATGGTGAAAATTTTGAAGATCACAGAGTAGTAGAGAAAATTCTCATCAGTTTACCTGAGAGATTTGAGTCAAAAGTCTCTGCTATTGAAGAAACTTGTGATTTGAATAAACTGACAGTTACAGAACTCATAAGCAAGTTACAAGCTCATGAACAAAGAGTTTCTATTAGGTCTGACGAAGCTACAGAAGGAGCTTTTCAGGCAAAGCATCGTAGCCAAAAGCATGTTGCAGATGGGAGAAAAACAGCCTCAGACAAAGCTGGTAAAGGTAATAAAATTGAAAGCTCAACCTTCAAAGATAAAAATAAGGGCAAATTTCCTCCTTGTGGAACTTGTCAAAGAGCTAATCACTTAGAGAAGCACTGCTGGAAGAATAAAAGATGCAGGTTCTGTAACAAGCTTGGTCATATTGAAAAGTATTGTAAATCCAAGCAATCTCAGCCTCCAGAGGAAACTCAAAAGGCGAATTTCACAGAAGAGGAACAATCAGAAGAGCATGTTTTTATGGCTACTATTGTCAAGGAATCAGACTGTGATGATGAAATTTGGTTCGTTGACAGCGGATGCACTAAACATATGGCAAAGAAGGAGAATTTGTTCAATTCCCTCGACAAGACAGTCAAGATACGGGTGAAGGTAGGGAACGGTGCAACTGTAAATGCAACAGGAAAAAGGATCTATAAAGATTCAAACACCAAAAGGTACGAAACTCATGAGTGATGTTCTTTGTATTCCAGAACTTGAGCAAAATTTGCTTAGTGTTGCTCAACTTTTGAAAAAAAAATATGTGATTCATTTTGAAAATTTCTGCTGCGTTATCTCTGATTCTGAAGGCTTTGAAATAGCAAGAGTTGATATGGTTAATGATAGTTTTCCATTGAATTTGAATTGTATTCAAGATTGTGTGTTTAGCGCAACTGTTGATGAAACTTGGCTGTGGCACAAAAGATTTGGGCATTATAATTTAAATTCTCTCAAATTGTTGCATGATGATGAGATGATTTGGAATATGCCTGAAATCAACTTGAAAATTGGCACTTGTGATTCCTGCCAATTTGGGAAGCAGCATAGACAAGCTTTTCAGACAAATACGACATGGAGGGCAAAAGAAAGGCTTGAATTAATCCATACCGATGTGTGTGGACCTATGCAAACACCTTCTCTTAGCCAAAATAAATATTTTATTTTTGTTTATTGATGATTTTTCAAGGATGACTTGGGTATATTTTCTTAGCAGCAAAACCCAAGTATTTTCAATTTTCAAGAAATTTAAATTGCTGGTAGAGAACCAATCTAGGTGCAGGATTAAGAAAATCAGATCCGATAATGGGAAGGAGTACACTTCAAATGCTTTCAATGTTTTTTGCCATGATATGGGAATTGATCATCAATTGACTGTGCCATATTCTCCACAACAAAATGGTGTGTCAGAGCGCAAAAACAGAACCGTGATGGAGATGGCAAGGTGTTTGCTTATGGAGAAAAATCTTCCAAAGCGCTTCTGGGCAGAAGCAGTTCACACATCAGTTTATCTCCTGAATAGACTTCCCACAAAATCTGTTAATGGCATGACTCTTATTGAAGCTTGGAGTGGAGTGAAGCCATCAACAAAGCACTTGAAAGTTTTTGGTTCTATTTGTTACTGCTATGTACCAGAAATCAAAAGAAGCAAGCTAGATGAGAAGGCTGAAGTTGCTATCTTGTTGGGTTATGCTCCACAATCTAAAGGGTATAGGGTGTACAACCCTCATACCAAGAAAGTTATGGTTTCTAGAGATGTTAAGGTGGATGAAGAAGCACTTTGGGATTGGAATTTGCAGAAAATTGTACGGGCTGAAGTTGATGAATCTTCTGCTGCACCAAATCTTCTCCAAGACAGCTTGGAAACTTTTGAAACCAGAGAATTTTGTGAAGCCACTGATGATTCAGATTCTCCCATTCTGAAAATAAAATCTCTTGCTGAAATTTATGAAAAATGTAATGTGGTATTTTCTGAACCAGCAACTTATGGTGAAGCTACCCAAAGTGAAGTTTGGATTGAAGCTATGAAATCTGAAATTTTGATGATAGAAAAGAACGGAACTTGGGAGCTTGTTTCAAAACCAGAAAATAGAAGTGTTATTGGTGTTAAATGGATTTTCAGGACTAAATTAAATCCTGATGGATCCGTTAATAAACATAAAGCAAGATTAGTTGTGAAGGGTTACTCTCAAGTTGCCGGAATTGATTTCACTGATACATTTGCTCCTATTGCTCGTCATGATATAATTAGAATGCTGATTGCATTAGTAGCTCAAAAGAAATGGATTATTCATCATTTGGATGTCAAATCAGCTTTTCTCAATGGTGTTTTGCAAGAAGAAATTTATGTTGCTCAACCTGAAGGCTTTATAGTTCCTGGATGTGAAGATAAAGTGTACAAGCTGCACAAAGCTCTCTATGGCCTGAAGCAGGCTCCGAGAACGTGGTACAGCCGAATTGACTCTTATCTTTTGAGTCAAGGATTCAGGAGGAGTCCTAGCGAAGCAACACTTTATGTCAGACTCTCTAAAAATGGTAATTTATTGTTGATTTCTCTCTATGTTGATGACTTGTTGGTGACAGGAAATAATAATGATTTGCTGAAAAAATTTAAATTGGAGATGGAGAAGGAGTTTGAAATGTCAGACTTGGGAAAAATGAATTATTTCTTAGGCATGGAAGTGGAGCAAACCAAGAATGGCATTTTCATTTCACAAAGGAAATATGCCATGGATATTTTAAAAAGGTTTAAAATGGAAGGTTGTAATTCTGTGGCTACACCTTTAGTTACAAATGAAAAATTGTCCAGCAATGATGGTGTAAAGTTAGTTAATCCATCATCTTATAGAAGTCTAGTTGGTAGTATTCTTTATTTGACTGCCACTAGACCCGATTTGATATTTTTCGGAAGTTTACTTTCTAGATTCATGCAAGCTCCATCTCAAGTTCATTTCGGTTCGGCAAAATGAGTCTTGAGGTACTTGAAAGGTACCGTTAACTTTGGTGTTTGGTATTCCAGCATGGAAGAGGGAGAATTGCAGGGATGTGTTGACAGTGATTGGGCTGGTTGTATAGATGATATGAAGAGCACAAGTGGTTATGCATTTTCTTTTGGTTCAGGAGTTTTTTGCTGGAATTCAAAGAAACAAAAAGTTGTTGCGCAGTCCACTGCGGAAGCAGAATATATTTCTTGTGCAGCTGCAGCAAATCAAGCCATTTGGCTTAGAAACTTATTGAAGGACTTGGGACAAAAATCAAATGATCCAACTGTTATTTATTGTGACAACAAGTCAGCTATTGCTATTGCTCAAAATCCTGTGCAACATGGCAGGACTAAGCACATTAATGTGAAATTTCATGCTATAAGAGAGGCTGAAAGGAATGGAGAAGTGAAGCTGCTGTATTGCAAATCTGAAGAACAAAATGCTGACATTTTAACAAAAGCTCTTCCTGTTGCTAGATTTGAACTTTTAAGAGCAAAACTTGGAGTTCTTGAGAAAAATCTCAAGGAGGAGATTGTTGGAAATTGAGACGTTTTCTCAAGAAAAACGTGGTTATTTTGTAGTAACTCCTAGATTATGATAAGTCACCAGTAACTTTAATATTTTGTGGCTGTTAAAATTCCAAATTTTATGTATATATACTTTTGGAATATAGAAGTAATAGATAGAAAAATTTTCAGCTCTGCCTCTGTTTTTTTTTTCTTCTTTTTGGATTTTCATTTTTTTCTTTGTCTTTCTTTCTTACAATTACTACTAGTTTCATGAGTAGCCACTAACAAGGTTTCTGCACCATCGTTATAAGCTACTCCAATACGACTGTCTTTATGGTATGATCTTTTAGCTCGACATCTCTACCATGATGTCCATATTTTTTACAATTATGGCATTGAATGTGTGACTTACACTCAGATTGAAAGTGGTCATGCTTTTTGCATTTATAGCATTAAATATTGAATTTACCTTATTGGGATTCAACTTCTTTTGCACCTTATCTGTATATAGTTTTAAATTTTTGCCTCTCCTGCCTCTGCAATTAGATCATGAGCCTTTAAAGCTTATTCCATTGTGCTTGGCGACCTTTCATTGATCCACATCTCACGTGACTCTACTGAAGCTTGTAGGTCATTAAGAGTCATGGTTTTCAAGTTTTTGGACTCTTCAATGGCTGTTACCACAAAATCAAAGTGACTGAATAATGTACGTAAAATCTTCTCTACAATATCTTTCTCTTTCATTTGGTCACCATTATTCTTCATTTTGTTGACTAATTTCTCCATTCTTGAGATCACGAATACTTTTATCTTTTTCCTTACTCCATTAGCTCCAACTATCTTTTTAACCCTTGTAGCCTTGTCTGTTTAACTAGATCTGCACCTTCATATATTTTGAGCAGAATACTCCAAGCCTCTTTTGTTGTTTTTGCATGGAATATTTTTTTCAAGATCGACAACTCCACAGATTGACATATTAAAAATAAAGCCTTCTCGTTTAATGAAAGATCATGATCTAATTGTAGTAATTCTTCATCTGATGGCTTTCTTTTTCAACAATACCTTTTTCCAAAATTTTGCCATAATTGTTGCTTTTTAAGCACAACTCCATTAAATGCTTCCACATAACAAAATTATTTTTTCCATCGAATTTGGAAATTGTTGATTGAATTTGAACTCCGAATGTTGAACTTAAAGCCATCTCGATCCAACTTTAGCTCTAATAACAGATGTTGGCAATTAAATTGATTTTTTAATTGCCTAAAGATGGAGGAAATTTAATAACAAACACTCAAAATTTTATTAATGTACAAAACACAAATTACAAAATTTAAAGAGAAAAATTTCACACCCCAAACACGTTATGTGTTAGCTTGTTAAAGCTAACCTTGTAAAATTTTTCACTCACAATTCACTACACATCACTCACTAATTTTTATTTTTTTTTGAATTTTCTCTCACTTTTTTTAAAAACCTTTCTCATATCTCAAACTCTGTTATACTAATAAAAATGGCCTAAGCCATATATATATATATATAATGTAACAAAGTCAATGATTACCTGCTTCGTTATCAAGATGGCAACTAATTTGCCAATTCAAATTGGCTATCTAATGCCAATTCAAAATTGGCTTTCAATGGTTAATAAAATTGGCTATCAATTGTTAGTTCAAACTTTTCTTTCAATTGGTCAATTCAAAATTAAATTCTCCTTTTTTATTTATAAAATCAAGTTTATTTATCTAACAAAGCAAAAGTAAGAAAACAATGAGTTTCAACAAATAATAACAATAACACATCAAAATAAAGAGTGAGACACTCAAAAGATCATTCCATGAAAACTTAAAAAATATCAACCATAGATATTTTTAGAGAATATAAAATTCATGATCAAGAAATTCTTAAGAATGTCCACTCCTGAAATTTGTTAAAGCCCAAAACTTTACAACCTCATCATCTCAAATCAATTTCATTCAAAACCTCAAATTTGCATCCCGGAAAAAAAAGCTTTAAAATAGAAAAGGATTAATGAGTCAGTCACTGACCTAAATCATTGATTGGATTTAGGGATTGGAAATTAGAATAGAGGAAAATTTGGAATTTCAGAGATCTTGTTTTAGAATTGGAGAAATTAAATGTAAGAGAAGGAGAAAAGAATAGATGAGAAGGCGACAGGGATTTATAAGTTTAAAAATAAAAAAAGGGTTTTATAGCTAATAGAAAACCACTATTTTTTCAGTTATTGTAGTTTTACCTCCTTCTTGTGAAGGTTTTTCTCCTCTTTTTATAGGGTTCTTATTTTTTTTTTCTAGATTTAATGTTGTTGTGGTTGACAACCCTCATTGTTCAATTTCTCCTTTTCTTTCATTTGTTTTAATATTCATTTTTGGGAAAAGGTAAAAAAATGACTCTCCTCTGATCATGAATAGTATAACAATTGGAATTCTAAAATTGAACAAAAAAAGAAAAAGAAAAACCTAAGTAATAAATTTCTATAAAGAGTCCAATCTTTAGATAAAGAAAATCTTACTCTGTATATACTCGAAAAAAACTAGATTGTATAATGATAAAACTCAAAAAGAGTACTTACCTAAAAAGATTCGGCATTCACTAAAAATAATGAAAGAATTCAGAAATTATCAATCCCAATTCAATATACAGCTTGGATAAATTATTCATCGATAGAAAAAAATGAAAGATCTTTCTTCTCGAAAAAAGATAATCATAAATCAAATAATAGAAAAAATTACAAAAGAAAATGAAACTCAAATTAGAATTTCAAAAATATAAATAAATATTAGTCCTAACAAAATATGTTATAATGGTAAAAATTTAAAATCATCAAAAAATCTTTCACAAATGTTAAAAAGAATGAATGCTCGACTAGCGAGTAAATTATTAAAAGCTCACATTTAAGCCACTTGTTAACAAAATTCAGTAACACCTTAGAAATAATAATTTTCATTCAAAAAGTAATAATCTGGCTATTTGATTCCCATTTATTTTAGATGTATCATCCTTTGCAAAAGAAACCCAAATCAACAATCCTGTTACTTTTATCTATTCACTAAAATTGTGAAATTGGCATTAAACACGCTTTTTTTTCCAATTCTTGATTGGTGGCGAAAGAGATAATGGATTTTGCTTGCAAGAAGAAGAAGAGTGGCTTAGCAGTTAGGATTATTGGTTTATGTCCGTGAAAGAGAGAGTGAGAGAGAAGAGAAGAGAAGTGGTTTTCTTTAGATTAAGTTTAATTTTTTAATTTTTTAAAAATAAGATTTTTAACAAATTTTATTGCCATTAGTGATGCACCATTAGAAAATGGCTTAAATTTCATAGGGATGATAATGGGACGGCGGTAGTGGGGCATTCCCCATCCTTGTCCCTATCAATGTGATGCATCTCACAAATGGGGGTAGATTTGCCCCCTCCCCATCCCCGCAAGGATCCCTGCCCCATGGGGATTCCCGCAGAGAATTTATATTCTTTTATTTTTTAAAAAATTAAAATTTAATAGTATAAAAAATTAATAATCAATAATAATTGTACAATATAATATGATAATAATTTAATTATTATATACAATAAAATTTAAAAAATAATAATAAGATAAAATATATCAAGTTAGATTTATTTTACATATGCAAATAATTAAAATATATGAATATAATTTATATTATATTACAATATTATAATTTACATATTATATATTATATAAATATTTAATATATAATATATATATTAACATGCAAATATAATATATATTACAATATATGAATATAATTTATATTATATAATTTAATATATATAAATATAATTATTATCGGGTCCCCGCCCATCCCCACCCTGCCCCACTCAACTGGGAAGGAATTGTTCTCGTCCCCGTCTCTATTGGGGAAGATGGCGAAAAATATCTATCCCGTTTGGGTAAATCCCTGAGGAGAATGAGAATTCCCCACCCCATTACCAATCCTAAAATTTCAGCTTCTAACAAGTTTTGGATACAAATAAGTCAAAACAAATATTAAGTTTAAATTAACTTGTATCCACGCAAAAGTATAGAGAGCTTTTTGTACTTTCTCCCTTCATTATTTCTTGACTTAATTTGTTTGAAATGGCTTTTGGTTCTAATGTTTTTTAGGAAAAAAAAAACATATTTGATAATATCATTAAGTTTTAGATTTTTTTGAATAAATAAAAACTGCTCTAGGCTAAATACGTAATATATAAAATATGATTTTTAGAGTTTTGGTATTGAGAATACATTGCATATCAATAAAACTCATCTTTTTATATAAAACATTTTATATTAATAAAGTTTTTTTTTGTTGTAAAATTATTTTTTGACGTTATCTTTTTTAGAATTTTTTTCTTTATTTTTTAATAATTAAAATTTTAATAAGTATGGTGTATAGTTTTAAAAAAAAATAGGTTTTTAAAAAATATAAAATAAAAACTAAAAATAGTTTTTGGTTTTTAAAAAATAAAAAAAATCTAAAACGAATACTAGGGGTGGGAATATTTTTTGAATCTGACCGAACTCGACAGAATAGAACACATTTTGGTCGAGTTTGGTCCATTTAAATTGTATATATGGGTGAAATCAGTTTGTATTTTTAAAAAATTTTGGGTTTAGTTGGATGGTCGGGTTGAGATTTATTCTTCCAATTGAGCCCGAATCCGACCGACACATATATATTATACATGTATATTTATAAATTATAATATATATTATATAACCAGACTAGACTCGATCCGAACCAACCCGACACAAATTTTTACATATATAATATTATATATTACATATATTTATAATATATATTATATTTATTACAACCCGTCTGAACCAGACCGAAACCGAAACCGAAAACATGCAAGTTGGTTGAAAATGTGTATAATTTTGGTCGAATTCAGTTTTATTTTTAAGTATATAAACGGATTCGGTCAGGTTAAATAAAAACACACCCTTGGCGTTTGGTTTTTAGTTTTTGGGGATTTTTTATTATCAAAATCTTCTCCTAGATCCATCATACTCCATGCATATGATGGAGTATGACATGCTTTCCTACTTAAAGTTTCTTTGGTCTTTATTCTAAGATGAAGGAGAAGTGATGACTGTAGGGGCATATGCCACACCATCAAGAGGTACACCCTGAGAATGACCCATTTGTCAAAGAATCTATGTCTTTTGAAAGAATGCCGACATCGACAATCCTAGCAAACAAAAAACTCTAAATTCGAAGCTCATAGTCATGAAAGATTGAATTTGACACCAAGGACAGTATCACAAAATCTCATCCAAACCAAGCTCCAGTAACCAAAAAGTCCATGCCCTCTTAGAATTATGATGATAAGTATATGCATGCATCTGTAAGCAAAGGGAGAATAGGGAAGTCTAGCAGGCATAGCCACCACACGAAGATGATCCCTCAACAAAACCTGTCACAAAGACCAGATAAGCATTACAAAAAAAATTTACCTGAAGAAGCACATGAGTCACAGACTAGCCCCCTGAATTTTGTAAACCCTATCCAAAATGATGATGGTCTCTGCTAGCAATATAGCAGCAATAGATCGGGAATCCTCCATCAGAAGAATCAAGGAAACTAAGTCAATCAAACTGCAACTTGGGTCCCCATTAAATAAAACCCACTAATAAGATAAAAAGTCAAAGTTTTCAGCCTAAATTTCTATCCTTAGCGTCCTCCCAAAATTCGGCAATAAGAGCACACAGATTCACCTTATCCTCTTTCACCATAAGGGTAGCATCAACCTCACTCAAATTAAATAACCTCTAGAAAGCATGAAAATACCCATTGCTACGCTTAGGAATGGCCAATTTAGCCTCAATGCTACTCCTCAGTATAGCACTAAACTCCTCAAAAGTGGGACACAACTCTTCCATCGTTACCTTAAACCTAAATACATGATCCATAGGGTCTCAAAATTTTCATACAAGATTGAAGAAAATCAATATCCAATTTCATACCTTTCAAAGTGATAGTAGGTGCAATACTATATCTACCCAAATTAATCTTATCCACTTTGTCCAGATAGATGGTCCATAAATAAAGAGAATGACTGAAGAAAAGTTATATAGTAGCATAATCATAATCTAAAAGACTAATCAAAAAATTCAAAATTGTAGCAAAAATTGCACATATCTACTAGAAAATCCACATAAAAACTGAGAAAATAAAAAATGGGCTGGTTTTTACAAAGGATGCAAAAAATCCACGCGAGGTGCAACACTTCTGCACGATGCGCTGACTGTTCACAAAGTGTCTGGATAGTTGCGTGCCCAACGACTCATCTGCACAGTACATGGGCATGTTTAAAAAAAGTTAATTAAAATAAAATGATAAAAAATATATAAAAATAATAATGATTAAAATAAAATGATAAATAATATAATATAATATAATATAATATAATATAATATAATATAATATAAAAACACAATAATGAATTTGAGCAAATTAAAGGATCTATAATTAAGACAAATTAAAAAGGGGGTTTACATTAATCCAGTGGATGCATCATAATATTTGTATTAAAATAAATCAAAATCCTACATTAAAGGAAAAAACTATAAGAGTAAAAAACCAACACTGCAGTTGGTGCCTTAAGATTGTCCTCCACTGTAATGGTGTTTACCTCCACGCTCAGTAGCAATGCGAGACAAGATAATAGACACTGCACATCATATCGGCGAGCCATTCTAAAAGTATGGTCAGACCATTCATCAAGCCACTACAGGCAAAATAGCAGAAACAATCAGAAAAGGGGAATCAAGGAAAAAACATAAGTAAATATTAAAAGAAATATGCATACCTCTCTAAAGTTCCCAGGCAAAAGGGGCAGACTGAATATCAGGCACCTAGATGCTCTCTTTCTCTAAATTCTTGCCTATAATATAGGTGATATTTTCACTCAACCAATAATAATTTGGGATGCCCTTAAGAGATGCATATTGTCTCTCTACAAAAGCATATTGGGAACCGGTACGAGAACCAACCAATGCTGGTTCGGCCCCAGTAGAACCAACATCATCATTTGTCTCATTCCTTAACGAGCAAAACCTCTTTTTGCTCCAACAGTACTAGATTCTAGACTTGAAGCTCTCAATGAGTGATAATTGTTGTGAGATAAGCTACCAGAACTACCAATGATCCGAGGCAATCAAAAAGTCTGTGCAGGATTCCTCATAGTCCATACCCTACATCAAGAATTCATTGGCCAAAATGCCCGTATAAAATTAGGGTTAAAAATTTCATAACATTCATAATTTTAATAGACCTAGATTAATTTATTTTGAGAGTAATTAGAGTGATGGAAGAAGAATGTAAATAGTATATACTTAATATATATGCAAGATATGCATAAAAGTATACATTTTACTAAAAGACAAAAAGTCAAAAGTAAAAAAGTAAAAAATATATAATAATTAAAAAAGGGTTAAATTTATTTTTAAATGTGAAGAAGATTAAAATATCTTGATATTTAATAATTTAATTAATTATTTGAAATATATATATGTGGTGGGAAAGAAAGAAAAGAAATTTCAAAAATTAAAAAAAGGTCTTCTTCTTCTTCTTCTTCCTTCTTCATTGGCCGATTTTGAGATTGAGTAAGGGAGGGGATTTCTTCATCCTTTTTACCCTAGATCTCACTAAAAATCAAAGCAAATCAAAAGAATTTTCAAGAATAACTAAGGATTTAAGTAAGTTGTTTCTCTTTCAAGATTATTCTTGAATTTTTAAGGTTATATATAACTTGGGTGGAGAGAGAAATTGATTTTAATTGTTAAAATGGATACATATAAAGCTAATATGATAAATAAAAGATGATTTAGTTGTTAGTTCATTAAGGTGAGCTTGTATGGTGGAATTAGGTTTTAGGGTTGGATATGTGAAATTAAGGTTTTTGATGGAGATATTTATGATTATTGAAATGGATTATTTTGATGTTGTTTTGATGCATATGTTATGATTTTATTATTGGATGATGGAAATAAGTTAGTTATGGTGACGTTTGAAAAGGGAATAAGGGAAAAATTAGGGTTTTAATGGAAGTTTGGGTAGAAATTATAAAACTAATGGTTACTTTGTATAAAATGAGTATAGAAATGATTCTAATTAAATAATTTGGCTTATTGTTTTGTTTATGTGTGTTTAGTCCAAAGTTTCCCTAAAGAATGTATTTAGAGTTTGGTGGAAATTGAGTTTGGGATGTGTTATTGAGTTGATTTGGAAGCTAAGAAAGGTTAGTACATACTTTGTTAACATTTTATTTGAATAATCATGTTTGGCATTATTCATTTTGGCATACTTTAAAGGGTGTTGTTGTCCTTTTAAAGTGGCATTTTATGTATAAATGTGTGTGTGAATGTGATTATGAAATGTTGATTGAATTTGATGTGATAATGATATTGTTTATGAAATGTGGTTGAAAATGTGAACAATGGTAAAGTTGAAAGTAATGCATTGGCAATATGGAAATGTGAAAATTATGAGAAAAAAAATGTTAAATGAGATAAAAAATGAGAAAAATGTATATTATTGATGTGTATGTTTCCCTTGCACAATTGCTTGTTTCAGAATATTGAGGTTGGTACTATTGAGTTGGCATGCCAACGATACATCATGATATTTATTATGCCTTTAGGCTAGACATATTGGTGTCATTAGGAGACGACCTTTGGGTGGCATGATATGATACTTAACCTCTGATGTCAATAGGAGATGCGTCTTCCGGAGGTATAATGTGACACTCAGATCCCCAGTGTTGATAAGGGATGCACCTTCGGGCGGTATGAGGCACTCCAGTGCTAGACCTACGGGTCGTGATAGGCCAAATCAATATTTCTAAAACTTGGATATAGTGTAGGGATTGTTGGGCCCAATATGTGCAAGGCATAATGCTTTTTGATGCCTTTAGGAAATACATTATTTTTTAAATAATTATTGTTATCAAAGTATGTACCACTAAGCCTATGAGCTTAGTACGGTTGATTGTCTCGCGCGTGGGATGGTGTTATAGAGTAGAGAGATTTTGATAGATCAGAGCAGGTCTAGATTGTATTTGATAATGTGAATAAAGTTTTGCCATGAGACAAATCTAGTTGAGACTGCATACATGCGTAAATTTTATTTTCTGTATACTTTAGTTTTGTAAAAAAATTTTACACGTCATATATATATTAAACATGTTTTGGGGAGTATTATGTATGCATATATGTTTATGATGGGTGTTATTTAAAGAAAGAAACTTTTAGATGTAAATTAATGAAAAAAGTTTTTTGGTAATGAAATGTTTAGTGATAATTGAAGCAATGTTAGACTTTGAAGGAAATCATGGGAGTGTAAATCTTATGTAGGTTGTGTAATATTGATTTTGGAAATTATTGAAATTACAGATAAAACTCTTGCAAATTTTTTTCAGAGATTTTATTTTATAAATTAATTATATTTTATTTTAATTATATTTATCTATTTGTAAAATATACATTTATAATGTAGTATTTTTATATTATCAATTGAGTGTGTTTCTACATCTAATTATTATATCACTTTTGTATTCTATATATGTATTGTACATATATGGGGTATATGTATTGTATACATATAGGGAAGTGTTACAAATTACCCTGCCATTTCTCATATCAATAAGGGGCATGTACATAACAATCCTCTCCCCAGATGCCTGGCATTGAAACCGCTTTCCCACATAATACTGCTAAGTCTTTAGGGATTGGAAAACTATTTAGCAAAATGAATATAAGATGGTCGACATAGTTCTATTGTAATAACGATGCAATGAGACAAAGTATCTCTTAAGCTAGTCCATGTTTCATGGGCTGAAGAATTCTATGTCGTTTAAGTCTCATAGAATTGCTGCCCCACCCGATAGGATCTTTTTGAGTAGGTATGGTCTTGTCCAATTTAACTTGAACTTTCCTCTAGGATCATGTACTAGAGCCCTAATCTATTTCAACACTAGATGTCCCTCTTACAAGTATCAATCCTTGATTCTCTTATCATAATGTCTAGTTATCTTCTGTTGATACCCCTGTACTCTGTATGAGGCATCTATATTTTTCTTATAGATGGCATTCGACAGATCATAGTAGGCACTAGCCCATTCAATTTCACTGAGTTGGCTTTCTTAGAGGACTTAAGTTGATCGAACCTTTACATTAATTGGTAATACTGCCTCCATTTTATAAACTAATGAAAAAGGAGTTGCCCTTATTGGCTTTCTAATAGAAGTTTGTAATCCTATAAAGTAAAGAATAATTGTTCATACAACTCTTGTGACTATCCATCATCCTTTGGAGAATATTTTTATGGTCTTATTAGCAGCTTCAATAGCTCCATTGATTTGAGTCCATTAATCGGAAGATAAGTGATGCTAGATCTTATACTTTCTCATTAGCTGAACTACTTCATTTTAGAAGTGAGACCCATTATCTAAAAATGATCTCGAAAGGGATTCCATACTGACATATGATGTTGGTCTAGATAAATTGAGCTACTTTTTTAGCATTTAGAACTGAGTATGACACTTTTTTTACCCATTTGGTGAAATAGTCTATAGCCACAAGTACGAACTCATAACCATTAAAAGATTTAGGAGTTATCCTCCCTATTGCATTAATTCCTTATGTCGTAAAAGGCCATGGAGTCATTATGGGATGCAATGAAATTAGTGGCTATTTGTGTAGGTTAGCATATATCTGATAGTTGTGGCACTTCTTGATAATGCTTGCACAATCTTCCTTCATGGTAAGCCAGCAATAGGCTGGGTTGGTAATATTCCTTGTTAGGGTGATCTCGTTCATGTGAGAACCTTGTTCATCACTGTGCACCTATTCTATTATCCTTTGTGCTTTAGATTCATCCATATATCTAAGATGGATGTTGTTCCAGGAACACTTATAAAGAACATCATCATTGAGAATATACTGGCTGGCTAACTGTCTCAGAGTTCTTTAGTTTGCTTTTTAAATCTTGCTCAGGATATTTACCTTTTTGGACAAAATTGAGAATGTCTCAAAACCATGGTTCTTGTCTGGTACTCGAACTATAGCATAGTAGTCGAGTTATTACTTGACCTCTATAGTGATAGGGCGAATCACCAACTCTTTCCCATGTTGGTCATTGATGCTAGAGTGGCTAGAGCATTTGCAAATTGATTCTTAGCTCGAGGAAGGTAGTAGAATGATATCTCCTCAAACTATTGTGCCAAATCTTTTAAATGTTAATAGTAAGGAACCATACTTTCTTCTCTTATTTCCCACTTTCTCAATGCTTGAGACATGATAAGAACATAATCTTTGTACACCTTTAAGTATTTAACACTCATTTTCAATGTGACATCGAGCCTGGTTATGCAAGCTTCATATTCAGCCTCATTATTCGTGATCTCAAAAAGCTAGCTTAATTACTGAGGAAATCTATTCACTTTCAGGGTAAGTAAGACAACTCTTGCACCATAACCTTTGTGATTAGATGCTTCATCGAAGTACATGATCCCTACTTCCTTAACGATACTCAGAATGTCTTCATTTGGAAACTCTAGTTCTTCTATAGTATCTTGAATAGGGGTAGCAAGCAATTGGTCTGCAACTACACTTCCTTTAATTGCTTTACGAGCTATAAACTTGAGGTCAAAGGTAGCAAAGACTATCAGCCATTGAGCCATCTTACTTTCCAGAACCAATCTCTCTATAAGGAATTTCAAGGGGCTCTGATCTGTAATCACTCGAGTAGTATATGAGGCTAAGTAATGGTGTAGTTTCTAACACACTCATACTAGAGCCAAATAGAGTTGCACAATCTTTTTGTACTTGAGCTTATAAGCTAGCGGCCTCTTGCTGAGAAAGTAAATTGAAAACTCCTTCCTTAAGTCTTTTCATGTTGAGCTAGCATGGCTCCTATTGCTTCTTTAGTAATTAAGAAATAGAGGAATAATGTATCTTCAATCCTTAGCGAATGTAGGACTAGTGGAGATAAGAGGTATTACTTGACCTTCTCGAAGGCCTCTTGACATTTGTCATTCCATTTCATAAGGGTGTCCTTCTTAAGTAGTTTAAAGATAGGACCACACACATCATCTATTTAGGAGATGAAGCGACTAATGTACTATAGACGACCTAAGAATCCCCTTATTTCCTTCTTTATGTGGTGCCAGCACTTGTAAAATTGCCTTTGATTTGCCTGGATCAATTTAATTCCTCATGAACTAACCATATGCACCAGAAATATACTAGAAGTTGCTCCAAACACGCACTTGGCAAGATTGAGTTTTAGATTGTATTGACGGAGTCTAAGGAAGAACTATCTCAAAGCCTCTGTGTTTTATTCTTCTTTCTTTGATTTTATAACCATATCATTCATATAGACTTCAAAATCGTGGTGCATTATGTCATGAAAGAAAGTAGTGGCCATTCTTTGATAGGTTACCCTAGTACTTTTTAGACCAAAAGGCATGACCCCTATAGCAATACAAAGCCCATTCTATAATGAGGGCTATCTTTTCTCTATCTAGAAGATGAACAAGAAACTCATTATATCCAACATAGAGGTCATTTAATGAAACCACTTCGGACTCACCTGTGAGGTCTACAAGGAAATCAATATGAGAGGGAAGTCATTTTTTGGATAGGGCTTGTTGAGATCACTGTAGTCTACACACATGCAAACTTTCCCATCCTTCTTTAGAGTCAGAATTATATTGGCTACCCATTTGGGGTACATGATGGGTTCAATGAACTTTTTGTCTAGTAGCTTGGCTTTTTATTCTTTAATTTTTAAAGACCATTTAGGCTTCAGTATGTGAAGTTTCTATTTAACCGGCTTCATATGATCAAAAGTAGGGATCTTGTGAATTGCTTTAGAGGGGCGAGTCCTACCATGCTGCTGGCTTCCCAAGTGAAGCAATCTTTGAATTCTTTCAGAAGTGCTTTTAATCTCTGCTTATTAATAAATAAGCATGTAATGTATGTATTTTTTTGGTGTTTCTAGAGGTCCCAATTTTATTGTTTCTTTTTCTTCATTAATTTCATTAATGTTGAATATTCCATAATACTCAACAAAAGACAAAGGAGACAAGGGAAAATAAACTAAAACCTTCAAACTTTTATTAATGATAAAATGATTATAAGGTTTTTTATTGCATCGGGACTCAAAATCAGACGACTTAGAGGAGTCAAACTCTAAACTGATAAACTCAAAATCTAAACTAGTGTACACAAACTCAGTAATTGACTAGACTCGATACCAAATTTAGATTTAATTTCAAACTCGATTCTTAGCTTGGTATCTGACACATGCCTAGAATCTAATTGGAATTGGGAAACTGACTATGGGATGAACTTGAGATCTGACTTTATCTTAGGGTTGGCTTTAGACTTTAGAGATGATGGGCCTCCATTCTTCTCAAAATACCAGTTGTTGAGTATTCCCATAGCTGATTAAATGAAGTGGATAAAATATAATTTTGCTCCTTCTTCTAATATAGCTACTTGAAAGAGA
Organism: Garcia nutans; assembly: GCA_947685225.1. Lineage (NCBI taxonomy): Eukaryota > Viridiplantae > Streptophyta > Magnoliopsida > Malpighiales > Euphorbiaceae > Garcia > Garcia nutans. The sequence continues at coordinate 41,647,838 of CANTUV010000003.1, forward strand.
TTGGGCTCCATGTTATCTTTAAAATCTTCTCCCGTCTCCAAGGTAGGCTCGCTATCCTCTAAGCTAAGCTTGACTTCAAAGAAAATTTCAAAACCCAAAGTTAGTTCATTAGTGATGGGTTTCACCTATAGTTCAGGAAATCCATTGTAAAGGGAAACTATCTCTTATTTAACAAAGTATGCATTAAGGGTTTTGAAATATGGTTTCATGGGCCAATCAAATGTTTCTCCCATTTTCTTACATCTGGATCCTTACCTTATTCTTTTCTCCATTTTTGTTATGCCCTCTTGGGTTGGCTTATAGCCTAAACCAAATGGTGGTTAGACTAAAGTGTAGTCTAGGAATTATAGTATACCTTGTTGATTCTTACCCAATCCCAATCTAAGGAAGTCATTCATATGTTTGAGGATGTTGGCAACTACTAGATTACCATAAGGATCAAAGTAAAAAAGAATAAGTTATTTACCTACCTCTTCATTAATAAACTGTATGGTATCAAAATTGAACCCCGATAGAGCTATGACTGAAGGTTCTGACTGATTCTCCTAAAATGGGCACTTGAATAGAAAGGTCTAACTTTTCATTTAGGTCCCCTTTTATGGTGACAACCCTATATTTGTGAGGAAACTTGAGTTTCTGATGGAGAGAGGATGGAACTGCTTTAGCTTGGTGAATCCAGGGTCTCCTAAGTAAGAGGTTAAAGTAGGCTAGGACTTCTAAAACTTGAAAAAGGATTTCATAATCTATAAGGCCAATGGTTACCTTGATCTTGGCTACCCCCAAAACTTCCCTCTTGGTGTTGTCATATGCCCTTAAAATTTGGTCAGAAGGTGTGAGCTCAAACATCTTAATTCGCAAGCAGCTAGCAACTTTAAGTGGTCAGATGTTCAATGTTGAACCATTGTTCACTAGCACCATGAGTATGGTTTTTCTTTGGGCTAGAACTATAATGTAAAGGTGTGGTTATGGCCCGATTCCCCTGTAGGTAGATCCTTGTCTGAAAAGGAGATTGCAACCGACTTGGTGATGGAAGCGACCAAAGCTTCAGGGGTGGTTTCAATTGGTGTCTAAATTTGAAAAAGAATTTCATATTCTACAGGGCCAATGGTCACTATAATGTTGGCTACTCCCAAAACTTCCCTTCTTATATTATCATAAGCTCTCACAATCTGATCAGAAGGTGTTAGTTCAGACATCTCAATTCCTAAACAACTTACAACTTTGAATGGGCAAACATTTAATGCTGATCCATTGTCTACCAACACCATAGGCATTGTCTTTCCATGAGCCATGACTATGATGTAGAGAGCATGGTTATGACTGCTCTCACCCGATAGATCGTTATCTAAAAAAGAGATGCAACTAGAGCTTCAAGGGTGGTTTCAACTAACATCTGAATATGACTCAAATACTTACAAAGATCTTGGCAATGAGGATAGCTGGATTGAAGGAGGCTCCAAATGGAAACACTAGCTTAGGTCTTTTTAAGTTGTTTTAGTGTGGGATCTTCTTTTGGTTTGGGCGTAGGGTTTACTTTTGGTAAGGGCACTACTTTTAGTGGTGGCACCGACTGTGACTAGTCTAAGGGTGGCTACATGACCCTCCTACTTCGACTTCAAACACAAGAGCCCTCTTTCGACCTATGTTATCGCCTGTAGCATAAGTGAAAGTTTCTCTCAACTAGTAGTAGGGGGACACCCTCGAGTGGTACATAATGGGTCCCGGTAGATGTAAATCGAGAACCAGCTTGAGAACCTCTTAGCACAAGTGCAATTTCAGTAAATCCAGTGTCACTATCAGTATTGACTCAGCCTCAATGAGCATTTCAACTCCTGATTTTTGAGAGGGCCAAATTGATGCTCGAGCAAGGCCTTACAAAAAGCCATATCAGCATCAACATTAGCAAGCTCACATAAGTTGGGAGAGATTAGCTAGATTTGTAATAGAATAAAAAGTTACATATCAAATTGATACAACTCTAAGAATAGGATAAAATTGAAAAGGCAAGTAAAGTTATAGCTAAATTGATGGTTTTTCTTTTATTCATTTAAGCCAAATTATGTTTAGATGTTTAAACTTTCATTGAATTTTACTTCCACCCATGCTACATTGATTAATTCTTTAATTGGGTCCTTATATTTAATTTGACCTCAATTCTTTTCTTATTTCTATTTTAAACTTTAATCGTTTAATTAATTTCTCAATTTATCCTTTAATTTTTAGATTTATTGTATTCCCTTCTATGCCTGACATCCTACTCTCAATTTTTAGACTTATGGTTCTAATTAGTTGTAGGGCTGTTCATAAGCTAGGCTGGGTCAAGTTTGGCCCTGGCCCAGAGCCCAGTTCGAACAGACTTTGGGCCTGCTCCCGAGGCCCTACCTGTGGCCTTAGTGGCCCAGCTCGTTCAGGCCATTCGAGCCCACAAATCGGGCCTCTAGGGCCCATTTAATTTTTAAATTTTTTTTAAAATATTTTCTTGACTTATAATTAATTTTTTCAAAATGCAAATAATTGTTGATTCTTATAAATTTGCAAAATATATTAAACTAAATATTCTATTGTAATTGTTTATTTTTTTCAATATGCTAAATGTATTAAATTAAATAAACCAGTAACCTCTGCAATCACATATCCAATAATAACTAAATAACTAATAAGTAATAACTATCAAATCATTAAGATCTACAATCACATTTTCAATAGTATTACAACTAAATACACACACACAAAATAAGAATAAGCATAAGGAAGATAACCGGTTCAGTTTTACACCACCACTCAAAGTCTCAAATTATATGTAATAATAACTAATGACTATCAAACCATGATTATAATCCTCATCAAACATCACATCCCTAATACTAATTAATCTTCAATAGAAATTGTAAAAAAGTTTTCAAGTCTAAGAAATAACAGTTGTTGTCCCAAGATAGCAACCAAGAGGCAGGGGGGTGAATTGGTTGATTTGAAGAATTGAAGGCAAATTAAGAAATTAAATCAAAATCAAACCAAAGCTAGAGTAGTAAAAGAGTAGAGCGTAGAAGAATGAAAATAAGAGATTTATAGTCGTTCGGATTACCTCAATCTTACATCCACTTCCTTAACAACTTGTTAAGGTTCCACTAATCTTGAGTTTTTTACAAGCTTAACTCTAACTTGGTGTTTTTCACAAGCTCACACCAAACTTTACAATGATTTGAAATTAATCCTCACAACCCTTACAAGTATTTTTTTCAGGCTCACTCTCACAACCTAAGTGTTTCCAAGCCCACACTCAAACTTACAATTTGATATTTAATGCTCACACCCAACACTCTAACAATTTAATTATTAATTGTTGTAAATGAAAAGAAAGTATGTTGCTTAGGCTTTTACAATCAAAGATTACTCTTTAAAAAAAAGGTTCTTGGGGGTATTTATAGCCAATATGGTCCAACTAGTCATTATAAGTCTTGTGATGTGCTTTATTAGGCTAATCCTTGTGTTGATAGAAAATATCAATAGGTAGCGGTAGTCCTGGCAAAGAGGATGGTCGCCCAAACACAATGGGTGGTCGTCCTTAAGCTTGGGACGGTTGCTCTTTTTTAAAAATTTTCTAATAGTCAAATGTAAGTGCTCTGCTGGTGGAATCTTGCCCATGTTGTGGCTGTCGGGATAGTCACCCAAGGAAAAGGGGTTGTGGCCCTTTTTGAATATGAAAGTGGGTTTACAATGGTCATTCCATGTGGCACTCCTTCATTGGACAAATTAAAATTTCACCAAAATATGAAAGTAGCGGTCTTGCTAAGACTGAAATAGCGGTCGGATTGGGTGTCTTGCATCGAACTCCTGGGCGCACCTAAGGTCATGAACACTACTATTAATCCTTGTGATTTTCTCTTAGAAAAGATGGACAATCGCGACATTGGAGGGACGGTTGCTATGAGGTACAAAGAGACTGCTCTTCAGACTGGGCTTATCATTGTGTTCCATACTGTGAATGTTGGAGATTTGGTCACTTGAGGTGTGATCGTTCCAACAAATGGACGATTGCTTATATTGGCTCGTGGTCATGCCTTAGGTCAACATTCTGACCGCATACCTTACTGTGACTCAACTTGTTCTTCAAATCATCAGGGCTGGTCATCCTTAGGTTTGTAATGACCGCACCTTTTCCCCTATTCTGGCAATATGTTGAGCAACCTATTCATGCAATAAGTGTCTTACAAACATGTTAAATGCATCATTCAATTTGAGTGTCAAAGATCAAAATTGAGATTATTTGGCTAACAACAATTATACAATGAAAATATAAACACACACAATGGGAACACTAACATTGTCCAGTTTTACAAACATATTACATATAGTCCAAATAAAAATTTGCAATACAACAAATAAAATCATTAGTTAATCAATTGCCACATGTGCCTTTTCTTGTGCTTGCTACCTCTTCAGTTATACAACTTCCAGTATCTTAAAAAAGAAAAAAAATATAACAAATTAAATAATAGTATCAAGTATGTAATTAGAAATAAATTACAAAATCAAATAAAAGAAAAAACATGCCGCTTGTTACCACATCTGATTCTTCAAATTGAATAAAATCTTGATTAATTAGATCAAAATTGAACTATCTAAGTCGTAGCCAAATCTGAGTACAAATTAATGCTTTTGTCATTTTTGAAGACAAAGAACTCCTAAATTCGTCAACTACACGTCAACCTGTGCTAAATGCAGACTCATATGCCACTGAGGATACAAGAATAGCTAAAACATCACATGCTATGAGCGAAATAACTTTGTATCTGTGTGCATTCATCTTCCACCAATGCAATATATCAAAATAAGCCGTATCTTCTTCTAAACCTTTAGCCAAATATTTATCAATTTCAGTTTTAGTTTATGAAGTAATCTTGGCCTTTTTATTTTACTGGCATTTCAGATGGTAATTACCTGTTCTTGAGGGTTTATTTGCTTCATCATCTCTAGCATTCTTTGAAGTTTGCTCAGAATTCTCCCCACACTTGGTGACATCAACGGAATAAAATTGATATAATTGATCCAAACTACTATAAAATTTCAAAGTAGCATCATAAAACACTTTCAAAAAATGAACAAATGCTCTAGCATTTTCCCAATCCATAAAATCTGGAGGAGACTTTTTAATATCTTCAATGAAATAAGATTGATAGCCCCCATCATCCTCCAACATCCTTTCAAACACTTTTTCAAATTTCAAAGCATAGTATAATATTTTATAAGTGGAATTCCACCTAGTAGAAATGTCCAAACACAAAAGGCTCTTTCATTGAACCTTTTCCATCTCAACAAATTCTTTAAATTTCTTCAAACGTGCAGGAGATGATATAACATATCTAATGGCAGCATGAATTGAAATGATAGAGTTATGCAGTTCTTTCGATGCATTAGTTACAACTAAATTTAAAATATAAGCACAACACCTCATATGCATGTATTTTGCATTGCATGCAACCTTATTTCAACTAATCAGTCTCATTTTCATATATGAAATGGTAGTATCATTTGAACTAGCATTATCCACAGTTAAGGTGAACACCTTATCAATATCCCAAGTAGACAAACACTTCTCAATTATTTTTTCAATGGTGTCACCCTTGTGATTTTCAATTGTACAAAAATTCAAAATTCTTTTTTGTAACATCCAATTTTCATCAATAAAATGCAGTCAAATACATATAATTAAATTTTGAACTAAAGTCCATGTATCACTAGTGAGGCACACATAAGATTTTGAGTTCTTATTAAAGGTTTTCAATTGCATACACTCGGAAAGATACAGTTTGTAACAATCCCTAGCAACTGTTATCCCTTATGGGATAGGAAATTTGGGCTCTAATTAGTTCAATAAATTATGGAAGCCAAACCCATCTACAACTCTAAATGACATCTCATCACATATGATAGATTCAGCCAAGGCAAGTCTATAATCCTCCAACCTATATTTATGTACAATTAATATTTTTTTACCCATGACACTACCCTCCACCCCACTGACTTTTTGTATGTAAGATAAAATGGACTACTTTTTTTCATTGTATGGATACTTGGAGCATCTCAACAAATGTCTTTTTAAAGTATTGGTGCCATGTTTTACAAGATTAGCGACATACGTTGTCCCGCAATTATTATATGCAACTTTATGTTCTCCCTTTGTTTTATCCAAATGAAGTCTAGTAAAGTGTTCCTATACATCCGACTTGTTCTTAGGAGGGCTTTTCTCTTAACATGCTCCGTTTGGGAGGGATACTAACAATTGCATTTTTTTTGGGGGGGGGGGGGGGGGGGGGGCAACACTATCATTCGTAGGAATTTGGGAGGCAACACTATCCATAGGATATGGGAAGCAACACTATCAATGAGAGTATGGGAGGAAACACTACCATTAAGACTTTCAGAAGTATCCATTTGCTATTCTTCACAACGCAAAAGGAGAAAAAAAAACAATTAGGTAATCCTTAATTGCAAAATATAAATGTTTTTGCTTGCCCCACATTATTGAAAAACAAAAATAATGTAATGAAATCCAAAACCAATGAGCCAGTTGTTGATGTATAATACTTACAAATTTCTTTTGTAAACCCATTATATAGTACTTGTAAATTTTAATTACAATTAATCAGTGCTTAAAAGCCATTTCAATAATAATATGTTCTTTTCTAGTCCTTTCTTGCTTTTTTTTTCTTTTTTAATTTAACTAGGCTTGCACTTTTCTAATCAACCATCTACTTCTTGGCATTTTAAAAAATAATCAAAACAAATCAAGAAAATTACACAACTCAAATTCTTGTTATTTTACAATTATATATTCATATGCTTAAATTCATAAAATTCAATAAAAATTAAACAACAAATACTCCAAAACTCAAAAAAACCAATTGAAATCCTAAATTAAAAAATGCTAAATTAAAATGTGAAAACCCTAACCTAAATTAGGCCACTGTCACTTGAGATATTGAGTGATAAATTATGCCTTAATAACATATTAAAAGCCTACAAAACAAAATCATGAAAAAAAATTAAATCAGTGTTAATGAAAAATAAAAAAAAACTAAAAAAAGTAGAAATCTGTCTTACCTCACTGTCGTTGGTGTTGAAGGCAAACGAGCAAGGAAGGCATCAGAGGCGGTCGAGCAAGGAGTGTTGGTTGGTGGTCGCTGTACTCTGGCTAGCCGTTGGCTTAGAGGAGATCGAGTGAAGACAAAGATAGAGACAGTGAGGTCAAGCAAGAGCGGCGTGAGGGGACTGTGTGTGTCTGTGTGAGGAGTGAGAAATTTTATCCTTAACCAAAACTATAATTTTATCCTTAACCAAAACGGAACTGTTTTGGTTAAGCATAAAAAAAACAAAAATTTAAGTAACAACTGGGTTGGGCCAGGTTAACCCGAAAAATTATGCTTGGGCCCAAGGCCTGACCCGATGTTGTTCGGGTTATAAAATTTCAACATGAAACCGGTTAATTTCTATTATTGCCCAACCTAATTCGGTCTGGTCGGTTCGGGTCCGGTTGGGTTTTTCAAGTTTACGAGTTATGTGAACAACCCTAATTACTTGACCTTCATTTTTCTAATAATTTATAAACCGTGGGGTGTTATATTCTACAAGTGGGAAGTTAGAAATTTCAATATTGGTTATTGATAGCCAAACTAAGATTTTGATGCTTAATATCATTGCATGCATATGGAAAATACCTATTTTTTTTGTTATTAATTAATGCATATTGTCGTTCCTTAACTCAATTTCTTTACTTAAGCATTTGTCACTTTATTAATTCTTTTCTCTCACATGTTCAAAGCGTTTCTCTCTTTCACATTTTATTTGTAGTTTTTAGTCATGGTTAATTTTATGTAGTTGTATCTAGAGTTAGAAGCAAAAGTAGGCTAAAAATTATCATTATTGGTGAAGATGGAAAAACATCTAATAATATTGAGAAGGTAGTGTGTAAAGAAAAGTTTTAGAGCAAGGTATGTAATGTTATTTTGTTTTATTGAATAAAATTATGGAGTACTAAAAATAATGATTTATTTGTTCTGCTAGAGAACGTTATGATAAAGCTATACACCATTTATTTTGTTCTGTGAATTAAACTGCTTATTCTTATGTAGAGAATTAGCATGCCAATGTGATGCTATTACTTTTCAACTTCATGTTATTGTAAGTAACATACTATTGGAGGTTTGAAACTTTGCTTGTAACTAATTTATGTTAGCTTTTAAATTTTGCATGCTTTCTTATTATTAACAAATGGTTGATAATTCTAGTACTTTTAATATCTCTATATATATTTTTTACACTTTGAATAGGTTAAACCAAATAATATAGTCAAAATTATTCACATAATGATTAAGGATTCACACATAATATGTTGCAACTTTGTATTTTTTTTTGTATTCAATTTAGTGTAAGTTTAACCTGATATACTTCTTTTCATGCTAAACTATATTTAAATTATTTTCCTTACATGTATTGTCTTTAATGATATTTCTCAATAATTTTGCGAGAGAATCAAAAAGTTCTCATAATGTGTCTAAATCTCAAAAATACCAATAATGATAATACGGAGATAAAAATTAATTTGATTATATACATGGTTTTCACTGAAAAATTAGATAACTCGTTATTTACCTATAAAGCTTATATATGTTGGTTTATCTTATAGAATTTTTAAACTATGCAATTTAATTTTGACTTATCTACTTTTGTTTTTAATTTGGGTCTTGATTGACTTTTATTTGAGCATGCCTATGTCATTTTGCTTTTCTTTATCTTGGTTATTATTTAATGTTAGGTTATCATACCTTAAAAGGCTATTGTTGTCGCAATATTTTAATGAAAAGTTGTTGCTTAGATGTTGGTCTTTGTTGCAGCTTTAGATTGTTAAGCTATTATTGCCCATCAATTTGAAACTACATTCTCTATTATATCACTATAAACACTGAATATGAACCCTTGCTCAAGAATATCTTTAGAAAGCTGGAGTTGACGTGGTTAGATTGCCCGAAAGAAATTGATGTGTCTTAGCATAATAAAAAGGGGCTTGAATTGGTGTTGGAGTTAAGGATGTGATTTATTTTATCCTTTTCCAACTTTAAAATCTGTTATATAATTTCTTGATACACCATTAGCATTATTTAATTTGATTATCTAAGATTAAAAACCAAATGATTAGTTAATAGGAGTTAATGGCACAAACTATAAGTGAGGTTTGTTGAGACACCTGCCAACAACAAGCACATCCTTGACCTGCTAATGATAGGCTCATCCCTTGCAAGTGAAGAGAACACCATGGGCATGCTATTAACCTTTATAATGATGAGTTTATGAATAGCCATTGATGAGCTTGTCACTAGATTGGCATTGCCACTATAAATGCAATAGTCAAAAACATAAAAATAGGAGGACTTTTGGGAACTGAGCATTTTGAGCAAAAGAAAAGATAGCTTATAGGGATTGGGAGCCACCCATGGCTACCCTAAAAACCCATGTTTAGAGAGAAAGAATAAAAGAGAAAAGAGAGAAGAGAGAAGAGAGGGAAAAAAGAAAGAAAAGGAAAAGGAAAAGAAAAGAAATAGAGAGAAACAGAGAAGAAGGACAAAAAATCAAAAACCAAAAACGTAAACCCCAAAATCCTAACCTAAACATAGATCAACCTCAACCTTCTAGCTTTTAGGAGGAGAAATGCAAGAAATTTAGAGCCCTTAGAAGAGGAAGGAACCAACAATGGGAGTTTGTATCCCTAAACCCTTAATATATTTTATTGGCTATTTTTTTATTACTTTTGTTATTTTTGCTTTATTTTCTATTTATTTTTCCCTCTAATTTATGATTTGTATATATGATAAAAGCAAGAAAATGGGTTGGTGTTTGTTTAGATATAGGTTTAAATTTATTATTCTGATGTTTTATTATGTTAATTTATATAGGTTTTAGATTAATTGAATAATAATAAAATGGTATAAAAATAATGCTTTCACATGTCTATATTATTTTTTGGGTTTGACGAGCTTGTGGTTTATCATTTATGTGCTCATTAATCTCTCAAAAGAGTATGCTATCAATGAATAACATATTTGTCATTTACGGAATAATAAAGTTGAATTGCACAATAAATTTGATTGCCTTTGGTAAAGTTGTTATGGAAGAAAAGTCTGTTTATTTCATAATGCACTACTAAAGGATTGAAAAGTTATAGAACCTATTATTGAAATTCAATCAATTTATACTTATTTCTAGTACTTAAACACACTTTAACAGATATAGTCATTTGAATTTAACAGTCTGAAAATTAATTTTTAAACTAAAATTCGAGGCTTCTAAACTTATCAAATGTTAATTGAACTGAGGGTAATATTACATGCTGAGATGTTAAACATAGCTATTAGAGTTGTTGCCGACTGGCAATGTGCCATCGCTGATGACCCTAAAGAGGGTGGAAGACACCACTTGACTAATCTCTTCACATGCCATAAACTCCTCGTCTCTCACCTTCTCTCTCTCATGTGTCCTGCTCAACTTTATAATAGAAATATCATTAGGTTTGTATACATATATATTTAAAGAAATAAATAAATAGAAATTGGGTTGGATTTGGTCGTTAAAGCAGTAGTATTGTAACACTCATAATTTTAAATTCACTAAAAGGAGTAATTTAGAGGGATAATTAAATATAATACAAATAATAATAATAATAATAATAATAATAATAATAATAATAATAATAATAATAATAATAATAATAATAATAATAATAATAATAATAATAATAATAATAATAATAAAAGTTAAGAAAAGCAACATATGATACAAATCCATATAACATACACCATGAACTTGCACAAAGTAATTAACCAACAAAAATAACCTACAATCAATTAACAACTTGCACACACAATAAATAACAACAACTTGCAACAAATAATAATAACCTGCAACAAAAAATATAATATCATAAACTATACCCTAAAATTTTTGGATTACTTATTGTTGTTTTTGGATTAAATGTTATAATTGTATATATGTTTAAGTGGGAAGATAAGAAAGGAAAGAGAAGAGTGTATATGTTGTATATATAGAGATATATACAACATATACAAGTCAACTAATGAATTGGTCAAAAGAAATATTTAATTTTATTTGAATTAATTGAAATGGAAATTGAGTTAAGTGGAAGATGATATTTGTAATATTATATTATTAAAATTGCTTAGTTGAGATTTAAAGAAGGCTTTAGTGGTTAAGAGAAGAGTTGAGTGGGTTGACTTTCATCTTCATCTTCTTTTCTTTTCTCTTTGGCCGGCTATCTCCATAGCAAGAGAGAAAGAGAGATTTTTGCTCATCCAAACTCAAGATTGAAGGGTGTTTCAAGTGATCAAGTTGGAAATATAAGGGTTTTCATCACTTTTGGTAAGTTTTCCACTTGATTCTTTGGTTTTCTTTTGAGTTTGTGAAGTGAGGTTGTTGTTGATATGTGTATGTTTGATTGTGGGGTATTTGAGAGTGTTTGGTCTTATTGGCTTTGATTTTGGGATTGGTTTGAAGGAAAGATTAAATTTGGTGAAAGAAAATTAGTGTTGTGGATTGTGTGTGTTGAGTTGTGATGATGACTTTGATTGGGGTTTGATGCTTGTTTTGAGTTGTTTTTGTGTTTTTGCAAGTTTATTATGGTTTATTGATGTGTTTTGTTAAGTTTATTTGGAGTGGAAGATGGTAAAAGAAAGAGGTTTGTTGGATGTGGTGTTATTGGTGTCGGAATCAAGATTTTTGGTCTGACACGCCCATGAACACGGCCAAGTCTTTGGGCTCATCATTGGTTCTGTTTTCTAGATGGGTGACACAACCAGTGACATGCCCATGTCACTGAGCATGTCACAGCTTCTGTGTTGTAGTAGCATTGACACGGCCAGTGATACGCCCATGTCACTGAGCGTGTCATAGCTACTGTGATGTTGGTGGATTGACACAGCCAGTGACACGCCCATGTCACTGAGCGTGTCATAGCTATTATGTTGAGGGAGGATTGACACGGCCAGTGACATGCCCATGTCATTGAGCGTGTCAAAGCTTATGTGTTGTGAGTTTAAGGCACGGTCAGGGACACGCCTGTGTTGTTGAGCGTGTCATGTGTAGAGTTTGCCCTAGTTGGTTCTTATCCATATTATCTCATGTGTATCTCTAAGTGAGTGTGTATCATCCCTTTTGGATTAGGTTTTGAAGAGATTGAGTTGCCCTAATCCAAGTGTTGAAGGATTTTTTGAAGAGGAAGTGGTTAGATTGTTGTGAGTTGCTCTTGAGGAAGTACAAACCTTACATGGTTGCATACATTTACATGACTTTAGGAATTAACACATTTGGTTGTAAATGTGTTAAGTAATCTATTACATTGTTGATACATTTGATAAATGTTATGATTTGCATAATGTGAAAGACATGATGATCATTCAAAATGTATGTCCAATGTAATTGGTTATGTATACTCTAATAATGAGGTGTGAAGCCATTGTTGTTGGCTATAATGATGCAAATGAAATAATTGGGATATAATTGCCTAGATGATTATGAGAAAATGAGAATGGAATTGATAATGAAATAATGAAAGAATTGTGTGCCTAATATGTTATTCAATTTTCAGAGTTTTATTGTCGGTGGCATGCCTAAAAGTAACAATCCCTTGAAGCTGGGTTGGGCTTGATCCTTGAAGCCAAGTTGGGTTGAAGTTTAGCATGCTTAACTCCCCTTGAAGCTTGGTTGGGTCTAGTTCTTGAAGCCTAGTTGGGATGTTACAAACCCTTGAAGCTGGGTTGGGTTTGGTCCTTGAAGCCAAGTTGGGTTGATGCTTAGCATGCTTCGCTCCCCTTGAAGCTTGGTTGGGCCTAGTCCTTGAAGCCTAGTTGGGATGATAAATGTGATAATTGAACCAAAATATTAACTCTAGAAGTTGAATGACATATTAGTTTCTTTTGGCCCATGCTTGTCTTTGTTTAAATGTGAATCATGAATGGTGAAACAAATGAATAATAAAATTTAATGTAAGGTTTTGATATATGAGATTCTTGTGTAATGTTCTAATTCTTGAAAGTATGACATTGGCATCACATTAAAGCATATTGTTATCATGGTTTGTACCACTAAGCCTATGGCTTAGCACGATTGTGGTTCATCGCGCAGGTGACAGGGTAGAACCGGAGAATTGAGCTAGACCGAGTTGAGTCTAGACTTTGAAGTGTTGATTGTGTACTTAAAGATCAGAGACGAACTGCCAAATATGTATAAACTTTATGTTTTGTAAATATTGATTTTTTATGTATATATATATGTAAATACCGCTACATTTTTCGCTGCTTAATAAATTAATGTTTTATCTATTATGTTCTATAATATATCTAAAATGTTTTAAGTTTTCTCATATTATTTCTAAAAGGAAAGATTGGTTTGTTTAATATAAGCCGTGACACTCCTGTATCTAGTATACGTATATTACAGATATGGTTGTATGTAGTGTGCGTATATGGGGTATAGGGGTGTTACAAAAAACAACAACTCCTCTACAAATAACTAATAACATCAACATCAACAAACAACACTAGCAACAAATAATACCATCAATCAAATAGCAGCCAATAACAACCCGCAGCTCTACCAACAAATATAATACCAAAACACCTGCATTCAACACAATTGCAAACCACAAGTTCCAAATATAAACAATAGCAAGAACATAATTTAATTCCATAAGATCCAAATGTAGCAATTTGATTAAACCAACAAATAATATTAGCATTTCAATTGACAAACCAACACCTAATAGTAACATTACAGTTGACATTACATAAACAAAATGTCTTTAATAAACTTAAAATCCTAAAGTGTTTAACATTACAACTTAAACATAAAAAACATCTAATTCATGGCTCCTTTGCCCTTGCTCCTTATTGTAAGCCCACTAGAAGTGTCCTTGTTACTTTTTGTACGCCCAGCAGAAGTGTCTTTACTTCTTACAGTTTGTCTTTTTTTGCATCTTAATATTAGTTTTTTGTTGTTGCAGGTTACTTGAGGATATTGCTTTTTTACATTTGAATTTCAAACCATGAGGCTTGAAATGTACATCATTGCTGACCTCAGCAGAGCTTTTAACATTTTAACAATGGATTATTCTCTTATTTGATCTGTCAACCTAAGAAATAAACATTATTTATCTAATATCTATAAAAAAAATGAAATTGGAAATTTGTTTCAGCTTAGGAACTTGCATTCTCTATAGTAACACCAATGTTTGTGTTAATATACACTTTAAATCCATTAAAATTTGTCTTCTTTTGTTGGATATTTTGATTAGGTCCAATAGTTATGGTCCTTTTCTGTCTCCTTCTGGTAACTGGACTAATACAAGTAGTAGCAGAAGCATTTGACACAGATAACCTTGCTAAGAGCCAGCAACATTTGACACACTAGCAGTACTTGATTATGAACCTATTGCAACATTACTTGGCTGTGATGAATTGGGAACAAAACTATGTTGTGATCTTTGCAAAAGGATTAATACAAAACCCAAAATGAATAACCAAATAAATTGGCATATAATGTAAAAGTGTGAGTACATTGAACAAGTTATACCTGATTTGCAGTGTCCTTATAGGACAACCTCTCTTATTATGGATTTGTTGCCCACATAATGAATAAGTCATGATGGTACCACATCTTGGAAAATTTCTAGGTTTTTTCACCTCATTTCTAGACTTTCTTCTATTCCTCCTAGGCCTACTAGGAAGAGGCTTAACTTCTGGTGGCTCAATTATGGGGGTAGTCTTTCTCTTTCCAAAGTTTCATCATAGGGACACGTTACAAATGATGACTATAAACCTTCATATAAGTCTCTTTGTTTTACCAATGGCAAATGTTGTCCTTTGGATTCAAATTCTTGAAATGCATTACATAAACAACATGTAGACATGGTATCCCTTTCAGCAACCAAGCCCTATATAAACACACTTCTTCTCTAATGTCCACAGTATGATGATACTGCCCTTCTTACACCTCAAAGCCAACATCCTCATTCCGTAGTATACTGAAATTCGTGGCCCTCTCTTTATAGACTTCCATTCTTTCCATAGCTATAAGAGTTGTGTCACAAATCCATGTATGTGAAAAATCCCTCATAATCATAATTCTTGTCATTACTTTGGTCCTAATCTCTTCAAGCATGATAATTATACTCTTATGCCTAGTTGCTAAAATCAATACATTAAATGTTTCACTCATGTTGTTCTCACACGAATCACTCTTTGTTTCTGTCAAAAAGTAAGCTTTAGACCAACTCTCCTTGTTATAATATAGCCATGGAAGGAGGCAGGGGGTCCTAGGGGGCAATGGACACCCCTTCCCTCCTCCCACTCATTATACATGATATATATATAAATATATATAATAAATATATATAAATATATATAATTGTATTTAAAATTATACTTATAATTATAAATATAATTATATAATTATATATATAAATTATTGGATTTTTATGTACAAATATATATAATATATATTATTGGCTTTTTTGTATTCTATATGTTTCTTTTTTTAAATTAGTGAATATTTAAAATTTTGTGATTAGCTATTTTGATCAATACTAGAATTTTGTAATTTGATTATGAATTGGATAAAATTAATATTCTTATTTGAAATAGTATTTTTATAAAATTTAATTTAATAAAATTATTTAAATAAATTAATAGGTTTAAGAATTAAAATAAAAAGACATGTAAAAATTTAATAAATAATATAAAACAATAAAAGTATAAATTTTATTATAATATTAAATATTCAATTTTTATCCTTTATTTGCATGCAAATTTATTTTTGCTTGGAAAATTGCCCCCCCCCCCCCCCCCCCCCCCCTTTTCTTCAAGCCCTAATTTCACCACTGAATATAGCAAATCTTCAACTATATCCTTTCTCAATTTACTCAGTTCTTTTAAATTGTCTTTTAACTCTACCTCAAAAGTAGACTTTGCACATGCCCAAAATTTCTTTCTTCTCTCATTACCTCTCCATTTTTTAGCCTAATTTACCAAGATATGTCTAGCACACATCTTGTGCTCAGCTTCAGAAAACTCTTCCTCAATTGCTTGTATCAATCCCTAAGAAGAAAACAATTTAGGTTAGATAAAATTGCTTTATAAACTAATAATTAATTAAAAATCGTATTTGAAGGAAATAAGGTATGCATTATTGAACTTTTCCATATTAGATAACACTGCTAGACTATCACCATTGCCAAGCTCCAAATCTTGTTTAAGAATTCTTAGAAACCGTTTTCAAGTCTCTTTGCACTCAACATCTAGAACAACCCAAGCAATAAGAAACATTTGCCCATTTCCATCTTTAGCTATAGTAGTAAGAATTTATCCTTTGCAGACTCCCTTAAGGAAGCATCCATCCAAGCTTATAACTCTTCTATAATCATTAAAGAATGCTTGCTTTAGTACATAGAAGCAAATATAAAACCTATCAAACAAAATTCTTCCTGATCCATTTTCATTAGCTTTGGTCTTCACTACACACGTGCTTCTTGGATTTGACTCAAGCAATTCATTCTTATACCATTCCAATTTGCCATATTCTTACTTAAAATCTCCCACGTGATTAGATAAGACTCTTAATTTTGCCCTTATGCAATCTGTCTTCCCTAAATTTACCTTTAAATCTTTCTTCAATAGTTCTTAAAGCTACTAAAACTTGATTCTAGGTTGGGATATAATCCTGTCATTTTACATATCTGTAAAAAACTTGGAAGTGCACAATTTGTTCTTGTTTTTTCTATAGAACTTATGAATAGGATTATATGTCTTCAATAAAAAAATCTTTTGAATTTTGCTTCAAACCATAAACCTACCATTTGTACACTTTTCCTAAGCATTTAGCATGAACTCCATAAGCTTTGTTTAGTCTCATCTTCAATGGCATACATCTTGAAATTACATACTTGCTTATAACCTTTTTCAACTTTTTAGCATTCTCAAATAGCATCCCAACTTCGCATAAAGGGACTTGACAGTTGTAATCATAATCAACCCTTTTGCTAGGGACTCTATTTGACAACTATCCTCTTCATCATCACCTTTAACATTACTCTCTAAATTACCTTCATCAGAGCTGCCAAAGAAATTCTTATCCCTAGCCACTTTGCCTTTGAATTTGTCAGATCTAGACCCCCTATCTTTATAACCAACATCAATCCTAGTTTCACCTAACTCATTAGTGACATTTTTAACTTCTGATTCTTTCATATTCCTCTGACTTTGTCTATACTACCTTATTTTCTCCCTTGTAAATCTAATCTCTTCATTATCTTTACTTCCTTTATTATCAGTTTCAACTATAGGGGGTAAATCTACATCTGAATCTCTATCTTTCCCCTTTGATTCCTCTATATATAACTCAACATTATCATTTTCTTCATTTATTTCTTCACTTACAAATGCATATATAGTTTCTTCCTTAACTACAGCCTCATTTACTATGTCTTTATTCCCTTTATTTTCACCCACAAAGGCTGCCACATTTATACCCTCGTACTTTTCACCAACTATATTTTCTATTTATACTCGCCTTGCCACTAACCACATTAGCCGTACCAATACTGCTTTCTCCATAGGGTGGGACCACACTATCATTTTCAACTTCATTAACATTTTTTGAAGTCACATTACCTGCACTAAAAAGAATGGATCACCTTTTTACAATTCAAGTTTGTCAACATAATGCTCTATATATAAATCTAATACTCCATTCTGCTTAACACCTATAGCAAACTTATACAACATCTTGTCACTTTTAATTAGTTCAAATACCTTAATTTTTCCTTTTCTACAATACACCATAAGAGCACCCATATAACCCAACTATCTAATATCGTCTTCCAATTTAGGGATAGAGATATAATCTGTATCATAGTCATTATATTTAGTTTCGCCACCAACATAACTTCTTCTACCAAACATATCAATCCTAAATTGCCTACCAAAATTCCATCTTACAGTAATCGTAGATTCACCCATTTAGAATACAGATTTTGCCCTCTAATGAGTAGATAATTACAGTCACCAACAAATCATATTTGTAACCTTCCAAAGTTAGGTCAATCATCCACAATATGCAACTACAGTTTCCATAATCATGATCGAATCTTGTTGGAATTGATTGCTATAGTAATCAATTTCGTTAGAATTTGGTTTTTCAAACTTGATTTTTTTCTGAATAAAATAACGATGGTGGCTCAATAGTAGAAGAATGGGAATTTTTGTTAGATGGGTAAGGGATTTTGGAATTAATTTTGTTATAAGGTAAAATAACATGTATTTTTTTTTATTTTACATGCCTCATATGTGCCAAGAAGAATCTAAATTGGTAGCCATGTCAGACGCGCACTTTTCACGCATCTACCCTCAGTCTCAAATATTTTTAAAAAAGGTTAAAATGTTGTGAAAAAAGTCCAGTCTGAGGGGAAAAATGGTTACTCAAATAGTTTATTGGGTAAAATGACCAAAGCTACTAAGTTTAGAGGGTAATAAATGTATTAAGCCATAGAAATATTTAACTAAAGTTGTTATATTTTTGACATAATCTTACTTTGAAATTTTAAAGTTGTTACTTAATTATATTTGTAAGATTCATATTAAATTCTATGAATTCTAATACAAATATAAGATGAGATTTGATGTGGTTATTTAAAAAGAAAACTATTACTTTATAGAATTTCATATGTTTATTATGTGAGTTTTAAGAAATTATGAAGAATTTATGGAAATGATGATTTGAGATGGTTTTTGAAGGATTGATGGAAATGTTATTATATTTAAATGCCATACACATGTTCTTGATTTGTAATATTGAGTTTGATACTATCGAGTTGGTATACCGAAATTATGGATGCGTCATGACGTGATTATTATATTTATGTCTGTAAAAGAGATACTATGATGTCATGATGCTTCAGTATCAAGACACTATAGTGTCAAGGAGACTTGTGATATAATATTTATATGCTTTCAGGTAAGATACTTCAATATCATGATATTTTATCTCCGGTGTCGATGATGGGCCTATTCAATGTTATTGAGACTTGGACATTTGTGTAATGGTGTAAAGTATGTTGTGATTTGAAATTGTAAATTTATGTATTTGTTTAAATTATAGTTGAAGTTTATGAAATTCTTTTTAACTATTGTTTATTTAATCTAATTAAAGGATTTATGTTAATTCTGTTACAATAGAGATTTTCATTTTATTTTCATTTATTTATTTATTTTCTAAAATAAGTGTCTCTAAACTGTATAGCTTAGCGCGATTAAATTTTATTATATAAGTGATAGGGTTATGAATAGAAGAAGTTCTGATAAGTCTGAGAAGGCTTAGATTTGAGGGTGATTTTAAAAGCTTAAAGTTTTTACTATAAGGTCATTTCCAACTGGTGCTGCATATCATATATAGTTTTTGCATTTTATACATTTTGGTTTTGTAATTATAACTATTTTATATTTGATAAACAAATTAAGGTTTTGTAAATATTATGTTTATATAAATATTATATATTATTTTTTTTATTACTATTAGTTGATATTGTATTGCTTTGGGATGATTAATTGGAGTAGTTATGGAGTTTGTGAAAATTAAATTTTAGAAGTGCATTTTTGCTACAAGATTTTTTATTTTGAAAATTTGAAAATAATAATTTTATAAATAAAACTCTGTTGAATTGTTCTTAGAAATTTTCATGTAATTTAATCAAAATTACAATTTAATTAATACAATTTATTTTCTCTATATATTTGCATATATATATTTTTAATTTTTGGATAACTTTGGATTTTATACTAAGTTTTTTTTTAAACAATGGGTTTTTTTAACAAGTTTTAACTACTGTAGCACTCTTGTATTATATATATATATATTAATGTATGTAGGGTATAAAGGTATTACAAGTAGCTCTTTCTTAAGTCTAAGTTCAAATCTCAGCTTTCTTTTATTAGAAAAAAGGATTCATTCACTAAAGGAAACCAGAACAAGGAGCTTTGATGAACCATATATATTTTAAAATATGATTTTTAAAAATGTTTTAGTTGCTTTTTTAATTCTTAAAAAATAATTTGCAATGAATAAATGAAATAGAAATATAGATATCATATATATATATATATTTATCAAACATAGGATTTTTAGAATAATTCAAATAAAAACTAAATGAATAAACAACATAAATAATTGCATTTTGTTACAAAAATGATATTTTAAAAATAAGCTAAATTTCATATTATTGAATGTTCTAAAACATTGAGATTTGTCTATTCTTGAAATTATTTTTTTTTATTCTCCTTCTTTTATCTCATCTTACATTTAATATTTAAAAAGTATAAAATTAGCTATACTTATTATATTATTAAGAATATAAAAAAATATTATTTAATTTTAACCAAATACATACCTGGTCTCCTAAACTTATTTTTATTTAGTCAGTTTGCTTCCTAAACTTTTAATTTGACCTTTTAACCTCCCAAACACAAATCAGCTTATAGCCTCCTAAACTCAACTTTTTCATAACCTTTAAAAACAAATTAGCTTAGTCTGCCAAAGCGTGCATTTCACGTGAGAAATAATAAGTGAGCCCTCCGCATGATGTGCATGTGGATTGAAAGATTGGATTGTTGAGCAGCCGCATTATAATGGGTAGTTTTCCTATTAGTGGTATTTAAAGAACTAAACCCTTCTCAAAATACCTAAAATTTTTCCTCATCATCTTCATCATCATCATCAACATCATCATCATCATCATCATCTTCTTCTTCTTCTTCTGCTTTTGCAATCAAATTTCACAAAGAACTTATATTTTCAATTGAATGGAACTTACATCCTCTGAAAATGTGATTTCCAAATGTCACTATGGTGAAGCAACCACTATTAGGGCTGCTTGGACTGAAATGAACCCTAGGAGAATATTTTTTTTGGTTATTCTCGTTATGGAGTAAGTTGAATTTACTTCTAAAGGTTTTAAAATTTTTAACTACTAATTTTTAATTTTGAGAATATCAAGTATTGAGGGAAATTTCATTTGATTTGTGGATTCTAGTTTAAATTGGAAATTTGTTTAATTAGGGGATTTGTTGTTTAATTTGCAATTATTTGTTAATTTCAGTCCAATGGTGAGGCATGTGGCTTCTTCTTGTGGCTCAATTTCCTTATGAGTTATTCAAGGACTATAATTGTTGGATTGCTTTGACAGATCAAAACTTTTCAAGAAAAAGATGGAGAAATGATGTGTGAAGGAGGGAATAGTGTATTATGCTAGGGATTTTGGTTTTTATTAGGATTAACAATTGGGAAGTTTCTATAATATGATGTGGATTGCTTTAATTTGTAGTGTTAGATTAATTTAAAGCTAATTAAAATAGCAAATTTCCATTGTGGATTGTATTTAATGAAATTTGCTAATGTTTAGTGTAATAAACTTGTTATTGGTTAATGAATCAGTAGCTATTTTGTAGTATATTGTCTGATATATTATTGATTTTTAGTTGAGTTTTGTTGTGGTTTGTGATTTGATATACTGCAAAATTGAGGTTTTACTAGAAATGTTATAAATGGAACAATTAAGAATTAAGGTTTTACTGGAAATGTTATAAATGAATGGTATAATGTAACCAAAAGCTACACTAATATTTTGTAGATTCACTAAAAACATATTGTAGAAACTTGCTTTATAACATGCACTAAGTACTCTTGATATAAATGAAAAACAAAATATATCAGATAATAAACTTGCTCTATAACTAGAAACATGATCATATTACAAACTCCATTGTTCTAATCTAACACTTACAAATTTTTACATAAACAAAGACCAATATATACAGACCCAAAACACACTAACAAAAACAAATATGATAATGATAAAATCTCATAAGGACCAGCTATTGTTGCAAAGCTTGACTGTGATAGAATTGCTTATCTTGTAGCACTTATTGTGGTTCTTTTGTTATAACTTCATGGTTTAAGGATCTTACTGTCACAACACTTCCCCCCTTCTGTAATATCCTGGAATAGACCCTAAGAGTTTTGGAGTTATTGTTGTTGTATTTGGATTTAATGTATATGTATATAGGGGAAATATAAAGATAATATATATAAGACATATACATGGGATATAAAATGGTGTAGGATAAGTGAATGGTATATATATATATATATTTGTGTAATTAATTAATAATAATAATAATAAGGACAAAAAGAAAAGAGAAGAAGAAAGTCAAAGAAAGATTATGTGGTGGAAATTTAAAGTGTTATTATTATTATTATTATTATTATTGTTATTGTTATTGTTATTATTATTATTATTATTATTATTATTATTATTATTATTATATATATGATAAGAACGAAGGAAAGAAGTAGAAACTTCTTTCATCTTCTGCTCCTTCTTCTTCGTCTTCTTCTTGCTGCTTGGACGAGAGAGAGAGAGAGAGAGAGAGAGAGAGAGAAAGAGAGATGTGATTTTGTTGCTTTTCACATCAAAGTTCTTAAGGATTCTAAGAGAATTGAATATAGAGATGAAGATTTGGCAACATATTCAAGTAAGTATTCATTTCTTTGAGTTGATTTTCATTAATTGAGTTGAGTTTTGAGGTAGTTAATATGGTAAGATGATGATAGTGAAAGATTGAAAGATGTGTATAGACTCAAATGGTTATTCGTGAAGATGATGAAGGATTATTGAAATTGTTTAATAAGGATTTAATATAGGAGTGGGGATTTGAGTAATTGATATATGATTGTGTTTAAGGGAGTTGAAAACATAAAATATTTGTATTGAAATTCATGTATCTTATTATTTGATTTGAATTAGGTTGTGAAGATAGTGGATTGCTAAGTGGTGAAGAGTTCTTGGAAGGTAAAGTGTGTAGATTTGTGAGTGATTCTTAAGGTAAGAACAAACTACCTTAATTAATGTTTTGATATGATATTCAAACTTAAAACACATTTATTAATACTTGTGTTAATGAATTTAGTGCATGGTTGGTATGTATTGGTATTGTGTTGTGAATTAATGAGAAAAGAAGAAGTTTGGTTAGGTTTGGGTTGAATTTTGTGAGTGACACGGCCAAGTCAAGGAAAATTATATGTGTTGGATTGGTTTTGGGAGAGACACGGTCACAGTCTCAGCCGTGTCCTCTACCCGTGTTTCTTACTGTTAGATTTTTGTGGAGAGACACGGCCGTGTCCCTTGCCCGTGTCTGGTACTGGATTGTTGTGTCGAGAGACACGGCCACTGGCTTGGCCGTGTCCATTGCCCGTGTTTGCTACTGCTTGAATTGGTGTTGAGTGACACGGCCACAAGCTTGGCCGTGTCCCTTGGGCGTGTTGGCTACTGGATGTTTATATTGGTAGACACGGCCACAAGCTTGGCCGTGTCCCTTGAGGGTGTTTGCAAATGTGTTTGTTATTTGGTCTTCAAACATTGTTGGATCTTCAAATGTCTTTTGTACCTAAACACACTTAAAACGATAATGATCCAACCAAATGTATATGGAGGATTCTAAGTTCTTGAATAAGGTAAATTGTTATGTATGAATATATCAATGATAATATAGGAAATGTGGAAGATATAATGATCAATGAAAAAGTATGTGCAATGTCATTGATTATGTATACTTGAGTGATTAATTGAATTGATCAATATGATTTGATGATAACGTTGATATTATATGAACCATGTTAGGTTTTATGCATTGTCAATCTCATGAATTGTATTGTACTATATGTAGATTGATGATGCATATGAATAATGGCATATTGTGTATAATGTGGAATATCATGAGATCATTGATGATGAATTACTTTAATTTTATGATTGAAGCATGTCTATATGGTATGATTGATTCATGATATGTTTGTTTAGTAATGTAATTGATGTTGCATATATCAATGATGAAACTTGAAATGTGATTTGAGATATAATGTGATATGAAGCCATTGTGATTGGCTGTGATGGTTCAATTGAATTAAGTGGGGCATGCTTGCCTAGATGATGATGAGAATTGATAATGAAATAATAGATGAATTGTGTGTCTGATATGTTATTCATTTTCAGAGTTCTAAGTTTGGAGGCATGCCTATAAAATGAAAGGTAACAGTCTTGCCGGGTTGAGGATCTCTTCAATTTGAGACTAATTGAGATCCAAGAGACTGGGTCTGTTACACTCTGCTAATTGTGATTATGAGATATATGATTTGTAATAGTCTTGCCGGGTTGAGGATCTCCTCGATTTAGTCGGGTTGGTGGTCCAAGAGACTGGGTCTGTTACTTGATAAATGTGAAATGTGAAATGTGAATTATAGTAACAGTCTTGCCGGGTTGAGGATCTCCTCGAGATTTGCCGAGTTGATGGTCCAAGAGACTGGGTCTGTTACACTATCCATGGATAGAGATATATATAGATGATGCCTACGGGCTTGATGATTATGATTATGGACCAAAACAGTAACTCTGAACTTGGAATAACATATCAGTGTGTTGTTTGGGGCCGAGTCTGTCTTTGTTGTCAATGTGATATTAAATGTTGAAATAAATGAGTAATGAGATCTACAACTGCCTTTATTGGAAGTATGATTCATGTTTGATGAATTGTGGATAAAATAATGTTATGAAGTATGCTTTTGTAATATGTGCATTGATGTATTGAAGGTGAATATGTTTTGAGGGACTTTCTTGATATATGATTTTATAAAAATAAAGTATGATGTGTAAAATATATATATATATATATATATGAATATGGAATTTGTGAGAATTGCTTTCGTAAAGGTGTTGAATAGGTCTTTGAATGGTAATTGGTTGAATTAATGTATATGTTTATGTATATGAGATTAGTGGGAACTTATGAAGAATGCATTGAGAAAGGAAAACGTGGTAAGAGAACATTAAAACATAATGCTAAACATATGAGGTATGATAATTTTGGTAAAGTGTATTTTATTATTTAGTTGTACTACTAAGCTTTCGGGCTTAGCGCGGATGTTTAATCGCGCAGGTATTTATGCGGTTGATCTGAAAGTCTAGCTGTGATGCCACGAGAAGGGTAAGAGTGTCTCGAGACCAACTAGAAGGTGATGCATACATATGTGATTTTAATTATGTTGTAATTTTATAAGAATAATGATTTTATGTAAATGTTCTTTAATTTAATGTAATATCGCTTGAACTTGAATAAAGGGTTTTAAAGTAAAACGAAAAGTGACATTCTTATACTTTATATACGTATTGTATGTATACCAGGTATATGTATAGTACTTATATAGAGTATGGGGGTGTTACACCTTCCATTTCAAACAATGAGGTTTGAATCCTAAATCTCCTATGCCTTTGCAAGACCTTAGCACTTAACTTGGATTATGCACTATTCTACTTATTGGCTTGCCAATATAATAAAACAAACCAAGTTCATAGAAATCAAACTAATGATAATCTATTAATGACAAGAAAAATATAATGTTCTAATTGCATACTTGCATTTTCAATTGCAACACCAGTTCTTTCACATATACACACTCCATACCCTAAAAATTTTGTTCTCTTTGGTGTTGTCTGAAATGACAAAGGTGGTGGATGAGTGACTTTGCCCCTTCCTCTCCTAATTGGTACTGGTTCACTTATTGTAAGCCTTATACTAGTTGTTGCTGAGTGAAATTTCCCCTTCCTCTTCCCTTTGTAGCATGTTGACTTGCTGGAGGAGGCCCACTTGATATTGCTTGATAGGGTGGATCTTGACATTGATCTAGTGACTTGTGAATGTTGGATTACTGAAAGTGGTTTTTGAGTATTATTAACAGTGTCAACAAAAGTACTTCCTCTTACTATTGTTTTGGAGAACACTTTGTCAGTGCTAAACTTACTGAAAGAGGCATCCATGTTTGTATATACCCTTATGTACTTTAAAGTAAATGGGACACTAATATTCTATATATAAATTAAATTAGTCAGCAGTTATCAAAGTCAAACTTAGCCACTCAACCAATTACTGAGAAAATCATAACAAGTACAATGTTTCTAGTTACCTGATTAGCATTGGAGTATGATGATGCTGGTATACTAGTAGCTGACATTTAGAAACTTAAACTACCAATCAACTGTGGACTTTTCATAGTTGCGACCTAACAGGTGAAAGTAGAAATTAAAATTAATGAATTGAGAATAAATCATACTTAATAAATAAATAAATAAATAAATAAAACAAAATTCAAACCTGAATTGAATTAGATGCTTTACATCCCATCTTATTATGCCCTTGGCCATGGCATTTTGAATAAGTCATTCTCACCCCAACCTTAGAAATTTTTCCTACTTTTTTTTCTTTTGCTTATCCCTAGCTTTCTTTCTATTCTCCTTTGGCCTTCCAGGTATAGTTGTTACCTTTGGCGAATCAAGTGGGCCTTTTCCAGTCTCCTCCTATAATAACATCCCTCTCACCGGTTGCATAAAATGTCCAAATGATTTCAAATAAGTTTCTTTGTGATACCATTTGGAGACAAAATTCTCATGATTCAATTTTTTTGTGGTACATTGCACATACTCCATGTGCACAAGGGATACCCTTCAACAACCAATACCTGCAAGTGCATTTTTTATTCCTCAAATCAACTATGTGCCTATATATTCCATTAACAATTTTAAAGCCATAATCACCATTCCATTCAACTGTGTATGTCATAGCATGCATTTTGTTTCTCTCAAGCCTTTCTAATTCCATTAGTGAAATGT
Source organism: Garcia nutans (assembly GCA_947685225.1). Lineage (NCBI taxonomy): Eukaryota > Viridiplantae > Streptophyta > Magnoliopsida > Malpighiales > Euphorbiaceae > Garcia > Garcia nutans. Next base: position 41,674,665 of record CANTUV010000003.1, read on the forward strand.
CACTAATCCAAGTAGCACTAAAATCTCTCATTGTCCTAATCCTATTCATACATTTTATCCTAATTTCTTCTAGCGTGCTTATAATTGCTTCATAACTTGGCATCAAAATCCAAGAATTGAATGTCTGAGCCATATTGTTCTCAACAATATCACAAGAAGCATGCTTACTAAAATACACTCTGCACACTCCCAAATGAAGCTTTAGCACACTCCCAAAAGTTCTCTTTCAAATGTTCTTCAAGTATGCTCTATCTTCTATCTTAAGGTTATCCTTCAAAATTGAGATAAACCAACTTCTAAGATTTTTTTTTGTTTCCTTCTCTACCACTGCCCATGTTATTGAAAACATTTGATTGTTTCCATCCTTTGGAACAGTTATTGAAAGTTGTCCTTTACATGGGCCTTTTAAAAAAATCCATTGATCCCAGTAATAGGCCTGCATCCATCTTTTCAACCTTGTTTCAGTGAATGAAAGCAAACATACAACTTATAAAAACTTGGAATTACCTTCTCCATTCTCAGGTTTTGCACTTTTATAAAGCAAGTGCTGCTAGGATTGGATCTCAAAATGTCATGCACATAATTATTATAATCACCCATTATTTTATTTAGCACTATCAACTTTGCCCTACTACAATAGTCAAGCCCACTTTAACCTTCAGCTTTGTCCTATACAGCTCTTGAATTTTCCTTATCTTTATATTAGGTTAGGACACAATTCTTGCTTTAAAATATTTCGCAATGTATGCTAAATTACATTGCCTATTCTTATTTCTTCTTTAACAGTTATGTCTTGGATTATAGGTCTTCATAATGAAATTCTTGCTGCCAATATCTATGCTACAATAAATTAACCATTAGTAACCTCATTTCTCACACCTTGCTCTAATCCTACGTTGTTCATTAGGTCTCAATCAAATTGACACATCTTTTACAATAGCATACTTTCCCAAAGCCTCCTTAAATTGAACAACATTCTCAAAGATCATACGTAGCTCAAACATTGGCCTCTCAACTGTTGTATCAAAGTAAACTGACCGGCTTACTTTCCTTGGAACCACATATTCATCTGTAGCCTCTTCATCTATACTTTCAGGATTTGAACTATCTATGTGGTGCTCATTTCCTCCAATCTTTCCAGCATATCTATCCCTACTAATATCATGGTTTTTAAACCCTTCATCCTCTCCTATCTCACCAAAGTTAATCTCACCTTAATCTACTCTTTCATTAGTAGCAGATCTACCAAAACCCCTGGCTCTTTTCAAGGTTGCTCTTGCCTCGACACTTCTTCATTTGCATTGCTATCTCTTAATTCATTAGAATCAACTTTTTCCTTACTCACTTATCTTAATCTTCATCTTTAGATGAATCAATGTTATAATCACTACCTTCATCTTCTTCACTCTCTCTTTCTATGGAGCTGTTGATGCCTCTTTTAGTCACTTGTTTTTCCCTAAGTATATTATCTTTAGTAGCCCTAGATTCCCTCTCACTGTATGTTGAGTCAATTACTCTTATATCCTCATTGTCTTTTTTAGCAGCAAGATTATTTTGACTTGGGCCAACTTCTATTACACTTGGCTGTTCGACCCCAACATGTTCTATATATATAGCTTATCCTTATTTTTCACATTCTTTACTAACTCAAGTATAACTCTGTCACTACTTAGGGAAACAAATTTATTGTTTGGCAACTCTCCCCTATATTGAAATTTACCCTCACCTATATACCCCAAATCAATTGCATATCCCCACAGCTCTAGAAGTGACAATAAATCAAAATCAACTTCAAAAATAACTTCTTCACAAGGTTCTTTTCCATTAATAAATCTACCACCATGATGTAAAATTAAGTATACACATATACTCATCCTATAAAAATAGACAAACTATCTTCAATATTTATAATTTCACCAATAATAGACAATGATTTTAAAATTGCTTGTTAAAACTAAACCATTTCGAAACAACATTCATATGAGGACCACTTACAAAAAAAATTGCATGGAGGAGGGAAAGACAAAGTTTGAACAAAGAGAGAACAACGTACCTTTCTATTGGTCTTTTTTTTCCCCAAAAGCTTCAAATACAAAAAAGTTTCAGTTCTATGATTGAAACTCCACTCCTCTAAGTATAGCTTATTCAACCACAGTCGATAAATTAATACTTTCAATTTGATTTCTTTCAACCAAATGTGCAATATGCACTAATTATAATAAAAGGATTTTGTCAATATTGAGAAATTAATTTAGGATTCTAAGTTTATGAAAGAAAATTAGAGAGTGAGCTATGGATAGAGAAAACGTCTCTATTAATATATTCCACTTCAGTTAACAAAAGATATTGAAATTTAATTTTAAGGGTCACATTAGTACGCGCGAATTACATATTTTTGCTCTTAACTTATTTATGTTTAAAGGTTATAAAAAAGTTGAGTTTAGGAGAATAAATAGCCAAATTAAAAGTTCAAACTAATAAAAAAAACAAATTTAGAAGGTGTATATTTGGCCTTCAATTTTTTATTTGCATAAAAATTTTCGAAAGAAGGTAGTAACAATTTGAGAAAAGATAATTAACATGGGTGAGTAGGACATGCAATTAGCAGGACGTCACGTGCACTATGAATATTCTAGAGCAACAAAACTGGCAAGTAGGCGGCACACCACACAGTCAATATTCAACCTTCACGAGCTATCTGTGGAAAGAATCATAAGAGCATAAAATTTTCTTTAATAAATTTTAATGCAACGGAATACCTAAAACTCGAACTTAAACCGAAAAGGATCATAAATGCGATAAAACTTTTTTTAATAAATTTTAATATAATTATATATCTAAAACTCGAAATCAAGATATCTAATTAAATTAAAACAGTCACTTGCTATATAATTTTAATGACATGTAAATGTTATACTTTAGTTCTATTTGATTGAATTTAGATTATAATTTATATATGATTTGAATTTTTTTTAAAAAAATTAATATTCTTGTGCCAATTAGATAAGATGGATGAGCAGGGAGTAATGTTCTGTGTTCACCAAAATGACCTACAATAATTATAATTAGGACAAACTATAAAATTATATATAGTGCACTAATTAATGTCGATTTGCTTAATTTGGCTTGATTTGCAATTATTATATTTGGTGGGAATGAAGCATATATGGATGTTAATTTAGTGGTTTTTGTGTTTATCTCAATAGAAAAATACACAAACCAACCAAAAATCTGATAGCTATTGCAACTTTAGACTATATATATATACATATATATATATGTGCAAGCAAATAAGTTTATTTTTCAAAAAAAAAGTTTATTTTTCAAAAGGTGTTCCCATGCTATTACTATACAATCCTTTTAATATCATCATCCAAATGTTCTTCTACGTCACATTGTGGCTGTCTCGATTGCCACGCAACACTTTTTTTTTTGGCCAATAACCATGCAACACTTGTTTACAACCAGGTCTATAAATTACTGTGTCTAAAAAAAGAATATTTTTATATTTAAACAAAAAAAAAGAGATTCTATTTATTACTAAAAAAAAGAAAAATAAGTATTTGTGTGATATTAGTTTAAATAATGTTTATATTAGAACATATTATAATTATATTTTTAAAATATGATATTTTTTAAATTAAAGTTAGAAAGAGAGAATATAAAAAATATTTTTTTAAAAAATACGTTTCTAAGAATATTTTTATAAAATTCTGTAATGTAAATAATAATTATTTTATGCAATACTATTTTTAAATCGGCCTCTTTGTCATTGTTTTTATATTAATGAATGGTTTAGTTTCAATAATATTAATCATAATATTCAAATTAATATTTTTTGGCCATGTTAGATTTCACAGAAAATTACAAGGAAAGAAAAAAAAATTAATGGTGTAAATACAAAAATAAGCAAATTAAAAATACAAAATAAAAAAAGAAGAAGAAAATTTTAAAAAAAATTGAGGGGCACATATAAAATATGGAAAGTGGGTGAAATATATATATATATATATATATATATATGTGCGTGTGTATAACTCTCTAATCTAAGCACGATAACATGTCAAGTAATTTCAGATGTCCAACTCTTTTTCATACAATTTATATAAAATAAATCTAGTTTATAAATAGATTAAAAGAATATAAAAGGTATTTTTACTATTTGTGTTAGATTTGAATAAAGATACATATACATATTTTATGATACTCTCTACCTGAATTTGGTTAATATAAATATAATTTGTATTAATTGTATTTTATTAAATTTTAATTATTTATATTTTTGTATTGTGTTTTAGTTATAGAATTATTTGGTATAAAATTGTATTAATGTTAAATTTTATTATAAATTTAAATTTATATATCATTTTTAAATGGGTATAGATAATTTACAGATAATGTTAAATAAATTTAAGATGGATCTGCACATATTGGAAAATTGATTATAAATGGGTTTAGAAGTTGCCAACTCCACGCCTTTGGTTGAAGACTGAGGGTTTGAATATGGGACGAATTCTGTTGCGATACAACAAAGGGGAGAAAGAAGAAATCTCATTATAATTATTGAAAAGTTATTATTTTAATAATAAATCAAATACATTCAAACTTTTAGATTAACTTAAATTCTGTTTCATTTTATCATTTTAAATACTTAAAATTACCTTAGAATTTAAAAAATTTAGGATCAAATTTGAGAATTTGATAAAGAAAAGGAAAAATTACATAGTAATAATAAATAGTAATTATAACAATTTATTTATAAACTAATAAAATTTTTTTGAGATACTAAAATAGAAAGTAATAAAAAATAAATTTATTAAAAAATGATAAATTTGGTTGGTACTTGGTCATGCTCATGCAATCTTTCTAATAAAGCCAGCCAACACTTGAGACATCAAGTGGGCCCAGAATTTGTGGGTCCACAGTCCACATGAAAACACTGGACAGGCACTCAACCACACACAACGTCCTACAAAGGCTAACGAAAGCAAATCAAAGTAGAGGTGGGAGAAGAAGAGGCTTTGGTCGGCTGCGGTTGCTGTGCTGTTTTAGCTTGCACAACTGGTTTTTGGCAAAGCTGTTGCGGTTGGCCATGGCAATTTCTCTTATCGCTTATCACTTGATTTTCTTGCACGTTTTGCTGGGTTTTCTCTTCTCAAGATGTGCTTCTACTTACACATTCTCTGGTATGTTTATTTATTCAGAATATGGATTTTTATGAATGTTATTGTTATTTGACTTGGTAGCTAGCATCACCAATTATTTATTTATTAATTACTGTTGTTATTTTCATAATTATTTTGATGGTTGTATTTTGATTTTGGAAAATAATAAGATATTGGTAGTGAAGATGTTGACAGTAGAAGAAGGAATGATTTGCATCTACAAATCTTGAAAGATGACGCTGTGGCTAGACTGTATGAACTAGGGAAGGTATTCAAGTTTTATCATCTACCTTCTTCAATTTATGATTTTTAAATAATATTTCAATCTTTTCAAGTAATTTCCTATATGTATTTAGAGCTTATATGCAGATATGCTCTGAGTAAATCATTAATTGATTATATTATATTATTTTCATAATGTTTGATATATGTTTTTTGTCTTTTAAATTTGATCTAAATGCCCATCTCAAGTATATTATGTTCTTGATAATTGATATATGATTTTGATAATGAAATCAAGTATTGGTCCATGGAGATCTAGAGTCCTGTTTTGGTTGGTATAGTCAAGATTCTCTGTGTCTTTTTCTCTTGCATTTTATTTGGGTTTTATTATTTGATATTTGGGTCCTACATTTGTCTGGACACTGACACTAGTTTAATCATAATTCAAGTATAAAAAAAAAATAGATGATGATCATGAGAATAAAAAAGAAACGAACTTTCATGTTATTTTTCAAAGCCTAGTTTACAATCTCGTATTGGAATTAAGCCATCAAGATTCAACGCAATTTGTATTGCTTATCATAGCAATTATAAAAAATGTTAAATTTAATTTATGATAGAGCATAATCTTGCTCAAGTTCAAGTTGCATCTCAATTAATTGGTTCCTGTAAAGGTAGCAAATTGAGTCCTGTTGAACATAAATTATATTATTGCTTGAATCAACAGGTAAGTGACGCTGATGGTTATCTTGTGAGGACATTCATGAGTGCGGCTTCTTTGAGGGCAGGGAATCTTATTTGTGGTTGGATGGAGGATGCTGGTTTGACAACGTTAGCATTATTCATTTTATACTATAACCATGATATTTGAAAACCTTGGCTGATGCATGTATTGTTTTCAGGTGGACAGATCACATGGGTAATATACATGGTCGAGCTGAGGGATTGAATGCAAATGCTGAGGCTCTCTTGATTGGTTCTCATTTGGTGATATTCTCTCATTTTCTTATGCTTATTCATAGTTGGCAGAGTATGAGTGTGTAAGCATCAATAGTTGACAGTTCAATTTTCTCAATAGGACACTGTCATCGATGCTGGGATATTTGATGGTTCATTAGGCATAATCTCAGCATTATCTGCTTTAAAGGTGTTGAAAAGCAAAGGAATGTTGAGCAAACTAAAACGGCCAATTGAGGTCAGTGCAGTATCTGCTTCCACTATTATCTGTCAAAAATTTTCTCAAGTAGTAATCTTTTTCATTGCAATAATGTTATTTCATTTAAACCATATGCTATATGTTGCTTATTTCTTGAAGTTCTGGATTGTGCAATACTATCCCATCTGGAAAAGCTGTAAACAAATTGATTTTCATGGAATGACAATTCGCTGCCATGAGAAATTATTCAAAGATGGAATTCATAATCATGTTCTATTTAACTTAACCAAACAATTTTATATCTCCTCATCACCCTCATCATAACTTCAATTATTCATTGGACTAGAAGGATGGAGCCAATATATTCTCAATTCTTTGCAAGTGAAGGCTGTCAGATCTAGCTTGATTGTATAGAAAATAAGTTATAAACTAGATCTCATTTGATGAATGAAGACTCCAATACATAAATGATTCCTGGTTTATTTTTCTTGGAGAGTGTAGGTACTAGGTAGTTCATGCACACTTTCTGTTCCATCTTATTCAAATAAAACAGCTAAAGATGCCAGAGCAGTTCTTATTCCTACATGACAGAAATGCTTATAAAAAAATTCAAATTTAGTATGTTTGGATGGTTTCTATACAACACATATTTTAGGAATCCTGACGTTATGTTTTTATCCTCTTTTATGGATCCTGATGTCATGTTCCTATCCTCCTGAAACTTGCAGGTCATTGCATTTAGTGATGAGGAGGGAGTGAGGTTTCAATCTACTTTTTTAGGCAGTGCTGCTATAGCTGGTATTTTACCAGTTTCAACATTACAGATATCTGATAAGAGGTTTACATGATTAACTTATCGCTCTCTGTCCATTATCATTATTGTTTATTGTGGGCATATTCATCTGTAATCCTTGTTCAGTGGTGTAACAGTGCAAGAAAGTCTTAAGGAGAAATCCATAGGAATGACAGAAGAAAGTCTATTACAACTCAAGTATGACCCACGGTCTGTTTGGGGTTACATTGAGGTGGCATATGAATACTGATTTATGTTCGCATAATTTCTTATTCTCATTATCCATCAAGTATGGGTATACAGCTCAGCTATTTCAGCTGTATTCAGGTCCTATATTCTCAATGCTGCAGGTTCATATTGAACAAGGACCTGTACTAGAATGGGTTGGTTTTCCCCTTGGTGTAGTTAAAGGCATAGCTGGACAGACACGGCTGAAGGTATGTAATTTGTGTCAGCATATACATGGATATTTTAGTCAACGTTTTAGACTTAGACAAGGAAAGAAGAGCTTTCTTGTGAAATTTCATTATTTAGCAGCATTACGTAGAATTCACAAATATTGAAAGGGGCCAAAACCTGTAAAACTTAAAATTATCTGAGTTGTCTATTTATGAGAACCTTGATTCATAAACTATGCTTCTTCCTCGTGCTTTCTCTTGTTTTGTCCAAGGGATGATCCTTTTTTGCTTACTCTCAAGCTAAATTTCAAGTTTCTTTTTTTGCCCATATAATGCAGGTTATGGTGAAAGGCTCACAAGGGCATGCTGGCACAGTCCCAATGTCTTTACGGCAAGACCCCATGGCTGCTGCTGCTGAGTTAATTGTACAGTTGGAAAATCTTTGTAAAAATCCTAAAGATTTTCTGTCATACGATGGTCACTGCAATGATTCCACAATTGAATCACTTTCCAGTTCACTTGTTTGCACTGTTGGAGAGATATCCACCTGGCCAAGTGCAAGTAATGTCATTCCAGGCCAGGTATAAACTGTTTTATGGGTGCCCCCGATCTTTTTAACAAGTGCTCCTTTAATTCAACAATGACAAATAAAACCAAATAACTGCTTGTAGGTAACTTTCACTGTGGATTTGCGGGCTATGGATGATATGGGACGTGAGGCTATCCTATATGAATTATCAAATCAGATATATCAAATATGCGATAGGCGTTCTGTTTCTTGCGTGATTGAACGCAAGGTGAAGACAAATAACTTTGACCAACAATGATAGTGATCATTATTCTTTTTAGTTCATTGCATGTATAACCATTGTAAAATAATATCAGTGTATTTCTAGCTTCAAGTACAACCAATGATAACTCATGCTGTCATGGCTTGTTTTCAGCATGATGCAAAAGCTGTGATGTGTGATTCTGAATTAAGTTCCCAGTTAAAGTCTGCAGCCAATGCTGCACTCAAGAGAATGGCTGGTGAGACTCAAGATGAAGTTCCTACACTAATGAGTGGAGCAGGACATGATGCAATGGCCATGTCTCGTCTAACTAAGGTTTATTCTTCAAAAAAATTAGTCCTTGTATATGCACATGTAATTTAATGTCTTCTAACAATGATGTATATGCACGGGTTTGTAGGTTGGAATGCTATTTGTGCGCTGCCGTGGAGGCATTAGTCACTCTCCTCAAGAACATGTTTTGGATAATGATGTTTGGGCTGCTGGTTTGGCAGTCTTGGCGTTTCTTGAGACCCAATTATAAGTACATCGGAGTATGATGTTTCGGCTGCTACTTTGCCCAATTGCAGTGGTTCTCGAGATCCAATTGTAAATACATTTTTCTGACATTAATGTACAGGAATATTTTTTGTAGCATAATTTTGGTTTCTTTTTATTGCAATTAATTCTTAAAATTTATAAATCATCCAGCTACACGCAGGCATGTCTCCAGTGCTCAATTAAACAGGAATGCTAGGTATTGAAAAAATATTGTAGAAAAATGGTTGTTAACAAAACTTTCATGAGTGCAAGATGGTATTGTAAATAAGTTACTCTAAGCATCAAGAAATGATAATAAATTTGAAGCCTTTAATACATGATGATATTACTAAGTTAGCCGACTGTCACAGAATAAGAACTTTGGCTTGTCCTCATGTGACACTTAGCAAACCGATTTCTTCAAAATCGTGTTAAGCCAGCCTTTTCGCTAAGCAACGAAAGCTTAGACTAGGCAGGCAATAGCCAAAGATGCACCAGCAATTTAGCCAACATAAATTTATATTATTTGCAGAAGAATAGTTGTACAAGGCTATGCACAAAGCTATGTCCAAAGGAAATCTTCGTTGGCTTTCACATAGTACTAGAGTTACTCATTAGCATCATTTACAATAGCTTAAGTTAGTATATATAGACTACCGCCGACTTGTGGAGATAGGCCCTACAAAATCAGTTTTCAGGCTACTCTAGAGAATAAGGGCGGTTGACTAATTTTTAGGCGATCTAGAGCCTTTTTGGCTTATGCAGGTGGTTGGCCAGCCATGGGCGAGTAAAATATCATATATTGGCCTACGACCTTTGCCAAAGGAGGTTCAAGAGGCCTAAAACTAGCTCATATTGCCAATAACTATTAGGGTATTTCATATTCTATTGCAAAGTGCTAGAATTTTCCATAAGGTCTAGCGAGTTTCGCAAGGCTTGCTGGTGTATGTCCTCAGCCTTAGCCTTAATTGGCCTATCACGGCACGCCTATTGCTTTAGGTGTTGACAACTCTTCCCCACCAAAGCCCTTGACATCCTTGTCAATAGCTCGGGGCCTTGTAATTGTCCACTAACTTCTTGAATTGCCATAGATCAGCCTTTTTTTCCCAACTTGCCTCTGTGTCTAGCAAGCCTTTCCACCTTACTAGAAATTCCTTGTAGTTGTGGATTCCTTACTACCGAATAACTCATTCTTCATGATTTTCTCTACTTCAAGCTCGAAGGAGGTAGTCATTGCAGGCAATGCTCCGCACAACTCCCCCTCTAATAAGGTCTAGAGCTGTGTAGTAATAAGAGGAAACTCAATGACAATTAAAAAAGTAAATGTGAGGGAGAATACATCTGCTGTGATCAAAAGGAAATTGCCTCACAAGTGCAAGGACCAAGATATGTTTGCTATTTCATGTAAAATAGACAATTTAGGCATTAAAAGAGCTATGTGCAATTTAGAAGCATCTATTAACATTATGCCTTTGTCTATTTACTCATCTTTAAAAGCTAGTCTTCTTAAAGAAATGGGGGTAGTTATACAGTTAGTTAACAAGTTTGTGGTTTATCCTGAAGGAGTATTAAAAGATGTGTTAGTTCAACTAAATGGACTTATTTTTTCAGCTGACTTTTATATTCTTAACATGGAAGAAGATAAATCCTCTAACTCTTCTAAAATTTTATCAGGTAGATCTTTTCTTAGCATGGCTAAAACAAAAGTAGTTGTTCATGTTGGTGCACTCACTATGGAGTTTGACAGCAAAATTGTTAAATTTAATGCTTATGATGCTATAAAATATCCTAGTAATGTGTCTTGTGTAAATGGGATGGATGTTGTAGATTCATTAAGCCAAGAAATATTTGAGCTAAGCGATACTAACAATTTAAATGTTGTCCTTTGCAAGAATCTTACTACGAGTAATCTGACCAATTTAGATAAAGAAATCATTACAAGTGAAGGACTTCACGATGCGGTGGATGAAATGGAAGCCTTTAGACCAGTAAAAATTTTTACTCAATCTGAATTACCAATATCTCACACCAAACTTTTACCCTCTATTGTCCAGGAACCGAATTTTGAGTTAAAGTCACTGCCCAATCACTTGAAATATGCCTAACTATGAGAAAGCAACAACCATTCGGTGATTATTTCCAACAAACTCAACAAGGAAGATGAAGAGAGTTTTGATTCAAGTGCTTAAAGAATAAAAAGAAACAACTGGATGGACAATAACTAATATTAAAAGGATATCACCTACTATGTGCATGCATAAAATTCTAATGGAAGAAGATACCAGACCAAGGAGGAAGCTTAAAGGCATATGAACCCACCCATGATGGAAATAGTGAAAAAAGAGATTTTAAATCTCCTTGATGTGGTATAATCTATCCAATTTCGAATAGTATATGGGTAAGTCTAGTTCAAGTGGTATCTAAGAAAACATGTTTTACTATAATCAATAATTTATATGGTGAGTTAGTTCCCACTCGAGTTCAAAATAGATGAAGGGTTTGTATTGATTATAGAAAATTAAATGCATCCACTAGAAATGACCATTTCTCTTTCCCCTTTATTGATCAAATGCTTGAAAGGTTAGCCAGTATGTGAGCAGAAATTTTTACCTCCGCTCTCAGTAGAATGGTTCTTGAACTTTGGCATTGTTAGCTCTGGGCCTTAGACAACAAGGACCTAAACTCGGAGAATAGGAGTCCCTACCCGGACGGACCAAAAAGATAGAAATGTGTGGATGACTTAATTTCTAAGGAATTTCTAACTCCTACTGGGTTCGAAAAGTTAGGCATACATGGAGAAGGTGAGAAGTGACTCAACACCCTCCATAACACCTAGTTTATTGGAACTGGCCTCCTTTTCAAGTCTAAATATTATTGAATTTTGAAAAATTAGTATGATATCATTCATACTACAAATATTATTAAAATAAATCAACATCATATTATAAATCAAACAAATTAAACAAAATGAGCTCCCATATAAGATGAAAATATACCCTCACAATGTCCAAATATCCATAAAAATAAATAAAATATGATACCCACCAAAATATAAAAAAGTGTCCCTTACAATTATCCTAAAATCCATAAAATAAATTAAACTATATAAACTAAATAAATTAAATAAATAAGGCACCCACAAGTGAAAACATGCCTTTTACATTCTTAAAATCCAAATAATAAAAATTGAAATCCACAAACATATAAATAATTATCATACAAAGAATTATAAAATTAGGGCTTAATTAAAAGGAAATTAAGATTAATCACAAAAATTACAATCCGCAAATATATCTTAATATTAACTCGTTAATAAAATATAGGGCGCAACGTATATAGTAGTTCCACTAGCCGGTTAGCGGACAAAAGTCAAGGGGCGTTGCTTTTTATAAGGAATTGGAGCTAGCGCTCCTGAAAGGTAAACGATTTACACAATAGGGCTTGAGCATGCAATTAGAGTTTTAGTATCTAATTAGGGTTTAGTTATGAAATTAGGGTTAAAACATACAACATTAGAGTTTTATAATATAATGGTTTTATTATATAATTTAGGATTTTATTGTAAAATTAGGGTTTGATCCTAAAATTAGGGTTGAAAAATTCAATTTAAGGTTTCAATTGTTCTTAATTCTAAGGTTAGGGTTTACTGGATGGAATTTAAAAATTAAACCAATAATTTATAAGGACAATAAATTCTACAATATTAAACAATAAAATCAAACCAATAAATTTCATTTAGGAAATGTAAGAAGTGACCCAACACTCTCATAACGCCGAGTTCATTAGAACGAGCCTCCTTTCAGGTTTAAAATATTATTAAATTCTTAAATTAGTATGATATCATTCACACTACAAACACTATTAAAATAAATCAACATCATATTATAAATCAAACAAATCAAACAAAATGGGCACCCATACAAAATAAAAAAATGACCTTATAATGTCCAAATGTTCATAAAAATATTTAAAATATGACATCCGCCAAAAGGTGAAAACATATCTCTTACAATTATCTCAAAATTCATAAAATAAATCAAATTACATAAAGTAAATAAATTAAACAAATAAGGCACACACAAGTAGAAAAATCCCTTTTACATCCTTAAAATCCAAATAATAAAAATTGAAATCCAGAAATATATAAATAATTATCATATAAAGAATTATAAAATTATGGCTTAATGAAAAGAAAATTAAGATTAATCACAAAAATTGCAATCTATAAACATATATTAATATAAACCCGTTAACAAAATATAGAGCGCAATGCATACGATGGTCACCTTAGTTGGTTAGCGGGCAGGGGTCAAGGAAGCAGCTCTTTTGTGGGGATTCGGAGGCAGTGCTCCTAAAAGGTAAATGATTTACACAATAGGGTTTGAGCATACAATTAGAGTTTTAGCATTTAATTAGGGTTTAGTTATGAAATTAGGGTTAAAACACACAAAATTACGGTTTTTATAATATAATGGTTTAATTTAAGGTTTTATTGTGAAATTAGGATTTGATCCTCAAACTAGGGTTAAAAAATTTAATTTAGGGTTTTAATTGTACTTAATTCTAAGTTTAGGGTTTATTAGACGAGATTTCAAAATCAAACTAATAATTTATAAGGACAATAAATTTTATAATATTAAACAATAAAATCAAACCAATAAATTCAATTTAAGAAAGGTAAGAATTGGCTCAACACCCCTATAACGCCTGGTTCATTGGCACCGACCTCATTTTTAGATCTAAATATTATTAATTCTTAAATTAGTATGCTATCATTCACACTATAAACATTATTAAAATAAATCAACATCATATTATAAAATCAAACAGATTAAACAAAATAGACACCCATATAAGATGAAAAATATGTCCTTACAATGTTCAAATATCTAGAAAAAATAAACAAAATAGGACATCCACCAAAAGGTGAAAACTTGACCTTTACAATTGTCTCAAAATCCATAAAATAAATTAAATTACTTAAACTAAATAAATTAAACAAATAAGGTACTCACAAGTGGAAACATGCATGCCTTTTACATCCTTAAAATTAAATAATAAAAATAGAAATCCTGAAAAATGTAAATAATCATCATACAAAGAATTATAAAATTAGGGTTTATTAAAGGGAAATTAAGATTAATTATAAAAAATATAATCCACAAACATATTTTAATATTAACCTGTTAACAAAATATAGGACACAATACAAATGGCAGTCCCGCTAGCCAGTTAGCGGGTGAAAGTCAAGGGGGCAGTGCCTTTTGTAGGGAATCGGAGGCAACGCTCATGAAAGGTATACGATTTTCATAATAGGGTTTGAGCATGCAATTAGGGTTTTAGTATCTAATTAGAGTTTAGTTATGAAATTATGGTTATAACACACAAAATTAGAGTTTTATAATATAATAATACTATTATACAATTTAGGATTTTATTGTGAAATTAGGGTTTGATCTTAAAAATAGGGTTAAAAAATTCAATTTAGGGTTTCAATTGCACTTAATTCTAAGGTTAGTGTTTACTGTATGAGATTTCAAAATCAAACCAATAATTTATAAGGGCAATAAATTCTACAATATTAAACAATGAAGATGATCAATAAAACTTAAATGGAATTAGTTAATAAAATCATACCTACGTTGTTGACTCCACCAAGATTATTTTGTTGAACTAAGCTCACTATTTGAATTGCTTTGGAAAGTTTTGGTCAATTAGGGTTCTTGGCTGAGTTTAAACAATCTAGACATTATTCATTGTGTTCACAAATTGGCTACTATCTGCTTATTCACTCTCTGCTTCTCTTTTCTTTCATTTTTGGATTCCTATTTTAATTGCTATTTCTTGCTTTTTGATAACTACGTGTGGCTATTATGTCTTCTTGGTTATCTAATTATTGATTGTGGCTCCCTTTTTTTTTTTTTAAATCTTATCACCCCCTGCTAAAGGTGGATTAGACTCCTTTTATAATGTTTAATTAGGGTTTAGGAGGGTTAATTTGGCTAAACTATCCTAGTTCTATTAGAACATTAAATTAGGGTTGGCCTTAAGGATCATGGCGAATTAGCCATGACCATGCTCATGGCGAATTGGTCATGGCTAATTCATTAGAAGTTTTAGGCCAGTCCCATTGTTTTAGCTTTTTAAATAAAACCAGAGTCATTTTAAGCTTTTTTTAATTGGATTCAAATTTGATTGGTGCCTTTTAATTGAAACCAGATTTGATTGAGGCTTTTTTAATTTGAACCATATTTGATTCAGGCCTTTTAATTAGAACCAAATTCATTCCAGGCCAAAATTAAAGGCATGCAGTCTTGCCCCTTGCTTGAACAAACTTAAATTTATTCAGAGAGTGAAAAGCAATATGCCTTAATAGATTAATACTGATCTCGGATACTTCAATAAATCCGTGCTGGTTCAGATGTTTCAAAAAACCCGAGCTGGTCTGGATACTTTAAATAAATCCAAAATTTTCTAATGGATGCTTCGATAAATTCGAATAGGTTTGGGTGTTTCAAATAAATCACAGTTAGTATGGATACTTTAAATAAATCTGTAATCTTCTAATGGATGCTTCAATAAATTTGAAGGTGCTTTAAATAAACTCGAGCTGATTTGGATGCTTCAAATAAATCCAGAATCTTCTAATAGACTTGAACTAGTTCTGGTGCTTCAAATAAACCTGAGCTACTTTAAGTTTTTTAAACTTGAATTGGTTTATGTACTTCAAATAAACTCATAATATTTGTACACTTCAACGAATCAAGAAAAACTATATGCCTTTGCAGAAATGGATCTTCATCTTGATTTTTTACTCTTGGGGATGGACCTTCATCCTGCATTAACTTCAACCTTTATAGCTTAATTGAACTTCTGTTATTTGAGAGTCCTGGCTTTATTTTAGTCACTTGTTCCATTCTTTAATGGATTATACTTTGGGATGGACCTTTATCCTACATCGACTTCAACTCTTCTAGCTTGACTGATCTTCTGTCATTTGATTGTTCTAGCTTTCTTCTAGCCACTTATTATATTCTTTAATGGATTTTACTTGGGGATCAACTTCAGTTATTCTAGCTTAACTGACCTTCTATCATTTAAGAGTTTTAGCTTTCTTCTAGCCACTTATTCCATTCTTTAATGGATTCTTCTTAGGGATGGACCTTTGTCTTACATCGACTTCAGCTCTTCTAGCTTGATTGACCTGTTGTCATTTGAGAGTTATAACTTTCTTCTAGCCACTTGTTCTATTCTTTAATGGATTCTGCTTGGGGATGGACCTTTGTCCTACATCGACTTCAGCTCTTCTAGCTTCACTGACCTTTTGTCATTTAAGAGTTATGGCTTTCTTTTAGTCGCTTGTTCTATTCTTTCAATTCTTCACTTTGTAAAAAGTTCTGCTATTTTTTAGCCATCATATCTTTTCTTTTTCCCTGCATGGCAAAACATTGAAACAAAGTCTAAAAACATTTTGTACATACATAAACTTAAAAATTAAAAAGGAGAAGTTTTGCCCCCCTTTTGTAGGCTTAAACCAATAATTTTGTTCCTCTGTAGGCTATAACTGATGTTTATATTTTATCTCGTTCTTTGCACAAACATGCATCTCTATTATCTTTTGCAATAGCCCTTTCATGCCCATTTATTCCATATATGCTTTTGATTATTCACTTCACAAGGTGTTTGTTATTCACTTTAACAAAGAAAAGGCAACACAATATAAAAATACAGTGTGATATGATCATATATATATATATGTATGATATGTATAGATATACTTACAATGGTTCTATTAACTCGTGGATTGAGATGATAAGCCAGAGTACTCCCATTTGTTCCTTCTAATGCACATTCAGGTCTTGATTTATAACAACAGAAGACTTCACATATATGGCTTTATTTCCAAGACGAAAACATGAGTAGTTGGGGCCTAAGTATAGTAGTCAAAGACATAGGAGATACATGTTTCAGCCCATGATTCAACATATTAGTTGGTAAATTCTCCATGACCTTGCAAATAATCCTCTCATTAGCCACATCTGGCCCATATGTCCTTTGAGGTTCGACATTGCAACATCCCTAAGCTTGAAAGCTCGTATGACAAAACCTTTTTTTTTTAAATCACATTTTGGCTTTGTTAAATCAATGCCATTATACCTCAGAACTTGATTTTTCCAAATTAGCATATCTATAACATGACAACCCTAATTATTATACTAAACTTGGAAATCATTTCTCTTTGAGCAAAAACTATTATACTTCAGATATGCATATACATATTACTTGCCCAAAGGTCTCATTGAGTTTGGATATTATCTATCTCATATGCATTCTTTTTTAAACTATCTTCACTAATAGACTCCACCTATCAAGAGAGATCAACATGTCTTTAATAGACTTGAAATGGGTATATAAGGGACATGGGCTAAATGAATGCTATCTTTAAATCAACGCTGACATGACACTACTGACAAATCTTCATACTATAAACTTTTGATTGGAACTATATATTGTTGGAGGTATTGTTAAACTCTAGGCATTACTTCTATCTTTTAGGTGTCTTGCTTCATGAAAAGATAGAGCTCATCTTTCTTGGTAGAAATCTGGATTTGTTCAGGATGATCTTTGCTTTTGCAAAAAAAGTTTGAAGCCCTATTATTCTTCCCTTTCCTTTTTCTTTTTCTTTTTTCTTTTTATTCTTCTTTCCTTTTTGTTCTTTTTTTTTACTCTCTTTTTTTTCTCTTAGGTCTTAGCTTTAAGAGTCTTCTTATTCATACTATCTTATGCGAGTCTGCTTCAATAGGGATGAATCTTTTATTGCCCTAATGCCATCTTATAGACCCTTAATTTTTGACCCAGTCCGGTCCAATATATTTTAATTAGTCTAAAATAATTTTTGTGTTGTCCAATATATTTTAATTAGTCCAAAATAATTTTTGTGTTATCTTAATTGAATAATATTAGTTTTAGTATTTAGTTTTTATCATTAATAAAAAAATAAATAATAATAAATAAATAAATAAACAAAAAATAAAAATAAAAATAAAAATCGGCGATAGAAAAATTTGTCGCCGAAAAGTTAGGAAGAAATGGCCTTGGGCCATTTCGCTAGCAGGAAAATCCTGCGAGTGAAATGGCCAAGGCCTGCGGGCAAAATGACCTTGGCCATTTTGCTCACTCAGCTCGCAGGTTCCCACGGCAATCCTCGCAGCAGCCCGCAGCAACTTTTTCGCCAGCGAAATTTTTCCGCAGCAGTTTTTTTTCGCCAGCGAAATTTTTCCGACGTAATTTTTTCCGAAACCAAATTCTATTTTGTTTTGGTTTTCTTTTCTTAATTTATGTTAGTTTTCATAAACAAGTTGAATTAATCATCCAAATTTTCTATAAATAAGACCAAAAATAACACAGAAAAGGGAGAAAAAAGAAGAGAGGAATCGGAATTTAGACTGGAATTTTGAATTGGAACTTTACAAATCGATCGAACTTTTTAGAGAAGAATAAGAAAACAAGCAATTCAACCTATCAAAGGCAACCATCTTGCCTTTGTTCTTGTTCATCCAAGAAGTAATTTTTGGTGGAACTAACAAACGAAGGTATGAATATCTAATCTCTTTTTTCTTCACAGTAGCTTGAATCATCCAATTGTTTGTTTTGATTCTAAAAACCTTAATTTGCTTTTTTATTTTCCAAAAAATCTTAAAATTGTTGTTTCTATTTCTTCTAAAACCTAAGAACCCTAATCTATTTCTTCAAAATCTTAAAACCCTAATCTACTTTCCAACTTTTCAAAACCTTAAATCGTTTCATTAATTTACCAAAACCCTAATCTGCTTTTCAATTTTCCAAAACCCTAAATTGAATCCTTTTCTTTCCAAAAATCCTAAAAAATATCTTTTCTGTTTCTATAAACCTTAAATCATTTTGTTTATTTCCTAACCCTTAAAACCTTAAAACTTTATAAACCTAAATATTAAAATTCAAACACAGTAAGCCTAAAAAAAATAATCCAGTAGCTAATAATCATAAACCTAATGTTTTAATATCCAAACCCTAATTTCATGATTTTACCCTCAAACCCTAATTTGGTTAATCAAAGAACCTTATTAATCTCTTAAATTATAAAACCTTAATCCATTTCAATTCCCTTAAAAACTTACAGTAACTTAAACCAATAAAATCCAAAATTCTAAATATTAATTAAAGAACTTTAAATGGAAACAGTAAACGTCAATTTGTATCTTTACTTGCTTTATTTGATTATATAGTTTATTATATGCTTTGACTTATTTACAATGTCTTATTTAATTTATCATGGATGGATGTTTATTTTATATTTTGGTGATATCTTTGATGAATGTTTTACCTATGATGAATGGTTATTTACTTTATCGATTTATTTAGATTTTCAAATGTTGTAAGAGGTATGTTTCCACTTTGTGGGTACCTCGTTAATTAAGTTCTATGTAATTAAATTTGCTTTATATTTTAGACCAATGTAAAGGACATGTTTCTACCTCATGGTGGGTGTCCTATTAGTTTAGACATGGATGATGTAAGGACATGTTTCCATCCTCGGATGGGTGTCCATTTATTTAGTTTGCTTGGACTTTGTTTTGATTTTAATATAACGATGCTTTATTTCAATTATTAAGTGTAATATGGATGATATTATTATATTTAAGAATTTTATAATATTAAGACCTGTAAAGGAGGCCGGTTCCAATGAACCGGGCGTTGTGGGGGTGCTGGGCCATTTCTCACCTTCCCCACACATACCCAACTTTCCGAACCCATTAGGAGGTTGGGGATTCCTTAGGAATCGAGTCATCCACCCCTTTCTTTTTTCTGGCCCGTCTAGGTGGCGACTCCATTTTCTCAGTACTTAGGTCCGTGTTCTCTAAGACCCCGAGCCTAAACAGTGCCGAAGTCACAAGAACCATTCCACCGGGAGTGGGGACGAAAATCCCCGCTCACAGTGGCGACTCCACTGGGGATAAGAGAAGTTGATTCCGTTGGTCTTTTTATTATTATATTCTTTCTTATAATGATATTATCCATTGCATCATATTAGATTGCATCGTGTGCGTGAGTTAGGACTCCCGTGTTACACGTGTTGTGTTATGTAAGGGATACCATACTTTCACTCAAGGTATGGAGATCGAGCATAGCATAACCACTCATAGCCTTGTACCATTTGGTATATACTTGCTATGGGAACCTAAGTCTTTTTACCCAAAGACTAAAGCTCATGTAATTGGCCTAGTTACTTTCCTTAGGTTTTACCCCAAATGCATGTTGTTTGATTATGATTAATTTGTCTTGACTTAAATTATGGCTTATTTAGTTTGTTCTTTTTCTAATTTGACCCAAGTAGATTTGTAAGCTCAAATAAAATTTTCTTTAAAAGTCCAAAAGACCAAAATTATTTTCAAGACTTTTTAAGATGGTCTTTGGACATAAAACTTTTCTAAAAACAAAATAAAAAATTATTTTGCTCATAACCTAAATACTAAGCCCAAAATCCATATTTCCTAAAATCTTTTTACAATGGGCTTGGAAATAAAATTATTTTTATCCAATCTTTTCTTACAAAGAGCTTGCAAATTATTTAGGTCAATTACAAAATACCAAAAATCAATTGTGAGCCTAGTTTATACTAAGAAATAATTAACCATAGGCTTGTTTTTGGCATGAATCATTAGTTGCTTTTTCAAGTGAGAAATCTATTTATAATAAACCTCTTAATTTAGTTTTAATCCAATGTAGCATAAAAGCTACTATAGTTGGTTGAATGGATTAAAACCTAATTAATGGGAATTATTCTAAACTGATTTCTATTTTTGAAAAATATAACTATTGATTGAAACATCGAAGAGAAATTTTCAAAAATAAGATACCCCATGTTGGTATTTTATTAACCATATACCTAGGAAAAGAGACTTGCCATTCGTGTGTGGATGTTATAAGGTTGGAAGGAGCGTTCTAATTGTCCCTGTTTGTTGTTTGTGCATACATACATACATTTGCATCTCATATCATTGATCCTCTCTGGCTCACAGCTCTGGATTACGACAGTTCAAAAGCTTACGACAATTCAACCTACGCCGGAGATGAAGTATCTAGCAATGACTCAATCACTTGCTCACCAAAAATAATGGATCCCGAACAAATTCAAAGAATGGTGGATGATGCCCTCAACGCCAAGATGGAAGAAATAAAAGAGGCCCTAGCTGAGATCATGAAGAACCAATTGACTGCAATTTTAGAAAATCATGCCGAAGCATCTGCTAGCACTAAGAAGCCAAAGGACAAAGGAAAGACCAAAGTTGGTGAAGTGGTTTTTGATGATGAAAAGGTGATCATTGATGATGATGATGATTGGGCTCAATACTACAAAGATCCTCAAGACAAGAAGAAAGAACCGAAGGTTGTTGAAAGGTCAACTATGGAGAAAAATTTAAATTTCTGATGTTAAAAAGATGATTGCTGATTTAGAAAAGAAATTTGAGAAGAAGCTAAAAGCTGAAGAAATGTCCGAAGTTGACAAATTATTTGAGTTAGATGAAGAAGTTCCATACAAATTCAAGATGCCATCTTTTGCGAAGTTCAATGAAACTGGAAATCTCCATCTCCATGTGAAGTAGTATATCACTGCTATGCAGTCTGCCCGAGCTACTAAGACTCAAACTCTAAGGTACTTTATGCTCTCATTGGACCCTGTTGTCCAAAATTGGTTCAATACCTTAGATGATGGAACACAAAAGAGTTGGGATCTGCTTTACAAAGCCTTCATCCAACAATATAGATATAATGTCGAGATGGAAGTTACCTTAATGGAAGTAGAGTCCATTAGGCAAAGGTCAAATGAGAATTATGTGGATTATATGAAGAGATGGAGAAACAAGGCCGCTTTGCTCAAGAAGAGGCCCGATGAATCCGATCAAATAAGGATGAGTATGAGAGAGGTGTTGCCTAATCTTCGTGAAAAGATGTCTCATACAATCATCCGCGATTTCAAAGACCTTCTCCAAGCTGGTTTGCAAATTGAAGAATGGGAGAGAGAGAAGAACCGTTTTTCAACGAGAAGGAACGAGAAAGGGAACTATCAATCTGGTAGCCAAAGCAGGCAAAAGGCAGTCGATGTTAATGCCACTAACCAAGGAACAAGGAGGCAATTTTTAGAATTGGGGAAACCGATGTCTTGGGTTCTCAATAAGCTTCAAAGAAAGGGATTGCTACAACCCTTAAATCCTCGTCCTTTACCTAACCCTCTCCCACCTAATTTCGACACTAAAGCATTTTGTCAGTTTCATCAAATGCAAGGGCATGACACAGATAGATGTGTGAGATTGAGGCATGAAATCCAAAATCTAATTGATAGTGGGAAGCTGCCCGAGCCCAATAAGCCAAACACCAAAGACAACCCATTACCAAAGTTCAATAGGGTACCACCACAGGCAACCTTCATGATTGGAGGGGGTTTGCATGAAGATTTTATCATGTCTTCTTTCCAAAATGTGGGTAGAGAAGCAACCAAAGAAGAAGAGGTATTTGGAGAAATTAAACAAGCTATGGTAGGTAAAGAAGTAACAATTTGTGTTGTCAATGGGTTTTAGGATTCAAGCGATAGTGATGATGATCCTGTGACCAAGAAGGAGGAATGGACTTGGTTCGAACCCGAAGAAGATGAGGTAATGAACACTAGATCTGGTAAGCCTTATGCAAGGCCACCACCTAAGGAAGTAGAAACTAATAAGGGAAAGAAAGTTGAAGTAGGAAATAAAGAAGAGGAAGATGATGTTGTGCTTAAGCAATTGAAAAGAATCCAAGCAATTGTTAACATTTGGGACTTATTAGCTACTTCTAAAAAGCACCGAAAAACTATGGCCAAAGCCTTAGCTAGCATGCTGATTTCTACCTCCACAACACTGGAGGAGCTTATCAACTTCATAAAAATCGGAGGGGTAATGAAATGTGAAGATGTTCAAGAAAAGAGTGAAGTTAATATGGGAGCAGTTTCTTTTTCAGATGCAGACTTACCGGAGGAGGGGAGAGATCACATCCGCCCTCTCTTTATCAAAATAGAAGTCAAGGGGAAGAGGACTCCATGTGTAATGGTCGATGATGGGTCCACCATAAATGTTTGCCCACTTAAGATATTGCTAAATCTAGCCATGTCAACAAGGGATCTAAACCCGACCGAGGTAACAATTCGGGCTTATGACAACACTAAAAGACACGCCGAAGGAACTTTTAAAGCTGCTGTCAAGGTTGGTCCAATTGAATCTATTGTTGAGTTTGTTGTTTTAGACATATCGGTTACCTTCGCCTTACTCTTGGAGCGACTATGGTTTCATCCTCTTGGTGGAGTTCCTTCCACCCTTCATCAAAAGATCAAGTTCCCCAACGAAGATGAGACAGTGGTCATTGAAGCTGAAGATAATGAGATTGTTAACACTCTAATGATTGATAGGCCTCTCAATGGTTTCCAAGTAGCTGCAATTTCTGATGATGAAGTAGTGGATTCCAAAGTCTTGAATATGATGAAGAGCATGAACTACCTTTCTGGAACCGGTCTTGGAAAGGGTAAAGCTGGTTTGACAAAGTTGCCAGATTTTAGAACTCAAACTACTAAGAAGGGGTTGGGATATGATGAAGCCAACAATGCCCAGCCAAAGAAGAATGAGAAGATGAGCTTCCCACCACTTGAAGAAATCTTTGTCAAAGCTCCAGATATGGGAGCACTCTAAGAAAAGCCCGAGCCAATCATGTTTATGGGAAAGTTGATCCCGGGTTTTGAAATTTTTATAGATGTGGCTGAGCTAGTGGAGCAAGTGAATAAAAAGCTCACCCTGTCAGCCAACAAAGAATCCAATCCAAAAGAGAAGAATGAAGCTATCCTAAAAACCAAGAAGACTCCGGAGGAGATTGCTACCCTGGTTAAAGAAAAGTTTGAAGACATCCTGCCTTTTGACTTTGAAAACAATGATCTTGATTTTGATTTTAATTTGTCTGATTTGTATAAGGATGATGATGTTTTCTTTTCCAAAATGAATGCAATAAAGTCTAATTTTGCTTACTGGTGTGATGTTTCTCCTGATGGTTGCATACATTCAAATAGCGGTTACATGAGCATCTTTAATATTAATTTTGTTAACACACAATCATTAAATTTGGGAACAATTGAAAATCCTAAAAATATTAGCATAGCATCCGACCGTACTCCTGATGAGAGAAAGAGATTGGAAAAAATATTCAAAAAATATGAAGAAGTGTTTGCTTGGTCTTATGAGGATATGCCTAGAATAGATCGAGACATAGCCGAACATCATATTCCTACTTACACTCACATGAAATCTGTCAAACAAAAGCTTAGGAGATTAAGACTTGAGTGGGCTGAATTAGTTAAAGAAGAGGTCACTAAACAAATACAAGTGAAGTTCCTTGAAGTGATAGAATATCCAGATTGGCTAGCCAACATAGTACCCGTGCCAAAGAAAGATGAAAGAATAAGGGTCTGTGTGGACTATAGAGATTTGAACAAGGCTTCCTCTAAAGATGATTTTCCTTTACCTCATATAGATGCTCTCATTGATAGTGCAGCCTCTAGTGTACTACACTCGTTTGTAGATGGATTTTTTGGATACAACCAAGTGTTAATGGCCCAAGAGGATAAAGCCAAAACTGCTTTCATTACTACATGGGGTATATTTTGTTATAGGGTGATGCCGTTCGGTTTAAAGAATGCTGGAGCAACCTACCAAAGGATGGCCACCACACTATTTCACGACATGATGCACAAAGAAGTTGAAGTATATGTTGATGATATGATGGTTAAATCGGATACAAGAGAACAACACTTCCAAAACTTGGAATTATTCTTCGATAGAGCTTTGGAATATAAGCTAAGATTAAACCCGAAGAAGTGTGTGTTCGGTGTTACCTCAGGTAAATTATTGGGACATGTGATTGGTCCAAATGGCATTGAGATTGATCCTAACAAAGTT
The DNA here is from genome assembly GCA_947685225.1 of Garcia nutans. Taxonomy (NCBI): domain Eukaryota; kingdom Viridiplantae; phylum Streptophyta; class Magnoliopsida; order Malpighiales; family Euphorbiaceae; genus Garcia; species Garcia nutans. The sequence continues at coordinate 41,699,716 of CANTUV010000003.1, forward strand.
AACGCAATCAGGGATATATTAGCCTCTAAGACGGAGAGAGAAGTTCGGGGATTCATTGGTAAATTACAATAAATTAGCAGATTTATAGCAAAGCTCACAACAATTTGTGAGCCTATCTTCAAATTGCTTAAAAAGAATCAGCCGGTCATATGGAATGAAGAATGTCAAAAGGCCTTTGAGCGAATAAAAGAGTATTTGTTGAATCCACCTATTTTAAAACCACCTAAACCCGGCAAACCTCTATTACTATACTTAGCAGTAGAAGAAGAGTCAATAGGAGCCATGCTAGCCCAAGCAGATGAGTCAGGGATTGAGCATGCAGTTTACTATTTGAGTAGAAAGCTCCTACCTTATGAAATTAAGTATAGTATTATTGAAAAGACCTGTATAGCCGTGGTTTGGTCTTCTAAGAAGTTGCGGCATTACTTTCAATCTTATAGTGTACAGGCAATTTTCAGGTTGGATCCAATGAAGTACTTAAGGGAGACACCCTCTTTGATCGGGAAATATGATCAATGGTTGATAATATTAGAAAAATTCGAGATTGAGTATGTAACCAGGAAAATGATCAAAGGAAGAGCGGTGGCAGAATTCCTGGCTCAACAACCATTACCAGAAAGCGAAGAGGTAATCTTGGAATTTTCGGATGAACATTTAGAAGCAATTGAAGTACAAGGGTGGAAAATGTATTTTGATGGAGTAGTAAACAAGGAGCAGGTTTGGGAGTTATATTAGAATCGCCCAAAGAGGAACTTATCCCTTTAGCCAAAAAATTAAAATTTAGGGCAACCAATAATATGGTGAAATACGAGGCTTGTATTTTTGGTTTAGAAACCCTAATGATTATGAAGGTGGATAAGGTGGAAGTTTTTGGGGATTCATTACTAGTAGTATCCCAAGTAAATGGAGAGTGGGAGTTGAAAGAAGAAAAATTAAAACCATACCACCATTACCTGACCATGATGAAGAAGAACTTTAAGGAATGTAGGTTTATACACCTATCAAGAGAAGAAAATCAGATGGCTGATGCCCTAGCCACATTGGCTTCGGTATGGGAAAATCCTGTCACTTTATTCCTTAAGCCTTTGATTTTGACCAGTTAATCAACTCCTTGCTATGAATATGAGACAATCATGGAAATTGATACAGACCATGATGCGTGTTATGATACTATAAGATGATTTTTGGAGGAAAGAGAATACTTGCTGGGGCGACAAAGAAAGAAAAAAGAGCCATAATGTGGTGGTCTTTGCAATACATCACATTCCATGGAGAGTTATATCGAAGATGGCATGATGGGGTGCATTTAAGATGTTTAAGAAAGCCCGAAGTGGAGCGTATCATGTCAGAAATATATGCGGGAAGTTGCGGTCCGCACATGAGTGGTTTGACTCTAGTTAAGAAGATTATTTGACAGGGTTATTACTAGTTAACCATGGAGAAGGATTGTATTGAGTTTGTAAAGAAGTGCCAACAATGTCAGATGTATGGTAACTTGAATCACATGCCTCTTGAAGAATTGCATTCTATGTCTTCACCCTGGCCATTTGCCACTTGGGGTATCGACATTATAGGAGAGATACATCCGACAGCCTCAAACGGTCACCGCTTCATTGTGGTAGCAGTAGATTATTTTTCAAAATGGGTCGAAGCCGAATCCTTCAACAAACTGGGTGCAAGTCAAATGGCTAGATTTATTGAAAAGAACCTCATCTGCCGGTACAGGGTGATATCAGACAATGGGGTATAGTTTCAAGGAGCAGTTAATGATTTATTCTCAAAGTACCAAATCCATCATTAGATCCTCTCCTTATAGACCAAAGGCTAATGGTGCAGTAGAAGCAAAAATTAAAATAATTAAGCAAATTCTATTCAAGATGACCAAGACTTACAGGGATTGGTCAGAGATGCTTCCCTTTACTTTATGGGGATATAGGACAAGTGTGCGAACACCTACTGGATGGAAGCAGTGTTACCAATTGAAATAGAGATTAAGTCATTGAGAGTAGTCTTGAAAGCTGAACTGCCTGAAACAGAATGGGTAGCAAGCAGATACACACAGTTAGCTTTACTAGAAGAGAGAAGGTTAAAGGCATTGTATCATCACCAACTATATCAAAAGAAGATATCTCGGGCCTATAATAGAAGGGTTAAGATCAGAATACTCAGAGTCGAGGATTTGGTGTTAAAGTAATGTAAGCCTAATGTATCTTATCCGAGAGGGAAGTTTATGCCTAGCTAGGAAGGGCCATATGTCGTGAAACAAGTCATGAACAAAGGTGCGGTGAAGTTATCGGACATGGATGGGAACTAGTTTAGTGAGCTAGTGAACATCGACAAGTTGAAAAGGTTTTATGTATAAAAAAAAAGAAAAAGAAAAAGAAAGAGCTTGCTAGGTTGAAAACCCAAAAAGGGAGGCCTAGGCAAAAGTTAGAGCAGTCTGCTAGTTTCGAAAACCCAAAAGGGCGGGCTAGGCAACAATTAGGGCTAAAAGAGAGAAAATTGTCAATTATAAAAACCCGAAAGGGCTAGTTGGCAACAGGAGTGATCTTGTGTATGCTGGCTTTATGTTTGGTTGTTCCCCAATTTAATAAAACAGAATTAATGTTAAAATTATTCTATGTGCACTGTTATAAGTATTTGACCAGATATGGATGAAATAAATAAACAGAATAGCAAAAGGTGATGATAAATTATAAAAGGAAAAGAAGCATCTTTTATTACTTTAATTATTTTTTTATCCTAACAATACGCTTTCTGAATTGATAAATGTAAAATCTATGGCAGACGATAAGTGTAATGTGCAGGCTAGCTTTGCCTCAGCCGATCCAAGTAAGCTTCAGTCAATCAAGGCATGTCTAAATCGGGAGTAAAGTCAGAATCGCGAGGCTCAGCTCCATACTGACGACTAAGTCGGTGAGGATCCTAGCAAGTACTTTGATGAAGAGCAGCAAGGGGAACATACATCAAGTATGTCCGTATGGTGATACAAGAAATCTTCCACCAAGGTACCAACCAACGGATGTTGACTTCAGCGCGTGAGTGGATCCAGTCAACCCAGTCAGCATATGAAGAAGCAGGATGGAGTAGTTTCCTAATAGAATGGTGTCGTGGTAGATATCTAGCAAAATCCATGGATGGAGTATCAAGCAAGCAAAGATACTTCTGAAGCCAAATCTACTAGGGAAGAATTAAATTAAAAAACAAGAAAGAAGAAAAGAGAGTCCGCTAAGTTGAAAACCCGCAAGGGCAACTTAGGCAAAAATTAGGATAGCTTGCTAGTTCCGAAAACCCACATGGGCGGACTAGGCAAAAAATAGAGCAATACAAAAATATATATAAAAGAGGTCTGCTAAGTTGAAAACCCGCAAAGGCAACTTAGACAAGAATTAGGACAAATCGCTAGTTCCGAAAACCTGCATGGGCGGACTAGGAAAAAATTAGAGCAATAAAATAAAAAAAAAGAAGAAAAAGAAACCTAAATTGAAAATCCAAAAGGGCAATTTAGGTAATTACCTGAAGCAGCAACGGACTCCCAGTCAGTCTATTTGACAATCCTGATTTAAGTCGGTCTAATCCAACTAAAGTCTCGGCTAAGATCATTGGTACCAGTGACAAGCCTCCTTCCATTTGATCCATAATATCCAATACCCGTGGATCAATATCGCCATCAGAAGAAACAAGCAAGAATTGGCCAAGTAAGCAAAGACAGAGCATGTGTCCCCATGCCTTAGTAGGAACCAAATGAGAAAAAAAAAATCAATCAAGGGAGCAAGTAGAATTGTTTCACCTCTCATCAACTGAAGAACTTCGGGTTTTGGAATTTGAAATAACATCTGCATCTTCTGTTGAATCTTGGAAATCAATGTGGGTAACGCCATTTGTTGATTATTTAGATATACAAGGATGGCCTCAAATTCTTCAATCAATGGACATATTTCAAAGCCATTAATTTTAAATGTCCTAGGATCCACATTTCAAAAGGAAGCCATGGCATGTAAAAAGGAGTGGTCCAATTTAACATTTCGGAAACACTTTAAAATATCAAGTTTTGACCGTGAAATTTGCTTCCAATGAATGGCCTCCATATTCTTAAATATAATTTTTATCTTCTTCAAATAAAGTTCAATCATGGTTGATGAATGAAGGAAAATCAAAATAGTTAAAGGAGTTTTTACTTTGAAATGGAAAGTATTTTAGCTTCTGTATGAAATTAGGGCATAAAAGGTGATTTATATAGAGGAAACAAGCTTTTCCAAAGTTGATAAGGAAAAGATGATGAGAAAATGGCGAGACCATGTTGCATGAGGAAAAGTATTAGAGATGAAAATTACTTTACCATGTTACATTTGACTTTGTAAGTAATGCTGTGTAAATATTGAAATATATAAAAAAAAAGGAAAAAAAAGTATAATAATTGTGGCGTAGGAATGACAAAAAAAAGAGAGAGAGAGAAAGTTAGTTACAGTAAAGGCAGAAATTATGTTTTATGCTTATTGTACAATGTTTATACAATTGATACAATATTAATACATCACTAAGAGGGTGGTGGTAAGTCATCAAATAAAGTCCTGAAAAAGTCATCGCCTGTTGGAGGAGGGGGCAAATTACTCATCCCAAGATCACTCGAAGCAGGAGCACTAAAATTCCTATTACTTTGGAGTTTCGATCTGTCACGGCCCTCATCAGAAGTAGACAAAAGGATCTCATGGTCATCAGTTTGGGGGCCTCTTGATGAAGAAGCACCAGGATCCCTCATCCCCTGAAATCGAAAGTCTCGAAAATTCTGTTCTGATTGATGATACAGATTTTCAAAATGAGAAGCCTGCTGATGACTTGCAGCCAACTCTTCTTGAAGTTTCTTATTTTGATCTTCAAGCATCTGCTGTGAGCCAGAAAGGAAAAGGTAAGGGCATACATAATCATGCACACATGTAGCATAAATTATCAGGAAAACTTACTAGGTAATTCATATCAATGCCCTACGGATGAGATGGCATCTCGGGCAGACTAGAATGAGCAAATGAAGGGGTAGTAAAAGAAGTTTCAGCCTCATGATCAAATGAGCCAACAGCCTGCAACAATCATTAAAGAATCAAAATAAGTTAAGAAAGAAGCAATTACAATGGGAAAATGGTAAAAGTCTTACCTATGAAGTACCAGCCCCGAGATATGGAACGAATTCTCCTGCCTCTCCATGGTGTAACACCCTCATACCCTATATAAGTACTATACATATACCTCGTATACATACAGTAAGTATATAAAGTATAAGAATGTCACTGTTCATTATAATTAAAAAAAAATCCTTACTTCTCAAAACAATCCAAATATATAGTAACAAAACATTTTAGTCAATATACAATATTAAAAAATTTTACATGCATGCATCACCTTCTAGTTGGTCTCGACAAACTCTTACTCTTCTTGTGGTAAAACGAAAGACTTCAGATCTACCATCTACTCACCTGCGCGATTAACACATCCGCGCTAAGCCCGAGAGCTTAGTAGTACAAATGAATAATATAAACATACAATACAGAAATTCTAACGTATATCCATATACTAACTTTAAGTACTGTTAGTTTCTTATCGTAGTTTCCCTTTTCAATTACACTTTACACATATCTCAACTAATCTCATATATTACATACATGCATACATATCAATAACACCAACCACAATTCCATCACTACTACTCACAAGGAACATATCAATATACATATTACATAACATATTTCATAACATTTCATTTCCAATTAAGGCAACTATAGATTTCATTATTCATTCATTTCACGTTTCATAAACTACATCGAAAATCAAAACAGACCTGGGCCCAGAACACACTAATATGTTATTCAAAGTTCAGAGTTACTGCTTTGATCCATAATCACAATAATCAAGCCCGTAGGCAACATATATCATATCTCTATCCATGGATAGTGTAACAGACCCAGTCTCTTGGACCATCAACCCGACTAATCGAGAAGATCCTCAACCCGGCAAGACTATTACTTTTCATATATTTCACATTTATAATTCATATAGTGTAACAGACCCAGTCTCTTGGACCATCAACTCAACAACTTGAGGAGATCCTCAACCCGGCTAGACTGTTAACACTTGTAACAGACCCAGTCTCTTGGACCATCAACTCAACAACTTGAGGAGATCCTCAACCCGGCTAGACTGTTACATTTCATATGTTATAGGCATGCCGTCAAATCCAGAACTCTGAAAGTTGAATTAACATATTAGACACAACTCTTTTCATTTATATCTTTGTACATTTCTTTCTCAATTCATTTCATATTCAAAACAGGCAACCATGCCTCAATTATAATTCATTTACATTCTCATAGCCAACACAATGGCTTCACATCTCATTTGATTCATCATAGCCAATCACAATGGCTTCACCTCTTATCATATTTCAATTCACATTATAGCACTTCATCATTCAAGTATACATAAACAATTATATTGAGCATATATCTTAAATTCATCATCATATAATCAACATGTCTATTTATTTCATTTCAATCATTATTACCAACCACAATTACAATACATTTCATCATTTCTCAAAACACATTAGCACAATTCATCATTACAATATTTATCATAACAAATTGCATTGTACATACCTATTTGAATGATCTTCATATCTTTCACATCATCCAATCATAACCTTAATCAAATTATATTGACAATATAGTAATTCACTTAACACATTTACAAACAAATGTGTTAAGTCTTAATTCATGTAAATAAGTGCAATCATATAAACTTTGTACTTACCTTAAAACCAACTTACACCACTCTATACACCTACTCTTCCAAGAATCCTCAACACTTAGATTAGGGCAATTCAACCTCTTCACAACCTAATCCAAAAGGAATATTAGCAAAATGACCATATGAATAGTAAATTCTGGTTTTAGACTAAATTTTATCCTTATTTTGAAAATTTGTATAAAATAATATACTTGACTAAAAACTCTAAAATTTTTACAGAACTTAATTTTACATCTTAAAATCATTACTTTAAAATTTCAGATCAAACTGAACACAAAATCTTGGTCAAATAGTTCACCCAAACAGACTGCCCCAATTGCCCTGCATCCTGGCAGCAGTTCTAAACTTTGTGAATTCCATAAATTAAATTCAATCAACTTGGTTCCAAATTATTTTTCTCAAATACTAGACTCATTAAGAAACAACATATCCAAAATTCAATTGAATATAATTTTTCTACATTTTATTAAAAATCCCGAAATATAGCTGTCTCAGTTAAGGTACCTGCTGGAACAGGTCTAATAAAAATAATCTTTCCAAAATCATAACCATTCCAAAATCGAATCAACATATTTTTCAGTCATTCTAGACTCATATAGGCACAACATATCAAAAATTCACTTCAGGAACATTTTTCTATATTTAATTAAAAATCATACAAGTCACAGCCTTTACTAGTTGTAAAACAGAAAGAAATTCCACTAAACACAACTCTTGCTCTTCAATCACCAACACCAACCTAATTAAATCAAACATACTCCAACATACTACAATAATACAACCCTAATTTCAATTATCAACAATCAAACCTTCGTACAACTTCAAATAAACCAAAGAAATCAAGAAAGAGAACTTACTTGGATTCTTAGCCAAATCTTCACTATCCACTTGAAATCCTTAAGTATTTGGTGTAAATAAAAGCAAAATCACCTCCTTCTCTCTCTAGCTTCTCTCTCTCTCTCTCTCCCTCGACCAAAAAGAAGAAGAAGAAGAAGAACACGTTTTTCCTTTTCTTCTCTTCTTATTCTTATCTCAAATATATATCTAATAATAATAATAATAATAATAATAATAACAATAATAATAAAATCAATAAATCTCCACCACACACTCTCTTCCAACCTTTGACTTTCTTTTCTCTTTTTCTTTTTGTCCTTATCATCATAATTATTAATTAATTAATTATAAAAATATATACATAACTCACTTTCCCTACACCACTTTATATCCCATGTATATGTGATGTATATGTATATATCTTTTATATGGTATTTATATTCCCATATTTCCTTATATATATATCATCTTATAATATTTCCCCTTTTTACTTCCATTAAACATATACATTAACTCCAAATATAACAATAACTCCAAAACTTTTAGGGTATATTTTGGGATATTACAATTCTCTCCCCCTTAAATAATTTCGTCCTCGAAATTATCCAGCACAATAACAATTCATTTATAACAAAACACCATCTTAATTCATATGAAGATAATCGTATTCTTACAATATGATTTCATCAAATTACATAACTTTTACTCTTCCACTTTTAGTCAATCATCTTTTCCCAATTCACAACTCATCATTATATAGCTATATTTATCTTATTACTTTTTCAACAAAACACCCAAAATAACTCATTACATTTCAAAGAAATTTTCTTTTATACAATAATCAAATCATCTTATAATCTATAAATATACCATTCATCTATTACATTCAAGATATTTATCACTTCATCTTTTTATAGGCAATCTCTTAACTTTAATCTTGGAAATTATTGAATTAAATCTTACTATAGATTATCCTGTTATTACAATCACTTTTGAAAATAACCACTTATCAAACCTTGATTGATAACAATATTTTCATTTCTTATACTTAAATCCCTCTTTACCATGTTTTTCACTTAATATTAATATCGATACAATCTTTATAAACTTACTTTACAGATAATCAACCTTTTTCCTTTCATTATCTTTAATAACTGATATATCATAATTCATTCATGTATCAGCATATCACTTCATATATACATTATCATATATATCTTATACTCTTAGCATAACTATACATATTAAATCTCGATAATAATTCACAATCTTAATGAATTCTAGATCAATTGATCTAGCTGTCATAAAATAACAACATTTCAATCTTATTCCATTCAAACCAACCATTAACTTATTTAAGCTTATCATCACATATCAATATACATAACACAATTCTATTAGGTCAAACTCATTCTCAACTTCTAATCCCTTAGGATCCATCTGTTCGACTCCTTACTAACAAATCACTTCAAATTATCTTTCAATATTCATATATATCTTCTGCTTTCAATAATAGCAGTGCAATCTCCCATAATTCTCATAATTCTCTCATACTATAATTATTACCCATAGTTCATTCACTTAACATTGTTTCCATCAATTAATTCATCTTATAACAAAAATATATTCAGTATCATTTTCAATCACATTTCATAAATTTCTCCCATTTATCATATTCTCACATTATCATACCATTACTATGTTTACATAATCACTTTTTATTCATTCTTCACAATTCAAGACATTTACACGGTTCTCTTCTCTATCCATATTTTTCATAATTATAAACAAATTTCTAACATAGAATTGATAAGATACCACTTTACCAATCACAACTCCTAACCATATTTCTTGAAACAAAATTATCAATCTCACCCACATAATACTACAATCATATCACCTTAGGCCCAAATCTGCTGATAACAAAATTAACCAGCCAATTACACTAAACAAATTATATAGCCAGAGTATATTAATAGTCACATATGTAGTTTATAAATCAATATTGTTCCTCTATTATTCTTCTTCAAACATTTCCAACTATCTCAAAAGTTGACATAATTCAACTTTGTCTCCAAAACAATTTGTTCTTGATCATATGATTATCATTAGCCTAACTCACATCAACAATATTACTTATAACACTTATGTGTACAACATTCAATCATATACAAACTTTATACAACTTCCATTTCTAACCTATCTCTTATAAAACTTTTCATACATTATACTTTCCATCTTTATTAAACACATATACATATAATATATTTCCACAAGCATAATCCTTCAACCAGAAAGCATTATATGATAGTCTAGCTCAGTTATTATCATAACAATTTCATCGTCCAATGTTACTCGAGTCCTTTTTCACTTTCCATTTCAATCCATAGTCTAACTCTTCACAAATCAAAACTTAATTTCTCATAGATCCACTAATACATGCCATATCATTCTTCATACCACTATACAAATAATTATACCACATTCACATTCATAGGTCACGTTCACAATGTGACTTGCTTTCATATTTCTTACACTTTACAATTATATTCATATCAAATAGCTCATTCCACACTTTCTATACATGTATACATATAATCATGCAATTATATTTAATTCCTCTTTTTCATACCATCAATACACATTTAACATTTATTACTTTTCATTGAACAACACCATTTTCATCCCTTTTTTACATGACTTAAATTATTTATCAACTCAACACATATATATACTCTAACCATGATAATACTTCACAAAATCTTAATCACATTACTAAGGTGACATCTCTCTCACATTTATTTTTAAATGCAGTTAGTATACCATCTTTATATCCATTTGTTTACCATTCAATATTTATATATATCTCACATATTTATACATATGTCCCTTACATCCAATCATATACACATCGCCCATTAATCCCTATAAAATTTCCAAATTTCGTTATCACAAACCTCAATTTCTTGAACTAACATTGCTCAATCCAATTCTCACTATTAATATTATCACATGACCTAACTTTGCACAAGTTTATCAATGCAAGAGTACTCATTCTCAACACTAATAGATATGTAGTTGTATAGGTTACAAACACGCAATACTATGCGTACATTACACTTTCAAGTGATCAACTCAATCCTTGATCACTAGCATCTTACATCCCATTATCACCTTCCAAGTAGTCAACCTTATCATGATTACTTCATCACTTGCCAACTTTTAGTTCATCAAATTACATATCTGTAAGTCATTCTTAATATGCAAAAATTTTCATTCCACATAACTCATATACGTACTATACATTAAACTTTCGATATTTAAATAATCTTTATCCAAATTCCGTTAACATTATAAATTCTCCTCTTACTACTTTGCTTAAACTTCAATTTACTCATCTCGTTTTATTAATATAAACTTAAGAAAACATCTTATATATACATACTACAAAGCAACATCAAAATATATCCTTTTTACAATCATTAAAGCTCATTTCAAAAATCCAAATGTTACACATTATCACCATTAACATGAGCTTTAACAATACTCAAGCATATTATATTCCTACCATTCAAACCACAATGTTTACATTAAATTAACAATACTAACAACACCATTTTATCTCCTTGCTTAACCCCTATCATCTTTTTTTTTTTAAATCTTAACTTTACATATTCAAACCTTAAGTTATCACACTTTGTCTATATCAATCAACTCATTCAATATTCCACCATACTCTCTTCATTATAATTACATATCCATCCATATTATCCATCAACAATATTTCCTCTCCCTTGCAATCCAAACATAAGCTTTATTAGAAAGAGATTCAAATAGTAGAGGAAAGATTACATACTTTGATTTTGATTTTGTTTTTAATTCATTTTTAACTTTATTTTCCTGATCATTTCTTTATATTATAATCATATTTCAAAATTTTCTTTCCTCAAGGAAACTACCATTCTTTAATTTATCACTTAAACTTACATAAATTTTTCCATCTCATTGCTTTCTTTAAATTTCCATTCATATAGAACTTCATCCACACATTATTATCCATTTCATACAATTCAATACATTTCAATTCATATAATACCACATTCGAGACCAACCTAGATGTTAATGCATATGCATGTATCAAAAATTTCATTCTTTTCATTTTCATTCATCATCATTTTTCTTTTTAAAACATTTCTTTTTGAATTTACTTAGGCCGAGAATCTCGAACCTAAGCTCTGATACCAAAATAATTGTAACACCCTCATACCCTATATAAGTACTATACATATACCTCGTATACATACAGTAAGTATATAAAGTATAAGAATGTCACTGTTCATTATAATTAAAAAAAAAATCCTTACTTCTCAAAACAATCCAAATATATAGTAACAAAACATTTTAGTCAATATACAATATAAAAAAATTTTACATGCATGCATCACCTTCTAGTTGGTCTCGACAAACTCTTACTCTTCTTGTGGTAAAACGAAAGACTTCAGATCTACCATCTACTCACCTGCGCGATTAACACATCCGCGCTAAGCCCGAGAGCTTAGTAGTACAAATGAATAATATAAACATACAATACAGAAATTCTAACGTATATCCATATACTAACTTTAAGTACTGTTAGTTTCTTATCGTAGTTTCCCTTTTCAATTACACTTTACACATATCTCAACTAATCTCATATATTACATACATGCATACATATCAATAACACCAACCACAATTCCATCACTACTACTCACAAGGAACATATCAATATACATATTACATAACATATTTCATAACATTTCATTTCCAATTAAGGCAACTATAGATTTCATTATTCATTCATTTCACGTTTCATAAACTACATCGAAAATCAAGACAGACCTGGGCCCAGAACACACTAATATGTTATTCAAAGTTCAGAGTTACTGCTTTGATCCACAATCACAATAATCAAGCCCGTAGGCAACATATATCATATCTCTATCCATGGATAGTGTAACAGACCCAGTCTCTTGGACCATCAACCCGACTAATCGAGAAGATCCTCAACCCGGCAAGACTGTTATTTTTCATATATTTCACATTTATAATTCATATAGTGTAACAGACCCAGTCTCTTGGACCATCAACTCAACAACTTGAGGAGATCCTCAACCCAGCTAGACTGTTAACACTTGTAACAGACCCAGTCTCTTGGACCATCAACTCAACAACTTGAGGAGATCCTCAACCCGGCTAGACTATTACATTTCATATGTTATAGGCATGCCGTCAAATCCTGAACTCTGAAAGTTGAATTAACATATTAGACACAACTCTTTTCATTTATATCTTTGTACATTTCTTTCTCAATTCATTTCATATTCAAAACAGGCAACCATGCCTCAATTATAATTCATTTACATTCTCATAGCCAACACAATGGCTTCACATCTCATTTGATTCATCATAGCCAATCACAATGGCTTCACCTCTTATCATATTTCAATTCACATTATAGCACTTCATCATTCAAGTATACATAAACAATTATATTGAGCATATATCTTAAATTCATCATCATATAATCAACATGTCTATTTATTTCATTTCAATCATTATTACCAACCACAATTACAATACATTTCATCATTTCTCAAAACACATTAGCACAATTCATCATTACAATATTTATCATAACAAATTGCATTGTACATACCTATTTGAATGATCTTCATATCTTTCACATCATCCAATCATAACCTTAATCAAATTATATTGACAATATAGTAATTCACTTAACACATTTACAAACAAATGTGTTAAGTCTTAATTCATGTAAATAAGTGCAATCATATAAACTTTGTACTTACCTTAAAACCAACTTACACCACTCTATACACCTACTCTTCCAAGAATCCTCAACACTTAGATTAGGGCAATTCAACCTCTTCACAACCTAATCCAAAAGGAATATTAGCAAAATGACCATATGAATAGTAAATTCTGGTTTTAGAATAAATTTTATCCTTATTTTGAAAATTTGTATAAAATAATATACTTGACTAAAAACTCTAAAATTTTTACAGAACTTAATTTTACATCTTAAAATCATTCCTTTAAAATTTCAGATCAAACTGAACACAAAATCTTGGTCAAATAGTTCACCCAAACAGACTGCCCCAATTGCCCTGCATCCTGGCAGCAGTTCTAAACTTTGTGAATTCCATAAATTAAATTCAATCAACTTGGTTCCAAATTATTTTTCTCAAATACTAGACTCATTAAGCAACAACATATCCAAAATTCAATTGAATATAATTTTTCTACATTTTATTAAAAATCCCGAAATATAGCTGTCTCAGTTAAGGTACCTGCTGGAACAGGTCTAATAAAAATAATCTTTCCAAAATCATAACCATTCCAAAATCGAATCAACATATTTTTCAGTCATTCTAGACTCATATAGGCACAACATATCAAAAATTCACTTCAGGAACATTTTTCTATATTTAATTAAAAATCATACAAGTCACAGCCTTTACTAGTTGTAAAACAGAAAGAAATTCCACTAAACACAACTCTTGCTCTTCAATCACCAACACCAACCTAATTAAATCAAACATACTCCAACATACTACAATAATACAACCCTAATTTCAATTATCAACAATCAAACCTTCGTACAACTTCAAATAAACCAAAGAAATCAAGAAAGAGAACTTACTTGGATTCTTAGCCAAATCTTCACTATCCACTTGAAATCCTTAAGTATTTGGTGTAAATAAAAGCAAAATCACCTCCTTCTCTCTCTAGCTTCTCTCTCTCTCTCTCTCTCCCTCGACCAAAAAGAAGAAGAAGAAGAAGAACACGTTTTTCCTTTTCTTCTCTTCTTATTCTTATCTCAAATATATATATATAATAATAATAATAATAATAATAACAATAATAATAAAAACAATAAATCTCCACCACACACTCTCTTCCAACCTTTGACTTTCTTTTCTCTTTTTCTTTTTGTCCTTATCATCATAATTATTAATTAATTAATTATAAAAATATATACATAACTCACTTTCCCTACACCACTTTATATCCCATGTATATGTGATGTATATGTATATATCTTTTATATGGTATTTATATTCCCATATTTCCTTATATATATATATCATCTTATAATATTTCCCCTTTTTACTTCCATTAAACATATACATTAACTCCAAATATAACAATAACTCCAAAACTTTTAGGGTATATTTTGGGATATTACACATGGTGTTCCTCTTCATCCCTACCATCATTTTCTTCGAAAATTTCCCGTACACCAACAGGAAATATATCAAAGTTCAAAAGCCTTCTTTGAATAAAATGGGCATAAAATGCACCAGGTGGATAGAGAAATGTCTCAACACCATAACCGTACCGAGCTGACCACCATGCATCCTCCGCTGCTCTGGACCAAGAAACCACTCATAAACTCTCTCTCCGAGAAACCAGCCACTAGACACTGGGCCAGCGATGACTCGGCGAGTATGTTGGAAAGATAGCGTAGCCTTCATGAAGGGAGACCAGTTTGTCCGCTCTTTTGGATTCCACCAGGCCAAATTCACCTACAAGATGACATAAGGTAAGTAAACTTTCACATAAATTTTAGAGCATACTAACACTATTTTACCTGGTCCCAAGTTAAACGGCTCAACACGAAGCGTTGGGTATGGACGTGGTGAGAGCCAGGAACTTCCACACGATCTGACAACCAAAAATTTAATCTTGGATACCCTATTCTCTCTCAGAAAATACCAGGTACCCTCACAAGGTTGTGTCATATGCTCATACCTACAATAATAGTAAAGATCAAATTCATACAAGAAAGGAGTGGAATTGACATTGGTAGAAGAAAAGTACCTCGACAACCGCCATCAAGCCGATAAAAGACTTCTTATTTCGGCAAATTTTATCAAGACCATGGTAAAGACAGGCGAGGCCAGCTTCACCCCAGTCATAAGATGGTATCGTTCTGAAATAAGAAAGGGCCCTCGACACTGACAAATGGATGAAGGATTTAGTGCTGCCTAAGATGGTCGACCCAAGAAAATATAATAAAAATCCTCGAGCATACAGTTAGGCCGTGTCTCTGTGAACCCGTCCTTCGTAGTTCATCCAATAACTACGAATTGGCTCGATCTTTATTTTGAAAGGCCCTTTATATGATGGTTTCATACTAATCAATTGTTGAATTTCTTCAGAAGTCAAAATATCGTTGGTCAGAGGAACTAGAACACCATCATACCGAAGGCCGGTTATAGCAGCAAAATTGACTGGACCAATTGTCATCTCTCCAATAGGCAAGTGAAAAGTATGAGTTGTGTCCAACCATCGTTCTGCCAGCGCCTGGACCATGCTCCGGTCTATCAGATACTCCTCGGATGGCAATTGTAAGATGAAGCTTTCAAAGCCACAATCTCGGATAATCTGCCTTGCCCGAGAAGGCACTACATCATACCATTGTCGAGCTTTATAGATACACCCTCCGGCCTGAACAACGCAACGATCACGCTAACACGGAGCTAGGTAAGTTAATACCAGGTAAGTACATATTATTCTATCTGCTTAAATTAATGTATCTTTCCAAAACTTTCTAAAAAAATAATAATAATAATCAAAAATAATAAAAAATAATAATATAAACAAATAACAGAAAAAAAAATGAACGAAAAAGAAAATAAAAAAAAAACAAATAACAGAAAGACGAAAAAATCAAAATGAAAAAGAAAGGGAAAAAATAATTACCGCGCTCATTTGGTTTGAACTACGATAAAGCAGCATCCCGGCTAGTAGATCTATATTTCCATCTTCATGATGGCGAATAAATTCTAATAACTCAGCATTAGAATGAGTTCCTAACCTTGAAGCATGCATTTTTTTCAAAACTATATGCTAAAATTTGAAAGAGTTTGAGAGAATTATAGAAATTAAGGATTTTGTTGTGAATGAAATGAAGAAATTCGTTCGTTTATATAGAGAAACGGCAAGAAAAAACAAAATTTAAAAGTAAGTTTACTATTTATGAATAGTAAATTTTACTATTGATAAATAGTAAATTTTACTATTTACAAATAGTAAATTACTATTGATAAATAGTATATTACTATTTACAATAGTAAAATACTATTTATTACTATTTACAAATAGTAAATTACTATTTATAAATAGTAAATAGTGTATAAATAGTGACTACACAGTAAATTCAATTATTCAATTTAATCATTCAAATGATTGCGTGTGTATAAATAATTTTACACGAGGGGGCAAGGAGAAGACGTGCATAAAAATTAGTCAAACTTTTTGAAACCAAAAAATTATTTTTTGAAGATAATTAAATCTTTATTAGCTCGGGTCCAGAACCCAAATTTTTCTTAGGTCCAAAACCTAAAATCTTTCCTAAGTCTAGAACTTAGCTCAGGTCTAGAACCCAAATTACCCTTAGGTCCAGAACCTAGAATCTCTTCTAAGTCCAGAATATATCTCGGGTCCAGAACCCAAATTATTCTTAGGTCCAGAACCTAGAATCTTTCCTAAGTCTATAACTTAACTCGAGTCTAGAATCCAAATTACCCTTAGGTCCAGAACCTAGAATCTCTTCTAAGTCCAGAACTTAGCTTGGGTCCAGAACTCAAATTATCCTTAGGTTCAGAACCTAGAATCTCTTCTAAGTTCAGAACTTAGCTCGGGTCCAGAACCCAAATTTTTCTTAGGTCCAGAACCTAGAATCTCTTTTAACTCCAGAACTTAGCTCGGGTCCAGAACCCAAATTATCCTTAGGTCCAGAACCTAAAATCTCTTCTAAGTACAGAACCCAAATTATCCTTAGGTCCATAACCTAGAATCTTTCCCAAGTCCAGAACTTAGCTCGGGTCCAGAACCTAGAATCTCTTCTAAGTCCAGAACTTAGCTCGGGTCCAGAACCCAAATTATCCTTAGGTCCATAATCTAAAATCTCTTCTAAGTCCAGAACCCAAATTTTCCTTAGGTCCAGAACCTAGAATCTCTTTTAAGTCCAGAACTTAGCTCGGGTCCAGAACCCAAATTATCCTTAGGTCCATAACCTAGAATCTTTTCTAAGTCCAGAACTTAGCTTGGGTCCAGAACCCAAATTATCCTTATGTCCAGAACCTAAAATTACACTTAGTTCCAAAACCTAAAATTATCCTTGAGTCCAAAACTCGAACCGAGTCCAGAACCCAAAACCTCAACCATCTCAAAAATTAAGCCTTATTGCTTTTCACTCTCTTTTACTAAAGTCTCAGATCATTCAAGCATGAGGCAAACTGTAGACCCTTAATTTTTGACCCAGTCTGGTCCAATATATTTTAATTAGTCCAAAATAATTTTTGTGTTGTCCAATATATTTTAATTAATCTAAAATAATTTTTGTGTCATCTTAATTGAATAATATTAGTTTTAGTATTTAGTTTTTATAATTAATAATTAATAATAAATAAATAAACAAAAATAAAAAATAAAAATAAAAATCGGCGACGAAAAAATCGGTGACGAAAAAATTCATCACTGAAAAGTTAGGACGAAATGGCCCGCAGCCAATTTCGCTCACCCAGCTCGCAGGTTCCCACAGCAATCCTTGCAGCAGCCCGCAGCAACTCTTTTACCAGCAAAATTTTTTCGCAGTAGTTTTTTTTCGAGAGCGAAATTTTTCCGATGCAATTTTTTCTGAAACCAAATTCTATTTGGTTTCGGTTTTCTTTTCTTAATTTATGTTAGTTTTCGTAAACAAGTTGAATTAATCATCGAAATTTTCTATAAATAAGACCAAAAATAACACAGAAAAGGGAGAAAAAAGAAGAGAGGAATCGGACTTTAAATTGGAATTTTGAATTGGAACTTTACAAATCGATCGAACTTTTTAGAGAAGAATAAGCAAACAAGCAATTCAATCCATTAAAAGCAACCATCTTGCCTTTGTTCTTATTCATCCAAGAAGTAATTTTTTGTGGAACCAACAAACGAAGGTATGAATATCTAATATCTTTTTTCTTCACAGTAGCTTGAATCATCCAATTGTTTCTTTTGATTCTAAAAACCTTAATTCGTTTCTTTGCTTTCCAAAAAATCTTAAAATTGTTGTTTCGATTTCTTCTAAAACCTAAGAACCCTAATCTATTTCTTCAAAATCTTAAAACCCTAATCTACTTTCCAACTTTTCAAAACCTTAAATCGTTTCATTAATTTAACAAAACCCTAATCTGCTTTCCAATTTTTCAAAACCCTAAATTGAATCCTTTTCTTTCCAAAAACCCTAAAAAATATCTTTTCTATTTCTATAAACCTTAAATCATTTTGTTTATTTCCAAAAGCTTTTAAAAAAAAACTCTAAATTGTTTTTCCAAATTTTAAAATCAAATACATTTTTCGAAACACTAAAAACCCTAATTCAACTTCAAAACCAAGACAGTAACCCTAAACTAGCAAACCTTAAACCCTAGTTCTCCTAAACCCTAACCCTTAAAACCTTAAAACTTTATAAACCTAAATATTAAAATTCAAACACAGTAAGCCTAAAAACAACAATTCAGTAGCTAATAATCATAAACCTAATATTTTAATATCCAAACCCTAATTTCATGATTTTACCCCTCAAACCCTAATTTGGTTAATCAAAAAACCTTATCAATCTCTTAAATTATAAAACCTTAATCCATTTCAATTCCCTTAAAAACTTACAGTAACTTAAACCAATAAAATTCAAAATCCTAAATATTAATTAAAGAACTTTAAATGGAAACAGTAAACGTCAATTTGTATCTTTACTTGCTTTATTTGATTATGTAGTTTATTATATGCTTTGACTTATTTGCAATGCTTTATTTAATTTATCATT
Source organism: Garcia nutans (assembly GCA_947685225.1). NCBI lineage: Eukaryota > Viridiplantae > Streptophyta > Magnoliopsida > Malpighiales > Euphorbiaceae > Garcia > Garcia nutans. The sequence goes on from CANTUV010000003.1 coordinate 41,719,229, forward strand.
GATGGATGTTTATTTTATATTTTGGTGATATCTTTGATGAATATTTTACCTATGATGAATGGTTATTTACTTTATCAATTTATTTAGATTTTCAAATGTTGTAAGACGTATGTTTCCACTTTGCGGATACCTCGTTAATTAAGTTCTATGTAATTTAATTTGCTTTATATTTTAGACCAATGTAAAGGACATGTTTCTACCTTATGGTGGGTGTCCTATTAGTTTAGACATGGATGACGTAAGGACATGTTTCCATCCTCGGATGGGTGTCCATTTATTTATTTTGCTTGGACTTTGTTTTGATTTTAATATAATGATGCTTTATTTAAATTATTGTGTGTAATATGGATTATATTATTATATTTAAGAATTTTATAATATTAAGACCTGTAAAGGAGGCGTTGTGGGGGGTGCTGGGTCATTTCTCACATTCCCCACACATACCCAACTTTTCAAACCCATTAGGGGGTTGGGGATTCCTTAGGAATCGAGTCATCCACCCCTTTCTTTTTCCCGGCCCGTCCGGGTGGAGACTCCATTTTCTCCAGACTTAGGTTCGTGTTCTCTAAGACCTCGAGCCTAAATAGTGCTGAAGTTGCAAGAACTATTCCACCTGGAGTGGGGGCGAAAATTCCCGCTCACACATCTCTAGATGAAACAACTTTTAGACATCATGCCTAATATTAGGTAAACTTTAACAGTTTTGATTAAGCATCTCTTTCTCTAATCTTTTACTTCCTTGGTAACTCAATGATCATCAGACTTGTCATAAGTGTTACAATAGCTCAAGATAGGTTATCAAGGTTTACAAGCTAATAAAGAGCAAGCTAAAATCTCATGAAGGCTCAAAGGGACAAACTAGGGATTGATATTTATAGGGTGTATACTAATTGTTGGCTTACCAATACCTAGATTATTTCTCCCTTAAATAAGCAAAGTTCAATTTCACCTCAAAAGTTTGTCAAAGCATGTTCTAAGATCGATTAGAACACTTATAATTATGCGTGAGCCCTCTCTAAGTAAACATACACAACTCAATACTATAGAACAACTCCCTCACCTAGTAAAGTCATTCGGATCATGATGCATAGATAACTAATTTATGAATATCAAGCTAGACTCGTCATTAGTTGAGCATAAAAATGAACAAAGACCAATAAAAACATAAATATAATAAAAATAAAAATATTTTATTTGCAAAAATGTTAATTAAAAAATAATTGTTCTAAAAAACTAAAGAAAGAAAATGAAATGAAAACCACACAAGCCAAGGAAAGTTTATTGAGTTGGAGTCGAACATACTTCATTTAGTTGGACGTGTCAAAGACAAGGATCTTTTCATCATCAATAAGGTTTTGTATTTCTTGCCTTAAGCACATACATTGATCTATTTCATGATTAGGCACCTGATGGAACTCACCGAAAATCTCTGTATCAAAATTGGATGGTAAAGGATCTGGCAAAGGTCAAGGGGTCAAAGGTTGTAATAACCCCTTCTTCTATAATTTATTGAAGATCCAAACAGTGGATTTCCCAATTATGAGAATTGATGCTTCTTTACTAGTTAAGTTATTACATTCATCTCAGCATCGTTTTATCCCCCTTGATTTTGTCCACCAGACTGATAGCCACTCTTATTATGCCCTTTTCTATAGCATATGTTCTTTTCTCCTTCCCATTCTTTCAATTGAAGACCTTCTTGTAAAATATCCTTGAAATCCCTTATAAGGGTTTGAGCCATTCTTTCTTTGAGATGGGATAAAATGCCCTTCACTATCATCCATTTCTGGTATGAATCATCTGGTCTTTTCTTTAGAAGGGTTGCCTTATTTCTCCATCTCTTTATATAGTCAACAAAGCCCTCATTTTGTCTTTGCTGGATAGACTCATCCTCTATTAAGGTTATCTCAACTCGATGTTTTACCCATACTATTGGATGAAAGATTTATATAACAAATTTCAATCTTTTTTAGTGCTCTCCTCTAAAGTATTGAACCATTTTTGCACCATAGGATCCAAAGATGGCATAAAATACCTCATTATTTGAGCTTTAGTGGCTCTAATAGACTACATGGCAGTAATATACTGCTTACATGCAAATGAGGATTTCCTATACCAATGTACTTAACGAAAGCATGCATCTTAAATTTATATGGGAGATTCTCATCCTCTTCAAAAAGCTTATCTACTTCTGAGGCCTCTTCAGCTTTCAGTCTCTTTTCAAGCTTCTTTTTTTAGTCAATAATGAGTTTCTCCAAATTAGCATATTCAATCTTTTCTATAGCCTTCTTCTCTTTCTTCCTTTCTTATTGGTCTTAGAAATTTATGTTCCAGTAATCATCATCTATCACCACTTTTTCTTCATCAAAGGCTACCTCAGCTATCTTAGCCTTTTCATTATATTTCTGCTACTTAGAGCTGGCAGATGCCTCAACAGTATTACTTTCTAACATTACAGCTAATTGACTTCTTACAATCTCAGCCAGGGTCCCTTTTAGTTCTTTCATCTTGGAGCCGAAGGCATCATTCACCATCTTCTGAACTTCCTCAAAATCCATTACTTTTGGTGTGAAGTTAACTAAATTCTCATGAACTTTGAGTCACTAACATAGGTCAGATTGTCATAAGCTCTTAAACTATTGTACTCTAGATTTGTGAGCCAGAAAAAATTAATGTGATGCAATGCAATGCATGTATATATGTATGCATGTGTAACAATCAAACAAATAGAGTTAGGATGTTTCTTCCAACCTTATATCTTCTACACACGAGTGGCGATTCTCTTTTCCTAGGTATTATAGTCAGCAAAACATCAATAGGGGATTTTTATTTTCCAAAGGTCCACTAAGACGGATTAACCAATAGTTTTATTTTTAAATATAAAAGCCAATCCATTATAATTTTTACTAATTAAGCCTAATCCATTAGATCAACTGAAAAACAACCTTTCTTCTATATCTTAGATTAAAGCTAAATTAGAGGGTTTATTACAAATAGACTTCTCATTTGAAAAAGCAACTAATGATTCATGCAAAAAAAAAAAGCCCATAACTAACAAGTCTTGGTATAAATTAGGCCCACAATTAATTTTTAATATTTCATAATTGACCAAACTACTTACAAGCCTATTCAAGAAAAAGATCAAAATGTAATAAAATTTTAATTTAGGTCATGAAGCAAAAAATAGTTTTGAACCCATCTTTGAAATTTTCAAAGTCCATTGCAAAAGTTTATTTCAAAATTAATTTTAGGCTTCATACTTGGGTCGTAAGGTAAAAAATAATTTTTGACTCATTTTAAAAGGTTTTTAGGCCTAAAGCCTATCTTAAAAAGTTTGAAAATATTTTTTTTTCTTTTAGGATTAAGAAGGAAAAGTACTTTGGGCTTTGTTGCGCTCGAATTAACTCTACCACAAAGCGTCACTCGCAAGTATACGAGGTAGCTGTAGCAAAGGTGATCACCCCAAGGTCGTCTCACAAGGAAGCTAAAGTGGCTAATTGATTATCAGATTATAAATAATAAGTAATGAAGAAATTTAAATTATTAACTAATGAAAAAGATTGATTGAAGTTTAAAACGAATAAAAGTAAATTAAACTGATGTTTTGATTCACTTGATAGAAAGGTCTAGGGTTTGCACTTCTCTACTACTTATATGTATGAACGGTTATTCCTCTTAACTAATTTAATTTCAAAGATTAAATCTCAAACAACTTAATTAATCGAGTCAAGGAAATAAGCTCTCGCATTCAAACCTTTTTCAACTAATCTTGTTATAATTGAAATAATCTTTTTAATAGGTTATATCTCTAATTCACCTAAGTCCTTAATTGAATTGTTCCAGTATTAGACTTCATCTCTCAATCCATCATCTAACACCTAAAACACATAATTGGTGGCCAATCAATTATATATTAACAATATTTCATTCAATCAAGGCTAAAGAAATTATTAGCTAAGAGAATAACCAATTCATACAATCATAGCAGATCCATACAAACCCTATACTAGATCAAATTAGTTCATCATGCTATCAAGCATACTAATCTCATTAATGTTCAAAGAAATCAATTTAGACACGATAATATCCATAAATACAATTCCAATGAAAATAAGAGATAAAGTTCAAGAACAAAACCAAGTTACAAACTCCTTGAAGTTTCTGAAGAATCTCTTGTTCAAATCTTGCAAGTAGGATGTATCAATGGCTAGAACAATCTAATCTAGGCTAGTTTAATCAAAGTATAATCAAAATCAAAGAAAACAAAGTTATCAAAACCTAAATTCACTCTCAGAAAGCTAAATCCGCTCTCAAACTTTTTTCACCTCCAAACCCTAGCTTCTTTTTCCTTTTATATGAAACGTCCGCTTTAAAAAAAATTTGCTGCGGCTTTGGTTCATGAGAGACATGGCCAAGTTGGATGTGACTTGGCCGTGTTGGTGATCTTTGGAGGGACACGGCCAGTGACTTGGCCGTGTCCCTTGCCTGTGTTTGCTTCTGTGAGATTTTAGTCTTCTTTTCCTTTGGACCTAAGTGAGACACGGCCAAGTTGGAGCAACTTGGCCGTGTGGAGCCTTTTTTTGAGGGACACGACCACTAACTTGGCTGTGTCCCTTGCTTGTGTCCTTCTCTATGACTTGCTCTTCTTCTTTAACTTGGTATGGGACACGGCCAGTGACTTGGCCGTGTCCTCTGCATGTGTCAGCAACTGTCCATTTTTCCTTCAGTCTTGGTTCCTTGGCTTTTTAACCTAAAATAAAACTTCAAACAAACTTTAAACAAAAAGTAAATAAACAATAACCAACAAAACATAAACACCATACTAAAAACTAGATCAAAAAAGACATAAATACTGAAATAAACTAAAACTACCAAAATTAACAAAAACACAAAACAAACCGATAAAAACTAACAAAATACCTAAATAAAACAATAATTATCATCATAAACAAGACACAAATCTATAACAAAAACTAATAAAATAGGCTTACACCATAATTAGATCATATTAGGAAAAAAATAAACCAAATAGGCCATAACTCAAACCAAGATATGTTAATCATAGTCAAATAATAAACATATAAAGTAAACCTAAGAAAAGTTACTTGGCCAATTACATGGGCTTTAGTTTTTGGGGTGAAAGGCTTAGGCTCCCATAGCAAGTATATACCAAAATGTACAAGGCTATGAGTGGTTATGCAGTGCTCGATATCCATACCTTGAGTAAAAGTACGGTCTCATTTATACATATATAACATGGATTCCACAAGGCATCCTAACTCACACACACACGCACACAATGTAATTCTAAGTGATGCAATGAATAATATCATAATAAGAAAGAATAAAATAATATAAAGACCAACAGAATCAAATTCTCTTATCCCCAGCAGAGTCGCCACTGTGAGCAGAAATTTTTGCCCCCATTCTCGGTGAAATAATTCTTGCGACTTCGATACTGTTAGGCTTTGGGCCTTAGAAAATGCAGGCCTAAACTTGAAGAATAGAACTCGCCACCTGAGCGGGCCAAAAAATAGAAAGGGATAGATGACTCGATTTCTAAGAAATCTCTAACTCCTACTGGGTTCGAAAAGTTAAAATAACCCTATAATGCCCGATTCATTGGAACCGGCCTTCTTTTCAGGTCTAAATATTATTAATTTCTTAAATTATTATGATATCATTCACATTACAAGCATTATTAAAATAAATCAATATCATATTATAAATCAAACAAATCAAATAAAATGGGCACCCATACAAGATGAAAATATATTCTTACAATGTCCAAATGTCCACAAAAATAAATTAAATATGACAACCACCAAAAGGTAAAAATATGTCCCTTACAATTGTCCTAAAATTCATAAAATAAATTAAATTACATAAACTAAATAAATTAAACAAATAAGGCACCTATAAATGAAAATATGCCTTTTACATTCTTAAAACCCAAATAGCAAAAATTTCAACCCACAAACATATACATAATCATCATATAAAGAATTATAAAATTATGGCTTAACTAAAAGGAAATTAAGATTAATCATAAAAATTGCAATCCATAAATATATTTCCATATTAATCCGTTAACGAAATTTATGGCATAACACATATGATGGTCCCGCTAGTCGATTAGCAAGAAGGGATCAAGGGGCAAGTGCCCCTTGTGGAGATTCGGGGACAATACCTCTGAAAGATAAATGATTTACACAATAAGAAGATTTGAGCATGCAATTAGGGTTTTACTATCTAATTAGGGTTTGATTATAAAATTAGGATTTTATAATATAATTTGGATTTTATCATACAATTTTGGGTTTTATTTTGAAATTAGGATTTGATCCTAAAACCAGAGTTAAAACATGAAATTTAGGGTTTCAATTGTACTTAATTCTAAGGTTAGGGTTTACTAGTTGGGATTTCAAAATCAAACTAATAATTTATAAGGACAATAAATTCTACAATATTAAATAATGAAGATGATCTATAGAAATAAAATAAAATTAGTTAATAAAATCATACCTACGTTGTTGGCTCCACCAAGATGATTTTGATGAAAAAAGCTCGCTGTTTGAATTTCTTTGAAAAGTTTGGATCAATTAAGGTTCTTAGTTGAGTTTAAATAACCTAGATTGTTCACTATGTTCACAAATTGGTTACTTTATGCTTATTCACTCTCTGCCTCTCTTTTCTTTTGTTTCTGGATTCCTGTTTTAATTGCTATTTCTTGCTTTTTGATAGCTAAGTGTGGCTACTACTTCTTCTTGATTGTCTAATTACCGATTGTGGCTCCCTTTTTTTGTTTTTGCTAAATCTTATCATCCCCCTACTAATGGTATCTTAACCTCTTTTTATAATGTTTAATAAGTGTTTAGGAGGGTTAATCTAGCTAAACAATCCTAATTCTATTAGAACACTTAATTAGGGCCAGCCTTAAGGTTCATAGCGAATTGGCCATGACAAATTCTCCATGAGCATGTGCTTATGACGAATTGGTCATGATCAATTCGCCATGAGCACATGCTCATGGTGAATTGGCATGGCTCATGAGCTTGGCTGATGACGAATTGGCATGGCCAATTCATCATAAGTTTAGGGATGGTCTAATTATTTATCTTTTTGAGTCAAACTATAGTCGGTGTGGGCCTTTTTTTAATTGGATCCGAATTTAATTGTGACCTTTTAATCAAAACCAAATTTGATTGAAGCCTTTTAATTAGAACCAGATTTGATTTGGGGTTGTAATTAGAACCAAATTCATTTTGAGCCAAAATTAAGGGAATACACAGTAGAACTCATTGTTGTTATCTTGATGGTTATTCAAGTTTTTATCAAACTCCAATAGCACTAGAAGACCATGAGAAGACTATTTTCACTTTCCCATTTGGTACATTTGCATGGCGATTGATTCCATTTGGTCTTTGTAATGCACTAGCCACATTCCCAGAGGTGTGGTAAGCATATCATCAGAATATGTGGAAAATATAGTAGAGTTGTTCATGAACAATTTCATGGTATATGGAAATTCTTTTGATGAATGTTTACACAACTTGAAAAAAATTCTTGAAAGATTCCTAGAGTCAGACCTTATTTTAAATTATGAAAAATGTCATTTATGGTTGATCAAGGGTTATTTAGGACATATAGTGTCTAAAAGGGGGATTTAAGTGGATAAAGCAAAAATAAATGTGATTAAATCTTTATCTTATCTCGTAGGCATATAGGAAGTTTGTTCTTTCCTTGGACACACATGCTTTTATAGGTGCTTCATCAAAGATTTTTCAAAGATTACTCAGTCTCTATGTCAGCTGCTGCAAAAAAAGTGGAGTTTAAATTTGACGACTCTTGCAAGAAGGCATTTGACACGCTCAAGGAGATGCTAGTTTCTACACCAATTATACAACCACCTAATTGGAATTTATCATTTGAAATAATGTGTGACCATTAATCATAATTTGGGTGAAGTATTTGAATAAAGAGTTGGGAATGAACTTCATATTATTTACTATACTTCAACAACACTTGATAAGGCCTAATCAAATTACTCAAATTACTCCATAACGGAAAAAGAACTTTTAGTGCTTGTTTTCAATTTGGAAAAATTTTGCTCTTAGCTTCTTGGTACTAAAGTAGTTATTTATTCTGACCATGCAACTTTAAGATATTTGCTCAAAGAGGAGGCTAAACTAATGCTCATCAAATGGATTCTTCTACTACAAGAATTTGATTTAGAGATATGAGACAAGAAGGGATTAAAAAACTTGGTAGCAGATCATCTCAGCTGGATGCCATTGGATGAGGAATCCATTAGATGATGAATTCCTAGATGAGTATCTTTATTCAGCTCACCAATCGGCCCTCTGGTATACTGATATAGTTAATTATTTAACTTGTGAAATTTTTCCCTAATGATATGCCTAGAATTGAAAAGGATAAGGTTAAACAAGAGGTTAAATATTATATCTGGGATGATCCATATTTATGAAAGTATTGTTTTGATCATATTATTAGAAAGTGTGTTAATGCAAGTGAGATTTAATCCATTTTAATATTTTTTTCATTCATATTCATATAAGGACACTTTGGTGCCAAGTGAAAAACCTATAAAATTTTAGAGTGTGGTTCATTTTGGTCTAACTTATTTTGTAATTCTTATTTGCGCTGTAAATCATGTGAAAATTGCCAAAGAACTAGAAATTTAAGTCATAGGAATCAAATGCCACTTACACTTATTTTAGTTTGTGAAATTTTTTATATATCGGGTGTTGATTTTATAGGGCCCTTTCCCACTTCTATTGGTAATTTTCACATTTTATTTTTTGTAGATTATGTTTTGAAAAGGGTAGAAGCTAAAGCTACCCAAACTGACAATGCTAAAGTGATTGTAAATTTTATCAGGTCAAATATTTTTATTAGATTTAGAATAATAAGGGCCATTAGAAGCGATAGAGGAACTCACTTTTTTAACAAGGTAGTAGATACTCTCTTTAGGAAATATGGTGTTATTCATTGTAAATCCATAACACATCATCCATAGACTAATGGACAAGTTGAGATATGCAATAGAGTAGTAAAGTCCATACTTGAGAAGATGGTTAATATCAATTTAAAGGGTTGGAGTATACGTTTGGATGAGCCTTATGGGCTTATCGCACAGTTCACAAAACTCCTATAAGAATGTCTCCATATTATTTAGTATTTGAGAAACCTTGCCACATACCTGTAGAATTAGAGCATAGAGCCTACTACACTATTAAGCGTTGCAATATGAAGTTAGACGAAGCTGATGAGAAAAGGAAGTTGCAGCTCCAATAATTATAAGAAGTCAAGAATGAGACTTATGAGAATTTAAAATTTTATATAAAAAAACAAAGGCATTCAATGATCAGATGATTTCCAAAAAATAATTTTTTATTGAGCAAAAAGTTTAACTTTATGATTCCAAATTAAAATTATCTCTAGGACAATTAAGAACAAGATTGATTGGTCCTTTTATTATCACTAACTTGTTTGCTCTTGGTACAATGGAAATTCAAAGTTTGGAGACTAACAAAATTTTTAAAGTGATTAGGCACCAGGTGAAAACTTTTTATGAAGGATTTTAGGCTTACAATGTTGATTAAGTTAATTTAGAATGCCCATAAGAAATTGCTTAGGTTGGTAACTATGTCTAGCCAAAGACATTAAATAAAGGCACTTATGGGAGGCAACCCATCCCTCTTGGTTTCTCTTCTACTCTTCATATTTTCTTTGATATTTTATTATCTCTATTTTCTTTTAATTTTGTTTATTTTAATCAGTTGATTTAGTCTTTATTTTTGTTTTAATTATGTTTTTGTTCTTTTTCTTAATTTAGTTCCAACTATTTTATTCTTATTTTTTGTTCCTCAATTTTTTTTCTTATTTTCTTTTTTATTATTTTGCCTCCTTACTTAATTTTCACTATTTATCTTCTTCTACCTCTAATGCCACTAATTTTAATTTTTTAGGTCTAATGAAAATACAAAAAATGGAGTGGTAACTCCATAACCATAGTCAATAAATAGCCAAGAGAAAAAAAATTAAAATCAGATATGGGCTAAAAAGTGGAGCAACCTGATATAGGTTTCATTTGATTTTAGGCACTCCTTTTGCTTAAATACCCTTTTACTCAAAACCTAAATACTTTCTCTCTCTTTTCTTACTTTTCCCTTTCTTTTCTTCTCTTTCTCTTTCCAGCTGCCAACCCCCTCTTCTCTACCACATCCCCTCTCTCTCAAACCTGATCTCCCTTCCCTCAACTCCATCACTATAAAAACCCAAACCGCCACCTTGCCTCCTTTCACCATCGTTAGGCCATGAGGACCAAATCTACCGCAAGGCGTGGTACATTATCGACTCGTCCGACCAAGCGACTACGTCTTGGTAGCTCAATAACAACCCCTAACCCACCAAGCTCGGACCTTTCCTTTTTAAAATCTTAAAAAATGAATCCCTTTACCTAATTGATGAAAGCTCAAGCGAGGAATTTGACCCAAACACAATGGTGAGGGTCCTTTGGCTACACTAACCCCTCACCGCGACAAAGAGCCCCAACCATAAGCAGATGAGGTTTAATCAGCCTCAACCAAACCCATAGTTTGTGCTTGCGCATTAGAAAAGGGAAATTTGTGGCTAAACATGCAGCACTTTCAATTCACCAGTAGAGCAATATCGATGTGAGCATGTTTGTGGTTTGGCAATATCTCTAGTAACTAAACTCACTTTTCTTCTATTGGATCTTTGGGTATTTTGGATGAAGTCTTTGAATTGATAAGGGGAATTAGGTGGGGATTTTTTTTGTGATGGATTGCCCAATTTTTGAAGAATTAGTTAGAGAATTTCATGCAACCTTTGAATTTGTTAAATTTGATCATTTTGATTTTAATACTCTTGATTTAGTTAAATTTTGTTTGATGGGTCATAGGTTTAGTTTATCTTTGAATGAGTTCAATAAATCCCTAGGCTTTTAACTAAAGTATGGATTCTTGTGATTTTTCTGATGATTTTAAACCGATTGATCTTTACTTTACTTTTTGTGAAAATCTTCCAGCCCTATATGACCCTAGTAAATCCAAAGATTTATACTTTAAGGAGCCTAGTTTTAAGTATGTGCACAGATTCTTAGCTTATTCATTTTCGGGTAGAAAGGACACACTAGGTTTAGAATCTAAGACCGAATTATTTTTTCTATGGTGCATGAGTCAAAAAAAGAAAAGTACACCTAAGATTTTGGTGGGCTACTCAATTTTCCAATGTTGTTTCTTTTTAAATAACCATTAATCTTAGGCACTCTTATTACTCTGTTAGCAACTCATGAACAATTGATAGAAATTGATCTAATGATTTGCATTTGTAATGTAAACTAGTCCCTTTGAATCTCAAAACTCTAGATGAAATGGGATTGCTACAAAAAGAAAATGGTGTTTTTTCTCTAACTCCTCCAGGTCCTGTCATAATGTGTGATCAAAGGGTGTTTTGAAAAGTTATGTGATGTCCCATTCTTGCCACCACCTCAAATCCCTCTGTCTCTATCAATCAGCCATTGTTATGACAAATATTGAACAAACTTGATTGTATAAAGGAGCGTCTAGAGTGTTTAGAGGCTAGCAAAATCTCATGGGTCAATAAAGAAATTGTCAGAATGGCACACCACTTTGGAGTTCAATGCCCCCAGCACTACTGACATCTTGGATTACCCTTCCTTATGAAATATCAGGGGAGTATTTAGTTCTATTCTCTATTTTTACTTTCATTGGTATTTGTTTTATTTAGGACAATGCAACAACTAAGTGTAGGGAAATGGTATATTTACTACTGGGGTGTTGTTATTTTGGCATGTTTGATAACATTTTTGTTGGATTTTATCATTATCTTAGAAATTTGCTATTGATTGCTACTGTTTTATTGAAAATTTTATTGATATTTTGGCAATTTTGCTGAAACATTTGTTGCTACTGTTGCTAAAAAATTTTGAAAATTTTTTGAAGTTTCTTAAATCTTACTACTGCCATTATTATTGCTTTATGATTTTTAACCCAAAACTCCATTTTTATCTTTAAAATGATTTGAATGTGATATTTTGAACTTTAAGTTGCTATGTCAGTCCTAAAATGATAATTCTAGGTTGATTTTCATCATTTCTCCTACTGTGAGTGATCATAATTAATACATATTATTTGTCTAAAATGTTTAAAGATTTTTGCCCGTGATGAATCTGTCTAATCAATTTAATTAGTTGGAAACACATAGTTAGACTCACTTAATTTATCTTGATTTGTTTTGGAAATTTAAAATGTGATATGTTTTGAGCACCAAATAAATGAGTAAAAGAGCCCAAAAAGTTAAAAAATGAACAAATTTCTCCATTGGTCAAAAGACCATGAGTAGAGCTAGTAGCCACTTGAAATTGTGATCAATTAAGTAACCGAGCATCAATATCACAAATGTTTACCCTCGCGTCAATTGATTGGTAATGTTTCAAGCAAGAGTTAAAAGGTGCTAAAAAATAAATATATAAATCATGTTCTTGACTTAAGTCTTTATATATATATAGTTCTATCTTGATGCATTAAGTGTCATCTTTTATGTATGACTGACTTTTCACTTGGTAATTAATAATCATCAGGGTTGGGTAAGATTCTTGATTTTATATTTATAATGTTTATCAATTTGATCACTCGTATTTGTGAAATGGTGAAAAGCTTACTCTATGAGTTTTTAGTTTTTGGTTGCCACTCTATTTGAATTACTAAAAATAGTGCAGGTTGAGTTATGACTTGATGAATTTAGGGATGGTGGTTTGAAATTGGAAAGTGTTTGAAGGTAAGCACATTTTAAGTGTGGGAGAATTTGATAACAAGTAAATTTTATTCATATTTGAGGTATTATTTAGGCTTTTTATTAAATGAATCTATTGATTTTGATGTGTTTTTGCTAAGGAAATAGCTTATAAGGAAAGAGAACAAAATGGAGAAAAAACATTGATTAAGAGTGTGATAAGAAGCAGGTGAGAATTGTTTCGTCATATATTATTAGAGTATGGAACTTAGCTATATATTATTAAGAGTATGGGACATTTAGCTATAAGAGAATAGGTTATGAATAATTATGTTTAATTTTCTACTCTCTTATTATATATAAACTTAAATATGCTTAGTGAATGAAATATAGGAAAATAGTTTAGAAATAACATGGTATCAGAGCTTAAAGGGAAATAAACACTCTATGTTTTGGGTTAGTGTTTAAGATGTGATTGTTGTGTTTTCACAGCTACTATGTATTTGGGAGCTACTGTGTTATTGGGTTACAGTGAACTAAAGTGTAGGTGCCTAAGATAGAGCATTCAATTCATGTCACTACCCCCTTAGGAAGAAGCGCCACCAGAAGAGTGGTGTTTTCCCGAAGTCCAGTGACCGAAATCAACACACATGCCTCACACACTGTTAGAAGTCTCTGCTGAAATTCCCACATGCTGATGAGTGAGGGCACATTTGATTCTAAAAATTTCACTAGTTTGATCCTCAGATGTCGTCTCTCTCTGTACTGTATAAATATGTGCTTAGTTTTTGAAAATATCATAGGTTGTGGGTACTCTTTTTAAACCAAGTTTTGAGTATTTAAAAACAATTGGATCTAGTGAAAATTTCTAGTGTTTTAAGCCTTAGACCAACTGATTACCTCATTTGTAGTGGGTTTTTGAGTTTCACAATATTGGTGCATTGTAAAAATCACATCTTCGATTGGTTCTTACTCTCACAAATCAAGTTTTCCCATTTTCTGGTTAAAATTCATTTTGAATAGATGTGATTTCTATTAATTCAAAATGGTAGATGATAAAAATGAAATAAAATATGTAGCTATACCTGATGCAGTTCCTGTTATGTCAAAAATCACTGAATATAATCTTAATATAACTAATTATTTATATTGCAGCAAAATAATTAAGTTGTTCTTATGTAGTATTAATAAAGATGGTAATTTGACTAATGACCCTCAAATGGGTGAGTCGAAACAAACTTGGATGAGATAGAATGCTAGGTTATTTTTGAATATAAGAAATTCTATTAAAAGTGAGGTGATAGGGCTAATTAATCATTGTGAATTTTTTAAAGAACTAATGAAGTATTTAGATTTCTTATATTCTGGGAAAAGAAATATTTCTCACACTTATGAAGTTTGCAAAGCATTCCATCAGACTGACAAGGAAGATAAATCTCTTACACATTACTTTTTGGACTTTAAAAGGACTTATGAAGAACTTAATATGTTGTTACCATTTAGTCCGAATGTGAAGATACAATAAACTCAAAGGGAGAAATGGTTATCATGAGTTTCTTAGCCAAACTTCTTTTAGAATTTGAGATTGCTAAATCTCAAATACTCTCTAGTTCTGAAATCTCCTCACTACAAGATGTATTTAGCGAAATATTACATACTAAAAATATCCCATCCGTTCAATCTAACAATGCTCTTGCTAGTCCAAGTAGTGGGGCAGGTTATGAACAAGCATTCAATAGAAGTGGCAACAAAGGGAATGAAGCAACTTATTCCAGTAACCATGGACAAGATTCTAGATGAATTTTGTCATTATTGTCACAAGCCAAAGCATATGAAAAGGGATTGTAGGAAGTTACAAAATGAGAATTAGAAACCCCAATCAGCATATGTTGCATCTATCTCTGAGATGTCTGAAAAGTCCATCCTACTCTCTATAAATGAATTTGCCAATTTCTTTTAATACCAGGATTCATTGAAGTCTACTCCTATCACTGCTATTATAGGGCCAGGTAATTCAAATACATGTCTTGTCTCTTCCTCCTCCAATTGAGTTATTAACTCTGGTGACAGGTAACTCTAATCTCTTTACTACCTCTCTGCAAAGTGTATCCACTCCTAATGTTATTTTTAGTAGATGGGTCAACACCATCTATCCAAGGGTGTGGCACCATCAATCCAACTCTATTGATCTCTTTATCATCTATATTAAATCTACCCCATTTATCGTTCAATTTGATTTATGTCAGTAAACTTAATCATACCCTTAAAAGTTATATCTCATTCTTTCCTAACCATTATGTTTTTTAGGATCTTGCGATGAAGAGAATTATTGGTAAAGGACATGAGTCAAGAGGTCTCTACATCCTTGATATGCAAGTACAAAAATCCATTGCTTGTACTGGAGCAATAACTCCTTTTGATACTTATTATCGACTGGGTCACCCATCTCTCCCTTTGCTTAAAAAATTATGCCCTCATTTTTGTAATCTTCCATCATTAAACTATGAGTCATGTCAGTTTACCAGACATCATCATGTTAGTCTATCTTCTAGAATCAATATGAGAGCCAGTTCTCCTTTTGAATGTGTGGGGTCCATGTCCTATAGTGTTTAAAATTGGATTCAAATATTTTGTCACCATTGTTGATGACCACTCTCATTTGACCTGGTCATATTTAATGAAAAATCATCCGTAAGGTATTTTCTCATTTTACTACTTTTTGTGCTGAAATTAAAAATTAATTTGATACTATTGTACACACTTTTTCCAAAGTGATAATGCAAAAGAGTATTTATCAGAATCTTTTTAATCTTACCTCACTCAAAATGGTATTATTCACCAAAAATCTTGTATAAATACACCACCTTAAAATGGAGTAGAAAAAAAAAAGGCACCTTCTTGAGACTGTAAGAGCCTTATTATTTCAAATGAATGTTCCTAAGATATTTTGGGTTGATGTTGTCTCTACTTCTTGCTTTCTAATTAATAGAATGCCCTCGACCTTACTTGATGATAAGACACCCTACAATAACCTCTTCCCAAGCAAGCCATTATTTCCTATTGAACCCAGAATTTTTGGTAGCACATGTTATATTAGGGATGTTCACCCCTACATTACAAAATTAGATCTAAAATCTTTAAAATGTAATTTTTTTTGTTATTCTCTCCTCCAAAAAGGATACAGATGCTATTGACCTACACTTAATAAGTATCTTGTATCGACTGATGTTTCTTTTTATTAAAGATACATCATTCTTTTCCTCTTCAATTCATATAAGTCAAGAGGAGAAGGATCTGTTAGTCTATCCTGCTACATCCTTTATTCTAGTGACCACCAACCCTTCTGTTCCATCTTCAGCTCCTCCAGTCAAGCCTAAACCTACTATTGTCATATGTATTCCAGGCAAAATGATACATCTATCCTTAAGTCTGCACCGGTTCCCCCATCATCAAATCTAGTATCAAGTGATGCTCTTCCAGTACCTGACTTTATTGATCTATACCCTTAACCGTCCTCTTCATCACCATATCATGATTTTGACTATGATCTTCCCATAGCTATTAGCAAAGGTAAACGCAAATGCAATTATCCTATCTCTTTAGTTGTTTGTTATAATCATTTTTCTTCTACTTTTTGCTCATTTATTACATCTCTTGATTCTATTACAATTTCTAAAACTATTTGGGAAGCCTTATCTCATCCTGGATGGCATGAAAAGACTAGAGGAGATGAATGCTTTAGATGATAATGGCACTTGGGACTTAGTAAATGTACCTCTAGAGAAGAAGGCTATTAGATGTAAATGGGTTTTTATAGTTAAAATGAATCAAGATGGAACAATAGTAAGGTTAAAAGCTCAATTGGTTGCTAAAGGATATGTTCAAACATATGGGGTTGATTATTCTAACACTTTTTCTCCCATTGCTAAGTTAACTTTTGTCATGTTATTCATCTCTCTCACAGCCACTCATGATTGGCCTTTATATTAGTTAGATATCAAGAATGTTTTTCTTCATGGTGACCTTCAAGACTAAGTCTATATGGAGCAACCTCCTGGGTTTGTTGCTCATGAGGAGTATGGAAAAGTTTATCATCTCAGAAAATCTTTGTATGGGTTGAAGCAAAGTTTACGGCTTAATTTAGAAAATTCAGCCAAGCAATTGAAAAGTTTGGAGTGGAGAAAAGTAAATCTGATCATTCAGTATTCTATAAACAATCTGAAGTTGTTATTATCCTTGTTGTTGCATATATGGATGATATTATAATCACTGGAAGTGATACTTCAAGTATCTTATCTCTTAAGTCACATTTTTACACTCAATTTCAGACAAAGGATTTTGAAATGTTAAAGTATTTTTTAGGATTTAAGGTAAGGAGTAAGAAAGGTATTTTCCTATCTCAAAGGAAATATGTACTTAACTTGTTAACTGAGATGGGAAAATTAGGACTAAAGCTTTACAGTACTTCGACGACTCTAAATCTAATACGCACAAAAGATGGTGAATTGTTTGAAGATCCAGAGAAATATAGAAGAATGGTTGGAAACTATCTCACAGTAACACAATCTGATATTGCCTATTCTGCTAGTATTATGAGTTAGTTTATGTCCTCTCCAATGGTTAGTCATTGGGCAGCTCTAGAGCAAATCTTATGTTACTTAATGGGGGCTCTTGGTCTTGGGATACTCCATAAAAATCATGGATATATTAATATTGAGTGTTTTACAAATACTAATTGGGCTAGTTCCAAAGTAGATAGAAGATCCACTTCAAGATATTGTGTCTTTGTTTGTGGGAATCTTATATCTTGAAAGAGTAAGAAGTAGAATATGGTATCTCAGTCTAGTGCAGAATTAGAATACAGAGTCATGGCAAAATCTACATATGAAATCTTATGGATAAAGCACATCTTGACTAAATTAGGACTAAAGCCTTCATTATCAGTAAAACTTTGGTGTAACAATCGAGTTGTTATCCACATTGCCTCAAATCCAATGTATAATGAAAGAAAAAAGTACATTGAGGTTGCTTGTCATTTTATTCAAGAAAAAATTGAAGAAAAGTTGATCTCCATAAGCTATGTAAAAACTGGAGAGCAATTAGGAGATATTTTCACAAAGGCATTACATGGGACTCAGGTTGAATACCTTCGTAGCAAGCTAGGCATGATTAATATCTATGCTCCATCTTAAGGAGAGTATGATAGGAAGTAGGTGAGAAATGCTTAGTTGTATATTATTAAAGTATGGGAATTAGCTATATATTATTGAGAGTATGGGACATTTGGCTGTAAGGGAATGGGTTATGAATAATTATGTTTAGTTGCCTACTCTTTTGCTGTATATAAACTTACATATGCTTAGTGAATGAAACACATAAAAATACTTTAGAAATAAGAGATATAAAGTGTAAAGAAAGTTGCTGATGGAAACCTTGATTATAAGCCTTAGGCAAGGCTAGTAACCAGTTCATACCTAATACAAGAAGGATAACTCCGACAGCTGGCACTCCTTATATTTTTAGGATACTCTAAGTTATGAATTTTAGCAGATGTCAAGAGATATTTTTTATTTGATATTTTCTTATTAGATGGATATTGTTTAAGGATATTAACTATTATTTTTTTTATTTTTTTATTTTTTTCCTAATTAGACTTAGAATAGGAACCTTTTAGGCTTAGGAATATATAAGCTAAAGAATCCAACAATCCTAGCTAATTTTATTTTAAGTTTTTGGTTATTAGATTATTTTTAATAGACTGAGGTTTTCTTAATTGTGAGCAACTAATTTTTTATTTAGTTAAAGGGTAATTGAAGTTCAATTTGCAAAGATTCTGAGATCTAATCAACTTATCTTTTCTCTTCTTTAATTTTTAATATTTATATACTCTCGATAGCTTATCTATAGTATTGTTTTGTTATGTGATCAATAAGGTTCATTGTTCATTTAATTTAACAATATACCACAATTCAAAACTCTTGAATTCATAATTGTTCTTGATGTTTTGATATCGATGACAATTATGTGTAACACCAAGAGAGTATATAATATAATTAAATAAATTAAGCAGCTGAATTTATTAGTTAGAGTCAGGTCCTTCTAATCTTTAAAGATGTTAGTAATTAGATTATAAGGATGTTCCTGCAAGATAGGTTACTGATAAGAATTAATTAGAGAATATTTCATAATTAATACAATTAATAAAGAATTGGTTATTGTAAGTATTTTCAATACTAGAATTTGCATCAAGGACCAATCTAATAATTGAACCAAAATTATTCCTTCAACTAATTTCATTATCATTGATAATTTCAAATATTATTTATCATCTTTAATTTTATCAATTTATAAATTTTAATTTTCAGCATTAATAGAATTTTAGTTTTTTTAAACCTCGATTTTTAATTTTTGTCTTAAATATTTTTTTAGTCTCAAAAGAATTTTAATAAGAAAACAATTCATTGAGAATCGACCATATTTATTGCTTTGACAATTTATTTTGTCTAAGAATAGAAATTTATTTTTGGTAGCTTCGACGTCCATTAATTTAAATTTTGAATTTTTATTATTTAATTTAAATTTGATATTTATCTTTCTATTTTAAGAAATAAAAAGATATACACAATATTTCATGTTTATTACCATCATTATTGAAATTGAAAAAACTTCAATTATTGATATTTAATGTTTAAAATTATAAAAAAAAATAGAGGCATAATTTTTATTGTACTAATTTTTTATACCCTATTATTTTTTGCACATAGATATATATGTTATAAAATTAATGATAAATTTATAGATAATGAAAGAAAATAAAGAACAAAAAATAATTATCTTAAGAAGCAATTTAGAAATGAAGAACACATATTTTTCACTCTTTTTATTATCTCTTCAAAAACCTTACAACCTTCCCTATTTATAGGGTTTGAATTTAAATGAAGTATTACATATTAATTATTAATATAATAAAAGAATTAAAGAGATAAAATGATTAAAAAGACAAAATAAGATGATTAAGGAGACAAAATAAGATGATTAAATAGATAAGAAAATAATGGGATAAAAAGATAGGGAGATTAAGAGATTAAGAGAAACATCCAATCATTAGTTTCTTTAATTATTTATAACACACCTCCTTATATGTTTCTCTATTAACAAGATGCCTCATTAAAACATTGCTAGGTAAAAATTCTGTGAAAAAAAAATCTAGTAAAGAAAAAAGAGTACAATATTCTTAATATAAATATATGCTGCCTTATTAAAAACTTTGCTAAGAAAACCCAGTGGGAAAATTCTTGGGCTAAGGAAAAAAAAAAGTATATCATATATTTTATTTCCCCTCATGAAGAAGTCACTTCATATCTTTGAGTTTGTGCATTCTAATATTATATCTCAACTTCCTAAATATTACAATGGGTAATGTCTTAGAGAATAAATCTGTTATATTATCATTTGAACGAATTTGTTGAATATCTATTTCATCTTTCTTTTGAAGATCATGAGAAAAAAAAAACTTTTGGTGAAATATATTTCATTCTATCACTTTCAATATTCATTTCCTTTGATTGAGCTACACATGCTGTATTATCTTTGTATAGTATTGTCATAATCTTTTCTTGAAATGGCACGCAAACATCTTCTGGATATGATGACTCAATGATCTTAACCAAATATATTCTCGACTTACTTTATGTATTACTATTATTTCTGCATGATTTGAAAAAATAGCAACTAATTTCTAATTTGCAGATTGCCATGATATAGTTGTACTCCACATGTGAATAAATACGTTGTTTGAGATTAAACTTTATATGGATCAGGTAAATATCCTGCATCTACATAACCAACTAACTGTAATTTAAATTTATTAGAATATAATAAACTCATATCACTTCTCTAGGAGATATCTAAAAATATATTTAATTCCATTCCAATGCCTTCATGTTGGATAAAAGCTAAATCTTGCTAATAGACTTATAACAAACATTATGTCTTGTCTTATATTATTAACAAGATATATTAGTGTATTTATAGCACTTAAATATGGTACTTCAGGACCAAAAAATTCTTTATCATTTTCTCGAGGAAAGGAATCTTTATGCACTTTTAGTGATCTTACAACAATTGAGGTACTCAATAGATGTGCTTTATCCATATAAAATTGCTCTAAGATCTTTCTTGTATAAGTTGACTTATAAATAAAAATTTCATCTTTTAGATGGTTGATCTGGAAGCCAAAGTAAAATTTTATTTTTTTCAAGATCTTTCATTTTAAATTCTTTCTTTAAACAATGAGCTATCTTTTGAAGCTCTTCAGGAGTTCCAATGATATTTAAATCATTAATATATACAACAATTATGATAAATTCTTATCCAAATCTTTTTATAACAATACATAGAAAAATCAAACCATTTTTATATTCTTCTTCTAATAAATATTCACTTAGACAATTATATTATATTTGCCTTGATTATTTTAATCCATGCAATGATTTCTGTAATTTTATTAAACAAACTTTCTGAAAACGTTTATATGCTTCAGCCATTTTAAATCCTTCATAGATTTTTATATATATTTCACTATCAAGTGAACCATATAAATAGGTTTTAACAACATTCATTAGACTCATGTCAAGCTTTTTACATATTGTCATATTAATCAAATATCTAACGGTAATTGCATCCACCACATAAGAATATGTCTCTTTATAGTTAATGTCAAGACTTTGTGAAAATCCTTGTGTGATTGATTATGCTTTTTTATCTTACAATTTCATTTTTTTTCATTGCATTTTTACATAAATACTTATCTGTACTCCACTGGCATTACACCTTTAGGTGTTTGGACTATAGGTCCAAAAATTTTATGCTTTGAAAGCGAATTCAGTTCTACTTGAATTACATCTTTCCATTTTGATCAATTATTTGTATACCTATATTTTTCAATAGATGTAGATTCAAGATCCTCATTTTATTTTAAAATACCACTAGTAACATTATAGGTAAAAATATTATAGACAACTATCTTTTTTATTTCATATTTTTCTCATAATGACACAATATATTGAGATTTTATTATTTTTACAATTTTCAAGTACATGAATCTCTTATGAAAATATATGATTAGTTATGCCTTGGGTCTCTTTAGGAGCACCACCTCCAAAATTTGACTATCTTGGTTATTTATTCCTCTCTTTTTTTAAGAATTTTTATTTTTAGAACTAACTAGTCATTAAGCTTCGGGTCTGGATTACTAGTATTTGCATTATCGGATTGTTCTACAGAGACATTAATTCGAATAGAAGTATTTACAGTTAATAAATGAGATTTAATAATTCTCTTTAAATCAGTAAATACATCTGGCACCTGATTTGCAATATTTTGTAAATATATTATCTTTTGAACTTTCAGTTTACATTATTTTATTCTAAGATCTAAATGAAATGATGATAATGCATTCCATGTAATTTTATTTTGCAGTTGTTTATTCTCTCATCCTCATGTTGGAAAAACTATTTTATTAAAATGATAATTAGCATATCTTGATATAAATAAATCTTCAGTTAATTATTCAAGATTTTTAATTATATAAGGAGATTTATATCCAACATATATTTTTAACCTTTTTTTAGGATCCATTTTTGTGCATTGTGGTGAAACAATTGGAACATATACTGCACAATAAAAATTTCTAAGATGAAAAATATTTGGTTCTTGACCAAAAGTTAATTATAATGGAGAGATTTTATGAAAGCTTGTTGGCCTAATGCTTATAAGTGCTACTGCATGTAAAATAGTATGTCTCCATATAAAAATAGCAAGTTTTGTTCTCATAAGTAATGGTCTAGCTATTAATTGGAGGCGTTTAATAAATGATTATGCTAGACCATTTTGAATATACACAAATGGAACAGACCTTTCAAATATTATTCCAATCAACATACAATAATCATTAAAAGTCTGAGATGTAAAATCACCAGCATTATCAAGTCAAATTGACTTGATTGTATAATAAAAAAATTATGATTTTAATCTAATTATTTGAGCAAATAATCTCATAAATGTCATGTTGCGAGATGATAATAAACATACATGTGACCATTTTATTAATGTATAAATTAAAATCATAAAATATTTGAATGGTCCATATGGTGGATGAATAAGTCTATAAATATCACCTTGAATATGTTCTAAAAATGCAAGGGATTTAATTTCAATTTTAGCTGGTGATGATATAATAATCAATTTGCCTTAAGAACAAATAGCACATGAGAATTCCTTGAATTAAAGAATCTTTTGGCTCTTCAATGGATGGCCATATGAATTCTCAATAGTTTTATGCATCATAATTGATATAGGATGGTCTAACTGATCATGTCATATAATAAAAGTTTTTAAATAAAAAAACTTCTGGTTTACTGTAGCATGTGTCTCAATTGTACTAATATTTGTATAGCATAAACCATTAGAAAATTTTGGTAATTATTATAGGATACATTTCTTTCTCGATGCAGTAGTTGTAATATATAAATATTTAGCATTTTTCTCATTATTAGTCTCAATTTGATAACCATTAGAATGGATATCCTTAAAACTTAATAGATTTCTTTGAGACTTAGAAGAAAGCAATGTATCATTTATGATAAATATTATTTTATAGGATAATAAAATAGTAGCTCTTCTGGAGCCTTAAATTAATTTTACATTATCCGATATAGTGTTAAGAATATCATTATTCATAATCAAATGATCAAAATAATTTTTATCTTTCAATATGGTGTGTGTTGTAGCACTTTCAACAAGACATATATTCTTATTATTGTGTATGGATGCAATCAAATAATAAAAACTATTCATTCATTCATTAAAATAAATGGGAAAACAAAATAAGTAATTAGAAATATATCAAATATTTATAACATAATCAAGCAAATAAGAAAAAAAAGGGAACATGAAAAGTAAAAAAATAAAAACACAATATCAAATTATAGATATATAAAAGGTTAATTTTTTTTATTTTCTCCAACATTTTTTTCATGGTTCTTGGAAAAAAATTGAAACATCTAAATGTGTAATATCAGCAAGTCCACTAAAATCATCCAAATTTGTCTCAACATCATTATTTTGATAAATGAAAATTACTTTAATGGTTTTTTAATGGAAGTTTGACCAAGATTGACAAGATGATTACTCTTGCGATAGGTATATAACCAATGTTCTTTCATGCCACATCGATAACATGATTTTTTTTTTTGTATTATTTGAAGAGTTACCTTAACCAATTTCATCTTTTTCTTTTTCTTTTTTTTTCAATATTATTTTGCTTTTGGTGGTAGGAGAAATTACTATTACTGCCTCAATTCAAGATTTTTCCATAATTACTCGACCACAACTATAGTCATGACCATCATTTTCTATTACTTTATTCACTTCAGGGAATGACGCATATCGATAGGAAGAATTTCATTTTTTTTTTCACCATTCAAGCGAATTTTTCACTATTAAATATCCATTTTTTAAAACCCTTTACGTAGATGATATCGTAAAAATATCTTTGTATTTGCCTTATCTTAGTTGAATATTTCATTTCCAGCTACAATTGTATTCCTAAGTATTTTAGTATCAATATAAATTTCAGCATCAAACACTATAACACATAATTTTTATCAGTTATGTCAAGAGCTATAAACTCAATTTTAGTGAGTTTTGACATTATACAAATTACTATATAATAAAATTATAATAAGTTACTAATATGTTACTTTCAATATATAAATTAAAATTGCATTAGATCAAGTAAAAGACATGAATTATATAATTTTTTTTCATATCAATATTGTATAATTCATGAATATTTACAAATAGAAACAAATATAATTGATATTAATAATTTAAAATAGTTAAGAAAAGTAAAGAAAAATTATGAATGAATTAGTGCATACATAGATGTATGAACCAATATAAGATGACAAAAATATAAAATCATAAGTATAATTATGCATGTTATTTAATCTATATAATTATGCATGTTATTTAATCTAAGGTATTAATAGAAACATGATTATTTTGTTGATATATAGCACCTATACATTTATTATTATAACAATATAAAGTCTATATATAACAATTATATAACTCTAACACTATTTTATCATTATATGTATATAGAAAAAACAAAAATAATAGTATCATTAAAATTACAATACATATCAATCAAATTTAAAAATAATAATTCATGTACAAAAATTATAATCATATGATCTATAACTTTTACCAATCGCAAAAATCTTTATGTTAGATTTTTGCTTGAATAAATTATTATGTCATTGCCCACATTATATTTACTAAGATTATAGTAATTTTATTACATCAACTTTAGTTCTCACCATGTAAAAAAAAATCCACTGATTATTATTGCAGAAACTGTGGCATATCCCTGTAGTTTGAACATAGATAGTATAATTGAATGCATGTATCTTAATTAATACATGTATGCACTCGCATAACAATTAAAATTCAAGTGCTCCAATGCTTCTGTATCAAATTGCAATTGTTTCCATACAGTAAGCATATTAGCACTCAAATTTTAGTTCATTATTAATTTGAATATAAAAAGTGAATATATATATCTAAAATAAATATGAATAATATATAAATATTATATTTAATGAAATAAGAACAAAGCAAACTTAAAATAAATAATGTAGAATAGTCATGATGATAACGTACTATAAAAATTAATGATAAAATTATAGATAATAAAAAAAATAAAGAATAAAAATTAATTATCTTAAAAAGCAACTACTCTCTTTATTATCTCTTTAAAAATTTTATAATTTTTTTATTTATAGGGTTGAAATTTAAATAAAGTATTACATATTAATTATTAATTTAATAAAATAAATAAAGTGATAAAATGATTAAAAAAGATAAGATAAGATGATTATATAAACAAGATAAGATATTTAAAGATATAAAAAAAATAATGAAATAAAAAAATAAAAATATTAAAAAAAAAACATTCACTCATCAATCTGTTTAATTATTTATAATAATATTTCAATTCATCCGCTCCTTGATCTTTATTATTGATGGACCCAAAGTTTATTATATGAATTTGACATTTCACCCGCTTGTGACCTCTTGACAAAGTTTTCCAAATTCCTACGTGACCCGAGAACAATATAAGAATTGAATGGATAATGGATCTAATAATTTTATACAATAAATAAATTTTGTAAAATTTTGTAAAATTTATTTTAAACTTTATATTTTTAATAAATTTATATTTCATAATATTAAAAATTAATTTCAAATTAGTGTATAAATTTATTAAATTAAATCAATCCTATATATTAAATCATTAATCACTATTACATTTTCTTACCTCATGTCTTGCTCTAATTTTCTTACATATCACATTTATTTTTGCAAATTAATTTTTTATTTGTTATATTAAAATTTTTTATATTTTCTATATAAATTAAATTTTTTATTTATTAAATACAAATTAAATTTCTTTATTTCATGTTTCCTATACAAATTAAAGATCTTCATATTTCTTATATAAATAAAATTATTTTTGCAAGTTAAATTATTTTATTTATTAAATTAAAAATCTTCATGTTTTTTATGTAAATTAAATTTCTTTTACAAATTAAATTCCTTCATTTATTAAATTAAAAAAAAATCTTCATGTATCCTATACAAATTAAATTATTTTGCAAATTAAATTTATTTATTTATTAAATTAAAAAGTCCATATTTTCTATCCAAATTGAATTTCTTTTGTTGGTAATATCCAATATATATATATGCCTTTCTTTGTTATGAATATTCTTTTAATTTATTAACGACGTTTATTTGTTTGTCATTCATCTAGGACCATTTACATGTTATTGTTTATTTTTTTTATTCACTATTTTTTCTTTGACTGGATTTGTGATATTGAATTAATTTTGTATTTGTTTCTTTTGGCAGAGTTTCTCACTCGCTGGAGTTGATGGATTTGGTGAGTTCTGTCTAAAATTATTGGGATTGCTCTTTTGAATTGCTAGATTGATTTTTGTTGCAAGTATTTTTTTTTATTTGTTAATTAATGATGCTAGTATATTTGGTTTAAAAAATAATTTTTATTATTTATGTGGATTACTATAACACAATTTATGGAGTTACAAATCTTTTTGCGTTTTACGAATTTTTGATAATGATAAAGTATATGTTTAGATTTATCCATATATTTAATAAATTTGTTTTGTTTATTTATAGCCATCAAGTGTTATTGAAGTAAATAATTATTTACTTAGGATTGTTTTAGGATTCAAAAAATAATGCATGTATATTGAGCAAAAGTAGTTGCAGTATAATAGGGGCACCGTTCTTATTTTGTTCAAACTTGGTCTAAGGCTATTTGTCAGCCAAATAGCTGACGATAATCCTAGGCCTACTGTATTCCTCTTATTTAGGAACGAAATTAGGGAGAATCGAGAGAGGGCTGACGAATTTTCTTGCCGACCACCGGACGTATATTTTTAAGCTGAGTTTTTGTCAGCTGAAGCAGTAGAGGTGGAGGTCCAATCCTCCAGCCTCCATCTTTTCTTTACATGCATTGAAGAGAAATTTTACCCTTCTCTCTTTTCTAGCAACTGGCCCCGAGCAGCTGGTTCCGCCAATGCTCTTATTTTCCTATTGTTTTTCTTCATTGTCATGGTTTTAGTTTCGTTTTTAGCTAGATCATGTCTTTATGGCCATTTTACTCCTTCCCCCGTGTGAGAGATCTGAGTAGTCCATTAGTTAGTCTTTTGATGGTAGAGCTTGTTCGAAGGCTCTTTCTGTCGATGGAACCGGCGGCGGGACTCTAGACTACTGTCTCTTTCTATAATGTTCTGTGCTCGTCTAGCCTCATATATCCAAGTAATGCAAGGATTATTATAATGTGAATTCAGTTAATACTCTTCTATATTCTGCTAAAAAAAGTAGCTGCGGTATTGCACGAATCTTTTTGTTATATCAAGATGGATAAATTTTCTATTAAGATAGTTCTATTAATATTGAAAATTAAAATTGTAAATCTCAATAGTGATTTCAATATTCGTGTAGAAAAATAAATATAACCATGAGATATTTATATTACAAGTATCAAATATGACCCAAAAAAATATATTAGAAACTTCTATATTTTAAAAAATAAAAATATGTATTTAAAAAAATATTCATTCTTAAAATAAACTTTAAAAATATTTTACTTTAATATATATATATTTAGTATATTAAAATATATAAAAAGTAGATGTATATATTAAATAAATAAAAATCATAAAATATTCTTGAGAAAAAAATAAAAAAAAAGTAAGATATGATGTAATTATGTCGAGACATCATCCGTAGCTCAGTATTGACAACACCCGTACTACAATAAAGTAAATCAAATAATTCACGGAAAGTAAATTAAATAATTCACACGCGCTCAGTTAATAATAATAATAATAATAATAGTTCGCACACACGAAAAAATAAAAAATAATAATTCACCTATATAAACATTTAAATCAATAAAAATGCCGTTTAAATCGTTTTTTATATAAAAGTGTAAAAAGAACCAAAATGAGCAGAGATTCAACATGTCCACAGAATCTTATCTTGCAGTGTAAAAAGGCTCATGCGTCTCATGGCTTCCCACTAATCCATAATTAGATAAGACCTTACTCTCGCAATGTAAGTTTTCTTGGGCCATCTAAAATAGTTTAAATCACATTTGATTCGAATTTTAAAATAAAAAATGATGATGAGAATTGAAACAAAATAAAATCGAAATTTGAAAAACCCGTTTAGATTATAATAGAATTCAAATTGAAATCAATAATAATTTTTAATATATATATGTGTGAATTTTTATTTTGACAAATTAAAAATTAATGAAAAATATCATAATCAATAACTAAAATACATCATCTTTGAATTTATTTAAATTTTGTTATAAGATGAAAATAAAAACAAAAATATGAAAATATAAATAATAAAAAACAACAAGATAAATAAATATAAATAGTATGAGAGAAATATATATAATAATACAAAATATAAATAACTAAAACAAATACCTATTTATGGAAATCAATAAAAAATTAATTTGATTTTGTATGTTTTATTTTATTTGTAGATAGAAGTGTTTTTAATTTTTTTTATTTGGTAATCTAAATTAATTGACGAAAATGGTATAAAAAACTGAGATTTTCATTACTCTATATATTTTATTAAACTAAACTCCAAGATTGAAAATAACCCATTTTTACATTCAAAAAATAAAATAACCCATTTCTATTTCACTTCTTACCATCTTTTTCTTCTCCTTTCCTTATAAACATAAATATCTTTTTTCACAAATAACTAATTAATATGTAAAAACTAATTATAGCTTTTCGATTCAATTTAGACCTTCTAGATGTTCTCAATAAATTATCAATTATCTTGAAAAAAATAATATAAATCTAAATTTTAATATTTTATAATGATTTTAAAATCTCATGTTCACCTATCAATTAATAATCTCCTCTTTACTCTTTACTAATGCATAATTCAGATGGTTTTATGAATAAAAATTTATCAACACTCATAAACTCGCCGTAATATTTAGTATGAAATCAATGATGCTAAAGATTTTCCGAAATTCCCAATTTAATATAAAATAAATTAATTAATTTTAATTTTTCATATTTATTTAGCAAAGTAGGTTAGGATATATATATATATTTTATTTAGTACAATTTGGAATTCAAATTATTATTTCTCTTATTTTTTTAAAATAAAATTTATACTTTTAAAACTTTTAATATTTTTCATATCAAATATTACCCAAAAGGATTATACAGCTCAGTATTGATGTGAGTAAATGACTTGTCATATAATGAGATCATGAAACAGCGTGTTTATTAACACTCCTTAAATTTTTCTATCATTAATATTCCTAAGTTTTAATTTCTGCTGATAAATTTTTTTAATTTTAATTTATTCCATTAAAATCTCTAATTAATTTTATTTTCCAATTAAAGAATATTTGCATAAATTTCATATAGTGCCATATTAAATTATATATATATATTTCACATTATTTTAATTTTTATTTATGTTATTAAAATCTTTAATTTTATTTTTCCTTCAACGAATATTTGTATAAACTCTACATGATGCAACATTAAATTATATATAAAAAAAATCTCACGTTAGTTTTCTCACACTTATGTAATAAAAATATATATATATATTTATTTTTAATTTGGAAGTGGAAAAATAATGTGATTTTATTTTATTTTATTTTTGGATATGTAGTTTCACGTGGTATTATATGAAATCCATATGATTATTCTGAGGGCCATCATAATTATATATATATATATATATATACACATACACACACACACATACATATATTTCACGTTGTGTTGGACTAATATTCGATAGGTCTAATACATCATTAGCCTTTCTAGTTATCTATTTTAGTCAATTTATCATTGTATTCATGCATTTGTTATTTTATCTCCCTATATTTATCTATTTTATATTAACAGGTTTATACATGTAGATATTAATCATTTTGCCTATGTTCTTGTATATTACAAAGTAAATAGATACCTAAATAAAAATAATATTATATATATATATCAGTGTCTATTTAATACAAAATATATAAATATAAGAAACAAATTGACCGATATGTGTTTATGTAAGTGTCTATTGATATATAATTGTTTACACCCAAAATTAATAAAATTTTGGTGGCTAACGAAAGTGACTAAAATTATGGAAGTTAATGGAAAAATGGAGAAGAAAAGTGGAATTGTAACTTGAAGTCATGGATATATAATTTCTTAAATGCATCATAAACTTCCAATTTTTAGAAAGCACAACTCCATAATCACATAAAAAATGGAGATGGGTTTAGTGGCCTAAAAATTAGGAAGTCATTTTCAAAGAAGATATTTAAAAGGAAAAAAATAAAAGAAGAGTATTCTGCCACATCACATCAGTGAAACTCAAAGTGCTTTTGTGCCAAATAGTCTGATCTCAAAAAATATCATGGTTGCCTTTGAGGTTAGACATTATTTGAAGAAGAAGATAAGTGGTAAGCGAGGTCAGACGGCACTAAAAATAGACATGAACAAAGCCTATGATCGGCTAGAGTGGTCTTTCCTAAAGAAATTCATGAGTAAGATGGGCTCTGTGGAAAAATTTATCCAGTTGATAATGATGTGCATAAGCAACGTGAGACACATCCTTGCAGTGGAAGAAATGGAAATAGGGCCACTAGTTCCATCCCAGGGTTTGTGTCAAAGCAATCCTTTGTCACCGTATCTATTCATCCAAGGGGTGAAATCTCTTTCACAATTGATTTAGGAAGAGGAAACGAGAGGGTTGATTAAAGGATGCAAAGTTCCAAGAAGTGCTCCACATGTGTCCCACTTGTTTTTTGCAAATGACAACTATTTATTCTTTGGAGCTACTGTGGATTAATGTTTAAGAGTAAAATCATGTTTAAAAAATATGAAGAAGCATATGGTCAGGTAATTAATCTACATAAGTCCTCAATCCTATTTAGCAAAAATACATGTAATGCTATCAAAGATAATATTTGTAACTTGTTGGAGGTCTCATGCACTGAGAGCAAGGGAATTACCTAGGTTTACCATCCACAATAGGGAGAAACCAAAAAGAGGTGTTCAATTTTATAAAAGAAACGAGTCTAGAATGGGAAAAAAAAGGTGGAAAGTAAGACTTTATCTAGATCAAGCAAAGAGATTTTAATTAAGACAATAGTTAAGGCAATTTCCACCTATACTATGAGTATATTTATGCTGCCTTTGGAGCTCTGTGAAGAAATTCAAAGAATGTTCAATCCATTTTGGTGGTGAGGAAATAAGCAAGCTTCAAAGAGTGTTCACTGGGCATGCTGGGAAAAATTTGCAGTCCCAAAACAATTTGGATGACTTGGGTTTAGAAAATTGCATAACTTTAATATGGCTCTTTTAGGAAAGTAGGGATAGAGACTGCTTACAAACCCTTATTCCTTGGCTGCTAAGACTACAAGGCAAGATATTACTCTAGAGGTAATTTTTTCACAGCCAAAGTTGGCTATAATACAAGCTTCATCTGGTGTAGTTTAATAAAAGCTCAGGATCGTCTCAAAGTGGGTGTAGATGGAGAATATGGAAAGGTCATAATATAAACATCTGTCTAAGCCTTGGCTGCTTGATAGTCAGAACCCAAGAGTCACATATAGAAGAATTTAGGGACTAGAAAACATGACTATAAATTCACTGTTGGAAGAGAGCTACAAGGGGTTTTCTTCCTACGAAGGATCTTCTCCAGCAAAGGAAGGTTTAAGTCGACGGTGGCTATCAGGCATGTGGTCTTCAACCTGAATCCATTCTTTATGTCTTTGTCTCTTGTCCTTTTACTATTGAATGCTGGAGTATGTTGGCCTTAAGAAATACTAGCAGTACTTGTAATTCTATCCAAGAATGGATGTGTGATCTCTTCTTTAAGTCTAGTAACAAAGATTTGAATTTTTTTGTGCTACTATATGGGTAATATGGAAAAATAAGAATGATGTGATTATCTGAAGCAATGGCAGGCTACACAAGTGAACAACAAAGTTTCCTTAAGAACAATACAACAATTGAAGGAAGATGGCAAAAGCCAAGGCAAGGAATGTTGAAATGCAACATTGATGTAGTTGTTATGGAGGCACGAGGTAGGATAGGCTATGTAGGTCTAATCAAGGATTACCAAAGAATTATATGAGTTGCATACCAGGGGAGCACTTATGGACATGCGGATGAAAAGATTGCAGAGGCTATTGGTTTAAGAGAGATTCTCAGCTGGCTAAAATAAGTGGCATGTAGTGAAGTGGTGGTGGAAATTGATGCTTTATCTGTCATGCAGAACTTGTATGGAGTTGGACAAGATCTCTCCTATTTTAGCAATATTATTTCAGACTGTATGTGTTTATTAGAGGAACTTACTGATTGCAAGGTCTTTTTTGTTCGAAGAACTGCAAATAAAGCAGCCCATTTGTTAGCAAAGAAGGTTGTACTTTTGCCTTGTAATAAACAGTGTTGGGCTCTATCCCCATCTATCTTAGTGATGTAATCATTCAAGATTTATCATAATTATAAAGTACCAATTTTTCTCAAAAAAAAAAAAGGAAAGAAGAGGAGGGGGTACCAACAATCTAACTAAAAATTAATCAAACAACCATGAGAATACTAAATTCAACATAGTCAAACTGCGAAAATTCAACAACAAAAACTTCAGCTCTATAACAACACATTTTCAGCTTTTTAGTTAATTTAGTTTGTCTAATTGTTTAATTTCATTTCACTTAGTTTTAACCTGTTAAGTTCACTCTTTTTCCAAGTTTAGTATTATAGTTCACTGTTCTTATTCCAAATTTAGTGAATTTATTCAATTATGTTTCATTCTTCAGCCAAATAGTATTTTTTTTTTTTTGCAATTTTCATTAATTAAATTTTAGTTGTAGAATCTAAACAAACTTACTTAAGGGAGTTTGAGGACTCTGATTTCTCTTTGGTTCTTGGAGAAATCCATACAATCGCTTTGGTTAGAAGTCATATTAAGTGCATTTGGTCAAGAAACCTAAATTCTCTGGCATGCCTGCACCTACTTTTAAGGCCAACAATGTTTTTCTCATTTTGAGGGAAACAAATTGGCACGCCAGGTGAGACATATTCTATAGTGATGCAGTGAGATTTATTTTACAATAATATAGGGGGCTCATTCTATAATAATATTGTGGACACATTCTACAGTGATACTGGAGACTCATTCTACAGTGATGTTGTGGACTCATTGTACAGTAATACTTCAGATTACAATATGAGGTATTTAGAAGAAGAAATAATTGGATTTCAGCACATGAAGATTGCCTTTGCAATAGTGGGGCAAAAGACAAATATTAATGTATTTCCACATGTCCAACACTAAATTTCACATGGGATGCAAAAAATACCAATAAGGTAAAAATTTTCATGATACTATTATTCTTATTGATGAGATAAACACTTTTGCAGAAGAGTTGAGAAACATACATGAATCACAAGAATGATGCTAAGGAAGGAATATGCCCTGAAGAAATCTCATTCCAACTATATATATATAAAAAAAAAGATATCCACCATAACAAAAGACTAGATTTGTGGTGCTTCCTCAGCTTCTCTAGGCAACTAAAGGCATAGGCTTCAACAAAAGAAATTTTCACAACCTTTGATAAGGAATTAAAAAAAGAAGGCTCTTAAAGCAAAAGGTTGTGGTAAGAGGGCAGAAAAAATGTGAAATTCAGCCTAAGGAGAAAATAAAATTCTAGAAAAAAATTATTGAAGAGGATCTTGAGCCTGTGTAAAGCTAAAAGGATGCATGGAAGAAATATGTGATTGAAGTTTAAAACACTTGAGGGATACCTCTTCAACAAATGATGTCACATGTACCAATAAATTTTATTTATTTTATAACAATTATATTAAAATTATTTCAATGTGTGTTTCATATTCTAAGAGAGAGTTGGCCTTTGGGCCACATTTTTAAATATTAATAATAGAGTAGGCCTATTGACCTCTTTCAATCCTAAAAAAAAGGTAAAAAAGGGTAATGATTTTTTAAACAGTCTGTGAAATTTTTTTTTTCTACAGATACTATGGAAAACTCTTCTTTGTAGAAAACAAATAGTTTGAAAAAAAAAATTTCCTATAAAATCTAAAGAAAAAAGATAGCTTGTGGAAAAATATAGAACCTATGGACTCTATGAAAAATAATAAATTCTTCAACATATAATTTGGCTTTACAAGCCAAATGTATATGGGAGACATGTCTTTGCACCAAAAATTAATAAAATTTTAGTGGTTAAAGAAAATTTTGGTGGTTAAAGAAAATGGAAAGTGGTTAAAGAAAGTGCTAAATTTGTGAAAGTTAATGGAAAAATGGAAAAGGAAAGTGAGGTTGTAACTTAAACTCACGGATATGGAATTTCTTAAATGTATCAACAACTTTCAAAATTTTAGGAAGCACAACTCCATAATAGCACAAAATTCAAAAGTATTTAGTGGCCTAAAAATTAGGAAGCCATTTTCAAAGAATATGTTTAAAAGGAAAAAAATGAAAAAAGAGGAGGGGATCATCATTACCAATCAACATTCTAGCCAAAAATTAATCAAATAGTCAAGAGAACACTTAATTCAATTGTGAGGCTCCAGTTCGAGCACCTTGGCCTAACTCACAAAGAATGCAAATCGGAGTATTGAAAATTGAGCTAAGTTTCACACAAAAATACCGAGGTTACTCTGTCGTCATAGGCTACGCTCGGTTCAAGTAAAAATGGTTTAGTTTTAAAAATGATTTTGAGCCATCACTTAAATTTATTTTTAAAGAAAGAGAAATTTTTAAAAAATCCTAAAGTTGACTCCAATCATATCCCAATGAAAAAAAAATTATTAGCCTCGAGCTGAAGGATATATTTGGGGGGCTAAATTTAGCTTATTTTAAGGTAAAAAAAAAAAAAGTTTGGCCTTTAATTAAATAAGAACTTACAAACTTAATTTCATGAAAATGACAAGCATAATATGAATGATATTTAAATTAGTGAACAATTTATAAAGATCCATAAACAAGTATTGAAATAAAGTGTAAAAATTAAATTTTACAATTCAAAACCCAAAATAAAGGAATCCCAACTTTAGCCTTATGAATTTTATGTTAACTCTAGCCTTATGAATTCTATGTTAAGCATACATTCTCCAAAAAAGACAACAAATAAAGGTAGTAAATAAAGTTCACAAAAGAGAAATGAATTTTTATAAAAGTGGACTTGATACTTGGATAAAAAGTCCAAGTAAGCTTGTGTATCCTGTTTGAATAGGAATTAAAGCATATGCAGTTCTAACCATCTTACAATGGTTGGTTTTAAACTCAAAATTAAGAAGATGGTGTTAATCTAAATTAGGTGAACCTAAGTCTAAGTTGATTTTAGATTTTAACTTGACAAAACCTAAGTCTATGAAAAAATTAGGTTTAACTTAATAAACCTAAGTCAAAGATTGATTTTGACTTAATAAAATCAAATTTTATGTAAAAATTAAGTTTAACTTGATAAATATAGGTCTAAGATTGATTTTAACTTGATAAAATCAAAGTTATGTGAAGGTTTAACTTGATGAACTAGGTCTAAGATTAATTTTAAATTGATAAAATCAAAGTTTATGTAAAAATTAGGTTTAACTTGATAAACCTAAATCTAAGATTGATTTTAACTTGATAAAATTAAAATTTATGTGAAAATTAGATTTAACTTGATAAACCTAAGTCTAAGATTGATTTTAACTTGGTAAAATCAAAGTTTATATGAAAATTAAGTTTAACATGATAAATTTAAGTCTATAGTTAGTTTTAGGTTTTAATTTAATTGATTTTAAAAAGATTAATTAAACCGAATAGGTTTTGAGATTTGACTAAACTGGATAGGTTTAGGATTGAAAACCATATAGGTTTTGAGATTTGACTAAATCAATTAGGTTTAAGATTGAAAACTAGATAGGCTTTGAGATTTGACTAAATTGGGTAGGTTTAGGATTTAAAACCATGTAGGTTTTGAGATTTAACTAAACCAAGTAGCTTTAGGATTATAACTTGGGTAGATTTTGAGATTTATTAAACCGAATAGGTTTAAGGGTGATTAAATCATGTACATTTAGGTTTAACTTGAAAAAGATTTATTAAACCAGGTATATTTAGATTTAATTTGGAAAATAATTGATGAATAGGCTTTGGTATCTTTAAAACCTAATTTTAAGCTCAATTTGGGGTCCATTTCAAATTTTAAGTTCAATTTAAGATCCAAATGATGAGAGTTAAAGCCATAATTAAATTCCATTTAGGCCCAAAGTATCAGCCTAAAAGTCAATGATTAAGTCCAAAATACTTTGAAGAACAAAGGATCAATATTTAGAGTTTACCTTTTTAGTGACTTTGGTGGTGAAGGCTTGAGCACATGTCTAGAGAGGAGTTTTACATTGGTTTAAGATTCTTCGGTTGCTAAGAAAGCAACTAACTTGAGTTTGTTTAAAGAAAACAAAGACCGAGTTGACTAACACCCAAACTTAAGAAAACAAGTTTTAGGTGGTTCTTACTAAGAAAGAAATAACCTTTTATTTTTTTAGAAGAAAAGAGGAAGAAAGAGAGAATCAACTAGTAATTAAGTTTACTTATGGAAAAAATAAGACTTAGGAGCCTATTTATAGAGTTTTGGAGGGTTAAAATCGAAAAAAAAAATCTAATTACGGTACTACATTGCGTTATGATTGTAACATATTGAATTTTAATATAATGGTGAAAATTAAGGGTTCGCGTCAACATACTCAAATTGCTCAAATTCTATGATAGAAACTTTAGTTCCACAGCAACACATTTTCAACTTTTCTAGTTAATTTAATTTTTTCAATTCTTCAATTCCATTAAACTTAGTTTTAGTTTGTGAAGTTCATTGTTTTTCAAGTTTAGTATTGTAGCTCGTTGTTTATATTCTAAATTTAGTAATTTATTCAATTATGTCCCATTATTTAGCCAAAAAGTATTTTTTCTATGATTGTCATACAGCAGTTTATTTTTTTTTTTTACAACTTTCATTAATTACTTTTTAGTTATAAAATCCAAACTTACTTCAAGAGTTTGATAACTTTGGTTAGAAGTCAAATTGAGTGAATTCAGTCAAGAAATTTATATCCTCTGGTGTGCTCGTATCTCATTTTTAAGGCCAAAAGGATTTTTCTCATTTTGAGAGAAATAATAATATAAGAATCCAAAAGATAAATATGATAAATACATAAATATAGAAAAGTAAAAGTGATCAAAATACATGAGCTGCACATATATTGTGCCATTCATATAAGACATTAACATATGCTTAAAATATGGATGTTTCATAGCGCAATGTATCTCAGCCTATATTATTGAGCTCTTTTTCACTTTCCCCAAAACAATGAAAATATTAACCATCTTCATTCTAATTCTCGTGTTTCCGATCATAGTTTCTGCCTCAAACTCCAAATGCATATGCAAAAGAAAAGAAGCAGCAGAAAATCAGAAAAAACCCACATCAGAACCACTCAAATACAAACTAATTTCGATAGGTTCAATTGTAATAGCAAGCGGATTGGGAGTTTCTCTTCCATTTTTGGTGAAAAATATATCCTATTTGCACCCAGAAGGTGAAATTTTTTCCCTTATTAAATCATTTGCAGCTGGTGTGATTTTAGCAACTGGGTTTATTCACATACTTCCTGATGCATTTGAAAGCCTAACAAGTCCTTGCCTTGAAGAAATTCCATGGAGGAAATTCCCTTTTACAGGCTTTGTTGCTATGCTTTCTGCGGTTGGAACTCTGATGATGGAGTCTTTTGCTTCCGGTTACCATCAGAGGTCTGAACTTAGGAAAGCTCTTCCTTTGAGTGGTGATGATGATCAAGATCATGATCTTCAACATGATCATGCGGCTAATGATGAGATTACTAGTCATATTCAAAGAACAAATTCATCGGACCTTATCCGGCACCGTATCATTTCTCAGGTAAATAAATAAAAAAAATGTAATTTTTGATAGTAGAAATTAAAATACTAAAATGATGAATAATAATGGACAGGTATTAGAAATGGGAATTGTGGTTCATTCTGTAATAATTGGATTATCATTAGGTGCTTCACAAAATTCAAAAACAATCAGACCTTTAGTTGCTGCTTTGAGTTTTCATCAATTCTTTGAAGGAATGGGACTTGGTGGATGCATTGCTCAGGTACTGCTATATCTGTTCCTTTATTTTTTTTTAATTACTTTTTATATAAAATTGTTATTAAATTTTGTGTTGTTTATATTTATATATTATTATAAAATATCTATTTAATTATTAAATATTAATGTTTAATGTCTATATGCAATTTAAATAATAGATTTAATTTCGATTTTTTTTATTTAATTTTAATTTTGTTAAAAAAACTGCTCGACAATAGAGTGAATTGGACGGATCCGAATTCATATCATATTTAAGTTATATCAAGTCAAATTCTAAAACGTGCAATTTGGTTTGTAAAGTGACTTAACAAATTGTTTTTTTGTTGAAAAAATTATACCTTTCATTATTTTTTATAATTTTTTTATTTTTAGTAAAAATATTTTAATTATTTTATAATAAATTTATAATAAATTTTATAAATTTATTAACTCATAATAAATAATATAAATATAATATTTTAATAAATTAATTATAATTTTATATAAATTTAAACATATTTTAAAAAAATATGTTAAATTTAATTTTTTTTTTGATGTTTTTATAAAAATCTTTTTTTATATTAGTTACTTTAATTTTTAATATTTATAATTATTATACTAATTTTAAAGCATAAAATAAACTATTTCAAGTCAACGGATACTTTTATTTTTTCTTTTTTTTTGAAAGGTGTACTTTTATTTTTTCTAGTGTTTGGCTTACTCGTCTTTTGCTAATAGTCTGGCCAGCTGTCCTAAAATGCACGAACTAATTAATTTCTCACTTTCATGAAAATCCAGTTATTTTTTCTGGTGTTGGCTTAGTCGTCTGGCCAACTGTCCTAAAATGTACAGACTAATCAATTTCTCCCTTTCATAAAAATCCCAGTTGGAAAAAGAACTACGTAAAATGACGTGTGTTATTCATTTTTTATGGAATTATCATCGTCTTTGTAGATTTTTACCATTATATATATTTTTAAATTTTTCTCTAACTAAAAAATTTAATTATTAATTTTATTCTAAAATTTATTTGAAAACAATAATAATTAAATTATCATATTAATTTTAAATACTAAAAATATAACATCATTATACTTTATATATATATAATATATATATCTCATATATATATAATACATATATAAAATATAAAAATACTACAATACTTATATATAAAATTACTTTCATATCATACCGAGACAAATTAAATTTTATGAACATTATATAATAGATATTTAAATATAATTAGTATTTAAATAAAAGTAATAAAAAATATTTTGATCAATTTATGCGTTACATAGCATTATAAAACGTTGTAAGCAAAACACATTTTTACATAATCATTATAATGTACCAAAATTCAAAATGCATTATGAACAAATTTTACATACAATGCAGTAAAGCATTAGTTAGACAGATCTCGTGGCAAACGTCTTTAACTTCGTATGTCAACCTCAAATCTTAGGCATGCTCAGCTCTATCAAGGCTTTTTTTGTCAGTAACTTTATCACCTATACAATACTGTCAACTGCGCTAAGTCCGAGAGTTTAGTAGTACATATTTTTTATAACATAAATTATTTAAAAAAAATTAATGCATATTTT
This sequence comes from Garcia nutans, assembly GCA_947685225.1. Lineage (NCBI taxonomy): Eukaryota > Viridiplantae > Streptophyta > Magnoliopsida > Malpighiales > Euphorbiaceae > Garcia > Garcia nutans. The sequence goes on from CANTUV010000003.1 coordinate 41,759,459, forward strand.
TCATGTCACATAATAGATGATGCTCCAACACAAGCAACTCTCATTTACACATTATTCATCTTAATAAAATATTTAATACCATTGTCATGAAATATCCATTTTTCATCTATTAATTCATATCATATACAAAAATTTCATAAACACGCATATTGAACTCAATAAGTCCCTGCATAATATTCAAGTTTTAGAAATATTTATTTGGTCTATCATAACACTGGAGATCTAAGGGTTATATCATACTGTATAAAAAGTGCATCCCCCTATCGACACCAGAGATCTAAGTGTCATATCATATCGCCCGAAGGCGTGTCCCCTATCAACACCAGAAATCTAAATGTCATATCATATCGCTCGAAGGTGCGTCTCTTATTAATACTAGGGATTTGAGTGTTAAATCATACTGTTCGAAGGCGCATCCCCCTATCGACATCGAAAATTCGAGTGTCATATCATACTGTTCGAAGGCATGTCTCTTATCCATATCGGGAATCTATTATGCTGCCTAAAAGCGCTTTGTCTATTGACACAGAAGATCTGAGTGTCAAATTATAGCGCTCGACATGTCCCCTATCAACATCAAGGGCATAGTATCAAATATATCATGCGAATGTAGTCCTCTGTCCACACTAGAGGTCAAGTGTCATATAATACTGACCATATGCCGCCTTCTCTTAACAATACCAACATTAATATTCTAGAACGAGTAATTGTGTAAGGCAAACATGCAACATCACATTATACATTTTCATACTCTCATTACCATTATTTATTCTCATCATATTATTCAATTCTTTTTTACAATTTTCATATTTTCCACGCGATCACATACACAGTATACCTAAATTCTGCATGCACATTACTTTGCACAAAACATTATCATAATTACAATCACACACATATTTATATATAATATCGCTTTAAAGGAACACAAAGTCCTTCAAAGTGTGCCAAAATGAACAGTGTCAAATATGTAAATTTAATTTAGATGTTAACAAAGTTTGTACTAATATTTTTAGTTTTAACACCAACCCAATTTCACTCTCCAAACCTTTACTTCTTTGAAACCCTAATTTCCTTCTTTAGAGCAACTTTGACCTAAATACACATAAATCAAATAACAAGCAAATTATTCAATTAGACTCATTTTCATGCTTAATTTATATCAAACTACCACTAATTACACAAATTCCATAAAACTTCCAACAAAAACCATAATGTCTCATTACTAGATTTCTCAAACTTCATCATAATCAACTCGTTTTCATCATCCAGCCATAAAATCTTCACATATTCATCCAAATAACCTCAAAATCATCAATTTCTACAATTTTAATGACCATCACAAATTCAAATTTTACATATTTACTCTATAAACCATAGTTTCACTAATTAAACTCATTTTAACCAATTAATTAAATCATCATATTAGTTTTATAACTATCTATTTTAACAATTAAAACTAATTCTCTCTTTAACCCTTACAATTACATAATCTAAAATTTTAAGAAAACAAGCTTAAAAAAAAAGAAACTTACTTGAATCCTTCGTTATTCTTCAAAATTCTTTTAATTTGCTTTGATTTTTAGTGAAATTTGGTATATAAAGAATAAAGAAATCTCTTCCTTCCCCCTCTAAAATTCGGCCACCATATGAAAGAAAGAAGAAGTAGAATGCTTTTTATAATTTTAACTTTTCAACTTTACCCTTTATATTTATATGTAATTACAAAATAATTAATTATTAAAATATTAAGATATTTTTATTATTCTTTCCATCCTTATCCCTTTTATATTAAATAATTAAATATCAATTTTCTTTAATTCCCAACTATATATATAAATATTGCATAATTAGTTAATTAATTATATATTAAAATATTTTTGATCTTCTTCTTATCCATAATCAATTTTAACATTCTTTTAGTTTCTTTTCTTTTTTAATTATTATATATTTAACTTTTTACTTTTTATCTTTTATCTTTTAGTGAATGTATATATTTTGTATATATATTAAATATATAATATATATATCCTTCTTCCAATTCTATAATAACCCTTCCATATTTATTAATATCAAGTCTATTAAAATTACAGAAGTTACAAAAAAAATATCATTAAAACTTATATATTTATTCTATTATTATCAATTTAAACTTTAAAATTTTTATAATAATTAATAAAAATTTTAAATATAATAAATTATTATATTATCAAATTAATGACCATTAACTAAATTTGAAAAATTAAAAATTTAATTAATTTCAATCAAAATTTAAAGGAACATTAATGGTCAATGGTTGAATATCCAATCGTTGATATATAGTGTTTAGTAAAATAAAAATTAAAAATTAGAGGTTATATTTCTAAACGCTAGTTTTTGGATCAAAAGTTAGAAATTGAAACTTTTGAGTAAGCCAACTTTTGTTGAAAAATGCTATTACAATTTAAAATAATTACGAAAATACTTACTGTTAAATCATTATTTTAAATATTTTAATATCTACACCTACTCACATAATTAAATACAAATTAATTAAAATAGATAACTATTTTTATTAATATTTTTTTATAATATTAAATTATTAATCATATATATTTAAAATTCTTCGTAATATATAAAAAATAATAATATTATTGGTTATTTTACAATTCAACTCTTAACTCTGGTTTCAACCATTGAATCACCAAATATCATATAAGTTTTTGTACTCATTGCAATTGTTAGAAAAACAATTCACTTACTAATTATAGACAGCTTAATCAACTCTTGTTAATGTCTAAAAATTTTTATTTACAAAATTTCAAGAAAAAAGTGACAATAGAAAGAACGAGAAGAAAAATGAAAGAACAAAATAATTGGGAGGCCAAAATATATTTACTTAAAAAAAGTAAATATATATATTTGTTTGTTCGAGGAATAATAATTTATTGCCTTTAAGTATACGATACGTGTCAGAAGATTATAGGTTTCTCAACTAACATACACAAATTGACTTTTGCTCAAGACAATAAGCAAAATTCTAAAAAGACGTTAAAATAAAATAGAGTTTTCAAACTCCCTTTTCCAGTTCACTTAAATTTCTCAATGATGAAAACTAGCAGTGAGGCAAAAATTGCAAGAATTAAACTAACAAAGCTTTAGTATGTTTTAGAAGCAGACTGGTGGACAAATGTAAATTTACAAGCAAGCAAAACAAATAAAACGTTTGACAATTAAGTTGTATATTTTTCTAAAAATGAATTATAATTGAAAAAATATATATAAAATCTGGAGTAGATTCATGGCCTTAAAAAAAGGTTAAATTTATCTATTAGGCATTATTTTTTCCTTAACGTTTGCTTGTTTTTTTTTTTTTCAAGGATTAGGAGTAGTAGAATTTTAACCTCACTAGTATTAGTAATTCCCTGCAATACTTAATTATAACTTTTTTCAGATTAGCATATAAATTGTGGATGAGTTCAATTATATTGAAGGAAAGGAAATAAGGAATGCATGCATTTTAATACATTACTAAAAATTGAAGGTAAAAAAAAATAATTCTAGTTTAAGAAAATAAAAGTTAAATGTTTAAGAAAAATTGAAGGTAAACTGTGGATTATTAATAGCTTAATGATTAAATATTTATATCAAATTTCACATTTATTAAATACGAGAATATGATCTAATTAATATAAAAATGAAATTTTTTTTAATTTAAAAACTAGTTTTTAAGGTTGACGTTGTTAAATCTATATTAAAAAAAAATTTAACAGCTTGTATTTGAAGCAAAACAATATATATACGCATTTCTTATGTCTTTAAAACTAATCAAAAATCAAAAATTAGTTTTTTTTAGTAGATTCAAAAATTAGTTAGTTGATAAGTGAATTTGGAACTTATCTCATTTACTATGGTTTAATTTTTGGAAGATGAAAATTGAGATATTTCTCTCTTTCTCTTTCTCGAATCCATATCTATATATAATACTAAATCTAAAGACACTAGCATAGCATTTTGCTATGTGTCCCTCCCTCAAATTTTCTTGAATTAAAATTTTTAAATATTAAATTAAAATTAATTAATTTTAGATTTATTTAAAATTAAATATTCAATTAGACAAATTTAAAATTAATTTAAATTCTTTTAAATAAGTTTCAAATTAAATTAACTTTTCTTGAATTAAATTTTTAGTTATTAAATTAAAATTATTTAATTTTGGATTTATTTAAAATTGAATTAAATTCATTTAAATAAATTTAAAAGTAATTTAAATTCTTTAAAATTAATTTAAATTCTTTTAAATAAGTTTCAAATTAAATTAAATTTTCTAGAATTAAATTTTTAATTATTAATTAAAAATAATTAATTTTGTATCTATTTAAAATTAAATTCATTTAAATAAATTTAAAATTAATTTAAAAATATGTTTCAAATCAAATTAAATTTTTTGATAATGTAGATATTGATTGTAAATTTAAAATTAAATTATTTGTATATATATATATATATATCTTTTCAAATTAAATTTGATTTCCCTAAATAAATTTAAAATTAAATTAAATTCATTTACAAAAATTTAAAATTAATTTAAATTCTTTTAAATAATTTTGAAATTAAATTAAATTTTTTGATAATGTAAATATTTATTGTAAATTTGAAATTAAATTATACATCTATATATCTTTTCAAATTAAATTAGATCTCTTTAAATAAATTTAAAATTACTCATCTAGATAAATTTAAAATTAACTTAAATTCCTTTAAATAAGTTTCAAATTAAATTAAATTAAATTTTTTAATAATATAGATATTTATTGTTAATTTAAAATTAAATTAAATATATATCTATATTTATATATTACCTATCCTATTCTATATCCTATTTATTTTGATTTTGAACAAGGGAGGTATTTTTATGAACTTTTTCAATTAGGCGATCACAGTAGAAAAGATAATTAGTATACAGTTTAAAGAAGTCAAGGTAAACCTATTATCTTAATCTATTATCTTTTTCTTTGTTTTGTTTACTCTATTTTATTTTTAAATTCTCTATTTCATGTGAATTTCACATTTTATACAACATTACATAATATATATTTTTAATTTTAATGAAAATAAAAATGTATTTTTAATTTATATTTAAAATAAAAAATATAATTAAAAAATTAATAAGTAAAAAATATTTGTTGGAATTCTATTGCTATGATTAATAGTCCTCATGCTCACTAATTATCATGATTAGGTGTCCTGTGAAAGTGGCAGTGCCAAAAGATTAAAATTCGAAATTATAGAGAATGCTTATGTAAATAGACACCTGAACAATGCTAAAAAAAATCTATTGGATAAATTACGAATGAAACTCATTATGTGGTTCCAACAAGATAATATTTAACTAATGAAAAAAATCTAATTTTCAAATTTTTGAAGAATTCCGCAACAAAACTTTATCCAGTTATGACTTAATATAGCATCTGTCAAATTGATTTTTCTCCTTTGTTCTTAGCAATATTTCTATCTAAAATAAGTAGTGTTTTATAATATTATTTTATTTAAAATAATTGTTATTAATCAGTTTTTCAAGAATATTCGTTGGAAAATTTATTTATTTATATTATTAATTTAATTATATATGTAGTTTTGACTATAAATATCAAAAACTATTTATTTAGTTATAGAGTTTGCATATAGCGGCCTATATTATAGAATTTTTAAACGATTTTTTATTATTTATTTATATTAATATTTAATATTTTATTATTTTATAGAATTCTTGATTTTAATATTTTTTCTTATTAAAAAAATAGAAATTTATTAAAATTATAAAATCTAATATTAAAATTCAATCAATTTATATCATAATACCAGCAGCATCGGCGCAAAATTTTTTTCTAATATTATACTAAATGTGTAATAACTGACACCGCAATTTGCCATGTGTCTTCCATTAATATTGCCACATGTCAATTTTTATAAAATTAAAAATTCTTTAAATATTAAATTTAAAAGAATTCATTTAGATATTGAATTTAAACATTCAAATTACTCTTAAATTAATCCATTCATATATTAAATTAAAATATTCAAACAAATATTTAAATTTTAATTTATTTAAATATTAGAAAGTAAAAAATAATTAAAATTTTATTTTAATCTTAATCTTAATTAATTATTATCAAATTCTTAATATTTATTAGAGTTGGGCCTAACTCACACTGAAAATCCGAGTTGACAGTATGAGGATTGTCCAGCCTTATATGTGACTGGAGCTTTGGCTTCCTTACCGATGTGGGATCATTATCTCCAACATCCCCCTTCAAGTGCAACCGACCCGGTTGACACTTGCTAACACAAGCCCACTTAACACGTTAGGCGGACCGGCTGACATCTCTCCATCAGCTTCAGTCTTGTGGGGGGTTTGGTCCAAGATTTAGCCCGTTTGAGCTTTAATTGCTCTGATACCATAATAGAGTTGGGCCTAACTCACACTGAAAACTCGAATTTTCAGGATGAGTTAGGCCCAGCCCTATTAATATTAATATTCGTCTTAATTTTAATATGTTGATTTTTTTTTTCATTTTCTGGAATTGGAATGGCATTTTGAGCTTAACAATTTCTAAACGTGATTTTTGTTATTATTGAAGATAAAATTTGTATATTATTATTGTTTTTTTCTATTAGAATTTTGTTGATAATATTCACTTTATTGCAACATGTATACACATTTTATAATAGTTGAGTCACATATATGTATGTCTTTTCTTATTATTTTTTATTATAAATATTTTTCAATTTGTTGATAACATTTGATTTTTTTATCATTTCAATTTCAGCATTCAACCATTTGCATGTTACTGTTTATTAAATTTTTTTAAATTTTACATTCTCTATTTTTATTTTGATTGGACTTGCTATATTAGATAAATTTTGTATTTATTTTTTTCGGAGTTTCTCGATTGCTACAATTATTTTTTAATTATTGGTATTATTTTTTTATTTTTTGCTGTAAGTATTTTTATTTATTGTTAATGGTGTTGGATCCTCTGGTTAACAAATAGTTTCTATTATTCATATGAATTATTATAATAATATCATGAAATTTACAAATCTCTTTGTGCTTTGTAATTTGATAATTATATATTTTTATTTATATTTATCAATATATATACTGATTTGATAGTTATTTTTTAAATGCTTAAAAATACTTATTTCAAATACTTTATTATTTTAATTAGTTGTAAATTATTTATTTCAAATAGTTAATTAAGATTTCAAATATTTATTTTAAATTAATTTTTAAATACTTAAAAATACTTATTTCAAATACTTTATTAATTTTAAATTATTTATTTCAAATACTTAATTAACTCACATTTATTTTAAATTATTTTTGATTAATTTTTATATAAATATTTCAAATATTTATAAAAAGATAAATAGGTTGGTTAGATAAATATTTATCTTAAAATATTAGAAATTTTATAAATATTTAAATTTAAGTATTTAATTATTAATTTGAAATAAATATGAGTTAATTAATAAGATGAATAAAATAAAAGTTTAAATTTTTTAAAAAAGAATTATTTATTTTTCATAAATTATTAACTTTTGTATGAGTAAAATAAATGAAGAAAATAAGAATATAAGATAAATAAATAAACAAATAAATAAATTTTGATATATTTTACTTATTTTCTATTTGAAATATTTGTATTTTTATTAGTAGATATCGTGGTGTTGATCTAAATTTATAATATTAGAAATTCTATAAATGTTTAAAATTTCTATATACAAATTTAAGTATTTGAAAATTAATTTGAAATAAATATGAGTTAATTAACAAGATGAATAAAATGAAAGTTTAAATTTTTAAAAAAGAATTATTTATTTTTCATGTATTATTAACTTTTATATGAGTAAAATAAATGAAGAAAATAAAAGAAAATAACAATATAAGATAAATAGATAAATAAATTTTGATAAATTTTACTTATTTTCTCTTTGAAATTTTTGCATTTTTATTGTTTGATATTGTGGTGTTGATCTAAATTTTTCAATCAATATAATAATAATAATAATAATAATAATAATAATAATAATAATAATAATAATAATATCACACAAATGTATTTTCAAAATCATTTATTATAAAAATTTTGAGATCTAATTTAAGGTCTAAAAATGTTTTTTACTTAAAATATTTAAATAGTGAATTTCACACAAAATCATGTCAACATTTTTTTAAAAATTTAAATAGTAGATTTCATACAAAATCATGTCAACATTTTTTAAAAAATTTAAATAGTAGATTCCATACAAAATCATGTTAACATTTTTTTAATGGCCGTCTAACCTTCTATTACGGCGAGGGCTAAAATGACTTTTTTTGACATATCATATTTGGTTAAAAGAAAACTTTAAGATATAATTTGCGATATATAAATATATAATAAGTGACGATTAGAAGCTAGAATATCAATATCTTTCATTTGATTCGGTAGGTGTGGGCTTGGAGTAAGATATCTTCTATATTTTTCAACTAAAGAAAGACTTTTTCAAAGTTAACCTTCCCTATAGGTTCTGCAGAAGCAGGGAAAGGTTGAGTTCAAATCCTTTCATTCTTATTATTAGTAAGATAGGACACCACTGGAGGCATTAAAGAATCTATTTTTCATGGAGTTTCAAGAGTTAATGATAGGAGAAAATGATTAAGAGACTTGATTACGACCATTAGAGATTCATGTTAGCATACTAGATATTGCATAAATCAATTGCTAAGGAGATCTAGATTGAATAAAGAAGATTGATTCATATGGCCCTCTTACTCCCTGTACTTGATATGATAGAGATTAAGTGTTTACTTCAACTAAAATTGATGAAGTACTAATATATATATATATATATATATATGAGCATACTTTTTTAGTTAAAGTAAACAAATGAAATGAAAACAATTTAAAACTTAGTAGATGGAAATAAACACTCACTTTTATATAATAGATTTAGAAATTACAAAGAGATTTGGGATATCTCAAAAAAAAGATTAGCTAAACTATTACAGAGGTTTTTCAAAACTAAACTCTCTGATATTTGAACTCAGCCTTCTTTAAAGAATGGGTCCCCTATTTATAATTAGGGAAGTCTCATTTAAAAAATATTTTTAGACAGGAAATGACCTACTAGCTAGGATGGTTGTATTGAAAATAAGACTCTTTGATTCTGTCAACCTGGAGTGAATTTGACACTAAGAGATCATATTTTGTCCGGTTGGTTCACATGTGGTGTTGTGTGACTTCACATGCTTATCTTTACTTATGTTGTTGTGATAATAGATAGTCGGTCCCAAGTTCGCATTTGGTTTCATATATTTTCGCATGTTTATCTAGTATTGCTGCTTTGGAAATGGAGAGTGAGAGTGGGTTTCAAGTTCACATGATATTTTATATATTTTTACATGCTTGTCTGATACTGTTGCTTTGGTAATAAAGAGTGTGATCCGTATTATTGGCCGTGGTTTTCTGATATAAAGTTTTGAAGATAATTTAACCTTTTTTATCTAAAATTTTCAAAAAATGTGGTAAAGGCAGGATAATTCCAAAACAATCATCATTATTTTCATTGCCTAAGTCAATGAAAGGTTCTAAATATGGTTCAAATGGAGGAGGATGACTCTGTTTTACTTGTGCCATGATGTTAAAGAATTCTTATTCTGTCTTGGTTGTTACCAAAGATGGCATAGCAAAAGATTTTTTGGCTAGGAATTTTTTTTGTGGATTTGGCTTGAAGAATCCATAGTTTTGAAGATATATTTGAATTGTTTTTTTTATTTTATTTTCTTAGGAATATTGAAAGAATCCGACTATTCTACTATGAATTTTCTAATTAGGAAAATAGTGGCATCCCTAGTTAAGAAACATAAAAAAAATAAGCAAATTGGCATGGTAGGAAAAATTGAGAAGAGAAGAGAAGGAGAGGATGAAATATTTTCTCTTTATTAGAAGATTTGAAATGGGTTTTGAAAACGTCAAATCCTTCATGGACCTCAAGTTTTAAAGTTTCTATCACTAAACCAAAGTATATCCACCATTGGGAGAATCATGATGGAAAATTTGAAGGATTGATATTGTATTGAAATAAAATAGCCGAGAATGACTATTTTTATAGTTTTGAATGAGGGAGGTATTAAAACATGCTTGCTGATAGTCTTAGTAGACTGGGCTTGTTTTGCCTAAAATTTTTTAAGGGCTTGTACAAGCTCAGGGGATTTTGAAATTGATTCTATCCATTATTGGATATGGAGATCCTTTTGAGGGGTATTAGATTCTTCTTCACTAATCACATCAGTCCAAGGTTTGATAGGTTGGGCAAAAGAAGGAAGAAGATTTGAAGAGGGTTTTAGAGGTTCTTGTTGGTCTTTTTGTACCATTTTTCCTTTGCTTTTCTAGGCATTAGAACTTGTTTTGAAGAAATTCTCTAGTTCAAAAATCAAAAATAGATTTTGAGTCTCTTTTAATGAATTCAATTTCAAAATAAAAAACACTAAGAATTGCTTACTATTGGGCAAAAATTTGTTTGGATGCAATATTTTTTTGCAAAATTTCTTTTGTAAATCTGCAATCCATGCAAAGCAAAAATGTTTTATTTATTAAATAGCTTTGAGATTTATAATGTACATGGAAATGGAAAAAATTTCTTTTTTTGATTGTGAAATAATTTTTCTGACAATCATTCTAATGTGCAAAAGTAAAACAAATAATTTATTCTTGACCATTCTTAGACTGCTGAAGTATCCCTCCATAACCTAACTCAAAAGCATTTTTTTCTACTATTTTGGAGCTTGAGGGTTTGTTAAATGAAGATAGATAAAAGTTTTTCTTGTTTGATGATTTGTGCAATTCTTGTGTGTTGGTTAGACTATGGTACTAGATTTTTCTTGACCCGATCATGTAAGGATTTTGCTATCTAGTTTATTTAATTTTTGAAAAAAAAAATTTATCGATAAATTGTTGTGTCGAACTACCTACCTTTCAAACTCTTCTACTAGTTCTTCAAAAAAAAAAATCACTAATGAAGAATATCCACTATTGAAAATTTTTCAAAACCCATTGATGATTAGGAAATTCCCAAGGTCCAAAAAGAACAAATTTATGAAACTTCAAAACTAAATTTTTTCAAAATAAATTTCAATATAAAAATAGAAAAAAGAGATATCCATATTTTAAAACTATTTGAAACTATTCATTTCCTTTCTTCTAGGTCTTTACAAAAAACGCAAAGACAAATAGTTCAAACACGCAAAGACAAATAGTTCAAATACATCCATATAGGACTTGTCTAGATCGATATTAAACCCCTAATAAAAGAAAAGGTTAAATACCTTGCTCTTAACAGTCCATAGGGATACTCATTTTATCAACATCCAAGATTCATTGCTAAGCTGTATAAAATATAGCTTATGCATTAGTACCCTATCATTTAAGAAAATTGTGAAGTTTGGATAACAATCAAAGGATATAGGAACAATGTATAAGCTAGATTTTCCAGAGCTTAGCTATCAATCTTGGATATTGGTAAAATGAGTATCCCTAAGGACTGTTAAGATCAAGGTATTTAGCCTTTCATTTATTAGGAGTTTAATACAGACCTAGACAAGTCCTATATAGATGTATTTAAATTGTTTGTCTTTGTGATTTTGTAAAGACCTAGAAAAAGGAAATGAATAGTTTCAAATGGTTTTAAAATTATGATATCTCTTTCTTCTATTTTTATAGTGAAATTTATTTTGAAAAAATTTAGTTTTAAATTTTTATATATTTGGTCATTTTGGACATCGAAAATTTCCTAATCATCACTAGCCATTGAAAAATTTTTAATAGTGTAATTTTCACTATTGATTATTCTCTTATTTTCTGACGAATTAGTAGAAGAGTTTGAAAGGGAGCTGGTTCAACATAACAGTTTATCCATAAAAGTTTTTTTTAAAAAAAATTAAATGCCAATAACAAAGTAACCTACTAAAGGATTCATTACTTTGTGCCTCGTACACTTACAATCAAATGAGACTTACTATCCATGTACTATCCTTTATTTTGTTGAAGATATTTAATTCACATATGCCCCTGGCTCTAAGGATCTAAGGGTAACCAACATGAATGAAATATTTATGTTTCCTAACCTTAGATAATGTGTTTATAATGGTGTTATCTGACTTTTTATTTTATTCCAAATATAAACTAGATGGCAAAACCCTTGTATGACCTGTTTAAGAAAAACCAGTATTATGGTTTGACCAACACATAAGAATTGTCTAGATCATCAAACAACAAGTTCAAACCATTTATGTCTTCATTTAGTAGATCCTTAAGTTTCAAAAATAGTAGAAACATATACTTATGAGTTAAGGTATGAAGGGATACTTAAGTAGTCTAAGAATGGTTGAGAACAAATTATTCGTTTTACATATGCATATTGGAATAATTGACAGAAAAATTATTCTATTATTAAAAAAGTAATTCTTTCTATTGCCATGTACATTACAAAATTTCAAATCGATTTGTTAAATAAAAAATTTTTGCTTCGCATATATTGCAAATATGCAAATGAAGTTTTGTAAAAAAATGTTCAAAATATTACATCTAAACAAATTTTTTCCCGATGTCAAAAGATTCTTAGTGTTTTTGATTTTAAAATCGAATTCATTAAAGGAGATTCAAACTCTTCTTAAATTTTCTAGCTAGAGAATTCCTTCAAAATAAGTTCGAATTCCTACAAAAGCAAAGGGAAAAAGCAATATAGACAGACCAACATGAACCTCCAAAACTCTTTTCAAACCTTTATCCTTCTTCTAACTGGTGTGGTTAGCAAAGAAGAATCTGAAACCCCTCAAAAGGATCTCCAGATCCAACAATGGATAGAATCAATTTTAAAATCCTTTGATTTGGTATAAACTCTCCAAAAATTTCAAGCAAAATAGGCTTAGTCCACTTAGGGACAAATCCAAATAAATCTGCAGCCTCTATAAGTTCACTCAGGTATGGTATCTCAACCTATTTTGAAAACCACAGAGAAAGAAGAATCTTTTTCTAAAAAAAACCTTTCCCAAAACCAAGCTTCACAGCTTGAATTTTCAAACAACTCTTAGATAATTGTATCTCAAAGGTCTTCAAAACCAGCTTTTGATTACTTTATAAAATCCATTGTTCAAAATATTTGGATAATTGAAGAAGGATTTTACAACCATGACCCTTCCATAATCATTTTAAAAAATTTCCCATAAGGATGGCATTTCAAACTATGTAACCTTTCAAAATCAATATATTACTACAGGGTCATTTTAGAACATATTGGTTCTGCAAAGTTTAAAGATTTTAACATTGACAACGACCACTCAACACCAGAATGCTCTACCTGTATCATATGCAAGGTTATTCCTCCTTTAAAATGGGGGCATGACCTCTCATAACCCATGCCATTTCCCATAGATTTTTAGATAAGGATTAAACACTATAGTTTCTATTCTTATTAGGACTGATAGCAAGCATGGTTTAATACCTTCCTTATTCAAAACCACAAAAAAATAATCATTCTTGGTTGTTTTATTTCAATATCTATACGATCCTTCAAAATTTCTATAATAGTTCTCCCAGTGGTGGATTTACTTTGGCTCAATAATAGAAACCCTGAAACCTAAGTTCTTAAAGGATTTAAACTTTTCAAAACTCATTTCAAGCCCTCTAATAAAGAGAAAAGATTTCATCCTCTCATTCTCTTCTCTTCAATTTTTTTTCTACCATAGTAATTTGCATAGTTTTTAGATTTTTCAACTAGAGATGCAACTATTGCCCTAATTAGTTAATTCAGAGTAAAATGGTGAAATTCTTTCAACATTCCTTACAAAACAAAAAACCAGCAATTCAAATATATCTCTAAAAGCGAGGATTCTTAAAGGTAAATCCACATATGACATAAATTTTGGCCCAAAAATCTTTTTCTATGCCAACTTTGATAGTAACTAAGATAGAACAAGAATTCTTTCACATCATCGTACAGCTACAACAAAGTCATTCTCCTCCATCTAAACTAGATTTAGAATCTTTTATTGACCGAAGAGATGAAAATGAAGCTGATTATTTTATAATTCTCCTACCTTTGCCAAAATTTTGAAAATTTTATATAAAAAATGGGGTTAAATTATCTTCAAAACTTTATATTAAAAAAATGAAGGCCAATAATATGGGCCCAACTCTCTATTACCAAGTAGTAGTACCAGACATACATGTGAAAATACATAAAATCTCATGTGAACCTAAGACTCACTCTCACTCTCTATCTCCAAAGCAACAATATTGGATAAATATGTGAAAATATACAAATTCACATGTGAACCTGGGACCCCATTCTCCATTGTTATTACTAAAGGAGTAAGTGAAGTCACACAAAACCACATGTGAACCAACCAGACAAAAGATAATGTCACATTCACTCGAAGGTGGTAGAATTAAAGAACTTTATCTTCAGTATGATCAACCTAGTTGGCAGTTCATTTCCTATATAAAAATATTTGTTTAAATGAGCTTTTCCTCATTATAAATAGAAGAACCATTCTTTAAAGAGGCAGAGTTAAACTATTAAAGAGTTTAGCTTTGAAAAATCTCTATAATAGTTTAGCTTTTCTTTCTTTCTTTGACATATTCTGGATTGCCTTATAATTTCCAAATCTATTATATAAAAGTGAGTGTTTACTTCTATGTACTAAGTTTTAAATTTGTTTCCATTTAATTTGTTGTTTTAACTAAATAAGTATGCTATTTTATACTTGTATCCTATATGGTTTTACATTTTCAATTTATATCTTCATAATTTCACATTCATTTTTGTTCTCATATTTCATTTATTCATGTATATATATAAGGCTAGGAAACATGCATTATATAGTGACCAAAAATTCAAGAAATCCTAATACAACCAAATAAGAAAACTACCAAAAGGCTAAAATTATCCAAAAAATAAATAAATCAACTATAAATAAAATAGTCAATGGGGCAAATAAAATGACACAAATTACGCCTCAATCCAATATTCCTCCAACAAATAATTAGCGAAAGAAAATTTGTAAAAAAAAATTGAAAAAATTGAACAATATGGTTTAGAGGTCTGAATGATGGAATTTGGTCGAGAAAGCTAAACATCACCATGATATTTTGAGTTTGATTTATCGGTCTATTTTCTATTAGCCTCACAATTTGGGTAGAATCATTAAACTGCCACTAGTGCAATTCTCTGTCAAATTATTCCATGAATATTAAATTAGTTTATTATGCCTTCTATTTTACATCATAAAATTATTTATCTTACTTTAAATAATTATTCCTTCGTACCCAAATTAAAGTAATCTAAGCTAAGAATATCTCCAAGAGATTCAAAGATTTGAGAAGAGAAAAGTAAAGGAGAAAGGAAAAAAAAAGAAGAAGAAGAAGTGAGCAAGCTCTTGAGAGACCAATAGATAGTTGTGAAAAATTTGTGACTGAAAATAAAAGCCACCCTTTTATGCCCTCCAAAATTTCTAATTTGCTATTATGTTTAGATATTTTTAAGTGAGTAACAAGCATTCAATATAGATTAATGGGCATTATTTAATATCTATCTCTTTACGATCGAGTCGACTCATCAAGTAATAATTATTCATCCTTCATGAACAGGCTTTACTTTCGCTTCTATTTAAATTCTCACAAATTTAGGTTACTACATGGACGAAGTCATGCTTTAGAGGAGGGGACAATTGTTCTCTTTTTTTTTTTGAAAAAAAAAATACATATATACATACGTGCATACATACATATATATATATATATATATATATATATTCCCCTTCAAAATTTTAAATTGTTTGCTATCTTTTAGGTTATGCAAGAAATCAAAGAAAATAAATTTCAATAAATCACTCTTCCCCTATTAGATATTTTTTTTAAAAAAATTGACAAAACAATATGCTCTTGAAATGCACAAAAAAAAAAAAAGAAGAAAAAGAAAATTAAGAAAAGGGACACTCTTCAACTAAAATTGAAAAAAAAATACAGTTAGAATCTTTATCTTTATTTTTTTTTTCTAAAAATCTATTTTTGTTTTTTTAGTTTATTTATTTGTTTTTGATTTCTATTTTATTACTTCTATTTTTAATATTGTGTGTTGATTTTTGTTTCAACTTTGTCCTAAAGGATTATATTTATGATTCAATATTTTTTCTTTTTATTTTATTTTTTGATATATCATCAGGTAAGTTTAGGAGGCTATATACACATATATATTAATATTTTCTTTGATTACTTTAATTATTTTTTTTGGTAAATAAAGATAGTTTATTCATATTTTAACGAAATTACAAAATGATAACTATGTTTGAAAAGTATTACAAGCACTGAGACAAGAATATAGAGGGGGTAATCATGGGCAAAGTTGAAATTTCCAGAGAAATTTTATTCATTTCTCTTGAAGTCTTAGCTTTGCCCCTGAGTTACTTTTTTTTTTCTCCATAATCCTACAAATTAACTTTAATTTATAAGGGAGGTTTGTTTTTATAAAGAGCGTTTATCACCAATCCACACTTTTAAGTCTATAGTTTTTTGGTCAAATAAGTTATTTAATTATTTAATTTTATTACTATTGTTATTTTAATTATTTTATTGAGTTTTAAGTAGAATGATATAGATAAATTATATTGATTTTTATATTCAATGCAAAATTTATAAAATAACTCTTTTTACATAAAAATTATAGAGAAAATTACAAAATTAACCTAAAAAAATTCTATTTTAAAAAAATTTGGATAGAACAAATTTTTTTTCAGATTTATGAAATTTTCTTCTAAAACAACAAAAATACATTGTTTTTAATGAAGTCATTATCTTCAAGTTTTCCTATTCAATCAAAATTCTTTTTTCTAATCTTCATCTTCTTCATTCAACAATCAATACAAAAACATAAATTTCATGAACAAAAAAAAAACTTCAGATTCAAAAACCAAAAATCAATCTATATAAAATAAGAAGAAATCAATAGCAGATAGTAAAAAAAAAAACCATCTTTGCATTTTCCTTCAAAAGAGATCAACAACAAAAAAAAATGCAAACCATTTAAAAAAACAATTTTATATTCAAAATCAAAGATCAATACATATTAAAAAAGAAAAAAATCAATGTTAAAAAGATTAAAAAAAATAGATTTACAGTTTGTATCTTCTTTCAAAATAAATTTCTAGGAAAAAAGTGTAGTTGTTATGTATATATATCAAATAAATCATCAGCAAAAAGTGGAGATGTTGTGTGTATGTCAAGTAAAAAAGCCATAAAAACAAGCGCATCAAGTATATAAAGTTTAACAATGGTGTTAATATGTTTTATATGTTGGGTATGTGCTGAAATCTAAAACATATGTAAAACATATAATTACTAAATAAGACCGTAAAGTTATACAATATAAATAGTGTGTATATTGTGTAAATATTTTGTGTATGATAAACAAAAATACATAAAAAAGAAAATAAAATTTATGTATATTATTATGTTATGCTTTGATATTTTTAACTTATTTCTATTTAAACAAAATGTGTTTAAAAAACTTTGAATATGTTGTGTATATATTATATAGATGTGTATATGTTGTATATATATTAAGTTATAATCTTTATAATTTTTTAATTAACATATAGATATTGTTTACATGTTGTATTCTAACCTTTATATATTCTTATATATAGTGTAAATGTCGTGTATATGTGACAACCTTTATATGTTCTTGATTATAATGTGGATGCTGTATTGATATTGTGTCTATGTTGTATTCCAAACTTTACATGTTCTTAAATGTAATGTCAATGTCATGTATATGTTGCATGTATAGTGGATTACAGTCTTTATAAGTTTTTAATTATAGTATATATATTCTTAATTATAGTGTGTGTATATATATATTATGTTACAGTCTTTATATGTTTTTAAGTATAGTGTAAATACTGCATAGATGTCAAATTATAATCTTTATATGTATAATCTTTATATGTTTTTCATTATAGTGGATGTGTTATTAATTATCGTGCAGATGCTGTGTATATGTTATACAAATGTTATATTTCAGCCTTTATATATTTTTAAGAATAATGTAAAAATCATATAGATGTGTAAATATTGAGTATATATGTTGAATCATATCCTTTATATGTTCTTAATTATCATGTAGATATTATATAAATATTATTTAATATGTACAATACCCATGCATCATAAATAATACAAACAAAAATAAAAAAGAAACAAATAAAATTCAAAAGCAAGGAGATATTTAAAAAATAAAAATCGAGAAAGAAAAATATAAAAAAATTACAATGGTAAAAAAATTTCTTTGAAATATTTTATCAGATAAGTAAAATGCATTAAAGTTGAATAACAACTAACTCTAATATTACAATTGAAGAACAATAAAATTAAAATAAAATAAAATAAATAATCTAATGCACCAAATACATCTCCTTTAGTACCATTTACTCAAGAACTTCACCAATTTTAGTTGAATCTTCAATGAAATAACTAAAACATAGAAAAAACTTATAACAGTCACTTCAAAACCAAATCAATGGAGAAGAAAAATAAACCAAACACCAACAAATAGAAAAACAAAAACAAATCAAAAGACCAAAATATTAAAAAGAGGAAAAAAAAAACCAACTAGAAAGTAGAAGAAATGAGACATGGATGGAACGTGACGGAAAACGTGAAGACTGGTGTAAAAATGAAAAAAAAAAAAAAAGTAAAGGAAAAACAAAAATGACAAAAAAGTTAAAACTGAAAAAATAAAAAACCCGTACATTTGAAAAATGATAACTAAAAAGAGGTAATTTGCGTAATTTTCTCAAAACTTTAATAATTAAAATTTTAAAATTTAAAGATTTAAAGTTTGACCACACGTCCAAAGCATTTGGTGGCCCAACTATACATGAAAATACAAAATAAACTTCAAATTACCAAAGTCTCCATCGCCAATTAAATTGTCAGCATTGTGAAATAATTAAAAGTGCAACATTCTTCGTATGGCTAAAACTACTAGTTCAACGAGCAAGTCAGTTTATACTCATATTTGATTTAAAATATTGGTTTGTTTTTGTTTTTCTCTTTTTTAATAAATTTGACTTTGATTGAAGTTTTAAATTATGAAACCTTTCAAATCTAGATATAATTTCAATATGCAGTGCTTATGTATGAGTAGATTTATATATAAATATGGTTGTGCAGGCAAAATTCAAGTCTGAAGCTGTATTAATAATGATTCTGTTCTTCTCTTTTACAACTCCAAGTGGCATAGCAATTGGGATTGGGATATCAAAAATCTACAATGAAAATAGCCCAACTGCACTAATTGTTGAAGGGCTTCTAAATTCAGCATCTGCAGGGATCTTGATTTATATGGCGCTTGTTGATCTCCTTGCTTCTGACTTCATGACTCCCAAATTGCTAACCAATTTTAAGCTTCAACTTGGTGCAAACTTTACTCTTCTATTAGGAGCTTTTTGTATGTCACTCTTGGCCAAATGGAGTGAACATTAATACTCATTTCCACATTACTATTACAAATATCGACTTTTAACTTAAAATAAAGAAAAATTTTCGTGCTAATTAATATATTATGACTACTTGCAATTTAATTTTTTTGAGTTTAAAATTGGCTTTTTTTTAAAAAAAAAAATCAAATATGATTCTCTTCCTTCCATACTCACACTTTTTTTTTTCTTCTGGTGTATAATTTTTTTTAAGTAAATAAATTTCTATGATTCAAATCTTACATAAGATAATGAGATAAATAATATTTCAATCACATTCTCTCAAGTCTTCAAATGAATATACTGCAAGAATCTTTTATTAGTATTTGAGACATTTATAAAACTAACTAAAAGAATAAACTTTATTTCAAAAATACTGTAATATATAAAAATATTTATACTTCTAAAAAAGTTAAGAGTAAAATTTTAAAAATATATCGCTCCTTACTAAAATAATAATTTGTTTTTAAATATATCTTCTCTACTCATTACAATCAATATTTTACTTCAATTTTTATTTTTTTTCAAACTTTATTACTAATAAAATAATAAAAATTAATATTTTAAACTATTTTTCAGCATATAAAACTCATTAATTTTTTTTAAAAAATTTAATTTTGATTACAAATAATAATAAATAATCACATAAAAATAAAAAAAATATAAAAATTAAAAATATATCAATAAAAATTATTAAATTTATTTTTAAATAAATTTTACGTATTATACATGTAAAAAATTTTTTAAAAAAATAATTTTACTATGTAAATATTATATAAATGTTTGGTAGATGTTCTATATATGTTTGATATATATTATTTATATATTATATATTTATTATGTATATTGTGTATATTTGATATATAAGTTGTATAAATATTGTGTGAATATTATGTGGATACTGTAAGAATAAAAAATTAAAAAAATAAAGTTAAATAAATATTAAAAATATTATTTAAATATTTACTAGATATTTAGTGGATATTTAATAGATTTGGTAAATGTTGTTTGTTTTGTTGTGTTTGTATTTTATATATGTTATATATATATTGTGTATATATATACATATTTATTTTTTATGTGTATATTGAGAATATGATATAAAATTTTTTAAAATAAACACATAAACAAAAAAAATAAAAAAGAAATAAAAATCAGAAAAAATAAAAAAAAATTGAAAAAATAAAAAGGAAAAAACTGGCCTATGTGCTATACAAAACTTCAAAAAAAAAAAAGATTTTGGGCCGTAACTTTGAAAATGAGAAATGAAAAAAAACACATGAATATTATGGTGGGACCAGGACTTAAACGAAGGGGGCAAAAGTAAAATTTTCAAGTAAAATAGAAAAATTGCAGGCTAATGAAAGATAAAAATTTTTAAAATTTAAATTTTTATTGTTCTATATTATTTATTAGATTTTTTACATATTTTTTTATATCAATTCTTAAATTTATTAATTTATTTAGATGATTTTATTAAATTAAATTTTATAAAAATATTATTTTAAATGAGAATATTAATTTTATCAATTAATAGTTAAATTGTAAAATTCTAATATTAATCTAAACATCTAATCACAAAATTATAAATATCTACTAATTTAAAAAAATATATAAAATACAAAAAAGTCAATAATATATATAAATTATATATATTTATGTATAAAAAATCTAATAATTTATATATATAATTTATATAATTATAAATATTATTTTCCTCCGTCCTCACCTCCTCCGGAGGGGGTTGTGGGGAAGGGACTATTGTCCCCCGGAACCCCTGCTCCCGCCCCTGCGTGTATAGTGTAATTTTATGTTATATTTCATTGAAATTATCTCATGTCAATGTGTGTGCGCGCGCATATATATATATATATATATATATATATTTCAACCACTTTTGACAATCAGGACCTAAGGTTAATTAACATGTAGGTCCACCGAAAATTTATTTTAAAAGTGTTAATTACAAAAACTAAGATAACTTTTAATACTATCATTTATTTTTTCTTTGATGACAAAAAATTACCAAGACATGTATTGAAGTATTATTCACACTATAAAAGTTTATTAAATTTAACCATATTAATTTCATATTATTTGATATACATTTGTTATCAAAATTAACAATCGAATGCGTTTACATATATATAAATAATTAAATGTAAGTATACGTCAAAAAAATTATTTTAATCGATAACGCAATGTTTCTTTTTTTTTTTTGATAGAATTACGCAATGTTATTATATATGAATAAAATGTTAATCGTACTCTCCAAATATTTATAAGAATATTTGAAAAATTTTAGTTGTAAAAATTTATTTTTTATCTTTTAACAATAGGTACATTATGTTATTAAAGAGTTATTTACCGTAGTGCCATATCATATTTATTCTAAAATAAATATTGAGCAAGTTATCATTTAATTTCCTAGTTTTAATTTAATTAATGATTTTCTCTGAAAAATTGATTTAAATAGTCACTCACGTTTATTTTCATTAACAAAATAGTGCTTTATCCAAAATTTATTTCTTTGAATGCAAAACAAATTCTTATTAATAACTAAAAATGTACACCTATAAAATATAAATAAAATTATATAATTTTAAAATATATAAAATTATATAACTAATTAAGTTACTAAATCTCCTTGAACATCTTTAATACAAATAATAAATAATGATAACATATCATGAGTAATATAACTTTTAACGAAATGCTCTGTTGGTTGTCAGAGCCACCAAGTTAAATTCCTATTTCTAAATTAAATTGACTGAGTTAGCAGTGAATATAGTAAAAAATAAGAGAACAATTAAAAACAAAAAATTAAAATTAGAATTTTGAGTGGAACAAAAATAAAAACAAATTTCATAAATTAATTTTAACTAAATCAAAGGCAAAAATAATAATTTATAAATTTAATAGAAAAAGTCTTAATTGAATGATTAATTTTAGTTTAATTATTAAATTGATCACAAATTCAAAGATCGCTTTCTTTTCAATTATTCAATAAACCAGTTATAGTATTGGATAAACTCTTAATATCAATCATTTCTTATATTTTAAATTAATTAAAAAATATTCTCTAATTAATTCTTGCCAATAATATATACTATAGGAACGCCCTTAAAATCTAATTATTGATAGCCTTGCGAACTAGAAGAACCTGATTATAAGTCAATAAACCTAACTTCAAAATTTATTTATTTAAATTATACAATCTCTTACAATAAATCTAATTGCTACTTAAATTAAAATATAAAGAATAATTACGAATTCAAGAATTTTGAATAGTTATATGTTATTTAACTAATCAATCAATAAATCTTATCGTTTATTAACAAAACAACAATGATATTAAGCAAAAGAGAATTATATAAATACTGAATATTAAAGAAGAGAAAAGATAAAATTTTTTAGATCTCACAATTCTTGAACATGAACTTTAATTACCCTTCAACTAAGAAGTAAATTAGTTGCTCATGCTTTGAATAAAATAAAACTTCAATATTCTCTCAAAACTACAACAGCTAAACGTTCCAAAAAAAAAAAGATCCCAAGATTATTAGAAAAGCCAGCTTATATATCATTGTCTAAAACAAAATTTCCTAATTTAAGTCTAACTAGGAAAGCTAAAAATAAAAATAATAAAATTAAATAACTAATTATACCTCAAATTAACTTTCAACTAATAAGGAATTATAAAGTCAGATTTATCTTTCAAAACCCCTCTAAAATCGTATCTCGGAAGCATCAAATCAGATTAAATGTTAGCTGTCAAATTTCTCTTTAAACCTATCAAGTCAAATACTGACGCTACCTTTGCCCAAGGGTTATGCCCAAGGGTTATGTCTGCATGTTTTGTATTTTTCTAACTTTTAGCTCAACTTTTTCTTCTTTGATTCTAGCTCTTCCTTAAAATCATTTTTCTCTGTAAAAATATACAAAAGTCAGTAGAAAAACCTAATAGTGAGCTCAAAATTAACCCAAAATATAAATAATATTTGCTCGCTATCAAATCTCTCCACACTTAAACCATGCTTGCCCTTAAACATTTTACAATTCAAAGCCACCATCCCCACATTCATTAATAAACAACTCTATCTGCAATATTTAAATAACTCAAATAAAATAGCAAGTCAATAGCCAAAGACTCATAAAACAAACAATTCAACATTTCACAAATTAATGATCAAATTGATATATATTATAAATATAAAATGTCAAGATCCTTATCCAACTTTAATGACAGATTGATTACCAAGTCAAAAACCAATTACACATAGAAGACTTTACTTAATTTATAGAGATTCAATTCCAAAAATTTCAAGTCTGGGAACCAAAATATATATACTTTTTTCTTTTGAGCACCTTTTATATTGCTTGCCTAAAATATTAACTTTTTGATACGAGGGCAAATATTTGTGATGCAAACACCCGGTTATTTAGTCAGTCACAAGTTCAAGTGGCTACCAGCTATACTCGTGGCCTTTTAACCAGCAGAGTAAGATGTTCATTTTTAAATTTTGTTTGGGCTATTTTCAGTTATTTATTTGGTTCACATTATATTTCATAATTAATTCCAAAAATTAAAATTATATTCCATAAGCAAGTCCATCTATGTGCTTCCAGTTAATTAAATTGATTAAGTTTAAAATATCACGAGGTAAAATTTTTTAAGCATTTTACACAAATAATAAATATGTCAATTGTGATCGCTTAAAATGAGTGAAACAATAAAAAATAAATCTAGAATAATTGGCTATGGGCTGCCATATTAATTTGTTGCTCAAAATATCACTTTTTAAATTGTTTCAAAGATAAAATGGGACTTGGGTTAAAAATCATAAAACAAATTAATCATAAAAATCATAAAGGCAAAAATTCTAGCAACATAGCAGCAGCAAACTCATCAAAAATGTCAATCAACATCATCATTTAGTAGCTGGTTTCCTAAAGTATCCATAAAAAACTATATAAAAATTCCCAAAAATTTAAAAAATTTCAACAAAATTTAGCCAAAAATATACCCCAAATGCTAAAATCCATCAAAAATCCAGATTTAGCAAAAAATATATACTAAATGCTAAAATTCATCAAACAAATCTAGCATACCCCATTTCTTATCAAGAAATTTCAAAAGTTTATGCAACACTTATCAAAGTTGCAGCAAACACCACTAACATATATACAACCCCCCTTCCTTACACCTATTATGTGCATTGTCCTTAATGAACCAAAATCAGTAAATAAAGAGAAAAAGTGAATCGATGGTATGTGTGAAAAGGCATCCCGTGATGTCAGTCTTGTGATGAACGATAAATGTTGAATTCATGTGATAACTGAGCGATTTATTATCTAATCCATACTATTTGCGATGTAGTCTCATCACTACCTGCTTCCAAGTGCTCAATGTGACTTAGTGTATCTAGAATTTGTTGCATTATAGGTTGACTGGAAGAAGTAGAAAGACTTAGGGAAATAGGGGCTGTAGATTGGGCAGCCTTCTGAAAGACCTGCCATTCGCAAGGTACTGCTAGTCCTGGAGGAGCTAAAGAGTACACACCATTATTCTCACACAACAAACCCATGTCATCTAAAGCTTTAAAATGCAAAGAATCAGGTTGACAAATAAAATGCAAATCATTATGCTCAATATCAATCAAATGTGTGTGAACTGCCAATTGAGTGATAACGGAACCTAAGATTAAAGGCCTTTTATAAGTAAGGACACTTAGTAAGGATACTTGCAAATTGTGACACCAACTAAGAACCCAAACGAACCTTTTTATTCTGGCTCATACACCACAAGAAGAATAACTCAGTTTTTGAAACTAAAGCTGGAGCTTCTTTCCTACATGATAAAGAATAGGCTACAAAATGATGGATATATTTGAGGCTAGGGTTCCTTCAAATATAAGTCTTTAGATTTACTAGTCATATGGAGCTGGAGCATTATCACAACAATCGACATACACAGTGGCAGGTTTAAATTCCATAGGAAAAACAAAATAACCGCCATGACTTTTAAAACCAAAACATTGATGAAACTCATTCAAATATATACTAAACCTGGACCCCATCAATCTAAACTTGACCAAATTAAGTGTATCCAAATCAAACTCAGCAGATTTAGTAAAAGAAAAGTTGGAGTAAAACTCTCTAATAAGCTCTTCGAAAATAGGGCAGTCTAATACAAAGAATTCCTGCCATCCAATACTTCTGATAAATACAGACACTTCATCCAACAAATTCAAAGAGTCAATAGAAGGGAAAGGGGCATACTTGCCTGGTAGGATAGCCAAACCACTAACTTGCTCATATCATAGTTGCTCCTTTGGTGAATCAAACTCCAAGGGTTGGTACTGACTGGGCTCGATATCATCTTGAGAGAATTGCTCCTGCTCAAATCTTGATCGAGTTCAGGTAGTTGATGGGGGTATTGTCACCCAAAGAAGGTTAATTACTAGTATGATGAGGAGAAAATAATAGTTCAGTATCTATAAATTCCTCACCAGACTCCTTGCTACTAGTTGGCATGTCACAGAGACGAGGTGGACATTGCATAGAAGACCGAAGAGCAGTGGGTTTTGGTGAGCTTGAAGTTCCAGTGGTTCTGAGAGGGTCTCCTCGCTGGTGTCATTTGTTACTTGAGCCTGCGCTCCACACCGAATGGCTGGTTTGGTCCTTATAGTCAGTGGCTTAGTGGAAAGGGGTTGATCGATAAGGGGCTAGGTCTCCTAGTCCGAGTGGTATGATTTAGGAAACTCGATCAATGGTGGGATGGATCGAGAGGCTAGTTCCATGGAATGGTTGGTCGAGTTTTGTGAAGGAGAATGGGTTCGAAGGTGGCTGGTCGAGCAGCTAGGTGGTGTCGTCTGGTGTGGGCTCTGTCTTGGCTGGTTGGCTCGATCGGGGGTACTATTTGAGTTTAGGGGTTTGGATCAGTAGGTGATGGTTGAGCGAGGTTGGTGAGAGCTGGTGTAGGTATGGCATGGGTCTTGGTTTGACGAGGTAGATGGCTCGGTGAAGGAGGTGGCTGGTTTTTATGGGTGACGACTGGAGGTAGCAGAAAGAGAAGGAAAAGAAAAGAAAAGAAAGGTTTTGGGGTATGGGTGTGGAAAGTAAGGTTTTGGGGTATGGGTGTGGGGTATTTTTGGAAAAAATATAAAAGATTAACCCTAGAAACCCATTAACAAGTCTTCTGCTTAAGTGAAAATAAAAACGCACAAGCCCATCACTTCAGTAAATAAACTATCACTGTACCTGACAATCTGAAAGATTAAAAAGAAAAAATCAATTATGGAAGATGATAAATAGTAGCTTTATTATTATTATTATTATTATTATTATTATTATATGTATTATTTTTTAAAAATAAAAATGGAATAATAAACATAAAATACAGTAAACTAAAAGAAAACTTCGAGAAGAAAATGAAATTAAAAATAAAGAAACTAAGGGAATTAAACGAAAAGGGTGACAAATTTTTTTTAAGAAATATATAATATAGATTAAGAATCAAATATAAATCAATATAGAAAAATGAGAACAAAAGAAGGAGAAAACCTAAAATCAAAATCGAAAGGAAAACAAAATCAAATAAAAGAAAAGAAAAGTAAACAAAAATTAAGGCAACAAAATAAGAGCAAATAGGTAAAATGCATAACAAAATAGTAAAAAGAAATTTGAGTTGCCTCCTAATAGCACATTTATTTAATGTCTTTAGCTAGACATGGTTACTAATTAAGTGGCGGTTGGACATTCTAAAGCAAGTTCATCCACTGTATGAGCTGTGGAATCTTCATAGAATGGCTTCAATCAGTATCTATTAATTTTAAAAGTTTTACTAGTCTCCAAGCTCTAAATTTTCACCGCACCATAAGAAAATAAATTAGTTACAACAAAAAGATTAATCCATCTAGTTTTTAACTTATCTGAAAACAACTTAAGTTTGGAATCATATAACAAAACTTTATGTCCAATGGAAAATTCTTTTCTAGAAATCATCCAATCATGTAATACCTTAGTCTTTTCTTTATAAATTCTTGAACTTCCACAAGCTTTATTTCTAATTTTCTCCAACTCTTGAAGTTGTAATTTTCTTTGCTTACTAGCCTCTTCAAACTTCATATTACAATTCTTGACAACCTAATATGCTATATACTCTAACTCCAGGTAAATGATAAGGTTTCTCAAACACTAAACGATACGAAAACATTCCAATTGGAGTCTTATAAACTGTACAATATGCCCATAAGGCATCATCTAGACGTAAACTCTAATCCATCCTATTTGAATTAACTATCTATTCTCAGCTTGCCCATTTATTTATGGGTGATACATTATTGATGTACGATGTGCAAGTCATATTTCTTGAAGAGAGCATCTATCACCTTGTTGTAAAAATGAGTTTCTCTATCACTGATGATGGCCCTTAGAACACTGAACCTGACAAAGATATTGGACCTAAAAAGATCTACAACCACTTTAGCATTGTCAGCTTCGGTAGCTTTTGTTTCTACCTATTTCGAAACATAATCCATTCGACCATAACAAGTAAAACGTAAGAATTACTAAAGGAAGTGGGGAATGGCCCTATAAAATCTATACCTCATACATCAAAAAATTCACAAATTAAAATATGAGTAAGGGGCATTTAATTTATTTGGTCTAGATTAATCTTTTGGCAATTTTCACATGACTTGCAATGCAAATAAGAATCATGAAATAAGGTTATCCTAAATAATCCACATTCCAAAACTTTATGGGTTGTTTACTTGTGACCAAAGTGTCCTCCACTTGTATAAGTATGAGAAAATTTTAAGATAGATGGGATTTCACTTTCATTGACACACCTCCTAATAATCTGATTAGAACAATATTTCCACAAATAATGATCATTCCAAACATAATATTTAGCCTCTCTTTTGATTTTATCTTTTTCACTTCTAGTTATATCATCAAGAAAAATTCAAGAAGTCAAATAATTAACTATATCAGCATACTAAGGGGCTGAATATTTAACTGAAAAGAGATACTTATATGGAATTCATCATTTATTGGAAGTGGTTCCCTTGCAACAATAGTCAGCTGAGATTATCGGCCGCTAAGTTTTCTGATCCTTTTTTATCTTTTATTTCTAAAACAAATTCTTGGAGTAAGAAAATCCATCGATTAAGCCTTGGTTTAGCCTCCTTTTCCTTAAGAAAGTACTTTAGAGCTGTATGGTAAGAATAAATAACTACTTTAGTTCCAAGATCAAAATTTTTCTAAAGCAAATATATCAACTAAAATTGCTTTTTTAGTTATAAAACAGTTGGATTGGGCTTCATCCAATGATCTTGACACATAATAAATCACATGGTGCTGATTTCTAACTCTTTGTCCAAGCACTGCACTCATAACATGGTTATTGGCATAGCACATTATTTAAAATGGCAAACTCTAGTCAGGTGGCTATATGATTGGTGCTAAAACTAGAATCTCTTTTGAGCATGTCAAATGCCTTTTTTCAAGAGTCATCAAACTAAAATTTCAATTTTTTTTACAGCAGCTGACATAGAGGTTGAGCAATATTTGAGAAATTCTTAATGAAGCATCTGTAAGAACCAGCATGGCCAAGGAAAAAAAGTATCTCCTGTATAATTACGGGGTAAGATAAGGATTTAATAACATATATTTTCTTTTTATCTACCTCAAACCCTCTCGTTGACTCTATTTATCCTAAAATCTGCCCTTGATCAACTATAAAATGACACTTTTCATAATTGAATATAAGATCTAACTTTAGACACGTATCAAAAAAAATTTTCAGGTTATTTAAACACACATTAAAGGAATTCCCATACACTATGAAGTCATCCATGAAAACCTCTATAATTTCCTCTACATACTTAGAGAAAATACTCAGCATGCACCTTTAGAATATGGATGGAGCATTACAAAGACCAAATGACATCCTCTGATATGCAAAAGTACCAAATGGGTGAGTAAATATGATCTTTTCCTGGTCCTCTAGGCTATTAGAATTTGATAAAAACCTGAATAACCAACAAGACAACAGTAGTGAGTTCTTCCAGCTAATCATTCTAACATCTAATCAATAAAAGGAAGGGGAAAATGGTTTTTTTTTTTCTAGTAAATGCATTTAATTTTTTTATAATCAATACAAACCCTCCATCCAATTTGAACTCGAGTAGGAACTAATTCACCATCTGAATTCTTTATAGCAGTAAAACCCATTTTATTAGGTATCACCTGAACTGGACTTACCCATTTACTATCTGAAATTAGATAGATTATACCTGCATCAAGAAAATTTTAAAATTCCTTTTTCACTAATTCCATCATAGGTGGATTCAAACACCTTTGAGCTTCTCTTATAGGCTTGCTATCCTCCTTTATTAAAATTTTATGCATGCATGTGGAAAGTGATATCCCTTTTATGTCTGCTATTATCTATCTTATGACACCTTTATACCCTTTAAGCACTTGAATCAAGCTTTCTTCTTCTCCTTTGTCAGTTTGCTACAAATTATCACTGATAGGATATTATTTTCTCCTAAATAGGCATATTTTTCAGGTAGCTGGACAACGATTTCAACTCCAAATCTAGTGCCTGCACAATAGAAGGTACAAGTTTGTTGTGAGATATGGGTAGTTCATATTGAATGAGGACTTTTACGTACTTATATATATCCAATTCATGCGTGACTTCACAAAGCTCTTCATCTAAAGTAACTTCTACTTCTAAAGTTGTTAAGACAATTGTTGTGAGATTTTTGCAAAGAGCGATATTTAGCTTGTTAGTATCACTTAACTTAAATAAATCTTGACTGAGGGAGTCTATCACATCCATCCCATACACATAAGATACATCACTAGGATATTTCATAGCATCATATACATTAAATTTAACAATTTCACCATCAAACTCCATAGTGAGTATACCATTATAAATATTAATTTTTATTTTAGTTGTGCTTAGAAATGACCTACCTAACAAGATTTTATAAGAGTTAGAATATTGATCCTCTACCATGTCAAGAAAATAAAAGTCAACTGAAAAAATAAGACCATTGACTTGAACTAAAACATATTTGAAAATGCCTTTAGGATAAACTTCTGACCTATCAATTAACTGTATAACCACTCTTGTCTTTTTCAAAGGACCAATTTGTAAAGAGGAATAAATAGAGAATGACATGAAATTAATGGATGCTCCTAAATCACACAGTGCTTTTTTAATGCCTAAATTGCCCATTTTACAATAAATAACAAACATGCCTTGATCCTTGCAATTTTGGGGTAATTGTCTTTTGATCATAGCTGATATATTTCCCTCCACTTTTACCTTTTTTTTTTATTCCCATTGAGCTTTCTCCTATTGCTACATGATTCTGTAAGAAATTTCAAATACCTCGGTATTTGTTTAATTGCATCAAGCAATGTGATGTTTACCTCGACCTTGCAAAAAGTCTCTAGAATTTCTGTGTCTTCTCTTTCCTTCTTGGATTTGGCTAATCTTTATGGAAAAGGGTTTGGTATCACTACTGATTTGGGCTAGTCATTGCTGCAAGTAGCAGATCATTATTCTTGTTGCATTTTTGCAGTTTTCTTCAAGGCCTACCCAAGTGTCTGCTTTTATGTATTGTCCAACAGCTCTTTTCCACTTTTTAAGGTTATTGCACTTGCATTTTGCTTTGGATTCTCCACCGTTTGAGAGGGTTACCTTCCCTTGAGACTTCGGCTTACTCACTGATATAGCTAATTGACTAATCTAATTTTTTAAAATTTGAATACTTTGTTGAGTGTTAGTCATGAATGATTTAAACATATCTTCAAGGGACATACCGGATTTTTATGGTGGAGAAGGTTGTTGTGGAGGTGGCCTTGGCTGGAGTGTTTATAAATTTTGTGCTTCTACTCCATGATTAAAATTTGGATGGTCCATCCACCTTGGATTATAAGTATTTGAGTACGAATCATAGCTTCTTTGGGGTTGGTTACGCAATTCACCTATGGCATTTTCTTATTGAGATTCTTCCTCTTAAAGAGTTGGACACATGTCTGTGAGATGTTCTGAATATGCACAAATTCTACATGTTCAGGTTGGTTGTGCATTACCTAAAGCCATATTTTGAACCAAAGTTTTCAGTTGGGAGATTTTAGACTCAAGGGATGATATACTTACTTTATTTCCAGTTGTTTCTCTCTTGCTTCCAAACTGTTGGGAAGTGTTTGCCATGATAGAAATCAAATCTCTAGCTGTTTTAGGATTATTGTTAATTATGGTACCTCCGCTTGTTGCATCTAACATGCTTCATTCAGGAGGCAAGAGCCCCTCATAAAAATATTGTAAGAGTGCTTTCTTAATGATCCCATATTGAGGGCAACTTACGTATAACCTTTTAAACCTCTCCCAATATTCATAGAGATTTTTTGAGTCTTTTGCTTAAACCTCCTTATGTAGGCAGTAGGTGAAGCGTGAAAGAAAATTATCAAAAAATTCCCTCACCAATTCAGTCTATATAGTTATTGAACCTGATGGCAAATTAAATAGCCAATCTTTGGCTTGATTATCCAAAGAAAAAGGAAATGATCTTAGTTTAACTTGCTTTTCTGATACCCCTTGTGGTTTAACTTGCTTTTTTGATACCCCTTATGGTCGCATCTTGAACAAACAATGTGAATCTCCTTTAGAAATTTGTGTAAGTCTTCGCTTTCCAAACCATGAAACTTTGGCAGCAGGTATATCAAGCTAGATTTGAGTTCAAAAGCGACATTCAAGGCTAGATAAGTGATGCACAAGGGCTGTTGATTGGTAGGAGGTGCAGCGAGCTCCCTCAAAGTGTGTTCTCCTTCAACCATATCTTCTTCTTTTTCTGATTCACTTAAAGAAAAATTAGAATCAGATGCTGGATTTGAATTTGTCGCAGATGATTCAATCGTTGAAGCTTGTCTTTGTAATTTTGTTTTCTTCCTAACGCTTTTAGCAGTTTTCTCAATTTCAGGATCATAAAGAAGCTCTTCTTCATGATCAAACATGGTTATAAAAAGAAATAAAGTAAGTTAAAATAACTCTCTAGCAATGACACCAAAATTTAATGAGTGTCAAAGCCACCAAAATTAAATTTCTATTCCTAAACTAAATTGATTGAGTTAGCAGTGAATAGGGTTGAATCCACAGAGAATTATTTACCTATTAAATTCCTTTTGAAGCCAAGAGAATAATTTAAAATAAGAAATTAAAATGGGGGGTTTTGAGTGGAACAAAAATAAAAACAAAATTTAAAAAATAAGTTTAACTAACTAAATAAAAGGCAAAAATAATAATTGATAAATTTAACAGGAAAAAGATTAGTTGAAGGATTAATTTCAGTTCAGTTCTTAAATAGATCATAGATTCAAAGATCACTTTCTTTTTAATTATTCAATAAACTAATTCTAGTATTAATCAAGCTCTCAATACCAATCATTATTTTAGGTTTTAAATTAATTAGAAAATGTTCTCTAATTAACTCTTACCAATAACCTATCCTATAGGAATGTCCTTATAATCTAATTATTGACAGTCTTACAAACTAGAAGGACCTAATTCTAACCAACAAATCCAACTTCCAAATTTATTTAATTAGATTACACAATCTCTTAGGATAAACCTAATTGCACTTAAATCAATATATCAAGAACAATTACGGATTCAAGAATTTTGAATAGCTATATGTTATTTAAATAATTAAG
This sequence comes from Garcia nutans, assembly GCA_947685225.1. Taxonomy (NCBI): domain Eukaryota; kingdom Viridiplantae; phylum Streptophyta; class Magnoliopsida; order Malpighiales; family Euphorbiaceae; genus Garcia; species Garcia nutans. Next base: position 41,792,763 of record CANTUV010000003.1, read on the forward strand.
CAATGAGCCATATAATTTAATTAGCAAAACAACAATGATATTAAGCCACAGATAATTATATAACGAAGAGAAAAGTTATAGTTGTTTAGATCTCAAAATTCTTAAACGTGAACTTCAATTACCCTTCAACTAAGAAGTAAATTAGTTGTTGATGCTTTGAATAAAATAAAATTTCAATATTCTCTCAAAACTCCAACGGTTAAACATTCCAAAAAAAAAAGATCCCATGATTGCTAGAAAAGTCTGCTTATATACCCTTGTCTAAAACAAAATAACTTAATTCTGACTAGGAAAGCTAAAAACTAAAAATAAAAATAATAAAAGTAAATAACTAATTATACCTCAAATTAAATTCCAACTAATAAAGAATTATAAAGTTAGATTTATCCTTCAAAACCCCTCTAAAATCGTATCTCCAAAGCATCAAATCAGATTAAATGCTAGCTGTCAAATTTCTCTTCAAAACTGTCAAGTCAAATACTAACGCTACCTTTGCCCAAGGGTTGTACCTGAGGATCATATCTACATGTTTTGCATTTTTCTAGCTTTTAGCTCAACTTTTTCTTCATTGATTCCAGGTATTCCTTAAATCATTTTTCACTACAAAAACATCCAAAAGTCAGTAGAAAATCCAATTAGCGATCTCAAATTAGCCCAAACTATAAACAATATATGCTCGCTATCATACTCAATCCATCTGTCATCTACATAAATATATTTGTTGTCCCAAGATGGCAACCAAGAGGGGGGAGGGGGTAAATTGGTTGATTTGAAAAAGTGATGGCAAATTAAAAATTTTAAAACAATAAGAAAATCAAGAAGAAGAAAAATTAGAATAGAGAGAATCAAACACAATGAGTTTATAGTGGTTCAAATTATCTTAATCCTATGTCCACTTCCTTAACAACTTGTTAAAATTTTACTAATCTTGAGTTTTTATAAGCTCAACTCTAACTTGCTATTTTTCACAAGCTTACACCCAACTTTTACAAGATTTAAGTATTATTCTCACAACTCTACAAGAGTTTCCCCAAGGTTCACTCTAAAATCTAGGTAATTTAAAGCTCATACTCAAACTGTCAATGGTGTTTAAAGCTTATACTGAAACTTTCAACGGTGTTTAAAGCTCACAACCAATACTCAATGAATACAAATGTAAATTTTGATATAAAGAAAAGAAAGTAGCTTGGTTTGGCTATGTCAATCACAAATACCCTTAAATACGAGGTTTCTTCTGGTATTTATAGCCTATAAGGTTCGAACTAGCCGTTACAAATGGTTTCTACATGTTTGGTTCTTGTCTTCCAATTAAATTATTGTTGAAACACTTTGTGCAGTCGCCATGTTACTTGAGCGGTCACACAATTCAAATTTTCTTCAAGGGCTATCTCTAATGATAACTTTAATTTGCCCAATAGGATCATAATTTTCCATCCTACCATGTCCTGCGGATGCATGATAATTTGTGTGGTCGCCCAATACATAGGTTACTGTTAAATTTGAAATTCTTCTTCCACGTGCCCATTTATCATTGATCCATTATGTTTGGTGTTAAAATTTAAATCTAATAGTGTGGTGCAATCTTTTGTGCTTTGATGTAGATTTTGTCAAGGCTTATGCAGTCACTCGATAAATGGAGCAGTCGCATAACATGTTTTGCATGGAGGCTACACTGTACACTTTGGATGCTATTGCCTCTGTGAGTTTTGTGATTTTTCTTCATTGGTATGTACGATCGCTAGAAGCATTTAGGTGGTCGCACAGATGTTGTGCGTCGATGCTGCACTATACACTCTGGTTGCTATCCCCTCTATGAGTTTTGTGATTTTTCTCCATTGGTTTGTGTGATTGCTTAAGGCTGTTAGGCGGTTGCACAATGTCTAGCTACTAGCTTATGGCCATGCCAGAGATCGTGAACTCTTTTGTGATTTGAATATTACATTACCTTGATTATTGTGTGGTCACACACACTTGTGGGAGGTCGCACAATGCCTAAAATTTGATTACCTATAAAAACAAACTTGCTGAACTCATTAGTACACATCAATTTGATTGTCAATGATTAAAATAGAGTTTTGTTGTATATCAATCTCCCCCTTTTTAACTTTGGCAATTAAATTGAATTTAAACAAATCGTAAATGGTAAATTGCAAATTAATCCAGTGTAAATCAATTTAAATCAATTTTTAAATGCAAGTCCTTAATTTTAGTTCTTAGTTTCTCCCCCTTAATTTATGATTCTCCCCCTTAGTTGTGGTTTTAGTTCAATTTATGGATCTTATCCCCCTTTGGCAAAGATATAAAAGAATGTATAAAGAAGAAGTGTTCATTTTATTAAACATAAAATTGCAATACAAATTAAACATAAAATAACAGCAAAGGAATTAAAATTTAACAGAAAACATATAAAAAAAATCTAAAAAGCTAATCCTTGACGTTTTCTTTTCCTTTCATAGATAGAGTAGGAGAGCTTTCTTTATCTTCATCAAAGGAAGGAGTAGGATAGTTGGCATGCAAGTATCCAGAAGATTCTTCATATGGGCTCTCAATATGGTCACTCACATCCCATTCACTAAGCTCACATTGAGGGAGATCAAATTTTCCTTGCATCTTATAGATGTCATGATGAACATGAGCCAAGAGACCAATCTTCTTGTTGAATTTGGTGATTCTTTTCGAGAAATCATTTTTAAAGTGAGTGAATTATTTTTGGAGAGAGTAGATGGCTTTGAGAATGATCTTTATGGTTTTTGAATATTCACCCTTTTCTTTTGTTGATTTAGTTGGTTTGGGAGGGTTCTCAATCTTAACTTCCATAGATTCTCTACCTTCTTCTTATGTAATATGGTGTCTAGGCCTTTTTCTCTCTCTTTAAATTACACTTTGCCATCAAAGATGCATTGAAAGTGATCATCAACCTTTTGGATACATCTAGCATGTTCAAGGTAGTTAAGGTTTATGGAATTTATGGCAAGGTCAAGAGGATCACTAAGGGTTGCTAGATTTTTAGGGGTTAGCAAACCTAAATGCCTAGTAATTTAAGTGCCTTAAGAAGAGAGGAAGAGAGTCCCGGCCATATGCTTCCCATGGTGAAGAAATGTGCCAATGAAAAATCGGGCGGTTTGGATGGGTTTACTGTGTTCTAAAGCATATAAGAAAAACAAGTCACATTGTATGGCTTTCTCATTTCCATCACTCTTTTGATGGACAGTGTAGGCAATGATTCTATCAAGGAGCTAAGAGATTATGGTTTTAAAATGGATAGCTTTGGAGGACCTATTATTGTATTTGGTTTTTATTAAAATTTCACTCTAAAATGATGAGAAGTCTTTCAAGAGAAAGTCTTTGTCAGAATAAGAAAATGCCCTGTAGGTTTGAATTCCCCAAACTTCATTAAATTCCTTTAAGGATAAGGAAATTTCATGATCAAACATCCTAAAGTAGACATATAGAAACCAATGGGAGCATTATAGTTCTTTTCTACTGTAAGGGTCATAAAAAATCTCTAGATAGACTATAGTAGCCTAATTCATTTAGAAAGACAAATATCTCCATCCTATTTTATCAAGATACCTATAGAGTTCTCCTTCCATATTGAGGGTTAAGAGCATACCCTCAATAGGTATTTTTGTAGGCTCAATGGTTTTCTTTTTAAGCATATAGTATTTTATTTTCTCATCTTTATTTTTGTATTTGGGTTTGTAGGATTGGACACTCTTCAGGGTAAAGTGTTTGGTTTGGGTTGGAGGTTCACTAATCACTAGCTCTTTTCCTTTTTCTATGGTTGATACTTTCTTCTTAAAGGAATTGGGTGCCATATCAAACATAAAAAGAAAAAGAAAAATAGAAATGTAGAAGAGAGAGAGAGGAGAAATGTAGAAGAGAGAGTGTTAATGAAGCTTGCAACCTTTACAAATATCTTTTTGATGCTCAAAACTTTGAGAGAATGTTTAGAGAGGTGTATAAGTGTTTGTAAAAGTGTGTTTTACTGCAAGATAAAGATATTTATAGGTAAATTTAAAAAACTAGCCATTTTTTGACCGTTGAGGACAAAATGGGCAAGATGATGCAAGTTCCAACGTTCAAAAAATTTAACTGTTACACTTTATGTGCGATCGCACAGGCTGTTGTGTGATTGTAGCTTTGTCTTGTGACCACTATATGCATAGAGTGCTCACACAATCCATCTAAATATAAAACGGTCAATAAATTTTTGAATTTGAGTGACCGTACAAATGAAGTATGCCTTTGCACAAGGTGATTTTGATGTTCAAGGGACATAGTGGTTGTACGATCACTCAATGACTTTGAGTGACTGCTATATAGGATTGAAGAAAGTTTTGAGGAAACTTCAAATTTTTAATGATCAAAATAGATTTGGAGGTGTCAATGAGTAATTATTCAAGAGATTTTCCATCTATCATTCCTATAAGTTGTTTTATGAAGTTTAACCTTTCTTCATTTAGGAGTTTATAAAAATATTGACAAGTTAATTTTGAGTGTCTATAAATTCTAGTGCAACATTTTGATTTTAAACATTGTCTCTCAAAAAATGATGCCTAATGTCTATATATTTTGACATAGAATGCTAAATGAGATTCTTGGATAGATTAATGGCACTTGTGTTATCACACTTAATGAGTATATGATCAAAAGTTTTTTCATAATCTAACAATTCTTATTTTATCCAAAGAACTTGTGTGCAACAAAAACAAGTATCAATATATTTGGCTTCCATAGTAGATATAGCAACCAACACTTATTTCTTGCTAAACAAAAAAACTAGGCATTTACCAAGGAAATGGCATGCTCTGGTTGTGCTTTTCCTATCTAATAGGCTACCATCAAAGTCCGCATCTGAGAATTCTAAAATGTCAAATGATGTATTTTTAGGGTACCAAAGTCCAAAATGCAATGTTCCATTCAAATGTTTTAAAATTCTTTTAGTAGCATTCAAATGCAATTCTTTAGGACATAATTGAAATCTATTACATAAATAGACACTATACATTATATCAAGTATACAAGTGGTTAAGTAAAGTAGTGATCTGATAATACTTTGATATTTCTTCTCATCTACCATTTTATCACTTTCATCTTTGTCAAGCTTCAAGGATGTTCTCATTAGAATCTTGCTTACTTTGCAACCATCCATGCCAAACTTTTTGAGAAATTCTTTTGTGTATTTAGATTGGTTGATGGAGATTTTTTCCTTGCATTACTTAATTTGTAAACAAAGGAAGAATTTAAGTTAACCCATTATGCTCATTTCAAATTTTCTAGTTATATAAGAAGTAAATTCTTTGCATAAAGATTCATTAGTAACACTAAATATACTGTCATCAGTATAGACTTGTATTATTAAAATGTTATGCATTTTCTTTTTAACAAATAGAGTTGTATCAACCTTGCCTTTTGAAAAACTATTTTATAACAAATAAGCATTAAGACTACTATACCAAGCTTTTAGAGCTTGTTTCAATCCATATAGAGCTTTAGTTAATTCAAATGCATGATTTGGAAATCTATAGTCTTCAAAACCAGAAGGTTGTTTAACTTAGACTTCTTCATTTATAAATCCATTTAAAAATGCACTTTTGACATCTATATGAAAAAAGTTTAAAATTCATATGACAAGCAAATGCAAGCAAGATTCTAATTGCTTTTAGCCTAGCAACGAGGGTAAATGTCTCATCATAGTCAATGCCATCCTCTTGGTTATAGCCTTTGGATACTAATATAGCTTTGTTTATAGTAATAAGACCATCTTCATCAAGATTATTCCTATATACCCATGTGCAACCAATAATTGGATAACCTTTGGGTCTAGAAACAAGTTCCCATACTTTATTTCTTTCAAATTGATTGAGTTCATCTTGCATTATAATCACTCAACATTCATCATTAAGAGCCTCCTAATGGTCATTGGCTCAATGTGAGATACAAAGGCAATATTAGCATCTAAATGTTTAAGTTTAGATCTAGTAGTTACTCCTTTTGAAGTGTCACTAATAATAAGTTATTTAGGATGATCTTTCTTATATTGCCAATCTTTGGGTAGATCTTGAGTCTCTTCGATTTTGGATTCTTCTTACTCCATTCTTGATTTTAGCTCATTATTATTATCTTTTAGAATATTGTTTATCTTAAGTTCTTCAAATGTACCTACGAAATCACCAAGAACACTACCATTCCTTTGATCAAGATTAGAAGATTCATCAAAGATAACATTAATTCTTCAACTACTAGAGTTCTCTTATTAAATACTCTATATGCCTTACTAGAAGATGAATACTCTAAAAATATACCTTCATCCGATTTGGATGAGAATTTTCCAAGGTTGTCCTTTGTATTTAATATGAAGCATTTGCATCCATATGCTCTAAGGTATGAGATTTTGGATTTTCTTCCATTCTAAAGCTTATAAGAAGTTTTATTTATTAAAGGTCTTTTGAAGACTTGATTTGAAATATAACAAGTGGTATTAACAGCCTTCACCCAAAAGTAAGAAGGTAAATTGTACTTGTTGAGCATTGTATTAGCCATTTCCACCAATATTCTATTTTTTTCTTTTAACTACACTATTTTGTTTTGATATTCTATGAGCTGAAAAATTATGTGAAATACCAATCTCCTTGCAAAAGTTTTTAAAATTTTTATTTTCAAATTCTTTGCCATGATCATTGCTAATAGCTGTGATAATATAGCCCTTTTCATTTTGATCTCTTTTTGCAAAAAATTTGAAATGGTTGAAAGCTTCATTCTTTTGAGTTAAAAAATTAACCCATATAAACCTTGAGTAATCATCAATAAGAACAAATGCATATAACTTATCTCCTAGACTAGCAACTTTATTTGGACCAAACAAATCCAAATGAATTAATTCTAGAGGTATAGATGGGCTTATAATATTCTTGGTTTTAAAGGAACTCTTATGTTGTTTTCAAAATTGACAAGGTTTACATATTTTATATATATTGAATTTTATTTTAGGGAGACCATTTATAAGTTCTTTGCTAATGCATTGCAATTGATCCATACTGATATGTCCTAGTATTCTATGCCAAAGCCAAGCATCATCATAAGTAGTAATCAAACATTCAAGAGCATTGTTAGAGTGTAAGTTAATGTTATAAGTATTACCAATTCTAACTCCTTTGAATGCAAGTTCACCATTGTAAGAAATAATTTTGCAACCTTTAGAGTTAAAATTTATATTATATCCTTTATCAAATAATTGACTCACACTAAGTTATGTTTCAAACCATCAACAAGCCATATATCTTTAATCAAGTTTTTGCTAAGTATACCAATAAAACCAATGCCTATGATTTTACCTTTGGCATTATTTTCAAATGTCATATTACCTCTTTGCTTATAGGTAAGAGTTGTGAAAGATTTTGCATTACCCGTCATATGCCTTGAGCATTCACTATCCATAAGCCAAACACTTTAATTGATTGTAGACTTTAGGCATACCTACAAGACAATAATATTTATCTTCTTTTAGATACCTAAATGAGCTTGGGTCATTGGAAGTTAGTTATAGAAGGGTGCTCTAATTTAAGGTGAGCCTTCTTAATGTAACAAAAAGTGCTTTTATGACCAAATTTCATGCCATAGTGGCATTAATATAAAGTTTTTTGTTTTTGCATTCTTCTATTGAAATTTAATATACTATGTAAGCAATTACAAGTGTGTGTTGAATGAAATTGCTTTTGTGCATTATTGTGCCTATGTTCATGCCTTATGTACTTGTATGCATAATTTACTCTTGGAACCTTAATTCTAGAGCCTTGATCCTAGAGTAGTCCTTTTAGGATTTTTAGGCTTAGTGTGTGCATTTGTATTCTTTACAACTTCAACACTAGAGGTTTGAGTTGTAAAGGATTTAACAAAAGATGGTGAATTGGATGTAGTGGTAGAAGAGCCATTAAACCTTAAGCCATGTTTTAAAGAAGGTAATCTTTGACTACTAATCATTGTATCTAGGCTTCTTTTCCTTTGTGAAATTTTGATATAGAGTTCTTTAGTTCACTTATTTCAATTTTTAAAATGTCATTTTCCTTGTAAATTTTCTCTAAGCTAGATGAATTTTTTGGCATTTCATCCATAGATTTTAGCAATTATTCATTTGAAGTTTTTAATTCTAAGGTAGAATGTTTTAAAAAAACAAAATCCTTTTCTAGCTTAGAGCATTTTTCTTTATAGAATTTCATTTTAGATAAATATTTTTGGACTCTTTGGTTCATATGCTCTACTAATTCATTATCATCTAAAGCATCATCAATATCATCACTATATGCATTTAAGTTTAAGGATTGAGTACCTACCTCATTGGTGTGATCATAATCTCCAATAGCCATGAGATATAAATTTACAATTCCTTGCTCTTCCTCCTCTTATTCTTCTCTTGAGGACTCATCATCCCATGTGGCTTTGAGAGATTTTTTCTTTTCCTTATCCAATTTCTTCTTATTTTTTAATTTAAAGCAATATAATTTGATGTGACCCATTTTGCCACATTCAAAGCATTGTACTTATTCTTTTTCTCCTTATCTTTAAAAGAGGATTTAGAGTATACATCTTTGTTAGCTTGAAGTCTTATCTTTCTTTTTCATTCACTTACTCTTCTAGATAGCATAGTCATTTCATCATCATCATCACTATCTTCATTAGTTGAGCTCTCAACTTCTTTAATGGCTTTGAGAGCTATTGCTTTCCACTTGCCTTTCTCACCTTGGTCATATTCCTTCACGGTGTGCAACTCAAAGGTAAGAAGTTTTCCCATAACCTCATCTGTTCTTAGAGTGCTACGGTCATGAGCTTCTTTAATTAAAGAAAACTTAGATTCAAAAATTCTTTTTTGGCTCTAAGTGTTCTCAATATCTTGCTATTGATATCACCTTGATCATAGACTTTACCATATTTCTTTAGGTCATTGACAATAGCAAGCAACTGATTTATCATATCAATGACATTCTCATTGGGCTTTATTTTAAAGATTTCATACTCATGCATAAGCATTTGAGTCTTGGTGAACCTCACTTGAGTAGTACACTCATGATAGTTCTTAAGAGTTTTCCAAATACTATATGCACAAGTGAGATATTAAACTCTTCCACCTTCTTTTGTCAAAATTGAATTTATCAAGATTGAGGTTGCCTTATTATTCTTGTAATGAGCTCTCACTTTGTCATTTATCCATTGTGCTCTAAGAAGGGAAACTTGAACACCATTAACCTCATGAGTATGAAGTTTTTACTCATTTTGCACAAATTCTCAAAGCTCAATTCCTTCACTATCAAGGAATAAATACATCTTAAATTTTCAATAAGAATAATCAGTTATATCAAAGTAAGTTCTAAGATAGAAATTTAGATTTCCATGTGAAGGAGCCATGAAGTTGGAAGTAGAAGTTGATGCAGAGGTGTTAGTAGGTGTGGCTGCTATTGTGGATCAAATTTCATAATTAAGTTTCCTAAAATTTTGAGACTCTGATACCAATTGTTATCCCAAGATGGCAACCAAGAGGGGGGGGGGGGGGGGGGGGGGGCGGGGATGAATTGGTTATTTTGAATAAGTAATGGCAAATTAAAAGTTTGAAACAATAAGAGAATCAAGATGAAGAAAGAGTAGAGAAGAGAGAATCAAGCATAATAAGTTTATAGTAGTTTGAATTACCTTAATCCTACGTCTACTTCCTTAACAACTTGTTAAGGTTCCACTAATATTGAGTTTCTACAAGCTCAACTCTAACTTGGTATTTTTCATGAGCTCACACCTAACTTTTACAAGGTTTGAATATTATCCTCATAACCCTGCAAGAATTTTTCCAAGGCTGACTCTAAAATCTAAGTGTTTCAAATCTCACACTCAAACTTTCAATAGTGTTTAAAGCTCACACTCAAACTTTCAGTAGTTTTTAAAGCTTATACCCAAGGCTTAATGAATACAAATGTAAATTTTGATACAAAAAAATGAAAGTACTTTGGTTTGGCTATGTCAATCATAATTACCCTCAAATATGAGGTTTCTTTTGGTATTTATAGCCTATAAGGTTTGAACTAGAAGTTAGAAATGGTTTCCACATGTTTAGTTCTTGTCTCCTACTTAAATTATTGCTGAAACACATTGTATGGTTGCCACGTTGCTGGAGTAGTCACATAATTCAATTTTTCTTCAATGACTATCTCCAACGATAACTTTAAGTTGCTCAACACGTTTTGCGGTCGCACGAGAATTTGTGTGGTCGCACAATACATAAGTTACCATTAAATTTGAAATTCTTCTTCCACATTTCTATTTATCATTAATCCATTATGTTCGGTGCTAAAATTTGAATATGATAGTGTGGTACGATCGCACAAATTAAGTTTCTCACTACATAACATCATCGATATATCTTCTATGATTTGGTGTAGATTTTATCAAGGCTTGTGCAGTCGCTCGATAAATAGAGTGGTTGAACAACATATTATGCATTGAGGCTGCATCGCACACTCTGGCTGCTATCGCCTTTTTGAGTTTTGTGATTTTTCTTCATTGGTGTATGCAGTCGCTCGAAGCATTTGGGTGGTCACACAAATGTTGTGCATCGATGCTGCACTGCATACTCTGGCTGCTATCCCCTTTGTCAGTTTTGTAATTTTTCTCCATTGGTTTGTGTGGTCACTTAAAGCTATTGGACGGTCACATAATGTCTAGCGGCCATCTTATGGTTGTACTAGAGACTGTGAACTCTTTTGTGCTTTGAACATTTCATTGCACAATACCTAAAATTTGATTACCTATAAAAATAAACTTATTTTACTCAATAGTACACATCAATTTGATTGGCAATCATCAAAATAGAATTTTGTTGTCCAACAATATTGAATCATTTTCATATGAGAAGATCACCTATATTTGAGAAGGATAAACAACATCTATTATAGAAGAATAAGATTTTATTTTTTTTAGTTTGACAAACTTCAATTGAAGAAAATACAAAACCTTCAAACAAAGAAGAATAAAACGCTATAATAAAATAGTGCTTATATCCAAAATTAGTAATAATATTTAAGTGAACGCAAAAAATTATAATACCCTTATATATATTATATGATTATAAAACTTAATATAATACTTTAAAAAAAACTTTATATAATGCAAATTTCTCTTTTGAGGCTTTTTCACTTATTTTTCCAAAAAATGACAAAAAATATATTTTTATAATAAAATGACAAAAAAGGTACATTATAAAAAATTATGTAAAATTTCACTTTAATTAGATTGAAACATATATATAATTTCGTACTTAAAACATATTTTGTTTCTATTATTAAAAAATATAAATATTTTTAAAAATTATAAAAAAAATAAATTCAATAAAAAATTGTCACACTCTCAAAAATGACAATCTTAGATGATGAGTAGACATAAGGCTACCAATTAAGCAAAGAACTCTAGTTACAAACTTTTATTTATCTTATTATCATTTATTATTAATATATTTTACATCTCTTATAACTTATTTGGATATATTATATAATTAATGATAAAGTTATAGATAATTAAAAGAACATGAAGAATAAAAACTAATTATTTTAAGAAGCAATTTAGAAAGGAAGAATTCATATATTTTTTACTTTTTTTTCTTCATTTATATTTCAAAAATCTTACAAACCCCTCTATTGATAGAGTTTAAAATTAAATAAAATATTACATATTAATTATTAAGATAATAAAATAAATAAAGTGATAAAATAATTAAAGAGATAAGATAATATGATTAGGAGATAAAATAAGATGATTAAAGAGATATGAAGAAACATCCATATTAACATTTTAATTTATTCATAATACTCCCCCTTGGATATTTTTATATTAAGAATATATCTCATTAAAATCTTACTAGATAAAAACCCTATATGAAAAAAAAATCTAGCGAAGGAAAAATAGTACAATATTCTTAATGTAATACATACGTATTTCCTGCTCCTCATATTAATGAATATCTTTAAGTCAACGCATGCCAATCTTATGAACTAGGTTTTTAAATGTTGTCGTTGGCAAAGCTTTTGTTAATAAATCTACTAAATTCTCACTTGTACAAATTTGATGAGCGTCTATTTCGCTTTTCTTTTGGAGTTCATGCGTGAAATTTTTTTTTTGTGAGATATGTTTGGCTCTATCACCCTTGATATAACCTCATTTTAATTGAGTAATACACGCAACATTATCTTCGTACAAAATTGTTGGGCTTATTTTTTCAGTAGATGAGAGATTACATATATCTTGAATATATTGAACCAATAATCTTAACTACACACATTCACAGTTTGCTTCATGAATTGCAATAATTTCTGCATGATTTGAAGATAAGCAACAATCATTTGCGTTATTGAGTGCCAAGATATTATAGTACCATCGTATAAAAATAAATATCCTGTTTATGATCGTCCTTTGTGTGAATCTGATAGATATCTAGCATCTGCAAATCTAATTAATTTAGGGGTTTAATTATTTTGAATAAAATAACCCCAAATCAGTAGTTCCATGAAGATAACAGAATATAGGTTTAACATTATTCAAGTGTCTTTGTGTTGGTGCATAACTATATCTCGCTAATAAATTAATTGAGAAAGCTATATCTGGCTTTGTACAGTTAGCTAGATCATGCTCCAATTGCACTAAAATATGGTACTTTAAGATCAAAAATCTCTTCATTATCTTCTTTAGGATGAAATGGATCTTTCTTTACATAAAGAGATCGAATAACCATTGAAAAACTCAATGAATGAGTTTTATCCATATTAAATCACTTTAACACTTTTTTTTTGTATAATTTAATTGCTATACAAAAATTTTATTTGATAAATGTTCAATTTTGCGGACCAAGATAAAATTTTATCTTTCCAAGAACTTTCATTTCAAATTCTTTCTTTAGAAGTGTTACAGCTTCTTTAAGCTCTTCAGGAGTCCTAATAATGTTCAAATCATCAACATACACTACAATAATGGCAAGTCCATATTTTAATTTTTTATAATAAAACACATGGACTAATAGGATTATTCACATATCCTTATTTTAACAAATATTCAATGAGACGATTATACTATATTCATCTAGATTATTTTAGCCCGTATAAAGATCTTTGCATTTTAATTGAATATTTTTTTTGTGTGGTAATGAATTAAATGCTTCAGGCATTTCTAGTTCTTCCGGGACTTTCATGTAAATATCACTATTAAATAATTCATATAAATAAGTTGTTACAATGTCCATAAGACGCATGTGAAGTCATTCAGAAACTATCAAGCTTATTAAAAATCTAAAAGTTATTCCATCTACCATATGAGAATATATCTCTTCATAATCAATTCCAGGTCTCTACAAGAAACCTTTAGCTATAAGTCATGCTTTATAACTTACAATCCCATTGTTTTCTTTTCTCTTTCGAACAAACATCCACTTATAACCCACATTCTTCCTTAATAGCATCTTCTATAGCTTTGTCTTGATCCCATCTTTCTCTTGTATAGGCATAACTTGTTAAAATCTCTTTATTTTTAGGATTTTTCATAAATTCATTATTCTTATATAATTGTTCTTTCGCTAGAGGCAATTGATTAGTTATGTCTATTATTTATTTTTGTATCATCATATCTTCTGGTATATTAATTTTAGAAGTACAAATTTATCTATTTGCTCCCTTTTCTTTTTAGAATTTTTATCTTTATAACCAATTGGTCTACCACACTTCTAGTGCATACCGAACACATCAGTTGGGATATTGGTAGATTTTTCATTTGTAACATCAATTCGAGCAGGAGCATTTAAGGTTGGTATATGTGATCTAGTTATCTTTTTTGCATAAGTAAAATTCGTCTGGTAACTGATTTGCAATGTTTTGCAAATGAATAATTTTCTTAACTTCAAGGTTATTTTTATTTGTTCGAGGATCATAATGAGATATTGATTATAAATTCCATGAAATATCTTGTTCTTCTAACTTTTCTTTTTCTCCCCCTAATCCTGGGAACATCGTCTTATTAAATTGATAATTAGCAAATCGTGCTGTAAAAAATCTCCTATCATTAGTTTAAGATACCTAATAATTGATGGTGATTCAAAACCAACATAAACTCCTAATCGCCTTTGTAAGCCCATTTTTGTACATTGTGGTAGAGCAATTGAAACATAGACCGCACAATAAAAAAAATTCTCAAATGAGAAATATTAGGTTCATGATCAAATATAAGTTGTGATGGAGAGAATTCATGATAAGCAGTCGGTAGGGATGAGCAAAAATTTTTAAACCCAACCGACTATACCAAAAATTGACCAACCCGACCGACCACGTCTATTTAAACCTATTGAGTTGGTTGATGTCGAATTGTATATTTATTAATAAACCATACTAAACCCAATAAAACCCTATGAATCTGACCGAATCGCCTTATAATGGTCGATTTTTAAATATAGATATTTTGATCGATTATTCGTGGTTGGGTTTGCTGACCACTAAAACCTGACCATCAACCATTGCACATCCCTAGCAATTAGTCTAATTTGATTAGTGTTACTGCATACAACATAACATATCCCTAAGCTGAACTAGGTAGTTTTACCTCATAAGTGATGGTCTAGCAATTATTTGAAGTCGTTTTATAAAAGATTATGCTAAACTATTTTGTGTATAAGTGTGAGCCACATGGTACTCAACTATAATCCCAATTGATATACAATTATCATTAAATGCATAGGATGTAAATTCTCCTGCATTATTAAGATGAATTTTCTTAATTGTATAATCTGAAAATTGTGCTTGTAATTTGATGATTTGTTCCAAGAGTCTAGAAAATGCAATATTATAGTAGACAATAAATAAATATGTGATCATTTTGTATAAGTATTTATTAAAATCATAAAATATTAAAACGGATCATAAGATGGAATGATAGGCCCATATATATCTCCATGAATTCATTTTAAAAACTGAGATTCAAATCCAATTTTACTTTGTGATGGCCTAGTAATTAATTTTTCTTAAGCACAAGCCACATATGAAAATTCACTTGATGAAAGAATCTTCTTATTTTTTAAAGGGAGCTCATATGAATGTTTTATAATTCTTCTCATCATTATAGCACTATGATGACCTAAGTGGTCATGCCATAGAATTAAATTCTTTGAGTCAATTAGCTTCTGATAATTGTAATATTATACTCCACTGGATTTATATATGTGAAATATAATCCAGAAGAAAATGCTAGCAATATTTTCATTATATGCTTGTTTCATTAGATTGTAGATGCAATATAGAGATATTCTTTATTGTTTTTATATTTAGTCTCAATATGGTAACTGCTGAGACGCATATCTCTAAAACTTAAAATATTTCTTTTTTATTTACTAGATAGCAATGCATCATTTATTACTAATTTTGTGCCTTTGGGTAACATAATATGGGCTCTTCCGAGGCTTTAATTAAATTTGCAGCACCATAAATTGTATTAATATTAGCCTTAGCTAATCGTTATTATATTGTGTACCAGACATAAATCTCTACTAGTATTAAATATATGACAAGATAATTTCATTTTTCTTTAAAATAAAAAATAGCAAAAATAAGTGTCATAATATTTTATTTAATATATTTATATAAAGTACACATAGATAAAATTAAAAATAAAATACACTTAATTTTGAACTTAACATACTTAAAAAATAAATAAATAAAATACATTAATCAATATGACTATCTAGATGATAATTTTCATCAATCATTAAACTGTTAGTTTTTTCATCAATATTTTTAAAATATTATAAAACATCCAGATATGTGAAATCAATTGGATCATTATGTTCAAGAAAATTGGTCTCCATAATTTTTCTTTTCCTTTTAAAGAAGCTTGGAAAAAATTCACAAGATATTTAGATATACGACATGTACGAGACCGGTGTCCTCTAATGTCACATATATGACAAATATTTTCTTTATTTTTATTTTGCAAATTCTTTCCTTTCTCATTTCTCTCACTATGATTAGTAGCCTTTCAAAAATTGACATTGTGATATTTTTATAGCTTTGATAATTATTACTGCTGTCACATCTACCATGACCACGATCACAACTGTGACTATGACCATGACCATGACCATGACCATGACCATGACTGTGTCCATAATTTTAACTTCATTCAGACTTATTTATCATTACAATATTCGTTTCAGAGAATGGTTCGGAACTTATTAGTCATGATTGATGATTTTTCATCAAGAGTCCATTATTTTGTTCAGCAATAAAAGACATAATATCCATTCAAAATATTTTTTAAAACCTCGTTCTCGATATTACTGCTGTAGGAGCATATTTCAGGCTTGAAATGCTGAGAAAGTTTTTTTTAATAAATTTTGATCAGTAATCTTCTCACTACATAATTTTAACTGAGAAGTAATCTTGATAACAATAGAATTATATTCACTAATAGTTTTGAAATCTTGCAATCGCAAGTGAATTCAATCATAGCGAGCTTTTGGAAAGAATAATTATTTTTTGATCATCAAGTCTTTCTTTTAAATTTTGCCAAAGTTCAAAAGAATCATCTACTGTTAAATATTAAGCTGTAATCATTTATGGAGATGATGACGAAGGAATATCATTATTTTTGCGCGATCCTGCAGCGATGCATCATTTCCTTTTTGAATTGTATTTCTAAGATTCATAGCATCAAGATGAATCTCAGAATTAAGAGTCTATGACAAATAATTCACTACAAGAAATAAAATATTTTGTGATAAATTTTCTAGTGACACATAAAAATTTATCATAAAATATTGATTAATTATTACAATATTATAATATTATCACTAAAAATTTTCTTTTATGATAATTTTTTTGCATCACTTTTAATAAAATTTTTTGTCACTAAATCACATTTTTATGAAAAATTAACAAAAAATCATAACAATTACATATGGAGGTAAAATTTTTCACCAAATATTTGGAGGTAAATATTTCAACGACGATATATTATTCATTGGTCATGATTTTTAGTGTCATGAAAATTTGCATTTATAGCGACAATATCAATTGTTGTCACTAATTTATTGATTAGGAAAGTGACATTATTTTGTCATGAATTAACATATATCGTGATGATAAATAAATATTTATTATAATATAATTTTGAGGTAAAAATTTATTTCAAAATAGAAATGTTTAATGACGATATAATATTCATTTGTTATGATTTTTAATGTCACAAAAGTGCAATTTACTTTGACAATATCATTTACCGTCACTAATTTCTTGATTAGAAACGTGATAATTTCATTTTGTAACCAATAATCATATCTTATGACGATGTATAAAGTCGTACTTCAATAAGTAAGACTTTTGAAGTCGTGAAATTATAATTTATAGTGACAATAACATTTACAGTCACTAATTTATTGATTAGCAAAGTGATAATTTTGTTTTATCACTAATAATCATATATAGTTATAATATATAAATTTATCATAATTGTATTAGGGAAAAAATTTCTAAAAATATATTACTAGGAATATATTTAAATCAAGATATAATATTTATTGGTTATGATTTTTGATGCCATAAAATTGCAATTCACAGTTACAATATTATTTATCATCATTAATTCATTGATTAGAAAAGTAACATCATTTTATTACTAATAATCATATATTTTATGATACACAAAATTCATCACAATTTTATGTGGAGGTAAAGAACTTATTCCAAAAATATACTGGTAGAAAAAATTTAAATAATAATATAATATTCATTGGCTATAAATTTTGGTGTCACAAAATTTTAATTTACAGTGACTATGTCATTTACCCTCATTAATTTATTAAATAAAAAAGTAATAATATAATTTTGTCACTAATAATTATTTACTGAGACACTATATTAATTCGTCACCATTGTATTTAGAGTTAAATAATTTCTTACAAAAACCAATGTTGGAAAATATATAAATGATGATATAATATTCATTAGCTATGATTTTTAACGTTATAAAATTTCATTTATAGTGACAACTTTATTCTTCGTTATTATAATTCAATAAATTGGAAAAAGTAATAATATCATTTGGTCACTGATAATCATATATTATAATATGCAAAATTGTAATGGCAACATTATTTATTGTTACTAGTTCGTTAATTAAAAAAGTGAGAATATTATTTTATCATTAATAATCACATGTCATGATATTACATAAATTCATCACAATTTTATTTCGAGATAAAAAATTTCTTCTTAAAATATATTAATGAGAAATACTTTAATGATAATATAATATTCATTAACTATAATTTTTATGTCATGAAATTATAATTTATAATGACAATATCATTTTTCGTCGCTAATGGATTAGTTAGAAAAACGACAATATCATTTTGTTACTAATAATTATATATCGTGACGATTGATAAATTTGTCACAATTGTGTTCGAAGTTAAAAAATTTCTTCCTAAAATATATTAGTTAGAAATATTTAACGAGTATATAATATACATTAACTATAATTTTAATTTCAAAAAATCACAATTTATAGTGCCAATATCATTTACTATCAGCAATTTATTGATTATTTACTTAATATATATTTAATATATTAAAAATATATTAAAATAATGAGATTATTTTTAAAAAAATTAAAAAGTGGCATATTATAGTTTTTTAAAAAAATTTTAAAGAAAATTTTAACATTTTCAGATCCATTCATGTTCAACTCACTTTGTGTTGAATCTCATATCTTTTAAAGCCCATAGAAAAAAAAAAACCAAAAGGATGTAGAAAATAAAAGAATAACAATCAAATTGATCTCTAAATTAAAGGACAATATTCAAAATTATTTAAATACTTCTTATTTTACCTAATTCTGGAATAAGTTTATTTAATGGTAAATTTAATTTTGTATCTTTTATAATATTCAAATAAAAATGTAATCAATAATAAATAAATATAAATAATTTATATAAATAAAGGAACTATAACAAGTTAAACACATTAATAGTTTTTTACTCTTTATCTTGTAAA
Source organism: Garcia nutans (assembly GCA_947685225.1). NCBI lineage: Eukaryota > Viridiplantae > Streptophyta > Magnoliopsida > Malpighiales > Euphorbiaceae > Garcia > Garcia nutans. The sequence continues at coordinate 41,811,824 of CANTUV010000003.1, forward strand.
ATGCTATAATAAAAGATGAAAAGTGAAAATATTATTTTTGTTAAATGATAAATGAATTTTATTTATTAAATAAAATATATATTTTAGACTAATTAGATTTACTTAATAGGTGACATTTAAGATTATATGAATTGTAATCTTTTTTATATATATCTAGGATGGGATAAACCCAAAAAGCAACTATGGAGTATAGCAAGCATCATGAGACAACCAAAGTTGTGTTTTTAATTAGCAAAGGAATTGTTTGTTATGTGGCCCTTTTTTATTTGCTGAAGTGTGTCTGTATATTTGGGAGGCGTGATCTAGTGGGGTGAGGTTCAGTAATGCACCAAACAACCTACAGAAACACCATAATGACTAGGTTGATTTTTTTTTATTTTTATTATCATTAAATAAAGAGGGAAAATCAATTTTGATTTATAAACATTACGAAAAAATATTTTAAGTTATAATTTATTTTTTAAAAAAATAAATTTAACATATTTAAAATTATAAAAATTTAATTAAATAATAACCCTAAATTATTTTTACAAAAATATTTATTTGAAAGAGCAATTTTAATTTCAATACTTAACTCTTTTTTTTTTTTTATGAATTTCAACATTTAACTCTTGAATTCTAACTTCTTAATATAAATATCCATAGTGGAATGAGATATTAATGACATTTTAATTTTTAAAAAATTAATTTTTAATTTTTTATAATATGGGGTATGCGTTGATTTGATAACATTAAATAATTCTATTTAAATATTATTGGAAACTATTTTAAATAGATATTTACATACATAGACTTACTCTAAATAGTATTATAAAACAATTTAGACAATATTATTATATTTGAAGTCTAAATTAATAATATAAGATGAAAATATAATTTATTGTCACATAATAATGATATTTTTACCGGATGTAGTAATGGTTAATTACTTACTTTAAAAAATATTGTTATTTATTTATTTTTAAAATTAGTTAAGTCAATAAAGACCTAAACTAGGCCCAGACTTACAGAAGACTCAATGAGACAATAACGAGTGGACCAAAATAAGAACAAGCTGAAAATGAGAGAGAACTAAAACTGAAATGAAAGGGAAGGTGAGCAATGGCTGAGGCAGGAAATACTGATGCAACGCAACAAAGAAGAGAAAGATGGGAAAGGGAAGAGGTTAGGATTCTGCTAAAAATCAATCTAACACAAAGTGGCTTCTTTTCAAACCAAAGAAAAATCTACAGATTACGGTCTCAAAAATATCGATCCTATTCTTGCTAATACTGTATGGGGCATCAAAGTACGAGGGAAGGTTGTTGGCTTGAATCAAAATATTAGATTCTACAGGTTTGTCAATTTTTATTGTTTATGTTTTGAAATAATAATAATAATGATAATAATAATAATAATAAGCGTGGGAGAAAAGGGGGAAAGCGAAGAGACACATCGTAGATTAAATTATATATTTCTCAATTTTTATCCTTTTCCAAAACTGAAAGGATGTTTTGATGATGTGGGGAGAAACAATTATATTGTTCATATAAGGTTCAAAGAGAAAACACCCGTGAGAGAGGAAAAAAGAAGGCGAAGGTGAGGAGAAATTTTTGATTCTGTGTGCTTAGAAATTAAGGTTAGTGAATTTATTCATATATATATATAATACCATTTTAGGTGAATAAAAGAGGATCAGTCTTGAGTTTTTTTGATTTGTGCAAAACTTTCATATTTGTGTTGAACTAAACTTACCAATATTTTTGTTGTACCTAACGATGGAAAACAAAGTTTTGTTAAGTTTTTCTCCTTGTTATTCGAAAATGTCTCCAACATGCATATATGACTCTTTAGAATCATTGCATAGTTTTATATATAGGCTATTATATTTTGTATTGGCCAAATGGTATTGGTGAATCATTGTGACCAGCAGCCTAACTTTAAAAGAACAGCAACGAAACCACTAGCATAAGCAATAAATATCTATAGAAACAAAGTCTGCACATAATGCTACCCCAATGTCTTCTCTGAAAACTCTGTTAGATTTTAAGTATTTTAAAGAATAATCAGATGGTACAAACTCCTATACTTCTGGGACTCCTGCTAAAATTGCTTTCTTGATGAATGGACAAGTATTTTCCACATGAAAGCTAATAAAAAGGAGTCTTCTGTGACTTTCTTGGGGTGAATACTAACAGTTCATGAAGAGTTATTTTCTTTTATTGCATCAAAGTTTTTGTTTTATCTACAAGAATAAATACAAGAGGAACTTAACACTATAAAAGAAAGTAGGAGAATTATATGGAGTAATATTAAGTTGAATTTGTAATTTTTTGTGGATATCTTCTTCCCTATAATATATATTAAACTTATTTTCAATAATTTTTTTTTCTTTTTTATACAAAAAAATTACATAGATATACATATCAAGCTATATATAACATTTTTTTTTTCTTTTTTGCAACTCTTGCAATATGTTGGACAATTAAACTTTATTTTGATCATTGACAATTAAATTGATTTGTACGAATAAGTTCAAACAAGTTTGTTTTATAGATACTCCATCTTAGGCCTCATGCGACCGCCCAAAAGCCTTGATTGATCGCACAAATCAATGAAGCAAAATCACAAAACTCCTTGAGACGATCACGGCCAGCTTGCGCGGTTGAGTCTCAACGCACAACCACTTGTACTACTACCCCACCATTCGTGCGACTGTACGAGACATGACCAAAACTTTCACCAATACACAAAATAGATAGCGGTGACGTTGTATGGTGAGAAGCTCCATTTGCACGACCGCAACACATCAACCAATTTGAATTTTAGCGCCAAACATGTTGATTAATGATAATTAGACACACAGAAGAAGGATTTCAAATTAAATGGTAACCTTGCATTGTGCAACTGTACAAACTCCTTGTGTGACTGCAAGACATGGTAGGATGGGAAGTTATGATCCTGTCGGACCACTTAAATTTATAGTTAGAGATAGCCGTTGAAAAAAATTTGAATTGTGTGACCTGGTATGTGGCGACTGCATGAGGTGTCTCAACAATAACTTAAGTGGAAAACAAAAACCAAACATGTGAAAACTACTTCAAACGGCTAGTTAAAGTCCTAATGGCTATAAATACCATAAGAAACCCCTTGTTTAATGGTAATTATGATTGAAATAGCTAAGACAAATAACTTTCAATTCTTTGTATCAAAATTAACATTTGTATTGATTAAGTGTTGGGTGTGAGCATCAAAAATACTGTTGCAAGTTGAGTGTTAGTTTTGAAACACTTATGTTTTAGAGTGAGCCTTAGGGTTATGAGGAGAATACTCAAACCTTTTAAAAGTTAGGTGTAAGCTTGTGAAAACACAAAGTTAGAGTTATGCTTGTGAAAACTCAAGATTAGTGGAACCTTAACAAGTTGTTAAGGAAGTGGATGTAGGATTGAGGTAAACCGAACCACTATAAACCCTTTTTGATTCTCTCTACTCTAATCTTTCTTCATCTTAAGCTTCTTTGTTGTTTCAAAATTTTAAATTATCATCACTTTCTTAAATCAACCAATTCACCCCCCTTCATGGTTGCCATCATGGGACAACAATTGGTATCAGAGCCTCAAAATTTTAAGAAACTTAATCGTGAAATTTGATCCACAATGAAAGCCACTCCCATAAACACCTTTACATTAACTTATACTTCCAACTCCATAGCTCCTTTATATAGAAATCTAAATTCCTATCTTAGACCTTATTTTGATGGAGCCAGCTATTCCTATTGGAAACATAAAATGTACTTATTCCTTAATAATGAAAGAATTGAGCTTTGACAATTTGTGCAAAATGAGTAAAAACTCCATACTTATGAAGTTGATGGTGTGCAAATGCCTCTCCCTATAGTACAATGGCCTAATGACAAAGTAAGAGCTTATTATAAGAATAATAGGGTTGCCCCAATCTTGATGAATTCAATTTCAAGAGAAGAAGGTGGAAGAGTTCAATACCTTACTTGTGCATATAGCATTTGAAAGACTCTTGAGAATTATCATAAGGGTACTACTCAATTGAGGTTTATCAAGACTCAAATGATTGTGCATGAGTATGAACACCTCAAGATGAAGGCTAATGAGATATGAATATGACAAATCGATTGCTTGCGATTATTAATGACCTAAAGAAATATGGTATAGTCTATGATCAAGGTAATGTCAATAGCAAGATATTAAGGGCACTTAGAGCCAAGAAGAATTTTGAGTCTAATATTTCTTCAATTAAAGAAGCTCATGATCTTAGCATTCTAAGAATTGATGAACTTATGGGAAAACTTCTTACCTTTGAATTGCACACCAGAAGTAAGATGGTAAAGGTGAGAAAGATAAGAGGAAAACAATAGCTCTTAAAGCTATCAAAGTGGTTCAAAGCGCAAGTGATAAAGATAGTGATGATGATGAAGAAATGGTTATGTTATCTAGAAGAGTAAGTGAATGGAAGAGAAAGAGAAGACTCCAAGCCAACAAAGGTACTTATCCTAAATCTTCTTTCAAAGACAAAGAGAAAAAGAATGAAGTAAAATGTTTTGAATGTGGCAAAATGGGTAACGTTAAATTGGAATGCTTCAAGTTGAAAAACAAGAAGAAATGTTTTAAGGAGAAGAAGAAATCTCTCAAAGCCACATAGGATGATGACTTCTTAAGTAAAGAAGAAGAAGAGGAAGAAGAAGGAATTACAAATTTGAGTCTCAAGGCTATTGGAGATGATGATCACACCAATGAGATAGATACTAAATCCTTAAACTCAAATGCGTGATGATATTGATAATGCTTTAGATGATAGTGAATTAGTAGAGCATATGAACCTAAGAGTCCAAAAATATTTTTCTAAAATAAATTTTATAATTGTCTAAGCTAGAAAAGGATTTTATCTCTTTAAAGAATTCCACCTTAGAATTGAAGACTTCAAATGAATAGTTAATGAAATCCTTAAATGAAGTTTCAATAAATTCATCTAGCTTGGATAATGTTGTTAATGAAAATAAGGTTTTAAAAGAAGAAAAAAGCGAATTAAAAAATTCAATTCTAAAATTTCAGAGAGGAAAAGAAGCTTTAGATACTTGATTAGTGCTCAAAGATCACCCTCTTCTAAATATGGCTTAGGATTCAATAGCTCAATTACTATTACATTTAGTACACCAACATTTGTTAAAGCATCCATAACTCAAACTTCTATTGTTGAGATTGTAAAAAGTTCAAATGCACACACTAAGCCTAAAAATCCTAAAATGATTGCTTTGGGAACACAGGGCTCTAGAACTAAGGTTCCAAGAGCAAACTATGCATACATATACATAAGGCATGATCATAGATATAAGAATGGACAAAAACATTTTCACTCAAACACACATTTGTAATTGCTCACATAGCACATTAAATTTTAATAAAATAATGCAAAAATATAAAACTTTATATCAATATCATTATTGCATGAAGTTTGGCCATAAAAATACTTTTTTCTATATTAGAAAAACTCATCTCAAACTCGAAGAACCTTCTATAACTAATCTCCAATGACCTAAGTTCATTTGGATACATAAACGAAGATAAACAATATTGTCTTGTAGGTATGCCTAAAGTCTACTATGAATAAAAATATTTGGCTTATAAATAGTGGATGCTCAAGGCACATGACGGGTAATTTAAATTTTTTTACAACTCTAACTTAAAATCAAGGAGGTAATGTCACTTTTAGAAATAATGCTAAAGGTAAAATTATAGGCATTGTTTTTATTGGTATGTTTGGAAAAAACTTGATTGATGATGTATGGCTTATTGATTGTTTGAAACATAGTTTGCTAAGTGTGAGTCAGTTGTGTGACAAGGGATATAATGTAAATTTTAGCTCTAAAGGATGCAAAATTACTTCTTTCAATGCTGAACTTACATTTAAAGGAGTTAGAATTGGTAACACTTATAAAATTGACTTACATTCTATGTTTTTGAATGTTTGATTACAATTAGTAGTGATGCTTGGATTTATCGTAGAAGACTAGGACATACTAGTATGGACCAATTGCAATGTATTAGTAAAGAAGAACTTATAGATGGACTCCCTAAAATAAAATTCAATAAAGATAAAATATGTGAACCTTGTCAATTTAGAAAGAAATATAAGATTTCCTTTAAAATCAAGAATGTTGTAAGTACATCTAGACCTCGAGAATTAATTCATTTGCATTTATTTGATCCAAATAGAGTTGCTAGTCTAGGAGGCAAGTTATATGCATTTATTCTTATTGATGACTGCTCAAGGTTTACATGGGTCAATTTAAAAATGAAAATTTTAAAAATTTTTATAATGAGTTTGGTATTTCATATAATTTATCAGCTCCTAGAACACCACAACAAAATGGTGTGGTTGAAAGAAAAAATATAATATTGGTAGAAATGGCTAAAACAATGCTCCATGAGTACAATTTATCTTGTTATTTTTGGGCGCAGGCCTTTAATACTGCATGTTATATTTCAAATTGAGTTTACAAAAGGCCTTTGATAAATAAAACTTCTTGTGAGCTTTGGAATAGAAGAAAATTCAAGATCTCATACCTTAGAGTATTTGGATGCAAGTGTTTTATATTGAATACCAAAAATAATCTTGAAAAATTCTTATCCAAATCGGATGAAGGTATATTTTTAGGATACTCATCCTCTAGTAAGGCATAAACAATATTTAATAGAAGAACTTTAGTAGTTAAAAAATCAACGCATGTTATCTTTTGATGAATCTTCTAAGCTTGATAAAAAAATGCAGTGCTCTTGATGATTTTGTAGGTACATTTGAAAAACTTGAGATAAACAATGTTTTAAAGGACAATAATGAACTAGAATCACGAATGGAACAAGAAGAATCCATGATGGAAGTGACTCAAGAACTATCCATAGATTAAAATATAAGAAGGATCATCCCAAAGAACTTGTCATTGGTGATACTTCAAAGGGAGTAACTACTAGATCCAAACTTAAATACTTAGATACTAATATTGCTTTAGTTTCTCAAATTAAGCCAAGGACCATTGAGAAGGCTTTTAGTAATGAATGTTGACTGATTGCAATACAAGATGAACTTAACCAAGTTGAAAGAAACAAAGTTTGAGAACTTATTCCTAGACCCAAAAAACATCTAATTATTGGTTGTAAATGGATATATAGGAACAAGCTTGATGAAGATGTTCTCATTACTAGGAATAAAGCTAGATTGGCAGCCAAGGGTTATAAACAAGAGGAAGACATTGACTATGATGAGACATTTACCCCCGTTACTAGGCTAGAAGCTATTAGAATCTTGCTTGCATTTACTTGTTATACGAATTTTAAACTTTTTCAAATGGATGTCAAAAGTGCATTTCTAAATGGATTTATAAATGAAGAAGTACTTGTTGAGCAACCCCTCAATTTTGAAGATTACAAATTTTCAAACCATATTTTCAAATTTACCAAAGCACTATATGGATTGAAACAAGCTCTAAGAGCTTGGTATGATAAACTTAGTGCTTAATTACTAGAAAATAATTTTTCAAAAGGCAAAGTATACAACTCTCTTTGTTAAAAAGAAAATGCATAACATTTTGATTGTACAAATATATATTGATGACACTATATTTGGTGCTACTAATGAATTTTTGTGCAAAGAATTTGCTTCTTGTATGACTAGAAAATTTGAAATGGGGTGAACTTAAATTCTTTCTTAGTTTACAAATTACGTAATGCAAGGATGAGATCTTCATCAACCAAACCAAATAAATAAAGAAACTTCTCAAGAAGTTTGGAATGGATAATTGCAAAGAAAGAAAAACTCCAATGAGCACATCCTTGAATGTTGAAAAAAATGAAAGTGGTAAGACAATAGATGAGAAGAAATATCGAGGTATTATCGGATCACTACTTTACTTAACTGTTTCTAGACCCGATATAATGTATAGTATTTGTTTGTGTGCTAGATTTTAATCATGCCCTAAAGAATCACATTTGAATGCTACTAAAAGAATTATAAAATATTTGAGTGGAATAATACATTTAAGTCTATGGTATCCTAAAAATACATCATTTGACATTTTAGGTTTTTCCAATGCGGATTTTGTCAGTAGCCTATTAGATAAGAAAAGCATCACCGGAGCATGCTATTTTCTTGGTGAATGTCTAGTTTCTTGGTTTAATAAGAAATAAGTGTCGGTTGCTTTATCCATCACAGAAGCCGAATATGTTGCTATTTGTATTTGTTATGCACAAGTTTTTTTAGATATAACAACAATTGCTAGATTATAGAAAAATGTTTGATCACATACCCATTAAGTGTGATGACGCAAGTACCATTAATCTATCCAAGAATCCCATTCAGCATTCTAGGTCAAAACATATAGATATTAGGCATCATTTTTTTAAGAGACTATTCAAAATCAAAATGTAATCTTAGAATTTATTGACACTCAAAACTAACTCACTGATATTTTCACGAAACCCCAAAATGAAGAGAGGTTAAACTTTATAAAAGAACACATAGGTATGATTGATGAAAAATTTCTTGAATAATCACTCATTAACATCTCCACACCTATTTTGATCATTAAAATTTAAAATTCCATTAAAAATCTTCCCTTAATCCCTATCACAGTTGCTCAATCTTCCTGAGTATTCGCACACCACTTCTATGTCTCTCGAGTACCAAAAACTATCTTTTTACGAATGCACAACTACATTGTATGGTCGTTCAAATTCAAAAATTTCAAATTTCTCGATCGTTATACAACATGTTGGTTTACGCGAGCACTCCATGCATGTAGCGATCACAAGAGAGGTCTTGTGATTGCATATTGGGTTATACGACTGCAGATGAGGTGTAGCTACCAAATTTTTTAAACATTGGAACTTGCATATTTATGCTCATTTTGTCTCCAATGGTCATAAAAGGCTAGTTTTTTCAAATTTGTCTATAAATACCCTCATTTTATAGTAAAATACACCTTTACAAACACTTATATACCTCTCTAAACATTCTCTCAAAGCTTTGATCAATAAGAAGAAAGTTTTTAAGGTTGTAAGCTACTTTAACATTCTCTCTTCTACATTTATGTTCTTTCTTCTACATTTATATTTTTCTTTTTGTGTTTATCATGGTACCTAAACCTAAGAATTCTAAGAAGAAAGTCTCAACCATTGAGAAAGGGAAAGGGGTAGTCATTAGAGAACTATAATCTCAACCCAAACACTTCACTAGAAGGAGTGTCCAACCCCACAAACCAAAACACAAAACTAAAGAAGAAAAGATCAAATATTACATGCTAAAAAAACCATTGAGCCTACCAAAATGCATGCCGAAGGTATGCTCATTACCCTAAATATCCAAAGTAATCTTTATAGGTATCTTGATAGGATTGGTTGGAGACATTTTGCCTTTCCTAATGAACTAGGACACCCTAGCCTTTCAAGGGAGTTCTTAATGTCCCTTAGGGTAGAAAAGAACACAATGCTCCCACAGGATTCTATAGAGTATATTTTAGGCTCTTTAATAAAGAGTTTACCCTTATCTTAAAGGGGTTTGCTTAAGTTTGGGCTTCCAAACTCATGGTGCATTCTTTTATTTCGATAAGGACTTTCCTTTGAAGAACTTTTCATCTTTTTGGAGTGAACTATCCATTGAAATTGAATACAATAATAGGTCCTCCAAAGCTATTCATTTTAGAACCCTAATCTTTTAGCTCCTCATAGGATCATCACATATACCATCCATCAAAGGAGTGATGACAATGAGAAAGTCACACAACATGACTTTTTCTTCTTGTATGCCTTAGAGCATAATAAGCCCATCCAAACTGCCCGATTCCTAATTGACACTTTCCTTTACCATGGGAAGTATAGAGCAAGGACTTTTGTCCTCTCCTCTTAAGTCACTCAAATTGCTAATCCCTAAAAACTCAGCAACACTAAGTGATCCTCTTGATCCGCCACCAATTCCATCAATCTTGATTACCTTGAACATACAAGATGCATCCAAAAGGTTAATAACCATTGCGAGTACATCTTTAGCAGTAAAGGTGTGCTTCATAGGGAGAGGAAAAGGTCTAGGTATCACATCATACAAGAAGAAGAAGGATAACTTATCACTATTAATGTTGAGCACCCTTCCAAACCTACCAAACTATTTAAAGAAAAGGGTGAATCCTCCAAAACTTTGAAGCTCCTTCTCAAAGCCATCCACTCTATCTAAAAGCAATTCACTCACTTTAAGAAGGATGTGACTAAAAGGATCACTAAACTCAATAAGAAGATTGATCTCCTATCTCATTTTCATCATGACATTTATGAGACATAAGGGAAATTTGATCTTCCATAATGTGAGCTAAGTGAATGATGTGAGTGAATACATTGAAAGTCCCTATGAAGAATCCTCTTAATCCTCACATGGCTACTCTCACTCTTCATCCTTTAATGAAGATGAAGGCACTCCTCCTCCTCCATCTAGAAAAGGAAAAGAGAAAGTGATAGATTAGTTTTTCAATCTTTTTAATTATGCCTTGTGTTTTTCTTTCTTTTGCATCTACTTTATCCTTTCCTTTGTATTGTAATCTTTTTTTAAGTTTAATGAAATGATGTTTCTTTGTCTATTTCTTATCTTACAATGATATTTCTTTTTTTTTTCTTTTTGTCTTTGTCAAAGGGGAAGAAGATACAAATAAGTTGAAATAAATTGAATTACATTGCATTAAAACAAAAACTCAGGGGCAGAATGTATTAAAGGGGAGCAACTAATAAAAAAATCAAACAACAATTGGTATCAAAGACTTGAATGAATAAAGACTTGATTGATTTATAACTTATAAATGTTAAATTCAATTTGATTGCCAAAGTCAAAAAGGGAGAGATTGTTGGATAATTAAACTTTATTTTGATTATTGACAATTAAATTGATATGTACTAATAAGTTTAAATAAATTTATTTTATAGGTACTCCATCTTATGCCACGTACGATCACCCAAGAGCCTTGAGCGATTGCACAAATCAATGAAGCAAAATCACAAAACTCACAGAGGCAATAGTAGTTAGCGTGTGTGGTTGAGCCTCAACGCATAACCACTTGTACGAGTGCCCCGTCATTCGTGCGACCACATGAGACATGAACAAAACTTTCACCTATACACAAAAGAGATAGCGGTGACATTGTGTGGTGAGAAACTCCATTTGTGCGATCGCACCACACTAGCCAATTTGAATTTTAGAGCTAAACATGTTGGTTCAATGATATTTAGACACGTGGAAGAAGGATTTCAAATTAAACGGTAACCTTGCATTGTGCGACCATAAGACATGGCAGGATAAGAAGTTATGATCATGTCGGACCACTTAAAGTTACCATTGGAGATAGCCATTGAAGAAAATTTGAATTGTGTGACCGCCCAAGGTATGTGGCGACAGCACGAAGTGTCTCAACAACTTAAGTGAAAAACAAGAATTAAACATGTGGGAACCACTTCAAACGGCTAGTTAAAATCCTAATGGCTATAAATACCAGAAGAAACCTCTTGTTTGAGGGTAATTGTGATTAATATAGCTAAGGCAAACAACTTTTAATTCTTTGTATCAAAATTAACATTTATATTAATTGAGTGTTAGGTGTAAGCATCAAAAATATCATTACAAGTTGAGTGTTAGCTTTGAAACACTTAGGTTTTAGAGTGAGCCTTAGAAAAAACTCTTGTACAATTGTGAGGAGAATACTTAAGCCTTTTAAAAGTTAGGTGTAAGCTTGTGAAAGTACTAGGTTAGAGTTATGCTTGTAAAAACTCAATATTAGTGAAACCTTAACAAGTAGTTAAGAAAGTGGATATAGGATTGGGGTAATCTTAACTACTATAAACTCTTTATGTTTGATTCCCTCTACTTTACCCTTTTTTTCATCTTAAGCTTCTTTATTGTTTCAAATTTTTAACTTACCTTCACTTTCTTAAATCAACCAATTCACTCCCCCTCTTGGTTCCCATCTTAGGATAACACAATATGTTTGATTTTTACAGATTGTTTGGTGTTCTATGAAGAGATCTACTAGAGGAATTTATCTTTTGAGTTTAAAATTTCCTTGAATGGTTAATATTGATTTTTCTTTTTATATATTTTTTATATTTATGTTAATAATCCATAGTAAATCCATTATCTAATGCTTCTGAATGCATGTATGAGGAGTTTTTTTTCTCACACACACATCAATATACAATAGTGAAATTAGTGAGGGCAAAATATATGCCATTTATCTTGCACCATTAAGGGTAGACTAATAGATAAGAACTATTATTGAAAATAATTTTTTAATAGAGATACTAAATCTTTCTTTTTTTCATAATGAAGATTACTGAATTACTGACTTAGAATAGTACTTAGTATCTATTAGGGAGTTAAAAAAAAAAAAAACTTAAAGAATTATACATAAGACTAGGATGATTGGATATTGATCTCTTCTCTAGGATTATCATCTATTGATCATAATTTCCAAATCAAATGACTCAAACACATACGTTTTAGTTATGGCTATTGTAAATTAGATTGAGGTGCTAGTCTTTGATTCCTTCTAATGTAAATTCATTCATAATTTGGCTTCTTTTCATACATTGTCAATTATGTTCTTGAAAGAAAATTTTCTAGTGGTTTTGTTGCTGTTATCTTCGATGCTTAAAGCCGTAACTGTTGTCATTTCTTTTTCTTGATTTCGGAATCATATGGTTTTTGATAATTTCGAGTTATATAATTATATGAAAGCTCTTATGAAATTTAATTTTTGGGTTATTTAAGATTTTAAGTTTTTTTTTTGTCAATAAGCTCTTTATTATTGCCAAAAAAAAGTGAATTATATGAAAGAATATTTTTACAGTAAAAAATTTCAAAATACCCCTGCCAAAACCCAGAGTACAAAACCCATCACACCTATTAACCCCTCAAAACCAGATCCTGCTTTTTAAACCCTACAAGCACAAGTTAATCTTCTACTCATGAAAACCAACATCAATAAGCATGGCAATCACACATTAGCATCCCACCCAAATTACAACATTTCATCACTCCCAGATATTCCATCTCCCATCTTTTACTCAGTCACAGTTCAAACTACTGTATTTTGTGGAGAAAGATATACTCCAGTAGAGGAGAAAGATATACTCCAGTAGATTCTTGCCTTATCTGCTACTTCATTTTGAAGCATCACCTTGCTCCTCTCCCTCCAACTTATCAACGCAATTCTTCTCAACTTAGATTTCTTTGAAAACCAACAAACCTCTCTTTGCCAACATTGCTTCCTTTTCCTAATATCACATTTCTGCAATACTTGCATCCAAATATTGTTAAAAAAATCATAATCAAAGAATAGATGTTTTCAAATTAACTATCATATATATGATATTTAGGTTTTCTAATTAGATTTCTGAAAATGGATAAGAGTTAGATGGATACCATGTTGTGGTTAATGGAGTATGTACAATAGATGAAATCATTTTTTAAGTTTGTAAAGAACCATATGGGTAAAGAATGTAACATTCGTTGTCCATGTATAGATTGTTTGAACTTGCAATTAAACCGCAGTCAATAGTTAAGGATCATTTATTAATTAGAGTAATGAATTTGCAAAAAATAAAGTTATAGTGACGAAAATAAATTTTGTCATATGTACAAAATATTACGAGATTACAGTGATAATTCTTATGACACTGAATTTTCATCACACAAAAAAATTGTGATGAAAATATAAGTTTACATGACGATTTTACGCATCACTATTTATTAAATTTCTTGTAGTGATCATTTATTGATATTTTAAGTGCAACAAACTAAAGTTTTATGAGATTTGAAATAATGTGGATCACTAAATAAACAAAAATTATAATAAGTCACTAATATATTATTTTTAATAATAAATTAATAATTATATTATATAAAAATAATTATAATATTATATATAATTAGATCAAGCTAGATTTAATTAAAATAATTATATAATTTTTTACATTAATATATATGTGTGAAAATAAGAGTAATATATAATTAAATATCAATATTTTATAATTTATAAAATTTTTAAAAATGGAAATAAATATAATTGATATTAATAATTCAAAATTTATTAAGAAAAGTAAAGAAAAATTATAAATGAATTAATGCATATATAGATGTATAAACTAATACAAGATGGCAAAAATATAAAATCACAAGTATATATTATTTGATCAAAGATAATAATAGAAATACAATTCTTTTGTTGATATATAGTACTTATATATTTATCATTATATAATTATAATAATATAAAATCTACATATAACAAGTATATATTTTAACATTTCAATTATATTACTCTAACGTTATTTTATCATTACATGTATATAGGGAAATAAAAATAATAGTCATTAAAATTACAATACAAATTAATCAAATTTAAAAGTAACAATTCATGTATAAAAATCCTAATCATAGGATCTATGACTTTTGCCAATTGCAAAAATCTTTGTATCAATTTTTTTTTACTTGAATGAATTATTATGTTGTTGCCCTTGCTATATTTACTTAAATTATAGAGATTTTATTATATCAACTTTAGTTTTCACCATAAAAGAAATTCATTGACTATTATTGCAGAAAGTGTGACATATCCTTGTAGTTTAGGCGTATATAGTAGAACTAAATGCATATATCTTAATCAATACATATATGCACTAATATAATGATTAAAATCACAAACAAATGCTTCTATGTTTTCGTATCAAATTGCAATTGTTTTCATACAGTAAGCATATTAGCACTTTAAATTTTAATAAATTATTAATTTGAATATAACAAGTGAATAAATATATTTAAAACAAACATGCATTATATGAATATTACCTTTGCATTATATGAATATTACCTTTGATGAAATAAGATAGAAGTTAGATTAAAATAAATGATGTTTATATTAAAATAAATGATGTAGAATAATCGTGTTGATAACGTATTATATAATTAATGATAAAATTATAGATAATTAAAAAATAAATTACAAAAACTAATTATTTTAAGAAGCAATTTAGAGAGGAAGAATTCATATATTTCTCAATTCTTTTTCTTCATTTGTTTTTCAAAAGCCTTACAAACCCCTCTATTTATAGAGTTTGAAACTAAATAAAATATTATATATTAATTATTAAGATAATAAAATAAATAAAGTGATAAAATAATTAAAGAGACAAGATAATATAATTATGAGATAAGATAAGATGATTAAAGAAATAATAAGGAGAAATATCCATATTAATATCTTCAGCTATTCATAATATAATCCAATTGAATTAACTTTTTTTTTTCACAATTGTATTCTTGTAATATTCCTTAGTGAGCCCTATCACACAAATATTAATTACCAAGATATAATGCAAAATTGCTATCACACAAATATTAATTACCAATCCATAAGATATATATATATATATATGTATATATATATATGATGCAAAATTGCAAGAACCAAACCTGACACACCGTTACCCAAGTTTTGTTCTCACATATCCTATGCAACTTTGACAATTCAAGCCATTGTCTTTTCTTAGCCACTACTCCTGACCCTCTAGCTCATATCACAATTGAACCATCCTTATTCTTATAGGCACACAAATTTTGGAATGGCAGCATGCCATGAAACTAAAATAAAGGCGTTATAAAACAATAACACTTAGGATCATGTACCTCAACCTCTTTCTGAAAATATTTTGGGAAATATATGGGTTTATAAATAAAGAGACAAGCAAATGGAACAATTGATACTCAAGGCTCATTTAGTGGCTAAAGGACGTTAGCATTTGATTTTAACCAAATGATCCGAGCAACGGATAAAGCCGATGATGAAAACCTATTGAATCTTTTGGTTTGATTTATTTTCTTGTTAAATTTCATAGAATGGTAGAACAAGATTAGTGGAGCGAAAACTAACTCAATGGTAGTGAACACAACTTAGAAGATCCTAAAAATGGCCTGGAACATCAAAGGAATGACTTTGAAATAAGGAGATGAAAGCTCTCTGGATGGAACCACGGAAGGTTTAGAGAACCACTGTGCGGTGGTTCCCTTCCATCGCACGGAGGTTCTCCGATATAATAGGCATCAAATCTCAATTTCAAGATTTTCAAGATTCTTTCCTCCTTTATTTTGATTATATCCAATTTATTTCCTTTATACACTCCCTAAACTAATAAGGAAGCTCTCAAAAGGAATCCTAGGCCTATAAACACATCTTAAACCAAATTTAGAGGGGATCCTAATCCAAGTTCAAAGATTCAATCTTCAATTAGCTAAGAAATTTCCATCGATCTAAAAAGCAACTAAAACTTTCACAATTCCAACAACCATTTCCATTTCAAAACCCCTCCCTAATCCATCAAAAGTGGAGATTTAAAGAAGTATGAGTGTTTTGACCTACCCATCGAAGTTGCTCTTCAGCTAAATTAACTTGAAGTTGTGAGAAGCATCAAGAACAAGGAACTAGGCATGGTTTAGCATACCAAACACTTGAAGATTATTGTGTTCATTGCTTTTAATATAGGTAAATCAATCCACTAAGCTTCTTTTGTCAATCTTGTGAGTTTTAATAAAGAAAATATAATTGAATTGGAAGTTCATAAGCTAAATATAGGGAAATCTGAGGGTTTAAATCTTATAACTTATTATCTATTAAAATCTTGATAGTTTAATTAGGTAATCTTTGGTTTATTAAGTTGTGATTAGCCATGATATTTTCATGCAATGATGAGATAACCTAAATGGCATGGCTAGGTTCGTAATTATGCTTATGAAACATGTTATCTTGCTATCTTATAATTATAAAGTAAAACAATACAGTTAGATGTTGATTTATAATTATTGAATCCTTATGATATTGGCTATGATATTCTTGTCATAAACATGCATACACGTTGTTTGTTTTATAATTATTATATCTATACTAACTGTCATTATATTTGCATATGTAAAAGAGCTACTTGAAAAATACAAAGAGTGGTGTATATAGATTACTTGACCTGATGAATAGTAGTTTAGCCATCATTGAAACTAGTACAGAGAATAGGGTTGACCCTTATGTCAACCCACCTTTTGAGATATAAATTCTCAGTATGCACTGAGTAGGGACTTCATTCGACCCGCTTACAAAGGATACACATGTGAACATGGTTTGGACTTCAGTGAGACCTTTAGTCTAGTGGTTAAGCCAGTGACAATACGAACAATGATAGGGATATGATATTGATACAATTAGATGTTGATTATGCTTTTGAAACATGTTATCTTGTTATCTTATAATTATAAAGTAAAATAATACAATTAGATGTTGATTTATAATTATTGAATCCTTATGATATTGGCTATGATATTCTTGTCATAAACATGCATATAGGTTGTTTGTTTTATATTTATTATATCTATACCAACTGTCATTATATTTGCATATGTAAAAGATCTCATTGAAAAATACAAAAAGTGGTGCATGTAGATTACTTAACCTGATGAATAGTAGTTTAACCATCATTGAAACCAGTATAGAGAATAGGGTTGACACCTTTTGAGATATGAATTCTCGGGCTGCACTGAGTGGCAACTTCATTCGACCTGCTCACAAAGGATACACACAAAACATGGTTTGGACTTCAGTGAGACCTTTAGTTCTGTGATTAAGCCAGTGACAATACGAACAATGATATTAGTTGCAATTTCTTAGGGATGGGCACTTAGGCAATTATATGTGAGTAATGCTTTTTAATATGGAAATTTAGAGGAAACAATCTATATGGCTCAACCTTAGGGCTTTATGAACAAATAATATCCAAATTATGTTTGTAAGTTCAGAAAGTCCTTGTTTGGACTTAAACAAGCCTCGAGAGCACCATATCAATGACTAAGTAATTTTTTTATTCAAATGGGTTTTGTTACTGCACATGTTGATTCTTCATTATTTCTTTGTAACATTAATAACTGCCATTGCTTTTTTATTAGTATATGTTAATGATGTAGTGATTATAAGAAGTAATACGGATGTTGTCAATTCCATCATAACTCAACCCTCCAGTGAGTTCTCTTTACGTGACTTGGGTGATCTTCATTATTTTGTTGGAATAGAAGTTGTTTCATATGACTCTGGATTGTATTTATCTCAAAAATCATATATTAGTGACACTTTATTCAAGGCAGGAATGATAAATTGCAAACCATGTGCAATTCTAATGGCAACTAGAATTAAGCTATCCAAGGATCAAGGCACAGTTTTGTCCAATGATAAATGTTGTGGTAGCCTATAGTATGTCACCATAACTCGGCCTGATATCTCTTATTCACTTAATAAATTTTGTCAATTTATGCATCAACCAACTAGTGTTTACTCTAATCACTTAAGCAAGTATTACGGTATTTGCAAGGCAAGGTTTTTCGAAGTTTATTCAAAACAAGGGATCTCTCAATAGTTTAACTGCTTTTAGTGATGCTGATTTGGCTAAATGCTCTGATTATCATCGATCTACTGAAGGATATCTAATTTTTCTTGGTAAGAACTTGCTTTTATGGAATTCACACAAATAATAAATAGTGAAACGTTCATCTACAAAATCTGAATTTAAGGCTCTAGCAAATGTTTATGGAGATAAAATGGTTGGTCAAATTGTTAAACAAGCTAGGAGTTCAGTTGGCTGAACCTCCAATGTATGGTGTGATAATGTTGGTCCTATTTTCTTTTATAGAAATCTTGTATTCCATGCAAGAACTCAACATGTTGAGATTGATTTCATTTTGTTTGCCATTTCTTTGCAAATAAAAAACTCACAGTTGGTACTATTTATTCTTCATATCAATTAGTGCTCTTAAAAAACTGTTGTCTAGAAAATCATTTTAACATTTTATCTCCAAGCTTCGCCTCCATTTCATTCCTCCTTCAGCTTGTGGGGGCATGTCAATAGATAAGTCTTAGCAAACTACTTGTTAACTATTAGTGGTTATATTTTTTTAGAACTTACCACTTTATACTATATATATAATCTCATTGTGTACAATTATAGAAATTAACTTTATATACAATTCAGTATTACTTTTATATTTTAAGTCTCTGCAACTAGCATGAAACTAATTAAACAAATCTTGAACTCAACTATTCATACTTAGGGCATATTTTAAGACACTAAAACTAAGGATAGCATAAGGTATTACAATCCAGTTTGTATTTCTTTTCTTTTTGAATTATTAGAATTAAAACTTTTATTGGGATGAAAAATTTAAGTGTAAAGGAGAAGCATTTTTATATTTTTACAAGACTTTTAATAGTGAAAATGGATAAAAAGACTAAGTAAATTGATGGAACCAAAACTAAAGGACTAATCAGTTAGCTTCTTAAAAATAAGAATTCATAATAAGGTTAAATATTAGATATGAAATAGTAAATTTTCCTTAAAAAGAAAATAAAGGTTTATAATGGTTTGGTGAGTACTTACATCCACTTTTTAAGTTTTTCTTGGATTCTGCATTATTATGATCTTCTTGCAATCACAATGATTCTTTTTTAGGTTGAACATCAAAAGATTCAAAACTCAATTCTGATTTCGGTAAGAATCATCGCACACTAGTTTATTTCATAGTGTTAATTTAACCTTTACCATAAAAAGTTTCCACCACTTAATTTTAGATATAAGATGATTTACAAGTTCAAAATCATAATCTCATAGGTTTCATATATTTCATTCATTACAAATATCCTCCCTTAAGATAAATAAATAGGTCCAATTGCTTATAATAAATTCTAACTCAATTACAATCTTTTGAAAATCCTAACAACAAATCACAACTCAAAACAGTAGTTAATCGTAAAACAATTTGTAAATGAAACTCAAGTTTGAGTCTAGAGAGAAAAATGAGTTTTGAATACTACTTTCACTTAATAGTTGAAGTAATGAAAATAAAGAATAAAGAGATAAATTTACTATTAAATTGTTTATTCTATAAATACTCAGGGAAATAGACAAAAAGAATAACTTCTTTATTGAAAATTTTATTGAATTATGAAAAGTTGTCACCATATTTTAATAGTTTATAATATATATATGGCTAGACATGGCTACGGTTCAGGAACGCCGGTTTCGGTTCCTAAACAACCAGTTTCAATTTAGAAAATTCTTAAACCTAAATTGAATATTTTACAGAACGGTTCAAAGTTGGTTTAGAAACTGTCGATTCTGGTTTGACACCTGGTTTGAAGGCGGTTCGAGAGATAGTTTAAAGAGGGAGTTCGTAGAGGTAGATCAAAAGCGGTACATAATGGTTCAAAGTAGTTTAAAATAATTTGGGAAGTGAATTACTTGTGATTTTAATTAAAAAGTTAGAAAAAAATATTTTAATTAATTTAAGATTAGTAAAAAAATAAAAATATTGAGATTAATTTGCTAAAAAAATAATAAAGAGAATACACAAGCAACTTATAAAAGTTAAGTTGCTTATGTATCTTTTGAGGTTTAAAGAGAAATCAACATTCATGTATTTCTTTGACTTTATGTTTATATAAATATTGAATATTATCATCGTCATTTAAATTTTTTCAATTATATTTTTTACGCCTATTGACTTAGAAAATTCATTAATTATATTATTTTCTTTCTTAATCTAAAATTTGAGTATTAACTATTTGTCCTTCTGTTTTAGAAATCACAATGTAACAAAATTTTGAAAAACAAAATAATACATGAGATAAAAAATTCAAAAAATAGAAATAAAATAAAAACAATAGAAATAAATTTTAAATACAAAATAAAAAAAAAGTGATTAAGATTATAATGTAGAGAATATTTTTAAAAAATGAGAATGTAGATTGCATAAAACATTAGAGATTGAATTAAAAAATATAAATTGTAGAGAGTATTGAGATTATAATATATGTGTATATAAAATAATGAAAAGAAAAATAAGAGAAGTTAAAATTTAGAAATATGAAAAAATTTAAAATTTATGTGACATTTACGGGGTTAATAAAAAAATTTAAAAATAAAAAATAAATAAAACAAATACAATAACCTAAATAAAGTGGAATAGTAGTTTGAACCATCAGTTTCAAACTGCAAAAATCCATAGTTGGACGGTTTTTAAAAATTATAAACCTAAACTAAATCATGAATTAATGTTTAAGTTTCGGTTTGACACAATTTCGGTGTTAACCAGTTTCAGTTCTGATTTTGATATTCTTGATTTCAATTCGGTTTCGATTCCAAATCAAATGTGGCCATGTCTACATTTGGCTTAGGTATTGAATAATCCTAATAGTAAAAATAAGAAAACTACTAAGAAAAAGGCAACAGATTACTAAAAGAAAAGAAAAGAAATACATATATATATATATATATATATATATATATTCAATGACACAGACAAAAGACTACAAACAATGTCTCAATTAGATATTCTAACAAGAATTAATTATGGAAAAAATTCTCCAAAAGTTACCATAAATGGAAAAATAAATTTTAGGATGTTTAAATATTAGAATTTAGTAAAAAAAAAAGACAAATATTTCTGCAAAGTTGTGAGTTTGACTTATTGATCTATTTCCCATTAGGTTATGCCCAAGAGATGCTCAAATTATAAATTTGATTTTTGGTTATAATTATCAAACTACTACTGTAGTAAGTTTCTGTTAAACTGATCTATAAAAAATTATGGCTGCCTGTTATGCACCAATAGCTCAACTAAAGTTATTTTTCTTTAATAAATATTTTCAAATACTCATATTCATATCCTTTGATGATTAAAATATCTTTCGGAGTCATGTAATGAAATTTCTACCATTTAAAAGTCAAAACTGATCCTCTCATCTTTCAAACTAATTTTTGGCAGTTAAAAAGTGCAAACTTAACAAAGTGGCAAAACATGATATCATCAGCTTTCTTAGAAGCATAGAAGCTGAAAGTCTTTTATATGAGGTGAATTTAATCCTTAAGTTGCTCCCTAAAAACTCAAAAAGCTAATTTTCCAAGAGTTTTTTGGTTGGAAAGTATAGTTTATTAAGAAACTAAATGATTTTAAACAGGAGTAAAAAGAATTCCTAAAATCCAAATTAAGGTCATGAACCAAGTTTTGCAAATTCCAAGTAATTAAAGTTGCAAGGACATGATAAGTTAATTAAAATTACAAAATAGATATAAATAATTGTTGGTAATTTTATGCTAAAAAGCACAATAGATAATGGAACAACAAGTGGGAGAGACATGAGCTGCAAAGAATGTTAACTTTATTCTTGATCAATCATGAACAGTTTTTTTAATACATATTTGCAACAAACAATCAGAAAAATTTCCACTAACATTTGCATAATGTATAATTTTTTTTTCTAAAAATCAGGAACAATAATCTCACCAATAACAAGCTTATTGACTAAATAAGAAATAATGAAAATATCTAGAAAATATTAAATAAAGATTCTATATTAATTCTTAACACTCCACTTTAATTTAGAATTCTCTAACACCTAACCGCTCTTGAGTTTTTATTTTTCTTTTAAAGAAATCAAATATGCTTGCATCAATTGATACTAAAAAAGCTCTTCCTCCGATTGTTGATTCATAGTAAATTTTGCTTCAACTTGTTATTGAGTCTTACATACTATTTTCATGTAACCCATGTGGCCAAATTTATTGTATTTGATATCTTGTCTCTCCATCAATGCTTATATTGCATATGATTTGTTTTCTTATAATAAGGCAAGGTGGATGACTTTGAGCTTTGTTATTTTTATTCATCAATTTTGCTATAAAAGCACATCCAATAGAACCTTCTTTTTTCATAACTCTTATTGGTTTAAATTCTTTTAAAGCATGTAAAAATTTTGCCAAGTGAATATTTGACATATCTTTAGAGTTTTCAAAAGAGGAGATTGGGGTTTCATATTTTTAAAACAATGTAATTAAGATTTTTTAAATTATCCTTTCTTTAGAAAATTCTTTACCTAGTAGTCTTACCTTATCTACTATAATTTGCAACTTTTTAACATATCCCTTGGCAATTTCCGATTCTTTCATTTCTAGCATGTCAAATTTATGTATCAAATTCATTACATGCATATTTTTCAACTTGTGATTTATTTCATATTTTTGTTTGTGATATTTTTAAATATCTGCAGCAGATTTCTTTTGCATAATTTTTGTGAGAATTGATGGAGAAACAATGGAGAACAAAAAAAATCTTAGCTTTAGCTTTTCTTGTTTTTTTTTTCTCCATGTGAATTTTAATTTTTGTCATTGTTAGACCATATCTAAGTGGTGGAATTTCATAGTCTTTTTCTACTACCTCCTAAAGATCCAATGCTTTGAGATGTGTTGTTATATAAATTGCCCAAGCTTAATAACTTTCTCCATCAAAATTTGGTGAAGCCATTGATACAAAGTAATTTGGTTGTCCTTCCATTTGCACTTATGGACATGATTGTGGCTATGGTTATAGCTATAGATATGGTTATAGATATGGTTATGGTTATGAATATAGATATGGTTATAGTTATGGTTATGGTTATAGTTATAGTTATGGATATATGTATAATTATGGTTATGGGTATAGATATGATTATAAAGACTTCACTGGTCCCTTACGATCATCTATACTTTGATACCACTGTTGGTAGGGAGATGAGATGCAAAGAATATTAATCTTATTTAATCATGAAAAACATTTTAAATACATATTTACATCAATCAAATAGAAAAATCCCCACTAGCATTTGCATAATCTCTAATTATTTTCCTAAAAATAAAGAACCATAATCTCATTAATAACAAAATTATTGACTAAATAAAAAATAATGAAAATATCTAGAAAACAGTAAATAAAGATTTCTATATTAATTCTTAACAATAGTCTTTGAATTTGACAGGTTCACCTTCAAATTTTTGTTTACTTCAAACTTCAATATGAAGTTGCAAAATTCCATAAATTTCTATTAATTGAAGCATCAGGTATAGAGAAATTTTGATGGTTTATATAATCTCATAAAAATACTTAAAATATAATTGGCGGCATAACCAATTATTTGTTACTATCAAAACCTTGAATGAGAACATTTTGGTTCAACATGTATTAATTTTTCATATGGAGCTTAATAAGATTTCATGACTAACACATTGCCAATAAAATTCATCTTATCCATTATTAGTTTTTCAGAGAACTTCAAGTAAGGTGGCTGGCTGATACAAGATCAAGCAAAGTCCATATTTTCCTCATAATATTTAGTGCAAGTTGAAAAGGTTGAACCCACATCAATTGAGGGTCAAGGCATTGGCTAGTAAAAAAAAATTGGATAATAAAAAAGGCCAAGTGTATGGATACAAAATATTAAAAAAGAGTCACTTTTGAAGAGAACCAATTGCATATTGTATTGTAGGGTAAATGTTAAAAGTAGGAGAACAATAGTACCAAGCAATATAGACCTCCCATCAAGTACATTTTTTTGCCATAAAAGTTTGTCTGCAGCTTTATTTGGACTCGAGGGAATGGTTCTTGTTGTCCGCTCTTGTTCTCTTCAAAAGAACAAATTAATATATGGCATGCACACAAATTCCTAACTAGAATTTTGTACCTCATCCCTTTTGTTATCCATATCTTTGTTTTAAAAGATAGATTGTTACGTGATTTTTGAATTGAAAAAACTCAAAAAGAATATGTGCGTTTGGTCCAAGAGAACACTTCAAGGTAAAACCATAGACAATTTTATTATAATTAGAAATTTCTTTTGGATTAAAACTTGAAAATTGGAATGCAAGAATTACTGAAGTATATGAGATGTTTGGTCTACCAATTAGAAAATGGGTAGTCTCATAATCTGTTTTAATTTAAATGATTTAAATATTTACACATTAAGACACAACTTAGTAAGCATATTTTTTTTTAGACAATAGATTCAAAATAGATTTCTACTCCTTTCTTATATTCACACTAAAAAAATTAAATATTTTGAATTTTGTAGTAAACAAGTAAATAATTATCATACACTACGTTGCGGTTTATCATATTTTATATTAATTTAAATCAAAAATCATTTATATATCAATATAATTAAAATATAAAAATAGTATTATATATAAATATACATAATATCAAAAATTTTCATATTTACATATTATAAAAATTTATATAATAAGATATGTTCAATGTATTAAAATATTTTTTTAAATTGATTTAAGAATTCATTAATAAAAATCAACATATTAATTTTTATTTCTGTTACTTTACTTAAAAATTAAGAATATATTAGGGAATTAAATTTGCAAGAGTTTAGACAATAAATACTCAAAAAACTGTAATAAATGATATTTAGTGGTGTATTTATAGCATTATTCCTATGAAAAATTCGTTTAAAATATATTAGGGAAAATCAAGCTTTCACCTATAAAAATTTTCTACATTAAATACTTGTCAGAGAGATCTTGCGGTCACCTTTTTGGCCGCGCTTCCGACCATAAACCTTACTGTAATTTTTGAAATTTTTAACTTTCAAGAACGGCCATGCCATACTTGGGGCAGTCGTGTCACTAGGTGTCACGGTTGCACTCATGCCCGCAAGGTAGACTATATACCTTACTGTGTGAATTTTCCTTTTCTTAACATATGGTGCAATCGCACTCTCCTAGGGGGGCAGTCGCGAGATTTCTCCTGTGTAGAGAACTTAGCAGCACTTGGGATCTAAGGCAAACACACTTCAAGCAAAAGGTTAAATGCTTTCAATTTGAGTGCAAAAGATCAAGAAAAAGCATATGTGCCTAGGATTTGGTCAACAATAATTAAAATTACAAATAGATATAAATAGTTTTTGAATTTAACAGGTTCACCTTCTAAGTTTTGTTTACTTCAAACTTCAATACGAAGTTGCAAAATTCCATAAACTTCTACCAGTTGAAGCATTTGAAATAGAGAAATATTGATGGTTTACGGATCTACAATCTCACACATATTAATACTTAAAATATATATACTTAATCGCATAACCAATTTTTTGTTATTATCAAGACCTTGAATGAGAACATTTTGGTTCAACATGTATTAATTTTTCATGTGGTGCTTAATAAGATTTCATAACTAATACATTCCGCAAATAAATTTCATCTTATACTTTATTAGTTTTTGAAAGAACTTCAAGATGGCTGGCTGATACAAGATGAAGCAATGTCTAAAGGTAATAACATCAACCGAGGGTCAAGGCATTGGCTTGTAATATTTAGTGCAAGTTGAAAAAGGTTGAACCGACATCAATTGAGGGTCAAGGCATTGGCTAGTTAAAAAAAATGGATAATAAAAAAGGCCAAGTGTATGGATACCAAATTAAAAATATAAAAAAGGTCACTTTTGAAGAGAACCACTTACATATTGTGCTGTAGGGAAACTTTTAAAAGTAGAAGAACAATAGTACCAAGCAATATAGACCTCCCATCAAGTACATTTTTCGCCATAAAAGTTTGTCTACAGCTTTATTTGGACTCAAGAGAATGGTTCTTGTTGTCTGCGCTTTTTCTCTTTAAAAGAACAAATTAATATATGGCATGCACACAAAGAATTTTGTATTTCATCCCTTTCGTTCTCCGTATCTATGTTTTAAAAGATAGATTGTTATGTGATTTTTGACTTAACCAAACCCAAAAAGAATATGTGCGTTTAGTCCAAGAGAACACTTTTAAGGTAAAACCATAGACTTTTATTATAAAAATTGTCTTAAGTTTCAATTTTGTTGTAGTTAAAAATTTCTTTTGGATTAAAAGTTGAAAATTGGAATGCAAGAATTTCTGAATTATATGAGATGTTTAGTCTAGCAATTAGAAAATGAGTTTTTTTTTTTTAAATAAAATCTAATGATGGGGTAGACTCATAATCTGTTTCAATTTAAATGATTTAAACATTTACACATTAAAACACAACTTAGTAAGGATATTTTTTATTAGACAATAGATTCAAAATAGATTTCTTCTCATTTCTTATATTAATACTAGAAAAATTAAATATTTTGAATTTTTTAGTCAACAAGCAAATAATTGTCCCACGCTATATTGCAGTTTGTCATATTTTATATATATTTTTTTAAAAAATTACTAATATATTAATATAATTAAAATATAAAAATAGTATCATACATATAAATATACATAATTTTTAAAATTTTCATATTCACACATTATAGAAATATTTATAATAAGATATGTCTAATTTATTAAAATATTTTTGGAATTGATTAAGAATTCATTAATAAAAAATCAACATTTTAATTTTTAATTCTATTACTTTACTTAAAAATTATAAAAATAATTAAAATTTGTAATTTGAATATAAAAGAATAAATGAGTTTATTTCTTGATAATTTTTTGAGAGAAAAAAAATTATAAATTTATCTAAAAATAATATTAGCAAAGAAAATATAAAAGCAGTAAAAACAAATAAATATATTGAAATTAAAACTAAATTAATATAATAAAAGTATCTCTAAATGGATAAAAAGTCTATTAAAAATAAAATCAAATAATATAAAACTTTAAATTTAATTATAATTAATAATATATAGTTAAAAATATAATTAATAACATGTTTATTTTAAATTATTTTTAAGAAAACTAAATTTGCATTGATAATTTAAAAGTAAAAATAAAATAATAAAAAAAGATTAAAAATTAAAAAGTCATTATTCTATGAATCATGACTCACAAAGTCTACAAAAAACAATAATTAATTAGTGTATTTATGAAAAAAAGATAAAATAAAAAGTATACATTTATATTATATGTTTATTTATTTTAATTAAATAATAACAATGTACAGCGAATAAAAAGGAAAAGACATTAAAAAAGGAAAAAGCCAGAAATAATAAGTAGTTATAGGAAATAAACGATAGAAAAAAAATAAACAATGAAAGTAGAACAAAAAAAAAAGTAAACAAAAAGGGAGAATGAGGTAAAATTGAAAATTGACTATTTATGCCATCACGTTCAATGCCATCAACCATAAAGCTAAGAATGAAGTAAAATAAATAAATAAATAATGAAAGCATGGTTAAAATAGGAAATAAATAAAATATCACAAATTTTTAGGATGTCCGCTATCACAAATAGCAGTATTTCTTATGGCTTTTTTTTTTAGACATTAACGATTTATTTTTTTTTTCACGTTCCCAAGAAACTTATAGCATCTTATTTCAAAAAAAATAATAATAAAAAAGAAAGAAAGAAACACTTAGCATCTCTCACCTTAATTAAGTTCATCAAATACAGCCGCATATATCTTCTTTTTTTCATTTATAGCAGAATTTTAAATTGCGGGATCAATTGCAGTGAAATAAAAATAAATTGAATTATTATAAAATGGTATGAATTGATTATCATTATTGTGAATGTATTTTAACTAGTAAAATTGAATGAATCGAGCAACAAAATTAATAAAATAGAATGAATCGAGCCAATATAAAATAAAAAATAAATATTTTTTATAATAAATAAATTAATAATATATATTAAAATTAATCTATAATAATAATAAAGATTTAAATATTATCAAAAGTTATTTAAAAATAACTATATAAAAACAATAAAATAGTCTTTAACAATAATTAAACATATTTTATATTTTTTATGCATTAATATTACTAAATTAGAAATAATAATAATAATAATAATAATAATAATAATAATAATAATAATAATAATAATAATAATAATAATGGCAATTGTAATCTTTATAAACATTCATTATAATTATTATGTTATATATTATTTAAAGAAACAATGGAATAGATAAAGGCATTAAGCCTAATGGTCAAAACATGCTAATTTATTCATTTATTCTTAGGTTTGAACCGTAGCTTTTCTTTTCTTCTTTTTTTAAACATATATTTTTTTTATTTTTTTATTTTGTTATTATTTATTTTTTTACTATTTATTATTTAAACAAATAATTGCTTCTTCTTCTTTCTTTTGCTTCAAAGAAAAATAAAGAACAAAAATACTTTCACACTTCTTCTTCTTCTTCTTCTTCAGCTGCAAAATCAAAATCATCATTTCCTTCTTCTTCTTCTTTTAGTTACACATCAAATTTGATAACAACTTGTCAGTTCAACCAATCTCAAAATGTTTCCATATTGGCCTATTCATCGATTCAATGATTTCTTGTGATGATTTCTTGTGATTTTCAAAGTTGGAAAATCCCATTCATATAAAACTCATCGACACCTTTAAATTCTAACAAATATCAGCTGTTTCAATATAAAACGGTCGATATTTAGAACCCTGATATATAAACACAAACAATGATCTAACAAGCCCTCATTTCAAGACCAACCTAACAACTCTTTTGGTATCACCTATCTCAACAACTGAGCATCACTGAGCAAAAGACTTTATGTTTACTATTAGTTTGTGAGAAAATTATGAGTAAATTATGCTAAATGATTAAAAAAAACATTAACTTTAGCTCTTTTTATTTTTATCATATCAACTTTTAATAATTCGATAATTTCAGGTATGAAGTTCTTAATTTTTTTAAAATTCTATCACTAATCAAAACATTTAATTATATTTTCTAATAAGATATGCCAAAAATTTACTTATTTATTTGGTTATTATATGACACTGAATCCAAAATTGAGTAATATAACAAGAAATATTTTATTATTTATGTCAAACAAAATAAACAAATTTAGTGTAGTATGATAAATCGGTCTAAAATATCTCTTTATTACTACTAAATAAAAAATAAATAAAAATATAGATTTATGACACTAATAAATTCAAATTTAATTTAAGTAGAAATTGGATCAATGATCGTAAAAATCTATCATAAAATATGTTGTCCCTTGTTGGCGGCCAAGATGGGGTGACATGGTGTTTTTGGAGTTCTATTGAGAAATTTAAAGATTTCTTTGAAAAGAAAAGAGAGAAAGGAAGAAAGAATCAATACAAGGGATTTATAGTGATTCGAATTCAACAATCTTATGTTCACCCCTTAATAATAAGTTGAGTATTCCACTATCTTTGGGTTTTTATAAATTCAATCTTAACTTGATATTTTTCAAACTCACACCGAACTTTTATAAGATTTAAAAATATCTTAACAACCTAATAGAGTTTTCTTAAGGTTCACTCTCTAACATAGTGTTTTACAAGTTCACATCAAACTTCTTACAAAACGTTTAAGCCTTACAACCAACACTCAAAGAACAATTAATGAAAAATTAAGTACAACGTGAATTGAAAAATAAAATTGTAAGAGTTTGTTTACTAAATGCACAAAAGATAAATTAAATGATGTTTGGTGGGGTATTTATAGCCATCTTCCTCTAAAAGAGCCATTTGAATTGAATTGAGGAAGATCAAGACCAACTCAAATCTCTTATATTAAATGTTCTTAGAGAGCTTTAGCGATCGTGTGCCAGTGCAGTTATGATATGCCTTCTGATATTTGGATCGCCTTCTAGCACGATTGTGAGACTGCTACTGTGTCCATTGGCTAGTTCCAATGGCTAGTTTACATGGCATTGACATGTCGGTAAAAACATTCCATGACAGACTTTATGAATGTCGCAGTTGCCCTTCCTCTGGTGCGGTCGCAAGACTCACTATCTTGACTTTTCTTTGATTTTAACTAGCACATGTGGTAGCCATCAATTGGTGATAAATTTTTTTGCCAAAAGCTCTAATCAATTTGAAAGGTATGGTGGTGCCAAGCTGAATTCATAATGAACCTTTCTGCCAATCTTGTGAAATTGCCTTCTGTTCTCTCGCAGCCACTACAATGCTGGTACGATCATGTGATGACTCTAGCGACTGTTGGAGCTTACACACCTTTGACTGTAAACCCTATTATGACTTGTAAGAATTCTTGCCCTTGAGGAGCAGCTGTGCCATACTTGGAGTAGTTACGCCTACTGAAGGTGCAGTCGCATTAAAGACTGCGATGAAGACTAAAAACCTTACTATGAGATTTTGAGCTTTTTAACATATTGGTGCAGTCGCATTGGGTAAGGGATAATCGCGACAAAGCTGATTTATAGAGCACTTAGAAATTCTTAAGTCCTAAGGAAAAATCACTTCAAACAAAATTAAATGCTTTTAATTTGGGTGTAAAAGATCAAAATAGAGTTTATGTGCTAAGAATTTGGTCAATAATCTTCTCATTTTTAACTTTGGCAATCAAATTGAAATGTTTGTAAAAATAAACAAGTTTAAAGGTTAAAAACATATACACATAGACTTATAACTATATAATTTAAAAAAACATTCCATGCCAGACTTTATGAATGTCGCAGTCGCCCTTCCTCTGGTGCGGTCGCAAGACTCATTATCTTTACTTTTCTTTGATTTTAACTAGCACATGTGGTAGCCATCAATTGGTGCTAAATTTTTTTGCCAAAAGCTCTAATCAATTTGAAAGGTATGGAGTTGCCAAGCTGAATTCATAATGAACCTTTCTGCCAATCTTGTGAAATTGCCTTCTGTTCTCTCGCAGCCACTACAATGCTGGTACGATCATGTGATGACTCTAGCGTCTGTTGGAGCTTACACACCTTTGACTGCAAACCCTTTTATGACTTGTAAGAATTCTTGCCCTTGAGGAGCAGCCGTGCCATACTTGGAGTAGTTACGCCTACTGAAGGTGCAGTCGCATTAAAGACTGCGATGAAGACTAAAAACCTTACTATGAGATTTTGAGCTTTTTAACATATTGGTGCAGTCGCATTGGGTAAGGGATAATCGCGACAAAGCTGATTTACAGAGCACTTAGAAATTCTTAAGTCCTAAGGCAAAATCAATTCAAACAAAATTAAATACTTTTAATTTGGGTGTAAAAGATCAAAATAGAGTTTATGTGCTAAGAATTTGGTCAATAATCTTCTCATTTTTAACTTTGGCAATCAAATTGAAATGTTTGTAAAAATAAACAAGTTTAAAGGTTAAAAACATATACACATAGACTTATAACTATATAATTTAAAATAAACTTAGTCCCCCCCCCCCCTCCCACCACTTATGCTTATAGATGTAATTTAAACTTCTCCCCCACACAAGTTAAACAGGTTCAAGTTTATAGGGTCAAAGTTATTTTCAAAGTGATTTGTAAATTTTTAATTCATTTCAATGTTACCGTATTTCTCCCTCTTTGACAAAGGCAAAAGAGGGTCAAAATTACAAGCAATTAAGGAAATCATAAACAAGCACTATAAGCAATTGAGGAAGAAAATTAGACATTTCATTAATAAGAAAGAAAGTTACATAAAAGTACATATGTGATCATTACAATTGTGATCCATAAAATAGATAAAATCACACATGAAAAGTGAGGAAGAAAAGTAAAGGAAAATGAAAATAAGTAGGAGGAGAACAAAATAAAAGGATGAAAGAGGTGGATCAATCCAATTCACTTCCTCCTTGATCTTTCTCAACCATTGGCTCCTTGCCTTTGCCTTGTGCTTGTTGATTTACTTTCTCCCCCTCACCATCACTAGAGCTAGCCACTTCCTCATTAAGAGATAGAGTTGGAGTGAGTTCTTCTTCAAAATCACTCTTTTGGTTTTCACTCACATCTCATTCAACCAACTTACATTGTGGGATTCTCATCTTCCTTTGTATTTCATATATGTCTTGGTGCATATGGGAAAGAAGATTAATTTTCTTATTTAGCTTCTTGAACCTCTTAGCTACATCTTTCTTAAAATGATTAAATTGTCTTTAAAGTGAATGAAGGGCTTTAAGGATAAGATTGGTGGAAGATGAGAGACTCTCTTGTGACTTGGAGGATTTTCTAGGCATGTGGACTTCAACTTCTATGTTTTCATCTCCTTATTCTCCTTCTATAATTTGGTACCTAAACCTTTTCTTTTTTCTCTCTACAACCCATTTGCTACCAAACATGTATCTATAGTTGGATCCCTCCCTTTTAACACAATTTACATCCTCCAAATAAGCTATTATGGTTTGATCAAGTGGATTTCTAAGGGTAACAAAGTTAAGGTCATTAAGTACACTAAAATGCTTAACAATTTGGGTGACTAAAGAGGATAAAAAGAAACTGCCAATTTTGTAATTAGCATGTTGAAAGTAGTTATTAATGAGAAATTTAGGGTTGTTAACTTGGACATTGTTTGTAAGAGCATAGAGGAAGAAAATGCCTCTTTGGGTTACCTTTTCACTCCTATTTGCTCTTTGGTGAATGATGTAGGTTATAGTGTGATGAAGCATCCAAATAGGAAGTGTTTTAATATTTCTGGCCTTGGAGTTTTTGGTAAGAGAGTTCTCAACTAAAATTTATTTCTAAAAATTGGTAAGGGTCTCAAGGGAGATGCTATTGTCATTGTAAGAAATTGGGTCTTTAGTAAAGAAACCCAAATTCCTTAAGGGCTTTGGAAAAAATATTTATCAAAGAGTTTGAATAGTACGCCCATAAAAACCTACCTCAGCATTGTAACTCTTCTCAATGGTTAAACTTATAAAAAAAAATCCCTATTTAGGATAAAGATACACATCTCCCTTGGAAAGACATAAGCCTTCCAACCTAGTTATCCAAATATCCTTCTATCTCATCCTTAATTCCTAAAGTAGTAAGCATACCTTTAAAAGGTATTTTAATGGCTACGATCTTCTTCCTTTTCAGCATTGCATATCTTACATCCTCCTTCGAATTCACATGGTGAGACTTGTGAATTTTCTCTCCTCTTCTATTTGGTGGAGGAGATGGAAGGTCTTATTCTACATCCTTGATTGTCAAGCTAATCTTCTTCTTCCCTTCTTCCTTTAGAGTGACCTTCTTCTTAAAAGCCATATGAAGGATTTGGCCACACAAAGGAAATAGGAAAAACAATAGAGAGAGATAGATGTTGGAGAAGCTTAAAGCTAGGGTTTGAGGAAGGTTTGAGACATTTTGAGAGTCAAAGAGTTGGAAATTAATTTAATAGCTTTAAAATTTGTTTGAAAATAGATTTGGGTGGATTTTATAGTGAAAAATTGAAAAAAATAGTTGTTTATCGCCGTTTTAGGGGCATTTTTAAGAAAAATCTAGGATTTTAAATGGATGTATTTTTTTATATAAAATAGTCGCTTGCAACTTGAATCTAATACAATTATGAGAGGTAGTCTTCGACCATTAGACAAAAAAAATGCTCACTAGCGTCACCATTAACGGTCGAGATATTTCATATTCTCATGATTATTTCAATAATGGTGCGACCATTAAAGTCCAGACCTATTCAAATTCATCATGTCAGGGACCTTACAACTGCTTGGTGATGTATGACAACCACGAGACACATGGAATAGAGAAAATTTGCAAAAAATGGATTTAAAAATAGATTTTCATTTGTGGACTAGGCAATGCGTGATCAAATTGAATATTGTTAATGAATTTGTGTTTGCAAAAACATGCAATCTTGCATATTCTCAAATTCATTCAACTTAGCATACAACAAACAATTAAACAAACATACATAGCCACCAACCATTCAAGCAAGCAATCATATAATTTGCAAGAATCATAAGCACTAGCAAAGAAAAGCACAAAAAGATTATGCATATGATGCAAGTGTCACACAAATGTATAATTTTCAATTTAATGTGCTTCTATCAAGTGTCCTAAGATTTTGTTTAACAAAACTCATTCTTTCTTCATTTAAGGGTTTTCTAAAAATATCTGCCAATTGGTTTTAAGTATCAATAAACTCTAAAATCACTTATGGTTTTGAATATTATCTCCTAAGAAATGATACCTAATGTCTATATACTTTGACTTAGAATGTTGGATGAAATTTTTGGATAGATTTATGGTACTAGTGTTGTCACATTTGATAGGATTGTGATCACGCGCCTTACCATAGTCTAGTAATTATTGCTTCATTCAAAGGACTTGAGTGCATTAAAAGTAAGCTGCTACATATTTAGCTTCCGTGGTAGATAGTGCAACCAAAACTTATTTTTTGCTAAACTAAGAAACTAGAATTCACTAAGAAAATGGTATGCCTTAGTTGTGCTCTTCCTATCTAATAAGTTGCCATTAAAATCAGCATCCAAATATCCTAAAATGTTAAATGATGTGTTCCTATGATACCAAAGTCTTAAATGTAATGTTCTACTTAAATATTTCAAAATTATTTTGGTGGCATTCAAATATGACTCTCTAGGATTAGATTGAAACCTGACACACAAGCAAACACTATATATTATATTGGGCTTAAAAGTAGGAAGGTAAAGTAGGAATCCGATAATACCTCTATATTTTTTTCTCCCTTTCTTACCACTTTAATCCTTGTCTAACTTCTTAAGAAACTCTTTGGTATACTTGGATCATGGCACCCCTTCCTTTGCTTGATTTGTAGGCCAAGAAAGAATTTGAGCTCACCCTTCATTTTCATCTCAAATGTTTTAGTCATATAAGAAGTAAACTCTTGGCATAAAATCTCATCAGTAGCACCGAATATTATGTCATCAATATAAATTTGCACAATCAAAATGTCATGCTTGTTTTTCTTAAAAAAGAGTTATACCAACTTTTACCTTTCAAAAACCATTTTTAAAAGGTACAAACTAAGCATATAATACCAAGCTTTTGAAGCTTGTTTCAAACCATACAAGGCCTTAGTAAGTTTAAAAACATAATTTGGAAATCTATAGTCTTCAAAACCTTTAGGTTATTCAACATAGACTTTCTCATTTACCACTGAGAAAAGCACTTTTAACATCCATTTAAAAGAATTTGAAATTAATATGACATGCAAATGCTAAAAAAATCCTAACAGCTTCTAATCTAGCTACGGGAGTAAATGTCTCGTCATAGTTAATGCCTTCCTCTTAGTTATAGAATTTGGCAACCAATATAAACTTGTTCCTAGTGATGAGTCCACTTTCATCTAGCTTATTCCTAAACACCCATTTATATCTAATAATTTGGTGACCCTTAGGTTTAGGAACTAGATTTCATGCTTTGTTTCTCTCAACTTGGTTAAGTTCATCTTGTATAGCAATCACCCAACATTCATCAACTAGAGCGTTCTCAATGATCTTCATCTCAATTTGAGAAACAAAAGCTATATTAGAATCTAAATGTCAAAGTTTAGAGTGAGTACTTACATCCTTGGAGGTATCTCCAATAATGAGCTCCTTTGGATGGTCCTTGTGATATTGTCATTCCTTAGGTAACTCTATAGTTATCTCCTCTTAGGGATCATATTGATGCTTTACTATTGTTAAGGTGGCTTGTCATCTCATTCACCTCAAGCTTCTCAAATAAACATATAAGATTATCAAGAAGACTACCTTTTTCAAGCTCAAGCATAGAGGATCCGTAAAAAATAAAATACATTGACTATTCTACGACTAAAGACCCTTTATTAAAGACCCTATAGGTTTTTCTAGAGGAGTATAATAGCCTAAAAAGATAACCTTATCCAATTTGGATGAGAATTTCATAAGGTTATCCTTGGTGTTCAATATGAAGCATTTACATTCGAAAACTCTTATGATACCTTAGGTTCATTAAAGGTCTTTTAAAAACTCTATTGGAAATATAGCATGCAATATTAATATATTCATTCCAAAAGTATAAAGGAAGCTCATACTCATGAGCATAGTCTTAGTTATTTCTACCAATGTTATCTTTTTCCTCTCTATAACTGTAACACCCCAATACTCCATATAAATACTATACATATACCTAGTATACATACAGTAAGTATTTAAAGTATAAGGATGCCACTTTTCTTTTTACCTTTCAATACCTGTAATAAAATTCAAACCATAATAGGTCAATTTAAAGAACACTTACAAATTATTGTCTTTATCAAAACTTCATTTATACATATAATATAACATACTTAAAGTGGATACATGTATGCATTACCCTCTAGTTGGTCTCGACAAAATCTTACTCTTCTCGTGGTATACCAAAAGACTTCATGTCTTCCACCAAGCTACCTGCGCGATAATACATCCGCGCTAAGCTCGAAAGCTTAGTAGTACAAATATAAAATACAAACATATATCATGGAAACACTAACATATAAAGATATCTCAATTCCATATACTTTTAGTTCTTATTAAGTTTATCCCTATTCATTTGCACCTTTCATATCTTTCAACTAATCTCATATCTTATACACATATAAACATAACATTTCTACCAAGTCCAACCCATCACTAATATTCACAATCAACATCTCAATACACACATTATACATCATACTAATCATAAGTCACATTTCCAATTAAGACAATCATTGTCATCAACCACAATTCATCAATTGAATTCACAATCAATGCTAATACACACATTATACATCATACCAATCATAACATTTCTTTATTCACAATTCAACATTAATGATTCATCACTAGTGCTCATAATCAATATTTCAACGCACATATTACATATCATCAATCACATGTCCAATGAAGTATACCAAAGATTTCATTATCCATTTCTTTCAACATTTGTATATCACATTGACAACAAAGACAGACTCGGGCCCAACAGACACCACTATGTTATTCAGAGTTCAGAGTTACTGCTTTGGTCTATAATCATAATCATCAAGCCCGTAGGCATCATATATCAATATTTCTATCCATGGATAGTGTAACAGACCCAGTCTCTTGGACCATCAACTCATCATGAGGAGATCCTCAACCCGGCAAGACTGTTACCAATCATATATTTCATATTCACAATTCTCATAGTATAACAGACCCAGTCTCTTGGACCTCAATTCAACTCAATTTGAAGAGATCCTCAACCCGGCAAGACTGTTACCTTTTTCATTTTATAGGCATGCCTCCAAACCCAGAACTCTGAAAACTGAATAACACATTAAACACATATTTCACTTATTGTTTCATTATCAATTTCAATCTCAATGTTCATTATCATCTAGGCAAACATGCCTTATTTCTTTCAATTAGATCATCATAGCCAATCACAATGGCTTCACAACATATCATATCTCAATCCATATGATACATATAACATCATTGCTATAACATTACAAAGTACCTTATTCATATAGCACAATACAAATCATAGTATTGTTCATATAGTATCATGTGCATCATCATTATAATACTCAACATCAATTACATTAACCAAATGAACATATCATTATTCAATCACATGATTCACATTATACATATAGCATCATTGCTATAACATTACAAAGTACATTAAAGTAATTCTTCATAAAAGTGTTTGTCATAATAAATTTGCATAGCTCATACCTTGTTGAATGATCCTCTTCTCTTTCACACTATACAAGTCACATTAGATTAACAATGTAATAATTTACCTAACATTATTTAATTATACTCAATCAATTGTATTCTCATACATTAATATTCATCAAATCATTCACATCTTACATTTTCCCATAACACAATTATATATATACATATCATTAATGATATAAACACATCAAAATACATTAGTGATATGCATTAACAATGCAATCATGCAACATTGGTACTTACCTTAATAACATTTCACACCACTCTAAACTCTTCTCCACTCAATAGTTCTTCACTTCACAAATTAGGGCAATTCAACCTCTTCACAACCTAATCCAAAAGGAATATTAGCAAAATGACCATATGAATAGTACATTCTGGTTTTAGACTCCATTTTATCCTTATTTTGAAAAATTGTATAAAATAATCTACTTGACTAAAAATTCTAAAATTTTTACAGAATTTAGTTTTGTATCTTAAAATCATTCCTTTAAAATTTCAGATCAAACTAAACACAAAATCTTGGTCAAATAGTTCACCTAACCAGACTGCCCCAATTGCCCTGTATCCTGGCAGCAGTTCTGAACTTTGTGAATTCCATAAATCAAATTCAATCAACGTGGTTCCAAATTATTTTTCTCAAATACTAGACTCACTAAACAACAACATATCCAAAATTCAATTGGATATGATTTTTCTACATTTTATTAAAAATCCCGAAATATAGTTGTCTCAGTTAAGGTACCTGCTGGAACAGGTCTAATAAAAATAATCTTTCTAAACTTATAACCATTCCAAAATCGAATCAACATATTTTTCAGTCATTCTAGACTCATAGAGGCACAACATATCAAAAATTCACTTCAAGAACATTTTTCTATAATTAATTAAAAATCATACAAGTCACAGCCTTTACTAATTGTAAAACAGAAAAATATTCACTAAACACAACTCTTACTCTTCCATCACCAACACCAATTTACTTCTTATTTAAAATCAATTTCAACTCTAATCAACAAATCATCAACACACTTAATCATACTATCAATAACCCTAACTCAACTCACACACATCTTCAAAAATAACAAAGGCAAACAAGAGAAAACTTACTAAAATCATGAAATTCTTGAAATTCCAACTTGTATACTTGAGATCTTCCTTCACTTTTGAGCTTAAAATTCCAAAATCATCACTTGCTCTCTTGCTTTCCTTTGTCTTTGAGTGAGCCGGCCATCAACAAGAAGAAGAAGAAGAAATGATGAAGAAAACACAAAGTCAATAGGCATTAAATACCCTTCCAAAAGAAAATTACTAAACTACCCTCAACCATATAACTAAACCTTTGTCTTTTACAAGCCCATGTTGGTAATTTCAAAATCACAAATAAAATATCCTCTTCCCTTGACCAAGCCCTTTGACCAACTTATATTATATATATATATGACCATATACACAACATATACACTTCACTCTACACAATGCTTTTCTTCAAACAACATAATTACCACTTATCAATCACACACTCAATTCAATAATAACAACATTATCATAACTTCTAAGCACACTTAGGGATATTACAATAACAACATTTTATTGTGGGATTATAGATGCAAAAAAATTATGTGAAATACCTAATTCATTGCAATAGTTTCAAAATTCTCATTTCCAAATTCTCTTTCATGATCACTTCTAATAGATGTAATCATATAGTCTTTTTCATTTTAAACCTGTTTAGCAAAAATTTTAAAAGCATTAAAAGCGTCATTATTATGAACTAAGAAATTGACCCAAGTGAACCTAGAGTAATCATCTACAAGGACAAATGCTTATAACTTTCTTAGTAGACTAGCTACCTTATTTGGTCCAAACAAATCCAAATGCATTAATTTTAAAGGTCTAGAGGTACTTACAATGATTTTTTACTTAAAAGAGCTTTTGTGTTGCTTCCCAAGTTGACATGGCCCATACCTTATCTTTGTGGAACTTCATCTTAGGGAGTCTATCTGCTAACTCTTCTTTGCTTAGGCATTAGAGTTGGTCCATGCTTGCATGCCTTAATCTTTTTTTGCCAAAGCTATGCATCATTACTAAATGACACTAAACACTCAAAAACATTGTTAGCATCATGGTGTAAGTTAATTTTGTAGGTATTATTAATTCTTCTCCCATTGAATACAAGTTCCCTATCATAAGATGTGACCTTGCATCTTTTGGAGTTAAAATTGACATGATACCATTTATCATACAATTGACTTACACTTAAAAGGTTATGCGTAACTACTAACTAAACATTTTCAATTAATTTCTTACCATGTGTGCCAATGGAGACAATTTCTATAATCTTACCTTTGGCATTGTTTTCAAATGTCACACTTCCACCCTTTTTGGTCATATGGTTGTGAAGAGCTTTATATTGCCCGTCATGTATCTTAAGCATACACTATCTATAAACCAAACATTTTCTTTGGTTGTAGACTTTAGACACGCCTACAAAACAAAAGAGATTCATCTCTTTTTAGGTGCCCAAATGAACTTGGGTCTTAGAGTGTTAGCCTTGGAAGCATTCTCTAATTTGAGGTGAGCCCTCCTAATATAGCAAAAAGTGTTATGCCCATATCTCATGCAATAGTGACATCTATATAAGGGTTTTGGTCTTTGCATCCTTTTTTCTAGTAAATTTTGAAGGATGATGTTAAGTTGTATGGCATGCACATGTATGTTAAGAATGTGAGTGGTTTTGTGCATGCTTATGCCTTTGTGCATTCTTTATGTATATGAATACACGATTAGCTCTTGGAGGCTTAGCTCTAGAGTTTTATGAGCCTTGTGTAGCCTTTTTAAGGATTTTAGGCTTGTTGTGTGCTTTAGTGTTCCTATCAACCTCAATACTAGAAGTTGAGGTATAGAGGCTTTAATAAATGTTAGTGCCTTGAAAGTGGATATTGATGAGCTATTATAGCCTAAACCAAATTTGGAGCTAGGTGACCTTTAAGCACTAATTTGAAGTGTCCAAGACCTTCTCGCCCATACAGAATTTTGAGATTTTCAACTCCTCAATTTTCTTTCGCAAAATAGAAGGTTCTTTAGAAATATTGTTCAAACTAAAAGAGTTTTTAGAAATTTCATCCAATAAGCCTTTTAATTGCTCATTAGAGGTTTCAACTCAATAATATAATTTTTTGAATCAATAAAATCTTTGTCTAGCTTAGAAAATTTTTCTTTGTAGAATCTCACTTTTGAAAAATATTTTTGAACTTTTGATTCATATGTACTATGACCTCATCATCATCCACAACCCCATCAACATCATCACTAAGATTATCACTAGAAGATAAGGATGTAGGGCTTACCTCATTTGAGTCATTTTCATCTTCCATGGCCATGAGACATAGTTTGTACTTTCTTTCTCTTCCTCTTCTTCACTTGAAAATTCATCATCCCATTTAGCCTTAAGAGCTTTCTTCTTCTTCTTATCCTACTTCTTGTTCTTTAGCCTAGGGCAATCGGTCGTGATGTGACTTTGCTTCCTACACTCATAGCACTTTGCATCATTCTTCTTCTCTTTATCCTTTGATGAAGTGTTAGGAGTTAGAGAAGGACTTGTTCTTGCTTGAGAATTTATCCTTCTTTCTTCTTCTCATAATTGCTTTTACCTTTCTTGAAAGGAGAGCTGCTTCATCTTCATCCCCACTTTCACTTCCACTTGAGTACTCACTATTTTTAGTTTCTTTGATTACTTTAAGTGTAATTCCCTTCTTCTTTTCTTTCTCACCTTTGTCTTCATTTGTGAGAAGTTTTTCAACAAGCTCATCTGTCCTTAGCTTGCTTAGGTCATAAGCTTTTTTAATTGACGACACCTTGAATTCTAAATTCTTCTTAGGCAAAGCTCTTAAGACTTTGTTGTTGATATCTTTTTGATAGTATATCTTCCCATACTTCTTCAAATCCATATAATTGCAAGTAACTAATTTGTCATTTCAGTTACATTGTCACTAGGTTTCATCTGGAAGAGCTCATACTCATGTACAAGCATTTATATCTTCTTAGACTTCACTTGAGTTTTTCCTTCATGGTAGTTCTCAAGAGCTCTCTAAATGTCATAGGCACTTTTATTATGTTAAACTCTTGCTACTTCTTCTCTTGACAAGGAATTGATAATAATGGAAATGCATGATTATTTAATTAGCTTTAACGGATGCATTTGTTCATTACTCTCTTTG
Organism: Garcia nutans; assembly: GCA_947685225.1. Lineage (NCBI taxonomy): Eukaryota > Viridiplantae > Streptophyta > Magnoliopsida > Malpighiales > Euphorbiaceae > Garcia > Garcia nutans. Next base: position 41,854,311 of record CANTUV010000003.1, read on the forward strand.
AATTTGAATTTTTACTCCATCCACATTTTAAGTTGGGGTTTCCATTCATTACATTACATATCCCCATAAGTCAATGCATTCACTATTTAGGAACATATGCATTTTGTACTACCATATGGAGTAATCTGCTCCATCAAAGAAGGCCTTAGGTGAAAGTTTAGGTTTTCATACGATAGAGCATTAGAAGAGATTGAGGTGGAGGTGCTTGTATCTCAAAAATTAAGTTAAAGAGATATCTTAGGCTTTGATACCATTTATTGTTCCTTATTGGCAACTAAGATGATGGATGAATTTGTATTTTTAGAGTTTTAAGGAGAAAACTTAAAATTTCTTTAAAAAGTAGAGAGAGAAAGGAAGAAATAATCAACACAAAGGATTTATAGTGGTTAGGATACAATAGTCATAAGTTTACTCCTTAAGAATAAGTTGAGTATTCCACTAGCTAAGATTTTTTACTAGTTCAACTCTAATTTGGCATTTTTCAAGCTCACACTAACCGTTTACAATATTTGAGTATATCCTAAAAACCTAATAAGAGTTTTTTCAAGATTCACTCTCTAACCTAGCATTTTACAAGTTCACACAAACTTCTTACTAGGTGTTTAAGGCTCACACCTAACACTCAAATAACAATTAATGAAAAATTAAGTACAAGAAAAATTGAGAAATAAAATTGTAAGAGTTTGGATATTAAATTCTCAAAAGATAAATTAAGTGATGTTTAGTGGGATATTTATAGCCATCTTCCTTTGAAAGAGCTGTTTGAATTGAATTAGCGAAGATTAAGCTTTCACCAACCTCCTACATTTTATGTTGTCATAGAGCTCTCGTGATTGCATGCCTTGTAATGCAGCTGTAAGATGCCTTTTAACAGTCTGATTACCCTCTAGTGTGATCGCAAAATTGCTATTGTGTCTACCAGCTAGTTTCAACAACTAGTCTGGTGGCATTGACATATCAGTGGAAACCATTCCACACAAAACTTTATGAATGTCATAGTGTGAGCGGGGATTTTTGTCCCCACTCCTGGTGGAATGGTTCTTGCGACTTCGGCACTGTTTAGGCTCGGGGCCTTAAAGAATACAGACCTAAGTCCAGAGAAAATGGAGTCGCCACCCGGACGGGCCGGGAAAAAAAAAGGGGTGGATGACTCAATTCCTAAAGAATCCCCAACCCCATAATGGGTTTGGAAAGTTGGGTACATGTAGGGAAGGTGAGAAATGGCCCAGCACCCCCACAATGCCCAGTTCATTGGAACTGGCCTCCTTTACAGGTCTTAATATTATAAAATTCTTAAATATAATAATATTATCCATATTACACACAACAGTTAAAAGAAAGTATCATTATATTAAAATCAAAGCAATGTCCAAGCAAAACAAATAAATGGACACCCATCCGAAGATGGAAACATGCCCTTACATAATCCATGCCTAAATAGGACACCCACCGAAAGGTAGAAACATGTCCTTTACATTGGTTCTAAAATAGAAAAGCAATTTAAATTACATGATATTTAACTAATGAGGTACCCACCAAATGAAAACATACCTCTTACAACATTTGGCAATTTAAATAAATTGATAAAAGTAAACAATAAATCATTCATCAAAGGCATTAAATACCAATAGAAAGTAAACATCCATCCATGATAAATAAAATAAACCAAGCATTGAACTTAAATAAACTAAAGCATATAAAATAAATCAAAGCATAATCAAATATAGAATTGAATAAAGCAAATAAAAGTCTAAATTATGGCTACTGTGAGTTTTTTTTAAGGAATTAAAATAGATTAAAATTTTATGTTTTAAAAGGTTGGTAAAGTTCTTTGATTAACCAAATTAGGGTTTGTGATGTAAAATCATGAAATTAAGGTTTGAACACTTTAGAATACTTTTGATTTGTAGGTTACGGTTACTCATCAAATTATGGTTTCAAGCTTACTGTGTAAAATTAAATATTTGTGTTTATATAGTTTTTAAAATTTTAAAGGATTAGGGTTTAGAAAAAATTAAGGTTTAAGGTTTTAAGGAGGTTAAGGTTTACTATTTTAGGTTTTGGAGTTGAATTAGGGTTTTAGGATTTTTAAATTTAGGGTTTCGGGTAATGAATTTTATTTTAGGATTTGGAAAGACAATTGACAATTTCATGAAGTTTTATGAATTTAAACAAAAGATTTAAAGTTTATAAGAGCAAAAAAGATATTTTTAAGTCTTTTGGAAGGAAACAGAACACAATTTTGGGTTTTGATAATTTGGGATGCAAATCTTGGTTTTGGGGTTTTGAAGAAATAAAACTAATATCTTTAAACTTTTGGAAAAAAAAAGCAACGATTTAAGATTTTCATACTTTTAAAAAGGTGAATTGAGGTGATGAGGCTTTTAATTTAAAAGAAATAATTATGTGATCTAGCTACTGTGACAAAATAAAAGAAATTAAGAATTCAAACCTAATTTTTGTAAGTTTCACCAAAAATTGCTTCTTGGATGAACAAGGTCAAAGACAAGCCTTTTTGCCTTTGAATTGCTTGAATTGTTCCCTCCAAAGTCCAATTCAATTTACTGCCAGAAGGAATTTTCAGAGTTTCAGAGTTTTCCTTCTCACTCTCGGTCACAAATTTCAGTCCCCTTTTCCTCCGATTTCTCCTCCTTATTTATAGAAGTGTTTATGGTTTTTTCCTAGTTGCTCACGGCATACATTATTTATTAAGAAAAGAAAATCAAAACCTAAATCCATTAGGTTTCGAAAATTTGAGTCGGAAAATTTCGCTAGAGAAAAAAAACTGCTGCCAAAAAATTGCGCTGGCAAAAAAAATTGCCGCAGGAAAAATTGGTTTCAGATACTCAATCCTAAACTAGACCTGGATACTCGATCCTAAATTGGGTTCGGATACTCGATCCTAAACTTTATTAGGATACTCAATCCTAAATTGGGTTTGGATACTCGATCCTAAACTGGATTCGGATACTCGATCCTAAACTTGATTGGGATACTCGATCCTAACTGAATTCGGATACTCGATCCTAATTGGATTTGGATTGGGATACTCCATCCTAAATTGGGTTCAGATACTCAATCCTATACTTGATTGGGATACTTGATCCTAACTAGATTCGAATACTCGATCCTAAAAGGATTTGGATTGGGATACTCCATCCTAAATTGGGTTCGGATACTCGATCCTAAACTTAATTGGGATACTTAATCCTAACTGGATTCAGATACTTGATCCTAAACTGGATTGGGATACTCAATCCTAACTTGACTTGGATACTCGATCCTAAATTGGATTTGGATACTCGATCCTAAATTGGGTTGGGATACTCGATCCTAAACTTGATTGGGATACTCGATCCTAACTTGACTTGGATACTCGATCCTAAATTGGATTTGGATACTCGATCCTAAATTGGGTACTTTGACTCGAGATTTGATTTGGGTACTTGGATCTGAGATTTGAATTTGATTTGGGTACTTGGACCCGAGATTTGAATTTGATTTGGGTACTTGGACCCTAGATTGGGTACTTGGACCCGAGATTGAATTTGATTTGGGTACTTGGACCCGAGAATGATTTGATTTGGGTACTTGGACCCGAGAATGAATTGGATTTGACTGACCTTTTATCAGTTGAGGATTCTGACTGCTTCGAATGTTCTATGTATTATGGCTTCTCACCCTCAGAATGGATCTTCATCCTTTGAGGTTGGGTCTTCATCCTTGAAAATGAATCTTCTTCTTTTGACATCGGGTCTTTACCCTTGAAAAATGGATCTTCATCTTTTGACATCGGGTCTTCACCCTTGAAAAATGGATCTTCATCCTTTGAGATCGGGTCTTCACCCTTGCAAATGGATCTTCATCCTTTGAGATCGGGTCTTCACACTTGCAAATGGATCTTCATCCTTTGAGATCGAGTCTTCACCCTTGCAAATGGATCTTCATCATTTGAAATCGGGTCTTCACCCTTGCAAATGGATCTTCATTGGGTCTTTTCCCTTGCAAATGGATCTTCATCCTTTGAGATCGGGTCTTCGCCCTTGCAAATGGATCTTCATCCTTTGAGATCGGGTCTTCACCCTTGCAAATGGATCTTCATCCTTTGAGATCGGGTCTTCACCCTTGCAAATGGATCTTCATTCTTGGAGATCGAGTCTTCACCCTTGAAAATGGATCTTCATCCTTTGAGATTGGGTCTTCACCCTTGAGACATGGATCTTCATCCTTTGAGAGGTCGGGTCTTTACCCTGGCTTCAGCTCTTTTAGCTGGATTGATCTTTTGTCTTTTGCATCTTCATTCTTTTGAGAATTCTAATTTTCTTTATTCCATTCTTTTTTGTTCTTCCTTTGCACTTTTGCAAAAAATTCAGCCCTTTTTAGCTAGCCTTCATATCCTCTCCTTTTCCCCCCATGATTTTTCTATGTGGACTCTGATTGATGTTGTTGTTGTCTAGTTCTTCGCACAAGTACGTATTTCTTCTCTTTGCAAGATTACTGGAGCTTTCTCAAGCAATGGGCTTTCTATGCCCCCCTGATCTGATATCTTCTTTTGATTCTTTACTTCTCAGGGTGTTTGCTGTTCACTTTGACAACGAATAGAAAACACAAGACAAGAAAGTGCGATGTGATATGTGCATGTATGCATGATATGCATGAATAATACTTACAGTTGCTCCATCGACTCACAGACCGAGGTGTTCAGCAAAAGTGTTCTTATTAGTTCCTTTCAGACTCTCGTTCAAGTCTTGCAATGAAATGATCGAAAGCTTTTGCATTTGTGGCCTTTATCTTCAAGATGTTGAAAACACGAGTAGTGGAGACTCCAAGCAGCAAAGTCAGGGGTTCATCTATTTCAAACTATATTTCAGCATATCGGTTGGTAGCTTTTTCATAACCTTGCCAATAATCATTTCCTTTGTCCAATGTGTCCTTTGAAGGTTCGACAGTTCAACATACTCCCCTTAGCTTGAAGGCTTCGTATGACAAAATATTTTTTTTTTTTGAATTTTGATTTTGAGATCAAATGTTGGCTTTGCCAAATTAATGTCAATGTACCTCAGGACTTGATTTTTCCAAATTAACATATCCATAACATGACAACCCTAGTTACCGTACTAAACTCAGGAATTATTTCTATTTAAGCAAGAACTGTCGCACTTCAGATAGGCACATACACATTACTTGGTCAAAGGTCTCATTTGAGTTTAAATATTGTCTATCTCATATGCATGCTTATCCAAACTATCTCGACTAATAGACTCTACCTACCAAGAGAGATCAACAGGTCTTTGATAGGCTTGAAATGGGGTCTATGAGGGACATGGGTTTAAATGAAGGCCATTTTGAGATAGGAGCTGATGTAACACAGTGGACAAACCCTCACACTAAAAATTTCTTGTTACAACTTTAGGCAATTGGGAGCAATCTTTCTATACTCCAAGTTCCTTCTATCTTCTTGGCATTAATCTGGATCTTGATTAGGACAGTCTTTGCCCTTGCAAAAAATTTAAGACCCAAATTCGCTTCTTTTCTTCTTTTCCCTTTTCTTTCCTCTTTATTTTTCTTACTCTTCCCTTTTCTTTCTCTTTCCTTACTCTTCCCTTTTCTTTAAGCATTTTATCATTTTGTCCTTCTTTCTTGTAGGACTATCAAGTACAGAACTTTCATGAACTGAATAGTCTTTCTATTTTTTCTTTGATTTTGATCGAATCTTTGGTTGGGTTGGACCAATTCAAGTCAAACTGTCCTTATAAACTAAATGGAAGCCTTTTGTTGTCTTAGGTAAAAGAGAACTCATTTGGCTTTTTGAACCTTTTTGGGTTTTCTTTTCTTTTTTCTTTTCTTTTGCCTTTTTGGTTTTGTTTTCTTCTTTTTCTTCTTTTTTTTTGGTTTTTTTTGGTTTTTTTTTGTTTTACCTCTAAAAGAGTTGTCTTGTTTGTACCAACTTGGGCTTCCAATAATGGATAAGTGGAGTAACATAAATCTTCTTTAATAGGGATAAATCATTTGTTACTCTAATGATGATGTTGTTTTGATATATTGGAGATATTAAGGAAACTTCAACTACCCTTATGGTCTTGAAAACTTCAACTGCCCTTATGGTCTTAAAAACATCAACTATCTTCATGGTCTTGAGAACTTCAACTATCTTTATGATCTTGACCAATCATTGCTTTCTTTGATCTTCTTGCCTCTTTATCTTAGTGATCATAAGACTTGTCAAAAGTATCACAACAGCTCAGGATAGATTATTTGGGTTTTTTAAGCCAATGAAAAGAAAGCTAAAATTTTATGAAGGCTCAAAGGGACAACTAGGGATTAATATTTAATAGGGTGGATACTAGTTGTTGGCTTGACAAATAATGCCTAGATCATCTCTCCCTTAAATAAGTAGAGTTCAATTTCGCCTCGAAAATTTGTCAAAGCATGTTCTAAGACTGACTAGGACCTAGACAAAGGTAATTATGCAAGAGCCCTCTCTAAGTAAGCATATACAACTCAATGCTATAGAGAGATTCCCTCATCTAGTAAAGTCATTCAAGTCATGATGCCTAGACACATTAATTTATAAACATCAAGCTAAATTCCTCATCGGTTGCGCACCAAAATGAACAAAGACCAACAAGATTTTGACGAAAGTAATTTATTCAAGCAACTTTAGATTTGAAAAACAAGATTGTTCCAATTTAAATATTAAAGCAAGTAAAATTGAAAAGCAACATTCAAGCTAAGGAAAGTTCACTGAGTTTAAGCTTCTTTTCCCTTCACATCTTCAGTATTTCCATCTTGAAAGGATGATAAAACAAAATCTTCTTCCAATCCTTTTCCCACCATGAAGGTTGCCGGTGGAGGTACTCTTCCAAACTTAGGCAAAGGGTTGTTCTTGGTATTGGGCTTATCCGGCTCGGGTAGCTTACCACTGTCAATTAAATCTTGGATCTCATGCCTTAGACGAGCACATTTATCTGTTTCATGCCCTCGCATTTGATGAAATTGACAGAAGACCTCGACATTTAAGTTTGGTGGCAGTGGATTATGTAACGGTCGAGGAGCTAACGGTTGTAACAACCTTTCTTTTGCAGCTTGCTAAAAACCCAAGATAGAGGTTTCCCCAATTCTAAGAATTGTCTTTTATTTCCTTGACCGGTTACATTAATATCAACTTCTTTTTGCGTGCTTTGATTACTAGGCTGGTAATTCCCTTTCTCATTCCTTCTTATTGAAAAGCGATTCTTCTCTCTTTCCCACTCTTTAATTTGCAGACCAGCTTGGAGAAGATCTTTGAAATCCCTTATAAGGGTGTGAGACATCCTTTCACGGAGATTGGGCAGGACACCTCTCTCGATCATCCTTATTTGATTAGATTCATCGGGCCTCTTCTTGAGCAAAGCAGCCTCATTTCTCCACCTTTTCACATAGTCCACAAAATTTTCATTTGGCCTTTGTCTAATGGACTCCACTTCCATTAAGGTAACTTTCATCTCGACATTATACCCATATTGTTGGATGAAGGCTTTGTAAAGCAGATCCCAACTCTTTTGTGTTCCATCATCTAAGGTATTGAACCAATTTTGGACAACAGGATCCAATGAGAGCATGAAGTACCTTAGAGTTTGAGCCTTAGTAACTCGGGCAGAATGCATGGCAGTGATATACTACTTCACATGGAGATGAGGATTTTCGGTTCCATCAAACTTTGCGAAAGATGGCATCTTGAACTTGTACGGGACATTTCTTCAGTTTTCAGCTTCTTCTCAAATTTCTTTTCCAAATCAGCAATCATCTTTTCAACATCAGAAATTTTGGTCTTCTCCATAGTTGATCTTTCAACAATCTTCGATTCCTTTTTCTTCTCTTGAGCATCTTGGTAGTATTGAGCCTAATCATCATCATCATCAATGATCACTTTTTCATCATCAAAAACCACTTCACCAACTTTCGTCTTCCCTTTTTCCTTTGGCTTCTTAGTGCTAGCAGATGCATCGACATGATTTTCTAAGATAGCAGTCAATTGGTTCTGCATGGTCTCAGCTAGGGCCTCTTTTATTTCTTCCATTTTGGCATTGAGGGCATCATCCACCATTCTTTGAATTTGTTCGGGCTCCATTGTTTTTGGTGAGCAAGTGATTGAGTCGTTGCTAGATACTTCATCTCCGGCGTAGGTCGGATTGTCATAAGCTTTTGAACTTTCGTAATCCAGGGCTATGAGCCAGAGAGGATCAATGATATGAGATGCAAATATATGCATGTATGCACAAACAATAGACAAACAAGGACAAATAGGACGTTCCTTCCAACCTTATAACATCTACACATGAATGGCGAGTCTCTTTTCCTAGGTATATGGTTAACAAAATACCAACATGGGGCATCTTATTTTCGAATAATTCCCTCGGACATTTCAACCAACAGTTATATTTTCAAAAATGGAAATCAGCTCATAATAATTCCCATTAATTAGGTTTTAATCCATTTATCCAACCAAAATTGGATTAAAACTAAATTAAGAGGTTTATTATAGATAGATTTCTCACTTGAAAAAGTAACTAATGATTCATGCCAAAAACAAGCCCATGATTAATTATTCTTAGTATAAACTAGGCTCACAATTGATTTTTGGTATTTCTCAATTGACCTAAATAATTTGCAAGTTCTTTGTAAGAAAAGATTGGATAAAAACAATTTTGTTTCTAAGCCCATTGTAAAAAGATCTTAGAAAAATGTATTTTGGGTTTAGTATTTGGGCCATGAGCAAAAGAATTTTTGATTTATTTTTAGAAAAGTCTTATGTCCAAAGACCATCTTGAAAAATTTTGAAAATAGCTTTGGTCTTTTGGACTTTAAAAAAATTTTATTTTGAGCTTACAATACACTTAGGTCATATTAGAGAAAGAACAAACCAAATAAGCCATGATTTAAGCCAAGATGAATTAACCATAGTCAAACAACATGCATTTGGGGGTAAAACCTAAGGAAAGTAACTAGGCCAATTACATGAGCTTTAGTCTTTGGGTAAAAAGGCTTAGGTTTCCATAGCAAGTATATACCAAATGGTATGAGGCTATAAGTGGTTATGCCATGCTCAATCTCCATACCTTGAGTGAAAGTATGGTATCCCTTACATAATATAACACGAGTAACACGGGTGTCCTAACTCATGCACACGATGCAATCTAAGATGATGCAATGGATAATATCATTATAAGAAAGAATAGAATAATATAAAGACCAACGGAATTAACTTCTCTTATCCCCAGTGGAGTCACCACTGTGAGCGGGGATTTTTGCCCCCACTCCCGGTGGAATGGTTCTTGCGACTTCGGCACTATTTAGGCTTGGGAACTTAGAGAACACGGACCTAAGTCTGGAGAAAATGGAGTCCCCACCTAGACGAGCCGGGAAAAAGAAAGGGGTGGATGACTCTATTCCTAAGGGATCCCCAACCCCCTAATGGGTTTGGAAAGTTGGGTACGTATGGGGAAGGTAAGAAATGGCCCAGCACCCCCATAACGCCCGGTTCATTGGAACCAGCCTCCTTTACAGATCCTAATATTATAATATTCTTAAATATAATAATATTATCCATATTACACATAACAGTTAAAAGAAAGCATCATTATATTAAAATCAAATCAATGTCCAAGCAAAACAAATAAATGGACATCCATCCGAAGATGGAAACATGCTCTTACATAATCCATGCCAAAATAGGACACCCACTGAAAGGTAGAAACATGTCCTTTACATTGGTTCTAAAATAGAAAAGCAATTTAAATTACATGATATTTAACTAATGAGGTACCCACCAAGTGGAAACATACCTCTTACAACATTTGGCAATCTAAATAAATTGATAAAAGTAAACAATAAATCATTCATCAAAGGCATTAAATACCAATAGAAAGTAAACATCCATCCATGATAAATAAAATAAACCAAGCATTGAACTTAAATAAATTAAAGCATATAAAATAAATCAAAGCATAATCAAATATAGAATTGAATAAAGCAAATAAAAGTCTAAATTATGGCTACTGTGAGTTTTTTTTAAGGAATTAAAATAGATTAAAATTTTATGTTTTAAAAGGTTGGTAAAGTTCTTTGATTAACCAAATTAGGGTTTGTTATGTAAAATCATAAAATTAAGGTTTGAACACTTTAGAATATTTTTGATTTATGGGTTACGGTTACTCATCAAATTATGGTTTCAAGCTTACTGTGTAAAATTAAATATTTGTGTTTATATAGTTTTTAAGAATTTAAAGGATTAGGGTTTAGAAAAAATTAAGGTTTAAGGTTTTAAGGAGGTTAGGGTTCACTATTTTAGGTTTTGGAGTTGAATTAGGGTTTTAGGATTTTTGAATTTAGGGTTTCGGGTAATGAATTTTATTTTAGGATTTGGAAAGACAATTGACAATTTCATGAAGTTTTATGAATTTAAACAAAAGATTTAAAGTTTATAAGAGCAAAAAAGATGTTTTTAAGTCTTTTGGAAGGAAACAGAACACAATTTTGGGTTTTGATAATTTGGGATGCAAATCTTGGTTTTGGGGTTTTGAAGAAATAAAACTAATATCTTTAAACTTTTGGAAAAATAAAGCAGCGATTTAAGATTTTCATACTTTTGAAAAGGTGAATTGAGGTGATGAGGCTTTTAGTTTAAAAGAAACAATTATGTGATCTAGCTACTGTGACAAAATAAAAGAAATTAAGAATTCAAACCTTATTTTGTAAGTTTCACAAAAAATTGCTTCTTGGATGAACAAGGTCAAAGACAAGCCTTTTTGCCTTTGAATTGCTTGAATTATTCCCTCCAAAGTCCGATTCAATTTACTGCCAGAAGGAATTTTCAGAGTTTCAGAGTTTTCCTTCTCACTCTCAGTCACAAATTTCAGTCCCCTTTTCCTCCGATTTCTCCTCCTTATTTATAGAAGTTTTTATGGTTTTTTCCTAGTTGCTCACGGCATACATTATTTATTAAGAAAAGGAAACCGAAACCTAATTGCATTAGGTTTCGAAAAATTTGTGTCGGAAAATTTCGTTGGCTAAAAATAACTGCTGCGGAAAAATTGCGCCGGAGAAAAAAATTGCCGCAAGAAAAATTACGCTGGCAAAAAAGCTGCCGCAGCTGTGGGCCCGCAGGCATCTCCTGCTGGCGAAATGCCCACGAGCCCGCGCTGACTTTCGGCGACGATTTTTCAATCGCCGATTTTTTTATTTTTATTTTTATTTTTTGATTTTTATTTGTTTATTTTTATTTTTTATTAATAAAAATTAGATACTAAAGAAAAAATTATTTAACAAAAATTATTTTGGACCAATTAAAATATATTGGACAATACAAAAATTATTTTGGACCAAACAAAATATATTGGACTAGACTGGGTCAAAAATTAAAGGTCTACACATAGTCACCCTTCCTCTAGTGCGGTCATGAGACTCACTTCTCGACTTTTCTTCGGTTCTGATGAGCATACGAGGTAGCCTTCAGTTGGAACACAAAATTTTTGCCAAAATCTTTGATCAATTTGAATGGTGTGGTCACACCAAGCTAAAATCACGGTGGGAGAGAGGTTCTCCTAATGATCTTTAAACTACAATGCTTAACCGCAAACCTTTCTACTAATATTATGAAATTGCCTTATATTCTCTCATGATCACCACAATGTTGATGCAGTCGCGAGACGACTCTAAAGCCTATTAGAGCTTGTCATGCCTCTAACTGCAAACCCTATTATGACTTGTAAGAATTCTTGCCCTTGAGGAGCAGTCACGCCTGTTGGTTGTGAGGTCGCACTAAAGACCGCGAACATTACTATGAGATTCATAGTTTTTCAACATATTGGTGCAGTCTCATTAAGTAGAGGATAGTCACCAAAAAGCTAATTATAGAGAACTTTGAAATTCTCAAGTGCTGAGGCAAAATCACTTCAAACAAAGATTAAATACTCTCAATTTGAATGCAAAAAATCAAAATAGAGTTCATGCGCCAAGAATTTGGCTAATAAAATAAGTAGAAGTGTCATAGTAAATTAATAAAATAATGTAATTGCTCTAAACTATTTAGAGAAATTGATAAATGGTCACTACATTATCAATTAAAAGACTTGGTCGGTTCTTCTACACACTCTCTCTATCTCCCATTTAACATCAAAGAGTCTATTGAGAAGTTGGCAAATATAAATGCAAATTCACTAGATGGCTTCAATAGTGAAATGCATTTAGTGGATCAAATAACTATGAGAAGAGTTAAAAAGTGAGAAGGAAAGAGCAGCCTCATTTCAAAAAAATGCCACAAAAAAGTGTTTAATATGCAACCAAAAAATCATAATAACTATAAATAGGGTGATACTCCATTTTTTAGTGGATCTAATAATTTGATTGGAGTCCCTCAAAAATTAAGATCAAAACTTGACTTAAATTTAATTAAAATTTAAAATAACACAACTTACTCTAAAATTTGAGAATCAATATAATTAAATAATAGTTAGAATGACACAGAACTTTATAAGACAATGATCTAGGTTATAAGTAGAGATATGATAAGTTTATGATTGGCATGATAATGACTTGCTCACTACTCAACACTGCTTATTAGTTGGATTAGCACAATTTGGCTTTAATCATGATAGCAGACGTCTATATATTGAATTATAAAAACATAATATTTGAATTTTAGAGAGGCAAATAAGGAAGTTGTCTTTTCAATTTAAAGTTTAGTTCCTATGGATTAATTCCCATCCTTGAATGATTACATGATTTAATATATATATTTGATACACTATTCAGGAGCATTCTCACTAATAGAATGATCAGAACACCAACTTTATATTAGCAAAATACACATTGGTAACAATAACAATTATAAGAGTCAAATAGAGTGATAATGTTAAATAGAGTAATAAGACTAAAAATCCTCACTAAAAGGCTAACTCTCATAACATTTCCAATATCAATGGAGAGAGTTTGGGTAATGAGATAATTTAGAAAGTAATAAATTCAAACAAAATGGTAGTTTTCTAAATGAAGGAACTCCGGCAAAAAAACTGATCTTATGGAACTTAGTTAAGGTTTCATTACATTAAATAAGTCTACCTTGTGTTCATTTGTTTATACAGAAAAAGACTTGATCAATAAGAAAATATACATATTTTTTCAATTTTCTTCTTGGTATCAAAGCGGGTTACGAACACAAGGCACAACATATCTTACAACATGACTTCATTATCTTTGAATGTAGGCAATTTCATCACACTGAAACTTACACCCTTCAATTATCCCTTATGGCATGATAGGCCTTAGCTCCTGCTAAAAGTCAAGAACTTGTCAGTCATCTCACTAATGAAACACCATCTCCAACCAAATACACCACACCAAATCTAAATAATAGCACAAAAGCTAAAAATTTCATACTAAGATTAACAAATGAATTCATTGCATGGCAAAAATCGGACCACCTTCTTTGGGGGTTGATCATTGGAACACTTTCAGAAAAATTTCTTAGACTTCTTATTAGGATAGATACAACTCATGGAGTCTAGAAAACTCTCAACGATGCTTATGCTCAAGATTTGTAAGTGAATTCACACTATGACAACATATAACATATCTTTACAAATAAGATGGCAAAACCATTTGTGATCATATTCGTATCTTCAAAGGTCTATATGACAACCTTGCTTCTATTGGGAAACCAATTCCTGATAAAGAAAAAGTGTTTTGTCTTCTTACAAACCTTGGTCCTTATATGAAATTTTCACTACCATTATGTTGAAACCTCTTAGACTAACATATACAGAGTTAGTTGCATAACTCCAAAGTTTTTATCAACGATGCAGCTGGTTCTCTAGTTGTACATATTTGGCAATCTCTCAGTCATCATGTAGCATTTTATATTCAGCAACAACAACATAATGGAAACAAATAAAAATTGACTTCTACTGGACGTGGATTTCAAGCACAACAGCCTAGAAACAACAATCAAAACAAGTCAGAAAACTTAGCCACTCAACAGAAATGACCTCCGCCACTAGGTGAATGTTTCATGACTCAAGCTGAAAGATATCTCTACCATGATAAAAAAATGTTAGCATTGCAGAGTCATGGGACATATAGCTAAAATTTTTTGTTGGGTACCAAAAAGGCCTGCACAATATGATGAAATTCTACAAGCTCTAGCAGCTTTTACTTTGGACAATTTCATATTTGATCATATAATAGGTAAGTCAGGTATGTTATCAAGTATTCATAAATATTTTGGCAATGATTCAATACTTATTAGTGATGGCTTTCCTCTACCGATTATTAGTATTGGTGACTCTTGTATTAAATAAAATAATACAACACTACCATTGCATAATGTTCTTCTTATGCCTAGCTTAACAAAAAAAAATATTTTGTAAGTCAATTAACTACTCAATATCATGTAAACTATAAATTTACTAATGTCAATTTTTGTATTAAGGAATGGGAAATAGGTCAACCAATAATAACATAGAGGCGCAAGGGTGATATCTATGTTCTACCCAATTTACTAGAATTGTATTTTTCTTGTCATTTTAAGTCTAGGTCTATTGAAGTTTGGCATTAACGATTAGGACATCCTCATTTTTCTACTTTGCAATGTTTAAAAAATAAAGGGTTAATCAAAATTCTAAGATCAAAGAAAACTGAATGGCTATGTGATAGTTGTTAGTTCAGAAAGCTTAGCAAATTAACTTTTTGTTGTTCTGTACATTCTAGTACTGGTTATTTTGAAAAAATTCTTTGTGATTTATAGGGACCAGCTCATCTTTTATCTATTGTAAACTTTAGATTTTATGCATGCTTTGTTGATGATTTTTCTATGGATTACATGGATAGTGCCACTAAAACACAAGTCTGACTTTTTTTATATTTTTCTTGCATTTGAACAATATGTAGCCAAACAATTCAACAAACAAATTAAAATCTTTCATTCAGATGGTTGAGGTGAGTTCATCAATTCCAAACTGTTCGCTAATTTTTTATCTATAAGAATTGTTCATTAGGTATCTTGTCCCTACACTCTTGAGCAGATAGTATGGTTAAAAGGAGAGAAAAAATAATACGAGAAATAGAAATGACTATGTTATTTCAAAATGTTGCACCTCTATCTCTATGGCTTGAAGCTTTTTCTACTACTTTTATTCTATTAATAGATTGCCTTCATCTGCCTTAGATTTCAACACTCCATATTATATTTTGCATGGCACTCATCCAGTATATTCCTCACCTTGTATGTTTAGTTCAAAATGCTTTCCTTACACTTAAGACACAAGATGTAACAAATTTGATCCTAAAACTGCTCCTTGCATTTTTATAAAATATAGTGATCAGAACAAGGGTATAAATGCTTTCATTCTTAAGCAAAAAAAAAAATTTTATCTAGACATGTTATTTTTTATGAGTTATGCTTCCTATATAAATCTTCATACAAATCTACTCATGATGAATCATCTGTCATTACTATATTTGATTCTTGACTATCACATACTAATTTCCCTCCTCTTCTAGGTGATGCTTCAAAAAGTACTATACCACCATGTCAAAGCCCCTTACCACTAGTGCCTACACATGTCACTAACTCAATCTGTATCCTTATTCATCAACCCTCTTAATGATAATTCATTAATACTGCATGACAAATTCAAATCCCAATGTTCTAATACCAACATAAGACTCATAAGTTGTAACATTTAGTCTCGAATCTCAATCATCCCTAATAACACAACCAGATGTCTTACAATATGATCAGCCAACACATACATAATCAAAATTTCACTCACATCAGCCACCACAAGTTGCACCCTCTCATCCTATGACCACTCAAGCTAGAAGTGGGATTGTCAAGCCTAACCTAAAGTATGCCTTAACTGTTACAAAGTCTGCCCCCTGCCACTATCCCCCATGAGGCTCACAATATCTAGTTGGCTTTGGCTCATCTTGGTTGGAAGGCAGCCGTGAAAGAAGAACTTAATGCTCTTCATTAAAATCAAACATGGGAACTTGTTCCTCATACTGTTGATATGCACATTATTGGCTCAAAACGGGTGTTCAAGACTAAACTTAAACTAGATGGTTCTCTAGATCACCTAAAGGCCCAAGTTATAGCAAAAGGACTGTTGGCATTGATTACTGAGACATTTTCTCCAATTATCAAATATAGAACTATTTGTATGGTCCTAACTGTAGGTCTTATTCAATAAGCCCATTCATTAGCTTGCCATTAAAAATGCTTTCTTACATAGTAGAATTTCAGAGAACATTTATATGAAATAAACTTCAGGAATGGCAGATCCTCAACATCCAAGTTACGTGTGCAAGCTTCAAAAAGCTCTTTATAGCCTTAAACAAGCACCCCATGCTATGTTTAACTGTTTTAATGCCTTCCTTCTTAATTATGTTTTTTTTGGTAGTTTAGTAAATCCATCTTTTTATTATGATCATAGCTCACTTGCTTTACTTCTTTATGTGGATGATATACTACTTACTGGATCTACTTCCCAGCTTGTTGAAACATTCATTCAACTCCTAAGAAAATAATTAGCCATGAAAGATTTGAGCGAAGTTCATCACTTTCTTGGCATTGAAATCACTAGCACATCTAACGGTCTTCACTTGTCCCAATCACACTATGCTTTGGCCATACTGTTAAACTTGCTATTTTTTAATAATTTGTTTTTAACAAATTATTCTTTTGTTATTAATAATGGGTTATTAATTATTTGTAATTAAAAGCTGTTCATTAAAATAGTAGTTTCTTGTTTTAGCTTTCTAATTTTGTAATTATTGTGTATTATAAATACATAAGAAAACAAGTTGAAAGTCATCGAATAAAAATACAATAAATTTGAGTTTATCAATTCCTCTTTCTTTCTTTCTTTTATTTTTTATTTAGTTTATATCCACCATAATTCCAACAAAATGGTATCAGAGCCTAGATCATTAGAATGTCTTCAAATACAAATAATCTTTCTTTCCAATACCCTCAACTCACCAAACTCAATTATGAAAATTGGGCACTTCGAATGAAGGCCATCCTAGGTGCTCAAGGTGTTTGGGATGTCATCGATAAAGGTTATGTAGAACTTGAAAATGTGGCTATTTTAAAACAAACTGTGAGGGATGCTTTGGAGAAAGTAAGAAAGAAGGATCAATGTGCACTAACTATCATTCATCAAGGCTTGAATGATGAGATGTTTGAGAAAATTGCTAATGAGACAAACTCTAAGCAAGCATGGGAAAGTCTTCAAAATTCTGTCATGGGAGTAGACAAAGTGAAGAAGGTGCATCTTCAAACTCTAAGGGCTGAGTTTGAATCTCTTGTAATGAAAGAAAGTGAATCCATTTTGGATTACTTCACAAGGGTCCTAGCAGTAGTGAACCAAATGAAGAGACTTTGAGAAAAGTTGGAAGATGTTCATGTTATAGAAAAAATCCTTCGCTCCCTTAATTTTAAATTTGATCATATCGTGGTGGAAATCGAAGAATCAAATGATTTAGAAGCTATGTCTATTGATGAATTAAATGGGTCTTTACGGGCTCATGAGCAAAGAATGAATAGAGGAAAGCAAGAGCTTAAATAGAAATAATTTTCGAGTTTAGTACGGTAACTAGGGTTGTCATGTTATAGATATGTTAATTTAAAAAATTAAGTCATGAGGTAAATTGACATTGATTTGGCAAAGCCAACATTTGACTTGAAAATCAAAATTCAAAATTGAAAATTCAAAAAAAAATTTACAAAGCCTTCAAGTTAAGGGGAGTATGTTGAACTATCGAACCTCGAAGGACAGATTGGGCAAAGGAAACGATTACTGGCAAGGTTATGAAGAAGCTACCAATTGACATACTGAATCATAATTTGAAATGGATGTATCTCTACTGTTTGGGGCCTCCATTATTCATGTTTTCAACATCTTAAAGATAAAAGTCATAAATGTGAAGCATTCTGTCATTCCAATGCAAGACCTGAACGAGCATCTAAAAGGAACCAGTGAGAACACTTCTACTGATCACCTCGGTCTGTGAGTCAATGGAACCACGTGAATAACAAACACCCTATGAAGTAAAGAATCAAAAGAATATATCAAATCAGGGGGGCATGAAAAGCTCATTACTCGAGAAAGCTCCAGTAATTTTGCAAAGAGAAGAAATGTGTGCTTGTACGAAGAACTAGATGACAAAAACATCAATCAAAGCTTGTATGAAAAAATCTTTGGTTTGAGCCTACACAGGGGGCAAAGTTTCTCCTTTTTAATTTTTTGAGTTTATATACAAAATATTTTCAAACTCACTTGCAAATATTTTGCCACGCAAAACTTTCACTAAATAGCAAAGGAGAAGCTGGTGAAAGTAGTAGAAGAGGCCGAGGAAGTGGAAGAGGTCGAGGCCAAGGAAGAGGATATAGTCGAGGATGAGGAAAAGATGAGCAAAATTCTTACGAGAGGAGAAATCAAAATTATTTTAGAGGTCATGAAAGAGGAAGAGCAAGAGGCAATTTTGAGAGGAACAATGAAGCAAAGATTGATAAGACCCACATTGAATGTTATTCATGTGAAAAGTGTGGACATTACTCTTGGGAATGTCAAGTCAAGAGAGAAGAAGAGACTAAGCTTATTATACAAGAGGAATATTTGGAGGAGCCAACTATATTCCTTACATTCAATGAAGATAGAAAATGTGAAAGCAGTACATGGTACTTGGACAACAGAGCAAGTAACAATATGACTGGTGATAAAAATAAATTCGTAAAACTCAACACCAATGTGAATGGAAATGTACGATTTGGCGATGAATCCAAGGTTGAGATCAAAGGTAAAGGAACAATTTTATTTGAGCTAAACAATGGAAGTCATAAACTCCTTCCTAACGTTTATTACATACCAAAAATGAAAAATAATATTTTGAGTATTGGGCAGCTAATGGAGAATGGTTGTAAAATAGTTATGGAAGATCGTTATCTTTGGCTCAAAGATAAAGAAAGAAGACTTATTGCTAAAGTTTCTATGACCAAAATCCGTATGTTCTTGTTAGATATGAAGACAAATGAAGCCATATGTTTGAAAGCTTGCGTGAAAGATCCAACTTGGATATGGCATATGAGATATGGGTTAAATTTTGAAGGACTTAAAGACTTAGGAATGAAGAAAATGGTGAAAGGAATTCCAAAAATTGACCATCCAAGTCAATTAGGTGAAGCTTGTTTACTTAGAAAGCATTCGAGAAAGTGTTTTCCAAAGCAGTCCGATTCAAGAGCTACCAAGCCACTACAATTGATTCATGCAAATGTTTATGGACTAATCAAACCTGAATCACTTGGTAAAAACTCTTATTTTTTGCTTTTTATAGATGATTATTCACGGAAAACCTGGGTTTATTTCTTGAAGCACAAAAGTGAAGCATTTAGAGCTTTCAAAAAGTTCAAGGCCCGCGTAGAAAAGGAGAGCAATTATGAGATCAAATCTTTGAGAACTGACAAAGGTGGTGAATTCACTTCTAATTAGTTTAAAGCATTTTGTGATACATATGGAATTTGTCGTCCTATTACCATTCCTAAATCACCACAACAAAATGGAATTGTTGAAAGAAAGAACCGGACAATTCTTAATATGGCACGGACCATGTTAAAAAGCAAGTTGATGCCAAGAGAGTTTTGGGCAGAAGCAGTTGCATGTGCAGTCTATCTTTCTAACTGATCACCTACTAAAAGTTTGAATAAAGTGACACCTCAAGAAGCTTGGAGTAGAAGAAAGCTAAATGTGTCACATTTATGAGTATTTGGCTCTATAGCTTATGCTCAAGTTCCAGAACAAGAGAGATCAAAGCTTGATGATAGAAGCAAGAAGCTCATTTTTATTGGCTATGATGAGAACTCAAAAGGCTATAAGCTTTTTGATCCAAATAATAATAAAATTTTAGTTAGCAGAGATGTTGAATTTGAAGAAAATGGAGCTTGGGACTGGAATAAACAAGAAGAAGCCATTTATGATTTTCTTCCATACTTTAATGAGGAAGAAAATCTACCACAAGAAGATCAAGGTGAAATTACAGACCCAATAACACCTGTTCCATCTCCTGCAACATCAATAGCAGCTTCCCCTTCATCAAGTTCAAGTGAAGGTCGTCGAAGATACCGTAATCTTGCAGATCTTTATGAAGAAACTGACAGAATAGATGATAAAAATTTATTGTGCCTATTCTCTAATGATAAGCCTTCAAGCTTTAAAGAAGCTGTGAAAGATAAGAGATGGATTCAAGCGATGGAGGAAGAAATTCAAGCCACAGAAAAGAATAATACTTGGGAGCTTGCAACACTTCCAAGTGGACATCAAGCAATAGGTGTCAAATGGGTATATAAAATCAAGAAGAACTCAAAAAGTGAAGTAGAAAGATACAAGGTGAGACTTGTTGCTAAGGGTTATAAGCAACAACAAGGCATTGATTATGATGAAGTTTTTGCTCCTGTTGCTCTTCTGGAGACAATTAGCCTGATACTATCACTTGCGGCGTAGAACCAATGGAAAATCCATCAAATGGATATGAAATTTGCATTTCTTAATGGTTATCTTGAGGAAGAGATTTATGTTGAACAACCTATGGGTTTTGTTATTAAAAACTCTGAAGATAAGGTGTTAAGATTGAAGAAAGCTTTATATGGGTTAAAGAAAGCACCATGAGCTTAGAATAGTCATCTTGATCAGTACTTGCAGAAGAATGGTTTCACAAGATGCAATCATGAATATGCACTCTATGTGAAAAATGAGGAAAAAGACCTATTATTTATTTGTATCTATATGGATGATCTTATTTTCACAGGAAAAATCAAATAATGTTTGATGATTTCAAGAAGGCTATGGCTCGAGAATTTGAAATGAGTGATATGGGGCTCATGTCCAATTATATTGGAATAGAAGTCAAACAAACAGAGGATGAAATTTTTATTTCATAAGAAGCTTATGTGACGAATTTATTGAAAAAGTTCAACGTGCTGGATTGTAATCCTGTTAACACACCAATGGAGTGTGGTGCAAAACTTTCTGAGGAAAAAGGAGTGCAAAAGGTTAATCCAACATTTTTTAGAAGTCTTGATGGAAGCTAAAGGTATCTTACTTGTACTAGACCTGATATTTTATTTTCAGTTGGACTTTTTAGTCGATTTATAGAGGATCCAACAGAAACACACATGAAAGTTACAAAGAGAATTCCTCGTTATCTAAAAAGCACTCTTGATTATGGAATTTTTTATTCGTCTTCAAAGGAATTCAAGCTAACTAGATATTGTGATAGTGACTATGGTGGAGATATTGATGACAGAAAGAGTACAACTGGATTTATTTTCTTTTTAGCAAATAATCTAATTTCTTGGTGCTCTAAGAAACAACCAATAGTAACTCTTTCAACTTGCGAAGCTGAGTATGTTGCTGGCACTGCTTGCGCATGCCATGCAATTTGGTTAAAAATATTATTAAAGGAACTTTATTTTGAGGATAATGAGCCAGTGAATATTAGAATGGATAATAAGTCGGCTATTACTCTAGCAAAGAATCATGTATTTCATGATCGAAGTAAGCATATTGAGACAAAATATCATTTCATTTGTCAATGCATTGAGAACATGCAAGTAGAAGTGGAGTACGTAAAGTCACTTGATCAAGTTGCTGACATTTTTATGAAACCACTCAAATATGATATTTTTCAAAAGATGAGAATGATGATTGGCGTTAAAAAAATATCAAGTTTAAGAAGATATGTTAAAAATTAAACTTGCTATTTTTTTAATAATTTATTTTTAACAAATTGTTCTTTTATTATTAATAATGGGTTATTAATTGTTTATAATTAAAAGTCGTTCATTAAAATAGTAGTTTCTTGTTTTAACTTTCTAATTTTGTAATTATTATATAGTATAAATATATAAGAAAACAAGTTGTAAGTCGTCAAATAAAAATACAATAAATTTGAGTTTATCAATTCCTCTTTCTTTCTTTCTTTCTTTATTTTATTTTTTATTTAGTTTATATCCACCACATTTCCAACACATACTTGAACGGTCTAATATGGTAGATAGTAAGCCGTGCATACACCACTCGAATCCAAGACAAACCTTCCTTCCTTGACACTCTGCTTGAAGATCTCAGTCAGTACCAAGGATTTGTTGGTACTCTGTAATATTTGATACTAATAAGGCCAAATCTCTCTTATGGTGTTAATTATGTATCTCAATTCATAGATCATCCTTGCACTGCACATTTGAAATTTGTTTGACATACTCTACTATATGTTAAATGTACCATTGACATTGGTTTACTTTTTAATTCCAACACTACACTTAATTTGTATGATTTCTCTGATGTGGATTAGGTTGGCTACCCCACTACTAGACATTCTACAATTGGGTATCAAACTTTCTTAAAAGCAATCTTACCTATTAGTTCGTAAATAAACAACATACAATATTCCACTCAAGCACTACAGTTGAATATAGAGCTATGGCCTACACTGCATGTAAACGTAGATGGATGACCTTCATTCTTAAAGATATTAGTACCCCTCTTATATCTCCTCTAATACTTTGCTGTGATAATTAAAGTTCCCTTCATATGACAGTTAATCCTTTATTTCATGCATGAAGTAAACACATTGAGCTAGATTACCATTTTGTGCATGAACAGATTGTTCTTGTGTTACTTGTTATACAACATATCTCCATTAATCTTTAAGTTGTGGAAATCTTCACCAAACCAATGTTTAAAGCTGCACTTAATCTCTATCAAACCAAACTATACGTCCAACCTCAGCATAGTTTTTAAAAGGATATTAGTAATACTCATATCAACAATAAATAGTTATGAAAATCAAATGGAGTGATACGGTTAAATGGAGTGATAAGGCTAAAAATCCTGGCTATAAGACTAACTCTCATAACAGTTCCTATATCAATGGAGAGAGTTTGGGTAATGAAATAATTCAGGAAGCAATAAATTCAAACCAAAATGGTAGTTTGCTAAATGAGGGAACTCCAACAAAAGAGCTGATCTTATGAAAATTAGTTAAGGTTTCATTACGTTAATTAAGTCTACCTTGCATTCATTTGTTTGTACATAAAAAGACTTGATCAATAAAGAGGATAAATATTTTTTCAATTTTCTTCTCTTTATATATTAGTCAAATACCATTCACTGAGCTGAGAAACTCACTCATGTCTCTCTATTTTTTTTTCAAGTTGCAGGTTAAGAGTGAGACAACAATTTTTCTTTTATCAAATTATTCATATCTTTCTTCCTTCAGCATTAAAGTTTATTGATTTCACTTTGTTATCTGGTTAATAATTATTTTCAATTTATATTTTAAAACTTCATTTTGTTATTCCTATTTCATTAATGTTGAACAATATGATTAATTATTTAGTTGATGTAAATCAGGTGATGTTTGGTGAAGCAGGAACCTGTAATGTTGAGATGGTATTTTAAATGTCATTGATGTGATATTTGTGGAGATTCTATTGACATGAGGGACTATAGTCCTATGTTATAACTATGATAGATGTAAAATATAATTTAATAAAATTTTATTGACTTAAATCTAATTAAAATTTAAAATAACATGAATTTAAAAAATTTTAGAAACAATCTTATTAAATCATAGTTAGATGAGACAGAATTATATAAGTTGGAGATATGGATTCTGATTATGATATTATAATTAGGAATATGATAGAATTTAT
This sequence comes from Garcia nutans, assembly GCA_947685225.1. Classification (NCBI taxonomy): domain Eukaryota; kingdom Viridiplantae; phylum Streptophyta; class Magnoliopsida; order Malpighiales; family Euphorbiaceae; genus Garcia; species Garcia nutans. The sequence continues at coordinate 41,878,060 of CANTUV010000003.1, forward strand.
GATTGGCATAACAATGGTTTGCTCATTACTTAACTTGCTTGCCAGCTAGATTAGTGTTGTTTTGGCTTTGACCATGATCGTTCAACCTTACATAATGGATTATAAGAAATAACATTTGGATTTTTTTTATTGGAAGCTTGCTCCTAGTGCATATTATTAAGATCAAAATTCAAAGCTTTGTATAGAAAAGAAGGGGGCATACCACCCATGAAAAACTAGGCATAGAACCAGCTGCTCTAGCTATAGTATGAACGACCTGATTCACTGATCTTTTAACAAAAGAGTAAGATACTCCACTTAGCTCATGAACAAGAGTGTTACAACCATCAGCAATCATTGACAAGTATGATCTATTACCTTCTTTTGATTTTAAAGCTTGTATCAAAATAAGGCAATCAGACTCTATGCAAATAGGAAAAAAATTAAGAGACTTTAACCAACTTAGCGCTTCTTGAAAGTCCAAAGCCTCTCCTAGAGTCGAATCATCAATACCTCGTTGGACACACAATTGACCAGCACAACATAAACCATTATTGTCTATAACAATAATACCAAAACCCACCATACCATTTGGTTGAATTGAGACATCCATATTGCACTTAAAGCTGCCAACATTAGGTGCCTTCCAAGAAGTTGCTGCTGTATCAACGATCTGCTGCTTCTTCTTACCTCTTCTCACCGACTGCCATTCAGACAAAGCAAACCTGGCTCTTGATAAAAATAGTGAGAATCTTGTAACTTTTTATTCCACACCATATCATTCCTGCACATCCACAAACTCCATAAAACCATAAACACCTCTTCCTTCTCCTTCGATCTAAAATTCTGCAGCACATATGACAACCATTGATGAATGGACGGAATTGGAGACCAACCCATTGATGATAAAAGCCAAACTTCTAGAGCCGCTGGACAGTCATGGAGGATGTGTAATTCAGTTTCAGCTCTTTGACTACAAATTGGACAACAAGTTGCTACTTCCATATGTCGATACCGCAAATTCACATTACATGGTAGATTTTGTCTCAAAGCTCTCCAAACCATGATTTGAACTTTGCTAGTAACCTGCACTTGCCAAATTTTTCCCCATGGAAAAGTCTGATCAGGAACTGCTTGTTGATCAGAAATTGCCATAGTTAACTGATAACCTTCCTTTACAGTGTACTGTACGCTTCTATTATGTTTCCAAAACCATTCATCCCGCATTACAACATATAATAATGGAACCTGCAAAATACAATTGGCATCTCTTTCATTAAAATTAGTTCTAATGAGTTCATGATTCCACCTTCTATTAACCATCAAGTCTGCTACCATGTGTAAATCATTAGCTCCATTACTGTCAGTTTGAATATAAGGCTAATTAAAATCCATCAACCATGAATCTTTCCATATGCTTACTGTTGTTCCATCTCCAACTCTCCTCATACTTCCTTCCCTTAAAATATGTCGTGACGCCAAAATTGCTCTCCATAATTGACTTGGATTGTGACCCAATTGAGAATCAAAAAAAGAAGAATCCTGAAAATACCACACCTTAAGAACTTGTGAGGCCAAGGAATTCGGTTGCTGTAGTAAGCGCCATCCCTATTTCACGACAAGAGCCAAATTGAATTGATGCAAATCACGAAAGCCTAATCTGCCATGTATTTTTGGAATAGCTATGTGTGACCACCTCATCCATTTAACCCCTTTGTTGCTACTTGACCCTGATTCCCAAATGAAACCATTCATTGTCGTTTCAAGCTCTCAACAAGTCTCCATAGGCAGTAGAAATAAGCTCATCAAATAATTGGGCATAGCTTCAGCTACTGTTTTTAATAACACCTCCTTGCCTGCCTTTGAAAGCACCTTGGATTTCCAACCTTTTAGTCGTTTACCAACCTTGTCGACTACATACTGAAAAACCTGCTTTTTGTCCTTCCCAATAACAAAAGGCATTCCAAGATAATTCTCATGGCTCTCTACCTCCTCCACACCCAATATATTACATACAGCAGCCCGAAGATCAGCACTCATATTAAGAGTAAACAAAACAGAAGATTTTTAAAGACTAACTTTCTACCCTGAAGCCTTTTCATATTCACACAAACTGCTTTTCAACTCATTAGCTTCTACCGAATTAGCTCTTGTAAAGCAGAGAGCATCATCAGTGAAAAAAAGGTGAGAGATAGAAATCACTCCTCTTGCTACCTGCGCACCATGAATCCATCCCTGATTTTGCAAAGCAGACAACCTGGTCAATAATCCTTCAGCACATATAATAAACATATATGGGGATAAAGGGCCTCCCTGTCTCAAGTCCTGTTGAGGGATTACTGGTCCAAATTCCCCCCCCCCATGCAAAAAGTAATACTGTATTGAAATTACAATCTTCATAATTTTCTCGACCCATAAACTAGAGAAGCCAAGCTTTAACAAAATCTGCTGTAAATACTGCCACTCGATTCTATCATACACTTTTTCCATGTCTGTCTTCAAAGCCAGCCAGCATGTATTACCTTGAGTTTTCCATTTTAACATATGAAAGGTCTCATAAGCAATAATAATATTTTTCATAATCAGATGATTTTCGAAATAAAGGCACTCTGTGATTGAGAAATAACTGTAGGTAGCACCAGTTTTAGTTGATTTGCAATAGTCTTGCTGACCACTCGATCAATTACATTGCTTAGAGAAATCGGTTTCAAATCTTGTACCTTTTCTGGTGTCACCTTTTTTAGGATCAAAACAATATTAGTACGATTGTTTCCAAGGAGCAAACCATCACCATTCAAAAAATCCAAACAACCCATAACAATCACATCACCCCCAATATCCCAATAATTCTGAAAGAATCCTAGATTTAACCCATCCGGTTCAAGTGACTTATCCAGATGCATTGAAAATAAAGCATCTCTAATTTTCTCCCTTATGTATAGTTGAAGAAGGAAATTATTCTGTTCAGCAGAAACTTTAGGTTTTACAAACTGTAAAATGCCATTCATATCTCCTTGAGAAGATGTAAATAAATCATTATAAAAGCCTAAAATCAAATCAGGCATACCCAAATGCCATGATACCCATTCATCATGATCATTCTTTAACTGCGTCACATAATTCTTTCGAAAATGATTAGATGCATATCTGTGAAAGTAACTAGAATTAGCATCACCGCCTGCAAGCCAATGTTGCTTGGCCCTTTATTTCCAGTAACTCTCATTTTGTAACAACAGATTGCTATATCTAGCCTCAACCTCCTTAAGGTCAGTGATGCAAACATATCGCTGTCTATGAAGGAACAACAGGTGTTGTTTCACTTCCTTTAATTATTTTTGAAAATCAGCATGAAAGTTCTTCGATCATAACTGAAGTTGTTTTACGCAGTACTCAATTCATTGTTGAAGTTGCATGTGAGTTGATCGTTGTGTTCCACTATCAATTTACAATCAACTTCTTGAATCCAAGAATTTTTTAACCGGAACCTCCTTCGAACAAACCTCTGTAACTGCACCCCCAAGAGCAAGAAAAAATGACAGATGATCTGAGGAGTCTATTTCAAGTACCTTCAGCTTAGCCATATTAAAAATTGTTCTCCACGAGCCAGTCACAACTGCTCTATCTAATAGTGCTCTCACAAAAGTTACTTCTCTTCAATTAGTCCATGTAAACTCAGGCCCTTCATACCCTAAATCTTGTGGCTGACAAAAATCAAGTGTTGTTCTGAAAGCCTTCTAAAAGATGACTAGGCGGTTGATCACCACCCTATTTTTCTAATGGGCAAAGTAAATCGTTGAAGTCACCTATCACACACCAAGGATTATCTAATTTTGTTACCAACGACTTAAGCATATTCCACCTCATACTACGCATAGCTCTTTCAGAGTATTCGTAGAATCCAGTTAATCTCCATTGGGTCATCCCTTCTATATTAACAAGAACATCAATATGATGTTTTGAGTAACTAATCAATTAGGCCATCGATCTCTCCCTCCTTAAAATGCCAAACCTCCATTAAGACCTACCGGATCCACTGCAAAACGACCCTGGAAGCCCAGAGTTCTCTTAAGTTCAAATATTTTTTGTTTTTATTTTTATTTCCATAAGAAAAATAAAATTAGGCTTATTATTCTGGATCAAGTCTGTTAAAGCCCGTACTGCTTGCGGGGAGCCCATTCCACAACAGTTACAACTTAAGGTACTCATTGGTCTAGGCGGCTCTAGAAACCAGAACCCACCTCTAATCCATTTTTTGAACCATTGTTAAATGTATCATGTACCTTCTCAACATCATATTCCTCAACCGACTCTTCTACGTTTCTGTTCTGACAATAAAAGAGATTCTTCATTAGCATTTTGAATTCCATCATTATCCATATCTTGAACAAAATTCATCTTATCCATATTCGAATTTTGAACTGGATTTGAGCTGCCGGCAACCTTCTCTACCACTCCAACACCACCATCATCTTGAGCAACCCCTTTTCTGTTCGTCTTCTCCCCAACATCCTGCTCCACCAATTCCTCCTTCTTTAATAGATCACTTTCAGATTTTAACCACCAAGCTCCTATCTGTGTCACCTTACGAGTTTCTGCCTTTAACCATGGTTCCCATAAGAACTTTCCACGAGAAAAGTTTGGCATATCATATAGAAGATGACATAATTTATCTGTACATCCAATAATTCCACAGAAATAGCAAAAAACATTCAAGCGTTCATACTTGAAATCAACCCATTCCCATTGGCCTTGGGTTTTTTGACTTGTAACTTTCTTTTTAAAGGCTTACAGACATCCATACGAACTCGATTTCTCATATACTCCCTCCATGTTCGAGTACAATTCTTCGGATCAAACTCAATAAAACTACCCATATAATTACCAAAATCAATGGCATATTTTTCAGACATATACCCTGATGGTAGATTATGAACCTGAACCCATATATCTATTTTTGTCAACTCTACTTCCTTTGGATTTTCATTAGGTTGCAACTCATGAAGCAAAAGAGGAACTTGCTGATAATTCCACGGTGCTCCCTTCAAAATCCGTTCCACATCCATCTGGTGAATGAACTGAAATAAGAATGCATTATTTCCAAGTTCTTTAACAATAGCACCCTTAACTGGTCTCCAAACACTAGCCATCACCAGATGAAAGATCTGAAAATTAATAGACTTTTCAGTCAGGAGTCTACCCACAACACAGAATTGCCAATCCGAAACCTATATCTCCTCCTCATTGTTAACATCTTCATCCAAATATTCCAACCTATCCTCCTCAGCCCCCATATTCAACCTCCTATACATTTCTGCATCTCTGCATCAATATGGTTTGTTTCCGCCATATTAAATACAGTATTTGCAAAGAAAGAAGAATGAAATAATAGAATAGAATAGAAAATTAGAGAATAAAGAATGATGAATAATAATAGAGAAAATGATTAGAAGAAACTTGTTATTAGAAACAAGAGAAAAAGTATCTCAACATCGTCAGAAGCATTTTTGAAAGTTGTTAAATAATATTTGGATTTAAAAGGCTAAATACGGAGATTGGCTCTTCAGTTTGAGATTTAGTGTAGATCATATAGACTAATTCCCATCATTCAATAATCATTAGTACATTTGACACTGTGCATGAGTATTCTTACCAGCAGAATGATCATAATACCAACTTTGTGTCAGTGAAATATCATTTTTTGAGATGAAATATTCATTTCCTTTTCCCTATTTTTTTAGGTTGCGAGTTGAGAGTAAGATGCGATTTTTCTTTTTTTGAGTTTTTCATGTCTTTCTTTCTTCAACAATGAAATTTAAATTTATTTTATTTTGCTATTTGATCACATAATTATTTTCAATTGACTTATATTCTAAAACTGCACATTATTATTCCTACTTCAATAATGCTGGATGGTATAGTTAGTTAAATCGTGAGATGTTTGATTAAGTAGGAACCTGATGATAATAATGTTGAGATGATTGTAATGGTAGTCCTAAGTAGTAGTGATCTGACATATTTTATGGATCTCTAATTCTATTTATGAATGGATAGTTGTCATAATAAAATTTTGTTAATTAGTATTTAATTAGACTGATTATTTATATTTTCTAATATCAATCACATGTCTTTAGATCGGTTTAAGTTGTGATAATTAATGTGTATATATATTTAATAAAGAAATAAACTTAATTATTATTTTTTAATGTAAAATTAAATTAAATTTAAATAGTATATCTGTAAGATATAAATAAAATTATATAATTTCTAAATACATAAAATGCAAATAAATAATGAAGTTACTGAATCTCCTTGAACTCCATTAACTTCTTCAATGCAAACGATGGATAATGGTAATATGTCTCATACACTCTGGCTTTCAGCGAGATACTCATTCTATTTGTCATCTGTAATCACCTCTAACTCCATTTGAGCATGGTCAACTCAATCTTTTTTGAAGCCTAAGGTGAGAATTTAAATTTAGGCTTTATATTATATATTAATTATAACATTATAATTTATAAAAAAATTTATTTTTCTAACTTTTTTAGGCATAATGAAATTAGAAAAAAAAAATACTACCAGATAAACATTTAAGAGAAACAAAATCTAAAAGTATGAAGTAATTATAGAATGATAAATTTTGATTTTAGAGCTATAATATTGAAGATCAATCCTTGCAAGCTATTAAAGAAGGGCTTTTGATAAAAATACAAGAAAAATTAAAAATAATTTCAAATTTACTATGTTTATAAAATATTTACTAAAATACTAGAATTTATAAAATATTTACCAAAATACCAGATTTTTATTAGTTTACAATGAGTTTATAAATTTTACAATAAATTCATAATGAGTTTATAATTAGTTTACAATAAGTTTATAATGAGTTTATAAGTTTTACACGTTTTATAATAAATTTATAATAAAATAAGTAAATACCCCTGGTAAAAAAAGTAAAAATTTATAAAAATATGGTGGAGGATATCATTTTTTCATTTAAAAAAAAAGGGAAGAATTTGATATAGAGAAGAAGACAGAAATGAAGCTTGAAAAAAAAATGTATTAAAAATATGTTAAAATGTAGATATATAGTTGTTTTTTTTTTTTTTACAGATATAACTTAAAAGGTGGAAGACTTTTCTTATATTCTCTGTAAACTAGAAATCATTAACTCTATATATTTTATTTTAGCTATTTTTTATATTACTATAATTATTTTTTAAAAAAAAACTTATTTTTACCAAATAAAGAGGGCTGGCTGGTGCCCTTGAAGGCCAGTTGACTTTGCATTTGAGAATGATAGATAGACTTCATTGGAGAAAAATAAACATCTACTAAAAGAGAATACAAAATCTTTAAAAAAGAATAATAAAACTCCGTAATAAAATTTAATTTGCATTTAGCTTTATTAGAAAAGATAAAACAGCATCAAATAAGATTGAACATTAAATTTTAAATTTCTATCGATCTAAAAATTATTTTGAAGACAAACCACACATTAAAAATATACAAAACTAAAAAAATATAAAAATCAAATAATAATTTATGAAAAAATTAAGACAAAGAAAGATGCACAGGCGGCACCTTAATTATTATTAATATATTATTGTAATGATGAAATTAAAAGTTATTTGAAAAATGACAAATTTATCTTATTTTGATTTATATAATTATAAATATTATGCTTTTAAAATTTATTTTTAGTATTTTTATTTTATAGTATTATCATTTAAAAGTTTAAAATTTTGATAAAATTTTTAAATTACTTGCTATAATAAAAATATATATATATATATATATTACAATATATTAGATTTATTCAATTTGATTATTTGATTATTATGTTATTATATGTGTAGTCATTGAAAGGTATTTATTTATAATGCTATAATATTTTATATATGTATTAAATACATGATAAAAGATTTTTAACTATTTAAATATATTTTATTAAATTATATATAAGATAATTTAAATATTTCTTATTTGAAATTTCTTTATTACTAAAAATAATTTTTTTAATAATACTATTTTATATATCTTTAATAAGTATCCTTTCTTAACATTTGAACTTCCAAAAAATATTTATTAATTATTTTTTCTTTTTCTTTTCCTACCCTATGGATTAAACAATGTATTTTCCTTTCTCATGTTAAAAAAATCCCAGACAATTCGTATTTCTTCAAGTTTGAAAGGAAAAGAATTGCATATTTAAAGGGACAATTAATTCTTTAACGCTGTCCAAATTAATTATACTTCCAAACATCATATTAATTATATCCAACATTTTTTCTTTCCTTCCTTTCTTATACTGACTCAAAAAGAAGGTCCAAACAATTTTTTTTAAAAAAAAAAACTAATTTATACTTATATATAATTCATTTTGATAAAAAAAAAACTTAATATATTAATTTAATTTGTGATTTGGATAATTAATTTTGAGTTAACATATTAGTTACAATTTAACTTTTATGGAAAAGTACGAGTAATATCTAAATCACTCTTATAATATTTTTTTCTTGTTTCACTATATTCTAAAATTTGAATATAATTATCTTTTGACATAAAATTTTTTAATTATATTTTTTAATAAAATATTTTTTATTATTTCTTTTATATAAATATTTTATTAACTAGTTGATAAAGTTAGGAAATACAGTTTTTTATTTTATTTAAATTTTTACAAACAAATATAATATTCACGGTGAGAACGGATTATATGAATAACTTTTTTAAAATTACATTCCAACTAAATGCACTAAGATTTATTTAATTCAAACTGTGCGTTATTTTTTTGTATTAAACTCGATCAAATCCAAAAACCATTGCCTCTTGTTTTTGGTGACTGACAATAGAAAATGTTGGTTTTGTTTGACATATTATATATATATATATATATATATATCTTCCAAAATAACTGTATACAGAATTTATGGCAAGCTGATGTTTGATAAAGTCAGAAAATAAGTGTTGAATTATTTAAACTTGGACTTTTAAGTAGTGAATAATTTAGTGATATAATTATTAAATTGTAAGAATAATTAAAAATTTAATCACTTATCATATTTAGTATAAATTTTAAGTTAAATTTATTATTTTAATTATTTTAACTTAATTAAATTTTTAAATGAAGTGCAACTAAATAATTTAAAATAATTAAATACTGAAATTTTTAATTGTTTTAATTGCTTATAATAAGATTATCAAACATCATCCAATTTGGAATTTGTTTGGGGTTATTTATTTATTTATTTAAGTAACAAGAGCTGGCTTCAACTTAGATTTCCAAATTTGTTAAGATAACTTTTCCAGATCCGCTACTGTTTATAAGAAACTAAGGAAGAAAAATCTTACTAAATAATATTATTTTATAAATAAAAATAAATTTTTAAATAATAAATATTTTAATAAATATGATAAATAGATATTCTACTCTTCTTACATGGAAAATTCAAATCAGATAAAAATATTTTATTTGAAGGCTAAAATTAAAATAAAATAATTAAGTTTTGTTACAATAATATATATATATTTATGGTTCTAAACACTTTTATATCATTTTTATTTATACAATATAATAATATAATAAACAAACATGTATACTTTAATGAAGTATTTTATAATACAAAATTATGAAGTTGATCTATTTAACATGATTTTCATTAAACAAAAATATCTTTATTGTAATTCTGCTTATATATATTTACGAGTTTTCATAAATTAGATAATCTCCTTCTCAATGCAATCATTTGATTTATTTATACATTTAGATTTCTTGAAAACTAAAAAAATATTAAAAAAAATAAATATTAAAAAAATTTAATCTACGTTTTAAATAGACGATACAATTACTAAATTACATTAAAATATTAAATAATAATTCACCTTTAGTTATTTAAATTATTGATTATATATGAAACTTAAAAATGAAATCACAACGCTACTCTTAAAATAGTAATCCTTTTACGTATCATATCAATTACAAAATTAATAATATTAAGTGTATACTCCTTTACAAATTGGTTTTCGATACATATATTAAACTTTTTATAATTAAATCATTTGAAGAATATTCAACCAATAAGATATACATATATTTAATAAATCCAAAAGTAACAGAAGGCTTTCATTACATCTTGTCAATTGATTAATTTTTAATTTACTTTAAATTAATGAATATCAATTTTATAAATTTAATAAATAAAAAAATAATTAATAAATTAATCTATAATTATTATTAATATAATATTACATTATTAAATAGTTAATATGTGTATATATTAGCTGAAATTTATAATTTTTTTGATATATTTATATCTATATTTTTCTAATTATATAATAATATCATATTATGCACTCGATATATACATGTATGTAAGAAAAACAAAATAGTATGACAAATGATAATAATATTTTAAGGATCCTTTACTATCATTTAGCCTGGTTTAAGTAATACAATTTTTTAAATAGGAAGCGCACATATAATTTTTTTTTATAATTTATTTTATAACTAACATTTTTACCTCAATACTGTATGAAATTTTTTTATTATGTAATATATGTAAATATATTATATTATTATACAAAGACCTACTACAATTTTTATATTTATGTACTATAATATTTAAATAATAAAAATAAAAATTTAATAAAAAAAATTTGTGATCTATTAAAAAGCTGAAAATCACTAACAGAACATTATTGTGTTATGCATTTATTTATTTATTTATGATTAAAGATTGAAATGAATTAAGGAAATATAAAGATGAATAAACAATTTTTTTAATAATGCAATTGATAAGAAATTATTAAATTAAAAAAAAAGTGCATAGATTCTTAAATTTTCTACTGGCTCCTATTAGGTTCAATTACTATTATAAATAAAAGACTAAATAATTAAAAAGTTCCTGAAGTTTTATATATTATACTAGTCAGTCTCTATATTTTTAACATCTAAGTTTTGCATCCTCCAGTTTTTAAAAATTAAATTGTTTAGTCATTTTATTAATATTTTCATCCTAAAAATATTAGTTAATTACTTTGATATTATAAAATAATTTATTTATTTTTTCTTTATAGATATTTTTCTCTGTTATTTGTTAAGTCATGGTTATTTTTAATTTTATTTATATTTCTTATACATAATTTATTTTAATTTTATAAATATTTTAATAAGTTATTTTAATTTATATATATTTTTATAAAGATAAATATATTATTAATTTATACATATTTTTATAAAGATAAATATATTATAAAATAACTTATTTGCTCTTCATTTATATATATTTATCTTTATTATTTATTAAATTTATTTTATTTTTAATTTTATTTTATATATAGATCGTCTGCAAAATAATAAAAGATATTATTTGTATTATTTAAAATTATTTTTTAGTAATACTTATAAAATTAAAATAAATGATATATATATTATTTACAAAATAATAAAGAATATTATTCATATTATTTAAAATTATTTTTTAATAATATTTATAAAATTAAAATAAATTATGTATAAAAAATATAAATAAAATTAAAAATAAACATGGCTTAACAAATAACAAAAAAATATATATATATAAAAATAAATAAATTATTTTATAATATTAAAGTAATTGACTAATATTTTTGGAATAAAAATATTAACAGAATGACTAAATAATTTAATTTTTAAAAATAAAAAAATACAAAAATTAGGTGTTGAAAATATAAAAATTAACTAGTATAATATATAAAATTTTAGAGAATTTATAATTATTTAGTCTAAATACAATAGACTTCAAAAGGTAGTTAAACTTTAAATTTTTCTATATTAAATAATAATAATAATAATAATAATAATAATAACAATTTTTTAATGAAAACATTGTAATTAACACATAATGTCGTCATTTACTTATCACAATCCTGCGCGTGTCAAATCTAAACCAATCTTTCTCCTTTTGCATGGAATTACATGTCGCCATGTTCCTTTTCTCTGTTCAACTCTCTCTTTCTGCGCCAACTCTTATAAATGTATATAAATCCCTTTCCCCACTGTCTCTTTCTGTCTCTGTTTTTTTCTTTGAAGCAGCCATGAATAAACTTTCCATGGCTTTTGTCTTTCTTTTTCTTGTCTATCTTCCATGTTTGCCTCTGTTAGTTTCTGCAGACTGTACTTGCGAACAAGAAACAACAGAAATTGATGATAGAACAAAGACCCTTAAGTACAAATTAGTTGCAATTTCTTCAATTTTGATTGCAAGTGCAGTTGGGGTTACTCTGCCAATTTTAGGCAAGAAAATCCCATCTTTTCACCCTGAAAATAATATCTTCTTTCTCATTAAAGCTTTTGCTGCAGGAGTGATTCTTGCAACTGGGTTTGTTCATATTTTGCCAGATGCGTTTGAGACTTTAACTTCTTCTTGCCTTAAAGAAAAGCCATGGGGGGAGTTTCCTTTTGCAGGTTTTGTGGCAATGGTAGCTGCAATTATGACAATGATGGTAGATAGTTTTGCTACTAGTTACTATAAAAAATTGCATTTCAATAATAATAAGCCTTTGCCTGTTACTGAAGATATTGAGTTGCAAGGGAAGCAGCATGAAGGACATGTCCATGTTCATACCCATGCCTCCCATGGACATGCTCACGGCTCTGCTTTTGTATCAGATGTTTCTGAGGCCTCCAAAAATATGTTCAGGCATAGGGTTATTTCACAGGTATAAATGTGATTGCTATATTTCTATTATAATTGTCGATCCCCTGTTTTGCTCTCTTGGAGTCTATATTACCCTGTTTTATTGATCTGTTTATTCTATTATCTGTTTCTTTTCCATGGATTATTCTGTTTTGCTGTCTTGATTTGTTCTGTTTCTCATGGAATGTGTATTGTAGGTGTTGGAGTTGGGAATTGTAGTTCATTCGGTAATAATTGGGATATCATTGGGAGCTTCAGAAAGCACCACCACAATCAAGCCTCTTGTAGCTGCATTAACTTTCCATCAATTCTTTGAAGGAATGGGTCTTGGTGGATGCATTTCTCAGGTACCTTTTCTCTTCAATCTACACCAAACAACTTACCAAAAGTTTCAAAGTGAAAACAATAATATTACTACTGTTATTATATATTATTTTAAATATATATATATATATACATGTATATGATGTGAAAAATGCAAATTTTTAAGAGGTTTTTTGGAAGGTAATTAATGACTCCTCTAGGCTTCATATGGTAGGGCCCTATTATTAAGTCATGGCATTTTATTTTATTTCTGGTGTCATGCCATTAATTAGGTATTTTTTCTAGAAAAAGAAATAAAAAATGTATATGCACATGACGTGGCATAACAAGAGCCCAAGAGGCAACAGCTATGACTTTTTTCCGCTTAACTCCAAATGTTGGTGACCACTGAATTCCATGAGTCAGAGCTTTAATTGGACTTTCATCTTCATCATTATTGTGTAACATTATTGACTAAATAAATAACATTATTTTTTTAAAAAAATTAAGCTATTAATGTCTAAATAAATAAATTTTACCTTTTATTTTATTTTTCTAACATTATTGACTTCTTTCAGTAAAATGTTTCTATTAGAGTATATTTTTGAAATGATTTTAATATAAATAATTAAACATTCATTGTATTATATTATATTATATTTTCAAGAATTCTACTCACTATTTCATTTAGCATTAACGAAAAAAAAAATGAAATAAAATAAATGCTAGTTAATTGGAATAAAGTGACCTATAAGAACCTTTGTGCTTTGTCAATGTTTTGTTCTTGGACTATTGACAACTTTAGTACTCTACATGTTAAACTCTATACAATTTTTTTCTACTTCTTTGACTTCAAAGATTTTTTATCCTAAAAATTATTTTAATAATGACTTTTTAACTCAGAGACATTATAATTTTGACCACGATTCCTTTATCACTAAACTAAAAATGAGTTATAATTAAGTAGGGTTATAAGATTAATTATAATTTCAAATTCTAGTCAAAATTCAATTAAAAAAAAAGAGTTCCAATATGATGAATTTAGTATCTTATTATTGCAAAAGTAATTTTTATTTGAATTTGATACTGTTGAATAAATAATAAAAACAAAAAAATGGAAAATATTGGTGCAGGCAAAATTTAAATCTGGAGCTGTGGCAATAATGGTACTGTTTTTCTCGCTAACAACACCAGTTGGAATTGGAATTGGAATAGGGATATCACAAAGTTACAATGAAAATACACCAACAGCACTAATAATAGAAGGAGTATTGAATTCAGCATCAGCTGGGATATTAATTTACATGGCACTTGTTGACTTGCTTGCTCAAGATTTTATGAATCCCAAATTGCAATCCAATCTTAGGTTGCAAATTGGTGCTCATCTTTCTCTTCTTTTGGGTATGGGATGTATGTCTTCTTTGGCCAAATGGGCTTAAATTTCATTGCTCAATTCTCTCTTCTTTTTTTCTTTTTTTTTTCTTTTCCTTGTTCTTAGTTTCCTGATATTTCTTTAGCTTGTAGTTATAACCTTTATTGTTCTTTTTAGGTATAATTACAGGAATGTTAAAAAAATTTGTGGCTACCAATTACAAAATGAAAATAATGATTTCAGTATTTTAGTGTTTTAGTATTTGGGGATTCAATTAGCATTTATTTTTTTTCCTGGAATCCAATAATTCAATGGTAATTAATGATTTCTATTCAAAGGCATATGCATGCATGGTTGAAATAGGTATATTTATACAATAATTTTAAATTAAATTACAAATTTTGTATTAGTGTTTTTCAAATAAAAGTATGTATAAAACTAAATGAAAACGAATTAAATATCATTAAAACAATAATTTTGATAGGCTAAATAATTATAAAGTCCATGAGAATTTGCATATTATACTAGTCAGTCTCTGTATTTTCAATATCTAATTTTTACATCTCTTATTTTTAAATATTAAATTGTTTAGTCATTCTGTTAATGTTTTCATAATAAAAATATTAATCAACTATTTTGATATTATAAAATAATTTATTTACCCTTTCTTTATATATTTCTTTCTTTGTTATTTTTTAAGTCACGCTTATTTTTAATTTTATTTATATTTTTTACACATAATTTATTTTAATTTTATAAATATTATTTAAAAATAATTTTAAATAATATGAATAATATCTTTTATTATTTTACAGACAATCTATATATCATTTATTTTAATTTTATAGATATTATTAAAAAAAATTTCAAAAAATACTAATAATTTCTTTTATTATTTTATAGACGATCTATATATAAAGTAAAATTAAAAATAAAAGAAACTTAATAAATAACAATGATAAATATATATAAATGAATAACAAATAAGTTATTTTATAATATCAAAGTAGTTGACTAATAATTTTAGGATGAAAATATTGACAGAATGACTAAACAGTTTAATTTTTAAAAATATAAAAATGTAAAAATTAGATATTAAAAATACAGAGATTAACTAATATAATATGCAAAACTTGAGAGACTTCATAATTATTTATGCATTTTGATATAGTCTGTAAATTAATAATTAAGAGCAAGTATATACCAATAATAATATATTGATAGAAGTATAAAATATTAAAATTTATAATTACTTGCAAATTAATAATTCTGTCAAAATATTTATAACAGTATGATAATAAGAAGCTTTAATTATGCATTTTACACATCGGATAATTGTTTTTTTAGTACCGATTTTTTTTTACTTTAAAACCATATTATTATTATTATTATTATTATTATTATTATTATTATTATTATTATTATTAAAAGGGAGTTACGGTTTAGTTTTTTCATTTAAAATTATATAATTTTATTAATTTTATTCTTATTAAATTAAAGAACTTACATTACCAAAAATAATATAATATAATTGTTGGAATGCATACATATCAACAATAATATAATATAATTGTTGGAATGCAATCATGTATAACTATTTCAAAAGAATTTTATACTAGAAAAATATCAAACTTTCATCACTTCTATATATTATCTTGTGCTTTTGGATTTATAAAAGGTGGAACGAAAGCAAGGTTTGTTGCACATGATAAATGGGCCAAAAGCCAAATTCATGTGAAAATTAATAAATTTTCCCCCATGTGTAAGGCTCAATACAAACCTATTTTTTATTATTTTTAACTCTCACACTAAGAAGATATTTAGCTTAGCTTATAAGCTATTCAAACTAACATATAAACTCTAAATTTAAGTTAATACGTTTTTTTTTAATTAGATAATTTTATTACCTTATAAATTTAGTTTATATGCTAGAAAAAATAAATTGAGGGTAATTGCTTATTATTTTGGTGTTCACAAGCATTTAGCTTATAATCTAGTTTGACCAAATAATTTAATATATTTATTCCTATTTATTTTAATAAATGCTCTTATTAGTAATATTTTATATCATTTTTAGCTATTTGAATAATATATATACTTATAAGTTATTTTTTACAAAATATACTAGCTGCATATTAATCGTTTATAAGTATTGTTTTTTACTAAATATATTAGCTGCTTATTAATCATTTATAAGTACTCAAAATCAATACATAACTTTATATGTTTATAAGCTCATATTACTTATAAGCTAAATTTTATAAACTAAGTCAAATATCCTCTAAAACACATTATTTTTTACTTGGTTTTTTTTCTATTGCTTAATAAACTCTTTTAACATGGTTTTTTTTTTTTGTTGCATAACATATTTCCTATTAAAGTTAATATTAATGTTATTGTCACACTTATCTCTAATTTTCCCTAGTATACATTTATATTCACAAATTCACCTATAAATACTTGTGCTACTTCGGAAGCTAGAACAGTGCTATCTTGGAAGGGTCTGCTTTATCTTAATGAATTTATCACAAAATAATTCCTAAGGCAATATTCTATAACATCTCAGGCTGCTAATTTTGATTTTGTTCACGCTTCTACACAATAATCTTAGGAATTATGGATGTTAATTCTTCTGCTAACAACGTTACTAATGTCACCAACCTTATCCCTACTTTTGTTGCTGCTAATGTCACTTCTGTTGTTGCCAATACCTCTATTGCACTGCTTGCTCAAGCTGCTATTTCCTGTCATGTAAAACTTTTCCTATGCTAAACCATTCCCAAACTCCATGATTGAGGTCTTTAGCGGGCAAAATTTTAAAAGATGGCAAAAGCTTATTTATTCAGTCCTTGATATGCAAGAAGTAGCTACTGCCTTTTCTAATCCTAAGCCCGAGCCCTCTATTGATCCCAAAATATTTGATGCTTAGAATCATGCTAACAAGGTCTATAAGTATACAATTATGCATATAAATGCCTTTTCTAAGTCCCAAACTCCATGATTGTGGTCTTTAGTGGTCAGAATTTTAAAAGATGGCAAGAGCTTATTTATTCAGTCCTTGATATGCATGAAATAGCTATGCCTTTTCTAATTCTAAGCTCGAGCCCTCTGCTGATCCCAAACTATTTGATGCTTGGACTCATGCTAACAATGTCTATAGGTATACAATTATAAGCACTCTTTCTAACAATTTCTTTGATGTTTATCGTTCCTATAAAGAAGCAAAGGAAATATGAGACTCAATGAATTTAAAATATATCGATGAGAATGTTGGAAAATAAAAGTTTGTAACTGAAAACTTCTTCAAACCGGAAATGATAGATGACAAGGACATCAAATTAAAATGTAAATAAATGAGTATCATAAATTGCTATAAGGTCTTAGAGTTGAAAATATCATCCTACAAAATGAGTTCACTGCAGGATTGCTCATTGAGAAAACTACTAGCTTTGTGGAAGGAATACAAGCAATAACTCAAGCACAAACATGAGCAATTGTCCCTTGCACATTTAATCACCCACATCATTGTTAAAGATACTAAAAGAAAGGAGCTTAGAGTTGTAACAGTAAAAGAGATGGCTTCAAAAGCACACTTGGTATGAGACAATACTTGCAATCAACATAAAAAGTATGA
Organism: Garcia nutans; assembly: GCA_947685225.1. NCBI lineage: Eukaryota > Viridiplantae > Streptophyta > Magnoliopsida > Malpighiales > Euphorbiaceae > Garcia > Garcia nutans. Next base: position 41,896,028 of record CANTUV010000003.1, read on the forward strand.
TAGTAAGAAATTGATTATAAATATTGTATTACTATCCTTGTATCAACAAATTTTGTATTTCCTGTAAAAGAAAATTACAAATAAAAGAATATTAGGGTACAATCTCTAATTGATTCTCCTCTGATTCTTCTCTTTGCTATGTGTTGGATTTGATTTGATGATGAACAGATTGAGGGTCTTGATGACTTGATCTCGAAACTGTTGATCTTGATTTGGGTAGACATTGACTTGAATTCAGGCTTTGAATCTTGAACTTGAACTCGAGTTTGGATCTGAATATGGATTTGAACTTGAACTTGAATGATTGCAGAGCTTTATCGGTAGTGTGTAGGCGAGCCTTCGAACTTGAGAGAGAGCTTTAAGTCTTCAATTCACCAGAGCTTCAGAGTCTTGAATTTTCTTCTCTTTTTTGATATGGAGATGGACAACCTATTTATAGGGATTTAAAGATACTTGGCCACCAAGCGAAGCGATCCTATTGGTCCACTTGGCGTGATCTCATTGGTCTCATATTTTGATATTATCCCATTATTTATTTAATGAAATATGGAATATTTATTTAAATAACCAATAATTGTTTAATTGGTTACTTAAAATAATTTAATTTAATTAACTAATTTGTTTAATTACCTAATTAAATTATTAAGTTAAAATTAATTAACTTAATTTTTGAAAATTCCCGTGCAAACAGATGCCCCTCGAGACTTGTTCATAGTTTCATTCGGACGAGTCTCGAAAATTTGAAGACTTGTGCGGTATATATATATATATATATATATTTTGAATTATAATCTAATTTGTGTAGCAGGAAGGGGTCCCTCAAATTTTAACCCTCGTAGAAATTAGGACTATTAATTATAATTCCTGTAAAGATTATAAATTTAAATCCTTATAAAATTTAAATTTATAATTCAATTTGGGTAGGAATATAATTACTTAACCCTCAATAATTATACTTGCTCTTGATTGGTTAAGGTGAATGTAATCCTAATAGGGTTAGGATTTGGACAACCTTTATAAAAGAGGAGCTTGCTATGTTTCTCCCGTTAATTCTTTTTTTTTTTAGCTGTCATTCCACCGATCAGACATCAAGATTTGTTCTTTGAATACGCTCTGAATTTTCTCGACGGCTCGCATCTGCACAGTGGTAAATTTCCTCTTAATCTTGCAATTATATCAAAATGGCAACCTTAATTTCTTGCTTTCTTTTCATATCTCTGTGACGAAAGCAGGTAAAAAGCAACCAATTAATAGTATGGCACGTATGGTCTTGGTTTCTCATCATTATACATATCATCATCAATGTTTTGGCTTTTATATATATATATATATATATATTTTACTCGTAAAACTTAACAAAAAACATGATTTTGTCTTTATTCTTTGCAAGTTTTTTTTTTCTTTCCTTTGCTTCTGATCATTCAACTTTAATTTAATCCAATAATCACACCACCATGTACTGTAAACAACTCTTTAGTCATTTTTTTTTTTTAACTATAAAACAAGAGAATGCTTTATTTCCTAATTAAACCATGCTCACATCTTCATCTTCATAACCAGTAACTGATTTTTTTCCCTTCTTTTTTTTTTTCAGCTTTCTCTGGTATCATATATAAATCAGCTACATCCAGTTAGCAATATTGAGACCACCATTTCCTTTAATCACAAATTTTACATTCGTAATTATTAATTTTTTTTTTTTAGGATTGCTTGCTTGGGTTGGATCTTCTTCTCCAATTTATTGCTGATTTCTGCACCAAGTTATCACACTTTTGCTAAAGTGCGCCGGGTCACTGCCCCAACTTTCTTCATCAACTTATCGCGCTTTTGCTAAAGTGCGCCGGGTCACTGCCCCAACTTTTTTCATCAACTTATCGCGCTTTTGCTAAAGTGCGCCGGGTCACTGCCCCAACTTTCTTCATCAACTTATCTCGCTTTTGCTAAAGTGTGCCGGGTCACTGCCCTAACTTTTTTCATCAACTTATCGCGCTTTTGCTAAAGTGCGCCGGGTCACTGCCCCAACTTTCTTCATCAACTTTTTTTTTTTTAGAAAGGACTTTATCAACATGGTGCGCATACTTGATTTTCCATCTTCCAACAAGGTTCCAAGAATCAAGATTTTAAATGATGATGAAGAAACCTCGCAGCCAGGTATGATTCTTGCTTCTCAAAAATCTGCTGAAGGAGATTTTGGAGTCAAATTGCCTAGCAAGATAGATCCTCCACACATTCAAAATTGGACCATCCAACAGAATTATCAACTTGAAGACCGAAAGGATGGAATCTCAATCTCTGAGTGCACCGTGCTTCAATCTTCACTTCATTCGCTTGATTCTTCACCATCATATCTTCCTCTATTAGCAAGTCGCATCCGCAAGAAGGCAATATCTTGGCATTCTAACTTTAAACTTGTTGGCGAGTTTTCTTATACTGAACGCTATTGGGAATGGCTTGAAGATGTGCTTACAAGTCGACAAGAGTTTTTTACTAAGGCCGAGATCTATTCTGCTCTTTTTGCTTCATTATTCACTTATGATCGTTCAATGAATGTGATCAAATATTTTTGTGAACATTGGAGTCCATCTACAAATAGTCTTTTTCTTCCACATGGTGAAGAATCAATTTCTCTTTGGGACTTGAAGACACTTGCAGGACTCCCAATACTTGGCTCTTTTTATGACGAAGTAATCCCCTCAGTTAGGGAGCTCACTGGCGTTAACAAAAATGGGATCCATTACTTACCCCGTAGTTGCAGATATCTGTTTTATGCTTATTATAGGAATGCCAAAGTTATTGATCATCGCTGTGAGTTGGACATTCATACTTGGATAAACTTTTGGTTTCATGGAAGTACAAGATATAGAGAACCTCCTGAAAAAGACTACATAAAAAGAACTTCTCGTCCGAAGAAAACTTTCATTCCAACTGGCAAAATAGGAGAGAAACTTCCTCGTGATGCAACTTGGAAAGAACCTTTTATTTCCCTTCATATTGAAGAAGATTTACGAGAAGAAGTATATGCTGCTGCTTTGATATCTTGTTGGATTTGTAAATTCATGCTTCCACGCGATCCTGTGCATCTCATTCGTCCAAGCACTTTTAAAGTTGCAAGTATGTTGGCAACTGGCAAGAAATTTTCTTTAGCTGTTCCCGTCTTGGCGAGTATTTACAATGGCCTCAACTTTATCTCTACCTCAAAAGACTTAAGAAGATGCCCCATTTCGATCCCTTTCCATTATATATATGGATGGATAGCTGACCGCTTCAATACTCATTTTTCTTCTGAGGATTTTGACGCAAAGCGGGCTACGATGATGCTTTATGGAGGACAAAGAATGGCAAAACATTTTGAAGAAGATGCAGCTGCTAAACTTTTCATGGAATGTACTCCTTACTTGGGGCCACCATTTACTTTAAAAACTGATAGTCTTTTGAAGGATGATGGTAATCTATCCCCTGGACGAGCGGAATATTTTATTAGCCAACGTTCAAGTTTCTTGACGTTGCGCTATAAAAATCGATTCATCATTGAACCGTACAGTCCTCATAGGTTTAGCAGACAGTTCGGCTACACTCAATATCTTCCTGGAGACATTAGTAGAAAATTTTCCAACATCAACTTGGAAACTATAGTTATGCTTTGGAAGTCTTGCTTGCATTTGAACAGCGGCGGAAAGCTTATTGTACCTTCTCAGCAATTGGATGAACGCTTCTCTTATACACTGGCGTATAGGGATTGGTGGAGGTTAGAGTGGTCAACAAATTTTTCTTCTACTGCTGGTGCTCTTCAACCACTTTCTCCTTTGGTGAAATCTTCAAAACTTCATTCTAAGGTTGAAAGAAATAAACATGGTCTCTCAAATCCTATTGAAAAGAATAAATTTGCTCCTATTGTGTTGAAGTTAAAATCTCATGCGCCTATTAGTTCTCCTCGGAATAATAATGTTTCAAAGGAAAATAATTCCAAGACAACTAATAAGGAGGAACGAAAAGAGGATCACCAATTAAAAAAAAACGTTGCTACTAATCTGAATCCTTGTTTGGAAGGAAGTGGTGAATCTAATCCCAAAGATAATGAGAATCTTGTTCCAAATGCCCCTGCTAAGAAGAAACATCCTAGAGAAGGCATTTGCAATCGTTCGGTTTCTAATGAAGAAGAAGTTGATTCTGACCGTTGTTGGAAAAAGTTCAAAGCTGGTGAAAAAGAATCCATACCAAATGACTTGGTAAGATTACTTTTTTTTTTCAAATCTTTTTTTTTTATTCTCATTTGCCTCTCCCCTTTTTTTTTTCAGTTGGGTGCAAATGACTTAGCCATTGATGATGCACCTTGTCTACTTCCCAATGAAGGCTTTAGTTCTATAAACATAGATCCCGAAAATCTTTGTTTATCCAATATAGCTTCTGGTGACCTTGGGATAGATCTTGTCCAACAAGGGATACAAACACAAAGCACTAATCATATTGGCGACGCCAATTATTTTCCATCTCTTGAAGAGTCAAAGGTGTGCGGTGATAGCATAATGGCTGATTGTCATCGCAATGTTGCAATAATGGTGTGGGAGCGACTTCGAGATAAAATCGTCCAGACGAAACCATCCAAAGCTTCTCCTCTTATCGAAGAATGTTATAAAGTTCTGGATAACTTTCATAATATTCATGGATTTGATGTTACCTTTTTGAAACAGGAACTTAAGAAGTACTTTCAGACTGTGAATACATTGTTGGAAACAGAGTCTGCTCTTGCTTTGTGTATGCCTGCTGATCATCATTCTCAAAAGTTAGAAGAAATTGCCAAAGAAATTGAAGTCGCTCTAGATCGTAAGAAAAAGATCGATGATAGAAAACTATTGGCAACAAATGAGCTTGTACATATTGAAGAGGAGATGGCTAGACTGAATTCAAGAAAGAAAGAACTTGAATCTTCCATGAAAGCATTGAACCAAGAAGGATTGGAAAATGACAATGCTACTTTAGATCTTCATACAGAAAAGTCCAAGATTGATACCATACTGGTGCGTTCTGAACAAGATGACTTGACTCTCTCCACCTTGCAGCAACTACTTTCAGACCAGCTTGAGGATCTAAAGCATCTTAAGTGGAGAATATAGTTTTTTTTTTGTTCTTTTTTTTTAAAGACCTTATGTAGCTAGCTTTCTTTATTAATAAAACTGAACTTTTGTTTAATCTTATTAATAACTTCTAGCTTTGCTCATATTGATAATGATTTTTTTTTGGTGTGACTGAACTTAGCAAAATACTAAGCTGCCTACGTACCTTCTTTATGGAAGGATCAAGTCATAACGTAGTTCAAATACAAGATGATTTTTTTTATTATTATTATTTTTATTATTTTTTTTATTATTATTATTATTTTTTTTTCCGTTCACAGTTTTAGCTCATGCGGGCCAGGAGCGGCGTCGAACTTCTAGGCGTAATATTTCTTCAAGAACTTGCCATTGATTGGTCCAATGCGCACTCCATCTTTATCAACTATCTTGTATGCTCCATTGCTGTAGACTTCTTGTACGACATGTGGTCCATCCCAGTTTGATAGGAACTTGTTGCCCATACGTCGAGACATGATTATCGGTCTTCGGTTTGCTAGCACCAAATCACCAACTTGAAAGGATCTGGCTCGTACTCTTTTGTTGAAAGCTTTGCTCATTCTGGCTTGATAGCATTCCAAACGCTGTTGTGCTTCTAGGCGCTTTTCATCCAAAGCTTCAAGTTCTTGCAAGCGTAGACGAGCATTATCTTCACTTGAAAGGCCTTCTTGGATTGCTATTCTCAAAGATGGTATTTGTTGTTCAAGAGGTAAGACAGCTTCTACCCCATAAACGAGCGAATATGGTGTTGCTTGAGTTGCAGTTCTGTATGTAGTTCGATAAGCCCAAAGTGCTTCACCCATCTTCTCTGGCCAATCTCTCTTCGATTTGCTGACTATCTTCTTAAGCAACTTGCACAAAGTCTTGTTGAAAGCTTCTGCCAACCCGTTTGCTGGTGGATTATACATGGATGAGTTGTATTGCTTGAATTTGAATTGCTCACACAACTTGTCCATTGCTTTATTTCTAAAGTTTGTCCCATTATCATTTATGATATAGCGGGGTACACCATATCGATAAATGATATGTGACCGAATAAAGCTCACCACAGTTTCCTTCTTGACTTCTTTACATGCGATTGCCTCTGCCCATTTGGAAAAGTAATCTGTAGCAGCTAAGATATACATATGACCCCCTGAACTTTTTGGTAGCGGCCCTACAACATCTAGTCCCCATGCTTCAAAAGGCCATGACGCGACAGTAGGATGCAAAGGCTCTGGAGGTTGATGAATCAAATTTGCATGAAACTGACATTCTTGGCATTTCTTGGCATATTCCATACAATCTTTAACCATGGTTGGCCAGTAATAGCCCATTCGTTTGATTTGAAAGTGCAATTTTGGTCCCGACTGATGTGCACCGCAGACTCCTGAATGCGCTTCAATCAAAGCTTTAAGAGCTTCATCATTTCCAAGGCATCGTAGGAACACTCCATCGAAGGAACGACGATAAAGTGTCCCATTAAAGTTGATAAAGCGTGAAGCTCTTCTTCTTACTTCTGTTCTTCTTTTCAATTCATCAGGCAATCTACCATGTTCAAGATAGTCCATGAGCGGTTGTCGCCAATCTTCTTTTTCAATTTCATAGACAGAAACTATATTGGTTTCTTCAGTTTCTTCATCAAACATTAGTGGTACCACCCATCTTTGGCAAACAGGCACATTTGCCTCTCCTCCAGATAATGCAAGAGTTGCTGCAAGATTAGCCAGTGCATCAGCTTGCTTGTTCTTCTTCCTTTCAACATGTTGCAAGCAAATATCATCAAATGAAGAGAGGAGATTGTTCGCATGCTTAAAATATGGAAACAACTCTGGCTTTCTCACTTCATAGATGGAGAGCAGTTGGTTGATCACCAATTTAGAATCGCCATACACCTTTAGATGAGTTAACTGCATCTCAATTGCCATTTCCAAGCCTAATATTAACGCTTGATACTCAGAAGCATTATTGGAACATTTTTCTACCAAATTGAATGCAAAAGGTATCACTTCACCAGTTGGGCTGATGTAGATAACTCCAGTACCGGCCCCAAAACTACTGGCTGCTCCATCAAAGAACATCTCCCAAGCTTATGGGGTTTCAATGAGGAATACTTCTTCATCTGGTAAATCTTCAGAGAAGTTCCAATCTCCCGGAATTGGATGATCTGCGAGGAAATCTGCCAAAGCTTGCCCCTTTATGGCTTTTTGTGGCACATATGTGATATCAAATTCTTGCAACAAAATAGCCCACTTGGCTAATCTCCCTGATAGAACTGGCCTTGACAATACATACTTGACCGGATCAGCTCGAGAGACCAGTCGAACTGCATGTACCTGCAAATAATGCCTTAATTTCTTTATGGCAAACATCAACGCCAAACACATTTTCTCAATTGGCGTATATCTCTGCTCAACTTGAGTTAGCATTCTACTAAGATAGTAGAGTGCATTCTCTTTTCCTTCATCATTTTGTTGAGCTAATAATACCCCCAAGGAGCATTCTTGCGCTGCAATATACAAGATAAGAGGTCGTCCTCGTATAGGAGCCTTCAAGACAGGTGGATTTAAGAGGTACTTCTTAATGCTTTTGAAAGCATTACTGCATGCATCATCCCATTTAAATGGAACATCTTTCTTCATCAAACGGCTGAATGGTTGGCATCTTCCAGCTAAGTTTGAGATGAACCTCCGGATGTAGGCTAACTTTCCTTGCAAACTTTTAAGCTCATGAATGTTGCGAGGCTCTGGCATTTTCATGATGGCTTTGATTTTTGACTGATCAATTTCTATGCCACGATGTTTGACAATGAATCCTAAGAATTTTCCTGCAGAGACTCCAAATGCACATTTCAAAGGATTCATCTTAAGCTGATACTTGCGCAATCGTTCGAATACTTGTCGAAGATCTTTAATGTGGTCATTTGCTTTCTTTGTTTTCACCACCAAGTCATCAACATAGCATTCAACATTTTTATGAAGCATATCATCAAAGATCTTCTGCATAGCTCGTTGATAAGTTGCGCCAGCATTCTTCAAACCAAAAGGCATGACAGTATAGCAATAGATCCCTTTTGGAGTTCTGAAAGCTGTTGCTTCTGCATCTTTTGCTGCCATTGGAATTTGATTATAACCAGATGAGCCATCCATGAATGAGAGGCGCTCATATCCAGTAGTTGCATCTACCATAACTTCAATGATAGGAAGTGGAAAGTCATCCTTTGGGCAAGCTTTATTAAGATCTCGAAAGTCAACACACACTCTTATCTGTCCGTTCTTCTTTCTAACTGGGACAATATTAGATATCCAAGTGGGATATTTTACTTCTCTGATGAATCCTGCCTCAATAAGCTTGTTAACTTCAGCTTCTATTTGTGGAATTAGATCTGGATGAAACTTTCTTTGGGCTTGCTTTATCACCTTAGCTCCTTTCATAATAGCCAAATTATGAACTGCAACTTTGGGATCTAATCCTGGCATTTCTTTATACGACCATGCAAAAACATCACGGTATTCTCGCAATAATTCTACATACTCAATTTCCTCTTCTGGATATAAGTTAGCACTGAGAAAGATAGGATGAGGATCTTCTGGTGTCCCAAGATTTATCTCCTTTAGCTCATCAATCGCTGCTTTATTTCCTTCTTCAAAGACTTGGGGAGCCTCTTCTGCATTTTCTTCCATGAAGACTTCTTCTTTATCATCTTCTTGGAAAGTGATATGACCCACGAACACATCCTCTAACTCCTCTTCTTTATTCTCAAGATTCGGATTGGTAGATATCACTGTATGCGGCTTTCCCGTCAACATCGAGCCTGTTTTCACTACCCATTCAGTCTTTCGCTTCATCCTTGAGGGAATCGAGCTACGAAGATCATTGCAGTCGACTGTCGCAGTTGTCTTCATTTTCTTTGATGGCTTTGAGACTCCTAATCTTTGATGAACAGAGATCTTCTTTTCTTTGACAGCATTGCCTCCAAGTCGATCAAAGACAGAAACCCGATTTGAAGTGGTTCCTAGGCGATCAAAGACAGAAGGCTTTGGGGACTTATTCTCAGAATCATCCTCTGCACTTATGTAATTTACAACATTTTTTCTGATCTTCAAACGCAAAGGAGGGTGTCCTAGACCGGTTTTGGATGGATGACCAGAGCTCTTCTCCTTCCATTCTTTGCGGATTCCCTGAGAGGATACTTCTTCATCTTTGAAGTCATGTTTTATCTTGATCACATTCTTGACTCCAAACCCAGCTTTGGCCAATAACTTGTAAGCATTTGGGTCAAATCCATCAGATCTTTTGGCGGGCAGCAATTCTTCCTCTTCATGGAAACTTTGTGAAGATTTCGCAAAATTTTGATAAAGAATATTCGCCACTTTTGGTGTAACCAAACTTGTGACTGGAAGCGTCAAATTCTTCAAGTTTTCTTTGACATCTTCTTTCATCTTTAGTGCAGAAGCTTGAGCATCCTTCCCTTTGGAAACTTGTACCCATCGCACCTTTACCTCTTTTGGTACCGGCTCCTTTGCTATCACTTTTTCTTCTTTGGATTCTTCTACTTCACTTTTTGCATCAAAATCACTAGACTTTCCTTTGCTTTGTTGGGGAAGAGGAAGAATTTCTTCAATTGTAAACTCTTCCATGTAGAACTTCGCATCAGCAAAGTATGATTCAGCTTCAGTGAATGGCTTTGAATCAGCCATTATGGTTTTCACTTGACCATCCTTTACATACTTGAGGCATTGATGAAGTGTCGATGGCAACACTTTATTTGCATGAATCCATGGACGACCTAACAATGCATTATATGTTGTTCTTGCATCAATTACATGAAAAAGAACGTTGGATTCCATGTCTTCAATGCGTATCTGAAGTTGAATTCTTCCCACTGCTCTTTGTCCGTTTTGATTGAAGCCATGAATCATTAGTCGACTCTGCTTCAGTTCATCCATAGGTAGTCCAATCTCTTTAAAAGTTTTAAGAGACATGATGTTAACTGCTGATCCTTGATCAACTAGGATTCTATTTACTTTTTTCTCAAAAATATACCCAGCAACAAATAATGGGCGATTGTGAGGCTTGTCTCCCAGCAGTCTATCTTCATCGGTGAAAGTAATTTTTTCAATGGAGGTGAGATAAGCTTTCGCTTCTTCTATCTCATCTTTGTCTTCTAGTTGTACTTCACCATCCACTTGATTGCATGAGACTGCAACTGTGGTATTCAGAAAATGTTTTGGCATAAACTCTGCTAAAGTAACAGGCTTTCTACTTTCTTGCAGAATCTCTTCATCTATCTTCTGCACTTTCAATTCTGTTCCTGATTTTCTGAACTTTGCAGGTTGTAGCGGCAAAGCAGATCTCTTGAGCACCTTGCTTCTTTGTTGATTTGGCTTGTTAAGAGATGGATGCTTCTTTTTATTTCTTTTTCGAGTAACCAGAGTCCAACCTTCATCATTTGATTGCTCATTGTGGGGTTCATTATTATCCTCTTGTTGTTCTCGTAGATACAGCTTTGGAGGAACATGAACATTATCTTGGCAGGAAGCATCAGCTTCAACCGGATCAAACATGCCAAATTTGACCATTGTCTTTGTTGGTGAAGAAGGATCACTGTTGATTGTGACTGTAGTAGTATTTGCCGCTACCTCTTCTTCATCAAAAACAATATCACCATTGTCTAGCAAATTCATAATTTTGTCCTTGAGGACAAAACACTTCTCTATGGGATGGCTAATCAATCTGTGATATTTACAATATTTGGGATCATTTGTTTTGTTAGCTTGATCCGGGCGCTTCATTTCAGGAAGTTGGATGAGCTTAGCTTGGACAAGCTCATCAAACATTTTTGATACGTCAGCATCTGCGAACGGATACTGCTTTTCCTGCCTTTCTTTTAGAGAAGGTCTTGGCCTCCCTTGTTGAGAAGTTGATTTTTCTTCCTGCTTCTTCTCAACCATGGTGTTAACTTTGATAGGAGTCGTAGAGACCGCCATGGCTTGCTTATTTTCTGCCTTTGCGGATGGTTTGGCAGACTTTTTCACTTCTTGCTTTTCCTTCCCTTTCTTAGGGTCTCGGACTGGGATGTCTTGATTTCCGCTATCCGAGATGCTGAGCTCCATATCATGAGCTCGAGTGGCGAGTTCTTCAAATGTTTGGGGTTTGATTCCTTGCAGGATGTATCGCAAGCCCCAATGCATTCCTTTGATGCACATGTCAATTGCAGAAGATTCTGACAACCTATCCTTGCAATTGAGGCTCAAAGTTCTCCATCTTTCAATATAATCGATGACAGATTCTTCTTTCCATTGGCGAGTTCCAGTTAACTCAATCATACTGACAACCCGCTTGGTGCTGTAGAAACGATTCAGAAAATCACGCTCTAGCTGCTCCCAACTGTCAATCGATCCGGCTTCAAGATCTGTATACCAATCAAAAGCATTACCTTTCAGAGAGCGAACAAATTGTTTCACTAACAAATCTCCATCAGTACCAGCATTATTGCATGTTTCCACAAAGTGGGCAATATGCTGCCTTGGATTCCCTTTTCCATCAAACTGTTGAAATTTTGGGGGTTGATAATTCATTGGCATTCTCAAACGATCAATCCTCACAGTGTATGGCTTCGAGTATGAATATGATGACTGCATGGAGGTCTCCATCTGGTCCTTCATTGCTTCTTTAATCAGCTCCTTCAGTTGAATCGCGGAGACTGGTCCATCAGCAGCAAGTTGGATTGTATTTGTAGCCTTTGTGGCAGAAGCGGCTCCAATGACCTCCTTTTGGCGCAGTGAATGTTGTGATGTTGTAGATTCATCAACTTCAACTTGTTGCTTCCTTGCGGCCATGTCTTCTAACTTTTTCATGAGAACTTCAATTTGTTTGTCTTTCTCACGAACAGTATCATTGAGGCCATCCAGTTGCTTTTTCATGAGGACAAGCTGTTCCTCCATTGATGATGCTCCCGCCATCATGACTGACATTGCACTTGAATCATCCAGTTCTTCCTTTTGCAACATTATTGGAGTGAATTCATTATCAGAATCATGGTTGAAATCCTCCACATCAGTCAATTCTTCTTCTGAATCTTTGATCACCTCTTCGATCACCTCTTCTTGCAGATCTGGCTCTTGCACTATGGGGGCCTTTTCATAAACTGCATCCAAAGACTTGATCTTGATAGGAACATCAGGGCTTGCATCTGAAGTGCCTCTAACATCAAATTTCGTTGAAGCTTTGTTCTTTTTAGCCATATTTGCAGTTGAAGCCACCTTTCCTTTCAGCACTCTTGAGGTGGTTGTTGAAGCACCGATTGAACCCTTTGGTTTGACAGCAGATGCATCAGTTGCAGCCTTTCCAGTCATCTTTGGAGTGATAGTGACCTTCTTTGATGCCATTGGTGTTGATTTGAGACTTGAAACTTGAATCTTGAAGCTTGTAAAGTGAAGAGATGAGAGGTAGAGACTGTCCCACTGGGCGTGCCAAAAATTTGTATCAACAAATTTTGTATTTCCTGTAAAAGAAAATTACAAATAAAAGAATATTAGGGTACAATCTCTAATTGATTCTCCTCTGATTCTTCTCTTTGCTATGTGTTGGATTTGATTTGATGATGAACAGATTGAGGGTCTTGATGACTTGATCTCGAAACTGTTGATCTTGATTTGGGTAGACCTTGACTTGAATTCAGGCTTTGAATCTTGAACTTGAACTCGAGCTTGGATCTGAATATGGATTTGAACTTGAACTTGAATGATTGCAGAGCTTTATCGGTAGTGTGTAGGCGAGCCTTCGAACTTGAGAGAGAGCTTTAAGTCTTCAATTCACCAGAGCTTCAGAGTCTTGAATTTTCTTCTCTTTTTTGATATGGAGATGGACAACCTATTTATAGGGATTTAAAGATACTTGGCCACCAAGCGAAGCGATCCTATTGGTCCACTTGGCGTGATCTCATTGGTCTCATATTTTGATATTATCCCATTATTTATTTAATGAAATATGGAATATTTATTTAAATAACCAATAACTGTTTAATTGGTTACTTAAAATAATTTAATTTAATTAACTAATTTGTTTAATTAGCTAATTAAATTATTAAGTTAAAATTAATTAACTTAATTTTTGAAAATTCCCGTGCAAACAATCCTCACCTTCAAAAAGAAGGATTTTTGTGTTATTTGTGGAAAGCCAGACCATCATGCACCATAATATAGAAAAGAGAGTGAGAAATAACAATCTTCCTAAATCAAATTAAGACGAACTTGGTAGAAAGATATGATAAATATTGCGGTCATTTTTAAAGTAAAATTATGGCCAATGTGGAAGAATATGTGGTAGACTCGGGTGCAGTAAAGCATATTTGTGCAAGTAAAAATGCTTTTACCTCCTATACATTGGTAGGGGAATGAGAACTGCATGTGTACTTTAATGATTCTCAAACTTCCAATGTACTTAACATATTTGTGCAAATAAAAATGTTTTTACCTCCTATACTGTAGTAGCGGAATGACAAGAACATGTTTACCTTAGTGATTTTCAAACTTTCCAATGCACTTGGTCAAAGGAAAAGTTCTTATTAAACTTACATCTGGCAAGACCTTAGCTCTTAATGAAGTGTTTTATGTGCCTAATTTATGAGCAAATTTAATTTCTATGGCCTTATTAGGCAAAGTTGGGGTTAAAGTGTCATTTGAAGCCGATAAGATTATAATGACAAAGAATAATATTTTTGTTGGTAAAAGGTATTGTAATTAGGAACTCTTCGTACTTAATATTTCTAAAATTTTGAATGAAAATGCATCTTCTTCTGCTTATCTAATTGATTCTTAAAATATTTGGCCATTTGGTTTGCATGCAAAATAATAGCACATGTCACATGTAGTTTCTAAGATGCATGTCCATTTTATTTTCTTATGCGATCTTATAGAACCCTTATTTTCACCTTAAGCCTGACCTTATATATGCTTAACTTTGCATGCCACAATGGAAGTCCTAACAAAAACAACCATTTAAAGAGGAGCACAAACAATCAGGCTTTGGTACTATTGTTAAAAATAGTCAACACATAATAAAAAAAAAAGTTGTATATTATCTTTAATGAATGTTCAAGAAAATCAACCTTGTATTTGTGCTACCTATCTTGAAGAATAATCACCAAGAGAGAAAGTTCTTGCTTTTCACAATCTAGAGACCACTATTACCACATAATTACTCACTTAATATTCACAAAGAATAGAGTTTGGTGAGGGGAGAAGAGAAAAGAAGAGAGAGGAAGTTTTTCTTCATAAAACTAATGTACTATTTTTTGAGATAAATTTTAGGTTAACTAAATTATCTTTTATTAAGATCATATCTTTTAATAATCTAATCCTAAATTAAATAGAATATCATAATCTTATTTAAAATCTTTCAAACTTTAATAAATATATTTTATATTTAATTAATATAATGAGATTTATCCATGAGTCTACCCACTCGTGTGCGGACCTAACTTAAAACTAATAGATGATAAATACAAAATATTTACTTTATATTTTTAAATAATAGGATTTTAATATTTAAAAATAAAAAATAAAAATAGAAAGAATAAATATTCCCATTTTCTTTCTACACAACCCTCTCTTTCAATTGCTTTTTCTACTGCGACTTCCAAAGTGGAATATGTCTCTACTTTTCCGACCTAACCCATTCCTCTTGACTGACCAACTGTCTATGAAAAATTCTCAAATTCTCAAAAAAAAAACATGGGCAATGATGCATGTAATGAGGGCAAATTTTAATGTTTTAGAATTGGAAATTTTTAATGATTTTAGAAGAATATAAAGAATAGAGCCATAGAGGTGGGGATTCTATAGCCGCTTTCCCTATCAGCAACCTGCTCTTGTAAAATCATCACTTGTGCTAATGGTTCTGTGTAAATTATGTGTCAACCAAAAAAAAAGTTTCTCATTTTAACTTTTATTATGCTATGTTTAGAATATAGAGTGTGAGAGTGTTTTTTCTCTAGTTATTAATACGTTAATTTCTGATCTACAATTTTCTTTTTTAAAATAATATTTGTAACTTTTATGCTTTCCACAATTATAATCATTTTTTTAATTTTATCAAATAGTATAATAAATTTCAAAGAGTGTTATAATTGTATCTTGCATTATCCTTTTTGTTCAAAATTACTTCTAGTTAGTTCTATTATAATCTCCATTATAATTGCGTTTGGAGACATGGAAATAATTCATAAATAATCAAATATCATTGTAACACATTGCCCAATAAGGCAATAACAATGAGCATAACATCTAATGTCTTGGAAAGCCTTGATTTTTGCTTCTTATACCATTAGACTATGAACTCATTTATATATCATTGCTAGATGAATATTCTATTATAGAATGAAAGGCACGTAATTAATTCATATATTTTTAATTTATGGTAGTACTTAATATATATTATGATTATCAAAAGTTAAAATCAACGTTTTTATAGAAGGGATCATATAACATATCAATGAACATGGCCCTATCGCATCATTAATTTATTGATAGAAATTTGAACGGAAGTGGAAGGCAAATGAATGTCTTTGTATATGGACTGAATTGATTCTGAAGAAAAAAAAAAGGAACAAATGTCATTGATTTAGTGCCATCCATGGTGGGGAACCATTTTCACTGCCTTACCTTTTGATATCAACCTTACAATTTTAGTCAATATACATCTATGATTAATAAAAAATAGGGGATGAATATTCCAATAACTAGTAAACTTTATATTTTTTTTAAAAGAAAAATATTAGGGTGTGTTTACTTAAAAATTAGATTTATTATTTTTTAAAATTTTCTTTTATGAAAAATAAAAAATATGAGGTAATGTTCACATAGCCTAATTTTTTAAAATTAAAACTAGAAAACAAATTTTTAATTTTATTGAATTTATAAGAAAGATAGAAAACATATTTTACTTGTTTTCCAAAATTCACTTTTGTAAAACACGGGATTTCGGCATCATTTCTTGCATCATTACATGATTATCTTGGGATCAAATCCCAACATATGGATATTTGGTAATTGGCATAGCAATGTAATTTATGTTTTCCTCTCTCTCTTATATATAATAATAATAATAATAAGGAATTTTTTCAAAAAAAAAATTTAACTAATATTATTTTTAAAATATCTTTTTTTTTTCTTTTAAAAATATACAGTTTCCAACTTATAATTTTAAAAATACTCTATTTTTTTAATTTTTTATTAATTCTAAATCTATTTTATTCTCTTCTAATTTATACGTATAGGTGATATTATATATATTAATTTAAAAGTTTAAGAAATATTTTTTATTTTTCTAATTTTTTATAAAAAATATTTTTAATTTTCTTTAAATATACATTTTTTAATTTTTAAAATAGAAAATTATTTTTTATTTTTATCAATTAAACGTAATTTCTAATTTTTCAAAAAAATTATTTTTTAATTTTACTAAATGAACGTATTTTTTAAATTTTTATAGAAAATATATACTCTAATTTTTTTTAAAAATAAAAAATAAAAAATAAAAAACTATTTTCTGTGAGTAAACATACCCTTAATGTCTTCTATTTTTATTTTTACAAACTTAGTTTTGAATTAGGGCTTAAAAATTCAAAACTTTTTCAGTTTTGTGGTCACTAAATTAAACGTTCTTTAGTAAAAAAAACTGTAGACATTTATGTTTAATTTCATTAAAATAGTCATGCATAAACATAATCTCATAGAATCTTAGAATTTCATATTTTTCACATATATAATAAAATAAATACCTTTTTTAATAAAAAATAATTCTTCTCACTTTCTCCTTGAACTTGGTAATGGAGAAAAATAAAGGGTAATTTTCATCGTTCAAAATTCACTAATAACTGTTGTCATTTTTTTTTCTTTTTGATTCGTCTCTTAGATTCACACCTACAACCATCAAACTCCAAAATTGAATGAAAATAAGCTGAAAAAATTGTTTACTGAAGGTGGTTCTCGAACCTTTGACCTTTCACTAT
The DNA here is from genome assembly GCA_947685225.1 of Garcia nutans. Lineage (NCBI taxonomy): Eukaryota > Viridiplantae > Streptophyta > Magnoliopsida > Malpighiales > Euphorbiaceae > Garcia > Garcia nutans. Next base: position 41,913,131 of record CANTUV010000003.1, read on the forward strand.
ATAAGCCAAAGATTAATCATTTAAACCACATACTGGATTTCATTAAAATAGCTACTCTATAACTATCAATATGTAATTTAGTGGTCAGATACATATTTTACTTTTACTTAAATGTCAAATTTGAGTCTCCTAAATATTTCACTTCTTCTCCATATATAAATAATAATAAAAAATGATGTACTTTATATTCGATTCAAATTATGTGAATTGAATATTGAATTCATGATACTAGTAAATTAATCTATATTATTATTATTATTATTATTATTCATGATAAATTATTAGTTAATAATTTATTATGAATTAATTTTAATAGTTTATTTTATTATTATTATTATTTAACATATTTATTAATAATTTATTAATAATTTTAATTTAATAATTGATTATTAAATTAAAATTAATAATTTTTAATTTTAATAACTATGATAAAAATAATAATTAAATAATAAACTATTCAAATTAATTCATAATAAATAATTAAATTATAATAATAATATATTATAGATTAATTTATTATTACTGTAAATTCAACATTCAGTTTCCACATATTTAATTATATGCAAAATGGCTAATTTAACAAAATTTAGTGTGGATGGTTAAATTTTTGACTTATGTAGCAAGAGCTACGAGGTTCAAATCCCACTTTCATCAACAATTTTAAGTTTATTTTGTTAGAAAAAATCTTGTGCTTTTAAAACTTGCAAAATAAGGGATCAATCTATGAAAAAAAATAAAAAGAAGAATAAGAGAAATAATTATACAAGACATAAATATTTATGTGGTTCGACAATTTATTTACATCCACGGGAGATTTCTCATCTTATTTCTTAGACAGAGAATACAACTGGAATTTTTTATTTTATCACAATTCAATATATTATTTACCTTCTAAGGTACTTTATATATAGAATTAACTTTACCCTAGATATACAAGGAGATTCTTTTTTTATTCTAACTCATTTCTTCTATTTAAACTATATTATAAAACTGATAAACATTCTCTTTATTAGAACTCATAGTATAAAACTGATTTTAATTATGAGCTATTATTTAACAATCTCTACTTTGACAAATAATCATCTCATTTAGAAGACTCGCTTAACCTTAAAAACTTGTACCTCCACTTGAAGTTCCAATATCTTCATAAATTCTCAGTTTGTGACTAGGAGCAAATTCAAACAATGTTTGAACTTCTCCAAAGGTAGCTGCTTCTTTGTTAACATATCTATTGTATTTTCCTTTATGTGTATGTTCATCAACAGAATCTCGCCTGAAGAAATTAACTATTTGATTTTGTGATATCTCACATCAATATACTTTGTTCTAGTATAGTATACTTAATTCTTAGATAACTCTATGACACTTTAACTATCGCAGTATATACCAAGAGCTTGTTGCTTAAAGCCTAATTCTAAGACAAGCCCTTTCAATCACAATGATTCCTTAGCTTCTTCCGTCGTTGCCATATATTATGTCTCTATGGTAGATAAAATAATCACGCTTTATAAGGTTGACCTCTAACTGATTGAACTATTTATAATTGTGAAAATGTTGCCTATAGTAGACTTCATATCATCCACATTTTCAGTGTAGTTTGAATAAACATATCCAATAACGGAGACTAAATCATTTACTACACTATAACAAATCCCATAATTAAAGGTATCACTTAAGTATCGGAGAATCCACTTACAACCTACCAATATTCCTTGCCTAGATTAGCCATAAACTTGCTAACCATAGTAACTGCATATGTTAAGTCTGGTCTTTGTATACACCATTGCATACATCAAACTCCTTACTGCACTAGCATATGCAACTTTTGTCATGTATAGCAATTCTTCTTTTGATCTGGGACAATGATGGCTAGACAATTTGAAGTGATTAGCCAAAGGATTCGTAACTGGTTTTTCCTTGTCCATACTAAATCTCTCTAATACTCTTTCAATGTAATTCTTCTGTGAGAGCCATAGATTCTTGTTTTTCATATCCCTGTTGATCTCCATGCCAAGAATTTTCTTCGCAACACCTAAGTCCTTCATATCAAACTCAACTTAATAATAATTTAAGGTTACACACATCTTTCATGTCTCTTGTAATAATTAACATATCATCAATATAAATCAACAAGTAGATGAAAGATATGTTCTTCAAAGACTTAAGATATAGACAATAATCATACTCACAATGTGTAAAGCCAATATTTATTATATAAGAATTGAACCGTTTGTACCATTGTCTTGGGGATTGCTTCAACCCATAAAGGGATTTTATTTGAGCTTGCATACTAGATGCTCATTATCTTACTCCTCGAACCCTTCTGGTTGTTTTATGTAAATATGCTCTTCCAATTCACCTTGAAGGAAAGCTATCTTCACTTCTAACTGCTCCAACTCTCAAGTTTAACTAAGCTGTTAATGCCAACAATATTCTGATAGTTGTTTGTCTGCTACCAGTAAGAATGCTTCATTGTAGTCAATCCCCTTCTTCTGTGAGTATCCCTTTGCAACTAACTATGTCTTGTATCTTACACCTTATTTATTTGAAGCTTCTTTTTTCTTTCTATAAACCCAACTATTAGAAGAAAAAAAATCTTGTAATTTTAGAACTTGCAAAATAAGGGATTAATCTATGAACATAAAAAAATTAAGAATAAGAAAAATAATCATATAAAACACAAAGATTTATATGGTTCGGCAATTTGCATATGTCTACGAGAGGTTTCTTACTTTATTTCTTAGAGAGAGAATACAACTGATATTTTTTTTTCATAATTCAATGTATTGTTTACCAGCTAAAGTGTTCTATATATAGTGTTACTTTACCCCTAGATATACAAGAAAATTATGTCCATATTCTAACTTTTTTTTTCCTATTCAAACTCTATTATAAAACTGATAAATATTCTCTTTGTTAAAACTCTTAGTACAAAATTGATTTTAATTATGAGTCATTATTTAAAGCTTTTCACTCAATTTTGGAGTTTTATGACATAGTGTGCTAACATGGTGATATTTAGGAGCCGATAAAATAATATTGTGTAACATGAGCATGTGTATTGATGTGGCATATTGACATCAATGCCACATCAACATACATGGCCACATTAGCTGCCATTAAAAGCACTAATGGCTGAGGGACAACGGGTGTGAATCTGAAGGATGACCAATACAAAAAACACTTGAGGGACAATAATGATCATTAGTGAATTCTTAAGGGACAATGGATGAAAATTATCTGAAAAACAAATGCTATATTGTTATTGGGGAAACTCTATCCTGAACCAATGTATATGCATCAACCTATAAAAAACTAAATAAAATTCAAGTGTTTTTCCTATTATTACTCATTCAACTATTTATTTATTTTTATTACATATACACCTAGTGTAGAATAGAATTTTATTTGTTATATTAAGTACTTTTCTTAACTTTATAGTGGATTAAACTCCTTTTCTATGGGCTTTGTATAAAGTCTTCCATCAAGACTTTATTAAAAGTTACAACTCTTCGCATCAAAAAATTACAACACTTCACATTAAAAGTTACAACCATTTCTCTACAAAAAAAAAAGTTATTACCCTTCAATATCAAGTTTTAATTAAGATTTATGATCTTTCAATATTAAAATTTTAATAAGAGTAATAACCTTTCAATAGTCAATATATAGGATTATAACATTAATTACCTTATTCAAACATTATTATGAGTCAAAAAATTAAAACTTACCTCTTACGGTCTCCACTTAACTCATATAATATTATTTTCAAACTTTAATAATAAATGATAATGTGCACAACATATTAATGTCATAATCTCTTTTTTAATTGACTATAATTTTTATATCATTATCAAATTGAAATATTAATGTGGATCATTGTAGTCTTACATGATGTCATCGACATAGTCCCTTTTAATAGAGATAGATTAAAGAAAGGATTCTCTTATTTTATTAACATGTATATGAGTATATTTATACAGAGGAGACGCAGCTGTACACTCCTGAAATACAGGGAGGATAAATACAAGCCTAAACTAACTGTAACAAGAATACAAAATTACTAAAGTTACTTTTATCTTATACACCCCCGCAAGATGGCAGGTCGTTGAACAATGCCAATCTTGGATCTTGCACGAAGAAATTCCTTTGTCGGTAAGGCTTTGGTAAGAAGATCAGCTAACTGGTCTTCAGACTTGACATGAGACACTCGCAACTTGCCGGATTGAACTTGTGTTCGCACAAAGTGATAATCAATGGCGATATGTTTCATGCGAGAGTGAAACACCGGATTTGCGGCTACATAAGTAGCACTAATATTATCACAATAAATCACCGGTTTTTGTTTCAGTGGTACCTTTAATTCTGCCAATACATTTTGTATCCATGATAATTCAGCAGAGGTATTAGCCATTGATCTATATTCTGCCTCTGTAGATGATCTGGCAACAGTCTTTTGCTTTTTAGACGACCAGGCAATTGGATTTCGTCCCAAATATAGAATATGAGCACTAGTAGAGCTCCGATCATCCTTGTTTCCTGCCCAATCAGAGTCAGAAAATGCATGTAAATCAAGAGGGGAATCTTTATGAATAAAGATCCCATAATCAAATGTGCCAATTAAGTAACGAAGTAATCGCTTAAGTGCTGTCCAGTGATTCATCGTAAGCCTTGAACTGAATTGAGAGAGTTTATTTACTACAAAGGCGATATCCGGCCGAGTAAGTAATAAATACTGCAAGCTGCCAATAAGAGTTCTATACTCACTCACGTTGGATATATGAGCAGAATCATCAATACCCAAAGAAACCGATGTGGACATCGGAGTTGATACAGACTTGGCTTCTTCCATCTCAGCTTTTTCCAATATTTCCCGAACATAATTTTGCTGAGATAAGAACACCCCCGAAGGTAATTTTGTCACTTCAACTCCTAGGAAATATTGTAGGTCTCCCAAATCCTTCAAAGACAATTGAGTGCCAAGAGTAGAAATTAACTTGTCCACGGCCTGCGATTGATTACTTGTTATTATGATGTCGTCTACATAGACAACAAGGTAAATAAGCACATCAGCTTTAGAATAAATAAACAAACATGTGTCGGATTGAGAGTTCTGAAAGCCAAGCTTTTTTAAATGAGTTTGAAGCTCATAATACCACACCCGCGGCGCTTGCTTTAGACCATATAACGATTTGTGTAACTTACACACATAAGTGGGTTTGTTACTGTCAACAAATCCCTGTGGTTGTTGCATATATACAGTTTCGGCCAATTTTCCATGCAAAAATGCATTGTTTACATCAACCTGTCTCAAACACCATCCATGAGTAACTGCAATTGTCAAAACAAGTCGAATGGTTGAATGCTTAGCAACAGGTGAGAATGTCTGATCAAAATCGAGACCAGGCCGTTGAGTGAAGCCTCGGGCCACCAACCGAGCTTTATACCGTATAGGATTGCCAGCTGAATCATTTTTAACCCTGAACAGCCATTTGCAACTGACCAAATTCGCAGCTGTATCATGTGGAACCAAGGTCCATGTATTTTGTCGAACCAAGGCACCAAACTCATCTTCCATTGCTTGACGCCATTCAGGCACTTTAAGAGCTTGAGAAACTGTCCTAGGCACTGTCAGTTGAGAAAAGTATAGGAGCAGTAGTAGACAAACAAAGCTTCTGAATTGGCTTATAAATGTGATTCTTGCTACGTGTAACCATTGGATGAGCATTACGTGTAGCAGGACTTTGAGAATCTGAGTTATCACAAACAGAACCAGCCAAGGTCAGATTATTAGCAGTATTTGATGCAGAAAGTATACCTTGAGGGTCTGCCAACGGAGTAGAAGAGCTGATTGGTGAATTATGCACTTGAGAAGGCGGCGGAGTGATAGCCAAAGGTGATGTACCTGCCAAATTAGGAGCAGAATCTGTAGAGAAATTTGGCACAATAAAATGAACTGGAGTCCAAGCATCAATAAGTGAATCATCTATCCGAACATCATTTTTGTTCAAAGACATATAAGGGAACACAGTTTCAACAAATTCAACATGACGGGATATGTAAACTTTCCCGGTTCGTGGTTCATAACACTTAAACGCACTTTGGTTAGTGGAATACCCATCAAAAACACAGGGCAGAGATCGTGGTTGAAGTTTATGAGAATTATAAGGTCGGAGTAATGGATAACAAAGACATCCGAAAACCCGAAGTTTGTTATAATTTGAAAAAGACGCCCATGAAGACACTGAAATGGTGATTGTTTTTCCAACACAACAGTGGGCATTCGATTAATAAGGTACGCAGCTGTTTGAAAAGCAAATGACCAAAAAGACAAGGGTAAATTCGCGACATGCAATAGTGTAAGACCAGTTTCAACAATATGTCTGTGACGACGTTCAGCAGTAGCATTGTGTTCTGGTGTATACGGTGGTGTTAGAAAGTGTGAAATGCCATGTTCTTGGAAAAATTTCTTAAGGTGTAGAAACTCCCCCCCCCCCCCCCCATTATCAGAATAAAATGATCGAATGGATTTCTGAAAATGATTTTCTACTAATTTCTTAAACACAGGGAAAATGCTAGAGACATCAGATTTACGTTTCATGGGAAACAACCATATATATTTAGTATAGTGATCCACAAATATAAGATAATAGTGAAAACCATCAATTGAAGCAATCGGGGCTGGTCCCCAAACATCTGAATAAATTAAATCAAGAGGAGCAGTACTGTTCATAGATGACTCATGAAAAGGGACTTTGTGCATTTTGTTGCACTTACAGGAATCACATGAAAAAGTACGATCAACAGAAAAAGACAACTTAAGACAAGAATTAAGAATTCTTAAAATAGGCGTAGCTGGATGGCCCAGACGTCTGTGCCAAATGGAATGCGAAACAGCCATGGTGTTCGAAATTATTTTGGAAGATGGAACAGGTACAGTAGATGGCCAAACATAAATTCCATCACTCGGCTTTCCCTCCGCCAGAACTTCGCCCGTGCACAAATCCTTCACATTAAACAAATATGGATTAAAAGCAATTTCCACATTATTTTGCAAACAAAATTGGTATACCGAAATTAAATTCTTGTTCAACCCCGGAACACATAACACATTATGCAAATTCAAAGGACGAGAGAAAGAGGTAACAGAAGTAGAACCAGTATGTGTTATATTGTGTGCCGTTCCATCCCCAAGAACAACATCATCTGAACCGTCATACTCAGAATGTAAAGACAAATTTTGGAGATCATTTGTCACATGTTGATTAGCTCCAGAATCAAGAAGCCAGGAGGAATCAGTTGCAGCATAAGTATTCACACAGTTCACTTGCGGTTTTGAATTATTAGAGGAAGAATTAAAGAGCCAAGGACACCTTTTCTTAAGCTTCCTGCATTGTTTCATCACGTGACCAGGGATGTCACAATACTGACAAACAACTCTAGTTCCTGAGTTGTTTCGATATGAGCCCTGAGACTGCTGAACTGAATTAGCACCACCAGAATTGCCACCAGAAGCAGATCGATTAGATTGAAATCGATTGCTTGTATAGTGAACTGTTGTAGGAGAAGTAATAGAAGTATCCATCTCCAATTGAGACTCATAGTCTGTCAATTTCTCATGCAGTTCTTCGAAAGAGATTGGAGTTTCTCTAGCACGCAGTGTTGCTGCAACTTCCTTATATTCTGACGGCAAACCGTGCAGAACATACAAAACTGTCTCTGGCATCGAGACTTGAACACCAGCGATTGCAAGAGTTGATGTAATCGATCTGATTTTCTGCAAATAGCTGGTAATAGTCATTGTTCCCTTCTTAATCGACATCAACGACTCACGCAAACTCATGATTCGCCCTTGCGATGGCTTTGAATACATATTATTCAAGGTTCTCCAAACATCATGTGATGTTTTGTCACCAATCACAAACGGAACAATCTCTGGTGAAAGGGAGGTGACAAGAGCACTCCTAATCAATTGGTCTTGTCGAACCCAAAAAGGATTGCTAAGAAATTCAGTGGTAAGAGGTTTCTCAACAATTTTGAGGAAATCATAGCCAATAAGAAGAGAATACCATTGAGTGTACCATGACATGTAGTTCATGGATGAGAGTTTTAAAGGGGCTTGTGCTGCAGCATTTATGGACACAAGCTGATTCTCAGAGGAATTGAGATTAATATTCGTGGTCGCAGAAGGCTGAACCACTGATGGCGTTTTTGAAACAGACGAGGTATCATCATCTCCCATGATTGAAACAAAAATGATGGAAAGAAAGAAACCGTATGGTATTACAGCTCTGATACCATAATAGAGATAGATTAAAGAAAGGATTCTCTTATTTTATTAACATGTATATGAGTATATTTATACAGAGGAGATGCAGCTGTACACTCCTGAAATACAGGGAGGATAAATACAAGCCTAAACTAACTGTAACAAGAACACAAAATTACTAAAGTTACTTTTATCTTATACCTTTCATGTATCACAACATCAACTTTTTAACTCAACATGATTTTTAATTAAGAAAATTATCATGGTTCAACATTATTGTATTTATTCCAAGACTATTCTTGTAAACATTATTCAAAAAAATTATGTATACCAAATAGAAAAAGGAAGATCAAAAACACATAATTAAGCTCAGAGCATCATATGTATATATTTTATAACATTACAATAAAATATCACTAGTAACGTTCAAAAATACCCATCCTTTCAACATGTTCACTGAATATTTTGGGCGGCAATCATTTTGTTAAGAGATACGCAATCGTAAGATTAGTGCTAATATGTTCAGTTGATACTCTTTATTTATGAACTGATAAATTGAGAATTGATAATTGTTATTATTAAAATAATAAATTATAATTAAATATATGATTTATTTTTAATATATTATATATTTCTTAGTTACTTTTTAATACGTGATATAAACTAAAAAATAATGAATTAATAATTGAAAAATTATAAATAATTATGTTTACAAGTTTATTTTTTATTTAAATATGAATATGTTATTTTTCTATAAATATTATCTATAATAATTATTTATTATTATAGTTATAGAAAATTAATTTGAAAAATGATTAATAAAATTATTTTTTATAAAGCTAAGATGATGTAAATATAATACCGCTATCAACTGATAAAAAAATTCAAAATGAAAAATTTCAAATTATCCATTCATTAAACAATATCAGTTATTATTTTATTTGTTTATTTTCTTATTAAATATATTAATATATTTATTAAAAATAAAAAATATCAACTTACTACACTAACAACTAAATAAACCTCCACCTCCACCTAGTATATTTCATTAAAGCCAAAAAAAAATGTAATAATACAAAATCAAAACTTAGAATCACGAATAAAAGCAATAACTCATATGCCTAAAAGGCAAACTATATATCTGAAAGATATTGTTCATTGTGGTTTTACAAAACAGGCCTTTTTAGTAATTTCGCAATCGTGTTAGAAGAGTTGGTTCCTCAATCCAAATTTTGTTATAGATCGACTTCTTCAAGTGATAGTGTCAATTCCTCCCAAAAAAAAACAAAAGGAAATAAATTCTCCAAGCTCTCTTTGCAGTTTACTTGGATTTTTGCGATTGAATACCAACTAATGACCAGTTAAAAATTTAGAATGAATTAAAAGAAACTAAAAGCCAAAAACTATATGGAAGAACTCCATTGGAAAATTACTAAGTGTATATAGAGTGTTGAAGAACAAACCTATTTAGTTATTTAAACTTCTAAAGAATAAAGGAAATGAACTGAAATAGATACGAGAATGTTGATTACAGAGAACCAATGGACAAAAAATGGAAATAACAATATAGAGATGATTCAGGATGGTAAATGCAAGGAAACAAAGCTGAAATCTTTTGATCTTGAGTCTCTTAAGTCTGTTAGAATTTTTTTGTTCTTTTATGCGTTTGATTGTGCTTATATCCATGTCCCTTTTAGTTTCGTTACCCCTTGAATCCTCTTCCCTAGATTTGCTCCCAAATCTCTAGCTGCGTTGGTTGTTGCTCCATGATGCCATATTTCATTATCCTAAAAATGTAGGAATTATGGTGATTATGGGTTTATTGCTGGTGAAACTTGGGCTGTGGACTGTTCTTTGATTGAAGAATCATGGTTTTTCTGAATTTGTTTTGGACTTTTCTGTTTGGGTACAACTTTGGGCCATTTTATTTTGTGTTTAAGGTGCAAACAGACACTTAAATTTTTAGGACATTTGCAAAACTAACCTAAAATCAACTTCTCTTTTCAAAAATACTGTATTTGAATTTTTTTTTTCATTTTTACCGAAATTAAACTTTAGAATTACAAAAATATGGTACACTACAAAAAGGCCACTCGTTAAATCATTGCACAGCAACTAATCAATACTTTATTTATCCACTAAAAAGCATGTATAACAACTCTACATAAATAAATTATTTTGGTGGAAAAGCCCACTAAAATATATATAATAATTATTTTTTTAGTGTTTTTTTGAGAAATTTTTTTTAGCATTTAATTAAATATTACAAAACAATTGATTAATATTAACAAAAAAAAATGTAGTTACTAAAAATATAAAATATTTAAACTAAAATAAGTTTCAAGATTTTTCATGAGAAATGTTTTCTATATGATTAGCAAAAGTGCTTTATTAATAATTAATTCAATATACAGTATATATAAATGGGATTTGGGAAGAAAATTCACCAAACAATAATTAATTTAAAATAGTATTTTTGAATTTTAGCGTGCAATATTTTTATTAATTAATTTATGTTCTATTTTATGTTAATTTATGTTAGTTAGTTTTGAGAAGATATTAATTACACTGCATACTACATTTTAAGTTTCACATATTAATTTATATTGACTCTGAACAATTACTAGTTCCAGAAAGTTGATGTTGATGTTATATATATTGGTGGACCTAAGCAAAGTTAGCTTCTGAGAATAAGCTTGACCTGAGCAGAGCTAGATCATGAGTCTAAGATTGAATGTAAGCCTAAGCAAAGCTAAGCCTTGACCCAAGTAGACCTGGGACATGATACTGATATTGTGATAGCCTAAATCAATTGTTCTAGAACTTGATAATTGTGTAGTGAGTTGTTGAGGCTTAACATGTACTGTTGTGTTAAGTCTATGAAAGTTATATAATGATGTGTATGGTGCAATGTCCCAATATGTGAATGCGATTGTGAGATGGATATTTTTATATTGTGTATAATGTAATTGATTTATATTGATTTGCAAATAACATATGAATTAATAAATGAATTTTGAAAAAAATGTGATAATGGTATTAGATATTAATATGAAGTAAAGATTGTTGTTTGTGATGATGACAACATGACATGTGTGGATGAATAGTTAAAATTGCCATAACATTAGATTTAAATATTGTATTTTATGGAATAGGGATAGTGTAAATGAGTAATGCATGTAAGGATAGCTTGAAGTTTTATATGTCATTAGAAAAATGCATTCAGTATTAAATGGCTAAATATTGTTAAAGTATGTACCACTAGGCCATATACTTAATGTGGTGGTGTATATCGCACAGGTATTAGAAGTACATACAAGGGTGAATCGGAGTGTGATTGAGACTTGAAGATGTGGATGCCACGAAACCAACTATGTCGGTGTTGCATTCATTTATTATTTATGTACTATGTAATATGAGTTTTATATAGTAAATAAATATCATTTGTATATTAATCACGTTTTGGGAAAACGATATGTATATATGAATACTTTTAGTGAGTGTTGTTGTTAAAAAGTAAATTTGCAATGTACATTGGATATGTTTAAAATATTTTGAATATGTACTAGAAAAATGTAAAATCTTTATTATGACGATTTTGGAGATTTGGAAGGATTTGTGAAAATGAGAATATTAGGAGTGTTATTTTATTTGCAGATTGTGATGTTTGATTTTGGGAATAATAAAATTAAAAATGAAACTCTGGGAATTTTCTCATATAATTTTTTTTTATAAATTTATAAATGATTTTTAATACTATGTAAGAGTTTTTATATATATTTATTATAATTCCTTTGTATCATAGATATGTATTTTATGTATACGGAGTATATATATTATAGGTATTTAGGTTATAAAAGTATTATATATATGTTCATATATATTATATACAATAACATATATTAGTTGATTTGCAAAAGAAATATTAGTATACAACTGATATATATTGATATATATTACATATAACAATAAATATTGGTTGATTTGTAATACAAATATCAATATATAAACTAATATATGTTATTATATGTTTATATATATTACATATAACAATATATATTAGTTGATTTGCAATGAAAATTAATATCAGTATACAACTGATATATGTTTATATATATTACATATAATAACATATATTAGTTGATTTGCAAAATAAATATCAACATATTACAGATATATGTTGTTATATATATATATATATATATTACATATAATATTTCAAAAAAAACAATATCAATATATAACTGATATACGTTGTTATATGATTATATATGGTACATATAATATTATATATTAGTTAAAATTTGCAAAAAATAAATATTTATATATAACTGATATATATTATTATATATTCATATATATTACATATAACAATATATATTAGTTGATCTGCGATAAAATATCAATATATAAACTAATATATATTGTTATATGTTTATATATATATTATATATAATAATATATATTAATTGATCTGCAAAAGAAGTATCAATATATAATTAATATATGTTGTTGTATGTGTATATATATTATATATAAAACAACATATATCAATTCATTTGTAATAAAATATCAATATATAAACTAATATATACAATTACATATATGTTTATATATATTACATATAACAACATACATTAGTTGATTTACAAAAGAAATATCAATATATAATTAATATATATTGTTATATTTTTATATATGTTATATATAATAATATATATATCAATTGATTTATAATAAAATATTAATATATAAACTAATATATATTGTTATACATATAACAATATATATTAATTAATTTGCAGAAAATTGATCAATATACAAACTAATATATATTGTTATATGTTCATATATATATTATATATGATAATATATTAGTTGATTTGCAAAAGAATTATCAGTATAAGCTGATATGCATTGTTATATGTTCATATATGTCACATATAACAACATATATTAATTATTTTATAATATATATATATATATATAATTGATATATATTGTTATATGTCCATGTATATATTATATATAACAATATATATTAGCTGTTTTGCAAAAAAAAAAAATCTATATATAATTGATATATGTTGTTAAATGTCCATATATATTACATATAACAATATATATTAATTGATTTGCTATAAAATATCAATATATAAACTAATATATATTGTTATATGTTTATATATATTATATATAACATCATATATTGGTTAATTTGAAAAAAAAATATTAGTATATAACTGATATATGATATTATATGTTCATATATATTACATAAAATAACATATATCTGTTGATTTGAAAAAAAAAATCAGTATACAAAAAAATATTTCTCTTTCCTTTGCTTGCCTTTGATTTTAATATTTTTTTTATTAGTAGTGATACTATGAATTAGTTTTCATGTATCGTGTAAAAGTTAATTTGAAATAGAATATCAATAAACAAACTGATATATATTGTTATATGTCCATGTATATATTATATACAACAATATATTAGGTAATGTACAAAAATAAATATTAGTATAGAACTGGTATATGTTACATATAAAAACATATATAAGTTGATTTGCTAAAAAAATATTAATATACATATGATATATGTTATTTTATATTCATATATATTACATATAATAACACATATCAGTTAGTTTACAATAAAATATCTATATACAAGCTAATATATATTGTTATATATTATATATAACAATATATATTAGTTGATTTGCAAAAAAAAAATATCAATGTAAAACTAATATATGTTGTTATATGTTCATATATGTTATATATAACAATATATATTAGTTAATTTGTAATAAAAATTAATACATAAATTAATATATATTGTTATATGTTCATATTTGTTATATATAATAACATATATCAGTTGATTAACAATAAAATATCAATATACAAATTAATATATTGTTATATGATACTGGGGTGGACCTCAGGGTTTCCTAGCTTGGGCTCGGTGCTTAAGGATGGAGATTGCACCTTCAGTAATGTAATATCCCAAACTATACCCTAGAATTTTGGAAGTGTTTATTGTTGAAATTGGATAAATGATTTTAAAGTGTGTATAAAGGATTTAGAGGAAAGAGAAGTGTGTATATGTTGTATATATAGATATATACAACATATACAAGTTAACTTTTATTTAATGGTCAAATGAGATTTATTGATTATTTTATAATGGGAAATTATGTGATGGTGGAAGAAGATATTTTGGGTAATTAATATATTTTATTATTAAAATTTGCTTGGTGGATATTAATTGGAAAATTGTGTGGTTTAAGAAGTTTGACTTTGCTCTTTCAATCATCTTCTTCTTCTTTCTTCTCTTTGGCCGGCTATCTCCATAACAAGAGGGAAAGAGAGATTTTGTTCTTCCTAACTCAAGATTGAAGGGTGTTTCAAGAGATCAAGTTGGAATTCTAAAGATTTTCTTCACTTTTGGTAAGTTTCCAACTTGTTTCCTAGGTTTTCTTTTGAGTTTATGTGTTGAGCTTGGTGTATGGTTGTTGTTGAGATGTGTATGTATAATTGTGGTGTGTTTGAGAGTGTTTGGTCTAATTGACTTTGATTTTGGGGTTGGTTTGAAGGAAAGGTTAAGTTGGGTGATGGAAAGTAAGTGTTGTGGTTTGTGTATGTGTTGAATTGTGAAGATGGTTGTGATTGTGTTTTGATGTATGTATTGAGTTGTTTTGGTATTTATGCAAGTTTAGTATGGTTTATTGATAGTTTTAGGTAAGATTGTTTGGAGTGGAAAAGGGTAATGTATGTTGTTTGTTGAATGTGGTGTTGTTGGTGTCGGAATCATGGTTTTTGGCCTAACATGCCCATGAGCACGGCCAAGTCTTTGGGCATGTCGATGGTTCTGTTTTCTGGATGGGTGACATGTCCAGTGACACGCCCATGTCACTGAGCGTGTCACAACTTCTGTGTTAGAGTAGTATTGACACGAGCAGTGACACGCCCATGTCACTGAGCGTGTCACAGCTACTGTGTTGTTGGTTGATTGACACGTCCAGTGACACGCCCATGTCACTGAGCGTGTCAAAGCTTCTGTATTGTGGATTTAGGGCACGATCAGGGGTACGCCCGTGTTGTTAAGCGTGTCTGTGAACACTCGAATTTTGAGGCTCGGAAAGCCGATTTTCTCAGACTGCTGACGATCGGACTGGACCGGAGGTCCACGGTAAAGTTCACCGGAAATATATCAATATGGTACTTGAAATGTCCGGGACGGCGTGAGGATCACGGATATGGTCCCGGAATATTTTTCAGAGGCTCGTGGCTGCAGAAAAATCAGTTTTGACACTAGTAGCGCGAGTCGGGCACTCCTTTCGGGGCCAGAGCCGGCGGCCCGGCCGCCATCCCTGGCGGCTCGGCCGCCGTACAGTTCGGTTTTTTGCCTATAAATAGGCTTCAGATTTTCAGAAGAAAGGAGGCTTTTGGACATCCTACGCCCAGGTGCTGACGAAATTTTTATGCTTAAGAATTTCTAATATTGTGTTGTAGAAAGCAAGAATCATACTCAAAAGTGTAAGGAAACAAGATCTGGAACTTAGAAGTGGAAAAATTCTAATCAAGGTAATATCATAATTCATCTTTGGTTAATTCGAGCATATCATAAGCATTCTAATCTTCTTCTTCTTAATTTCTTCTTGGTCAAAGATCTAATCCTTTTAGATCTAGAGGCCTAATGGATTAATCAATCAACCTTTCGTCATCAAGCCGTGAATAAAATCAACCTTTTGGCACGGAGCCTAAATTACATTCTTTAAATACGAAGTATTTAAATATTACAATTAAGATCAAAATTTGGCATGAAGCCTAAATCGAACTCTTTTGGTACCAAGTATCCGAAATTATACAATTTTTGCGCTAAGTGCTAAAACTCACAACTCTGGCAAAATGCCTGAAAAATGCACGAAGCATACACACACATGCATGAAGCATAAATTTCATCGCCTTTAAATAGGCTTTTCCGAACTACATGGGCTTTGATCTCCCATTCAAACGGGAGTATGTAGGCATATTTGAGATTCACCTCAAATAACAAGTCCACAATTTATCAACCATCTCTTCTTCTTCCTTTCTATTTTTCTTTTGGATTCATTTCTTATTTGACAAATTAATCAAATACATGACATAGTCCCCGAATCCTCCTTGGGTTCGTAGATTAGAAGCCTTAACATTGGATACGTTAATTGGAGTCAGACAAGGGTTTTCTCAGCTTTTCCCTTCGGACAAAATAAACTGAGTGGCGACTCCTGACAACGTGTGAACGTTCGCCCGAATCCTTTTCGGGCGGAATCCGAGGTTCACAATTTGGCGACTCCACTGGGGACCCATAAAAATGATTTATGGGATTCTAAGTGGACTACTATTGCTTATTTGATTAATTTGACACTAGGGACCATAAAAACGATTTATGGGATCCTAGTAGATTGTTATTATTTGTTTAATCGATTTGCCCTTCTTTAGGGTATTTTTGTTTATTTTGCAGGGTACCTTAGCAATATATATCCTTCCTTTAAGGATATTGGACTGAAGATTGAAGAAAGGAATCTTTTTCCTTTGATGGATCTATTGGTTCACTACTTGTGCATTTATTTTGTCATTCAGAGAATCTTTTTCTCTTGCATATATGGGGGAATCATTTTCCTCCATTGCATAAAAAATTATTTTCAAATGAATTTCTTCTCTTTATGTTCAAAGTTCTGAGTCTGGATAGCAAGTAGCGCTGACCGGCAGGTCTCCTTGATTATGCCGGCGGACAGCCAAAGCGTGCTCCCTGTTGTCGCAAACCATTCCAATCCTTTTGGAGTGGCCCATGAGTAATCGTACTGTTGGACCCACGCGAAACTCCTTGTTTCACATGTGGTTAGGTATATCTTACTCAAGACTCAAGGGTCCCTATGATAAGCCGATTCTCTATTTTTCACATAACAATAGAACCTTCCCTTAGGTTGTATGTACCCAATGATAGTGCTGCATTCCATTAAAATGAATTATGATGTGATGAGGTGCATTCATGCAACATAACAACATTGTTTTGGGGAAAATTTTTGATGTATATAAGTGGACCAAGAGTTTTTCCTACCCTACACACCACCCTGATCTCTTGCCCTTAACCTTTGCAGGTACCCACTGTCCGTGTGCCTTCACCTACACCAGACACACCAATACCAACTGTGCTATCCCCTACAAATTCTACTACCCCAACTTCACCAACTGCTCCAATTACTGAAATGGCTACTATTGAACAGATTAAGGCCTTGCTGGATGGACAGGTTAAGGAAATTGAAGCTAGAATGCAAGAGAGAATTGATGAAGCTTTAGCTGCCCAAAGGGTAGCCATCCTGGCTGAATTGGGAGGAGTACCAAAGACAGCCACTGCTTTTGGAAATTTAGGGAAAGAACCTATTGTGGGGCAAACTAGTACCCCTATGACTGTTTAGAACAATACCCCTGTCATCAATTTGGAAGATCCACCCCCTAAGAATGTCACTGAAACTGATGAACTGAAAAGAAAACTTGAATTGCTGGAAAGGTCGATCACTGCCATGAAAACTCATAAAGAGGTGGTAGACATGGATTCTTTATCCTTGTTTCCCCAAGCTAGATTGCCTCCAAAATTCAAGATGCCTGGGATGGACAGATTTGATGGGACTACTTGCCCTAAAACTCACCTGAAAATGTATGTGGGAGCCTTAAGTCCTTGGGGTTTAAATGATGAGCTCTTTGCTCAGTTATTCCAACAATCTCTGACTGGTGCTGCCCTTAAATGGTTTGTGAGTCTAGACCGTTCCAAGATCAAGACATGGGAAGACATCTGCAATGCATTTAACTCTCAATACCACTACAATATTGAGGTGGATGTCACTAGAAGAGAACTTGAGACCACCAAACAAAACAACAATGAACCCTTCTCCTCGTTCCTTACGAGGTGGAGGGCAAAAGCCGCCCAGATGATCAATCGCCCTTCAGAACAAGAGCAGATTGATATCATAATCAGGAATTTAAGACCTACATATTAGACTCAACTGCAAACCCAATATCTACCTATTTTCAAATCGCTCATTGCGACTGCAACCAAGGTAGAAGATTTGATACAGTTGGGTAAAATAGTGGATGAGGGGGCTGCTTTGAAATATAAGAAACAAAGCCAAACTCCTTCCTCAAGCAAGGTCAATCAAGTGGCCAATATTGCCCCTGCGAATCCTTTACGTGTGGGCAATCTTGGGCCGAGAAATCAGCCGAGAAGGCAATATACTGACCTTGGAGTGCCCCTTCATTTGGTGTTTAAAAAGGCTGTGGAAGGGAAATATTTGAAGCCTTTGGACCCAAGACCTCCTCCAAACCCATTACCTTCTAGTTATAAAGTCAATGAATATTGTGAATACCATCAAGGGAATGGGCATAAAACAGATGCTTGCTGGACACTGAAAAACCGCATCCAGGATCTGGTGGATAGTGGTGACATCATTCCTCTCAGGAGGCAACCAAACATTAACACTAATCCTTTGCCCAATCACTCCATCCATGCCATTACTGTGGAAGAAGAGCTGTTTGATCCTTTCGAACTTCTCTCAGAAATGAATGAAGTGTGTGTGTTAGATTTGAACGACCTTGCTGAAGAGGTCAGTGCTCTGACAAGAAGTGGAAGACAATATCAGCCACTTGACTTGGGAAAAACCCCTACAACCTCAAATCACCCCCATAAGAAGACTCCAGAGCCAAAAGAAGACCCTGTCCTTACTCAGCTTAAGCAAACCCAAGCTAAGGTGTCAATTTGGGAACTCCTTGCTTCCTCATTCCCACACCGCCAGGCTCTCAGCGAAGCTTTGAGTCAACTTGATACACCAGTGGACACAAGCCCAGAAGCTTTGGTGGCCACTTTGACCTAATTAACCAAGGCATTGAGTATCAGATTTCTGATGTAGATTTACCAGAAGACGGTAAGAAACACAATGATGCTCTATACATCACCATACAGACTGGGGGAAAGACTGTGCCCATGGTTCTCATTGATAATGGGTCAGCCTTAAATGTGTGTCCTTTGAAAGTAGCAAGCTGTTTGGGGTTGGAGACTACAGATCTTACACCTTCTGATCAGATTGTGAGAGCATATGATAACACTCGAAGAGAAATTTTGGGTGTTGCCACTCTAGAAATTGCTATTGGGCCGGTGAAAATGGGAGTACCATTCCAGGTCATTGATGTACCCGTGAGCTTTAATCTCCTCCTTGGAAGGCCGTGGATTCATCAGATTAATGTTGTACCTTCTTCACTACACCAAAAACTTAAATTCCCTTTTGAAGGAAAAATCATCACTATCAAAGGGGACACCTGCGAAATCAACAGGAAAACCATGGATCAGTCTCTCCTTGAGGTTGTTCCTGGTGAAACCGCCATGACCTTGACTGGGTTTCATTACGACACAGTTCAATGCATAAAAGGTGAAAAACCCAAAGGGCCATTTGTCTCATATGACTTTGGGGAGGTCCAAATCAACTGCCTAGTGGGAATGATGCTGAGGGTAGGTCTATTGCCCGGGATGGAAATGATGAAGTCTGGGAGAAAAATACCCGTAGTACGACCATGGGAAGAGCCTGAGAATAAGGAACTTTTGGCTTGGGGTACAAACCTACAGACGAGGAAATAGAAGAGTTTGAGCGTGGAAGGAAGAAAAAGGGAAATTGGGGGGCAAGAAGCCTCAAAATGCGCCCTTACTTTAGAACTCTGAATGGTCACTTTTGCAAACCTGGAAAGGCAGTTCATCACCGTGGTTTTCAGGAACCATTCTATTCTCCTATGACCGGAAAGAAGCTACCGGGTTTTGAAATGTTTGCTGATGTTGTAGCCATGAAAGAAGAAGAGCCAGAACCTGAAACTGACCCCCAAATGGAAGATTTCATGCGGCCTAGTCTCTTTGATGAGGTTGCTATGATAACCAATTTTGAAGATAATAGGGATTTCACAAAGCTGATCAAGACCACGGATGGACCGCTGAGAAACTGGTACGTCGAGGAGGGACAAGCTGCTGAGGTTAAACCTAGTCCTGTGTCACACCCTGAACTTGAGTCTTGTACCGAGTCTTGTACTAATTCTGAGTCAAAAACCAAGTCAGAGTCTAATTCTGAGTCTTCTGTAATTTCAGATTTAGAAAGCCCTAATGTCAAGTCTAATGTAATCTTGGAGAATGACTCCGCCATTATCAATGAAACTGTTCCGATTCTTGGTTACCCTGTGTCTTTTGCTTTCCAAGTATTATCTAGCAAAAATGAAATAAATGAAATAAAAGAAATAAATGAAAAGATAATAATTGGCAAAGAAAATGAACATACATACATTGCATATGATTGTGCGAATAAGGAACAGGTTGTCGATTGCATCAGAAAGTATGCCGACTGCTTCATGTGGAAGACAAGTGATGTCACGGGAATAGACCCAGCCATAGCAGTTCACAAGATTCCGCTATACCCCGATGCGAAGCCGGTTAAGCAGAAATTGAGAAGGATGAAGCCAGAATGGTCTTTGAAAATTAAAGAGGAGGTTGCCAAGCAACTGGACAATAAGTTCATAGAACCAATTGCCTACCCTTCATGGTTAGCAAACATCGCACCGGTCCCGAAGAAAGACGGAAAGGTCAGGATGTGTGTTGATTATAGAGATCTGAATAAGGCCTGTCCCAAGGACGATTTTCCACTACCACACATCGATTTGCTGATAGACAGGATGGCTGGGCATGTGATGGTTTCCATGACTGACCTCGTGGTTGGGTACAATCAGATCCTAGTTCACCCACCAGACAAAGAAAAGACAGCTTTCATCACAGAATGGGGCACTTTCTGCTACAGGGTTATGCCTTTTGGGTTGATAAATGCAGGGGCTACCTACCAAAGGATGGCGACAACAGTCTTTCATGACATGATTCACAAAGAAGTAGAAGTGTATGTTGATGATATGATTGTTAAGTCAAAATCTCCAGAAGAACACGTTGAAGCGCTTGAGAAGTTCTTCCTTAGACTTCGCAAGTACAATTTGAAGCTTAATCCTGCAAAGTGCCTCTTTGGTGCAACATCAGGCTTATTTTTGGGATATTTGGTCAGCGAGAAAGGAATAGAAGTTGATCCAGCAAAGTCAAAGGCTATTCTGAAAATGCCTCCTCCAAGAACAGAAAAAGAGATTAGAGGCTTGCTAGGTAGATTACAGTATATCAGCCGATTCATATCGCAATTGGCAGAGACTTGTGGTCCAATCTTTAAGCTACTAAGGAAAGGTGCTTCACAAGAATGGAATGAAGACTGCCAAAAGGCCTTCGACAAGATCAAAGAATACTTGTTAAGTCCGCCAATTCTACAACCTCCCAGAATGGGAAAGCCTCTGCTCTTGTATTTGTCTGTAACAGATGAAGCCATGGGTGCAATGCTAGCTCAAGAGGCTGAAGATACAAAGGTAGAAAATGCAATCTACTACCTCAGCAAAAGGATGCTGGATTATGAGTTAAAGTATAACAAGATTGAGAAGTTGTGTTTAGCCTTGTATTGGGCTTGTACGAAGTTACAACACTACCTGTCTTCTTACACTACTTATGTCATTGCAGAACAGAGTCCCTTGAAATTCCTTATGGAGAGGCCTGTTTTGGACAGCAAAATGGCTAAGTGGGTGTCAACATTGGCAGCCTTTGACTTGAAATTTGTTCAAAGGAAAGCTGTGAAAGGCGGAGCAATAGCTGACCAATTAGCAGAATTACCTATAAAAGACGAGATGCGAGGAACGGGTTTCCCCGATGAAGACCTCTTGAATGTGCAAAGAAGTATTTGGGAGATGTATTTTGATGGAGCATCCAATTATCATGGAAATGGAATTGGGATTGTGTTCAAAACTCCTTGTGGAGAATACATTCCATTCGTAGTTAAACTTGACTTTAGCTGCACAAACAACGAAGCAGAATATGAAGCTTGCATTAATGGGCTTGAAGCCGCCCTGGAATTGGGGATTAAGGACCTAAAGGTCTATGGTGATTCTATTTTAATAGTATCACAAGCTTTAAGGAAATGGAGGATAAGAGAAGAGCGTTTGGTTCCTTACCTACAACGCCTTGATCATTTGGCACAACAGTTCAATTATCTGTCCTTCGAATATCTCCCAAGAGCAAAGAATCAGTTGGCTGATGCCTTAGCTACTTTAGCTTCCATGATCAATATCAAAGAGGGGAAAGTCATTCGTCCATTGAAAGTTCAGCTTCAGAAGCAACCCGCCCATGTAATGCACTTGGCCGATGGTAAACCATGGTTTTGGGATATCAAGAGTTATCTCAAGGATGGAAGTTACCCAGAGGGATCATCAAAGGCTGATCGGAGGGCAATCAGGCAGCTAGCCATAGGTTACATTCTTAATGGAGATACCCTCTACAAAAGAAGTTGGAATGGAATGCACCTAAGGTGTGTGAATGAAGCAGAGGCCAAGCAAATAATGGAAATGGTACATGGTGGCGAATCAGGACCACACATGTATGGGATCGCCTTGGCTAGAAAAATTGCCAATCTAGGATATTATTGGTCCACCATGAATGCAGACTGCATGGCATTTGTGCAAGGATGTCATCAATGCAAAATATTTGCTAAGCTACAGAAGCAACCTCCTGTTGCCCTAAATCCAATCACTTCTCCATGGCCCTTCGCTACTTGGGGAATTGATATAATTGGTAAAATACATCCAAAAGCATCAAATGGACATCAGTTTATCTTGGTAGCAGTGGATTACTTCACAAAGTGGGTTGAAGCAGCTTTCTATGTAGAATTAGACGCCAAAAAGGCAGCACAGTTTGTCCGAACCAACATCCTTTGTCGGTACGGAACACCATTCGAGATTATCACATATAATGGAACTCATTTCCAAGCAGAATTTGCTAAACTCTTGCAGGATAAGAAAATCCAACATCATAAGTCCTCTCCTTATAGACCCCAAACAAATGGAGCTGTAGAAGCAACGAACAAGTCTATAAAGGTGATCATACAAAAAATGATCAAGGAACATAGGCGTTGGCATGAGAAGTTACCACTGGCTTTGTGGGGATACAGAACATCAGTTAGAACTCCTACTGGGGCAACCCCGTATTCACTGGTATACGGAATGGAAGCAGTACTCCCCATTGAACTGGAAGTTCAATCGGCGAGGATAATTCAAGAAAGTCAGATAAATGAAGCTGAATGGATCAGCAATTATCATCATCAGTTGTTAAGTTTGGATGAAAAAAGACTTCAAGCTCTACATCAGATTCAAGGGTATCAGAGGCGAATGGCCAGACATTTCAACAAAAAGGTCAAGGATCGAAAGTTGGAAGAAGGTTGTTTGATTTTGAAGGAGATCAGAACACCTGTTACAGATCCTCGTGGGAAGTTTCGTCCTCATTGGGCGGGACCCTACATTTTGAAGAAAATACTTTCCGGCGGAGCCGTCATCTTGTCTGATTTGGATGGTTTGGAGTTCATAAACCCATGCAATCTGGATCAACTAAAGAAATATTATGTATAATCATGCATTGTAAGGAACTACATTAGACCTGATTCTCGCAAACTAATTCGAGATATGTAGGCAGCTCTCCTTGAGCACGGTCTAAATTTTAATAAAAATCAT
This sequence comes from Garcia nutans, assembly GCA_947685225.1. Classification (NCBI taxonomy): domain Eukaryota; kingdom Viridiplantae; phylum Streptophyta; class Magnoliopsida; order Malpighiales; family Euphorbiaceae; genus Garcia; species Garcia nutans. The sequence continues at coordinate 41,937,056 of CANTUV010000003.1, forward strand.
TCATTCATCTTTCTTTTGCCAAGAAAAAAAAACAAAACAACAAAAAAAAAACAAAACAAACAAAAAATCCCGCTAAGCCGAAAACCCACAAAGGGCGGCTTAGGCAATAGTGGGGCCCGCTAAGCTGAAAACCCGCAAAGGGCGGCTTAGGCAAGAATGGGTAAGAGCTCGCTAAGTTGAAAATCCGAAAGGACGGCTTAGGCAAAAATAAGAGCAAATAAATAAAGTAGATAATGCTTGGAAAGCAAACAAAAGGGTCATTCATTAAGAATCATTCATTACAAAAAGAGAATCATCTGTTACAAAAAGAGTCATTCAGCCTATAAAATACAAAAAGGTCAAGTCATATTCCCCAAAAAACCAAAAAGGTAAAAACAACCCAAAAACAGAAAAGACAATGGAGTCACCCTGGGATCTAAATCCTACGCCTCCTACAGGGGGCAGAGTCTTCGGCGTCTTCCTTAGTCCCGGAACTCTCCGCAATATCTACCTTTTCCTCACTAAGAGGAACCACCTCCTCTCCCTCCAACTCCTGCAGCGGTGCACACCTCCTCGGTTTCTCAACGGGCCAAACCTCAGCTATAAACCAGGTCCTGTACTCTGGAGTGGGCTGAACGAGGGAAGGCTCTGCACAAGGCCTGATCATCCGATGGTCTCTGACCCAAGTCTGTAGAACAGCCCGAGTAACCCCGGGGGTAATAGGAGAAGCAATGGTAAGCCCGACAGGAAGGGGAACTCTCTGATCAATACCCATCTGCCTGAGAATGCGGGAAGCACTGTACCAAGTACTATGAGTAAACCCAAGCAGGTAGACATGGTTGTGCATGGCATTTGCCTCCATGAATTGAGGAATCCTATACCAAGGGACGAACCATAATAATTCTTCCGGTCCAAGCTCAAATAGCCAAACAGTTTATTCGGCCATAGAGGGAAAAGAAATCTGAATTTTCCTGGTGCGGTACTGCGAAGGGTTGTAGGTCAAAGTCTGGGGGGCTGCAACCACTCGAAGATGATCTCTCAGCCAAACCTGGAAAAAATAGATCCTTTCTATTTTACAAATGAAAAGAGAGATGATGGAATAAGCAAAAAAAACAAAAGGTATAAATTACCTGAAGGATGACCGGGGGTGACGGTCCAACGTTCAAATCCAAGTGCACATCTGTTGAGACTCTGAATAGTCTCAGCCAGGATCATGCCCCCGATACAGTTGAGCTCTTCCATTTGCCTAACCATTGGGCAAAGTTTCAAATCTCCAAAGCCGGGGTCACGGTTGAAGAGGAACCCAGCTAACAGACAAAAGACGAAGGCTCGCATTCTATGCCTCAATTGAATATCGTCTTCAAAATCGGCGGTCAAGAATTCATCAATTAGGGGAAGCAGCATCGCCTTATCCCCATCTACAATCATAGCTTGGGCTTGGGGTTTTGTGAAGCTAAAAAGCCTCTGAAAAGATCCCACATAGCCGATTTGGACCTCATGCCTCACAAGAGGGGCATTTGGGTCGCACCCAATGATCGAGCAGAACTCCTCAAAAAGAGGACACATTTCCTCCATCCGAGCCCCAAATCTGAAAACATGGGCTTGGGGATCCCAAAACCTGATGCAAGAGTGCAAGAAATCCCAGTCTACAGCTACACCTCTGAGGGTGGCGACAACTTTCAACCCGTACCTCCCCATGTTGATCCTTTCAACATTGTGGAGACTTTTGGTCCAATTATGCATCACGTTATTAAAAAGGGGATTCATTGTTATTTGAAAAAAATAATAAGATCTTGCAGTAAGAGGATTGCTTTCTGGCCCACAGATGTAAGACAACCTTGAGTTTTATATTGGTCTGGCCCGGGCAGCGGCTCGGCCGCCGCCGACCGTCCTGATTCCTCTTTTTTGATGTTTTGTAAAATTCTCGTGTTTTGGCCCTGTTTAGGCCCTGTTATGTGCTATTTTTTGGGATTGTGTCGGGAATTTATTTTTAAAAGAGATTTCTAAAAAGAAAAAGCATCATGCATACATATGTGCTGTTAATACTAACAAATAAGTGCAGGTTTACAGATAAGTTCAGATAACAGCTGAAAAACATGAAAGGTACAAAGTACAGAAGGGGAATAGTTCAAATACAGCAAACATAGTTCAAGACAAGTATGAAAAAAAAATCAGTGCCGGCCTCTCCGTCTTTGCGGCCTGCTCTGCCTCTCGTAAGCAGCCTCAGTCCAAGCACCAGACAGTTCATCCGAGAAAGCAGTAATCAGTGCCGCCATTTCCGTGATCAGGCCCTCTGGTACCTGTAAAAGAGACAAAATCACAATCAATCTCAAGAGAATTTTATGAATCCTTTTCATGAAAAGTTCTATGAGAATATACCTGAGTGACATGAGCAAAGCTCCGATATAATGCACCCTCTGCACTAATTGGTGGGTCACCCAACCACCAGGTGCATGATAACGAGCAGCATAAGGCAGCCTCAAGTCGGCTAAAATAGGGTCAAATTGGCCGGTAGCTGTAAGGACGGATGCGGGAGGCCTCAAATGAGATGAGCTGGTACTTCCTCCAGTGTGTGATGGTCCAGCCCTGAAAGCGGAAGCCTCAGCCCTAGAGGAAGAGGGTCTGTCAGCTCATCGGTCGGGAGAGGGATGGTCTCTCGGAGTGCTAGAAGTGGGAGCCGAAGAGTGGGAGGACCGATAAGGGGGTACAGAGTCAAATCGTGTCCCAATGCGTGGCATCAGTCGATGAAGACAGTAGAAGTCATAATCATCCTCATCCGGGGCATAAGCCGACTCGAAAGGGTCGCCCTTATACTGGGACACAGTAACAGGCAGAAGTGTTGAAGATAGCATATCATCAGGGGGATCCATGGGAACTGCACGGAAACCGGCGATCTGGAAAGTCACCCTCTCAGCGAGATAATACCGTCGAAACTCTGGATGGGGAAGTATGAATCGACGGCGAGTCAGAAACTCTGATCGTCGAAAGCTGTAATCTTGAGCAATCCACTCTGCCAGTCGATTAGACATCACTTCAGATGCAACCTGTAAAAATTTGTTATATTAGTGAATCATTTTCTCTAATATAATAAAAAAGATGACGATAAAGCATTTACTGAGTCCATTGGGCAGCTGTCGAAGAACGATCTCAGCCCTCTGATGGGAAGTTTCCTCTTTGGTACTTCTACCCTCTCTCTATACCACCTCCAAGCAATGGGGGAAAGAGGATCTGCGAGGGCAGGTATCTCACGAAGAAAAGGGGCAATGTCAGGAAAGTACTCGTAAGCCCAAGTCTGAAAAAAAAAATCAGAAAATTTGGGGACAACTTCAGAAAAATTCTAGTTCTTTCCCCGGCCGAACGTGATTCCTAAAGGATTATCTCTAAGTTCTTTACTAGAAATAATTATTGATGGCAGAACATAATGAAGCCTGGTACTGATCCTAATTCATTACTAGTACATGTAAAGGAAAGGTTCCTAAAATTTATTTCTAAGTTCCTTACTGGAAATAGATAAAATTTCTAAGCATGCATACTAGATGAACAAACGGGAAAGTACTCACCTCATAGCAGCCGGTCCGAGAACTGTGCTTCTCCTCCTCAAGTAAAAGATTGCAGGGAGGGAGTGGGATTTCGAAGTCTTCAAAGCCGGTGAAATCCATCGTCGAAAGAAAATTTGAAAGAAGTGAAAGAAGAAGAATGAATGAAAGCAAATGAAAATTGAATGAAATGAGCCTATTTATAGGAAAAAATAAAAACGCGGGTCTTTTTGCACCTCGCTCAAAATTCGCTCTTCAGAAGACCACTGGGCCCCATAAATCATTTTTATGGACCCCAGTGGGGGGCAATTGTGAACACTCGAATTTTGAGGCTCAGAAAGCCGATTTTCTCAGACTGCTGACGATCGGACCGGACCGGAGGTCCACGGTAAAGTTCACCAGAAATATATCAATATGGTACTTGAAATGTCCGGGACGGCGTGAGGATCACAGATATGGTCCTGGAATATTTTTCAGAGGCTCGTGGCTGCAGAAAAATCAGTTTTGACACCAGTAGCGCGAGTCGGGCACTCCTTTCGGGGCCAGAGCCGGCGGCCTAGCCGCCGTACAGTTCGGTTTTTTGCCTATAAATAGGCTTCAGATTTTCAGAAGAAAGGAGGCTTTTGGACATCCTACGCCCAGGTGCTGACGAAATTTTTATGCTTAAGAATTTCTAATATTGTGTTGTAGAAAGCAAGAATCATACTCAAAAGTGTAAGGAAACAAGATCTGGAACTTAGAAGTGGAAAAATTCTAATCAAGGTAATATCATAATTCATCTTTGGTTAATTCGAGCATATCATAAGCATTCTAATCTTCTTCTTCTTAATTTCTTCTTGGTCAAAGATCTAATCCTTTTAGATCTAGAGGCCTAATGGATTAATCAATCAACCTTTCGTCATCAAGCCGTGAATAAAATCAACCTTTTGGCACGGAGCCTAAATTACATTCTTTAAATACGAAGTATTTAAATATTACAATTAAGATCAAAATTTGGCATGAAGCCTAAATCGAACTCTTTTGGTACCAAGTATCCGAAATTATACAATTTTTGCGCTAAGTACTAAAACTCACAACTCTGGCAAAATGCCTGAAAAATGCACGAAGCATACACACACATGCATGAAGCATAAATTTCATCGCCTTTAAATAGGCTTTTCCGAACTACATGGGCTTTGATCTCCCATTCAAACGGGAGTATGTAGGCATATTTGAGATTCACCTCAAATAACAAGTCCACAATTTATCAACCATCTCTTCTTCTTCCTTTCTATTTTTCTTTTGGATTCATTTCTTATTTGACAAATTAATCAAATACATGACATAGTCCCCGAATCCTCCTTGGGTTCGTAGATTAGAAGCCTTAACATTGGATACGTTAATTGGAGTCAGACAAGGGTTTTCTCAGCTTTTCCCTTCGGACAAAATAAACTGAGTGGCGACTCCTGACAACGTGTGAACGTTCGCCCGAATCCTTTTCGGGCGGAATCCGAGGTTCACAGTGTCATGTGTAGAGTTTGCCCTAGTTAGATCTTATCCTTATTTCCTTATGAGTATTACTAAATGAGCGTGTAAAATTACTATTGGATTAGGTTTTGAAGAGATTTGAGTTGCCCTAATCCAAGTGTTGAAGGATTCTTGGAAGAGGAGTTTGGAATTGGTGTGAGTTGCTCTTGAGGCAAGTACAAACCTTGCATGATTGCATACATTTACATAACTTTGGAACTTAACACATTTGGATGGAAATGTGTTAAATAACCCACTACATTGTTGATGCATATGAATAATGCTATGTTTTGCATAATGTGAACTATGTGAATTATATGTTGAGGATTCAAAATATATAAACAATGTAAGTTGTGATGTGCACTCAAATGATGAGATGTGAAGCCATTGTTGTTGGCTATAATGATGCAAATGAAATAATTGGGGCATGGTTGCCTAGCTAATTATGAAAAAATGAGAATGGAATTGATAATGAAATAATAAAAGAATTGTGTGCCTAGTATGCTATTCAATTTTTAGAGTTTTGTTGTTGGTGGCATGCCTAAAAGTAACAATCCCTTGAAGCTGGGTTGGGCTTGGTCCTTGAAGCCAAGTTGGGTTGATGTTTAGCTCCCCTTGAAGCTTGGTTGGGCCTAGTCCTTGAAGCCTAGTTGGATGTTATATATGAGATGTTTCTCATTGTGATAATGAATCACCTACGGGCTTGATAAATGTGATTATTGAACCAAAACAGTAACTCTGGAAGTTGAACGACATATTAGTTTCTTTTGGGCCTATGCTTGTCTTTGCTTTACATGTGAATCATAAATGATGAAATAATTGATCAATATAATGAAAGGTAATATTATGAAGTATGATATTCTTGAATATTGCTTCTAATGCTTGAAAGTGTGACATTGGCATTACATTTAAAGCATATTGTCATCATGGATTGTACCACTAAGCCTACGGCTTAGCGCGATTGTAGTTCTTCGCGCAGGTGACAGGGTAGATCCGGTTGAACCGAAAAGTTCAGCTAGACGAAGTCAAGTCTAGGCTTGTGATCTTTGGGAAGTGTTGATTATTGGACTTCAAGATCATAGATAAACTGCCAAGCATGTATAAACTCTAAATTTTTGTAAATATTATTTTTGATATATATATATTCCGCTGCCTGGTAAACAAATGTTTTAGATAAATTTTTAATGTAATGAAGATGTATAAATATGTGTTTTAACAAAGAATGTTTTATCTATTATGTTCTATAATATAACTTAACTGTTTTAAATTTTCTCATTTTGTTAATTTGAAAGATTGGTTTGCTTCAATTAGACTGTGACATCCTTATATCCGGTATACGTTTATTACATGTTGTGAGTATATATGGTGTATGTATATGGGGTATAGGGAGTATACTCCAAGGGAGTATAAGGAAGCAAAGAAGATAGAGTTTTTAAATTTGAGACAGGATAACCGGACAGTGACAGAGTATGAGATTGAGTTTATCCGGTTGAGTCATTATGCCTGTAGAATTATTTCAGATGATATAGTCCGGTGCAAGAGATTTGAGGAGGGGTTGAGACCCTCTATTATATGTATTGTTGCTGGTTCCCGGTACCAAGATTTTTCTCAGTTGGTTGCAGCAGCCAGAAGTGTTGAGAGAGCGCAGGGTATTGCAGCAGCTGCTACTGAGGAGGAGACTAGGGTTAGAGACCCCAGTTTGAGGCAGGGTCTTCATCTATGAAGAGAGGTAGAGGAAGTTTTGTTCCAAGGTTCAGTAGGAGTCAGAGGCAGCCTAGTAGGTCAGTTCAGTATCAGAGGCAGAGACCGAGACCTACAGTTTCTGTGCGCGAGTGCTCTAACTCCAGTGGTTCAGAGGTCTATTCCACCTACATGTTTTTATTGTGGTAGGGTACATGGGGGTGCTTGCTGGAAGACGGGTGGACCAGGAGTGTGTTTTAGATGTGGATCACCGGATCATTTCATCAAAGATTGCCTTGAGCTACTGAGAGATAGACAAACTGATACTACAGCTTCTCGACCTAGTGTCAGCAGAGGAGGTCGAGGGGCAGAGGTTTCAGTAGAGGTGGTCGACCCGGGATTAGTCAAAGAGGAGGCTCTACATCCGAAGGTAATAGGCCAGATGAGGCTGGGCCATAAAAATGAGTGTATGTGATGCAGAGGCAGCCGGATGCTTCAGCTGTCATTACGGGTACATTTTCTTTATTTGGCATTTCAGTTCTTGCTCTAATTGATCCAGGATCTACTCATTTATACATAAGTGCATCCATCTTGCTTGTGTCTGAATTGCATTATGAGTCCCTAGGATTTGACGTCTTGGTGATAAATCCTTTAGGGCATAGTGTTGTGGTGAGTAAGGTGCACCAAGATAGTTCAGTTGTAGTGCAAGATGAGGAGTTCTTGGGTGATTTGATTGAAATGCCTTTTAAAGAGTATGATTTGATTTTAGGCATGGATTGGTTGTCTAAGCACAAAGCTGTGGTAAACTGTCAGAATAAGTGTGTTACAGTGATGGTAGAAGTGTGATGGTATCTAGTGAGCAGAGCTAACTTGCATCCATGTTTGTTTCAGCTGTTGCAGCTAGGAGGTTGATTCGGAAGGGATGTGAGGCTTATCTTGCTCATGTTGTAGATACCAGAGTAGTGGGTTCTCAACTTGATAGTATACCCACAGTTGCTGAATTTCCACATCTGTTTCCTGAGGAGTTGCCAGGGATACCCCTTGAGAGAGAGGTTGAGTTTGGTATCGATTTGTTGCCTGGTACCACTCCGATCTCTATTACTCCTTATCGAATGGCACCTGCTGAGTTGAGAGAGTTGAAGGTGCAGTTGCAGGAGTTGTTGGATAAAGGGTTTGTTCGCCCTAGTGTTTCTCCATGGGGAGCGCTTGTTTTGTTTGTAAGGAAGAAGGATGGTACTTTATTGTGCATTGATTATAGGCAGTTGAATAAGGTGACTATCAAGAATAAGTATCATTTGCCTAGGATTGATGATCTCTTTGATCAGTTGAAGGGAGCAGCAATTTTCTCTAAGATTGATTTAAGATCAGGGTACCATCAGTTGAGAGTCAGAGAGGAAGGCATTCCCAAGACAGCTTTCCGCATAAGGTATGGGAATTATGAGTTTTTGGTGATGCCTTTTGGGTTGAAGAATGCACCAGCAGCTTTCATGGATTTGATGAGCAGGGTGTTTAGACCCTATCTAGATCAGTTTATGGTGGTCTTTATCGATGATATCTTGGTGTATTTGCATAATGAGGAGGAGCATGACAAGCATCTGCGGATTGCATTACAGACCTTGAGAGAGAAGTAATTGTATGCTAAACTGTCTAAGTGTGAGTTTTGGCTTGATCAAGTGACTTTTCTCGGTCATGTGGTGTTAGCAGATGGTATAAGAGTTGATCCGAGTAAAGTTGAGACCATTTTGAATTGGAGTCCACCGAAGAATGTGATTAAAGTTAGAAGTTTTCTGGGTTTGGTAGGCTATTACCGATGGTTTGTGAAGGGTTTTTCTTTGATAGCTACTCCACTCACCAGATTACTTCGGAAGGGAGTGAGATTCGTGTGGACAGATCAGTGTCAAGCTAGCTTTGAGCAGTTGAAAGAGATGTTGACTCGAGCTTCTGTTCTTTCCTTTCTTGTGGAAGATAAACCATATGTGATTTACAATGATACTTCACATAATGGTTTAGGTTGTGTTTTGATGCAGGAGGGTAGAGTCATAGCTTATGCTTCTTAGCAGTTGAAGCAACATGAGCTTAATTACCTGACGCATGATTTGGAGTTGGTAGCCATAGTGTTTGCTTTGAAAATTTGGCGACATTACCTTTATGGGGAGAAGTGTTTCATTATACGGATCATAAGAGTTTGAAATACATGGGTGTCCAGAGAGAGCTGAATCTTCTGCAGAGACGGTGGTTGGAGTTGATTAAAGACTATGACTATTTGATTGATTATCATCCTGGCAAGGCAAATGTAGTTGCTGATGCCTTGAGTCGGAAGTCTTTAGCAGGTTTGACTGCTTATTCACTCTCGTTGGTTGTTGAGTTGAGAGTGTTACATGCTAGTTTTGAATCATGTGATGATGGTACTTTAGTTGCTCAGTTGCAGTTGAGACCGGTGTTGTTGGATCAGATTAAAGAGGCTCAACTGGAAGATGAAAGAATTCAGAAAATTGTATTAGATTGTCATAAGGGAGAGTGCCAAGATTTCCATGTGAAGAGTGATGGCAGCCTTTGGTACAAAGATAGATTATGTGTTCCTAATGATGCAAGATTGAGAAAGGTTATTTTAGAGGAAGCACATCAATCGGCTTTTGCTATGCACTCTGGGAGTACTAAGATGTACCATGATGTGAAGCAACATTATTGGTGGTCAGGTATGAAGAGGGACATAGCGGAGTTTGTATCTAAGTGTCTCACTTGTCAGAGAGTGAAGGCCGAACACCAAGTTCCTTTAGGGTTGCTCCAACCTTTATCAGTGCCTGAATGGAAATAGGAGCGTGGAACAATAGATTTTGTGACTGGTTTGCCGTTGACTCAGAAGAAGCATGATGTTGTCTGGGTGATTGTTGATCGGTTGAAAAAGACATCTCATTTTCTTCCAGTTCGAATGGACTATTCTCTGGAGAAGTTAGCTGAGATGTATATTAGTGAGATAGTAAGATTGCATGGAGTCCCAATTTCTTTAGTATCTGATCGAGATTCCCGATTTACTTCAAGGTTTTGAAAGAGTTTGCATGGTGCTTTGGGTTCTCGGTTGAATTTTAGCACTGTTTTTCATCCGCGGACAGATGGGCAGTCGGAGAGAGTGATTCAGATTTTAGAGGATATGTTGAGAAGATGTATTATTGATTTCTCTAGGAGTTGGGATAGATTTTTGCCATTGATGGAATTTGCTTATAACAACAGTCATCAGTCCAGTATTAGAATGGCACCTTATGAGGCATTGTATGGTAGAAGATGCAGGATGCCTCTATGTTGGGATGAAGTTGGAGAAGGTAAGTTGATTAGTCACGATTTGATTAAAGAAACGAAAGAGAAAGTGAAGATAATTTGGGATCGTTTGAAAGCAGCCTCAGATCGGTAGAAATCTTACTCATATTTGAAGAGAAAAGATATAGAGTTCAATGTTGGAGATAAAGTATTTTTGAAAGTGTCTCCTTGGAAGAAGATTTTGAGATTTGGCCACAAAGGGAAGTTGAGTTCTCGTTTTATTGGACCTTATGAGGTATTGGAGAGAGTTGGACCAGTTGTTTATCGACTTGCTTTGCCACCTGAATTGGACAAAATTCATAATGTCTTCCATGTCTCTACGCTGCGGAGGTACAGGTCAGACCCATCTCACGTTCTGTCAGTTGAATCTATTAAGGTGAGTCCGGATCTGACTTTTGAAGAACCAGTGACTATTTTGGCACATGAAGTGAAATAGTTGAGAAATAAGAAAGTACCACTTGTAAAGGTTCTTTGGAAGAATCATACAAAGGAAGAAGCAACTTGGGAGAGTGAGCAAGTGATGCGAGACCAGTATCTCCAGCTATTTCAGACTTGAGATCAGGTAATTTCAAGGACAAAATTTATTGTAGAGGGAGAGAATTATAATATTCCAAACTATACCCTAGAATTTTGGAAGTGTTTATTGTTGAAATTGGATTAAATGATTTTAAAGTGTGTATATGTTGTATACAACATATACAAGTCAACTTTTATTTAATGGTCAAATGAGATTTATTGATTATTTTATAATGGGAAATTATGTGATGGTGGAAGAAGATATTTTGGATAATTAATATATTTTATCATTAAAATTTTCTTGGGGGATATTAATTGGAAAATTGTATGGTTTAAGAAGTTTGACTTTGCTCTTTCAATCATCTTCTTCTTCTTTCTTCTCTTTGGCTGGCTATCTCCATAGCAAGAGGGAAAGAGAGATTTTATTCTTCCTAACTCATGATTGAAGAGTGTTTCAAGTGATCAAGTTGGAATTCTACAGATTTTCTTCACTTTTGGTAAGTTTCTAACTTGTTTCCTTGGTTTTCTTTTGAGTTTATGTGTTGATCTTGGTGTATGGTTGTTGTTGAGATGTGTATGTATAATTGTGGTGTGTTTGAGAGTGTTTGGTCTAATTGACTTTGATTTTGGGGTTGGTTTGAAGGAAAGGTTAAGTTGGGTGATGGACAGTAAGTGGTGTAGTTTGTGTATGTGTTGAATTGTGAAGATGGTTGTTGTGAGCGGGGATTTTCGCCCCCACTCCCGGTGGAATGGTTCTTGCGACTTCTTTACTATTTAGGCTCGGGGCCTTAGAGAACACGGACCTAAGTCCGGAGAAAATGGAGTCACCACCCGGACGGGCCGGGAAAAAGAAAGGGGTGGATAACTCGATTCCTAAGGAATCCCCAACCCCTTAATAGGTTCGAAAGTTGGGTACGTGTGGGGAAGGTGAGAAATGACCCAGCACCCCCACAACGCCCGGTTCATTGGAACCGGTCTCCTTTACAAATCTTAATATTATAAAATTCTTAAGTATAACAACATTATCCATATTACACACAATAATTAAAAGAAAGCATCATTATATTAAAATCAAAGCAATGTCCAAACAAAGCAAATAAATGGACAGTCATCCAAGGATGGAAACATGTCCTTACATCACATGCCTAAATAGGAAACCCACCGAAAGGTAGAAATATTCCCTTTACATTGGTTCTAAAATATAAAAGCAAATTAAATTACATGATATTTAACTAATGAGGTACCCACCAAGTGGAAACATACCTTTTACAACATTTGAAAATCTAAATAAATTGATAAAAGTAAATAACCATTCATAATAAATAAATCATTCATCAAAGGTACCAAATATCAATAAAAAGAAAATATTCATCCATGATAAATAAAATAAACCAAGCATTGAATTTAAATAAATTAAAGCATAAGAAATAAAACTAAGCATGATCAAATATAGAATTGAATAAGGCAAATAAAAAGCTACTGTTTCCATTTAGGGTTCTTTATCTCATGTGTTAAGGTTTTGGAATTCATAAAATTAGGCTATTGTGACTTTTTTATGGAATTAAAATAGATTGTGGTTTTATGTTTTAAAAGGTTGGTAAGACTCTTTGATTAAACAAATTAAGGTTTGAATGGTGAAATCATACACTTTAAAATACTTTTGATTCATGGTTTTAAATGGTGATTTCAAGCTTACTATGTCAATTTAAAATATTTATGTTTTTATGGTTTTTAATGTTTTAAAGGATTAAGGTTTAGAAAAAATTAAGGTTTAAGGTTTTAAAGGAGTTAAAGTTTACTATCTTAAGTTTTGGAGTTGAATTAGGTTTTTAGGCTTTTGATTTTAGGGTTTCGGGTGATTTGTTGATTTTAGGATTTAGAAAAACAATTTGATGATTTCATGAGGTTTTATAAGTTTAAACAAAGTAATTTGAAGTTTACATAAATAGAAAAGATATTTTATAAGGCTTTTTGAAAGAAACAGTACCAAGTTAAAAAGTTTGAAAGAAACAGAATTAAATTTTGGTTTTGTTGAAAAATATGTTAAATTAGAGTTTTAAGATTTTGAAGAAGTAAAAATAATAATTTTAAGCCTTTTTGGAAAATAAAGCAACAGATTAGTGTTTTTAAAACTTTGAACAAAGGGAATTAAGGTTTTAGGGTTTTTGAATTAAAAGACATCATTTATTAGTTTATGCTACAGTGTAAAATATAAAGAAATTAGAATTTCATACCTTATTTTGTAAGTTGCACCAAAATTGCTTCTTGGATTAACAAGCTCCAAAGACCAACCTTTTTGCCTTTTTCAATTCCTTAAATCGTGTTTCTGCTACTTTAAAAATTAATTGAATTCAAGCTTTTCCTTCACGGATTTGGATTTCCCTCTTACTGTCCAATTTTTTCCCTTTCGGCGTCCCTTTTTTTGTGTTTAGTCCATATTTATAGAAGTTTTATATCATTCATTCCTAATTATTCACGGCATCTTTATTGAATAAAAAAAGAAAATCGAAACTTAATTGTATTAGGTTTTGAAAAATTTGCATCGGAAAAATTACGCTGGCAAAAAAAAATTACGCTGGAGAAAAAAACTGCCGCAGCTGGCTGCTGCAGCGCGCGCGGAACGGGCTTGTAGGCCATTTCACCCGCAGAAAATTCCTACGGGCGAAATGGCCACGGGCCTGCGCTGACTTTCAGCGACGATTTTTTCGTCGCCGATTTTTCTGTCTCCGATTTTTTTATTATTTATTATTATTTATTATTTTTTAATTTTTGTTCATTTCACCAATTTTTACTAAAATAAAAATAAAAATTAATCATTATACTATAAAAATTATTTTGGAGTAACTAAAATATATTGGACAATACAAAATTTATTTTGGACTAAATAAAATATATTGGACCAAACTTGGTAAAAAATTAAAGGTCTACAGTTTGCTTCCTGCTTGAACGATCTGAGACTTAAGTGAAAGAGAGTGAAAAACAATAAGACTCAATTTTTGAGATGGTTATTTAAATTTATTTTGGGTACTTAGACCCGAGGCTGAATTTGATTTGGGTACTTGGACCCGGGATTGGGTACCTGGACCAGAGATTGGATTTGATTTGGGTACTTGGACCCAAGAATGGATTGAATTTGGGTACTTGGACCCAGGATTGGGTATTTGGACCCCATATTGAATTTGGTTTGGGTACTTGGACCCGAGATTAGATTTGATTTGGGTACTTGGACCTAAAATTGATTTGATTTGGGTACTTGGACCCAAGATTGATTGAATTTGGGTACTTGGACCTAGGATTGGGTACTTGGACCTGAAATTGATTTGATTTGGGTACTTGAACCCGAGATTGGGCACTTGGACCCGAGATTGAATTTGATTTGGGTACTTGGACCCGAGATTGGGTACTTGGACCCAAGATTGGATTGAATTTGATTTGGGTACTTGGACCCGAGATTGAATACTTGGATCCGAGCTTGAATTGATTTGGGTATTTGGACTTGAGAATGGGTGCTTGGACCCAAGATTGGGTACTTGGACCCGAGCTTGAATTGATTTGGGTACTTAGACCCGAGATTGGGTGCTTGGACCCGAGATTGGGTGCTTGGACCCGAGATTGGATTGAATTTGATTTGGGTACTTGGACCCAAGATTGGATTGAATTTGGATACTTGGACCCAGGATTGGGTACTTGGACCCTAAATTGATTTGATTTAGGTACTTGGACCATAGATTGGGTACTTGGACCCAAGATTGAGTACTTGGACCCGAGATTGGGTACTTGGACCCAAGATTAGATTGAATTTGATTTGGGTACTTGGACCCGAGATTAGATACTTGGATCCGAGCTTCAATTGATTTGGGTGCTTGGACCTGAGAATGGGTGCTTGGACCCGAGATTAAGTTTGACTGACCTTTTATCATTTAAGAAATCTGACTGCTCCGGTTATTCTATGCATTGTGGTTTTTCACCCTCAAAATGGATCTTCATCCTTTGAGATCGAGTCTTTATCCTTGAAAATGAATCTTCATCTTTTGACATCGGGTCTTCACCCTTGCAAATGGATCTTCATCCTTTGAGATTGAGTCTTTACCCTTGAAACATGGTTCTTTATCCATTGGAGGTCGGGTCTTTACCCTGGCTTCAGCTCTTTTAGCTGGATTGGTCTTTTGTCTTTTGCATCTTCATTCTTTTGAGAGTTCTAACGTTCCATTCTTTTGTTCTTCCTTTTTGCAAAGATTTAACTATTTTTAATTGGACCTTATATCCTCTCCTTTCCCCCCTGTGTGGCAAAATATTTGTAAGTGAATTTAAAAATATTTGGTATATAAACTCAAAAAATTGAAAAGGAGAAACTTTGTCTCCTGTGTAGGCTTAAACCAAATATTTTATCCATGCAAGCTTTGATTGATGTTTTTGCCGTCTAGTTCTTCGCACAAGCACGTATTTCTTCTCTTTGCAAATTTACTGGAGCTTTCTCAAGCAATGGGCTTTCCATTCCCCCCTGATTTGACATCTTCTTTTGATTCTTCACTTTACAGAGTGTTTGTTGTTCACTTTGATAAAGAATAGACAATACAAGACAAGAAAGTGCGATGTGATATGCTCATGTATGCATGATATGCGTGAATAATACTTACAGTTGTTCCATCGACTCACAGACTGAGGCGATCAGCAGAAGTGTTCTCATTGGTTCCGTTTTGACGCTTGTTCAAGTCTTGCATTGGAATGATCGAACGCTTTGCATTTGTGGATTTTATCTTCTAGATGTTGAGAACATGAGTGGTGGAGACCCTTAATAGTAGAGTCAGGGATGCATCCATTTCAAATTATGTTTCAGCATGTCAATTGGCAACTTGCCAATAATCATTTCCTTTGCCCAATATGTCCTTTGGAGGTTCAACATACTTCCCTTAACTTGAAGGCTTTGTATGACAAAAACATTTTTTTTATTTGATTTTTTGAATTTTAATTTTGAAATCAAATGTTGGCTTTGCCAAATTAATGTCAATGTACCTCAGGACTTGATTTTCCAAATTAACATATCTACAATATGACAACCCTAGTTACCGTACTAAACTCGGGAATTATTTCTATTTAAGCAAGAACTGTTGCACTTCAGATAGGCATATACACATTACTTGGCCAAAGGTCTTATTTTTTTTAAATACTGTCTATCTCATATGCATGCTTATCCAAACTATCTCTACTAATAGACTCTACCTACCAAGAGAGATCAACAGGTCTTAGATAGGCTTGAAATGGGGTCTATAAGGGACACAGGTTATAGTGAAGGCCATTTTGAGATTGGAGCTGATGTGACACAATGGACAAACCCTCACACTGCAAATTTCTTGTCGAAACTTTAGACAGCTTGGAGCAATCTTGCTAAATTCCAAATTCTTGGCATTAATCTAGATCTTGATTAGGACAATTTATGCCCTTGCAGAAAGTTTAGTTCCCAAATTCATTTTTTTTTCTTCTCCCTTTTCTTTATTTCTCTTACTCTTCCATTTCTTTTATCATTTTGTCCTTCTTTCTTGTAAGACTGTCAAGTACAGAACTTTCAAGGACTATATGGTCTTTCTCCAATTTTGATTGAATCTTTAGTTGTGTTGGACCAATTCAAACTAAATCGTCCTTATGAACCCAATGGAAGCCTTTTGTTGTCTTAGGTAAAAGAGAATTCAGTTGGCTTTTTGAACCGCCTTTTTAGGTTTTATTTTTCTCTTTTTTTTCTTTTCTTTTTCTTTTCTTTTGTCTTTTTTTTTCTTCTTCTCTTTTTTGTTTGTTTGTTTGGTTTGTTTGTTTTTTTTTTATTTTCTTTCCTTTTTTTGGTTCTAGCTCAAACAGAGTTGTCTTGTTTGTACCGACTTTGGCTTCCAATGATGGATGAGTGGAGCAACACAAATCTCCTTTAACAGGGATGAATCATTTGTTACTCTGATATTGTCTTGATATATTGGAGATATTAGGAAAACTTCAACTACCCTTATGGTCTTGAAAACTTCAACTACCCTTATGGTCTTGAAAACATCAACTATCTTCATGGTCTTGAGAACTTCAACTATCTTCATAGTCTTGAAAACTTCAATGATCTTGACTATTCATTGCTTTCTTTGATCTTCTTGCCTCTTCATATTAGTGATCATAAGATTTGTCAAAAGTATCACAACAGCTCAGGGTAGGTTGTTGAGGTTATATGCCAATGAAAAGAAAGCTAAAATTTTATGAAGACTCAAAGGGACAGCTAGATATTGATATCTAATTGGGTAGATAATAGTTGTTGGCTAACCAAACAATGCCTAGATAATTTCTCTCTTAAATAAGTTGAGTTCAATTTCACCTCGAAAGCTTGTCAAAGCATGCTCTAAGATTGACTAGGACCTAGACAAAGGTAATTATGTAGGAGCCCTCTCTAAGTAAGCATACACAACTCAATGCTATAGAGCAATTCCCTCACCTAGTAAAGTTATTTGAGTCATGATGCATATATTAATTCATGAATTATCAAGCTAGATTCCTCATTGGTTGAGCACCAAAATGAACAAAGACCAACAAAAATTTTGATGAAAGTAATTTATTCAAGCAACTTTAAATTTGAAAAACACAATAGTTCCAAAATATTAAAGAAAGTAAGATTGAAAAGCAACATTCAAGCTAAGGAAAGTTCATTGAGTTAGGCTTCTTTTCCTTTCACATCTTCAACATTCCCATCTTGAAAAGATCATAAAACAAAATCTTCTTCCAATCCTTTTCCCACCATAAAGGTTGCTGGTGGTGGCACTCTTCCAAATTTAGGCAAAGGGTTGTCCCTGGTATTGGGCTTATCCTGCTCGGGTAGCTTTCCACTATCGATTAGGTCTTGGATCTCATGCCTTAGGCGAGCACATTTATCTGTTTCTTGTCCTCGCATTTGTTGAAATTGACAGAAGGCCTCGGCATTGAAGTTTGGTGGCAATGGATTATGTAAAGGTAGAGGAGCTAACGGTTGTAATAACCCTTTCTTTTGCAGCTTGCTAAAAACCAAAGATAGAGGTTTTCTCAATTCTGAGAATTGTCTTTTATTTCCTTGACCGGTTACATTAACATCAACTTCTTTTTGTGTGCTTTGATTGTTAGGCTGGTTGTTCCCTTTCTCATTCCTTCTTATTGAAAAGCGATTCTTCTCCCTTTTCCACTCTTCAATTTGTAGACCAGCTTGGAGAAGATATTTGAAATCCCTTATAAGGGTGTGAGACATCCTTTCACGGAGATTGGGCAGGACACCTTTCACGATCATCCTTATTTTATCAGATTCATCGGGCCTCTTCTTGAGTAAAGCGGCCTTGTTTCTCCATCTCTTAACATAATCTATAAAACTCTCATTCAGCCTTTGCCTAATGGACTCTACTTCCATTAAGGTAACTTCTAACTCAACATTATATCTATATTGTTGGATGAAGGCTTTGTAAAGTAGATTCCAACTCTTTTGTGTTCCTTCATCTAATGTATTGAACCAATTTTGGACAACAGGGTCCAATGAGAGCATGAAGTACCTTAGGGTTTGAGCCTTAGTAGCTCGGGCAGATTGCATGGCAGTGATATACTGCTTCACATGGAGATGAGGATTTCCGGTGCCATTGTACTTGGCAAAAGATGGCATCTTGAACTTGTACGGGGCTTCTTCATCTAGCTCAAACAATTTGTCGATCTCGGACACCTCTTCGGTTTTCAATTTCTTCTTAAATTTCTTTTCTAAATCAACAATCATCTTTTCAACATCAGAAATCTCGGTCTTTTCAATAGTTACCTTCTTAACAACCTTCGGCTCCTTTTTGTCTTGAAGATCTCGGTAGTATTGAGCCCAATCATCATCATCAATGATCACCTTATCTTCATCAAAAGCTACTTCATCAATTTTAGCCTTCCCTTTGACTTTCTTGGTGCTAGCAGATGCTTCGGCATTGTTTTCTAAAATTACAGCTAGTTGATTCTTTATGGTCTCTGCCATGGCCTCTTTTATTTCTTCCATCTTGGCATTGAGGGCATCATACACCATTCTTTGAATTTGTTCGGGATCCATTATTTTTGGTGAGTAAGTGATTGAGTCGTTGCTAGATACTTCATCTCCGACGTATGTTGGATTATCGTAAGCTTTTGAACTTTCGTAATCCAGGGCTGTGAGCTAGAAAAGATCAATGATATGAGATGCAAATGTATGCATGTATGCATGTATGCACAAAACAATAAACAAACAAGGACAAATAGGACGTTCCTTCCAACCTTATAACATCCACACACAAATGGCGAGTCTCTTTTCCTAGGTATATGGTTAACAAAATACCAACAGGGGGTATCTTGCTTTTGAATAATTCCCTCAGACGTTTCAACCAATAGTTACATTTTCGAAAATGGAAGTCCATTCATAGTAATTCCCATTAATTAGGTTTTAATCCATTCAACCAACTATAGTAGCTTTTATCCTATATTGGATTAAAACGAAATTAGGAGGTTTATTATAGATAGATTTCTCAATTGAAAAAGGTAACTAATGATTCATGCCAAAAACAAGCCCATGATTAATTTATTCTTAGTATAAACTAGGTTCACAATTGATTTTCGGTATTTCTTAATTGACCTAAATAATTTGCAAGCTCTTTGTAAGAAAAGGTTGGATAAAAATAATTTTGTTTCTAAGCCCATGGTAAAAACATTTTAGAAAAAATGGATTTTGGGCTTAGTATTTGGGCCATTAGCAAAAGAATTTTTTTATTTGTTTTTAGAAAAGTTTTATGTCCAAAGAACATCTTGAAAAATTTTGAAAATAGCTTAGGTCGTTTGGATTTTAAAGAAAAATTTACTTTGAGCTTACAATATACTTTGGTCATATTAGAAAAAGAACAAACCAAATAAGCCATGATTTAAGCCAAGATAAACTAACCATAGTCAAACAACATGCATTTGGGGTAAAACCTAAGGAAAGTAACTAGGCCAATTACATGAGCTTTAGTCTTTGGGTTAAAAGGCTTAGGTTTCCATAGCAAGTATATACCAAATGGTACAAGGCTATGAGTGGTTATGCCATGCTCAATCTCCATACCTTGAGTGAAAGTATGGTATCCCTTACATAACATAACACGGGTAACACGGGCGTCCTAACTCACGCACACAATGCAATCTAAGATGATGCAATGGATAATATTATTATAAAAAAGAATAGAATAATATAAAGACCAACGGAATCAACTTCTCTTATCCTCAGTGGAGTCGCCACTGTGAGTGGGGATTTTCGTCCCCACTCCTAGTGGAATGGTTCTTGCGACTTCGACACTATTTAGGCTCGGGGCCTTAGAGAACACGGACCTAAGTTCGAAGAAAATGGAGTCGCCATCCGGACGGGCAGGTAAAAAGAAAGGGGTGGATGACTCAATTCCTAAGGAATCCCCAACTCCTTAATGTGTTCGGAAAGTTGGGTACGTGTGGGGAAGGTGAGAAATGGCCCAGCACCCCCACAATGCCCGGATCATTGGAATCGGCCTCCTTTACAGATCTTAATATTATAAAATTCTTAAGTATAACAACATTATCCATATTACACACAATAATTAAAAGAAAACATCATTATATTAAAATCAAAGCAATGTCCAAACAAAGCAAATAAATGGACACCCATCCAAGGATGAAAATATGTCCTTACATCACATGCCTAAATAGGACACCCATCGAAAGGTAGAAACATGCCCTTTACATTGATTCTAAAATAGAAAAGCAAATTAAATTACATGATATTTAACTAATGAGGTACCCACCAAGTGGAAACATACTTTTTACAACATTTTGAAATCAAAATAAATTGATAAAAGTAAATAACCATTCATAATAAATAAATCATTCATCAGAGGTACCAAATATCAATAAAAAGTAAACATTCATCCATGATAAATAAAATAAACCAAGCATTGAATTTAAATAAATTAAAGCATAAGAAATAAAACCAAGCATGATCAAATATAGAATTGAATAAGGCAAATAAAAATTAGGCTACTGTGACTTTTTTATGGAATTAAAATAGATTGTGGTTTTATATTTTAAAAGGTTGGTAAGACTCTTTGATTAAACAAATTAAGGTTTGAATGGTGAAATCATGAAACTAGGGTTTTAGACACTTTAAAATACTTTTGATTCATGGTTTTAAATGGTGATTTCAAGCTTACTATGTCAATTTAAAATATTTATGTTTTTATGGTTTTTAATGTTTTAAAGAATTAAGGTTTAGAAAAAATTAAGGTTTAAGGTTTTAAAGGAGTTAAAGTTTACTATCTTAAGTTTTGGAGTTGAATTAGGTTTTTAGGCTTTTGATTTTAGGGTTTCGGGTGATTTGTTGATTTTAGGATTTAGAAAAACAATTTGATGATTTCATGAGGTTTTATAAGTTTAAACAAAGTAATTTGAAGTTTACATAAATAGAAAAGATATTTTATAAGGCTTTTTGAAAGAAACAGTACCAAGTTAAAAAGTTTGAAAGAAACAGAATTAAATTTTGGTTTTGTTGAAAAATATGTTAAATTAGAGTTTTAAGATTTTGAAGAAGTAAAAATAATAATTTTAAGCCTTTTTGGAAAATAAAGCAACAGATTAGTGTTTTTAAAACTTTGAACAAAGGGAATTAAGGTTTTAGGGTTTTTGAATTAAAAGACATCATTTATTAGTTTATGCTACAGTGTAAAATATAAAGAAATTAGAATTTCATACCTTATTTTGTAAGTTGCACCAAAATTGCTTCTTGGATTAACAAGCTCCAAAGACCAACCTTTTTGCCTTTTTCAATTCCTTAAATCGTGTTTCTGCTACTTTAAAAATTAATTGAATTCAAGCTTTTCCTTCACGGATTTGGATTTCCCTCTTACTGTCCAATTTTTTCCCTTTCGGCGTCCCTTTTTTTGTGTTTAGTCCATATTTATAGAAGTTTTATATCCTTCATTCCTAATTATTCATGGCATCTTTATTGAATAAGAAAAGAAAACTAAAACCTAATTGTATTAGGTTTCGAAAAATTTGCGTCGGAAAAATTTCGCTGGCGAAAAAAAACTGCTGCGGAAAAACTGCGCTGGCGAAAAAATCTGTTGTAGCTAGCTGCGGCAGCGCGCGCAGAACGGGCCCATAGGCCATTTCGCCCACTGGAAATTCCTGCGGGTGAAATGGCCTGGGTAATTTCGCCCGCAGGAGTTTCCTGCAGGCGAAATGCCTATGGGCCCACGCTGACTTTCGGCGAAGATTTTTTCGTCGCCGATTTTTTTTGTTATTTTTTATTTTTTATTATTTTTAAATTTTTGTTCATTTCACCATTTTTTACTAAAATAAAAATAAAAATTAATCATTATACCATAAAAATTATTTTGGAGTAACTAAAATATATTGGACAACACAAAAATTATTTTGGACTAAATAAAATATATTGGACCGGACTAGGTTAAAAATTAAGGGTCTACAGTTGTGATTGTGTTTTGATGTATGTATTGAGTTGTTTTGGTGTTTATGCAAGTTTAGTATGGTTTATTGATTGTTTTGGGTAAGATTGTTTGGAGTGAAAAAGGGTAAAGTATGTTGTTTGTTGGATGTGGTGTTGTTGGTGTCGAAATCATGGTTTTTGGCCTGACATGCCCATGAGCACGGTCAAGTCTTTGGGCTCGTCGATGGTTCTGTTTTCTCGATGGGTGACACGTCCAGTGACATGCCCATGTCACTGAGCATGTCACAGCTTCTGTGTTGGAGTAGTATTAACACGAGCAGTGACACGCCCATGTCACTGAGCGTGTCATAGCTACTGTGTTGTTGGTTGATAGACACGCTCAGTGACACACGTCCAGTGACAAGCCCATATCACTGAGCGTGTCAAAAGCTTCTGTGTTGTGGATTTAGGGCACGATCAGCGGTACGCCCATGTTGTTGATCGTGTCATGTGTAGAGTTTGCCCTAGTTAGATCTTATCCTTATTTCCTTATGAGTATTACTAAGTGAGTGTGTATAATTACTATTGGATTAGGTTTTGAAGAGATTTGAGTTGCCCTAATCCAAGTGTTGAAGGATTCTTGGAAGAGGAGTTTAGAATTGGTGTGAGTTGCTCTTAAGGTAAGTACAAACCTTACATGATTGCATACATTTACATGACTTTGGAACTTAACACATTTGGATGGAAATGTGTTAAGTAACCCACTACATTGTTGATGCATATGAATAATGCTATGTTTTGCATAATGTGAACTATGTGAATTATATGTTGAGGATTCAAAATATATGAACAATGTAAGTTGTGATGTGCACTCAAATGATGAGATGTGAAGCCATTGTTGTTGGCTATAATGATGCAAATGAAATAATTGGGGCATGGTTGCCTAGTTGATTATGAGAAAATGAGAATGGAATTGATAATGAAATAATAAAAGAATTGTGTGCCTAGTATGCTATTCAATTTTTAGAGTTTTGTTGTTGGTGGCATGCCTAAAAGTAATAAACCCTTGAAGTTGGGTTGGGCTTGGTCCTTGAAGCCAAGTTGGGTTGATGCTTAGCTCCCCTTGAAGCTTGGTTGGGCCTAGTCCTTGAAGCCTAGTTGGGATGTTATATATGAGATGTTTCTCATTGTGATAATGAATCGCCTACGGGCTTGATAAATGTGATTATTGAACCAAAACAGTAACTCTGAAAGTTGAATGACATATTAGTTTCTTTTGGGCTCATGCTTGTCTTTGCTTTACATGTGAATCATGAATGATGAAATAATTGATCAATATAATGAAAGGTAATATTATGAAGTATGATATTCTTGAATATTACTTCTAATGCTTGAAAGTGTGACATTGGCATTACATTTAAAGCATATTGTCATCATGGTTTGTACCACTAAGCCTATGGCTTAGCGTGATTGTGGTTCATCGCGCAGGTGACAGGGTAGATCCGGTTGAACCGAAGAGTTCAGCTAGACCGAGTCAAGTCTAGGTTTGTGATCTTTGGGAAGTGTTGATTATTGGACTTCAAGATCAGAGACAAACTGCCAAGCATGTATAAACTCTATATTTTTGTAAATATTATTTTTGATATATATATATATATTCCACTACCTAGTAAAAAAATGTTTGAGATAAATTTTTAATGTAATGAAGATGTATGAATATGTGTTTTAACAAAGAATATTTTATCTATTATATTCTATAATATAACTTAACTATTTTAAATTTTCTCATATTGTTAATTTGAAAGATTGGTTTGCTTCAATTAGACTGTGACATCCTTATATCCGGTATACGTATATTACATGTTGTAAGTATATGTGGTGTACGTATATGGGGTATAGGGGTGTTACAAGTAAATTAAGGTACCACAGCTCGACATCAAGCCTTGGTATCCAGGGATGGTGTCCCCCTTTCGTTGCTTGGACATTCATGTCAAGTAGCTGTTGCATAGGCCATCGAGTAAAGGCAAAATGCCTAGCTACATGCATTTTACATTTGCTATGCAATAAAAGAGAGTACATTATAGACAATTATCATTATAGGAGGATGAGGGGCTTGGCAATACAAGTAAAGAATATTGTTACATAGACCCCAAGTTTTCCAAAGTTCACAATAGCGAGTACAAATTTTAGTGTACAACCAAATGTGCACGATCAGATTACAAATTCTATGTACAAATAGAGAAGACCATTGCATGGCTATTCGAATTTCACACAATTCAAAATAGCAAGTGTAAATTCTATGAAATATAGATACAGAGTAGTGATGCACGGTCATAGTGCTTACCTTGGTGTGGGAAGTGATTAGGGCTTTGAGTCGGATAATGGCATTACGGTATGCACTGCCAGGGTGCCATAAGTTCAGGGTGCGTATGGGCACTTAGATGCACGATTAAAGTGCTTATAATTTAGTGGGTGACAAGGGCGCCGAGATAGTTCGATGCCCATGAGGGCGCTGGGATGCACGATTAAAGTACCTATAACTTGGTGTGCGACGAAGGCGCTAAGATAGTTTAGTGCAGAGGGTGCTGAGATGCACGATTAAAGTCTTTATAACTTGGTGCGTGGCTAGGGCGCATTTAGATGCACGATAAGGGTGCTAAGTTTTTGAAGAGCTAGGGAATGTACCTGAGGTTTGGTCACCCATGTTAGAGAATAGCTGATGCTGCGGTGAACCTCAGGGTGTCCTAGCTCGGGCTCAGTACTTAGGGATGGAGATTGCATCTTTAGTAAACTAGGGTACCGTAGCTCGGTATCCAGGAGAAAGTTAAGAATCTAACTAGAACAAGAAAGCTTATGCAACTTCTCCCAAACCACAACATCCAATTTCAAAATGGCTCTCTTAGGAGTTGTACCTCAAAATAGTTCATCCATACTTACTTTACAACTTCATTTTTTCATTTTCTTATTTTATAAGTTCTTAAAATTCATGTATGAATTCATATTATAACATGGCATGAAACAAAGATTGGGTTAACAAACCAGCCATATTTAGCAAAAAACTCGGTAAACGGGTGCCAAAGCAGTACTATGATTGAGTATGTTATATAAAACCGTGCCCATGGCACATCTATAATATTAGCAGAATATTTGGATGCACCTCATGCTCGATTAGGTTGAACAAATGCCATAAACATGTCAAAATAACATAGAAGTAACATTTACTTCACCTTATATCAAGCTTGGTTATATATCAATCCATCAGGTTAATACAGATCACACACTACACAAAGAATGAAACAAAACACAAGTTCAAAAAAAAAAAAGACATTTCATTCAAAGAACCTAAATTTTCATTTACATAAAAGCATGGTCTTCATAACTTGCTTATAAACCGAGCGTGAATAAGTTACTATTAATATACAAAATTTCCCAAGTCCTGGACCTCACCCTTCTAGTCCTCATCCTCTTCATCCCAGTTCTCTTCATCTTCTTCTTTTGCCTTGACCTCAGCAGTTAGCTGGTCGATGTTCATATCCATCATCCAGGATAAGTTCATATCTAGATTTTCTTCCTTCAGCCTTTTTGACATGGCCTGCTGGTAGGCATAGACACACTGAGCATAGCGCTTCTCGCTCTTTGTAGACTCAGCAGCTAGTCTTGCTGAGCAGCTTCAAGAGTCTCTTTTTCCAAGCGAAATCCCTCGGTCTTGTCTTTCTAAGCTTTTTTGGCCTAGCGTAGTTCCTCGATTTTAACCCTCAACTCTTCTTAAGCTCATTTTAACTCTTCAGTCTTGGCACTTAAGACCTTTTCGGCCTCCCGCCTTTACGCAAACTCTTCCTTGTAGCTCTTAGAGGCCTGGGCAAAATTTGCTGCCATTCCCGCCTCCCGATTTGCCACGGTGTGGGAGAGCTGGACGACCTGTAAAGCATCATTCAGTTAATTTCTATAATGAAATTGAATCCTAGTACCAAGTTTGAATTATTTCTTACCATGTGAGAAGTTGTGACCATTTATTATGCCACATCGTCCAAGCTCATTCGCACTTGCTCGCATCTTTCTTGAGGAATAGCTTAATATATTTGTTTGAGTATTTTTTGAGGATCAGGGTCCTGCACGGAGCATGTTGTACCGTGAGAACCCAAAAGCTTCTCGTTCACCACCTCCACTAGCTAAGCCAGGTTGTAGCGGCGGGCTAGTGACCCATCTACCTCTTTGTGAGGCAATGTTTCTTCTCCTTTCTCTCTCTCAGAAGTAGAGTTTCTTGCACCACCTCCTGGGGGAGGGACAGATTTTCAATAGCAGGCTCTTTTTCTTGGGTAGAACTGGCCCCGGAAGTTCGCCCACTTGATGGCTTGTTAGACACCTTGTTCTTCTTCCTGGCCTCTTTCCTTACGCTCCTCTCTACCAGCCATTTTAGCTCCCTAGTAGCTGACCTTGAGCCTTTTTTTGTACAACCGAGTAAAGAGTTAACCAAATAAATAATCAAGCAAACACAAGTCAAGTCTATAAGTTCCAACACTTACCAGCCTAGTATTTAGGGCAAATTTTTGGAAGTACTCCCTTATCAGTGAGATGACATTCTTCTTCTCCTTTAGAATGTCCTTTTATAAAGCTTCAAAAACTTTGAGCTCATCTTGATTGAGCCTCCCTCTGGCCACTTGTTCACTGCTGGGTTTGATCATCCATGTGTTCGAGCAGTTAAACCCTTCGCGATTCTATAGGATGAAGAAATGGTCTTTCCGGGCCTTTATCGAGTCTGGTTTTCCTATGAATAGTCTTAGCCCAGACCTCCTATGCAAGTATAGAAAGTCCTCATCAGCCCCCTGAGTGTAGTCTGAGAACACTGAAAGCACTCAACACCCGAGCGGTAGGAACCACCTCGAGCAGCCTGCACAGGATCTCAAAGCCTGTGATTGTCCACTAGGCGTTTAGGCTCAGCTAGCCATGTGCAATTTTGTGATAGTGTAGGAACACTAGGAAGAAGGGGCGTAGAGGAAACCACACCCCAAACCTCAAGTCTTCTTCATGTATCATCACCTGGTTCTCGACTAAGTCATCATAGGCTCGGACTTCCTCTCCAGGGATGAGTATCTTGCACTCCTCCGATATGCAATACTTTTGTAGGATCCCTTCTAAGTCCCTCTATGTTAGATAGGATCGAATATCTCTTACCTAGGCTTTGCCCTAGCATCCTCGGCCACAACTTCTTTCTCCTTATCAATCAATGCAAGAGGTCTCCTTGCAGTTTGCTCAGCCTGCTCGGTCATTGTTGACCCAGCATCAATTAGGCTTACCAGACTTTGCAGAAGAAGGATGGAGCTAGGTCCCAGACAATCCTAGTTTGACCGAGTTGTAAGCGTCCAGGTAGGCATCCTCTGGATAGCTATTGTATTGCCCTGACACACCCACAATTAAAACTGACACTGCTCAGAAGTTGTCTCCATTCACTAACTGTATATAAAGGTCACCTCCCACAGGTATGATGACTCTCTCTCTCTCTCTACTTTTACTACTTTTACATTCAGATCAACCGAGTTCTGACTTAGGCATCGAAGCCTCCTCTCGCAGAGCCTAATCTGTCTCTTTCTCTTGTCTTGCAGGTAGGATACCCAACGGCAGTAGCACCCGAGCCCGAGCTAGGACACCCCGAGGTTCACCCCAACATCATTATATATTCATATATTTTGCATATAATAATATATATAAGTTAATATGCAAAAATATATCAACATAAAAGCTAATAAATATTGTTATATGTTACATATAACAATATATATTAGTTGAAATGGAAAAAAAATGACAGTATAAAATTATTATATGATACTTATAAATTCCATGTGCAAATAAACTAAAAATCTTTGAAAAATTAAGAGATCCTATACTAAATTTAAATGCTACAATGAATTTCATGGGCCTCAAAAAACAAAATCAATATTGATTTATTATAATTATAAAAAAATTGATTTTTTTTAATTGAATTACACATCTCTTAGAACAAGGTGAAAATGCAGGAAAATGAACTACACATCAAACCAAAGTTAATAAATTTGAGAAACTTTTTTGTTAAAGCATCTTATCGAACTTGTAAAATGCGTTATATTTAAAAAACAACATAAAAAAATTTCTAAATTATTATATTTGAAACTCAAAAACAATCAAACAACAAAAAATATACAAAAATTGAACTATATTCAAAAAGATATAGTATAAATTTTTTTTTAAAAAAAAAAAAGAAAAGTGAAAAGAAAGGATGGAAAAAAATATATATCACAGTTATCGTTGTTGTTTGGGGGGTGTCGTTTTCTTCATTGGCTTCTGCTCTAAATATTGAAGTTTTAGCAAAAGCACAAATGTTGCCATGACATGTGACTTTTTGCTTCAGTTTTTCTACTAAAAAAAATTATTAATTTTAATAAAGCCATCTCCGACGATTTGCACTATTTTTTGCATTATTTTAGTGCAAAACACTAAAATAGCGTAATATCATCTCCAACCATTTACATCATTTTTAACACACAAAAAAATATTCTTTTCATATTCTTCTCTCTCATTAATATTATATTAATTTTTATCTTTAACTTTATTTATTCATTTCACTACAAAAATTTAGTGTCATTTTATATATTAACCTCATATCTTTATATATTTCACGTTTTCATCCAACATTAAATATTAAGTAATTTAATTAATAAATGAAATAAATACATATATTGGACATAAATAATAATACATTAAATATAAAAATATATTAATTAAACATTAATAATAAAAATGCATTAACCAAACATTAATTAAAAACATACATTAATTAGCAAATTAAAAATAAAATACACACATACATATTACATTAATGATGTGTATTGCTTGTTATTTTTTCTATTAATGTATTTTATTTAATTATAATATATATATAATATCACTATTTCTATACAAAAAAATCCTAAATAAATAATTTATTATAAATACTACATATATTTAATATTATATTAATACAAATTAAATTTTTATAATTATTAAAAATATAAAATAAATTAATAATACAATATATTATATAATTAAAAAATTATTAATTATAAATTAATATTGTATTATAAAAATTATATTGTAAATCATAAATTAATATATAAAATAAATACATATATTGAACATAAATAATAATACATTAAATATAAAAATATATTAATTAAACATTAATAATAAAAATGCATTAACTAAACATTAATTAAAAATATAAATTAATTAGCAAATTAAAAATAAAATAAAAAATAATTAAAAAAATAGCGTTGCTACAGTGGTGCGCCATATATAGCAAATCTTCAAATTGGAGCAAGTAATGATGCAACGTTGGAATGGATTTGCTGCACTATTTCGTTGGAGTTGCTCTAATACGAGATTGATGCATGATTAAAACTACTATAACCAAGTTTCCTCTTCTGCGATACTCCATAAGAATGCTTTCTAGTGTTTGCGATTTGAGGATATTGATGCTAAAAGTACATTAGTTAAATTTCTCTCAAAGATTCTAATCGAAATCGATAAACTCTAAAAATTAATTTTTCAAACTCAAAATGAAAAGCAAAAAACAAAGAAAAGAGTGAAGAAATTTGATTTGTTTGACATAGATGAAATGAAGAAGATGCGAAAGAATGAAGAAAAATAGGACACGGTATTTTTGAAAAAACAAAACATAGAAGAAGTAAAAATTAAAAATTAAAAAGTTAAAATTGAAAAAAAAAATAACTAAAATAAAATTGAAAAAAGAAACTTAAAAACAGTATATGATGTAATTTTTTCTTAATTTATTTATAAAAAAAATAAATTAGATCATTGCATTGTCCTAGATTTTTTATTTTTAATAAGGAGCTTTTTGATCATTTTACAAAGGACTAAGGTCTAATTTAAATCCTGAATTATAGCAAGAAATCAAAATTGGCTCTTATAGGTTTTTTGAACTAAACTAAAACTTTTTTTTTTCAAATTCAAATTAAATTGAAACTTCTTTTTTTCTAAATTTAGACTAAGTTAAAATTTTTATATGAATCATTACACTGAGCTAAGAATAAGATTCAATTTGGACTTTAATTAAATATTAAGTCCAAATTGAACTTAAAAATATATTTATAGTTTATTAATATTAATATAATACTTTAAAATTTTATTTATTACTAAATATTTTTTAATATAAATAATTTAAATTATTAATAAGTAATTGTTATAATATTATTATTTATAATAATTTAAATAATTTATAATTTAATAATTATAATATAAAATTATTAAAATATGAGGGCCAATAATTTTTTAATATTAATTATTCATAATATTAATAAATAATTTTATTAATACTATTAATATTATAAATTAATATTAAAAATATAAAATAAATAAATTAAAAAATTAAAAAATACATAAAATTTTATAATATTATTACTATTATAAATTAATAATAAAAAATTATAAAATTTATAGAAAATTACAAAAAAAAAATCACACCAGCAGATGATATCAGCAATACAACAACATATGATTTGATGATATATATGATTTACTAGATTAGTATAGTTTGCTTGCCTGAGCATTGAAGAGTTATCACGTTTAAGGGGCTGATGGCTATTGATGGATGATTAAGTATGACAATGGAGCTTTAGGCTAGCAACAATAATGGTCTTACTAGTCAACGATAATGGTGATGAGGTTTGGAGTGATATGTTTATAAAGAAAAAAAGGTTAAAATAAAAAATAATTTTTTTATTCTTATATTTTATTTATTATTTTCTGTATTTTTAGTAGATTTTATATTTTATATCCTAATTTATAATATTAATAATATTATAAAAAATATTTATTAATATTAAAAAATTATTGGGCCTTATATTAAAATATTTTTCAATATAAATTATACTAATTTTTCATATTACAAATTATTAATTATTTGTTAAAATTATAAAATAGTAAAATTGTTATAAATTATAATATTATAAAAGTTATTTATAAAAGTTATAAATTATTAATTTTAAAAAATATTTATTAATAAATAAATTTAAAAATATTATATTAATATTAATATATTGTAAATATTTTTTAAATTTAATTTGGACTTTAATATTTAACTAAAGTTTAAATTGGACTCTTCTGTTAATTTTGTTTAATGATTTCATAAAAACAAATTCCAATTTGGCATAAATTTGAAAAAGAAAAGTTGCAATTTCACTTAAATTTCAAAAAAATAGTTTCAATTTGATTCAAAAAAAAACTATAAGGGTGAATCCTAATTTCTCGCTGTAGTTCAGATCCAAATTAGATATAATTAGTTCTTTTATAAAAATGTATAATAAACTCGTAATAATATAATAATAAACTTATAGAAGTTATCATGTGTATAATAAAGTTGCAATAAACTAATAATAAATTTTAAATATGCTATATAGAGTTCGTAAATTTATAAGTTGATAAAAAAAATTCTCTGTAAATTTGATAATGTTTTTGAGGGGCTAGTAAAATTGTAAAATTATGGATTTTTTTTGATAAATTTATAATAAAAGAAAACCTTAGAATTACATTAGATGAAGATCCATGACAAGCCAAACAGTAGAGACTAGAGAGGAAATTCAAAAGAAAAGTTTATTAAATGGCTTGCAGGTCCAAAATATTACGAGAGACGGAGGCCAAAGTTTTCTAGATAAAATAGAAAAAAAATGGACATAGAAAGGAACAAAGGATTCTCACTAACCTAATAGAAAGATTAGGTTGAACAAAATTGAACTAAAATAGTACTTCAAACTCCACTACAAAAAAATAGCAAAACAGTGGCAGATTTCAGTAATGAACAAGTTCGTCACTAATTTATGATGGATTAGCGATGGAAAATAGATTTAGTGATGGATTTTTGTCACAAACTATGACACAAAAATATTTGTGATGGATTTTTGTGATAGAACATGAGTCGTAACAAAATAATGATGCCAAATGCCTGCCAAAAGTTTGTGACATAAAATCTAGCACTAAAATTAGTACATATTATTTTTTGACAAAAAAAAGTAATAAATGAGAAAAAATTGAAAAATATTGATGGAAAAATATCCATCACTAAATAGAGTGACATAATTTGTTGTAGAAGTTAGTACTAATACTAAATTTATGATGAAGTGATGGAAGTTATAGTCGGCCTCTAATTCTGTGATGAATTCTAAATCTTTCAATAAATTTGTGATAGAATTGTAGCAAGTACAAAATGTGTCATAAATTTGTGACGAATTAAGGTATCTATCACTAATATTGTGATGAATTTCTTAATTCATCACAAAAGTGTGACCGATTTGAAATCAGTCGCAAATTTATTGCAAATCTGTCATTAATCTAATACTAATTTAATTTTGATAAAGAAAAAGGTAATTTTGGTAAAATAAATAAATTTTTATTTGTAATATTTTCATTCAAAGATGATAATTAATTTATTATCTCAGAAAAAGATAAATTTTCACGCCTAAAAAGATATAAAATCATAAAATAAAAATACATTTTAAAAACTATTCAAAACTAAGGTCTTAATTGTTCTCTAAATACAAACGTGATTCAAGACATACATATATAAATATCAAGAAAGAATTAAGTCAATTCCCTTTGAATAATAAATATTTATAAACAATATTATTAATACATTTAGAAATTAATTTATTAAACTAATTTTATTAAATTTAACATTATAATTGAATAGAGAACTCTAATTTTGATTATTAAATAAATACATAATATATTTAAATATAAATTGATTCAATTGTGAAGTTGAAGATTGTTGGAAAAATCCGCATATAAGAAGAGGGTGGATGTTATCTCTAACAATGCCCACATAAGAATAACCACATATTTGTACTACTAGTTTTTGAAGAACAATCACTAATAAGAGAAAGTTCTTCCTTTTTACACTCTAAAAGCTAACTCTCTTCACAGAAAACCTTTCAACTCTAATAAAAAAAAGTATATAGAATGGGAGAAAGACCAAGAGGGAGAACAAAAAAAAAACTTACATAAAATCTTTTTTTCTGTTGTTGATAGCTATTATATCAACTAATTAATATCCTTTTTTTCTAAAAAGATATGATGTTTGAATTTATAACTAAAATCATACTATTAGATAGATTTTATCCAAGTTTTATCCATCTTCTCCCTTTAAATTATGAACATTAAAATATTATCTTTTTATATAATACTAAATATTATATAACTAAAATTTTAATAATATTGGGCTAATGGGTCTATCCACCCATCATGGGTGGACCCGATCCAAAATCAACATCTTCCACTCTTCATATGATGAGACACATGCTTAAAAAGGTAATTGTTTAAGACAACTCATACTAGGTTGATAGACAGTGCGACTGACATACTATGAGAGCTCTAAGTTATACTCCTGTTAGAGATATATAGCGTCTCATTTTGTATAAACAATTTTGAAGTAGATTAAGTATGCTTTACTCTATATTACTTATCATATTTTCACTGTCCTCATAATATTTCAGGACAATTTGCACCCACAATCATGTAAGCTCACAAGCACAATTGGTCAACCTATAGATACAAAAAGAAAGTGACTATCAAATAATTTTCCTTTAAGTTCAATTTACTTAATTATAATCTGACTCATTTTTTTAGAAATATCCTGTTAGATCGAATCATTCATAATTCTCTAAACAACTAATTAGATCTTGAAAACCAGCCAAAAGTCATAAGGAGAACAACAATGAGAACCTAAATTCTCAAAGGGTCTCACTCTGACAAAATAGAGATCATATTCTTTTATCCCACTTTTGGTCTAGAAAACGCACGTGTGGAATGAGTCATATGTCATAGTTTTCATTCCTTCCCATGGAGCGCATGCCTCAAAAGAAAACACCATACAAATGATAGGTCAGTCACACTCAGCGCTTGATCTTGAGTTCACATATGTACTCATACTATCTTAGAACTTATGCCTTGCAACTTAGTCAGATTTAGGTATAGTCACAATAAACTAGCCATGTGAATCTCAATAAATGAGACGACTATCTTGCTTCAAACATGAGCTAATAATCATCCAGATAATATTTTTTAAAATGACCATATCTTTACTTGTCATAAAGACTAATAAAGGCAATTGACCTAGTTAGAAGGTCAATCTTCATCCTGTCCAAAATGCTCATCAAATGTAACAAAAACATTTAAATAATACATGTAAACAAACATTATATATTGGCATTAATAAATAATAAGTGAACAAAGTTTGGGAATATAAAAAAATGCATCCACACTTATGCAATCCTAAATAAGTAGTATACATTTGATGAGAGTGATTTTATACTAGTTTTTAATATGATTTATATGTGTTTTTAGTTAATGTTTTATTTGATTTTTGTTTAAAGTGTGTTTTAAGTGTTTGTTTTAGGTTAAAGTGGAAAAATTCCCTTGAAGGATCAAAACAATGAAGAAAGAGCTTGAATTAAGCAAGACATGGCCAAGCCAAAACTAGCTTGGCCGTGTCCCTCAAAAAAGCTTCAAGACAGTAGCTGACACGGCCAAGTGACACGCCCAAGCCACTGGCCGTGTCTCACCTAAAGAGCAAAACCAAAGGGACCAAGCAAAGAACGAAAGTAAAGGAGCAGAAGCTGACACCATCAAGTGACATGCCCAAGCCAGTGGCCGTGTCACATGACACGGCCACAAGCTTGGCCGTGTCACCCATTGAAACCAAAGAAAGAAATTGACAAAATGGCAAGCAGAAGGTGACACGGCTAGGAGCTTGGCCGTGTCACCCCATAAGACCAAAGAGAAAAGAAAGAAATGAAGCAAGGCGGTGATGGACACGGCCAAGTGACTTGGCCGTGTCCCAAAGAAAAATGAGAGACACGGCCAAGCCACTCATGGCTTGGCCGTGTCACCTATCAAATGTTGAATTTTTTGCGTGTTTTGAGGAACAAGTGGGAGACAAACCAATTGCTTTTGTCAAAAGAAAGAAAAAAGAAAGGAAAAGCTTGCCTAATTTGAGGAAAAGAAAGATTGAACAAAGGGAATGGGGAGACAAGGTGAGTTGGAAATGAGTTGGAAGCATGGACTTGAGTCTTGGATTGGTTTAAAAAGAGAAGAAGAGGAAGAAGGAAAGAGGCTTCTGCAAAGGGCTGGAGTTTTGTGCAGGAAACAGAGAACATAGGCAGAGAAGAGAGGTTGAGAGGAGGAGGCTGTGCATACATGTTTTGGGCAAGGAGGGAGTGACACTTTCCTTAACTCTTCATCTTCATCCTCCATTTCCATCATCTCCAACATCTGCATCTTCCATTGGCAGCTCCTGAAGATTCAAGAAGCTACATTGAAAGGGGTTTTTCTATTTTCTCCTTTTAATTCATTTTAATGTTATTGTTGTTGTTGTTGTATTAAGTGTATTGAACATGAACTAAATCATTCTCAATCTAGATGTTAATGAACCGTAGCTTATTTGTATGATGGGATACTTTTAATTGATTGAGTTGTTTTATTCTTATGATGCTTAATGATTATTGCCAACTGATGATAGCATGCTTATTGATTGGTTGCCATTTTCATATTATTGACTTGAGAAAGCTTGATATGAATTGATTACTCATAAGGGTTGAGGATTGATTAGGGTGCTAGAGATAGACCTACAAGATCCTTTGGTTTATAGTTCCTTGTTCTTAATGCATGATCTATTTAATTGTGTTTTGAGAAGAGATTCTGGCACTCTACTTAGTGATTAGGGATTAATTTGCTCGAGAGAGGTTTTAGTCTAAGTTAGAGGAATGCCAACTCAACTCTATCATGTAATGTAATTGAGGCTAGGGGGATTCAATATCTAGATAGTATCATTATCATCAATCCTTTTTACACAACACACAATTTATCTTTATGTTCATTTATTTAAGTTAATTGTCTTTAATTACAAAACACCACAAAAATATTGATTTGCTAAACAACAGTTAAGATTTGCACTAGTGTTTGGCCTTGTCCTCAGTGGAACGATAA
Source organism: Garcia nutans (assembly GCA_947685225.1). Lineage (NCBI taxonomy): Eukaryota > Viridiplantae > Streptophyta > Magnoliopsida > Malpighiales > Euphorbiaceae > Garcia > Garcia nutans. The sequence continues at coordinate 41,973,020 of CANTUV010000003.1, forward strand.
CTCACTCACTACTTTATTACTTGGGCGACCCGTGCACTTGCGGTATAGCCATAGCGCAGCTCACGCGCACCAATACTTGACAAAAACATCTCTAGGTATAGGTTTCGTGAAAGGTTCTATAACCATATCTTGAGCAAAGATATATTTTTTGTCCACTTCTTTTTGTGTAACCATGTCTTTAACAAAATTACATTTGATGTCAATGTGTTTGGTTTTGCAATGGAACTTTAGGTCCTTAGTGCAGGCAATGGCTGCTTAACTATCACAATGTATCATAACTAACTCATTTATAGCATTAATACCCAAATGATCTAGAAATCTATTAAGTCAAACACCTTCTTATACAACAACTGAAAATGCTACAAATTTAGTCTCCATAATCGATAGTATTGTGCAGGAATATTTCATGTATTCCATGTATTGATGCTCATAAGATACAGATAGGATCTCTCACATTTGATATAGGTAGAATCTATTGAGATATAACTAAATTTGAGTTATGAAGAAGAACCAGTGGCTATCATAGCTCGAGAAACCAAGGATTACGAAATAAACACAATCCTTTAATAAAAGTGTTATAAAGAAATCACTCAATTGAGGAAGCCATATAGGAAAACAAAGAGAAAATGAGGCAATAATACCCTCAACTATCTCAGACATCTTAAACAAATAAATTTCGAGGATGAAATTTCTTAAGTGGGAGAGAATTGTAACGTTTAAAATTTTTAGGCAGTGGTTTTCTGAATTATATAGATATTGGACTGTGTATAATATTGAGAGTGATTTGGATATTTGAAAGATATGAAAAAATAGGATTTGTTGATCCTTAAAAAGTTAAAAGTTAATCCGAATATGATCATAATCGATTTTTTTGAAAAAAAATATTTAAGTGTTAAAATTTTATAGAAATGTTCCTATGATCCTAGAATTGAATTTTATTGAAATTGAGATGAGAGATATGGGTAATAGAGCTTCAAATTATTGAAGTAATTATTTTTATAATTTTAGGAAATTAAAAGTCAAATTAGGGAATAATTAAAGAAAGAATTGTAGCAAAGTTTCGGTATGAGCATAACATAGGATTAAAATCCTAAATAATATAAATATAAAAATTAATTTTTTTCCTTCTTCTTCCTTATCTGAACCACCATATACCCATCACCACCACCATATTTCTTTTCTTCTTTCTTCTTCCATCACCATACATGAAAATAAAAGAATCTTTCCTTATAATTGATAATTTTTAAGGGAATTCACTTGTTTACTAAGTTTATCACCATATAATCAAAGGAAATGAAGAAAAAATGGAGGAAGGGCCACTTCAAAGGAGGTTTGCACTTGTGTATTAATAGTTTGCTATTAGTTAGTTTTTTTTTTTTAATTTTTAATGCTTATGGAAGCTAGTTAAACCATATGGATTCAATTAATTGTGAAAGAATTAGTTGATTGAATTTTTTTGTACAAAGAATTGGATATAGGACTTTTTGAATGAAGAAATTGATTATTGACTTATTAATGTAAGATATCAAGTGTGTTGTATAGTTTTAATCTTAAAATTATGTTTAAAATAATTTTCTTATTCATAAAAGAATTAGTTTAGGGTTTGAAAAATTTAGAGTTTAGAATTGGATATGAAACTAATTAGTGAAGAATTTGATTATGGATTCATTAATGAGTGGAATTAAGTGTATTTATGTAGTTTTTGACCTAAATTTATGTTTAAAGAAATTCTTGAGCTAACAAAGTATTGAATTTAGGGTTATGGAAAATTAGAATTTCAGGAAGGCTTAAGGTATTAGAATTAAAATGATTGTTTATAGTATGTTTAGTAAATATATTCTAAATGAAATGTGTTTGATCTTAATTCAAGAAGAATTTCCTTATATATATGGTTAAAGTGAAAACAATTAAATGACAAAGAAGGAAAGTGTTTTCTTTTTTAAAGAATTGTTATTGTTTTTAACAAGTTGACATTATAATTGTAAGATTGACTGAAAATGAAAAAGTATTGAGTTGCCTGAATTATACTGATATTAAACTTAGTTTTCGAATTGACTAGAGGATGGATGAATTTACTGTTATTGGATACTTTGTGTCATTACTGTAATTGGATACTCTGTATCACTACTATTAGTGGACATGTTACTATGCATTTTGCCACTACTAGGCCATTGACATGCCGACTGATATATTACTAGGCATTTATTTGCCACTCCTAAACCCGTTATCTGAACCTAAGATTTAAAATTTGATATATAAGGACAAAGCAAATAAAACTTACTGAAACAAGAGAATTCTACAAAGTGATTAATTTTATTAATTATGTTGAATTTTGAATTTATTAATGTTAAGAAAAGTTAACTTACTTTCAAATTGATTACATGTCTTACAACTATTTTAAAGTTGTGATTCTACATTCATATAGTATTTTAATAATTATTTTCTTATGTTATAATTTTGGCAAATTATGGATATACAAGCACCACTTAGCAATAGCTTAGTGTGTTAGATTTATTTTTAATATGCATATCAGACGGCAAGATAGATCCAACAAAGTGAGATTTTAGAGTTTCAACAAGATCAACTGTAGGTCAGAAGGATTTTGTGTTATGTATTTAGTTTTGTTCACATAGCAATGTTTTAATTTTAAATTATAGTTTTATAATTATGGATAACCTAGAGATTTGTATACTTGTAAATGTGGCTTGAATTATAACTCCATAGTTATGGATAATGTTTAATATGCAAACAAATTGATAAAAGTATAGGTATTTGAGCTAAATTGTGGATGATTGTTGATGAATTGATGAGACTAGAGTTCAGGTTGAATGTGAAAATATTAGAAGTGCTTTTCTATAGGTTGTATTTGATTGGAGAAGATGTTGGTAGTGACAATTATAGGGGACATTATCGAAATTTTTATTTGAATTACTTTTACTGTTCATTAAATATTAATTGTAGGTTTGTTTAGGTATTACATAGCATCTTCTGATAGTTCTATGTCAGGATTATTAGGAGGATTACATTAAGAGTTTTTCAATATTATCCATGGCCTAGAAAATCAGATACTATCGACTGAGAATTGAAGAGACATAGACAGAGAGGAAGGGGAGGGGGTACGAAAAAGTTGAAATTGCTCCCAAATCCTTCACAATGATGTGTTTTTGTGTTGAAATGTTGCAGAACTAAAATACATCATTTGCTCCACTGTTTTGCATACTAAATGCGATTTTGATAGCAATTGAATCTCATGCATTTAACCATTATCAAAAAATGGTTTGAAATCACCAATCCATATAGTTAAGGGGCCCAATGTCACCTATCCAAAGCTTAAGGGTATCATGCAAAATTCAAGGGCAAAAATATGTTTTTTCCAAAAAAAAAAAATACTAAGGGGTGTATTGGATTAGGATTTTAATGGATTTTAAAATACTTGGTGATTTTAATGAAATTCAAATATTTTAATGGAATTTTATGGATTATGTTAGAATTCTATATGGAATTTAATAGAGTTTATTAAATTTTTACTATAGACTTTAATAAATTTTGATAGAATTCTAGTTTTTTCATATTTCTTGTAATTACACAATGTAGCCACCAGCCTCGATTTCTTTTTCATTTTCTTTGCTTTTATCAAATTATGACAGTTTGAGATACTAATAAATAAGGGAAAAGGCATCTTAATCTAGGAGAATATAAATAAACAAGCAACTGAATTTACAAATTCATTCAAGATTATCTAGTAAGGTTCACCCACAAAATTATCTTTATCTTATTTCCCATCTTCACCTGTTACATCCCTACGTATAATTTCTAAGATTTTTATTCTTAAAGCATTCAAACTATAACAATATTCTTAATGCAATCTTGGATTCTTAGGCATTGTTCCTAAAGACCAGTGACGGAACCATGAATTTAATAGGGGGCAAAATTTGCATAGAAAAAAATTACAGAAGAGTTTACTATAAAATTAAAGATTTAACATTGCAATAGTTCAACAGTTAATTTGTGATATTGGGTTGACTACAACTAAAAGATAATAATTATATCCTATGAGTTTGTATTTTTTGAAAACGTTGCATAATAGCCTCATTTTTAATGTTTTAAAAAAAATCTTTCTCCACATATCACACTAAGTAGTCGATTAAAAAATCACCTCCCATCTTATTATGCAAATCTGTCTTGATAATATTCATGCCTGAAAAAGCTCTTTCGATAGTAGCAGTTGCAACGAGTAAGACTAAAGCTAACTTGATAAGCAGATATACGAAAGGAAACATATTATCATAACATGTCTCAACCATTTTCTGAGCAAGAGTTCCAATGTCATCAAGATCAGAAAAAGCTACACTTCTTCTTACATCAGCAATGTAAGCCTCAAGTTGAGTTTCAAGTATCATCTGATCGGTAATAGAGAAATCATATAGATATAGTTCAGCAAGACGAAGTAATTTGGATAGCAGAAAGTTGGAGAATGAGTTTTTAGGAGAAAGATAAGCAATGCATGAAAAATAATTTCATACTTAATTTTGTAAAATGATTTTTCATATTTTGAGTAATGAAATCAATAACCTAGAATAGAATGAAAGAAAATTAGATTGTTGCATAATAAATAGTTAAGTATATTATTATGAAAAAAAGGGTATCTAACAAAATATTTTCACTCAAAAGTGGTGATAATAAGTGATATGATAGCCAACACGCTTAGAACGTAGATGACCTATGTTATCTTCCATATTAGGCACTGTGACATCATGATCTATGTAAAAGTCATTAACAACTTCCAATAATTTATCTCATCCATTATCCTTGAATCTTTGTAATTCTTGTTTAATTATTTCAATCAATTGAATTGCATTACCAATATTTTGATCATTTCTTTGTAAGGCTTGAGATAGATCATTTTTCATTCTTAAAAGTTTCTTCATTAAGAAACCAATAAAAATAAATTTATAACTTCTCATTTTATCAATCAAGCCCATAACTGCCCCTCGATTTCTTTGATCAGAACTATCCTCATAAATGTTCTCAAGAACCTCTTTCACAGGTGACCACATAGAGAGAAGACGAACAATTATTTTATAATGAGAATCCCAATGTGTGTCACCAGATCGAGCTAAATTTGTTTCTTGATGCGAGCCTCTTACAGTTTGAATATCGATACTTTGTAGGCATTGAACTACTTCATCATATTATTTTTGACGGAGAGCATCTCTCCTTTTATTTGAAACTCCAACAATATTCGTAATCATTGCAACATAATTAAAAAAAATTACTCACAAATCTATTGTTTCTAGCTGTTGCAACAAGCACTAATTGGAGTTGATGAGCGAAACAATGAATGTACTTTGTCAAGAGATTTTCATTTAAAATGAGGGTCTTTAACCTGTTGAATTCACCTCTCATATTAGAAGCCCCATTATAACCTTGATCTCTAACTTTACTTAGTGATAACCCATGTTTTGCTAAGAAATCATCAAGTGCACTTTTCACAGACAAAGTAGATGTGTTATTCACAAGTACCGCTCTAATTAATCGCTCAACCACTTGTCCCAACTTGTTAACATATCTCAATACCATAACCATTTGCTCTTTTGCTGAATTTTCTCGAGCCTCATCAATTAATAGAAAATAAAACTCATCTCCAATATCCTTAATAATAGCTAGTGTCATCTCTAAAGCATAAGCACTAACTATTTACTTTTGGATACGTGGAGAAGTGAGTTGATTATTATTAGGAACATTTGAATTAACTACATTCTCAACTTCAATACTGCATTGACTGTACCAATTGAAAAGTTCAAGAAAATTACCTTGGCTAAGTGACTTTTTTGACTCATCATTTTTTCAAAAAGCCAACCCCTTTGTTAAAAAGAAAATGAATACAGTCAACAATAACTGTTAAACATGTCCGGTAATAAGCCTCTTGCTCTTGGCTATGAGAAGATAAGACATGAGACACACTTTATCTTTGATTTTTGAAACTAACATATAACATTTTAGCATTATTATGTAGAATACTTGGACCATCAACATTTTCATTAAACTTTTCCATGGCTTTTTTCTAATTGTGAAACTCGATTTCTGTGAAGATTCTCTATTTGAACTAAAAACATACACCATAAATAAAATGTTGTGTCTTTGGAGACACTATATTCCAACCACTCAAATTTAGAGAGTCAAACATCTCTAAAACTCTTCATAATTAGTACAAATTCTGTTTGAGGAAAATTATGACTATATGGTTGGCAAGATCCTTTAGCCACATACTGTCTTCTAACATCATCCCTAATTCTAATATCAAAACTCATTAATTAGTTTACGCAATGCCGCATCAACCACAATATCATCAAAACTATGCTCCACACGTCATATTGTATAACTGGTTTCCCTAACATTTGCATGATTCGAAGATTTACCACATTCATTCCGCAGTCCCATTGTCTTGATCATAAATTTATCCATATATGTTTTAATTTTTATTCTAAATATAATTAGTTTAGTTTTGGTTAAATTTAGAGTTTAGTTCATATTTATCATTTTATAAATAGTATATATTAAATTTATACTTACTTCGCTGGTTTATATTCAATTTATATTTAACTAATAATTAGTTTATATTCACAACATAATTAGGTTCAATTTATAATTGATTTAGTTAATAAATTGTTATAAATTTATAGTTTTAATGTTATTAACTTAATTATAATTTATAGTTTAAATTTTATTAATATAATCACAATTTATATTTTAAATTTTATTAATCTAATCATAAATCATTTTAAAATAAGTTATTATACTTGATTAATCTTAAAATTAACCACATTTTATAATAATAAAAAAATCCTAAAATTCACCTAAAATCCTAATCACAAACAAGTAAACAATACAAATTAATTCAATAAAAAACATAACAAATCATTTGAAACAAATCAAAGTATTTCATTGAGCTTCAAACAAACTAAATTTCAAATTTTTCAAAAAAAAAACCCATTTTTTTTACCTAATCCAAATCTCACAATCACAAGCATTTTACAAAAACAACCCTAAAAAAAACATAAATAAATACTTGAACTTCAGTCGGCCGGTGGTGGTCCGGTGTCATGCGTCGCTGGCGAGCCTCCTGTCCGTCCGTCCTCCCTCTTCATTGTCCTCTCTTCTCTCTATCAGCTGGCGAGAGCTGCTCTGTGAAGAAATCTTCACAAAGCAGCCTTTTTTTTTAAAAAAAAAAATATGTGATGACTGAAATGACGTTGTTTCAGTTTTACTAAAACGACACTATTTTAGTTATTATATAATAAAAAAAAATTATAACATCTGGCTGAAAACGGCTTCATTTTCAGCTAGGGATATTTTTGTAAAAAAAAAAAAGGAGGGTTACAAGTTGTCTTCTTCAACCCCTCACCTCCTCTCTGCAAATTCGGCCAAGGGGCAACTAGTGGCTAGAAGTACCCTCCCATATATGTTTTTAGTTGCAGATGAGAAGAGGTCGTTTGTCCCTTCATAATCTCCTATGTCCATCGCCGCAAAAGACTATGCAATAACTACAAAACCGATGTATCTGTTGACGTGAAAGATAAAGTAATTAGCAAATAACAATGAACCCATTAGTAAGATAATTGATTGCAACACCGATTGACAACCAAGAGATATAGAAAAAGGCAATTAATTATCAATGTAGCACAGAATCCAACAGAAAAGTTTGAATTCAAAGCAAAAAAAAATTTCAGCACGCATCTTTAACTGTGATGAAATTATATTAGAAATCGAAAGCAAACATTTTCTCAAAAAAAAAAAATCAAAAACAAAAGCAAAAGCAAACATATTGACCTAAAAAAAATGAAAATGCTATAAAAACTGTGTAAAAAAAATATAAAGCATATATTTTTTCTTGGGTTGAAATCTTGCAGATTAAATTTATGAATTTTTTTTTATCTGTATCTGATTTCCTAAAATCTAATAAAAATTAAAAATTTATAAAATTCATCTAAATTAATAATTTTTAAAATGTTATTGATTCAAATGAATCAAAATTGAAATTCGTTCAATAAAATTTTAAATTCAATTAAAATTCAATAGAAAAATAAGAGTGAAAAAAATAGATACAATTGAAAAAAAAAGATGCAACTGTAAAGTATAATGTAAGTTGCTCAAAGAAAAAAAAGTGTTTTGGCAAAAAAATATCAGAAAAATTAAAAAAATATATAAATATATCATATTTATAAATTATTTATCAAAATATTAGAATTTATAAAATATTTATTAAAATTTAATATATTTATAAATTATTTATAAAAAACTAAAATTTATAAAATATTTATTAAAATATGAAATTTTTTTAAATGTATAATAAATTTATAAATTTTATATAATTTTAATTGAGATTATTATGAATTTATAGTAAAATAATTAAAATAGCCGCCTAAAAATAAATAAGAAAAAAAAAACCGGAGGATATTGCATTTTCCCATGAGAAAACTCAACCCAAACCTATACCCGATCCATTAGCCACCGACGTCGGCACAACCTCCACGAACACTACCTACCTTTGAACTCTCTTCCTGCTTGTGAAATTGGGTAACATAGGTTCGCTTTGATATGGGTATTGGATTTGTATTATGTTCGGTTTTTCAATTTTAAGATTATTACTGATTCTATAAAAAGTTTTCTTCTTGTAGCTTTTGGGTATTAGTTTTTCAATTATTTGATTATGGATGTTTTCCTGATTCAGATTGTGACTTGTAACGGACGTTATTTCACTTGAGCTGCTCAAAATCCTTTTGAGGTACTTTCAGTTCTCACGATTAGATTGCTTTGTTCATCAGTTCACTGGGTATTTGGTATAATGTTAATGCGAATCATAATTTGTTGATTTCCTGTTTATAAATGTGAAGATGTTTTTAAGAAAGCAAAATCCTTTCTTGGTTTTCTCATTTTTGTAAAAATATGAAAATATGATTGAAACACTCTTATCATTAATTTTCTGAAGTCCATTTAACTTGGGGCATGAAGAGTCCAGGTTTTTAAAAAGTCAATTATGCACTTTTTCTAATGAATTTCTATTTTCTTGGAAATTTTCTGAAAAACTAAAGATTTTCTTACAATGAAATTTATCCTAAGAGACCTAAACTAGAAATTTGTTATTTGTACACAAGATGATCTATAAACTATTTCTACTTTTACTTCTTTTTCTAGTTTCTACTAATCCTTGTTTATCCTTTTCTTTTTCTTAGAGGAGGTGGCAATGGCAGGAGTGGTAAAGAAATTCTTCATTACTTCAATGATTATGTGGATGGCTCCTATTGCGATCCTTTATGCTTTTAACCATGACTTGCTTCCTGGTAAGGTGGTCTAATCTCGTATTCTCATACATGACTTTGTTTTCAAGATAACTTTTATGTCACGCAAGTGATCATTGGACCCTTGACATAATCATTGAAAGCTGTTCATGCAATCTAAACCTAGTTCCTATAACTGAGTGCAGAGCACCATGCTCAGTTTTTTTGTATTTAACATTAGATTCTCACGATTTCCACTAGATTAGACATGCATCACCACAAATATTTGGGATAATAAAAAATTTGCTTGTTAGGCCTTCTATTTTGAGCATCCATATGGTCTTTTACTCTTTTATGTAACTATTCTGGTCTCTTTGCTTAAAAAAGGTATTTTATGAATGATCCTCTTAGTTCTTAACCTCTCACAAGGCAGGGAAGAAAAAGTGAATGTCAGTTAACTTTTTTCTTATCTGAAACATTCTTATTTAGTAATTTTTACTGCCTTAGACAAGTAAGATTAATTATTTCCAATTTCTTTTCATTTATATCTGCCGCAAGTTATCTAAGAGTATAGGATTCAGGGATTCAGAAATTTGGTGGTAACCAATATTTTCCAAATGAGAGACTGAAATTCTAGTTTTAAAATGAAATTGATAGAAAAAGAAAAGTTATTATTGTATATAAATTAGTTAAAAGCTGAAGTAAAATCAAAGTAGGCTCCCTATGTGACTGCACAAATCAGCCATCTTAGCAATGATTAGTGGATATTGCAGCTAGAAATTTGTAGTATGACGACATCAGTTTCATTATTTTTCTTGTGAAAAATGTGATAATGGTGATTACTAGCAATTTGGAGTAGCCATATTAGCAATTTTGAGGAGCATTGGGCGCACAAAATTTTTCTTGCAACTTTTGTTGGTTTAAAATAGTGATGATTTGATGACAAGAAAGATGCCAAATTCTTTGGATTGTACTTTTGTTGCAGTTATATGAAGTCTTTGCACACATCTAAAAAAAAATCAGAATATGTACTTCAGTTTGTTGCATTACAAGATGGTGTTTTAGGCTGAAGTGAGCTTATGCTTCTGGAACATCTTAAAGGAAAAAGAAGGATAGGGGGAAAGGGAGAGAGAGGAGGTCACAATAGCATGGATTTAAACTTGGAGATATAGTTAGAGAGGAAATGAGGGGGAACGTGATCTCTTTTTGCATGTTACAATGAGTTAAAGGAACCAAATCATGAAGGGAAGCAAGTGTCTAACTGTTCAATCTGTGCGAAGATGCCTATTTAACTCGTAATTTTACATCCAGAGTGTATATTTTTTAAGAAAATAGAGGGCTTTTTTTTTCACTTTCTAGGGCTTTAAGTCTATTGAATTTCCAGTTCACAAGCTGGGATTTTCTTTTATATTTGATAGCCATAATCTTTTTGAATAAAACATTCAATTCACTGTTAGAACAATTTATGACTCTCTTTTATATTTGGTAGCCATATTCTTTTTGAATAAAACTTCCCATTCACTGTTTGGTCAATTTAAGTCTCAGTTGCTTTCTTTTTGAAACTGAATTATGGAATATCATAACCCTTCCTTTATCTTAAGTTTAGATGCTAATCACTTTATCCCGTAATATGCAAAGCTGTTAACAGATATGAGGTGCTACTAGTTTCTACGTATAGTTGAATGTCCAAATTAAGGTAAAGATATGATATTATTAGCACATTCTTATTTAAGCTTGTGAATGGTCTCTGCATTGATGTTCATACTTAAATGTCTGGGTCATACTTGCATAGCAATTTGTAATTCATTGGCGAGTTCGATGTTTGAATGCTTGTGCAGGCATTTCTACAGCAGTCATTATTTTAATGTGTGTTTACACCAAATAATTACACCCTTGAAAACAACATCATTGCACGAATTTTCTCAAATTAAGTATTAGGAAAAATCTTGTAAGATTTAACTTTAAAAACTTCATTGTTTTGTTCGACATTGAGCAATTTTCTGTTCTACATTGTCTTCATTGTTTTGCACTCCCAACATTTTAGGCACTTGTTCTTTTCTACTTCTAATATAATCATGAGAATTTCCAATTCTGTCCTTTGTTTTCCTGCTTTGTAACCATGAATTATGACTTTAATATAATTATAAATAAGGTAAAAACTAAACAACAACAACAACAACAACAATAACAAAGCCTTAATCCAAGTCAATTGGGGTCGGCTATATGGATTCTTCTTTTCCACTCAATACGATTTAAGGTTATCTCTTCTGATAGATGTAACATCATAAGATCATTTTGGACCACCTTTGACTAAGTCAGTTTAGGTCTACCTCTGCCTCTCTTAGCTATATCTACTCTAACTTGTTCGGTTTTTCTAACAGGCGCATCGCTAGGTCTTTGTTTCACATGGCTAAACCATCTCAGTCTATGCTCTCTTATCTTATCCTCAATAGGTACTACCCCCACTTTTTCTCTAATGCACTCATTGCGGATTCTATCCATCCTAGTATGACCACACATCCATCTTATCATTCTCATTTCCGCAACATGCATTTTACTCATGTGTTGTCCTTTTACTGCCCAACACTCACTATCATACATCATCGCAGGCCGTATTACAGTGCGGTAAAATTTTTCTTTTAATTTAATTGGCATCTTTCGATCACATAAAACTCCTGTAGCACCCCTCCACTTCATCCAACCAGCTTTAATCCTATGATTTTCATCTTCTTCACAACCCCTATCTTCTTGAAGAATAGAGCCATGGTATCTAAAATAAGTACTATGAGGCACTGCTATTCCGTCTAAAATAATTTTGCATATTTCTCTATTCTTGCTATAGAAAAAGGTAAAATTGAAATGGCATTAGCAGAGGATGTCTTGTGACTTTGTTATTTTAGAGCACAAATGCATTTTATTCGTTTCAGCGGGGAATATGTTTTCATGGGTTGTAAGCTCCAGATCACATCTCCTGCGCTATGATTTCATGGAAACTCAGACCTTAAGGCTTGGAATTTTGTAATTATAATTACGTAGATACACTTCCAAAAGAATTTGGTCCAACGTATTTGGTGGTTTTGGTTGTTAATGCTAAACCAAAAAGCTTAGAAATTACTCCAAAAGTTGATGCATGGGAAAGGGAAATCATAAAGCAAAATCTCTTGGATTCTATTATGAAGAAAAGTATTAGCTGAACTATAATCACCAATACAGCCTATTTTGGTGCATGCAATGATGTACCCCTCTTAAAATGGAGGAGCATTTCATCCTAGGAATGCTGCATATTGTTTACTGTGATATATATATATATATGTATATATATATATGTTATCTGCTGAAAGTTCTGTGCATGAATTATTTTGTCTCCTTTGGTAAAAGTTCTCATATTAATTTGCCATGCTGATCAAATTATGTTATAAAAAAAGGGAAAAAAACAAGTACCTCAATATCTGTTTTGCTCTTTAGGTTGTTTATAATCAGATTACCTGAACAAGTGTTATCCATGTTGAACAGGTGTAACCCATTTATCTCCCCGTTCTTTGACATTGTTGAGTGGATTCCTTGCTGTCATTTCGGTCAATATAGTTATTGCATTGTACATTTATATGGCAATGAAGGAACCTTCAGATAAACACGAGCCAGATCCCAAATTTGTTGCCAAGGCTAAAGCTAGTGTAAGTCAATTTACAGATAAAGCTGAGGACGCTTCTTCCCAATCTCTGAAGAAAGAAGAGTAGGATTAGCCAAAGCTTAAACACTTGGGATAAACAGTCTAACTGAAGTTCAGTTGTTATTATGTAGAGTTTTGTTGAATGTGATTTTCCAAATTTTATTGTGCAATATCTTTGGCTGGTTTAAGGAATTTGAAATGTCTAGTTATAGTTTGTTGAGATTTTAAATTAAAAGTTGTCCAAACTGATTCTCAGGTGATTTGGATTTTATAATTAAAATATGTCAAAATTATTATTCAATTTTTCATAGCTTCACCCCCCCCCCCCCCCCCCCCCCCCCCCCCCCCAACAACAATGTCAAATGGACTATTAATATAAAATTTTTGTTCAAGAATATGTATTTTCAATTTCTTCGGCAGTCCTCGAGGAATATCAGGTAGTTCAATGAGCCATGTGCATCACTTTTCAAATATAATGTCGTTTTTTCTAGTTGATTCAGCAAGAATTTTTGTTTCAATTTATATTGAAATAATCTAACTTTGGTTATTAAATAAACTTTGAGAATACATATAATTTGAACATCCATTTCTATTTCATTTTTAAGGTGAACATGTGAAACTGTTCGAATATTTATACACTCTTCTCTTAACCAGGATGACTTCACATTTTCACAATGATGCCAACTGCCAAGAGATCACATGACTTGATGACCACACCCAATACCATCCAAGGAAGATCATAAAATTCAACAACGCTGTCTAATTATTGATACCATGTCTAATTGAGTGAAAACTAAACACTAAACTACAAATCATAACATGAAAAAGGCCAAAAAAAATTAAAAATTAAAAATAATCTTCAATCTGCTATATCAAAACAAAGTTTGGCCTCATCCCAAGGACCATTTATCTCAAACTTGTATTCCTGGATTTTTATGAGCCAATAAGGGCACACAACACTTACAAACACCAATAAACCTAACAACAATACAAAAAGCAACCGGTGCAACTTGTAAACAAATGCCAAGGTAACAGCCATCAACCCTAAAGAAAACAAAAGATGCAAGCGGAAGGAGTATTTTTTTATGCAATAAGTGATAAATGGAGCAAAAAGAAAGACTTGCAAGGAAAACAGCATTATGGCAAAAACATTTAGTCTTGATGGTAGGCGAGAAGCAATAAAAACTGAGGCAACAATAGAAGCATTTAAAGAGATACAACCGGTCAAGTTTGGAATTTTTAGAGTTCCAGGAGCTCTTATTGTGGATCCTGAATAGTCATGCAAGAAAAGATGAAGGATAATAAGTGAGACAGTTACCGCCCAAATAGAATCTGAGCTTATGGACCTTGTGAGAGTGTGGTAAATAGGAGCCAACACATATAACCCAGTTGTAAAAAATGAGATATTTAGGAGATAATGGAAAAGAAGGTTGAGGGAATGCATTTCTTTGGTTACAAGCAGCACAAGGAAACCTGATCCAAGAAGGCTCACATCAAGAAGCAAGAGGGAATTTTCATTAAGGATAGATTGCAAGGTGTAGGTCCAAACTAAGCCAACAAGTGCAACAATGCACAGATACTGAGAGATGGAAACCGAGTCTTTCATCACATTCAGCAGGTCTCTTTTAACAACACTAGCATTCATAACCATATCTTCAAGAAAAGAATCATCAGTATGATTGTCATCAAACCCTGGTTGCATCCCTCCATATGCTACTTTTCTCCATTTAGGACAAGGAGAAGGGCTTTCACTTGTGTTGAAATCCATTGCCATTCAACTATACTATTGTGTCCAACCAAACTTCAATATCAAGAAATCAACAAAAGCAAGATTTGTATTGCATCATTGCGAATCTTGTTCTATTTGTGGAATTCACATCTCACATTATTAGCTCAAAAACCTGTTCTATGTTGGGCAATATGAAAGACAGTCATTATATTGCAACAAAAAAGAATGGCACAAAAAATAAACATATTACATTTCACAGAAACATACCAAAAGACAATTAATAATCAATAAAAGAAGTTGTGTCACCATCAGAAAACCCATCCCTGATACTACAGAATCCATGATTCCACATTCACAAGCACATGTTAGATCATTATATCACATTAACAATGCTTCAACCACAGTAGCTAACAAATCATGTGGAGCTCAACGCAACGCAAACAGACATAAAAATACAGGATTATTGGCTGAATAATATGCTATCTTCTCATGCAATTGACAAGTTACTCTACTTTTATTTTACTGCTCTTAGGAATATCTCCTATGACGCATTTAAATTATAATGTATCACTTTCAAAAGAATCAGTAGTAAAGAACTCAGTAGTTTATATACCAACTACCAGACTGGAAATGAAACATTCCATACTTTTAATTTGTTAAGATAATTGGAGTTTGATGCCTCACAATATTATTTTCAAAATCCATAAAAATTAAATATTTACAATTATGTGGTAAAACCTATCTCATTCATCATTCTATTTTTCTTCTCTATATTTCTCCTTTTTATTTAGCAGTATGCCCTAAATTAGATTAGAATTCAACCTTCACAATCCATTAATTCATAAATATTAGATATTTCTTAGTAGGAATTAGATATGAAAGGAGCATATCTAATTCCTACTAAGAAATATATAATCTTTCCTGAGTCGATTAAATCCTAGCTCCAATTGGTAATTGAATCACTAAAACTTTACAAATCTCTATAGTAGTTACTTCCCATCATCCAATAAAAAAGCATTTTTTGTGACAAATGATCCAATGATGTATTTTAGAAGCTCCAACAATCGATATAACATAAATAAAAGCTTCAATAATATTGATTACCACAGAAAATTGAAGAATCATCATGAACAATCTACATGTCGGAATAACCACATTAAAGCTGCATAATATATTTTTCACAATCTGAAGAAGTATTGCGTTCAAAGGTTATATATGGAAATATAAGTCGGTTTGTCATTCCAAGATTATGGATATTTCCTAATTTTATATTAATTAAGTTGTGATTACTTATCATGAACTCTGAACTTTCCGAAACATGGAACATTTAATTGTGTTTGCATATTTGCTTCTTATTGTTAATTAACTGGCTTAAGCATCTAAAATCACAAATCAATACCAACTAATAAGTTCAAAAAAGTCTGGGAATTATGAAATTGGAGATCTGAAAATTTGTTATAAAACAAATCACATTGTTATAAAACAAATCAAACAGACATATATGTATCTATGGATATTGAGAGAAGGGTTTTATAGAAAACCCATTTGTGTAAATGACATCTTAATCTTAAAATCAAGCTCATCTGCAAATTTTTCAATGGTTTCGAAAACCCAATACATATTAATTTATGGAACCCATAATCAGATAGTTTGAGAACAAACCTTTGTAATGGGTGGCGGAGAAAGTGAGAAATGTACAACCAGGTTGGTGGTGCGGTGGTTCTGTCGCCGGCAAGACAAGTTCAACACAGTGAGAGAGGCGGAGAAAAAGGAAAAATAAATCCCATTTGCTTCCAATTTTTTATTTTTGATTTTTTTACTTTATAAAATATGTCGTTTATTTTTACATTATATTTTTTAAAATTATCTAAATATCATTTTTCATCAATCCACCTTTAAAAAATATGATTGTATTAAAATTTTAAAAAAAATTAATAAAATAATCAATTTTGATAAAAATATTATATTTATTCAAATAATTTATATAAAATAAAATATTAAACCCACTAAATTATATCAACTAGTTGGTAAAATATTTTATTTTAAAAAAATAAAGAATATTATTTTATTAAAAATAAAATTATGAGGTCCCATATCAAAAAATAATTATACACATATTTTAAAATATGGTAAAATAAAAAAAAAGAGAAATGGTACAAGTATGATTTATGTATTACTTAAATTTTTTCAGTAAAATTAGATTATAACTAAATAAGTTAATTTTTTTCATTTCATATTTTCAGTATTTTATTTTATTTTATAAATACATTAATATAATTTTTTTTTATAAAATATAATTTCAGTAATATATCTCTATAAAATATATTCACAGTAATCAGTTTTCTCGGTAATCTACTAAGCGTCTCATTATTTTTTTATTAATTAATAGGGAGCAATATTAAAATATTTTAATTAATACTCCATTAAATTTTTATAAGCAACACTTATAATGAAATAAAAAAAATTCTACTTATAATAAAATAAAAAAAAATTCTTATACAATATTTGAAATAAAACGGAAGGGGTAAAAAAATATTTAATATATAAATTTTTATATAAGAAAAAATATTACTGAATTTCTATTAATTTTTAACTTTCGATTCATTTTGTCCTCATCAGTCAACTTATTTTATTTCATTTTTATTTGAAAATTAACTAAAATGATAAATATAATTGCATTAAACTTTAAATTTCATGTAAAACAATAATTTAGAATACAAAGTGATTTTCTATTTTTTATCTATAATAACTTCTATAAATATATTTGAAGGAACATATTAATAGACAAAATCCTCTTAATTTATATTATTATCAATCCCTGAGTTACTCCTCTCAAATTTTCCTACCTATACACCAGTTTCTTTCTATATTTGTATATTGACAGATAAATCTATTTATTTATTATAAAATGATTAAAATTTTATTTACTATTATAAAAGCAATTATATAAGTTGTAGGCATTTATCAAATTTTAAAATTTTTTATAAAATTTAAAATTTTTAAATTAATAATTTCTAAATATTATATGTTGTCATTGTTAAACATAAATAATGTACATGTTTGTAAAGTCAATAATATATGAATCAATACTGAAAATAGAATTAGTTAAAATTACCTCCCGACTTTGCAATTTATTTTTACTAACTTCCAATAAAACTTTGTTAATTTGACTACGGGATTTCTAAGTTTAACTAATTTTCAAATTTGACAGTGTATTTGTTGGGATTAAATATAGAAGCAAAATATTTATTTAGACAAAATGTGACAAACAAAATGAAAAAAAAATAGAAATATATAAATTTACGAAGTTCAACATTAGCTTAAGAATTCTAATTGTGTTTAACTTCGGAATGGGGGAACCCTAATTACCATATTATAATTGAATGGGCTTAAATAATAGAGGAGGGGGGCAACAATGCAAGAATTATCAGAGAGCAATTCACACAGAAAGCTAATAGCAACAACTATCAACACGATACACCAAAGGCAGTAACCAATATCTTTACTTTGCTCGGCCAAAATTTCAAATTGGTGCAAACAGTAGCTTAGATCAACGTATAATTTGGTGGAGCCTTCAACACAGGTTTTGTTTTTTAAACTCTTTAAAATCATATCAAGTGTCATTTATTAATGTCATAAAATTTATACTTACTGTGGTTTTACTTAAATATGTTCAGTGAGCTTTATTTGATAATGCCATCAATTTATGTCTGCTATATCTTCGTATAAACATGTCTAGTACCAATGTCTCATGCAGTTATTTATCAAGAATCAAAGTTAAAGTGCCTTAAAGTTTTTTACAATAACCAAAATTTTATCAAAACCCTAATCTGTTTTCAAATACTAAAACTCTAATATGTTTTTAAATACCAAAACCCTAAATTTGTTTTTTTCAAGTACTAAAATCCTAATTCATTTTTCTAAAACCCAAAACCTTAAATCTCCTTCAGTAGCCAAAACCCTAATCCAAAATACTAAGTTCTAAAATCCTAAACTTTATCCAGTTCATCAATTTCCTAAACCCTTGCTCCATAAACCCTAATTTTCCTAAACCCTAGCTTCAGAAACCCTAATTTCCTAAATCCTAATATCCAGAACTTTTAATTCCCAAAACCCTAATGTCTAGAATCTTTAGTTCCCAAAAAATCCTAATCCTAAACACCTTACCCTAATTTTCATCTCCAAAACAAAACCCTAATTTTTAAATTAAAGCCCTAAGGTCATATTTTTTAATCTTACAAATCCTAAGTTTAATGTGTGAACTCTAATTTTATATATTTAATGTTTTAAATCGTAGTTTTAATTATTTAATTTATTATGTGCTTGTGATGAATGATTATTGTTGTTTTACCTATGATAGATGTTTGAATGGTTTAAATTATATTTAGTTAATTATTTTAATTTCAAGAATGTAGGGTATGTTTTCATTTTGTGGGTACCTCATTTATTAGTCAAATATAATTTAATTTATCTTAAGTTTTGGAATTAATTAAAGAGACGTGTGTCTACCTTTTGGTGGGTGTTTCAATTTATTTTTTTTTTTGGACATTGGACATTGTAAGGGTATGTTTCCATCTTATATGGGTAGCTATTTTATTATTTTATTTGAACTTATTTGATTTTAATACAATAATTATTTATTTTAATAAATGCATGTAGTATGGATGGTATTATAATATTTAACAATTTAATAATATTTAAATTTGAAAAGGGTGCTAGGTTATTGTCACATTTCCCATACGTGCCCAATTTTTTGAACCATTAGATGGTTGAGGATTCCTTAGAAATTAAGTCATCCACCCATTTCTTTTTCAGGCCCGTCCGGATGGCGACTCTATTTTCTCCTGGTTTAGGCTCGTGTTCTCTAAAGCTTTGAGCCTAATAGTGTCTAAGTTGCAATAACTATTCTATATGGGAGTGGGGAGGGGGGGGGGTGAAAATCTCCCCTCACAGTGGCGACTCCACTGGAGATAAGAGAAATTGATTTCGTTGGTCTTTATATTATTTTATTCTTTTTTATGATATTATCCATTGTATCATTTAGATTGTATTATGTGCATGAGTTAGGATGCCCGCGTAACCCGTATTGTGTTATATAAGTGTATCATACTTTCACTCAAGGTATAGAGATTGAGCATGACATAACCACTCATAGCGTTGTATCTTTTGATATATACTTATTATGGGAACCTAATCTTTTCAACCCAAAGACTAAAGCCTATGTAGTTGGCCTAGTTACTTTTCTTAGGTTTTTACCTAAATGCTTATTGTTTGACTATGATTAATATATCTTGGTGTGAACCATGGCCTATTTGGTTTGCTATTTTTCTTATATGACCTAATTGTATTGTAAGCCCAAAATAATTTTATTCTTTTAAAACCCAAAAGACTAAAATTATTTTAAACTCTTTTTTCAAGATGATCTTTGGACATAAAGTCTTTTAAAGATGGATAAAAAATCTTTTTTCCTTATTGCCCAAGCTCAAAGTTCAAAAATTCATTTTTAAACAAATATTTTTCAATGAGCTTTGTAAACATTTATTAAAATAATTTTTTAAATGGGTTTACAATTAATTAGGTCAATTATAGAATATTAAAATAAATTATGGGCCTAATTTATACCAAGAATTGTTAATCATGAGCTTATTTGTGGCATGAATCATTAGTTATTTTTTCTAAATAGAAAATATATTTATGATAAATCCTTTAGTTTAGTTTTAATCCATAATATAGTATAAAAGTTATTTTTAGTTGATCCAATGGATTAAGGTCTAATTAATGGGAATTATCATGGATTGATTTTTAAGTTTGAAAATACAAGTATTGGTTAAACCGTCCGAGTGAATTTTTTAAAAATAAGATATCCCATGCTGATATTTTGTTGACCATATACCTAGAAAAAGAGACTCACTATTTGTGTATGAAAGATATAAGGTTGGATGGAACGTCCTATTATCTTTGTTTATCTACTACTTGTGCATCCATACATACATGCATACATGCATTGTATTACATAGCATTGATCTTTTCTGGCTCATACACCTGGAGTACAGCAGTTCAAAAGCTTACAACAATCTGACCTACGTCAGTGACTCAGAGTTCAGTGAGAATTTAGTCAATTTCACATCTAAAGTAATAGATCCTGTGCAAGTTCAGAAATTAGTAAATGATGCCCTCAACTCCAAGATGAAAGAATTGAAGGAGATCCTAGTTGAGACCATGAAAAGCCAACTGGCTATTTTATTGGAGAATATTGTAGAAGCATCAACTAGTACTAAGAAGTAGAAGGATAAGGGAAAGGCCAAGGTTAGTGAAATAGCCTTCGATGAAAACAAAGTAGTTGTTGATGATGACGACGACTGGGCTCAATATCTCTAAGATTCTCAAGATAAGAAGGAATAAAAAAAGGCTATGGAGAAGACTGAAACTTCAGATAAGATATGGAGAAGATGATTGCTCATTTGGAATAGAAGTTTGAAAAGAAGTTGAAAACTGAAGAGATTTGGAGGTGGACAAATTGTTTGAACAAGATGAAGAGGTCCATTACAAGTTTAAGATGCCTTCATTTGCTAAGTTTGATGGAATTGGGAATCTCCATCTTTATGTTAAGCAGTACAACACTGTCATGCAGTTTGCTCGAGCTACTAAAGCCTAAACTCTAAGATATTTTATGCCCCTATTATACAAAATTGGTTTAATACTTTGTAAGAAAGTACCCAAAAAGATTGAAATATATTGTACAAAGTCTTTATTCAACAATATGGGTACAATATCGAATTACAAGTTACTTTGATGGAGGTTGAGTCAATCACACAGAAATAAAATGAGAATTTCGTTGATTATGTGAAAAGGTGGAGAAAAGATAGTAAGGGGTACCAGATGAGTCTGTCTAGATTCAAATGATAGTAAGGGGTGTCCTACCTAATATGCGTGAACGGATGTCTCATACTCTTATAAGGAATTTCAAAGATCTCCTCCAAGATGGCTTACATATAGAAGAATGGGAATGAGAGAAAAGCCATTGTTATGAAAGAAAGAATGAGATAAGAAATTATTAGTCTGGTAGCCAGAGTACATAGAATGCAGTAGACTTTAATATAATTGACCAAGCAAATAAGAGGCAGTTTTCAAATCTTGGGAAACCTTTGTCTTGGATTTTCAACAAGCTACATAAGAAATGATTATTATAGTCATTGGCTCCTCGACCGCTATACAATCTTCTATCATCAAACTTTGATGCCAAGATGTTCTGTCAATTTTATTAAATGCAAAGACATGATACAGATAAATGTGCTTGATTAAGGTACGAGATTTAAGATCTTATTGACAGTGGTAAGCTACCTAAGCCCAACACCAAGAGCAATCTATTTCCTAAGTTTGGAAAAGTGCCACCACTAGCAACATTCATGATAGAAGGGGGATTGATGGAAAGTTTTATCTTGATGTCTTTTCAAGATATAGATGGGGAAACTGTTAAGGAAGGGGCTGCTAGCTTTTGCTCTTGCCCATGATATGTCCAAGTAGATAAAGCATTTTTCGACTTCAACTCAATAAAACTTCCATTGGCTTATTTAGTTATTTGTTTTATTTTCTATCTTTGATATTTTCTAGAACAATTATATTTTTTAAATTAAGATTATTTGAATAAATTACTTTCATTTTGGTGTTTGACCGATGACGAGTCTGCCTTGAATAAATTAAGTGTATATATACATGATGATCCAAATGATTTTACTAGGTGAGGGAGTTGTTCTATAGCATTGGGTTGTTTATGCTTACTTAGAGAGGGCTCCTGCATAATTATGAGTGTCTAAGTCTTAGTCAATCTTAAAACATGCTTTGATAAACTTTCGAGGCAGAATTGACCTCTGCTTATTTAAGGGAGAAATGATCTAGGTATTGTTTGGCAAAGAAAACTATTAGTATCCACCCCATTAAATATCAATCCCTAATTTGTCCTTTTGAGCCTTCATAAAAATTTTTATCTTGTTTTTATTGGACTATAAATCCCAATAATGTACCCTAAGTTGTTGTGATACTTATGAAAAGTCTGATGATCACTAAAGAATAAAGGAAAAAGAAGATCAAAGAAAAGGATGTACAGTCAAGACCACAAAAATAATTGAAGTTTACCTGAATTAGACTTGATATCTTAGATTTATCAAGGCACTGAAGGGTACGTCCTCACCAAAGCAACTCACTCTAATCAGACTCACTTTAATCCACTAATCCATAGTCAGAAACATAAATTAGTGCAAACAAGACAACTTTCTTAAAACTAGGACAACAAAAAGAAACGAAAAAAAAGCAACAATAAAAAAATACAAAAAAAGAGAGGAAAAAAAGAGAAATGAAAAAGAGAAAAAAAGAGAAAAAGAAAATAAAACTCAAAAGGGCGGTTTAGAAAGCCAATAGAGTTCATTTTACCTGAAGCAACAAAAGACTTCCACTTAGTTTACAAAGACAGATTAACTTGAATTGGTCTAGCTTAACCAAAGATATAAACAAAATCAAAGAAATAAGAGAAAGACCATCTTTTATTTTATCCAACATAGCCCCAAGTTCGCAATCTTGAAATTCTTAATACTTGATATTCTTAAGGGAAAAAGGGATAGAATAATGGTCCTGAGTTTTTGAAAAAGGAAAAGATCAAGAATTCTGTCAAATGATGAAAGAATATTCAAGCTCTATTCATGAAGCAAGACACCTAGCAGGAGAAAATGGTGCTAGAATTTAAGAATGCTTCCAATAGTATATAGTTTTGAAAAAAAAAATTCATAGTGTAAAGATTTATTAGCAGTGTCACATCAGCTCCATACTCAAAGATGACCTTCACTTAAACCATGTCCCTTATAGACCTTATTTCAAGCCTATTAAAGATTTGTTAATCTCTCTTTGTAGGTAGAGTCTCTTAGTTGAGATTATTTGAATAAGCATACATATGAGATCGACAACATTTAAACTTAATGAGAAATTTGGACAACTAGTATGTATGTATCTATATGAAGTGTATCAGTTCTTGATCAAATGAAAATAATTCCTAAATTTAGTATGGTAACTAGGGTTGTCATATTATAGATATGTTAATTTGAAAAATTGAGTCCCAGTGTATAATGACACTGATTTGATAAAGCCAAAATATGATTTTAAAATTAATATATATATATATATATTTCATATAAAACCTTCAAGTTCAGGAAAATATGTTGTATTGTCGATCCTTAATGGGCACATTGGGCAAAAGAAATGATCATTTGGAAGGTTATAAAGAAGATACCAACTTACATCCTGAATCATGATTTGAAGTAGATATATCTCTGGCTATACTGCTTGGGCTCCCCACTACTTATGTATTCCATACCTTGAAGATAAAGGCATAGATGCAATATCTTCTTTCCTTTTAATACAAGACCTAAATAGACATCTCGCAGCAACCAATCAGAGCACTTCAGCTTATCACCTCAGTTTGTGAGTCAATGAAACTACTGTAAGTATGACTCATGCATATCATGCATACATGCATTTTGTTATCTTGTGTTGCCTATTATTTGAAAAGCAGACACCCAGTGAAGTAAACAACCAAAAGCATATATGTAATCAGGAGGCATGAAAGGGCTATTGCATGAGAAAGACGAGATGCATGATTATGCAAAAAATGAGACAAAACACAAATACAATCAGAGCCTGTATGGGAACAAAATCATTGGTTTGAGCCTACATAGGGGGCAAAACTTCCTCTCTTCAATTTTTGATTTTATGTATGCACAAAATATTTTTAGACTCAATTTTAATATTTTGCTACGCAGAGGGCAAAGAGAGAATATAAGGGCCAGCTAAAAAGTAGCTGAATTTTTTACAAAAGGAAGAACAAAAGAATAAAGTAAGAACTCTAAAAAATGAAGATACAAAAGACAAAAGACTAGTCCAGCGAGAAGAGATGAAGCTAATCAGGATAATGTCTAAGGATGAAGATCCATTTTGAAGGGTAAAGACCTAGTGTCCAAAGATGAAAATCTATTTTGAAGGGTGAAGGTCCACTGTGCAAATGATGAAGATCCATTTTGAAGGGTGAAGACCCAATGTCCAAGGATGAAGATCAGTTATGAAAGGTGAAGATCTAAAATAACTGGCTAGAAGAAAGCCAGAACTATGAAATGACAGAAAGTCAGTGTAATATCCCAAAATATACCCTAGAAGTTTGGTATATAATTGTTGTTTTATTTGGATTAAGTGTATTTGTGTTTAATTGGAAAGAGATATGTTGTAAGAGTAGAGTGCATATGTTATTTATACTGTGATATACACAACATATACCATTCTAAGGGTGAAGGGTATAAAGGAAATTAATTTGAAATTGAGTTAGTGGAATAAGATGAGTGGATGGAGATATTTTGGATATTATATTGATTATTGTGTGGAGGAGATTGTTTTGAGGAAAGAGAAGTTGACTTTGCTTTTGTACTTCTTTTCCTTTTCTTCTTTCCTTCTCCTTCCTTCGTGGCCTTCATTCCATTTTCTTCTCTTTTCTTTGTCTTGGCCGGCAGCAGTAAGAGAACAAGAGAGAGGGAGAGATTTGACCTTACAAGATCAAGATTAAAGAAGTTTACAAGAGAGTTAGTTGGAATCTAAGAGTTCTTCATTCTTGGTAAGTTCTCTCTTGATTTCTTGTGTTGTTTTTGAAGTTATGTGGGTTTGTGAGTTGAAGTTGTGTTTGAGAATGTGTTTGGGTTGATTATGTTGTGTTTAAGAGTATTTGGTTTATGTGGTTTTGGATTTTGGGGTTGGATTGAAGAAAAGAGTAAGTTGGTTGGGATAGATTGAGTTGAGGTTGTGTTTAGAGTTTTGATGATGTTGTGATTTGTGTTTGATGTGTGTTTTAGTTTGTTGTGGTGTTGTTGTAAGTTTGAGATGGTTTTTGGGTATGTTTTGTGAAGTTTGTTTGAAGTGGATGTTGATGGATAGAAGTGTTTTGTTGGTAGTGGTGTTGTCTTGGCCGGAATCTGGGTTTTTGGCCTGAAACGCCCAGGAGCACGTCCAGGTCCTTAGGCGTGTCAATTGTTCTGAGTGGCAGTAGGTGTGTCACGGCCATTAACACGCCCGTGTTGTTGAGCGTGTCATAGCTACTGTGAGTTTTGAGAATTTACACGGCCATGAGCACGCTCATGATGTTGGACGTGTCGTTATTTCTGAGAGACAGAATGTATTACACGCCCAGTGACACGCCCGTGGTTCTGAGCGTGTAAATGTTTCTGTGTTGTGGAGTTAGGGCACGGTCAGGGACACGCCCGTGTGTGTGAGCGTGTCAAGTCTAGAGTCTGCCCTAATTGATTCTTAACCTTATGATCTCATGAGAGTTTCCTCATTCTTTTGGAATAGGTTGTGAAGAAGGTGATTTACCCTAACTCAAGTGGTGATAGATTCTTGAAAGGTAAGTGTTTAGAGTTGTGTGGGTCATTTTGAAATAGTTCAAAATACATTATTGCATACACTCATATGATATTGAGAATTGAGACATAATTGATTATATGTGAATGTTGTGATGAGCATGTAAAATATGTGTTGATGCTATTAATTATATCCATGTGAATAATGAATTGATTAATGTGATGATGAAATATAATGTGAAAGATATGAAGCCATGATTGTTGGCTATGATAATGAAAATGAGATAATTAAGGCATGGTTGCCTAGTTGATTATGGATCATGAAATGATAAATGAATTGAGAAAGAAATTGATAAAGAGATAAACGAAATTATTGTGTACCTAATATGTCTATTCAATTTTCAGAGTTCTGAGTTTGGCGGCATGCCTATGAATAACTGGATAGGTGAAATGACCAGGTCGTAAGCCGAATCCAGTTGATAAATGTGAAATGTGATGTTTTTGGGATGAAATGACTGGGTCGTAAACCTCAAAAACAAATTATTGAAACTAGATTGAGTGAAATGACTGGGTCGTAAACTCAAATCTAGTTGATTATCCATGGATATATATATTGCCTACGGGGCTAGACACAAGGTGTCAATATGGACCAAAGCAGTAACTCTGAACTTTGAATAACATATTAGTGTGTTTTGGGCCCGTGTCTGTCTTAGTTGTAATATGTGATTTATGAATGAAGAAACAATTGAATAATGAGACCTAATATATAATTATAAAATGTGATATGATTATGTATGGTTTATGAAATGTATTATGGTGACATGTGCATCGCATTAAAGCATCATGGTTGTACAATTTAAACTACTGAGTTGTTAGCTCAGCGCGATTGTGGTTCATCGCGCAGGTAGCAGAGTTGAACCCGAGAGTTCTTCGAGACCGAGTGAGTCTAGACATTGAAGAGTTGACTTTTGGACTTAAAGATCAGAGAAGAGCTGCCAGTCATGTATATATTTTATATTTGTATATTATGATATTTTGATGTATAAGTATTTGTAAACATTTGTTCTATTTTCCGCTACGTTTTAAATGAACTTTCTATTTATTTGGTTTTATAAACTCTTTCAAAAGTTTTTAATTTGTTTACATTATATAAGAGTGATAACATGAGTGATTTGTAAAATGTGGCATTTCTATATTCAGTATACGTATATTACGATCGTATTAGCATGCTGTGTACGTATACGGGGTATAGGGGTGTTACAGTCAGTCTAGCCAGAAGAGTTGAAGTCAATTCAATAAAAAATGGAACCAATTGACTAGAAGAAAACCGAAATTCTCAAACGACAAAAGGATAATCAAGCTAGAAGAGCTTAAGTCACGAGTCGAGTACCCAAATCAAACCCAATTTCGAGTCTAAAATCTTAATCCAATTTTCGGTCAAGCACCATAATCCAGTATTGGGTCGAGAATCCTAATCTAGTTTTGGATTGAGAACCCTAATCTAGTCTCGGGTTGAGAATCCAAAATCCAGTATTAGGTCGAGAATCTAAATTTAGTCTCGGGTCGAAAAATCAAATTCAATCTAGGGTCAAGAATTCAAATCAAATCTCAGGTTGAGAACCCAAATCCAGTTTAGGGTTGAGAACTTAAATCCAGCATTGGATCAAGAACTTAAATATAGTATCGGGTCAAGAACCTAAATCTAGTCTCAGGTTGAGAACCCAAATTCAGTCTTAGGTTGAGTATCCAAGTCCTAACTCAGGTTGAGAACCCAAATCCATTTTTTAGGTCCAAAACCCAGCCATATCCAAGATAAGCTCAAAGTCATATTGCTTTTTTCTCTCTTCTACTGAAGTCTCAGATCGCTCAAGCAGGGGGCAAACTGTAGACACCTAATTTTGGCTCTAAGCTAATTCGATCTCAATTAAGGAAGGGCAAGTTAATTTTGGTTAAATTTTAAAAGCTTAAACCTAGTTTATAGCTTTTAAATAGGTCGGTTCAGTTTTAAAAGGCCTAAATTAAGTTGGTTCACTTTTTGAAACCTAATCTAGTCTAATTTTAAAAGCCCAACCAGTGCTGGTCCTATTTAGGAAGATACTATGCCAAACAAACATGAGCCAAATAGTATCACTATGCCAAATAGACGTGAGCCAAATAATATCTCTATGCCAAACAAACATGAGCCAAATAGTATTACTATGCCAAATAAACATGAGCCATATAGTGTCATTATGTCAAACAGACATGAGCCAAATAATATCACTATGTAAAATAAACATGAGACAAATAGTGCCACTATGCCAACTCATGTTGACTTAGACATCCAACTTGACATGAGCATTGGCTCATGTCGATTTGGATGCTTCAAATTGACATGAGCCGTCCAAGTCGACATGAGCCATTGTTCATGTCGATTTGGAAGCTGATATGAGCCTAGCTTATGTCGACTTGGACACTTCAAGTTGACATGAGCAATGGTTCATGTCGATTTGGACGCTCCAAATCGACTTGAATCCTGATTCGGAAAGGATTTGGCCAATTTAAGGATTTGTGTTTAACTTCGGGATGAGGAAACCCTAATTACCACATTATAAATAAATGGGCTTAACAATAAAGGAGGGGGCAACAAAGCAAGAATTATTAGAAAGAAATTAACACAGAAAGCTAATAGCAACAACCATCATCATGATACACCAAAGGCAGTAACCATTGTTTTTACTTTGCTCGGCCAGAATTCCAAATTGGTATAGGCAGTAGCTTGGATCAAAGTATAATTTGGTGGAGCCTTCAACGCATATTTTATTTTCTAAACTCTTTAAAATCATAGTAAGTCCCATTTATTAATGTCATAAAATTCACACTTACTATGGTTTTGCTTATATATGTTCAGTGAGCTTTATTTGATAATGCCATAAATTTATGTCTCCTATATCTTCATATAAACACATCCAGCAACCATGTCCCATGCAGTTATTTATCAAGAAACAATATTAAAGCGGACTTAAAGTTTTTTACAATAAGTAAACTTTTATCAAAACCCTAATCTATTTTTAAATACCAAAACCCTAAATCTATTTTTTCAAGTACTAAAATCCTAATTCATTTTTCTAAAACCCAAAACCTTAAATCTCCTTAAGTAGCCAAAACTCTAATCCAGTTTATCAGTTTCCTAAACCCTAGCTCTATAAACCCTAAATTTCCTAAACCCTAGCTCCATAAACCCTAATTTCCTAAATCCTAATATCTAGAACTTTTAATTCCTGAAACCCTAATGTCCATAATCTTTAATTCCCAAAAACTCCTAATCCTAAACACTAATCCTAATTTCCATCTCCAAACCAAAACCCTAATTTCCAAATTAAAGCCCTAAGGTCATATTTCTTAATCTTACAAAACCTAAGTTTAATGTGTGAACCCTAATTTTGTATATTTAATGCTTTAAACCCTAGTTTTTATTATTTACTTTATTATGTGCTTGTGATGAACGGTTTATTATTATTTTACCTATAATGAATGTTTGAATGTTTTAAATTATATTTAGTTAATTATTTAATTTCAAGAATGTAAGGGGTATATTTTTATTTTGTGGATACCTCATTTATTAGTCCAAATGTAATTTAATTTATCTTAAGTTTTGGGATTAATGTAAGAGACATATTTTGTAACACCCTTATACCCTATATACGTACAATACATATTTTCAGCATATGTAAAATATGTATATACGGTATAAAAACGTCACAGACCGATTTAATAAAAAAATTTACATTTCTGTTTTAAGATTTCAAATACTAATATATAAAATAAATAGTATAAATATTCTTTACTTGTTATAGGAATCCAAAATAAATATTTTATATGAAAATCTCAACGGAAAAATTCACCACAGTTTTGTTTATAATTTGAATGTTTCTAAAATTCAACAAAACACAACCTGCATAAAACAAACACTTCAAATAAAATCAATTCACAATTCACCAACACTTCTCAATTTCTCCATATTTTCTCAAAATACTTATATATATAGGTATATATATATATCAACATTATATATAAAATCCCATCTTAAACAAAATTATTCAAATCATTCTTTACAATTTACAATATATGCTTCAAAAACATATCATAACATACATAATATAAAAAATGTACATGCTGACATCTGGCTCTGATTTTGATGTACCCAAAACAACTCTTCAAGCTCAATAAATATAAACCTAGACCCGGCCAGGTCTAGTAAAACTCTCCGGCTCTACCAAAACGTCCATAGCACCTGCGCGACAAATTACAATCGCGCTAAGCCGAAGCCTAGTGGTACAAACTTTGATAATAATAAAAATGTAAAGTAATGCCAATGCACAATGCATATAGAGGTCACATCATTTCACTTTATTATATTTTTTAAATATTTCATACTCACAACTCATAACATTATATTGCTCAATTGTATCACAATTCATAATTTACATTAAAGCAAAGACAAGCATGGGCCCAAAAAGGATCTAATATGCTATTCAAATTTTAGTTACTGCTTTGGTCCATAATGACACCATGTGTCTAGCCCGTAGGCAATATATATATCCATGGATAATTTAACAGCCCCAGTCTCTTGGACCTCAACCCGGCTAGACCCTTGGGCCCCAGTATCTTGGTCCTCAACCCGGCTAGACTGCTACAGTTTTTTAGGCTTACGACCCAGTCTTTTCACCCCAAAAACATCATATTTATTATTTATCAGCTGGGCTCGGCTTACGACCCTGTCTTTTCACCTGCCCAGCAATTCATAGGCATGCCGCCAAACCCAGAAATCTGAAAATTGAATAACATACTATGCACACAATTAATTCATTTATCTCATTATCAAATACTTTCACAATTCATTTCTTATTTTATTTCCCATAATCAAACTAGGCTCATTGCCTTATTTTCATACTTTTTTTTTCTCATTTTTCTCATTTTGCACATCTTTCTCATTTTTCTCATTTTTCTTATTTTTTTCTCATTTTTATTAATATCAATTCATTTCATTATTCCACATATCTCATTTTTGTATTCACAACACATTACCCAATTACTTTGGGTATTTTCTGTTAGTGTATGTGCCCTAGGCCATTTATTTGGATTTTTATGTTATACATTCATTATTAATAAATGAGGTTTTATTATCATTATTGTTTGTTTGCATGTTACACAATTTTGATATTTGTCTCTGGTTTATTATTGTTATAGAGATAAAAAAAATTAATTCTTAACCAGTATGAACATTGATTTGATAATCATCAGATGGTTATGTGTATAGTGATACAAATCAATTTCATAGATACTTGTTAGAGAAAAATGTATTGGATAGACCCATCATGAGATTACTACATGGGTTAGTGTCATAAGTAAATCTCATGATAGTTATGTATTAATTCTTTGACTTGAGATTGTCATAGTTTCCAATATAAGGACTATTATATTTTGACATGATCAAATATTATCCGTAACTGGATAGTAATAAAGGTTATGATCATATATGATAGAAATTATGTAGAGGATAATGAACAATCAAGATAGAATTTGTCCCTCTCTTTGAGAGAGATATCTTTTGGGCCCCTCGATAAGTGAGACTGTGAAATGCATGGCCGTGCTCAAATGAATTAATAGTGTGATCAATTTCACTTGTTTTTATCAGTCTACTTGGAGATCGAGTAATCATAAGTTTGGACAATATAAGTATGACGTTGACCATGACTTATGTTCAAGCTAGATATCGTGTGACAAAGGGATTAATGCATATACTATTATTAGGCAAATTGGACATTCCTTATATTAATTGGGTAGTTGTAACGCCTTGCTAGAGGCCAATTACGACTTGTTGGTTTAATAGAGATTAAATTGATTGCCAATTAATATGGGCCTATCGGGTTACACACAAGAATGCGCTTTGGGCTGGATATAATATTAATAATATTAATATTAGATATTAATATTTATTATTATTATTATTGTTGTTGTTGTTTTTTTATATATATTATTAGATAATATATTCAGAATCATTATTAGATTTGGATTCTGATTTTGACTTACCTTATCCAATTTCGAATTGGATTCTGGAGTGATTATATTCACTCCAGACGTTAAGTCTTCTCAGAGGTAACATTAGAAAATGAAATAGAACGAAAACAAAGGAACCCTAATACGTTTTAGAGAAAACATTTTTTCAGCCTTCACCGTTGCAGAGAGCTAGCACTCTAGACGGTAGCATTCATGTGGATACGCGATAGAGGGTGTTTCGCGATCGAGGCATCTCTTCAAAACTGTGATTTCGAATCATCAACAGGTTAGTTCTTTGAACACTTTCGTCGAATTAAACGAACAGCATGGATCCTGGTGGGAAATCAGAGATCAAAATTTTTTTCGCTGCGTGTTTTTGGTTTGCAGTGATCTCCTTGATTTCCTAACATTTTCACATAATATGAATATTTCACACTTTACACAATTTAGCCATTATCAATGGCTTTTCACAATGCATTTAACACATATGACCTTACAAATGTCATAGCACATTATTCATACACAATCAATGAACCAAGTAGCTTAACACATTTTTCAACCAAAATGTGTTAAGTCCAAGTGTCATACAAATATAAACATTATACTCAAAGTTTGTACATACCTCTACTAGCAACCCAAAACAAGCTTAATACAACCTCCAATCCTATCCTTCCAACTTGCCCTTCACCACTTGGATGAAGCAAATCAACCTCCCTGAATGCCTATACCAAATGTGATCATACATAATCATTTAATATCATATTCTAAGGTATTCTCAACATCAAACCATAATTAAACATCACTCTAAACCAAATCCCAAAATTAAGCTTCACCTCACTTTAACTTTGAAAAACCATATCAAGCCATTTAAATTAGTGTTTTAAGTTTATTAATATCATTAAAAACATATTTAAATATATTTAAATTATTTACATTATAACAATACACTTTTATACACAAAATCTCAAAAATGGCATAACCTTCCCCCATTGAAGGTTTTCCATTCCAACACAATCCATTACTCATTTCAAGCTTATATTCATCACTTTTAACACTAAACAACATGCTTAAACAAATAAAATCACACAATTCAACCACTTTGGAAAATCACTTTTCCAAAACCCTAAATCTCCACTTCCATTCTCAAAATCCAACCAAACACAACCAAATCCAATATTTGACTTTAAAATACTTGTTTATGTATCAAAACAACTCATTTGGAATCAATTTATATAATTAAAAACCATGATTTCAAAACTCCAAAAATTACATAACCCTAAATTCTCTCTCTTCACCAATCTTACCCAAACTCAACCATTTCTTTAATCCAACCTTAAAATCATTAATAACCAATCAAAACAACTTCATTCATATCCAATTAAGTAATTAAATCATGCTACTATAGAATTTCAAATTTTACATAACACACTTTTCCATAGAATTTGAAAATTTGGTAAGAAAGCTTACCAATTGATGAAGAAACTTCTAAAACTCCACTTGAATCCTTAAAATCTCTTCAATTTTTGGAGTATGAAAGAATAAAATCCCTCTCTTGAAGCCATGGCCTTGAGGGAAAGAAGAAGAATAAGACTTTATTTTTTTTTATTTCTATTTCCTTTCACCCTTTAATTTTAAACCACATATATATATATATTAAAATAATTTAATAATTAATAATTTAATTATTTATTTAATAAATTAAAAGTCCTAAATTCCCTCTTTCAT
This sequence comes from Garcia nutans, assembly GCA_947685225.1. Lineage (NCBI taxonomy): Eukaryota > Viridiplantae > Streptophyta > Magnoliopsida > Malpighiales > Euphorbiaceae > Garcia > Garcia nutans. Next base: position 42,006,845 of record CANTUV010000003.1, read on the forward strand.
TCAAAAATAATTTATTTTTGAATTATTTTATTAATTTTAAATTTCTAAGATTTAATTACCAAAATACCCTTTTACTTTGACTTTTCTTTTAAAAAGTGTTGATTTTTATATGTTATGTATATTTTACATATATATCACTTATATTATCCACTTTTTCATTTAAAATCTCTTCATTTTTCATTTAAAACCATTAATTTAATTTATCCATTTAAATTATAATTTATTTTATCAAATTTTTAAAAATTAGAACTTTTCAAAAATTTAGGATATTACACATATGCACAAGTAATGTATATCTTATATACACATCAAATGTACTTTATATGTGTATTAAATATTAAGTATGTAATGTATTAATCCAACATATACAATTAATATACCATATGTATATGTTATATATACTCTAGATATATATATATTGAGTATACACAATTTATATCTCAAAATACTTATTTAATTTCTCCAAAATCACTGATGTTACATATTTTCACCTTTTGGTGAATGTTTTAATTTATTTATTTATCTTTTTAGACATTGGACATTGTAAGAGTATGTTTCCATCTTGTATGGATGCCTATTTTATTATTTTAGTTAAACTTATTTTAATTTTAATACAATAATTATTTAGTTTAATAATTGCACATAGTATGGATGGTATTATAATATTTAAAAATTTAATAATATTTAGACTTGAAAAGGGAGCCGGTTCCAATAAACAGGGCGTTATGGAGGTACTGAGTCATTCTTACCTTCCCCATACGTACCCAACTTTTCGAACCCATTAGGGTTTGCGGATTTCTTAGGAATCGAGTTATCTATCCATTTCTTTTTCCGGCCCGTTCGGGTAGTGACTTTATTTTCTTCGAGTTTAGGCTCGTGCTCTCTAAGGCTTTGAGTTTAATGGTGTTGAAGTCGCAAGAATCATTCCACATAGGAGTGGGGGTGAAAATCCCCTTTCACACACATGTTAGGGCTTATCAACTGAGAAGGAGACATGATAAGGAACTGCAAGTAGAAGACCAAAATGATGTTATTGATTTAAGGGAAGTTGGGAATGATGTAGGATTCCATGATGATGGATCTAAGGCTAATAGATTTCAAGGTAAAGTGGGTAGGGATGAAAATTTTGTTGATAACTCTGATGAAGGGAGTTTAGAAAGTTGTAATGAAAATGATAACGTAGAAGAAGAGCCACTAAGAAGAGGTTCTATTAAGAGCGTTCAATATGACCTAAACTATAGAGTTCCTTTGTAGGAAGTTAGCATGGTCTTTTAGAATGCCAAGTAATTCAAAGAAGATTTAAACAACTATATAGTTGCAAAAAGGGTTCAACTTAAAATTGACCGAATGAATCAACTAGAGTTAGGGCTAAGTACAGAGAAGCAGGCTGTAATTGGGTGGGATTTAGGACTATAAAAGGAAACAAAGGTGATTTTAGTGTAAAAACATATAATCATGTGCACAAGTGTTATAGGAAGAACAAAAATAAGTCGTGTACATCCAAATTTATATCTAGGGTTTTCAAGGATAGGATAATTTCCCAACCTAGTATTAAGTTATGGCAATTGCAAGATTTATGTAAGAGGGAGTTAAAAGTGAATGTATGTTAGTTTTCTATGGATATTAAACAAAATCAAAAGCAACAGAATAAACAAATATAATGCGTGAAGACCTACTAGGATTTATGTTTTTCAATTAAATCGAATGAAAGGTTAACTTATCTTATCTCTTACAACAAAGTTTGATCTTTTCCTTTTAACAAATGAAAGGATCACTAGGTGTTACAAGACACGAACACTCTTTATGGTATCTACATTAACTAATTGAACTCTAAAATAAGTGGTTGTGTGTGCTAGCACTCCTTTTCTGAAGACTCTCCTCATAAAACTGTTTAAGCCCCTCTCTATGTTTTTCTCTAAAAAATGTAAGTCATATTGTATAGGCTTATTAGGAGATAGGAGAATCTATTAGAGTTTTTAATCCGAACCTAATTTGAATTTTATTTTTTATTAATTATCTCCAATAATTAATAAATAATATATTCATATATATATATATATATCTGATATATATATTTCAAAATTCTCCAAAATCCTTATAGAAATAGAATATCTATATATAATTTGAAATTTTCTAATACCCTTTTGGAAACAAAATATCTATATATACATTTATGATTCCATTAGATTTCCTTAAACATTAAGGAAAATAATTATGCACTTCAAATATATATATATATATATCAGTACAAAAATAAAATAATTTCATTTCATTAAGATTTTCAAGAATGCATAAAAGGACTTAAATTAATTATGCCTATTTTTAATTTGTTCTATATGTGTAGCCATATAGGTTCACTTAGTATTGGTAATGGACTTAAACAATTATTTTAAACTCATAAATTATAAGTGGCCTATGACTATCCAAATTAAGTGAAGATCGAAGATTCAACTAACCTTAATTCACAAACATATATTTAGTCATTTTATTACACAATATCTTAGATCAATTATAAGGCATGAAATATGTCATCCTTATATTGATTGATCAAAATTTCTTACTTCCGGAGCAGATTGACTTAACAAATAATATTAATAACTCTTATTAATTTATTTGAGTATAACCATGCATATTTCTCAATCTTACTTGTCAAAAGGTCTAGAGATATCATCTCAAGATATGAGAAGAATAAATCTCATATAGATCATCTATATCCCTCTCAATGACTTATTAAATATCCAATAATAATTCTTATTAAATTTGTTTAAAGATAAAAAGGAATTATGTCAAAATACAAAACTCATCATGTGGGAAACCATAGTGATTTCAGATCGAAGAACTACATAACACTATTGTGATGAGAATCACTTATGATATTAATTCATTTAGTATTTTTATTTTGGATTTATCCAGTACAATATCCATGTACTTATGTTTTGAATTAATATCTCATATTCATGATCATTAAAACATGATCATCAATCAAACTATACTAATTTTTATTCATTATCATTACATCAATAATGATCGACTATTGATAATTTAGAATATAATTCATATTGCTTTAAGTTTTTACTATTAAGTCTATATTTGATGATATAAAGTTAAATTTTCTTATCATAGAACTTTAATCATACTAAAATAATAAACATGTACATGATAATAAAATTCTTTATTTATTTTATTGAATGTAAAATAAATAAGCATTGGTGCAACGGTAAGCATTGTCGCCGTGTGACTTGAGATCATGGGTTCGAGTCTTGAAAATGGCTTCTTGCAATTTCAAGGGAAGGTCACATATAAAGATCCAATGGGTCTGACCCATCTCCGAACCCTGAGCATAGTGGAAGCATTTGTGCACCGGGCTGCTCTTTATTTAATTGAATGTAATAATATGTATACATCCTATTGGCTTAGGACAAAAAACTAACAATGTAGGCAAGAAAATTTATAGAAGAGAAAATTTGAGAATTATGAGCTAACATTTGGGAGATTATAAAGAAGAGTATGGTAAGATGCAACGATATATGGATGAGTTCCTGAAATCGAATCCAGGAAGCACTTGTGTTCTGAAGGTTGAGAAGAAGAGTGAAACAGGGAAAGTGTTAGTTAACAAGTTTAATAAATGCTTCCATGTAATGAAACATGGTTTTCTTCAAGGATGAAGGAAAGTAATTAGGCTAGATGGATTCTTTCTTAAAGGGATTTGTGAAGGCCAGCTTTTGAGTGCAGTGGAAAAACATGGTCATTGCCAAATGCATCTAATTGCCTAGGCTACTGTAAAGGTTGAATGTAAGGAAACTTAGAGCTAACTCTTAAGAATTTTAAAGGAAGATTTGGAACTTGAAGATGGTGAGGGTACAATCATCATGAGTGACATGCAAAAGATGAATAAAATTAGCTTGTATTTTATGCTTATTTGTTTAATTCAAGTATTATATGTGTCAATTTGAATTGCTTGAATTTTGTGTTAGGGATTGTTATTTGCAATCCAAATATTGCTATTAGAGGTAGAATATAGGATGTGTGCTAGGCATATTATGAGTAACTGGGCAAAAAAGAGGTGATGTAGGGAGAGAAGAAAGAGATTATGAGCTTGTGCAAAGATTACTTTTGAGGTTGAGTTAAAAGAGAACTTGAAGGCTTTAAGCAAGTTAGGTAAGGGGATTATTGAGGATTTACCATGTTATAATAAAGAAACTTGGGTTAGGGTATATTTTGGAACTGAAACTAAAGAATGACACATTGGAGAACAATATGTGTGAGACATTCAATGCTTGGACTTTAAGCTCTAAACATAATCCATAATCTCAATGCTTAAAGAGATTATGACTAAGGTAATGACAAGAATAAGAACAATGAGGGAGCTTTATAACACTTGGACTAGTGACATTGCCCCTATGGCAATGGTTAGACTTGAAGCTACCAAAGAAAGATTAATGAAGTGTAGTATATTATGGAATAGAGATGTTGCATTTGAGGTCCAAGAAGGAGAGTATGGACATACAATTGACATAAGGAAAAAGGTGTGCACTTGTAGAGCTTGGCAGCTAAGAGGGATTCCATGGGCACATATTATATGTGTGATGCATTTTAGGTGATTGAAGGACTACTGTAACACCCTTAAACAGTCTTTAAAGGAAATTATTAAGGATACTACTAAGATCTCACACTATACATATGACACTCAAAATTCTAGTCCAAATCTGAAAGATGCAACCGTAGTGACCCTAGGGCTACCCCTATGCAATTTAAATCAACACCGCCACTCATGTTTAAAAAAATAGCATGGCAGTGGAAAGTTGTGAGCCACCCCGTGTATTTTAAACTACTACTATCCTTTAAAATTTTTTCTTAAATAAACCATTCATTAAGTCATGCATGTGTTACTTCAAAGCCATGCCCGTGGCCTTCCATGGACATGCCTGTGGGAACCAAAATGCCTCTCCCATTCAGAAACAATTTACATAACCTATAAAACATGACATTTATAGCATGTACACATCCCAATTTCCACATATTTTCCATCTATCACTCACAGTTTATGGCAATTCTCAATCTTAGTTAATATATAAATGCGTTACACGCAAACTGCATAACTCTCACTTACAGTCGAACCAAGTACACATAAGCAAAATTCTTAGTCAAAAAGTGTATGAAGATCTTTAAATACTCATAATAATATAACCAACACTAAAGATGTAATTGTTGCTATGTGAATTGAAATAAATATTTGTACAAAATTCTTTTAAAACTACTTTCTTGTGATGCACTTTATCTTGAAGCTCTAAACCTCACTTTGCAAAATCTACTCTTCTCATCTAAACTGTAGGTTAAAAATAGATCTAACACGCTAAGCAAATACTTAGTGATGCTCGTATATTCACAATTTACCATGAATTTTAATAAAAGAAAATTTACAAAGAAAATGTTAACAAGAGAAACAAAACTTAAAGCAGAACTTTAGTTCCTTAATGATTCATATTACTAAATTTCAAATATAAAATAAAGAGATTACTCATTATAACTTCATATTCAATATCATCAATAGAAAATCATTCATTTTGTATAATTCTTTACTTTCAAAGTTTTCATTTATACTGCCCATACTCACACTGCACATTTAAACAATAGACTTGGATAACGTGTTCAGTAGTGGTAAGTAAATACCTAATAGATTAATCAGTATGGCTAATGGCCCAGTAACAATAATGACACAGATTTTCAATAACAATAATGACACTAAGTATTCAATAATAGTAGTGACACTAAGTGTCCAGAATCAATAATGACATAAAGTGTCCAATATCAGTAATGATACAAAGTGTCCAATATCCCTAAGGACATCCACCCTCTGGCTAACCATTCAATCCAAAGTTAGGTTTTAGCCACATTATGATTAGAGTAATCTAATTACATACAATCAAATTTTCACATTTACAATGTCACTTTATCTAGTTTAATAATGATTCAGTTTAAAGTAAACATACTTCTTTTTTTGTTATTCAATTGATTTGCTAAGAAAAAGTTTAAATACATTATAGTTATAATACACTTAACAAGTAAGTTATAGATAAATATTTTAATGTCCCCAAACTCAAAATTTCATTAAAAAAAACCCTAGTATGATTTGATCATCAATAAAACATCTTATGAATTCAATGTTTCTTTAAATTACTTTTGTTAGAACTAAATAAATATACCTTTCTTGGTCAATTGTTAACTCAAATCAATTGTTTTAAGAAGCAATTCCATTTCCTCTTCTAAATCCTAAATTTATCAAAAATCCTAGATTAACTCCTTTAGAAAGTAAAGATCATTAAAAATAAGATTTTTGACTAAAATTAATCAAACATACTTAGAATCATACAAAAATCAATTTCACTTTCATTTAGTTTCACATTCGATTTTCTTTCTATCAAGCTCAATCAATTGAGTTCACTATAAAAATTCAATTTCAATGGTTAAGATATCTTTTATAATAAATGAAAAATCAAAAGAAACAAACTAATAGTAAATCGCTAATACACAAGCACAAATCTTCTTTCAAGAAATTATGTCTCTTTCTTTCTCAATTTGTCTGTAGCATTTAATGATGATCTCTCTTACTTTAATGAATTATCCTAAAAATTTCAAGTTATATACTAAGGTTCTTTAGTTTTTCATGTAAATAAGTGGAAAAAAATTAAGAAAATGGAGTGATGGTGTTGGTGATGGTGGAATCGGTTGGAGAAGAAGAAGAGAAGATAAATTTCTAGTTTTATCTCTATAGTTTTTAAGGTTTCATAAGATGTGATGTTCACACTGAAACTTTGGTATATCTACTTTCTTAAATTATTTTTAATTTCGACTTATGATTCCATAAAACCATACAAATAATTTCTTTATTTAATTTAAAGCTCTATTATTCATTTCTCTTATTTCGATTCTAATAAAATCCCAATTCTAGAGTAAAAAGAGTATTTCTGTAAGATTTTAATATTTAAAGATTCTTTTTCAAAAATACTAATATTGTCCATCCCGAATTTAACTCTCAACTCTTTGAAGACTCTACAAACCCTATTTTTATTCTATTTCAAATACATGAGTCACTCTTTACATCATATACAATCTCATATCAATATAATTCAGCAAATCATTGCTTAAAAAGTTTAGTCATTACAACTACATCCTCCATTGGTATGAAAAGATACTTATTTGAAGGCATATATTCATTTTATTCAACATGTGCCTGGAATAAAGTTATGGATAGAGAAGGACTATCTCGAGATTATGCCTCCTGAGATTAAGAGTCTCCCTAGCTAGAAGAAATAGGAGGAAGTCAAATGATGAGCCTAAAAAGATTGGGAAGTTTCCAAAAAGTGAGGCTAAAATGATTTGTTCACTTTGTGGTCAATAAAATCACAATAAGAAAGAATGCCCTAATAAGCAAGCTAGAAATATGGTTAAGTTAGATTAATTGCTTTTATTTTTTCAATTCGCAGATTCATTGCTTCTGTTTTTTAAATACTTTAAGTTGCAAAAATTAAATTGACTTGTGTTATTTATTATGTTTCATACAGGATTCACACTTTATTTCTTATCCTCATGCTTTACAGCCATCAAATGCTACCATTGGGTCCTAATATAATGTTATTCCAAACCTGGGTTCATACAACACTACATCTCCTCAAGTCTCACAATCAACTCCTACTTCAATTAGGTCCCAATCAAATGTTATTCCAAACTTTGGGTCTCAATCAAGTGCAAACACTGCCTTAAGCTCTAGATCAAATGTGGCAAATCCTACCACTAATGAAGCAAGTGGAAGCAAAAAGTCAAAAAGGACAAACTAGGTCAAAATAAGATGGACCTCAACAAGTTCAATAGAAAAAAGACAAGATTCAATGGATAAGAAGTGTACATTAACCTTAACACAAGAGTTCCTATAGAGAATATAAGTTATAAATGATTTATAAAAAGTTATAAATGTTTATTGTGTTTTGGTTATTATATATTTGGATTTGGGATTTATAAGATTTTTCTTCATTTCTCAAGTTGGCATGTCTAATAGGGGTAATTCAACCTATAGCTATTAAGAGATCTATTGAAGTGACCGGTGACACAAGGTTCACCCCTTATGGCCTAAAATTCAAAGGAAGAAAAGCAATGACTATAAGATGACTTCAATAAGAAATAGTTACTAATAGGAACCAGAGGAGACAAGCCACAAAACAAAAGCAAGGGACAAGGTGAAAGGGACCATGCCTTAGTTCAAAGATGAATTCTCAATATATGCTTATATGATATTGTGTTAAGTGGAATTATTAGAACAAATTTTTTGATGTAATCAGAATAGAACATCTTCTAAGCTTTACATCCAATGGATTTGTGTTGTTTGTGAAGAACATGTTAGCTGATATTTTGATTTAATCATATTTGAACTGATATTTAGATGTAATCATATTAAAACTAATATTTTGATATAATCAGCTTAGCTATATGTTTGTGTTGTTTGTGAAGAAACTTTAAAGTATCAATGCAATTAATAGAGTTTGAGGTTTTACAGTTATGCTTTGTGATATGTGTTTTAGTTCAGTGTTACAGTAGGAAATGCCAGTATTGGCATGTTTGTGCTTTGTTCTTAAGTTGTATTGTGTTTTGTGCATTTGTCAATTTGTAGGCTTTGATTCAATTAAGACTAATTGAGATATACATTTTGTTATATGTCTATCAATTTTACAAGGTAAAGGTTGGTATTTGTATGGATTTCCATTTGTTGTTATCACTACTCATTATTACATTTGCATCACTTCTGTAATTATACATAGTACTGCAATTGTCAAAAATGGTGGCTCATTTCCACTAAAAATTGTCAAAGATTATGGCTAAAATGGTGGCTTGAAATTAAAAATTAATTTGTTAGATTTGTTTACAAATCCCACATCGGAAATTTATAGAAATTGAGCTAATGTTTTTGGCTATAAATTAAGGCCAATTCCTTAGGTTTCAATTTGTCCAAAGCTTGTTTCCTCTCATCAATTTGGAGCAAGTTTCTCTCTTCTCTCTCCCTTTGTAATATTTCTTTAGTGAAATATATTTTGGTAGTGTCCGAGGACGTAGGCAAAATTTTGGCCGAACCTCGTTAAATTTTGGTGTTCTCTCTTTTATTTATTTAATAGCTATTTGTTGGGCAAAACTCTGTTTTGGTGGTTATTGTGAAAAGGGATTACATGTCTAGGTAAATTCTGTCAAACGACGCGTAAGTCTAAGGAAAGTGGGTTTTAAGTGAGACCGCTTGTGACTCCTCCACTTTCCTGGGAATTTACCTGGTGTAGTTTTTATCACAGTAATTCACAAATTATTTGGTGGAAAAAACCCAATTTCCACAACAATTGGTATCAGAGCCGAGGGTTTGAAGTATTCACTGTGGTTGCGGCTAAGTCTGATCTTCCACATAAAAAAAGGATCCTTGGTTTTGTTTCTGCATTTTTTGAAAAAAAAAATTTTGGTAGCTATTAAATAAATATTTGTAGCAGAAATGACAGACAACAAGAAAAATACTACACCTGTTACAGAAGCATCATCCTCGTCAACTTTAGTAAGGAATGCTGTTACAAATGCAAGATTTGCAGTGGAGATTTTCGATGGTACTAGTCATTTCGGCATGTGGCAAAGCGAACTTCTAGATGCTCTTTTTCAGCAAGGTCTAGATGTTGCTATTGAAGAGGAGAAACCCCAAGAAATGGAGGAGACGGAGTGGAAAACTGTTAATCATCTAGCATGTGGTACAATTCGTTCTTGTCTTTCTAGAGAGCAAAAATATGCTTTCTCGAAAGAAACTTCGGCAAACAAATTGTGGAAGGCATTGGAGGAGAAATTTTTGAAGAAAAACAATCAGAACAAACTCTTTATGAAGAAGAGACTGTTTCGCTTCAATTATGTTCCCGGTACCACGATGAATGAACACATCACAAATTTTAATCAGTTGGTGGCTGATCTGTTTAATTTGGATGTGGTCTTTAAAGATGAAGATTTGGCACTGCTGTTGTTGGCATCTCTCCCTGACGAGTTTGAGTTTCTTACAACGACTTTACTCCACGGGAATAAGGAAGTGACTTTAAGTGATGTATGTGCTGATCTATATAGTCATGTATTGAGAAAGAAAGAAAAAGAGAGGACAAGTAAAGCAGAAGCTCTGGTGGTTAGAGGCCGTACACAAGGCCAAAAGAAAGGAGGGAAGAAAAGCAAATCCCGTTCAAAAGCCAGAGTAGAAAAAGATGAGTGTGCCTTTTGTCATGAAAAAGGTCACTGGAAAAAAGATTGTCCAAAGCTTAAAGGCAAGGGCAAAGTTGTTGTTGATTCAAATGTAGCTGAGTGTGATAATTCAGAATCAACCTTCTCATTAGCAGTCATGACATCTGTAGACACTCCTGCAGCATGTTCGACAAGTTCTTCTAATGCATGGCTGTTAGATTCCGGATGCAGCCATCATATGAGTCCCACTCGGGAATGGTTTTTTGATTTCAAAGAACTTGATCATGAAGTTGTCTATACAGCAAATGACAATCCTTGTTTCACTGAAGGGATTGGTTCAATCCGCTTGAGGAATCATGATGGGTCAATCAGGATCCTGACTGATGTTCGGTATGTACCTTGTTTGACGAGGAACCTCATTTCAGTCGGAGTCCTTGAATCAAAAGGGCTCAAAATTATTACAGAAAATGGGGTTATGAGGGTCATCTCTGGTGCACTTGTGATGATGAAAGGATTACGGAGAAGGAGTAATTTGTATTACTATGAAGGTAATGCAATTATAGAAACTACAGCAGCAGCAGTTTCTGGTGATGACAAAGATCTGGAAGCAACCAGATTATGGCACATGCGCTTGGGACATGCAGGTGAAAAATTCTTGAAAAGTTTGGTTGATCAAGGATTATTGAAGAATTTGAAAACCTGCAAGATGGATTTCTGTGAGCATTGCATCAAAGGGAAGCAGACAAGAGTGAAATTTGGTACTGCAATCCATGATACCAAGGGTATTCTGGACTATGTTCACTCAGATGTGTGGGAGCCTTCTAAAACTCTTTCTTTAGGAGGCAAGCACTATTATGTAACATTTGTTGACGATTTCTCTAGAAGGGTATGGGTGTATACTTTGAAGTCAAAAGATGAAGTGTTAGGAGTTTTTCTCAAATGGAAGAAATTGGTGGAAACTCAAACTGGCAGACGAATCAAATGTCTCAGAACAGACAATGGAGGAGAATTTAAGAATGATCCATTTATGAAAGTCTGCGAAGATGAAAGCATTGTTCGACACTTCACAGTGAGACATACACCACAGCAGAATGGAGTGGCAGAACGCATGAACCGAACGTTACTGGAGAAAGTTCGGTTTATGTTGTCCAATGTTGGGTTGGACAAGCGATTTTGGGCTGAGGCTTTGACATATGCATGTCATCTCATTAATCGACTTCCATCAACTGCTATTGGTGGTAAAACGCCTATGGAAGCATGGTCGGGAAAACCTGCTAAAGATTATGATTCCTTACGTGTATTTGGTTCCACTGCATATTATCACGTTAAGGAATCAAAGCTAGATCCAAGAGCTAAGGAAGCCATTTTCATGGGGATAAGCTCAGGTGTTAAAGGATATCGGCTATAGTGTCCAGAAACGAAGAAAATAATCTTTAGCAGAGATGTCACTTTTGATGAATCTACCTTATTGAAAAAGGTGACAATAGAGCAGTCAGATGGTACTCCACAACAGGTGGAGAATACTCCAAAACAGGTGGAGTTTGACAGAAAAATCCCAGCAACAGATGTTAAAACTGCAGACACTCCTGAGGTAGAAGGAGAGTCAGATGAAGATGAAGGTCAAATCCAAGAACCTCCACAGCAACATGAATCAATTGCAGTTGATAGGCCATGAAGAGCTATAAGAAAACCTGCTCGTTATGATGATATGGTGGCCTATGCATTCTAAATTGCAGATGATAACATTCCGTCCACTTTTAAAGAAGATGTCCAAAGTTCAGAAGAAGTAAAGTGGAGGAAAGCTATAGATAATGAAATGCAGTCCCTTCACAAGAATCAAACATGGAAGCTAGCAATTCTGCCGAAGGGAAAGAAGGTGATTGGATGCAAATGGGTATATACAAAGAAAGATGGATTTCCTGATAGAGATACTGTTCACTACAAAGCAAGGTTGGTAGCTAAGGGCTACGCTCAGACGGAGGGAATTGACTATAATGAAGTGTTTTCTCCAGTTGTAAAACATTCCTCCATTCAATTTTGTTAGCCTTGGTAGTACAGTTTGATTTGGAACTAGTTCAATTAGATGTAAAAACTGCGTTTTTACATGGAAATCTAGAAGAGGAAATCTATATGACTCAGCCGGAGGGATTCAAAGTTGCTGGAAAGGAAAATATGGTATGCAAACTTAAAAAATCGCTTTATGGATTGAAGCAGTCTCCGAGACAGTGGTACAAGCGATTTGATAAGTTTATGCAAGGGCAGAAGTACACAAGGAGCAAATATGATCATTGTGTGTATTTACGCAAGCTACAAGACGGTTCTTTCATTTATCTTCTTCTTTATGTCGATGATATGTTGATAGCCTCAAAGAATAAAGGAGAAATTGAGAAGCTGAAAAATCAGTTGAATCAAGAATTTGAAATGAAAGATCTGGGCGAAGCAAAGAAGATTCTCGGTATGGAGATATCCAGAGATAGGGAATTGGGGAGACTTTGTCTGTCTCAGAAGCAATATCTGAGAAAGGTACTAAAGCGTTTTGGTATGGATGACAAGACCAAACCTGTTAGTACACCTCTTGCTCCTCATTTCAAACTCAGTGCAGCTCAGTCACCAAAGAATGATACAGAACGGGAATACATGTCAAAGGTTCCTTATGCAAATGCTGTTGGTAGCTTGATGTATGCTATGGTGTGTACGAGGCCTGACATTTCACAGGCTGTTGGAGTTGTGAGCAGGTACATGCATGATCCTGGCAAGGAGCATTGGCAAGCTGTGAAATGGATTCTACGGTATCTTCTGAACACCGTGGATGTTGGATTGGTCTTTGAGCAGGATAAGGAGAATAGTCAATGCATAGTTGGATATTGTGATTCCGATTATGCTGGTGATTTGGATAAACGTCGATCAACTACTGGTTATGTGTTTACGCTTGCAAAAGCACCAGTAAGTTGGAAGTCTACTTTACAGTCAACAGTAGTACTCTCTACGACAGAGGCGGAATATATGGCAGTCACAGAAGCTGTGAAGGAGGCAGTTTGGCTTCAAGGGTTGCTTGATGAATTGGGAATAAAGCAAAACAACATTGTTGTACATTGTGATAGCCAGAGTGCTATTCATTTGGCAAAGAACCAAGTTTATCATGCAAGGACGAAGCACATCGATGTTCGATTCCATTTTGTTAGAGAAATTCTGGAGGAAGATCAGGTAAAGCTCCAGAAGATTCAGACCGCTGAGAATCCTGCTGATATGTTGACAAAGGTGGTGACAGCTGTCAAGTTCAAACATTGTTTGGACTTGATTAATATTGTCCAAATTTGAAGCTGGCGCTACGAAGCGCATTTGGAGACACTACAATGCTGCGAGAGAGAATAGAAATTTGTATTTGTGGAATTTTCGCCAAGGTGGAGATTGTCAAAAATGGTGGCTCATTTCCACCAAAAATTGTCAAAGATTATGGCTAAAATGGTGGCTTGAAATTAAAAATTAATTTGTTAGATTTGTTTACAAATCCCACATCGGAAATTTATAGAAATTGAGCTAAAGTTTTTGGCTATAAATTAAGGCCAATTCCTTAGGTTTCAATTTGTCCAAAGCTTGTTTCCTCTCATCAATTTGGAGCAAGTTTCTCTCTTCTCTCTCCCTTTGTAATATTTCTTTAGTGAAATATATTTTGGTAGTGTCCGAGGACGTAGGCAAAATTTTGGCCGAACCTCGTTAAATTTTGGTGTTCTCTCTTTTATTTATTTAATAGCTATTTGTTGGGCAAAACTCTGTTTTGGTGGTTATTGTGAAAAGGGATTACATGTCTAGGTAAATTCTGTCAAACGACGCGTAAGTCTAAGGAAAGTGGGTTTTAAGTGAGACCGCTTGTGACTCCTCCACTTTCCTGGGAATTTACCTGGTGTAGTTTTTATTACAGTAATTCACAAATTATTTGGTGGAAAAAGCCCAATTTCCACAACAGCAATCCTACTACAATTTGTATTAGTTTTGCAATTATCACTAACATCACACTGTAATCCCTTCTTCACCTCTGCCTATTCACACCCGAACATTCTACAGCAATTACTTCAATTCACTTATGCAATTCTTACTGCCCATTCCCACACCTGGAATTACATGTCCAACAACAATTTGGCAACAATAACAACAATTTACTCAAACTATATTCCAACAAATTTGTATATGAGAGTTAAAGAGTTAGAGATAATATTCAAAGACATTATTAACAAGCAAAAGGGGAAATTTCAATGAATAATGTTAAAGGAACTGTAGTTTACAAAGTAAGTTTCATCATTTTCCCTGGTGCAACTCCAAATCTAAGCCCAAAAAAATTACATTCAAGTAAAACAAAGTGCAATGACCTATTAGCTCCGGCAAATGTAGCTATGTAATTCCCACAAAATCAAGAAACAGTAATATATTAACTACATTCATTACATTCCCAACTTAAAAACCTAACTAGTATTCACAAAAATAATCACCAACACCAAACACATAACCACTGAATTCAAACATTTTGTAGTAGCCATTGCTGAATTCTTTGCCTTTCAACTTTTTTAATCTTCTTTATCAACCCCATCACACACCTATTCACATGATCTAGAACTGGAAGATCATACCACATAAAGTACCCACATACTTCCATTGCTTCAACCTATTATATGAGTTCTAGAAAGCAAAATTAGACACAAACAACCCAAACCCTTAATTAATTAAACATTTAATTAAACAAACCTACCCCATATCTCTTACATCCAAAAAATCTTCTTCCAAAATTTGATTCAGTCATCGACATCTTCAAAGCTACAGCTTTTCCATAATAGCAATTGGGAATAACCATATCATTTTGAGAAGAGTTAGTTTGTGACATAGATATAGCTTTGTCACAAGCCATTCTTTTTGTTATTGCAATTCAGGGATTCAAGGATTTGATTTAGAAGAATTTGGAAGAAATTGGTTAAGAAGAATAGTGGGTAATAAGGAATTAGGGATTCGATTTTGTATTATGAAGATGGGAAAGGAAAAAAAACACTTTACACGATAAGAGGAGTATGCATTCATGCGATGTGCCACTTCAGCACATAAGATGCAATTGGACAAGCAAAAAATTGAGTGTAGAGAGCTATATCATTACTCGAAAGTATAGAGGGACAAAGTGATAAAAAAAAAATTTCCAAGTACATGAGAATATAGATGTATTAAGCCTAATAATAAATTTTGTATTATAAATATTCAAAATTCACGCATAGCTTAATGTGAACGCATATTAATTTCCATGGGTGGTGGTTACAAGTTCAAATCCTAGAACTACCTTTTAAAGTATTATTTTTATTTTTATTTTTTGATCACCTTTAATCTTGAGACGGTTTATATGACCCATTTAAGATCCATTTTAAAAACCAATTTCAAAGTTTACCATTACATCATCAAATTTTATGGTTTCAGTGAAAAAATGTTATAAACCCAATTTTTCTTATGATTTACAACATTATTTTACACCAAAAAATTCAAAACACAATTTTGAAAACCAAATTCATATGTAGATTTATGTAAAAGAAATCCATAAAAAACAAAAATACAAGGCATAGGAATAACTTTACTCTGACAAATGTTAGACATAAATAATTTAATATACTTATAAAACTAATAACATATGAATCAAATGCAGAAAAATGAGAATTAGAATTACCTCTTGCCGTTGCAATTTATTTTTATTAACTTAATGAAAGTTCATCAATTTGGCCATGGTGCTTCTAAGTCCAAGTCATTTTCAAAATTGATAGTGTATTTTCTCCAAATAAAATCATAGGCTTAGGGATGCTGTCCAATTATTGTTATATATATAGTGATATAATTGTTTTCATTAAACATTATAGAAGAGATATGTCAACAAATAAAGATATCTATTAGTATAAGTAGTTTATTATAGGACCGCTTTTGGGTATTGTAACTTATAACAACTCTTGTTATTATCATAGGCTTTAGATTATTATTACTATCATTATATAATTTAGATTTTTTTCATAAATTCTTATAGAACGAACTCATAAATGTCAAACTTTTATATTATTTATCAAATTTAAAAAGTTTATCAATTTTTTCTATATGTTCTTTTTTATCTAAATCATAAAAAACACATATGGAATTTTACTTTTTCAGATTTAAAAAAATACTATTTTAATTAAAATTTTAATATTATCTAACTAGCTTAATATAATTTACTTAATTTTAGCTCTAAAATTTTTTAACATAAAGACTGTTGAGTAAATAATTTATGCACCTTTATCTTTATTTATTTATTTTTTACCTTGCATATCAATATAGATATATTTTTTTTTCATACCTTATATATGGATGTTAGATCATAAGATTAAATTAAAATTTTATAAAATTAAAAATTAATCTAATTTTTACTATCCTTTAAATTATATCACTACAAGAATTCCTTAATTAATATTATAAATATAAGAAAACTCAATTTTGTATTATTTTTATTATTAATAATGACACTAAATTATATCAGTTTATATATTAAATGTTTAAGAAAAATATTTAAATCATAATTTATTATAAAAATTTAAATAATTGAATAAAAAATTAAAGACATGTATCTATTTATAGCATAATAAACTTATTATAAGTTACATTTTGGTGAATTGCTGATTTAGTTATGTTAAAATTTCTAATCCAAAATTTTTATTGTTCTATTTTAATTAATTGATTTAAATTATAAATTTTACAATAAGTTGATTGGTGTATGTTAAAATTATAATATTTTTTAAGAGAAGTATACGTAATTATTTTTAATTATTTAATATTAACTAAAACAATTATAATTTATATTTATTCATATTACTAAGAAGTGAATAACCAAATTATTGTTTTAATAATAATTTATTATTTATGATAAATATAAAATTTAAAAATTATTTATTCACATATTTAATTATGTACAACACACATTCAAAAAATTAGTATTTTTAAATTTACTATTCATTGTTTATTTCTTTTTTACCCTAATTATATATATTTATAAATTATTGTAAATATTTCAAAAATTTCTTTAACTTATCCATAACACTATAGATTTATCGTTATCCATCCTTGTGGAAGAAAAAAGATGAGCGTTACTATTCATTATAAATAGTCAAAATCCACTTGCACAAATATATCTTTCTTTAGTCTCTTCAATTTTATTCGATTATTTTTTTAATTTTCCATCAACATAACTCAACTCAACTCTGACACGTTTTTAATTTTAAATTAATTAAAATAAACTATATAATTTTTTTTATTTTGACTGATTATAAATCACATTTTTAAAGAGATATAAAATTATAAAATTATATTGTATCACTCTTATTAAAATCAGTTTAGATTTTTTTAATAGATGCGTCAGTCTTTATTTTACATTACTAAACTATTTTAATTTATATTTTCTTATTTTATTATGAATAGATGCAACCAACATTTTTTTTACTAAACTTATTTATTTTCAGAACATGTAACTTACCCATATATTATTCTTTTAATACCTAATACCCGCAATCATATTTTATAATAGACCATATTACGGTGTAATAAAATTTACCTTTTAATTTATCTAGCATCTTTAGGTTAAATAAAAATCTTGCAATACTTCTCCACTTCACCCATCATGTTTTAATCATATGGTTAACATATTCTTCACAACCTCCATTTTCTTAAAGATTGAAGTTAAGATACTTAAAATAAATGCTACAAGGCACTACAACTTTGTTCAAAACAATCTCATCCTTTTCTCGATTTGTATTATCTATAATGCATATATCCAGTATTGGTTATACTTAACTTAAAATTTTTGGATTCTAAAGTATTTCTTGGTAACTTCAACTTTCTACTTATTACAATTTGAATCTCATCTATTAACACAATGTCATCTACAAATATCATACACTATGAAATGTCATCTTGTATATATGTCTTGTAAACACATTCATGACTAAGATAAAAAAATAAGATTCAAAACTGAACTTTGGTATAAACCAATAAAAACATAAAAATTCTTAGTATCCCCTTTCAATTATACATCACTAATGATAGCTTTATTATGTATATCCTTTAAGATTTAAATATATTTAATTGACACCCTCTTATACTCTAAGATTCATCATAAAACGTTTTTAGAACTTTTATCACGGATTTTCTCCAAGTCAATAAAAATGATATGCAAATCCTTGATGGAGTTTTTTGACAATGTAATTGCACGACTAAAATTAAGTTTGATTAGAAAAGTTCAGTGATTGGAAATATTAAATAAAATTACTGAGCATAATTAACTATATTTTCTATTTCTATAAAATATTATATAAAGTTGCTAATTTTTTTTATTAATTGTCATTATTTTTTCAAAATATCTGTCATAGGATAATATAATTATAAATATTCAATTGTCATATATCTTTTTTTTTAAAGCCAAAAACAATTTATTTACTCAAAAAGAACAGATAGGCGATATAAATTAAGGGATTTGCTCTCAAATTTTGTGACTAGAACATAAATTGAATTCTCTAGCTATGACATGAGCAATCAAATGAACTCGTGGCCAAATCCAGTATAAAAAAATGTCTGACCTTTAACCAAGTCGACCTTATAATATGCAAACATATGCACATGGAATTGATTGGAAGGTGGCTTCATCAACTTTGCATTTCCAAAACCCCCCTCATGTGAACAAGTCGATCTGATGATTGTCATCTATACTATTATAAGAATACATTATATTACTTATTATATATATATATATATATATATTTTAACCACAGATTTTTCTATCCCTATTTATTTAACGATTTAGGTATATGATTAATCATATTCGGAATATAAATCGCATATTAAAACTCTCTGCTCCTCTCCAAGAAAATATTTAGTGAGTTTCGAGCTCTTACCCTACTTATTCAGTCCTGTTTAACCAACTGAGCTATTCATGTTGAATTACTTATTATCTTTATTTGCATTGCAATACACCATCCTATATAATATATTATATTATATATTACTAAATTATATTACAAATTAATTACATAGTTTCTTAAATATTTTATATTAAAAATAGAAAAAATATATGGTTAGTATTTGAAATTTTTTCTATTTTGGTATTTGATTTTTTTTTTTCACTTTAGCATATAGACTTTGGTTAATAATTTTAAATTAATTGTTTAGCCGATTTGGTGTTAACTAGTTTGTTTATTAGTATTTATGGAATCCGAGTTTTGCTGAAAATTATTTAACGTCAGATTAAATTAATGAATTGACAAACATAATCTCCAAATAAGTAAAAAAAATTAATTAACAAACTTATATTATTATCTAAAAATTAAATTGAAAATATAACATAATAAATTTAAAAATAATTTTGCTGTTCACTTTTAATTAATAAATTTTTTGCTTTAATTTTAATTCAATATATAGGATCAAGGCTGACCTCACGACGTGGATTGCTTTAGTTCATTCAATTTTAATTATCCATTTGTTATTAAATATTTAAAAAAATAACACAAAATCCAAATTTTTTTATACAAAATCAAAATTATATAACGGGTTTTTTCTAATTGCATACACACACACACACACACACACACACACACATATATATATATATGTTTGTATTGCCTATATATAATTTTTTTTATGCATACTACTAATAAAATGCAATTTTAGATTTTGATTCAAGTTAATCAATTAAACAATTTACTTATTTCGAGGTTATTTTTGTCAGTTATCAATTTAATCGGACATGGAATAATTTTCATATAAAATAAGCCCCAAAATACATGTTAGCAAACTAGTTAGGACTATCTTGGCTGAAGCATTTGACTCAAAATTATTAATTAAAATTCATACATCAAAATTATAAAAAAAAAATTAAATATTAAAATTAAAAAATTAAAAAGTTCATGCACTGATAATATATTTTTTCCTATTAAAAATTGATGAGAAAAAATTATGAAAATTTAAACTACTAACCTTGAGCGCTATGAGAAATATATTTGATTAGTAAACTACCAAACTAATAATTCACTTTGAATATTATATAATAACTATATTGTTAATGACTGAGGTTGCGTATTTTTCATTATATCTCACCTTAAGTTCGCAACTACAATAACCATTAAATTAAATTAAATAGGCAAAAATATATATTATTGATATCTGTATTTTTTTATTTTTTTTTATTTTTTTCTGAACCTTTTTTTTTTAAATTAATTTGGTGTATAAATTTCAGTTTTTAGCGTTAAGTTAGTCGCTCCAATTGTTTTTGTCCTAAGTAGCGTGCTGTCTCGTATTCATGTGACCAATTTTCAACTTCAATGTCAAATTATGAATATTGATATGACCAGATTGCCTTTGGTATATATTTTTTTCCCAAATCAGATCAGATTTAATTTTCTATACCCTAAATCAAAAACACATATTCGCAGAAAGAAGAAGAAGGAAAAGAAGAATGAAAAAAATGGAGGAACTAACCAATCTTTGAATCTTTGCTTGTCTGAATTTTGAAGAACATAATTTAAAAGAAAAGAAAAGTAAAGAACTTTAACGATCAAGACTATCAGCAAAGAAAAAAAACTAAGCAAAGATAAAGAACTTAGGAATTCGGTTTAAGTTATTTTAGTCTCTTTACTAGCTGTTTTGGGAGGAGTATTTTCGCCACTTTATTAACAAAATATAATATAACACTCCGATGAGAAAAAAAAAATGGTCAATCCAAATAATATTAGAAATTAAAGTTCAAATACCATAGTAATAAAAAAAATTCAGACATTAAAATAGTAAAAATAAAAAAAAAAACAGAGATCAATAATATATTTTTTCCAACTAAATACAATATTATAATATAAAGCAATGCATTGACTTCCACTCATTAATTTCATTGTATTTTATAAAAAATATGCTATTTGTATTTGAATTTTTTCATTTTTACTATTTTGTTGTTTGATTTTTTTTCTTTTTTCGGTCACCTTAGTGTTTAAACTTTAGATTTTAGAGTATGATAAAAAGTTGTTTAAGGGAGAGGCAATTGGTTTTATATTTCCATTTACAAAAATAATTTTTTAATAAAATATTCAATACAAGTAATTCTTTTCTAATTTTTATCATACTTTTCCAAACGTTTTATTAGAAAAATATTTTATTACTTTATCTAAATTGAATACTTGAAAGTTAAATTTCTTTTCCTTTTTTAATTTTCAATTTTAACTTTTTTTTTTGGAATTTGGCTTTAAATGGTACAATTTAAAATAATATAGTAGGCTTCATGATGAAAGAAAAAAAAAAACTCTGCACTATAATTTTATCCTGCATATTTAGTTTCATTAATTTTACTCCACCTAAAGATATAAAATGTATGAAAATCTTTTATGTTTCTACATTTTGTACCATATAATATTTGCGATAAAATTGATCTACTTTGCTCTCTCTTCGAACTAAGAATACAAAAAAATTAAACTAAAATTATAAAATTGATAAAAAAAAAATAGATAGCCACTAAATTTTGTCAAGTAAATACCTTTTATTATATTATCATATAAACTATATAACATGAAAAAATAAATTATTGTTCACATATAAAAATGGAAATCCGCAAGTAGCATTTTGACCATAAAATCACCCATTCCAGAGAATGTTCCATAAAATAATTATTTTAATGATCGGGAAGTTGCATTTTCAACGACCGGATTTCTCATTATTATGCGTCAGAAACAATAGCAGACTACAACTTCAAAAGATTAGATGGACCATGTAAATCCATTCTCAGACCGCCAAAATAAATGATCAATTCTACGTTACAAAGTTACCGGAAAAGGACTGAAAAATTCAACACTGGCTTGCCACGGCAAACTCAGACTTGTGATAATCAATAAAGAAAATAAGCAGTAAAGTGGAATTGCACTGCATCTATCGAGACATTTGTTAAAAACTAAAGAATGGCTCTCTCATCTACCTCACTTCACAAAGAATACAACATACACGATTGGTTCTCTGCAAGATCCAAGCAATGATGATTATGATGGGACCCCCACTGTGAAGCATGTAAATCCTGTAACATCCGGCAATGAATTCATGACCATCGGGTGATCTAAAATGCCATTCGTCCAGCAAGCCTGCTTTCAAGTATCCTTCTGTCAATGGCTGCATCAATTGAACTCATCTGAAACAAGCACCAACAGCAGAAACGATCAATATATGAACTGCAATCACAAATCAGCCGACAAACCAGATTTTTGAAAGCTTGGTCCTATGCAAAAGATACCAAACTTTGCGAAAGAAGCTGACCTGGGCCAAGTCTGAATTCACTGTTCGACGATAAAAATAAATTTGTAATGATGCTACGAAAGAGCAAAAATCTGTTGGGTATCATCTTGTTCCACCCAAACCCCCACACTTCGAAGTCAAAGCATAGGGCCAGTAAATAACACAAATTAAAATTTCAAATCAGCAAATACATACTGAGAATGATGATAGTAGGAGAATCCTCGAGTTGATTCCAGCAAGCTTGTCAATATAATGAATACTAACTACCAGCATAAATAATATGTACACCTACTTGAATTTTTGAGACGACCACACGTTAGGTGGTATTAGCATGCAAACAAGAGAATAACAGTCAAAAAGAAAATAGCATTCCCTCAATTAATAAGATTGAACTTCAGAAGATACTGACTCAGAGGCACATAAATTTTGCTAATTGCAGGGTGGTTGATGTTAAGAAATGATAAATTGGAAATTCATACAGAAAATACATCTCTAAATAGGTAACAATGTGTAAATAACTGTATCTGAAAGCACAGAGCATAAAGCCTACCCATCTGGTTAGATTTGCAAACCAACTCCAAATTTTAAAGAGGTAGTCATAACTTACCTGGCTAGTTTCATCATGCACCTGATACTTTGCCAAGGACATTCTTCTTTCCTCCTGTAAATATTTAAAAAATTAGCAGGCAGAACTAAAGATGTTAAGTAACACCAGAATGCGTCCATACTGCAGAATCAACTTACCATGGACATTGCCTCGTCATCCCAAACCAAATAGACCTCATTAATAGCCGGCTGGGTCACAGGAGCTTTATTAGCAATTACAGGCGGAGGGCCAATAGATGGACCACCAGTATTTGGACCAGAGGCATAAGAATGTGAATTGGCTAATGTCCCACCTGCAGCAAATACACAAAATAAATATTACTGATAAACGGTCAAAAGAAGAAAAAAACCTAGAAGGCACTATCCCAGTAAAAGAGCAACGGTGCAGAAGATATAGGATCCAGTAAAACACTACTTCAGAATACCTACATAGCAAAAAATGTTGATTAAAAGGTTACTTGTAGCCAAAGCCTACTAATTTATTTCAATAAACTTTTCCAGTACCAAAACTCCGAATCCTTTTTTTTTTAATTCCAAAATCAACCACGACAATTGACAGAAAATCCTTTCTGATCTATTTCAAAATCAACCAACAAGGGACTAGTAACAAACCTGGAAAATTTTGAGTGTGGTAACTAGTTGTCAGGGAACTGTTAGCTCCTGAATGGACATCTACAGAACCTTTAAACTCTGCTGGGGAGCTTGATGGAATATTTGTTGAAGGTAAAGGAGCAGAAAATGGTGAACTTTGGGGCAAATTATTGTTAACAACAGGAAATAATGGCTGTGATACAGGAATAGCTGGTGTAGATGAGGGCAGTCCAGGAGGCGTTACTTGTGAAGGTTGGAGTGCAGTTGATGCAGGTGAGGACAAGGGTGGCCTCAAATTTTGCACTGGAAACAATGGCTGTTGTGCATATCCTACCGGAGCAGGAGGTGGAATTGAAACTGCAGGAGGTTGTGGGAACCACAGCTGCGGTTGAGGAACAGGCCAGCCAGCAGGAGGAACTGGAACCGCAGAACTGTAACTATAGCAAAACAATGAACAAACATTTCAATGAAAAACGCGATCACATAATTCTTTCACACTCATAAAAGACTACATAAATACTCAACCTTTCCCTACCATTCAAACAAAATGCACCCATGAATGAACAAATACATTTGAGATTTGTGATATCTTTAGTTTCTTTAAGTCTCAATGCATATAATGAAAGGCTAGATAAACAAAGTTTTAAAAGAGGCAAGCAATCAGTCAGTTGTAAACTATGATGGAAATCAGATGGTTCAGAGCAAGAAATAGTGAAGAAATTATGGCAGAAAATTCAGGCCCTATGGTGTCGAGAATTTCTGGAAAGAACAAAAATGAAAATGTGATCACATATGAAGTTGCATCGACAGATGAAGTCAGGGACCTAGATAGTTATTTCATTATAATTATCAATTGAGATATAGATAAAATAATTAAAACCATGGTTCATTAATTTTTTCCATCAAGATAATTTTTTTCCCTCAAGAGTCTAAAAGGTACTAGTTTTCTGTCATTTTTTCCTTGAGATTTAAGAGGAAAAGGAGGAAAAAAAAGGAGAGAGAGAGAGAGAGAGAGAGAGAGAGAGAGAGAGAGTTCAATGAGCTTATAAGAGGAAAAAAAAAAGGGCCCAGCCTAGACTCAATCTGAAGTCCACACTAAGATCAGGGTTGTTCTTGAGCAGGAGCACCAGCTTAATATTTTTTTTCAACCATCCTAAGCCTAGACCAGACTAGGCCCAGGCAGGTAACAGGGCTACCTGTATGAATAAATAAACTGATGGTTAGCAAATTATGTATTCTTGAACCAACTCCACACCGTTGCTTATTTTCCTTAATTAGGATGTTGGACATGCCACTTGAGATGTTGCACAATATGGTGCAATAATACAAAGCTTCTGCAAAGATAGGGTTCTATTCCAAATAGTTAAGCTTGGAATTTGTATGTATATATTGGACTATTTGGAAAAAAAAAAAAGAAAATCATTAGTTACCAAATAGCCTAAGTTTGGTGATTTTCTTACACATTACCTATTTATGTTATGCTCTCCGACAAGCTAGAACCCTCATCCACAGTCAACAGAAAACTCGTACCTTAATAAATTACTAACTAGTTTTTTATGTACAAGATGCAAAACTCAAAAACTGTTTACACCACAGCTTTATATATTTGAGAAGATTCAAAATTTTGATAGTGGTCTGTACAAAAGAGGTATAACACGCTGTGCCATGCAGAGATGAAAAATACTAATAACAATGACAATGTAGATCAGACATGTTCCTCTTCATGTCATCTAATTTTGCATAAAGCAAGTATATTGCATGCATACAGAGATCAAATATTGATTTAAAATTGTTCATGCAATTCTGGTGAGTATGATCAATGCTTACAAAGAGTAAGAGTGAAATCAATTTTTTAATTGTAGCAAATAGAACATAAGTAAGAAAACATTTTTAATTGTAGCAAATAGATCATAAGTAAGAAAACATACATTGGCTGCACTGCACCTAAAGTTTGTGGAGGATATCCAATGCCAAGTGACCCTGGTGCTACGCTACCAACAAGTGGAGCAGATGGAACATCCACTTTGGCTACTTTTGATGGAGCATCTTCTTCTGCAAGGAAGTTAATATTGGCCAGAAAGAAATGACTTTGTGCATGATGCATTTCAAAACTTTTTTTGTCAGGAACACTTGCATGCTAATTCCATTATGAGTAACTTTTGAACCACTTTTTTGTTATGAGACCAAAAGGATAAAAAAGAAAGAAAGAAAAATACTTCCATCTACTGTCAAGCTCCAAGCAAAACAAAAGACTCATATAGAAAAGGACAGGAAAAGGTTTTCAAAATATCCATCTTATAACTTCAATTATGGCAAAAGTTCTTAGAAACATAAGAACAGTGAAGCCATCAAAATGACCTTCAACTTGCATTTCATGTACAGATGGTAAACCAAACTGCAAGCCTAAATAACTGCAAATCAGATCATTTAAGTAAGGTGTGCAACTCAATTCATTGTGCAGGCCAGCATCAAACAATAACTAACTAGCTAAGACCAATTTCCATTTTATTAATTAATATTTGAAAAGATTCTTAACTAGAATTCAACCAAACCAAAAGTAGATAAAGACAGGTATTTGAATCATTCAAATCATGCAAAACTAAATAAATAAACAAAAAAAGATAGAATGTTTTCATTTTCAAAGGTTACAAAAATCTCATGCTTCAATCAGAATAATGAAATGAACTAAATTCAGCCTTATAAAAAAACAAATTGCCCATACAATGCTGCAACAAAGTAACAATATGTGTTTTATTCTGTGATAAAGATTGTGTGATGCTCCATTTTGCAAAAAAACAGTTTCATGTTTATATATTTATATACAGATAAATAGTAAGATTTGCATGATGGAACCATGATTCTACCTAGATCTTTCTTAGGTCTACCGATATACAGTCAATGAATAATTTACACGATTCAATGTAAAAGCTTAAATGATGGATTTCAAACAACTATTAAATGTTTATCATTTCAATCCAATTTAACTCAGTTTTATTTTAAATTTAAGAATCAAACTTAGAATTTTAAATTTTAAATTTCGAAGAAGCATCTAAACAAATGCTAAATTTGAATTAAATCCATAACTTAAATCGAACATGATATGCTCTTATCAATTCATAAATAATAAAAAAAAGAACTTTTTTCCATTACATTTAGGCTGTTGGCATAAAGAAAAACTGAGAATTCCAAAAAAGAAAAAGGATAATCAACTCAATCTTAATTCCGAACATAACAAGAGTAAGCTATATAAATTCTTTATTTCCACCCTAAACGATTTTAGGCTACGACTTACGACAATTGTAATGCCTATCACTTCTGTGAAAATGTGATTTTTGTTTTAAAATATTGGTTTTTGCTCAAGTTTGTTTTTGCTGCAATTTGGTGAGGATCACAAACAGCAGTCCATGTTTTTGTTAAGGCAGTGGGATTGAACACATGGTTGTTTCATTTTAGGGCCAAGCCACCAACTTATAGTTTCATTTGAGGCACAAGATAGTCAAAATACTACTTTTCCAGGAACAGTGAAAAACTGATGCATATAGTATATATGAGCATTCAATTTTACCCGTGTTATGCTACGGTCTGTGTGTTTTACATTATATTTAAATGAAGAAATAATTTGTATATTAATATATAATTAAGACATAAAATATAATATTACATGTAAAAGCATACTGTTGGTGGTAGCACACCAAAATTGAAAAATAAAAATGAAAAAAAAAAAAAGAAAGTAAAAAATGCAAGGTGCCTAACAAGGAAGAAATTGTAAAAAATGTGAGGTGAAAATGGGAGGTGCCTAATTTAGCCTAATTTTCACCTAATTTAGTTTGACAATTTATTTGCATTTGAAGCCTATAAATAGGCTCATTCTCTCCATTTGTAGACACACCAAGCAAACACAAAATATAGTTTAAGGAGAGCTATAGGTTAAACACCAAGTAGTTTATATTAGGAATTAGAGAATCAATCTCTTGGAGTTCCTTGGAGTATAAATATTTGGGAGTTGTTTTGTGGGTGTTGGTTAGAAAAATATTTTGTAATTTGTGGTTGTAACAATTTGCCGCATAATGAATATTTTTCTTGGTTGTCGTTAGACAACGACCGTGGTTTTTCCCCATTCGGGAGTTTTCCACGTTAAATCATTGTGTTTTATTCTCTTTAATTTCACAGTCATTATTTTATTTTCTCATTTGTTCCTGCTTGAAAACGGTCCGAAGGGCGGGAAAATAGCGATTTTTCCAACAAGTGGTATCAGAGCTTAGGTGTTATAATTTTTGTCAAAAATCTTAATATGCTCTGTGGTTGCAGCTTGGTCTGATCTTCCACATCAGAAAAGATTTTTGTTAAAAATTATTTTTGTTTTTAAGCTGATGGAGCCTTTGGAGCCGGTGGAGCTTTGGAAAAGGTGGAGCCGTTTTGCTTTTGTGTGCTTGAGTATTGGTGGTGAGATAAATAATTACATGTCGAGGTAAATTCTGTCAAACGACACGAATTTAGTCTAAGGCAAGTGGATTTTAAGTGAGACCATTGTGACTCCTCCTCTTACCTGGGAATTTACCTGGTGTAATATTTATTTCTGATCCTTTATTAAGCACAAAGTAAGCATGTCGGCAATGAGATGCGAGATTGAGAAATTTGATGGGAGAATGAATTTTGCACTGTGGCAAGTGCAAGTCAAAGACGTGTTGATACAGTCTGGACTACATAAGGTTTTGCAGGGTAAACCAGTCAGCGGAAGAAATTCAGGAAAAGGCGGTGGTAGTGGAGATTTAGAAAAATCCAAGATTAGTGAAGAATGAGAGGAGCTGGATATCAAGGCGGCAAGTCAAATTCGCATGTGTCTAGCAAAAAATGTTCTTGCTAATGTGCTTGGATTGTCCACGACAAAGGAGCTGTGGGAGAAACTGGAAGAATTGTATCAGGGGAAAAATATATCCAACAGGTTATATTTGAAGGAGCAATTTTATACGTTGAAAATGGCGGAAGGTACAAAGCTGTCCGATCACCTGAGTGTCCTCAACGGTATCATCTCCGAATTGGAAACTCTTGGAGTGAAAACTGAAGATGAAGATAAAGCTCTTCGGCTCATTCTGTCACTTCCTTCAATATATGAGCACATGAAGCCTGTTCTAAAATATGGTAGTAAGGAAGTGGTGTATGCGGATGTGGTTAGTAAGCTCATTACTGAGGAGAGAAGACTGAATGAAATGGAAAATAAATCTTATGAGAATTCAGCTTTATCTGTCGGTATCAGGAAAAAGAATAAAGGCTCCGGAAAGAGGAAGGTTGTCTGCTGGGGGTGTGGTCAAACTGGACACGTGAGGAAGGATTGCCCGAACGGTGGAGCTAATTCGGCTAGAAGCTCTAACGTTGTTGCTGCAAATGTGATCTCTTGTGGCAAAGGAGATGATGAGTTTTCTCTGTAATTGAGAGAAGTGTGTCCTCATGGCATGATTGCTACTCGTTGAGATGCCATGGAAGAGGACGGATTATTGGTAGCTGGTCCACAGAAATGCGTGCGACATTGGTTGACAGTTGATGCAAAGCATGTGATGGAAAAATGATGATGGCTAATGAACTCTCGGAAAAGTCAACAGGAGGGTTGCACCATAAACTATTAGCAGGATCCGACGTGGCCGATGGAAAATTCTTGGAGTTGGCGAAATAATTCCAAGTGGCGATACTCTTTTATGGTGGAGTATGTTAATTCTTGACGTTAAGAATTATGATTGTCGGTAACAGACAATGTTGTGTTTTTATTTTTCAAGGTGGACATTGTTGGTGGTAGCACACCAAAATTGAAAAAAAAAAAAAGTCAAAAATGCAAGGTGCCTAACAAGGAAGAAATTGTAAAAAATGTGAGGTGAAAATGGGAGATGCCTAATTTAGCCTAATTTTCACCTAATTTAGTTTGACAATTTATTTGCATTTGAAGCCTATAAATAGGCTCATTCTCTCCATTTGTAGACACACCAAGCAAACACAAAATATAGCTTAAGGAGAGCTATAGGTTAAACACCAAGTAGTTTATATTAGGAATTAGAGAATCAATCTCTTGGAGTTCCTTGGAGTATAAATATTTGGGGGTTGTTTTGTGGGTGTTGGTTAAAAAAATATTTTGTAATTTGTGGTTGTAACAATTTGCCGCATAATGAATATTTTTCTTGGTTGTCGTTAGACAACGACCGTGGTTTTTCCCCATTCGGGAGTTTTTCACGTTAAATCATTGTGTTTTATTCTCTTTAATTTCACAGTCATTATTTTATTTTCTCATTTGTTCCTGCTTAAAGACGGTCCGAAGGGCGGGAAAATAGCGATTTTCCCAACACATACAATATAAAAAAATTTTATATATATTTACATATTATAAAAATATTTATAATAAGGCGTGTCTAATGTATTAAGATATTTTTTTATTTGATTTGAGATTTGATAAAAAATTATTAAAATATTAATTTTTAATTTTATTGCTTCAGTTAAAAAATTAAAAAATTAAAATAATATTTTCAATACAAAAGAATAAATAAAAAATTTATTACGTATTAAATTTTTTTGGACAAAAAAAAATTATAAAATTTAATTGAAAATCATATGATTAAAGAAAAATATAAGAATGGTAGAGGAATAAATAATTATATTAAAATTTATATTAAGTTGGTATAATAAAAATATTTTTAAATACACAAAAACCTATTCAAAATAAAGTGAAACAAGAAATAATTATAATAATATGTTCATTTTAAATTATCTTTAAAATAATTAAATTTATATTGTCCATTAAAAAGTTAAAATATAATAACAATAATAATAATAATAATAATAAAGTTTAAAAATTTAAAAGTCATTGTTCTAGAAATTAATTCATAAAATCTATTAAAAGTTAAACTACTACTACTACCACTACTACTATAATAATAATAATAATAATAATAATAATAACAATAATAATAATAATATAGGCAAAATAAAAAAGCAAATAAAAATAAAATAAAATGTTAGGAAGTAAGAAAAGGAAAATTAAGAAATAGAGATGAAATTAGAATTTCACTATTTATTGGGTGTACTAATAATAATAATAATAATAAAGTCAAAATAAAATAAATAAATAAGAAAATAAAAACATAAAATGGTAGGAAGTGGAAAAGGCAAAAAAGGGATAAAATTGGAATTTCACTATTCATTGGGTGTACGAGTTTTAGTTTGTAAATAATAATGCTTACTGTGTATCAGCTAAACAAATCCTTCTCTGTTCAGCACTACTTATTAATGCTAGATGATAACTCTCTTATGTATGGAAGGTAAGTTATATCACACATATAAATAACTTTGAAAACGAAAACAACGAAATTACAACGTACAATGCGTAACATCACCATGATAGCAAAAATCTTCTCTCTCACTAATTTTCAGAATTACCTCATCCAAATATTGGCCTATTACATAAATTAGTTACAGTTTCCCCTCATTCCCTAGAACTAATTACAGTTTCACCTCAGTCCCTAGAAAATCTATCCTCAATTTCAAGTTTTCCCAAGCAACCAAATCCTGAGTCAACCGATAATATCAATGTTTAAGAAGCATCTTTCTAAACAAACCAAATCCATAAACTGATTTGGTTTTACTTCTTGAACAGAACCAGATTGAAGGAGAAAATTAAAAACGAATTCCATGTTGGTAACTGCTAACTACTTTCCTATCTTCAATTCTCCTCGCATGATCTAATAACTAAGCCATGTCACTGAGAAATAAAGTAGCCGCAAAAAAAACAAAACTGATGAATATCACTATTCAGGTTACCACGGAGATTTTCTCCGCCAAGCAACACTCATTTAATGATTTGACCTTCCTTAACGTTAATTCACTTCTGATTAGATTGTCTACAGTTTAAAATAACCTCAATTAGGTGCATCAGTACAATTCTTAGCTAGCATATGCCACCTAATAAGTCATCAGAAATGCCAAATGCATGACCAAGGTGTGCGCCTCAGTTAAAATGCATAAAGGAATGCTGCAGGAAATTGGGTGCCAGGAGGTGTCAATGATATCTTTGAAACATAAGATAATAGCACCGTTGCATATCTGTACAGACTAAAACTTATCTCACAATTGGAGATGGGAGAAATCCACAGTAGAATGGTAACTGCAATCGACTAGTGGTAACTCAAATTTACACAACCACATAACAAAAAGAAACTAACTGAAAATGGCAAACATGAGTCCAGTTGCTTGCTAACCTTCTTCTCCATAGTGGGCAGCCAAGATATCAGGTGGAATTCCTTGCATTCCATATATTTCAATATCAGTTGATTCCCTTCCAGGTTTTGCATTCGGAACCCTGAAAGAAGAAAAAGTATGAAACAAAAATATTTTCCAAGAACAAAAGAAATAGAAAAAAATGAAAAAAAAATTTGTGTTTAAATAAAACAAAGCATCAGTTTCTAAAATCTCAAATCAAAGCGATGAAAACCCATATCACATTATGTGCCAATTGTGTTTAAATCAAACAAAGTATCAGTTTCTAAAATCCCAAATTAAAACGATGAAAACCCAGATCATATTCTGTGCCAAAATTGAAAACATCGAGAAATTGATAAAGTTTACTTGGTAACGCTCTCTTTGTGGACCTGGAGGACATGGATGGCCATACCACCGGCAGTGGAGAGTTTCTTGTGACAAACATGGCACTTGAAGTGCTTGGCCTTTTGATGCTGAACTAGAATCTTCTCGTCATCAAATTCTCGATCGCAGTAATAGCACCATACTTTTGATGATACTCTCTTCTTTTTCTTTCCCATTCTTTGGATAGCTAATTCTTGAATTAGGGTTTCTCTCTCGCCGGTGGTTTCTGATCTGCTAGATGATTATGATTTATAAATTTGGAGATCGACGGCAATTTTATCGAGGGAATCATAAAGACAATTCCTTTGCCATGTCAGCTTATGGTGGGTCCCACGAATTTACTTTTTTCTTTTTTAATTTTTGATAGGGAATTACATAGCAATTATTATTATTTATTTAAAAAATTAAAATTTCAAAATATAATAATATAATGCTGAAATATATTTAATTTTTTAAGTGTTACATTTTTAAATATTTTTAAAATTAAATTATTTATTAAATTGAATTTACGATTAAGTTATAACTTAATCGGTTTAATTAATTTGACTAAAATCTAATAATATAATAAAATTATAAATTTTTTATTTACATATATTAAAAAATTAAAATAAAAGTTTAAAAATAACAAAAATATATTTTATTAATTTAAAAAATTATATTTTATTAATTTAAAAAATTACACTTATTAAATTTAATATATATAAATTAATTTAAATTTTTTTCTTATTTTTATTAAAAATACCTTAAAATTTATAAAATCAATTCAATTTAATTTAATCCAATTTAATGATTTAATACGATTTAATCAATTTCACCGATTTTTTTTATAAATATGATTTTTCAATGCTTTTTAACTAGACTAACTCTCAATTTCTTATAAAATTAATCTAATCGGTTGGTCTAATCTAATTTTAAAACATTAATTATAATTATGTATATACTAAAATATATTAAACTAAATCATCAAAGTATAATTTTATAGTAAAAAATATATATTATTTCCACTTAAATTTCATATTTAAATCTCCTAAATATTCTCTCTCTTTATATAATTAATAAAAAATATATATTAAACTAGAATTAATAATTCTTTACTTACTAAGTGTGATAGTGATTGAATTTTATTTCCTATGAAATTTTAAATTTTCATGTATGTATAATGAAAAATCCTTTATAAGAAGAAAATTGTAAATTATTCAAAATCATCAGATAATTAATAATTGGGAAAAGGCATAAATACAAATCTAATATTTTATCTCAAGTATAAATATAAGCCGAAAGTAATTAAATTTTGTCTCAGATACACTCGGAATGTTGTTAAGAAAGCTGACATCCAAGCCCTATTTTAACGGAAGTGTTTGGCCCAATTCCCATGACCATGAAGACAAAAAAAAAATCAACACCCACCTCTCAAAGTCGTCTTCTTTTTCTCTGTTTCTCTGCAATATTAATTAAACCAATATTTGTCTTCTTCATCTCTCGAAACAAACCCAGTGCCTCATCAAGAAATATGCATCTCAAATACCCAATAATCATAAAATTCCAGAAAACAATATCCCTACTTGACATTTCATCAAACAACTTGTAATATTTACAAACCCACAAACTGAATAAAAGCTTATCATTGAATCTTGAACAAAGAGGTTGCTATTAAACTACATGCTTTTCGTATTTCTGTGAATTTGAACACTGCCACTACATTTCATGCCAAAGGAAAACCAAATTAGGGGAGACGAGAACCAAATCTATAGCAGCCATTAAATCATTAACAAAGTATACAATCTAATGCTTGGTTTTAATTTTACTCTAATTAAATTTGCTGGTTCTGTCGGAGGATACGGACGACCACAACTGCCTTGAATAGAATATGGCAACCACCACTAAAATCGCCACTCGACTTCCTAAAGCGGTCAAGGTCTGGTGCACTTTATGTGATGTCGTTTTCTCTTCTTCTAGCCCATCTTCGAACACAACAGCTTTAGATTAAGGGAAATCTTCAAGCATGGATCTCGATTAAGGGACGAAATTTCAAAAGAAAAAACAAAGAAAAATCGAAAATAAAACTATAGATAGTGATTTGGGATTTTTATTTGAGAAATATTTCTGATTTGGGATGGCTTTTGATTTCTAGGTTTGCGAAAGAATAGCTTTTGATTAAGAAGTTTGGGATGGCTTTTGATTTTCAAATTTCTCAATTTTATATTTAGTTTTTATTATTAGTAATATTATATTTATATAAATTAATATTTTATTGTTTATTAAAGTTGCATGTCACGGAACTAATGAGCCGTTATTTCTCCCATTAAAAAAAAGGGTTTAGACGTTAATTTTTTTGATGTTTTGTGGGTATATGAGACGAAACTAACTTTCTAACATATATTTATACCCACAATAAAATATTATGCTTGTTTTTTATACATTTTCTCTTAATAATTTAAAGATTGATCTTGATTTAAAAGTGCAAAAATTAATATTTAAATTTTAAATATTATTGATAAGTGTATATTGAATATAAATTTTTCTATTATTTTTTATATGAAATTAAGTTCAATTTACAAATTCTAAGCTTAATTGTGTATTCTAATTGTAATATTTTTTAGTAAAATTTAATTTTAATTAATTTATTGTAGAATTCTTATAACTATAGATTTTAGGCATATTAGACATTTAAAGATTCAATAAAAATTTTGATGATAATAGAATTTAAAATTGAAAAAGTTATCTTCATAAAATTAATAGAGAATATCTTAAGTTTTTCAAAGAGATCTTGTTCATCAAAATCTGAGTTTATTTAGGCCTCCAACTATAAAGTCTAAATTTGGCTTAAAATACAAAAATATAATTTTTGTCCAAATTACTAAGAGTAATTGAGCAATAAATTAGGCGTCTGAAGTCCGATTGAGATTATTCAAAAGCCAAAAATCATCTACTCTTCAATAGCTACAACTTTCTTGAAGAAGTGAGGAGGAGATAATGTGTTTATCTGATCGAAAATTGCCTTATAAAATTCAACTAAAATTCTAGAAGTGGAATGCAATGAGGAGTCTATTTTTAGGTAGTTGAATGGGATAAAAACTTGAGAAAAAAAAAAAGAAGAAGAATCAAGTTCGAAACATGAAAAAGAGGTCAGAAACAAGGTTACAGAATTTCAGTGTGGAGAAGAAAAGAATCTACAAGGAAGAAGAAGTGTGTGCTTGGAGGAGTATTCAATCATCTCTACAAGATTAATCCATCAAGTTTGAACATTCAATTACAGTTTAGAATTTTTATTTTAAACTTTTTGATTTCTTTGCTTTTGTATTAAGTTCAATTTTAGAGTTATGAATCCTTTGATTTATTTCTTAATTACTATTATTTTTATTTTTAAATCAGTTATGAACAACTAATCTTCTTAGTGGAATTAGGTAGATTTAGGATTATAGATGATAGGTATTGATTGATTTAATTACTTATTCATTTCTTGAATCAAGATTTTGTTGATTTTGTTCTTAATACTTGTGATTAATTGGTCGACAATTACTTGTTATATTGAAATCATATATTGAGTGAAAGCTATATATGATTTTAGATTATAAAAATCAACAACTTTAGAAATTCATTTTATAGATAAAAGAATTATCTAGAGACCAACTTAATTCTTTTGAGCTTGATAGATTATTGTAGGTTATTGTTCATGAGAATATTATTCATGAGAATAAAACTTATAAATTTCATTAATCATTAATTTTCTTGCTTGAAAGAGAAGAATATTAAATTTTAAGGAATTGGTAATTTTAATCCAAGAAAGTTTTAAATTAATTTAAAAATTAGTTTTTGCCCATTTAAAATAATTCTAATGAAATCTAATCCTACTTGTTAATCTAAATTTATTTAAATTTTAATTTAAAATTTGAATTAGTTAGGCAATTATTTTCATTTAATTTTGAGTTAAGAAGTTAGATAATTTTTAAAATATCGAATTGATTTATTTATTTTCAAATAATAGTCAAATTGAATCACTATAAAGAAAACTGAATCATACAACGCTTTCTAGCCGTTGTCTGATGAAGACAAAAACTATTGTTTATTGAAGCGATGTCTGATAGCATTTCAGACAACGGTTTTAAAACCGTTGTCTGATTTAGGTTTGTACAATGGTTTTTAATTTTATCAGACAACAGTTTTTGGCCGTTGTCTGATGACAGTTCAGACAACGGTTTCTAATTTTTCAGACAATGATTTTTAACCGTTGTCTGATGGTTTCCACAACGGTTTCTAAATTATCAGACAACGGTTTCTAAATTTTCAGACAACGGTTTTTTGACTGTTGTCTGATGAAGGTTTAAACAACGCTTTTTGACCGTTGTCTGATGAAGACAAAAACCGTTGTCTATTGAGGCGATGTATGATAGCATTTCAGACAATGGTTTTTAACCATTGTCTGAAGATGGTTTCCACAACGGTTTTTAGTTTATAAGACAACGGTTTTTAACCGTTGTCTGATGAAGACAAAAGCCGTTGTCTATTGAGGCGATGTCTGATTAAGGTTTATACAATGCTTTCTTATTAAAAATCGTTGTGTGATTAAGGTTTACACAACGCTTTCTTATTAAAAACCGTTGTCTGATGAAGGTTTATACAACGATTTCTTATTAAAAACTGTTGTCTGATTAAGGATTACACAACGCTTTTTTATTATATACCGTTATCTAATAAAGGTTTACACAACGCTTTTTAATTTTTCAAACAATGGTTAATTAATCCAAAACCGTTGTAGGAGGACGCTAAATACAACGGTTAATTAATGTGGCACATTGAATATTAGACAATAGTTTCAATGTTCATTTTCATTTCACCACCATTGTTTGTTAAACTGTACATTATACATATAAGACAACACTTTACAATGGAGGATTGCAAATTTGGGAATCAAAAAACCTCCACGAATTCAACCATTCAATATATTAACAAACTAAAAAAAAATTAACACTATACATATATCACTGAATTATACTATTAACTTCAACTTGAATGACGCTTCATGAAATATTTGGCGAAGTCAATCCTAATCTCGTTGATGTCGGCATCACTATACTCCAAGTTGCCTCTGCGTAGCCACTGAAAAATGAATCAAATTTTGGTTAGCCACATGTGGTAAATACAAAACTATTATATAAAAAATGAAAATAATTAAAATTCTAACCTTAGTTGCAAACTGAAGCTCCTTGTCATAACAGATTTCCTTCATGTACCTCATGACACAGAGGCCGCAGTCCGTGACCCCTTTCTGCACAGGAACCCCCTGAAATAGCAAATGAAAACAAAAATGAAGTACATGTTACATCCATATGTAAACCCATATGCAAACCAACACATCAACCTAATCACACAACCTAACCTGAAATCTGAACAAACATTCTGAAAAATGAACACAAGACACATCCATATAAAATTTCATGCTCAACGAGCAAACTCATACCTATAATATGCATATTTGCTTTAAATGATAAGAAATGAAAGAAGAAAACATTAAAAGGCAAACTTGCTCACATAAAGTATATTGCAAAGCTTAGAATAAAAGAAAAAAGAAAATAAAAATCACATAAGAACAAACTCTCCAGTGCAAGAATCCCATCAGTTTCAGGTTCTGCTATAGTTTAGACTTTTAGAGGCATTTCTTAAATTGAAAGAGAACCCCCAAACTAGACATGCCAGTAGCCACCAACCTTTGCAAAGATCAAAATAAATTTACTAAATTTAACATATCCCCACCATAAACATTGGTTTTAATACCAAAATAAAAGAGACATTGGTTTTAATCCAGAAACAAAATAAAAGCTGAAACATAAACCAGAGCAATAGTATAAAAATACCAATCCAATATCAAATTCCCAATCAATCTCATCATCAAGAATTATATATTATACTATATACTATTATACTAATATATAATAGTAGATTTTGTTTTTTGACTAACTGAACAAGAAAACACAAGGCCACAGACTGAAACATCTTCAACAGAAATATTCAATATGAAAACCAAAGCCACAAGAGAACACAAAAGGCAATCCAAATATATACGAGCAAGTATACAAGTAATGCCAGCAATGCTGCAATTGGAAATGAAAAAATGCAGACCAATTGAAAATGCTTTGTGGACTCCAAGTTTGTACTCAAATGAAAAAATGCAGTCCAAATTTAGCAATATTTCTTTCATAGAACAAGCAATTAACATATTGTATAAATTGTATAAATCAGAAATGATGAGAAAAACAATACCGCCATGTTCTCCCATAAAATTTTCCTCCTCACATTCTTGTTGACACTCTCTTTGTATAACTTTATGGCACTATAAGAAACACAATATAAGTCAACAAAATTGCATTTTCCCCAAATTTTATAACTTAAGACTAAATAGGCAGACTTTAGAAGCGCAACTTACTTGTCAACAACCTCTATCCATTCCCGGCTAGCAATGCGACGTTTAAGAGGGTCCATGTGGTAGACTGCCTCTCCCGTCGGATTTACACCAGTCAATACCCAGTGATTCCTACGAAATAACAAAATAAAATACAAGCAATTCTTCATATTTGAAAGAACATAACGCCAAACAATTCATTGAACAAAAAGTAATGCCAAAACTTAAATAAACAATTCATGAATCAATCACAGCAGCAACAAGCCAAACTTAAAGTAATGCCAAACTTAAATAAACAACAATATCATGTCATTTTCACAAATGAGGGAAAACAGGAACAAGATGGTCAAAACT
Source organism: Garcia nutans (assembly GCA_947685225.1). NCBI lineage: Eukaryota > Viridiplantae > Streptophyta > Magnoliopsida > Malpighiales > Euphorbiaceae > Garcia > Garcia nutans. Next base: position 42,045,945 of record CANTUV010000003.1, read on the forward strand.
GATATAGAAAAGTGATACTACTAACATTTATATATACATACGGATATAATATATCTTTTATACTAAATTGCTGCTGCTTAAACAGGAACAAGAAGCATATAAGGTTTAACTACGATTACTACTTCAATGCATATTGTCAAATTCAGATTGTCAAATGCAGTAAATGAGAATTAAAAAATCTGAATAAATACAGAACCGACAATGAAACAGTGATTTCAATCACCAAAATAGCAATCACAAAGGCTCAATTCATAACATCAATCACAATCACATACAGAAGCAGCGTTATTTAGCTACTAACTCTCATTAGCTACGATAGCGGATAAAAAAGAAAGGTAAAGAAATACTCACACATCGTTGAAAGGCAAGAGAAAGTATTGCTCTTCTTTAGCCCCCTTAAATCGACTCGCAAGTGTACGTGTCCTCCCCCCTGAATTACCACATCCAATGGCACCAATCATGCTGGGATCCACAAAGCCAATCATATCAACCATTTTATGCCTTTTGACATATTCATACAAGTAGCTGCATACAAAATGAAGTAATAGTTGGTACATATTATCAGTTTAATTCCAGCACAATTAACAAAGAAAATAAAAAGCTATTGTACTTGGAAACTTACTGAAAATAAAAAAATTTTACAAGTGGCTTTTGCATTAGGTTTTTTACATTTATAATTGCCAATTTTAAGCCTAATTTAATTGGGACACGACTAAACTAAAATCCTACTACGAGACTAAAACAAAACAGAATTAGTAAAAAATAAACTATATCTTGCACAACAGACAAGATAGCTACAAGTTCTTTAGTTGATTAGATTAATGAAAGTGGTTAAGGACTTATTTCAGGTGCATTTGAAATGACACCTATTCTAAAGCCACATTCAACAAGACCTGTATCCACAACCGTGAACCTGAACTGTATCCAATCAAATAAAACCTATGCATTATTTAAGTCAAATCTCAATATTTCAAATTCCTCTGTCCAAACCAGTGAAAGGCTTATCTATCTCTTCTAGTAAAAAAAATTCACATGGCTAAAATTTAGTCAAAGATTAACAAACAGGACATGGGCTGTATTTCGGAGCAGGAAAAAATATTAACAGTGACATTTGCAGTATTCTACTCATTGCAGCCGGAAACAAAAAGAAGCAGCATATACAACAGCAACTAAGTCTCATGAAAATGGTTTATAAAACAAACTTCTAAGAACTAAGAAGAGGAAGAAGAAAATTATACAATAACATAATAACAGAAAAAATTAAAAAAAAAATTGCAGAGCGACAAAAGTATATAACGAACCTCGAAGGCTGGAACTGAGGGAGTGAATGCAGAGCCGCAGTGAGTGGCAGGCGGGTTAGAGAGAAAGGTATAAGAGGAAGAAGAAATATGGATGTGCCGTGCGTTTTTAGGTCAAGACTGAAGATTTCAAAAGAGGGAAGGAAGAGAACAAAGTTAGGTTTAGCAATGAAAAGAGGGAAGGAGGAAAACAAAGTTTGGTTTAGTTTCTGAAGCTTTCTACCTGTGAAAATGGAAACAAATTAGGTCTACACAGAAAAATCGAAAGAGGGAAGGAGGAGATAGGAGAGAGAAATCGAAAGAGGGTCTGTTTAGGTTTATTGCTAAATTTCAAAACGGCCGTGTCTTGGGCAAAATGGGGGCAAATGAAATTTATTTTTTGGAAATAAAGGGGGGAATTTAAGTGTTCAAAATTTTTTGAAGTTTTGACATCCCTCTTTTGAAACAAAATGGATTTTTCAAATTTTTGTTAAATTAACTTTACAAATTCACTTATATAGATGACTTATAAAATTCAATTTATAATTCATCCATAAGTGCTTAAGGCAATACAATTTAAATAATTAGTAGTGATAAATTTCTATGGAACCCTATATAATTATAAAATTTAGTGTTGATGTAAATTAGATTAAGCAAAAACTAAATAAGTCTAACATTGATTCTTTCTAAGGTAAAAAAAAAGAAGAAATGCAACATACATACCTTATATATATACTTATAACATACTTGTATATACTAATATATACTTATATATACTTGTATATATACTAATATATACTTATATATATACTTGTATATATTTGTATATACTAATATATATACTTGTATATACTAATATATATACTTGTATATTTACTAATATATACTTGTATATACTTGTATATATACTAATATATATACTTGTATATATACTAATATATACTTGTATATATTAGTATATATACAAGCAAGTCCACACGAATACTTGTATATACTAATATATACTTGTATATACTTATATATACTTGTATATATGAATAAGCAAGTCCACAAGAATACTTGTATATACTAATATATACTTATATATACTAGTATATACTAATGTATACTTGTATATACTAATATATATATATATACTAATATATATACTTGTATATACAAATATATACTTGTATATACTTGTATATACTAATATATGTACTTGTATATTCACTAATATATACTTGTATATACTAATATATATACTTGTATATACTAATATATACTTGTATATATACTAATATATATACTTGTATATATACTAATATATACAAGTATATATTAGTATATATACAAGCAAGTCCACACGAATACTTATATATACTAATATATACTTGTATATACTTATATATACTTGTATATATGAATAAGCAAGTCCACAAGAATACTTGTATATACTAATATATACTTGTATATAATAGTATATACTAATGTATACTTGTATATACAAATATATACTTATATATACTTGTATATATACTAATATATACTTATATATATACTTGTATATATTTGTATATACTTGTATATTTACTAATATATACTTGTATATACTAATATATATACTTGTATATACTAATATATAATTGTATATACTTATATATATACTAATATATACTAATATATATACTTGTATATATACTAATATATACTTGTATATACTTATATATATACACTTGTATATACATGTATATACTTGTATATATATACTAATATATACTTGTATTCCTACTTATATAATATCATATTATATCTAAATCATTATTTAATGGTGGACTTTAAAGTTTCTAATGGGTTTATGAAATGTTTATAAATCCAAACCTTAGCTTTTAATACTTAGTCAAGTTTGTTTGGCTTAAGAAAGCCTAACTTCCATACATTGCAAATAGCCACTGGATCCTTAGCATGTTTTTATACTAAGAAAATCTAACTTCCATAAAATGTCCAAGCTTCTGATTCTGCTTCATCTCTCATTCCTCTTTCAGCTTCATTAGTCGTGGTTCTCTCGTTGCCAAACCCTAAGCACCACTCTCCTAAGCACCACTCTCCTTGCTGCGGTCTTCATTAATGCCGGCTGTCTCCTTGCTACCGGCCGTCTCCTTGTTGCCGGCCGTCTCCTTTGTCAGTAACTGCATTGTCCCAATTAAGTCGAAAGAAGATTATTTTTTTCTTATAAGCCGTAAGTAATCGTCCCATCTGCACTCTCCTTGCTGCCGATGTTCATTAAGCTGTTGTATGTATATACATAACTTGGTACATTGGATTTTCAGCACAACCATAGAATTCATTCCTCTGTTTAATCTAATTGAATTATTGCATTGTATTTTCAGATTACTATAATGTTGTATTGATATTTTCAGGTTACTATAATGTTGTTCTATCCCTTCAATTTTCTGCTTAAATTTCAAGATCTACACTATGTCTCCATGCTTCTGATTTCTCTGCTTGTTTATAAGTCTTTGGCTAAAATTTGATGACTATCAGTTGAAATGGTATGTTGAGTTGTGTCAGTGAATTGAGGATTATTTGTGGATTCAGGTTGTTGTGAAAGTATATTATGTTAAGTTTGTTGCATTGTATTTATGGATTCAGGTTGTTGTGAAAGTTTATTATGTTAACTTACCACCTTGGCTTTGTATGAAGAGAAAGTATATTATGTTAAGTTTGTTGATATCCGAACCGAATTAGCCCGGAAATGATATTGATGTGTTCCTTCAGCCACTTATAGAAGATCTTCAAGTGTTATGGAATGGGAAACAAGTGTATGATGCATATAAGAAAGAGTTCTTCATACTAAGGGGAATTTTGTTGTGGACAATTAGTGATTATCCAGCCTTAGGCAACTTGTTGGGCAACATTATTAAAGGGTATAATGCTTGTACTGTCTGTGTTGATAAAACAAAAGCTACCAGGTTGGCAAATTATTGTAAGACGGTGGTTATGAGGCATCGTAGGTGGTTGCCCCGTTATCATCCATATCAAAGGCAAGAATTAGCCTTTGATAACACCGTGGAGAAGTTGTATGCTCCTATTCCGTTAACTGGAGAGGAGGTGTTTGAAAGGGTACAACCACTAAGGGGCCATGTCTATGGTAAGACACAAGGCCAACTTCGATTGAATAAAGGTGAACCTCGACCTATTTGGAAGAAGATGTCTATATTTTTCCAACTTGAGTATTGGAAATTTTTGCCGGTTAGGCATGTCCTTGATGTGATGCATATCGAAAAAAATATATGTGAAGCTTTGACTGGTACCTTGCTAAATATACCAGGGAAGTAAAAAAATAAGGAGTCTGTCCGTCTTGATATGGCTGAAATGGGGATAAGAACGGAGCTGAGGCCAAAAACTCCCGGAAAAAAGAGAAGTTGCCGACGGCATCTTGGAACTTATTGCATAAAGAAAAGAAGATTGTTTGCTCATCCTTGGTTGGCATGAAGTTACCTGATAGTTTTTGTTCAAACATTAAGGGTCTAGTATCAATGGAAAATCTGCGACTTGTTAGAATGAAATCTCATGACTGCCATACAATGTTGCATCACTTACTCCCCATCGCAATTCGGTCAGTACTACAAAAACAGGTTAGGTGCACTATTATTAGGTTTTGCCTCTTCTTCAAGGCAATTTGCAGTAAAGTCATCGAGGTGGATAAACTAGAAAAAATGCAAGCTCAGTTGGTGGAGACCATATGCTTGCTAGAAAAGTACTTCCCCCCTTCCTTCTTTAATATAATGATCCATCTCTCAATTCATCTTGTGAGAGAGGTTGAGCTCTGTGGGCCAATCTTTCTTCGCTGGATGTACCCTTTTGAGAGATATATGAAGACTTTCAAGGGTTATGTACGGAATTGGGCTCGTCCGGAAGGGTGCATTGCTGAGGCCTATGTTGCAGAAGAGGCCGTTGAGTGTTTGGTCAACTTTGAAGAAGCAACTATTGGATTGCCAAAAAATAGTAGGGATAAGAACGACGCAAAATACAGACCCTTATCTGGTGCAACAGTGATAACGCCAAGTAAGAAGGACTTGCACCTAGCACATTTGTGTCTTCTCCAAAATTGTAATGACGTTCGCCCATATTTTGAGTAAGTTACTTCAATTTGTTTTTGTTATTTCCTTATTTTCTACATTTTGTTTCAAAAATTAATAAAGTTGATTTTACTTGCAGTGAACATATGGCTTCTTTGATGACAAGATATCCACAACATGAAAATGATGAAGAGTGGCTAAAGAACATGCAAAATGAAACATTCCCTAAGTGGTTTCATAAAAAGGTAAAATCTTATAGCCCAAGTATTTTGCTGCAATTTGCAGCAAAAATAGGCCTGTTTCTTTATATATTTTACTGAAAAATAATGAATGCCCTGTACTTGTGAATTCTTTTGAAATACTACAATATTTATCTTCTCTCAAAGGCTATATCATACTTATGGCCAATTTAATTTTTTGGACAGATTGCATCAGAATTACTTGATGAGAAGAATACAGTAACTAAGGATATAATGTGGATTGCAGCAGGGCCTAACAAGGATGTAGCTACATTCAGTGCCTATAGAATCAATGGTGTTACCTACAGCACCAAAGAACGTGATGATACGCGGCAAGTTCAGTGCAGCGGTGTTTGTGTAGATTCCGATACAATGCTTGTGAAGGGTAAGGATAAAAACATCGAGCATACTTCACATACATTTTATGGAGTTATTACAAGTATTTGGGAGTTGGACTATAACCACTTTAGGGTTCCTATCTTTCGTTGTAATTGGGTAGATATGAACAAAGGGGTTAAAGTAGATGACTTGGGATATACATTGGTTAATTTGAACAAATTAGGTTTTCTAAACGATCCTTTTGTGTTAGGAAAACATGTCAAGCAAGTTTGTTACATAGATGACCCTCTTGAAAAATTATGGTCAGTTGTCTTAAAATTACCTGACAAGTACTATGATGAAAGTGATGATGAAAATGAGGGATATGTAGAAATAGAACTTGAGAATGAGCTACATTTGCCAACGTTCCCATATGTTGATGAACTCGATGAAGAAAACAGTAGTCACATGCGGGAGGAAGAAGAATTGATTCAGCTGTCATGATGGTAATTATTTCATTTGTTTTAAGTTCTATTTTGAAATTATGTCCTGCCATTAATTTTTTCATCATTTATACTTGCAGGTCCAACATCCTTAATGCCTGTCACAACTCCCTGCTGCTTGTAGAATGTTTTGTTTATATCATTCACAATTTAATGAAAGATTGTTTGGACGCTTTGTTGAAAGTTTTGTGTTTCTTATTTAAATTTGTTGAAAGTTTCATTTGTACCTATCATTCGATTTGTATCTTTATTTGACACTTTGTTCAAAGATTTGGTTATATAATTTATTGAATCATGTGGTTTTTGCTCTGACACCTTGCTGGTGGATTTGGTTTAACACTTGTCAGTGGAGGATTTCATTTGATTTGTGTTTTTGGTTTGATTTGTGTATAGGGATTACTTTCATTTAAGGTAATTTTTTTAACACTCAGTTAATCAGACAACGGTTTCTTACGAAAAACCGTTGTCTGAACATATATTATACAATGGTCTGAACAGTTAATCAGACAACTTTTTAAATAACCGATGTCTGAAACATCTTATCAGACAACGATTTTTTTTTACCAAAAAAACACTTGTCTGAACATATATTACACAACGGTCCCTAAAAACCGTTGTCTGTATGCTTGATTCAAACAACGGTTTTTTTAACTGTTGTCTGAAACGCTGAATTATACAAAACTTTTGAAAAAACCGTTGTCTGAAACATCTTATCAGACAACGGTTTTGTATGACCAGAAAAACAGTTGTCTGAACATATATTACACAACGGTCCCTAAAAAACCGTTGTCTGGTGTGACCAAAATGACAGCTAATAGACAACGCTTAAAAAAAACCAAAAATAGTTGTCTAAAAATTAATCAGACAACGCTTTTTTGGAAAAAAAAATCGTTGTCTGTTTTTTTCAGACAATGGTTTTTTCTTTAACCGTTGTCTGATGACCGTTGTCTGATTCAGTTTTTCTTGTAGTGAATTAGGGTTAATCAATTAACTCCTTCTCTGTGGGATGATCATTATAAACACTTACTATTTGTATGTGTAATATTTAAAATTTTAAATACTAAACTTTTAATTTAATATAAATAATTGATAGTGAATTGTGATATGAGTGGTATAGATAAGTGATATAAATAGTATATCTTAAAAATTTACTGAAGAAATTATGTATTTGTACAGTTTTACGAGATTAAAAATCGAATTAGAATCAAAGGATAGAAAAGAGGATGCATCATAGTTAAAATGAGATTGGTCACACTAGATTAAGCCATATATATATATATCTGTGTGTGTATGGACAGATGTCTATTTATGTAGAAGCTTCTTTCTTCTTCTTCCTTCTTCTTTCCACGATCATCATTACCAACATCACCAAAGCTCCTTCTTTCTTCCTTCTTTTCAAGAATTTGGCTAAAATTTAAGAGAAAACCACATCTAGCTATGAGTTTTTAAAAGAATCAGCTAGACAATGTGAGATTATCAGCAAGTGATCAAAGAAAAAGAGGAAAAAGAGAGAAGAAGAGAGATTTTGAAAGAGATATGTGCTTATGTATTTTAATTTACAAATATTTGAATTGATTGATTGAGTAATTTATAATGAATTATTTCTTGAAAATATTGATTAAATGGATTGATGAGTGAAAATGAATTAAAAGAACTTATATGTGATGAGTATGATTCTTAATTCAATCTTTATAAGAATTGGGTAGTTTGATGTTGTTTTAGCCATAAGTGATGTTTGAAAGTTCGATTAATTGAAGTTTGAATAAAGTATTAGATGTAAACTCTTTTATGTCAAAAAAATTAGATTTGATTCATTTTTATCATAAGTTTTGAATATATTGAGTTAAAATAGTTAAGTGTGCGAAATATAAAATTTTTGCCTAACATGGCCAGTGACACGTCCATGTCAGTGGGCATGTCATAGTTAATGAATTACAAAATAAATGACATGTCCAGTGATATGGGCATGTCGTTGGTCGTGTCAAAACTTCTGTAAAATGGGCAAATGACACGCCCGTTGACACGCCCATGTCATTGGGCGTATCACTTGAAGAAATTTGCCCAAAATGGCTCTTTTTCTTGTCTTTCATCCATGATTTCGGCCTAAATAACTATAAGGCCTAAAAGTGTAAATGATTTTTGAAATCAACCCTATCAGGTAGTGCAATAAATTTTGAATATATGATAAATATATGTAATACCAAGTGTTGATCAAAGAATTATTCCATTGAAGCGATATACATAATTCAATGTTAATTAGAGCTAGTGAATTGCCCAAATCTTACTGATTTTAGATCTAGCTTTGGATTGAATGGCTAACTAGAGGAAGGATAGTCATAGTGATAGTGGGCATCCCATGCCATTAATGGACACATTGTGTCATCAGTGACAGTGGGTATAATCGCCATTGTATATTCTTGAGATTTGACATTAAAATTGCTACACTAATCTGTTATCCAAACATATGATCTGATTTAGTATGTATGGGCATATTTAATGAAGTTATCTACATTGAAAATATATGTGAATATGATATTATGAATAATGAAAGAAATGCAAAATAATAATATAAGTCATTTACTTAAAATCGACTTATTGTGTTATAATGTGAAAGTGATTGGTAATATATATATATATATAAATATTTCCAAGTGAAATTTCTAATGCATGGAATAAAAATGTTATGCTCAAGTTATTGAATTGATCAATAACTTTCTAAGTGTTATAATGATTGAAAGTGTATATAATAATTTAAGATACAAAGTGCTCCAAATTATAGTACTAAATTTTAGTGCCAAAAATTATAGATTGAATGAAATTATCCTATATGTGAAGCTGAAAAGTAAGACTTACTGAAAAATAAAATAAAAATATTATGAGCAATGTTAACAAATGGGAAAGTAAGTCTTAAATAAAATGATTCATAAAAAGAAAAGTTGCAATACCAAAAGTATATTATAACACGATGACTTTTATAAAGTTAAAGTTATTATTTTGTGTAATCAAAGTATTATGTTGGTTTTCTATTGAAAATAGTTAATATATTGAAATATTTCTTAAAATTGAGTGTTATTACTATATTTTCATCAGTATTTTTCTTTAATATTAAGTGACAAAATATGTTTATACAAGCACCATTAAGCTTTGCTTAGCATGTTAAAATTATTTTCTGACACGCAGGTATCAGATAATCGGAGCAAGTTAAGAAGTGAAATTAAGGATCTTAGGAATTATTTATAGTACATTTAGAGATATTTTGTATATTATACTCATAAGTTATAAAATGTATATATACAATTTAGTTTGGCTATTTGAGAAATTGTATAAATTTTTAAACATTAAAGGAATATAAGTATTTAGAGGACGAAATTTGAGATTCTAGTGAATGATTATCAAATAAAGTAATGTATCATGTATTTATTTGATTTGACAAACTTATAATGGTTATATATTTATAATTAGTATTTAGATTATTGGAGATTGGTTTAAATGTTGAATTTATAATTGTTGTATTATACAGTTTGTATTATTATTTGAAAATTTTTGTTAGTTCGAAGAGAACTTTATAAATGAATTGATTAGAGCACTGACAGTATATCGAGTAATATCCTCTGATAGGTTTATGTAAGAATTGTCAGGGGATGTTACATTTAGTGGTATCGGAGCATGGTTTAGGCATTTCTGGCATGTGGAGTTATGGGACAAGTGAAATGCAATTGTCTAAGTTATGTGAATCGAATAAGTGAGCATGTGTTTGATATAATTGATATTTCATGTGTTTATGGTGGTAGAATATTTTCTAAGAATTGATTGAGAATTCATAGTGTATTATTTGGAGTGCACTAGACCTATTTGTGAAAAAGAATGATGTGAAAAGAAAATAAGATATGAATAGTTAAAAAGATATATCAAAGTAATACAATGAAAGTGTAATAATTTATTAGAATCTAAGGAATGAATTATGACAGATAGATAAATTTTGAGAATGAAAATTGTCATGCTCTAAAATTTTAAGTATTGATTTTCTGTATTAAGTGAATATATGAGTATAAATTGGATTGATTATGATATTATATGTAGCTTGAGCATTTGGAACTAATAATGATAAGGTTAAATAAGCCTTAATAAGAGTAACATTAAATCCAAGTATGGATAATATCCATATTTTTGGAAAAGATTTCGAAGATGTAAGAAATTATAAAAATGCCTTTATAGCCCTGAAATGAACTCAAACTGTAATTTAGATGTGAAATATGGATAATGGAGTTTAAAAGTGTCTAAAGTAATTATTTTTATAATGTTTCGACGTTAAAAATTGGAGTAAGAGTTAATTAAAGAAAGTGAGTGCATCGAAACTATTGTATAAGTAAATATATTGGGTAAAAGTTCTAAAGCCTATTAAAAAATTTCTAGTGTCTTCTATTGCCTTCTAAAACATCATGAAAACAAAAGATTGAAAGAAAAAGTGATGGAAGAGTATTTTTTAAAGAGGTTAGTACTTGTATATTACTTATTTTGCTATTTATTGAAATGATCTTGATTTTTACTATATAAAGAGATTTGTAAATTGATAAAACACCATTACTTATGAAAGATATGGTGTATTAAATAATTGTGAAAAATACGAGTATAAAACTTTACTTCTATGATAGTAAAGTTATTCTTGCAATATATAAATGTGTATTTATAGATTATTAACTAAAATAATTATTAAATCCATCATTGAATCATTATGAGTTGATATAAGGTTGTGGAAGAAAATAAGGTTTTGAAAGATTTTAAGGTCATGGAAGTTTGGATTTGAATTTGATTTTGCATTGAAGGGTTGAATCATGTTTCCTTAATTTGTTTGAGTTGAATTATTGATAACTTCTTAATTAAATCATGAAAAGAAATTCTAGCAGAGATACGCATGATAATTTCTATAGTCATGCGTATGCTTGTGTAAATTTCTATTCTTCAAACTTTAAGAAGAAATCCCAATAGTGAGGCGCATGATCATTCTTATGGACATGCATATTTCTACCTTTTTATACCATCACAAAGTAGAGTTTTTGGGTGAAATTAATAGTGAATTATTGAATACATCTTAGAAACAGTTATAATTGACGAAAGATTGCTTATAAGATTGAAATAAAATCAATCCATTAAATGATGAAACTTAGATGTGAAGAAAACTTGAGGAAAGTATGGATAAATGTAATTGGATATTTGAAATAAGTGTAAGGTTAGAGAAAAAATAACAGATGATTACAAGTAATAAGTGTATTTTACATTATTCATGAAGAAATAAAATAATTTATGAAGCAAGGTGAGAAGAATGATATATTGATGAATCATTGATGATTTTAAATAGTTTGAAGATCAAGATAAAGAAAACAAAGAAGTGTATATACAAATTGACTGAATAATGAAAGTAAGAATATGAGATTTACATATTTTGTACTTATGGAATACATGATAGTAACATTATTTGGTGACTAAAGACAAGTTATAGATTATATATAGAAGTGTTAAAGAGTTAACTGATACTAATTGATGACAATAGAAAGAAAGGAATTTATAATGTGAAAATGAAAGAATGTAGTGAGATTTGTAGGTAATTTAACCCTTCTAGTGAAATGATGTATTGTGAATCAAGTTATATATATATGTGTGTGTGTGTGTGTGTGTGAGTGTGTGTGTGTATTAAACAAAGTGAATACATTATATATGTACATATACTCTTAAAGTGAAAGAATAGTTGTGAATTCTTAATATGTTAAGAAAAGAATTAAACAAGTAAGAGTGGAAATCTATTTAGATTTCATTATTACAGTGGAAACATGAAAATGATTTGAAAGATAAAGATTGATGAATAAATAAAATTAGTCGAACTAATCAAAAATAAATATGATGTGTATATATGTTCATATGATAAATGTGTTCGAAATAATTGCTCACATCTTATAAATTCACAGTAATAAACAAACACTTCAAAAAGAAAGTGTTATATTCCAAAAGATATTATAATTGACAATAATTTGCAAAAATAAAATAAATGTATTGATCGATTATACTAATGTTAAATCTAGTTTTCGAATTAGCTAAAGGGTAAATGTTCAAAGTGATAATGGACATTGTATGCCATATTGAAAGTGGGCACTTTGTGCCATAGAGGATACTTATGTCCCATATTGAAAGTGGATACTCTGTGCCATAAAGGATATTTTTTTTATATATGTCCCAGTGATATTGACATCTATGCTATTAGTAGACGCTTTGCGTCATAGAGGACCTTTGGTCCCTTTCTCTCAGTGGACACTCTATGTCATCATATATAGTGGGCATTCGTGCCATAGTGGGCCTTTGGCCATATTTATACAGTGGGCATTTACTTGCTATCAGTGACCCGCTATCCGGAACTAGGATTTAAAGTTCAGTATATAAGGGAAAAAAAGAGAGATATATATATAACAGTGGAATGTAATGACACAAATTATATATAAAAAAATCTAAAGAGAATTAAAGGAAATTATTGAATTGAACTTGAATAGTATAAGTGTGTAGAGCTGAATCTTTTGCAGTTCTATAATAAGATTATTCTGAAAGTGTTACATTGAGTAATATCAGACATAAAAAAATAATAAATAAAAGTTATGTCAATTAATAAAATAATTGATTTTATGTGAGATTTAAGATTAGTTATGAATTTAATGGCTTATTTGTCACATCCCAAAGTTTAGGCAATCGAGTATTAGGCAAGAAGGACATAAATAAGTGGTCAAATAGAGGCTCGAGATAGTCAAAAATAAAATCGATGTGCAAAGGAGGCCCGTGAAGTCGACGGGACCTAAAGGTAATTTTTCGAAAGGCCGAGGACCTAAGAGTAATTTTCTGAAAAGTTGTGTCAGTTCTTAATAGTGACCCTAACGGATGCCATAAATGTGTTCTCGGGATTAATAGGGTCATAATGGTGGTGCACGATTTTTTCCAAAAACGCACGGTTTGTAAGTTACGGGCGATTTTCCGACAATGGCATTTTGGACATTTCCACCGGAGGGGCAATTTTGTAATTAAATATAACTTTGGGGCAAAATTTAAAAGAACAAAAAGCCACTTTCAAGTGGCCAAATCCTAGCCATTAAGTCCAAATGGGTTGGACAAATCATGGCCATTGAAAATAAACAAATTAATTAAATGGAAATTAAATTATAAATAACTAATTTTGGTCTTCCAAACACAAGTAAAGGATCAAAAAACACCACCATCACCACTTTTCTTCTTCTTTAGGTCGTGCTCCCCCCTCCCTTCCATTTTCAAGGAGAAAATTTTCAAGTCTAAGCCATTTTTAAGTGAAATTCAATAGGAAATAAGGTAAGATACCATCCTAAGTCTTATTCTTTCATTAGAATTAGGTATTAGGCTATGTTTAGGAAGATTTGATATTATGTTCATGTTAGGAAAGTATTAGTAAGTTGACGATTGTGGTGAAAAATGATAAACTACTTAAAGGAAATGATGAAAATGGTGATTATTAGTAAGAATAAGTAAAGGATTGTTAGAAAATCATAAGGGAGCATCATGTTCATATCTAGGGTTTGTTCTTACATATGTGACATGTTAAATTCATAGGAAATCAAGGAGATTAGAGAGGAAAGGAAGTGAAATGGAAAATAAGAGCAAGGAAAAGCAAGGTTTGGTACTTTAACTAATTGTTTGTTCATTTTCTTGAAATTTTTCTGTTTTAGAATTAGTGAAATGCTGTGACTTATATGATTTTTAATTAAATATATAAAAATGTTCTTTAAGTGAATTTTTGATATGTTGTGCCTCAATGCGTCTAGAATGACTAAAAAATATTTTGAGTTGACTTCGGAATGGTTATGATTATGGAAAAATTATTTCTGTTAGACCTGCTCGAGGAGGTACCTTGAATGAGACAGCCATGTTTCCGGATTTTTAATAAAATTTAGAAAAATAAACTTCAATTGAATTTTGGATATGTTGTTTTTTAGTGAGTCTAGTATTTGAGAAAAATAATTTGGAACCACATTGATTGAATTTAATTTACAAAATTCACAAAATTCAGAACTGCTGCCGGGATGCAGGGCAACTGGAGCAGTCTGGTTGGGTGAACTACTTGACCAAGATTTTGTGTCCAGTTTGATCTGAAATTTTAAACAAATGATTTTAAGATGTAAAAATAAATTTTGTAAAAATTTTAGAGTTTTTAGTCAAGTAGATTATTTTATACAATTTTTCAAAATAAGGATCAAGTTGAGTCCAAAACCAGAATTTACTATTCATATGATCATTTTGCTAATATTCATTTGGTCATTTTTCAAAAGTAATCCAATTGATTCCTTATGCATATAAATGAGCATAATATGTTATTAAAATGACAAAATATGATATTTCATGTTGAAATAATATAAGAAACATAAGTCGATAATTGTATAATGCATATTCGACTAAGAAATGGCATGAAAATTTTGGCTCCACTGGGTATCTGGATAGTACTGAGTAGGGTAAGGGTATGATATATCATACTATATGCAATGCTGCTTTAATATAGGACTTCGGTCCGAGTTATATAGGGTGACGACTCGAGCTATATAGGACTTCGGTCCGAGTTATATAGGGCAATTGCCCGAGTTATATAGGACTCCGGTCCGAGGGCTTCGGCCACAGATTTCACAGGGCTTGGTCCGCAATTTTTTAGGGCCACAGCCATAGAATATATATACAGTTATTTCAGTTAGTTCCTTACCATACGTTAGTCTACCAAATTACCTTGTGGAGCGAACTAATAAAATAATAAGAACTGAATATATGACATGTATGGATTATTTTTATTGTGATATTATTTTTCAATACGACTCATTGCTTTGAAAAGTGCATTATGCTTTTATTATTTATTTTCCGTAATTAGTTAAAGTACCCACTAAGCAATGCTTAGCGAGTTTAGTTTCTTCTAAACTCGTAGGCTATTAGCAAGGAGCTAGTAGCGAGCAGAGGAGTCCTGCGATCTGTCGGTCATCAACAAACTTAGGTGGTGCTCTTCATTTTGTATTTTGGTATTAGAAACTGACATGTACTTATTTGAACAATACAAAGAGATAACTTGATGTAGCATGTAAATCTAGTAATGTATAATAACTGTATTGTTTTAAATTGAGTTGGGTTGTGAATATAGAAGTGTGAATTCTTCTTGCAGGATTGTAGTTGAGGTTATAAGAGTGGATTATTGGGAGTGTGCTTGAGCTGAATTGTGAAAAAAAATATTTTTCAAAAATAAGAAAAATCAGTTTTGTCGACACTTGGGACCTAGAATTTTAAGGGAGACTCCGTCAAAATTTTTGGAAAATTTTTATAAGGAACATTAAGTAAGCTGACATAACCAGAGCTCGTATCCCGATGTAACATTCCTCCTCAGCTTATTCATAGGTCGGGAAGGGGTGTTACATTATTGCCATAATAGATAAATTTCGATGATGAAATTTCTTTAGTGGGGTGAATTATAATGTTTAAAATTTTAAATACTAAACTTTTAATTTAATATAAATAATTGATATTGAATTGTGATATAAGTGGTATAGATAAGTGATATAAATAGTGAATCTTAAAATTTTACTGAAGAAAATTATGTATTTTTACGATTTTACGAGATTAAAAATCGAATTAGAATGAAAAAATAGGAAAGAGGGTGCACCATAGTTAAAATGAGATTGGTCACACTAGAATAAGCCGTATTTATATATATGTGTGTGTGTATGGACATATGTGTATTTATGTAGAAGCTTCTTCCTTCTTCTTCCTTCTTCTTTCCATGATCATCATCACCAACACCACCAAAGCTCCTTCTTTCTTCCTTCTTTTCAAGAATTTGGCTAAAATTTAAGAGAAAATCACATCTAGCTATGAGTTTTTAAAAGAATAAGCTAGAAAAGGTGAGATTATCAGCAAGTGTCAAAGAAAAAGAGGGAAAAGAGAGAAGAAGAGAGATTTTGAAAGAGGTATGTGCTTATGTATTTTAATTTGCAAATATTTGAATTTCTATGAGTTTGAATGTTTGAATTGATTGATTGAGTCATTTATAATGAATTATTTCTTGAAAATATTGATTAAAGGAATTAATGAGTGAAAAATGAATTAAAAAAACTTATATGTGGTGAGTATGATTCTTAATTCAATCTTCATAAGAATTGGGTAGTTTGATGTTGTTTTAGCCATAAGTGATGTTTGAAAGTTTGATTAATTGAAGTTTGAGTAAAGTATTAAATGTAAACTCTTTTATGTCAAAAAAAATTAGATTTGATTCATTTTTTATCATAAGTTTTGAATATATTGAGTTAAAATAGTTAAGTGTGCGAAATGTAGAATTTTTGCCTAATATTGCCAGTGACACGCCCATGTCAGTGGGCATATCATAGTTACTAAATTACAAAATAAATGACACGCCCAGTGACATGGGCATGTCGTTGGACATGTTAAAGCTTCTGTAAAATGGGCAAATGACACGCCCAGTGACACGCCTGTCATTGGGAGTGTCACTTGAAAAAATTTGCCTAAAATGACATTCTTTCTTGTCTTTCATCCGTGATTTTCACCTAAATAACTATAAGGCCTTAAAGTGTAAAGGATTTTTGAAATCAACCCTACCAAGTAGTATAATAAATTTTGAATATATGATAAATATATGTAATACCAAGTGTTGATCAAAGAATTGTTCCATTGAAGTGATATACATAATTCAATGTTAATTAGAACTTATGAATTGCCTAAATTATACTGATTTTAGATCTAGCTTTGGATTGAATGGCTAACCAGAGGAAGGATAACCATAGTAATAGTGGGCATCTCGTGCCATTAATGGATACATTGTGTCATCAGTGACAATGGGTATAATTGCCATTGTATATTCTTGAGATTTTGCATTAAAATTGCTACACTAATCTGTTATCCAAACTTATGATCTGAGTTCACTATGTATCGACATTTTTAATGAAGTTATCTATATTGAAAATATATATGAATATGATGTTATGAATAATGAAAGAAATGCAAAATAATGATATAAGTCAATTACTTAAAATGGACTTATTGTGTTACAATATGAAAGTGATTGGTAATGTATATATAAATGTTTCCAAGTGAAAGTTATAATGCATGGAATAGAAATGTTATACTTAAGTTATTGAATTGATCAATAACTTTCTAAGTGTTATAATGATTGAAAGTATGTATAATGATTTAAGATACAAAGTGTTCCAAATTATAGTACTAAATTTTAGTGCCAAAAATTATAGATTGAATGAAATTATCCTATATATAAAACTGAAAGAGCAATGTTAACAAATGAGAAAGTAAGTCTTAAATAAAATGATTCATAAAAATAAAAGTTGCAATACCAAAAGTATATTATAACAGGATGACTTTTATAAAGTTAAAGTTATTATTTTGTGTAATCAAAGTATTATGTTAGTTTTCTATTGAAAATAGTTAATATATTGAAATATTTCTTAAAACTGAGTGTTATTACTATATTTTCATAAGTATTTTTCTTTAATATTAAGTGGCAAAATATATTTATATAAGCACCACTAAGCTTTGCTTAGCATGTCAGAATTATTTTCTGACACGCAGGTATCAGGTCATCGGAGCAAGTTAAGAAGTGGAATTAAGGATCTCAGGAATTATCTATAATACATTTAGAGATATGTTGTATATTGTACTCATAAGTTATGAAGTGTATATGTACAATTTAGTTTGGCTATTTGAGAAATTGTATAAATTTTTAAACATGAAAGGAATATATGTATTTAGAGGACGAAGTTTGAGATTATAGTGAATGATTATCAAATAAAGCAATGTATTATATATTAATTTGATTTGATAAACTTATGATAGTTATACGATTTATAATTAGTATTTAGATTATTGGAGATATTGGAGATTGATTTAAATGTTAGATTTATAAGTGTTGTATTATACAGTTTATATTATTATTTGAAAATTTTTGTTAGTTGGAAGAGAACTTTATAAATGAATTGATTAGTGCACTGACAGTATATCGAGTAATATCCTCTGATAGTTTTATGTAAGAATTATCAGGGGATGTTACAATATGACTTATGCACTTGCAGTTTAGAATTATTCCATAATTTATCGAACAAGTTTCTGTTGCCGTTACCGAGAAAGGAGAAATTAAATCGATAATAATAAGTTTGAAGAGACTATTAATTCAGAATTTTATTTTAATTATTTTCATTTGTTTTTCTATAGGAGTTATATGCGTAGTAATAGACAAGTTGTATAAGAAGAATTTAATTCTGAGATTGAAAAGTAGTTTAGAGAGAATAACAAAGTAAGAAGGGAGAAACTTCGTAAGAAATGGAACAAATTAGTACACATGAGTCTCTAGAAAAAGAAAGTAGGGTTGAAGTGGAAGAAGCCAGTGATGAAGAAGTAAATATGGGTAACCCACAAGATCAAATTCAACTAAGAAATCTCACTCCAAGGGAACATGCCATGCCAAATGCTTATATTGGATTAAGCTACTTACCAAGACAATAATATGAAATTGCTTTAGAAAAATTTATTACCCTTTCTAGTTAGAGGTTTGACAAGTTAGATAAACAATATGACAGGTTAGAAGTTAGGATGGACCAAATTGCAAGTCAAACTAGGAACCTTGAAGTGCAAATTGGGCAAAATTGCTATCTCTTCAAATTTAAGAAGTCAAGGAGGTCTTCCTAGTAAAACAAAAATAACTCCCAAGGAATATTGTAAAGCAATTACACTTAGAAGTGGAAAGCAGTTGCAAGATGTGGTTCCAAAGATGGTTGATTCAAAAGGAGAAGGTGAAGAATTTAAAGAAGATAAGCAAAATAAAGAGGTAGACAAGGAAAAGGAGGAAAGTGAGACACTCCCCTCTAAGAAAGAAATGAAGCCTCATGTGCCACTTATACTATTTCCTCAAAGGCCTTAAAAGTAAAATAGTAGAGAAACAATATAAAAATTTTCTTAAAGTGTTCAAACAATTGAGAATTAACATACCTTTTTCAAATGCTCTTGCTCAAATGTCATAATATGCCAAATTCTTGAAGGAGATTCTTTCCAATAAGAGATCCATTGAAGAAAATGCAAGAGTTGCTCTTACTAAAGAGTGCAGTGCAGTGTTTCTAAAAAAACTTCCATCCAAATTAAAGGATCCATAAAGTTTTTCTATACCTTGTATTATTGGTGATTTTAATTTTAGTAAAACTTTATGTGATTTGGGTGCAAGTGTAAGTCTAATGCCAAATTCTATTTGCAGAAAGCTTGGATTCACAGACTTAAAATGCACAAAGATGACACTTCAATTAGTGGATTGTTCAGTGAAATCATGTTGGGAATTATTGAAAATATTTTGGTTAAAGTTGATAAATTTTTTATACCTATTGATTTTGTTATTCTTGAAATGGAAGAGGATATTGAAATTTCTCTAATTTTAGGGAGATCATTTTTAGCTACTGCAGGGGGGCTATGATTGATGTTAAGGGGGGTAAGTTAAATTTACAAGTAGGTGAAGAGAAAGTAGAGTTCAATCTTAGTGAGTCCATGAAAGAACCTAGTTTTATTGATTATTGTTTTAGAATTGATGTTATTTTATAAGTTAGTTCAAGAAGTCTATGAAAAGAGTTTCGAGAGGATCCTTTAGAGGCTTGTTTGATCCTTAATGCAACTTAAGAAGATGACAATCAAGAGATAGCAACTTATGCTTATGCTTTACAAATGACACCACCCACAACTTTTAGGGGATTTGAAGAGATAAAGAAGTCTACACCTTTGTCACCCCCTTCAATTGAGAAACCCACAATTCTTGAGTTGAACCATTGCCTTCCCATTTTAAATATATCTTTTTAGGACCTAATGATAGCCTACCAATAATTATAAATATTTAATTATCAAAGAACCAATTAGAATAAACATTAGGTGTGATTAGACAGTTTAAGAAGGCTATTGATAGGACTATCTTTAATATCAAGGGTACTTGTCGATCATTATGTATGCATAAAATTTTGATGGAGGATGATTGTAAACCTTTTGTGGATGCTCAAAGAATGTTAAATCCTAACATAAAGGAGGTGGTTAAGGCAGAAATTATTAAACTTCTAGATGCAGAAATTATTTGCCCAATTTCAGATAGCCCTTGATAAGTCCGATACATGTGGTACCAAAGAAAGGGGGGATTATTGTTGTAAAAAATAAAAAAGATGAGTTGATTCGATCTAGGACAATTACGAGTTAGCGAGTGTGTATTGATTATAGAAAATTAAATAAGTCTACTCGTAAGGACCATTTTCCATTGCCTTTTATTGATTAAATGTTGGAGTTATTGGCTGGTAATTCTTTTTTTCATTTGTTAGATAGATAGGGTATTTTTAGATACATATAGCTTCAGAAGATTAAGATAAGATAATCTTTACTTGTCTATTTGGTACTTTTGCTTATATGAGGATGCCCTTCAATTTGTATAATGCACCTGCTATGTTTCAACGTTGTATGATGGCGATTTTTAGTGATTTTATAGAAAAATTTATAAAAATTTTTATGGATGAATTTGAGCATTTATGGAACTTTTTTGAAATTTGTTTGCAGAATTTAGCAAAGGTGCTTCAAAGGTGTAAAGAAACAAATTTGGTGCTTAATTGGGAGAAATGTCATTTTATGGTTGAAGAGGGGATAATCCTTGGGCATAAAGTTTCACAAGCTGAGATTGAGGTGGAAAAAACAAAAGTTGAAGTGATTGAGAAGTTGCCTCCACCAACAAACATCAAAGGAATCCAAAGTTTTTTGGACATTTTGAATTTTATAGACGTTTTATTAAAGTTTTTTTCTAAACTTTTAAAGCCTTTATGTGAATTATTGAGTAAAGATGTTGAATTTCAGTTTTCTAATAATTATCTTATTACTTTTGATAGGTTGAAGGAGGCATTGATCTCAACTCCAGTTATTATATCTCGTGATTGGACCTTACCTTTAGATATCATGTGTGATGCTAGTGAGTTTATAATAGGAGTTATACTTTTCCAAAGGAAGGATAATAGGTGTTATGCCATTTAGTATGCCTGTAGGTTGCTTGATGAAGCTCAAGTAAACTATGCTACTACTAAAAAGGAGATGCTTGCGGTGGTTTACTCTTTGGATAAGTTTTGATCATACATTATTGGATCAAAAGTGATTGTATATACTGACCACACTGCCATCCGATATCTCATGAACAAAAAGGAGGCAGAACAATGCCTAATTTGTTGGATACTTTTGATTCTAGAATATAATATGGATATTAGACACAAGAAAGGGCTATAAAATATTGTTGCTGACCATCTCTCTACACTAGAGTTGGGGACAAGTGACAAAGAGGAGATCCCAATCAATGAAACTTTTCCAAATGAGCAACTTTATTTATTGAAAGGGAATTCTCCTTGGTACGCGGATATTATTAATTATATTGTCAGTAAAATTGTGCCTTCTGATTTTAGTGCTAATAAAAAAAAATTTCTTTGAAGTGAAGCATTACATGTGAGAGGATCCTCTATTATTCAAGCATTATAGTGATGGGTTGATCCGTAGATGTGTTCCAGAAGAAGAGTTTCAATCCATACTCGAGTTCTATCATTCTAGAGAGTATGGAGGATATGCTAGTTCCTCCAAGACAAAAGCTAAGGTATGGCAATCAAGATTTTTTTGGCCAACAATGTATTGTGATGCTCATAATTTTGTTAAGAGCTGTGATCATTGCCAGTGGGTAGGAAATATCTCAATAAAAGATAATATGCCTCTAAACCTATTTTGAAAGTTGAATTGTTTGATGTTTGGGGAATGATTTTATGGGACCATTTCCTTCTTCTTTGAATAATCAATATATTCTTGTAATTGTTGACTATGTCTCAAAATGGATGAAAGCAATTGCTAGTCCACCTAATGATTCTAAGGTAGTGATCCACTTTCTTAAGAACCTTATTTTCTCTAGGTTTGGTGTACCATAAGCTATTATTAGTGATGGAGGTTCACATTTTTATAACAAGGCTTTTGAAACTCTTCTTAGAAAGTATGGAGACACAGGATAACTACACCGTACCATTCAAAAATGAGTAGTCAAGTAAAGATTTCTAATAAAGAAATTAAGTGGATATTAGAGAAAACTATGGGAAGCTCTAGGAAAGTCTGGGCACTAAAATTAGATGATGCTTTATGGGTTTATTAGACTGCTTTTAAGACACCTATTAGAATGTCTCCATATAGGTTGATTTTTTGTAAGGCTTGTCATCTTCAAGTAGAGTTAGAACATAGAGCTTATTGGGCAAATAGATAGTTAAATTTTGATATAAAAATAGCTGGTGAAAAGAGGTTACTTTAGTTAAGTCAACTTGAGAAATTGCGCATTAATTCGTATAAGAATACTAAGTTATATAAAAAGCAAATTAAGGCATGGCATTACAAGCATATCCAGGAATGTAATTTTCATAAAGGTCAATTTGTGTTATTGTTCAACTCTAGAGTTAAACTTTTTTTGAAAAAACTTAAGTCTAGATGGTTGGGTCCATTTAAGATAGTTAAAGTTTATCATTCAAGAACGGTGGACATTAAAAATATCTCAATTCAAATTTTTACTGTGAATGGACAAAGATTAAAACCATATATAATTGGTAAATTAATTGATAAGGCTTTGGTTTTTTGTTATATTAATGTTTGACCTTCAAAGAAAAAGTCAAGCTGGAGACTTTAAATAAGTACTTTTGGGAGGCAACCCAAGTTTCTATTTCTTTATTTCTATTTACTCTATGCGTTTTTAGTATATTTAATTCATTTAATTTAGTTAATATGAAGTTTTACATAATATTAGAGTTATTAATTGAATTTATTGGTGTTTTTCATGTTGGGAGAAATAAGTTTTTTAAAAGTGGCAGTAACAATATTTAATTTTATACAATTTTTAGTGTTTTAAGATTTTGATTTTTGTTTTATTTTAGAGTTTTATATTTATTGCTCAACATCCTAAGAGCACCATTACATTGGGTCATATTGTTACTGGATTGACAATATATTTTGATATTCTTGATCATAACATTACCGCAATGGAGTGCATTAGTGGAAAGTCCTATTCATATGGCACATTATGTCGTGCTGAGATTTTGAATGCCAGCAGCAGATTGAGGGACCCCACAATAAGAAAGTGCTTCAAGAACTTAATTCAAGGAGGTTCTAGTAGTGTTCTGTCCAGTGACCAAGCAACAACTAATGAAGAAGAAAATGAGGAAGAGGAAATGATGAAGAAGAAGATGATGATAATGATAATGAAGAGCAAGGATGGCGACAAGTTTTAAGGCGACTTAATACAATGGATGAAACAAATAAACAATAAAGCTCGTAATTGAATGACATGGAGTAGAAGCAAAAAACATTAGAAAACCAAATAGGGTGTATGAATCGAAGAATTATCAACATAAAGAGGAGCCAGACTTATCACAATTACAAGTTAATAAAGTATATCAAGCTTTTAGGTTTGTCTGTCCCTTCTCTGACTCCGTCACCTTCAAAGTCGCCATAAAAGAGGGAATTTTTCTACCTTATCTTTTTCTTTTCATATATTTTTTAATATATTATTTGATTGTGATTTTATTTTGTAATGAAAAGATTAAGTGTGGGAGGGGAGTTAGTTATATTTGCTTTTTGTAATTGGTGTTGTTATCTTGTTTGAGTTTCTGTTAATTTAGTTATGTGAATTTTTATTTTTATATTTTTATTTAATTTATTTTTGTTAAAATATATATATTTATTTAATAACATTAAAAAGTTTTATATATAAAAAAATTGAAAAAAATTCAAAAAAAAAAGAAAAAAAGGAAAAGAAAAAATAAATAATAAAAAATATTAAAATATTTATATTTTGAACTATGTTTTAATTAGGTTTTCATTAGGTGTTTTAGTTTTTCTAGGATTGAAATTATATTTATCTTTTATTTTGAATAGAACTCCTAATCCTAGTGAACAAAGAATTTGCTTTTAAATTAACTTTATTAATAATAAGAGTTTAAGTAGAACTCCCTTAGTTGAATAGTATTAGGATTAATCTTTTATTTCTTCTTTATATAAGGTTAAGTTCCTAGCAATTTAATTCATTAGCAAAGCCTTAGAATATATAGAGATGAATAATAAAGAGAGTTTATACACTTGAGGTTGGAAATATGAAGACGATATTTGGGATTCAGCTTTACCTTATGTGAATCCACATGTAGAAATGTCTGAATAACTCACTGTCTTCTATGCTTTTAGGCGTGCTTATCATAATCCTAACGAATACACTATCAATCTTGATGAGATACTGAGGATGGAAAATTTGGAGAAAGCTTGTGAAAAAGCTAGATCACAATTTGACTTAGTGGTGTTAGATGATACTTCAAGTGATGATAATGAGCCTAAGCCATTACCAATGAAGAGAAAGAGAGGTAGGCCATCAAAATTGGAGACAAAGAAGAGAGGAAGACATCCTAAGATCCATAAGAAAAAATAGTTTAATGTAGCAAACATTAAGAATGAAGAGGGAGATGCTTAGAAGATTCTAATTATCTCATATTAATAGTTTGTTTTACACTAGATTTGTTTAGGTTGCTTTTAATTTTATTTTTTATTTAATTTTATTGTTATTTGTTCTAGGTCAAATTTTAGTTTTTAATAAATATTAGGAGTTGTTGTACTCTTATATTATAATATATTTGATTATTATGATCTCCACGTGTTCTTTAATTGTTATTAAGTGTGTTAATTTTTATTATTCTAGATTTTAACATGATAATTGAACTTTTTTGGCCTAATTGAAATAATTTTTAGTTATTCTTAATTTAACGCATGGAATGGAGGAGACTATGATCTTGAAAATTTTACAAATCATGAACACTTTTTTATTAGAATAATTATAATTATTTTCAAGGGAATTATAGTTTTTTGTGTTTATTGTAATGTCATAGTTTGTTGAATTAACAATTATCACTAAGGTAGTCAATTATTTAATTTAGTGATGATATAAGGGTTATGCATAATTAATTTAAATTTTTGTGAGATAGAGTGCAAGACGCACTCGTTTTAGATATAAGGGTGGAATAGAGCATAAAATGCATCCACCATAAAAAATAAATATGGAGTGGAGCATAAAATGGACCCATTTTGAAAAAAAAAAGAAAAAAAAGAGAAAAAATATCAGTATATATATAATGATAATATTAAATGCATAATTTTTATTAATCATAAATTATTGATTAAAGTTGGCTGCTTAGTAATGCTTACTAGATTCTTGGA
Organism: Garcia nutans; assembly: GCA_947685225.1. Classification (NCBI taxonomy): domain Eukaryota; kingdom Viridiplantae; phylum Streptophyta; class Magnoliopsida; order Malpighiales; family Euphorbiaceae; genus Garcia; species Garcia nutans. The sequence goes on from CANTUV010000003.1 coordinate 42,071,666, forward strand.
TTAATAAAATTATGATGAATTGCTTATGGTTATGGTTTTACATTAAAACTATTGTTTATTATCCTAATAAATGAGTGTGCTTAGTTTGTAAAATTATTCAATATTATAATTCTTTGAAGTTTAGTGTTTTAAGCTAAGAATAAGTGATTATTATTTTTCTTTGGTTAATTGTATTTGATTGATTGTTGAAATTTATCTTAATGATGGTTAATATGCTTGAGAACAAATAAAAGTTCAAATGTGGGAGAATTTGATAAGTGCATATTGAATATACATTTTTCTATCAGTTTTATATGAAATTAAGTTGAATTTACTAATTCTAAGCTTAATTATGTTTTCTAATTGTATTATTTTTTTTAGTAAAGCTTAGTTTTAATTAATTTATTATAGGACTCTTATAAGCAGAGATTTTAGACAGATTAAACCTTTAAAGCTTCAGTGAAGATTTCGATGATGATAGAGTTCAAGATTGGAAACGTTGTCTTTATGAAGTTGATAGATGACATCTTAAGCTTTTAAGAGCTAGTTCATCAAAATCCAAGTTTTTTTGGGCAAGTCAAAATTGGGCTTAAAATACAAAGGCATAATTTCTATCCGAGCTACTGAGAGTAATTGGGCTATAACTTGGGCGTATGAAGTCCGATTGATATTATTCAAGAGCCTAAAGTCATATAAGCTTTAAGAGATACAACTTTGTTGAAGAAGTCAGGAGGAGATAACATGGTTATCTTATCAAAAACTGCCTTACAAGATTTAACTAAAATTTTGGAAGAAGGGAAATGCAAGGAGGAGTGTATTTTTAGGTAGTTGGATGGGATAAAAACTTGAAAAAAAGGGAGAATCAGTACAAGAACATGAAAAAGAAGTCAAAACAAGGTTGGAGAATTCCAATATCGAGAAGAAAAGGAATCCACAGAGGAAGAAGAAGTGTATGCTTAGAGGAGGATTCAGTCATCTCTACATGATTAATCCATCAAGTTTGAACATTTAATTACGGTTTAGAATTTCTATTTTTAATTTCTTGATCTATTTGTTTTTATATTAAGTTTAATTTTAGAGTTATGAATCCTTTTATTTATTTCTTAATTGCTATTGTTTTATTTTTAAATCAGTTATGAACAACTAATCTCCTTAGTAGGATTAAGTGGATTTAGGATTATAGATGATGGATATTGATTGATTTAATTACTTATTCATTTCTTGAATCAAGATTTTGCTGATTTTGTTCTTACTACTCATGATTGATTGGTCACCAATTACTTGTTATATTGAAATCATATATTGAGTGAAAGCTATGTATGATTTTAGATTATGAAAATCAACAACTTTAGAAATTCATTTTGGAGATAAAGAATTATCTAGAGACCAACTTGATTTCTTTGAGCTTAATATATTGTTATAGTTTCTTGTTCATGAGAATAGAACTTATAAATTCCATCAATCATTAATTTTCTTGCTTAAAAGAGAAGAAGATTAAATTTTAAGGAATTGGTAATTTTGATCCAAGAAAGTTCTAAATTAATTTGAAAATTAGTTTTTGCTCATTTAAAATAATTCTAATGAAACCTAATCTTACTTGTTAATCTAAATTTAATTGAATTTTGAACTTGAAATTTAATTTAAAGTTTGAATTATTTAGATAATTATTTTCATTTAATTTTGAGTTAAGGAGTTGTTAGATAATTTTTAAAATACAAATTGATTTATTTATTTTCAAATATATGTCAAATTGCATTAGGGTTAATCAATTAACTCATTCTCCATGGGAAAATCATTATAAACTGTAACACCCCGATACCCTATATAAGTACTATACATATACCTAGTATACATTCAGTAAGTATATAAAGTATGAGGATGTCACTTTTCATTACCTTTTAAAATAAAACCCTGTAACAGAGTTCAAACCATAATACGTTACTTTAAATAACATTTACAAAATCATTATCATTATCAAAACTTCATTTATACATATAAATACTTTCTCGTCAGAAATACATCATAATTAAAAGTTATACATGTATGCATCACCCTCTAGTTGGTCTCGATAAACTCTTACTCTTCTCGTGGCATAACAGCTGGACTTCCAGATCAACCGCATATCCACCTGCGCGATTACACAACCACGCTAAGCCCAAGAGCTTAGTAATACAATTATGAAATATAAACATACATTATAGAAATTCTAACATATAATGATATATCAATTCAATGTACCATTAGTTATTGTCATGTTTTTCCTTTTTAATTGGACCTTTCATATATCTCGGCTAATTTCATATTTTATGTACATATATATACATAAACATTATCACCGACCACAATCCATCACTAGTATTCATAATCAATATATCATTACACATATTACATATCATACCAATCATGAATCACATTTCCAATGAAATCAACCATAGATCTCATTACTCATTTCTTTCAACACTTGTATATCACATTGACAACAAAGACAGACTCGGGCCCAAAAGATACTATTATGCTATTCAATTTTTAGAGTTAATGCTTTGGTTTTGTTATCACATTTATCATTATCATAGACCCAACTAGGCTTCAAGGATTTAGATTCAACCAAGCTTCAAGGGGAACAAAGCATGCTAAGTCTCAACCCAACTTGGCTTCAAGAATCAATCCAACCTAGCTTCAAGGGTTGTAACATCTCAATTAGGCTTCAAGGACTAGACCCAACCAAGCTTCAAGGGGAGTAAAACATGTTAAACTTCTACCCAACTTGGCTTCAAGGATCAAGCCCAACCTAACTTCAAGAGATTGTTACTATCATTAGGCATGCCACCAACAACAAACTCTGAAAATGGAATAACACATTAGTCACACAATTCATTTATTATTTCATTATCCATTTCATTCTCAATTGAATCATTATCTAGGCAAACATGCCTTATTTATCACAATTGAATCATCATAGCCAATCACAATGGCCTCACATCACATTTGAGTTATCATAGCCAATCACAATGGCTTCACATCACATTATCTCAAATTACCTTTCATATTTCATCATTGATATATGCAACATCAATTACATTAACTAAACACACATATCATTATTCAATCATACCATCTAGGCATGCTTCAATCATATCATTCACATCATTATAACTTAGAACGTTAGTTTCACACCTCTTTATGTCTCAGTTCACATTATACACTTCATCATTCAAGCATACATAATCCATTTCTCAAGACACATTAACATCATTCATTATTAAAGCATATTGCACATACCTTTTTGGATGATCCTCATCTCTTGTACACTCAAGAACTACTCCCATCAAGCTATACATAATCAATTACCTCATCATATCCTTCACATTATACACATTGCATCATTGAAGTAACACTACAAAGTACATTATTCATATAACACATTACCATTCACAAGATTCACAATGCATAAAACATAGCATTGTTCATATAGTATCATATGCATCATCATTGTCATCAAATGAATGTTCAATCTCAACAATGCAAGAAGAACAAAGGAACAATCACAGTAGCTAACACCCTCAAGGGACACGGCCAAGCTTATGGCCGTGTCTCTCAACACCAATTCAAGCCGAGGCAGACACGGGCAAAGGACACGGCCGTGTCTCTCAATAAAAATCAGGCAGTGGCAAACGCAGTCAAGGGACACGGCCAAGCCAGTGGCCGTGTCTCTCCAACATTCATCCAACACGGCCAAGTTTCATTAAGCTTGGCCGTGTCTCTCCAAAATCTTAAGTCTTGGCCGTGTCTCTCATGAACAAAAACCCTAAATATGGCCAAAACTCTTTTAATTGCATTTAAACACATTGTGCACACCATAACCTCATTCAAATGGATCTAAACTATGTCATTAACACTTATTTTACATATTCATCACAATATTCTCATTAACAAAACATTAACAACACATTTAAACACATACTACTTCAAAACCCTAAAACCAACATCATTCTTATTCTTTCAATATCAACATCCACTTAACTTACCATCCTCAAACCAAAACCAACACCAATTTAACTTACAATCAAACTCAACACTTATAAACACATCTCAACCACACCAAATCATAATCCCAACAAATCAAAACTCACTTCAAACACAACTTCAAAAATAACAAGGGAAAACAAGAGAGTACTTACCTCAATTGAAGAAATTTCACAAATCTCCAACTTAATCCTTTGATTCTTCCTTCAATTTGATGTTAGAAATCAAAACACCTCACTTGCTCTCTCTTTCCCTTTGGTAGCCGGCCACACCAAGCAAAGAAGAGAAAAATGAAGACAAGTCAAACTTCTCTTCTTCTTTAAATCTCCGCCAAGCAATCCTAACAAGGCAATTACCAAATTGCCCTCATCCATTTAACTTAACTCTTGTCACTTATATGCCCATTTAAGTAATTTCACATATCACAAATAAATATCCTCTTCCATTGACCATCCCTTTTGACCAACATATATGTTATATATATTACCATATACCCAACATATACATTATCTCAAAATACATTTTTCCTTTCCAATAACACATAAATATTTAATTCAAACCAAACAACAATTACATCAATACTTCTAGGGCACATTTTGGGATATTACATAAACACTTACTACTTGTATAATCCGTGCACTTGCGATTTAGAATTATTATATAATTTGTCGAACATAAACTAAATAAAAGCCTATCATTGAATTTTGAACAAAGAAGTTGTTATTAAACTACATGCTTATGGTATTTATGTGAATTTGAACACTGCCACTACATTTCATGCCAAAGGAAAACCAATTTGGGGGAGAGGAGAACCAAATCTATAGCAACCATTAAATCAGTAACAAAGCATACAATCTAATGCTTGGTTTTAATTTTACTCTAATTAAATTTGTTGGTTATGTCGGAGGATACCGATGACCACAACTGCCTTGAATAGAATATGGCAACCACCACTAAAACAGCCACTAGACTTCCTAAGTGGTCAAGGTCTGGTGCACTTTATGTCATGTTGTTTTCTCTTCTTCTAGCCCATCTTCGAATACAAAATCTTTAGATTAAGGGAAATCTTCAAGTATGGCTTTCGATTAAGGGACGAAATTTCAAAAGAAGAAACAAAGAAAAATCGAAAATAAAACTATAGATAGTGATTTGGGATTTTTATTTGAGAAATATTTCTGATTTGGGATGGATTTTGATTTCTAGATTTGTGAAAGAATAGCTTTTGATTAAGAAGTTTGAGATGGCTTTTGATTTTCAAATTTCTCAATTTTAAATTTAGTTTTATTATTAGTAATATTATATTTATATAAATTAATATTTTATTGCTGACTAATGTTGCAGGTCAAGGAATTAATGAGCCGTTATTTCTCCCATTAAAAAAGGGCTTAGACGTCAACTTTCCTGACGTTTTGAGCATATTTGAGATGAAACTAACTTTCGACTTATATTTATACCTATGATAAAACATTATGCTTGTTTTTGTTCCTTTTTCCTTAATAATTTAAAGATTGATCTTGATTTAAAAGTGCAAAAAAATAATATTTAAATTTTAAAATTTAAAGAAAATAAGAGAAATATTATGAAATACTAACACTTTATTTGTGAGCATTTCCAGCATAATTTAATAATATATGATATAGTAAGTCCAGTATAGTATGATATAGTATCGACAATATACCATGTTTGCAGAGATGATATGATACTATAAAGTTATTTGATGTTATGATTTGGTTTAAATAGATGAAATAATTACAATGCTCTCCAGCCTAATATTTTATATATGTTCACATTCAAATAAATTTATTTAAGTCATAATTATAAGACTAATTAACTCCATCTAAAAAACTAATAATATTTTTTGCAAATACATATTTTATTCAAAAAAATAATAAAATTTAATTCAAGTCTTCAAACCACTAAGAAAAATAAGAAACATTAATAAAATTCAATTGAATCAATAATCTACAAAATAATAAGCAAGAATCTCATAGTTTGAAAAGAAAAAAAGAAATTTATTGCTTGTAGGATCCTGCATCATTGACTCTATAAATATTAATTTACAAATAATGTAGTGAAAATTAATGACAAACTCCTTTACATATAACAATTCTCTCCTAGATAGGTATATCATTTTCTTTCTTGATCTAAAAACAAAATTAATGCTAATTTGTTGGTTCAAGATTCTAAAAAAAAATGGAGTTCTAAATTGCATGAGTAATATAACCCTAAAAAAGAAATTTTAAAAACTCCATCATAATTTAAAAAACTCACAGCGAAAATAAAATTAGATTAAGTTCTTATAAAAGCAGTACCTTGGATCTTAATAGCAAAAGTTTGCAAAGCAACTGATACTGCAGATTGAATGACTTCTCTATTGTAGATCGAATGGCTTGCTAGACGATGAAAAATATGGGTTGGGAAAGAAAGACATTATAATATGTTTATATTATGATGGGGGGGGGGGGGGGGGGGGGGGGGGGGTTAAATTTGATTAAGAGTAATTTTGGAAATAAAAAATTAAATCATCTTGATCCCATGAAATCGGTGATATAATAAAATGGCTAAAAATTGTTAATTTCACATCATCCCTAAACTATGATAAACCATGAAAATAAGTTATAAATCTTCATAAACATAGTCTGGCTTTAAACCATACTATACTAACCTATGAAAAATCACAATGAAAATGCTCTCACACAAAGTGTAAAGAAAGAATTATAAATTAAAATATAAAAAAATGATGTTTTATAAAATATTTAAAATTATAAAATGATATAAATATAATTTAAAATTAAATTTTAATAAAATAAGAAATTTAATTATTTGATATCTAAAGTCTCTCATGACTATAAGAAACTATTACAAAGACTAGAAGTTAGGCTCGTAGGCTTACAATAAGGGAAGATAAAATATATAAGCTTATAGCACAAAGTATTATAAAAGTAGATAAATTTAAACTTAAAAATTAAGTTGTATGCACTTGAATTTCTATTTTGTCACTCAAAAACTTTTTTCTTTTATAGCCTTTAGCTTCATATACAAAAATATGATTATCTTTATCAAAAAGACACATTTTTGGTGCTTATATCATCATTTATCGACCTTTTGTCTTTGATATTATACATATTTTGTTAATAATGACAAATAAAGATCGTTACTTCTCAGTGATATTCGTTACTTTATTTAGGCAATATGAGTTATTTCAATGAATAAACATGATATTCTTTTTTATGGTAAAAATCCCAATTTAATCTCAATTGGTAACACTCATTGTAAATTGATATAATAAATATTCCTTTTGCTTGCCTGCTTAAAATTGCCAACTTTCTTGAACATTGGTAATTTTCTTTAGCAATGAGCATTTAAAAAGTATAACAAATATCATTTTACTTTGATAGAATTTCATGAAGTCCAACTAAATGCAATACTTGTTATATATTATTACTCCTAGCATATTAACAAAGATTCTACAACAAAAATTTGTTAAATAATTTAATGATTTGACAAAGTTTTGGCATCATTAATATATACATAAAGATAAAAATATCCTTATTTTTTTATGATAATGAATCACAATAAAATTTACACTTTGCAAATATTAAATGCTATACAATTTAAAATGAACTTACTTTAAGTACAAACATGCAAGTAAGTATAATGTGTATAGAAATGCTCCCTCTTAATTTTATCTTCTTTTAATATGTCATCTATATTTTCCTCCTTTTTGTCAATATCGAAAAGGTGAAGCATGCTCAATATATTCAATACTTTTCTCCCTTTTAATAAAGCACATAATATGCTCAATATATGCACTCTAAATATTTATATATAAAAATCATCAGTAAATTACTCAAAAATAGGCAATATTAACCAAAATAATTACAATTAAACTTAATTTGGCAAAGTTAGCACAAGATTGATTCGATTTGTACTAACCTAAATTTTAGTAAAATATTATGAGTGTATCCAAGCCAAGTATAAATGTCTAACTAGCATCTGAAAAGATTAAAAATATATATATATTCAAAATCATCAGAAGGTAAAACATAGTCCAAATAGTGTTAAAGATAAGATAATGTGTATCAATGTCATCAAAATACAAATATACGAGCAAGATCATTAATAATCATATCTCTTTTGTTTTTGAAAGATTTGAAATTATATTCAAACTAGTATGGCCTAATCTCCTGTGCATAAGAATGTATTTTCATCTTTTACTGAAAATAGGTAAAATTTTTGCACACAATATACATTATCTTCCATTAAATACCATGTACCCTTAAAATAATAATCCCAAAGTATATATAAAATAATCTCCATATTATAGCAACAATAACAATCAATCTTTGCCTTTTTATCAAAATAAAGATGGTAAATAACCTATCAATTTGCGCAAGCACTATACTCTCCTTTTGAAGTATCAGTAACACTATATGTCAAAAAAATTAAATATATAAGCAAAATAACATGACGTGTTATTTGGCAATGATATGATATTGATTATTTTCATAAGAATTCTATTATTTCATTTATTAATCATTGTAAACACACAATACACATTCACAATTTAAGCAAATATAAAGATACCATCATTTAAATATTAGGGAATTTAGGGAAGATAGTATACTTATCTTTCTTGTTCCTAGAGCTTAAAACTAACACTTTTACCTTTCTCATAAATGACCTTTTTCATTAATGTGCTTATTTGTAATGCCCTTTACATAGTCCACACATTTAACTACATAGGTGATTTCACTTAAATACTTAACTTGACTATAAATATAATATATAAATAAAACTAAAATACTTTAACACGTTAATGCAATTATTAACTTTCAAAAGAAATACCGTGATCATGCCTATATTACATACATATATATGTTTAATTTATGAAGAACTCCTATTATTAAGTTACATTGTATACATTAATATAATTCTATTATTACCTACAAACTTATACAACCGTCATACAAAATTATAAAGTGCTTGCTATGTGAACCATATGAAAATACAATATTTATAGTATTGTTCTTTGAACCTTTGAGATGCAGTTAATTTGAAACGTATATCTCTCACTCTATAGTCTCAACTCTTCTAGTTTGATCTACGTGTTAGAAAATAATTCTAACACGTTAAGCAAAACTTAATAGTGCTTATATATTTATAATATGCAAGAAATTGAAAGGAAAGAGAACTATAGATAAACTAATTTAGAAACAATAGAAATTATCACTTTATAACATTAATAAAGAAATTAATAAATTCATTGAAGCTTAAAACACTGATATGATTAAATCCATAATTTGGTTAATTTAACAATAACCGCATAACACATTATTTTCAATATAGATAACTTCTTTAAATTTATCCGCGCACACTGAACTTAGATCATAGGTTTGGATAACGGATCACTGTTGGAAATTTAATACCCAATCTCAAGAATGCATAATGGCAAATATGCTTATTGTCACTGATGACACAATGTGTCAATTAATGGCACGGAGTGCCCACTATAACTATGGATATCTACCCTCTGGCTAGCCATTCAATTCCAAGCTAGATCTAAAATCAGTATGATTTGGACAATTCATTAGTTTTTAGTTAACATTGAATTATGTATACCATTTCAATGGAATAATACTTTGATCAACATTTAGTATTACACATATTTGTCATATATCTAATGTTTATTACTCTTTTCCAAACTTTTAACACATATACATGAATTCTCAACACAAGGATAAGAAATACAAACATATGAGTCCTGTATATCACAAAAGACAAGCCAAAACATCATTCAAGTACACTATGGCTGTGGCATCTCAACCCCACGCCCCTGGTATACAAAATGAGGTTGTCATATACCTTTATAGACCCCCACGACCATGGCACTCAAGGGCCACAACCGTGGAATACAAAAGAACTATGTTTCTTCAAAAAATTTCAAGCAAACACCCTCATTTCCAATCCCACGGCCGTGACACTTATTTGCCATGCCTGTGGGATTGATTTTGGTTATGCCTTTGGGATATTTATCCTTCGGCAGTCCCAACTTTAGTATAATGCCCATGGCACCTCTAAGCCATGCCCGTGGCATCCCAAAATTGTGTATTTTGCACACTAAACCATATAAACATAAACATATGGAAGATCTAAAATAAAGATGTATCAAAACCAAATTTTTGACATAAAAAGAGTTCATATCAAATACTTTACTCAAACTTCAATTAATCAAATCTTTATCCATCACTCATGGCTAAAAATAATATCAAACCACCCAATTCTTATAAAGATTGAATTAAGAATCATACTCATCACATATAGGTTCTTTTAATTCCTTTTTTCACTCATCAATCCATTTAACCAATACTTTTAAGTAATAATTTATTATAAATAACTTAATCAATCAATTCAAACATTAAAACTCATAGAAATTCAAATATTTGCAAATTAAAATATATAAGCACATACCTCTTCAAAATCCCTCCTTTTCTCTTTGATCACTTGTTAATAATCTTACATACTCTAGCTAATTCTTTTAAAAATTTATACCAAAAGATGGATTTCCCTTGATTCTTGATTAATTTGATGAAAGGAATAAGAAAATAGAGAAGATGGTGATGGTGGTGATAGATGGTGTGAATGATGGAGAAAGAAGAGAAAAGAAAAGAAAATTCTAGGCTATATACAAACACATATATAATAAGTTTAATGTAGTGTTGGCAATCTCATTTTAACTATAATGTACCCTCACTCTTAACCATTGATACTAATTTGAGTTTAGTCTGTAAAACCGTCAAAATAATTTCTTCAGTAAATTTTAAGATCCACTATTCACTATTTTCTACTTATATCATTTATCTAGGTCACGTTTCTCACTATACAATATCAATTATCAATAGTAGTTAAAAAGTTTACTGTTTAAAATTTTAAACATTACAATTCTCTCTCACTAAAAAATTTTATCCTCAAAATTTACCTGTTATGGACGCTTGAAATATTTAAGGGTATTGCTGTCTTATTGTCTCTTCACTTTCCTAAGCGGCTTCCACTGTTGAATGATTCCTTCACAACACTTTCACTAAAGGAATGTGTTTATTCCTTAACTCCTTTACTTCACAAGCTAAAATAGCCACTGGTTCTTTTTCATAATTCAAATATGGTTGAATTTCAATAGACTCTACTTGAATCACATGTGAAAGATCTGACTTGTATCATCTAAGCATCGATACATGAAATACATTATAAATCTTAGCTAAATCTGGAGGCAAAGCTAATCGATAGGCTACTGGACCCACATGTTCAAGTACTTCATATGGTCCAATAAATTTAGGACTTAGTTTACCTTTCTTCCCAAAGCGAAGAACCTTCTTCCACGGTAATACCTTCAAGAATACCTTGTCTCCCACACTATATTCAATGTCTCATCATTTCAAATCTGCATAAGATTTTTGCCTATCCACTGCAATTTTTAATCGATCCTTAATAAGCTTCACTTTTTCTTTAGTTTGCCTTATGAGGTCAAGTCCCACAAGTTTGCTCTCAGTCAATTCCACCCAATATAATGGAGTTCTACACTTCCTTCTGTATAATGCTTCATATGGTGTCATTCCAATACTCGTATGATAACTGTTGTTATAGGCAAATTCTACTAAAGGTAAATATCTATCCCAGCTACCTTCAGATTCAATTACACAACGTCTAAGCATATCCTTAAGTACTTGTATCACCCTTTCTGATTGACCATCAGTCTGTGGATAAAATGCAGTACTAAAATAAAATCGAGTACCTAATACTTTCTGGAAGCTTTCCCAAAATCTTGAAGTAAATTGTGGATCTCGATTTGAAATAATAGACATCGATACTCCATTAAGCTTGACTATCTCATTAATATACAATTTAGCAAGTTTATATAATGAATAGTCAATCTGAATTGGAAGAAAATGAGCCGATTTAGTTAACCAATCGACAATTACCCAAATTGTATCATGCTTCCTTTGGGTATTTGGAAGACCAGTCACAAAATTCATAGTGATTCTATCCCATTTCCATTCTAGTATTGATATAGGTTGCAAAAGACCTGATGGAACTTGATGTTTAGCTTTGACTTGTTGACACATTAAACACCGAGTCACATATTTAGTAATATCTCTCTTCATACCAGGCCACTAATAATGAGACTTCAAATCCAAATATATCTTATTGCTTCCAGGATGTACATTATAAATAGTATTATGGGCTTCATCAAGAATACAATTCTTTAGCTCCTTCACATTAGGTACACATAATCTATCTCTATAATATGATCCACCATCTTCTAAAACAACATAATATGACTTTTCACCTTTATGCACTTGTTCCAACACTTTCAATATTTTTTTATTTTGTTTTTGAGCTTTTATCACTTTTTTCTTTATGGTTGGTTCAACCCTCAATTATGCTAACATAACATACTATATCATTTAATTTATTTAACTCAAAAATACATATATGTATATCTATATATAATAATTTATACACAACATCCCTGCTAAAGTCTTTCGACTTAAAACATCGGCTATCATGTTAGCTTTTCCAGAATAATAGTCGATGATACAATCATAATCTTTGATCAACTACATCTAACTCCTCTACCTTAAGTTGAGTTCTTTTTGCATTGGCAAGTATTTTAAACTTTTATGGTTAATAAAAATATAGCACCTTTCACAGTACAAGTAATGTCGCTAGATCTTAAGGGCAAAAACAGTAGTAGCTAACTCCAAATCATGTGTGGATAATCCAATTCATGAGATTTTAATTGCCTAGAAGTATAAGCAATTACCTTACCTTCTTACATCAATACACAATCGAGTATCTGATGAAAAGCATCACCATAAATCACACAATCTTTACCTAGCGTCGATTGTGTCAATATAGGCGCTTCAGTCAACATAGCCTTCAGTTTTTCAAAACTAGCTTGACACTAATCATTCCACTCAAATTTAGTTTCTTTCCTCAGGAGATTAGTTAAAGGAAGTCCTATTGTAGACCCTTAATTTTGGTCCTAAGCTAGTTCAGTTCTAATTAAAGAAGGCCTAAGTCATGATCGGTCCGTACTTAATGGCTTAAAATCTATTTTAAAGCCTTTAAATAGATTGATCTAGTTTTATAAGGCCTGAAATTAGCCGATTCAACCTTTAAAGCCCTAAAACAATCTGATTAAAAATTCGATTTGGTTTAAATGGGTTTGGGCCAGGCCATTTCAATATGGGCAACATCCATATCGAATTGAAGCTACCCAATTCGATATGGATGGCTCCATATCGAATTGGAATGCATCTAATTTGATATGGACAACACCCATATTGAATTGGATGCAAACCAATTCGATATGGCCAGGCCACATCTAACTAAATTGATTTTAATTCAATATGGTCTCAATTTCATGTCGAGTTTAAAAGACTTTAATTCGATATGCTTTAATTCGAGCCATGCTTAAATAGGAAATTAAAATTAAGCTTGGATTAGGCTCTGTAACATGATTGGTTTTGACCTAATTTGCTCCTTATAAATATAGGATGTAAAAAGAATAAAAAAGGATGAAAAAAAAAAGATTAAGGACTTCTAACAGAGAATTAGCAAAAGGCAAGCAACAACCATCAACACACAAAATACTATCAAAACAACACACCATACAAAGGTAGTAGCCACTGTCTTTATTTTGATTTGCCAGAAATCCAAATTAGTGTAGGCAGTAGCTTGGATTAACGTATAATTTGATGGAGTCTCCAGCGCAGGTTTTATTTTCTAAACTCTTTAAAATCATAGCAAGTTCTGTCTATTAATATCATGAAGTTCATACTTACTGAGGTTTTATTTCAATATGTCCAGTAACCCTTGTTTGATAATATAATCAATTTACATATATTGTATCTTCGTTTAAACATGTCCAATAGCTATTTATCTCATGCAATATTTACTTGAATTAAATATCCAGCAGCACAAGTTTATTAATATAATCACAGTAGTCAAGTTCAAATATCTAAAACCCTTATTTTCCAAATATCCAAAATCCTAATTCTAAAACCAAAACCCTAATCATATTTTTCTAAAATCAAAAACCCTAATTATGTTTCTCTAAAACCCTAAAACCCTAATATGTAAAAACCTATTCCTTATTTGCTAAACCCTAAAATCCTAATTTCTTAATTCTTAAACCTAAAACCCTAATTCCTTAATCTACAAAGCCCTAACTCCCTAACCCTAAATTGTAAAACCTTAAGTTTCTTTAAAAAAAAAAACCCTAATCTTATTTCCTAAACCCTAGAACCATGATTTAAACCAAATAAACCCAAATTTAATATATGAACCCTAATTTTGTATATTCAATGCTTTAATCCCTAGTTTGATTATTTAATTTTTTACATGCTCTTATGATGGATGATTTTATTTTATTTAATTTATAATGGATGTTTTGCTTTTAATTGTCATGTTCGAATGGTTTAATTCATTTGGTTTATTGTTGTTTTTGTTTATTTAGATTTTAAACTTGTAAAAGGCATGTTTCCACTTTGTGGGTGCCTTGTTTACTTAATTTGTTTCTTTTATTTTATTTTTAGGGATTAATATAAAGGACATGTTTCCACTAATTGGTGGGTGCCCTATTTTGTTTTACTTGTATTTTGGACGTTGGACATTATAAGGGCATGTTTCCATCTCATATAGGTTCCCATCTTATTATTTTGTTTAAACTTATTTTGATTTTAATACAATAATTATTTATTTCAATACTTGCATATAGTATGGATGATATTATAGTATTTAAGAATTTAATAATATTTAGACCTGAAAGGGAGGCCAGTTCCAATGAATCGGACATTCTGGGGGTGCTAGGTCATTCTCACATTTTTCATGTATACCCAACTTTTCGAACCTATTAGGAGGTTAGGGATTCCTTTGGAATCAAGTCATCCACCCCTTTCTTTTTCCGGCCCATCTGGGTGGTGACTCCATTTTCTCCGGGTTTAGGCCCGTGTTCTCTAAGGCCCTAAGCATAACAGTGCTAAAGTTGCAAGAACCATTCCATCGGGAGTGGAGATAAAAATCTCCGCTCACAGTGACAACTCCACTGGGGATAAGAGAAGTTGATTCCATTGGTCTTTATATTATTTTATTATTTCTTATTATGATATTATCCATTATATCATTTAGATTGCATTGTGTGTGTTACATCCCCTAACAATCCTTATATAAAAACTATTAGAGAATGTTATTCGATATACTTTTTACGCTCCAATCAATTCAGAGAAAACTCTCTTCATAAATAATTTTTTCAAATAATAATAAAATCTGCATATCACAACACTTATAGGTCCAATGTTTAGACCAATTTTCAATAATCCATTATAAATCAGATAACTATCATTCATTTGTCAAATCAAATGATTATATAATACATTCCTTTCTTTAAGAGTCATTCACTTAAATTCTCACACTTCATCCTTTATTCCTGAAATACATGTATTTCTTTCATATTTACAAATTTGTACAGTCCCTCAAATGGCCAAACTAAAGTATCTATATACATTTTATAACTTATGAATACAACATATACAAGATCTTCATCTGTTCATATCTTGCTCTGATGTCCTGATACCTGCATGTCAGAAAACAATTCTAACACGCTAAGCAAAGCTTAGTGGTGCTTGTATACACAAATTTTAACACTTCATATTAAAGAAATATACTTATGAAATATAGTAATAACACTTAGTTTTAAGAAGTATTTCCATATATAAATTCATTTTAGTAACAAGTCAATATACCATGCTGAATACACAAAATAGGAACTATCCATGTATAAAGTTATCATATAATACAATACTTTCGATATTACAACTTGTCTCATTGAGAAACAGTTTATTCAAGACTTGTTTTCTTATTTGATAATATTGTTCACAATATGCTTATTTTATTTTTCAATAAGTCTTCCTTTTCAAGTTCACATATAGGATCATTTCATTCAATCTATACTTTTCAGCACTTAATTTTAGTATTATACTTTAGAGCACTTTGTATCTCACATCATTATATACACTTTAAATCATTACAACACTGATAAAGTTATGGATTAATTCAATATCTTGAGCATAACATTTCCATTCCATGCATTAGAACTTTCACTTGTAAACATTAGTATATCTGTGAACAATCACTTTTACACTGTAACACAGTAATTCAATTTCAAGCAATTGACTTCTATTATTATTTTACATTTCTTTCATTAGTCACAACTATCATGTTCACATATATTTTCATTAATTATGCCCATACATACTAAACTTAGATCATAGATTTGGATAACATGTTAGTGTAGTAATCTCAAGAATTTATAATGGCAATTATGCCCACTATCACTGATAACACAATGTGTCCATTAAAGGCACGAGGTGCCCACTATCACTGTGGTTATCCATCCTCTGGTTAGCCATTCAATCCAAAGCTAGATATAAATTTAGTATGATTTGGGCAATTCATTAATTTTGATGAACACTACATTGTTTAATTCATTTCATTGGTACTATACTCTTATCAACATTTGGTAATATATATATTTGTCACTTATCTCAAGTTTCTCACTCTCTTTCATGCATTTAACACATACACAAGAAGTCTCAATACAATTATTCATATATTAGTCTCATACTAGGCCCGTAGATCACAAATTACAAGCCAAAAATATTATTTAGGTACCCCACGGCCGTGGCATCTCATTCCCACGCCCGTGGGATCCAAAATGAAGCTGTAAAATAAGTTTGAAGACCCCACGATCGTGGCCTTCAAGGGCCACAGTCGTGGCATCTAAAACTCTTCTGTTCTCTCGAATTCTTTTGAAGAAACAGCATCACTTTCAATCCCACGGTCGTGGCACTCAATTGCCACGGCCGTGGCATTGATTTTGGGACTGTTTTCGGAGTAAAATCATGTATTCTGCACTTTTAACTTCATTAAACACAAACATGTTTAAGATCTAAGATTAAAATGTATCAAACTCAAAGTTTTGATAGAAAAAGAATTCATATCAAATATTTTACCACAACTTCACTCAATCAAACTTTCAATCACTTTCTATGAATAAAACCAACATCAAACCATTTAATTCTCTTAAAAGTTGAGTTAAGGATCAAAACCCATCATATAAAAGTTATTTTTCACTTAACAATCCAATTAATCAATATTTTCAAGAAATATCTCATCATACATAACTCAATCATTCAATTACATCATTAAAACTCATAAAACTTCATATTTTTGCAAAGTATAAATCAAAAGCACATACCTCTTCAAACTCTTCTTTCTCTTTCTTTTTCTCTCTTTCCCTTTGATTTCTTATTGATAATCTTGCCTTTTCTAGCTTATTCTTCTAACAATCTATACATATATTTGATTTACTCTTAATCCTTAATGGATTTGATGAAAGGAAGAAGAAAGAAGTGAAGATGGTGATGATGGCGTGGAAGATGGAGAGGAAATCAGAAATTTCCACACACATACACCTATACATATATATATATATATATTTATAATATTTTTAATCCAGTGAGGGAATGCTCATAATAACTATGGTGCAACCTCATTCTTAACCGTTGATTTTAAATCGAGTTTTAATCTCGTAAAACAGTAAAAATACTCTTTTCAGTAAAGGTTTAAGATATACAATGTACTATTCTTTACGTATAACATTTATCCACAATACTTTTATCACTATACACTATCAATTTTTCATTATTAGTTAAAACGTTCCTGTTTAACATGTTGACCATTACAATTCTCCCCCACTAAAGAAATTTCGTCCTCGAAATTTACATACTATAGCAATAAGCTATTTCACTTTCAAATAATTTCATATGTCACATAGAATCAATGATTTTATTAACTTATATAACATTTCTTTCTATCTAATATCAATCAATATAACACTTTCAGAATAATCTTATTATAGAACTGTAGAAGATTATTCAACTCTACACACTTACACTTTTCAAATTCAATTTTGGATTTGCCTTTATTCCTCTTTAGATTTTTTTTCTTCTATAATTTGTATCATTACATTCCACTATTATATATATCTCGTTCTTTTCTCTTATATACTGAACATTAAATCCTAGTTCTGGATAGCGGGTCACTGATGGCAAGTAAATGCCCACTATATCAATATGGCCAAAGGCCTACTATGGCATGAATACCCACTGTATATGATGTCACAAAGTGACCACTGAGAGAAAGGAACCAAAGGTTCGCTATGACGCAAAGCGTCCACTGATGGCATAAATGCCAATATCACTAGGACATATATAAAAAAATGTCCTCTATGGCACAAAATACCCACTTTCGATATGGAACATAAATGTTCTTTATGGCACAGAGTGCCCACTTTCAATATGGGACATAAGTGTCCTCTATGGCACAGAGTGCCCACTGCCAATATGGCATAAAATGCCCACTATCACTTTGAATATTTACCCTTTAGCTAATCCGGAAACTAGATTTAACATCAGTATCATTTATTTCAATGGTACAAAGTATTGTCAATTATAATATACTTTGAAATATAACACTTTCTCTTTGCAATGTTTGTTTCTTACTGTAAGTTTATAAGATATAAACAATCATTTCAAACACAACACATATACACATTATACTTGTTTTCAAGTAGTTCGATTGATTTTATTTATTCATCAATCTTTATCTTTTCAAATCATTTTCATGTTTTCACTGTAATAATGAAATCTACAAAGATTTCCACTCTTTACTTGTTTAATTCTTTTCTTAACATATTAAGAATTTATCTTTATTCTTTCACTTTAAGAGTACATGTACATTTATACTTTATTCTCTATGTCTCATACACACATTCACACACACACACATATATGTATATATTGCTAACTTGTTCTACCATACATTATTTCACTAGAAGGGTTCACTACCTTCACATCTCACTACATTCTTTTCTTTTTACATGATCACTTCCTTTCTTTCCATTTGCAATCAATTAGTATTAAGTAATTCTTTAACACTTCTATATATATAATCTATACCTTGGCTTTAATCACCAAATAATATTACAATCACGTATTTCATAAATACATAATATGTAAATCTCACATTCTTACTTTCATTACTCAATCAATTTGTCTATACCTCTTTAGTTTCTTTAACTTGTGCTTCACATTATGTACAATCATTACTGATTTATCAATCTATCATGTTTTTTTTTTCACTTTACTTCGGAAATTATCTTATTTCATCATGAAGATGTTAAATCCACTAATCACTTGTAATTGTCTTTTATCTTTTCTCTACCGTTACACTTCTTTCACATATCCACTTATATTTATTCATACTTTCCTCACGTTCTCTTCACATTTTAGTTTCATCATTTAATGGATTGATTTCATTTCAATCTTATAAGCAATCTTTTGTCACTTATAACTATTTCCAAGATGTAGTCATTAATTCACTACTAATTCCACCGATAAACTCTACTCTGTGAAAGTATGCACATTACTAAAATTTTGTAGAACAGAAGTATACATAGCCAGATACATAACCATGCGAATGGTCTTGCAGGTCTCTACTGAAATTTATTTTCTTTGTTTTAAGGGCACAAATATATGCATGTCCATATAAATGATCATGCACCTCAATATTGGAATTTCTTCTCAAAGTTTGAAGAATAGACATTTACACAAGCATATGCATGACTATACAAATAATCACGCGTATCACTACTAGAATTTCTTGTCATGATTTAATCAATAAGTAATCATTAACTCAACTCATACAAATTGAGGAAACAGGATACTCAAAGCACAATCATATTCAAATCGCAATTTTCATAACCCTAAACTCTTTCAACCTTATTTTCTTTCACAGCCGTATATTAACTCTTAAATGATTCAATGATAAATTTAATCATTGTTCCAATTAAATACATCTTTACATATTGCACGGAGAACTTTACTATCATAAAAGTAAAGTTTTATACTTATATTTTTCACAATTATTTAATACACCATATCTTTCACAAGTAATGGTGTTTTATTAATTCACAAATCTCTTTTCATAATAAAACTCAAGATCATTTCATTAAATAGCACTCAGTAGCATTCAAGCACTAACCTCTTTATCAATACTCTTACATTACTTTTCATTTCAATCTTTTATTTTGATGATGTTTTAGACGACAATAGAAGACACTAGAAATCTTTACATAAGTTTTAGGACTTTTATCCAATATACTCACTTATACAATAGTTTTTATGCATTCACGTACTTTCATTTAACTATCACTTCACTCCTTAACGTTGAAACATTATAAAAAAGTACTTTTAACACTATTCCATTATCCATATTTCGCTTTCATTAAGCAGTATGGGTATAATATGGAATTAGAAGTTACTCTGATGGAGGTAGAGTCAATCAGGCAAAAATAAAATGAGAATTTTGTTGACTATGTGAAGAGGTGGAGAAATAAAGTTGAAATACTTAAGAATAGGCCAGACGAGACTGACTAGATTAGAATGATAGTGAGAGGTGTCTTACCTAGTCTTCATGAGTGAATGTCCCACACCCTTATCAGGAATTTCAAAGATCTTCTCTAAGTTGGCTTGCAAATAGAAGAATGGGAAAGAGAGGAATTATTTTTCTAGAAGAATGAATGAGATGGAGAATTATCAGTCTAGTAGTTAGGCACACAAAAATCAGTGGATTTCAATGCAACAACTAGTCAAGTAGATAGATGACAGTTTTCAAAGTTTAAAAAACATCTGTCTTAGGTTTTTAACAAGTTGCAGAAAAATGGGCTATTATAGCAATTGGCTCCCCGACCTTTGTCGAATCCTCTGCCATAAAGCTTTGATGCTAAAGCCTTCTGTCAATTCCATCAAGTGCAAGGGCATGAGATAGATAGATGTATTCACTTAAGGCACAAAATCCAAGATTTGATTGATAGTGGCAAGCTACCTGAGCCCGATAAATCCAACACTAAGGGTAATCCTTTGTCTAAATTTGGAAGAGTGCCACCACCAATAAGCTTCATCATAGAGGGAGGATTAAAGGAAAATTTTTGGCTTATTGACTTTTCAAGATGTAGATGGAGGAACTGCTAAAGAGCAGATGCTATTAAGCAAGCTTAGACCAACTGTAAATGAGGAGGCGATGACCATTGCCCCTAAATGAAGGATTTTTTGACTCGAATTCAATAAAACTTTCCTTGACTTATTTGGTTATTTATTTTATTTTCTATCTTTGATATTTTCTGAAACAATTATATTTTTCAAATTAAGATTGTTTGAATAAATTACTTTCATTAAATTTTTATTTATGTTGGTCTTTGTTCATTTGGCGCTCAGCCAATGATGAATCTAGCTTGATATTTGTGAATTAGTATGTCTATGTAGTATGATTCAAATGACTATACTAGATGGAGTTATTTTATAGCATTGAGCTGTGTATGCTTACTTAAAGAGGACTCCTGCATAATTATAAGTGACAATGCTTTGACAAACGTTTGAGGTGAAATTAGAACATTGCTTATTTAAGAGAGTAATGATCTAGGTATTGTTTGATAAGCTAATAACTAGAATCCACTCAATTAAATATCAATTCGTAGTTGTCCCTTTGAGCCTTCATAAGTTTTTAGCTTGCTTTTTTATTGGCTTAAAAACCCAAAAACCTACACTGAGCTGTTGTTACACTCTTAACAAGTCTGATGATCTTTGAATTATCGAGAGGAAAAAGATCAAAGAAAGTGTGTATTATGAAGACCATAAAGATAGTTAAAGTTTACCTAAACTAGATTTAATATCTCTGATCTCTTTCATCATTGAGATAAAGTTAGGACAACAAAGGATCCATCCTTCTTGAAGTAGACTCACTTTACTCCACTCATCCATAGTCAAAAGCATAGAATGGTACAGACAAGACAACTTTCTTAGAGCTAGAACAAAAAAACAAAAAATAGGAAAAAAAAGAAAAAAGAAAAAAGAAAGGAAAAAAAAAGAACAAAACAACAACAACAAAAAAAGAAAAGAAAAAAGAAAAATAAAAAAAGCAAAAAAGGAAGATAAAGAAATAAGAAAAGAAAAGAAAAGAGAAAAAAAGAAAGAAAACAAGAAGGAGGAAAAGGAAAGAAAATAAAACCCAACAAGGGCTGTTTAAAAAGGCCAACAGAGTTCTTCTTACCTGAAGCATCAGGAGACTTCCACTTAGTTTAAGAGGACAGATTGACTTAAATTGGTCTAGCTCAACCCATGACTCAAATGGAATCAGAGAAATAAGAGAAAGACCATCTTTCATTTTATTCAACTCAACTCCAAGTTCGTAATCATGAAAGTTATGATACTTGATATTCCAAAGGGAAAAGGACAAAATAATGGTCCTGAGTTTTTGCAAAAGGAAAATATCAAGAATTCTGCTAAATGATGGGAGAACATTTAAGCTTATTTTTCTTTTCATGAAGCCAGATACCTAGAAGAACGAAATGGTGCCCAAAATTTAAGAATGCTTCCAACAACATACAGTTTCAACAAGGGAGTTTATAGTGTGAGGGTTTGTCAGCAGTATCAAATTAGCTCTAAATAAAAATAGCATTCACTTAACCCATATACCTCATAGATCCCATTTCAAGCCTATTAAAGATCTGTAGATCTCTCTTGGTAGATAGAGTCTATTAGTGGAGATTGTTTAAATAAGCATGCATATGAGATAGGTAATATTCAAACTCAATGACACCTTTGGCCAAATAATGTGTATGTGCCTATCTGAAGTGCAACAATTCTTACTTAAATAGAATTAATTTTCGAGTTTAGTATAATAATTATGGTTGTCTTGTTATAGATATATTAATTTGGAAAATCGAGTCCTAAGGTTTAATGACACTATCCTGAAAAGGTCAAAATGTGATTTTTAAATTTTTTTAAAAAAATATGTGCATTTTCATAAAAAAAAAAGGCTCCAAGTTTAGGAAAGTGTGTTGCACTATTGAACTTCAAAGGATATATTGGGCAAATGTGGCTATGAAAGGATCACTTGCAAGGTCATGAAGAAGTTGTCAACCAAATGTGTTGAAATGAATGTCTCTCATGCCTCTAACTATCTTGCTTGGGGCCCCACTACTCATCTTTGAACATAAAAGTCATAAATGTAAAGTTTTTTGCCATTACAATGTAAGACCTGAATGACCATCTGAAAGGAATCCATGGGAGCACTTCAGCTAATCACCGCAGTCTGTGAGTCAATAGAACTACTGTAAGTATTATTCATGCATATCATAAATACATAAGCATATCACACTGCATTTTTTGTCTTGCATTGTCTATCCTTTGTCAGAATGAATAGCAGATACTTTATTAAGGAAACATGATGCAGATATGAAATCAGGTGACATAGAAGGCACATTGCTTGAGGAAGATCTTACCACTTTACAAAAGAAAGAAAAGATGTATACATGTGCAAAGAATAAGATGACATAAACATCAGTATACTTGTGCAAAGAACAAGATAAGACATAAACATCAATCAGATCCTACATTTGTTTAAGCCTATAAAAGAAGAAAGTAAGAACCCTAAAAGAATGAAGATACAAAAGACAAAATATCAGTCCAGCTATAAGAGTTAAATCCAGTGTAAGATAATGTCTAATGATGAAGATCCTATAATATCCCAAAGTATACCCTAAAAGTTTGGCATAATTATTGTTGTAATTGGATTAAATGTATATGTTTTATTGGAAAGAGAAAGGAAATAAGGGAGGAGTGTATATGTTGTATATATGGTGATATATATTACATATACAAGTCAAATTAAAGGAAGTCAAAAGAAGATTTTTATTTTTATATTTAATTAAAGTAATTAAAAAAGAAATTTAAAACGAGTGGAAGAGAGAAAATTGAATATTTTAATATTATTTTTACTTGGAGGAGGTTTAAGAGGTGGAGTATTTGACTTTTCTTCTTCATTTTCTTCTTCTTTTCTTTCCTTTTCCTTGTTGGCCGGCTCACCAAAGGTAATAGAGAGAAAGAGAGGTTTTAATTTCCAAGCTCAAAATTGAAGGAAGTTTCAAGTGATTAAGTTGGAAATTTAAGAAGTTTCATCAACTTTGGTAAGTTTCCTCTTGATTTTCCTTGTTTTATTTGAAGTTGTGTTTGAGTTGATTGTTGATATTTGATAGTATGATTAGGTTTGATTGTGGTGTGTTTGAAAGTGTTGGAATTGAATTAAAGATAAGAAGTTAGGTTGGTGTTGGTGTTGGAAGTGTATGAGTTGTGTTTGCGTTAGGGTTTTGAATTGGTGATTGTTGTAGATGTTGAGTTTGACTGACTATTCTTGTAGATCTTCATGATAATTGTGTTTGATGAAGTTTGAAGCATAGAATACATGAGTTTGGTCCGAAACAGAAGCATTTTGGATGCCACGCCCATGGCCCTTGGATGCCACGACCGTGGCCATTGGAAGCCATGGCCGTAGGGGTTTTGAGCAAGGGAGGCAGAACCATTTGCTAACCCACGCCCGTGGGGGTTGGGAGGCCATGACCGTGGGGTCCTAGAGAGAGATGTTGGTTTGTAATTTATGATCTATGAGTCTAGTATGAGACTAATAGGTGAATATTTGTATTGGAATTCATGTGTATCATTCTTTTTGAATTAGGTTGTGAAGAGTTTGAGTTGACCTAATTTAAGTGGTGAAGGATTCTTGGAAGAGAAAGTGTATAGATTGGTGTGAGTTGGTTTTGAGGTAAGTACAAACTCTATATTCTTGTATTCCATTATATGACATTGAGATTTAACACATTTGGTTGTAAATGTGTTAAGTGATCTATTGCATTGTTGATATACTTGATAAATGTTATGATTTGTATAATGTGAATGATATGATGAGCATTCAAAATGTATGTTAATGTATTTGGTTATGTACACTTGAATGATGAATTGATTTAATGTGATATGAGACATGATGAGAAATGAAACCCTTATTGTTGGCTAAGAGAATGCAATTGAAATAAGTGGGACATGTTTGCCTGTTTGATTATGAAATATGAAATGAGAAATGAATTGAGAAAGAGAATGATAAAGAAATAAATGAAATAATTGTGTGCTTAATATGTTATTCAATTTTCAGAGTTTTGAGTTTGGCGGCATGCCTATGAATTGCTGGATAGGTGAAAAGACCGGGTCGTAAGCCAAATCCAGCTGAAAAATGTGAAATATGATGTTTTTGGGGTGAAAAGACTGGGTCGTAAGCCTCAAAAACAGTAACAGTCTAGCCGGGTTGAGGACCAAGATACTGGGGCCCTAGGGTCTAGCCGGGTTGAGGTCCAAGAGATTGGGTCTGTTACACTATCCATGGATAGATATATATGTATCGCCTACGGGCTTGATGATTGTGATTATGGACCAAAGAAGTAACTCTGAACTTTGAATAATATATTAGAGTCTTTTGGGCCCATGCTTGTCTTTGTTTCAATGTGATTCATGAATGGTGAAACAATTGAATAAAATAATGGAATGTATTGTTATGAAAAATATTAATATATATTTTATGAATATTGTCTTTATTGTTGAAATGTGTGACATTGGCATTGCATTGAAAGATACTATTATATTGGTTTGTACCACTAAGCCGTTGGCTTAGCGCGATTGTGGTTCATCGCGCAGATGATAGGGTAGAACCAGAGAGTTCAGCTAGACCGATTTGAGTCTAGATTCTAAAGTGTTGATAGGGGGCTTAAAGATCAAAGACGAACTGCCAAACATGTATAAATTTTATGTTTTGTAAAATATGGATTTTGACGTATATGTATTTGTAAATACCGCTATATTTTCCTCTGCGTATCAAATAAATGTTTTATCTATTGAACGTTATAATATGATTTGAATGTTTTAAGTTTTCTTATAATATTGCTAAATTGAAAGATCGGTTTGCTTATTATAAACAGTAGCACTCCTGTATTCGGTATACGTATATTACAGGTGTAGTATGTAGTGTACGTATACGGGGTATAGGGGTGTTACAGATCCATTTTAAAGGGTGAAGACCTAATATCTAAGGATGAAGATCCATTTCAAAGGGTGAAGACCCAATATCCAAGGATGAAGATCCATTTTAAAGGGTAAAGACCCAATATCCAAATGATGAAGATCCATTTTGAAAGGTGAAGACCCAATGTCCAAGGATAAAGATCCATTATGAAAGGTGAAGACCTAAAGTAACCAGCTACAAGAAAGCCAGAACTCTCAAATTACAGAAGGTCAGTCCAACTAGAAGAGTTGAAGTCAATCCAGTGAATAATGAAACATATCGGCTAGAAGAAAGCCAGAACTCTCAAATGACAAAAGGTCAGTCCAACTAGAAGAGCTAAAGTCAATCGATTAAAGAATGGAACATATTGGCTAGAAGAAAGCCAAAATTCTCAAACAACAAAAGGTTAATCAAGCTAGAAGAGCTAAAGTTGATATGGTTTTTCTTGACTCTTTGAAGCATCCATTAGTCGGCCTATATTGGATTTGTTAAAGTATCCTTATGACACATTACCCAGCCTATATTGGATTTGTTGAAGTATCCTGACGGCACAATTGCCCAGCCTATATTGGATTTGTTGAAGTATCATGAGGGTGTAGCTTTCCTTGATATGATTGAAGTATCCAAGTTTATTTCTAGTGAGATATTAGAGTCGCTCACTATCCTACCAAGATATTAGAGTCGCTTAGTGGTTTTTCATCAAGATATTATATTCGCTCGATAGACCCATTAGGATATTATAGTTGCCCAATGACCCGTTGAGATATGAGAGTCACTCAACGGTTTTCTTGCTTGGTCATCGAGATATTAGAATTGCCTAATGAACCCATTGGGATATTAAAATTACCTAATAACCCATTGAAGATATTAGAATCGCTCAGTTTTTTTTATTACTTGGTGGAATTCATCGGGATATTAGAGTCGCCCAATAATCCTTTGAAGTATCAACCCAATCTTGGGTCCAGAACCCAATCCAATCTCTGGTCTAGAATCCAAACTAGTCTCGAGTCTAAAACCTAACCAATCCAGTCTCTGGTCCAAGTACCCAAACTAAATCATATCTCGGGTCCAGAAATCAATATAATCTCTGGTCCAAGTACCCAAACCAAATCATATCTCGGGTCCAAAACTAATCCAGTCTCAGGTCCAAGTACCAAAACCAATCATACCTCTAGTCTAGAACCTAAACCAACCTCGGGTCAAGGACCCAAATCAATCCCCAGGTCTAAAACCCAAACTAATCTAGGGTACAGAACCCATCCTTATCCAAAATTTGCTCAAAGCCATGTTGCTTTTCACTCTTTAAATAAATTCAAGATTATTCAAGCATGGAGCAAATTGTAGACCCTTAATTTTAGCCCTAAGCTAGTCTGGTCCCAATTAAAGAAGGCCTAAGTCATGATCGGTCCATACTCAATGGCTTAGACCTATTTTGAAGCCTTTAAATGGATTGGTTTATTTTATAAGGCCTGAAATTAGTCGGTTCAACCTATAAAGCCCTAAAATGGTCTTATTCAGAATTTGATTGGGTTTAAATAGGTTTGGGCCAGGCCATTTCGATATAGGCAGCATCCATATCGAATTGGAGCCACCCAATTCGATATGGATGGCTCTACATTGAATTGGAGGCCATCCAATTTGATATGAAGGCTCCATATCAAATTGGAGGGCTTAGAGGCCATCCAATTTGATATGAAGGCTCCATATCAAATTGGAATGCATCCAATTTGATATGGACACCACCTATATCGAATTGGATGCAAACCAATTCGATATGGTTGGCCCATATCGAATTAAATTTATTTTAATTTGATATGGTCTTGGTTTTATGTCAAGTTTAAAAGACTTTAATTCGATATGCATTAATATGAGCTGTGCTTAAATAGGAAATTAGAATTAAGCTTGGATGAGGCTCGATAACATGATTGGTTTTGACCTAAATTGCTCTAAGATGTAAAAAGAATCAGAAAGGAGGGAAAAAGAGATTAAGGACTTTTAACAGAGAATTAGCAAAAGGCAAGCAACAACCATCAACACAAAGAATACTATTAAAACAATACACCATACAAAGGTAGTAACCGCTGTCTTTATTTTTCTTGGCCAAAATTCCAAATTGGAGCAAGTAGTATCTTGGATCAATATATAATTTGGTGGAGCCTCCAACACAGGTTTTATTTTTTCAACTCTTTAAAATCATACATCTATTAATATCATGAAGTTATACTTACTGAGGTTTTGTTTTACTTATACTTTGGACATTGGATATTGTAAGGACATGTTTTCATCTCGTATGGGTGACTATCTTATTGTTTTGTTTGAACTTATTTTGATTTTAATAAAATGATTATTCATTTCAATAATAGCATGTAGTATGGATGATATTATAATATTTAAGAATTTAATAATGTTTATACTTAAAAAGGAGGCCGGTTCTAATAAATCGGGCACTATTGGGGTGTTCTCATATTTTCCATGCATACCTAACTTTCCGAACGCATTAGGGGGTTGGGGATTCCTTAGGAATCGAGTCATCCACCCCTTTCTTTTTTTTTTTCAACCCATCCAGGTGGCGACTCTATTTTCTCCAGGTTTAGATCTGTGTTCTCTAAGGTTCTAAGTCTAACAGTGCTGAAGTCGCAAGAACCATTCCACCGAAAGTAGAGGCGAAAATCCCCGCTCACAGCTATCTTCGAAAACCCTTGCACAAATCTTCTATAGTAACCAACTAACCCAACGAAACTCTGAACTTCATTTATATTCTTTGGTGGCTGCTAATTCAAAATAGTTTCAATTTTGCTAGGATCTATACGGATACCATCAGCTGATACCATATGACCTGAAAAATGCCACTTCCGTCAACCAAAAATCACATTTCGATATTTTAACATACAACCGATTCTCCCTTAGTGTCTATAGTACCATTCTCAAGTGCTTATCATGCTCCTCCTTATTTTTAGAATAAACCAATATATCATTAATAAAACCAACTACAAATTGGTCCAAATAAGGATTAAAGACTTGATTCATCAATTTCATAAAAGCTGCTGGAGCATTAGTTAAACGAAAGGGCATAACTAGGAATTCATAATTCCTATATCGAGTTCTGAAAGATGTTTTTGAAATATCTACTTCTTTAACTTTCATTCGATAATAGCTTGATTTAAGATCAATCTTAGAGAAAACACCCGCTTCCTTCAATTGATCAAACAAGCCATTAATCCTAGGTAATGGGTACTTATTCTTAATAGTCACTTTATTCAACTGTCGATAATCTATACACAATCTTAAGATACTATCCTTCTTCTTCACAAATAAAACTAGTGCACCCCAAGGTGATACAGTAGGTCTAATAAAGCCCTTATCAAGTAATTCTTAAAGGTGCAATTTTAACTCTTTTAATTTCGAAGGTGCCATTCTATAAGGTGGAATAGACATTGGTGTTGTATCTGGAATTAAATCAATAACAAATTCTACCTCTCTCTATGGTGGTACTTTAGGTAACTCCTCTGGAAAGATATTCAAAAACTCACACACTATAGGTATATCTCCTAAAGCCTTGCTTGAATGTCGTGTATTAATAACATAAGCAAGGTAAGCTTCACACTTCTTCCTAATTAACTTTCTAGCTTTGGTTGCAGAAATCAAACCAGAATGATGAAATTTTTTTCTCCTCGGGCCATAATTTCACCATAATCTGGAATTTTAAAAGTCATAACTTTATTATAGCAGTTTATAACTGCTTGATGTTGGGACAATCAATTCATTCCCAAGATTACATTAAAATCATGAAATGGAAGTTCAATCAAATCAGCAGGAAGTTCTATATCATGAACTCTAATTGGATAATTTTGATATATTTTGTTTACCCTCACACTATGGCCTAAGGGGTTAGTAACTTATATATAATAATGAAGCTTATTAGCACACATATTATTCACTGAAGCTATCATTGTACAAATATAAGAATATGTAGAATCAGGATCTAACAATGCATACACATCAAGACCAAGTAAAGAAAATTTACCAACTACAATATCAAAGGCATCTTGGTCCTCCACTGCTCTCATGGCATAAGCCCTAGTTGGAGCACTGCCTTGAGTATGAGGTTTATCCACTATTTTAGACCCTCTCTGCTGGCTAACACTAGGTCAACCACCTCTACCTATCTTACTACCTGTTTGAGACTTCTGTATAGAACTCTGTCCTTTAACAACTTCAAGTTCTTTTATCATTGGAGAATCTCTAATTTTATGCTCTGGAGAACCACATTTCAAACAAGCCCCTTTTCGATATCAACAATCTTCAATTGCATGACCCTTGCCATAATATTGACAAGGTGTGGTAATTGCTCTTGAAGACGAACCTGTAGCAACTCTAAACCTACCACATCGAGACCTCTAAAAACTAGCTCCACTTCCTCTACTAGACCCCTGAGTTTCGGCTTGAATATTCCTATGTCTTTTCTGGCCACCCTACTGTTGTTCACTAGAAAATCCATTCTTTGGTTGTTGTCTTCTTTTATGCTCTTGTTTATCTCATTTTCTATGGCAACTGCAGTATTAATAAGAGTGAAAAACTCTTTAATCCTCATGGCTACTAAGTACACCTGAATCTGACTATTCAAACCCTGTTCAAACTACTTAAACTTCTCTTCCTTAGATAAAACTAACTCCAATAAATATTTGCTGAGGCGAACAAACTGCCTCTCATATTCAAACATAGATGACTACTTTTGCTTAAGGTATAAAAACTCTTGGCGCTTCTCCTCTAAATAAATCTCACTAATATATTTCTTTTTAAATTCTTCTTAAAAAAATACCAAAGTGAGTCTACCCGCAGGTACAGCTTTCTGATTTGTATCCCACCAGGTATAAGCTTGTTCCTGCAACAAGAAAATTGCACACTCCAATCTTTCCTCATCAATACAATGTAGAAAATAAAAAACTCTCATAATCCTCTCTAACCAATACTCTGCTACTGAAGACTCATCAGCATCATGAGCTGTAAAATCTTCTGCTCTCAATTTTCTAATTCTCTCCAATGGAGATCTTTAGGGCATTGGTGGCGGAGGTTGTATAGGAGGAATAACTCCTATGATTTGCCTGAGAATTTTCCACATATTTCTCATAAACTGGGGGTTTAATGGAATTTATTCTGCAAAAGGTTCCGATGGCTACTGATTCCCCATACTCTTGACAATGTGAGGATGCAGCGTGTTCCTCCATACCTTGATGGGATCCGGAGGCCATCTTATACCTTTAAACATTGAAAAATCAACTGCATAAAATGTTTATTTAATTATATAATCCACATAGCAATGACAATTGTATTTCTCTTTTCTTATGACCTATAAACTTAAGATCGTCTAAACCAATCCCTGATACCACTAAATGTAACACCCTCTACATATTCCACACACTAAACTACATAGGTGATGTTACTTAAATACTCAACTTGACTATAAATATAATATATAAATAAAACCAAAATGTTTTAACACGTTAATGAAATTATTAACTTTCAAAAGAAATACCGTGATCATACCTATATTACATACATATATTTGTTTAATTTACAAAGAACTCCTATTATTAAGTTACATTGTATACATTATTATAATTCTCTTACTCCCACAAACTTACACAACTGTCATACAAAATTATAAAGTGCTTGCTATGTGAACCATAAAAAAATACAATATTTATAGTATTATTCTTTGAACCTTTGAGATGTAGTTGATTTGAAACGTATATCTCTCACTCTACGGTCTCAACTCTTCTTCAAAAAAAAACAGCTCTGTTTTTTCAAAAAATTTCAAGCAAATAGCCTCATTTCAATTCCCACGGCTGTGGCACTTATTTACCATGCCCGCGGCATTTATTTTGGTTCTACCTTTGGCATATTTCATCCTCAATACCACGCCCATGGCACCTCTAAGCCACACCCATGGCATCCCAAAATTGTGTATTTTGCATACTAAACCACATAAACATAAACATATGAAAGATATAAGATAAAGATGTATCAAAACCAAATTTTTGACATAAAAAGAGTTCATATCAAATACTTTACTCAAACTTCAATTAATCAAATCTTTATCCATCACTCATGGCTAAAAACAACATCAAACCACCTAATTCTTATAAAGATTGAATTAAGAATCATACTCATCACATATAGGTTCTTTTAATTCATTTTTCACTCATCAATCCATTTAACCAATACTTTGAAGTATTAATTTATTATAAATGACTCAATCAACCAATTCAAATATTGAAACTCATAGAAATTAAAATATTTGCAAATTAAAATTCATAAGTACATACCTCTTCAAAATCTCTCTTTTTCTCTTTGATCACTTATTAATAATCTTACCTACTCTAGCTAATTCTCTTAAAAATTTATAATAAAATATGGATTTCCTTTTATTCTTGATTAATTTGATGAAAAAAAAAGAAAATAGAAAAAATGGTGATGGTGGTGATAGATGGCATGGATGATGGAGAAAGAAGAGAAAAGAAAAGAAAATTCTAGAGTACATACACACATATATATATAATAAGTTTACTCTAGTGTAGGCAATCTCATTTTAACAATGATGTACCCTTACTCTTAACCTTTGATTCTAATTTGAGTTTTAGTCCTGTAAAATTGTTAAAATAATTTCTTTAGTAAATTTTAAGATAAATTATTCACTATTTTCTACTTATATCATTTATCCAGGTCACTTTTATCTCTATATACTATTAATTATCAATAGTAGTTAAAAAGTCCACTGTTTAAAATTTTAAACATTACATTATTGGTGAAAGTTGAGGCTTGTGTTTATCAAGAATCTTTTAGGAGCTCTTTGACCTAATTCATCTCCCTTATATATTGAGATTTATTTCATTGACTAGTGTCCTTTTAAATGCATCACTCTAAATTTCTTTTTCTTTTACAATGCTTTAGTTTTGATATCTTCCACCAATTTTCGGCCTTTAATTTAGTAAATTTTTACTTGACACCTATTATATATTTTGAGCATTCACTCTTAAGCATCCATTTGTTTGTTTCCTTTATATTGCTCTTTTTTAGTCCATCCTTGTTAGTTTCTTTATAAATCTAAACATGTTTAGTGATTGACATTGATTTTTTTTTTTTCAATCTAAATCTTCATAATAGGATATGAATTTTTAAGTTTGTTAGGCATCTTGTAATATGTGTACATGATAGGAAAATTTTACTATGATACAGATCTATGATCCCACTTGTAGACCCAGTCAATAATAACTTGCAAGTAAGTCATTATATAAAAAATTAATTTTATTTAGCTATATCTTTTAAATTAAGAAAAATTAGATTCCATAATTAATAAGAACTGTGAGATTTATAAGGTACATAAAACTAATCTGAATAAATTAAATTTTTATTCAACTAAAATTCTCTCTCTTATCAATCTTAGATCTTCAATTTCAGGTATCGTCACTACAAGCTTTTAGTTTCTCAAAGAATCGAGCCTTCTAATCCAACTATTGCAGAAAAATTCTTATTTTATCAACGATAAAAATGGTGAGGTAATGCGAGTGATTCTCCAGGGTAATAAGTTTATACTTGTTTCTCTCTTTGTTCTTCTTTTATTTATTTTTCGAGGCTCAAAATTTCAACTCCTTATGTAATAGCAACAAACCAGTGTTATATTACAAATATAAAATAAGATATTTGGAGAAATATTTTTTTCTAATAGACCTCTCTGCTAGTAGCTATAATTTATATTTGCCGGTATGCTACGTTCCTCATATTTTCATTTTCTTCAGCATATTCTTAAAAAATAAAGTTCATTATTTTACATTACATCAAATTATAACAGCGAATTTGTTATTTTAAAATGATATTGAATGTATAATATTTCCTCCAAGGAGTTGCATAAATTATGTCTATAAGCCTAATACATCTAAAATTCCTTGAGAATATGATGATTTGTTAGTTGAATAATACATCTAAAAAGGTTTGTTCATAATTTGTTTGCATTGTTGTGATTTTAATCATTTTCTTGATGGAAAGACTTTTTCTTGAATTCATATTTTGTATCTTGCTTATTTAGATTGTTAGACATTTTAACATTTTTGAATTTTAATATAATTTTGTATATCAAATCTATGAACTTTCTTGATTAATTATTACTATTATGTATTCAAGAGTTTAGTTTCATTTTAGTAAGGTCTTTGACAAGACATAACATGAGAAGTTCATGATTTGATATTAATCCTCAAATAGTGCTTTTTATTTTAGTCTCTAATTTTTTTAAATTTTTTGAATACTAATTCTTAATTTATTTTTTTTCTCATTATTAATTCAATATCTTGCTCATTAAAAAAAAAAAAGAAAAAATAATTAAGAAGAGAAGGAAAAGTTCGCAATATTAAACAAATAATTACAAGTCGTGATTGAAGCCATTATTAGCCACAGTACTTGTATTCTTGCTACTATGATAGAAAATATTTTAGTTTCTTTTGAAAGCCTTTTTTTGATATGTTTCGAGCATTGCTTTAACAATTTGAAGAAAATATTATAGTGGTTGATGGTCTAATAACTCTACCTTGTTCTCAGTAAATGTTTGAGTAGGTTCTTAATATTGTAAATCTACAGATTCTGCTATAAGTTAAAAAGGAGACTTTTTTCTTGAGTAAAGAAGATCAAAGGGCTTTAAGAGTATAATAATTATCAAATACTTACTAGTAATTCTTAAGATCATTCTTTGATTAACATATTTTTATATATAGATGTTAATAGTTATAATTAAAACAAGGGACAAGCCCTTCAAGTTATAGTGAAGGTACATATTTGCACTCTAAAATAATTTTAGGCACAAATAATCTCATATTTCTGAAAAATAACATTTTTTTGTTCATCTATTGACGGAACATATGATGACGTTATATGAAGAATAAATGTGTACTTGTTAAAATAATTCCTAGATTCCTCTAAACTATTTTTTAATTTCTTATTAGCATCTATAATCAAAACTTAGCTAATTATCTATTAGCATTTGAATTAGTTTTTTTTTTTTATGTAAATACTTTCTAGAGTTCAAACTTACATTATTGAATTATGATCTAAATATACATTAAATTTATTTTAGTAACTTTTTTAATGGTTCAAGCCAGTGTTTATTGTATAAAATTGTTCAAGTTATCATTTACAAAATTCTCTGTAGAGAACATTAAATTGCTAATAAATATGCTAAAGATGCATTTTTTTCATTTATTAAAAATAACTCAAAATAGTATGAGAATGATAGATAAAAATAGATTGAATTCTTTAGTTTCATATTATAAAAATTAATTCAATTAGATTTTATTGGCAATAATGACCATATAGCTTTTTCAATAGAGTATCATGTCTTCTAAAAATATCACACAGAAAATAACCTAACATTAAATTTTTGTGATGTTATTTTTTCAAGATAACAGGTTGTAAGATTAGATCATGAAGAAAAATCATCAAAATTATTTGTTATTAATAGCAAAAAAAACCCAAAATGTCTTATTTCTTCAAATATATGCTTGTTAAACAACCAAAGTCAATAATTCTCAATAATCATAATATAATTTATCTAATAAATTGCATTAAATAAAAGAGATTCTTACAAATCATATCACTAACAATACTTCATAAAATTAATGTATCAGCAAAAACGAAAGTTCTTTAAATTATCATCTCCCCTTTTACTTGTGGAAGTATCCTTATGCCAATTATTTATTTTCTCCAAAATTACAACAAATGCTTTTTCATTGAAGATGAATCTCCTATAAAAAAATAAATAATGTTCATTAACTATATGTGAATAATAATTAAAAGATTAACCAAAATTTATATATCAAGGAAATATGTCAATTTACCTTGATTAGGCATAATAGTAGGATTATTAGTTTAAGATATTATAGAACTACATGGATAAAAGCCGGCACCTGCATGATAATAAAATGTACTAATCTAAATTTAAATTAATATCGAGAAATTCAATTTCCAAATTTATAATTCAATACTTGCATGGCATTGTTATATTGATCTATACTTTGTAACCTGCTTGAAAATGACATATTAGGCTCACTCATATTCGATGGCATGTCAAGTTGATAGGCATTTATATGGTCTTAAAAAAATAACTAATAAACATGATGACACAATTTTTTTACCATTAAACTTAGTAAGCCATATACCGCTTACTGGAGATGAAAAAGCATGCTTTTTTTTTTTTCTCATTGTCCAAATCTAGAATAAATGCTACAACAGTTTGCATCGGATTACCATATTATTGAGGACTTCATTCTTTATTTTCTTTTTATACTATATAGAAGGATCAAATAAAAAATTAGCATGAGATATACTTTCACATATGGATTAAACAAATAAAAACTAAAAATTACAATTAATATTACTTGTGCAGTGTGATGTTGATTTCTTTTTGGTTGCTTCTCCTAATGATTTTTTTCTTGTCTCCTCTGTCACCCTTTATCCTAGCTATAAGAGGATTTGTGATGGGTTGCTTATATAC
This sequence comes from Garcia nutans, assembly GCA_947685225.1. Classification (NCBI taxonomy): domain Eukaryota; kingdom Viridiplantae; phylum Streptophyta; class Magnoliopsida; order Malpighiales; family Euphorbiaceae; genus Garcia; species Garcia nutans. The sequence goes on from CANTUV010000003.1 coordinate 42,108,267, forward strand.
ATCACCATCATCTTTATCGTCATAGCATAAATTATTAGTTACCTTTTTACCACGTATACTTCTCATTGAAGGTTGAGCATTTAATCTAATTCTTTGAAATACTCATTTAATTTTTTATGTCTATAATTAATTATTTGTCACACAATAACTCTTGCTCCATCATTTGTCCCACCACAAGAAACCAATTCATAAGCGACTTTCACAGCTTTTTTTTTTCTATTATAAACGGACTCAATGATAATTGATTGTGAAGAGTTCTCCATGTCCATGCAATGCATTCTCTCTCTCTCTCTCTCTCTCTCTCTCTCTCTCTCTCTCTAACATCTTTAGTGCATTATAATAAAAAATACTTAATAGAAATTCCATTAATGTTTTTAATGATTAATGCCCTTAATACATGTGAGTGTAAAGTGCCTATGGACTCAAACTTCTTACAACTGCATTTGACCTTTAAGGTATTCATGTCAACGGTTACATACTAACTCGATCATTATCTCCTCCACGTGTGAAAATCTTATACTTAAATAAATTACCTTTATAATATCTCTCTTTATAACTTATTGCTCTAGTCCTTTTTAAATATTCTCTCTCAAAAATTTTATATATTTTATTTATATAAATTTTATATAAATTTTAGAAGTTTACTTCAACATTAGGTTCTCTTTAATGACACGTGTAGGAGCTCCACGACTATAATTAAAGTCTTCATCATTTTCTTCATCATGCTATCACTTAACCATCTTTTCAAAACCCTCAATAAATTTAAATAATGAAGAATTTTTACCAAGTCCATTGAAAACATTATTTACATCCTCACTTCGAGATGTTGATTTAATTCCATAATGAAATGTGTCATTATTGAATGCAGTGCTCCATTTCTAACGAAGGTCATATATTATTCCTAACCATTTATTCTTGTGTGCATTATTTTCAATAAGTATTTCCTCCTATGTTGCTTCAAACTCCTTTGTTTCACTCTTTCATGCATTTTATGAAATAATAATGTTGGAATATTCTAGTTGAATTAAAACTCCACAAATATGAAGTAACCTTTATTGCTATATGCCATTGGCAAAGGCAACAACATAAATCAAGAAATACTTTATTTACATTAAAAACAGTTATGGCCTAGTTAATGAATATTATTTTTAGTTGTTTATTGCCTATTGATTCCAAAAAAGTTTTAAATAGCCACTTAAAAATATTTTATATCTCTCTAAATAAAAATGCCCATCCAAATATAAATGTCTTCTAATGATGGTTGACACAATAAATGGAGCACATATTAAACTATATTTATTTGTTGAATAAGTTGTATCAAACAAAAAGACATCTCCAAAGCAATCATAGTCTCTCATTAAGCTAGCATCTCTCCAAAAAAAAAAATCTATTCACTCATCATGATCAAGTTGAACATCTCAATAATACAACCTCTCCTTATTTCCTTTGTTCTTGAAATGATTCATTAAACTTTGCGAGTCACCTACTTCTATTTTCGATACTCTCAACTCATATGCATAATGATGGGTGTCGAATCCATCAAAAATAATAAACCTGCTCTTCCTACAAAAGAAAACTTGTAAATAGGGTGAGAAGGGTCGAACCCAAGGGACTAGCCTTGCCCAAGGCTAACCAGAACTGACACCTACTGTGAGTGAAAATAAAAAATAAAATGGGGGAAATAGCTTAGGTAAAAAGGGACGAAATTAAATAGCAAAATTAATTAAGAAATAAATTAAAACAGCAGAAAAATAATTAAAACTTAAAATCAATGGAAGTGAACTCAGTCAAGGACGATTCGCGGTATGAAGTTCTCACAGATTGATCACGGACTAAAAATAATCTTTTTAATTCATATTCGCAGACAAGTTATAGCCTTCAAGCTAGCGTCTCCGACCAATCTTTCCGTTCTGAATAGGTTAAGCAAGACATAGCGCTATGAATAACCCCTAACCAATAAACAACCCTAATACTAGCGACAAAATTTAATTTATTGATTGCAATGAACACTAGAAAGACCTTGCCCTAACCAACAAACCTACTAGCGAGATTCACTTAGATTATATCATACAATTACTTGATATAACCCAAAAGATTCTACCCAATCAAATTATACCAATCGCCACTTGTATCAACTCGAATAAACAATTACGGATTTAATCTCATTGATTAGCTATATGTATCCTATCAATTAATCAATTGGCCAGATCAATCAACTAATAAAAATATATTAAGGATGAATTTTCCCAATAAGCCACAGTAAAAGTATGAATGCAAAAGAATCAAAAAGAATAATTAGGCACAATCAAACCTCACAATCTTAAGAACTTCAACCTTGAATTAATCCTTGACTGAAATAAAGAGTTTAGCCACACATGGCCATGGAAGAACAACAAAAATTCTCTAAAAGAATGCTGAAATTCGTATTAATCAAAGAGGAGGCAAAAAGTGTCCTCCCAAAACCCTAAAAATAACTTAAATACTTAATAAAGAGTGGGGCCATCCTAATATAACAAAAAGGCCCACTAAAAACTACTTAAATCCTATTACAAGTCGGTTTAGAAGTCCTCAAATACCACTAAAACACGTGGGCCCGTCACTTAATTAAATCAGCCCGTTCAGGTCTGCTTGGCTATTAGCCTTGGGCAAGGCTAAGGCCTCTGCTACCAATCTGACAATCTGTCACAAGGAAAATTCAGCTTCATGTCCTTTGCTCCAATACTTCCAATCCAGCTCCAAATAAGCATCTTTATTGCAAATCCACCATTCCTGTCAAGAATAATAAAAACCAAGTAAAAGCTCTTCTTTTCAATGTGAATAACATCAATTAAACACAAAAACAAAGTAATAAACATGTTGGATTTGCAGCCTATCAAATATCCCCACACTTATCCCATGCTTGTCCTCAAGCATGACTCAAAACTCAAAATCAATCTATGTAGGAGACCACATACTTCACCCAAGAACCCAATCAAACACACACATGTTCCCCAAACAACTCAATGTCGCAATTAAGAATCCAACCATCAACATCATTCCATCATTATGAACTCAATTGAAAAAGGGTACACTAAAAATTCTTAAAAACACGCACGCACATATTCGAAGTTTGAATCAACAAGTGTTTTATCGAGCAAGTAACAAAACATATAAAAACATTTTCATACCTTCATTAAAACAGAATTAAAGAACAACCATAGGCTCCCCTCTAAACTCCCTCTCCACTAATGTAGGTCAAGTCTCAACCAAAGATCATTAGGTCTTTACATGGGTTAGGCTAGGTGATGGTTACAAAAGTTAGGATAATGTAAGGCTAAGAATAACAAGAAAATAAGTCTTTTACAATTAATTTCAAAAGAACAATGCACGAACTAACTAATGGCGACAAATGCGACTTAAACCAGAGAAAAGCTTAAACTAGAGAAAAACTAAAACTGAAATTGATTACACTTTTTTTTCTTTCTTTCTTTTCTGATTTTTTTTTCATTTTTCTCTTCTTTTTTTTTCACATTCTGTTTTTTTTTCTTTGTCTGAATTTTCCTTTTTTTTTTTTTATGGAAGCAAGGACTATTTATTCCCACAAACTAGACTCAAATCAATGACATTAAACAAGAATGCAATTGCGCCAATTCTTAATAACTTACACATGTGCATGCTTACAATGACTAAGAAGACTATTTTCTTGTTCAAGGGTGGTAGGCAAAGGGCTTTTGGTGTATATGGCTATATTGTAAGCTAAGAAAAGAAATTAGAGTACGCATTTAGCATACTTCATAGGCTAGAAAGGGTGAAAAGAACGGTAACGTAAAGGTGGGAAAAACTTAAAAGGAATGATGAATCGACCAAAAGAATGCCTAAATCGTCTCAAAAGTTGAGACTCGCCTAGGATTTCGCCTCAAGGGAGCGTAGAAAAGAGTTCTAGTGTTTAGAAGCTATCCTAAATTTTGGCTTTGGGAATTGCTCTCAAAAACACTTATCGAAAGAAACTAAGTTTTGCAATATAAAACTTTTAGAATTCAAAGTGTAACAGTTTGCAATCAAGATTCACAAGTGCAGTGATGGTCAATCTCAAGTCAGGACCCTCGCTCACTAGTCTCGTCATCCAAAGTTCTTACCGTTCAACTGAGTTACAAAGGCAAATTACTCCTCTCTAGAATTTCCTAAAAGTTCAAGTCATGTTTAAAAAACATAAACAGTCCAATGAGTAATCCCAAAATCAGTTTAACACATCAAAACTGCAAAAATTTACTCAAAATGTCATGGGATAAGTGTCTAATCTTCCTAACTCAAAAGTCACATTTTCAAAAGTCAAGTCTCATACCAGAAATTAAGCATATGGCAGCAGCTATTAATCAACAAAAAGCTCAAAATTTCAGCACTATAACATCAAAATTTCAGTTGTCTCAATCACATAAATCAGTCCTAAAAATTTCAGCAAAAACATTCTCATATCAAATCACCTCCCCACACGTATTTCACACATTGTCCTCAATGTGGACAAATCATAATCAACCACAAGAAGAGGGTCTCTAGCAAATAAAATTAAAAGAGAGTGGAGGTGTAGAGATACTGCCCTGTTATTGCCGAACAATTGCCTGTCTAACCTCAGCGATAAGTTAGTTTTGAACCAAGCGATTTACCAAAGTCACAACTTACCTGCAAGAAACTCAAGCACCAAACGCAAACCAAAACGAACAAGCAAACAAGCGATTGACTAAACAGGTAAGCTCAAAATTATTATCAAAATTTGGTCAACACTTGTTACTTGACTAAGCCTAAAGAAAATGAAACACCCACTGTAGAATTCTTGACATTCAATTCCTAAAAATTGGAGCAACCAGCGGTATCAAATTTCACAGTTCAAAACTCCCATAAATCAAAATGACCAATCAAAATCCAAACTTCCAGTTATAGTTAAAGATCAAAATTCAAGGAAACTCATGGGCAGTCTAAATTTTATTCCGCCAAATCAATATCAGCATTAATTTAAACTATTAACATGATAACTCAAGACAAATTTCAGTAAAACCATAGACTTTACCCAGAACTCTTAGTAAAGTTCAACCTACATTAAGCATATGCTCAACCTTATGGTCACTACTCAACACTCAACATCCAATTCAAAGTCAGATTTAAAGCATACCAGCAACACGTAATCAATCAACCAATTCGCAAGCTCAATTAATTCTCCACTCTGCAATACTTCATCATAAAAAAAATAAATTGACTCACATGAAAATTGACTAACCCAATAATACCCAAATAACCATCATATGTCATCAAAATCTCAGCATAAATAAACAACGCCATTCCCAAATTCAATCAGAAAATATAAATTAATTAAAATCAGGAGGGAATAAAATTGATTTGGCATTGTTTACAACAGATTTAATGAGAAATCAGGAAAATTATTACTGAACTGTAGAGTTGAATCACAAAGAAAATCCATGAATTGAGATGCAAACCTTGAGCTTATTGGACTGATTCAAGATGATGCAGTGAATGTTACGATGATGTCGATTTCAGAATTAAAATCACTGCTGGTGCTGAACGGAGAGTAACCAAAGGAATGGGAGTGCTGCTGGATTTCGAAAATTGAAAGGGAAAAGGGGCTGCTGGGTTTTCGATTGAGAGAGAGAGAGAGAGATGCTGGATTTTTGAATAAAGAGAGAGATAGATGTTGGGTTTTCAAAAATTGAAAGAGAGAGAGAGAGAGAGAGAGAGAGAGATGTTGGATTTTCGATTGAAAGGGAAAAGGGGCTGCTGGATTTTGAAATTGAGAGAGAGAGAGAGAGAGATGCTGGATTTTCGATTGAAAGGGAAACGGGGCTGCTGGATTTTCGATTGAGAGGCTGCTGGTTGTGGTCTTGAGAGAAAAGGGTGGAGTAATTTGGCCTTTATTTGTTTTACTCTATCTGTAAAATAATAAAAACTTAAGTTAGTTAAAATATTAAAGTAAATAAACAGATGGTGGTAAAAGTAAATAGTGCAGAAGCTCTTATTTAACCCATTAATACTCAACAAATATAATGAATAGAACTTTTACAGCATCATTAGACATTCGTTCACCATTAAATATCAACTTTTAACTTCTTTTAGACACAACATTTTCAGAAACTAATAGAGGAAGAAGATGACACTATTCACTTATTATTTTTTTTATTTTTTTTTACTACCAATAAAATTCATTAACCATTAAAGACAAGTTTAAACCTCAACCCTCACACAAGACTTTCCAGCAAAACAAAACATGTTACCAAGGAAGAAGATGACACTAATCTTTTTTTTTATTTTAATTTTTTTTAAGAAAAATAAAAACAAGTGCATAAAATTCAAATAAAAAGAAAAAAAATATAAAATTTATTAGGCTTGGGTTGCCTCCCATAAAGCGCCCTCATTTAACGTCTTAGGCTAGACGTTTCCCGAAATTTTAACCGAACTCCATCGGGCTTCCAAAAGCAGCATGTTCTGCCCTTCTACACGCATCTTTGTACTCATTGCACACCTGAATTAACCTCTTTCCTTGCCCACTACTTAATCCTTTGGGCACTATCAAAGCAATTGGGTCTTCATCATCAATAAACAAATATTTTAAGCGATTCAGCAATCGCCTCAAACCCAAATTTATTGCCTTCTTCTCATTCTCAACCTGCAACTTCTCATCAAACAAAACTTTTTCTTTGAACTTATTAGTACAATCAATATCAGAATTATTGCACGAAACCACATTTAACACACTTTTATCATTCAATTGAGAAGAGTTTTCAATACCAGACTCAACATTAGATATAGCATTCACATTTGACACAACACTAACATCCTTAACTTCACTATACATATTAAATTTGACAACTTCACCGTCCAGCTCCATGGTAAGAATACCATCAAAAACATCAATTTTAGTCCTAGTTGTCCTAAGAAATGGTCTCCCTAAAATGATTTCAGAAGAATTTGAGGATTTAGGATCCTTCATATCAATAACATAGAAATCAGCAGGAAAGATAAGACCATCTACTTTAACTAACACATCTTCTAGCACCCCTTCCGGGTAGATAATGGACTTGTCTGCCAATTCAATACAAATGCTAGTTTTCTTTAACTCGCCCACATTTAAAGAAGAAAAAGTAGACAATGGCATAACATTAATTGAAGCACCTAAATCACACATAGCTTTCTTAAATTGCACATTGCCTATTCTACATGGGATAGAAAACATACCATCGTCCTTGCACTTCGGGGGAAGCTTTCTTTGTAAAATAGCAGAGATATTCTCCCCCACACTTACCTTCTCATCACTAGCTTGCTTTCGCTTACTTGTGCAGAATTCCTTCAAAAATTTTGCATAACGAGGTATTTGCTTAATTAAGTCAAGTAAGGGAATATTTACCTCGACCTTGCGAAAGACTTCAAAGATATCTTTCTCTTCTTGTTCCTTCTTGCATTGCTTCAACCGCTTGGGAAAAGGAGGTGGAATGACAATTGGTTCGGACATCCATCCTTGCACTTGCTTGGTAGGCTCATCCTTCAAAATCTCAACCTCTTTTTCATCTTCTTCCTTGGGCCTGCTGCTATTTTTCTTTGTAGCTGTTGTTTGTAGCTCCTTTCCACTACAAAGAGTAATGGCACTCACGTTCTCCCTCGGATTGACAATAGTTTGAGAGGGAAGCTTCCCTTGCGTTTCCAATTTGCTCACGGAGGAGGCTAGCTGGCTGATTTGGCTCTCCATATTTTGGATGCTCTTCTTTGTTTCGCTTTGAAACTCTTGCATGTTTTGCTAGAATGCTTGTTGGGTAGTGGCAAGTGACCTCACCATATCTTCCAGTGGCATTTTCGAAGATGGCGTTTGTTGGGAAGGCGGTCTAGCTTGTTGAAAGCCTTGATAATTCTGATTTTTGTTCCCATAGCTGAGATTGGAATGATTTCTCCAACTATCATCAAAGGTATTGGAAACGGGAAAATTAGATCTTTGGGGCTGGTTGTAGTAAACTCCCATGGCATTTACTTGCTCTTGATCATTATGCCATGTTGGGCACGCATCGGTTGGGTGTTCATAAGAAGTGCATGCTTCATACGCTCTTTTATGACTGTTAAGTCCTGCAACAAAATTTTTAATCACAGAAGTTAGTTCATTAAGTTTAGCTTCAACGGAAGAATTACTTACCTGATAGAGCTTGCGTGATGGCTCTTCAACTTGTCTAAATTGTTGCGTGTTTGCAGCCATGGTTGATATGATCTCTCTTGCTTGGGCTGGAGTTTTGTTAATAAGAGCTCCCCCACTTGCAGCATCTACCATTTTCCTTTCTATATCCAGCATCCCTTCATAAAAATATTGGAGAAGTGATTGTTCGGACATCCCATGTTGTGGGCAGTTTGCACACAACCTCTTGAATCTCTCCCAGTAATCATGAAGACTTTCTATATCTTTTTGTTTGATCCCACTAATCTCCCTACGAATGGTGGCTGCTCTAGAGGCGGGAAAATACTTATCCAAGAATGCATGAGCCATCGCGGGCCATGTGGTTATAGAACCTGGTGGTAAGTTAAGTAACCATTCTTTAGTAGCGTCTTTAAGTGAAAACGGAAATGCTCTCAACTTAATTTGCTCTTCTGTCACCCCTTGAGGCTTCATACTAGAGCAAACTCCATGGAACTCTTTCAAAAAGTTGTGTGGGTTTTCAGTCTTCATCCCATGGAAAGTAGGTAGTTGATGAATCAAACCCGATTTTAGCTCAAAAGGCACCTCCAAATTTGGATAAGTGATGCACATAGGCTGCTGCTCTATAGGGGCAGCTTGCAACTCTCGAACAGTGCGGTTATCAGCCATTTCTTCTTCTTTATCAGATTCTAGTAAAACTTTTTCTTACTCGGAACTTTCTTCTTCATATTTGGTTGAAGAACCAAACAAACCAGCAGCTGGACCTTCTGGATCAGTAACGGAGGTAGATTCTGCCCACTTACGTTCCTTTGTTTGTCTCCTCAACGAACGGGCTGTCTTCTCTATCTCAGGATCAAATGCTAATGGCAAATTTTCAGATCTGGTCATCCAAAAAGACAATAAACAGTAAAGTTAACTAGTCCCCGGCAGCGGCGCCAAAATTTGATGGGTGTCGAATCCACCAAAAATAATAAACCTGCTCTTCCTACAAAAGAAAACTTGTAAATAGTGTGAGAAGGGTCGAACCCAAGGGACTAGCCTTGCCCAAGACTAACCAGAACTAACACCTGCTGTGAGTGAAAATAAAAAATAAAATGGGGGAAATAGCTTAGGTAAAAAGGGACGAAATTAAATAGCAAAATTAATTAAGAAATAAATTAAAACAGCAGAAAAATAATTAAAACTTAAAATCAATGGAAGTGAACTCAGCCAAGGACAATTCGCGGTATGAAGTTCTCACGGATTGATCACAGGCTAAAAATAATCTTTTTAATTCATATTCGCAGACAAGTTATAGCCTTCAAGCTAGCGTCTCTGACCAATCTTTCCGTTCTGAATAGGTTAAGCAAGACATAGCGCTATGAATAACCCCTAACCAATAAACAACCCTAATACTAGCGACAGAATTTAATTTATTGATTGCAGTGAACACTAGAAAGACCTTGCCCTAACCAACAAACCTACTAGCGAGATTCACTTAGATTAGATCATACAATTACTTGATATAACCCAAAAGATTCTACCCAATCAAATTATACCAATCGCCACTTGTATCAACTCGAATAAACAATTACGGATTTAATCTCATTGATTAGCTATATGTATCCTATCAATTAATCAATTGGCCAGATCAATCAACTAATAAAAATACATTAAGGATGGATTTTCCCAATAAGCCACAGTAAAAGTATGAATGCAAAAGAATCAAAAAGAATAATTAGGCACAATCAAACCTCACAATCTTAAGAACTTCAACCTTGAATTAATCCTTGACTGAAATAAAGAGTTTAGCCACACATGGCCATGGAAGAACAACAAAAATTCTCTAAAAGAATGCTGAAATTCGTATTGATCAAAGAGGAGGCAAAAAGTGTCCTCCCAAAACCCTAAAAATAACTTAAATACTCAATAAAGAGTGGGGCCATCCTAATATAACAAAAAGGCCCACTAAAAACTACTTAAATCCTATTACAAGTCGGTTTAGAAGTCATCAAATACCACTAAAACGCGTAGGCCCGTCACTTAATTAAATCAGCCCGTTCAGGTCTGCTTGGCTATTAGCCTTGGGCAAGGCTAAGGCCTCTGCTGCCAATCTGACAATCTGTCACTAGGAAAATTCAGCTTCATGTCCTTTGCTCCAATACTTCCAATCCAGCTCTAAATAAGCATCTTTATTGCAAATCCACCGTTCCTGTCCAGAATAATAAAAACCAAGTAAAAGCTCTTCTTTTCAATGTGAATAACATCAATTAAACACAAAAACAAAGTAATAAACATGTTGGATTTGCAACCTATCACATAATTGTAAGCCTCCTTTTACATGAACCTTATGTTTTCCACACCACCATTCATTAGCTAAATATTCATAAGCATTAACAAGAGAAATTATTGTATTTACCACAAATTCTAATACACTCCACCTGCATTAGATATGTATCTTACATATCTTAGCAAACGTCTCTCAAAAGGTTTGGTCATTTCATGATTATGCTCCCCTGTATATTGTTTTACTTTAAACATACGATCATTGTTGAAAGAAAACCAAACCTTTGTCTTACAATTTGTCCTAGATGTTGAGTTTTCATGGCTTGATAAAGAAAAACTTACTGAGATCCATGCATTTCAATTAAATAGAAGGAAGGGATTATTGTTTTACCTTTTGCAGCAAATAAACACAACATTTTCTGGAGCAAACGAACGAATCATGAGGTGTTGTGGATCATAAACTCCCTCTATATTATCCACATGAATGAATATTACCCAAATGTCGTTGTGTGTGTTAGCACTATTTTTTGAAGACTCTCTTTAAAAACTACTATAGTTCCTCTCTAGTATTTCTCTTAAAAAATCTTAAATTTAGCTTCTAGTAGCTATATAATGTATCTATATGTCTCTCAAGAGAATCTATTAGGGTTTTATTTTTATTAGTTATCCTCAATATTTAATAAAAATAAAACATTTACATATATATCAAATATTTATAAAACGGAATCCTCTAAAACTATTTTGGAAATGAATATATATACATATATATAATCCAATTAAGTTTTCTTAATCATTAAGGAAAATATTTATACATCTTTAAATTTTTTTATTAAATAAATAAAATATTTTAATTTTCATAATCTCCTAGAATACATAAAACATGACTCAAATTAATTATGCTTGTTTTCATGCATTCTATGTGTGCAACCCTATAGATTCGCTTAATGTTGGTAACGAGCTTAAACAATAGTTTCAGGGCCATCAAGCATAAGCATCCTCCAACGAGACATTATGACTACCTAAATTAAGTGAAGATCAAATATCCAGTTTACCTTAATTCATAATCAAATATTTAGTCCTTTTATCATATGACATATAAATCAATCATAAAAATATATTATCCTTATATTGATTGATAATAATTTCTTGATAGCCAAGTAGACTAATTTAATAAATAATATTAATAACCCTTATTAATTTATTTCAGCATGGCCATGCATCTTTCTCAGTTTAACTTGTCAAGAGGCCTAGCGATATCTCTCTTAGAATATGAGAAGAATAAATTTTATCTAAATCATTTATATCCCCCTATATGATTTATTAAATGTTCAACGATAATCCTTATTACATATGTTTAAAGATGGTATAAAATTATATCAAAATACAAAACTCCTCATATAGGAAATCATAGTGATTTTAAGTCGAAGGACTACATAATACTATTGTGATGAGAATTACTTATGACATTGATCCATGTAGTATTCGTACTATGGGTATATCTAGTACAATGTTCTCTAATATGTACTTATGTTTTCACTTAACATCTCATATTCATAATTAGTAAAATATGATTATCGGTCAAACATGATCATTCATCAATAACAATTGACCAAAGACAATTTAGAATAGGATTCATATTACTTTAAGGCCTTACTATTAAGTCACCTACTTGATGACAAAAAGTTGAAATTATCTAATTATGTAACTTTAATCATATTTAAATAACATACATGCATATATTAATAAAAATTCCTCAATTATTTTGATGAATTTAATATAAAATATGTATTCTAATGGCCTAGGACACAACACCAACACAAGTATCTAATTTTTGGTATGAAACATCACCATAAGCATAAGTTTTATTCTTTATTCCCTTCTTTCCAATAAACATACTTCTTGGACTTAATTTGTTTATTCCTACGAAATAATATTATTTTGACTTTCTTACACTAAATCTAACTACATATGCATAGTCATAGTACATCATCTTATATATCTCCTCTTCACTTCTAGCAACTCCATTTAATATCCTTTTCTCTAACTTCTCAAGACATGATTCCACTAAAACCTCATTTGTCATGGCTTCTTTATTACTATCATTCACCTCCAAATTTTTATTTTTGTCCATATCAAGAATGATAACTTTTGCAAAATTTGACATTCTTATAAAAAGGTACTAGGTCACTTAGGAAGAGAAAAATGTACGCAAAATAATCATGCATATTTGTATGTGTGTGGGTGTGTATGCATATATGCATATATATAGACACACATACATACTTAACTAAATAATTGTTTTAATTACAACTACTAAAAAATATTTATATAAAAATATATTAAATAAACAATGATGTTGAGCATCACTAGTTAAAATTTGAGATGTATTATTCAACTGACAAATCATCACCTTCTCAAGGAATTTTAGATGTATCAAGCTTCTAGGCACAATTGATAGAACTCCTTAAGAAAAATATTTTACATTCAATATCATCTGAAGATAATAGATTCACAATTATAGCTATGTAAGGATTTGATTAATGTTAAAATATTGAACTTCAATTTTTAATAAGAGTTTTAAAAAAATGAAAAATCCAAGAAACATTGTATATTGAGAAATACAAAATTGTAGCTACTAACAGAGAGGTCTATTGGAAAACATCTTTGTTCTAAACATCATATATTGCATTAGTAATATGTTCAACAGTTTGTCATTTTTGTATAAGGAGTTGAAATTCTAAGCCCTTGAAAAAGAAATAAAGGAAAAACAAAGAGAGAGAGAGAAGCATAAACTTGTCACTTGCATTAGCGCTTCACTTTTATTATTGGCAAAATAAAATTCCTTTGCAATAGTTAGAATGGAAGACTTGATTCTTTGCAAGACTAAAAGTTCATAGTGGCGGCACCTGAAACTAAGAACTAAGATTGGAATATGAGGGAAAGAATTTTAGTTGAATAAAAACTTACTTTATTCAATTTAGTTTTACGTGTCTTATAATTCTCATAATGCTAATTAATTATAAAAGCCAACCAAGATTAGAGAAAATTAATTTTTCTTAATTTAAAAAAGAAAATCAAAAAAATTAGTTTTTATATAATGACTTACTTGGCAAGTTATTATTAGTTGGGTTTACAAATGAAATCATAAACCCAAATCATAATAGAATTTTTCATTCATGATAATGACAATAAAAGCATTTTATTGAAAGAAGAATTTAAAAATGTGAGTGTGTACAATTCATGGTGACTTGTTAGATCATTTGATGCACTAGGAATAAAGAAGTTATTGACAACCACTTTTCTAATCTTAACCGCAAATGTAAGTTTGCATTTTAGGTTTTTGATAATCAAGTTTTTGTAAAAATTTCTAGGTTTGTTTCTTGATATCCTCCATACTTTGAGAGAAGGGATGTGAATATCTTTACTAAATTAGTAGCGCACCAAAATGATCATATATGTATTTAGAATTGTCCTCTATGACATGTACCAATTTTTGTTTGTAGATATCATATTTGTGTCTCTAGTTTTATTTCTTGGCTTAATTTCATCAATTGTCTCTAAACTTATGCCATTATAATATTTTTATCCTTAAACTTTGATTTGTCATAAAATTCTTCAAGTTTAATTTCTTCCTAAAAATATTTTTGGCTCTATTTTTGGTGAGGAGAGCTTATGTGGAATCCACATGTAGCCCATGTGTACTATTGGAAAAAAACCTAGTATTTTTTCCCACACATGTATGGGAAAGAAAATGATTGTTATCTCTTCTAGGGTGTTTATGGGTCAGCTTCAACCAAATTTAAGGAATTCCTCAAACTAACCGAACCTAATGAAATAGGAAAAATTTGCAATCAAAACCAAATGAAGAGTAGTTATTTTTTGATCAACTAGTGCAAACTCGATTTTGGTCAGTTGAAAATGAGTGACCTCATATTAGATTTATCAGTTTAAAAAAAAACTTAATTTTTCAGGTTTTCAATAAAATCTCATATCTAAATCAAAGAAAATAAAATATGATACTCCTTTTTTTTAATTAAAACCCTAAAACTAAAATGAAACACGGTTTAGATAAGAATTAAGAAATAAATCAAGAAATAAAGACCCTAAGGCTAAAAACCATAAAAAAAAATTTACACAAACACATTTAGTACTTCTCAAAAAGAAAACTCCCAAACAAATTCCAAAACTCGCAAAAATTGTTAGATTAGTGAATATACAAGAAACATAAAAATAAAACAAAAAATAAAATGACAAACACAAATCTTAAAACTAAAATTCACAATAAAAATTTCACATAAACATAATTACTGTCTCACGGTAGAGTTTCAAAAATAATACTCACTAACAAGACAATATATTAAAAAAAAAAAGGCACCAAACAGTTACATCAATGGATATATAGAAGAAATTTTCAAAGAAGTAGAAACATTTTTAGATCTAAAGAGATAGATCAATTGGTAGAGAAACATCAAAGAAAAATTGAGACAAAGTGAGAGAAAGTTAGAGAGTTGAGAGAAAAAAATTTGGAGAGAAAGAGATACTAAATGAAAATGTATGATCGAAATTTTAGGGTTAAAGTTATAGATGTACATAAAAGCATAAAAAACAGCAGCATGTTCTTTAATAGAAAATGATGTCATTTTATATATTATATATAATATATGTGTTATATCATTTGGTCGATTCCAGGTTCATATAAAAATTATGAGCCCAACCTAATTGGTCGATAGAAATTAATTTTTTTTAACGTTAACTTGCCATTGACTAAACATGTGATAAGGTCCAACTAAACCCACTTTTACATCTTCAGAATGAGAGGGCTAGATCGAGTCCCAAATTTTCGCACAACCATGCTCTCTCTTTCTCTATTCTCTTCTTCTTCTTTTC
Source organism: Garcia nutans (assembly GCA_947685225.1). Lineage (NCBI taxonomy): Eukaryota > Viridiplantae > Streptophyta > Magnoliopsida > Malpighiales > Euphorbiaceae > Garcia > Garcia nutans. The sequence goes on from CANTUV010000003.1 coordinate 42,123,574, forward strand.
ATTTTTAGGTCTTTCTCTTTGTTGATGTTTCAAACACAACTGCCTCTCTTCTTCTTCTAATATCAATTTATCTTCTCCATGGTCAAATGTAAAGCATCTCTATCTCTCTTACAATCATTTCTTTGGAACAAGGGCTCCATCTCTAACTCAACTTTTTGTGTTTCTCATTTTCATCAGTTGACCTTTCTCATAATTTTTTCTCCAACAATATTCCTGAGGCAAGTTGGCTCCATTGCCTTGCATGCTCATACTATGATTGGAGGCCAATATCTTTACTAGGACTATTGATTTTGTTAATCCATTATATTCTTCTATTTTAAAATTTAATGTATCGAATAACCATCTCTTTGGTAAAATTCCATCTTGGTTATCTCCAATGAGTTCTTTTAGCAAAAATGATAATCTATGTTTGTTGAGATTTGATCTTTAGAATGTTTCTCCTTATGGTTCCTTTTAAAGAGACTAATGACTTTTAATCTTCATTTTCTAAAGTGAGAAAATCAAAGTTAAGGAACAATTTGATTTTATTTGGCAAGGCAATTAGTGTTGTAGTTTGAAGCTAAAAAACACAATAGATAATGGAACAAAAAAATAGGAGAGAAATGAGTTGAAAAAATATATTTTATTCAATTATAAAGAGCCTTTTTAAATTCATATTTGCAATGAACAATTAGAAAATCTCATATAACATTTGCATAATCTCTAAATATTTTTCTAAAAATAAGAAACCTTAATCTCACTAATAACAAACTTATTGACTAAATTAAAAATAATAAAAATATCTAGAATACAATAAATAAATATTTCTACATTAATTCCTAATACTCTCCCTTAATGTAGAAATCTCTAACAGCTCTCAAGTTTTTTTTTAAGAAAAAATAAATAGCTCAAATATGCTCATGCATTAACTGATGTTAAAAAAGCTCTTCTTCCTCCGATTGTTAATTCACAACAAATTTTGCTTAAACTTATTGAGTCTTACATACTCTTTCCATATGACCCATTTGGCCACATTTATTACATTTGGCATTTGGTCTCCATCAACACTTGAATTTTAGATTTTTTTTTTTCTTACAGTATGCTCAAGGCAGATGACTTTCAGCCTTATTTTTGTTCATAGGCATTGCTAGATAAGCGCTTTCAATACAACCTTATTCCCTTATATATCTTCTTTGTTCAAATGCATGTAATATATATATATATATAAATTCTATCTATCTAATACTTGACATATCTTTAGAATTCTCCAAGGAAGAGATCGTGGTTTCATATTTTTCAGGCAGTGAGATTAAAATTTTTTGAATTATTCATTCATCCAAAAATTCCTTAACAAGTAATCTCACCTTCTACTATATTGAGTAACCTATCAGTATATTCCTTGGTTATTTTTGAAATTTTCATTTTCTGCATGTCAAATTTGAGAATCAAATTCATTATCTGCATGTTTTTCATCATGTCATTGCTTTCATATTTCTCTTTGAGATACTCTCAAATGTCTACAATAGATTTTTTGTTTTGCATGATTTTATTTAGGATTGATGATGAAACAATAGAGAATAAGAAAGCCTTAGCTCCAACTTTTTGTTTTCTCCTTTTGATTTTTAATTTAAGAATATGTTGGATTGTTTCCAAATGAAGGAATCTCATAGTCTTCTTTCCAAGGATCCAAAGCTTTGAGATGGGTTGTCATTTGAACTACCCAAGCTTTATAATTTTCTCCATCAAATTTTGGTAGATCCATTGATGCAAAATAATTTGATTGTTCCTCCATTTGCACTCATGGTTATAGTTATAGCTATGAATATAGATATGGCTATGGTTATAGATATGATTATAGTTATAGTTATGAATATGGTTACAGTTATAGTTATAGTTATGGGGTATAGGTATAGTTATAGATATGATTATAGATATACAAACTTCATATGTCCCTTGAAATAATTTATACTCTGATACCACTGTTGTATTTTTAAGCTTAAAAAAAATACAATGGAGAATGGAACAAAAAATGGGAGAGAAATGAACTGCAAATGACATTTTATTCAATCATGAAGAGCCTTTTTAAATACATATTTGCAATAAGCAATTAGAAAAATCTCAACTAACAATTGTATAATCTCAAATTATTTTCATAAAAGTAAGAAACCATAATCTCACTAATAACAAACTTATTGACTAAATAAAAAATAATGAAAATATCTAGAAAATAGTAAATAAAGATTTCTACATTAATTATTAACAATTAAGGGCTCTCTTTTGGGAATGACTTTCTTCTTTTTTGTAGAAGACTTCTTTGTTGCAGCCATGCTTAATTTGTTTCTTTTTTCAACTAAATAAATGAGAATCTGAGCCTCCATACCTTTCCAAGTAAATTTGATCTTCAACTTTTCCTTCAAAATCTTGAAGTTTTAATAGTTGAATACTTTTTCCCTTCCCTCTCTGTCTCTCTTTCACAAATGAACATGTAACATCTGTAAATTTACTAAAATAAAATTAAATTAATAATTTGGAGGGTTAAATAAGGTATTGAAAGTGAGAAAATGTGAAGAGTATATGTAAAATATAAAGAAAATATACATAACATATAAAGTCAAATTGTGAAAAGTAAAAGTCAAAGGTTAAATAGTAAAAAGTTAAAAAATATATAATAAAATAATAAGAAGAAGAATAAAAATAATTCAAAATTTAAATTACTTATTAATGGAAGAGAATAAATGTGAATTATTTAATATTTACTGTTGATTAATTAATTATTAATATATATATGGTCAAAATTGATGGAAAGGAAATAAAATATCAATTTACTTCATCTTTCTCTTCCTTCTTCTACCTTAGGCCGAATTTCACCATGGATAAAGGGAGGATTTTTACTTTTATTACATCAAATTCTACAAGAATTCTCAAGGATTAAGAGTAGTTATGAAGATTTCTCAAGTTCTAGGTAAGCTTTTCTTGATTTTAAAGAAGTTTTATTAAAATTTTTATTATGTGAAATATGTGATTTTGGTGGGGGAGATGTTTAATTGTTGAAATGGGTTTGGATGGTGTTAATTTGATGAGGAGACAAGGATTTTATAGATAGATAGTTGATTTGATCAAGTTTAGTTGAAGTTTGGATGTGTTAGTATTGAATATAGGGTTTTGGAAGAAATTTGTTAAAGAATTGGTGTTCATTGGATTACATTGTTTAAATCATGTTATAAAATAATTTTAATGATATAAATGAACTTAGAATTCCATTTGGAATTGATTGGAATGTTGTTTCAAAATTGAAGAGAGTTAGGGCAAAAGTTGAGAATTTAAAAGATACATGTTTAAATGATAGTTAACGGTTAAAATACCTTAAAATGTGATTCTAATATATTATATACATTCACATTTTAAATAGGTACTGAGTAGATAGTAATTGTCCAACCTAGTGGTAAAGGAAACATTGAGAAGGTGGTGAGAAAGTGTGCTTTCTAGCTTGAAAGTGGTGTAAATAAAGGTTGGTACATACTTTAATAGAGTTGCATTGTAATGCATTAAATATGGCATGTTACATTATTTGTAGAAATTATGACTATACGACTTTGATGCGAGAAATCACATGAAAAGTACATAGAAGTGTTTTTAAAGGCATGAAATGTATAATATATGAATAATTAAGCCATTTTAAGATGGCTAATGACATTATTAATTATGCTTGTGAAAAGAATGTAATTATGCCAATTTTACGGCATAATTCGGCCATGGTGAAAAAGTGACAGAGAAATGAATATTTGTGATGAAAAATTATTGAAACATTGTGAAATAATAGAAAAAATTCAAAAAGAATGAAAAATGACATAATTGCCAAAGTATGAGAAAAAGTGTATTAATGCATTTGATAGGTGTGTTATCTTATGTAATATCATGTTCCAGAGTGTTGTGCTTTGTGATATGATATGGCATGCCTCTGATTTGCCTTCAGGCTAAACGCTGGGCATCACCATTTTATGAGTTGCCTTCGAGCTAGACGTTGAGCTTCACTATTATTTGCTTTCAAACTAGACGCTGAAAATCACTATTATTTGCCTTCGGGCTAGACACTCGGTGTCAAAATGGTCCAAAGCAATATCTCTGAAACTTGAATATTATATAGGGTCATTTGGGCCCAATGCATGTGAATGTGATATGTGATAGTTGAGAATGAGAAATGTATAAGATTCAATATGAAATTGCATGTCATGTTGTGATTTTCAAAAGAAAAGTATTTTGCATTGTTATCATTAAATTTTTACTATTATCGAAGTATGTACCGCTAGGTAGAAAACTTAGCGCGATTTGTCCATCGCATAGGTAGCAGGTGAGAGAATGATAGCCTAGAAGTTTATTAGTTCGCCACCAAACCAGTGTCACTGCATAGCATGTAAATATGTATTTTGTTTAATTATACAATGTTTGTATAAACTACATTATAAGTAAAGATGTTAAATATTGATATGCATGTGAATATTTAAATACATTTCATATATGTATATAAAGGATCATGTAGCTTTTAATTGAATTTGAGTAGTGGGAATGATATTGAAGAAATTGATAAATGAATGAGAATATGTATATATATATATATACATATTTTGAAAGCGTAAATTTTTATGCAGGTTGAATATGTTTATTTTTGGGATTACTCAAATTACAGATAAAACTCTTGCATAAATTTTTTAAAGATTTTCTTTATAAATTTGTGTTTTAAATATTTTCTACTTAAACATATATTATTTATTGTTATTTATTTATATTAATTAAAAATGAGAATTATTATTATGTAGGTTATTGTGGCACTTTTATATTCTGTGTGCGTACTTTACGTATATAAAATATATGTATTGTACGTATATAAGATGTTACAGAATAAGTCTAGAAATGAGGCGTTGCTCTTAGGGAGGTGAAAGATTGGTTTTAGGGTGGTTGACTCTCCCCTCTCTAATAGATAGCGAAGCTGGTAATTTCACTTGTTATGATAGCAATAGCCCCTTAGTTATGGTGGTGGTGGTGGCGGTGGTGGTGGCAATGGTTACAAAGATTGAGAAGAGAAAGAGGGGATGAGATGAGAGAGAGTGGTAGTTTTTTCCCCTTCCAACACGTGCCTCAAAATAATGTGTTAGGATTTTTTTTTCCATTTGGACACATAGACTCCATGTCGAGTCCATGTAAGAACTTTTCTGAAAAATAGAGTCGAAGATATTTTTGGAAAGAAACTAAAGTTGGGATGATTTTTTCGTGACAAATTAAAATTTAAGATAACGACGTTACAATAGCATAAATTCAGGAATTACTAATAAAAAAGGTATATCTCTTTGTCTTTTTTTTTTATTTTCTTGTTATCATAAAAATAATATATTATATATATATATAAATAATATATATATATATATATTAGGAGCCAGAATTATAGTTGTTAATAACTTTTCAATTAACAAAATTATACTTATGTTTAACAGAGTAAAATTTCCTTATACATATTTAAATATTATTTAAACTAGTAAGTAGATTATTTCTTCTTTTTTTTTCAGATTATTTCTTGTTGCACTATTGTAATGTTAAAAAATTATCTTTATTTAATTTTATCTTAAATTATTCAAAATAAAATTATATGTTGAATGCATTTTTTTTTATTCGAAAATTTGACTCCCTCTGAATGGAATTCTGATTCGCCATTGAGTCACCATGCATTGACCTTCATTTTGGCAGTACTTAGTTGTTTATTTTTTATTTTATTTACATCTAGTATTTAATAAGTACATACATTTCTTTATATGTATTAATGTGTCCTTGTAGGCATAAATTTATTTTTGTTTTCGTTGTTTTTCATAACCTTTATGGTTTTTATTGTTCCCATAAATTTATGTTTAACTTTATGTTTTTCATTACATTAACTTTTATGGTTTTAAATTTACTGTTAATATTCAAACAATTATTCAATGATATGAAGGTAAATTTAGTAGCGAAAAATCGCTACCAAACATAGTGTGTTTCCCATTAAATTGCCAATTCTAATGTTCTAGCGACATAATTAGAGAATATTAGAAGAAATTCAAGTCAATTTACTATTTTTATCCTTATAGTAACCTTCTTTTCTCTAATTTATTCTCTCTCCATACAAGTCGATGTATTCTACAATTTGATTATGTATCTTAGAATTTACATATATTTGCAAATTTATTACGAAATTCTAATATAATGTATTTTGTTTACAAATCCTAGTAAACATATGCCCTTTGCTTATTCTAATGTTCTTGAAAGAATCATGCATATTGAAAACCTATGAAAAACTTATTTTTAAATATCTTCATTTATGCATTGCATTAATTTTCATGTCATTGTTCATAACCCTCTTTTTTTTTTTTTTTTTTTGGGAATCATTGGTATTAAAGCCTATGCTGGAGTATCAACTAGATTTTATGAGAGCAATTAGAGAACAATTGAATAAGATAGAAGTATCTTCTTAAGAAACCATTAGGTAAACTATCCCACGTGAACTCGACAACACATGATTGATACCGGCGAATGAAAGAGTATATGACTTTCAAGATTCATAGTAAACCCAACTAACCACTAATAAAATTACGATGTGATAGTCATAACTATGAAAGTCAAGGGCTATGTCCCACTTTTAAATAGCAGTTATTATTATATATGTATCGTTTAAATTATCACATTTAGCTTATATATTAATAAAAAAATTATTAAATTATCATAATATTATATAAAATTATTTTGAATTGATTAAAATATTCTTCATTATTTCATTAATATTAAAAATATTATACTCTCATTTTATTAATAAATTCATTAACAATAAGGGTATAGTTAAAAAAATAATTAATTTTTATTAATTTTATAAAATAACAATATAAGTATGATAATTTTTTTTTCTTAAAAATGATAATTTAAACCGGATAAAAATAGTATTAGGATTCTATTTAATATAATAATATCACACCTATCATACAACTAGTTGCACTATATAAAATTATGGAAATGTATATAATAATGAAGAGTGCTAAAATATAAATTAGTCCAAAATAATTATATAACTAAAAATAAAATAATTAAGATAAACTTCTCGGGTAAAGGAAAACATGAATAACTAGGCTCAAATTACTTTTCAAATTTAACCTGTAACTTGGAAAAAAAAAAGATATATAGAGAAAAACATCTTAACTCAGTAAGTGATATTAATATATACATCTAGGGTAAATAAGTAGGGATTAACCGACCGACTGAATTCTCTTTTGACCGAAATTTTCAAATACTAAATTTATTGCCGAACCGATCAATTTTCATTTTCGATAGGCTCGATTAATTAACTAAATCAAATCAGTCGGTTAGATCAATTAACCGAATCGACCGAATTTTTTTATTTTATAATAAAAAATTATATTTATAATTAAATAATTAAATAAAATTTATTAAAAAACTAAACAAAACATAACTTAATTAAAGTATTAAACAAAAAAATTAATAAATAACTAAATAATTTTTTTAAAATTTTCGATTAACGACTATCCGACAGAATCGAATCGATTAACTATTAACCGAATTAAAAGCTAAAATCATCTAAATCTTCGACCGAACTGACCGAACTAATTATACGGTCCGTTAAGCGAACCAAATTGTGCCCACTCCTAGATAAATGTGATTTTATACCAAAATATTGATGGCAAAAATATACCTAATTTTGATACTATTAACCATTGAATGTTAAACGATATTCTCAATGTTGTGTATGTTGTATTTATTTTATACAGATATTATGTAAATATAAAATTAGAAAATATTAAAAATATTATGTCGATATTTGATATATATTTAATAGATGTTTAGTGTATACTTTGTAAATTTTGTTATTTGTTATGTGCATATTTTGTATATGTTATATATATATATATTGTGTATATATTTATGTATTTATTGTATATTGAAAATATGATGACAAATTTTTTTTAAATTAAAAAAATAGAAAAAAAATGAAAATGAAAAAAAAACACTCCGCGTTTTCATTGAATTAAAAAAATTGATCCACTATTTAGAAAACCTAGGAAAAATTCAAAGGTGGAGAGTCCATGTCCTTACTCATGGACATGCCAATCACAGTCTTCTATTTGAAAATAAAAATTATAATTCAAATGGAGGATTGTGATTGGTCGGATCTATAAGTGGAGACATGGACGCAATTCATGATAGAATTTCTCAAAACGGAAAAGCAAAAAAAGGATATACAACTTAATTTCCTCACTTAAAAATTGAATAAATTTATCCACTAATTATATATATGTATAGTACAGTATATGCGTGCGTGCATGCATGCTCGTATAATAATATATGCATATATCATCCCAAATAGGGGTGTATTTGGGCCGAGCTGGGCCGGATTTACTCCCAGCCCGTGGCCTAGTCCAAATAAGAGTCGGGCTCAAAATATGTGCCCGTTGCCCGGCCCTCAACCCAGCCGGGCTGAGTCAGCAGGCTGATCTCTCTTTTTTTAAAAAAATGTTTGTTTACTTTAAGTTCTCCTATGCTTGTTACATTTTTTTCATCCAATACTAATTTGTAAACAAGAAAAACTATAAATCAATAGTACAAATAAAACAATTGTTAGACAAATGACCTTAATTTTGATCCTTGACAACTCAAATGGATGATCTATTTAACTTGTGTTTGAGAAATCTTGTTGCAGGATTAGGTTACTTCAAATAAGGTGAACAGAACACTTATAGCGGTCGCACCTCACCTGAATACGACCGCTCCATGTAATTAAAAGAAGAAATCTTATCACAGTAGGTTTCGCGGTCAGAAGTTCGACCTATGTCGCGACCGCTACTCAAGGAACTTAAATCATTACAATCACAGTAAGGTTCGCGGTGACAAGAACGGTGAATGACTCGACCTCGCTTATCACTTTAGCGACCGCCCCATTCAGAATCGCGACCGCTCTACCATTCAAGAAGAAATTGTTTGAAGAGACAGTAGGTTTCGCGTCCTCAGGAGCGTCCAGAAGTTCGACGCGAGTTTCTCAATTCGACCGCGATAATCTACATAGGGCGACCGCGATATTCAAATTATGGCGGACATTCAATTTTGCCCTGTCAGAGAATGACACGTAATATGACCGTTATAAACCCACTTGATTATTCAAAAAGGGCGACCGCACCATTGCTAGGCGCGACCGTCCCGACAAACACAGCTGGGCAAGAAGCCGGTCCGACAAACACAGCATGGGCAAGATTCCAGCTGCAGAGCACTAAAATTCGACCGTTGAAGTCTTTTCAAAAGTAGCGACCGTCCCCTGTTAAAGGACGACCGCGAGAAACATGAGCACGACCATCCTTGCATGAAGGGCGACCGCGAAGTGCTTCGGGCAGTTTAAGTAAAGAAGGTCTAATCTACCAATACATTATTCTTAATGTCTATAACGGCTAGTAAGACCACAATGGCTATAAATACAATGTCTCTCTGAGAAAACAAAAAAAAGGAATAAGCAAGAAATCAGATTGTAATAGCCAAGCAACAAATTTTCATTTACTTAAACTTACAATTAAATTGTAATGTATGTTAGGTGTTAGCATTGAAAACACCATTGTATAAGTTTGAGTGTAAGCTTGGGAAACACTTGGGTTGAGAGAGTAAGCCTTGTAAAACTCTTGTTAGGTTGTGAGAGTAAGCCTTGTAAAACTCTTGTTTGGGTTGTGAGTGTGAGCCTAAGAAAAACACTTGTGAAGTTAGGTGTGAACTTGTGAAAACACCAAAGTTGGAAGTAAGCTTGTAAAAACTTCAAAGATTAGTGGAACCTTAACAAGTTGTTAAGGAAGTGGATGTAGGATTGAAGTAAATCCGAACCACTATAAATCTTGTGTGTTCTTTCTTTCTTCCATTACTCAACCAACTCTCTATTCCGCATTTCTTGATTGTTGAGTTTTTTAAATTGTCATTAATTCTTGAGAAAACCAATTCACCCCCCCTCTTGGTTGCCATCTTGGGACAACAATTGGTATCAGAGCCCTTAGATTTCTTAAACTTAATTGTGAAATCTGATCCACTATGGCAACTTCTTCTTCATCAAGCTCTCATGGAAATTTTAATTCTATTCTTAGACCCTACTTTGATGGAACTGATTATTCATACTGGAAACACAAAATGTATTTGTTTCTAGATAGTGAAGGGATTGAACTATGGGATTTCGTGGAAAATGAATGGAAATCTCCTACCCACGAAGTTGACGGTATTCAAGTTCCACTTCCCAAAGCTCAATGGTCAACTAGCAATGTCAGAGATCGATTCAAGAACAATAGAGCTGCTTCCATCTTGATGAATTCCATTTCAAGGGAAGAAGGCGGAAGAGTTCAACATTTAACTTGTGCACATTGCATTTGGAAAACACTTGAAAACTACCATGAAGGTACGACTCAAGTGAGATTTACCAAAAAACAAATGCATGTTCATGAATATGAGCTATTCAAGATGAAACCAAATGAAAATGTCACCGACATGACCAATCGCTTACTTGCAATTGTCAATGAACTAAAGAAGTATGGCAAGGTATATGATCAAGGTGATGTAAACAGCAAAATCTTGAGAGCCCTAAGAGCTAGAAAGAACTTTGAATCCAAAGTATCATCCATAGAAGAAGCTCATGATCTCAGCACATTAAGAACCGATGAGCTAGTTGGAAAATTACTCACATTTGAGCTACACAGTGAGAAAGAAGAAGATCAAGGTGAGAAAGAAAAGAGAAAACCAATTGCACTCAAAGCAATCAAAGAAGCTGAGAGCTCAAGCAATGAAGGTACTGATGATGAAGATGAAATGGCAATGTTCTCTAAAAGAATCAATGAATGGAAAAGGAAGAAAAGATTACAAGCAAACAAAGGTACACCTCCTAAATTCTCCTTCAAAGATAAAGAAAAGAAAAATGAGGTAAAATGCTATGAATGTGGAAAAACCGGTCACATCAAGTCGGATTGCTACAAATTAAAGAACAAAAGGAAATGGGATAAAGAAAAGAAAAAGTCTCTCAAAGCCACATGGGATGACTCTTCCTCAAGTGAAGAAGAAGAAGAGGAAGGAATTGCAAATCTTTGTCTCATGGCTATTGAAGATGACTCCAATGAGGTAAGTACTCAATCCTTTGATCTTGTAGCACATAATGATATAAGTGATATAGATGATAGTGATTTGATTGAGCACATGAATTCTAAAATAGAAAAATATTTCTCCAAAATGATGCTCTATAAAGAGAAAAACTCTAAGTTAGAAAAGGATTTTATATGCTTAAAGAACTCTACCTTAGAATTGAAAACCTCAAATGAACATTTGATGAATACAATAGGAGAATTAAATAAAAGCTCACATGACTTAGAAAAAGTGATTAAAGAGAATGAGGCATTGAAGCATGAACTAAAAGAACTAAAAGAATCAATTTCCAGATTTCATAAAGGAAAGGAAGCATTGAACACATTAATTAATAATCAAAGGTCACCTTCCTTGAAATATGGATTAGGATTCAATGGCTCAACCAACATTGCACCTAGCAAACCAACATTTGTGAAAGCATCTACAACTGAAATTTCTGATGTTCATATCAAAAATGCTTGCACCAAGTCTAAAAGAACTTCTTATGGTTCACTAGGAGATAAAGCCAAAAATAACTATGCATTGTTGTTCACTAAACTTGCACAAAAGAAATCACATACTTGTAGTTGTATGTACAATGCAAAAAGAAAAATGCAGAAGCATAGAACACCATGGCAATGCACATATTGCATGAAATTTGGTCACAAAAACTTCTATTGTTATATAAGAAAAGCTCATCTCAATTTAGAAGGCACTCTTTCTACTAACCATCAAGGACCCAACTTCATGTGGGTACCTAAAAGAAGATGATCACAATTGTCTTGCAGGTATGCCTAAAATCTACTATCAATGAAAGCACATGGCTTGTGGATAGTGGATGCTCAAGGCATATGACTGGAAATGCAAAGCTCTTTACAAATATTACCTATAAACATGGAGGTAATGTAACTTTTGGAAACAATGCTAAAGGTAAAATTCTTGGTGTTGGCTCCATTGGTTCTATTGGTAAGGATTTAATTGAAGATGTATGGCTTGTTGATGGTTTGAAACATAACTTGCTAAGTGTTAGTCAACTTTGTGATAAAGCATACTTCGTTAAGTTTGATTCCAAGGAATGCAAAATCACAAATTCAAATGATGTTATCATATTTAAGGGTACTAGAACAAACAACACTTACAATGTTAGCATACATTCAAATCATACATGTTTAATGTCCACTAATAATGATGCATGGTTATGGCATAGAAGACTAGGACATGCTGGTATGGATCAATTGAAACATATTTGCAATGAGAATTTAGTTGATGGCTTACCTAAGATAAAATATGATAAAGACAGAATTTGTGAACCTTGTCAACATGGTAAGCAACACAAAAGCTCATTTAAAACAAAGAGTGTTATAAGCACCTCTAGACCTTTAGAGCTCATTCATTTAGATTTGTTTGGACCAAATAGAGTTACAAGCTTAGGAGTCAAATCATATGCATTTGTTCTTGTTGATGACTACTCTAGATTCACATGGGTTAATTTCTTAGCTCAAAGGAATGAAGCCTTTAATTTCTTCAAAACGTTTGCAAAAAGAGTTCAAAATGAAAAAGGATATGTGATCACATCTATTAGAAGTGATCATGGCAAAGAATTTGAAAATGAAAATTTTGAAGACTTTTGCAATGAACTTGGCATTTCACATAATTTTTCTGCTCCTAGAACTCCACAGCAAAATGGTGTAGTTGAAAGGAAAAATAGAACTTTAATCGAAATGGCTAGGACAATGCTCAATGAATATGATTTACCATCTTATTTTTGGGCGGAAGCCGTTAATACAGCTTGTTACATTGCAAATCGTGTTTATAAAAGGCATTTAACTAATAAAACTTCTTATGAGCTATGGAATGGAAGAAAACCCAGAATTGGATATTTTAGAGTATTTGGATGCAAATGCTTCATATTGAATACCAAGGATAATCTTGGAAAATTCTCATCCAAATCAGATGAAGGCATATTCTTAGGATATTCATCATTTAGCAAAGCATATAGGGTATTTAACATGAAAACTCTAGTTATAGAAGAATCAATGCATGTTGTATTTGATGAGTCATCTAAACTTGATCAAAAGAAAGGTATTACTTTCAATGACCCTGCAGGTACTCTTGAACCTCTTGAATCTATTGATGCTCCAAAGATTAATCAACTTGAAGAAAAGACTCAAGATCTACCTAAGGATTGGCAATACAAGAAAGATCATCCAAAGAAACTCATCATTGGAGAAACATCAAAGGGAGTAACTACTAGATCTAAAATTAATCATGTTGATGTTAATTTTGCTTTTGTTTCTCAAATTGAACCAAAAACTGTTGAGGAAGCTTTAAATGATGAAAATTGGATAACTGCAATGCAAGATGAACTTAATCAATTTGAAAGAAATAATGTTTGGCAACTTACTCCTAGACCTATAGATCATTCTATAATAGGATGCAAATGGATTTATAGGAATAAGCTTGATGAAAATGGTCACATCATTAGAAATAAAGCAAGATTGGTAGCCAAAGGTTATAATCAAGAAGAAGGTATTGACTATGATGAGACCTTTGCCCCAGTAGCCAGATTAGAAGCTATTAGAATATTACTTGCCTTTGCATGTCATATGAATTTTAAGCTTTATCAAATGGATGTTAAAAGTGCATTTCTAAATGGACTCATAAATGAAGAAGTTTATGTTGAACAACCTCCTGGTTTTGAAAACTACAAATTTCCTGATCATGTTTTCAAACTTACCAAAGCTTTATATGGATTAAAGCAAGCACCTAGAGCTTGGTATGACAAACTTAGTGCATATTTACTTGAAAATGGTTTTGCAAAAGGAAAAGTAGACACAACTCTTTTTGTTAAAAAGGATAAGCATAACATCTTGATTGTACAAATTTATGTGGATGACATAATATTTGGAGCTACTAATGAAACCTTGTGCAAAGAATTTGCTTCTTGTATGACTAGGGAATTTGAAATGAGCATGATGGGTGAACTCAAGTTTTTCCTTGGACTGCAAGTCAAGCAATGTAAAGATGGGATCTTCATCAACCAATCCAAATATACAAAAGAACTCATCAAGAAATTTGGAATGGATGGCTGCAAAACTAGCAAAACTCCCATGAGCACATCATTGAAATTAGGTAAAGATGAAAATGGTAAAGCAGTAGATGAGAAGAAATATCGAGGTATCATCGGATCACTACTTTACTTAACTGCTTCTAAGCCTGATATAATGTTTAGTGTATGTCTTTGTGCTAGATTTCAAACTAGTCCTAAAGAATCACACTTGAATGCCACTAAGAGAATCTTGAAATATTTGAGTGGTACAATACATTTAGGACTTTGGTATCCTAAAAACACATCATTTCATATTATAGGATTTTCAGATGCAGATTACGCTGGTAGTATATTAGATAGGAAAAGCACAACAGGAGCATGTCACTTTCTTGGTAATTGTCTAGTTTCTTGGCATAGTAAGAAACAAGCATCGGTTGCTTTATCCACAACGGAAGCTGAGTATGTTGCAGCTTGTTTTTGTTGCACACAAGTATTATGGATGAAACAACAATTGCTTGACTATGGTAAGGTTTTTAACAATATTTCCATTAAATGTGACAACACTAGTGCTATCAATTTGTCTAAAAATCCTATACAAACATTCTAGATCCAAGCATATAGATATTAGACATCATTTTTTAAGGGAAAATGTGCAAAATCAGAACATAATTCTAGAATTTATTGAAACACAAAATCAACTTGCAGATGTCTTTACAAAACCCTTGAATGAAGATAGACTTAATTTTATTAAACTTAATTTAGGAATGATTGATGGAAACACTCTGAATTAAATTGCCTATCAATAAGGTTTCTATGTGCATGAATTTAATGCTTCTTAACACAATAGAAATATTCTCCATCTTTCCTTGAATCTTTCATTTTTAAGTATGTCGCGGTCGCTCCAGTATTCTTTAGCGGTCGCTATCCTGTCTGTCAGTTTCATTCAAACTAATGACTCTGTGCGCGGTCGAGAAAATTTGTGCGCGGCCGCACCAATTTGAATAGTTTCGACCGTTACAGTTACATTCCTCACTCGCGAGCATACTTATCTTGACAATGGTCGCTAGATCATAAGTCGCGATCGCACCTTGTTAAATCTGCGACCGCACCCTGTACACTCTGCTCAAAAATTTATAATCGTTGGTTGTGTGACAGGTCGCAACTCTTAACTTTCAACAGTCAAAAACGGCTATTTTCTTAAATCCATCTATTTAAGAGTGTTTTGCATCAGTTTGTCTGATATTTTGCCTATTAAAGCACACAAACCTTCCTCTGAAACCCTAAAAACCTCTCAATATCATCTGTTTCTCAATCACTCTCTGTTTTCCTACTCTCTTCTGTTCTAATGGCCCCCAAAAGAAAAACCACTTCCAAAATAAAAGGTCAAGCCAAGAGAGTTCCAGGAGTCACCATTAGAGAACCCATTGTTGATCCTCCATCTCCTCCTCAATCTAAAAGAGGTGAGAAAATTCACAAACCTCACCATCAAACCACTGAAGAAGATGTTAGGTATGCCATGCTAAAGAGAAAGAAGGTTGAAGGCACCAAATCTCCTTTTGGTGGGATGCTTTCTGCCTTGAACATCAAGGACGAAATTGAGAGATTGCTGGATGTCCTTGGATGGAGAAAATTTGTCTTTCCAGAAGAGGTAGGCTACTCTAGTCTGAGTAAGGAGTTTTTAATGTCTCTTCAAATAGAGAAGAGTGCAAATTCTGCACTAGGGTGGTATGGGGTCAGATTTAAGCTCTTTGATCAATACCAAGCCCTATCTCTAGAAGATTTTGGCAGCATTTGGGACTTCCCCTCTGAAGGTATAACCTCCTACAATGACCAAATCTTCTCAAACCCAACACTTTCTGATTTCTGGAGAGAAATTTCCATTGAAACCTCTTTTGAAAAGGAATCTAAAGCCAGACATATCAAATCTCTCACCCACTGGATGCTCCATAGGATTATCACCTATACCATTCACCAAAGAGCAGATGGGAATGAGAAAGTAACCAAGAGAGACCTTATATTTCTGTATGCTTTCACCCACAACATCAAAATAAAAACCACCAAGTTCTTGATTGATACTCTTTATCATCATGCTGTAACAAGAACTGGTACCTTCTTCCTATCCTCTCAAGTTACTCAAATAGCTAGGCACCTAAACCTTCTGAATGATTTGAACTTAGCTACTTTGAGGAACCCTTTCACTCTAGCCTCCAATGCTATCACAATGGATTACTTAGAGCATGCTGGTTGTGTAAGGAAGATAGAAGGGTCATATGTATACTGCTATGGAAAGAAAGGAGTTATGGATAAACAAAAGAAAAGGCCAAGGTATACAATTGAGGAAGAGGGAGATTCTGTAGAAGTTGCAGTAGAATTACATCCAAAAGCAACTTCATCAAAAGCTGCTAAAGAAACTGCTTCATCCTCCACACAACTCATTCTCCAAGCTATCAAGACTCTCTCAAGGAAACTCACTAAGTTCAAGAAAAGTGTTTCCAAGAGATTCCAGCACTTAAACAAGAGGATAGACCTTATATCCCACATGCATCATGATCTTTATGATATGCAAGGCAAATTGGACTTGCCTCAATGCAATCTTGAAGATTGGGATATAAGTGATCACACCCAAAGCGTTGCTGAAGAAGAAGAGTCCATTAGCACTAGCTCTGCCTCTGTTGCACCTCAAGATAAGGGGAAAGCTCCTTTAGTTGAAGAAGAGTTAGAGTTAGATGATGACTCAGAATAGCTTAGCTTTAGTCTGTTTTTGCTTGCATTTTCATATGTTTGCTAATTTGCTTTCTGTTTTGTATTTTCCTCCACTTCAATCTATATATTTCCATGTTTATATTTCCATTTGTATTTTGCTTAACATTTATTTCATTTTGCCTATGCCAATGGGGGAGAGAAAATTATAAATGGAATGTCAATAAAATTATGGGGGAGAAATAAGAACAAGAATAATAATCTGTTTGAACATTTGCAAATTAGGGAAAAATGTTTATGGGGGAGTTAATTTCTTGTTGAAATTTATTGAACATTTGCAAATAAGAAAAAATGTTTGCATCAAACAATAACATGTGCACCAAGATAATCTAATAATCACAATGCTCTTAACCATGATTGTTGCATATGTTAAGAGGGAGCATTTTAGACTTATTATTTTTCTTATCATTCCATTTGAAATTGTCAAAGTCAAAATGGGGGAGATTGTTAGACAAATGACCTTAATTTTGATCCTTGACAACTCAAATGGATGATCTATTTAACTTGTGTTTGAGAAATCTTGTTGCAGGATTAGGTTACTTCAAATAAGGTGAACAGAACACTTATAGCGGTCGCACCTCACCTGAATACGACCGCTCCATGTAATTAAAAGAAGAAATCTTATCACAGTAGGTTTCGCGGTCAGAAGTTCGACCTATGTCGCGATCGCTACTCAAGGAACTTAAATCATTACAATCACAGTAAGGTTCGCGGTGACAAGAACGGTGAATGACTCGACCTCGCTTATCACTTTAGCGACCGCCCCATTCAGAATCGCGACCGCTCTACCATTCAAGAAGAAATTGTTTGAAGAGACAGTAGGTTTCGCGTCCTCAGGAGCGTCCAGAAGTTCGACGCGAGTTTCTCAATTCGACCGCGATAATCTAAATAGGGCGACCGCGACATTCAAATTATGGCGGACATTCAATTTTGCCCTGTCAGAGAATGACACGTAATATGACCGTTATAAACCCACTTGATTATTCAAAAAGGGCGACCGCACCATTGCTAGGCGCGACCGTCCCGACAAACACAGCTGGGCAAGAAGCCGGTCTGACAAACACAGCATGGGCAAGATTCCAGCTGCAGAGCACTAAAATTCGACCGTTGAAGTCTTTTCAAAAGTAGCGACTGTCCCCTGTTAAAGGACGACCGCGAGAAGCATGAGCGCGACCATCCTTGCATGAAGGGCGACCGCGAAGTGCTTCGGGCAGTTTAAGTAAAGAAGGTCTAATCTACCAATACATTATTCTTAATGTCTATAACGGCTAGTAAGACCACAATGGCTATAAATACAATGTCTCTCTGAGAAAACAAAAAAAAGGAATAAGCAAGAAATCAGATTGTAATAGCCAAGCAACAAATTTTCATTTACTTAAACTTACAATTAAATTGTAATGTATGTTAGGTGTTAGCATTGAAAACACCATTGTATAAGTTTGAGTGTAAGCTTGGGAAACACTTGGGTTGAGAGAGTAAGCCTTGTAAAACTCTTGTTAGGTTGTGAGAGTAAGCCTTGTAAAACTCTTGTTTGGGTTGTGAGTGTGAGCCTAAGAAAAACACTTGTGAAGTTAGGTGTGAACTTGTGAAAACACCAAAGTTGGAAGTAAGCTTGTAAAAACTTCAAAGATTAGTGGAACCTTAACAAGTTGTTAAGGAAGTGGATGTAGGATTGAAGTAAATCCGAACCACTATAAATCTTGTGTGTTCTTTCTTTCTTCCATTACTCAACCAACTCTCTATTCCGCATTTCTTGATTGTTGAGTTTTTTAAATTGTCATTAATTCTTGAGAAAACCAATTCACCCCCCCTCTTGGTTGCCATCTTGGGACAACAATTGGTATCAGAGCCCTTAGATTTCTTAATGGAATTATCGAATCAAGTCATCTAATTAAATCTACTACAACCCAAGGCATGAGTGAATTAGCTCATCATCAAATTAAAACACATATCCATCTCCATATTCATCAAATCAAAATTATACATTGTAATATTAATGTTCATAATAAAACAACAATATAGAAATGCATCAAAAGAGAGAATATGAAAAACCCCTTGTAGATGCCAAATGTTGGACTACTTGTCTTCCTCCTAGCTTCCACCTTGATGTGTGATGAATAACTTTCAAGCTCCCTAAATCAATGGCTCTCCTCTTGAAGGATGGAATGTAACTTTCTCAAGCTTCAACTCCAATCAAGCTTTCTTCAAACCCTAATTGTCTAAGAATCTTCCTCACTCAATTTAATCCCCAATATTGATTGGCTCTTGTCTATGCAAGGAATGGGAATGGAGATGAAGAGAGAATGGTGTCTCTCCTCTTGTGAAAATCAAGAACAAAACTTCGCACCCCTTCTTCAAAAATAGTCAACGTGTATATACTACTCAACTCTCATCTTCTTTTAATTTTTTTTAAGAAACATCCATCTCTTGCCAACTCACACATCACACTTTGTCTCCCACCATTTTCTTCGTTTATAATTTTTTTCATAAATTAGACAAACTTTTTAATCTTTTATTGTTTCTTTTTAAAAGATATCACCTATTGTCCCCCATCTTGTCCCTCAATTCGTACAAAATGATTGAAAGAATTTCCACAAGACATGGCCAAGTCATTTCGAGCCTGGCCGTGTCACATTTTCCATGGATGCCTCAAAATCTCCTTTCTTTTTCATGTGGGACACGGCCAAGGCCCTGGCCATGTCATGGGACACTGCCACTGGCTTAGTCGTGTCTCCTGAGTGTGTTCTCTATTGTGCTTCCATCTTTGCTTTGTTCTTTTGGATGAGACACGGCCAAGGCCTTGGCCGTGTCACGTGACACGGCCAATGGCTTAGCTATGTCTCTTGGGTATGTTCATGACTGCCTTTGATTTTTTGGTTTCACTCTTGGCTTCATCAAGTGAGACACGGCTAGTGGCTTGGCCGTGTCTTCTCCCGGTTTCTGCTTCTGCCAATTTGTTCTGAAGGACACGGCCAGTGGCTTGTCAACTCAGGCCGTGTCATGTGTTGCCTTGGATGAGGGACACGGCCAATGGCTTGGCCGTGTCTCTTGGTTGTGTCATATGTTTTTCCACCTTTTTGATCCTTCGATTCATTCTTTTAAGCTTTCATCTAAATCAAACACTTCAAACAAACTTTAAACACAATTTAAAAGATAAATTAACTTAAAGCCCATAAAATTAACCTAAATATATATACATATATGATCAAAACAACTACCCCACACTTAATCCTTTTCTTGTCCCCAAGCAAAGTTAAAATTAAAATAAGTAAACAAGAAAATTTAGCCAAGTTCAAGAGTTATAAGAGTATATCAAGACTTTCAATTTCTTAAATCCGCAATCAATATCAAACCAAATAAAACCAATACTCATGCAATTTAATGGTTTTCCACACATAACCAATATTGACACTCCCTCACCAACTCTTGAAGTGTTTAAATAGGTAGTGTTTACACTCATAACATTCAATGACAGATTATAACCATAAGCTTGCTTATCAATCAAACTTTCACCACTAAATTTCAATCAATCATCAATCATAAGTTCTTTCATTTGGTTGTAATGGAGCTAAGGTAAAGGCGTGACATTTAGGAAATGTGGGCTGATTCATTAAGTTCAAGAGCACTTCAAGAATGAAGTAACCGATCATATGTATAACCCAACAATCCCGAAACACCTTCCACTCACCTACCACTTGACATTAAAGAGCTTTTCAAGGGAACTCACTTATTTTGCAATGATTATTCCCAAACTTATTCCTACCCTATGAAAAAAATAACTTCTATTATTTTGATTTTTCTCTTTTTATTTAGGGTTTACAACTAAAGAAGACAATAATTTGTAATTTTGAACCCATTAAATTCAACCCCACACTTAATTTAACACAACACTCTATTATAAACGCTCTTAAAATGCTCTTGACCTAATGCAAGGGTAATAGTTAAAATAATAAGGTTCAAGCTAATGGTGTTGTGAAAAAGAAAGAAAAGGAAAAATGAAATAAGCTCAAAATTGGCTAGCTAAGGTCGCATATAAGGTTGGTCTTTTTAAGCCAAAATGGGTTTACTTAATTACCTTAATCATATTGATGCCTAATTGAAATTTTTATGTAGTCTCAAAATACATGTCAAAGTAAGTTCCAGCAATTCATCAATCAAAGATGTTTACACACAATAATGAATCACTTCCAAAAATTTTAGTCATTTGGCAAGAGCTCCGATCAAATCCATCAACAAGTGCTACAGCCAAGGTGGTCACCAATCCACCTATGCAAATTGTGCCCTTTTTCCTATTTGCTACGCTATCAAACACATCGGTCAACCAATAGCCGGCACTTACAGGTATAGCATTGCTAGCACAATCTAGGAAAAACAGCTCATTTTGTTCCACCACACCCGTGCTTTCTTTCCTTGCAAAGAACCCATAAGACATAAATCGATGTAGATATCTCAAGGCAAGATTTATCAATTTGGTTGCTTTGGCCGATTTGGCCACATACATACCCCCCGAGTTGATTCCCCCCCGTGCGAATTGTTGTTTAAAACCTTTAGGAATACATTTTTTCCCATCTTGGTGAAAATAAAAAATAGCATTTAATTGCTCAATATCAAGAACACATTATTTTTCAAGCAATTTAAAGCTAAACCTAGTGCAAATCTTTGTTTCATTTCTTTCAACCTTAAGGGAGGTTAAAAATTCTATGGTGAGTTCTTGGAATTGCAAAGGTTTAAGGGAAACTAATTTTTTACATCCAAGGTTTTGAACATATGCAGCAAAATTGTCTCTAATTTGAAGAGTATCTAGGGATTCATTGCTCACATACCTCGTCGGAAAGAAACCTCGTGCTAGAAGAGTGGACCTCTTTGAAGATGATGAAGAGGATGATGGAGTGGATGATGGAGGTTGCCTCCTCTTATGGTAGGATACCATTTTTGTTCTAGGCATCTTGATACTTTTGGTGAAAATCGAATCTTGATGGATTTTATGGAGTTTTGAGTTGAAGATTGGGAGATTGATTGGGTTTAATTGAGTTTTGAGTAAGAGAAATGGAAGATTTTGTGAGATTTTTAAGTTTTAAAAGATGGGGATGGAGGTTTAGAGAGAGAGGCGAGAGAAAGAAGAAAGGAAAATCAAGGTTAGGGATGAACAAAAAGGCACGATCAGGCTTTTAAAGACGGTGACACGGCCAAGCTTGAAATGGCTTGGCTGTGTTTGGGCTTTTAGGAGGGACACGGCCAGTGGCTTGGCCGTGTCCTGTAGGCGTGTCCGAGTCTGTGTGTTTAGGTGTAGGGTAAGGGGTTGATGACACAGGCTGGAGCTTGGGCATGTCTAAGTGACACGACCACGCCTTCTGGCCATGTCCACGCCTAGGAAATCTGGGTTTGCTTGACACGGCCAGTGGTTTGGCTGTGTCAAGTGGCCGTGTCCTCTACTGCCAATTTTTTTTTATTTAAACAAATGTGTCATCCAAGTCTAAGATGTGCACTTATCTTCCCGGCTTTACCCTGAAACTTCATCAAAAATAAAAATCGATCAACGCACCCATTCTATTCTCTTAAAACAAAACGAAATTTAAATGACAAAACACGAAAATTAAACTATGAAAAGAAATACAAACCGATGAGCTGCCTCCCACTGAGCGCTTCTTTAATGTCGTGTAACTGGACATTGTTGCATCATTTGTCTATAAACGTCAAACTTTCAACAGTTTTTGCAACTTCAAGTTCCTCAAAATAGGATTTCACCCTTTGTCCATTTACCTTAAATGTCTCGTTAGTTTTCAAATTGAGTAACTCAACAATCCTATAAGGGAATATTTGAATTACTTGAAATGGTCCGCTCCAACGGGACTTCAATTTTCCGGGAAACAATCACATTCTGGAATTGTATAGGAGGACTTTCATTTTCGGTTCGAAAGTTCTTCGAAAGATCATCCTGTCATGCATAACTTTTGCCCTTTCCTTATAGATTCTTGAACTCTCATAGGCCTCATTTCTAAGCACATTAAGCTCAAAAATTTGCAACATTCTTTGCTCGCTTGCTCCTTCTAAGTCCATATTTGTGGTCTTTATTACCCAATAGGCTTTATGCTCCAATTCCACTGGTAGGTGGCAAGCCTTGCTAAAGACCAACCTATATGGACTCATTCTCAATGGTGTTTTGAAAGCAGTTCTATAAGCCCATAATGCCTCTGGGAATCGGATTGACCAATCCTTTCTTGTTGTGCTCACCATCTTTTTCAAGATCCCTTTAATTTGCTTGTTGGAGATCTCGACTTGTCCGGACGTTTGAGGGTGGTATGGAGTTGCCACTTTGTGTCGGATGCCCATCTTGGTCATTAACTTCTTGAACCATTTGTTACAAAAGTGGCTTCCTCCATCACTTAATATTGCCTTTGGGGTTTCGAACCTACTCAAAATATTTTCCTTCAAAAATTTCAAAACAACATTAGCATCATTAGTCCTAGTGGGGATAGCCTCCACCCACTTAGACACATAATCAACTGCTAGAAGAATATATTCAAAACCAAATGATTTCAAAAATGGCCCCATAAAGTCTATCCCTCATACATCAAAAATTTCAACCACAATAAACATATTGAGGGGCATTTCATTCCTTTTGCTAATGTTTCCTACTCTTTAGCATTTATCACATCTTGTATAGAAATTATGAGCATCTTTAAAAAAAGTAGACCAATACAAACCGCTTTGAAAAAAATTTTGGCGGTCTTCTTTCCTCCAAAATGCCCTCCACAATACATGTTGTGGCAAAATTGCAATACTTGTTTTTGTTCTTCCTCCAGTACACATCTTTTTATAATTTCATCCCTGCAAATTCCAAACAAATATGGCTTATCCCAAAAATAGTACTTATATGAATGCAAGAACCTCTTCTTTGCCTGAAAATTCAAATCCTTTCTCACAACACCACAAGAGAGATAGTTAGCAATATCTGCATACCAAGGTGCTTGAGTTAAAGCAAACAAGTGTTCATCCGGGAGTTTTTCAAAAGTATTTTCACAAGCAATTTCTGCATCATTATCATGAGAGTTCAATCTAGAGAGATGGTCGGCTACTCCATTCTCACTTCCCTTCCGATCTTTGATTTCAATATTGAATTCTTGCAGCATCAATATCCACCTAATGAGCCTAGGTTTAGTTTGTGGTTTGGTCAATAGGTATTTCAAAGCCGTATGGTCCGAAAATACTATGACTTTAGAACCTATCAAGTAAGATTTGAATTTATCTAGTGCAAAAACCACAACTAACATTTCCCTTTCAGTGGTTATGTAATTCACTTGTGCATCATTTAAAGATAAAGTTGCATAATAAATTACACACATCAATTTATTCACTCTTTGGCCCAAAACAGCTCCAATGGTATAATTTGATGCATCACACATGATTTCAAATAGCAAATCCCAATTTGGGGCAACAATTATAAGAGCGGAAGTTAATTTTTCTTTCAAAATTTCAAAAGCTTCTAAGCACTTGTCATCCAAAACAAATGGAACATCTTTTCCTAGCAAATGACAAAAAGGACTTGAAATTTTTAAAAAATCTTTTATAAACCTCCTATAAAAATCAACATGTCCCAAAAAGCTTCAAATCCCCTTAACAGTTGTGGGTGGAGGTAGATTCATGATTAATTCAACCTTAGCATTGTCTACCTCAATCCCTTTGTGAGAAATGACATGATCCAAAATAATCCCATGATCAACCATGAGATGACTCTTTTCCTAACTCAAGGTAAGATTACATTCAATACATCTTTCAAGCACGAGAGTCAATTTTTTCAAACAATCATCAAAAGAATTACCAAAAATTGAGAAGTTATTCATAAACACCTCAATGCATTTGTCCAGCATATCAGAAAAAATTGAAAGCATACATCTGTGAAATGTACCTGGTGCATTGCATAGTCCGAATGACATCCTCCGAAAGACAAATGTCCCAAAGGGACAAGTAAAGGTTGTCTTTGGTTGATCTTCTGGTGCTATCGGGACTTGGTAGTAACCTGAAAGACCATCAAGAAAACAGTAAAAAGCGTGTCTAGATAACCTATCAAGCATTTGATCAATAAATGGTAAAGGAAAGTGATCTTTCTTGGTGACATTATTTAATTTCCTATAATCTATGCACATTCGTCACCCGATTTGTGTTCGAGTAGGTACCAACTCTCATTTTTCATTCTGAACCACAGTCAAACTTGCTTTCTTTGGCACGACGTGAACGGGACTAACCCATTCACTATTAGCAATGGGATAGATTACCCCTTCATCAAGCAATTTAAGAACCTCCTTCTTCACTACTTTGCTCATATTAAGGTTAAGTCTCCTTTGAGCCTCTCTCACCGGTATAGCCCTTTCCTCTAGAACTATCTTGTGCATGCACATAGAGGGACTAATACCCTTGATATCACTCAACCCCCAACCAATAGCTCTCTTAAATTTTTTCAACATCCTCACAAGTTTATCTTCCTTCTTACTACCAAGAGTAGCATAAATGATCACTGGTTGTGAGTTGTTTTTCCCAAAAAAAATCATGCTTTAAGTGCTTTGGAAGTTCTTTAAGTTTAACCCTCTTTGGTTGAATCTCCTCAATTGAACTTTCAACTTCTTCCTCCAAATTTAAAGCCTTTTTCAGTTTGTCTTCACCACTCTCCTACAAGAAAACTTCTTCAACAGCATTATCAGTAAAATCAATGAAAGAGCAGTCCTCATATAAAGCAGTAGTGGGAATAGGAAAAGTGTTAAAAATTAAAAATTTTACAGTTTGACCTAAAACAGTCATGGTCAATTTTCTATTTTTAACATCAATTAACGTGTTAGTTGTGGCCATAAAAGGTCTCCCTAACAAAATTATATGTTCATAATCTCTAGAAATTTCTTCCCCCATATCTAAGACAATGAAATCAACGGGTACAATTAAACAACTCACCTTAACCAGAACATCTTCTATGATTCCTTTAGGGTATCGAAGAGTTCTATCCGTAAGTTGCAAAATCATTTTAGTTGGTTTAAGTTCCCCTAACTCTAATTTCAAGTAAATAGAGTATGGCATCAAATTTATACTTGCTCCTAAGTCACATATACCAATAGTTTCTTTCTCATTCCCCATTGAGATACTAACTATAAAGCTTCCAGAATCCTTTAGTTTTGGAGGTAACCTATGTTGTAAAACAGCACTTGTTACTTCCGAGACTGTCACCTTCTCAATCAACTCATATATTTTTCATTTTGTGTTAAGCTCCTTAAAAAATTTGGCATATGATGACATATTTTTAATCACCTCAAGTAAAGAAAGGTTAATACTTACCTTTGATAACATATTATAAATTTCAGTAAATTGCTCATCGTGTTTCTCATTTTTTAACTTGCTTGGAAAAGAAATTTGCAGTCTGTACGGATTTGGAGATTTATGCAGCTTTAGTGCCACCGATGCCTCCTCACTAACTTTCTTAGGCTCAATTGGTTGAGCTTTGCCTCCTTGTATTTCCTCGCCATGTAACACCCTTATACCCTATATACGTACAAAACATATTTCTAGCATATGTAAAATACGCATATACGGTACAAAAATGACAAAGACAGATTTACAAATTTTTTTTTTTACATTTCCAACTTAAA
Organism: Garcia nutans; assembly: GCA_947685225.1. Classification (NCBI taxonomy): domain Eukaryota; kingdom Viridiplantae; phylum Streptophyta; class Magnoliopsida; order Malpighiales; family Euphorbiaceae; genus Garcia; species Garcia nutans. The sequence goes on from CANTUV010000003.1 coordinate 42,150,148, forward strand.
ATTTCAAATTCTAAATATATAAAAATTAAATAGAATATAAATATTATTTACTTGTTATAAGAACCCAAAATAAATAATATATATATAAATCTCTGGAAAAAATTCTCCAGAGTTTTGTCTGTATTTTGGATATCCCAAAATTTAGCAATTACTCAACCTGCAAAAAGAAAAAACTCCCAATAATTTTCAATCACCCTCTCAACCATACTTCTTAATTTCACCAATTTTCTCAAACATTTATACATATAGATATATATAATTTAAAACACACTTACTCTCTCATTTCAAATACATTGACCCAAACATTCTTTATAATATACAATACGTAAAATTCAAACATAATATATTATGCATAAAACTCAAAATGTACAATAACATAAAAATATATACATGTTGCTGGCGGTGTTTCTGATCTCGATAACAACTCTACAAGCTCAACTATAAGTCTAGACTCGACCTGGTCTAGAAGAACTTTCTAGCTCAACTGGGTCTACCCTGTCACCTGCGCGATGGAAACAATCGTGCTAAGCCGAAGCCTAGTGGTACAAACTTTGATAATAATAATATAACTCAATGCAATACCAAATGCACAATGCATATAAATGTCACATCAATCCATTTTTTTATATTTTTCAAATAATTCATAAGCACAACTCATAACATTATATTACTGAATTGTATCATAATTCATAATTCACAGTAAAACAAAGACAAGCATGGGCCCAAAAAGGATCTAATATGCTATTCAAATTTCAGAGTTACTGCTTTGGTCCATAATGACACCATGTGTCTAGCCCCGTAGGCAATATATATATCCATGGATAATGTAACAGCCCCAGTCTCTTGGACCTCAACCCGGCTAGAGCCTTAGGCCCTAGTATCTTGATCCTCAACCCGGCTAGACTGCTACAGTTTTTGAGGCTTACGACCCAGTCTTTTCACCCCAAAAACATCATATTTATCAGCTGGCCTGGCTTACGACCCAGTCTTTTCACCATTCCAGCGTATAGCCCTTAGGCAATTATAGGCATGCCGCCAAACCCAAAACTCTGAAAATTGAATAACATACTAGGCACACAATTTATTCATTTTTCTCATTATTAATCTCTTTCTTTTTGTCACATATTCAATCTAGGCACATTGCCTTATTTTCACATTTTTTTTCTCATTTTTCACATCTTTCTCATTTTTCTCACTTTTCTCATTTTTATCAATATCAATTCATTTCATTATTACACATATCTCATTTTTGCATTCACAACACATTACCCAATTACTTTAGGTATTTTCACATAATATGCATATTTCACATGTTACACAAATTAGCCATTATCAATGGCTTTTCAAAATGCATTTAACACATATATGACATTACAAATGTCATAGCATATTATTCATATACAATCAATGAACCAAGTAGCTTAACATATTTTTCAACCAAAATGTGTTAAAGTCCAAATGTTATGCAAATATAAACTTTATATTCAAAGTTTGTACATACCTCCACTAGCAACCCAAAGAAAGCTAAAAACAACCTTCAATCCAATCTTTCTAACTTGCCATTCACCACTTGGATGAAGCAAATAAATCTCCCTCAATGCCTAAACCAAATGTGATAACAAAAAATCATTTAATATCATATTTAATGGCATTTCCAACATTAAATCATAATTACACATCACTCCTGCAAATTTTCAAAAATTTAGCCTTTCCTTACTTCAACATTAGAATTTCATTCTACTACAATTAAATTAGTGTTTTAAGTTAATTTATATTATTAAAAACATATTTTAATACATTTAAATCATTTACATTATCAAAATACACTCTTATACACAAAATCTCAAAAATGGCCTAACCCTTCCCCCATTGAAGGTTTTCCATTCCAACACAATCCATTACTCATTCCAAGCTTATATTCATCACTTTTAACACTAAACAACATGCTTAAACAAATAAAATCACACAATTCAACCACTTTGGAAAATCACTTTTCTAAAACCCTAAATCTCCACTTCCATTCTCAAACTCCAACCCAACACCACCAAATCCAATATTTGACTTTAAAATACTTGTTTATGAATCAAAACAACTCATTTGAAATCAATTTGCACAATTAAAATTCATGTTTTCAAAACCCAAAAAATTCATAACCCTAAATTCTCTCTCTTCACCATTCTTTAACCAAACTCCATCATCTCTTCAATCTAACCTTAGAATCATTATTAACTACCCAAAATAACATGATACACACTAATTCCAACAATTATAACATACTACATAAAAATCCAAACTCTCACATAATCTAAATTTTCAAGGAATTCAAAGAAAAGAGATGGAAACTTACTAATTTTAGTGGAAATCACCAAAAATCCACTTGAAACTTGTTAATTCCTTCAATTTATGGAGTATAAAAGAAGCAAAATCATTGGTCTTCAATCATCCATAGAAGCCATGTTCTTGAGAAGAAGAAGAAGACTTTTAAATATTCTTTCCTTTTCATCTTTTTTTTAACCATATATATATATATATATTGAAATAATTTAATATTTAATTATTTAATTATTTTTTTAATAAATTAAAAGTCCTAATTTCCCTCTTCCATTCAAAATTAATTTGTTTTTGAATTATTTTAATAATTTTGAATTTATAAGATTTAATTACCAAAATACCCTTTTCTTTTAGAAAGTGTTGATTTTTATATATGTTATGTATATTTTGCATATATATCATATATATATTCCACTTTTTCATTTAAAATCCCTTCATTTTTCATTTAAAACTATTAATTTAATTTATCCTTTTAAATTATAATTTATTTTGTTAAATTTTCCAAAAATTAGAAATTTTCAAAAATTTTAGATGTTACAATTCTCTCCCCCTAAAATAAATATCGTCCCCGAAATTATCTGTCCTCAAGTCTGGAACAATTGGGGAAATTGACTCTGCATCGCCTGCTCACTTTCCCATGTCGCCTCCTCAGTGGCATGATTCCTCCAAAGGACTTTCACAAGTGGCACCCTCTTATTCCTCAATTCTTTAACTTCTCGTGCCAAAATCGCCACTGGTTCTTCCTCGTAAGTTAGATCTAGACTCACCTCAATGGACTCCACTGACAGGATATGAGATGGGTCAGACCTATATCTCCGAAGCATCGAGACATAAAAAACATTATGTATTCGATCTAACTCAGGCGGCAAAGCTAGTCCATAAACCACTGGACTAACTCTCTCCAACACCTCATATGGTCCTATGAAACGAGGACTCAACTTCCCTTTGCGGCCAAATCTCAAAATCTTCTTCCATGGAGACACCTTCAGAAACACTTTATCTCCCACACTAAACTCTATGTCTCTTCTCTTTAAATCTGAATAAGATTTCTGTCGGTCTGAAGCTGCTTTCAAACGACCCCGAATCACCTTCTCCTCTGTTTCCTTAATCAAATCGGGACCAACCAGTTTACCTTCTCCAACTTCATCCCAACACAAAGGTGTCCTGCATCTCCTGCCATATAAAGCCTCATAAGGAGTCATCCCAATACTCGACTGATGACTATTATTATAAGCAAATTCAATTAATGGAAAAAATATGTCCCAATTCCCAGTAAAATCAATAATACAGCTCCTCAACATATTCTCCAAAATCTGTATCACTCTCTCTGACTGTCCATCTGTCTGACGATGGAAAGCAGTACTAAAATGCAATCGAGAACCCAAAGCATTATGCAAACTCTTCCAAAACCTCGAAGTAAACCTGACTATCTCATTGATATACAGCTCAACCAACCTCTCAAGAGAATAATCCATCCGAACTAGAAGAAAATGAGTTGTCTTCGTCATCCGATCAACTATCACCCAAATTGCATCATGCTTCTTTTGAGTCAAAGGTAGTCCAGTCACAAAATCCATTGTCACTCGCTCCCATTTTCACTCTGGCACTGATAAAGGTTGGAGCAATCTTGAAGGAACTTGGTGCTCAGTCTTCACTTTCTGGTAAGTGAGACATCTGGATACAATCTCTGCTATGTCCCTCTTCATACCTGACCACCAATAATGTCGCTTCAAATCCTGATACATCTTGGTACTCCCAGGGTGCATAGCAAAAAGTGACTGATGTGCTTCCTCTAATATCATTCTTTTCAATTCTGCATCATCAGGAATACACAATCTATCTCTGTACCATAGACTGCCATCATCCCTCACATGAAAGTCTCGACTTTCCCCTTTCTGACAAACCAACACAATTTTTTGAATTCTCTCATCTGCTAATTGAGCCTCCCTAATATGATCCAACAAGATTGGCCTCAACTGCAACTGAGCCATCAAAGTACCATCATCAGAAGACTCAAATCTAGCATGCAATGCTCTCAACTCAACAAGCAACGAGAGCGAATAAGCAGTCAAACCTACCAAAGATTTCCGACTCAAGGCATCAGCAACAACATTTGCCTTACTAGGATGATAATCAATCAAACAGTCGTAGTCTTTAATCAACTCTAACCACCGTCTCTGCCGAAGATTCAGCTCTCTCTGAACACCCAAGTATTTCAAACTCTTGTGATCTGTATAAATGAAACACTTTTCCCCATACAAATAATGCCGCCAAATCTTCAAGGCAAAGACTATTGCTGCTAATTCCAAATCATGCGTTGGATAATTCAGCTCATGCGGTTTCAACTGTCGAGAGGCATAAGCAATGACTCTACCCTCCTACATCAAAACACAATCTAAACCATTGTGTGAAACATCACTGTATATCACATATGGTTTACCTTCCACAGGCAGGGTAAGGACAGGAGCTTGAGTTAACATCTCTCTCAGCTGCTCAAAACTCGCCTGACACCGATCTGTCCACACAAATTTAACTCCTTTCCGAATTAATCTGGTGAGTGGTGTAGCTATTATAGAAAAACCCTTCACAAACCGACGATAATAGCCTGCCAATCCCAGAAAACTTCTAACCTCTGTCACAGTCTTTGGTGGACTCCAATTTAAGATAGCCTCAATTATACTCGAATCAACTCTAATACCCTCTGCTGAAACCACATGACCAAGAAAAGCTACCTGATAAGCCAGAACTCACACTTCGACAGTTTAGCATACAACTGCTTTTCTCTCAGAGTCTGCAATACAATCCGCAAATGCCTATCATGATCCTTCTCATTACGCGAATACACCAAAATGTCATCAATGAAGACTACCACAAACTGATCCAAATATGATCTGAATACCCTGTTCATCAAATCCATAAAAGTTGCTGGTGCATTCGTCAATCCAAAGGGCATCACCAAAAACTCATAATGCCCATACCTAGTACGAAAAGTTGTCTTGGGTACATCCACATCTCTGAATCTCAACTGATGGTACCCTGATCTCAGATTAATCTTAGAGAATACTGTTGCTCCCTTCAACTGATCAAAGAGATCATCTATCTGAGGCAAAGGATACTTGTTCTTGATAGTCACCTTATTCAACTGCCTATAATCAATACACAATCTCATGGTGCCATCCTTCTTCTTCACAAATAACATAGGCGCTTCCCACGGGGACACACTAAGGTGGATAAATCATTTATCCAATAACTCCTGCAACTGCACCTTCAACTCTCTCAACTCAGCAGGTGCCATCCTATAAGGGGTAATAGAGATAGGAGTGGTACCAGGCAACAAATCGATACCAAATTCCACTTCTCTCTCAGGAGGTACCCCTGGCAACTCATCAGGTAAAACATCTGGAAACTCAGCAACTATGGGTATACTTTCAAGCAGGGATCCCACTACTCTAGTATCTACAACATGAGCAAGATAAGCCTCACATCCCTTCCGAATCATTCTCCCAGCTGAAACAGTTGAAACAAACATAGATGAAAGATACCTCTGCTCACTAGATACTATAACATCCCTACCATCCCGTGTTCTCAAAGTAACACATTTCTTCTGACAGTCTACCACAGCCCCATGCTTGGATAACCAATTCATGCCCAAAATTAGATCATATTCCCTAAAAGGCATCTCAATCAGATCACCGAGAAACTCCTCATCCTGAACAACAATTGGACTATCTCGATGCACTCTGCTCACCACAACACTATGCCCTAAAGGATTTGTCACCAAGACATCAAATCCTAGGGACTCAGAATGCAATTCAGACAAAGGCAAGATGGATGCAATTATGTATGAATGCATAGATCTAGGATCTAATAGAGCAAGGAATGAAATACCAAATAAAGAAAATGTACCCGCAATGACGGCTGAAGCATCCGGATGCCTCTGCCACTACGACCCCCTCTGACACTGGGTCGAGAAGATGCAGTATCTGCCTGCCTAACCTCTGGTGGCTCGGGACAATCTCTGATAAAATGGTCTGATGACCCACATCTCAAACACACTCCTAAAGCACCTCTCCACCAGCAGACACCTTCGTGTACTCTACCACAATGAACGCAAGTAGGTGGAGTAGGTCTCTGAGCCACTGGGGTCGGAGCACTAGCCATTGAAATTGCAGGTCTCTGTCTCTGTCTCTGTTGTATGTGTAATAATGAAATTGCCATTGAAATTGCCAATGCATGTATTAAAATTAAAAACTATTTTTCAAATCCCCCATTTTCTCTCTCTATCATCCCTACCTAGGTCGAGAACCTCAAACCTAGGCTCTGATACCAAAACAAATGTAACACCCTTATACCCTATATACGTACAAAACATATTTCTAGCATATGTAAAATACGCATATACGATACAAAAATGTCACAGACGGATTTAATAATTTTTTTTTACATTTCCAACTTAAAATTTCAAATTCTAAATATATAAAAATTAAATATAATATAAATATTATTTACTTGTTATAAGAACCCAAAATAAATAATATATATATAAATCTCTGGGAAAAATTCGCCAAAGTTTTATTTGTATTTTGGATATCCCAAAATTTAGCAATTACTCAACCTGCAAAAAGAAAACACTCCCAATAATTTCCAATCACCCTCTCAACCATACTTCTCAATTTCACCAATTTTCTCAAACATTTATACATATAGATATATATAATTTAAAACACACTTACTCTCTCATTTCAAATACATTGACCCAAACATTCTTTATAATATACAATACGTAAAATTCAAAACATAATATATTATGCATAAAACTCAAAATGTACAATAACATAAAAATATATACATGTCGCTGGCAGTGTTTCTGATCTCGATAGCAACTCTACAAGCTCAACTACAAGTCTAGACTCGACCTGGTCTAGAAGAACTCTCTGGCTTAACTGAGTCTACCCTGTCACCTGCGCGATGGAAACAATTGCTCTAAGCCGAAGTCTAGTGGTACAAACTTTGATAATAATAATATATCTCAATGCAATACCAAATGCACAATACATATAAATGTCAAATCAATCCACTTTCTTATATTTTTCAAATAATTCATAAGCACAACTCATAATATTATATTACTCAATTGTATCATAATTCATAATTCACAGTAAAACAAAGACAAGCATGGGCCCAAAAAGGATCAAATATGCTATTCAAATTTCAGAGTTACTGTTTTGGTCCATAATGACACCATGTGTCTAACCCCGTAGGCAATATATATATCCATGGATAATGTAACAGCCCCAGTTTCTTGGACCTCAACCCGGTTAGACCCTTAGGCCCCAGTATCTTGGTCCTCAACCCGGCTAGACTGCTACAGTTTTTGAGGCTTACGACCCAGTCTTTTCACCCCAAAAACATCATATTTATCAGCTAGCCTGGCTTACGACCCAGTCTTTTCACCATTCCAGTGTATAGCCCATAGGCAATCATAGGCACGCCGCCAAACCCAGAACTCTGAAAATTGAATAACATACTATGCACACAATTTATTCATTTTTCTCATTATTAATCTCTTTCTTTTTGTCACATATTCAATCTAGGCACATTACCTTATTTTCACATTTTTTCTCATTTTTCTCATTTTTCACATCTTTCTCATTTTTCTCACTTTTCCCATTTTTATCAATATCAATTCATTTCATTATTACACATATCTCATTTTTGCATTCACAACACATTACCCAATTACTTTAGGTATTTTCACATAATATGCATATTTCACATGTTACATAAATTAGCCATTATCAATGGCTTTTCAAAATGCATTTAACACATATATGACATTACAAATGTCATAGCATATTATTTATATACAATCAATGAACTAAGTAGCTTAACACATTTTTCAACCAAAATGTGTTAAGTCCAAATGTTATGCAAATATAAGCATTATATTCAAAGTTTGTATATACCTCCACTAGCAACCCAAAGCAAGATAAAAACAACTTTCAATCCAATCTTTCTAACTTGCCCTTCACCACTTAGATGAAACAAATAAATCTCCCTCAATGCCTAAACTAAATGTGATAGCAAAAAATCATTTAGTATCACATTTAATGGCATTTCCAACATTAAATCATAATTACACATCACTCCTACAAATTTCCAAAAATTTAGCTTTTCCTTACTTCAACATTAGAATTCCATTCTACTACAATTAAATTAGTGTTTTAAGTTTATTTATATTATTAAAAACATATTTTAATAAATTTAAATCATTTACATTATAAAAATACACTCTTATACACAAACTCTCAAAAATGGCCTAACCTTCCCCCATTGAAGGTTTTCCATTCCAACACAATCCATTACTCATTCCAAGCTTATATTCATCACTTTTAACACTAAACAACATGCTTAAACAAATAAAATCACACAATTCAATCACTTTGGAAAATCACTTTTCCAAAACCCTAAATCTCCACTTCCATTCTCAAACTCCAACCCAACACCACCAAATCCAATATTTGACTTTAAAATACTTGTTTATGAATCAAAATAACTCATTTGGAATCAATTTGCACAATTAAAATTCATGTTTTCAAAACCCCAAAAATCCATAACCCTAAATTCTCTCTCTTCACCATTCTTTAACCAAACTCCATCATCTCTTCAATCTAACCTTAGAATCATTGTTAACTACCCAAAATAACATCATACACACCAATTCCAACAATTATAACATACTACATAAAAATCCAAACTCTTACATAATCTAAATTTCCAAGGAATTCAAAGAAAAGAGATGGAAACTTACTAATTTTGGTGGAAATCACCAAAAATCCACTTGAAATTTGTTAATTCCTTCAATTTATAAAGTATGGAAGAAGCAAAATCCTTGGTCTTCAATCATCCATGGAAGCCACGTTCTTGAGAAGAAGAAGAAGAAGACTTTTAAATATTCTTTCCTTTTCATCTTTTTTTTTTAACCATATATATATATATTAAAATAATTTAATATTTAATTATTTAATTATTTTTTTAATAAATTAAAAGTCCTAATTTCCCTCTTCCATTCAAAATTAATTTGTTTTTGAATTATTTTATTAATTTTAAATTTATAAGATTTAATTACTAAAATACCATTTTCTTTTAAAAAGTTGACTTTTATATATGTTATGTATATTTTGCATATATATCATATACATATTCCACTTTTTCATTTAAAATCCCTTTATTTTTCATTTAAAACTATTAATTTAATTTATCCTTTTAAATTTTAATTTATTTTATTAAATTTTCCAAAAATTAGAAATTTTTAAAAATTTTGGATGTTACACGCCATCTTCTTCCATTGTTCCTGCATCCAAAGAATCATTAATGCTATTATTACCGATTTTGTTATCAAGTACCTTACCATTTCTTAGGACTGTGATTGCTTTGGCTTGCTCCGGTTGGCTTGAAAAAAAAAATTTTTTTTGATTAGTTTGTACTTGATTAGCCAATTGACCCACTTGCGTCTCAACCTTCTTAAGTGAGACTTCCAAAGAGTCGAATCGTTTGTTGTTCGCCTCTTGATTTTGAGTGCTTATTTGAATGAAAGCATTCAAATTGTCTTCAAGTGAAGGTTTCTTGACTTGCTCATGATTTGAACCTTCCCCTTGAAATTGGGGTCCCCTTTGATAAGGTTGGAATGAATGTTGAGGTGAAATTTGTTGTTGATTCTTCCATGCAAAATTAGGGAGATTTCTCCAACCGGAATTATAAGAATTTGAGTACGGGTCATTCTTTCCCCTTTATTAGAACCCTTCAAAAGCAAAAGCTTGTTCTTGCTCTCCTTGGAATTGGTCAAAGTTTGAAGGACATACATTTGCATTGTAGCCTACCACACCACATGATGCACATGATTCTTGGCTTGGCCCCAGCAAGTTTCCTCTAGAATTCAATAATTTAACTTGCCTAGTTAACTCGGAAATTTGTCTTGCCATTTCTGAGTTTGCATTCAACTCATATGCCCCTCTTCTCCTTTCTCCAATGCTCTTTTGTTGAAAATTGGCTCCCAACATTTCAAATAATGCAACTGTTTCAGCTGCTGTTTTCTCACCCATTACCCCTCTTGCAGCATTATCCACTACGTTCTAACATTGCTGAGTTAGCCCATCATAGAAAAACTAGTTGAGCAATTGTTGTGGATAATAATGACGAGGGCATTGAAATAATAGAGATTTGAAGCGATCCCACGTCTCATGAAATGGCTCTCCATCAAATTAGGTGAAAGTTGCAATACTCCCCTTAAGCTCTTTCGTCTTTTGGTGTGAATAAAATTTTTTCATAAATTTGTTGTACACTTCGGTCCAAGTGGTCAAAGAATGTTCCGATAAGGTCATTAACCACGCTTTTGCCTTATCTTTCAAACTATATAGGAAACATCTCATCTTAAATTCATCCTCTGTTAATACTTGCAAAGGAAAAGTATGCAATGTTATGTAAAAATCTCCAATGAAGTTGAGAGGATCTTCATTTGGTAATCCATGGAAGAATGGCAGCATACTATAATGAGTGTTTTTAAGTTCATAGTTCCTTGTTGCGTTGCTCAACCGGATACACGATGTGGTTACTTTAATGATCGGTCGGGCAAACTCCTTCATATGTGATTCCTCTACGTCACCCATTTCTACTCCAGTGTCCTCCTCAAATTGCTCGTCGGTTTCTTCTTCTTCCTGTCATAAGGGATCTACTCCTTCGGCTTTTCGTAGTCTATGAATACCGTTTATATAAGGAACAACTTCATTTTATTGAGACCTTCGTCCTTGCATAAATCACCTAGGCAATGCAAAAGAAACACTTTAAACAATAAAAGAATTAAAATAAAAGAATCAAACTACAATTAACAATTGCTACCCCTGGCAGCGGCACCAAAAACTTATTGTGTTCGACTAATTACTACTAAAAGCGACACTCGCAAGTATACGAGATAGTTGCAGCAACGGTGATCACTCCAAGGTCATCTGACAAGGAAGGAATTGTTTGTAATAGTTTGATTGAGAAGTAAATTAAAAGGCAAGAGTATGATATGTTGAAATGGTGAAAAGCGATTTTAATTTAAAAGTTAAACGAGTGGTAGTTGTGTAAGATCAAATCAATTCTAGGAATGGTGCCTAGGGTTGTACATCAATTTAATCAAAGCTTAATTCTCAAATTATCCATTAGCATAACCTTGTATTTTAATTTGTTCCTTGAGTTTAATTAGTGATTACCAATTCATTAATTTTCACATTCATGAATTAACAACAACCAATTATTTTGAATTTACAAATTAATAAACCCTAGAACTTATATTTCTAATTCATTTTTAGAGTAGTTGATTACATAGTTCCAATATCGAATTTCACCTCTCAGTCCATCGTTCAATATTAAGTGATTAATAGGTGGCCAATTTATCAACCTAACATTCAATCCAATGCAATCAACTAACAACAAGGTATACTAATTGAATTATCGAATCAAGTCATCTAATTAAATCTACTACAACCCAAGGCATGAGTGAATTAGCTCATCATCAAATTGAAACACATATCCATCTCCATATTCATCAAATCAAAATTATACATTGCAATATTAATGTTCATAATAAAACAACAACAATATAGAAATGAATCAAAAGAGAGAATATGAAAAATCCCTTATAGATGCCAAAAGTTGGACTTCATGTCTTCCTCCTAGCTTCCACCTTGATGTGTGATGAATAATTTTCAAGCTCCCTAAATCAATGGCTCTCCTCTTGAAGGATGGAATGTAACTTTCTCAAGCTTCAACTCCAATCAAGCTTCAACTCCAATCAAGCTTTCTTCAAACCCTAATTGTCTAAGAATCTTGCTCACTCAATTTAATCCCCAATATTGATTGGCTCTTATCTATGGAAGGAATGGGAATGGAGATGAAGAGAGAATGGTGTCTCTCCTCTTGTGAAAATCAAGAACAAAACTTCGCACCCCTTCTTCAAAAACAGCCAACATGTATATACTACTTCACTCTCATCTTCTTTTAATTTTTTTAAGAAACATCCATCTCTTGCCAACTCACACACCACACTTTGTCTCCCACCATTTTCTTCGTTTATAATTTTTTTTATAAATTAGGCAAACTTTTTGATCTTTTATTGTTTCTTTTTAAAAGATATCACCTATTGTCCGCCATCTTGTCCCCCAATTCGTACAAAATGATTGAAAGAATTTTCACAAGACACGGCCAAGTCATTTCAAGCTTGGCCGTGTCACTCATTTTCTTATGGACAATACCAAGTCATATGGCCGTATTCATGGCTGCCTCAAAATCTCCTTTCTTTTTCATGTGGGACACAGCCAAGCCCTGGCCGTGTCATGGGACACGGCCAGTGGCTTGGCCGTGTCTCTTGAGCCTGTTCTCCACTGTGCTTCCATCCTTGCATTGTTCTTTTGGATGAGACACGGCCAAGGCCAATGGCTTGGCCGTGTCTCTTGGGTGTGTTCATGTTTGCCTTTGCTTCTTTGGTTTCACTCTTGGCTTCATCAAGTGAGACACGGCCAGTGGCTTGGCCGTGTCTTCTCCCAGTGTCTGCTTCTGCCAATTTGTTATGAAGGACACGGCCAGTGGCTTGTCAACTCAGGTCGTGTCATGTGTGTTGCCTTGGATGAGGGACACGGCCAATGGCTTGATCGTGTCTCTTGATTGTGTCACATGTTTTTCCACCTTTTTGATCCTTCAATTCATTCTTTTGAGCTTCCATCTAAATCAAACACTTCAAACAAACTTTAAACACAATTTAAAAGATAAATTAACTTAAAGCCCATAAAATTAACCTAAATATATATACATATATGATCAAAACAGCAACCTAAATGCAATCATGCATAAAAATTAATTATATTGTAGGTAGAAAGCAGAATATTGTGTTTTTTCAATCTATGAAATAAATCTTCCAATTTTTTACACGTTATGTATAACTCATTCTGCTATAATGCAATATGACAGTGAACTAACCAGTTGAAAAAAAAAACCCAAAAAAAAAAAGAAATAGCAGCAAAAGATTTTTTTTTTTTTTGCAATATTATTATTATTTTGACATGGTTATGAGCTCAATCGCTCAAGAACTCATTTTTTCTGGCAATTGCATAGCCTAGGAAGAGATGATGTCTCATTGACTGCTATTACCAATGAGGAAAACTTCTTATCAACATGATACATGAAGAAACCAACACCTCCTAATCATGCACATACAGTACCATCAACTTAGTTCAATAGTTTTTAGCTAAATTTGACAGTTCCTTACTTCCCAACTACCTGCAGGAATTTGGGGAAGATAAGCAGTAGACATCCCAGGATCATCTTTCTTCTTCAGCAATAAAGTAAAGCCAAACAAGTCTTTTAGATGTTGAGAACAAAAAAGAGTCAAAAACTAATACTTCAAACAACCAAAAAAAAATCCCTGTTTCTGTTCCATATTTAGAATGATACCAAGTCTGTGAGCATAACACAGTAGCTAAGGCTGATACCAACATTCTAATTAATAAACATTCGTTCTGCAATGAAATATCATGGATTTTTACTTGCATGTATAAATATGAGTTAACACACCATTAACTTCCTTTTATAGTTAATAAACATCACTCACTGAAACAACTGTATTTTGGCAAGAAAACAGAATACCAACCTTCCCGGCCCAGTAAGAAGAACAGGCTTCTCAGTTATCTGACCTCGACGCTGCTGAATGGTATCCAACCCTGCATTAAGGTCAAACTGATTTAGGAAAGACAAAACTCAGACAACTGAGAACTTTCTTCAAGATCAGACATTGGCATAAATGAATAAAGTCCAACTACAAGATCCATAAATTAACAGCCAGAGTTCACCAACAACACAGCACCGTAATGAGCTGAAATCTTCCTGACAGTTGTACTAAATTATATCAGGCTCTTCATTGCTCTTTCTGTCTTAGGGATGTACTTGTGATATAAGCTCTACCAGGTAGTCATCAACATGGCCTTAGGAAAAATGCTCAAGATAATATAACTATACTGGTGGTAACAATTTCTTGCTTTTCACACACATTCAGTCATGAAAAGACTATCCTTAGCTATTTGATTGGGTTCACATTATTGTTGATAATGAATTTAACTGCATTAGCATTGTTATTTAATCACTGAAGATGGCACTTGAAGCCAATATTTTTCATTATATTCCAACATTTTGTACATGCTTAATTTTTTTTCCAACAAAATAGATGAAATAAAACTGATTAGTCTGTGGAATTTATGTTATAAGGATAAAATCCATTTACGCCAAATGAGAATTGCATAAGAAAGGCAGGGATTTTCCACTTTCAGGCAAGATAATAGCAAGATATTAATCATTCAAGTGATCAAGCCTTTATTTTAAATTTCCAATAAAAAATAATATACTAGACAAGCTAATCAAATCCATGCAACTCGGACAAAACACTAACAACCAGTAAATACAACATAGGAAAAGCAACACAGGGGCAAACCTTGCTAGCATTTTTAGTATAAGCATGTAAGGAAAATTACCACAAATTGAAGCAAAAGATCGTATCAGGACTACAGCCCCAACTCCTTCCTTGTCTGCAACAACATTGAGCATTGTATGGAGACCATAGCAAAGATACACATATGCATGTCCTCCGGGTCCAAACTATATCCACATACACAAATCATATGCAAAAACTATTACCTATAAAGCGGTATCTCTCACATGGGGTACTGCCAATATTGATAAAAAATTTTGACTAAGTTTTTTTTTTTTTTTATAAAAAAGAAGTATACAGCTTGCGTATAATAATTAAGGAAGTTGGGAAGAAGGGGAAGTCCGATATATATATGGCCTTCACTCCTCAATTTTATGGATGTTAAAAGAGATTAGTGGTGAGAGAGAGAAAAAATTATTTGTGTGAGTATTTTTGTAAATGATAAAATAATAAAATTTTATTTGGAGTGTGAAAAACACTTACCATTATTTTGGATATATCTCAATTTTGAATAGTGTTTCTAGAATATTTTTTTAGAAAAATCATTATCTTGTAATCGTATTATTTATTAGTGGAAGAAATTATTCAGAATTTAATTCGTGAACCTGTTCAAATAATAAGATAAACCAAGTTAAATATCATTGTATCTTTTTGTTGATTATTTTTATTTTGCTTGTATTTTTATTTACACCATAAATTTGGGATTTATTTCTCATTTCCTCTTCATTACCAACATTCAAAATTTTGAAATCATTCACACTCCAAGAATGTCACAATTATACAAATGAAAGTTCGCAGTAAATTAGATTGTATCCTACAACTGGAGAGTTTCTTGCATTAACCCCAAATCTACCATGACAAACTGAATCATTAGGCCTGTAAGCTTCAACCTGTCAAATATAATTTCTTACTGCACTTTCGAATTCACAACTAATTTTGAATTTAGCAGTATACCCAAAAAAATTTATTTTACTCTCTCTCTTGCCAAAAAAATTTAAAGACTCAAAATCCTAGCTTTCTTTGTTGTCCTCCTTTATCTCAACAACCAAATAAAAGAGTATGCAATAGACTCAACAAACAACAACTAATCAAAAACCCAAAACTCAAAATCTCTACTTTCTATTTTAATTTTTCAAAGAACATCCTCAGAAACAAAGCTTAAGTCACATTACCTCAGTAATTTGAAGAACTACGTCATCTCTCCGCAGGAACTTGCCAAGCAAACGTGGAGCAAGATGAAAAGAGTCAATTTGAAAGAATTCAGGAGGTAATATTCTCATTTTATCGAAAGACAATGAGCTTGATTTAGGGATTGGAAGCGACATGATTCTGGGTTGAGCTTGGCGGAACTGGGAATTGATCTTTACATATTTCAGATGACGAGTCGGCCGAGTTACCGGGTCGTTGATGTCAGAATCGCTCGGTTGAACCGATTTCATGGATTTGGCGACTCTCTTGAATCGGGGGGCCTTGTTCATTTGGCTGTTGGAGAGAGAACAGGGGTGTCGAGTAACGAGAAAGCAGTAGCTTTAGTCTGGAACAATAAGCCGGCTCAGGGCTCACGACAGGACCAGCCTACCCGCCTGGGCTTTTGGCGGGTATGTAATTGGGATTTTTTCAAAAATATCCTAAAAAAATTAAAATAGTTTTAAAAATATTTTTTTAAATTTTAATTTTAAAAATATTATTTTTTATTTTTAATTTCAAAAATATTATTTTTTAAAAGTATATTTTAGATATACATTTAATATATTAAAAATATATTTAATTTTTAAAAGTATATATTGAGTATACATTTGGTATATCAAAAGTATACAAAAAATATAGGGTATTTTTTAAAAAATTAAAAAGTATACTATATAATATAATTTTATCTATGTAATTTGCAATAAGCATCAATAGTTTTTTATTTTATTTTTAAATATTAATAGTCTTTTTATGGAGATTTTACAATTTTGTAAAATTTTAGCTCTGGTTTTCTTAAGGAATTTACAACTGTAAGATCCGAGTCTAGTTTAGGGCTAGTTAATTTCATTCATCTGGCTTATTATTAATATTTCTAAACTTTAATTTATCACACTTGAAAATTATCAATTTCAATTTTTTAAATTCTTAATTTTATTTTTCAGTCATGTGATGATATATGAACTACATGCAGCATTATGTGGGGCTACACGTCCAAAAATAAATAAAAAATAACCTCGTTATTTTCATATAGGATTTAACCTAAAAATACCCCTTATATTATGTTAATATATTCTAGACTCTACTAATCTTAAATAGACTATAATTTATAATAATATCCTTAAAAAATTATCTTTTCTTCCTCTCTCTCTCTCTCTCTTCCTTTTCTCTTTCTTCTTCTTTCTCCCATCGTTCTCCTCCCTGCTGTGTTCTCTTTGCTCGCAAAATCAAAAACACTACTCATCTGTAACTTCAACTCCATTGTTATCTCGTTGACCATGTTTTTCCTTAAATTATAACATCCAAAACACCATATTTAAAGCTTCTCCATTACATTAGGGATTTAATATTGCGATAAGGTAAATTTTTTTTTTGTTAAACTCAAGTTTGTTAAGGAAATGAGAAATTGTAAAAACTGATTGCATATATGTTTGGAATATTTTCTATAGTTGATTGTTTTATTTCTCCATAGGTTTGAATCTACTCATTTATTTAGTCTTTCATTTTAATTTTTGAATTCATGAAAAGTTGAATAAAGTATTATAGATTTGATGTGAAGCAATAATGTGTATTACTAGAGGCTAGTATGGGCTGTTAGTAGATTGTTAGAGGTTGTTATGGTATGACAAGGGGTTGTAATAGGTTGTTAAGAGTTGTAATGTTGTGTTATGGACTTTATGTATAGCAATAGAGTGTAGTGTTTCAGTCTAGTATAGGGTGTTAAGGGCCCTTAGGTGTGTTAGGGGCTAATATGGGCTACTAGACACAGTTAGGAGCTGATAGGGGGCTATTAGAGGTTGTTAGGGGATAATAGGGGCTGTTAGTGGCTATTAGGGGTGTTAGAGTCTGTCAGCCTCTAACAGTCCCTAACAGCCCATAATAGCCTCTAACATCCCTTTAAACAGCCTCTATCATCCCCTATTAGTCTCTAAAAGTCCCTAACACACCTAAAGGCCCTTAGCATCCCATACCAGAAACATTACACAATATTATTATACATAAAGTCCATAACACTGTATTACACCCCTAACAACCTATTACAACCCTCTGTCAGACCATATCATCCCATAACAATCTACTACAGGCCACGCTAGCCTCCAATAATACAGATTATTACTTCACATCAAATCCATAACAAAGTAGTAGATTCAAAATTATTTAGAAATAAAAAAAAAAACAAAGCAACCTTAGAAAACATTTAAAAACAATTAAGAAGTATGTAATTGTAGGTTGTTATGGTTTATATGGATTCTGATGTGAGTATAATTTATTATTGTACTTTTAGGATATTGATGGATAATTTTTAAACTAATCGGCAGACGAATTCATTTAATGGAAGAAATTATAATTCTCATCCAATATGGGGAAAAATTTGATGTGAACATTGGCAAGTATATTAGTGGAGGTGTTGAATATGTTTTCTTGAGTAGACTGACTGATTTTAATGAACTTAAAAAATCAGTATCCAAAGCACTTCATATTGACAATACATTAAAATTTAAATTCAAATTTATTACTGGTCATGATGAACTTCTGCTTTATGAAGTCATAGATGATATGTCACTTAGGATATTCAGGGGCATTGTTATGGAGGATAGACTTAAACATCCATTGATTGTTAGTGTTGAAGAAGGTGCATATAAATTCAGACATGATAGTAATGATCCTCAGGGTGTGAAAAATATTGTCCAAGTAGAAGTACCAGGTGATAATTTAATACTAGAAGATACATATGTAAGGTTTTCAACGATGACTGAATCTTTTCATGTAGGCACATAATATAATGAAAATGAACATGATGTGCCAAATTCATATGCAGAGAAATGGACAAAACATAATGAAGCCATTCCGAAAGAGCATAATATCGAGGCAGAACCTATTAATGATGACGATGTAGAATTTCAACATTCTACAGACAATGATCACAATAATGTCATTGCTTTTGATTGTAGTAATATGGTAGAATATACTATAGACAATGAAGAAATTGTAACAGACTTATTTGCATTCAGGAGCAATCCAGAGTTGTTAGGTGAAAGTTATATATGTGAAGCAATTGAGGAGGAAAAATATTTAAATCAAGGAATAATATTAAGACAATTGTGTCGCTTATTATAATTAGGGAGAAGTTTCAGTTTAAAGTCTTCAAGTTCAATACATCTTTCTTCGTCGTGCGTTGTATTAATAAAACTTGTACGTGGATATTGAGAGCAAAAAGTCTTAGAGACCCAAAGAGTTGTTGGATGGAGACAAAATATGTGACATAACATACATATCTGATTGATTTTGAACAGACTAGACATAGACAAGCAACTAGTTAGGTTGTCGCTGAATGTGCTAAAAAGCGATTCATAAATCCTGGGAGGGTTTTCAAACCAAAGGATGTGATTGATGACATGCGTAATAAATTCATTGTTGATATTAGTTATTCTGTCGTATAGAGAGGATGGGAGTATGCATATGAGAATATCATATTGGGTACTCCAGAACAATCTTTCTTAACTCTGCATGCATATTTACACATGCTAGGGGAAACAAATATCGGTTCGGTTTTACGTCTACTATGTGGTGATCATAATAGATTTTTATATCTTTTATTCACTTTTAATGCTTCAATTAAAGGATTCAAACATTGTAGACCTGTAGTTACTATTGATGGTACTCATTTGAAAGGGAGGTATTAAGGTGTACTTTTTTATTACCGTTTGTCATGATGCAAACCAAATGATATGCCATTTGGCATTCGGGATTGGTGATTTAGAAAATTACACATCATGTACATGGTTTCTAATGAGGTTGAAGGAACCTTTCAGTGAAAGACCGGATCATGTCATTATTTTTTATAGACACCAAAGCATTCAGAAGGCTGTAACAGATATTTTTCCAAATGTATTCCGTGGGATTTGAACGTATCACTTGTTAAATAACTTAAAGTGGAAATTTAAACATACAACGAAGGACCTTGAGAAGCACTACTACAAAAAAGCTAAAGCCTACAAAATAAGTGATTTCACCATACTTTTTGGTGGTTTTTACATTTTTGCTCCTGGTGCTAAAGAGTATCTAGAAGGTGTTAGGCTTGATAAATGGACGCAGTCTCATATGCCTAGAAGGAGGTATAACATCATGACTACTAACATTTTTGAATCAGTTAATGCTATGCTTGTAAAGGCATAAGATCTTCCAATTACTGCATTTGTCGACGAGGTCAGAAAGATATGTCAAAGATGGTTTTATGAACATCGAAAGAAAGTAGAGGAGTCCGCGAATAAAATGGCAACAAATGTTGAAAAAAAATTTGAGAAAGAGAATGATGATAGCACCAAAATGAATATAAGTTCTTTATTCTTTCAATGTGAAATTTCTTTATTTATTCTTCCTCATTTGTCATTATTTATGATATTGTCATATATCCTTATTAATGATATTTTGTAGATGGAGCCTTCGAGTAACAAAAAATACAATGTTCCTAGCTTGTTGATATGTCTCTGAGGAGTTATTGTTGCAGGAAGTTCCAATTAGATCAACTCCCATGTTAGCATGCTCTTGTGGTTGTTAGAAATAGCATCCATGATGTTTATGAGTTGTGTTCTCCATATTACTCGCTTGAGACTTGTTATGAAACATATAAAGAAGTCATAAATCCAATTCATTAAATTATTGATTGGTCTAATCCAGAGTATATACACAATGTCACTTTGTTGCCACCAGATGTTCGTACATCAACTGGCAGGCCAAAAAAAATGCAGAATTCCTTCTTTGGGTAAGGAAAAATCTCAACCTAAGTACAGTCGTTGATGTGAGCATGGTCACAATAGATCTACTTGTCAAAATCTCATCTCTTTGCACACATGCCATGATCAACAAGTGTTAAAAAATAAAACAATGTGTTGTATTATTTGTTGTATTCATAAACTATTTAATAATTAATTATTGAATGTTGTTAGCATAATTGAAAGGTTGTTCAACCGTTACATAAAATGTGCCTTTTTTGCCAAATTATCATGATAGGTTGTTGAACTATTGATATGAGCTGATATGAAATGATAATTTATCTCGTGATATATATTTCATTATTTTTTTTTCAATATGATTTTTTGTCACGTTCATTCTTTATTGTAACTAAGCTGTTATAATATTGTAACTGAATTATGTTAGTAAAGTGTATGGACTGACAAGGATGATAGGGGCTATTAGGGTCTGATAGGGGTCGTTAGGGGCTATTAGGGGCACATACCCTGACAGTTCATATCAGCCCATATTAGCCCTTATCAGCTCATAACACCAATCAACCATCAGCACCAGACTTGATGAGGCACAAAACAACAATCAAACATCATCCACAAACCAAGAAACAATGAATACAAAAGAGAATATCTATTCCAAAGACATTGGAAAAATTCATCAACACCACATGTTTTAAAACTCAAATAATGGACATCAGACCTGAATAACAGTAAAATGATTATAAACGGGACTAAATAATCAAATTATCTTTGAATAATTAACTTAAATGAAACTTATATACAAAATAAATAGTATGTACATTAAAAATAAATTGTAATGTTAGCATAAAAATATGAATCATTCATCATCGCTACACCAATAACCCATGTTCTTGTTGGCAGCATGGTACCACAAGTTCACTGTTGTGTTGTATCTAATATCAACCATGTGATCTTATGTGTAGTTTCAAATATTAAGTCCATCAGTCATAAAAAAAAAAACTCTATGAATTTGGCGACAAAGTAACCGCAATCCATACTGTAAACCAAAAAAATTAGCGATTAAAATCTTATCAATGAGATAGGGATCATATATATTTAATATGAATTAAATACAATATAAAAAAATCCTATCCTGTTATGGACATTTGTGACGGTCGTATACGATTTTAAATTTCTTATTCTTTTTCTTTTCTAGTTCTGGCCTACGGTTGAAGAAGCCAACATGGCCAACAGCTACTGGAAGCATTTCAGTAATTGGGACCATGCATTGCTGTCTTGCACCTTTTTGGTTTGGAGAATAATGTAAGTCAGAAACATTAATAATCCATTGTGTAAGCTAAATTTTAATAAGAAACCAGTGCACGTTATGTTGGTTTATTAGGAGATAAATAATGTCTACATTGTGCACCGGCTTTCCATATCTCAAAATACCTCTTAAAAACTTTAAGATGTTGTGTGAAGGTTCCCAATTTCATTTTTTTTCCATCTCCTTAAATGCGGCGTATTCAGACGAAAAATAATAATTACATAAACAGTCACCACACATCTTATGCTGGTCGAAGGCATCTTTAATATAATGTTGCTTTTGCCTTATGTAATATAATGTTGATATCCTAAAATAAAATTTTATATAACAATTATATGATATAAAGCAATGTACTAATATTGTGAGTTGAAATAGTATTATGATTAATTATATGTTGATTCTTACATCATTTGTTAGCCAAACGTCGATTGTTCGCATATGATACTATAAATCTTTGGTTTGACTTTATGAATGGTGAATTCGTATGTCTCACCTCCAGGAAGTAATTGATCGATATCTTTATCACTGCATTTTATGTAATAACAATATTAATACAATAGTATTAGTAAATTAGTGTATGGAATAAATAATTGTAAACATTGCTTCACAGGATCTCACTATTTGTAATCTTGGAAATTATTTGTCCACCATTCTTCAAAATATGTGATTTCAATGAAAGAAAGAGATTGCAGTGGGTCCACATGAAGAATAGGAGCATAAGATTTGTTATTTTCTATCTTTTGCAAGACTATTTGGGAATTTGCACATCTCTCCTATTTTTTGCCATCAGGCGTCCAAGGACCTCCTATGTTTTTTGGATTGGGAATTGTCTTTCTCTTATGTGCAACACCCACTTCAAAGGTGGTTTTACTTATAGTCATAAGTGAATAATCAATTGCATCACCATCGCCGCTAGAATCTGTGTTGTCATTTCTGCAATATGAAGCATATTTACAAAATCTAGCTTGAAAAAAATATAAAAAAGGTGGGATTAAAAAAAAAGAGTTGATGTATTAATACGTACGGAGGTTAGGGTGTCTCATGAGGTGTAATATTGTGAGAAAGATCATGGGTGAAAATTACATTTTCATTCTCTTTAATTTTGCCCTTGACATCCTTTACTCTCACCATTAAAGACTTTATTTCCATAAAGATCTCTTGATTTTGATCATGCAAGCGTGTATGAAGTTCATTATTTTTCTGTCTCAATACTTTATTTTCTTCCAAAAGTACTTTATTATCATCTTCCATTACTTTGCATTGTGCCTCAAGAAGAGTAATTTGGTTAAGGATTTTACTCACTTTTAGAAGCAGGAATGCTCGAATCTCCAATAATATGAACCTTTGTTCTCTGCTTTTGGGTCCCCTCCACCTTTTCATCAAGTAAACTAACATCCTCACTTAAAGGTAATACAGCTAAGTCTAGATTACTTACTTCTTTAGCAGACATATACACTGAAGTTGTCATCAATTCCTATTAAAACCAAAATATTATTAAGTTTAATAATATAATACAATAGGTACACAATACATATTTATATAAATAGTACCTAAGATACTTGATTTAGAAGCTTGGCTTAAATATTTTGATACGACGTCTTTTTGGTTAAGTCTGTTCTCCAATTCAGCATCCTTGGAGACCCATTGGATATTCTCTTTGCACCAACTCGTTCAAATACTAGAAGAACCTCTAGCGTAAAAATTGACATTGCATCGAAGAACCCACTCAACGAGAATCCTTCAGTTATTTCATCTTCAACTTCTTTAAAACATCTTTCCGATTAGAGCATAAGAACTTCCAACTAAGTTTCCTGAGGCAACATTGTTGAATGCTTCCACATCATCAACAAGTCCTAGAATGGTTAGATCAACCTTTGAACCCCTAGATTTTCCAATTATCAGAAGTTCCACTAGCCAAGCAACGCCTAGTTTGACTTAAAGATCTTTATCTTATGCCTCATGGAATGCATCCAACAATCTTCTCCTTGTAAATGTTCCATATTGTTGTACTAGGGGTGTTTTGGCTGCCTCCATCTCCTCTATCTCATCTATCCCAATGTAGGGTAAGCCAATTATTAAGCAGTATTCGTCGACTTTCATTTACAACACATCATTGTCTATTTTAAACCATAACTTGTTAGTCACTGGATGGTGCAGTTGATATAAGAACATATATGTGATTAAGCAAGGCCAATGAACAAATCTATGTTCATCTATGTTGAGAAAGTCTCCAACTTTGTATTTATGAAATGCTGCCAACTGCACAAAATTAAAGCAGAACAAATAAATAATCAAATATTTAAGGACAACACAAACATATAACTATAATTTCAAACCAATACAGTATAATATACCTTCTGCTCATCCTTGCCAAGAATATTATGTATATCGCGGATAATATTCAAACCCATTGACACAGAATTAACTGGGTGGTGCTTTCAATCAGACTGAAGGATGACATATTCTAAATCCTACAAAATGTTAGGCATTTGTAAATTACTTATGAACTCATAATGATTCATTTTATCCACTAACTAAATTTAAACTTACATACTTCACACCCATCTTATTAGCATTTTCTTCACCAAATGCAAGTTTATCATCATCGTCAATATCATTAATATCTTCATCACATAATTCCAATCTTAAAAACCTCTTTTTCTTATTATCCTCCTCTTCCAATGGCCCATCAACATTTCTCCACTTAAGCATTATATGCCTTACAGAAGTAGATAAAGCATCTGGACTTATAATTTGAATATTTACTTTTTCTTTTACAGCAAGAGGAGATTGCTCACTTTGCTCACTGCTAGAAGGGAATTTGAAGCCATGTAATCTGGAAAAAAATTTTAAAACATTGTATAAACTTATAACAAGTAAACTAATAAAGATAGAGCTTGATAGAGGCTGGCAGGGGTTAATAGGGAATGTTAGGGTTTATTGCCCAACAACTTCCTTAACACCCCCTAATAACCTATAACAACCAATGCTAATATCTGCAAACATCATGTGAATGATTGTTTGTTATTATTAGGGGATGATAGGGGCTGACAAGGGATGTTGGGGGCTGCTACCCTAAAACTCCCTAACGGCCCATATCATTCCCTAATAGCCTCTAACAGCCCATATAAATCTTTTAAATGGTGATTGCAGATGTATGTATAGTTTATTATAGGTTGTTAGGGGGTTGTTAAGGGATGATAGGGGATGATAGAGATTGATAGGGTAGTAGCCTGGAACAGTCTCTATCATCCCCTAACATACCTTAAAAATCTTTCAAACTCAATTTGCAAAGCACTGTAATATAAGTATTTCCTGCAAGTATCATTTGTCCCTTTCCACAATTTCCTTATAGTGAAAGGTATATCCCATACATAGTCTTAAAAACACCAATGCAAATTAGATTGAAATTAAATTAGTTTATAACAATACAAGGCTGGAAAACAAAGCCTTGGCCTCAAAATTCATTTTTTTTATCTTGATTAATTTTCTCTAAAATTTTCATTCATATGCCCTACCTTCCAAATCCCCTTCAAATTCAAGAGAAAGAACAAAGAAAAGAATGATAGTAACTTAAAAAGAAGAATAAGAGGAACCCCCTAAAATCTTAACATGTTATTTTCTCTTTATATTAAGCAAAATGAAACTAGTATGCCCAGACAGTCGCTTGCAAATAATTAAAAACAGTTACCCCCTTCCTTCAAGAGAAGGTAACTCTATATTGAACTTAAAACCTATATGAATTGCAACCAACCTTATCCATCTAATTTAACCTAGTTCTGCATAGACAAATTTCATATTGCTGGTGGAAATTTTTGTGATACCAACTCATTATTAATATAACTCAGTCCCTTCATTGTAACTTAACTTTTTTCACTAACATTTTCATATTTCTACTGAAACTAATCATTAAACCACTAATTACTCAAACTCATAACTAATCAGCTAAAAAAATTAACAATAAACACTGATACAAAATGTGTTCACAAAATAAAACAAAACTACCTTAAGTTTCTCCTTCAATCAATGAACTTTAGAAACCAAGGCTTGCTTCTATGACTCCAAATTCTCTATGGGTAAAGACAAAGCCCTAGTATAGATCGAATATCTCCTTATAAGCGAAGTAGTTACTCTATGTTCCCTCGGCTCAAATGACAATAATAAGTTTAGCTTTCTCTGTTTAAATCGATTAACCCAAAGAGTTCTCTTTCAAATCGATGAGCTTTGCTTCCAAATCAATAATTTTTTTTATTTCAGATAGTTAGGGTTTTAGGAAGAAGAAACAGGAGAAAAAAGAAGAAACTCTCAATTTAAAATGCATGATGTTTTTTAGCAAGGCAATATGAGCAGATATTTAGTTTTAGAGGGTATTTTTGCAAAAAAGAGTCTATTTAAGATTAAAGGGGTCTAAATTTTCTTAATAGTTTATTTAAAGGTATATTCTAGGTTAAATCCCTTTTCATATCTATATCAATTATCAAAGATAAAAAAAATATTTTTTTCATATTGATGTGAAAAAATGATGTGAAAAATTTCCTTCATTTTGATTTAGACGCATGACTTTATATAGCAGCCCATGAAGTCCACATACGTAATTATTTTTGCCGCACAATAGAGCTAAATATTATCATGTAAAAAAATTGAAGCTGAAAATTTTATGGAAGCAAATTAGAATTTTAGGATATTAATATTACAAATGAAAAAGTTTAAGAGGGTTGATAAAATTAACTTGCTTGGTATTATTATTTTTAAGTAAGATGAGAATATTATATTATATCACTACAAGAATTTTCTAGTTTAGTAACAGAAATTTCCATTTCTAAAACAAAAAAAATCAGTTGCTGATCCAATTCAGAAACGGATTTTGAAATGGAACAAATCGGTTTCTAAAAACCTCGTCGCAAATTTACCTAAAACGGAAATAAGATATCGGTTTCTAATTAGAAACAAATTAGTAATGAAAAAATCGGTTTATAATAGATACAGATCTTTTATTTTCATTTCTAATTTAGTACCGATTGAAGGACCGGATTAGAACCATTTAATAATGAAAAATCAATTTTTATTAGTAACGAAAAAATCAATTTCTATCAAAAATGGAAAAATCGATTTCTATCAGTAACGGAATGTTCCGTTAATAATTAGCAATAATACTCATGATATAATGTAACCATAATTGAAATTGATTTTTTCATTTCAATTTGTAATGGATTACATCCGTTTATGTTTTGAAACAAAATTTTATCAGAAACTGAATAATTTGTTGCTGATAATTTAAATTTTTTAATTTATTTTTATTTATATATTTTTTATAATATTTTCCTTTTTTATCACATTTATTTTTTCAATTCTTTTATATTGCATTGATATTTTAAAAATCTTATTTAAAATGACATTTTTTTATATTAGTCGTAAAATAAGCAAGTCAGATATATAAAAAGTTATTGAAACATGGACCAAAATTGTAACTTTCTAAAGTGAACATATATATATATATATATAAATTTGTATGCAACATAATTTAAATTCCCATAAATATTCATGATATATAGATAAAATATATCAACATCATAGTCGATGTACAAAAATAAAAGAAGCTAGATGAAATAACCTACAAATAAAAGAAAAGTTTTATCAATAGAGTCTTGATCAGAAGCACCATGATCTGTGTGAGGTTGAGAGGATGATGATTGCTAAAACTGTCACATCAGCTCCTCTAAACGACTAAGCACCTCGCGATAAATTGAAATTCCCAAAAACATTGACAATATATAGATAAAATATATCATCATAGTCGATGTACAAAAATAAGAAGCTAGATGAAGTAACCTACAAATCAGGAGTCTGATCATCAGCAGGGTCTTTATCAGAAGCATTATGATATGTATGAGGTCGAGAGGATGAAGAACACTAAAACTATCTCATAAGCTCCTCCAAAAGACTAAGCGCCTCATGATGCTCACATTCTCGTTGCTGCTCCCTCATCTCCATAGCTGACATGCTCTGTCAAAGAGAATTCAGCTCCTTATAAACTAATGCGTTTGCTGCTAGAGTTAATGATTCAGGTGGTGCTGAAGCATGGCGATAGTATGTAGGTGCGGTGGATCCCATACCATATGTTCTACATTTATTCTCGCCACCAATAGCTTTATAGTAAATCTGAGCCTCATCAATCTTAATAGGTTGGCTGCTCCTCTCCTGCGGCTGGGACGACCGCTGCTCCTTCGTATATAAGCATCGCCCCTAAAAAAATATATCCAACAAAATTATTAAATAATAATATTAATTCTAAAATATGTTTGATTAAGTAATACAAAATAAAAGTATATTAATTTACATGAATGCTCCTAGCTCTCTCATCCACAAAATCAGAAGTCCCCTTCCTCTTGTGCGCCGTCTCAAAGAGCTCATAGAGATATGGCTCCCTTCTGAGCTCCCTACCCTGCATGTTTAAAAAATCAAAAGTAGAACTTATGAAATTTAGCAATTTAAACAATAGGGTCCAAATAAGAAATAGAAGCAAAACCTACATTACAACTGTATTATAAACATTTACAATAATCAAGAAATAGAGTTTGCAGTCTTGATCAAACATTTTAAAGTTCAATAATCAAGAATCAAGAATTTTAAAGTTCAACAATCAAGTATCATTATTTAGTGATAAATTTATCTATTATTATTTTCACATTTTTTTTATGGATAATATTATATTAAATTGAATCAGTTACATGAATAGGTTTGAATATCTCCAAAATTCATACTTAATTCTAGTGTCAAGATCCATGCTTAGTTTTAGTGTGACTTTTAATCAATTTCCATTTTTCTCTTTATTTTTAATTAGTAATTATATGATAGATAAATTCTTCTATTATATTTTATTATTTATTAATATTATAATATAAATATATTTCTATTTTTATATTTTCTTTATATTTATTTATATCAATTATATTTATTATATATTTATATATATTTATTCATATATTAATATTATTAATTAGTTTTTATACTAATTTATTATTTTATTTTATTAATATTATTAATGTTATTTTAAATTTTGCAACGGCTAAAATATATGTTGCAAAATTTCTTTTTTTAATTTTAAAATAATTTTGCAATGGGAAAATGATGTTGCAACGGCCAAAATTCATTGCAAAATCCGTTGCAAATTTTGCAATAGATTCGATTGGTTGCAATTTTTTTTTGGAAAATGGGCGCCAAAATTTTTCCCCTTATTTTGCAATGGAAATTATTCAGTTGCAAAATCTGCAACGGACTATTTTGTTACAAAAATTCGTTGCAATTTTTTTAAAATTATTTTGATGTCTCTTCCATTATAAATTCATTGCAAATCCGTTACTAATTTTGCAATGGACGTATCCCTTGCAAAATTTCGTTGCAAATTTCAATTTTTCTTGTTATATATAATCTTTTTCTACAATAAAATTTTTTAATAAATATATATAATTTTGTAATTTTTTGTGATTTTTTCCTTTAGCTAATATATTATTTACACACTATAATTCATCTTATCTATATATTTTTTTATGTAGGGCGAAACCAAAGTTAAAATTGAGGGGATCTTGCCCCCCCCCCCCCCCCCCCCCCCCCCACCCTAAAATTTTTAATTATATATATATTTATTTATTTATTTTATATAATATTTTTTTGCCCTCTAACTCTAAAATTTACAAGTCTAGTCTAATAAAAATAAATAAAATATAATATACATGTAAATTATGGTTGCTCCATCGGATTGAAACCTCCATTAGATTCGACAATGAAGGACGAGATCACCATAGGCTTTTATGGTGAAAGAATCGATTCAACCACCACAATTATAGTGATCACATATTATTCATTAAATAAAGTGGAAAAAATTCTTTTATTTTGTCCTTTCACTTTTCTTTTCATTCCTTAGATTGTTCCATTTTCTTTCTTTTTCCTTGATTTTTTTCTTCTTTTTTTTTGTCAAATTTATGATAGAAGAACTAATTATGTATTTAATTTTAGTATATAAAATATGATGGTATAAATGAAATATTATGTACATATAACACCCATATTTTTAGTAAACATAATTAAATAATAGTATGAAAGGGTTAATTAATGTGTTGAAAGAAGAATATGAATAGTGTATACTTAATGTATATGCAAGATGTATACGAAGTAGATATTTCACTAAAAAATAAAAAGAAGAAAAATAAAAGTTAAAAGTTAAAAGTAAAAAGTAAAAATAAAAAAAAATTAAAATAATTATGGATATGAAGAAGGAAATATCTAAAAATTTAATTATTAATTAATTAATTAACTAACTATTTAATTTATATATATATATATATATAGTTAGTTAGTTAGGAAAAACTATATCAAAAGTCAAACCTTCTTCTTTTTCTTCTTCTTCTTCTCCACCATGGTTGGCCACCATTAGCAAATGAAAGGAGAGTTTATTCTCTTCAACTCCTTCAAATTTTACCAAGTTTTCAAAGGGATTCAAGGTGTTTTTAAAGAATAATCAAGGATTAGGTTAGTAATTTTTACTTTAAGCATAGTTTTTATGAGTTTTAAGAATATGTAAATTTTGAGATTTTGATGGAGGTAGATATAATTATTTGAATGGGTTGTTTTGAAGTAGTTTGGATGTATATGTAATGATTTTATGTTTAGTTGGTGGAAATGAATTAATTAGGGTAAAGTTTGAAGAATGTAGTAAGGGAAAATTAGTGTTTTGTTAGAAATTGATTAGAAATTGTATAATTGATGTTTGCTTTGAGTAAAATGAATAGAAATATGATTCTAATGACATATTTCTACATATTATTAGGTTTAGGAATGAGGAAGTCAAGTTGTTCACGTGGAGGCATTTAGAGTTTATGGAAGTAAAGGTTGGAGAGTATATTGAAGTTGATTTTGGAGCTTCCTAAGGTTAGTACATACTTTATTAATATTTTAATTATATATTGGTGCTTGACATATTATTGTTATGCATATTATTGGCACACTTTAAAGAATGTTGCCATTCTTTAAAGTGTCATTATTAATTTCTTATGCATTATTGTGAAAAAATATGTTTTGTGCATTGGTGTAGATTTAAAGAACAATGTAATATGGAAAATAGTGATTGCTTATATTATGTACTAAAAATGTGGAAATAGGCCACATTGTGAATGTGGCTAAGAAATATGTTTTATATGATTGGAAAATGTGAAAAATGGCTAAGGAATGTGGGAAGTATGGAAATTATGGGAAAAAAAACAAATAATGTGATGAGAATGAGGAATGGTAATAAGAGTATGGAGAATGTGATTTAGTGTAAGGTGTGATATATGTTTGCCTTATACAATAACTTGTTCTATATAATTACATTTAGTATTGTCGATTTGGCATGTTATACGCCTTCAGGTGAGATACATTGGTGTTGGACACTATAGTGTCGGGGAGGAGGCCTTCGGGCGATATTACATGATATTTAACCTCTGATGTCGATAGGGAACGAGCCTTTGGGTAGTATAATATGACACTCAGATCATCGGTATCAATAGGAGATGTGCCTACAGACGGTATGATATGACATTTAGATCTTCGATGTTGCGATAGGCTAAATCAGTATTTTTGAAACTTGCATATTGTATAGGGACTTTTGGGCTCAATGTGTGTGAGTGAGAAACTTTGATAAATTTTATGTGCATTATATTGCATTGAAAGTAAGCTGTATTTCTAAATCATAAGAAAATACATAATGCATTCCTATACATTTTAATGTATTTTAAATAATTATTGTTATCAAAGTATGTGCTGCTAAGCTAATAGCTTAGCGCAATTAATTTCATCGTGCGTGTGATAGGATTACTGATAGAGGGAGCCCTAATAGACCTGACTGGGTCTAGTTTTTGGGTAGTACTAGATGTTAAAGCTTTTTGCCACGAGACTGAATAGTTATTGCAACATTACATGTATAATTCAATTTTATTGTACTTTGGTTTTTGTATATATTAGTCACTTTATGCATTATGTATGAGTTAAGTAATGTTTTGTAAGATTTTAAGGATATATATTATGTATATTTACTATGTTTGTTAAGTATTTGTATTTATAAAGGAAATGAGAAATTTTTGTAAATTCTTGAAAAGTTTGGGTGAAATGGTAAAGTTTGGACAAATGTTTATATTGGAAGTGTTATTTTCTCGTAGGTTGTGATGATTGATTTTTGGAATTTGTCTAATTTTCAAATAAAACTCTAATGAATTTTTCCTAGATATTTTTTTTTGTAAAATTTATTAAAGTATTAAACTTATATGTATAAATTTCTTATAATTATTATTAATGTATAAGTTACTATTATTTTTGATATTGTACTAGTATTCTTGTATTTTATATATGCATTTTACATAAACAAGATGTATGGAATATACATATATAGAGTATAAGGGTATTACAATATATATATATATATATATAACTTGACAAAAACATATAAATATATGACAAAGTGTACTTAGGAATAGAAGAAGGCCATGTAACTATATGCATGGATTTGCATGAGGAAGAAGTTGATATATAATAAAACCAACCTAGGAATGGCTCAGTCCATGTGGGAAGAAAGGTAAATAAGTGGTGTAACATCCGTAAATTCACTAAAATAAAATTAAGTTAAATAAATGATTTGGGGAAATGAATAAGGTGTTGAAAATGAGGAAATGCTAAAAGTATATGTAAATATATAGAAAATATATGAAACAAATAAAGACAAATGGTAAAAGGTAAAAGTCAAAAGTTGAATAGTAAAAAGTTAAAAAAATATAATAAAATATATATAATAATAATAATTAATAATTAATAAAAATTAATTTAATTATTAGAGAGTGGAAGATGATAAAAAAAATGTGGATATTTATTAAATTATTAATTAATTAAATAATAATATATATGTGGTTAGAATTAAGAAGAGAAAAGAAAGTAAAAAATTGACATCTATCATCTTCTTCTTCTCTTGTTCAAAAACGTTTTTCTCCATGGATGCTCAAGGAAATTGTTGCTTCCAATAACTTAAGATTATATCAAATTTTCAAGAAGCAAAGGTGAATTTGGAGGTTTTATAAGAAGTAAGCAAGCTTTCTTTGAATTTAAGAGAATTTCTTTTAAGTTTAAGATTATGTGTAATTTGGATTTTTAAAGGAGGATATTTTAATTTATAAAATTGTATTGAATGATATTATTTTGATGTAGAGACAAAGATTTTATAGTTAAATGATTGATTTGTTTGTGTTTAGTGCAAGTTTGAATGGGTTAGTGAGGTAATTAGGCTTTTGAAAGAAATTAGTTAAAGGATGGATCTAAATTATGTTAAATAGTTTAAAACATATTATAAAATGATTCTAATGATGGAAATGAACTTAAAATATAATTTGGAAGTGGTTAGAATAGTTGCCAAAAATTAAAGAAGATTAGGACAAATATTTAAAATTTTGAAGGAGGGTGTTAAATTAAGTTTAATTGCTTAAAATGTATAGAAATATGCTATTAATAAAGTATTTGAATTTAAAATGTAAATAGGAGTTGAGTAGATTGGACTTCCCATATCATAGTAGTGAATGACACTTTGGAAAGTGAAGGGAAGAGTGAGAATTTAGCTTGGATATTGTCTTAGTTAAAGGTAAGAACATACTTTGACTTTGTATAATTCATTTGCATGTGATGTGATTTAGCACATTTTGATGTTAAAGATGTGTTAAGCTACTTTGATGTTGAGTATTGTATGTAAGTACATTGTTATTCATAAAAAGATGTAAAATGTATTAAAAACTTTATGTTAAGTCATTATAGGTGGCTAAAGCTATTAATATATATATTTGGGTAAAGTGAAAAAAATGCCCAAAGCTTGTGGGTAATGAGGTCACATTGTAAATGTGACATACATTATGGGAAATGTGATTAAATATATGGAAATTGTGAAAAATATCTAAAATATAGAAGTTATAAAAATAAATTGATAATGTGAGTAAAAAATATAGAAAATGATAAAATGTAATTAAAGTTGTGAAAATAGACTATGCAATGTGTAATGTGATTGATAATATGGAGATTGATTATGAAATAATATGACAATGTATTGAAAATAAGGAAAATGGTCACATTGTGAATGTGACTAGGAATAATGTTCAATAAGATTGTGATATATGAAATGATTATGTAATATGAGTATGTTTGTATAAATGTGAAAATTTGAAAAATTAATGAAATACAATAATAAGTTGAAAAATGTGATGTGAAAGTGATCATAGCATGGTATGATCATTTGGAAATGAAAAATGGGTATGAAATATGAAAACTGAGTAAAGTGATGAAAAAGTGTTTAAAAATAAATAATGATGGAATCGGTTATGTTAAGGTAATAAGGTATGTAGAATGTGTATTGCCTTGTATAGTATCTTGTTCCAGAGAATTATTTTTGGTGTTATTGATATGATTTGCCTTCGGGCTAGACGTTAGGCATCACTATTATGTGCCTTCAGGCTAGATGCTGGGCATCACTATTATTTGTCTTCGGGCTAGACACTATGTGTCATTGTTATTTGCCTTCAGGGCTAGACATAGATATGTCAATAGGGGATGGATGCGACAATTAGATCCCCGGTGTCGCGATAGACCATAAAAATATCTCTGGAACAGAAATATTTTATAAGGTTGTTTGGGTCCAATGCATGTGTTTGTGATATGTTTATGTATGTATATGTGTTGTGTTGTAGATAATGGTATATGATGATTTGTTAGCATATGAAAAAATATGTGAGATGAACTGAGGAATAAATGATGAATAATGTATGGTGATGGATTATGACTAAATTATGAGATATTATGTGTTTGACAATCCTATACAACTACTTGTCCACAAAGAGTTGAGGTTGATAATGCATGTGCTAGTAGACCTGAGCAGAGCTGGGTCTAGAGACTGAGATGACCCGAGCAGAGTTGGGTCATGGAATTAATATTGTGTGTGTAAAAATTAATATTTTGAAAATATGTACCACTAAGCTTTAGGCTTAGCGTGGTTGTGTGAATTGCACAGGTGACAGAGTTGCCAATCAAAGGGATCCGGATTGTGGATGACACTGGGTGACTTATGATGCTACAAGATCAACTGTGTCATTTGCATACATATATAATTTCTATTATAGTGCATTCTGAATTTTTGTATGTATTGTATACATTATGGAATATGTTTGAAGGGATCTGTAAGTAATAATCATGTTTACTAAATATGTACATTTATAAAATAATGAGTTTTGGATGAACTACTATAGTTAATTGGAGAATTGTTGGTGTTTGGAAAAAAAGGATTTTAAGAAGTGTATTTTATATAGGTTGTGAATACTTGATTTTGGGAAACATTGGAATTTTAGATAAAACTCTGGCAAATTTTTTTTCAAAGATTTTTCAACAAAATTCATATTTTATTAATTAATTATTTGTGCATATATTTATTTACCTATTAAACTTATATTATAAAAGATAATTTATTGTTACTAAAAACATAGGCATTTTGTACTATTAATTATTGTGACATTATTGTATTCTACATATGTATTCTATATATACGGGATATATATTATACATATGTGGGGTAGAAGGGTATTATATTTATTTTGGTATCAGAGCCTAGGTTTGAAGTTCTTGACCTAGCTGAATTTTGATAATGAGGAAGGAGAATTTTAAAATAATGATTTGAGTTTTAATACGTA
This sequence comes from Garcia nutans, assembly GCA_947685225.1. Lineage (NCBI taxonomy): Eukaryota > Viridiplantae > Streptophyta > Magnoliopsida > Malpighiales > Euphorbiaceae > Garcia > Garcia nutans. The sequence goes on from CANTUV010000003.1 coordinate 42,185,950, forward strand.
CATATGCATTAACACTTGAACTGGTCTTTGATGTGACAATTGTTGTAATCGAAGAGAGAAGCTCTGAGTAAAGATAAAATTAAGTCTAGATTTAAAAAAAAAAAGAGAGATGTTGGAAATGTTGATTAGTCGAATTGATTGTTCAAAAGAATAGTGTTTTGACTCAACATAATGAACCATGAAGGAATTATTTATGAGGTGATTTGGGTAGAAGATGATTGAATTAGTTCTTTGAAGTAAATTATTATTGTAATACTTGAAGAGTGTTTATATTCTAAGTTATTGGAAATCAAATTTGGGAATAAAAAATTAGAATTGAATTATAAGATTATGGAAGGAAATGTATACAAAATTAAATGGCTAGTATGTATATATAAGAGTTAATGTTGGATTAAATGAGTCATGTCTAAATTTAAAGGTGATAGTAATAATAGTATTATATAGTTAAGACATATATAAGTAGGAGATTGCAGGAAAAGAGAAAGAAAAGTATTGTTGAATGAGAATTAAAGATAAGAAAGACTGATATGTAATTTGATGATGATTAAATGTAAGGAAATTAAATAGTATTCGGTTGATTAAGTTATGAAAGTTTAGATTGAACTTAAATTGAGTTATGGTATGTTAAATATTATTCATTTAATTTAAGTGGATGAAATTAATATAGATATGATGAGTATGAAGGTTGCTGGAAATTTTATTCATGTCCTACGAATTGATTTTGTCCAAATTTTTAGACTGATCTAGAGATAGTAAATTAGGCCTGAAATTTTAAGTGAACATTTATCTATGTGTTAGTGTGTGATGTATAGAATTTCATATTTTTTAGAAATGATTTGCTATTTAAGAAAAATAGGAGAAAATAAACTGTTGGAGCTATTACAGCAATTCAAAATCTGTAGAAGTTGAGAAACATATTTAAAAACTATATCAAATGGACCCAAACAAAATATAAAAATTTATATATAAGATCACATGTATTTCAACAATATATGGTTAGAATCTCATAAATTTTTTTTTATCAAGGTTTAATACCTAAAAAATGGATAAATGGATACTGTCAAAGAAAATGTTAAAGAAATAGAATTTGCGGGTTTGGAGAACTTAATTTTTAAATATAGTAAATCAACTTAGAAAATGTTAACATTTTAAATCTAAGTTCATACATGTGTCTAGTGCACATGGTTAAGAGTTTATAATCTCTAATGAAGATTTAATGATAAATGAAAAGTTAAAAATTGAGATTGGTATGCAATTGGAAATCTGGCAAAATTGTGAAATTAGGAAACACACTAAATTTATGAAACAAATAAATGGAAGGACAACTAAATGAAAATGGAGATTTGAATTTGATTGTAATTCGGGAAAGATATTAATCATTTAGTTCAATAAATGAGTATAGTGTTGAGTTATTGGATTATATGCATGAGGATTATATATATATACAAATGTTTGGTTGGATATAAATTGATAGATATATAAATTATTGGTTATGTATTTATGCATGAATATAACTTTAAGGATTGATGAAAATTGTGAGTATTGAAAGAGGAATAAAAAAAAAGATGATTGAAGTGGTATTAATCAAATACACATTAAGAGTATAAAGTTTATAAGTTGTGTTGTCAATTTGATGAAAAATAATGGAGATTAAATTCACATAGGTGTACATATAGAGGAAATATGGATTTGTTGTAAGTTGGTGAGGTAATTCATTTAAGGCAAAAATGATTTATTTTATAAGGATGTGTGATGTAACTTAACACATGTATATGTTATTGACTAATTTTTATTTGAATTATATAGTATAAAGTATTTGGTAGTATTATTTGGCAATTTATTCATAAAATGATGAAAATGTGAACGGTGGATCTTGGTTCAAATGAATCAAAAGTAAAATAAAATATGATAGTAATTGTTAACCTATATTGTGAAGTAAGTATGTTTACGAATTTGAGAAGAAGGAATTATTATTAGTAAAGAAACCTAATGAAAATCAAAATTTAGTATTTTGTGTTACTATAAGTATTAATGAAAAGATATTTAAAAGGTTGAAGAGATATTTAAGAATGTAAAAAGAGATCAGATGCTATGTTTAAAGAAAATAATTAAGTTATAATGGAAGGTGTATGTATAAGAATTATTGATTGGTGAATTGGAGTTACTATTATTTTGAAATATTATAAGAATTTATTTGTGAAAGTAGAATGGAAATAAGTAGACAAAGATACAATTTTGAGATAATTTTGATAATTAGTATCTAAAATTTGAAGATGTAATTTGATAATTCTTAAATTTAAGATAATAAAATCATTTGGGTCAAAGAGAAAAGTTTGCATTTGTGAGCTAATAAAAGAAGACTAGAACTTTATAAATGATTTTTGTGATACTGTGGAATTAGAAATTTCCAAGTTTGGATAATGCTTTATTCTTTTATTTGATATAATTTTTTATATATGAGATAATCACTTAATTTGGAATGGATTATTAATGTTATGTTTATGCGGTTTAAGTACAAAAATGTGGTTAAAATTTGAAAGGTGATTAAGGAAACTCATAAGGAAGAGAGTATAAATTATGTAGTTAGTTATAGTGATAAATTTGGTAAGAAGATGAGATTTGTGTTTGGTTTTAATAGTGTCTGATTTTGGATTTTGGTAGTTAATTTCAAAGACGAAATTATTTAAGGGGAAGAGAGTTGTAACATCCGTAAATTTACTAAAATAAAATTAAGTTAAATTAAATAAATAATTTGGGGAATGGATAAGGTGTTGGAAATGAGGAAATGCTAAAAGTACATGTGAAATATATAGAAAACATATAAAACATATAAAGACAAATAGTAAAAGGTAAAAGTCAAAAGTGAAATAGTAAAAAGTTAAAAAAATATAAAAATATATATATAATAAAAATAATAAATAATAATGAATAAAATTAATTTAATTATTACATAGTGAAAGATGATGGGAAAATGTGGATATTTATTAAATTATTAATTAATTAATTATATATATATATATATATGTGGTTAGAATTAAGAAGAGAAAAGAAAGAAAGAAATTGATATCTATCATCTTCTTCTTCTCTTGTTCAAAAATATTTTTCTCCATGGATGCTCAAGGAAATTGTTGCTTCCAATAACTCAAGATTATATCAAAATTTCAAGAAGCAAAGGTGAATTTGGAGGTTTTGTAAGTGATAAGCAAGCTTTCTTTTAAGAGAATTTCTTGTAAGTTTAAGATTACGTGTAATTTGAATTTTTAAAGGAGGATGTTTTAATTCTTAAAATGGTATTGAATAATGTTATTTTGATGTAGAGACAGATTTTATAGTTAAATAATTGATTTGTTTGGGTTTAGTTGAAGTTTGAATGGGTTAGTGAGGTAATTAGGCTTTTGAAAGAAATTTGTTAAAGAATCTAAATTATGTTAAATTATTTAAAACATATTATAAAATGATTCTAATGAAGGAAATGAACTTAAAATATAATTTGGATGTGGTTAGAATAGTTGCCCAAAATTAAAGAAGATCAGGACAAATATTTGAAATTTTAAAGGAGGGTGTTAAATTAAGTTTAATTGCTTAAAATATATAGAAATATGCTATTAATAAAGTATTTAAATTCAAAATGCAAATAGGAGTTAAGTAGATTGGACTTCCCATATCATAGTAGCGAAGGACATTTTGGAAAGTGAAGGGAAGAATGAGAATTTAGCTTGGATATTATCTTAGTTAAAGGTAAGTACATACTTTGACTTTGTATAATTCATTTGCATATGATGTGATTTAGCACATTTTGATATTAAAGATGTGCTAAGCTACTTTAATGTTGAGTATTATATGTAAGTGCATTGTTATTCATAAAAAGATGTAAAATGTATTAAAAACTTTATGTTAAGCCATTATAGGTGGCTAAAACTATTAATATATATATATATATATATATATTTGGGTAAAGTGGAAAAAATGCCCACAGCATATGGGTAATGAGGTCACATTGTAAATATGACATACATTATAGGAAATGTGATTAAATATATGAAAATTTTGAAAAATATCTAAAATGTAGAAATTATAAAAATAAATTAATAATGTGAGTAAAAAAAATATAGAAAATGATAAAATGTAATCAAAGTTGTGAAAATAGGCTATGCATTGTGTAATGTGTTTGATCATATAGAGATTGATTATGAAATAATATGACAAAGCATTGGAAACGAGGTAAATGGTCACATTGTGAATGTGATGAGGAATAATATTCAATGAGATTATGATATATGAAATGATTGTGTAATTTGTGTATGTTTATATAAATGTGAAAATTTGGAAAATTGATGAAATACAATAATAAGATTGAAAATGTAATGTGAAAGTGATCATATCATGGTATGATCACTTAAAAAGGAAAAAGGGCATGAAATGTGGAAATTGAGTAAAGTGATGAAAAAGTGTTTAAAAATAAACAATGATGGAATATGTTATGTGAAGGTAATAAGGTATATAGAATGTGTGTTGCCTTGTATTGTATCTTATTCCAGAGAATTATTTTTGGTGCTATTAATATGATTTACCTTCAGGCTAGACGTTGAACATCACTATTATTTGCCTTCGAGCTAGATGTTGGCATCACTATTATTTACCTTTGGGCTAGACATTGTGTGTTATTTTTATTTACCTTCGAGGCTAGACATAGATGTGTCAATAGGGGATGGATGCGACACTTAGAGCCCCGGTGTCGCAATAGACCATAATAATATCCCTCGAACAAAAATATTGTATAAGGTTGTTTGGGCCCAATGTATATGTTTGTGATATGTTTATGTGTATATATTTGTTGTGTTATGGATAATGGTATATGATGATTTGTTAGCATATGATAAAATATGTGAGATGAACTTAGGAATAAATGATGAATAATGTATGGTGATGGATTATGACTAAATTATGAGATATTGTGTGTTTGACAATCCTATACAACAACTTGTCCACAGAGAGTTGAGATTGATAATGCATGTGCTAGTAGACCTGAGTAGAGCTGGATCTAGAGACTGAGATGACTAGGGCAGGGTTGGGTTATGGAATTGATATTGTGTGTGTAATATGTATTGTTATTTTTAAAATATATACCACTAAGCTTTAGACTTAGCGCGGTTGTGTGAATCGAGCAAGTGATAGAGTTGCCGATCAAAGGGATTTGGATTATGGATGACACTGGGTCACTTAGGGTGCTACAAGATTAACTATGCCATTTGCATACATGTGTAATTTCTATTATAATGTATTCTGAATTTTTGTATGTATTGTATACATTATGGAATATGTTTTAAGGGATCTGTAAGTAATGACCATGTTTATTAAATATGAAAATTTATAAAATAATGAGTTTTGGATGAACTACTTGAGTTAATTAGAGAATTGTTAGTGTTTAGATAAAAAAAATAGATTTTTAGAAGTGTGTTTTATGCAGGTTGTGAATGCTTAATTTTGGGAAACATTGAAATTTCAGACAAAACTCTGGCAATTTTTTTTTCCAGAGATTTTCCAACAAAATTTATAATTTATCAATTAATTAGTTGTGCATATCTTTATTTACCTATTAAAGTCATATTATAAAGGATATTTTATTGTTACTAAAAACACAAGCATTTTATATTGTTAATTATTGTGACATTCTTGTATTCTACATATATATTATACATATAAGGAGTGTATATATTATATGTATGTGGGGTATAAAGGTGTTACAAATAGATTATTTTATTGAGTAAATGAAACCAAATTATAAACATTAGGTGATTTGATATAATTCGTGTATGGGAATAAACTAATACGACCAAAAGTCTAGGATACATGCACAGTATGGGTGGCAAAGAATTAAAGGACCAAAAGAATAAAATATAAAATTTATGCTAAGTAAGATATATATAGCTATAAAAAATAGGCAATCAAAACATAAATTTTGTATGGAATGAATTGACATGAGACATTAAATTGTAAAAGTACAATAAAATTCAAATCTTCAACTATCCTACAAAATTCAAGCCTCACTGAAATGGTCTTCCCTAAGCCATCCTTTAATAATATCAAATATCAATGTGTGCGAGAGAGAAATTAACACCCCCTCATGCATGCAAGAGAGAGCAAAATAAGGTTATTATTAGATTCTTTTAAACAATTTTATAAACACATTAAGTTGATAGAAAAGCACAAACAATCTATTATCATTAGATTCTTTTAAACCATTTTATAAACACATTAAGTTGAAAAAATACACCTACAATCTGCTATCCAAAAGTAGAAAACAAATCAATAGGGAAGACAGAAAAATAATAAGAGTGTAGAGTTTGGAGAAAGACCAAGAGGAAGGAAGGAAGAAAGAAACTTGAAGGCAATGAAATTCAACTATTTTCTAGGTGAGTATTCCTAAATAAAAATAAACTAGCTATTTCCTTAGTGCATGATAATTATGATAAAATTTATTAGAATAATAAAGATGAATTATTAACATATCACATATAAATAAGGGTATTAGACAAATATATATGATTTGATACATACATATACACACACACATGTGTATATATATATATATGATAAACTAATAAACCAATTTAGTTATTTACATGAACCTATAATTTGTAATGAAAGAAAATAAAATTTAAAATTACATCATATATGATTCTTAGGTCCAAAATGCTTAGAATTAGGAGTAGGTAAAATATCTTAAAATATCCAAAGAAGTTATTTGGCATTTTAAGAAGAAAATACAGTTTGGGGAGAAACATATGGGGAATTGAAGCTTCAATTTATGGTATATTTTTTAGATTGAGTTACAAAATGAAATTTTATTTTAAGACCCTAATTGAACTTTTTCATGAAATAACCTTAGAAATATAATTATCAAGGAAAAGAAGCGGATAGTATATGTGTAAACAATAAGAACTATTATAGTTATATAAATTATTAAAATTTTGTTTGTATAATAATTAAGGGACAACTTATAGAAATAAAAGGTATATAATATATATATTGTTGATTTTTGGGTTGGGTATGCCAATGACGGGTGGGTAGACTTAGAAACACCATATTGTTAAAATATTAAATATATAATATTTACTATTATATATAAGTTAATATTTTAATTAAATAAGAAAAAGAGAGATAATTTGGATAAGAAGTTATCCAAGAGTTTGATTTTAAATATAAAATCAAACTCTATATTCTTTTAGGAAAAAGATATATTAATTGCTATATTTAATAGCTATCAACTAATAGAAAAGGTTGATGCATTTTTACATAAGTTTCTTTCATCTTTTTCTTTCTTTGTCTATTCTCCTTCTCCATACTTTCTTTGTGAGAGTTGTGAGGTTTACTATTAAGAGAGTTAGCTTTTAGACTGTGGAAAGCAAGAACATATCCTTCTTGATGATTGTTATTCATGAACTGTTAGTGGAAGCACAAGTTAACCTTTCATGGGCATCGTCAAGGTGTAATATCCTACTTTCTTCTTATGTTTGGATTATTTTTAACATTGGTATTAGAGCTGTAATTGTTTGTGCTCCAGTTTTGATGATCAATTAAGTTGATTAGTTGATTTTAAAATAAATTTTTATAATTATTTGTGAACTTGATTACCAACTCATTTTGGCATGTTTAGACAAAAACTTTGTGTTCTTGCTCCTGTTTATATGATTTTATAATTTCATATTAAAATAGGCATATAGAGTTTCGATTTAGTATATTATTTGTTAAAATCAAAGTTAAATTGATTAAGATATAGTCTTATAAATTTGGACACTCAAATTAGTTAAAAATTAATTTTCTAGATTAATTTTAATTAGGGTTAACCTATTGTTATAACTAGGACGCTAGGTTAGAGTGTTTTTTAATTTGTTTTCACCTCACAACTGAAATCTCAAACTCCAAAAATCCCCTAATGAAAAAAGTCTAACCGAAAAGGCGAAGTGTAGCCATGTGTGGAGGTTGGGCTTCCTAGCCTCCTCGCATGCGACCCGCGCCCCCTAGGCCGCACTAGCCCAGCACAAAGCGACAGGCTAGCCTGGATGTCCAAGTGCACCAATAATAGTACCTGATTGGCCAGAAATTAATTTTTTAATAAAAATTAATTCAGACCTCATTTTTTCATAATTTTTTCACAGATAGACTCTAAATTATCTTTTAGATTTTTTGGTAATTTTTATTTTATTTTTCCAGGAACTTAAATTTTTTTATTTAAATAATATTTTTTATTAAAAATTTTAGTTTTAATCAAAGAAAAATTATTTTTTCACATGGAGAAATCATTTTGTTTGACCTAGAAAATTTATAGATATCTATAAATATTATATATATATGCCATTTCTAATAAAGATATGTTCTTTATTAAGTTATTAATTATACTATAGTGTATAATTTTTTTTTGACAAATGTTTCTTTGTGAAAAATTACAACACATGGCTATCATAGCCAGGACACTTGTTGTGGCACTCACAACTGAGCATAGGGCTAAGCAAAAGGCGAAATTAGCAGTTCTTAAAACTAAGTTGAAAGCTTGAGAAATGCGTCCTAATAACCATATGTATGACTTAAATTTTCTCGTACATCTTGTATTACTCATACATGAAATTTATCAAAAAATGGTATGGCTAAGGGACTTAAGCTCTCAATATTTATTGTACTTGGTGATGAAGGATTCATTTTTGCATCTAAGACTTGGTGAGGTGCTTGATGAAAAATGGGGTGAAGGGCATGAGACATACCAAGTTATTTTTATTTCTTTTTTTAGGGCTTGATGTTCTAAAGGGTTGTGAGGAAGTCTTGCACTAAACATTAGGGTATCACTCTTTGCAGTGGAACAAAATTAGTGGTGGAAAGATTTTTTAAAGATACCATAAATTCCTTGCCAATAAACCTGAGAAATATTCTTTGGTTTTTAGCTCCTGTTAGGAGTAAGGTCATATGAAGTGTCTAAGTCTAGTTTTTTTCTTTATAATCCTAAGTTATTTTTTTATGATTAGTCATAAAAATAAGAATTTTTTAAGAGGATTTATTAAGGCTATATTTGATTATTTATAGTTTAATGGACTATAAATATTTTTTTGGAATATGCATTTTTTTAATTATTTTGTATAACTACTTTTAAATGCATGACATTGATTGACTACTTTTATTTTAATTATTCAATATATAGTTTTAACTTAGTTTGAATGATTATTTGTATAATTTTGCATATAGATTTTGCATTAATACTAATCTTTTTATATAATCGAGATGACTGAAAACTTAGTGATATATGGTATTATTAATGTATAAATTGGTTGTAAAGATTATAATGACATGTAAACTATGGAATTAATAATTTCGTGTATATAATGTCTAGTTTTAAATCCTTCATTTTTTCAAAGTAAAAATACCATCTGTTTTCAAAATATTATTGCTAAATTGAATAAAGGTGCCAAGTTATTTGGGGATAATTATGAAATCTGATGCATGAAAATTTAATACGTGTTGAAGGAACATATGGCATTAGAGCCTCTCAATGCCATCATGAATGAACCTAACCAATAAGGAATCATGGCCCAATATAGGCTTGATCATGATGCCTTCACTGCCTAAAAGAGGAAGAACTCGCTTGCTCACATCACATTGTTGAGTGCGATGGATGATGACATTATAAAAGAGTTTAGTAGCTATGAATATGCAAGGGACAATGGCCCTCAAAGAAAATTTTGGAGGGGTTTATCTGATAAGATGTACTCACTCACTATCAAGTTCAACACTCTTGAACACAATATGAGAAAACATCTCCGGAAGATATCCAATATGATAAGTGAGCTTCATAATACTGGTCATAAGTTGACTGAGGAGCAAAAGATCTAAACAGTCATTAGGTCCTGAGTAGATAGCCAAGAGCATATGAGGAAGCACCTAATACATAGTCAGGCTATTAAGACATCTGTTGATGCCTCCCATTACTTGGAATTAGAGGCAGATAGAATTGCAGCTATACAATTTGGTGCAAAGGTGCACCTAGTTCAAGCCAACCCAAATGGGAATCGCTGCACCCAGCACAAGTACAACAACAATAAAAGCAAGGGTAAGGTCAGAACAACAAAATGCCAAAACAAAATAAGAGGAAGCGTCCTTATAAAATAAACATTACAAAGGTCAAAATTGTCAATTATGAAAATAAGGTCCATGTGCTAAGGATTGCACTACACCTAAGAAGGTACAGTCTATTAACTCTTATGTAGATGGAATAATGGTTTCAAGTTCAATATTGCTAATTGAAACTAATCCTTTATGGGTTATAGATTCAGAAGCCATTGACCATAAAATGAAGGATCATGAAGCCTCTATTGAATTCCATCTATTACCCACTTAGTCGAGATTGATTTTTGTGGGGAATAATGCTTCCATTGAGGTGAAAAGGATTTAAACCTACAAATTGATATTCATTCTAGTGGAAGGAATTCGATGGATTCAACTCCATCAACTGGTCCTGCTAAGATTGATCCTTGTCCAAGTGGGAGTAAAATCCTAATTCTAGTAAGAGTCTTATGGATTTTGATTTAGTTGATGTTCTAATTCAACTTGAAGAAAATATAACTCAAGATTCTGATTTGAGGCAAAGCAATCATGGAATTGTTCCTTACAGTCAATTTACATCATAGGCGGTGATGAAGTATTTATGGTTGTATCTCAAGAAAATGAAGAGCCTAAGAACTTTAAAAAGGGCTCTCTCATGATCGACCAAGAATAACTAGATGAAAGCAATAAAAGGGGAGTTGGACTCCATGAGATCAAACCAAGTTTGGGATTTGATTGATCTTCTAAAAGGATGCAATGCCATTAGGAATAAATAGGTTCTCAAAATCTAGCAGAAGGCTGATGGCAACATCGATAGATATAAAGTCCATCTCATAGCAAAAGGGTATACACAACATGAAGAAATAGACTATAAAGATACATTTTCACATGTTGTGAGATTTACATCTATAAGGTTGATATTAACATTTGTGGGAAAACTAGATCTTCAGTTGCATCAAATAGATGTGAAAATTGATGAAGAAATTTATAAGGAACAAGCAGTAGGTTTCATCAAACAAGCCTAAGAAAATACAATATATAGGTTGAAAAAGTCAATCTATGACCTGAAGCAGTCTTCAAGACAATGGTATATTTGTTTTCATAATACAATCATATCATATGGTTTTTCCATGATAGATGAGGACCATTGCATCTATATCAAGCAGTTAAAAATAAAGTTTGTCATAATATCATTATGAGGAAATTAGTCTATTTTTCAAGAGGCATACATAAAGAAAGTACTTAAGAGGTTCAATATGTGTGACTGTAAACCCATGGATTTTCTTATTGCCAAAGGTGAAAGCTTGAGCCAAAAGCTTTGCCCCAAAACTTCATAAGAAATAGAACGTATGAAGAATGTCCCTTATGCGAGTGCTGTTAGAAGCCTAATATATGTGATGATGTGTACCAGGCCTGATATTTGCTTTGTCATTGGGAAGATAAGCAAATTTCAATCCAATCCAGGTCCAACACATTAGTAAGCTATTAAGAGGATTTTAAGGTACTGAAAAGGCATTGCTGATTACTCATTACGCTATTAAGACAAAAGTTTATGTTTGAAAGGCTACACGGAAGTTGATTGGGTGAGATATGTGGTTGAAAGGAAATCCACCTCAGGATTTTTTTTCTTACTTAACAAAGGGTGATATCCCATAGAGTAGCAAGAAACAATCTTGTATAGCATTATCGACTATGAAGGCTGAATTTATAGCATTTTCAACTATGGTGCAAGAAGGTGTTTGGCTTAAAAGATTTCTGGAACATTTGGGTAGTAATGTTATAAATGAGTTAGTCACGATACACTATGATAATCAACCGGCCATTGCCTACACCAAAGACCCAAAGCTCCATTGCAAAACCAAACACATAGACATTAAATATAATTTTATTAGAGACATGGTTATACGAAAAGAAGTGGACATACGAATGATATGATTGTTGATCCTTTCACGAAACCTATACTTAGAGACATTTTTTCAAACATTCTAAGTCTTTAGGATTGCATAGGTGTTGATGTGTTATATATATATATATATATTCCCAAACATTGTTCACTTGTTATTTATTAATACCAATACATGATAGTTATTTTGTGTTTACTTGAATTCTTTGAATGTTTTTGTTACATTTGATGAGTATGTCAGAAGGATGAAGATTGACCTTCTTACTAGGTCAATTACCTTTATTAATCTATGTAACAAGTTATGATGAGGCCATTTCAAACAATATTATCTAAGTGATAATGAGCTCATGTTTAAAGCAAGATGGTCATCTCATCTATTAAACCTTACACGGATATTTTATTATGACTACGCCTGATTCTGTCTAAATTGCCAGACGTGATTTCTAAGATAATATAAGTAGATGTGTGAACTCAAAGTCATACACTGAGTGTGTCTAACATATGGTCTGTATAGTATTTTATTTTGAGACATGTGACTCATACCGCATTAGAATTTTCTTGAGAGGACAAAAGAATATGATCTCTATTTTTGTCAAAGTAAGACCCTTTAAGAATTCAAGTTCCTAGTGTTTTACCTTTTTGACTTAAAGTATTACTAGCGGATTACGAATGATTTTCGATCTAATGGAACATTTCTAGAAAAACAAGTCTGGTTATAATTAAGGAACTAAACTGAAAGGAAGAATACTTAATGGTCACTTTCCTTTTTGTATCAACCGGTCGACCAATTATGTTTGCAAGCTTACATGATTGTCAATGCATATTATCCTAAGATATTATAGGGACAATGGAAATGTGATGAGTAATATGGGGTAAAACATATTTTATCTACTCCAAGTTTGTTTCTTCAAACGAGATGTTATATATCCCTAATAGGCGTATAAATTAGAGCTCTCATAGTATGCTGGTTGCATAGTTTATTAGCCCAGTATGAGCTATCTTAAACACTTACCTAAGTATGTTTCTCGTCATATTTGAGTGGAAGATGTTAGTTTCTTGATCAAGTATGATCATGACTAGTGGATAGACTCATAAGTCCAACATTGTTAAAATATTAAATATATAATATTTATTATTATATATAAGCTAGTATTTTAATTACATAAGAAAAAAAGAGATAACTTAGATAAGAAATTATCCAAGAGTTTGATTTTAGATATAAAAACAAACTCTATATCCTTTTACAAAAAAGATATATTATTTGTTATATATAATAGCTATCAACTAATAAAAAAAAGGTTGACGTATTTTTTTTACGTAAGTTTTTTTTCATCTTAAAATATCAAGTAGGACTCTTAAGTCTAAAATTCTAGAATTAAGAGCCTGTAAAATATTTTAAAATATGTAAAGAATGTATTTGGTATTTGAAGAAGAGAATATAGTTTGGAGAGAAACATATGGGGAACTGAAGCATTAATTTATGGTATATGTTTTAGATAAAGTTACAAAATGAATATTTTTTTTTTTAGACCCTAATTAAACTTTTTCATGAAATAACCTTAGACATATAATTGTCAAGAAAAAGAAACAGATAGTATATGTGTAGACAATAAAAACCATGATGGTTACATAAATTATTTAAAATTTTGTTTGTATAATAATTAAAGGACAACTTATGAAAATAAAAGATATATATATATATATATAACATCTACATAATATAATCCAAAATCAAATAGAGGTTAAGATGAGTACATAATTTGCTAAAACAATTATAATAAGAAAATAACATAGATATACATAGAATTGCAGTAATTGGAAATATAAAATAAGATAGGAGCCACAAATTTGAATACATGCATGTTAGAGGAAATTATAGTATGCTCGTAATTTGGATGGCCAAATTTTGCTTATACGACCGTAATTTATTTTATTGAGTTGATGTTAATACGCTTTATTTTTTTGTTTTGACCTTTTTCTCACAGTAATTTTTATTTTTTTTGTTTTATTTTTATTTATATTTTTTATTCAAAAATAATTTTTTTAATGTTATATTCTCACTAATAAATAATATGCATATAACATCTACTAAGCTTATATAACATTTATATAATATCTATCAAATATCTATCAAACATCTATCAAATATACATAGAACCTACCAAACATCTACTAAATATTTACAAAATTTATTTAATATTGTTAACTTTATTTTTTAAATTTTATATTCACATAACATCTACACAATATATATATATAATATACACATAATATACACATAACAACTACTAAACATCTGCAATATCGATATAATATACATCAAACGTATACAGAACATCTACCAAATATTTATATAACAGAACTACTAAACATCTATAATATCTACATAATATACATCAAACGTATACAAAATATCTACCAAATATTTATATAACAGAATTAATTTTTAACTTTATTCTTATGTATATAATATGTAAAATTTAATTAAACATAAATGTAATTATTTTTATTAATATATTTTTATATATTTTGCTTTTTATATTTTTTGTGAGTGTAACACTCTTATACCTTATATATATAGTACATGCTCCATGTATATATAAAATACGTATGCATAATACAAGAATGTCACTATCCTTATCATTAGAAAAATATTCTTTAATTTTAATAAAATAGTTTATCTTTCAAAATATATATAGTAGGTAAATCAACATATATTAATTAGTAATTAATTGTCAAAAATACAAATTTAAAAAAAATCTTAAAAAAATTCGCTAGAGTTTTGTCTGTAATTTGAACATTCCCAAAATAACAAAAACACAATATGCATAAAATTCATACTGCCAATATAAAATAAATTCCAAAACTCCAAAATCACCAAACATCTCAACAACACATTCATATATATATATATATATATGTAAAACATATTCAAGTATTTACATTATTTACATAAACACTAAGTTATAACAATAACATATATTAACTTATATTAATATATTATATGAGCATGATAAATTACAAAATCCAAGGTTTATATGATATGCTCACAACTCTGGTCTTATGGTAAACTTTATACTTTTAGTACAAATCCAAAATCTAGACCTGATATGGCCTAACAGAACTCTCTGAATCTACCTTACTACCTGCATGATGGAATTCAATCACGCTAAATTTCTTGCTTAGTGGTAAATACTTTGATAATAAAAATAATTTTAAAAAAATGCAATATGAGTTCTTTTAAAACATAACATGAATTACGTCTTTATGCACATATTTTTTCACAAATTTCATCAAAATACCACAATCATATGCATTGAGCCTAAGTAACCACGTATAATATTCAAACTTCAGAGATATTATTTTGGTTCATTGTGACACCTTTGTGTCTAGCTTCAAAGTCAAATAATCTCATTAAAGTGGCACTCAGTGTCTAGACCCAAGGGCAAATAATATAATCAAAGTGACACCCAATATCTAGCCCGAAGGCAAATAATATCATAGGCATGACATATCCATATCACTAAACATAATTCTCCGAAATAGGATATTATATAAGGTAATCACACATCATTTCATATTATCATTTAAACATGGTTAATTTTATCAATCTCCATTTTTCAACACTTTTTCCATTAATCTTCTCAATTTTTATGTATTTTTATCATAGATATCACATTCTTTGTCACTGTCATAATGTGGTCGAATGGTACTCTTCAAAGACACATAATGCACATTTTCTTAAATTACACACAATAATGACATTAGCCATTCTATAATGACTTCACAGCTCACATATTATGCAATTCATATATTTTCACTCACAACAATGCATTTCACATATAACACTCAAATTTCAAGTAGCATAGCAATTCATCAACTCATAATGCTTTATGTAAAATATAATGTAATTAAAATAATTACTATTAAAGTATGTACTAACATCCAATTATGGCTACTTTCAAGCCAAATTCACTCCCTCTCCTTTACTTTATCAATATGTTCTTCACTTCTTTGATTAGGCAACTCAACTTTACTCAATTCCTAACCAAATTATAAGTTTAAATAAACCATTAGTAGCATAATTCTACTCATTTTAACTAATTAAACTAAAATTATCACATTCCTACCCAATTTCCAATATTTTTCCTAATACACCTTAATTTTAGAATTCTATTCTAATCAATTCTAAATCAAGTTTTAAGCTAAATTATATTATTAGAATCTTTTTCTAAGCCATTTTAACCATTCAAGCACTAATTACATCAATTCTAACCAAAATCACCATAAAAACCCTAAGTATCATACTACTTCTTCCAAACTAGCACAAAACCTATTCATTTCAATCATCAACCATAAAATCTTTATTTCCACACCAAAATAATATCATCCTATACCATTTAAACAATACCCAAGCCTCCTTTAAAAATTAAAATTTTACATAATTAAAATTTCTAAAGAAACTTCTTAAATTTAAAAGAAACATTACCTACTTGGAAAATCTTCAAAACTTCTCTTAATTCTTGAAAATCTTAATGAGTTTTGGTGTATGGAAGAAGCAAAAGGCTTCCCTTTGGTTGGATATGGTGGATGTGTAACATCCCCTACATAATCTACACATTTAACTACATAATAGATATCACATGAACACATAATTAATCTATAAAGATAATTTATATATTAGATTCCAAAATACATTCATATGATATTATTGTTTTTCATACCTGTAATACATACATATATTTGTTTAATTTGCAAAATTCATATTATCAATTTACATTGTATATATTAATATAACTTTCCTACTACCCTCAACTCTTATATAACTATCATTCAAAATTATGAGGTATTGCTATGTGAACCTTACAAACTATAATATTTATAATATTGTTCATTGAACCTTTGTGATGCAGTTGATCAAGAATGTATATCTCTCACTCTGCAGTCTCAACTCTTCTGGTTTGATTTGCGCGTCAAAAAATAATTCTAACATGCTAGGCAAAGCTTAGTGGTTCTTATGTATTTATAATATGCAAAAAAATTCAAGAAAAAGAATTTCATATAACAAATTCAAAAATAATAGAAATTATCACTTTAGAATATTACATAAGAAATTGATAAAATTATTGGAGCATAAAACACTGAACATGATTATATCTAAAATTTAACAAGTTCAATAATAATCACATAACATGTTATTATCAATATAGATAATCTTTTTAATTTTTCCTATGCACACTGAACTCAAATCATAGATTTGGATAACGGGTCACTATTGAAAATTTAATGCCCAACCTCAATGATATGGTCGAAGGCCCAATAATGGTAGATATGCCTACTGTCACTGGAGACACAATGTGTCTATAAATGGCACGATGTGCTCACTGTCACTATGGATATCCATCATTTGGCTAGCCATTTAATCCCAAGCTAGATTTAAAATCAGTATGATTAGGGCAATTTATTAGTTTGTAGTTAACACTGAATTGTGTTTATCACTTCAATGAAATTATACTTTGCTCAACATTTAGCATTTGATAAGTATATAATTGATAATATTTTTACACTTTAAGGCCTTATGGTCATTTAGGTCAAAATCACGGATGAAAAATAAGAAAAAGTTTTATTTTAGGCAAATTCTTCAAGTGACACACCTAACGACATGGGCGTGTCAATGACCATGTCATTTATCCACTTTACAGAAGCTTTGACATGCCCAGTGACATGGGCGTGTCACTTCATGTGTCATTAATTTTGCTTCACAGAAGCTTTGGCACACCCAGTGATATGGGCATGCCACTACACGTGTCATTATTGCCTTACAGTAGCTATGACACACTAAGAGACATGGGCATGTCACTGCTTGTGTCCTTATTCCTGTGTTATAGTAGTTATGACACGCCCAGAGACATGGGCGTATCATTAGGCATGTCAGTCTCAATCTCTGGGTATGCCCATGACATCGCAAAAATACTCTTTCACTCCATTTTCATCAATACAATACTCACATATCCAAAGTTTATCACTCTTTTCCACACTTTAACACATATACATGAATACATATCTAATACTTTGCTAAAACTTTAATTAATCAAGTCTTTAACAATTGATCTAATCAAAACTTTCACAATTATCATTCAAATTAAGAGAAAAAAAATAATATCAACAACTTTAATTCCTACATATATTACACAACCAATCATTTATCCAATATTTAAGAAATATCTCATTTTAGATGACTCAATCAACTAATTAAAACCTTAATTCTCAAAGAAAAATAAACATTTACAAATTAAAATACATAAGCACATACTTCTTCAAAAATTCTTCTCTCTCTCTTTTCTTTGATCACTTATTGATAATCTCACTTATTCTAACTAATTCCCTTAAAAATTTGTAATAAAGATGGATTTTTCCTTGATTCTTGCTTAAATTTGATGAAAGAAAGAAGAAGAAGGAAGTTTGATGGTGATGATAGTGGATGGCGTGGATGATAGAGAAGAAATAAGAAGTTTCCACACACACACACACATGTACACACATATATATACAGTTTAATCAAGTGAGGGCATGCTCATAATAACTATAGTTCACCATCACTCTTAACCGTTGATTCTAAATTGAGTTGTAGTCCCTTAAAACTGTAAAAATAATTTCTTCATCAAATTTTAAGATCCACTATTTACTATTTTGTACTTATAGCATTTATCCAGATCATCTTTATCACTATACACTGTCAATTATCAATATTAGTTAAAAGTTTACTATTTTAAATTTTAAACATTACAATTCTCCCCGCTAAAGAAATTTTATCCTCGAAATTTACATGTTACAGATGCTTGAAATAATTGAGGATATTGCTGTCTCATTATTTCTTTACTATTCTAAGTAGCTTCCTCTGTCGAATGATTTCTTCACAACACTTTCACTAAAGAAATGTGTTTATTACACAACTCATTTACTTCACGAGCTAAAATAGCCACTGGTTCTTCATAGCTCAAATCTGGTTGAATTTCAATGGACTCCATTTAAATCATATGTGAAGGATATGATCTATATCGTCTAAGTATCGATACATGAAATACATTGTGAATCTTTGTTAATTCTGGAGATAAAGCTAGTCGATAAGCTACTAGACCTATACATTCAAGTATTTCATATGGTTCAATAAATCTAGGACTTAGTTTACCTTTCTTTTCAAATGAAGAATCTTCTTCCATGACGATACCTTTAAGAATACCTTATCTCCCACATTATATTCAATGTCTCATCTTTTTAAGTCTGCATATGATTTTTGCATATCCACTATAATTTTTAATCGATCCTTAATAAGATTTCTTTATCTTCAGTTTACCTTATGAGATCAGGCCCTACAAGTTTGCTCTCATTCAATTCTACCCAACACAATGGAGTTCTACACTTCCTTCCATAGAGTGTTTCATATGGTGCCATTCCAATACTCGTCTAATAATTATTATTATAAGCAAATTCTACTAAAGGCAAATATTTATCCCAACTACCTTCAAACTCAATTACACAACTTCTAAGCATATCCTCAAGTACTCGTATCACCCTTTTTGATTGACCATTAGTCTGTGGGTGAAATGTCATACTAAAATGAAGTCGAGTACCTAATGCTTTTTGAAAACTCTCCCAAAATCTTGAAGTAAAACGTGGATTTCAATCTAAAATAATGGACATTGGTACTCCATGAAACATAACTATCTCATTAATATACAATTCAACAAGTCTATCTAATGAGTAGTCAATCCGAACTGGAAGAAAATGAGCCGATTTGGTTAACCGATCAACAATCACCCAAATTGTATCATGCTTCTTTTGAGTATTCGGAAGACCAGTCACAAAATCCATGGTGATTCTATCCCGCTTCCATTCTAGTATTGAGATTGGTTGCAAAAGACCCAATGAAACTTGATGTTCTGCTTTAACTTGTTGACACACTAAACACTGAGTCACATATTTTGTAATATCTCTCTTCATACCAGGCCAACAATAATGAGATTTCAAATTCTGATACATCTTATTGCTTCCAAGATGTGCAGTAAAAATATTATTATGAGCTTCACCAAAAATACGTTCTTTCAGTTCCTTCACATCAGGTACACACAATCGGCCTCTATAATACAACCCACCATCTTCCAAAATAGCATAATCTGATTTTTCCCCTTTATGCACTTATTCTAACACTTCTAATAACTTTTGATTTTGTTTTTGAGCTTCTATCACTTTTTGCTTTATAGTTGGTTCAACCCTCAACTCTGCTAACATAACATATCATATAATTTAATTTATTTAACTAAAAAATACGTATATGTATATCTTTATATAATAATTTATACACAACATACCTGCTAAAGTCTTTCAACTTAAAGCATCAGCTACTACATTAGCCTTTCCAGGATGATAGTCGATGATACAATCATAATCTTTAATTAATTTAATCCATCTTCTTTACCTTAAGCTGAGTTCTTTTGCTGTTGGCAAGTATTTCAAACTTTTATGATCAATAAAAATAAAGCACCTTTCACCATACAAATAATGTCACCAAATCTTAAGAGCAAATACAATAGCAGCCAACTCTAAATCATGGGTGGGATAATTCAATTCATGAGATTTTAATTGCCTAGAGGCATAAGCAATTACCTTACCCTCTTGCATCAATACACAACCGAGTTCCTGATGAGAAGCGTCACTATAAATCACATAATCTTTATCCGAAGTTGGTTGTATCAATATAGGTGCTTCAGTCAACCTAGTTTTCAATTGTTTAAAACTAGCTTGACATTGATCATACCACTCAAATTTAGTTGCTTTCCTAAGGAGCTTATTTAAATGAAGTGCTATCTTCGAAAATCCTTACACAAATCTTCTATAGTAACCAGCTAATCCAAGGAAACTTCTTACTTATGTTATATTCTTTAGTGGCTACTAATTCAAAATGGTTTCAATTTTCCTAGGATCCACACGAATACCATCAGTTGATACCACATGACCTTGAAATGTCACTTCTATAAACCAAAATTCACATTTCAATAATTTAGCATACAACTGATTCTCCCTCAGCGTCTGTAGTACAATTCTCAAATGTTTATCATGCTCTTCCTTATTTTTAGAATAGACTAATATATCATCAATGAAAAAAACTACAAACTAATCTAAATAAGGTTTGAAGAATCAATTCATCAAATCCATAAAAGTTGTCTGAGCATTAGTCAATCCAAAGGGCATAACCAGGAATTCATAATGCCCATATCGAGTTTTGAAAGCTGTCTTTAGAATATCTGCTTCTTTAACTTTCATCTGATAATAATCCGATTTAAGGTCGATTTTAGAGAAAACACCCGCTCTCTTCAATTGATCAAACAAGTCATCAATCCTAGGTAACTGGTATTTATTCTTAATAGTCACCTTATTCAACTATCGATAATCTATACACAATCTTAGGGTATCATCCTTCTTCTTCACAAATAAAATCGGTGCAACCCAAGGTGATACACCAAGTCTAATAAAATCCTTATCAAGTAATTCTTAAATTTGCACTTTTAACTGTTTTAACTTCGGAGGTGCCATTCTATAAGGTGGAATAGAAATTGGTGATGTATCTGGAATTACATCAATAACAAACTCTGCCTCCCTTTATGGTTGAACTGCCGATAATTCTTCTGAAAAAAATATCCAGAAACTCACACTGTAGGTATGTCTCCCAAAGCCTTGCTTGAATGTCGTGTATCAATAACATAAGCAATGTAAGCTTTACACTTCGTCCTAATCAATTTTCTAGCTTTGGTTGCAGAAATCAAACTAGAAGGATAAAATTATTTTTCACCTCGAACCACAATTTCACCATGATTCATAATTTTAAAAGTCACAACCTTATTACAATAATCCATAACTACTTGATTTCAGGACAGCCAATCCATTCCCAAGATCATATCAAAATCATGGAATATTTAATCAAATCAGCAGGAAGTTCTATATCATATACTCTAATTGGACAATTTTTATATATTTTATTTACCCTCACACTATAGCCTAAAGGGTTAGTCACTTCTATATCAAAATCAAGCTTATCACATTTTCTTCCTTGAAGCTATAGTTGCACATATATAAGAATGTGTAGAACCAAGATCTAACAATGCATACACATCAAGACCAAGTAAAGAGAATTTACCAACTACAACATCATGAGCATCCTGGTCCTCCACTGCTCTCATGGTATAAGCTCTAGAGGGAGCGCTGCCTCAAGTCTGAGGTTTATCCACTGTTTCAGATTCTCTCTACTGACTAATACTAGGTTGACCACCTCTGCCTAACCTATGACCTGACTGAGACCTCTGCACAGAACTTTGCCCTTCCGCAACTTCAGATTCTTTCATCATGGGACAATCTCTAATTTTATGCTCTAGGGAACCACACTTCAAACAAGCCCCTTTTTGATACCAACAATCTTCACTTGCATGACCCTTGCCACAATATTGACAAGGTGTAGTAAGTACTCTAGAAGATGAGCCTATAGTAACTCTAAATCTACCACCTCTAGACCTCTGAAAACTTGCTCCACTTCCTCTACTAGACCCCCTGAGTTTGGGCTTACGTACCTCTATGTCTTTTTTGACCACCCTGTTGTTGTTCATTAGAAAATCCTTTCTCTGGTTGTTGTCTCCTTCCTTGCTCTTGTTTAATCTCATTTTCTATGGAAACTGCAGGCATTAACAAGAGTGAAAAACTCTTTAATTCTCATGGCCACTAAATATACCCGAATCCGACTGTTTAAACCTTGTTCAAACTGCTTACACTTCTCTTCCTCAGATCAACTAACTCCAAAAAATACTTACTGAGGTGAATAAATTGCCTCTCATATTCAGACACAGATGATTACCTTTGTCTCAAGTATAAAAACTCCCTACACTTCTCTTCTATATAAATTTCACTGATGTATTTCTTTTTAAACTCTTCTTGAAAAAATGCTCATGTGAGTCCACCTGCAGGATTTCCATTCTTCTTAGTTTCCCACCAATTATAAGCTTGCTCATGTAGTAAGAAAACTACACACTCCAACCTTTCTGCATCAGTACAGTGCAAAAGATAAAAAACTCTCACTATTCTTTCAAACCAATACTCTGCCACTGAAGAGTCATCAGTATCACGAGCTCTGAAATCTTTTGCTCCAAGTTTTCTAATTCTCTATATTGGAGCTCTATGAGGTACTAGTGGTAGCGGTGGCTGTACCAGAGGTGCAACTCCTATGATCTGCCTCAGCACATCCCTCATATTTCTAACAAATTGGGAGTCTAAAGGAATTTGTTCTAAAGATTGTCCTGATGACTATTGATTCCCCACACTAGCTTGACTATGTGAGGACATAGCTAGTTCCCCCTCACCTTGATGGGATCCAGAGGCCATCTTATACATATAATCATTAAAAGATCAACTGCATCAAACATTTGTTCAATTATATAGTTCACATAGCAAGTGATAGTTGTATTTCTCTTTTCTTATAACCCACAAACTTAGAGCTGCCTAAACATGCTTTGATACCACTAAATGCAACATCCCCTACATAATCCACACATTTAACTACATAAGAGATGTCACATGAACACATAACTAATATATAAAGATAATTTATATATTAGATTCCAAAATACATTCATATGATATTATTGTTTTCCATACCTGTAATACATACATATATTTGTTTAATTTGCAAAATTCATATTATCAATTTACATTGTATACATTAATATAAATTTCCTACTACCCTCAACTCTTATACAACTATCATTCAAAATTATGAGGTATTGCTATGTGAGTCATACAGACTATAATATTTACAATATTGCTCATTGAATCTTTGTGATACAGTTGATCAAAAACGTTTATCTCTCACTCTGCAGTCTCAACTCTTCTGGTTTAATCTGCACGTCAAAAAATAATTATAACACGCTAAGCAAAGCTTAGTGATGCTTATGTATTTATAATATGCAAGAAATTTAAAGAAAAAGAACTTTACATAGCAAATTCAGAAATGATAGAAATTATCACTTTAGAACATTACATAAGAAATTGATAAAATTATTGGAGCATAAAACACTGAACATGATTATATCTAAAATTTGACAAGTTCAATAATAATCACATAACATGTTATTATCAATATATATAATCTTTTTAGTTTTATCCATGCACACTGAACTTAGATTATAGGTTTGGATAACGGTTCATTATTGGCAATTTAATGCCCAATCTCAATGATATGGCCGAAGGCCCAATAATAGCAAATATGTCCACTGTCACTGGAGACACAATGTATCTATAAATGACACAATGTGCCCACTGTCACTATGGATATTCACCCTTTGGCTAGTCATTCAATCCCAAGCTAGAATTAAAAGCAGTATGATTAGGGCAATTCATTAGTTTGTAGTTAACACTAAATTGTGTTTATCACTTCAATGAAATTATACTTTTCTCAACATTTAGCATTTGATAAGTATATAATTGATAATATTTTTACACTTTAAGGCCTTATGGTCATTTAGGCCAGAATCACGGATGAAAAATAAGAAAAAGTTTTATTTAGGCAAATTTTTCAAGTGACCATGTCATTTATCCACTTTACAGAAGCTTTGACACACCCAGTGACATGGGTGTGTCACTTCACGTGTCATTAATTTTGTCTCAAAAAAGCTTTGACACACCCAGTGACATGGGCGTGTCACTGCACGTGTTATTAATCCTACCTTACAGTAGCTATGACACACCAAGAGATATGGGCGTGTCATTGTCCGTGTCCTTAGCCCTGCGTTACAGTAGCTACGACACGCCCAAAGACATGGGCGTGTCAAGCTAAATCTCTAGGTATGCCCATGACATCGCAAAACACTTTTTCACTCCATTTTCATCAATACAATACTCACATATCCAAAGTTTATCACTCTTTTCCATACTTTAACACATATACATGAATTCGTATCTAATATTTTACTAAAACTTTAATTAATCAAGTCTTTAACAATTGATCTAATCAAAACTTTCACAATCATCATTCAAAATTAAGAAAAAAAAATAATATCAGTAACTTTAATTCCTACATAAATTACATAAAAAAATCATTTATCCAATATTTAAGAAATATCTCATTTTAGATGACTCAATCAACTAATTTAAACCTTAAATCTCAAAGAAAAATAAATATTTGCAAATTAAAATACATAAGCACATACCTCTTTAAAAATCCTTCTTTCTTTTTTTTCTTTGATCACTTGTTGATAATCTCACTTATTCTAACTAATTCCCTTAAAAATTTGTAATCAAGATGGATTTTCCCTTGATTCTTGCTTAAATTTGATGAAAGAAAGAAGAAGGAAGTTTGATGGTGAAGATAGTAGATAACGTGGATGATGGAGAAGAAATGAGAAGTTTCCACACAGACATGTACAAACATATATTTATAGTTTAATCAAATGAGGGCATGCTCATAATAACTATGGTGCACCGTCACTCTTAAACGTTGATTATAAATTGAGTTCTAGTCCTGTAAAACTGTAAAAATAATTTTTTTTAGCAAATTTTAAGATTTACTATTTACTATTTTCTACTTATAGAATTTATTCAGGTTATCTTTATTACTATACACTGTCAATTATCAATATTAGTTAAAAGTTCACTGTTTAAAATTTAAAATATTACAGGATGACTCCTAAGGTAGAAGTAGATGGATTTTAAATTTTTATTTTCTTTCTTTTTCTTAACCATATCTATATATATAATATGATAATTAATTAATTAATTAGTAATTAAAATTCATGATTTTTCCTCTTCTACCAAAAATATTTTAATTTTGAATTATTTTTTTTCTTTTACTTTTACTTTTTACTTTTTTTACTTTTTCATTTTTTAGTGACATTTATATGTTATGTGTATTTCATTTATATTCTCTATATACATTAGCTATTTTCTTCTTCCAACCCATCTTCTAACCCTTCTAATTTATTTATTTAATTATATTTTAATAAAAATACAAGCGTTACAATAAATATTTATTTATTATTTATAATCAAAATTAAAAATTATTTATAGAATATAATTATATTTTATATACTGAAAATATAATTTAAAATACGAATTTTTATTAATTTATTGTAATATATTTATTTAATAGTAAAGTTAAAAAAAAGATAAAAATATGTACAGAGAATATGAAAAAGAATATTTGATCAATAATTTTATTTATTTCTTTAAATACTGTATTTTGTTTTTTTTTTAAAAAGAGTGAATTACTACAATATGCACCTCTTATATATAAAATACTCATATAAAATATAAGAATACCATAATTTCAACCATTAAAAATTCCATTAAAATTTTTAATAAAATAATTTATTCCTTAAAACATAATTTAACAAGTAAATAAATACATCTTTGAGTGTTTAATTATTAAAAATACTATATTTAAAGAAAATTGCTGTGAAAAATTTGCTAGAATTTTATTTATTTTTTGGACGTTACCCAAAATCATAATTCAACCTGCATAAAATTTTACACTCCTAAATATACATTTAACTTTATCTAAACCTCTAACAACCTACACACATCTTAAAATCATCAAGACCACAAGTTCATTTATATATCCAAAAATTAATTCAATATCTAAATAATTTAAACAAGCTTTATATATATATAAAGAATTCTTTTGATATTCACAATCCTTAATCTCAAACACTAAGTTTTCAACTTTTTATTATACAAACCATAACTTATACAAACATAATGTGATTAACTAACACTAAAATTTTACATACTATGAAGTGACTCTGGTCTAGTGGAAACTGTTAAACTTCTAGTAAAATCTGCAAATCCTAGACCTGGTTAGGCCTAGCATAACTCTCTATATCTACTCCAACACATGCGCGATGAAATTCAATCGCGCTAAATATTTTTCCTAGTGGTATATATTTCAATAATAACAAAAATTAAATGAATAATATGATGCAAAATGCCTTTTTTTCAAAATCACAATGTGGCATACAAGCACACACTGAACTTATACATATTTTCTTATAAATCATTATATGTCACATTCACATACATTGGGCCCAAAATACTTATATAATATTTAAGTTCCAGAAGTATTATTTTATATCAATTTTGACACCCAGTGTCTGGCCCAAAAGCAAATAATAGTGACACCCAGTGTCTAGCCTGAAGATAACTCATAAAATAGTGACGATCAGCGTCTGTCCCGAAGGCAAATCATATAATATTAATGCCTAGCGTCTAGTTGTAAGGCAATCATAGGCATGCCGTGTAACACCAAACACAATATTGTGGAAGATGATATTACATAAGGTTTCACACATTTCGTATACAATTTCACACTTTTCTCATACTTTAATAATTATGCCATTTACTATTCTTTTCACAGTTTTACCATTATTCTACAATGTTTCCACACTTTTTTTTTTTTTATCATTTTCATCAATTTTCTTGCCACATTTCCATGGTGGAAGAATTATGCCCTATAAATGACATAATTTCATTTTTTTTTTCACAATTATATTTTACAATGCTTTTAATCATATAAAATGGCTCATTTAATCATACATTTTATAAATCATACCTTTAAACATATATCTATGCACTTAATATGATTTCACGTATCAAAGTAGCATAGTCCACATTTTCACATACAATGTAATATGCCAAATAAATACATTTAAACACATATCAATCAAAGTATGTACTAACCTTAGATTTCAACACTTCCAAGCTAGAAAGTCCACTTCTTCACCACTTCTTCAATATGTTCTTCACCACGAGGGTTGGACATTTACTATCTACTTAATACCTATTCAAAATATAAATATTTACAATTATTTAGAATCACATTTTAATGCATTTTAACCATTAAACACTAATTAAACAACACTCCCACCAATTTTTAAAATTTGATCTTCAGTCTCTTTAATTTTAAAACTTCAGTCTAATCAATTCTAATTGGCAATATAAGTTTATTCCCATCATCAAAATCATTTAATAACATAATTTAAATCATGAAATCAAATGAACATCAATTATTTACCAACACTTTTCCAAAACCCTAAATTCAATACTAATTCATTCAAACTTCAACTAAACTTAAACAAATACACCATACAACTATAAAATCTTTGTCTTCTCTTCAAAATAATATCTTACAAACCCTTTTCAACAATTATCTAATCTCCCATCAAAATTGCATATTACACATTTTCAAAAATTTAAAGGAAACTTCAAAATTAGTTAAGAAAGCTTACTATTTAGTTGAAAATCCACTAAAACCGCTTTTGATTCTTGAAAATCCTTCCTAAAATTGGTTGTTTGATTGAAGCAAAATCCTTCTTACCTATCCATGGAGAAATCGTTCGAAGCTTGAAGAGAGGAAGAAGAAGATGTTTTAATATTTTTACTTTTTATCTCTCTTTTATTTCTAACCATATATATATTTAATTAATTAATTAATAATAAAATATAAATTCCAATATTCATTCTTCCATTCAAAATAATTTTATTTTTTATTTATTTTATATTTTTACTATTACTAATTAATTAATAATGAATGTCTAAATTCAAACATCTAATTTTATTTTTTAAATTTTAATTTATTTTATTTACTTATTATTATTATTATTATATTTTTATTATTTTTATTTTTTAACTTTTTATTTTTATTTTTACCTTTTGGCTTTTACCAATTTACCCTTTACTAATAACATTTTTATGTTAAGTATATTTAATATATATTTCATATATATATATATATTTCTACCTTCCAACACTTTCATTAATCTTTTAAATTAGTTATTTAATTATATTTAATAAAACCAGGGGCATTACAATTATCCCCCTTTAAAAAAATTTTGTCCTCGAAATTCCTTGATACAGATATAAATTTTCAACTTCCTATAAAATCTATTCCACACAATCAATTTTAATACCACAAATTGCCATTATTACTCATTAAAAGTTTTCTACTCTCTCCCCCTTGTGAATCTTTGGGATCTCTTATTCTTATATATCTTACCACCTTTAATAATTAATGACTTTCATATCTTATTCTTAAAAAATTAAGAATTGATACCTCCAACAGACCTAATTTTTGCACTGGTATGAAAATAAATCTATGCATAACTAATCAATATATAAACAATAATACCAAGTAAATAATATTTACCATGATCAACAATTGAGATATTCTAATTCCTTCCCCCCCCCCCCCCCCCTTCTTTTTCTTTTTCTTTTTTTTTTCCTATTGATGCGAACTCCTTTCTTTGACTCAAATAATTACATAATCTCATAATTAAAGAATATCAAGCAACATTTTCAACATTAATTACTAATTCACCAAAGTTACTTCTAGAATCATACCTCTTCTTAGTTATTTCGATTCTATATTCATAAATAAATGTTTTCATCTTGCAATATAACAGCAATTCCAATTTTCAATTATTTTATCTCATTGTATAATCTATACATTTTTCATTGTAACTTTATTATTTCCTGTAAGCATACCATCTAATCTCTTCTGCACTTAACTTATTTCTTAAAATATATTTTTCTCTATAACAATAAGGTATAATTACTTTATCGATTTCTGAACTTTTTAAAATTTAACAATTGAGTTGTTTAACTTTTCAAAATATCAATTAAGTGCTGGAACCGAAAAATCATGTGCAATTCAGTTATTTTAGCCGGTTGTAAATTAAAAGCTGCTTTGTTGGATGACACGTGTCAATAAAAGGTGATATTTTAAAAAGTTGAATAACTCAATTGTTAAATTTTAAAAAGTACAGACATTAACAGTATAATTATATCTATGACATTTACCTGTAACTAGTTTGCAACCTGCTAAAACAACTAAATTATACACGATTTTTCGATTTCAGCACTCAATTGATATTTTAAAAAATTGAATAACTCAATTGTTAAATTTTAAAAGTTCAGACATCAATAATATAACTATACCTTTATTTATTTATGTATTTTTTTTGTCTTTTCCTATGACTTAGGTTAGAGTTTTTTTTAGGTTATCTACCCTTTTAGAAATATGTGTAGCATGAATTGTAGCTTGAAGTTATAGTGCATGCCTAGGCTCAGCTGTATAGAACCCCCCCCCCCCCCCCCCCCCCCCCCCTCTTTTTATTTTTTTGAATTTGCAATTTTCCTCTTTTATGGAACAAATTATAAAATATGAGATAAATCCATAGGATTAAGGTAGTTTTCTTGTTGTTAACCTTTTACTCCTTAATTTGATGTGTCTTCGCATTTTCTTTTTACTTTTAAAATTTAAATAGATAAATCAATTAGCACTAGTATTATTAATATTCAGACTAAATAAATAATGATGTTAAAAGCAATATGACAAATACAAATTCAAACACAATTTTCTTTATAACATTAAGGGAAATGTCAATTTTGCCCTTAAGTTGAAATTAGGATGACTACTAGTTAACCTTAACTATATATAATCTCTTATTTATTAGACTCCTCATTTATTTGTCTGCCTCCATCATTGCAGTTCTCAACATTATTTCATTTCCTTTTTATTTTTTTTTTCTTTCTTACAGAATAAAAATTTCTCAAGATTTAAGTCCACACCATCAACGTCATTTTAGCAAGTTAGTTCTTTATCTGCCAATAAGTATCAAGGTAAGAAAAAGTTAAAAAAAATTTCCTTTCATTTCTTTTCTCAATATTTGTTGTTCACATTGATATCTTTCATTATATATGCCTGATTTACAAATTTAATTCATTTTTAGTTAAACATATCTCTTAATAGTTTTATTTTTTTTACTAAATGTGCATCATTTTTCTTATCTTTATATTAGATTTCATCTTTTTTGTATTTTTTTTTGTAAGGTATCTCTATAGATTTAGGGTTATACACACCTTTCAAAGATATTTTTATTTTTTATTTTTATTATCCCAATTGAATTTATACTCTTTCTTATATTTGTGTCTTTTGATTTAATGCACAAGATACCAATTTTTTCTACTGTATGTGAAGTCCCGAAATAAACTTCCTACAAGCTTCTATATTTTATTTTTATTTGTTTACTTGTTTTTGTGTATTGTGTTTTTATTGTTTATTTATCAAATCTTTTACCTTTTATTTTCTATTAATACTACATTTGGGATTTGGGTACTTATATTTTTGTGTTTATTATCCATTTTTATAATTTGTTCCATGTATATATGACAATGCAGTCACTGCCTAACTGTATTTCTCCTAAAAATCATATCATTTTCAGTTTACTCCATTTTTGTGTATAATAAGACAATCACTGCCTGACTACCTTTTTTATTATATGCATATTGAAATTGCAACAACAAATCCAAAATTACAGTATACAGATTAGAGCTTAAAGGATATTTACCTGATGGATGATGGGTTCTTTGATTGTTGAACGAGGATTTGCTTACTTAAATTCTCAGAATTTATTAAGTGCACTTTCTGCACTTAATAAAATTCAAGTCTTTCCATAATTTTCTCCATTAGAAAATTGCCTTTTAATTATGTTCATGGTTTATCTCTTCTTTCTCAGTATTTTCTTTCTTTTTTTATGTAAATCTTCTTGCAAATTTTCTCTTTCTTTTTTTTTTTTTGTATTTTATGTGTATTTTTTTTATCTGTGTTTCTGCTCTTTTTTTTATATTTACTGTTTATTGAGTCTCTTAATACTTGATATTGTATATATATACATTTTCATACCTTTTTGTGTTCTTGCACTTGTGGTAGACTATTTATGGTTTTTGCATGTTTATATTTCATTACTGTGTATATTTTATCATCCTTGACTTTTTAATCTTTTATTTTTTATGAACAAAATAGTATAATCACTACCTGACTACCTTCTATTTTGATACTATATGCATTTATAGCAAAACAGACTGAAATCAGGTAAAAATTCCACTTTAGTCTATTTAGTAATTTGTTTGTTTAGTTGTATCTTATTTTTAATCGTTGAAATTTGAATACAAGTTCGGTTGCTTTTTACTTAGATTTTTAGGGGTTTATTAAGCACACTTCCTATGCTTTTTAGACATTACAATATATCAAAATTTTCTCCACCATAAAATCTTTTGTTGGAATTTGTCTCTTCTCTATTGTTTCTTTTTTTTTTCTCTATGTTTTTTTCTTAGTTTTCTCCTTCTGTCTTTTTTCTTGTCCCCTTTTTTCAGTGTTTTTTCTCTATTTATAATAAAATAATTTATATTTTTAATGTTTCCTGGTATAAGGTTAATGCCATTGTAAAGAATGTTTTGGAGTTGCTGTTATTATTGAAAATGCATTATATGGAGCTCTGCATCTTTTATTGCTAATTGAAACTTTGTCTTTATGCATTAAGAAAATATGTACAAAGAATATGAACAATAATATTTTATTAATAATTTTATTTATTTCTTTAAATACTATTTTTTTTAAAAAAAATTGGATTACTACAACATACACCTCATATATGTAAAATACGTACACAAAATATAAGAATGCTACAATTTCAACCTTTAGAAAATTCCATTAAAATTTTCAATAAAATAATTTATTCCTTAAAACATAATTTAACAAGTAAATAAATACATTCTTAAGTGTTTAATTATTAAAAATACTATATTTAAAGAAAATCTCTAAGAAAAATTCGTCAAAATTCTATTTGTTTTTCGGACGCTACCCAAAATCACAATTCAACCTGCATAAAATTTTACACTCCTAAATATACATATAATTTTATCCAAACCTGTACAACCTATACATATCTTAAAAGCATCAAGGGCACAAGTTCATTTATATATCCAAAAAGTAATTCAACATCTAAATAACTAAACAAGCTTTATATATATATAAAGAATACTTTTGATATTCACAACACTTCATCCCAAACATTAAGTTTTCATTATACAAACATAATGTGATTAACCAATACCTAATTTTTACATGCTATGCAGTGGCTCTGGTCTGGTGGCAACTGTCAAACTTCTAGTAAAATTCATAAGTTCTAGACTTGATTAGGCCTAGTAGAACTCTCTATATCTACTCCGACACTTGCGCGATGAAATTCAATTACGCTAAGCATTTTATCTAGTTGTACATACTTCAATAATAAAAAAATTAAATGAATAATATTGTGCAAAATGTCATTCTTTTGAAAATCACAATGTGGCATGCAAGCACATACTAGAACTTATACATATTTTCTTAAAAATTATTATATGTCACATTTATATAGATTGGACCCAAAAGACCTTATATAATATTCAAGTTTCAGAAGTACTATTTTGGACTAATTTTGACATCCAGTATCTAGCCCGAATGCAAATAATAGTGACACCCAACGTCTGGCCTAAAAGCAACTTATAAAATAGTAACACCCAACGTCTGGCCCGAAGGCAAATCATATAATATTAATGCCCAACGTCTAACTCTAAAGTAATCATAGACATGCCATGTAACACCAAACACAATACTCTGAAAGATAATATTACATAAGGTTTCACACATTTCATATACAATTTCACTTTTCTCATACTTTGATAATTTTGTCATTTAGCATTCTTTTTGCACTTTTCCCATTATTCTACATTGTTTCCACACTTTTTCATCATCTTCATCAATTTCCTTGCCAAATTTCCATGGTGGCTTAATTATGCACTATTATTGGCATTATTTGATTTTTTTCATAATTATATTTTACAATGCTTTTAGCCATCTTAAAATGGCTCATTTAATCACATATTATGCAATTCATACCTTTAAACATATATCCATGCACTTTTAATGTGATTTCACACATCACAGTAGCATAGTCCATATTTTCACACACAATGTAATATGTCAAATAAATATATTTAAACACATATCAATTAAAATATGTACTAGCCTTAAATTTCAACACTGCCAATCTAGAAAGTCCACTTTATCACCACTTTCTTAATATGTCCTTCACCACTAGAGTTGGACATTTACTATCTACTTAATACCTATTCAAAATATGAATATTTACAATTTTTTAGAATCGCATTTTAAAGCATTTTAACCATTAAACACTAATTAAACATCACTCTCACCAATTTTCAAACTTTGACCCTCGGTCTCTTTAATTTTGAAACTTCATTCTAATCAATTCTAATTGTCAATATAAGTTCATTTCCATCATCAAAATCATTTAATAACATAATTTAAACCATGAAATCAAAAGAACATTAATTCTTTACCAACACTTTTCTAAAACCCTAAATTCAACACTAATTCATCTAAACTTCAACTAAACTTAAACAAATCCACCATACAACTATAAAATCTTTTCCTTCTCATCAAAATAACATCTTACAAATCCATTTCAATAATTATCTCATCTCACATCAAAATTATGTATCACACATAATAAAAAATGTAAAGGAAACTTCAAAATTAATGAAGAAAGCTTACTATTTGGTTGAAAATCCACTAAAACTCCTTTTGATTCTTGAGCATCCTTCCAAAAATTGGTTGTTTGATTGAAGCATAATCCTTCTTACCCATCCGTGGAGAAATCGTTCAAAGCTTGAAGAGAGGAAGAAGAAGATGTTTTAATATTTTGACTTTTTATGTATCTTTTATTTCTAACCATATAAATATATATATATATATTTAATTAATTAATAATTAATATCTAAATTCCAATTTTTCTTCTTCCATTAAAAAATAATTTATTTTTTATTTATTTTATTATTTTTACTATTACTAATTAATTAATAATAAATGTCTAAATTCTGTCATCTTCCACTATCTAATTTTATTTTTTTAATTTTGATTTATTTATTTACTTATTATTTTTATTATTTTTTTTTTACTTCTTACTTTTACCTTTGTAGCTTTTACCAATTTACTCTTTACTAATAACATTTATATGTTAGGTATATTTAACATATATTTCATATATACATTTTCTATTTTTTACCTTCTAACACTTTCATTAATCTTCTAAATTAGTCATTTAATTATATTTAATAAAACCAGATGAGTTACAAGAAAATTGGACTGTTTGCTGAAAAAGAGTCCATGATAAGAAGTACATTTTAGATACCATAAAATTCTCTTGATGGTACTCCAATGAGTATCAGTTGGATAATGCATGAACTGAGAGACTTTGTTCATAATAAAGGTAATGTCAGGATCGATAAAAGTCAAATATTGCAGACCACGTACAAGATTCGATATAATGTTTTATCAGAAAAGGTTTCCCATCTTGAGCACTACTTTCGTTTGAAACAACTGCTGGTACATTGATAGGACTGCAAGAAGATATCTTTGCCCGTTCTAGTAATTCAATAATATATTTTTGTTGAGTAAGCATTAAATCATTCTACTTCCATTGTGCTTCAATGCTAAGAAAATAATCCTATTGAGAAAATTGGACAGATGATGGAATGATGATTCTCTTCCTCAAGTTTCAGACACCTTTCTTTTATTAGAAACATACCATAAAAATCATCAAAATCATAATCATCAGTGCAACATTCAATCATTCTAGAAAATAATTTATAGGCTAGTCGAGGTCCAATAATAATTAATTCAATTAATTCTTTATCTGAAACAGAATGTTGTAAAGTTGCTAATTTATTTGGAATTCCTTTAGTGCATAAGATATAGGTCTCAGTAGAAGAATTTTTACGCTTCAAATTGTGCAAGTAACTCTATGAACTAAGCCTTTGATCCAAATGCATGGGTGGAAATAAGTTTGTTCCATGTTGCACGGCCTGTTGTTGCGCCAACCAACTGAGACAAGACCCTTTTAGAAATTGAAGCGATGATCTAGCTGACAACAATCTGATCCTAGCATTTCTAAAATTTGAATGCAAGATTTGGTGTGTTATCTTTATGTTTAAATGATGTAATTAGTTCACTTTGGTCAATATGATATTTGTGAGTGGGGATTTTCACCCCCACTCATGGTAGAATGGTTCTTGCGACTTCAACACTATTAAGCTCTGGGTCTTAGAGAACACATACCTAAACTCAAAAATTAGGAGTCTCCACCCGGACAGGCCAAAAAGAAAGTAGAAGTGATGAATGACTCAATTCCTAAGGAATCTCCAACTTCTACTAGTTTCAGAAAGTTAGGTACACATAGTAAATGTGAGAAGTAGCCCAGCACCCCCATAACACTCGATTCAGTGGAACCAACCTTTTTTCAAGTCTAAATATTATTAAATTCTTATATAATTATGATGTTAATCATGTTATAGGCAAATTAAATAAAATGAACATCCATTCATAAAATAAACAAAGCATAAATGGGCACCCATACGAGATAGAAATATTTTCTTACAATTGTCCCAAAATTTTTAATTAAAACATAACAAATAAAATAAGATAGGACACTCATAAAGAGTGAAAAATATGTCCCTTACAATAGTCCCAAGAATAAATAATTCAAACAAGGCACTCATAAATGAAAACATATATTTTACAATGTCAATTCATAAAAAAGATTCAATACTTATAATAAACAAATAATGTACACATACAATCAATTATAATCATGGAATTATACAAAATGTTATGAAAATTAGGGCTTAATTGATGAAATTAAGGTTAAATTATGATATTATGATTTCAATTATGAAATTAGGGTTTCGATGGATACAATTAAGGTTTAACATGCAATTAAGGTTTTGGATTTACAAAATTAGGGTTTAATATGCAGTCATGCAATTAGAGTTTTGGATTTATAAAACTAGGATTTTTGGTGATGAAATTAGGTTTTAATCCTAAAACTAGGATTTTGATGATGAATTTAGGTTATAATATATGTGATTAAGGTTTGAAATACATAATTAGGGTTTGATCCTAAAACTAGGGTTTTAATGGATGGGATTAGGGTTTTAAATACACAATTAGAGTTTGTTGCACAAATTATGGTCTTAGATTGCAATTTAAATAAATTCAAGACAGTAAATCAAAACACAACAAATTGACAAGATTAAACAAAGATGATGATCAATTGAATTAAATGAATTTGGTTAATGAAGACAATACCTAAATTATGAGTTTTGCCATATAGAATTCACTGAGCCAAACCGTACTGGATGAACTACTCAAATTCTCAGCTTGAGTGGTTTTGATGAGTCTAGATTAGTGGGATTTTGGCTACTGTCTCCGACTTTTGTTTCCTTTTGCTTTCTGTCTCTCTGGTTCTTTTGTTAGTTCTGAGTTAATATATGTTAATGGTTGCTAATTGTTGCCTATTCTTGCTATCTTCTATTGCTAATTGCTAATTGCCTTTATAGCCAAAATTAGGGCAATAGTCCAGCTTAATTTTAGTTAAACAATTCGAATTGTATTAGAAAAGCCCCTGCCTATCTGAATTAGTCCGAGTTTAAGTAGAACTATGACATTTAAAGAGTCAAATTGGCCATGGTTTAAGGCTCATGGCGAAAAACCATGGCCAATTGGCAATAAAAAATGACCAATTCATCATGACTTCTAGAGCCGATTAAGTAATTTGGCTTTTCTAAATCAGACCAAACTCGATTTGAACTTTTTAATTGGGACTGGATTTGATTTGAGCCTTTTAATTGAGATTGAATTTGATTTGAGCCTTTTAATTGGAACTGAATCCATTTAGGGCCAAAATCAAGGGTCTATAATGTTTTAAATCACAATCAGCTATCATGGACAAAAAATGTGTCTTTCATAATAAAAAATTTATAGTGGTAAATTTAATTGGTAATTTATGTGAAAGATTAAGTGAAATAGAAAACGAAGAAAATGGAGAAGAAGCATGATTGATATATAAATATATATATATATATATATATATATTCGTTATCAAAATTATACATATATATAGTTCTTATCCTTCTACTAAAATCCATTCAGTTAGTAAAAATGAAGAAAAAAAAATTGATAGTTCTTATGAAGAGTATGAAAACTCACTTAAGAAATAAAAACTCAAAAAAAATAATGAAGAGTCTAATAATAGAAAAATAACAGAAAATTTTCAAAAAATAATGAGCCAAGACTTAATCAAAATTGAAGAAAGTTATAAGGAAAAAGTAGAGTCTTTAATTATGTTGGATTGATTTTCTATATTCCTAATTGATTTTTTATTTAAGTATGGCAATTATTAAATATTTTTTAAATATTTATTATTAAATATTAGAGAATTTTATCCCATTTATGGTATTTTGATGCGTTTGTTTCAATTCACGGGCCAAGTTTCTTTTATTCACTTCTATGATTTTGCCCTTCATTTTTTTTTTCATTTTTATGGAAAAAAGAAGGTATTTTTTATTTTTGTATTTTTTATAATTTTTTATTCTCATATTCTCAATATACATATAAGAAATATAAATATATATAATATGTACAAAATATACACACAATAAATACAGATATTTATTTAATATACACTAAATATATGGACAACATCTACACAATATCTATAGAATTCATTCAATATTTTTTAGTTTTATTTTTTAAAATTTTATATACACAAACATACACATAATATATGCATAATATGCACACAACATATATAATAAATATATAAAATAACATATCTACACAACATTTATAATATCTATATAACATATATATAATATAAAAGACAACATTCACACAATAAAATTAACGTTCTTTAAACTTTATTTTATATGTGTATAATACGTAAAATTTATTTAAAAATAAATTTAATATTTTAGTAATATATTTTATGTATTTTAATTTTTTATAAAATTTTTAAGTGTTATTTGTAATTAAATTTAAAATTTTCTTTTTATAAAAAATAATACATTTTATATTTTAAAAATATAATTTAAAATATTAATTTTTATTATTTTATTTGAATATATTTATTTAATAGTAAAGTTTGAAAAAAAGATAAAAATTGAAGCAAAATATTATTTATAATAAAAGACGATGCATTTTCAAAAAACAAATTTATATTAATGAGGAGTGGCGTATTTTGAAAATTTAGTCTAATTTTTTCTAGAAGTATAATTTTTTTGCAGTATTTTTAAAAAATATATATATTTTTATGGATATTTTTGTAAATGTTTCTAAATATTATAAATTATGTATTTGGGTATATATAATAAAAATTTATAATATAATTTTTAAAAATATAAATAGATTTTTTAAAAAATATAAATTAAAACCAAAAATAATTTTGGATTTTGAAAAAAAAAGAGCTTACAATATAATCCAACAAAGCCCTTAATTTTAAGAGGGAATTAACTGTTTACGGGATTTCAATGTCCTATTTTCAAATATACGATCCCACTTTCAAATATATGGCAGCTAATTTTTTTGTTTTCAATTTTACTGTACATGCTCTTCT
The DNA here is from genome assembly GCA_947685225.1 of Garcia nutans. Classification (NCBI taxonomy): domain Eukaryota; kingdom Viridiplantae; phylum Streptophyta; class Magnoliopsida; order Malpighiales; family Euphorbiaceae; genus Garcia; species Garcia nutans. The sequence goes on from CANTUV010000003.1 coordinate 42,225,325, forward strand.
CTTTTTTTTTTTTACATTAAAAAAGTGATTTTTCTTTTCTTTTTCTTTTCTGTTTTTTTTATATTTTATTTTTTATATTTTTTTATTTATAAATATTTTTATATTTTCAATATACACACAAAAGTATAATATATACATAAGATAAACACAAAATATATAAAATATTTACACATACACAACAAACAATAAAATATATACAATATATTGTTTGCATATATTAGTTTTGTATTTTTATTAATTTTCCATCTCAACTATTACATATTATTATATGCAACATATATGAATTTATAATATGACATCTTTGTTTGTATATTAATATTTTTTTATTACAACCGTTATATATTATTATATGTAATATATATTAATATGTAACAACGTATACCAATAGATATATGTTCTTTTATTATTTTGTTTATCTTTATTATTTTGTTTATCTTTATTATTTTGTTTATTGATAATTTTTTATATATCTATTGGTATATGTTGTTATATATAAGATAAATAAACTTATAAGAATATATATTAGTTTGTACGTTGATATTTTTATTGTAAAATCAATTAATATATGTTATTATATATAATATAAATGAACATATAACAACATATAATATTTTATATTTTTATATTTTTTTTACAAATAAACTAATAAATATTGTTATATGTAATATATATATACATAAATATATAATAGCATATAACACTTTGTATTCTTATATTTCTTCTTTAAATAATGTAATATATGTTACATATATCAACGTATAATACTTTATATTTTCATATATATTTTCTAAATCATATGATATTTGCTGATATATATTACATATATTAACATATAATATTATATAATACCTTGTATTCTTATATTTCTTTTTTAAATTATGTGATATATGTTATATATAACAACATATATTAATTATATACTGATATTTCTTTTATAAATTAACTAATATATGTTGTTATCTATAATATATATGAACATATACTACTTTTTATTTTTATATTTCTTCCCTAAATCATATGATATATATTAATATATATTATATATATCAATATATAACAGCATATAACACTATGTATTCTGAGAGTTTCTTATCTAAAACATTTGATATATGTTAATATATGTTACATATATCAACATATAATATTATATAATACCTTATGTTTTTATATTTTTTTTTAAATCATGTGATATATATTGATATACTTTATATATATCAACATATATTAGTTGTATAATGATATTTTTTTTATAAATTAACTATTATATGTTGTTATATATAACATATATAAATATATAACATCATATATTTATTTGTATATTGATATTTTATTGTAAATCAACTTATATATATTATCATACATAATATATATTAACATATAACAACATATATTCATTGTATACTTGTATTTTTTTACATATTGACTAATATATATTATTATATGTAATATATCAGTTGTATACTAGTTTTTCTTTTAGAAATCAACTAATATATATTTTTATATACAATATATATCAATATATATTAGTTTATATATTCATATTTTATTTGAAGTTGACTGCTATATATTGTTATATATAACATAAATAAATATATAATAATAAATAATAATTTTATATTAATATTTCTTTATAAATCAATTATTTTAAATAATTTTTATAATTTATGTTAAAATTATTTTAAAAATATAAATTAAATAAGATATAGTAATATAAATAAAATTTCAAATTTTATTTTCAAAATGAGAGTATATATAAATGTATATAAATATTTATTGCATATAAATAGAAATTTAACATAAATATTTTTAATTTAATAATTTAAAATTTTATTTTAAAATTAAAAAAATAAAAAAGCTAAAAAAACAAATGACCACTGTTTTTTTAAACAGTTATTTGTAAATAAAGTGGCCAATAAGGCAACAAAAGCCAAGTTTTCATAAATTTGCGACAAGAAAGTTCTGCATTTGTATTTTTGTAATTTTTACCATATTTTTAAAATGTTTTTTTGGGTTATTTTTATAAAATATCCCATTCTCACCGGATGTTTTAGAAAAAAATTGTGAGGTGCCAGTTCTTTTTTTGAACCGATGTGGGTGCCAGTTCGAATTCGAAATACATAAAACTAGTCATGCCCAAGGTTCTGTTGAACAGTTAAACCGGACCGGCGATTTTGATTCGATTCAATGAACCGAACCGTAAATCATAATTAAATGTTCAAAATCGTAATCAGAACCTTTTGATTCCAAAATATTTGAACCGAAACCGGACCGGCAATTCCGGTTCAAAACTAGAAAAAAAAAAAAACTGTGCAGCACATGCTGTACAGTCTGCAGTGGCAGCGTGCGCTGGCAGGTGGCCATTGGCTGGCCACCTGCCAGCAGGCACCTGCACATGGCAGTGTCTGTTGCCAACGGCACAATGTGCCATTGACAACTTTTTTTTAATTTTTTAATTTATATCTATTTTACTAATTTACCCCTACTAACAGAAAAATATTTTTTAGGGGTATTTTATAGAAATAAAAAAATTTAAAAAAACTATAAATACACTATCTTTTTAATTCATTTTCTAATTTTTACGCAATTTCTCTCAATCATCAAATTTTAATTATCTAATTTAACTCTAAATTTTTTAACTCTCTCAATTCTCTAATTTCTACTTTCTTAAATTATTATTATTATTATTATTTTGTTACTTTTATTTATTATTATTAGTAATATTTATTATTTATCATTTATTATTATTATTATTATTTGTTGCTATTATTAGTAATATTTATTGTTTATTGTTAATTATTATTATTTTGTTATTATCATTATTTATTAGTATTGAAAGTAATATTTATTGTTTGTTGTTAATTATTATTTTGTTGTTGTTGTTGTTGTTGTTATTATTATTATTATTAGTAATTGTTATTGTTATCATTGTTAAAAATATTATTAATTATTATTATTATTGTCAATTTATATTAAAATGACAAGTTCTAGTCATTTTGATAATATAAATGATGAGCAAATTTCATATCATACTAATATTTTAGATGACGAGGATGAAGTGGATTGCCAAGTGCAAGACACATTTGATCAAAATCAATCTAGTAAAATAAAAAAAATTAAAATCTAATATTTTTCTTTTACATTTTTCTAAACAGATAAAAACAGAAAGCCAAAAAAGAGCACACTGTAATTATTGATCATCTTCATTTAAATTTATAGACGGAGGAGGTTATGGAATATTATGGAGACATTTCCACAAAAAACTTTCTGTTTAAGCTGGTATGGATAATACTTAAACACAATTGGCGGATTTTGTACAATTGGGCTCATCATCTGCACCTACTTAAAAATAAGGTATTTTTCACTATGACAAAAATGTGGTCAAAGAAGAATTGGCAAGGTGCGTTTGTGTTGATGAATTAACTTTTAATTTTGGTGAGAAAAATAGGATTTACTACTTTTATTCAAAAATATGTGAATCCTACATTTCAACGTGTTCTCGCTCAACTTTATCGCGAACATTGCGCAAGCTTTATGAAAAAGAAAAAAAAGATTTATGCACATTATTTGCAAATTGTCATTCTCGTTTTTCAATTCGTAGTGATATTTTGGAGTGAACATTGGCAAACACATTCATATATGGGTGCTACATATCATTGGGTTGATGATAAATGGAATTTACAAAAAAGATTGCTTGCATTTCGACTTTTTGATGATAGACATACTGCCAATAATATATATAAAATAATAAAAAGTATTTTGAAATAATATAATTTAGTTCAAAGAATTTTTTCAATTTCTTTTGATAATGCTTCTGCAAATACTGCTTCTATTAATAATTTGGAACAAATTTGTAAACCGAATTTAGGAGGCAATTTTTTTCATGTTAGATGCATATGTCATATTATAAATTTATGTGTTCAAAGTGGTTTGAGAACTTTAAATTTTTTGTATGAACCAATTAAAACTGTATTAAATTATTTATGGTCACATCCTCAATTATATAAAAGTTGGGGTAAATTTTGTAAGCAATATGGTATGCCTTCTAAATGATTCAAACGAGATGTTCCAACCCGTTGGAATTCTAATTATGATTTACTTTGTGATTCGTTTTCATATCGTAAATTATTATGTAGATTTTTTGAACTTAATTCTGTACCTATTACATTATATCCTACTTAATGGAATTGTTGTGAAAAAATGAATGATCTTTTAAAAGTTTTTAATGATGCTACTGAACATTTATCTGGTGTTTATTATCCTACATCCCATTTAGTAGTATTTGAAGCTTTGAATATTGCAGTTGTTTTTTATGAGTATAAAAATGATATTGAATTAAAAGAAATTGTCATTGCAATGAAGAATATATGACTTAATTATTATAAAGATTTTCCTGCTCTTAATCTTGTTGCTCGTGTATTGAATCCTCGTGTGCGAATTGAAATTTTAACTGATTATTTAAACAATTATTATCTTCTATTAGATTTAAAAGATGTTAATATTATTGGAATAATTGATGGGGTTAAAAGAATTATTTTGGACTTATATAGAGAATATGAATCAATATATGCATCAATGATTCCTACATCACATGGGTGTCAAAATGAGGATATAAATTCATCATCTAGTATAAGTAAAGCTGGTAAATTTTTAATGGAAAGACATAAGAGACCTAAAACTACTACCTTAAGTAATATTGAACTTGATGCATATTTATCATCTAGCTTTGAATTTGATGGTGTTATTGGAGACTACAAGTTTCCTATTTTGCAATGGTGGAGTCAACATACAAAAAAATTTCTAGTGTTGTCTATTGTGGCTAGAAAATTTTTTAGTTCTCTAGCCTCAACAGTAGCGGTGGAGCAAATATTTAGTACCGGAGGCCATGTGTTGGATGAGTGTCGATCAAGACTAACACCCTACTCATTGCAAGCTCAAATGTGCATCAATGATTGGTCCAAAGCATCAATGCGTATACAAGATTTAAAGTATACTGATGATGATGATCAATGTTTAGATTATGATGCAACAGACGGAAGTATGATGGGCGGTGGAAGTGGAAATGGTGAAAGCGAATAAGGGGGCACTATCAAAATTTTTAATTAAGTTTAAATTTTTTTATGTAGTTTTTTAATATTTCAATTATTTGTATTTATTGAATATTTCAAATGTAATATTAAATATTTATAATTATAATTTATGTAGGTAATTGATTTTTAGTAATTATGTTCAAATATTTTTTTAATTTTTTCTTTATACTTTAATTGTAATATTAAATATTTATAAATAATATTATTTGATTTAACGTAAATAATATTATTAATTTTATTAGTGGTGTTTAATCTCATAAAAATATTATTATGTATCAATAATATTATTTTCTTTTAAATATAATTTTTAAAAAAATATAATTTAAATCGGCGGTTCAAATCAAAATCGGAACTGGATCGGTTTTTAAGGGCCTGAACCGGCTCTTACCGGTTAAAGTTAAGGTTCACAGAAATTATGAACCAAAATCGACGATTCCGATTAAACTAACCGTGTCTATGTTTACATAAAACCCAAAAAAGTTATTTTTTTTAGCAATAAAAAAAGTTAAAATTGAATTGAATAAGTATCCCAAGCAAGCAAGCCCTAGAACCCTATAAACCTCAAGAGCATCCAAAACTACCACATTTCTTCTTCCCCAAAACCAGGACAAACCAGAAGGCCTTTTTCTCTGTTTCTCTTTGTGCTGTTTGTATGCACCATATATGCACACGTTTGTCCATGCTTTTGCAATAAAATTGAAATAAAATGAAAGCATTGACAACATTGCGAACTCTAAAACCCTTTACATCCCAAAATTCCTTTACATCAAAACCTCTCCTTAATTCACTTATTTTCTCTCATTTCTTCTCAGCCCAACCTCAACATAACGACAGCAAAAACGATGACAGCGATTCAATCTTTGACAGCAGCCATTATGCAATCCCCAATGTTGATTCTAATGGAACCCCTCAAGAATCCACTTGGGATGAGAAATACAGACAGAGAGCTGATAGATTAGTGTTTGGGAAAGAAACCCAGAAATCGAATTTGAAAATATTGCGGGAACAAGAGGAGGACGACAGAAAGAGAGTGTTAGCCAAAGCTTTGCTTCAGGCAGCACTACAGGGTCCAGATGATGAAGACGACAATGAGTTAGTGAGGGAGGAGGATCAGAAATCGCTTTCTATTGGAATTATTGGTGCCCCAAATGCTGGGAAGTCTGCCTTGACTAATTACATGGTTTGTTTCTTGGATTTGTTTTGAATGTTTTGCTTTATGGTAAAGGGTCTTTGATTTATTGGTTTTTCTTTTCTTGCACAAATTTGCTACGTTTGAGAGTTCTGTTTGATTTTTAGTTCAACTATAGCTCTTCAACTAATTGGTTTGTAATTAATATTGGACTTACGAATATATTTTAGTCAGTTGTTTAAGGCTTGTGGATGATAAGTGAGCAAGAGTTTCCAAATTAGCTTCTTTGCTTTTCACTGTTTAAGTTGGCTGGAGTTTTGTAGGGTTTAAATTGCAATGTAATTTGGGAATTGATGTGGCATTTGCATACAGGACCGCATTATGTTGATATTAATATTTGCGGTTGAGGTTTTTGGATTTGAATCAAAGAATCCTAATTATGGAATACTGGATACTTTATTTCTTTCTCTTTTGGTAATCATTACCAAGGGTATATATGCAAATGACAATCTAAATGATTTTCTGAAGTGAGATGTTCACCTCTGACCTTTCTAGCATTTCTTTTGTTGACTCCTTTATTTTCCATTGATTGAGCTGGGGGTCCACATTATTCTGGCAGTGAACTGTATGGTAGTTTGTTTATTATTCTTTATTTTTACCTATCATATCTTGCAGGTCTTTTTCTGTACATTAGGCAAACATATATGCAGAGGACACATTTGACCTAAAATAGGATAATTGATAAAGCTAGGATAGATATTTTCTGTATATTCATGGCAGAACGCACTCTTTATGTAATTATAGCTAGTATTTTATTGAGAATTTACTGAACTTTTTATCAACAGCACTTCATCTGATGACTTCAAGTGCTGATTTGTTCTCTGTTATGGTTTGATTTATAGGTTGGGACAAAGGTTTCTGCTGTGTCACGGAAGACAAATACAACAATTCATGAAGTATTGGGAGTCATGACAAAAGAAGACACCCAAATTGTATGTCTGTTTTGATTATTTAGTTTATTCATTTCTCATTATGTGAAATTTGAATAAAGTCACTTCATTAATGGTATGTGCCTATTTGAAGTGCTAAAAATTATGACTTGAAGCATCATCATAAGCAGATCATATCCTTAGTTAAGTGGTGAAATTATCATGCATGGAACGGGAAAGAATTTTAGTCCTTTGATATTACCTACTTTTCCCCTGGGATTGTATATATCATACATCAGTTATGATGAATTCTTACCTGGGTTTTAACTAATGGCTGACATGTGACTTATTGGCCATTATGCATTTGAAAATAAACCTACCAATACTTGTTTAAATGTTATGTTGTTGGGGATCTAGATCCCCAGTGTAATAGCACCATCATCTGAAACAACTGTGAGTGGGAATTTGTATGATGGTACCTTGGGAAATATGTACTTTGGAGGGTCTCTATGCCATTTCATGCCAGCCCCACTTTGCTCGTTTCCTTTGCCACTGCTAATAGGGAAATGATTTATGCATGTAAAACAAAATTACATGTAAATGACTTCTTGAGAAAATAAAGGCACATAAGAGAAAAAGAAAAATCTTCTCTAAGTTTTTGAGATATTGTCTTATATTCTGAAAATGCACTGCATAAACATGAAATATGATCTGTTTTCCAATTTGAAGTCTTGCATTTTGATTATTATTTTATATTATCATTTCCTCTATTCCTTTCAATCTCATAAGCACTTTAAATTTTCAATCTTCAAGAATATATTATTGAAGTCTATGGCATACTGATACACAGTATTTCCTTAATCAGTTTATTGTTATATCAATGAGTTCACTTGTAAAGAAACCTCTTGTTTTTAATATTGGATTTGTTTTGCTTAGCTCTCTTGGAATATAATAAGAATGATGTATGGGCAATTGCCATGCAGTGTTTCTTTGATACTCCTGGACTTGCATTGAAGAACAAAGGATATCCTTACAAGGAGGATATGAATGCTCGTGTGGATAATGCTTGGAGTTCTATTGATTTATATGATGTACTCATGGTTGTTTTTGATGTGCATAGGCATCTTACCAGGTTAGTGATCCATTGCACGTGATCTTAAATAGAGTTGATCTCTCATGTCCATTCATTATGTATTTAATCATAGCTTCCCCAGTTAAAATATCTTAGCATGATACATTAGGTTATGATTGTGTGTCCTATCAGTTCATTATTTCATAGATGATTTTGCTGAAGACAGGAACCTTATCTTCGCACTATGGGCCTTCTCCTTTATCGTATGATTTTGATGATATAGGAATCCTTCATTAGTTGAGCTCAAATAATTACCACTACTTCTTGTTAGAGAGGGTTGGTGTTATTACCACTTGCTTTTTTGATATTATATAACTTATAGTTCAACGCAATAATTCAGCTTTTGCCTCATTGTTATAACTCTAATATAATTTTTCCCTTCAAGATAGCATTTTTGGCCTATGATTCTGTTCAACTTGATACTTTTCTCGTATATTTAGCTTTTATTTATATCGCCTATTAAATTTATGATTGCTATTAAAACAGGAGTACTGGATATTTTAAATTATTTATGATTTTTGTCCAAGATTCTTCTTATGGTTTGACCTTGCATTGGCTATAAACTATATGCCAATTCACAATGTTTTTGAGAAGCAATGGATATATTTTAAAATAAAATATTTCTTTTCAAATTTGATGTATTCCAAAATTATTAAAATATTTAATTATGATGATATAGAAAAAAGTAATAATAGAGTATGCAAAATGATTAGTGTCTCATATGTCACATTGTTGAAATATCTCCTATGTAATAAATGTCAGTGCTACATATGTATGCAATAGTAATGATGTCAAATGGCATCGTGTTAAGCTTATATTAATATGGTTGAGCTTCAAATGGAGGACAAATATTAGTTGTTAGGAAACTTGTCCTTGTAGCATTTTTGGATCAGTGGCATTCTCTATTTCCGTTTCCTCATGATCCTTTCCTTGCACAATTCACAATGGGAAATGTAAGGGCCTATTTACTTCAAAAAATAAGTAGTGACTGAAACAGGATAGACATTAGTGGTGCCATGGGATGACATATGTTGGTGGCTACGGTAGTGGTGCTAGTGGTGGCTAATTGCCATTGTTGGTAATGGTGGTAGCATAGTTGTTAAAAGCGCGCTCTAGGCGCGCCTGAGGTGCGCTTTGGGTGAGGCTCCATCGTTAGAGCTTCAACAGTTGAAGCGTAGCGCACTTCTCAAAAGCCACGCGTTTCTGCACTTAGGCGTGATTCTTCCCGATTTGTTAGGCGCAGAAAAAGCGCGCTTTACATAAATAAGGCTTGATTTTAGGATTTTAAATATTTTATTTCCTATTTAGTAATTTTCCTAGTTAGTGATTGGTTAACATAAAAATAATTAAAAAAAAGGAAAGAGAAGAGTCAGATACGTAAGAGATTTTACGTAAACACCAAACACTAAACGTTGGATATGAAGAGACTAGTTTCTCTTCTCTAAACCGAAAAGAAAAAAGGGAAGAGGGAGAAGAAGAGTACAGAGGCTGGTTCCATCGAAGAAGAAGAAGAGTGTTTGCTGAAATTTTACCTGGTATGTATTTGAACTCTCTCTTCTTTATTGTTTTAATCCCACTCCTAGTAGCAATTTGGCAAAGGGACAGGGAAAAGGAAATGTATATTCTAGGGTCAAGAAACATACTCCTAGTCCTTTTGCTCTTAGAGATGAGGATGAAATTGAAAATGATGAAGATGAGGAGGGATTAGAGAAAGAAGAGTTTGTAAACAATGATGAGAAGGAGGAGGAAGAGGAGGAGGAGGATGAAGATATTGATGAAGGTTTTGATGATGAAGAAGAGTGATAAAGTGATATTTGATAGGCTAATTAGTCACAAAGTAGTACTAGGAATAAAACAATTAGTCCTAAAGTCATGCCTTAGTGGTATTACAATATTAGTAATAAGTTAATTAAACTATTAGTAGTAGTAGTTATTGGGTTAAACTATTTTGTCATATCATATGAGACATTTTGTGTGAAATATCTATTATGCGGTGTCTTTTTTGTGTGCTTTTTATGTGTTTCATAGTTTTTATATGATGTGGTATGATAATACTTGTGTGATATGTTCTTTAGTATGGTTAACATTGTATTTTTGTAGTTATTTTATGTTTTTATTAGTTTTATAGAGTTTCATGCGTGTTTGCGCTTCACTTCGATGAAGCCTGCGCCTGAGCCTCGAGGCTCGCGCTTTAGGCTCCGGGACCCTTTGCGCTTTTTTGCGCCTCGCGCTTCTGACAACTATGGGTGGTAGTGATAATACTGCCAATACTGATGAGAGTGGTTGTGGTAGTGCTGCCAATTGTGGCAATAGGTTGTTACAGGTATTATTGAGGGTAATTTAATGGTAGTGATGCTAAGCAGGTCACAGTGGTGGTAATGCAGTGAAAAGAAAATGCATGTCATCTTCAGTTGGATAACATACAGGAAACAAGTAAATTTTTTGCAAAAAACAAGTAAAATTTTAAAAGGAAAATTACCGCCGAAAATTTCAATTTTTTATTTTCGGCACCAATGTTTTGAGAATTTATGAACTTGGGATGTGTCTTGTCTCGCTGCAATATTCATTTTTCGTTACAAAAATGTGTTACCTATCCATTAAACAAATTTTGATTTCATTTTTAATTTTTTTTTTCAAAACTCGTGATGCGAATAGTGTAACCACAAATCTAGGTTTATGTTTTATCATTGTGAATTTTTCTTTTGACTTCACACAAGCTCTTTCTTAGTCCACCATTTTTTGAGTGAGCGCTTGAGGGCTCTCTTTTCCCTTTCCCTTTTCCTTATTTTCTTTGCAATATGTTTTGTCTTCCCTTTATTTTCTCCTTTCTGCAGTTCAATTTCTCTCATTTCTTTCAGTTTCTTGGTTCCCAATAACTTCCTCTCTCCTCGCTTCCCAAGTTGCTGGCCTTTGGTGGGCTCTGGAAGGAGGTATATACGGAGCTGGTGGATCGATCGATTATGGTTCTCTACTTCTGATAGTGAGCCAGGTGGTGTTATTGAATGATATTTAATGACATTGTGTTTTGGCGGAGGTTGACAATGACCTTTTGGTGTATGAAAAGAAAATGTGGCTATTGTTTGGCAGTAGCGGCAACATTTTTACATAGGTGAACAAGTGCGGGGAGAAACTTAAAAAGTGAATTCTGAGAAAACAGATACGTGGTTTTGACAATGTAACTACAAAATCTGAAAATCCTTTGTTTATTTTTAGACAAACCAAAAGCGATAAAGCAATCCAATTGAAAACTAGAAAAAGTAGAAATTTGTTTCAGTTGAACAGAAAAGTCTTTTTTCTTTTATGACAATTTCCAGGAAGTTCATTTTCTGCAAGTAAACTGTTCCACTTGTGTTTTTTTTTTTACTACTTTGTAAGGATTGATAATCAAAAGTTGTGTATTTGAGAGGTGTACTGCTGTCTCATTGCTGGAAAATTTATATCTTTCATGGGTGCTCTCCAAGGTTTAGGCTCATGCATTGTCATTCTATATGGAATTTTATCAAGGGTGTAAACAATCTTTTATTATGTGGTATATTTTTGCCTAAACTTTGAACTCTTGTCCGTTCTCTATCTGTTTAAAGAGAAGATGGTATCAGATATCCTATTGTTAGAACTTAAACTTTGAACTGATTTAGACTGAACACTAAGCCAATTTTGACAAAAAAAAAAAGTCTAAGTAACCACATCTCCTTTGGACCCTGACGTGAAAAATCTCACGCTAAAGAGCATGGAGGTTTGATTCCTCTTCAAGGAGTACATAATATTGAGATTGCTTATTGATTGAGAAACTCAATAAGAGATCTTGGATCTAATTGAGTATGTCAACATCGTTTGATCTGAGATCTTAGAATTGGAATAAGTTTGGCATCAAATCACAAAATCTTTTTATGTATTTTTTGGGGGGGTGGGGGGAAAGGGGACGGGGTAGGATTCTTGTCTGATTTTTTTAATTGATTTGGTTATCAACAGAGTGACAGAAACATCCTGCTTGTGTGTGGGATATTCATCTTTAGCTATTGTTTCCTGCTATGTTTTAGTTCATGATCATATAGTCTTGTTTTTTCATGTATCATCTACTTAGGCCTGATAAAAGAGTGACAAGATTGATTGAACATGTGGGAGCAAAAGAAAATACAAATCAAAAGCGGGTATTATGTATAAATAAGATTGATCTGGTCGAGAAAAAGAAAGACTTGCTAAAGGTTTATGAGAAATTCAAAAATCTCCCTGGATATGATAGGTGGGGCCTTTGTTATAAACTGAAAATTCAACTTTTGTCCTTTAGATAGTTGACATGGATGATTAAAATGGCTTTTCTTCTGTATTTTAGGTGCTTCATGATCTCAGGACTGAAGGGTGCTGGTGTGAAAGATCTAGCACAATATTTAATGGGGCAGGTATGCTGATTTTTAAGTGTGAGAATTTCTGGATAGTTAATTGAAGGAAATGATGAACAATTGAAGGCACATTCTCTGTTTTATTTTATTTCTCTAAAATGAATTGTTGCATTCTCTATTTATTTGTATATTTTCTTGAAAGATGGTGAACTTTCTAGTATTCTTATTTGATGCAAGGGAAGCCAATTTATTTTATTTTATGCTAGTAAATTCGTTCATGCTTTGCATGTTATTGGTTTTTAAAATCATAATTTTATATTAATTATGAATATATGATTTTTTAAAAATTTGTAATTACTAAATATAATAAAATAATTAAATGTAATTTTTTAAATTTTATTATAAATATAATTTTAATACATGTAATATACATATACAAGTAAATATAATAGTTAATGAAAATATAAATTTCAAAAAATATTATATAATAATTATTATATTATAAAGAACAATATGTAACTTTTTAACTCCAAAAATAATTTAAACTCGATTCAATAAAATTTCAGAAATATTTTTTACAATGATTTTGATCCTTTATAAACAACAAAGAAAAGCCAAATCTGAGCAATGAAACTACCCAACACTTAGCTCTTTGCTCGTTTTCGAATAAAGTTAAAATTAAACCAAGTACGAAAGATCATCTCAACACAATAGATTCTTCAAAATTCAACATGGGTCTTATAATCAACATCCATCTTTAAAATTCTATTGAATTTCAATTAGTTGGAAGTTATAGAATAAAAAAAAGATCATATTGACAAAGAAAATAAACATTGCTCATCTATAAGCCCACAAGAATTGGAATTTATCAAAATTTGACCCTTCTCATTTATTATTTATCTAATTTTTTAAAGCTACTGTGTTTTGCTTCCTTTTCCTTTTTCGATTTGGCACTCTTTATTGTCACAGTAATTTCTTACCTTTTGACCGCCACCTTCAGAGAGCGCTTTGCTCATGTTCTTTAATAAATTTATATGAGTTTGAACTAGAACAGTAGAGCAATATCTACTTGGTTTGAGAATTTTCTCTCATTGAGTTGCTTTTTGACCGCCACCTTTAGAAAGTTCCTTGCTCATATTCATTAATGTTTTATATTAATTAGAACTGGAATAACGGAGCAAAAATTGATTCACTCTTATTCTAGCCAGCTTTTTTTTGGCCTGAGAGTCCACATTAGGCACATGTCAATCCTTAGTTACTTTGCTAAACTAGAACAACGAGTATAATTCCACAAATCACAACAACTTCCTTAATATTCATTTCAAAAATTCATTCAGAAAGATCGAAAAAAAACATAGATATTACCAACAAGCAGAGTTGAAATTGCTTATATAATTTGCAAAGCTAATTTCTGTATCAATATGATGCTAGAAATTCTAAAATTTTCAAGTAATTTAAACATCATGAAACAAAAAATAAATAAATGTTAAATATAATAGACCCATCAAATTGAATTAAAAGTTTCAGACATTGCATCAGAATTCTCAAACAAAGGTTCAACAATGTGACAGCAAGCTCAAGTTTTACAAACAAATAACTAAGTATGAGTAAGTACAAAATTTTTAAACATCTCACCCCGCACTTTAAAAATTATCTTTGTCAATGCGAAAATTTGAAATTAAAGGAGAGAATGAAGAAAATTAAAGGTGAGAATACTCCCCTGAGATGTTGTGAGGACAACTTGTGTGCAGTTAGTGTTGTGCGATGGAGATGATTGTTCTTGGCTGGCGTTGGTGGTGTGAGTTGTTGTTGGTGCTGGTGCGTCGAATGGCTAGAGGGATGATTGGAGACCTAGAGATGTGGTAGGCAAGATATGGGTTGGTGCATGGTGGCTGAATTGTGCACGAGTAAGTGCATGACCATGCATTTGTCCATGCATAATTCTTCCCTTTATCCTTCTTCACAACAAACGCCCCCAAAATCCTGCCAAACAAAATAAAAGCCTTTTTAAACACTTATACACTTCCAACCAAAAAATTTTAAAAGGCCAACCCCACACTTAAACCCTATAATATCAATTAGGATTTAACAAATGCATTAAACACATTCCTAAGAGTTCAAATAAAAGAAACTAACTAAACTAAAAAAAAATTCAAAATAGAAGGATGAGAATACAGACAAATAGTTCTAAGTTATAGTCATTAGCTTAACTTTTTCCAGGAGCTCAATCTCTCAATTTGTTGTTATCATAGAGCAACAAATTTTTACCTGGCACAAACTTCTTTTTGACAATGCGTTTATCATGCTAATCATTTATTCTCTTCTTTTAAATATTTGCATTGTCATATTTTAAATGATCAAGTAAAGGTTTTAGCTCTATTTTTGTTGTTTCAACATGTGGCTCCTCCTTTGTTCCTATCACAATGTTGGATGGTGGTTCACTCTCCAACTCTATTACTTTCTTTTTCAATACAAGATCCTCCTCTTCAATTGTGATTGAAAGCATAAGATATCTCTCTAAGTTATCTTCTATTGTAATAACTTGTTGAGATTTATCTGTAAACTCATAAATAATATCAGTTTCATAGCAAATATCATCAAAACTAATAGAATGTTTTTCATTGCTTGTTTGATATCAAAAATTATTTCTTCATCATCTAAAAATTTAGAAAATTTTGCCTCATTCTTGTCCTTTCTAATCCTATCTAGGTAAGAAAATTTATTCACATCCATGTTAGAATTTGACTTGAGAGTTGTAGAAGTAATACTTTCCTTACCTTCATCTTTCATACTTCTTACCTCAATCGGATTTGAATGAATCACCTTTTCAGCTTTTTATCTTTTGCTCGGGCTCCTCTAGTGTTATGGCCATGACATGCTTTTTTAGGTTTGTCTTTGAGTTACTTGGTAATATCTCTTGAGTTCTACCCGTAATAGCATTGGCAAGCTGTCCAATTTGTGTCTCAAGATTCTTCATAGAAGCCTCATGATTTTGCAACCTTGCTTTTGTAGAGATAATAAACTCTGTCATCAGCTCCTCCAAGTTAGATTTCTTTTCTTGTGGTGGAGAATGAGGTTGTGGTTGAAATCCTGGTGGTGGTTGTCTCTCTTGATTGTTATTGTTGCTATTCCATAAAAAATTTAGGTGATTGCGCCGACCAAGATTGTAAGTGCTGCTGAAAGGATCATTTTGCCTGTAATAATTTTTAACGAAGTTAGGTTGCTCAGGCATATAATTTATAGCAAACATATCACCTGCTTGACACTCTTGATTTAAGTGTTCTCCATAAAAATCACAAATAGATTCTACTAGAGTTGGTTTTTGAAATTGCAGTCCTTGTATGCTCTCATCCAATACTTTCATTTGAGTAGCTAATATTGTAATATCATCTACATTGTACATCCCGGTTGCATTCTTTGTGGATTGTCTATCATTGGACCATTTGCATGAGTTGGTGACCATCTCCTCTATCAATTCATAGGCTTCTTCCAGTGATTTCATGTTTAGTAAACCTCCAGCTGCAGCATCTATCATGCTTCTAAATTGGCTATTTATTCCATTGTAGAATAATTGCACTCTCCACCAAATAGACAACTCTTTTTGAGGACACTTTCTCAATATATTCTTGTGTCTCTGCCATGCCTCATGTAGAGTTTGAATCTCCTTGCGAAAATCTAGCAATCTCATTAATTAATTGCCTGGCTTTAGATGGAGAAAAATACTTACTAAGAAATTTTTGAGCCAATCCATTCCAAGTGATTATGGAGTTTGATGGTAGGGATTGTAGCCAGTTTTGTGCTTTATCCTGTGAAGAGAAAAAAGAATCAGCCTCTTTGCATCTTCTGAAACTCCATTGTACTTGAAAGTGTCACAAATTCGGAGGAAGTTTATTAATAATATGCTAGTGTGGATCCTCATTGGGTAAACTTCCAAATTGACAAGTTTGCTTGATAAGTAGTACTACAGTTGGTTTGATCTCAAAGTTATTGGCTTGAATCAGAGGACTAAGAATGCTCGGTCTTATGCTTTCCAATGATGGCATAACATAGTCTCTCATAGTTCAATAATTTTTTGAGCATCTATAGCACCATCATTGTTTTCTCCTAGTGGAAGAATTTGTTGATTATCACCCATGTTGAATTTACACTAGAAAGGAATCTGAAAAATAAAAGAAATTAAACAAAAATAAAAATAAAATCTCAAATTAATAGCTAATAACAATATAATAACTTTCAGATAAATCTTTGGTCCCGGGCAACGGTGCCAAAAGCTTGATATGTCTCAGTTAACACTAGTAAGTGCATTAGTCGTATCAATAATATAGATTTGTTCGAATATCGTCCCACGAAGACTAAAGTTTAAAAGCCAATTATTATGTTGCGTTGACTATTATTTGAGAAATAATATTTGAATAAATGAGAATTGAATAAAAATATAAAATTAAACTAAATTGCTGAAAATTTAATATCTTAAATGAATTAAAAATAAATCAATCAATAACATATGTTAGAATCCACAATTCCTCTAAACTTGCATAGATATCGAAATTGATTAAGAAAGTTTAGTTAAGATTGGCAGGTTATCTTTTAGCTCAGCTAACTTTATTCAGGGACAACTTTTCAAATTAATATTAAACTCTTATTCAAGCACTTTAACATTAATTTGCATGTGATCAAACCCAGTTATTCAATCTTATTCAGGGACACGAATAGTGCTGCAGGCTAATTTCAGATTATCTATTCAAACAAATCTTAAATCAAACCTGTCATACAAATCACCTAGATAAATTAAGCATTCAAATCCCATTGAATAAAAATCCTAACTTCTCTATTCGACACATCATCAAGGAATTCAATAAATGAAAGATTGAACACAAGCATTAGGAACAAGAAATTTGTATAAATCAACTCAAATTTACTTAATCAAAATCAATATCAATCAAAGCTTAGGGTTCATGTTTTCACTGACAAGAAGAAAACTACTCCATAATTAAATCTAAGAAACAAAAACTGAAATTGAAAATAAACATGATGAGAATAAGCAAACTCTTGATAGTTTTCTTTGGCTTGAGCTTTAACCTCTCCTCCAATGGAGATTTTATCTTCAAGGAGAAAGAAGAAAAAAACTCTACTAATTTTGCGGGAAGAACAATTCCCAATTGAGTAAAAACTTATCCTCCTTTAATAAAAATGTGCTTCCCTTCAACTAATTCCTACTTTTTCTAGGGTAAAATAGGAAAAACTATTGTTTTAAGAGTTCAAAATAAAATAGAAAAGAAATAAAAACAAATCATAGTAAATTAAAGAAACTAAAATCTAAAAATTTGTTGTAATTTCCGTGCATAAGCAAGTGCATGACCATGCAAATGCTCATGCGCCCTTATGCACTTCAAAACTCTACACTGAAAAACTTTGGCAGTAATATGCATGATCATTTGCATGCTCATGCGTATCTCTGCCCTTTTTGTGTCTTCATTGGATTTTTGTTATATTTTTCAAAATTCACCAACAAAAACACAAAATATGATTAAATAATCAAAATAACTAAAATCAAATGAAAAATAAGACAAAACTAATAAAAAATAACAAAAACTAAAGAAAACTAATGCAAATTTTATCCTAATTGTTTATAAAGTATGCATTTATCAAAAAGCTTCAGTTAAGTGTTTAGATTTTGTATTTTCTCATGCAATTCTAATGATTATTAACAAATGATTGATTGTAATAAATATATAATTTTCCTCTATGATTTTGCATAAAAAGGTTATATCGTAGTAATTATATTATGTGAAATACAAAAAAAAAAAAGAAACAATAATTGTACCTTTTTTTGATTGATGTAGACAAGTACAAAAATTTGAACAGATGGAGAAAATTTATGTGATAGTGATTGAAGACAATTGCTCTAAACTTGTATATTTATATTAGTCCAACTACTTTTTAGAATTTTTATTGGAATTTGAAATATAAATTTATATGTGATCAGTGATATGTATAGTTAACTATTCTATTATATCTATCTAACCAACATAAAAAATAATTAAATTAATAATGACATATTCATATATTTATTTTAATTTTAAATAAAAGAAGTTTTTTTATTCCAATCAAATTAAGTAGGGTTATTTTGTCCATCTTTTTTTGTAATGTTGTTTTTGGGCAATTTAGAAGTTATAGCCTTTAAGTAGCTTAGATATATGTAGCATAAATATGGATAGTCACAAATTGATCTCTCCTTCCTCTCACTGCCCCTTCTCTTCCCTACACCCAAAAAATGAAAAGATCCTTTCGTTGCTGATTATTTTATATTGGAAAAGATTATGTCAATGGTCTGAATTTTTTAAAATATATTATTTTGGAGTTTGAACATTTTTTTTTGGTTCGATAAGTTTCTCAACTTTCAAAAAAGATATCGAATAAGTATTTTTAATCGTTTTCTAATTATTGAAGTGCTTATTTGCCCTTCTAATTTCTCTGAATTTTCAACTTTTCAGCTCCATTTAAAATCTTATTTCAGTACTCAACAACCCAGAATTTTTTTTGTTGTCCTTTCCCTAATTTTTAGGGTTTTATTGCAAATCATCACTCTAGTGACCAGAAAATAGCTAAAAATACTTATATGATATTGATTTGTTTTTAGAAGTTGAGGGACTTGTCAGAGAATTTTTTTTTCTAGACATTAATATAGCAAATTTTAAGTTTAGACTCTAATTATATAATTTTTGTGTTTATATTTTCGACATTGCAGGCTGTAGGGGTGCAAGTGCTCGCTTCATTGAAGGAAATTACTTTTCTTTAGGTTATATAGGTCAATGGGCTTAATTGCCTATAATCGAGAAAAACTCTTTAGCATTTCCTGTTGGAGTTTTGCTTTTATCGTTGATTTGTACAACTGGACATAGGTCACATAGCTATCCTATTTTTTGCTTTCTAAAATTATTTGATGGAAAAGCAGCTTTAAATGGTAGCATCAGGCAGTTTTTGTTGGAAGCGGTAGCATCAGGCTCTACCTCTGATTGTTCTAATGTATTTTTCCAGTCATTTTTTGTTGAAAATTTTCCTTAAATTTTCAGAAATAGAGAAAATCCTAAGTTGCTTTACATGAATATGCTCTTGTATTCTGATGAAATAATGAAGGCCTCCGAAGTTGTTTCACTATTATATTTTTATATTCTCTGGAAAAATATTTGCTGTTGACAGTTCTTCTTCTATGGCTTTGTGTTTAGGCAGTTAAAAGACCTTGGAATGAGGATCCACTAAGTATGAGCGAAGAAGTTATGAAGAACATTTCATTAGAGGTCGTTAGAGAGAGGTTATTAGATCATGTCCATCAGGTAAAGAAAAAATTTTACTTTAAACGCAACTTTTCGGTTGTGATATAGTGTTGATATAAGAATCCTATGAATGAAAGAAAGGAAATGCATAAAGAATATTTGAATAAGGGCTTCAAATGTTGCATTTCAGGAAATACCATATGATATTGAACATCGGTTGATGGATTGGAAGGAGTTACAGGATGGTTCTCTCAGGATTGAACAGCACTTCATCACTCACAAACTAAGCCAGCGAAAGATTCTTGTGGGGAAGAAGGGCTCCAAAATAGGGTATGTTATTTGCTTCCCTGGGATTTTCTAATATTTTGTGAGTGCATAATTTCTCGTAATTTTGGAGAATATGGTTGCTGTGTTGTATATTTAGTGAGGAAAGATAATTTGCTGTGTTAAGGTGGTACAGATCTGTCCGTGTCTCTTAATTTAATTGGAAGAGACCAACATGCTAATTATTGGAATAGTTGGGGTTTCATTTGAGCTTGTTGACTACTTGGAGCTTATTCTTCTTCTTCTTCTTCATCATCCCACCCTCTTTCTTTCCATCTCTCTGGCAAGTGTACGTTGAATGAAACTGATACTTATAGAATGGTGTAAATGATTGCCAAAATGTTTTCATTCATTTACAACTACCAAGTTTATAGTTCACTGATTCTCTGTTTTTGCACAAAAATCATTCACTTGACTGTGACTATGTCTAGACATTTCCAATTATCGATATCAGTTATTTCTATGCGATTTGGCTAACAAATTCAATCAGTCTGCGGGCAAGTGTTGAGTAGCATAAACAACGATGTGAAATTATTCATATTCCATATGTTTGCCATTTTTGATATTTATTTCTAAACAAGCTTGAATTGAATTATGTTTCCGATCTTTTTTCGTCAGTGTTTAAACAATGATGTGAAAGTAGTCATAGTCCATTTGTTTGTCTTTTTTTTTATATATATATTTATTTCTATACAAGCTTGAATTATGCTTCAGATCTTTTTTTTTGTCAATGCATTTGGCGTGCCTGCTTTTCCCTTGTTACTCTTTTTGTTCTGAATAATTGTCCTAGGCTTTCTATCATTATAAATGTGCTTATTTTTCATGCAGAAGGATAGGCATTGAAGCTAATGAAGAATTGAGGTCCATATTCAAGAAGGAAGTACACTTGATCCTCCAGGTTAGGCTGAAATGATAAATTCATCAGCCAGGGAAGATACATGGGCCAGAGTAGAATTGGATAAGCCATGCAGGACATCTTGTAGAAGGGTTAGGACCAAATTCAGCATCTGGTTTTTGACCAAAACATCAGTAGGCCAGTCCTGGAGAAAATTGGGCAAATTGAATCAGATGGCAAGAGACAGCGCCTTGTCTCTACGATAGCATCTGGAAGTGTATATATGTAAAAGCTTGAAAGGTAATTTCTTCAATATTTTGATTTTTCATCTCAGAAAATGCCATTCGGGTAAAATCTTAAGCAACTATGATATGTTGGCTTAATGCAATATGAGAAACAGAAAATATCCAACCTTTGTCTTGTGTAACATGCTTATTTTTGTTTTCAATTATCATCGAGTCCATAACTATTGTATTTATATAAATATTGTATTGAGGTTAAAGCAATTATTCATTGAAAAACTTAAATTTGTTGTATTGGTTGAATGTTGTGACTATTTGGCTCTATTTTTTTCTTTGGATCGAAATTACTAGGTCTCATGAAAATTTAAAAGATGACCTGAGAGCCAGCTGCAGGTGTCTGTGTGAGATAATTGTTCACCGGCAGATGTAAAAAGAATTAAAGAAATTGAAGGTAATTTCTCGTGTTATATGACTGCAGAGAAATCACTTCGCCAGGTCCTCATACTTGCTAATATGTGTATGCTCCTCTGAACAATCTGTGAAGAGAAAATAAGTGAAATAGTTTTACGATGGTAAAACTTTATAAAAAGAAAAACACAACAATAATAACATCAATCTGCGGCTTTTTATAATGGTAAGTTAAAAAAGTACGAGTTTTGAAGAGAGTTGGAGTATTGCAAATTCACCAACAAAGATGGGAAAAAGTCTTGGGGTTATTCTGTTGGCAGTGGCCCAAGAAATATGCCATGCACCAATAGATCAAGAAATATGACTTGGAAGGAATATTTTGGAGACAAGAAAGTCTCAAATAGACGTGGTGGTTTTTTAGCTGTTTATAAGTCATGTCTGATTAAATCAATATTTTCTATTTAATAAATTTTCATATCAAAATCAAGGCAAATCATATGGAAAAACACCCCTTTATATAGCTCTAACTCATTTTTAACCTTATTCACTCTAAATAGATATTTTCGGATATTTATATACTTAAAAACCTCAGCTAAAACAAAAACCCTTATTTTACTTTGCAAAATACAAACTTCTGTTCATCTTTCAGCTAAAACTTTTCTTTTTCTCCTTTTCAAAAATCCTAATTCTCCTTTTTATATTTCTCACCTTCGAATAAATTTTTTTTCCTCCTAACTACTCTCAAGATTGTCGAGATCCAGTTTCTACTGTGTAAATTCATACCATCTCAGTTCTTCACCACTCTCTACATAAAAGTTAAGGCTCGGAAGCCCTACTCTCTCCTATTTGTTTTATCATCGCTTTGTCAAGGTCTATGCTTTAATTGGAGCAAGTTGTTTTAGGTGGTTCCATAATAATATAAAGGGGTTAAATGACAAAGTCAGGTGGATCCATATTAAGTTAATGAGTTAGGTAGCAATATTACAAAATATTGATTTATTTATTTGATATTTATTGTATGAACAAAAGTAGTTTTTTTCTTATATCATGGTAAAATTTTTTATCATGATCGTTGCGAATATGTTGGGGGATAATGAATTTCTAGCATTGGATAAAACCGCTAGTTACAATGGCCTAAAAGAATCTGCATATGATGAGTTGCTAAATATTGACATTGAAGCAAATGTTGGGTTGAAATTTATTACAAGTAGTCGCAGGCAACCTCTTTGTGATATGGTAGATGATGTGACATTTTGGGTATTTACTTGTATCTCTCGTAATAAATAGATACAACATCCTTTAATAGTTACCATTGACTCGATAGCACATAAACATGGCGATTTCAATAATAAATCTCATCATGGATGTAATAATTCTATTGAGCTAAAAGTTTATCATTTTTGAAGAGATTTAACTGACCCTAGTTCTATAGTAGAAGGCCAATATCATTTCAAGGACAACGTTGTTACAGAGGCATATGCATATATTGAATTGATTAATGATTGCAACTATGAAGTTCTTGAATATGAATTTGATTTAGGTAAGTTCCATGATTACAATGAAGATATATGAATAATGGTTTAGGAAAAGCTAGTGCTGATACTTCAACCAAGCGCAATTAGTGTCTCCTACTCTATGTGCTTTAAATACTATTGCGAATATATCCATTAATGAAGAAGAGACTACAAATTCATTTGAATCAAAGATTGAAAGAGAAGTGGTGTATGGGGAGAGTTTCATAATATAATCAGTTGAAGAGTTTTAAATATTTAAATCAAAGAAAGATTCAACTACTACATTGTTTGCAATTGCAATGAGGCAAACATTTCAATCCAAAGGTCTTCAAGTCCATACTCTATTCACGGTTGTCCATTTCATTGTTAAGAGTTGCTCATAGAGATTGAAGGTGAAAACACTTCCAAATAGTGTCTACTGGATGGTCACTAATTGACTTAACACAATTTGTCCAACTAATTTTATTCAGACTAAAAGTAAGCAAGCAAACAATTGGGTAGTTGAAGAATGTTTTAAGAAGATAAATCTTGAAAGAGGTTTTAAACGAAGAGATGTGATAGATGACATGCAGAGAAAATTTTGATGTAGATGTAAGTTATACTGTTACTTGGAGAGGAAGAGAGTATGCTTATAATAAGCTAAGATTGGGTACTCCAGAATAATCTTATGGCGTTCTTCATGAATTTATACACGTGTTGAAATAATGCAACCAAACACAATTATTCATCTCCATTGTACCGCCGACAATTGTTTTCCCTATCTTTTCCTTGCCTTCAATACTTTAGTGAAAGGATTTCTTTACTGTAGACCAATTATTACAATTGATGCCACCTACTTAAAGGAAAAGTATCATGGTATGCTATTTATGAATATGTATCACGATGTCAATCAACAAATTTGGCTATTGGAGTTAGTGATTTGGAAAATAATGCATCATGGACATGGTTCCTCACAAGGTTGAAGGAGACTTTTGGTGAAAGACCCGACCATATTATTATTTATGAAGATACCACAATATCATTGAGGTGGTGTCTAAATTTTTTCCAAATGCATTCCATGATTTTTTCATGCAACACCTTTTAAACAACCTAAATAGCAAGTTCAAAAGAAAAATAAACTATTTTGGATAAACACTACTATGTGGCAACAAAAGAATATAAAATAAAAGAATTCTATGAACTCTTTTATTCACTATGCAAATGTGATTTCGGTGCCAAAAAGTATTTGGAGGAGGTTGGGTTGGAAAGGTGGACTCATGCTTATATGACTATCCAGAGGTACAACATTATGGCGATCAGCATTTCAGAGTTACTCAATGCTGCTTTGGTGAAGGAAAGGGAGCTTCTAATAACATATCTACAACGCATACAAGTCCAAAAAATCACAGAGCTTTTTATAGGATGATGGCATTCCGGATTTTTATAATTTCTCAACCTTTACGCATACTTTTGCATTTTTTAGCTATTGTATTTTTTAAAAGACTTTTTTGTTTTTAGGATAGTTATGTAACTTTTCCTTATTTTGAAGTGTTTGGGTTTGAGTCCTAATGCGGGCTTTTCTGGTACATTTGCACTTTTGATAAAAATGCATATTTTAGCAAGAACATTAGGATTAATAAAACCTCAAGAATTACATAATTCAAATTCTGTTGTGACCACTATAATGGTATAATGGAAAGCTTGAATATTGAAAAATATTTGTATTGCTTCAAATTTTGGATTTTTTTTTTAATTTGAGATGCTTTGATTAAAAAAATTTTGTATTACACTAAATTTATTGATTTTTCATATCTACTTGGTGTGAAATATTGTAAATTACTATTTTTTTCACTAAAATACTAATGTTATTAGTGACGGAATTATAAAACCACAAATATATTCATTATCTTATTAGATTTGGATAAAATTGATATATATTATTAGCAAGGGCAAGCTAGAACTTAAAAGGAGACAAAATTTCTCTTGAAAGTCCTAGCTTCACTCCTGATTATCCATCTCAATTTTTGTTTCAATATTTGTATTACCTTTTATATAGTCACCACTTTGTAAATTTGTTATCTATTAATAAACCTTTTTTTTATTTGTGTAAAAATAAATTAATCAAATGAAATATAATTATATATATGTACAAACTCATAAATTTGCATAATGATACATAAAAAAATAAAATAAAGAGAAAATATTGAATCATGAATATAACTTCTTCATAAAA
This sequence comes from Garcia nutans, assembly GCA_947685225.1. Taxonomy (NCBI): domain Eukaryota; kingdom Viridiplantae; phylum Streptophyta; class Magnoliopsida; order Malpighiales; family Euphorbiaceae; genus Garcia; species Garcia nutans. Next base: position 42,250,748 of record CANTUV010000003.1, read on the forward strand.
AATAGAAACAAAGATCATCATACAATATTAGAAGTAAAAATAATAAAATAAAAATCAAAAGTAAAGAGAAGAAATTCAAAAAAATAAAAACAAAAATTTTTAAATATAAAGATTCTAATATTATATTCTTTCTCAAAATTGCTTCATCTTTATTGTGTTTTCAATTTCACCTTAGTTCTTGATTCAATCACTATAAGAAAATCTCAATTCACTAACGAAATTTGAAGAGGAAAAAAATGCATCGACAATTACCAATACTTTAATGAGATAATAGCTATGGAAATAATTTTGAAAAGAATTCATTAAAATAACTACAAAAGTGGAAATGGATTAATAAGAAAAAATTTGGTGATGAAAAATTTTATCGCTAAAAATGGCTTAATATAAAGACACAAACTATAGCGACAACGTAAATGAAAAATAAAATTTATAAATTCAATTACTTATTTAAATTTAATGATAGAATATTTTTCTTACTAAATTTTGAGCTAGAAGTATAGCTTCCACTCTTAACAACCTTGACCCTACTTAGGGTTAAATTCTTAGGGATTACAGACTTAAACCCAAAAAAAAGAGCCATTGTCTGAAAGATCGGATAAGAAGGGGTGAAGACTCACATCTAGAAATCCACAACCCCTTTTCAAAAAGTTAGGTACATATGACCTAGCATCATACGCTTAGTTTATTGGAATCGACATCCTCTTAGGTTCTAATAGTATTTCATAAGTGATTATTGAAACATTATTTAAATAAACACAATAAATCTAAAGTAGTGGAAAAATATGAACATTATATCATGGTAAAATGTATGAACATATGTACATGTGAATAAAAAGAGATATCTACTTGTGTGGAAACATGCCTTTATAACCTAAATATCTATAAGAATAAATTATTTCCAAAAAGAAAAAAATACAATAAATTTACACTATCCAAAATCTACTGCAACTGTTCTTAGAAAAGATAAAATTACATTAATAGAACCTACTGCAATTATTCTAAGAAAGCAAAATAGAGATATGTATGCATGGGCATGCTATTATCATGAGATAACAAAAATGGGTTTAAGCATAATAAGAAGAAAGGAAACATAAAATAATCATATCCATAAGAATAATAAAAGAGAAGCCACACTATGTCAATTATGATGATCACGCATAGCTCAATCAAGGTATTGATAGTAATGATCAAACTCATCACAATAAAAATAATGATCAAACAAATCATAACAAGAACCAAAATAATAATAATAATAATAATAATAATAATAACAACATGCATAGTAATAAAAAAAAACCTTAGCACATAGACAATACATATTAAAAACAAAATGGACAGTATATCAACAGCTACGGTCAAGCTTAACATAAGTTATATATCGTCACTGGATATTTTTACATAGCTTAAATATATTGAGCCTAACTAGATTTTTAGTCTTTCACTGTCCAATGGTCCAAAAGTCCAAAGCATCATTGTACTTTGTGTGGCCTCTACATGGGAAGCACAAACCACACCAGTGGCGGAACCAGAGACTTGTTGAGGGGGGCAAAATCTCCGGTGGCCGGTGGGCGGTGGCTCGGTGTTGCAGCGTCGCCCGTGGGTGGGTGCTGCTGGTGGCTGTGTTTTGGGGAGGGAAGGGAACAGAGACACAGGGAGAGGGAAGGGAAGAAGGAAGAAGAAGGAAAGGTTTTAATTTTTTTGAACCGGCCCAAGCGAAACGGCGTCGTTTCGCTTGGGCCGGTTTATTTTTTTTATAATTAAACCCCTGGCGAAACGGCGCCGTTTCGCCAGGGGTTTAATTATAAAAAAAAAATTAGTCTCTGGCGAAACGACGACGTTTCGCCAGGGACTAATTTATATAAAAAAAAATTAAAATTGCAGCGAGGGGTTCGTCTACCCCTCGCTGCGATTTTCTCTGAAACTCAGCCCCCCTTCACGGGGGCTGAGTTTCCACGTCCTGTCTTCCTCCACGTCTGGCTGCCGGTGAGGGGGGGGGGGGGTCGTGTGACCCCACACGACCCCATGGTGGTTCCGCCGCTGAACCACACCATAATGAATGGAGTAGTCGCTATAAGAAATGACAGTGCTGCCAAAACTTCTAGCATTATAGCTAGAAGGAGTGGCGTTATCGCCACTCACTATAATGCCACTCACTCATGCTCTGCACGTTTCAATAGCATGTCTTCTTCTCCAACAACATCACAAAGCCAGAGAACTCTATAATTATGGTTAAGAAGGTTGTTTTACATAGTCTAGATGGTCTTCTTTCCCTCAAGGTATCATTTTTATAGGTCTTAGCCTTTATAGTACATAAAGTCTCCATCTTTTACATATTTTATCCATTATTTATCTTTAAGTTTCCATTTTATAGGTTTTTAGACAAGTTATGATCTTTACCAATTTATAACTTTATATAGACATATGGCAAGAGCAAAAAGAGGGAAAAGAAAGACAAAAGCAATGAAATAACACCAACACAAGTAGAAAGAGCTCAAATAAACATTAAACACCAAAGAAAAGCAATTGTAATAAGATTAATGAAGGGATTAAGACACAATATCTCCATCATCGGTTCCTTCATTCTTTAAACCAGAAATAACAAAAGAGAGGTCCTCTAAAGATTTACCTTTAGCCCTTTCCAGCATTGTTCTTATTCAGTAGTGTTTCCCTCAAAAAATGATGAGAAAACTCATTTGGCCTTTTAATTTGGATGCTAGCGTGCCAAAGGATATAAGGTCATTGACCAAAATGTGCTTAATCTGACTTCTATCAAGTAATTATGGATTTCTCAAAGAACTAAAGAGAAATCAAAATTTCCAAACTCCCTTAAGTTTGTTTGAATTCTACAGCAAAAAAAATAGAACTAATGAAAGCTGTAAAAAAAATAAACTGTGAAAAAATATTATTTGGCTGAAGAATGAGCGATAATTGTGGTAAATTCACTAAATTCGAAATATGAATAGTGAGTTAAAATTCTAAACTTAGAAAACATTGAATTAACAAACTAAAACTAAGTGAAATAAAATTAAAGAATTGGACATTCTAAATTAACTAAAAAACCTACTATGGAACTGAAAAAAGCTATTGTGGGATCTAAAAATTATACACTTTTTATCTCTTGAATTTGAAAAATTATCACTTCTACTTCTACTTTTTAATTGATGTTTGGTTGTGATGGTTCCAAGTCCTTCTCCTGTTTCCTTTTTTTTTTCCCCCTTTTAAACCTTTTTTTCCATGGAAGTGGCCCATTATTTTTAGGCCACTAAATCTCACCTTCTTCTCCACTTCTTTTCATCAACTTCCATTAACTTTCATATTTTTGCAATATTCTTTAATCACTAACCATTTTCTTTTAACTCCCAAAAGTAGTTAATTTTCAGTAATGTTCATGATCTAGCTCTTTTTTTTTTTTGCCAAATTTCCATTTTCTTTTAACTACCAAAAGTTAGTTAATTTTGGATGTAAACAAATGCTCCCCGTATACATTTAGCTTATAAAGACAAATTATATGGTAAAAATTTTATTCTTTTCCTTAGCCGCCGTAGGTTTTGCGATTTTCTACCTGCTGTTTATTTTCTTCAGATTTTACAGAAAAAAATCTTCCACAGACTTTGCAGAAAAGAATTTTCACAAACTCTGCAGGATTTTTCATAGGCTATTTAAAAATTCATTTAACTTTTATTTATTTTTTATTTTTTAAAGTGGCCAATAGGCATATTTTAATTTTTATTATTAATATTTATAAAAGTAGTCCAAATGCTAACTTTCTATTAAAACATGAATAAATCAAATGTCAAAAAAATAAATAAAATTTATTTGTGCATATGACATAATTTGCTGAGGAATTTTTTGTACTTCAACCACATATCTCTCCCCTACATCTTTTAGGCTTTCCATAGGCTCAAGATCCTCTTTATCTTCAATAATTTTCTTCTGAATTTTTTTTTCATAGGCTAAACTCTACATTCTTTTTGTCTTCGTTCCATAGCCTTTTGCCTTTTGAGTTTTTGTTAAAGACTGAAGAAATTTCGTAACATCCGAAATTTTTAAAAATTAAATAAAATAAATTACAATTTAATTAGATAAATTAAATAAATAATTTTAAATAAAAAATAAAGAAATTTTAAGTGAAAAAGTGAAATATATATGTGATATATATGTAAAATATACATAATATATATAAAGTCAATAAAAGTAAAATTTTTAAAAGTCAAAAGTCAAAGTTCCAAGGGTATTTTGGTAAATAATCTTTAAAATTTTAAAATTATTTAAATAATTTAAAAATAAGTTATTTTTAGTGGAAGATGATATTTTGGAGTTTTAATTAATTAAATTAATTAATTAATTAATTAATTAATATAATTAAATAATATATATGTAAGGTAGAAATTGAAAGTAGAAGGAAAGAGAAAGTTCATTTGGTCTTCTTCTTCTTTTTTCTTGTGCTGATTTTTCCATAGCCACCAAGACAGGATTTTTGCTTCTTCCAAGCTTCCAAAGTTGAAGGATTTTCAAGGTTTCAAGTGAAGATTTAGTGATTTCCACTTGAATTGGTAAGTTTCCAAATTATTTTCTTAAATTTTCTTCAAGATGTGAATATGTGAAGTTTGACTTGTTGTGATAGTATGTTTTAATTGTCTATTTTGGATATGAATGAAGTTGTTTTAAGTAGTTAATAATGATTTTAAGGTTGGATTGGAGAAATGGTTAAGTTTAAGTAAAGATTGGTGAAGAGAGATAATTTATGGTTATGGGAGAATTGGATTTTTGGAATCATATGATTTAATTGTGCAATTTAATTCTAAATGAGTTACTTTGATGCATAAACAAGTATTGTAAAGTTAAAAGATGGATTTGGTTGAGGTTGAATAGAGTTTGAAAATGGAAGAGGTGAGTTAGGGTTTTGGAAAAGGAATTTTTCCAAAGTATGGAAAAGAGTGATATACTTTGGATATGTGACAATTGTATATTGATAAGCAGAGATTTAGCTTGACACTCTCAGTGACATGATCATGTCATTGAGTATGTCATAACTGTTGTAATGCAAGATTAATGATACGGGCAGTGACATGCCTATGTCGTTGGACATGTCAAAGCTTCTATAAGATGGACAAACGGCACGGTTATGGACATGCCCATATCGTTGGGCTTGTCACTTGAAGAATTTGCCCAAAATAGCTTTTTTCATTGTCTCTCATCTATGGTTTTTACCCTTGTCTTAAGAGTATACAATGTTTGATTATGATTTAAGATTGAAAATGTCTTTAAATGTGATACTAAATGATTATTTATGATCACATTTGGTATAGGCATTGAGGAGAATTATTTTGCCCAATCCAAGTGTTGAAGGGTAACTTGAAAGGGGAGGTTGGAGTGTGATTTGTGGCTTGCTTTTGGTAGCTTTTAGAGGCAAGTACAAACTTTGGATAAATTGAGAATGTTTGCATGACATTTGGGCTTAGCACATTTTGGTTAGAAAATGTATTAAGTTACTTGATGCATTGAATATGCATGAATATTGTGCTATGTTATGTGATTTGTTATGAATGCATTATATGCATTGTGAAAAGGCATTGATAATGGCTAAATTGAGTAAAAAGTGAAATATGTGCAATATGTGAAAATGACCCAAAGTGTTTGGGTAATGTGATTTGTTGTGTATGCATTAAAGACATTGTGAAAAGCCATTGATAATTGCTAGATTGCATAAAATGTAATATATTGTAATAATATATTGAGATATGATGAAATGTGATGAATTGAAATGAAATGATATTGATATGAATGAGAAAAAAGAGAAAATAGGCAATGTGCCTAGTTGATAACGAGAAAAAGGCAATGTGCCTAATTGATTGTGAAAAATGAGAAACAAATTGATAATAGAAAATATGAAATAATTGTGTGCTTAGTATGTTATTCAATTTTCAGAGTTCTGTGTTTGGCGGCATGCCTATGAGGTTATCCTTATTATTTGTCTTCGGAGCTAGCTTTTGACACTACAAAAATATTCGGCATTTGCGACGGAAATCTGCGACGGACATGTTTCCATCGCAAATTTGCTACGGATCTGCGACGGATTTGCGACGGAAGGACAAGTCAGAGGAATTTTGAGAAATTGGTCGCAAATCCGTTGTAAATACGTCGCAGATCTGCGACGAAAATCATTCCGTCGCAAATAATCGTCGCAAAAGTTGGCGCGAGAGAGAAAACACTAAAAAAACTAATTTGCAACGGAGATCTGCTACCGTATATTGTCGTCGCAAATTTCACTATAAAAATATTCTGAATTTTGCGACGAAAATCTGCGACGAACATGTTTCCGTCGCAAATTTGCTACGGATCTATGACGGATTTGTGACGGAAGGACGAGTCAGAGGAATTTTGAGAAATTGGTCGCAAATCCGTCGCAGATCTGCGACGAAAATCAGTCCGTCGCAAAAGTTGGCGCGGAAACTTAGCGCGAGAGAGACTCGGGTATATTTTTTCGCAAAATTTTTTTTCCGTCACAGATTGGTTGTAGAAAACACTAAAAAAAGCAATTTGCAACGGAGATCTGCTACCGTCTATTGCCGTCACAAATTTCACTATAAAAATATTCGGCATTTACGACAGAATAATAAGTTGTAGGAATTTTGAGAAAGCCGTCGCAAATCGGTTGCAGATCCGTAATAAATCTGCGACGGATTTTTGTTCGTCACAAATTTCGTCGCTAAAGTTGGCGGGATTACTCCCACCGAGAATTTTTGCAGAAAATTTTTACCGTCGCAGATTGGTCGCAGATTCGTTGCAAATTTGCTACGGATTTGCGACGAAAATAAAATTTGACTATATATATGTATCCGTCGCAAATCGGTGGCAAATCTGTAGCAAATTTGCGACAGAAAATAGCCGTCAAAAATTTTTCGTCGTAAAACTAAAAGGAAATTTTTAGTGGGAGCCCAAAAAAGAAATTATAATTATTTGAAATAAGTTAGAAGACTTATTTTATAAAAAAATACTAATTTTTATTTTTTACATAATTTCGTTATAGGCATTTTATTTTATCTCATTTCTTTGTATTTATCGTATAGCATGAATGATATATTTGAGTATCTCTTTAATTATTTTAAAGCATATTTTGATTTCAACAAATTGATTTATTTGTATAGCTTCATTTAAATATTTTATATATTACATTGATATTAATTTAATAATTTATAATGACAAATTAAATTTTAGTTATTATCACTAATATAAAATTTTAAATTAGTATTTAATTTTTTTTGTGCAATTCATTATCTTAAAGTGGAGTATGATAGAATCATATTCGTAATTCAAATTTATGAATATTTTATTAAATTAAAATGGTATTTTTATTAAGTGATGTACATATTTAGTGGTTATAATAAATACTTATTAGTTATTAAGCAATAAACAGTACTAATAGTACTAATAATATAATGAATTGTGTTTTGTAAATTAAAATAGTAAAATTAATAGTATAACATATTAATAGTAAAAAATTATATTTACTAATTACTAATTTACTGTCTAATATTTATCATCATATAAATAATTAAAATATATTTTAATTTAACTTCAAAATAAAATAAATATAAATATAGATAATTCTGATTTTTTTAAGAAACTATATTGTATAACACAATTTTTATTTTTAAAAAAATATTATTTTTTTATATGCACTTGATATACTAAATATATAATCTATGTCTATTTAAAAATAAAATATATTTTTAATATATTAAATATATATTTTAAAAAAATAATATTTTTAAAATTAACAAAGAAAATTGAATTTGGAAAATATTTTTGAAGGGTAATGTATCAAATGTTTTACTGCCTAACCTAATCTCAGAATCCTCACTCTCCTATTTGCGCCGCTCCCTCTCTTCTCCTCTCTGCAGTAACCATCGCAGCATCGCCATCTTCATCTCAGCCTCCTCTCGCCTTTACTGAGAGGTCACCGCCGTCATCGCCACCTCCATCTTCATCTCAGCCTGCTGGTATGTCCTCCACACACCCCCCCACACACACACATTTTGAATCATTTGGATTGTAGCAGTACAAATCTCCATTTCGAATCTGACTCTTTATTAGCAGTACAAATCTCCATTTCGAATCAACCTTAGGAATACAACATCTGTTTTCTATACCTACATTTCTAATTCGTACCCTCTGTTTGGATAAGGAGGGAAGAACTTTGCCCATTCTTTTGTAATTCTGGAGCTTATCTCCCCTTTCTATAAAAATACACTTTGAAGGGCATATGCTTGTAATTCTGCACTGCGCCTTTGTTGTTTCAAAGTCGTGAATGCGATTGGTTTTTTTTTCTAGGTTTTTTTTTAATCTCTATCAAAGCTTATCAAAAGAAGTACTGAGAAAAGATGTGGGTAAAGAAATGGCTAAATCTATGGCTGAACAAGTAAAGATGGGGAAATCGATTCACAAGAAAATTTTGGTGATGGAATTGAAGAAATCGCCGGAATCTGATGACTTTTTTCATTTTTGGATGCCGATTCCGGTTCCGATCGGCATTCGATTCTTATTCGGTAGCTTGTGAGGCATTCTCTGAACAGCGTCAAAATAAAGAGTTTCGCTTCTTATATTCATGTTCTTCGCTTCCGATCGCTGTTAATATCAAACTGCTTTGATAGGGTTTTCGTCTCCTTATTTTTTTTCTTTTTTTAAAAAATAAACTTTTTTTAGCGGTTCGTGTTTTAGTTTTGGCTCTTTACCCTCTCTTCGTTTTACTGTCATTTTGTTGTTGATAATGGAGTTTGGTTCACGTGAGGATGATGGTGAGTTTTCATAGAAAGATCCGACTGGTCGATACATTCGGGTATGTATGGATTCACTGAAATTTTCCTCATTTTTTTGTTTAGTGGCTCTGAAAATTGAATAAACTGAATGAAAAATTGTATTATTGTGATGTGTTATTATGTTTTTGTGACTGGAAATTGGTTGTTTAATCTCAGCTGAACAGAGATTCTGGAATAAATAAGGGGAATTAGCTATATTCATGCCTTTTGTCGTCTAATGAAAGTCAATTTTGAATGAATTTATGTTTATTGTGACTGGCATTAAAAAATCAATGGTGATATTAGAGTGATCATTTTCAATGTTCTTGTTTGACTTACTGGAACTAATGATGATTTGTTGAATTAGCTCTTTACTAGATTTAGTGAATGATATGACCTTTATTTGATTTGTTTTTCCTCCTTCAGTATGATGAAATCTTGGGGAAAGGTGCATTCAAGACTGTGTATAGTTCTGCAACCTATCCTCTTTAATTTTGCTTTCTTTTTTTTTTTAAAAATTCTTTACATTAGTGCTAGTTTTGTTAAAATGATATATCGGTTGACTTGGTCATTTTCCTGCTTTGATTCACTTTTTATTACAAATAGATATAAGGCGTTCGATGAAGTTGATGGAATTGAAGTTGCGTGGAACCAAGTATGTATTGAAGATGCGTTGCAGTCACCTGACCAGCTTGAAAGATTATACTCAGAGGTTCATCTGCTGAAGTCACTGAAACATGAAAATATCATGAAATTCTACAATTCTTGGGTGGATGATAAGAATAAGACTATTAACATGATAACAAAATTATTCACTTCTGGGAGTTTGAGGCTGTGAGTTTCTTTAGTTGTTTCATTTATGTGTGTGTGTGTATTTTTTTTTCCATGTTCGTGCATATTTTTTTTCCGTGTTTGTGCCTTGTATGATTTATGGCTTTTTCTTTGGGCTTTAGATACCGTAGGAAGCATAAGAATGTTGATATGAAGGCTATAAAGAACTGGGCTAGACAAATCCTATGAGGCTTACACTATTTGCATTGTCATAAGCCTCCTGTTGTTCATCGTGATTTGAAATGTGACAATATATTTGTTAACGGAAACAATGGGGAAGTTAAAATTGGAGATCTAGGACTAGCTACTGTCATGCAGCAGCCCACAGTCCGAAGTGTTATAGGTAATGGCTTCAATTTCTCTGGAATCTGTTTGGCTCTAAAGAAACCATCATATACTGAAACTTTCTATCCTTTCTTGATTTTGCAGGTACTCCTGAATTCATGGCTCCAGAACTATATGAAGAGGAATACAATGAGCTTGTCGACATTTATTCTTTTGGCATGTGCATGTTAGAAATGGTTACTTGTGAATATCCATATAATGAATGCAAGAACCCGGCACAGATATATAAGAAGGTTACTTTGGTGGGTTTGAGCTTAAGGCTCTTTGCAATTAGCAATTTAGTGCCCTTTTACTTTTAACCTGTTGTCTCGTAACTTCTGTTATCTTCTTTTATTTCAAGGCATAAAAGCCTGCTTCTCTTGGTAAAGTAAATGATCCTCAATTTAAGCAGTTCATAGAGAAGTGTCTAGTCCCAGCATCTGTGAGATTGCCTGCAATAGAACTCTTAAGAGACCCTTTCCTAGAAACTGAAAATTCAAAGGAACCTGTTTCTGTGTCTTTAAGTTTACCAGATCTTGTTTCTAAACAAGTAATCTTACAGCAATTGGAATCTCATCCCATGGATATTGACCCTAACCATAAGAAGCTTTCGATCAGCTCTTGTACAAAAAGCTTTGATGAGGTTCTACAGCTTTCACCGTCAGAATTGGAGAGGTTTACTGAGAACAATGAATTCAGATTAAGAGGAGAGAAAAATGATGATAATACAATTTCATTGACTCTGCGCATTGTCGAAAGATGTGGTGGGTTTATCTTTGTTACAACTGTTAGCGTGCTGCATGTATTCCTTTTACTGTATTCTGAATAATGTTGTTTTTGTAACAGGTGGAGTAAGAAATATCCATTTTACTTTTTATCTTGATTCTGACACTACACTTTCAATAGCTCAAGAGATGGTTGAACAGCTAGATTTGTCAAATGAAGATGTGGCTATTATTGCTGAGTTGATTGATGCCTTGATAATGAAGCTTGTTCCTTGCTGGAGTCCTTCACTTGGAAGTACTTTAAGTCTACCAAATGTTTCTTCTGGATAACAAAATGTTGCAACGTCCAAGGCTGTTAGGGAAAATGATTTATTGCCCTTGGATAATGGGAAGGGTCAAGAGACTCAAGAATCAATCTGTTCAGACATAACAATTGAATTTCATATGACAATTGCTTCTGATACGAGTACTAACAAGCCTGTGGGATCTTCTGATTATGCTTCTGAGTTGAACACATTTGATTTTGGCTCTGATATTGTGATGCATGTTGATGGTGTTTCTGAGAAATCCATAAAAAGTTCTGAGAATCCAGATAAAGATGAGCAAGATGAGCTAAAGCATGAATTCGACGCGATCCGTATGCAGTACAATCAGTGCTTCCGTGAACTCATGAGGCTGAGAGAGGAAGTGATAGAAAATGCCAAAAAGAAGTGGACAACAAAGAAGGTTCCTGTCATGTGATGCCTTACATTCTCTTAGAATTTCGTTTCTCCTCCACTTTACTGGTGATAACATTAGAAGAAGTCTTTTTTTTTGGCACTTTACTGGTGATAACATTAGATGATGATTAGTGTATGCCTTCGGCTTAGTTTTTACTTTTGAAAGTGTTCATACTTTAATACTTTGAAATGTTTAAAACTTATATATTGTAATGACTTTTGAATTATGTTAGTTTAACTAACTATTGCATTTTATATAAATGAAAATTGGTGTAAATTTAGATTTATGTAATTAAATTGTAAATATTATTACTACAGGTGTGTATTTTATATATAAAATTCATATAATGACACAAAAATTGTAAATTCATTGCATCTGCTACGGCATCTGCGACGGAAAACACCACGGCATATATACTCCAGAACATCTGCGACGGCCTTTGTGACGGATTTGCGACGAGCTTTGCGACAAAATCTGCGACAAAAAATCTGCAACGACAATCTGCGACGGATTTGCGACGGTTACTGTTTGCCCGCGAAAATTTGAGTGGCAAATTTGCAACCGCCTAGTGGTAGCAAATCGGTCGCAATCTGCGAGGCCCGTCGCAAAATTAAAAATTGCGACGCATTTTTTATTAACGGATCGTATCCGTCGCAGATCGATCGCAAATCTTGATTTGCGACGGATCTGCGACGGATTCTGTCTGTTGCAGATAGCTTTTTTTTTGTAGTGTGAGCAATTATTTAATTTGCCTTTGGGGCTAGACGCTTGACATCACTGTAATATGATTTATCTTCAGGGCTAGCTTTTGAGCAATTATTATAATCTGACTTCGGGGCTAGACACATAGTGTCAATTTGGACCAAAACAGTAACTCTGGGATTTGAATAACATATTAGATCATTTGGGCCCATGCTTATGTTTGTTATTTATGTGAATTAATAAATGATGAGAGAATATATTTAAAAGTGAGCTTGGATGACACATTGTAACATAGCATAAATGCGTTATGCATTGGCATTGTTTCATAGTTTTACTGTTATCAAAATTTGTACCACTAGGTTTTTGGCTTAGCGCAAATTTAATTTATTGCACATGAGATAGGAGAGATTCGGTAGAGCCAGAAAGTTTGTCTAGACTAGGTGGGTCTAGATATGTAATTTTTTGTGTAGAGTTGATAGTGGGCATCAAGATCAGAGACACAACCAACATGTATATGTTTTATATTACATTTTGATATTACCTATATTATACTATATTTTTGGTGTATTTATTGTAAATTAAAAAGAATATTTTAGATAAAGTTTGAGATGTGGGTTTATATGTGATTTTGATAAATATGTATTTTAAGGTATTTAAGATTTTAAATTGGAAAAGTGAAAATTTTTTATTAAACCAGATTGTGACATTTTTATACTGTATATGCATATTTTATATACTAGGTGTATATATTATACGTATATAGGGTATAAGGGTGTTACATTTATTTTGGTATCAGAGCCTAGGTTAGAGGTTCTCGACCTAGGTGAGTTGTTAGAGAGAAAAAATAGAGATTTAAACTATGGTTTTAAACTATGATACATACTTTGGCACTGGAAGTTTCTAATCTTTGATGTTGCGATTTCTATTGTATTTGCAAATATAGGTAGTTATGGTATCTCGGACGTATCAATCTACAGAGGTTAGTGCAGAGAGTATAGCTCTTGATGAGGGTAGAGTTGGAGCTGGTGTTGTGTCTACTGAGGAGGCGTCTACTTTAGTGCCTGTTAAAACAACAACTGAGGAGGTTTTGCCGAGCTAGATACTGTATATGGTGGAGCTATTGAGGTACACTTTGGTTTAGCTGCCGCAGCCGTAGCTGCAGTTGCCAACTAGAAAGTATGATAAGTTGAGAAAATTTAGAGTTGAGAATTTTGTTAGTACTACAAATCCTGCTGTAGCAGAGCAGTGGCTGGACAGGATCCAGAGAGTGTTCATCTAGTTGTAGGCTAGTTCAAAGGAGAAGTTTGATTATGGTATATCTCTTCTTCAGAGGGAAGCCTATGAGTAGTGAAAGATGGTTCTCCATGCTACAGCTGATCCACCAGTACTGACTTATGATGATTTTTTGCGAGAATTCGAGAAGAAGTACACTCCAAGGGAGTATAAAGATGCAAAGAAGATGGAGTTTTTGAGTTTATGGCAGACACCAGGTCAATGACGGAGTATGAGATTGAGTTTATCCGGCTGAGTTAGTATATTGCAGGGATTATTTTTATGAGATTGAACGGTACCGGAGGTTTGAGGAGGGGTTGAGACCCTCTATAATGTGTATTATAGCAGGCTCTAGATATCAAAACTTTTCTTAGTTGGTTGCAGCTGACAAAAGTGTTGAGAGAGTACAGGGTCTTGCAGCAGCTGCCAGAGCTAAGGAGAGCAGAGCTAGGAGACCTCAGGGTGAGGTATGGTCTTCATTAGTGAAGAGAGGCCGGAGGAGTTTTTCTCAGAGATTCAGTAGGAGCTAGGGGCAGTCTAGAAGGTCAGGACAGCAACAGAGACAGAGGCAGAGACCTGTAGCCTCAGTGGCTAGTGCTTCAACCCTAGTGGCTCAGAGGCCTGCTCTACCTACCTTTGTTCATTGTGGTAGAGCATATGGGAATGTCTGCTAGAGGATAGGTGTACTAGCAGTGTATTATAGATGTGGGTCGCTAGACCATTTTATCAAATATTATCTAGAGCCACCATATGACAAAAAGATAGATACAATAGCTTCTAGACCCAGTGTCAGAAGGGATCGTGGTGGTAGAGGTTTTGGTAGAGATGGTAGATCAGGGTATGGTTAGAAAGAAGGTTCTACAGTTGGGAGTAGACCAGATAAGGCAGAGCCATCACAGTGGGTCTATGTGATGCAAAGGCAGCCAGATGCTTCAGCTGTCATTGCTGGTGCTTTTACTTTATTCGGTACTTTAGTTCTTGCATTGATAGAACTTGGGTCGACTCATTCATATATTGGTACATCCATCTTGCCTGTGAGTAATTTACATTCTGAGTCCCTACGATTTGAAGTTTTGATGACAAATCCCTTAGGGCACAGTGTTATGGTTAGCAGGGTGCATCGATACAGTACAGTTATTATTTAGGATGAGGAGTTTCTTAGTGACCTGATTGAGATGCCTTTTAAAGAGTATGATTTGATTTTGAGCATGGATTGGTTATCCATGCATGGGGGTGTAGTAGACTGTCAGTGAAAATGTGTTATCCTGAGAACACGTGATGGTCGAGATGTGGTGGTATCTAGTGAGTAAAGACACCTGTCATCCATATTTGTTTCAACTGTTACAACTAGGAGGATGATTCGAAAGGGATGTGAGGTATATCTTGCTCATGTTGTAGATACTAGAGTAGTGGAGTCCTAGCTTGATATTATACCTACAGTTGTCAAGTTTTCAGATGTTTTTCCTGATGAGTTGCCAGGGATACCTTCTGAGAGAGAGGTGGAGTTTGGTATTGATATGTTGCCTGGTACGACTCTTATCTCTATTATCCCTTATCGGATGACACCTATAGAGTTGAAGGAATTGAAGGTGCAGTTGCAGAAGTTGCTTGATAAAGGATTCATCCACCCTAGTGTGTCCCCGTAGGGAGCACATGTGTTATTTATGAAGAAGGATTGTACCTTGAGATTGTGCATTGATTACAGATTGTTGAATAAGGTGACCATTAAGAACAAGTATCCTTTACCTTGGATAGATGATCTCTTTGATCAGTTGAAGGGAGCAGTAGTAGTCTCTAAGATTGATTTGAGATTAGGGTACCATTAGTTGTGAGTTCTAGCTCGATCAAGTGACTTTTTTCAATCATGTGGTATCAGCAGAGGGTATTAAAGTTGATCTAAGTAAAGTCGAGGCTATCTTAAATTGGATTCCACCAAAGACTGTAATAGAGGTTAGAAGTTTTCTGGGATTGGTAGGCTATTATTGTCGATTTATGAAGGGTTTTTCTATAATAGCTACACCACTCACTAGATTAATTCGGAAAAGAGTTAGATTTGAGTGGATAGATTGATGTCAGGCGAGTTTTGAGCAGTTGAGGGAGGTAAACCTTATGTGATATACAGTGATGTTTCATATAGTGGTTTAGATTATGTTCTAATGCAGAGGGTAGAGTCATTACTTATGCCTCTCGACAACTGAAGCCTCATGAGCTGAATTATCCGACTCATGATTTGGAGCTAGCTGCCATAGTTTTTCCATTGAAGATTTGGCGACATTACTTATATAGAGAGAAGTGTTTCATTTATACAGACTGCAAGAGTTTAAAGTATCTGGGTGTTCAGAAAGAGTTAAATCTTTGGTAGAGACGGTGGTTAGAGTTGATTAAAGACTATGGCTATTTAATTGATTATCATCATGGTAAGGTAAATATTGTTACTGATGCATTGAGTCAGAAGTCTTTGACAGGTTTGACTGCTTATTTGGTCTCTTTGCTTGTTGAGTTGAGAGCGTTGCATGCCATATTTGAGTCTTGTGATATGGTGCATTCATGGTTTAGTTGTAGTTGAGGCCAGTTTTGTTGGATCAGATTAGGGAGACCCAGTTAGCAGATGAGAAAATCTAAAAGATTGTGATGGATTGCCAAAAGAGGGAGAGTCGAGACTTTCATGTGAGAGATGACGAGCCTATGGTACAAAGATAGGTTGAGTATTTCGGATGAAGTAGAATTGAAGAGGATGATATTAGAGGAAGCACATCAGTCACTTTATGCTATGTACCCTGGTAGTACCAAAATGTATCAGGATTTGAAGCAGTATTACTGGTGGTCAGGTATGAAAAGGGACATAGCATAGTTTATTTCCAGATGTGTCACTTGCTAGAGAGTGAAGGCTAAATACTAGGTTCCTTCAGGGTTACTTCAACCATTGTCAACATCAGAGTGAAAATGGGAGCGAGAGACGATCGATTTTGTGACTGGACTGCCTTGGACCCAGAAGAAGTATGATGCAATCTGGGTGATTGTGGATCAGATGACGAAGATAACTTTTTTCTTTCAGTTCAGATGGATTATTCAGTTCAGATGGATTATTCACTTGAAAGGTTGGTTGAGCTGTATATCAGTGAGATCGTAAGGTTGCATGGAGTCCCAGTTTCTTTAGTATCAGATTGAGATCCCCGGTTTACCTCAAAATTTTGGAGGAGTTTATAGGATGCATTAGATTCTCGGTTGTATTTTAGTACAGCTTTCCATCCTAACATATATGGGTCATCAAAAAGAGTGATATAAATGCTAGAGGATATATTGAGGAGTTGTATCATTGATTTCACTAGGATCTAGGACAGATTTTTGCCATTGATTGAGTTTGCTTATAATAACAGTCATTAGTCCAGTATTGGGATGGCTCTTTATGAGGCCTTGTATGGTAGGAAGTGCAGGAGACCTCTGTATTGGGATGAGATTGAAGAAGGTAAGTTGGTCGGTCGTGATTTGATTAAGAAAATAGAAGAGAAAGTGAAGGTGATTTGGGGTTGTCTGAAAGCAGCTTCAGACCTACAGAAATCCTATACAAATTTGAAGAGGAAGGACATAGAGTTCAATGTGGGAGATAAAGTATTTCTGAAGGTGTCTCTATGAAAGAGGGTTCTGAGATTCGGCGGCAAAGAAAAGTTGAGTCCTCATTTTATAGGACCATATGAGATACTAGAGAGAGTTGGTCCAGTGACTTACAGACTGTCTCTACTGCCTGAGTTGGATCGGATTCATAATATCTTCCATGTCTTTATACTTCGAAGATACAGGTGAGACCCATCTCATATTTTATCAGTGGAGTCTATTGATGTGAGTCCGAATCTCACTTATCAAGAAGAATTAGTGGCAATTTTGGCACGAGAAGTGAAAGAGTTGAGGAATAAGAAGTTGCAACTTGTGAAAGTTCTTTAGAGGAATCATGCCACTGCGGAGGCGACATGGGAGAGTGAGCAAATGATGCAAAGCCAGTATCCTCAGTTGTTCTAGAGCTGACATCAAGTAATTTTGAAGGCGAAATTTTTCTTTAGGGGAAGATAATTGTAACATCCAAAATTTTTAAAAATTAAATAAAATAAATTATAATTTTATTAGATAAAATAAATAAATAATTTTAAATGAAATTAATTTTACTGGATAAATTAAATAAATTATACTTTTCCTTGTCTTTCATCTATGGTTTTTACCCTTGTGTTAAGAGTATACAATGTTTTTATTATGGTTTAAGATTGAAAATGTCTTTAAATGTGATACTAAATGATTATTTGTGATCATATTTAATATAGGCATTGAGAAGAATTATTTTTCCTAATCCAAGTGTTGAAGGGTAACTTGAAAGAAGAGGTTGGAGTGTGATTTGTGGCTTGCTTTTGGTAGCTTTTAGAGGTAAGTATAAACTTTGGATAAATTAGAAATGTTTGCATGACATTTGGGCTTAGCACATTTTAGTTGAAAAATATGTTAAGTTACTTGATGCATTGAATATGCATGAACATTGTGCTATGTTATGTGATTTGGTATGAATGCATTATATGCATTGTAAAATGCCATTGATAATGGCTAAATTAAGTAAAAAGCAAAATATGTTCAATATGTGAAAATGACTCAAAGTGTTTGAGTAATGTGATTTGTTGTGTATGCATTAAAGACATTGTGAAAAGTCATTGGTAATTGCTAGATTGCATAAAATGTGATACATTATAATAATATATTGAGATATGATGAAATGTGATGAATTAAAATGAAATGATATTGATATGAATGAGAAAAATGAGAAAAGTGGCAATGTGCCTAGTTGATAATGAGAAAAGAGGCAATGTGCCTAATTGGCTATGAAAAATGAGAAAGACATTGATAATGGAAAATATGAAATAATTATGTGCCTAGTATGTTATTCACTTTTTAGAGTTCTGTATTTGGTGGCATGCATATGAGGTTATCCACATTATTTGTCTTCAGGGCTAGCTTTTGAGCAATTATTTGATTTGCCTTCGGGGCTAGACGCTTAGTGTCATTGTGATATGATTTGCATTCAGGGCTAGCTTTTGAGCAATTATTATGATTTGCCTTTGAGGCTAGCTTTTGAGTAATTATTTTGATTTGCCTTCGGGACTAGACACATGGTGTCAATTTGGACCAAAACAGTAACTCTGAAATTTGAATAGCATATTAGATCATTTAAGCCCATGCTTGTGTTTGTTATTTATGTGAATTAATAAATAATGAGAGAATATGTTTAAAAGTGAGCTTGGATGCCACATTGTGACATAGCATAAATGCATTATGCATTGACATTGTTTTTATAGTTTTACTGTTATCAAAGTTTGTACCACTAAATTTTTGGCTTAGTGCGATTGTAATTCATTGTACAGGTAACAGGAGAGGTTTGGTAGAGCTGGAGAGTTTGTCTAGACAAGGTCGAATCTAGATATGTAATTTTTGCTGTAGAGTTGATAGTGGGCATCAAGATCAGAGACACAGCCAACATGTATATGTTTTATATTATAATTTGATATTACCTTTATTATACTATATTTTTTGTGTATATATTGTAAATTAAAAAGAATATTTTAGATAAAGTTTGAGATGTGGGTTTATATGTGCTTTTGATAAATATGTATTTTAAGGTATTTAAGATTTTAAATTGAAAAGGTAAATTTTTTTTATTAAATCGGATTGTGATATTTTGATATCATATATTCATATTTTATATTTATTGAGTGTATGTATTATACGCATATGAGGTATAAGGGTATTACGAATTTCTTTTGTTGAAGCGTCTTTGGTCGCTTGGAGAAATATGATAAGGCACCACAAATTCATCCATTTATTTTGGTGAACCTTTTTTTTATATAGTTGGAATGATGTTTCCTCAAGGAATGTCTCTTTTTTAGCACACTTTCTTTCAAAAAATATTCTTTTGGCACTCAGGCTTGGAGAAATACATTTTTGGGCTTCACCACTTTATTCTCCAAGTATTTCTTATGCACTCAAATCTATTAACAAATTTTTATAGACTTTGCTTTTAAAGAATTTTACTTTTTTTTTTGTCTTGAATTTCAATAAGGATGACATGTGGATTTTAGAGCGATCAATATGCTTCAGGCCATGCTTATATTCCATGACTTTTCTCTTCCTGGCATCAGCTTCTATAAGTTCTATATTTTTTTATAGACTTTGCAAAAAAGAATTTTTCACAGCCTCTGTAGTATTTTCCATAAGTATTCTAGAATTTTTATTCAGTGGAGGGGGTTGTGAAATTCTATTGCCTGCTGATGCAACGCCACATGAGATGTTGTCCTGCTCAAAATCTTCACCATTATAATAATTAGATTGATTTTGAAGGTTATCTGAGCCAAAATTATTGGAAGACAAAGTTGGCTTGCTGTTTTGGTGGCCATTATTGCATATGTTTTTGTGGAAGTCATCAATTTTCTCTTTTTTACAAGGAGAAATGCATCTTTCTTCAGCTTGTACATGTGGATAGTATATTTTACTGGGCTCTTAGGCTATGGAATGACCTATGAGCTCGTCCAGATTCTGCTCGACAAGCATGATGCTAATATTTTGAACCGATAGGCTGGCTTCCAGGGAAATTTTCCATTTCTCTACGGCTTGGAATATGGTTTCATGTTGCTTCCGCATTAGCATCTAAGTCTCCTAGAATTTCTTTTAATTTTCTTGAATTTATTTCTGGGATGATTTTTGAGTGTCGTAGGATTGCTTTTGAAATTCCACTATATTTCTCTATATTTCTACAAAATTTTTTCTCACATCATTAGTAATAGTGGTGTTATGAAAATTTTTACCTTTTGAAATTCATTGTATTTCGTATGAAAATTGATGTTGGACTTGTGAAAACATATCAATATTTCTATTTTGCCTTAATGTTGCAAAGGCAAGCTCCGAGTCTTAAAATTCGGTTGTTTCTTCTTCTAAAAATAACATGTTGGAACTTGATATATCACTGTAGAACGTGGTCCCATTAGGCATGCCAATTTATTTATTTTTAAATGACGAGAAAAACTCATTTAGCCTTTTAATTTGGGTGCGACGTGCTAGAGGATATAAGGTCCTCAACCGAAATGCGCCTAATCTAACTTTTATCAAGTGATTATATAGATTTCTCAAAGGACTAAAGAGAAATCAAAGTCCCCAAACTCCCTTAAGTAAGTTTGTTTGGATTCTTCAGTAAAAAATTGAACTAATGAAAGCTGTGAAAAAATATACTGTAGAATAACAGTTGTGAAAAAAATACTGTTTAGCTGAACAGTAAATTCACTAAATTCAAAATATGACCAGTAAGTTGAAATTTTAAACTTAGAAAATATTGAATTAACAAACTAAAACTAAGTGAAATGAAATTAAAAAATTGGACAAACTAAATTAACTAAAAAACTACTGTGGAACTGAAAAAAGCTGTTGTGGGATCTAAAAATTCTACACTTTTTTTCTCTTGAATTTTGTAAAATATCACTTTTACTTTTGATTGATGTTTGGTTATGATGGTTCTAGGTCATTCTCTTGATTCTTTTTTTTTTTTTCCTTTTAAACCTTTTTTTCCATGGAATTGGCCCCTTTTTTTAAGGCCACTAAATCCCACCTTTTTCTCCACTTCTTTCCATCAACTTCCATTAACCTAAACTTCCATATTTTTGCAACTTTCTTTAACCATTAACCATTTTCTTTTAACCACCAAAATTAGTTAATTTTGATTAATGCCTATGATCTAACCCATTTTTTGCCAACTTCCCATTTTCTTTTAACCATGAAAAGGTAATTAATTTTGGGTGTAAACAAGTAGTGATGGTGGTGAGGATGACTAGCAAGAGTTTTTATTCTTCTCCTCCTTAGAATATAGGAATAAATGTCAATGTGTTTTTTATAGCTTTTCCTTCTAGTGTAGCAATAGGCTACTATAGGAGATACACACATGAAACTTAGCTTTAAGACTCAGAATATTCTCTCTCTTGAAGTATTGGCAGAGATAACTTCTCTAATGCATAATAGTCTATTTATAGAACTATTGGCGAAGCTTCATTAGTAAGTTAATAAGGGTTGACATGGATTTAAATTTGTGGTATGAAGATTTAGGAAAAGATGTGAGAATACACCATTTTAACAACATTTTTGAGCTCTCACCATTAAGAGAGGTGTTGTGCTAGTCCCTTTGACGGCTACCCCACAAGGAGTGGCGGGCAAACTATAAGGATTAACATAGTTTTTATCTCCCTTCATCAACCTCCTTTTTTCTTTTAGGCCAAGCCTCTTAAGGCCCAAAGCTATTTTAGTAAGCCATAATAAGCCTTTTTTCTATTTTTTTTAATTCATTTGGGCCAGAGGAAAACCACGACGTATACAAAAATATAAAATAAAATTTTAAAAAAGTAATTAAATAATCAATAGTATAATTAGCTATGGATTTAGCGACAAATATAAATAAAAAATAAAAAATAAAGTGACAAGGGATTTTAAATCTCTTGTTAAATTTTTAATTATTTTATATTATTAGATTACTTATTATTAAAAATTGACTGCAGATTTCATGACAGATTATAAATATAAAATAATTTAACGAGGGATTTTTTATCACTTGTTAATTTTTTATTATTTTATGTTACTAAATTAATGATTATTAAAAATTACTAAGGATTAACAAAAGATAGAAAATATTAAAATATTTTAATGAGCACTATGTAATTCCTCATTAAATTGAAAGTACATTTAATAAAAAATTATGAAAAATCCACAAAAAAAAAAAGCGCCATTTTGCATTATGATAAACTATAACTAAAAACCATAAACCCCCATACTTGCCGTTTCATCTGATTTTTCTTCCATCTTCAGCCTTTTTATTGTTGTCGACGGTGGCACAATTGTTCGAATGTTCTAATTTTTTTTCAGTTTTTTTTGAATTTTTTTTTTCTAAAATGAGTTTCTTTTTTTCAAATTGAAATTATATTCATTTGGTTACAAATTGAAATTATATTCATTTGGTTACAAATTGAAATTATATTCATTTGGTTATGCATTGGATCTTCTGGTATAAATGTAAGTTTTTAACTCACAATAAAATATGCGTGAAAAAAATATAGCAAATAATACTTAAGTTAAAATCTTTTACAAACTATTCATAAGATAAAGTTTTGGCTAAGCGACAAGGTTGTTGCAGAATAATGAAATTATAGATGAGTCAAAGATATTTTATGATGTTGTTGATGGCAAAAAAAAAAAAAAAAGAAACATATGTATGATTTTGGTACTCAAAGTTAACAAAGCTAGTTCTAATTCTATGACATCTTCATTTGTTTCAGAATTTGCATTATAATAAGAAGAGCAAGATTTAAAACAACAGTGGAAGCAATAGAACAAGTAGCAACAAAACCTTGTTGGGCAATAAAAATGCAGCAATAATTTCTTGATCGATAAATGTTTTGGATGAACTATTTATTGTGGTCAGAGAGTGGAGGCTAGATCAATCTTTTCCACATAAGGACTTTGCAACACTACATACACATGCACACATAGAGCGATATGGTGTATTTTTTTTTTATATTTACCTAAAATTTTATTATGAAACTCAGATTAATTTGTTTTTTCACTTTATTATGCTTTACTTTATTTTATTGGATTTTCTTAATTGTTGGATTTGAATTTGTATTTGCGTTTGGAGTTATGAAGGATGATTTTATTCAATTTAAAATATTTCTTTTTTATATATACCAAGTGAAATATAACTATAATGTAGCAATTTCAGGAAAAAATTTAGTATCCAATAAAATTTTATTGACATATTAGAGAGGATAAATTAAAAAAATTAATGAGGGATTACTAAAAAGCTTTGTAAAATAGAGAAACAATTTAGTAAGGGATTACCGAGGGATTCTATTTATATCATAACAACACTATCAATGAACTAACGAGGGATACTATCTGCTAAGGTATTGGCGAGGGCTTCATGTAAATTTGAAAATAAAGTAGTAAAGAAATGGTGAGGGAATAGGTAAATTCAAAAATACTGTAAAGAGGGATTAGCAAGGGACATTTAGCGAGGGAATACCAAGTGAACAATTTATCAAGGAATTAGTGTGCAAATTTTTCATTGCTAATGAATTTAGTGATGAAATTGTATAATTTCCCATGGGAAGTGATTTTTCGACAACTATAAAAATATTTAGTGATGAAATATCCTTTGTTAAATTGTGTAGGGTTATCTTTTCCATTGGTAATTCATTTAGCTACAAAGGTCATAGACAAAGGAGGGTTCGCATCGACATTCCCTCACTAAAGCCTTTAGCATATGATTTTCCTTCTTTTTGTGATGGATAATTCTACTACTAAAAAGTGTTTTTCTAGTAGTGATTGAATGAGAGATTAGCAAAGGAATTTTTCATCTTTAATGAACTTAGAAATGAAATTGTAATTTCCTATAAGAAGTGATTTGTTGACAGCTATAAAATCATTTGACGAAATATTCCTCGCTAAATTGCCTAGGGATAGCTTTTCCATTGACAATTTATTTAGATATAAACACTATAGAAAAGAGAGGATTTGCATTGACATTCCCTCGCTAAAGTCTTAATGAGGAATTTTCCTATTTTTCGTAAGAGGCAATTCCATTGTTAAATTTTTTTTTTTTTTGTAGTGATTGAATGAGTTGAAATTAATTTAGTGCATCAATTTTATTGTTAATTTTTTTTAGAAGAGAAATATATTTACTTGGAGAAGAAATTGTTGGTCAGATCCTTAGACAGTAAACTCTATTTTGATATTTAGTGGCCAAATTGAAGAGTTCCAACTTTTGCACCCTGTATTTTTGCCTTAGGAATTAGGAAATTATAAGTTCTCTATAAAATATGCTTATCGATCACCATCATGCCATAAACAATGCAATTGTCCCATTGTGTCCCGGAGCAACATGTTTACATAACAGAGATTGCAACCACAGGACCAACCGTTATAATCAATGGTGCAACCTTGAAGCAGCCAGCTCGACCAGTCGTTGAGTGTAAAATTTCTCTTGAGTCACAATAAGAGGCGCGACAACTTCTTAAGTCAATAGACCAAGTTCGCGACGGCTCCCAGTATAGTGTGGTTGTGAAAGTCCTGAAGGCAAAATTCAAAGAGTTGGTATTAAGGATCACGACCCAAGCCTTAGCGCCAGAGTTGCCTAGTCACCATAATCTAGAAGTGGCGTAACTGCATCATTCAAATGGTTAGAAGAATTGGTGGATTTTTGGCTACCTAATAAGAAAGGGCTACTTAGAAAGAACAAATCAAAAGAAAAGTCAACTCAATGTTCTCGTGAACGCGACATTGAGAACTCAAACATGAGAATCATATAAGGTGGCCTAAAATGGTTCATGCTGACTTGTCAATGCCACATGGACTAGTCATTAGAACTAACCGATAGACACAACAGTAGTCTCATGATCGTGCTAGTATCCATTCTCACAATCAAACCAGTCTTGCAATCATGACATGAGGCAAGCGATCGCATGAAGCTTCTGATAGCATTTAATGCAAGATATTTTATTTAATGAAGGCTTGATCTTTTGGCACTCAACTCCAACAACTTTATAGAGTTATGAATGCTATAAATATCTCACTAAACACTATTTATTGTAATATTTTAAGCAATTATTTGTCAAACTCTTGCACTTTGAATTCCCATTTCCTTATGACCTTTTTATTTATTAATATTGAGTGTTTAGATATGAATATTAAACACCTAGTAGAAAGTTTAGTGTGATATTGTAATATCCCGATTTTTGATGTACTTTATAATAATAAATACGGGAGAACATATTGGTGTAATGGGCAGAGAAAATATGAGATGGGTGTTTATGATGGATGTTATATATGTAATATATATATTTCAAATGTATGAGAAATATAAACAAAATATAAAAGACATATACATAAACTTAACATATACTACACATATGCATGAGGTATACATTGGTGGTGGGAAAGTTGATTTTAATTAAATACTAATAATAATAGTACTAATAATAAAGTGACGAGGATAAAGTCAAAAGGAGAAGGGAATTGATTGGTGGAGAGTAAATTAAAGTAATTAATATATAATATTATATTGTTAGAGATAAGGATGAAAGTTTAAAAAGAATAGTCTTCTTTCTTCTTCTTTGAACGTGAGATTGAGAGAGAGTGAGAGGAGCTTGATTTTATTCATAGATACACCAAATTCATAAGAGTTTAAGAGGTTTGAAGGTGGATATTGAAGGTTTGGCAAAGAATTTAAGTACTTTCTTCTTGAGCTTATTTTATAGATTATAAATATATGTATGATATAGTTAGTGAGAGAAAGTGATGATTAATTGAATAATATGATGACAAAGATATATTGAAGTGTATTTATGTTGAATTGATACATAAATAAAGTAAATATGGTTAGATGTTAGGGATAATGATGAGTAGTTGGAATTGAGAAAAAGAGTAAAGGTTTGGCAAAGTTGAGTTGGGGATTGGGTGAATTGATATATGGATGATGGTATGAATGAAATATATGATGATCGTTATTATGATTTTGTGTTTAGATTAACAAGAAGTAAGTAAAGAAGAGTAAACTTGGAATGATCAAAGGTTTATACACATGATCTTGAGTTTATATATATGATCTTGAGTTTGTATATATATTTGATTTAACATGATTTGGAGTTGCTTATGTGATATGTTAGTATTGTATTGATGAAAATGGAGTGAAAGTGTATTTTTGCGATGTCATGGGCGTACCTAGAGGTTTAGCCCGATGCGCCCAATGACACGTCCATATCCTTGGGTGTGTCGTAGCTACTGTAACGCAAGGATACAGGTAGTGACACACCCATGTCTCTAGGCGTATCATAGCTACTGTAAGGCAGAATTAAGGACACGGCAGTGACACTCCTATGTCCCTGGGCGTGTAAAAGTTTTTGTAAGCTGAGTGTGTCACTTAAAGAATTATGATAAAATATGTTGATTATGCTAAATATTGGTATGTTGATGAGTCATATGGTGAGTGTGGCTCATGCTTGCATGATAAAAGTATGAAATAGGAAAATGTCTTAAGCTATTTACTACATTGAACATTGATGAACAATGTGCTTTGACATGTGATTTGTCATGTATGCATTAAATCATTGTGAAGACATTAATAATGGCTAAATTGAGTACAAAGTGAAATATGTGCAATATATGAAATGACCCAAAGTGTTTGGGTAATGTGATTTGTTGTGTATGCATTAAAGACATTGTGAAAAACTATTAGCAATGGCTAAATTGCATAAGTATGTGAATTATGCGAAGATACCTAGAATATTTGGGTAATGTGCTTTAATGTTAAATGTGGAAAGTTTAAAATTGAAAATGCATGTGACTTATGTATGAATGATGTGAGCTGGTAATGTAATGTGATCATAAATAGTGATCACTGGAAAGGTATAAACTAAAGTGAAGTTAAATGTGTATAACCTATACCATTACTTGTCTAATTGTGTTAAGATTGATTGGATATGCACCAGAGGTCCTGAGTAGAGCTAGGCCTAGAGGTGTATATGCAAATGGACATGAGCAGAGCTAGATCTTGACCCGAACAGAGCTGGATCATATGTTTAAGATGGCGGTAGACCTGATCATAGCTAGGTCTTGACCCGAGCAGAGCTGAGTCATGTGCTTAAGATGATGGTTGACCTTAGCAGAGCTAGGTCGTGTGATTGAAATTGAAAATGGATCCGTGCAGAGCTGGGTCGAGAAACTGATAGTGTGACAGCTGAACTTAGTAATTGTAATGATGTGTGATTGGGATGTGAATCCCAATAGTTATGTACAAGTATGGAATGTGATTTCCAATATTGTAATGATGTGTGAGTGGGATGTGAATCCCAATATTATATTTGTGTATTTTATATGTGGATAAGGATGTGATATTTGTATTTATGTATTTGTATGTATATGTTATTTATATGTATCATTAAGCTTTGAAGCTTAGCGTGGTTGTGTGAATCGCACAGGTAAGTAGATTGCTTATCTGAGTGTCAGATAGTTATGCCACAAGAAGACTGAGGGTGTGCTAGAGACTAACTGGAATGTGGTGCATGCATGTATATTTTGTTATTTTGTAGTTTGACCATATGTATATGTATATGAATGGATTTTGAAAAAGATAATGTATTTTTGTATACATGTAATCGAATGAATCTTATAAATGGTTTGAAAATAGTATTTTCAATGAGAAGGTGGTTCAATAACAAAAAATGTTCTTATATATTTATATATTTGTATAAATACGATAATGAAAGGTTTAGATGGAACTGTATCATAGCATCCTTATGTCTTATATGCATGTTGTGCACATATGGAGTAAATGTACAGTATGTATATAAGGTATAGGGGGTGTTATAGATTTTATAACATATTATGATAGAGTATGAGCCTTGGGTAAAAACTTCAGTAAGGGTTATGAAGAAGCACAAACCTTGTAAAAGTTTGGTGTGAACTTATAAAATACTAAATTATGATTAAACTTATAAAAACTCATAAAATAGTGAAGTCCTCGACTAGTAGGTTAAAGAGTGAACGTAGAATATTCTTATCCGAACTACTATAAATTCTTGTGTCCAATTTTCTTCTTCCCTAAATCTTTAAATTTTTAATTTCTCTTTCAATTTCAAAAAGAATTAATTCACTCCCCTTCTTAGTAGCCTAAGAGACACTGAAATACTTTATTAGAAGTTGTTTTCTTTGTTTTCTTTGCATAAGTTAATATATGGATAATTTAAAATTTTAAATGAGAATAAATAAAAAATTCTAAAAATTTTAATATATGTATATTTTTTTTTTTCAAAAGAGAAGGTGGCAACTCCCCCTTCTTTGTAATATGGCTTCGCCATTGATTATTAGTCACTCCCAAATCTGCAGTACCTCTTATTTTAAATCATAACTTATAATATATATTATATGGTTAAATGCTTAATAAATATATAATTAAAACATTCACCCTTAGTGTTGGTTCTAATTAAAACAAAAATATAAAACCATTCCATTAATACCATGATGTGATTTGAAATAATTGGATTCTCAACGAATTTTTTCGTGTTTTTAACATTTTAAAATAATTCGGATGGATGGATTGTATATGATACAATTCAGAAGATTCAGATTCAACATTCACACTTAATGCCACAGTGTCTCAATATACAGTTATTTATTAAGACATATTTACTTTATAGTTTCTTTTTTCTTACTTTTATGTAGCTCTTGAATTATAACTATATTTTAAAAAATATACCATTAACATTGTTTAACGTTACAAAAATTTATTTATTCATTTTTTAAATATTTAACTTCCATGCGTGATATATTATATTATTTATCTTCAATATGTAATTTTAACTACGAACAATAACCCTAATTTTTTTGAAATATGACAACGCTATGGCACCTCATTATAATATTGAGAAATTAAAAAAATAAAAAAAAAAGATATATAAAGAATAGAAAAAGATGTTAATCACATTTATTTCCTGAAATATATATTTTGGCGAAGAAATTAACGAAGGTAGTAAAAGACTTAACAGCAAAATCATTTCCCCATAAAATTTTAATGCAAGAAATGATATAATTTTGAGTAAATTAACATTATATTATTCTTTTTTGGTAAATGGGTGACCTGGGAGTACTGGTGGTACAGAAATTAATGGCAAGAAATATTCCTGAACAAAACCATGCATGTGTCTAGTTTTCTTCCAGAAAATAGAAAATCTGATTCTAATTTTTGCTAACAACAAAGTCCAAATTAAGCATGCAGTTACATAGAAAATAGATGCTAATTATGCAAAAGCCCTACTACATAAATTTCCTCTTCTTCTTCTTCATATATGCTAAAACCCTACAACTGAACTAAGTACCTAACCATTAAAAGACTGAAAGGTAAATGTCAACTGATCAAGAAGAGCAGTAACAGGCACAGCCAATCTTGGTTCATAAGCAAAGCCATGCAGTTCACCGTCATCATTTCCACTTCTACAACTACTTGAACCACCATGAACATAAGGACAAGGTGGAATCCACTGCCATCTTTTTCTGCAAATATCAAACAAAAGAGACTTATTTGACCCTTTAATCATAATTGCAATAAATTCACCATGGCCAACACAATTAAACCCACGACCACCTTCTAATTCCGCAAATTGAACATAAAGTTGCTGAGGCATTCTTTCAATTTCTACCCATGTTGTTCCACAACTCTGTAATCCCCAAAGTCTCAAACTTTTTGGCACATTTAGCTTACTTTTCTCTACCGCAGCAACAAGAATTAGTTTCCCTTTACTTTCAACTAAGCTTGGAGAACGAAGAAATCTTCTCATTGGAGCTTGAATTTTAACCCAGTTGTTTGTTCCTATACCATAAGATAAAACACTAAACGGGCTAAAATTCATGCAATAAAATTTATCAGCAGCGAAAATCATTTCCCCCGATTCAAGACTACACAGTCTTGGCAGAGAAGAAGTAGTTCCCCAAAGAGAGTAAAACCCACCTGCATCTATATGAAAACTTTCAGTTGACAAGTTTTTAACTGCAAATGGTGATATTAGATCATCCCCTGCAACAGATACATCAATGGATGATTCACCAATTTTTAACCCAATTGAAGGGAAAAGGCGTGGCCTTAATGTCGGTGGTAATTGAGATAAAGAACCAACAAGTGGGTTACAAAGAATTAAACTTTTTGCACCAGCATCATCTGAAACCCAACAAATTAATCCACCAGAAGAAGCAGAAGGAGAAAACCCGGGTGGGATCAGTGGGAAAGAAATTCTATACCAAGATATTTCATAAGGATCAAAGAGATACCCTTCAAAGTTGAGTCTGTTTTGTCCATGGTTATTACCACTGGAATTGTTGTTATTTTTGTAGATGGAGCTTTTAAGGGTTTTGTGTTTGAAGAAAAGGAACCAGTGGCGGATTGGTGAAATTTGGATATAGAGTTGAAGAAAAGTGTTTGTAAATAACAGAGCATACCATCTTTTACACACACAACGTGCTCGAAAAAATGCCGGAGGCGGAAGAAAGGCAATAACTCGATCGAGTAATCTTTGTGGGAGTTTACTCCAAATTCTGCTGTCCATCCATTGACTGGTTATAGCATTGGTAGAGGTTGAGCTGCTGCTAGTACTGCTCGTAGCAAAAGTGTAAGAATAGGGTAAAGGAATTGAAGCATTAAAAGCCTCCATTTCTTGGAAGAAACAAGAAACAAAGCTAAAAAGTTCGGGAAAGTTTGGGAAGACAATAAGAGAGCTAAAATGGGAAAAATAGAAGTATTGAGGGGAACAAAATGGTAGTTTTTGGTAATGGGTAGGTTTCTATTTGGCTGATATCTTTTCGATGGATATATGAAGGAAAGAAGAAACTAAAAGACAAGAAAGTAGAAAAAGAAAAGAAAAGACGTATAGGTTATAGAAAAGAAGGACAAAAAAACGAACTTCAACTACTAAAACTCATGAAGGTGGTGAAAGTGAAGGCATTTGCTTTGTCTATGAAAATCTTGAGTTGCAGGGTATAGTTTGGATTTGGTTTTTGATCAAGCGAGTGACAAGGGACAAGTTTTTATATAGGAGAAAACTACTTTTTTGCTTTTAGTTTTTTAATTATTTAAAAATATTAATTTTTAGTGGCAGTGATTCTGATGGTTCTATCTATCAATTCAGTGTTTTCATGTCAAGGCCGAGGAAGGAAGGACAATTTTGCAGAAAGAGAAGACAACAAAGTGTATGCAGTCTGCTAGTTATTATTATTCACCACACATGGCCTTAGATTTGGATTTTCTATCTTAACTTCTTCATTCAACTAAATGGACCAAATCCCATTACTCTGAGAAAGAGGAGCGACAAAACTACAACAAATAAGAAGCAGCACTAGCTAGTTATCTTAAAACTGCATAAATAAATCAAGGATTATATTAATTATTTGTCGAGGCTTAATTACCTCCAATATAAAAAAAAAAAAAAAAACTCATAATCAATTGCATAAAGGATATGAAGACTGATTGGTTTTTAATTTGAATCCCCCTATATATATTTGTTGAGAGATAAACCTACAGATTTAAAGAAATAATAAAAATAGTTCTACTAGAAATGGTTGATAAATTAGATTGGCATGATGAATTTATCCGGATTCAAAAGTGAAAAGTTGCAACTTTTGAAAGAGTTATAATTATACCGAGAGATGTAATTATATTATGCTTGGTTGCAAAAGGTTAACTCTTAATTTGTATATATTAAGAGAGAAGCTGATGAATTCAACTTTAATTACTGACAATGTTAGTTATTTATTTATATTGGATTAAGTGCAAATTTCAAATTATTTCTTGTGAATTCAATAAGAGATAAGTGAATTAATCCGAATTTTACTTAATTTTACATAATTTAATAAAGTATTTAGCCTATTGTATGAATTATGTTGTCATTAAATATACAATTTCAACATGTTTTCATCAATATTTTTAAAATCCGGCTAGATATTAAACCAAATTGATAATTAATTTATGATTTAATTGATTCAATTGAATCGACTCGCATTCAATAATATTATGATATTTTATTTATAGATATTAATTAAAAGTTTTTAAAATTATATAAATTTTAAAATAATAAAAATATATCTTATTAATTCAAAAAAATCACACATTAAACCTAACACATATTTTAAAAAATTAAAAAAAAATTCTCTGATTTCTTTTAAAAAGTACTTAAAATTAAAAAATCGATTTAGTCTAATTTAAACCGATATAGACCATTTTTTAAAATCTAATTTTTAGTATTTTAAATTAGACCAGTCTTTGATTTTCAGTTAAACTAGTTTGATCGGTTGTTCTATTCTGATTTTAAAAACACTAATTTTCATTAAAATATTTTTTCATACGTACCACCAATATATATCCAATTTTAAGTTTCATTTTATTCTAAGAATTCGAAAGTGTTCATATATGAATATTCTGATAATGATCCCTATTTAATGTGAAAATAGTTGTTGGGTAATATTAACTAAAACGTTTTAGTCGGGTTCTATAAATTGGGACGAAAGATCAATAGTAGTTGTAATGATGTAGGCAGAGGGTTCATGGCTGCTCAAATGATTATTAGTAGGCCTTATAGATGATTTAATTGAGATATCAATGCCTAAATGGACAACCCAAGTAAGATAGCTTGGGTGATTAACACAAATAAATGCTTTCTTTTTCATTTAAAAAAACATAGCAAAAGAATGACTATTTTTTTTTAATGCAAGAAAGGATATAAAATAAACTTTTCAATGGGTCATAGATATTCTCACGTTAGTTTATAGATTACATTTAAGACTTGTCTTATGAGCAGAAGTTTTCAAAATCTTATCAAAATTAAAAATATATATATGTATCTATCATCAAGCTAGCTGAAAATGCATACGATATCTATTAATATATTGACAGTATCTTAATCATAAAAACATCTAAACAAAGTTAATAAGAATAAGTTAATATAAAAAAGGTCCGTTAATTAATTCAATGAGGTGTTAATGATTAGTTAATTGCCGAAGAACTACTAACAGCTATCTTGTTGGAATGCCACCACCTCCTATCGGCTATCGGAATCTTGAGTTCAACACTTTCTTAAAAAAATAATTAATTATTTTTTTTTAAAGACTGATGAGTGATTCGATTTAACAGTAACAAGTCAACGTCCATGGCAATCTCGTATGCTTTTTAACAGTGAACTTAGAACTCTCAATTAGGAGTATAAACGAGTTAAAGCTATTAAAATTTAATTTATATAGACTTAAACTTGAATAGTTTGTTTATTAAATGAGTTAAATTTAAGCTTAAAAATATTTATCTCATTGGCTTACAAGCTAACTCGTGAGTTAAACTCACAAGCTAACTCGTTTACTGTATTTATTCAGGATATATATAATTTAATTTATATATTAAATATTATATATAAATATATTAATTTTTAACTAATTTAATTTATATAATTTATTAATATATGATGCTTGTGATAAGTAAATTAAATAATATTATAAAATATATAATAACTAAGTAATTTATAATAAAATATAAAATTATTATAATATAATATTTTATTTTTATTAATATATAATTATATTATTCATCTTTCGTAAAAATAATAATTTTAGAATAAGAAAATATAAAAAAGATGAATAAAAAATTAAAATTAAAATTAATACGTTAAGCTCGTTAATTTTTTTTAAATTAAGTTTGAGTTCAAGATCGAGATATATAATATATGAGCTGGCTCGATATAGGTTCAGATTCGATTTGAGTTTGAATTCAAACTTAATTATTTTATAACGAGTCTAGCTTGAATATTTTCAAGTTCAATTCCTCAGGCTTGACTCAGCTTAGTTTGATTACAGTTATACTTTCGGCTGCAACTTATATAATTAGACTAGAATATATATATATATATATATATAGAGAGAGAGAGAGAGAGAGAGAGAGAGAGAGAGAGAGAGAGAGAGAGAGAGAGAGGATGAGGACCACAGCAATATTAAATTTTTGAAAAAGGAACAAAACTATCAATAAGTTTGAGCTATTAATTCCATATTAATAATTTAGAGATGGTGCACTTGTTTTGCTATAGAGATTAAAATTCTAACTTTTCAAATTTATTCCTTTTTTTTTATTAACCTAGGTAGATCATCTAAGTCATATCATAAATAAAAATTTCTCTTATTAATTTATAGGTTACTTTATTTCAGCATGGATGGTTTGACCTATAAATATTACATTAATATTAAATAATTTTTTTTAAAAAATAAATAAATAGAGGCTATGAACTCTAACCAAGACTCTCATACTTGTTTTAATCCTATACATATTATATTGAAACCATCATAAACCACATTAGCTTTGTGTAGCAGAAAATTAAAATATATTTATATAATTATCAATTCATAATATATTTTATATATAATAAATTTTGCACAAGAAATTACTGAATAGATGAATCAAACGGAAGCATACTTGAAAATTGAAATTGAATATCCAAATTTCCCAGCAATATTGCATCAAATTACCAGACAGTTTAGTACAAATTTTCTTATCTAAATAATATGAAACATGTTTTTCAATAAGATTATTTATTTTTTATAATCACTTTTTTAATAATTTCTTATTAATCGAGTAAACATACACTCGGTCTAAATAAAAATTTTTCTCTCAGTAATTAAATTTCTAAAATTTCAATTTCGTTCAAAAACTTTTAAAATCCTTAGTTTTACTCAAGCCTTTGCTCACCCTTAAATATTAGCTAGAGATGAAGTTATGTTGGAGAAGAAAAAAATGATATTTCTTTACTTTTCTTAAATATGATTAAAAATGATATTAAATTATTAATAATTTTTTATTTTTTTAATAAATTTTATAGTTTATTATATTATATAATTTAATAATAAATATTTTTAATTTTTGAACTCTTAATTCTGCTTAAAATTCACATAATGTAAAACAGAAAATCTTAATCTCTCCTATAAAAAAAAAAGTAAACAGATAGTTTATAACAAAATGAATTAAGGTGTCTAGCTCAAAAAAAAAAAGAATTAATTAAAAAATTATGCTAAAAAAATTAAATAAAAAAATAAAGGATTAATATTATTGAAAGTGTAGGAGAAAGAGTCAACTTGAATAATCATATCCAAGTATACAGAGTTGTATGACTCTGTCAAGAAAGAAAACAGTATGTCAGATTCATACGTCCAATCTCATCTCAGTCGCAATTTTTTCAATTTTTATTTTTATAACAGTAACTTTAAGCTTTCGCGTGGACTACTATAACCTTTCTTTACGATATCCCCCAACCTTCACTTCTCACTCTTTCTTCACTGCTACTATTCTACTAGTCTTCCTTTAAAAAAAAAAAAAAACTGTATAATACGTTATAATAATAATAATTACCATAATTATATCAATTTAACCTTATACTGAAATTAAAGTATATTATGTTTTTAAAATTATAAATATTTATAAATTAAAATATTTATCCATGACTAAAATACAAATAAAAACTAAAGTATTAGATAATTAACAAATCTTAAAAATTAAACTTGTTAATTTTAAAAGAGTATAAATTGTTGTCTAAAAATATCTGCTTAGTATATGGCATGGTTTCCAAGTATTAAAATTAAGTTGATGAGTTTATTTAAATAATTTTATAAGATTATAAGTTTAATTTATAAATTAAAAAAATAACTTAGGAGAAGCTAATTTATTATTTTAGTGTTTATAAATATTTTACTTTTAAATTAATTTAACTTAATAATTTATTTTATTATCTTTATTTATTTAAATAAATATTTTTAATAATATAATTTTATATTCTTTTTAGTTATTGTAATTATAAAAGTATTACATGTTATTTTTTTTATCAAACATACTAAATATTTATCAGTTATTTATAAGAACTTAAAATAAATACATAATTATTTAAAATTTAAAATTTTAAATATTTATAAATTTATATTAACTTATAAATACTAGTGCTTATTATAAACTGATTTTTTTTAAAGCTAACTCAAACACCGTCTTAGCTTTTGTTTTATTTTTATTATTATGGCTGGACCATTAAATATAATTTAATGGTAATATATATTTTGATTAAATAGTAAACTTAATTTTTATATGCATAAATTACTAAATAATTATTTTATATATTTATACTAATATATAGGTCGACAAAATATAAAGACATTTACTATATAAAATCAAATTTATTTGTTATTATTATTATAATTATGGTTAAGAAAGATAAATAATAATGTGGGAGTCAGAGGTGTCACAGTGAGCAGAAGTAACAGTGTGAGGTTAATGTCAATCTTCTCCTAAGTGTCAAAGTGAGAATTTTGGAGTTCATAAATAGAAAAAGGGTTTGAGTTCAGATTTGGAAAATTATTTCTTCCTTTAAGAAATCTCCTCTTTTAGTAAAAAGATAACTCTTCAGATTTGGAATTGTGTTTCTCTTCAAGCAATCTCTCTCTCTCTCTCTCTCTCCCTCAATGATGATCATTCATGATGAGTTGTGGTTGTTTTTTTTTTCTCTCACTTCCACTTTATATATGTTTTAGAAATTTTATCTTTGTGGTTTGTTTTAACCCTTAAAATTATAATTACCTATAAATTTCTTCAATTATGATCTAGGATTGAAATCGTTTTTTTTTAATTTGCTAATGTTTAAATTTTAATTTTAATTTTTAAAATTCTGAAAAATTTTAAGACGTTTTAATTTGAATAATATCTTCACCTTTAAAATATTAAAATATAATATAATTAAATTATTATATTATTATATTATCAAACACTTTAATGTCTTAAACTTTATCACTTCTAATCAAATTTTGTTTAGTTATTAATTAAAATATAATTATGTCAAATTTCAAGAGATTAGTATCTGATTAAAAATATATATATATTTAAATTAATTGAGTTTTTTAGATCAAAATTTATAATTTATCATTTCAAATAATTTTTTATTTAATTCTAAATTTTTGAGATAAGTGTTATCAAACAATTTAAATGGTTGTGTTAAAATTATAACTTTAACTATTAAGTTAAAGGGAAAAAAAAGTAATTTTTGGTCCTTAAACTTTAGGTGTTTTGTGTATTAAGCTCATAAATTTTTATATGGTAATATTAAGCCCTTTAACTATGCAGATTAATAATAAAAGTTAAATACATACTTTTAATTACCGTCAAAATCATATCGCTTCTGTAATAAAATAGTGTATTTTAATAACAAATTAAGAAATAACATATTTTTTAGTCCTTAAACTTTATATGTTTCATATATTAAATATTGAACTTTTATTTGATAATATTGAGTTCCTCAATTGACAAAGTTTGAAAATAACGCGTTTAGCTATTGTTATTAAAGATTAAATATTACTAATCTGTATAGTTGAGTTCTCAATTTTAACAAATAAAAATTTAGGAGCTTAACACTCAAAATAAATAAATTTCATGAGCCAAAAAATGCATTATTCCTAAGTTAAAACATCAAATACCTTCTAATTCAGTGAGTTTATAAATCATAAATTTTGATCCAATTTGAACTTTTTTTTTCAGTGTTTTCACACGGTTTTCCAACTTAAAATTGTTAACTAATTTATTTGTCAAAGTAATGAAATATTATAAATTATACGATACGAGTTGCCCATTCACGCTAACTTTTTCGTTATTATAAAAAGTCAGTAGAAATACTAGAATGCCAATTAAATTAATTTTGTTAAACCCATCACAAATCTAATGAAAATAATAAATACTAGGTAGTGTTAAAGTGAAGTCACTTAACTTCATTTTTGTGAAAAAAATATTTAATTATTGAATGTGTTAAAAAATTTTAGGCTATTGATATAACAAATATTATTATAAAATTAGATCCACGATAGCATTATACGAGCAAATTGATAATATTATTCTTAAAAATATGATAATACTTCATATTTAGCAAGTAGTATTATTTGTAATTTTTTAAATAATGTAGGGATACCTTATTTAATTATTTCTATTTCCCCTTTTTCTTTCAATATTCTATATAATTTTTTTTAAAAAATTCAATATTGAATATAATAAAAAATAAAATATATACTTTAAATAAATTAATAATAATATTTAGTGAAAAGAATATGAAAGTCTTTTTAAAAAAATTAAGATAAAAATTATTATTGAATAAATATATATGATTTTGTGTATGAGATTATTTCAAAATTCTTACCAGTATTTGATGAATTCATTTATTCTAAATTAACATTTACAAACAAAAATTTTATTATGCATTTAATCTATATTATCCTTCCAAAATTATATTATTTTCTTTAATTTATATAATTGCTATTTGAATATGAGTTTAAATTTGTAAAATAAAAAATATAATTTATTGTTTTATGAAAGTACTTATTGTGACAAGTCAACTAATGATCATAAATTGATTATCATATTTACATCAGATTTTGATAATTGGGTTAAATTAAATGAAAAAATACTTTTACATCTCGTTCCTAATATATAATAATATTTACAAAAAAAAATAAATCATATAACTTTTAATTTTAAATAAAATGTAAGACTTTAAATTTTTTATGTTTACTTGTGATTCTTCTTCTCTCTTTATCTATTTAAATAAATATAAGTTGTAATAAACAAAACAAATATAATATTTCATCTTATAGTTCTTCTCAAGTTCATCCAAAAAAAATTTATGTTGATCAAATGGGTTGATAATGTGTGTATATAAAAGGATATGTGATTAGAGAAACTAAGTGAAATATTACAACTACATTTAAAGTATATATATTTATGCAATTAATTCTATAATTAAATGTATAAGATGATGTAAATTTTTTTATAGCAAATTATATTTTCACAAAATTTTAAAAAATTTATGTAAATTCTGATAGTTTGAGTAATAATTATGTAAGTTTGAATAACATTGATAGGTAAGTTAATGATATACTGTAACTTTCAGTACACTTTCTGTAATTCTGAATGATAATTTCGGTAGTTTAACTAAAAATTCTAGTAGATCAATTTTCTGATATTTTATTTATAATTTTAAAAATTTTACCCAAACTATCAGAATTTTAACTAGAAATTTCAGAGAATTGATGTAAATTAAGTAGTTTTCAGTAGATATTCTGTAATTATGAATAACAATTTTGATAGTTTGACTAAAAATTCTAGTATATGAATTTTTGGTATTTTTATTTCTAAAATTATAGAAATTTCACTCAAATTATTTAAAATTTAACTAAAACTTTTAGAAAATTGATATAAATTATGTAATTTGAAGTATGTTTTCTGTAATTTTGAATGCAAATTATGATAGTTCGACCAAAAATTTTAGTAGGTCAAATTCTAGTATTTTGTTTCTCAAATTTCAAAATTGTTACTGAAATTATCATAATGTCAACTAAAACTTACAAAAATATAATGTAAATTTTGTAACTTTCAGTTAAAATTATGTAATGTTGAATGATTATTCTGACAGTTTGACAAAAAATTTAATAGGTCAAATTCTGATATTTTATTTCTCAAATTTCACAAATCGCACTCTAACTATTATAATTTGAACTAAAAATTTCAGAAAGTTGATATAAATTATGTAAGTTTCAATATATTTTTTTTATAATTTTGAATAATAATTTCAGTAGTTTGACCAAAAATTCTGGTAAGTCAAATTTTGGTATTTATTTATAAAATTTTAAAATTTTTAATCAAATTATCAAAATTTTAATTGAAAGATTTAGAAATTAATGTAAATTGTGTAAGTTTTAGTAGACAATCTGTAATTTTGAATGATAATTCTGATAGTTTGACCAAAATTCTAGTTGGTCAAATTCTAATATTTTATTTCTCAAATTTTAGAAATCGCATTCTAACTATCAAAAGTTGAACTAAAAATTTCAGAAAGTTAGTAAAAATTATGTAAGCTTCAGTATGATTTTTGTAAATGATAATTCCTGTAGTTTGACCAAATATTATAGTAGATCAAATTATGATATTTTATTTCTCAAATTTCAGAATTTTTAATCAAATTATAAGAATTTTAACGAAAAATTTTAGAAAAATGATGTAAATTATGTAAGTTTCAGTAGACATTCTGTATCTTTGAATGATTATTCCGATAGTTTGAACAAAATTTTAGTAGGTTAAATTCCAGTTTTTGATTTCTCAAATTTCAAAAATCGCATTCTAACTATCATAATTTGAACTAAAAATTTTAGAAAGTAGATAAAAATTATCTAAGTGTCAATATACATTTTTTTTTTAATTTTGAATGATAATTCTAATAGTTTGACAAAAAATTTTAGTAGGTCAATTTCTAATATTTTATTTCTTAAATTTCAGAAAGCTCGCTCAAATTACCGAAATTTTATCTAAAATTTTAGAAAATTGGTATAAATTGTATAGTTTCAGTAGACTTTATATAATTTTAAATGATAAATCTAGTAATTTGACCAAAAGTTTTAGTAGGTTAATTTATGATATTTTATTTATCAAATTTCAAAAATTCCACTCAAATTATCAGAATTTTATCTAAAGTTTTAGAAAATTGATATAAATTGTGTATATTTCAGTATACTTTCTGTAATTTTAAATGACAATTCTAGTAGTTTGATAAAAAATTCTAGTATATTAAAATTTAAAATTTTTGTAATAAATTTCTAGAGTACTCACTCAAAATATCATAATTTTAACCAAAAGTATTAGAAAAATGTTCAATATTCTATAAGCTTGAATCATACTTCTGTAATTTTGTGTAAATATTATGAAATTTTGAGTAAAAATTATGGTAAGTCGTATTATAGTTGTTTGAATTTTAAATTTTTGAATCGTCTTATGGTTGTTTGGATTTTAAATTTTGGAATCGTTTATCAAACCACCTCATCTCAAAATTACATAATAGAAAAAATTATCTAATTTATGTGAACTTCCTGAAAATATCTTTGCCCACTTCATATTTTGATATTTTATGTGTTATTGTTTATAGATTTTAATAAAGTTTCATGATGATAACTTCAAAAGAAAAAATTATAGTTGAATCTGATGATTTTGATTTAGACAGTAATGAAATACTTTAGAAATAGATAATGAAATTAATGATGATGACTTTGTGGCTTCAAGGTTTGACGACATTAATAATAATCTATTATAAGCAGAATGTGAATATGCTAATGTTAGTGATAATGAATAATAAAATTTGTCCAAATTGACTTATCATCATCATTGGCATTTCCATAATGTGAATTATTTGTTATTTTTTAAACCTCTACCTCATTAAATTGATAATTGCTCCTAATTAAGATACAAAAAAAGCCATCTTGTTCCAAAATTTTGTGCTAATTTCAACATAATATGTTTTTCTTTCAAATGATTCATCCACAGCTAGCCTACATAAGAAATTCAAATGGAGCTAGTTGCCATGAATATTTTCACTTCTCTGTCGTCTTGCTTTCTAATAATTGATTCTTCAGAGGTAAGTATTTGATAACATGCTACTGCATACATCTTCTCAATTAGTATAACAATATAGATATAAATGTTGTGATCACTACATAATTGGGCTTCATAAGACCCAAACATATCAGAATTTACAACTATTGTAATTGAATCGCTAAAGAATCATATTATCATATCATAGCCTTGAAGATCTTTTTAGAAATTGATTTTGAATTTATATAAAATGGGCGGCTAATTGTTTATTAAATAGTGATGATAAGTCATATTTGCACCAATGACAAACAAGAGTAATCTGCTTCATTTTTATTTGTATAGGATTAGGATATTTAATTTCATTATTTTTTTATCCTTTCTTATCAATTGAGAAAGCTGAATACATATCATATATACATCAAATTCTCTCACAGCATCCCTATATGAACCCTAATGTTAATCCTTTACCCCCTTCCATTGCCTCTTATGCTCCTCGTGTATCTCCTCCATAATTTCATTCTCTCCACCGCTTTGTATAAATTCTTCATTTCATCAATTCTGGGATAAGTGCAATTTTGATTTCGGGCCGTAGGCATAACATTTGCTCAGAGAACCCAGTTTCTGTCCATTATAGCAAGGATTACAAAGGAAAAAAGAAAAAGAAACTAAAAGACAACCATAGTAATTGTTAGAATATCAGGAATTCATGGAACAACTTATAAGTATACCCACCTATTTTACATTTACTTCGCAACTCTTCATTACTACTGCCATAACAAGCAAGAAGAAAAGCACCATAGACACCTAAAAAATCCCTACAACATTTAGAAAAGGGCAAATTATATTAGTAGAAATATTTCCAAGATCACTCACTCAAAAACTTCCAAAATGACTACAGTGACAACAAAGAAAATGTCAGTAATAAGCAAAGATTATATTAAGAAACATACATCAAGAAAACTTGCACGATAAAATTCAATCATATCATTCTTTTATATTTATCGTACTTCTATTAACAATCAGAAACAAGCCCAAGCATTTTTAGCGCATACTGTGTGAAACCATCCTAATGTAGGTTTGGTAATGTTTGGATTTTTTGCCACACAGTTCTTAGACTTCGTAAAGTTCGGCTTCAGAAAATTATTTAAAATAGACATTGCTTCACTGAACTGCAGGGACGCCCATTGTTGTTGTTCCATATGCTCACCATTGTGACACTAAGCTCCTGAATGAACTGTAGAAGGTATTAAAATGGAAACAAGAAGGAAGACCGAGGAAGAATTAACCCATGGCAATCAGTTGATATGAACGCAGTAAAGTGAAATTACCTGGGCCCTATGAATTCTAAAATGGTAGCAATAAAAACAAGTCCTCTGTAAGTTTTTGTGAAGAAAATTGAACAGCAGTGTATTGTACACAGGAGAAACAAGATCAATGTCGCCACAGTGCCCACGGCAATTGGTTGACCGCTGACCGCAAGTCTTGCAACTGCATTAACATAAAGAAAGAGATACACCAACCATAAGTCAACAGCTATGACCATGATACTGCTAACATGTGCATTCACTAACAATCTCACTTGGAGACACGAATGATCAAAAATAATTTAAAACACATTGCATTCTTGGAAATCAGGCTTATGTATTGCAAAGGAAAAAATGTTACAAAAGCAAACTGCTTATATCATATCTCAGAGCATCATAATGTTGAAAAAGGTTCATGAATGTAGAAATTT
Source organism: Garcia nutans (assembly GCA_947685225.1). Classification (NCBI taxonomy): domain Eukaryota; kingdom Viridiplantae; phylum Streptophyta; class Magnoliopsida; order Malpighiales; family Euphorbiaceae; genus Garcia; species Garcia nutans. Next base: position 42,293,864 of record CANTUV010000003.1, read on the forward strand.
AAATTGTCAGAATCTGCCAAAAGAATAGTTTCTTTTTTTTTTCTTGAAATGATGCTTCCAGAGTTAGATCTGTGAAATACCAACAGACTAAGACAACACAAAATTGAATAAAACATCCTGTTGGGTTCTTTCAGCTTACACAAATAATAAGGAACTATGGTGGGGTTAGTTGGTGCAGAGGCAAATATGTGATTCTGGAAGGTCTCGTCCATCATTGGTCCTGGAACTTCATATGGATAAATATCCACTATGGAAACATTTTTAATTAATGAAACAACAATGCAAGTAACTAGCTACGCTTAGCAACCTAGTCCACAGATTTGAAGCAGATAAAAAACAAGGACAAAACTTGAAAACATTGAAAAAAAAAATTAAAGACTATTTTGAAATCATTCAGCCAGTAGTTCTAGTGTATGCAGAAGATTTGCAACCAGATTTCTAGTGTCTGCGAGTTTGAATTTCAAGCCCTACACTTGCATGCATATATTTTCATGTAGAAGTGTAATAGAAACATACATTGACCCCTCATTTATGGCCCCAGTACTGGATCGTATAGCCCACCAGACAAGCCTCTCCACAAAATCTAACAATCTGGGGTTCGTGATCTTTATGAAACTATGTTTTCGGACCTCTTCGTCTGTTAAGAAACTGAAAGTTACCGAGTCAAAGAACTCAGTTGCACCTGGAAAAAATTCAAATTCACAAGCTTTGTCAAATATTGTGTATATCCGACAAAAACTAAAATTCAAAAGGAAAAAAAATAGCGCATTACTTCCACTTCTCTTGGATTATAAGAATCAAACACCACCTAAGAAATCTTATCTTTAATTAACCAACCTTCCCATTCAATTAATCAAATCCTAATTTCAAATAACTATATCAATTTGGAGCCTGAACAAAAAGGTCATTTATTTCGCACATAATTTGTACCCACAAGCAAAAATAAGCTATCTTTCATCATTCTATAACCAAATTAATTCTATCAATTGAAATAAAAAATCTACCAACAAATTTGCTAATTCTTCAAAACTAAAGTTTCCATCAGATTGAACTTTTCATAAAAACTAAAACAACAACAAATTGAAATTATTCAACCCCCTTTCTATCTTTCTGACTTGTCCAGATGGTGATTCATATTCTCTAGGTTTAGGAATGTATTCTCTAAAGTGTAGAACTTAACAGTGTCAAAATCGTAAGAATCATTCACCGAAAGTGAGGGCAAAAATCTCCGCTCACGTAATATCAACTAAAGTAATTTATTTTATTAATGTAAAATATTATCTTTCCATATTATCTTGAGATATGGGAAAAATAATAATTACATTTAGTAGTTTCACCATTTGAAGTAGTGGTTTTAAAGAAAATAGTTGACTATACTAATTGAGATGTGATAGTAAATAAAATCATTATTATATCAATTTATTTAAAAATATTTTTAACTTTGGATTTTGTAAGTATTTTATTTCCAACTTTAAAATTAAATTATGAATAATATGAGTATTTGGATTGAAAATTTTTTAAATATATTTATTTATTTATTTATCACTTTTTAAGAAAATACTCTGAATATCTATATTGAATCGAATTGAATTGGATTATCCCAAAAAAACTAAATCTCTATTATATATTGTCTTGAAAAATCAAAATAATATAAAATTGAGATTTTTATTTTCAATATGATTTTGGAGATTGGATTTTTGAAATCTCCAATTCAAAGGTTTGCAAATCTCTGAATTGGATCGAACTATGCACATGACTAGTTACCATTCATATGTAAAAAGAATTATAAAAGTTCAACAAAAATGAAACATGAAAAGTACAAAAATATAAAAAAAAAATTGTCACCGTAAAAATAAAAGTCAAAGTTACAATAACATATTTGATATAAATTCTTCATAATTATAAGATTATTTTATATTGTAAAACTCAATTAATTATAAGTCCAATATATCATTACTATGACCTATAAAATTTGACAAATTTCGGTTGCTTCCTCTCTCCTTTTCCACTTTTTCTTTATTTATTTATTTTTAGTTAAGCACATTATTAAAACATTTAGTACCTGTTGTTATAGAAATATTTTAAGAATTTAAAAATCATTATTATGTCAGTTTTTTAAAATATTTTTAACTTTGGATTTTACAAGTATTTTATTTCCAACTTTAAAATTAAATTATGAATAATATGAGTATTTGGATTGAATTTTTTTTTTAAATTTATTTATTTATTTATTACTTTTTAAGAAAGTACTCTGAATATCCATATTGAACCGAATTGAATTGGATTATTCCAAAAAAATAAATCTCCATTATATATTGTCTTGAAAAATCAAAACAATATAAAATTGAGATTTTTATTTTCAATATGATTTTGGAGATTGAATTTTTAAAATCTCCAATTGAAAGGATTTACAAATCTCTGAATTGGACTGAACTATGCACATGACTAGTTTGAAAGGGGGAAGAAAACCTGATTCCCCTAAATGAAAGAGGAATAAAACTTAATTCCCCTAAAACCTAAAATATGCATAGATCACTAGATTATTCAAATTAAATTGCAAAGGGCAGAATTGCATACCTGATATCATCGTATGTTGAAGCTGAAGACGATTTTGGAGTTTGTCGCCTTCCAGGGGATACACACTTTAAGTTTAGCGGAAGCACTACTGAAGGAATGCAATGTTCTCTTAAAATTGTTATGTTCCCCTGGAGACCACGGCCCCTTATTTATAACTGATGATGATGATTTCTGTTTTGGTCCTTCAACAAAACAGAAATTCTTATCGGTTTCTACACTTATAATCCTATTACAAGTAGGACACCTCAATAGTCAACAATCCTAATTTGATCACAACTTTAATTTGACTATCTTAATTTGACTGCAATACACATTTAAATATATTAAATATATTTAGCCCACATTTAGAATTAATTTTAATCAATATAAAATTAATTCTAACAATCTCCCACTTGGGCTAACATATATTAAATGTAAATGTATATACCTTAATGAGCTCATAAAAGCAGTCATACTGAAGGTGCCTCAAACAATCTCGTCCATTGATTATATCGATAAAGGACTGAAGGGTCAGTCGCCACATTCATCGTTACTCAAACTACCATCAATCACATTACCAATACTCTCAAATGACATAGATCAATAATAGGAGTGTAGCATGGAAACTACATGCAATGTGATCTAATCATGCCTGTTTCCAACTGGTCAATCTTAAGTGAGATCAATCAATAATAATACAGAGTGTAACAAAATAAATACTTTATTTTCTGCAGAAACTGAGTATTAATAACATAATATATCCATTACAAAACAGAGTATACACAAATATAATGTAACCATAATGAACAAACTCTCACTAAAACTAAATAATCTCAAATAATGTGACACCCATATGAGCAGTGTGCTCATGAAAAACTTTCGGTATCACAGCCTTAGTGAGCGGATCCGCAATCATGGAGTTCGTTCCAATATGCTCTATGTGTATCTTTCCACTCTGTACTCTCTCCCTCACAGCCAGAAACTTTATTCCAATGTGTCTCAATCGAGAAGAGCTTCTGTTGTTGTTGGAGAATAAAACCGCTGAGTTATTATCACAGTATAACTTTAATGGCCTTTCAATGCCATTCACAATGCGCAGCCCTGTGACAAAGTTCCTCAGCCAGATTGCCTGATTGGATGCCTCATAACTTGCTACAAATTCTGCTTCCATGGTGGAGGTAGCTACTAGAGTTTGTTTCACACTCTTCCAAGAAATAGCACCGCCAGCCAAGAGATATATATAGCCTGATGTGGATTTCCGACTGTCTTGGCATCCCGCGAAATCATAATCAGTATACCCAATGATCTCAAGCTAATTTGATCGCCTGTATGTGAGCATATGTCCCTTAGTTCTCTGAAGATACCTCAAGACTCTTTTGGCTGCTTTCCAATGATCCATTCCTGGATTGCTGAGATATCGCCCTAACATGCCAACTATGAATGAAATATCTGGACGAGTGCAAACTTGAGCATATATCATACTCCCAACTGCTGACGCATAAGGAATCTTCTGCATCTCCTGAATCTCAAGTTCACCCTTTGGACACTGATCAATACTGAATTTATCTCCTTTAGCAACTGGGGTATCAATTGGTCTACTGTTGTGCATACTAAATCTCTTGAGCACTTTCTCAATATAGCCCTTTTGTGATAATCCAAGAATACCTCGAGTACGGTCTCGATGTATTTGAATCCCTAATACAAAAGAAGCTTCATCTAAATCTTTCATCTCAAAGTATTTTGAGAGAAAGACTTTGATCTCGTGCAGCAAGTCCTTACAGTTAGTAGCAAGTAATATGTCATCCACATATAAGACAAAAAAGATAAACCTACTCCCACTGAACTTGTGATACACACAATCTTCCACAGCATTTGTCTCAAAACCAAAAGAGACAACTACTTCATGGAACTTGAAGTACCACTGACGAGAAGCCTGCTTGAGTCCATAAATGGATTTCTTTAATTTGCATACCAGTCGCTTTGGGTCTCCAGACACAAAGTTTTCTGGCTGCACCATATAGATGGTTTCATCAATGTCTCCATTGAGAAACGCAGTATTCACATCCATTTAATGTAACTCAAGATCAAAATGTGCAACTAGAGCCATGATTGTCCTAAAAGAGTCCTTCGATGAAACCGGAGAGAAGGTCTCTTTATAGTCAATCCCCTCTTTCTGAGTGAAGCCTTTAGCTACAAGACGTGCCTTATATCTTTCCACATTACCTTTAGAATCCCTCTTGGTTTTAAATATCCATTTGCAACCAATGGGTTTCTTTCCTTCAGGTAATGGAACAAGATCCCAAACTTGATTGTCTTGCATAGATTTATATTCTTCACTCATTGCCTCAATCCACTTATGATAGTTGGAATCCTGCATGACATGATGAAAGCTGATTGGATCATCTTCTACCATGTCTACAGTGTCCTCATTTTCCTGAAGATATACTACATAATTATCTGGAATAGCATTTCTTCTCTCTCTAGTGGACCTTCTTAAAGGCACAGGTTCTGGCTCAAATTCTTGAGGTTGTTGAGCTTGTATTTGAGGAAGAACAACTTATTCATCCTGATGGGGAAGTTGATCAACATTGTCTTGTATTGGATCCGGAATTGCTTCTGGGATATTAACAATTCTAGGAACCTGAACAGTCCCAGGAGCAAAGATAGAAATCGACACTGAGTGTTCCTGACTCGATCCCTCCTCAAAGACAATGTTTCTAACCTTATTTCTCCCCCCAAAGTCAACATCCTCAAAGAATGTTGCAATTTCCATCTCAAAAATAGATCTGGAAGTAGGATTATAAAACTTAAAACCCCGAGATCGCTCAGAATAACCAACAAAGTAGCTACTAACAGTTTTGGAGTCCAATTTTATCTCATTAGGCCTATAAGGCCTAGCCTCAGCAGGACATTCCCAAACATGAAGGTGCTTTAGACTGGCTTGCGTCCAGTCTAAAGCTCATAAGGTGTCTTTACAGCTGCTTTAGTTGGTGCTCTGTTAAGAAGATAGACTGCTGTTTTTAATGCTTCTCCCCACAGAGACTCAGGTAAAGAAGAATGACAGATCATACTTCTAACCATATCCATGAGAGTCCTGTTACGTCTCTCAGATACACCATTCATGCTGGGTGTACCTGGCATGGTGTATTGAGGGACTATACCACAGTCCTGTAAGAAAATAGCAAATGGTCCTGGACGTTGTTCACCTGAACCGTCATATCTACCGTAGTACTCACCACCACGGTAAGATCTAACGCATTTAATCTTCTTTCCGAGTTGGTTTTCAACTTCGGCCTTATAAGATTTGAAAACGTCCAGAGACTCTGATTTCTCATGAATGAGATATAGGTACCCGTAACGTGAGTAATCGTCTATGAATGATATGAAGTATCTTTGGCCATTCCTTGTTGCTGTAGGGAATGGACCACAGATGTCCGTATGTATCAATTCTAAGACGTTTGATGATCTGTTGGCACCTAGTCTCTTTTGTTTAGTCTGTTTGCCTTTAATACACTCAACACAGGAGTCCAAATCTGTGTAATCAAGTGTGTTTAGGATACCATCTGACACAAGACGTTCTATTCTAGATTTGGATATGTGACACAAACGTCTGTGCCAAAGTTCAGCTGAATTATCTATATTTCGCTTCCTTTTGGTACCTATAGTACTTACCTGCAGGGTTTCATTATAAGAATCATTAATATCCAACATATATAGATTATCACATGCATTCAAGAAGCCAGTACCAAAAATTTTTGAATCCATAGATAAAGTAAATAAACTGTCTCCAAATGAACAAGTAAAACCAGATTTGTCCAAATAAGAAACAGAAATTAAATTCCATCTAAACGTCGGAATAACAAAAGTATCTACAAGATCCAAAAAACAACTAGTTCTTAAACAAAATCTAATATGCCCAATTGTCTCTACTTCCACCGGATCGCCATTTCCCACACAGACGTATCTTTCACCGTCAGTTGGCTTTCGGTAGCTCAGGCAACCCTGCAATGAAACACTTATGTGAGCGGTAGCACCAGAATCCATCCAATAAGTGTTTCTAGGAGCTGAAGTTAAATTAACCTCAGAACAGACTAAAACAAGGTACTTACCCTTCTTGACACGCCATGTGGCGTATTTAGGACAGTCCTTCTTTAAGTGTCCAGACTTGCTGCAGAAGAAGCATTTTAATTCCTTAGGCTTCTTTTGCACCGGACCTTTATCAGCAATCTTCTTTCTTTTATTGTTCTTGCCCTTATCTGTTGAAGAGACCAGATGAGCACTCTCCCTCTTAGTAGCCAACAACTTTTCCTCCTCATCCACACAATGAGCAATGAGCTCGTTAAGAGTCTATTTGCTCGGCTGGCAGTTATATGAAGTCCTGATCTGCCCATACTGTGGTGGAAGAGAATTCAAAGCTAGATAGACTAACATGTCATCTGGTAAAACCAAATCCAGGACCTTTAGCCTCTTGGCTATTTGGGACATGCTCAGTATATGCTCCCGAACAATACCATTGCCAGTATACCTTATGGAGGTGAGTTTTGCTAAAAGCATCCCCACTTCGGCCTTGTCATTTTTGACATAATCCTTCTCCAGCTCAGCAAGATAGTTTTTAGCATTACTTTCTTCAGCAGAAATGGCTCCTCGAACATGTTCAGGGATTCCCTTCTGCATGATCATAAGACCTAAGCGGTTAGAACGCTCCCACTTCTCATACTGAACCCTCTGAGCATCTGTGCTCTCTTCAGTAAGAGGAGCAGGTTTGTCCATCCTGAATGCAAGGTCTAAGTCCATACAACCCAGATAAATCATGATGCTTGATTTCCATGAACCAAAGTTTGACCCCTCAAGCATAGGGACAGTGTTAGGATTATACGGCATGCTAGCTGAATTCAGAGAAAATAAATAAATGACATAAGCTCACAATCCACAAAAAATTGAAACAAATCACAGAAGTAGAGTTTAAATATTGGAAATAAGATACCGGACACAACATTAATATTCTCATCTTTGGACATAAAATATTAACTGTAATTGGTATCTCAACGCAGTAATCAAATATTGACAATTCAGTCATGTCAAATAATAAACCTTCCTTTGGGCTGATTTATTATCCACATGGATGAATACATAATAATTATCACATATTTATTACCGCAATGTATTCTCAATTCAGCCAGATAGCAACCTTCCTTTGGGCCGGTTTACTACCCGCAATGAATTTTAATACATCTGTCTAATATCCTAAATAAATTAATTTACACAATAGAGGTCACTTTGGTAACTTTTTGCTTCAATTAATTTATTAAAAATATTAAACACAATCAGGACTAAAATACCAAAATTTAAACTCAATTGAATTAAATTTTAAATTGAAATTTTAAAATTAAATAATTTTTTTATTTACGATTTAATCGAAGATCAAATCAAAATTTCATAAAGATTTAATCAATTAATTAAAATCCTTAACTGTGTTCTTCTAAACCAAAACGAAGAACAACACTGTTCACGAAACACTGTTCACGAAATACTGTTCTGAAAAACTGTTCACGAAACAACTGTTTTATACAGTTTCAAAACAGATTTTTTTTAATTAATTAATTACATAATTAATTAACCCAAAAATTAATTAATTCCAGAAAAATCACAAGCACAAATTCAAGTTCAGAAATTGATTTTTCCAGAATCAATTAAATAATAACAGTAATTTAATCCAAAAACAAATCAAACCAAAATTGATTTCAGATTAATAATTTCGATTTCAAATTAATTCTCGAAAATTACAATCACCGAATTAATTTTCTAGAATTAAAACAATAATCAATATCGCAATTTAATCGAAAAATCTAGCAACCTAGCATAGGGCTCTGATACCAATTGAAAGGGGGAAGAAAACCTGATTCCCCTAAATGAAAGGGGAATAAAACTTAATTCCCCTAATACCTAAAATATGCATAGATCACTAGATTATTCAAATTAAATTGCAAAGGGCAGAATTGCATACCTGACATCATCATATGTTGAAGCTGAAGACGATTTTGGAGTTTGTCGCCTTCCAGGGGATACACACTTTAAGTTTAGCGGAAGCACTACTGAAGGAATGCAATGTTCTCTTAAAATTGTTATGTTCCCCTGGAGACCACGACCCCTTATTTATAACTGATGATGATGATTTCTGTTTTGGTCCTTCAACAAAACAGAAATTCTTATCGGTTTCTACACTTATAATCCTATTACAAGTAGGACACCTCAATAGTCAACAATCCTAATTTGATCACAACTTTAATTTGACTATCTTAATTTGACTGCAATACACATTTAAATATATTAAATATATTTAGCCCACATTTAGGATTAATTTTAATCAATATAAAATTAATTCTAACATAGTTACCATTCATATGTAAAAAGAATTATAAAAGTTTCGCAAAAATGAAACATGAAAAGTACAAAAATATAAAAAAGAAATTGTCACCGTAAAAATAAAAGTCAAAGTTAAAATAACATATTTGATATAAATTCTTCATAATTATAAGATTATTTTATATTGTAAAACTCAATTAATTATAAGTCCAATGTATCATTACTATGACCTATAAAATTTGACAAATTTTGGTTGCTTCCTCTCTCCTTTTCCACTTTTTCTTTATTTATTTATTTTTAGTTAAGCACATTATTAAAATATTTAGTAACTGTTGTTATAGAAACATTTTAAGAATTTAAAAATCATTATTATGTCAATTTTTTAAAATATTTTTAACTTTGAATTTTACAAGTATTTTATTTCCAACTTTAAAATTAAATTATGAATAATATGAGTATTTGGATTGAAAATTTTTTAAATATATATATTTCTTTATTGCCTTTTAAGAAAGTATTCTGAATATCCATATTTAACCGAATTGAATTGGATTATCCCAAAAAAATAAATCTCCATTATATATTGTCTTGAAAAATCAAAACAATATAAAATTGAGATTTTTATTTTCAATATGATTTTGGAGATTGAATTTTTAAAATCTCCAATTGAAAGGATTTACAAATCTCTGAATTGGACCGAATTATACACATGACTAGTTACCATTCATATGTAAAAAAAATTATAAAAGTTCCATAAAAATGAAACATGAAAAGTACAAAAATGTAAAAAAAAAATTATCACCGTAAAAATAAAAGTCAAAGTTAAAATAACATATTTGATGTAAATTCTTCATAATTATAAGATTATTTTATATTGTAAAACTCAATTAATTATATGCCCAATGTATCGTTACTATGACCTATAAAATTTGATAAATTTTGGTTGTTTCCTCTCTCCTTTTCCACTTTTTCTTTATTTATTTATTTTTAGTTAAGCACATTATTAAAACATTTAGTACTTATTGTTATAGAAACATTTTAAGAATTTAATTAAATTTTATATATCATTATATGTAATATTTTCATTCAAAAATTACAATAAATCATGACAACTAAATATTGGCATAAATATTTGCAGCTTCTTATACTTATTCATTTTAGTTATTCTGCTCCTAATATTTATATATTTATCACTTTGCTCCATATACTCGTTTATTTTACACTAACAGATATTTATATTAATAAATACTTATTACTTTTCCTCATGTATTTATATATTTTGTACCAAATAGATACGTTAGTGAATTAATGTGACTCGGTAAGTTTGCATTTATTAGTTAAGAAAAATATGAATTTTGAGGAGCAAACTGATTAAACAAGTAAAATTTAGGGGGCTACGATAATTATAAATAAATAATGTATTTAAATCCACGAGTGAAACAAATAATGCAAAATTGATTTAGATAATCTATTAGAATAAAACTAAAAGAAGATGATAAAATTTAAAATTCTCGTCATTTATACAACCTCATTTTTAATAAATTGAGAACAATATTATACAACTAAAAATTTTGATTATATTTTTCCTAATTTGAAGGGACTATCAATTTTGAAAACAAAAATCATATATACCTTTTTAATATAAAATTGAAAATTTTAAAAAATTATTAAATTTAAAACATTATTATAAAATAAAATTTATTAGAATTTAAATAACAATCCCATGAATTGAAAAGAAAAAAGAATAGTCTACTCATGATTAACAATAATCCTGGCACCCTCTTTTTATTATAGTTATAGTGAAGGACATATTTAGAATTTAATATTAATAGGGTAACTTACAAACCTTATATTTTTGTAAAATTATGCATCGTATCTTGCTAAAAAGTTATAATACATTTTTATCTTTCACATAAGACAAGAGATCATTATATGGACTAAAATAAAAAGATAATTTTTAGGGAAAAGGTACAAAAATAATCCTAAACTATTTGTGATATCTGATTTTGGATCCTCAGCTTTTTATTAGTCTAATTAAACCCCCTTTTTTTTTTGTCAAAATTAGAACAAATTGGATCCTAATGTAACAAACAAGTAACTTCTTATTATTTTTTTATTACGTATCCGAAAGTCACACGTGGACTATGAATTGCTTCCACTGTATAAGTGGAAAATTAGCCCAATTTCATTAGTTCATGGTCATTTTCAAAATCCCCAAATCATTATTTCTCTCTTCTCCATCTTAAAATTAAGTCATTAATTTCTTTTGATTGTTAAGGGAAAGGCTAGGTTATTTCTTCATTATTCACAAGGAAAAGATTGGGCTCTTATATTTGTTTATGAAAGAAGATTTGGGTTTAGCGATTTCAGATAAAGGTGGTTTTTTTGAACTTTTAAGCTTTTTTATTTTTGATTTAGGGTTTTCTTTATACTATTAAAAAAATGATATTTGTTGTTAGATTTTGTTTGGATTTCTATAAATCTGACTATTTTGTTTGGCATTTAGAATGCAACTAGGGGTTGTATGGTCCCTTTCACACAGTTCTTGTTCTGTGAGTATGGGTTTTTTATATATATATTTTAATTTTTATTTGAAGTGGTCTCATCATTTAACATTTTCTTTTGTAACTTGCTACAAATAGAAGTATTAGTCGTATGCTTAAACATTCACATTTGTATGTAAAATGCATGTCAATGAAATGCATGTAGGTGTAAAAAGCTTGAATATAATGGTTGGCTTTAACATGTTATTTCATTTCTAATTTGTGCAAGTTTGCTTTATTATTACCAAGTTGATTTTTGATTTGTTGATTTATTTTTCTATTTTTCTATTTTATTTTTCTATATTGGTTGGTCATGGGAACAATAGACTTGGTGTTCTATCATGGTGGTAGATAAAAATTTACACCGATTTTTGCCTATCTAGATGGAGAAACTAAGAAACTCAGTGACTTTGACATAGATTTCTTGTCATACATTGATATTATGAAGATGTACTTTGAAGACTTAGGGTATCCAAATATGACAAATATGTATTAACGAAAATAAGGTGATACATTGGAGAAGGGTCTATTTGTGGTTCAGAATGATGAAGATATTAGGAAAATATTAAAATGTGTGATGTATGAGGTGGGGGTGAAGGAGATTCATTTTTATGCTAATCACAAATTGATATGCCTGATTTTGCCCAAGATATGGAGTTGTTAGCTATAATTGACAACCAGCGTGAAATCAGAACCCAATATAGCCTTTCAGTATCTCAACATAATGTTTAATCAGTAGCTAATGCACCATAGGCTGAGGAAAAAGCAAAGAAATATCTAACAACGGCATATAAGCAAAAAGTGGAGTTGGATGTTCTCATGGGGCTGAAGCTTTTCATGGGCCAGATATAGGGACTTCATATCTACAACAGCAAATGAAGATAGTGATGTACATGATCCAACAGAGGTACTAATTCAGTAAAGGAAAAAAGTGAGATATGGTGTGAATGATGACAATCCGCATTTTGCACTAGGGATGACATTTAAAGATGCAAAGGAAGTGAGACACGCAATTGCCAAATATTATATTGCCAAAGGGCATGACTTGAAACTTAAGCCTAATGAGCCTAATAGAGTAAAGGCAACATGCAAGGAGGTTGGATGTTAGTTTGTGCTTCTTGTGTCAAATTATGGACCAACAACGGGCTGACTATTAAAACATTTAAGCCTGAACACAATTGCTTTAGGGTGTTCAGCAATTCAAGAGCATCTTCAAAGTTCTTGGCTAGTGTTTTCAAAGAAAAAATGTACAGAAACCCTCAAGTTAAGTGCAAAGAATTAAATAAATATGCTGAGGAGAATATAAGGTCAAAGGTTTCAATGTCGCAAGTGAGCAAGAAAAATCATCATGAATGACCTAGAAGGTAGTTATAAAGAAGAATTTGACTATTTAGAGGCATATATAAGAACTATAAAGAAGAATAATCCAGACAATATATATTATCTTATGTAAGGAAGGCTAAAATTTGAAGAAAGAATTTTTGAGGGAATGTTTATTTGTTTTAATGCTCTTAAGAGGGGATGAAAAACTGGTTGTAGACCATTACTTGGGCTTGATGGTTATTTTTTGAAGGGTATAGTAAAGGGACAACTTCTAGTAGCCATTGGAAGAGATGCAAAATAATAAATATTTCCAATTGCATGGACTGTGGTTTGTAAGGAAAATAAGGTCAATTATTGGTAGTTTTTGCGATGCCTTGTTGAGGTGCTTGATTTAGGAATGATAGCTCCATTACTGTCATTTTAGACATGCAAAAGGTTAGTAGTTATTGCTTTATATATTGCTTTTAATTTAGTTATTATATTTACCATATACATATGTCAATTTATAATGTACACGGGGACTTTGGCAAGTTGTTATTAATGCTATACTAGAATCTAAACATAGATGGTGTGCTAAACACATTTATTAAAATTAGGCTAAGAGATGGGGAGGTGGTGAATTAAAGAAGCATTTTGGATTTATGCTTGTGTGAATCCCTAATTTTGAACCTAAAGTAAAATTCCATGTAATAACAAAATCAAGACAACTGGAATCATATGAATCAGACACCATATATGTGCCTGAAAAGGTAATTTAAAGGTTTTTATATAAAACGAGCCTGTTGCGGCAGCAAACCCTTAATTTCTTTTCACTATAATATTAAAATTAATTTTCTTAAAGTTACAATTCAATTTGAATCACTCAAAATAAAAGTCGGACGAAAGAGAAGGGCCTCTGGAAGTTCATTGTGCAGAAACAAGCCCTTTGTGGCCACAAACAAGGGTACACAGCCAAAATCTGCAAGAAGGCACAAATTTTCTGCTACAATGCCCTAATCTGACCTTTCTTTTTTCATTTTTACCCTTCCAAAACTCTATAAATATGCCTCCAAACCTCATTTTTCTACACTCCATTCAACCAAACAAACTAATTTTTATTTGTCTTACTCTCTTTTCTTATTTTTCTTCAAAGTAAAAGGTTCAATTTTCATCAGTGTGCATCATCTAAAGTTAGCTTTCTTAGCTAGCTTAGGTGCTTGGTCTACTTCAGATTTTATTTTTCTTAAACTACCCTAAGCCATTTGCTCCTTAGCAACCTTTTCACCCAAACCACCGTGGAATTCCGGTCCGGTGATAATCAAAGGCGCCTAAGAACATAAACCCTAAAACATTTGTCTTTTAAATTAATTTCTGATGGATTAATGCATTATTTAAACTTCAAGGCTCATCTTTTGGGCCTTGAAATTGGACCAAAGATATGAACTTTAAGGCCTATACTTTGGATCTTAAATGGCTTTAACTAAGCAATAAACTTTAAGGCTCATCCTTTGGATCTTAAATTAAACTTGAACAATGAATGGACTCCAAGGTCAACCTTGATTTGAACTTAAAATCAAAATTCAAGAATTATTGTCAAAATTTGGTTTTAAGCCTAAAATCCACCCCTTCCAAAAATGATATAATCAATTTTTTAGAATTAAGTTTTAAAGGTAATTAAACCTAAATCAAATCTTTTTCCAAAATTAAGTTGGCATAAGAACTTAATTTTAAATCAAATCTTCTTTCGAAATTAAGTTGGTATAAGAGCTTAATTTGAATTCAAATCTTTTTTTTTGAAATTAAATGCGCATAAGAACTTAATTTTAAATCAAATCATTTTTCAAAATTAAGTTGGCATACAAGCTTAATTTTAATTCATTTTTTTTCAAAAATAAGTTGACATAATAACTTAATTTTAATTCAAATCTTTTTTCTGAAATTAAGTTGACATAAGAATTTAATTTTAATCCTTTTTCAAATTAGGTTGGTATAGAAATTTAAATTAAATCCTTTTTAAAATTAAGTTGGCATAGGAGCCTAAATCAAATTCTTTTTTAAATTAGTTAGGTATAAGAACCTTATCAATCATTCTTCAAACTTAGGTTGATATAAGAACCTATCATTCTTCAAACTTAGGTTGATATAAGAACCTAAAACTTTAATTCTAGTCTTAGGTTTAGAAAATTTAACCTAAAGTTGGACATAGACTTAGGTTAGCCTGGGTTACACTAGAAAAACTATAATTTAAAACTAAAACCAACCATCTCAAGATAGTTAGAAATGCATGAATTTTGATTCTTATTCAAATGATATATGTAGTGCCACTTAGAATTTTACTCCGAGTATCAAGTCCACTCTTTCTTCAAAAATTTCCTTTTTTCCCTTTATGAACTTTACCTTATTTACTTGCTTTCTTTTAGAGAATGTGTGGCCATCCTAGAATCCATAAGACTAGAGTTGGGATCCCCTTATTTTGGATTTCAACTTGTAAAGTTTAATTCTTGTATCTTTATCTTTACTTTTATTTGATGAAAGTATGGATAAACGTATAAATATAACTTATCATATCATATTTTAATTGTCATTTTACATGAAATAAATTTTATAAGTTCTTATTTAATTATATGCTAAACTTTTTTTTACTTAAAATAAGTCTAAACCTAGCATCTGAATCCATTCTTTGGTTCAAGACTAGTGATTTTTATCCTTAAATATAATTGGAGTCAACTTACGGTTTTTTTTTATATATTTTTTCTTTTTTTCAAAATAAATTTAAGTGGCAACACCTCTTTCAAAACCATTTTTGCTCGAACTGAGCATAGCCTATGACGGCAAAGTGACCTTAGCATTTTTCATGAGATTAACAATTTACATATATATATATATAATAGGCTTAATACATAAATATACCTCTATACTTGTAAAAAAATCTACTAGCACCCGATACTTTTTAGGTATTCGATGACACATCTTTATATGCTTAAAATGGTATTAATATACCCTTAGCTTAATGTGTGATACATACCTTCATAAAACGAGTGTGAGTAGTTTTTTTCCCATTCTCTAAATAACATAACAGTCTATATAACTTCTTCTTCTTCCTCTTCTTCTTTCCATCTATGCTCAACCTTTCTCTTCCTCTCATTTGAACTTTCATTTTACCGCAACTCATCGCCATTAAGCTTTCGCTACCATTTTAGTTCTCATTGTTGATCAAGATGCTACTATTAAGTTGGGCAAAAAACTGAATCTCTTCTTTTCCCTTTCTTTTTGTTATGATTATTTCCAATCTGAACTCATTTATCTTTTGGATTTTTATTTTTATTTTTCCTTTTCGGGTGTTAGAATAACATACCCATATTTTATTTCTAACCCATTCTTGAAACTTTTTTGGATATTTTTAAAATTTTATTTAGATTTTTAATCCAATATATAATTACTATGGTGGTTCATTTTTCTTCAAGTTACATTGGAGATGCAAGTTTCTTTCTTCTTCATAGATTATATTGTTTGGGTTTATGATTTTTAACAATAATATTGGTGTTTTAAATTTCACAATTTGGATTTATGATTATATTGCTGCAATTTTCTCAAATTGTATTGGTGCTGCAAATTTATTATGTAAGCTTGTGATTGTTTAGATTTATGCTTGTAATGCCTATTTAAATGATATCCTTGGGTGGGAACAATGCATCATTTAGTAATAATAAAATTTTAGAATTTCTTATGCCCAACAAGTATTGGTTATATTTCCTCTTACAACTAGCTTTTATTTCTTCTTTTTTCTTTTATATCTTTAATTTTTCAATCTTCAATTTCTATATATTTGTCACTTCTATTTTTAGTAATACTTTGGTGATGAAAGATCAAAATATGATTAAACTTTCACAAAAAGAATTAAGGTTTGAGTTAGATTGACTTAAGAATTTCACAGAGAAATCAGATGAAAGTGGTGCTAGGGCTCATGCAATACACGTCTTTTGGTGAACTAAGAAATAGCTAAGTCGAGAGTCTAGTAATACTATTTTAAACATGTAAAGATGTATCATAGGACAATCAAAAAGTATCGAGTATTAATAGATTTTTTCTTACAAGTACAGAGATTTATTTATATATTAAGCTTATAAAATATACTAAAACACCCATGTTACAAAATTATCCACCATCTTGACCAAAAACTATAATTGCTTAGCCAACAAAACCACCTCTAAGATCCACCTCAGCAGCTGAATCCACTTCTAAAGTGGTATAATAATAACCATTAACTAAGATATAATATATAATTATCAAATTACTATGAAACGCATGCATGACATGAAAGGAATGTGTAAGAATGATTCCTAAAATTCTAACGAATTTTTGATAGAGTTCCAACGTAAATAAGACATTCCCCAAATTTCAAAATACTCTAATGAGTATTATCACAATCATTTCAAAAAATTATCAATGTTCATCCCGGACCTTTCATAAAATCGCCCTTCCACTAATGAACACTTTCTCACATTCTAAAAGCACTAAACTTTTCAAATTACATACTTTTAATTCATAATAAAATATACTATTTGCTATGGATATCTTTAATAATTTTATAAATATGCTCAAATATTAAGAATCTTCCTATTCTATTTTTAATCATCAACCAAAATACGTACATATTCAAATTTCTCTTTGAGTTATAGAAAGTTTTTAAAAATGAAAAATAATCAATAATATATATATATAGATATATACATTTCATAATGTAAGCTTACTAAATCAATCCAGAAAAACATATTATTTACAATTTACTAACACATAAATTTCACATAATTATATAAAAATCTATACTTTCTTATTAACTTGTATTTGTTCATTTAAAACTATAATAATTAAGTTTTACCTCTAAAATTTGTGCTCAAAATGTGAGAAAATAGCTTGGGAATCAAAAGGCAAAGTTTGAAATTTGAAATTATCATCAGACTGATGTCCCCCGACATCGATGTTGGAGCTCACCAAAAAACAAACGAAATCTACCACTCAACTTAAAATTCGAAGAGGAACTTGCTAATGGTTATCTTTGATGACAATAAGGTTTAGATTGCTCTAATTATACACAAAGGTTTTTACCCATAAGTTTCCCAATCCATCTCTTTCTCTACATTCACAAATAATAATTATTAAGGCTTATTTATAAGGAAATAACTTCAAAGCAAAATGCAATGGAGATTGATTGAGTTGAAAATTTAAAAAAAAAAAAAGAAGAAGAGAAGAAGAAGATAACTTACCACAGCCAAAACACCTATTATTTTTCTCTAATATTCACAAACCCAAACCCATGTGTAATAGGAAGAAATGGTGTTTGATTTAGTGAAAAGTGAGGTTGATTTAGTGATCTTGTTTTGAAGATGGAGGTAATAGATGAAGGATGAAGGAGAAAATGATGAAAAATGGAGGTTTGGATAAGGAAGAAGCTCTTTTCATCAACCTACCCGATTCTTGCTTTTAGGTTTAGGTTTTTCTTTTTCTTTTTTTTTTTAATGTGCTAACGTGGCCTATGGTATATGCACATGAGCGAAGCTACATTGATTTGTGTGTGTGTGGTTTGGGGGGGCTCCCAATTTTTTATTTAAATATGTATATATTATAAAATTTTAAAAATAAACCCTTATAATTGCATAAACTTTTAAATAAATTTAGTTTAAATATGAAATTTTAACCTAAATATATTTACTTAATCTAAAACTAAAAATATATTAGCCAGAATCAAAATTTTATTTTATAAAAAGAAAAAGAAAACTTATAGAATAAATTTACTATTGTTAATTCTTTCACTCTACTACTATCATGTATGTTTGTTGGCAATTTCATCATGGCTGAGATATGAAACTATGATTCCACAAAATAGGTGACTCTTTTTTTAATTTTTTGATTTTTGTATTTTCTTTACTTGTTTTTATCAATTTGTTTCCTTTTCTTAAGAGTTAGTATTAGTTTCAGAATGATTATGATTTAAATTATTTTTTTTCTATTTTTATCTATAATTATTGAAAATTCTTCTCTTTACTTATCAATCATTTCAACTGAGATACTATTATCTATAATTTTCTTAAATTAAAGTTTAGGATTAATTATATTTTAATTTTATTTTCTCAATTTAAGTGTTGAGAAGAGATGTCAAATATTAATTTATATTTGCTTAAAGTTACTAAAGCGAAAAATTATATTTATTATTATTTTGTGAATTATGATCACTCATTATTAATTGTTTATCAATTATTATTAGTAATTCTTTTCCCAAAAAAAGTTTTTTAAAGAAAAAATTAACTTTAGCTTATGAGAGAAAAATAATAAAACTCAATTTTTTGTCAATATATTTATTTGAACTTATTTTAACAATGAATATTTATTATATCAAATTTGTAATTTCTTTTTTAAAATACTATGGCTATTTGTTTTGGCTAGTTGGCTCCTCCCCTTCTAATATTTTATTCTAGCTTCTCATCTGCGTATGCACTCACACCAAAATTGGGTATGAGTATCATAATAAATTAAGAAAAATATGATTCGGTGTGACTCAATAAGTTTATATTTATAAGTTAAGAAAAATGTGAAGTCAAGAGATTATATGTTTAAATTAAAAGTCCATGAGATAAACTAACTAAATAAGTAAAGTCAAGAGGTGTCACATCTCAAATTTGGAATGGATGGTCCTAGAGTTCGGGATGCTACAATACTCTAAAACCACGAAGAACTCAGTCTCAAAATAGAACAATATTAAAATTTCACAAAGTTTTTTTTTTCATTTATTTGCTAAAAATATTTCCACATCTGAGTTTCCTTATATTATTTATAATAGACTTTTCTTAGTAATCTTTCTCTTTTGCTATTTTTAGATACCACAACATTGTCACCACCAGAATTGTACTGCCTGTAAAACAATGTTAAAAACAACAACAATGCGAGGAGTGAATCGCAACTTAGTGAGTGTTTTTACTTTTTAGTATGTGTTTTAGTTTCACTTTATGTTATTAACCAATTAAATATCTTATTAAAGCTTATGTCATATTCGTAGTTCAATTCAATATACTAGCATGACATTACACATTTTTAAATCACATAACACATTTATATTCATGGCAGATTCATAACAACAATAATTCAAGATAAGTTCGATAAGTAATATTCATAACAAATTCATAAGGCATATCTTCAAGGCAAAATTCAAAATAATAACAAATTAACAGTTAACATGTGATTGTCATAAGCTTATGCATAGTGATACCAACTCATCTCAGTGCTTATTATTTATTAGTCTAACTTTATAAATTTTATCATATGAATAGATATATTACTATATTTTAGGCAATTTACGTGGCCTAATTGGATCTATATTAATCCTTTAACAGTATTTAATAGTAATACTTATTATTAAATTATCAGTGTTTAATATTTATTTTCTAACTAAAAATTTGATTAATATATATAACTTTCGAGTTATAATAATATACTAATAATAAAACATGCATTTTACTCTATTTGAGTATAATAAAATACTAGTTTAAACAGAGATTACCAGTAATTATAACTATATTAAATTTATATTTTACTTGAGTACTCTCCGTTAGCACATATATCAAATTTACTTAGTCATAGAAAGTATTTGTACTCAACTTGAGTATAACAAAATACTTTAATTTTGAGAATCATATGACAGTACAGAACAGAGGCAGTTCAAAGACTGTAAACAAAGACAACCAAAGGCTAAATTTTTAATGCATTAACTTCTCCCTTATATGCATTTCAAAATACCAGTATATACTATCTAATGGTTTAACTCCCACTACTCTGTCATCATGATTATTAAAAAATCAAATTTGGTCATCAAATTAGTCTCAAAAAGCTCATTCGGACGGTCATAGATGAATTAAATTGGCTCATTAACATATATATACACAATACTTTGACCATTACTTCAATGGTTTTATTATATTAAATTCTCATAAATAACCCTATGTGCATTATTTCTTTACTAATCAGAATTTATTTATATATTTTAGCAAGTTATATCCATAAGTTATAGCATAAATGGTTACAATAGCAGTTTTCACAAGTCATTGTCATTCTATGGGTTTTCGGTAATTGTTATTTTAGTCATAATTTATGACTAAAATTTTACAATGAATCTCACATAAAAATCCTAATACCTTAGATTTTAAATTTCGGCACATCACATTTTCTAGCACTATGATGTTATATATTACATATTTCTTATGACATTAATTTTACAAAAAAAAAATCTTAATCATCATTACCATGGAAGATATTAAAGTAATAAAATAATCATTTAAATCAAGTTGTCACAACACTATTAGCGGCTTTTAGCTACTAATTATGCTTTATAATTAATTTATCTTTTACTCAGTTTCTTAATGAACTACTAATATTGCATGTTTTGCAATCATTTCATACTATATACTAAAAGAAGTTCATACAACTTTTCATATTAATATAATTATTTATCTTGCAATCAAGTTTTTTTTTTTAAATATTTCAGCCAATAATATATATTCAACATGTAAGTTCATAAAATTGATTACTTTATCAATAACATATTTAACATATAAGTCAATATATTCACATATACATGTATATATATATTCGGTCATAACATATAATCCATATAATTAATTACTTTATCAACATATTACCATCTTAACTTAATATCACTGCACATTTCTTAACAAATTCATAATTTATTGTTATTTTAATACTTATTATTTCTTTTAGCTTATTTCTTTTACTTAGAATATTTAAACTTCCTAATCACACATATATTTTACTATTCTTATATTATTTACATTCTCAACCATATCAAATTTTTATTACATATTATTAGTATCAATGTTCTATTTTCTTTTTAAATTATATTTTCATTATTAACGTTTATTTTTCTTATTTATCTTGAAAATAGAACATATACATTGATACTAATGTATATGCAAGAAACAAATTCAACGTGGCCCATGATTATAGTCTTCCCATATTATTTTATAATGTCTATCACAAATTTCCATCAATTACTCCAACATGCATGCTTCTTAAATGCTTACTTTTATTTTATTTTATTTCAATCAATCATCACACATAGCATACATAACAATAATATAACATAAAATGTCAAATTCTTGAAAAAAGGTGGCCATCTCTAAATTATTAACAAATTCATCATCATGAATTCATATCTTCCATACTACACATTAAAATTAAATTCTAAGATGATAGTTTATCTTCTTTTAATTAGCTCTTTCCATACATATAAGTTTCATAAATTATCATCATCAATTCAAGGGCGTGTCTATTATGTATATATCATATATATTTTATGTATATATTTGTATTTCATCCATATTTTATGTATATATATCATACCATCCATAACCTTTTCTACTTCTAATCAAGTAAAAATTCAAATTTTCTTTTAAAGAGCTTAAGAATCCATATATTTTAACTTCCATTTTATCTTGATTACCATTTCAAACACGCCTATTAATGTAGCAAATCTTTAAGCAAACAATACATGCATGCATATTTTTAGTATTTTGAACACTCGCCTCTTATCCAAAATCTCCAGCACCCTTTTCGACTTCCCCTGCTGCCCGAACCAACCTCTCCAGTCTTACCCTTTCTTCTTTCGGTTTGATTTGGGTACGATGTATTTGCTTGTGATTTTCAAGTAGCATGAAAGGCACTATACATTAACTTGATTCGGTGTTTGTTTTTAATTGATTATAATAGTCGTTTCAATATTTGAATTATTTACATTTAGCTTCCAAAGAAAATAAATTTAAAGACAAGTAGACCCTATCTTTAAATATTTGTTTGTTTTTGCACGTGGTGCTGAGATTGCCACATAATATTTTTCTTTTTTCTTTTTTCAATAATTCATTTCACCTTAACAAAAATACAAAAAAATTAAAAATAATTTTAAATTTACTATATTTATAAAATATTTATTAAAATACCATAATTTATAAAATATATATCAAAATATTAAATTTTTATTAGTTTACAAAGAATTTATCATGAGTTTATAATGAATTTATAAATTTTATATAATTTATAATGTGTTTATTATGAGTTTATAATAAAATAATTAAAATATTTCTAATAAAAAAATAAAAATTAAAAAAAATACAGTGGAGTGTCTAATTTTTCCTTTTACCTTTGCATTTATCCCACCGAATTTCAATTTGGTGGTGTAGTTTGATTTGTTTATTATTATTATTATTATTATTATTATAAATTTGCACATAAAATAACGCAATAGTCTAATGGATCAGTTAGTGCATTAGGCAATTGCTCGTAAGTTTTAGTATAGTTTTGGGCTAAGTAGAGTGTAATTTATTGGGAAATTTATATCCTCTACCATTTTTTATATTTTTTTATTTTTATCTAAAATATTTTAATTATTTTTAATAAACTGATAATAAATTTATAATAAACTCATATTAAATTATATAAAATTATAAATTCATAATAAATTTATAATAAATTTATAATAAACTATTTAAATTTAATATTTTAAAAAAAATTATAAATTTTAATAAATCTGTAAATATTTTTAAAAATATAATAAATTTAAATTTTTTTTATTTTTTCTAGTATTTTTATAAACACCCCTTATTTTTTAGATTGCATTCACGTATATATATAGTTTGGGCCTTATGTGGTAAACCAGAGTCCATTTCAAATTTAAACGTCCTAATTTTCATACTAATGCAAAATAATTTTTTTTTCTTTTGTTATAGTAACTTCATAGTATAATTATCTTAATAAGTACTATTAATTTACTTTATAAACACAATTTCTATACACACACACACACACATATTCTAATGTTTATTCAAATATTATCACAGACCTCTATGGGTGACCTACTCTCCCTGATTCCCATTTCAAATTGAAATCTTAAATACCACTGTACAGAATCAACCTTATCATATTGGGGGATTACAAAAGGGCTACAAATGCATTTGGCCAAAAATAAAACTAAATATTCATTACTGTATTTAATGGTTTTGATGTTCATTTTTTATTCAAGTTGCTACAAAACAAGGGCTAGGCATGAAAAACTCAGTATGCAAGTTGAGAAAATGCATTAATTAAAAAAATATCATTATTCAAATTAAATTAATGGTAAAGTCTCTTTGGCAAAGTGTTATAATGGAATATTTTGCTGTACAACAATGATTTTTTTTGTGCATCTTATCACTAGAAATAGTATTGATGAATATATAATAGTTTTATAATTATGATTTTATTTTATAAAATATATATGATGGTTTGATTAAATATATATAAGTAATTATGAATATGATGACAAATCATGTAAGCCAAAATAATAATACTAACTCAATAACCATATAATACACAATAAACGAATCTAATTAGGATAATAGACACCTAAATCATAAACTATAATAATATTCTAGTAACTTATTATATTTATATATATATAATGATGATATAAAAATAGTCATCAACATGCATTCAAGATTGGCATCAACTCCCTGTTAGAGGGATTCTCTTCTCCATAGTCTCTATTGGGGTTTTGCTCCACTTTGGGTATCTCAACAATAGACTCATGTTCTAACTAAAAAAATCTTTACATCTACATTACCTCCTTTCCTTTCCAGCTTAAAAAAAATGGGAACTCTTGAAGGAACATCAGACGATGTGGACACTCTATTGGGTTCTTTAAAGCTCACTGATTATGAAACTCAGATTAGGACAGTAAGTGTCGATCTGAAAAATGAACAGATACAAAAATATAGAATCTCTCTCTGTCTAATCGGCAAACTACTCACCAAAAAAGAGATTAATATACCTGCATTCAGATCGACGATCTTGAGGAACTGGAAGTTGAAAAAAGGTTTCAACCTCCGAGATCTAGGTCAAAATACTTTTGTCTTCCAATTCTTCCTTGAATCTGATAGGCAGAAAGTCATGGATCTAGGTCCTTGGTGTTTCGAGGATCACTTACTAATACTCAAGGAGATGAATGACAATGATACGCCTGAATCTGTGGAGTTTAAACAAGTATGTTTTTGGGTTAGAGCATATAATGTTCCATTTGTGTGGTTATTGAACATGACAACAAAAACTATAGCCGTCCTACTTAGTGAACTAATAGAAATTGACGAAGGAGACAGTTTGGGTTGGAAACACTACCTGCCTGTCTGAGTTTTCATTCATGTCAATAAACCACTTCAAAAAGGGGTCTTACTGCAATTGGGATCTGAGATGAAGTGTTCAAATTGAAATATGAATGCTTGTCCCAATTTTGTTACGGGTGTGGTAGAATCGGACATATTGTGGGAGACTGCAAATATGGAGAAAGGCAGAAACCATACCAATATGGAGAAGAATTGAGTGCTTCCCCTAGAAAGATCTTTCAACTGCAAAATCCTACAGAAAAACTCAAGGAAGAACAACTCATCGCTGCACTCGTACCACCAAACCCAAATGAACAACCAAAGAATACACAGTCTACAAATGTCAGAGAAAGGAAGAAGGCAGCTCGGTCTCTAACTGAGGTGCTAGAAGTCAATACAAAGGAAACAAGAAAGAAAAATGCTAATCAAGCCGAAGTAACTGATGCTACCCACGAAACCATGGAGGAAAATGTAAACACAACTAATATGGTGATTAGCCCAAATGAACAACACTCAATACCAGTGCTAGATGAAGTTCCTAATGGGATGCAATTCCAACAGTATCAGGCTGAGATAATCAGACACAAAGGAGACAATCCACTCGGGAGCCATATACACCCGGTTGACGACAATGATACTAAACTAAAGATGCTGTTTAAACGTCGTAGTAGTAAAGAGGATGATAAAGGAACATGGAGGCGATTAAAAGGGGAAAGGAGCTTGAATCTACTGGGTAGTGAAACGCAGTCAAAAAGAACAAAGAGGGGGAATTGATGAAGTAGGGGATGAAATAAGGATGGAGATTGACAAGGTCACCGAGAAACACAAAGGCAACTCTGCTGAACACCAAATGAAGCTAAAGGCAATCAGTGGGATGACCAGTGATTGCCTATCACCATGAAACTCTTAAGCTATAATTGTCAAGGTTAGGGGAGTACCTTGGCAATTACAAACCTAAAGAAGCTCATACAGCTTGAAGCTCCCTTACTGGTATTCTTGATGGAGACGAAGTTATCATAAGAAAGATTAATGTTTGATAGAAATAGAATCGGTTTTCCAAGTAGTTTTGTGGTTCAGGGAAAGGTATGGCCTATTTTTGGAACGATGACTTTGAAGTGAAACTCATTTCATACTCTAGAAATCACATTGATCTGTAGATACTTAATTATGGTGAATCAATACCTTGGCGACTCACATGTTTCTACAGGTGGCCTGAATGGGGAAATAAATATAAATCATGGGAACTCCTTCGCTGCTTAAAAAGTAAATCAGAATTGCCTTGGCCGGTCATTGGAGACTTTAATAAAATTCTCTCACAATCAGAGGAAATGGGGGGAAAAGATCGGCTAGACTCATACATTGATTCTTTTCGCAATGCTCTTTCAGATTGTGATCTACATGATTTGCCTTATGAGGGATATAGATTTACTTGGGATAATGGGAGAGAACCGCCACATTTCATAGAGGAACGACTTGACAGAGGGGAAACAAACTTGAATCGGATACAACGATTCCATAACTACCAGCTCAAAACAAAGCTATTTCATGTATCTGATCATCTACCAATTCTGATGGATTACTAGGGAGAATGACAGGCTCGGTCAATAATACATCCAGGTTCCGTTTTGAAAATATGTGGTTGAGAAGCTCAGAGTTGAGAGAGGTAGTTCGCGATTTATGGTTCGGATCTGATAATGATTCATGGGCATCAAAAATAGCAATGTGTCGCTCGGGTTTGAAGCAATGGGGTGTAAAAAAATTTGGTAATTTCAATCTCAAATGCAAAACAATCAATGAAAGACTTGTCATACTATAGTCATTAGCAGACAATTATGTAAGAGAGGAGAGACGCTAAAAAAGGAACTCAATACCCTGCACTTGATGGAAGAAACAATGTGGAAACAACAAGCAAAGCCCAATGGCTAGCTGAAGGAGACCATAATACAAGATACTTGCATGTTGTGGCTACGAAACAAAAAAAAATCAACACTATACGCAACCTACAGGATGCAGACGGGCAAGAACTGGTAGGGTAGGCGTTGAAGAATCACATTATCAATTTTTACGACAACCTTTTTCAGACAAATGGCCATCAGGTACGGGACTCAGACCTTACTTTTCTTTCTCCAAAAATCACCGACACAATGAATGCAAAACTGGATAAAGAGGTCACAAGTGAAGAAATTTATCAAGCTCTTAAGATGATGCATCCTATTAAAGCACTAGACCCATATGGCTTCTCGCCGGCTTTTTTCCAACATTTTTGGAGCATAGTTGGAAGTGATGTGGTCAGAATAATCCAAAATGTCCTTACGAGTAAGGAGTTCCCTTCGAGTTTTAATCACACAAACATTTGTCTTATCCCCAAAGTGAAGAATCAAAAATATATCACAGAGTTTAGACCTATTAGCTTATCGAATGTTTTAGCTATAAAAGTTTTAGCTAACAGGTTGAAAACCATACTGGGGGGAAGTCATTGACATAACATAAAGTGCATTCATACTAGGGAGGTTGATTACGAATAATATTTTAACAGCTTACAAAGTCTTCCATAGCATGCGAACAACCAAAAATAGCACAAGAAAGCATATGAGTTTAAAACTTGATATGGCCAAAGCATATGACCGAGTCGAATGAGATTTCTTAGAAGCAATCATGACCAAATTAGGTTTTTCAAAAAATGGATCTTTGTTGTTATGAGGTTTGTCACTTCTCCCACTTACTCCATCCTAATAAATGGTGAACAAGCTGGGAAAATCATACCTTCAAGGGGACTTTGTCAAGGGGACCCTTTTTTCCCATACTTGTTTCTCCTATGTACTGAAGGACTAACGAGCTTGCTAAATGAAGCTGTAAGGAGTAACCATATTCATGGCATTAAAAAATGCCATAGAGCATTGATGATATCACATTTAATGTTTGCCGACGATTGCATCATTTTCTTGCGTGCAGTATTACAGGAAGTGGCACTTATTAGAGATATTTTGGCAAGATATGAATAGCTATCGGGGTAGAAAATAAACATGCACAAATCAGAGGTGTGTTTTGGCCGCAATGTAGATGATGAAGTACAGGTTGGCATTACAAGATTGTTGGGAGTTAGACTAACTGACAGCCATACTCACTATCTCGGCATGCCAACTTCAGTAGGGCGATCAAGAAAGAAGATTTTCCAAACAATCAAGGATAGATTATGGTCTAAACTTAATGGCTGTAAAGAAAAATTACTTTCATGGGCTGGGAGAGATGTAGTTATCAAAACGGTTGCTCAAGCTATATCGACATATGTTATGCAGTGTTTTAAAGTTCCAATAGGGATTTGCCAGGATCTTCGAAGTATAGTGAGTCGCTTTTGGTGGAGCCATAAAGTACATGGGAGGTGTCTGCATATGTGCTCATGGGATGAGTTATGCAAACCCAAGGAAGAAGGAGGTCTGGGATTTAGGGATTTTGAAAGCTTCAACAAAGCACGTTTAGCAAAACAAGGATGGCGCCTAGTAACAAATCCCGAAACTCTAGTGGTACGAGTCTTGAAAGCTAAATACTAACCCACCTCAAATTTCATACAGGCCTCTTTGGGTCAAACACCAAGCTTCACATGGAGAAGTATACTATACAGTAGAGAGGTGTTCCAACAAGGATCAAGATTCGAATTGGAAATGGGCGGTCAACATCAGTATGGAATGATAGGTGGATCCTGAACTGATTAGCTTTAAGGTTATAACACAAGCAAATACACTGTCTAAAGAGGCTACTATTTTTGAATTGCTTGATGGTGACACTAGAGCCTGGAGCTGGAATCTAATCAACTCAATCTTCCTACCTGTTGATGTTGAAAGAATTCTGAAAATCCCTCTAGGAGATTTAAATGACAAAGATCAACTGCTATGGTACTACCATTTTTCCGGGAATTATCTAGTTAAAAGCGATTACATATTATGTTTCAATACACATCAATATTAGAATCGTGCCTCTTCATCACACACAGTGTGGACTGGGTTTTGGAAAGCTCTATGGAAATTGAGAGTTCCACCTAGAGTCTTGAACTTCATACGGTGAGCAGCGCTTGATATCCTCCCAACTAGAAAGAATTTGCATAAAAGATTGAAGGAAGTACATGCAAGTTGCCCTTTTTGCACCCACAATGAGTCTACTATTCACTTATGTAGGGATTGCTCTATGTTCCAAAATATATGGCAGCAGATGGGCATCCCGAGTGCTCCAACGTTGTAGGGTTCCTCATTCAGAGCCTAGTTTGCAAATATCTTATAGTCATTCCCTAAAGGAAAGGCAGTGTAGATTGCAGTAATTTGCTACTATATATGGCAACAACGAAACACATTCTTATTTTAGCAGTAAGTGGTTCGATTACCCAACATTGTGTCGAAATCCAAGGAAATGATTGCTCAATTGAATAGCAAACTCCAATTTGAACATGGATTCCATCATCTAGAGCAAACTCCAATTTGAACATGGATTTCATCATCTCATTTTGATTAAACCATCATCTAGAGCAAACTCCAATTTGAACATGGATTCCAATTTGATATAAGGTGATGGGATGGGATGCTATATTACTTGGTCCCACACTCTCCTTGTTCTCTCTATCCCTCTCTCTGTCTCTTGTAAAAATTTACACAAACAGGTTGTCTGCAACTTCAACAACTCTTCAATTGCTATAGACTCTTCTTTTTAAAGAAACAGATGTCGATTTCCATAAGCAAAAAAATAAAGAAATATGAGACTGGGAAAGAATCTGAAGACATATTACAACTACCATCGGATATAATAAGCAATATACTTTCGTTTTTACCTGCCAAAACCATCATCAATTGTGCATATGTTTGAAAAAAATGGCGATATCTCATCCTGAATCAACCATATTTCTCCCAATTGCATCTAATGAGGTCTTTTCATCAACAACCTACTTCGCTTTTCTTTATCACTCGAAACTCTGATGGCTTGGGTATTCTACATGGCTGAATTTTCTAAAAACGTGGAATGCTCTATGCTTGAAAGTGGAGGTTTATTACCTGTCGAGCAATTAAAATTAGTAGGTTCGTGCAATGGGTTGCTTTGTTTGTTAAACGAACACGACAACAAAATCTACGTATGGAATCCAATCCGGAAAGAGAGTGTTGTTTACCTCAACCTAAGTTAAATGTGATGGCCAAGTATTCGGATTTGGATTTTGCCCAAAGACTAATCAATACAAGATTATAAGAATAATACTTGATCAATGTGAAGTATACACTTTTGGGTCTAACGCATGAAGTATTGGCTATGTTCCTGTTCCTTTGACTCAGTATTTCAACAATGAACTGTATCATAATGACGATTCTATCTATTGGTTGACTGCAGAATCTAATTCTCTTAAATGGGTTCGTGCTTTCAGTATTGACAATGAAAAATTCCAACTGATTTCTTGGCCATTGCCTCTTCAAAACAAAAACTTGGCTCCGTCATTGCTACTGCTAAACAATTGTGTAGCAGTTTGTGAGCCATGTGGTCTTTATGTTGACATATGGGTAATGAAGAAGGATTTTGGTGGCAACTTCTTCCGGAGTAAAAATTAGTCTATTTCGCAGTGCACAATGATTCGATTGAGTCGTGAAGTTTGTATTCCAACCGAAGTGACTAAAGAGAATGAATTACTAATGATTTAAGATCACAATCGTTTGTGTGGTTTTGAAAATTACATTGCAAGGAAGTATGTGCTTTGTGACCTTGAAGAAGCAATGCATCAACTAATCAACTTTACTGTTTCTCCTAGAGATGCTATGAAGGGAAAAGTTAACCGCCATATCGGCTGCTGCTGCTTCAATTCGACACATGATAAAGATCTAATTACAATTTACCTTGCCTTCTTTATGATTCGTGTGCATTACTATATCTAATTATATAATTCTTTGTGATTTATGATTTATGATTCATGTTCTTTATGCCGAAAAGTGCATCAGTCCAAGAATCGCGTTATAAAAATCCTAATTCCTCACTTGAAAAAAAATGAAAATTATGCTGACAAACGTGATCAGCACAAATATTAATCCTCCTTTGTCATCCGTACCAAATAAGTATACAGCCGAGGAGCAATGAAGCTGGCCATGCTCTCTAACAGTAGGACTGAAGTTCTGGCGTGTGCATCAGAATAGCATTGAGTCATTCATCTGAAACCTTAAAAAATGTATAGGATAAAATAA
Source organism: Garcia nutans (assembly GCA_947685225.1). Lineage (NCBI taxonomy): Eukaryota > Viridiplantae > Streptophyta > Magnoliopsida > Malpighiales > Euphorbiaceae > Garcia > Garcia nutans. The sequence goes on from CANTUV010000003.1 coordinate 42,325,019, forward strand.
TGTTGTTAATCCCATCCATTCTAGGATCTGTTTCAAATTCTGGGTCGATGTAAAAGAAGACCTGAAAACATGATAAATGACTTTTCAAAGAATTGATATTGGAATACCTAATCAAAATATTTTGTGGGGTTATGGAGTGGGACTGTGGACAAACACTACTCACCGGCATGTCTATTTGCTCCCCGGGAAGAAGTCGCTGCTCCTCAAAGCAAAAACACTGTATTTTATTGAAGTACACTGCAGCCTGCAAAGAGTTGCAAACTAATGTTGAATATTCTGAAAGTGTAAAATGCAAAAGATTTGAGTATTGATTCTACCAACATATTTAGGGTGCCATATTTCCCAGTTCCTAGAATGACTAATGGTTTAAATGATGTTCTCACCTTTCCAATAAGCAGTACCATGAATTAGGTAGAGATAATGCATGACATGCATAATAGCTTAAAACAAGTGAATTCCAAATAACATAACAAAAACATTATAGACTGCTAACAACAGTGTTCCTATGAATATTACTTGCAATAGTCATTTAGTTTGAGCATTCAGCTAACAACTCTCACCATGAATGAGCAGTGAGAGTTTTCAAGATATTGCAAGTAAGATTTATCACTAAGTGGTTGAAATCCCAGAAGCAATGTTAAATGGCAACCAAAGGGCTTTTTGCTATGGAATTTCTTCTTCCACTTTCTTTTGTTTTTAAAAAAAAAAACTGTCAAAACTGAAACAACTACCTGGAATAAGATTTGTTCATATAGAGGGAAAAAAACTAAATTCTAATCTGTTAAGGAAACTTCATATTCAGAGGGAAAATGGATCATCAAAATTCAAAAAGACACCTTTTAAAATAAAGCCAAATAGAATCTTTATTTGTTAAAAACAAAAATAACAAAATAGATTCACAACTAAAACTGCAAGTGAACTTTATCATCACTCTTTAGCTAGTGAGAGAACCCCCAAAAGGACAAAAGACAAATTGCTACAAAAGTTGCTCCATTGACATGAATGTAGTGAAAGGATCACCATGAAAATAACTTTGGCATTGTTGATATTAAGAGCTGGCTCTGTGTCATGCATGTATGGACATGAATATAATACTATGATTAAAAGCTATTAAAGAAATACCAAAGAATCATGGTGAACATAATCTCCTTGAAAATGTTTTAAATCGAAATTCTTAACAGTAAATTGTACATGCTATCAGTCAATGACTGTGATTTACCAAGAACTGCATTATATAGAGAAAGAATGAGCTGGTGCTGGACCAAGGACCAAGTATAAGCAAATAAAGCATGATTCAAACTAACCCACTTTGGAATATAACTAATCTAATCAATGTAATGGAATCACAGATCAAACTATTTATAAAAGTTGAGCTATTGAAAAGTTACATGCAGATCTACTCATATTCTTCCAATTCACCAATTCCAAATTTTTATGCATTTCATATATTCATTATATATTTTGTCCCTTTTCAAGCAATGGGTCGTGGCCACCATTATTATCAAGAGATCTCAATTCAAATATGGTCATTAGCCATTACATATGAGCTAACAAAAGCAGCATGATGCAGCATATTCAAAATTGTTATCAAAGCCATTACCCAAAGAATAATATTCTTTTGGAGATTGGAGATCATAAATTCAAACTCAAATTCACATATGATGATATCAATTAAATGTAAGAGCATAAAAATTCACTACCTTCATAGGGGTGACATTATATGTAGATACACCAGTTATTGGAGTTGAGCTTCGATTTTCGGCGGTATAAAATGCAAGAGCACTTTCTCCTGGCTTTACTCTTACCTAAAGAGAAGAAAAGATTACAGTAAGAATCCACTTTACATGGAAAGTATCTGGCTAATTTTAAAAACATATCTTCTATGCAAAGGTGAACCTCTCTTTGTGTGGGAATAAATTTCCAAGGCATTCCATCAGCCACATCAGCATTAAATTGCACCACAATCTCCCTGCAAAAAGAAATAAAGAGATATGATTCTTAATCTTCCCTGCACTGTGAGTTCAGTCTAAGGAAGAAGCAGGAACATGAGGTTAAGTTGGATGGAGTTTTGGTTCCTAAAACCAAGCACTTCAAATATTTGGGTTCGGTGTTCCAGAATGATGGCCGTATAGATGAAGATGTGGCTCACAGAATACAGGTAGGGTGGTTGAAGTGGAAGGGTGCGACTGGGGTTCTATGTGATAAGAAAATACCTCTGAAAGTGAAAGGTAAATTCTATAGGACGGTTGTTAGACCTACGATGCTCTATGGTAGTGAGTGTTGGGCACCAACGGGACAACAATTGCATAAGATGAGTGTGGCAGAAATGAGGATGCTAAGATGGATGTGTGGACATACCAGACTGGACAAAATTAAGAATGTTCATATTCGACAAAAAGTCCAAGTAGCGGACGTCGGAGATAAGGTGAGGGAAGGAAGACTTAAATGGTATGGGCATGTTTTAAGAAGACCTCCTAATGCTGCGGTTCGTAAGTGTGAGAATTTGTTGATTGAGGGGGCTAGAGGTCGTGGCAGACCTAGAACTGTGTGGAAGGAGGTGATAGCAAGAGACTTACGTGCCTTAGATCTTGATGCGGATTTGATTAATGACAGACTTGAATGGAGACGTAAAATCCGTGTCTTGGAAGGGGCCTAAGGCTGGAGTATCTTTTTTGGTGTCTTTTGAGCTTATTTTGTTGAGAATCCATACAGCCGACCCCAACTTGTTTGGGATTAAGGCTTAGTTGTTGTTGTTGTTGTTGTTGTCAAGACAATCCACGTGTAAGATCAAAAGAAAAAGATATCAAGAGTAGCATACAAATCAAAGTTCCAAATCATGTGAATTAACATTACATGGGACTAACCTCACCCTAAGATGTCAGTCATTCTACATTCAGTTTTTGTATCAGAGAAAAGGATGCAGTCATTTACTCATTCATTTTATTGAATGATAACAAGCTTACAATTAAGGAAGAAATACAGGTGATTGGTGATTTTAGAAGTAACCAAGAAGAGGCCAGTTCTTTGGAAAATCAAAATGACTATAACACAAAAAAAAATCCACATACTAATGTATCTTGCAATACATTGCAACTCCAAATGTTAGGGAAAATTTCCAATGACATTAAGAAAAATAGCTTATAAATGTTCTTAAATTGGTTTTTTGTGTACCCATGAGAATAGGCCCCATTCCTCCACAATGATCGATATTAAAATAAAAATAAATGGAAAACATAACTTATCAGCAATTTGACGTAGGATATATGAATAGCCACTATACATAATTAATTCAAGCCAGATAATGCTAGTAGTTGCCATGTCAATATAACTGCAAAACGCAAATGCAGTTTAATTGAAACTAAAGAATACCTTTTTTTTTGGTTTAAAACACTAAATAATATAACTTTTTCCCCTCTTAGTTGCATTTTTAATTCATGAATTAAGCATCAACCTCAACGAATTTATGTAATGCCCATGTCCTTGCAACATCTGAAAGGACTAACCTTCACAGAAATATCACTCTCTCACACACAAACACAATCTTAAACAAAAAAAACTTCACACACACAAACACAATCTTAAACATAAAAACTTTCTTCCTCTATTTATTTTGAAATAAAATAAAGTTAGAAAAATCTAAAAAAAAGAAAAACTTAAAAAAAATTAGAAATAACCTTGTGGTGGCAGTCCCTTCTTTAGAATGCCGCGCAATCTTCTCTTCAACACTCTAAAGAACACAACACATAGTATCATATATCCTTAAACAAAATAAAGAAGAAGAAAATGCGAGCAAAAAACCCAGATAAAGAAAACGAAATATAAAGACCTCCCGGCGCTGAACGGTGCCGCCATACCCAGTTGCTTGGCAAAACCTTCTATAAAGAGGAACAGCAGCATAACAGCTCCCAACCATCGCAACAACCAAACCCGTTAGATAAATTAGCGTTTTTCTCGATTTCTGCTCTGTACTAGAAGCATTATAAGTTGCAAAATGCCTCTTAATATAACTATTACCAAGCCTTTGCGGAGTGTTAACTTCACATCTTGGTGCTGGAATCCGATTATCACTACCAATCCTCGGCCGATGATATGAAGTGATTGTATTCTTGTAATAGTTTTCTCTGTTGAAATAGAAAAATTAAAAAAATATGTGTGTCAGCTTTAAATCCACCAAAAACAATGGTATCCAAAGAGAGAGAGAGAGTGATATTAGTTACCTGGATTGAAGATGCCCATTTTGAAGCACAGATTTGATGTGAGGAATTATTCTAGCTCTAGAAACACTTGACCATGACATGTTTGTCGTTCCGATAGTATTTTGAATAATAGTTTTATTTACAAGATCAAAATTTTGATGGGTTGCATTCCTCCTGTTGTTTGGCTGGTTAGAAAGTTTGAGAAAGTGAAGGCAGACGACGAGAAAATGAACCAGTATTGACGTGAATAGGCAGAGTGGATTTACAATTTTGCTGAAACCTTCCATTATAAAGAAGAAAGCCAAAAAATAAAAATAAAAATAAAAAGAAGACGATGCCGTTTCACAATGACAATTGAAAAGCCTAGGCCTCGTTTGGTTTCCATTCCACAATGTTAAATTTGAATTAATTTTTAATTTATTGTACATCAAACTATATATATACTGTATACATACATAAAAATATTTTAAAATCGTATCAAGTCATTAAGTTAATCAAATCGTTTGAATTGAATATATATTAATTTTAGCATTTAATTTTAAAAACAAAATTCAATTTTAACATTTTAAAAATAGACTATTATCAAACTAATAAATCAATTAATAGACTAATTTAGACTTTGAAAACACAGTACGTTAGACACAAAAAAAAATATGAAAATTGAGTATTTCTACTCTACACTAGATTTAGTTTATATGAATCACAATTTTATGTTTTATGGAATTTCATTTTATGGCAGAGAAATTCATATAGATTTAAGAGGTGTGTCGATTATAATTTTAATAAATTTTAAAAGAATCGGTAATTTGAATAAAATTTAAAGATTTTTATGAAATTTTATAGATTATGTTAGAATCTTATATGTAATTTAACAGAGTTTATTAGATTTTTATTTTAGATTTTGATGAATTTTGATAAAATTTTAATTTTTCATATAATTAATATTTTGATAAAAATATAGTATGTTTTATTAGAAATATTAAACCATAAATATAATTTTTATGATATTGGACAAATAAATAAATATTATAAAGTTTTATAGTAAATAAATATAAATATAGATATTAAATTTTTTTAATATTATAATTGTAAGATAAAAAAATTATAAAATTAAAAATATAAAAATAAATTAAAATATTAAATAATTTTAGATAAATATATTAAAATATTATATCATCTCTAATATTTATTATCATATGCAAAATAAATTATAAAAAATTCCATGTGTTTCTTATAGTGAAAAATATTAAAAAATACTATTGAATTTTTTTTATGCATAATTAATAAATATTCATTTGCAATTAAAATTTAAATAAATTATGTATTTTCAAACCATCAAATATGATAATTCAATATTTATTGAGTATATCACTCAACATGCATATATATATACGATTATTTTTTAAATTAATATATTTTTATTCCTATTTTAAAAAAAATCAATTCATTTTTTACTATTAAAATATAATACATATCAAAATAAGAGAATATATATATATAACTAAATACTTCAAATATGCTCAACTTATATTGTATAAATATCAATATATCACACATAATTATAAATACTTCGAATAATAAATTTTCTTACCGTTATTTAACTAATTTTCTATATTAACTAATAAATAAATATAAACTAATTTCATAATTTAATAACTATTTTCACATATCATAAGAAACATGAACTAATAATTATTAATTACTTTAACAAGAAATACCTATAAATAAAAATTAATTAAAAAATAATTTTCATTATAATAAAAAGTTTTATTATATTTCTATTTAATACATATTTTAAAAATATAATAATAATAATTTTATAGAATGTTATACTTTCATAATTTTTTAAAATTTCAACTTATAAAAATTATTTAAAAATATTTTCTTGATTAAAGCCATATAATATTTCTAAATCTATATTTTATGTAATGAGATAAATATTTATTAATAAAAGTTTAGTGGTATAAGAGTGTATAGAATAAAATTTAATTAAACATTAATATTGTGATATGTTATATAGTATATATAAATTTTAAATATCAGATAGATTTTATATTAAAAAAGAAATAAATTTTAGTAAAATATATATAAGTATAAAAAATTTGAGATAAATATTAAATTTGTGAAATCTTTGAGTTAGAGGTCAGATTTGTGAAAGACTTTTTTATTAATATCTAGAATTCTAAAATTTGAAATTCAAATATTTATAAAATTTATTAAAATTATTGATTTTTTAAACACCATTAGATTTTAATAGACATTTAAAAAATTATTATTAAATATTATTAGATTCTATAAAATTTTAAATAAATCTGAATAGAATATCATAAAAATTTTAAAATCAATTAAAATCCATCAAAATTCTAATTTAATACACCTCCTTTAGTCTTTAAAAAAATAAAAAATTGTTTGAAGATCAGAAGGAGAAGAAAAGAGATTCACTCACTTTAGTTTTCCTACGGCCCTCAGTTAAACAAAAAGGGAGTGATGAAAAATTCAAAAAAGAAAAAGGAAAAAACCTACTCATATTTATGCAGCCATGAATACATAAAACAAATCACATAGAGAGAGAGAGAGAGAGAGAGATTCAAACAAAACAAACCTGCTAATAAAAAGAATGAAGATGATGGTGAGGAAACTGAGTTGGTGGAGATGGTGATGGTGAAATTGAGAGGTGGGTTAGCAATGAAGATGGAGATTTGGTGAGATTGGGAGGAAGGAAGGAAGGTTGGCGATGGAAGCAGATTTAGTTTGGTTAAATTTTAATAAAAATATTAAATGTATAAAATTAAATAAATAAAACAACGAATATGTTAAATGGTGTTATGTATTGGCTCCTTTTTTTTTAAGCAGTAGCAGATGTTTTATTGAAATACGATTTTATAATGCGTGTAACTTTTTTCTTTTTAATTAAGAAGTGATTATAAAAAAAGTGATTATAAATTTCATGAAAATGACTTATCTCAATATATATATATATATATATATATATATAATTGAGTATTTATTGCTGGTTGAAAAAAAATGCCAATATGACACCCTAAAAAAGACTCTTTGACGTACAGTGTTGGTAATAGATACCAATATACTGAAATTAGTTGAATGGGTTTTATTAAATGTTGGTATTTGAAGGAATTGTGTTTGCAGCCAAGCAATACTTTAATGATTTTACCCAAATACTTTTCATAAGTATGCATATGTAAAGAGGAGATTAGTTATGTGCTACCAAATTTTTTATTTTTATTAAATCTAGTATCCGAGATATTGCCCTTTTAATCCGGATTTACGTACTGTCGAATCCCGAATAATGAGACTCTTCTTATAAAATTTTTACTATTTATAAGGCTCGAAGCCAAATAGAGTTCTTAATTTCCTCATCAGATGGGATGGCCATAAGATCTCTATTTTGAAAATTAGTCACAAGACAAGGAATTTGATCAAGCATATCAGTGAACCTGGTGGCATCAGTGTCATCACTAAAGAGAGCAGTGAAGTGTCGGACTGCTTCATTACCTATATCATCCTGTTGCACTAACCAAGACTCATCAGAAGCTTTAATTCTATTAATTCTGCGATAAACCCTGGCAGCTTTTACATATTGGTGATAATAGTGTGTATTAGCATCTTCGTCCTTGATCCATTTAAGCCTTGCTTTTTGTTGCCAAAAAATGTCTTGCAGTTTCAGCTTCTGTATTAAAAGAGCCTGTGATCTTTTAAAGGCTGCTCTATTGGATGCAGAATTATTCAAAATCAATGCCTCCTCCGCCTGAACAACCTGCTGTTCGGCTTCCTTAATACTATCAAAGATATTACCAAAGACATTTTTGTTCCATACTTTGATAGCTTTTTTAAGATCAGAAAGTTTCAAATGCAAGCTTTTCATTCCTCCCCCATAAAACTGTTTTCCCCATTGCTCACGTACAAAAGGAATGAAAGAATTATGCTCAAGCCACATCCTTTGAAACTTGAAAGGTTTAGGAGCGTTAAACTCAACTTTAGCACAGTGCAGGTAAAGAGGTTTATGATCAGATGTTGTAGAATTTAGATGCCTGACAAGTGATTCATCAAAATTAGAAAGAAAGGAATCATTTGCCATAAAACGATCCAAACGTTTCCAGACCAAACCGTTGCTTCTGTTACCAGACCAAGTATAGTCAGAGCCCATCACAGGAAAATCATGTAGATCACAACTGTCACAGCAATCATTAAAATCATCAATAGATGCTTGATTAGGAATAGAGGATCCTTTATATTCTGAGATGCCACGAGTAACATTAAAAGCACCTGCAACTAAAAAAGGGCCTTGAAAATGATAATTGCAAAGGGCCTCCCACAGCGGTTTACGCTCATTCTGAGAGTGTTTACCATAGATCATAGCAAGATCGAAAGAAAATTCACCAGGTCTCCAAACAGCAGAACAGAAAACTACTTGATCCCTATCACAGAAATTCGAAATAGAAACTATATTGTCTTTCCACAGCAGCCATATTTTGTTATTAGCACTACAATTAAAGTTGGAAAATCCTAATCTTCTAGCCATATCCAAACCACATTCAGCTTTAGAAATAGGTTCAATGACAATAATAAACATAAAGTTATGAGAACGACACAAATTATTCAATCTTTCAAAAGATGAGGCAATACCTCGAGTGTTCCAGCAGAGACAATCCATTAAACAAAGTCAGGAAGAGAAGTTTTTGGCCGCGTGTGTCACATATTTATTGGCGAGCGGGTAATGACAGATTTTTGCTTCATTTTCTTTCTGGTTAGAACCTCAGTAAAGCCACCAGTGTCAACAGTAGAGACCCGTTTTTCTAATAAGCTTGCATCTACCTTGAAACCATCAATATCAGGCGGATCATTAGCTTCAGAAACATTGCCATCTGACACATTGCATAATTTCTCTTCCTCGGTTTCATGGTGCTCAACATCAGACATACTATGCTGCATAGGATAATTTGATGCATCGTCAATAATAGGAACACCGGAGACTATCCCTTCCGAAACAGCAGGTAAAGGGACATTCGCAGTGGTCTGTTCCTCCACCTCAGGAGCAATAGGCTCTCTCACCATTTGAGCAGTGTCCTCAATAGAGAGTTTAGGATCATCATTAGTTGTCTCAGGAGCAATTGTTTCCTTCCCACGAGGGACCCATTCCTGACGGGGTTTCTTGCGCTCTAGGGCGACTTTAGAAACTGGTGCTGAATCCTGAACAAATTGTTCCTTAGACACTGCATCTTTAATATAAGCCCTTGAACAATTTTGGTAAAGATGCCCAAATTTATTACAGTTAGGACAAAACTCAGGAATATCTTCATAGACAACAGGTTGAGCCAGAATTTGCCCACAATTATCAATATATAGCTTCGATGGCAAATCTTTAGAAATGTCCAGTTCAACCAAAACACGAGCAGCAGTGGTTTTCGTCTTCTGAGAAGTGGCAGTATCAATCTTAAGAGGAAAACCGATTGATTTAGTAATAAGGAAGAGAGCTTCTTTCTCAAACAGATGAACATGGAGACCTTCAAGAGATAACCAGATTGGCAATATAGGACTATCTGCATCCGATTTATAATGTGGAGACCATTTAAAAACAGACATATGAAAGCTATGGAATTGCCAGTCTCGTCTCAACCAACAGCGAAGAAAGTCTACCTCCAATTCAAAATTAATCAAGAAATTAAAATCATCAAGCAAACTTATGGTGAAAGGTCCTTTGAAATCAATGGCATCCATAAATTTGCGTAATAAAACTAAGCCAGGCCTCTTCTTATGTAAACGCCCCACAAGTGCGTATTGGAATGGCTTAGCCAGAATATCAATATCCGATTTAGAGAAAGAAATCAAAGGGCATCCCTTAAATTTACCTGTTGTAGCCGTAAGCCTGCGATTAGAATGAATCGCCGCAAAAGATCGAGCCTCATCCAATGAATCCAAAGGAGGTGAGGATCCTGATTTGAGAACTGATGCAAAAGAGGGGCCGGAAGGCCCCCGAGGGGCTGCCGGCGGAGTTGACGATGGTGCCGTGTCGGTTAACCTAGAAATTCTCTGAAGGAGAAAAGCGAGATTTTTTGTAATATATATATATATATATATTATATTTCCGAATCTTATTTGGCTCCTAAAGAATTTGCTGATCCAGGGATGACATGACAAGCTGGACATAAAACCTTCTCAAGTTCAACCTTTTCAATATTATATTGACACATTACAAACTCTACCCTTTTTAATTCTTAAATTCAGCTTGTTCAAAATATTATTTCGAGTGTTGCAGGCAGAGGGCATAAGAGGAGCTTCCTCCAAATGAATTTTATTTTTTTTTTGTATAATTTTTTAAAAATTTGATCGTACGTATTTTAAGTAAAAGATTTTCTTGAACATATAAAACAAAAATGTTCACACGTTAACTAATTATATGACTAAATTGAGATGGAAAATATAGCAAAAACAAACATAAAAAAAAAAATCGTAAACATAACACTTAAGGCGTTCCAAAGGGCATATAACACCAAAATCCAATTAAAAAAAAAATCACATAGCAAACTCAAATCAAATAAATTGCTTTAGAAACTCAGTAGCAACCAGCCTCCCCCGTGTGTTCACGGACATCTTCAATTCACTAATCTCTTTATCAATATCCTGCAGTTTGAGAAATTCATCAGCAAAGAGCTAAACTTAACATAATATCGTTGCAGACAAAATATAAATAAATAAAAAATATAACTTCAGATTTCAGAACTTGGAATAACTATTTTACAGGATAAACAAGGTATCAAACAAGAAAGACAAGAAGCCTTGACGAGGAATTCATATTTTCCAAAATGTTCTGAATACAAGTCAGAGACCCAAGGCTACAAGCCTTGTTTCTACATGTAAAACTTAGAAATTGATTTCAAGCAAGTCGAGACATGGGAGTGGTAAGAGATTCAAATGGAATAAAAAGGACCAAAAGCTAATAATGCCAACATATGAGAGTCATTAGCTTCAAGCCAACTTGGGATTCAAATTCCATGAGGTAATTAAATTTCAAAGTTAATGAATTAGACCTTCCATGCGGGACTACGTGATTCTAACAAGGGAAAGAATCGCAAGGCAGTGCATCGACAAGAATGACCATACGTAGGGCTCTGAGTACTTCCAGACAGTCATTATAAACCAAGGTCTCAGAGCTAGATAATCAATTTCAAGAACAAAATCATAGAAGTCACAAATTTCCAATCATGTAATCAACTAAAATTGAATGATGGCAAAAACATAATTGCAACTTTTAGTGGCAGAAACTAGTAAGAAACCTAAAACAACCATAGTATGTATGAGTGAATGAAGAAGCAAGGCCATTTTAATCAGAAACCTCAGCAGCGAGAATGAAAAAAATCAGCATATACTTGAGTTTCACCAAGTATATACATCCAATAACCATCTTTTAATCAGAAATCAAATAGAAAAGGAAAAACACAAGTTATAAGGCTCAATAATATTCTTACTTCCACAAATTGGACAATAAAATCTATGAGTTTTTGTTTCTGCATCTCCTCACAGTGATAATTTGTGATAAGAAAACTAATGTCATAACCCTGCAAAGTGAGAAACCAAAATAACAAATGGTAATTATTATGCAATCTCAATATTATAAAGCATCTTTCAAAACCAAAAGGCTACACTTAAAATTGCAGCCACATGCAAGGTTTTTGACAGAGTGCTGCCAACAAAAGCATGTCTCACCAGCATTGGACCATGAACATAATGTAAAAAACTGCCATCACTTTCAAAAGTAGAACCACAGACTCCTAACATTGACAACGAGAAATAAATTACATATCATAGACAATGATTGAAAGTTCTATTTGCTATGAGTACAAAATGTTTATGTAATGGTCAAGATTTTAAACATAGAACTTTTTAACTAATATTGATAATTGATAATGTATAGTGATAAAAATAATGTGGATAAATGCTATAAGTAGAGAATACTAAATAGTATAAAAAAAAAGGGCAGCCCGGTGCACGAATGCTCCCGCAATGAGCGGGGTCCGGGGAAGGGTCGGACCCATTAGGTCTTTGTACGCGGCCTTCCCTTACAATTAATTGCAAGAGGCCATTTCCACGACTCGAACCCGTGACCTCAGGTCACACGGCGACAGCACTTACCGCTGCGCCAAGGTTCTCCTAAAATACTAAATAGTATATCTCAAAAAATTACTGAAGAGATTATTTTTACGGTTTTATGAGATTAAAAATCGTATTAGAATCAAAAGTTAAGAGTGAGGGTGCGCTATAGTTAAAATGAGAATGACCACACTAGATTACATCATATATATATATATGTGGACAAGTGTGTGTATGTGTAAAAACTTCTCTTCCTTTCTTCTTGCTTCATCATCCACGCCTATCATCATCTTCACCGCCAAAACTCCTCCTTTCACCTTCTTTTCAAAAATTCAGCTAAAAATTTAAGAGGAAATCACATCTAGTTATGTATTTTAAAAAGAATAAGCTAAAAAAGGTGAGATTATCAGCAAGTGATAAAAAAAAAGAGGAAAAAGAGAGAAGAAGAGAAATTTTAAAAGAGGTATGTGCTTTTGTAAATTAATTTATAAATATTTAAATTTCTATGAATTTTAATATTTGAATTAGTTAATTGAGTAATCTATAATGAATTATTACTGAAAAGTTTTGGTTAAATGGATTGATGAGTGAAAAATGAGTTAAAGGAACTTATAGTGATGAGTATAATTCTTAATTCAATTACTATAAGAGTTGAGTGATTTGATGTTGTTTTTAGCCATAAGTGATGATTGAAGACTTAATTAATTGAAGTGTGATTAAAGTATTTGGTATAGACTCTATCTATATTAAATAAACTAGTTTTGATCCATTGTTATCATATATTTAAATATGTGGAGTTTAAGTTAATAAATATTCGAAATACAGAACTTTGCTTGACACAACCAGTGATACGGCCATATCACTGAGCGTATCAACGTTGCTGTGTTTCAGTATTGAAGACACGACCAGGAACACGCCCGTGTCATTGAGCTTGTCATAGCTATTGAGACGAAATTAAATGACACGACCAGTAACACGCTTGTGTCATTGGGCGTGTTATAGCTACTGTGATGAAATATAAATAACATGGCAAGTGACATGTCATAGCTACTGTGTCGTTGGGCGTGTCATAGCTATTGTAATGCAAGTTAAGTGACACGAGCAGTGACACGCCCATGTCGTTGGGCGTGTTAAAGCTTCTGTAAAATGAGCATGTGACACGGTCATTGATATGCCCATGTCGTTGGGCATGTCACTTGAAGAATTTGTCTAAAATGATTCTTTTCCTTATTTTTCATCCGTGATTTCGACCTAAATGACTATAAGGCCTTAAAGTGTAAATGATTATTGAAATTAACCCTAACAAGTAATGCAATAAATTTTGAATATATGATAAATATGTGTGATACTAAGTGTTAATCAAAGAGTTGTTCCATTGAAATACTATACATAATTTAATGTTAGTTCAAAACTAATGAATTGCCCAAAACATACTGATTTTAGTTCTAGCTTTGGATTAAATGGCTAGCCAAAAGAAGGATAGTCATAGTGATAGTGGGCATCTCGTGCCATTAATGAACACATTGTGTCATCAGTGACAGTGGTCATAATTGCCATTATATATTCTTGAGATTTGATATTAAAATTGCTACACTAGCTTATTATCCAAACCTATGATCTGAGTTCAGTATGTATGTGCATATTTAATGAAGTTATCTACATTAAAAATATATGTGAATATGATGTTATGAATAATGGAAGAAATGCAAAATAATAATATAAGTCAATTACTTAAAATCGACTTATTGTGTTACAATGTGAAAGTGATTGGTAATGTATATATAAATGTTTTCAAGTGAAAGTTCTAATGCACGGAATAGAAATGTTATGCTCAAGTTATTGAATTGATCAATAACTTTTTAAGTGTTATAATGATTGAAAGTGTATATAATGATTTAAGATACAAAGTGCTCCAAATTATAGTACTAAATTTAAGTGTCAAAAATTATAGATTGAATGAAATTATCCTACATGTAAAACTGAAAAGTAATACTTACTGAAAAATAAAATAAGTGTATTATGAGCAATGTTAACAAATAAGAAAGTAAGTCTTAAATAAAATGATTCATAAAAAAAAATATTTCAATACCGAAAGTATAGTATAGCATGATGACTTTTATAAAGTTAAAGTTATTATTTTGTGTAATCAAAATATTATGTTGGTTTGCTATTGAAAATAGTTAATATATTAAACTATTTCTTAAAACTGAGTGTTATTACTATATTTCCATAAGCATTTTTCTTTAATATTAAGTGACAAAATATGTTTATACAAGCACCACTAAGCTTTGCTTAGCGTGTTAGAATTGTTTTCTGACACGCAAGTATCATGTCATCGGAGCAATTTAAGAAGTGGAATTAAGGATCTCAGAAATTATCTATAGTACACATAAAGATCTTTTGTATATTGTACTTGCAAATTATGAAGCATATATATATGCACTTTATCTTGTTTATTTGAGAAATTGTACAAATTTATAAACAAGAAAGAAAAATATGTATTTAGAGAATGAAGTTATAGATTTTAGTGAATAATTATCAAATCAAGTAATGTATTATATCTTTATTTTGGATTGAAAAACGTATAATGGTTACCTGGTTTATAATTAGTATTTCGTTTATTGAAAATATCGGAGATTGGTTTAAATGTTGAATTTATAAGTGCTGTATTATACAAATTGTATTATTATTCGAAAATTTTTTTTAGTTGGAAGAGAACTTTGTCAATGAAGTGATTAAAGCACTGACGGTATATCGAGTAACATTCTCTGATAGTTTTATATGAGAATTGTCAGGGGATGTTACAGTTTACCCATCTTCCAAAGAAAGGTTGTTCAATACAGAGAGGCATAAAGGGGTTTGCAGCAATAACTTCGTACACACACACACTATATGATCATTTTTACCCATATATAAGGTACACTGGCTTTAACCAAGCCTAATATTACGAAACTAAAGAATTCCTTTTTCCACAGCTAGAACACATGGCACCATCACAAATGTTGTAGCTATAGCCGTCACAACAATAGAACTATGATCCTTAAAAATAACTGTTCCTAAAAGTAGTTGACAAGCATTTCCCTTTGTCAGACAAAATGATATAATTTCAGGTCATACCTGTATTGGCTTTCGCCTTAAGACTTGAAATGCTTCTGCTCTCCTTGACAAAAATCTAAGAAATTTTTTAGTTAAAATATTTTCGAGCTCATCTGCCTGCTTTACCTACACAATAGGTAGGGAATGCCATTATTAATGAGAAAATCAGAGAAATATCACAATTCCATACATTATATGACATGAAAGCTGCATCAAATTCTGATAGATAAATGTATGAATGCTACTTGTGAAATTAATGCAAAAGGAAATGTTACAATAAATGGTCAGAAATTAATAGTTTCCAGTTGAGGTGGCATATAAGATCTAGCTTGAATATACAAAGTTGACTTTAGTAGGTATTCTTTTTATAATCAATGAAAACTGTTGATAAAGCAGAAATTAATGTTTCCCATTTGAGGTGGCAGGAAAGAGCTAGCTTGAGCAAACAGAATACAGACATGATTTAGCACAAACTAATTTTTTTTTAATAAGGAAGATGACCACTAGCACCAAGAAAGTGCAACACAACCAGGAAAAAAAGAAGAAGAAGAAGAAGGAAACCATTTATTAAAAAAATTCTCAAATAGCAGTAGGATTAATAAAAGGAACTGTTGATTATATCATTAACTAAGAGCCATAAGCCAATTATTTGAGATAACAGAGAGACTTTTCACCCACTTATGAGCTCTCTTATACTTTCCCTCCAAACCAGAAAAAACATAATGAGACGAATAAAAACAAAAGTTACCAACTATTTTGAAGTTTCGCTATAATGATTACTGCATAAGAGCCTAACAGTTCTGAGGTTCAGCTTTATCAGTGTAAATTACTAGAATCTGCATCAAAGTGTGAAGTCAACACGGCACACACCTGATAAGCTTATGCTTGAATTACCATAGAGGGACCAACCTTAAGCTTTGCAACTTATACAAAGAGCAAAACGTATTTGACGGTTTTAGGAAAAAATATCAGTCAAATCTTCTTTTAGTTTGGCAGGAAAAGAAAGTTAGGCAACAAGCAAACTAGTTGGATTTGATCAAATGTTTAGACTCTTTTGCTAGCCCAAATTCCAAGTCTTCAAATGCAAGCCTAGGATCATCCAACAATTGAACCATCTTCTGCTCTAATACTATGTAGAAACTCCATGGACTTTGAGAGTGTTGGGCCAAATAAACATTAGTGCCCATATAAATGGGGTTGAAACTTCATTTTACATAATAAAACTAATTACCTTGTGTTCCAGTCCAATCTAATCCATTTATATGTCACTCTATATTCTTATATTTTTTTTTCAATGTGGGATTATATTCTTCAACAAATATGAACTAACAGCCACTATGTTATAGACAGATGCAGAACGTTAAAAATAGCCTAACCAGAAAATAAGAAGCCCACAAGTCTACTGATATGTTTATGCATTGTGAGGACTAGCGTATTGTTCTATAAGCAAAGATAAGGAACTTCTCTTTTAACATCCAGCTTAATCAAATACACAAAAGCATCAACAAGATGTTAACTTACCTTAAGGCTTATACGCAAGGAATTAATTGAAGTTTCTATTAAGCATTTTTCAGCCTCATTTCGACATATCAAAATCTGTAAACCATTGGACACAGTGAATTAGAATCTACATGCAAATTGAAACATCCATGTGCCAGCTTAAAATTAGATAATAACAATGATAGAGATAATAATCATAACATTAAAGGGCAGCCCGGTGCACGAATGCTCCCGCAATGAGCGGGGTCCGGGGAAGGGTCGGACCCATTGGGTCTTTGTACGCGGCCTTCCCTTGCAATCTTTGAAGGGGAGCCTTGGCGCAGCGGTAAGTGCTGTCGCCGTGTGACCTGAGGTCAATGTTATGTATAATAATCATAACATTAAACACCAAAAATCAGCCATAATGTCAAAGATCTCCTTAAAAAAACATTGAGGAAGTTATAGAATCACACCCAAAATCAAGGACTAGTAGTCTACTCATTCTTAAGAGACAGGAAGTTGCAAACACTCTTGGTCACCAGAACACTCCAACTAAAGAAATAGTCTAAATCACAATCAAGTCATTAACTTGACTAAAGTTTATCTAGTACTTCGCTCCACAAAAGAAGATACACCGATTGCCTTCAGAAAGTGTGAATATACATTTTAAACTTCTATCATTGCAATAACATTTTATTGTCCCAAATTTTCGGGCATTAGTCACGTGAGGAAGGAAGGGGGGGAATGAAGCAATATGTACAAGGTGCATCAAGAAACAGACTGGACATTTTCAAAATTGAAAACATCAAAAACCTCACAAATATAAACCACAATTTTGAACATGGAACGCACACAGACATATCGTACGCCTATATTTTAGACAAACACAATAAATGCTTACAGGATTTAGCAGAAGTTCTGGGCTTGTCCTGCAAAGCAAAAATAGCATATTACAAACTCCTCACAGCAACGTATGCTAAACACCAGAAGCAAAACTGATAGAAATCTAGATGCAGGGTTTACCAGCCTTGAATACACAAGATAATATGACAAAATCCAAGCATTAGGATTTTAAAAATTAAAAAAGAAAGTGAAAAGATTCACCGGTAACCAAATAATTTGTTTCCCTCCAACCCATTTCCCCACTTAAAACATTCTGCAAAGGCTGCAGAACGGTAATAACATTTATGAAATAGCAATCATGCACAACCATAACAAATTTTTCCACCCATATCTACTACCCATCACCTTCTCGTTTTCAGCATCACAAAAAGAGCAATTAAAATTACACAACTACCAGATCACAAAACGTACTTGAGTTCAACTTCAGGCTTGTTATGCCTTTCAACTTCTTGACAAGGAAAGTTCTACAAGAATCAGAAATTCCATTAGAATCAGCCAAAAAGATCAGTCTACCTGTTACAGCTATAATAGAAAAAAAGCAAGCAACAAGACATAATCATACCTGCAGGCACAGTGCAGCTTCGAGAGTGTTCCTTATGCATGTCAAATACAACCTCAACGCATTTGCCTTGAGCATTTAATCACAAATTCAAATTTGAGAACAGAACAGTTTATTAAGAATAACTTCCAGATTTGTTTTAGACTAAGATCCAGAAGGAAAAAAAATGCTCGTTTAAGCGACTAATAAACAAGGGTACAGGACGGAAATAAAATTCCATTTGGTCTTACCATTTAAGTTTATGCAGAGGTTTGAAATTGCAGAAGAACACTGCAAGTCTTTTCTGGGTTGTTGCTATTACTATTACTACTGTGGGCTCTGCGCAGTTCTGGTTTGATTTATTAATTTTATCTGCATTTTCAACATGTCAATGCAACAAATTAAAGCTAGACCATATACAATTATAAGCAAATTGCATCAATATGTAAACTTGCTTTGGTAAAAATTTTAGAGAAGAAAGTTTTCCTTCAAAGGTTTGAATTAGTACCAAAATAAACAGGGTAAAACAAGCAAAAAACAAACAAACATTAAGCTGAATATTCAAGAAGCAGCATTAGTAAAAACATCAACCTATGGAAAAGAAAAAAAAGAAAAAAGAAAACAAGTTACACATAATTAAAATTAAAAATAAATCTCAGATAATAGAAATGAGCCATGTTAAGTATAAATTCTTCTTCTACCATAATTAATAACCTCCTGCTTCTCTCAAATTTTTTTAGTAGAGTAGATAGCCGATCTAACAAATAGAAGAGGATCTGAGACTGAGATTGGGAGGAAAATGTGGCCACCGCCGCTGACTTTAATAGGTCTTTGATCGAAAATTTGAAAAGTTCACAGGGTCAAAAATGGGTTTTAGAGCATCCTTGGTCTCTCCCCCATTGGTGAGTTTCGCTAAAATTAAATTAAAGTGGGATTTGATATTACGACTAAGTTTTATTTTAATAGATATATTTTTATATTTATTTTATTTATTATTTAATTTTTAATAATTAAATCTTAAATATTAATTTATTTTATGATGGATAATAAAATTATTTTATTATGTGGATAATTTATTTATAAGAATTATTATTTTATTAAAAAAAATACTATTTTTATTAAAAATTATTATTTTTATTAAAAATTATATCATTTAAAAAATTATTATGTACATGTAAAAAATATTATTTTTATTTAAAATATTAAAATTATTTATTTAAATTTATAAATTTTATACAAATATATACTCCCTCCGTATCATTTACATAAAAAAAGTAAAATGGACACAACAATTAAAAAAATTTCACTTTTTTCATTTCTATTTACTTAAATACCCTTAAAAAAAATTTCTCAAAACCTACTTTTAAGTTAAGGATATAAATGGTATTTTATCTCATTTCACTCTCCAAAATTTACCTAAAATAACATATTTTCTATATAAAAAATACATAAAAAAAGAATTTTTCCTATATAAATAATACGGAGGGAGTATATTTTTAATATTTAACTGTTCATAATCAAATGGGTTCCACGGTCTCAGTCTGTAAGTGAAACTGGAGCTGAAAATCATCCCCCAATTACTAAATAAAATAATATTGCCTTGTACGTTGTCGTTTAAATAGTTTTTTTTCTCCCTTTTTCTCTCTCCTTTTTGGCCTTTTCTGATTCGTTTTCCGGGAGAGGGAAACAGAAAACAAGGAGAAAGAAGAGAGGTGAAGACAGGTGATAATGCCGGTGGCAAGACCGGAAACATCTGATTCAAGAATCATCGCTCACATTGACATGGACTGCTTCTACGTTCAAGGTTTTCTACACGCTTTTCTCTTTTTTGCTCTCTTTGCATCGCATCGCATTGTATCTATATCTTTCTTATTTGTTTGTATTCTTCCAATTCTAGTGGAACAGCGGAAACAGCCACAATTAAGGGGTTTGCCTACTGCTGTTGTGCAGTACAATGAATGGAAAGGTGGTGCCTTGCTCGCTGTTAGCTACGAAGCTCGAAAATTTGGAGTCAAACGGTATATAAATTTTGTTTTTATTTTTTTTTTCTTTTTTTTTGTTGATAAGCACTTTGTTCAATTTAATTTTAGTTTCATGCGAGGTGAAGAAGCAAAGGAAGTTTACCCTCAAATTCAGCTTGTACGAGTCCCTGTAGCTCGTGGTAAGGCTGATTTGAATGCTTACCGCAATGCAGGTTCTGAGGTTTGTAAGATTTTACAGTTTTGGTTGTATCAAGATTATAATTTTGTGATTCACATTGAAAAATTTTCTCATCTTCATTTTTTTTTTCAAAAATTAAATTTGTAGGTAGTTTCTATTCTTGCTAGGAAGGGTCGATGTGAGAGGGCTTCTATTGATGAAGTTTATCTTGACCTTACTGATTCTGCAGAAGCTATGTTAAAAGAATTTCCTCCAGAGATGTTACAAGTAATTGATGAGGAAGCTCTTAAATCACATATTTTAGGGCTTAAGAATGAGGTATGAAGCTATGTTTGATGCTAATTCTTACTTGTTCAGACTAACATACATGGTTCTTTCATTAGATGGTTTTCTTAGCAAACTTTTAATAACCCTGATCCTTCAGTTCCCTTTTAACAAAAAAAAAAAAGAACCATCACATCCACTCTCCACCCTACTATGGAGTGCAATTTGTGGCTCTCATTTTATATTAGTTTCCTTGCTTCTCTATAACAAAACAACATACAAGCAAGCTTTCATTTCCTTTCTCTTCCTTTCACTATTATAGAACCATTGTTCTAGAAGCCTTAAATCTTCGTTCTCATAAATGCAGTAATTTAGTGAATTGCGGTAAGACAAACAAAATCTGACTTTTGAGTAGACCTGATAGTGTTAATCATTGGTGGAGTTCTATTTTATTTTTGTTTTTTTCCACTCTCACTTGGAATTGTTATACTGAACCTTGCATTGAGTCAGAATGGAAATGATGCCAAAGAACATGTGAGGGAATGGCTATGTAGGAGTGATGCTGATCGAAATGATAAGCTATTAGCATGTGGGGCACTCATAGTTGCAGAACTTAGGATGCAAGTTCTGAAGGAGACTGAATTTACATGTTCTGCTGGTATTGCTCATAATAAGGTAGGAAAGTGTCTGAAACTTTTTGGTTTCTTCTCTAATAAGTATGATAGTATCTAAGTTCAATTTTTTTTAAGGTTTAATATTATGCCCATGACTATATATGGATTTGTTTAATAGATGCTGGCCAAACTTGTGAGTGGCATGAATAAACCTGCTCAACAAACTGTTGTGCCCTTCACTTCTGTAAAAGAATTGCTTGATTCATTGCCAATCAAGAAAATGTAAGTTTCTTTAGTCACAATGTGGTTTGAAATTGCAAAAAAAATGTTAAGTTGAAATTCCTTACTTGGCTACAAACATTGAGGCATAAATTGATTATGTCCCTTTTTATCTATTTTTTCCCTTTTGAGGTTGATGTGCTGATATGGACTGTAATTTCTTATTTGATTGTAGGAAACAACTAGGAGGGAAACTGGGGACTTCCTTACAAATTGACCTGGGTGTTAAAACAGTTGGAGATCTGCTGCAGTTTTCAGAGGAAAAACTGCAAGATCGTTATGGCATAAATACAGGGTAGAGTCTTGATTGCTGCAAAAAATATAAATGTTTCAATTTCTCAGATTAAATATTTTTCTGTGGAATGTGTTGATGCTTTAGTAACAACAACAACAACAACAAAGCCTTAATCCCAAGTCAATTGGGGTTGATGCTTTAGTAAGATGTAAAAATTTGGAAGTTACTGAACTTTTGTTCCACTGTAGATTCTGAATAGATTAAAGCTTGGTGCTTTCTTCCAACTCAAATTCATGTAGATGTGGTTTTCAGACCTTTCTTAAGATGTAAATTACTTTCTTTTATTCTCTACCATTTAGATGGTCTAACAACATTTTTTTTAAAAAAATTCTTAATGCTGGATCTATCCCCTGGAAGAAAGTGTATGCATACTGAGTAAGATTTGTTTTTAATGTACATCGTCATCAAATAATGTCAAAATACTGGTCCTAATCCCTACTTTTCACCTGAAAATCCAGTTCGTGGTTGTGGAACATTGCTAGAGGAATCAATGGGGAAGAGGTTCAGGGACGCCTTCTTCCGAAGAGCCATGGTTCTGGAAAGTCATTTCCAGGTCCTCGGGCTTTAAAGACAATTGTTTCTGTAAGAATTTTATTTTAATCCAATAAATTCCATTTTGTGCATAATTGCTGTATTTTGTCTATTCATGCATTCATCAAGTGTTAAGTTTATTGATTTAATAATTAGTTTTAAACAAAAGAAATATGTTATGTAGGTATTGTAATTTCCCAATTATTTCTATGAATTTCATTAGTTTTTGCTTTAATTTACTGGTTAGTTGAATAGCTCCTTGCACTTACTGGGAAACCAAGATTCAACATATTTTCATATGTCCTTACCAATCTAGCCTACTTCCAACTGTGTGGCATGGGTGCTGCCACATTCATAAATCTCCATTTTTTGATGTGGTACTTAAGGATGCTTCACTATATCACTGTATAGGTCAGATAATCTAACATGTATTGTAAAATATGAAAAATATAATCTGTCTTTGGAAGCATATTTGGTGTATATGAGAAATTGATAAAACACTATTATATCATTTGATGAAGATTGCAAATGATCTCTCTCTTTCTCATGTGGATTTCTTCAGTCATATCTCATACATCATAATGCCAACAAGGACCTTTTGTTAGTAGAATAGGGAGTTCTATAGCTTTTAAAAATACTACTTATTGAGGAATTTATGAAATGATAATTTATGTAATGGTGATATGAACCTTAGGAGAACCACAAAGGGTTGGAGAGCCAAAAGTTTATACAAATCTCACATTGAAATCCTAGGATTGTAGCATTCGACAATGCTTTGCATTCCCAGTGCCCATGAGGGCTGGCTGTGTGCAAGGCTTTTCCTAGCCCTAGGAAAATATTGCAATGCCTCACCACCTGCGCCGCTCACCTGCAACTGTGAAAGATGGGTTTTGACTCTAATACCAATTGATATGAACTTTAGGAGAACCGCACTCCAAATGCTAGCTCAAGGGTTGGAGATTCCAAACTTCATAAATGTGGGATCCAAGTTTTTGTCCTGCAAATAGGACTGTATCAAATGACTTTATCTTAAGCAATTAAATTTGTTCAAAGGAGAAGCTTCATTTTCTTTGCTTTAGTTTTCAGATTTACTTAACAATAAATTTGATTTTCTAAGTATTGAGTTTTACATAGTTTTGATAGGCAATTTTATGTAAAGGACGGTTTGATGTGTCCATATTTGACCTAAGCAGTTTGCATCATTAACAAAATGAATCTAAACATATGGCATATTACTATATTTCTTTTCTCAGGTTCAACACTGGCTCAATAAGCTCTGTGAGGAGCTTAGTGAACGCCTATGCTCTGATTTGGACCAAAACAAGCGGATGGCACATACTCTTACTTTGCATGCTAGTGCATACAAGGTACTACTTTCTGCCTGACCAGTCCATTTACCATTTTTTTTTCCTTTTGCCGTCACAGTTTTCTTTTCTGTTCGTTTTCTCCATCAAAAACCACACAAACCTCCAAATTCTTTTTTTTCCTGATTAATAGTTGTCCTGCAGTCCAGTGATTCAGATTCACATAAAAAGTTCCCTTCAAAATCTTGTCCTTTGAGGTATGGAACTCCCAAGATTCAAGAAGATGCATTGAACCTATTTCAAGCTGGATTACGTGAATATTTAGGCTCATATGGAACCAAGATTCAAGGAAGTCATCTCAATGGATGGGGAATAACATCTCTTTCTGTTTCAGCAAGTAAAATTGTTGCTATACCTTCTGTAAGTACAGTTTGATAATATTTAGTTTTTCATGCATGTGGAGCTGATGCTTTTTCTAGACTTTATCATTTTTGGGTCTTTCCTATTTTGTTCACAGTCACTGACTACATTCTAGAAAACCAAATCATGCAAATAGGTTTCTTATCAAGGAAAAAGAACCTTTGCTTGGCATATGATTACCGGTGACATGTTGCTTTTATGCTGTGTCATTTTGTGCTCAAGATAAATATTATCTGTTGCTAAGTGGTTCTTAGCTATAAATATGGTCCTAGGTTTAGAAAGATTCAAACTCCACTAGGATGAGGAACTGAATCATTCAAAATTTTCAAAATGACAGTAATGAACATCTCATCACTTTTTTTTTTTTTGTTATACAAGTATTCAAAATTTTCAATAAAGCAAAGTTGCTGTTGAGATTACTTAAAGTATTCTCGATAGCTAACGCATGGAAACTGGAGAACCTGCAGTTGCAGGCAATTCAATGGCAGTGATGAAAGACACAATTCAGCAAGGCTTTTCATGGAGATATGGTGGTAGACTGTTAGTGTGGTGTGATGGTGATTCATCTTTAGTTATGATGGTTGTAGTGGGTTGTAAGTAGTGGGTAATAGGTAGGAATATTTGTGCTTCACTGATAATGTTGCTGGTGATGTTTATGATGGTGCTGAGGTTAATATTGCAATAGTGGTGGCAGCAATGTTAATAGTGGTGCAACTATAGTGAATTAAGCATTGATAGAGAAGTGCTTATTGAGTCTGCACCTTTGCACCTCCATACCTAAAAACTTTTTAAGTCACATCCTTGGTGGAATATTAAACAAGAGATTCTCTTATCCTTTCTTTAAATATCCCCAAAATTTTGAATTGCTTAGTTAATGGGACACTGTTTTAGTTGAATATTTCAAAATTCCTTAAACTTTGTTTTATGATAACTTCATAATTCATTTAAGTGCAACCAGAATTTCATCTCAAGCAAATTGATCGACTTAATGCATTGTATCTTTCTGGTAGGGAACATGCTCAATCATGAAATATTTTCAAGGCCAATGCCTATCGTACTCTTCTTCAAAGCAAGTACCAGGTAACTTCACCCAAGAAGATGCACTATTGTCATGCTTAGGTGATTTTGATTTTAGGAATTGCCATTTTGTATATTTTAGTTATAGTTTTGTTTTTTATTTTCTGTTATTTCCTGTCACAATTTAATGAAGAGTTCATGTCAGATACTGAAAACCATCCAGAACCGAAATCAATTGAGCCACGTACTGCTTTTCCTTGTTTGGATCAACAAGAACAAGAACAGAAAGGCACTGCATTGACAGATCAGGTTTCAGCAAAAAGCAAAAGCATCTCCTTTAGTTTATATATATAAGCATCTCCTTTAGTTTATGTATATATATATAAATTTATATGTTTAGACATAAATTTATATAATATATAATAGTTGGACAGCTTGCTTTAATTGTTAAAAACGTTTTAAAAAAGAAGACTTGAATAAGAATTTGGCGCTTCCTAGTGTAGTCACTTAAAATGAATTAAAATTTGGAGCCTGTAAACTGCTCCCTATGTCAATTTGTTAGTGGAGAAGTTTGTCTTAGATGTGTATTAATATACTTCATGATCTGTGTCCCAAGTGAAATATTTATTACATTTGCTAGAATGATTTCAATTCTTAACGTTTTTACTTGTTCATTTTGCTCTTTACATTTGCATATCAATGTGGCATCTTTATGTATTTATTGATTTTATTGGTTCTTTGAATAGGAAAAAAAAAGAAAAAAAACTTACAGTAAATATTTGCCTATGATGCATGGAAATACAGGGCATATGACATTTCATCGTTTCTGAAATGTCATGGGTTGTACCTGACTCGGACCAGTTAACAGGTAGGTCTACTGGAAATTAGTATTTAGCTTGTAGGGGGACTGTCAAGCCAATAGAATTAATCACACTGCCACAATCTGTAAATGCTTGTTTTATTTTGAAATTTTTTTTGTTTATGCTTTAATAAGTAAACTGCATTATTCTCTATCATTGTCTACTTTCAGAGTTAATGGATGGTAATGTCAAATTGTGGATACCTAGGCATTTCCGTAAAGTATGAGGTTCTGTTGTTTTCAGGGTTCATTCTGCTCTTCACCCAAACAGCCCAAAGATGGCTATTCCTCAGAAACTTCACAGCCCTTGCCCTCAGGTGTTATCTGGTTTCATTGACATACCTGTGTTTCCTTCAATGATCTTTTAGTTTTATGTTTCACATGGTAATGAGATTAAATGTTCTTTCAGGGAGTGAAAGTTGCTCTGGACTAAACAAAAGCGGCTCGCAAGAATGTTTCTCTCGAAATGACCCTAGGGTTAGATTGCCAACTTTGAAATTTTCAGAACAGAAAAGAAATGGATTGAAAGACAAGGTAAAACTTTGCAGTTGCTTGTACCACAGCTGAATATTGCCTTCTACACCTAAATACACAACAAGAGATTTTTTTCTGTTAGAAATTTTTGTATTTGATTAATTTTGGTGTACTTCGGCCTTGAAGAATTTAAGAAGAGGTTATGAAGGCATAGGTACAACTAAATTTGCCTCTCTAATATATTGCTTGTGAAATCATTCGGCATAACTGTTGGTCTATGCTTTGAAAAATAACTTTTCTTTGTCAGGTTTGCCATCATATGCTTAATTCTGTTTTGAGTTATTTCTATTTATTTATTTATTTGTTGGTTTTGTATGAGTTTGCACTGTTTTGAGTGTTGCCTTTATGTGGTCAACTGTTTATATAATTTGCCTGTCTAAAAGTTAATCACAACCTGGTTGGTCAACTAAAACCATAGATATTTCCCAATTAAAACTTCCTTGAGGGCCATGGGTGACAATACTTCAGATTAGAGTAATTTTACTATTTGATGGTTCAATACAACAATGTAATTATTCATATCTATGCATGCAGATACTGGCGTATATGATTGTATTTGCTCATTCACAGTTGAATAGAACTCTTTTTTTTTTTTTGGTTTGGCACCTGCTTCGCAATTCTATACACCAATGTGGATGTCTACACCTTTAATATTTTTTCTCTCTTTCTTTTCTTTATTTATATTATGTTGTATCAGGGGACAATCTTCAAAATTTTCAAGAGTAGTGGTCCTTCTTGCTCTTCACCAAGACTGGAGAAATCGGACATGGTTAAAGGTACTAAAGCTTCTTCATCCTTGGGTATCTTGAGATTCCATTATGCTTGTTATTCTCCTTATGGAGAGTTGAATTTAGATTCAAAATATAACCAATATGTTGAGCTGCTAAAGGAGAGTCTTTTGGCAGAGTGTAGGACAAATGATGGCAGTCATAGTTTAAGTCAGAATGTACAGAATGAAGCTTGGAATTACAAGATTGATGAGATTGATCCGTCTGTGATTGATGAATTACCCCCAGAAATCCAAAATGAAATTCGGGCTTGGCTTCGCCCTCATAAGCGGCCTAATATTGTTAAACGAGGTACCATAGCGCATTATTTTTCACCAACTAAAGCAACCTGATATAGTACCCTGACTCCCTGTATATCCTAGTTGAGACTTAAGAAGCATTGTGCTAGAGGATTTTAGTTGATTTCTCTTCTTTAGGGATAATTAAATTAATGACATAGGCATTATTGTGTGATATGAAAAAAAGATGCAACGTAGCCTTATTGTAAGTTGTGAATAAAACTGAACATTTACGTGGTATATATGTAGAGTGTAACAGTTGATGGTTTTATTTACGCTGTAAGTTCACATTTATATGTGCTTGGAAATGATGCAATTGGTATTTGATTAAATTCTATAAATCTTGAAAAAAAATGATGTAAAAACTAAAAAAATTCCTAAATTATAGCTTTCTACTTCTTTTAAATGTTGTCCCTAAAATCATCAATGGGGGGTTGTGATATTCGTAATCATTAGGTGGTGGTCATGGCGTGGCAACTACAGAAACGGTGGAGGCCTGTTATGTAGAAGATGACTACGGTAGCTAGTACTAGCAATAATCAGCCTTAGCTAGAGAATAAGTAGAGGAGAAGAGGTGAGAGATATGAATTAGCGGAACAGTAAGAAGAATAGCAGCAGAAGTAATAACCGAGAAGGAAAGAGAAAGAGGACAGAGAGCAAGTGAGGAAAGGAGAATATTCTTGTTCGTTCATTCATACTTACCATCATCATTCACAGTCACTGTTCAAATAGCCCACCTTTCACTAGCTTACAAAATCAAATCACTAACTCAAATTCCTTCATTAACTATTTCCTATTTACAGCTCACAACTCATTTTGCTTTCACCTCTCAACTTCTTTTCTTTCTTTCTCTTGTATGTAACAATACCCATCCCTTAAAATCATTAAACATTAAAAAGTGAGTTATCACACCAGTGAGAATACAATATAATAATATTAAACATGGGGTTATGCAATATAATGTAGTTACAAGATATCAATTAAGATTAATAAGGTTCAAGCAATTTATTTAGTCAGAACAATGCAATAGCACTAGGTTTCATATTGATAAAAAACAACACATTACCATTACTTTTTCATTTCATTTAGAGTAGTCATTTCTTCCTTTAGATGCTTTTAACATTCTATCAATATGTTCTTCGGTTAGGCTTGGGTTCGGTGGAATAACATAATGAATAGGAACATTGGGCTTGCTCTTGCAAATTAAGGTCTCACTATAAATAATCACATACTATTGCGATAATCAATAAAGAAAGGAATATATACACTGTAATACAAATGATAATGAAAGTGGCTGCAAAAATCAATAAAGAAAGGAATATATACATTGCAATACAAATGATAATGAAAGTGGCTGCAAAAATTAATAAAGAAAGGAATATAAGCAGTCTAATAGGTGCTTGCGGTAGCACATTCAATGCATACTGTATCTCATCTTACATTCCAATAAGCCACTCACAATAAATAGTTAATTTTCAAAGGCTCTCCTTACATATTCTTACATGTAAACCAAAATATATGTGTACTTGAATTTAACAACTAAGCCATTATCTAATAATAATAAAGATCAATTTAGGTTAAAATTTTTGTTCTAAGGGTTCCAAGAATCCAACCACTGAACCCCAAAAAATGAAGGTAAATAGAAGCTATAAAGGACGCATGGTCATGCAAGACCTTAAGGCATGGTTGTGCACTTTTAAACATGCAAACCAAAATGCTTTGATTGGCATGGACGTGACAATCAGAATGAGGTTGGCTCCTTGGAAATAAGTGGTACAGCATGCCAAACCAATTGGCACGGCCGTTGCTAGGAGTCCTCAACAACCCTCTAAAAATTTTCCTCATATGTTTCATCGATATTCTCATCTTACTATTAGGCTAAAAGTGGTGCTTAGTAGTTTTGAAAACTTGAGATAATTGAATGCTATTTAATTCCTTAGGATCTTAGCTGTAAATTGATGTTCGAATCATACGAAGCTCTTAGAATAATAGCGTGTTTTTTTAGCTCACGAAATGGAGATGCTAATAAATGAAAGAAGAAAGTGGAAAGGAGGAAAAGAGAATATTACGTAGCTTTCGATTGCTATTCATGATTTACTTAAGGCTCTCTTAATTTAACATTCTCTTTAGAGAGGAAGTCATGATAAAATGTTAGAAGGATCAATCATCCTAGACAAATAATACAAATATATTGACAAAAAATATTAAATTTTATTATTTTCTATCATGAATTAAAGTTACTTTTTTTTAAAAAAAAACTTTTTTTAAAAGAATCGCCAATAATAATTAAAAAAATAATTAACAATGAGTAATCATAACTCGAGCTGGCCCAGCTGGCCCAGTCGGGGTTTAGCTACGAGTTGGCATACACAGGTCAAGAATTTTTCAGGTCGGGCTATGGGCTAGGGAGAAACTTGACCCAGTCCGGCCTGTGAACATCTCTAC
Organism: Garcia nutans; assembly: GCA_947685225.1. Lineage (NCBI taxonomy): Eukaryota > Viridiplantae > Streptophyta > Magnoliopsida > Malpighiales > Euphorbiaceae > Garcia > Garcia nutans. Next base: position 42,355,125 of record CANTUV010000003.1, read on the forward strand.
ATAATAAATAGTGATATATGCATAATATACATCAAACATATACATATCATCTATACAAAATTTATATAATTTATTTAATATTTTTTAACTTTATTTTTTAAAATTTTACATATACTCAACATCTACATAATATACACACAAAATACAAAATAAATACACATTATAAACATAAAATCTACACAATATATATAATAATTATATAACATACATACAACATACAAATAACATCTATGCAATAAAATTAATTTTTAAAAAACTTTTTTTATATGTAATATTTATTTAAAAATAAATTTAATATTTTTTATTAATATATTTTTATACATTTTACTTTTTTTAATCTATTTTTAGTGTTATTTATTATTTATAATTAGAACTAAATTTTTTTTTGATAAAAAATTAATACTTCCTCCGTTCAAAATTATAGTCTCACTTTTTTTTAGCATCTCAAAATAGTAGTTCACTTTTTATTTTGAATTTTAAATATTACGCGTGTTTCCAATTGTGCCATCAATTAATTAGTATGTGCTTTTAATATTGTGAAGTATTTTCTATAAAATTGTTAAGTTCAATTTTATCAACATTAGTTATGGAAGGTGAATGATATAAATAAAGTTTGAATATTGATTTATTTTCTTTGAAATTTTTTTCTATATTCTTTGTAAATGTGTGTATTAAATTGACTGTTATTTTATGATACTCTTTCTATTCCGCTTTAAGTATCGCTTTTAAAATAATCATATAAATCAATATAATCATTAATTATTATAAATTTTATAAAAAAAATCGTAATATTTTATTTTATTATCCCTTTCAATTATTCTCTTGCTATTAATTATTAACCTTAGAAATATTTAATACTCAAAGGTAAATTTAAAACTTTATAATAAAAACCATCTCGGATTTATGAAAGAGGTTTTTTCAAAAATACCCTAAAAATGAAAATAGTTTAAAAAATACCCCTTTTAATTTTAATTTCAAAAATACATTTTTTTTCAATTTTTAATTTCAAAAATATCCCTTTTCAGATGTATGTTTTAGGTATACATTTGATATATTAAAAGCATACTTAATTTTCAAAGGTATATATTGAGTATACATTTAGTATATCAAAAATATATAAAAAATATAAGGTATTTTTGAAAAAAAATAAAAAATATACTACACAGTATAATTTTTCTTTATAAAAATGACACTTAAAGTATAACAAAAAAAAATTATTATACGATACTTAAAATGAAACGGATAGAGTAATATTTTTTTCATAATTTTATTTCATTAAAATAAGTTTATAAATTAGTTAGGGGTATATATGGAAGAATATGAAAAAAATATATATATATATATAATTTAACTAATTTAACTACTTTTTTCTTAAATTGTGCGATATAAAAATGGGATTATAATTTTGGGATAGAGGAAGTATATTTTATTGGTTGAAAATATATTTTAAAATATTAGTTTTTATTATTTTATTAGAATATATTTTATTTAATAGTAAAGTTTAACAAAAAAAAAAATGAAGTTTATAGTAAAATATTGCTTGAAATAATAGAGGAAGCACTAAAAAAACCTTATTTTAAAAAAGAGTTAGGTATTTTTGAAAATTTCACTATTTTTGAAAATTTCACCTAAATTTTTATAAAAATATAAATACTTTTTTTTTTGTGTAGTGCTTTTGAAAAGAGTTCTATTTTTATAAGTAGTTTTATAAAAAAAATCCCATTTTATTTTGGGCTATATTTGAATTAAAAATTCAGATTTAGATCAAATTTATATAGAAAAAAAATTATTCAATGGGAAAGATCCATTTTCAAAATTTTATAATATATAAAACTATAGAAAATTTTAAAAAAAATAAAAGAGACGGGTCAGGGCCTCACCACTACACAAGCAGCTTCGTCCCTGACTCTCTTTGATATCTTAATTACATGATAATGTCCATTATACTTGTCAACTTCTCCTCTAACCTCTCCATTATCTATTTCTAAATGTCAAATTTCCAAGAAGCCCTCATTTCCTCCCTCAATCCATCCTTAACTCACTGTAATATCCTTAGTTATGCAATTTAGTCCCTTACTCCCCTTGAACCTAAAATTCTTTGATTATTTCCATCTTAACCTTGCTTCTTTAACTATTTCTTCAATCATGTCCCAAGTTATAATTTATCGTTCTCTCTATTAGGGTTCACTATTTTCCAGTATCGACAACATGTAAACTTAGGAGTATTACTTTTATATTATCAGTAAAGCCAAATTCATTAAAGATATTATTAATAAAAATAAATAAATTTTAACCAAAATTATGATAATAAAAGTTGAAAAAATATAATAACCGCAATATGTTCATAAATTTTTCTCATTAGACTAAAAAATAACTAGTGGTCTATATTAAGTAGAGATATATTCTTGATTATCTTTTATCAAGCTATGTTAATTAATGTAACAAACTGAAGTTTAATATCTTATCTAAAACTAGGTATAGAGCTGTGTTAAAACTGGATAGGGAGAGTTTATTGTCATTATCTTATCCGGATGAATAAAAAATACCTCGTCTAATTCCTATATAATGTGTCTATTGTCTAACTAACAAAATGCGATGTAAGAATACAATATCATCCAATAATTTCTTTTAATAATAACCAATAAATTCAAAAATTTTCAAAATTTGAGAATTAATTAAAAAAATACCTCTACACATTATTAATAAATTTTAGACTCCATTCACCTTAACTAGACCTATTTTGACAAAATTTTCCTTTAATGAAAAAATCCACCCATTCCAATTCTTAAAAACACACCATCACTCTTTAATTTCAAATTTCTCAAAATCTCTTTCTCACTTGCCCGATCAAAATGTCTCTCTCTCTCTCTCTCTCTCTCTCTCTCTCTCTCTCTCCCCCCTTTAAAACTTCTCCACCACTGTTGCATTGCCAAAGGAATTCGAGACCATCAACCGTCGAATCCGCCATTGCTCGAGTCATTCTTCAAGAAAGTATAGGTCCGATCTCTCTCTCTCTCTTTTTCTCTGTCATTGTCGTGTTTAATTTTCAATTTTGGGATGTGATTACGTAAAATTTGGTTATGTTTGCTGGGCAATTATAAAAAATAAAAGAAAAGTAAAAGGTGATATATATCTAGGTTTTCTTCATTATTTTTTTCCATTAAAGAATCAAATGTTGCTTGTTTCTCAATTTGGGGATTTTTTTTAAAAGGTGCTTGCAATTAGACTATTTGCAGTGAAATAAGTTGATTACACTAATTTGCAGTCCATTTTTTCTTCTTAATGAAAAAAATTATTAAGTTGCAGAGGCGTGGTCTCTTTTATTTTCTGAATAGAGAGATCATGTGAACTTTGAATATAACTGTTCAATTTACAATATAGTAGTTATAAATGAATTTTTGCTGAAAAGAACCATTATTTTTTAATTAGTTATGCAATTTTGTTGCACTTATGTTTCACCCTTTGTCTGAAAAATTGATCATACAATTCATGATATATTGGTGGATGTCCTAGGATTTTATGTGATAGATAGACTCTTGATGAATATTCTCTTCTAAAAAAGTCAAGGTTCACTATCTCACTTAGAAAGTCTATATAGTTGGATATTCTATGAATATGCTTGTGTACCGAGATCCAAGAGCATTAATGTGTTTTTTTTAAACTATTTTATGCATCTAAAAGGTTATATATAATGATATTCTAATTAAGATTGTTTTAGTTTTCTTTTCAAATTAAACCAAGTATATGTTTTTGTTTGATTATGTTGTCCTCTTCCCTTTGGTTATATGGAGATTCCTTCTCATTGTTTATATATCCTTGACATGGCTATGGGACAGCCACATACACACTATCACCACTCACAAACTCATCACCATATTTTATGCACTCACTTTCAAAATGATATTTTATACACTCACTTTCGAAAGGATAGTTTATACACTCACTTTCAAAAGGATAATCATTGCCTCTAAGAATTTACTTACTAGTTTCACTTTTCTTTATTCAATCCATATACTTTGGATAATTTTTAATATGATAATTATTATAACATCAAAAAATATTTAGTTTCTTCATTATTCCATAATATTAAAAAAAAGTACATTACTTTGTATTTGGTGGACTTGTTTCATGGAAATAATTTGTTTTTCATTTTCTATTGTTACATTGAAAATTAATTGAAGGATGAGTCTTGATAATCAACACCGAGTCACCAATATTTGGTGTGTTTATATAAGTCTTCTTCCTCCTTTATTGATTTGTATGAATTTAAAAAATAAATCTTTTTTATTTAGAAAAAGACTTAGAAATGAATTTATTTATATGAGTTGATATACTTTGATATGGAATTATTCAAGCATGGATCATTTTGTATTATAAATATTGTTCAACTATTTAAAAAATTTAAGAAGTGTGTTTTTATTGACTGATAGTGATTGATCTTTATTCATATGGATTGATATGAGTTGATATGACTTGTTTAGTGATTATTAAAGCATGAATCATTGTGTGCTTTATATTGTTTGGTAGTTTTAAATAGTAAAGAAGTATATTTTGTATACTGATATAGATTGATCTGTATTGATATGAGTTGATATGCTTTAATATGAGATTATTAAACCATGAATCATTTTGTATTCTAAATGTTGATTAGCTATTTTAAAAAGTAAATAAGTGTGTTTTTATTGACTGATAGTGATTGATCTTTGTTGATATGAGTTAATATAGGTTGATATATTTTAGAGATTATTAAAGCATGAATTATTTTGTGTTTCATATATTATTTAGCTAATTTAAATAAGGAAGAAATGTGTTTTTGTTGGTTGATATGAATTGATCTGTGTTTATATAGATTGATATGGCTAGATATGCTCTGATATGGGATTACTAAAGAATTAATTTTTTTATGTGGTTTATCTATTTTAAATACTAAAGAATTAGACTAATATATGTTGATTTGTAAATGATATGGATTGATATATGAGGATTTGGGTTGATATGGGTCGATATGGTCTGTTTAGTGATTAATAAAGCAAGAATCTTTTTGTATTCTTTATGTTGTTTGTCTATTTTATAACATCTAGAACTATGTTTTTATTGACTATTCTTTGTTGATCTTTGTTCATACATGTTGATATGTATTGATATTCTTTGATATGTGTTGATATGCATTGTTATGTGATTACTAAGGAATAAATTTTTAGCTTCTTTTGTTTATGTATCTTTTTTAAATACTAAAGAAGTGTGTTTGGTATATTGATATTGATTGATCTATATTAATATGGGTTGATTTGGGTTGATATACTTCTATATTTTATAAAGTCTAGAAGTGTATTTTTATTGATTGATCTTTCTTAATCTTTGTTGATATAGGATTATTAAAGCATGAAAAATTTTGTGTTCTAAATGTTTTTTAGCTTTTTTATAAAGTCCATAATTGTGTTTTTATTGGCTGATCTCTGTTGATATGGGTTGATATAGTTTGATATATCTTATTATGGGATTATTAAAGCATGAATCATTTTAGGTTCTAAATGTTGTTTAGCTATTTTATAAAGTCCAAAGTTGTGTTTTTATTAACTGATCTATGTTGATATATGTGGTTGATATGAATTGTTTTGTGTTCTAAATGTTGTTTTGCTGTTTTATAAAGCCTAGAGTTGTGTTTTTTTGACTAATTTGTGTTGATTTGGGTTGATATGAATTGATATTTATTGATATACTTTGATATGGGATTACTAAAATATAAATTATTTGTGTTTCATATGTTTTTTAGATATTTTAAATAGTGAAGAAGTATTTTTGTTGACTGATCTGTGTTGATCTTTGTCAATATGGTTTGATACGGGATTACTAAAGATTTATCTATTTATTTATTTATTTATTTTTATGTTCTTTATGTTGTTTATCTATTTTATATAGTGTATAAATATATCTTGTAGGCATCAAATGGAAACTTTATCCAAATCCACTTCTAGTTCTAATAGTGAATAATCTCTTGTATGCCAAGAGAAGGAAGTGATGAAAGATGTTATTCCTAGGGCCATGTCTACAGCAAGCCCTAATGGCTATAGGATTAAGAAGATGATGTCTACTCAAACATAAGGTAGCAAAGCAAACAAAGTTTGATATGTGCTACATCCAACTGAAAACGATGATGAAGAAGCTAAAAGAGAAGAAACGTATACTAACAAAGACGATGATGAAGATGTAAGTAAATATCAATACATTAATTCACCATTTTTTAATACAAGGATTTAATTTAATTTAATGATTAAATTTATTAAAAGTGCTCAAATATGTTATATTAGAAGCACTTGGAAGCATCAACAAGTGAGCATAATTGGTTTTAGATTGAAAACCACTCGTATGATTAGAAATGTCATCGGTGATGACAAGGAGAAGTTATTTATAATATGAAAACTTGGTTATATAAAAAAAATATTTTCCTTGACTGTTCCATATTGTTGATTGATGCCATATAATTATTTTATAGGCGGCGACCTTTCACCGATACAAAGTAGGCCACCTTATAAGTATTGATCATAAAAATTTTGAGCGTTGACCTGTATTGATTCATTGGTTTTTTCATTCAACAAGTGCTAAATCCAAATCCATATGAGCTATTGGAAAGTCTGTGATCCACATTGGCCTTAAAGAGTATTGCTTAATAACTAGATTAAAATACTCTGGCATCAAGGATATAGATGTGGAAAGCTCACCGCTAGCAAAGAGATATGGGAGATTAACATGTCAAAGGCTTTATGACAAATTCAAACTTTGCAAGGATGTAGAATTGCTAGTAAAATTAGGTGTTGCTTACTTTGTGGAGTTACTTATCATTAGAAAGTGTGCTACCTCAAAAGTAGAACCAAAAACACTTAATCTTATGGATGATTTAGAGGCATTTAATAGTATAGCTTGGGGATATACATGCTTCAAATTTTTATGCCTGAAGTTTAAGTAAATGTTGTTGAAGTTATAGGAAAAAACCGATAGCAATGGGTATTCATTGACATGATTCTTCGATGTGCTCTCTATTTTTGCGATGGAGGTCATCCCTGCTCTTCAGTAATTGGGGTTAGGAAGATCTCCAATACGTCCCCTCAGATGAATAAATGAAAAATAGGCAAGAAACATTCATATGCTAATATATGGATAAAGTTGGCAGCTTAGGTATATACAAAGATTTCTTGTTTTTTTAAGTTTGAATATATTTCATAACAACACATAATATACTATTAAATTATTTACTTTTATTTCAAATAAATGTATAGGAATTGACCACGATGCCTATAAAGATAACTCCTCTTGAAGCCTCAAATCCAGATATGCAAGGAACATGAGTGGAAGAAGAACGCATGGAAGCAAAGGGCATTCCTATATGTGATGTACATAAGGAGAAGTGGATCTATGTAAAAACTGAAATAACCTCAAAAAAAGAAGAACTCACTTATCTAAGAAAAATATCTGACCTCGAAGTAATCCTTCATGTTTAATATAGTAGATGGTGTTGTTAAATTTAAATGATAAAATTAATTTCCTTACCATTTAATGCTTCAAGGTTCAAAAAGGAAAAAACCAAATGATTGGTTAGAGACACTTGAACAATGATCCATATCTAGAGACAAGGTGAAAGTCTCTAAAAGATGAAAAAAAATTAACACAGAAGTAATCAAAGAGCTCAAGGTGATTATAAGATTATTGAGCGATAGAATTGCAGCTTTGAAGGAAGAAGATAGGAAAAGGAAGGATCAAGACAAGCCAGACATACCATCTTCACACCTTACTCTACATACGTATTGTTCGATAATTTTTTTAAAATTAGTATTAAGTATTCTATGTGTATCATTAATTTCATAATATATAATCACTTTGAAAAAAGACAAAAATTTCAAAAAAGATAACTTGATGGAAGCAAAAGATGAAGATGTTGCGCAAGCCAGCCATTCGATTATAGAGATGTCGCAAACCGTATTTGAGCTGGAGAAAAAGAAAAGAATTCCTGTGCTAATTCTAAAGTACCTCGGTAAAGAATAGACATCGAAGGGCAGAGGAGTATAAAAGGAGAGGACCAATTATTTACAAGTAGAGTATTGGAAGATGGCAAATGAAATCACTTATAATTATGCATTACCACTAGTTAGTCACTTTAATTTAATTCCAGACTTTGTTAATATATTGTGTTTTTTATTTATAACAGTAATCATAAAAAGGGGAAGAATTGTCATGGGGCGAGATGTACGACTTCATGATTCATAAAAAAAAAACTTAAAATCATTTTGGTATCGGATGAGGGTGAAGGATGATTGGCTTTTAAATGATGTAAGATTTCTTCATTTTTATTAAGTCATTGGATGAAATGATATAGATATATCTATTAAATTAAATACATAGGTTTTTTACTTGTAGGAGATTAATGTCATACTTTACTGTATGCTTTTAAAGCATAAGTATTATCCTGAATACTTAGACCAAAGGAAGACATATGGATCTTGTAATATAAATGCAGTGTTTTTCTATGGATATAGTAAATTTAAGGAGAAGAAGTGGAACCCTCCATTAAATCTCCTTAAATTTGTGCAAGGCAATACCCGGTACGGAAAACATTATAAAGATATGGACAAGTTATATCTTATGGTGAACCATGAGAGCCAGCTCTGGTTCTTTTTATATATTAATCTACCAAATTGGAGAATCACGGTATATGATTCACTCTACAACCATTACGTACAAAAGAAAGAACTAGTTATGTGAAGCCAATTGCTGCAATGTTATCATCTGTTTCGTCGAAAAGCCAAAATTAGAAAAATATAATCACTAAAAATTAAAAATCACATATGAAAACCATGCTTGCCTGCAACAAGAGTGGTAATATACCATATTATGAATCCTTAACTAGTATGTATATATTTTTTAAAACAATTTTTAAATACTTATACATTATTATAGAATGGATTGTAAGATGTTCGTTCCCAAATTCATTGAGCATTTTATAATGAAAGGCCTAAATTTTTAGCACAATACATAACATCTTATAAAGAGATTTATATGGAATACAACAATTCACCTATGGGTCCATGCTTCAAACAAGAGATACGATGCTTATTACAGTGAGGATGACAATGATGATGAGTGATTTGCAAGCCAACAAGGATGTGATTAGTTTGATATTTATGTATTTATTGTGAATATTTATATTATGAATGTGTATAGTTGTTAATTTGGATGCTGAATTATTTAAATTATATTTTTAGTTTATTCTTCATGTATATGTTGGCTGGATATATGTGTAAAATTTCTTAGGTGTTTGTTTGTTAGGGTGATGGATGTATGTATGTATGTGTTATAAGTTGAATTGATATATTTTGAATAAATATTGATATGTGCAATAAGGTGGATGTGTTACAAGTCAAGGAAAGTTGTTTCTCCATATACATTTTAAAGGGTTTAATTACCATTTACATGTTGCTTTGGATGGAAAAATATTGTATAATTTATTAAGTTTATGTTGACATGTTGAACTATTTGCGTGAATATTGAGTAAATTTTTATGTAATAATTATAAAATTAACCATATCAACACATATCAATACATATCAGTACACATCATCTCATATCACTTGTATAATAATGGTATATATATATATATATATTTATATCTATCCATATTAACACATATCAATACAAATCATCTCATATCAACCTATATCAGCACATATCAGTTTCATATCAATTGTATAATAACTCATGCTTGTATGAATAAACTTACGTTTATCCATATCAACCCATATCACTCGTATAATAATAGTATATAGTTACAGCAGATATCAATTTTATATCAACAAATATCAATACATATCAACACATATCAACACATATCAACACATCATTATATAATAACAATAAATCAACACATATCAATTGTATAGCAAATTATACCTATGCGAATAAACTTATATCAACCCATATCAACACATATCAACACATATCAAGTCCATATCAATTGTATAGCAACTCGTACCTATATATATAAACTTAATATATCCATATAAAATTATATATATATATATATTCATATCAACACATATCAACCCTTAACAATAGTTCAACAACCTATCATATCAATTCAACAACATCTAATAATACCTAATATTTACTTAACAATGCAACAACCTATCATAGCAGTCCAATAACATGTAATAATTAGTTTTTGAAATAGTTTATGAATATAACAAATGATACAATACATTAATATTACATAACAGTTTATGAATACAACATATAAATTAGAGTAGTTTTATTTTTTAACACTCATTGATCCTGAAATGGTGTATAAAGAGATAAAATTTTGACAAGTAGACTTGTTATGGCCATGCTCACAATAATGATTGCACTTAGATTGAGATTTTTTTCTCACCTAAAGAAGGGATCCTACATTTGTTTTACCTGCCAGTTAATGTGCGCATATCTGGTGGATGAAGAGTGACATTGTGAATATACTCTGGAATAAACTAATTAGTAATACAAGACATTGGATTTATGACTTCTTTGTATGTTTCATACTAAGACACACTGCGTAATATGAAGAATACAACTCATAAGCATCATAGTGCTATTTCTAACAACCACAAGAGCATGCACACATGAGAGTTGATCTAATTAAAACTTTTTGCAATAACAAGTCTCCAAAGACAGGTCTACAATATAATTTTTATCCACGTCCTTAACTTCATATTTATTATTGCTACAAGGCTCTATCTACAAAGTAGCATTAACAATATGATATGAGAATATCATAAACTTAATGAAAAATGAGGAAGAATAAATAAAGAACTTTTATGTTGAAAAAAATAAGGAACTTGCATTCATTTTTTTGTGCTTTCATCACCTTTTTTCTTAATTATTTTTCAACATTCATTGCCATTTTATCTTTGGACTCCTTTACTTTGCTTCGATGTTCATAAAATCATCTTTGACACATCTTTCTAACCTCGTCAACAAATGTAATAATTGGAAGTTGTCTAGTCTTTACAAGTGCAGCATTGACTGATTTGGAGCTGATAGTCGTCATGATGTTATACCTCTTTTTATGCATATAAGACTGTGTCTACCTTTCAAGCCCAACACCTTCTAGATAATCTTTGGCACTTAGAACAACAATGTTTTATACTAGTGCTTCTCAAGATCCTTGGTTATATATTTAAATTTGTACTTCAAGTTGTTTAATAAGTGATACATGCAAATCCCATAGAATGCATTTGGGAAAACATGTACTACAACCTTTTGAATGCTTAGGTGTTTGTCAGAAATAATAATAAGATATGGTCTTTCACTAAAAGTTTCATTCAACTTCATAAGAAACCATGTCTATGATGTGTAATTTTCTGAATTAACAATCTTGAATGCCAAAGGGAATATATAGTGGTTTGCATCATAACAAAGTGTTAAGATTGTTAGGCAATCAAACTCTATTTTGATCATTGATAATCAAATTGATAAAGTACTAATAATTTTAAATAAGTCTGTAGTGTAGGGATGAAAACTATAATCAAATTGATAAAGTACTAATAATTTTAAATAAGTCTGTAGTGTAGGGATGAAAACTAAGCCTTTGTGTGACTGATTGACCTACTGAGCGACCTTACAAAATCAGCCCTAACAAAGAACTGAATAGCGTATATAGAATTGCCGAGCTAAGCAAGCAGCGAAGCTAGATACCAAGCTTGGTGTGCAATCGCTCGAGGAAAATGAGTGAATACACAGCCATATCGATCTAAATCCGTAAATCTCACAGAATATTTTGCATTGTCAATGAGTAATAAAGTCAGGTCATGAGATAGGCAGATCTTCATACTCGAGCACTAAGTGACCACGCCAAAAGTGAGCTAAAAGTTCATAAACTCACAGAAAAGATCACGATTTTAGCATGTGGTGAAGTCAAGATGCCAGAACTTCGTACAACATCACAAGAAGCCTAGGCGACCACACAAAATAATGACCAAAAACCTAAAAGTGGTAGAAGAGATAGCGGTCAGCTCTCGCGGTACTTCCTCAATGCTCAAAGCCTCGTGGGACTGCTAAACTGAGCTATCGTACAAGTCTGACAGATTTGAATCTTAGCACCAAATACCTTAGACAAATAATATTTTGACACGTAGATGAAGAAATTTAAATTTAACTGACCGCACACCAAGTTGTACGACCGCATGACACAGAAGTATGGGCAAGCTAGATTCTATCAGACAATAAAATTCAACCATTGGAATTAGCCATTACAGAGAATTTTTAAATTATACGACCGCACACCAAGGTTCAGCCATCAAATTAGTGGAAAATAAGCACTAAACATATGGGAACAATCTCAAACGGCTAGTTCAAGACTAAATGGCTATAAACACCCCATGAAACCTCTTATTTGAGGATAATTATGATTGTAATAGCCTAAGAAATATACTTTTATTCTCATTTACCACTATAAATCTCTTGTATTCATTCTTCTCTGTTTTATCTTCTTCTACATCTTCTTCATCTTTGCTTTAAAAGTTTTAATTTACCATCATTACTTGAATTAACCAATTCATCTCCCCCCTCTTGGTTGCTAATTTGAGACAATAATTGGTATCAGAGCCTCTAAATTTTAAGAAGCTTGAATGTGAAATTTGATCCAAAATGGCAGCCATTCCACCAACAAATACCTCTACATCAACTTCTTCTTCCAAATCCCCACATGAAAACCTAAATTCCATACCTTAGACCTTACTTCGATGGAACCGATTACTGTTATTGGAAATATAAGATGTATTTATTCCTTGATACTAAAGGAATTGAGCTTTGGGATTATGTTGAAAATGAGTAAAAACCTCCTACTCATAAAGTTGATGGTGTCCAAGTTTCTCTTCCAAAACACAATGGTCAAGTGAAAACGTGAAAGCTCATTTCAAGAATAATAAGGTAGCCTCTATCTTGATAAATTCAATATCAAGAGAAGAAGGTGGAAGAGTCCAACATCTTACTTGTGCACATAAAATTTGGAAGACTCTTGAGAACTACCATAAGAGAACCATCCAAGTGAGGTTCACCAAGAAGCAAATATTAGTGCATGAGTATAAACTTTTCAAGATGAAGCCCAATGAGAATGTCACCAACATGATAAACTTTTTGCTTGCCATTGTCAACAAAATAAAGAAATATGGCAAGGTTTATGATCAAAGTGATTTTAATAGCAAGATTTTGAGAGCACTTTAAGCAAAGAAGAGTTTTAAGTCTAAAGTTTCTTCAATTGAAGAAGCTCATGACTGTAGACCCTTAATTTTTGACCCAATAAGGTCCAATATGTTTTATTTAGTCTAAAATAATTTTTGTTGTCTAATTGGTCCAAAATAATTTTTATTAAATAATTTTTTCTTTAGTATCCAATATTTATTAATAAAAAATAGAAATAAACAAATAAAAGTCAAAAAATAAAAAATAAAAATAAAAATCGGAGTCGAAAAAATTGGGTTTGGGCACGAGCCCGTGGGCATTTCTCCCGCAGGAAATTCCTGCAGACGAAATCACTGTGCTATTTCTCACGCAGAAATTTTCTGCCTGTGAAATAGCCTACGAGCCCGCTCCGCGCGCGCTGGCTCAGACAGCTGCGGCAGATTTTTTTGCCAGCGTAGTTTTTTCGAAACAGTTTTTTTTCGGCAGCGCAAATTTTTCGACGCAAATTTTTTGAAACATAATCCAATTAGGTTTTGGTTTCTTTTTTTATTAATATTACTTACCTTAACTAATTAGGAATAAACAACCTCAACCACTATAAATAAGGATCAAAGACAATTAAAAAAAGGGAGGCAAAAATCCAAGAGTATGGAAAATTTGAAACCAAAACAAGGAAGGAAAAGAAGAAATTCAATTCAACTCTTTTATGGAACAGCAGCAGCACGATTTAGAGGATTCAAAGGCAAAAAAGGCTTGTCTTTGGAGCTAGTTCATCCAAGAAGAATTATTTTTGGAGAAATCATCAAAAGAAGGTATGTGTTAATTAATTTTCTTTAATTATTTTTTTTACACAGTAGCAAATTTATGAAATCAAAATTAAAAACCTTTGAACTTTAATTTAGTTTTTCTAAAGCAAAAAAAAAAAAACCTTATTTCATTGGTTTATCATCCAAAAGGCTTAAAATTGTTATTTTTTCTTCTTAAAAACCTTAAAACTCTAATTGAACATATTTTTCAATAAAACCAAAATCAAATTCTGTTTCTTTCAAAACTTTAAACTTGGTACTTTTTCCTTCAAAAAGTCTTCTAAAACATCTTTTCTAGTTATAAAAACTTTAATTTACTTGTTTAAATTCATAAAATATTAAATTGTCTTCCAAACCCTAAGATTAAAATTACCACCCGTGACCCTAATTCCAAAATATCAAATCCAAATTCAACTTCCAAAATTCAAAATAACGAACACTAACCCTTTTAAAACCTTAAACCCTAATTTTTATGAACCCTAATCCTTTTAAAACATTAAAAAACATAAAAACCTAAATTTTACACAGTAGCTTAGGAACCCAATAACCAAAAATAAAAAATTAAAGTATTTTAAAGTGTTTAAAACCCTAGTTTCATGATATCATCATTCATACCTTAATTTTGTTAATCAAAGAGTCTTACCAAACCTTTAAAACATCAAACCCTAATTTATTTTAATTCCATAAAAGTCATAGTAGCCATAATTGGACTTTTATTTGCTTTATTCAATTCCATACTTGATTATGCTTTGATTTATTTCTTATGCTTTAATTTATTTAAATTCAATACTTGATTTATTTAATTTATCATGGATGGATGTTTATTTTATATTTTGATTAATAGCTTTGATGAATGATTTGTTTATGATGAATGATTATTTACTTTTATCAATTAATTTAGATTTTCAAAAGTTGTAAGAGGTATGTTTCCACTTGGTGGGTACCTCATTAGTTAAACATCATGTAATTTAATTTGCTTTTTTATTTTAGAACCTATGTAAAGTGCATGTTTCTACCTTTTGGTGGGTGTCCTATTTAGGCATGTGATGTAAGGACATGTTTCCATCCTTGGATGGGTGTCCATTTATTTGTTTTGTTTGGACATTGCTTTGATTTTAATATAATGATGTTTTCTTTTAATTATTGTGTGTAATATGGATAATGTTATTATATTTAAGAATTTTATAATATTAAGACCTGTAAAGGAGGCCGGTTCCAATGAACCGGGCGTTGTGGGGGTGCTGGGCCATTTCTCACCTTCCCCACACGTACCCAACTTTCTGAACCCATTAAGGGGTTGGGGATTCCTTAGGAATCGAGTCATCCACCCCTTTCTTTTTCCCGGCCCATCCGGGTGGTGACTCCATTTTCTCTGGACTTAGGTTCGTGTTCTCTAAGGCCCCGAGCCTAAACAGTGCCGAAGTCGCAAGAACCATTCCACCGGGAGTGGGGACGAAAATCCCCGCTCACAGTGGCGACTCCACTGGGGATAAGAGAAGTTGATTCCGTTGGTCTTTTTATTATTCTATTCTTTCTTATAATGATATTATCCATTGCATCATATTAGATTGCAATGTGTGCGTGAGTTAGGACGCCCGTGTTACCCGTGTTATGTTATGTAAGGGATACCATACTTTCACTCAAGGTATGGAGATCGAGCATGGCATAATCACTCATAGCCTCGTACCATTTGGTATATACTTGCTATGGGAACCTAAGCCTTTTAACCCAAAGACTAAAGCTCATGTAATTGGCCTAGTTACTTTCCTTAGGTTTTACCCCAAATGCATGTTGTTTGACTATGGTTAGTTTAGTTTATCTTAGTCTAAATCATGGCATATTTGGTTTGTTCTTTTTCTGATATGACCTAAGTATATTGTAAGCTCAAAATAAATTTTTCTTTAAAGTCCAAAAGACCAAAACTATTTTCAAAATTTTTCCAAGATGGTTTTTGGACATAAGACTTTTTCTAAAAACAAATAAAAAAAATTCTTTGGCCCATGGCCCAAATACTAAGCCCAAAATCCAATTTTCTAAAATCTTTTACAATGGGCTTAGAAACAAAACTATTTTCACCCAACCATTTTTTACAAAGAGCTTGCAAAAATATTTAGGTCAATTATGAAATACTAAAAATCAATTGTGGGCCTAGTTTACACTAAGAATAAATTAATCATGGGCTTGTTTTTTGCATGAACCATTAGTTACTCTTTTCAAGTGAGAAATCTATCTATAATAAACCTCTTAATCCAATATAGCATAAAAACTACTTTAATTGGTTGGATGGATTAAAAACTAATTAATGGGAATTATCATGGATGGATTTCCACTTTCGATAATATAACTATTGGTTGAAACATTGGAGGGAATTATTCAAAAGCAAGATACCCCGTGTTGGTATTTTGTTAACCATATACTTAGGAAAAAGAGACTCGTCATTCGTGTGTGGATGTTATAAGGTTGGAAGGATCGTCCTAATTACACTTGTTTATTGGTTGATTGTGCATACATGCATACATTTGCATCTCATATCATTGATCCTCTCTAGCTCACAGCCCTGGATTACGAAAGTTCAAAAGCTTATGACAATCCGACCTACGCCGGAGATGAAGTATCTAGCAACGACTCAATCACTTGCTCACCTAAAATAATGGAGCTCAAACAAATTCAAAAGATGGTGGATGAAGCCCTTAATGCCAAAATGGAAGAAATCAAAGAGGCCTTAGCTGAGACCATGAAGAACCAATTGACTGCAATCTTAGAGAATCATGTCGAGGCATCTGCTAGCACTAAAAAACCAAAGGACAAAGGGAAGACTAAAGTTAGTGAAGTGGTTTTTGATGATGAAAAGGTGATCATTGATGATGATGATGATTAGGCTCAATACTACCAAGAGGTTCAAGAAAAGAAGAAAAAACCGAAGGCTGTTGAGAAGACAACTATTGAAAAGACCGAGACATCCTATGTTGAAAAGATGATTGCTGATTTAGAAAAGAAATTTGAGAAGAAGCTGAAAACCGAAGAGAAGTCTGAGATCGACAAACTATTTGAACAAGATGATGAGGTCCCTTATAAGTTCAAGATGCCTTCCTTTGCTAAGTACAATGGCACTGGAAATCCCCATCTTCATGTGAAGTAGTATATCACTGCCATGCAATCTGCCCGAGCTACTAAGGCTCAAACCTTAAGGTACTTTATGCTCTCATTGGACCCTGTTGTCCAAAATTGGTTCAATACCTTAGATGATGGAACACAAAAGAGTTGGGATCTACTTTACAAAGCCTTCATCCAACAATATGGGTATAATGTTGAGTTAGAAGTTACCTTGATGGAAGTGGAGTCCATTAGGCAAAGGCCGAATGAGAATTTTGTGGACTATGTGAAAAGGTGGAGAAACAAGGCCGCTTTACTCAAGAAGAGGCCCGATGAATCCGATCAAATAAGGATGATTGTGAGAGGGGTGTTGCCTAGCCTTCGTGAAAGAATGTCTCATACACTCATCCGTGATTTCAAAGACCTTCTTCAAGCTGGTTTGCAAACTGAAGAATGGGAAAGGGAGAAGAGCTGATTTGCAACAAAAAGGAACGAGAAAGGGAGCTATCAACCTGGTAGCCAAAGCATGAAAAAGGCCATTAGTGTTAATGCTACTAACCAAGGAACAAGGAGACAATTTTCGGAATTGGAAAAACCGATGTCTTGGGTTCTCAACAAGCTTCAAAGAAAAGGATTGTTACAACCCTTAAATCCACGCCCTTTGTCAAACCCTCTCCCACCTAACTTTGACACCAAAGCATTTTATCAATTTCACCAAATGCAAGGGCATGACACGGATAGATGTGTGAGGTTAAGACATGAGATCCAAAACCTAATTGATAATGGGAAACTACCCGAGCTCAATAAGCCAAACACTAAAGACAACCCATTGCCAAAATTCAATAGGGTACCACCACCGGCAACCTTTATGATTGAAGGAGGTTTGCATGAGGACTTCGTCATGTCTTCTTTTCAAGATGTGGGTGGAGAAGCAACCAAAGAAGAAGAAGAGGCATTTGTTAAAATTGAAAAAGCTGTGATGGGTGGAGAAGAAGCAATTTGTGTTGTCAACGGGTTTTGGGATTCAAGTGACAGTGATGATGATATTATACCCAAGAAGGAGGAGTGGGCTTGGTCCAAGCCTGAAGAAGATGAGGCGATGAATACTAGATCCGGCAAGCCTTACGCAAGGCCATCACCTAAGGAGATAGAAACGAATAAGGGAAAGGAAGTTGAAGTGGAAGAAGATGATGATGTGCTCAAGCAATTAAAAAGAACCCAAGCAAGTGTTAGCATTTGGGACTTGTTAGTTACTTCTAAAAAGCACCGAGAAACTATGGCCAAAGCCTTGGCTAGCATGCCAATTTCTACCTCCATAACACCGGAGGAGTTGGTCAACTTCATAAAAATTGGGGAAGTAATGAAATGTGAAGAGGTCCAAGAAAAGAGTGAAGTTAGTATGGGAGCAGTTTCTTTTTCGGATGCGGATTTACCGGAGGAGGGGAGAGACCACATCCGCCCTCTCTTTATCAAAATAGAAGTCAAGGGGAAGAGGACTCCATGTGTAATTGTCGATGATGGGTCCGCCATAAATGTTTGTCCACTTAAGATATTGCCAAAGCTAGCCATGTCAACAAGAGATCTAAACCCAATCGAGGTGACAATTTGTGCTTATGACAACACTAAGAGGCATGCCGAAGGGACTTTCAAAGCAGCCGTCAAGGTTGGTCCAATTGAATCTATTGTTGAGTTTGTTGTATTAGACATACCAGTTACCTTCGCCTTGCTCTTGGGGCGACCATGGTTTCACCCTCTTGGTGGAGTTCCTTCCACCCTTCATCAAAAGATCAAATTCCCCAATGGAAATGAGACAGTGGTCATTGAAGCTGAAGATAATGAGATTGTTAACGCTCAAATGGTTGAGAGACCTCTCAATGGTTTTCAAGTAGCTGTAATTTCTGATGATGAAGCAGCGGACTCCAAAGTCTTGAATATGATGAAGAACATGAACTACCTTCCCGGAGCTGGTCTTGGAAAGGGTAAGGCCGGTTTAACAAAGTTGCCAGATTTTAGAACTCAAGCTTCCAAGAAGGGGTTGGGATATGATGAAGCCAATGATGTCCAGCCAAAGAAGAATGAGAAGATGAGCTTCCCACCACTTGAAGAGATTTTTATCAAAGCCCCAGATATGGGACCACTCCAAGGAAAGCCCGAGCCGATCATGTTTATGGGTAAGTTAATTCCAGGTTTTGAAATTTTTGCAGATGTTACTGAGCTAGTGGAGCAAGTGAAGAAAGAGCTTACCCTATCAATCAACAAAGAATGTAATCCAAAAGAGAAGAATGAAGCTACCCTGAAAGCTAAGAAGACTCCGGAAGAGATTGTTGCCCTAGTTGAAGAAAAGTTTGAAGACATCCTGCTTTATGATTCTGAGAACAATGATTTTGATTTTGATTTTAATTTGTCTGCTTTGTATGAGGATGATGATGTTTTCTTTTCCAAAATGAATGCAATAAAGTCTGATTTTGCTTATTTGTGTGATGTTTCTCCTGATGGTTGCATACATTCAAATAGCAGTTACATGAGCATCTTTAATATTAATTCTGTTAACACACAATCATTAAATTTGGGAACAACTGAAAATCCTAAAAACATTAGCATAACATCCGACCTTACTCCTGATGAGAGAGAGAGATTTGAAAAAATATTCAAAAAAATATGAAGAAGTGTTTGCTTGGTCTTATGAGGATACGCCTGGGATAGATAGAGACATAGCTGAGCATCATATTCCTACTTACACTCACATTAAACCTGTCAAACAAAATCTTAGGCGACTAAGACCTGAGTGGGCTGAATTGGTTAAAGAAGAGGTCACTAAGCAAATACAAGTGAAGTTCCTTGAAGTTATAGAATATCTAGATTGGTTAGCCAATATAGTACCCGTGCCAACGAAAGATGGAAGGATAAGGGTCTGTGTGGACTATAGAGATTTGAACAAGGCTTCCCCTAAGGATGATTTTTCTTTACCTCATATAGATGTTCTCATTGATAGTGCAGCCTCTAGCGTGCTACACTCGTTTGTAGATGGATTTTCCGGATACAATCAAGTGTTAATGGCCCAAGAGGATAAAGCCAAAACTGCCTTCACTACTACATGGGGTATATTCTGTTATAGGGTGATGCCGTTCGGCTTAAAAAATACCGGAGCAACCTACCAAAGGATGACCACCACACTATTTCATGACATGATGCACAAAGAAGTTGAAGTATATGTTGATGATATGATGGTGAAGTCGGATACAAGGGAGCAACACTTCCAGAACTTGGAATTATTATTCGATAGAGCTTTGAAGTATAAGCTAAGATTAAACCCGAAGAAGTGTGTATTCGGTGTTACCTCGGGTAAATTGTTGGGACATGTGATTGGTCCGAATGGTATTGACATAAATCCTGACAAAGTCAAAGCAATTAGGGATATGCTAGCCCCAAAGACGGAGAGAGAAGTTTGGGGATTTATTGGTAAACTGCAGTACATTAGCAGATTTATAGCAAAACTCACAACAATCTGTGAGCCTATCTTCAAGTTGCTTAGAAAGAATTAGCCGGTCGTATGGAATGAAGAATGTCAAAAGGCCTTTGACCGAATAAAAGAGTATTTGTTGAATCCACCTGTTTTGAAACCACCTAAACCTGGCAAACCTCTATTTCTATACTTAGCAGTAAAAGAAGAGTCGATAGGAGCCATGCTAGCCCAAGCAGATGAGTCGGGGATTGAGCATGCCGTTTACTATTTGAGTAGAAAGCTCTTACCTTATGAAATTAAGTATAGTATTATTGAAAAGACATGTATAGCCGTGGTTTGGTCTTCTAAGAAGTTGCGGCATTATTTTTAATCGTATAGTGTGCAAGCAATTTCCAGGTTGGATCCAATGATGTACTTAAGGGAGACACCCTCTTTAATTGGGAAATATGGTTGATGGTTGATAATATTAGAAGAATTTGAGATTGAGTATGTAACCAGGAAAACAATCAAGGGTAGAGTGGTGGCAGAATTCCTGGCTCAACAACCATTACTAGAAAGTGAAGAGGTAATCTTGGAATTTCCAGATGAACATTTAGAAGCAATTGAAGTACAAGGGTGGAAAATGTATTTTGATGGAGCAACGAATAGGAAAGGAGCAGGTTTGGGAGTTATACTAGAATCGCCGGAAGGGGAACTTATCCCTTTAGCCAAGAAGTTGAAATTTAGGGCAACCAATAACATGGTAGAGTATGAAGCGTGTATTTTTTGTTTGGAAACCCTAATGATTATGAAGGTGGATAAGGTGGAAGTTTATGGCGATTCATTGCTAGTAGTATCCCAAGTAAATGGAGAGTGGGAGTTGAAAGAAGAAAATTTGAAACCATACCACCGTTACCTGACCATGATGAAGAAGAATTTTAAGGAGTGTAGGTTTATACACCTGTCAAGAGAAGAAAATTAGATGGCTGATGCCCTAGCCACATTGGCTTCGGTATGGGAAAATCCTGCCAGCCTATTCATTAAGCCTCTGATCTTGACCAGTTCATCAACTCCTTGCTATGAATATGAGACAATCATGGAAGTTGATACAGACCATGATGCATGGTATGATACTATAAGGCGATTTTTGGAGGAAAGAGAATACCCGCCGGGGGCAGCAAAGAAAGAGAGAAGAGCCATAAGGAGGTGGTCATTGTAATACATCACCTTCCATGGAGAGTTATATCGAAGATGGCCTGATGGGGTGCATTTGAGATGTTTAAGAAAGCCTGAAGTGGAGCGCATCATGTCAGAAATACATGCGGAAAGTTGCGGTCCGCACATGAGTGGTTTGGCCCTAGTTAAGAAGATTATTCGACAAGGTTACTTTTGGTTGACCATGGAGAGAGATTGTATTGAGTTTGTTAAAAAGTGCCAACAATGCCAGATGTATGGTAACTTGAATCATATGCCTTCTAAAGAACTGCATTCAATGTCTTCACCCTGGCCATTTGCCAACTGGGGTATCGACATTATAGGAGAAATACATCCGACAGCTTCAAACGGGCACCGTTTTATTGTGGTAGCAGTAGATTATTTTTCAAAACGGGTCAAAGCCGAATCCTTCAATAAGCTAGGCGCAAGTCAAATGGCTAGGTTTATTGAAAAGAATCTCATCTGTAGATATGGTGTCCCGCACAGTGTGATATCAGACAACGGGGTACAGTTTCAAGAAGCAGTTAAGGATTTATTCTCCAAGTACCAAATCCATCATCATCGGTCCTCTCGTTATAGACCAAAAGCTAATGGTTCAGCAGAAGCAACGAACAAGACAATTAAGCAAAATTTGTCCAAGATGACTAAGACTTACAGGGACTGATCGGAAATGCTTACCTTTGCTTTATGGGGATATAGGACGAGTGTGCGAACATCTACTGGAATGACACCATTCTCTTTGGTTTATGGGATGGAAGCAGTATTGCCAATTGAGATTGAGATCAAGTCGTTAAGATTAGTCTTGGAAGCTGAACTGCCTGAAACGGAATGGGTAGCAAGCAGATACACACAATTAGCTCTATTAGAAGAGAGAAGATTAAAAGCACTGTATCATCACCAACTGTATCAAAAGAAGATAGCTCGGGCCTACAATAGAAGGGTTAAAATTAGAAAATTCAGAGTTAGGGATTTGGTATTAAAGCAATGTAAGCCTAATGTATCTGATCCAAGAGGGAAGTTCAGACCTAGCTGGGAAGGGCCATATGTCGTGAAACAAGTCATGAGCAAAGGTGCAGTGAAATTGTCAGACATGGATGGGAACGAATTTAGTGAGCCAGTAAACATTGACAGGTTAAAGAGGTTTTATGTATGATAGGAAGGAAAAGAAGAAAAAAGAGCTTGCTAGGTTGAAAACCCAAAAAGGGCAGCCTAGGCAAAAGTTAGAGCAGTCTGATAGTTCTGAAAACCCGAAAGGGAGGGCTAGGCAACAATTAGGGCTAAATGAGATAAAATTGTCAATTAGAAAAACCAAAAGGGCTAATTGGCAACAAGAGTGATCTTGTGTATGCTGGCTTTATGTTTGGTAGTTCCCCAATTTAATAAAACAGAATTAATAATTAAATTTGTTCTATGTGCACTATTATAAGTATTTGACCAGATACGGATGAAATAAATAATCATAATTGCAAAAGGTGATGACAAATTATAAATGGAAAAGAAGCATCTTTTATTACTTTAGTTATTTTTCATCCTAACAAAATACTTTCTGAATTGACAAATGTAAAATCTATGGCAGTCTATAAGTGTAACGTGCATGCCAGCTTTGCCTTAACCGATCCAAGTAGGCTTCAGTCAAGCAAGACATGTCTAGGTCAGGAGCAAAGTCAGAATCACGAGGCTCAGCTCCATACTGATGCCCAAGTCGGCGAGGATTGTAATATCCTAAAGTATGCCCTAGAAGTTTTGGGAATAATTATTGTTACATTTGGATTTAATGTATATGTTAAATTGGAAAGAGAAAAGAATTAAAGAGAGAGTTTATATGTTGTATATATGGAAATATATACAACATATACAAGTCAAATTGTTATATGGTCAAAAGAAGATATTTATTGTTTTTTTTAAATTAAATAAATTAAAAGGAAATTAAAATAAGTGGAAGAGAGAAAAGTGATTATTTTATTATTAAAATGCTTGGTGGAGATTTAAGTGAAGGATAAATATTTGACTTTGTCTCATTTTGTTTTTCATTTTCTTTTCTTCTCCTTGGGTGGCCGGGTATTTCAAAGACAAAAGAGAGTAAGAGAGAGTTTTGTTTCTAAGATCAAATTGAAGGAAGATTCAAGAGATTAAGTTGGAAATTTGTGAAGTTTCATCAACTTTGGTAAGTTCCCTCTTGATTTCTTTTGTTTTAATTGAAGTTGTGATTGAGTTTGATTGTTGATATGTGATAGTGAGATTATGTTTGATAGTGGTATGTTTAAGAGTGTTGGAATTGAATTGAAGATAAGAAGTTAGGTTGGTGTTGGTGTTGGAAGTGTATGAGTTGTGTTTGTGTTAGAGTTTTGAATTGGTGATTGTTGTAGATGTTGAGTTTGATTAACTATTTTTATAGATCTTCATGATAATTGTGTTTGATGAAGTTTTAAGCATAGAATACATGAATTTGGTCCAAAACAGAAGCATCTTGTCTGCCACGCCCGTGGCCCTAGGCTGCCACGACCGTGGCCGTTGGAAGCCATGGCCGTGGGGATTTGGAGCAAGGGAGGCAGAACCATTTGCTAACCCACGCCCGTGGGGGTTGGGAGGCCACGACCGTGGGGTCCTAGAGAGAGTTGTTGATTTGTAATTGTGATCTAAGGGTCTATTATGAGGTTGATAAGTGAAAAATTGTATTGGAATTGATGTATTTTATCATTTTTGGATTAGGTCTTGAAGAAGTTAAATTGCCCTAATTCAAGTTGTGAGGATTCTTGGAAGAGGAATTGGTGTTGTGTGTGAGTTGTTCTTAAGGTAAGTACAAACCCTACATTATTGCATACTTTTATATGATCTTGAGACTTAACACATTTGATTATAAATGTGTTAAGTAATCTATTGCATTGTTGATGCATATTAATAATGTTATGTTTTGTATAATGTGAACTTTGTGAAAGATATGATGAAATATAGAATATATATGTGCAATGCAATTAGTTATGATGAATACTTCAATAATGAGTTGTTTTAATGTAAATTGAGATAATTGAGGCATGTTTGCCTAGATGATGATGTTCAATGTAATTGATTATGTATACTTGAATGATGAAGTATTATAATGTAAATTGAGATATGATAAGATGTGAAGCCATTGTTATTGGCTATGATGATTCAAATGAGATGCGAAGCCATTGTGATTGGCTATGATGATTCAATTGAAATAAGTGGGGCATGTTTGCCTAGATGATGATGAGAATTGAGAATGGCATTGATAATGAAATAATAAATGAATTGTGTGGCTAATGTGTTATTCCATTTTCAGAGTTTATTGTTGGTGGCATGCCTATAGTAATAATCTCTTGAAGTTAGGTTGGGCTTGATCCTTGAAGCCAAGTTGGGTTGAAGTTTAACATGTTTTACTCCCCTTGAAGCTTGGTTGGGTCTAATCCTTGAAGCCTAATTGAGATGTTACAACCCTTGAAGCTAGGTTGGGTTTGGTTCTTGAAGCCAAGTTGGGTTGATACTTAGCATGCTTTGTTCCCCTTGAAGCTTGGTTGAACCTAATCCTTGAAGCCTAGTTGGGATAATGATAATGATAAATGAGATAATTAAACCAAAACATTAACTCTGAAAGTTGAATGGCATATTAGTGTCTTTTGGGCCCATGCTTGTCTTTGCTTTAATATGATCTATGAAGTAAGATATAATGTTATGAGATGACTATAATACATAAGTAACTTAATGAAACTATGAAGATACAACATGATATATGGCATGTTTATGGATATGGAAAATTGTGAGTATTATCTCATGAATGTCTTTGATAAGTTATTGAATAATGAGGATTAAGGTAAGACTTTGAAATGTGATATTTTTATGTATTGTTTATAATGTTTGAACATATGATATTGGCATTGCATTGAAACATTTTATCATTGGGGTTTGTACCACTAAGCCGTTGGCTTAGCGAGATTGTGGTTCATCGCGCAGGTGACAGGGAGGAGCCAGAGAGTTCATCTAGGCCGAGTCGAGTCTAGATTTTGAAGTGTTGATTGTGAGCTAAAAGATCAAAGACTGACTGCCAAACATGTAAAAACTTTATATTTTGTAAAATTTGATTTTGATATTTATGTATTTGTAAATATTTTTATAATTTCTGCTGCGTATTGAATGAACGTTTTATTTAGTTATATTTTATGATATAACTTAAATGTTTTGAGTTTGCTTATACTATTGTAAAAGAAGTGAGTCGTTTGTTTAGTAAACCGTGGCATTTCTATATTCAGTATACGTATATTACGATCGTAATAGCATGCTGTGTACGTATACGGGGTATAGGGCTGTTACAAGGATCATAGCATGTACCTTGACGAAGAGCAGCAAGAGGAATGTACATCAAGTATGTCCAAATGGTGATACGAGAAATCTTCCACCAAGGTACCAACCAACGGATATTGACTTCAGAGCGTGAGTGGATTCATTCAACCCAGTCAGCATATAAAGAAGCAGGATGAAGTAGCTTCCTAGCAGAATGATGACGTTGCAGGTATCTGGCAAAATCCATGGAGGGAGTATCAAGCAAACAAAGACGCTCTTGAAGTTAAATCTGTGAAGAAAGAATAAAAAATAATAATAAAGAAGTTCGCTAAGTTGAAAACCCGTAAGGGCAACTTAGGCAAAAATTAGGACAGCTCGCTAGTTCCGAAAACCCGCATGGGCGGACTAGGCAAAAGTTAGAGCTATAAAAAAAAGAGAAGAAGAAGAAGGATTACAGTAAAGAGGAAAATTGTATGTTTTTCATTATTATACAATGTTTTATAATTGCTACAATATTTACATATCATTAAGAGGGTACTGGTAGGTCACCAAATAAAGACTTGAAAAAGTCGTTGCCTGTTGGAGAAGGGGGCAAATCACTCGTCCCGGGATCATTCGAAGCAGAAGCACTAAAATCCCTATTGCCTTGGAGTTCTGATTTGTCATGGTCCTCATCAGAAGCAGATGAAAGGATCTCATGGTCATCAGTCTGGGGGCCTCTCGATGAAGAAGCACTGGGATCCCTCATTCCTTGAAATCGGAAGTCACGGAAATTTTGTTCGGATTGATGATATAAACTTTCAAAATGAGATGCTTGCTGACGACTTACAGCCAACTCTTCTTGAAGTTTCTTATTTTGTTCTTCAAGCGTCCACTGTGAGCCAAGAGAGAAAAAGGTAAGAGCATACATAATCATGCATACATATAGCATAAACTTTTATGAAATGAGGAACGTACCAGCTAGTTCACATTGATACCCTGCGGATGAGATGGCGTATCCGGCAGGCTAGAATGAGCAAACGAAGAGGCAGTGAAAGAAGGTCCAGCCTCGTGATCAAACGAGCCAATAGCCTACAACAATCATTAAAGAATCAAAGAAAGAAAAAGCAGTTGCAAGGGAAAAGTGGTTAAAGTGCAAAAAAAAAACACCATTGGAAGATCAAAACAAGGAAAGAAGAGCATGAATCAAGCAAGACATGGTCAAGACAAATGGAGCTTAGTCATGTCACCTCAAAAGAAATTTTGGCAGAATATGACATGGGCAGACGACACGGCCAAGCCACTAGCCGTGTCTCACTTAAAGGACAAAGTCAAGAAGGACCAAGCAAAGAAAGAAAAGAAACAGTAGGTGACACTGGCAAGCAACACGGCCAAGCCACTGGCCGTGTCCCATCCTAACCCAAGAACAAAGAAGAACCAAAGAAAAGACATAGAAGCTAACATACCCAGGAAACACGGCCAAGCCACTGGCCGTGTCACTCCCATCTTCAAAGAACAAAGAAGATCCCGATCTCCAAGGATGAAGATCCATTTTCAAGGGTGAAGGCCCGATCTCCAAGGGTGAAGATCCATTCTGAGGGTGAAGAATCACAATGCATAGAACATCCAGAGCAGTCAGACTTCTCAACTGATGAAAGGTTAGTCAAATTCATTCTCGGGTCCTAGTACCCAATCTTGGGTCCAAGTGCCCAATCTCGGATCCAAGTGCCCAATCTTGGGTCCAAGTACCCAAATTAAATCAATTTAGGGCCGAGTATCCCAATCCAGTTTAGGATCGAATGTCCAAATCCAGTTAGGATCGAGTATCCAAATCCAGTTTAGGATCGAGTATCCGAATCCAGATAGGATCGAGTATTCGAGTCTAGTTTAGGATCGAGTATCCAAATCTCTTAGGTCCAGAACCCAAATTACCCTTAGGTCCAAAACCTATAATTTATTTCTAAGTCCAAAAACTTAGCTTGGGTCCAGAAACTAAAATTTACCATTAGGTCCAAAACCTAGAATTATCCTCGGGTCCAGAACCCAAATTACTCTTAGGTTCAGAACCTAGAATTTATTTCTAAGTCCAAGAACTTAGCTCGGGTCCAGAACCCAAATTTTACCATTAGGTCCAGAACCTAGAATTATTTCTAAGTTCAGAACTTAGCTCGGGTCCAGAACCCAAATTTCCCTTAGGTCCAGAACCTAGAATCATCCTTGAGTCCAGAACTCGAACCGGGTCCAGAACCCAAATTTTCCTTAGATCGAGAACCTAAAATCATCCTTGAGTCCAAAACTCAAACAGGGTCCAGAACCCAAATTTTCCTTAGGTCCAGAACCTATAATTATCCTTGAGTCCAGAACTCGAACCGGGTCCAGAACCCAAATTTTTCTTAGGTCCAGAACCTAGAATTATCCTTGAGTCCAGAACTCGAACCGGGTCCAAAACCCAAATTTTCCTTAGATCGAGTACCTAAAATCATCCTTGAGTCCAAAACTCGAACCGGGCCCAAAACCCAAATTTTCCTTAGGTCGAGAACCTAGAATTATCCTTGAGTCCAGAACTCGAACCAGGTCCATAACCCAAATTTTTCTTAGGTCGAGAACCTAGAATTATCCTTGAGTCCAGAACTCAAACTGGGTCCAGAACCCAAAAACCTCAACCATCTCAAAAATTAAGTCTTATTGCTTTTCACTCTCTTTCACTAAGGTTTCAGATCATTCAAGCAGGGGATAAACTGTAGACCCTTAATTTTTGACCCAATCCGGTCCAATATGTTTTATTTAGTCTAAAATGATTTTTGTTGTCTAATTGGTCTAAAATAATTTTTCTTAAATAATTTTTGCTTTAGTATCCAATTTTTATTAATAAAAAATAAAAATAAACAAATAAAAATAAAAAAATAAAAATAAAAATAAAAATCAAAGTCGAAAAAATCGGCGACGAAAAAATCATCAAGCGGGCCCGTGGGCATTTCCTGCCGGCGAAATCACTGTGCTATTTCGCACGCAGAAATTTTCTGCCTGTGAAATAGCTTACGGGCCCACTCCGCGCGTGCTGCCGCAACCAGCTACAGCAGATTTTTTCGCCAGCGCAATTTTTTCACAGCAGTTTTTTTTCGGCAGCGCAAATTTTCTGACGCAAATTTTTCGAAGCCTGATCCAATTAGGTTTTGGTTTCTTTTTTTTTATTAATATTACTTACATTAACTAATTATGAATAAACAACCTCAAACCACTATAAATAAGGACCAAAGACAATTAAAAAAGGGGAGGCAAAAATCCAAGAGTAGTTTGAAAAATTTGAAACCAAATCAAGGAAGGAAAAGAAGAAATTCAATTCAACTCTTTTCTGGAAACAGCAGCAGCACGATTTAGAGGATTCAAAGGCAAAAAAAGCTTGTCTTTAGAGCTAGTTCATCCAAGAAGAATTGTTTTTGGAGAAATCATCAAAAGAATGTAAGCGTTAATTAATTTTCTTTAATTGTTTTTTTTACACAGTAGCAAATTTATGAAATCAAAATTAAAAACCTTTGAACTTTAATTTAGTTTTTCTAAAGCCAAAAAAAAACCTTATTTCATTGGTTTATCATCCAAAAGGCTTAAAATTGTTATTTTTTCTTCTTAAAAACCTTAAAAACTCTAATTGAGCATATTCTTCAACAAAACCAAAATCAAATTCTGTTTCTTTCAAAACTTTAAACTTGGTGCTTTTTCCTTCAAAAAGTCTTCTAAAATATCTTTTCTAGTTATAAAATCTTTAATTCACTTATTTAAATTCATAAAATTCCATAAAATATTAAATTGTCTTCCAAACCCTAAGATTAAAATTACCACCCGTGACCCTAATTCCAAAATATCAAATCCAAATTCAACTTTAAAAATTCAAAATACTGAACACTAACCCTTTTAAAACCATAAACCCTAATTTTTATGAACCCTAATCCTTTTAAAACATTAAACAACATAAAAACCTAAATTTTACACAGTAACTTAGGAACCCAATAACCAAAAATAAAAAATTAAAGTATTTTAAAGTGTTTAAAACCCTAGTTTCATGATATCATCATTCAAACCTTAATTTTGTTAATCAAAAAGTCTTACCAACCCTTTAAAACATAAAACCCTAATTTATTTTAATGCCATAAAAGTCACAGTAGCCATAATTGGACTTTTATTTGCTTTATTCAATTCCATACTTGATTATGCTTTAATTATTTCTTATGCTTTAATTTATTTAAATTCAATACTTGATTTATTTAATTTATCATGGATTGATGTTTATTTTATATTTTGATTAATAGCTTTGATGAATGATTTGTTTATGATGAATGATTATTTACTTTTATCAATTAATTTAGATTTTTAAAAGTTGTAAGAGGTATGTTTCCACTTGGTGGGTACCTCATTAGTTAAACATCATATAATTTAATTTGCTTTTCTATTTTAGAACCTATGTAAAGGGCATGTTTCTACCTTTTGGTGGGTGTCCTATTTAGGCATGTGATGTAAAGACATGTTTCCATCCTTGGATGGGTGTCCATTTATTTGTTTTGTTTGGACATTGTTTTGATTTTAATATAATGATGCTTTCTTTTAATTATTGTGTGTAATATGGATAATGTTATTATATTTAAGAATTTTATAATATTAAGACCTGTAAAGGAGGCCGGTTCCAATGAACCGGGAGTTGTAGGGGTGCTGGGCCATTTCTCACCTTCCCCATACGTACCCAACTTTCCGAACCCATTAAGGGGTTGGGGATTCCTTAGGAATCGAGTCATTCACCCCTTTCTTTTTCCCTTAGGTCCGTGTTCTCTAAGGCCCCGAGCCTAAACAGTGCAGAAGTCGCAAGAACCATTCCACCGGGAGTGGGGGCAAAAATCCCCGCTCACAATGACCTTAGCTCTTTAAGAATTGATGAACTAGTGGAAAAACTACTCACTTTTGAATTACATTCGAAAAGGAAGATGAACAAGGTGAAAAAGATAAGATGAAAGCAATAGCTCTCAAAGCCATCAAGGAAGTTGAGAGCTCAAGTGATGAAGATAATGATGATGAATAAGAAATGGCTATGCTATCCAAAAAGATAAGTGATTGGAAGAGAAAGAGAAGACTATAAGCTAAAAAATGTACATTTTCTTAAATCCTCCTTCAAAGATAAAGAGAAAAAGAATGAAGTAAAATGTTATGAATGTGGAAAAACTGGTCACATCAAATCATATTGCTTCAAATTAAAGAACAAAAGAAGTGGGATAAGGAAAAGAAGAAATCACTCAAAGCCACATGGGATGATAATACCTCAAGTGAAGAAGAAGAGGAAGAAGAGGAAGGAATTGCTAATCTATGTCTCATAGCTATTAATGATGATGATCACACTAATGAGATAGGTACTCAATCATTAAATTTAATTGCATATGATGATAATGTTGATGATGTCTTAAATGATAGTGATTTGATTGAGCACATGAACTTTAGAGTAGAAAAATATTTCTCCAAAATGAAATTTTACAAAGATACATGTTCTAAGCTAGAAAAGGATTTTGTATCTCTAAAGAATGACACATTAGAATTAAAGACATTAAATAAACAATTGTTGGAATTCATTGATAAAATGTATAAGAACTCACATAGCTTAGAAAATATGATTAAGGAAAATAAAATCTTAATGGATGAAATAAATGAATTAAAAGAATCTATTTCAAAATTTTACAAGGGAAAAGAGGCCTTAGATATATTAAACAACAATCACAGGTTACCCTCTTTGAAACATGGTTTAGGGTTCAATGGCTCATCCATCACTATATCTAATACACCATCATTTGTAAAAGCATCTACTACTCAAACATCTAGTGTTGAAGTTGTAAAGAACACTAATGCACAAACCAAGCTTAAAAATCCTAAAAGGATCACATTGGGTTCACAAGGCCTAGAACTAGAGTTCCAAGAGCAAACCATACATTCATGTATATAAGGCATGTACACAAACACAAAAATGCATGAAAATAATCTCATTTAATACACACTTGCAATTGTGTACATAGTTTATTGAATTTTAATAAGAAAGTACATAAGTATAAAACCTTGTATCAATGCACTTATTGCATAAAATTTGGATATAAGAGCACATTTTGCTACATTATGAAGGCTCATCTCAAATTAGAAAATCCTTCTATTACTAACCCATAAGGACCCAAGTTTATTTAGGTACCTAAAAGAAGATGAACCTTATTGTGTTGTAAGTATGCCTAAAATCCGCTATCAATGAAAATATTTGGCTTGTGGATAGTGGATGTTCAAGGCACATGACAGACAATGTAAAACTTTTTACAACTTTCACCTACAAGCAAGGAGGTATTGTAACCTTTGGGAACAACGCTAAAGGTAAAATCATTGGCATTGGCATCTTTGGCATGCTTGGTAAGAATATGATTGAAAATGTATGGCTTGTTGATGGATTGAAACATAATTTGCTTAGTGTAAGTCAATTATGTGATAAAGGATATGTTATAAATTTTGACTCCAAAGGATGCAAGATTACTTCTTCCAATTATGAACTTGTATTCAAAGGAGCTAAAATTAGCAACACTTATAAAATTGACTTACATTCCAATAATGATTTTGAATGCTTGATTACCATTAGCAATGATGCATGGATTTGGCATAGGAGATTAGGGCATGCTAGCATGGTTCGTTTACAATGCATAAGTAAAGAAGAACTTATTGATGGTCTTCCTTAAATAAAATTCATTAAGGATAAAATTTGTGAACCTTGTCAATTTGGTAAGCAACATAAAAGTTCATTTAAATCCAAGAACATTGTGAACACTTCTAGACCACTAGAACTAATTCATTTAGATTTTTTTTTTGTCCAAATAGAGTTTCTAGCTTAGGTGGCAAGTTATGTACATTTATACTAATTGATGATTACTCAAGATTTACATGGATTAATTTCTTAGCTCAAAAGGATGAAGCTTTCAATCATTTTAAATTTTTTGCAAAAAGAGTTCAAAATGAAAAAGATATATGATCACATCTATTAGAAGTGATCATGGCAAAGAATTTGAAAATAAGAACATTGAAAATTTTTTCAATAAATTTGAAATTTTACATAACTTTTCGACTCCTAGAATACCACAACAAAATGGTGTGATTGAAAGGAAATAGAATATTGGTAGAAATGGATTGAACAATGCTCAATGCGTATGATTTACCATGTTACTTTTAGGCGGAAGATGATTTACCATCTTACTTTTAGGTGAAAGTCGTTAATACTGCATGTTACATTTCAAATCGCATTTACAAAAGGCCATTTTTAAACAAAACTTCTTATGAGCTTTGGAATGGAAGAAAACCAACAATCTCATACCTTAGAGTGTTTGGATGCAAATGCTTCATATTAAATACCAAGGATAATCTTGAAAAATTCTCATCCAAATCGGATGAAGGCATATTTTTAGGATATTCATATTCTAGCAAGGCATATATAGTATTTAATAAGAGAATACTAATAGTTAAAGAATCAATGCATATTATCTTTGATGAATCCTCTAAACTTGATCAAAGAAAAGATAGTACTCTTGATAATTTTGTAGGTACATTTGAAGAATATGAGACAAATATTGTTCTAAGAGACAACAATGAAATTGAGATAAGGATGGAACAAGAAGAAGAACCTCAAGAACTACTCAAAGATTGGCAATACAAGAAGGATCATCCAAAAGAACTAATCATTAATGACACCTTAAAGGGAGTAACTACTAGATCTTAATCTAAATACTTGGATGCTAACATTGCTTTTGTTTCTCAAATTGAGCCAAGGACCATTGAGAAGGCTCTTAGTAATGAATGTTGGGTGATTGTTATGTAAGATGAACTCAACCAATTTGAGAGAAACAAAGTATGAGAGCTTATTCCTAAACCTAAAGATCATCCAATTATAGAATATAAATGGGTATATAGGAATAAGCTTGATGAAAATGGTCTCATTACTAGAAACAAGGCTATATTGGTAGTCAATGGCTATAACCAAGAGGAAGGCATTGATTATAATGAGACATTTGCTCCCGTTGCTATATTAGAAGCCATTAGAATATTATTTGCAGTTGCTTGTCACATGAATTTTAAACTTTTTCAAATAGATGTTAAGAATGCATTTCTAAATGGATTTATAAATGAGAAAGTTTATGTTGAACAATCTCCTAGTTTTGAAGATTATAAATTTTCAAATCATGTTTTTAAACTTACCAAAACACTATATGGATTAAAACAAGCTCCAAGAGTTTGATATGATGGACTTAGTGCCTACTTACTAGAAAATGATTTTTCAAAAGGCAAAGTTACACAACTCTTTTTTGTTAAAAAGAAAATACATAACATATTAATTGTGAAAATTTATATTGATGACATTATATTTGGTGCTACTAATAAATCTTTGTGCAAGGAATTTGCATCATGTATGACTAGAAAATTTGAAATTAATATAATAGGCAAACTCAAATTCTTCCTTGGAGTACAAATTAAGAAACAAGGATGGGATCTTCTTTAACCAATCCAAATATATGAAGGAACTCCTTAAGAAGTTTGAAATGGATGGTTGCAAAGTTAGCAAGACTCCGATGAGCACATCTTTGAAACTTGACAAAGATGAGAGTGGTAAGGTAATAAATGAGAAGAAATATTAAGGTATTAATAGACCACTACTTTACTTAACCGCTTCTAGACCAGATGTAATGTATAGTGTATGTTTATGTACTAGATTTCAATCTTGTACTAGGGAATCACATTTAAATGTAACTAAAAGGATTGTAAAATACTTGAGTGGTACATTACATTTAGGCCTATAGTATCCTAGAAACATATCATTTGACATATTAGATTTTTTGGATGCAGATTTTGCCGGTAGCCTATTAGATAGGAAAAACACCACCGGAGCATGTCATTTTTTTGGTGAATACTTAGTTTTTTTGTTTAGCAAGAAACAAGTATCGGTTGCATTATCTACTGTCAAAGCCGAATATATTGCTGAGTGTTTTTGTTGCACACAAATTCTTTGGATGAAATAATAATTGCTTGATTATGAAAAAATATTTGATTACATTCCTATTAAATGTGATAATACATGTGCAATTAATTTATCCAAGAACCACATTCGGCATTCTAGGTTAAAACACATAGACATCAAACATTATTTTTTAAGAGATAATGTCCAAAATCATAACGTAGTTTTAGAATTTGTTGAAACTCAAAACCAACTTACCGATATTTTATGAAACCCTTAAATGAGGAAAGATTAAACTTCATAAAACAATACATTGGCATGATTGATGGAAAATCCATTGTATGATCACTCTTTGATACTTCCACATCTATTTTGATCAATTGTATTTGAAAAATCTTAAAAAACCCTATTTGTTGCCTTTGTGCGGTCACCCCAACAATACTAAGTGATCGCACATCATCTGTGTCTCCCGAGCTCAAGCTTTAAAAATAAATTTTTCCCGAGCCCGATTCAAAAATGAATTTTTCCCGAGCCTGAGCTTCAAAATTTTTATAGAGCGAATGCACAATAGTTTTTGCAGTCACCCAAAATTCAAACTTTAATATTTTCTCGACCGTTACACACTTCTCAAGCTTTCTCGAGCGCCACTACCTAGAGAGCTCGCTAGACTGAGCTTGCAGTCACACAACAGGTTTAACTGACATTTTTTTAACGTTGGAACTTTCAAAATTCAAATTTTCTTACTCTCTAATGGTCAAAAATGGTTATTTTCTCAATTTTTGCCTATAAATACTCTCCTATTACATGAAAATACATCTTCAGAAACTCATAAACACATTCTCAAATAATTTTTCTAGTGTTTGATCATTTAGAAGAAACTTTTGATGATTTTTTCAAGCTACATAAACACTCTATTTTTCTACCTTTCTTTATATCTTCTACACTTCTATATTTTCTTTTTTTATTTTGCTTTTATTGAAGTTATACCACCCAAAATCAAGACTACCAAAAAGAAAGACGCAACTAAGGGAAAAGGGATTGTGATTAGTGAACCCCCAACCTCAATCCAAACCAAAACACTTTACTAGGAAGAGTGTTCAACCACACAAGCCCAAGTACAAAAATAAGAAAGAGAAAACCAAATACTACATGCTTAAGAAGAAGAAGACCATAGAGCCAACCAAAATGCTTGCAGAAGGGATGCTCCTAGCCCTAAATATCCAAGGTGAAATTTATAGCTACCTTGATAGGATTGGGTGTAGGCATTTTGCATTTCCAAATAAACTAGGCTATCTTAGCCTTACAAGGAAATTCTTAATGTCTCTAAGGGTAGAAAAAAAATCATAATACACCCATAGGCTTTTATAGAGTTTATTTTAGGCTTTTTGACTAAGATTTTACTCTCTCTTTAGAATAATTTAAAGAAGTATGGGGATTCCAAACCCATGGAGCCTTTGCCTATACAGATAAAGATTTTTCTTTTAAAAATTATTCTTCTTTTTGGAGTGAACTTTCTATTGAGACCAAGTACAACAATAGGTCTTTAAAACCATTCATTTTAGGACCCTTCTCTTTTGGCTCTTACTTAGAATCATCACTTACGCTATCCACCAAAGAAGTGATGGAAATGAAAAGGTCACTCAACGTGACTTGTTTTTCTTGTATACTTTTGTGCATAATGAGCCAATCCAAAGTACTAGGTTCCTCATAGATACCTTCTTACACCATGGAAAGTAGAAGGTAGGCACCTTCTTTCTCTCCTCCCAAATCACAGAGCTTGCTAGACACTTAGACCTTCTAACCCCTGAAAATCTTGAAATCCTAAGTGATCCCCTTGATCCAGCCACCAACTCCATCAACCTAGACTACCTTAAGCATGCTAGATGTATCCAAAAGGTTGATGACCACTATGAGTATACCTTTAGGAGAAAGGAAGTTATCCAAAGAGAGAGGAAGAGACCTAGGTACCACATTATGGGAGAAGAAGGTGAACCTACTCATGTCAAAATTGAGCATCCTCCTAAACCTTCTAAACCTTCTAAAGAAAAGAGTGAGTCATCCAAAATCCTAAAGCTCATCTTCAAAGCCATAACTTCTCCTCAAAAGTAATTCAATCATTTTAAGAAGGATGTAACTAAAAGAATCACAAATCTCAACAAAAAGATTGATCTTATTTCCCACCTTCATCATGGCATATATGATTTACAAGGGAAGTTTGATCTTCATCAATTGGAGTTGAGTGAATGGGGTGTAAGAGGGCATATTGAAAGCCCTTATGAAGAATCCTCCCAATCATCTCATTGTTACTCTCCTTCTCCTTCTTTTAATGGTGATAATGATGATAGCACTCCAACTCCACCTCCACCATCAAGAAAAGGAAAAGAAAAAGTCTTAGATTAGTTACTTTCTTATATTCCTTTTGAAATTTACTTCTATTTTTATCTTGTATTAAAATTTATCATCAATGAATTTTATCTTGTTTTAAATCTTCCTTTTATGACTTATATTTTCTTTTACTTTCCTTTTTTGACTTTGCCAAAGGGGGAAAAATGTGATTGAATTTAATTATTAAAGGGGGAGAAGAGAAATTATATGAACTAAAGGGAAAGATAAAGTGAGAAATATACAAACAAAGATATGTTAAACTAAAATTTTATGATCCTACATTTCATAAGCATTAATAAATTGAGGGGAAGATACTAAAATAAAAATACCATTGGCATACACACTTATATTTGAATTACAATTGATGTATGCTCTTGATTACTCTTAAATTAAATTCAATTTAATTGCCAAAGTCAAAAAAAGGAGATTGTTGAGATTGTTAAACAATCAAACTCTATTTTAATCATTGACAATCAAATTGATAAAGTATTAATGATTTCAAATAAGTCTGTAGTGCAGGGATAAAAATCGAGCCTTTGTGCTACTGCCCGACCTACTGAGCGACCGCATAAAAGCAGCCTGAGAAGAGAATCGAACGGTGCATATAGAATAGCTGAGCTAAGCAAGCAGCGAAGATGGATACCGAGCTGGATGTGCAACCGCCAGAAGAAAATGTGTGAACGCACAGCCATACCGAGCTAAATCCTTAAATCTTACAGAAGAGTTTGCCTTGTCAATGAGTGGTGAAATCAGATCGCGAGACAAGCGGCAACCGTACTCGAGCATTGAGCGACCGTGCCAAAATCAAGCTAAAAGTTCATTAACTCATAGAAAGGATCATGGTTTCAATATGCGGTAAAGTTAGGACGCTAGAACTTCGTGCAATAGCACAAGAATCCCGAACGATTGCACAAAATAATGACGAAAAACCTAAAAGTGGCAGAAGAGTTAGCGGTCAGCTCTTGAGGTAGTTCCTCAACTCTCAAAGCCTCGTGTGACCGCCCAGCTAAACCAAGCGATCGCACAAGTTCGATAGATTTGAATCTTAGTGCCGAATGCCTCGAATAAATGACATTTTGACACATGGATGAAGAAATTTAAATTTAATGGTAACCTTTTGCCAAGCGACCACACGACACAAAAGTATGGACAATCTAGATTCTGTTAGATAACAAAATCCAACTGGTGGAATTAGCCGTTATAGAGAATTTTTAAATTGTACAATCGTACACTGAGCCGAGCGACCACACACCAAGGTTCAGCCACCAAATTAGTGGATGACAAGCACTAAACATGTGAAAAAAAATCTCAAACATCTAGTTCAAAACTAAATGGCTATAAATACCTCTAAGAAACCTCTTGTTTGAGGGTAATTGTGATTGTAATAGCCTAAGCAATATGCTTTCATTTTTATTTACCACTATAAATCTCTTGTATTCGTTCTTCTCTACTTTATCTTCTTCTACATCTTCTTCATCTTTGCTTTAAAAGTTTTAATTTACCATCATTACTTGAATCAACCAATTCACCCTCCTGGTTGCTAATTTGGGATAAAACAAAGGCAGTAAAAAGTACACCTTGATACTTTCCTTTTAAATGAGTGCCATCAATAGTAATTGCAATTCTACAGTATTGGAAACCTTTTATTGAAGCATTAAAAGTGAAGAAAAGATACAAAAACTTATTATCGTCACTGCAGTATAGATGTATAACCATACCTAGATTTGTTTCAACTAGCATATGTAAATATGCAGGTAGAATTGAAAAAGATTATTTTGAAGTACCTAATCTGATATTTTCATACACATACTTCCACTCCCTTCAAGTGATAGAATAAATAATCTCAACTCCAAATTTATTATGCATGTCATCAATCATATCCTTAGGTTTAAAAACTCTCTTAGGATTTATAAATCGCTTCTTAATACATTCAGTGACAACCCAACTCGTTACTTGTTTATGTCTAATATGATCAAAATTAGTCAGACATGTATGTTAGGCCAAATATTTTGTCACCATCCAGCAACCCTTTAGGTCTCCAAGACTTTTTGCTCTTAATCTCCACGTATAAGTTTTATCAATACAACTCATGACAAAAAAAGAAATATTGGACTTAAAGACCTTAAACTGAAATTTCTCCCTAATTGCAATGAGAGACACGGTTGTCTTAATATCATTCTTTGAATTAAATATTTTTTCCTCCTCAATCATTTCAGATATAGAACTTTCACCTAACATGTAACACCCCTATACCCAATATACATACATCACATACATCCACATATATAATATACGTATACCGAATACAGGAGTGTCACAGTATATATTAAACAAACCAATCTTTCAATTTAACAATATAAGAAACTTAAAACATTTAAGTTATATTATAAAAAATACTAGATAAAATATTTATTTATTAAGCAGCGGAAAAAGTAGTGGCATATACATATATATACATCAAAATCCATAATTACTAAAATATAGAGTTATACATGTTTGGCAGTTCATCTCTAATCTTGAAGTCCACAATCAACACTTCACAAGCCTAGACTCGACTCGGTCTAGCTGAACTCTCCAGTTCAACCGGATCTATCTTATCACCTGCGCGATGAACCACAATCGCGCTAAGCCTATGGCTTAGTGGTACAAACCACAATAACAATATGCTTCAATGTAGTGCAAATGTCATACTTTCAAACATTATAAACAATCCACAAGAATATCATATTTCAAAACCTTACATTAAATTATATTATTCAATTGTTATATCATTCATGATTCATATTTAAACAAAGACAAGCAAGCAATTTAAATATTAAAATAATCATAAATATCATCTTCCACTTAATAATTCCCATTTCAATTAATTCAAATAAAATTAAATATTTCTTTTGACCAACTCATTAGTTGACTTGTATATGTTGTATCTATCTCTATATATACAACATATACACACTTCTCTTCTCCTCTCTTATCTTCCCACTTAAACATTTATACTTTATATCATTTAATCAAATTTCAACAATAATCATTCCAAAAATTTTAGGGTATAGTTTGGGATATTATAATTCTCCCGCTCTATAAATAAATTTCATCCTCGAAATTACCTGATCTTAAATTAGAAACAGCTGGGGATACTGGTCTCGCATCGCTTGCTCACTCTCCCAAGTTGCCTCTTCCTTTGCATGATTCTTCCAAAGAACCTTCCAAGTGGCACTTTCTTATTTCTCAACTCTTTCACTCCATGTGCCAAGATAGCCACAGGTTCTTCTTCAAAAGTCAGATTTGGACTCATCACAATAGATTCAACTGACAGAACATGAGATGGGTCTGATCTGTACCTCCATAGCATAGAAACATGGAAGACATTGTGAATTCTATCCAATTCATGCGGTAAAACAAGTCGATAAGTAACTGGTCCAACTCTCTCCAATACCTCTTAAGGTCCAATAAAACGAGGACTTAGCTTCCTTTTACGGCCAAATCTCAAAATCTTCTTCCAAGGAGACACTTTCAGAAAAATTTTATCTCCAACACAAAACTTTATGTCTC
Organism: Garcia nutans; assembly: GCA_947685225.1. Lineage (NCBI taxonomy): Eukaryota > Viridiplantae > Streptophyta > Magnoliopsida > Malpighiales > Euphorbiaceae > Garcia > Garcia nutans. Next base: position 42,396,097 of record CANTUV010000003.1, read on the forward strand.
TCCTATTCAAATCTGAATAAGATTTCTGCCGATCTGAAGCTGCTTTCATCCGATCCCGAATTATCTTCACTTTCTCTTTCGTTTCCTTAATCAAATTAGGACCAACCAATTTGCCTTCTCCAACTTCATTCCAACATAGAGGCATCATGCATCTTCTACCATATAATGCTTCATAAGGTGCCATTCTAATACTAGACTGATGACTGTTGTTGTAAGCAAATTCCATCAATAGCAAAAATCTGCCCCAACTCCCAGAGAAATCAATAACACAGCTTCTCAACATGTCCTCTAAAATCTGTATCACTCTCTCTGACTGTCCATCTGTCTGAGGATGAAAAAATAGTGCTAAAATGCAATCGAGAACCCAAAGCAGCATGCAAACTCTTCCAAAACCTTAAAGTGAACCGGGGTCTCGATCAGACACCAAAGAAATCGGGACTCCATGCAACTTCACTATTTCACTGATATACAGCTCAGTCAACTTCTCAAGAGAATAATCTATTCTAACTGGAAGAAAATGAGCTGTCTTCATCAATCGGTCAATAATCACCTAAATGGCATCATGCTTCCTCTGAGTTAACGGCAAACCAATCACAAAATCCATTATCACACGTTCTCATTTCCATTCAGGCACTGATAAAGGTTGGAGCAACCCCGTAGGAACTTGGTGCTCAGCTTTCACTCTCTGACAAGTGAGACATTTAGACACAAACTCCGCTATGTCCCTCTTCATACCTGACCACCAATAATGTTGTTTCAAATCATGATACATCTTAGTACTCCCAGGGTGTATAGCAAAAACTGACTGATGAACTTCCTCCAAAATAATCTTTCTCAATCTTACATCATCAGGAACACACAATCTATCTTTGTACCAAAGGCTGCCATCATCTCTCATAAGAAAATCTCGACTCTCCTCCTTTTGGCAATCCGACATAACTTTCTAAATTTTCTCATCAGCCAATTGAGCCTCTTTAATCTGATCCAACAACACCGATCTCAATTGCAAATGAGCTAACAAAGCACCATCATCACATGATTCAAAACTAACATGCAATGCTCTCAACTCAACAAGCAACGAGAGAGAATACGCAGTCAAACATGCCAAAGACTTCCGATTCAAGGCATCTGCAACAACATTCGCCTTGCTAGGATGATAATAAATCAAACAGTCATAGTCTTTAATCAACTCTAACCACCGTCTCTGCAGAAGATTCAGCTCTCTCTGAACCCCCCAAATATTTCAAACTCTTGTGATCTGTATAAATGAAACACTTCTTCGCATAAAGATAATGTCGCCAAATCTTCAAAGAAAACACTATAGCTGCCAACTCCAAATCATGCGTCGGATAATTAAGCTCATACAGCTTCAACTGCCAAGAAGCATAAGCTATGACTCTACCCTTTTGCTTCAAAACACATCCTAAACCATTATATGAAGCATCACTATAAATCACATATGGTTTATCTTCCACAGGTAAGGTAAGAACAGGAGCTTGAGTCAACATCTTTTTCAACTGCTCAAATCTAACTTGACACTGATCTGTCCACACAAATCTAACTCCCTTTTGAAGTAATCTGGTGAGTGGAGTAGCTATCAAAGAAAAACCTTTCACAAACTGTCGATAATAGCCTGCCAAACCCAGAAAACTTCTAACTTCAGTCACAGACTTAGGTGGATTCCAATTCAAAATAGCTTCAACTTTGCTCGGATCAACTCTTATACCATCCGCTGAAACCACATGACTGAGAAAAGTCACTTGATCAAGCCAAAACTCACACTTAGACAGCTTAGCATACAATTGTTTCTCTCTCAAAGTCTACAACACAAACCATAAATGTTTATCATGATCCTCTTCATTATGTGAATACACCAAAATATCATCAATAAAGACTACCACAAACTGATCTAGATAGGGTCTAAATACTCTATTCATCAAATCCATAAAAGCTGCTGGTGCATTCGTCAACCTAAAAGGCATCACCAAGAACTCATAATGCTCATACCTTGTGCGGAAAGCTGTCTTAGATATATCTTCAGCTCTGACTCTCAACTGATGGTACCCTGATCTCAGATTAATCTTGGAAAACACTGCTGCTACCTTCAATTGATCGAAGAGATCATCTAACCTAGGCAAAGGATACTTATTCTTGATGGTCACCTTATTCAACTGCCTATAATCAATGCACAATCTCAAAGTACCATCCTTCTTCTTCACAAACAAAACAGGCGCTCCCCACGGAAACACACTAGGGTGAATAAACCCTTTATCCAATAACTCCTGCAACTACACCTTCAACTCTCTCAACTCAGTAGGTTCCATTCGATAAGGAGTAATAGAGATGGGAGTGGTACCAGGCAACAAATCAATACCAAACTCAACCTCTCTCTCAGGGGGTAACCCTGGCAACTCCTTAGGAAAAACATCTTAAAATTCAGCAACTGTAGGTATACTATCAAGTTGGGAACCCACTACTCTGGTATCCACAACATGAGCAAGATAAGCATCACACCCTTTTTGAATCAACTTCCTAGCTGCAACAGCCGAAACAAACATGGATGCAAGTTGTCTCTGCTCACTAGATACCATCACACTTCTACCACCACTGGTTCTTAAGTAACACACTTCTTTTGATAGTCTACTATAGCTTCATGCTTAGAAAACCAATCCATGCCTAAGATCAGATCATACTCTTTAAAAGGCATTTCAATCAAATCACCAAGAAACTCCTCATCTTGCACCACAACTGAACTATCTCGGTGCACCTTGTTAACTACCACACTATACCCTAAAGGATTTGTCACCAAGACATCAAATCCTAGGGACTCAGTATGCAATTCAGTCACAGGCAAAATAGATGCACTTATGTATGAATGAGTAGATCCTGAATCAATAAGAGTAAGAACTGAAATGCCAAATAAAGAAAATGTACCCGCAATGACGGCTGAAGCATCCGGCTGCCTCTGCATCACATACACTCACTGAGATGGTCCAGCCTCATCTGGCCTACTGCCCCTGGATGTAGAGCCTCCTCTCTGACTAATCCCAGGTTGATCACCTCTACTAAAATCTCAACCCCGCTAACCTCCTCTGCTGACACTAGGTCGAGAAGCTGCAGTATCAATCTGTCTATCTTCCAGTAGCTCAGGGCAATCTTTGATAAAATGATTCGGTGACCCACATCTAAAACATACTCTTAGTCCACCCGTCTTTTAACAAGCACCTCTATGTGCCCTACCACAATGAACACATGTAGGTGGAATAGACCTCTGAACCACTGGAGTCGGAGCACTAGCTACAAAAACTGCAGGTCTCGGTCTCTGCCTCTGATACTGAACTGACCTACCAAACTGCCTCTGGCTCTTACTGAACCTTGGAACAAAACTTCCTCTACCTCTCTTCATAGATGAAGACCCTACCTCAAACTGGGGTCTCCTAACTCTAGTTTCCTCCTCAGTAGCAGCTGCTGCAATACCATGTGCTCTCTCAACACTTATGGCTGTTGCAACCAATTAAGAAAAATCTTAGTACCGAGAACCAGCAACAATACATATAATAGAGGGCCTCAATCCCTCCTCAAATCTCCTACACCGGTCAATCTCATCTGAAATAATCCCACCGGCATAATGACTCAACCAAATATACTCAATCTCATACTCTGTCACTGTCCGGTTATCCTACCTCAGACTCAAAAACTCCATCTTCTTGGCATCCTTATACTCCCTCGGAGTATATTTCTGCTCAAACTCCCGCAGAAAATCACTATAAGACAAGGTCAGTGGATCATCCGTGGCATGTGGAACCGTCTTCCACCAATCATAAGCATCTTTCTGCAGAAGTGATCTAACATAATCAAATTTTTCTTCAGGAGTGGCTTGGAGCTGAATAAATATCCTCTGTACTCTATCTAACCACTGCTCAGCTACTGCAGGATCAATTAATTCAAATAAAATTAAATATTTCTTTTGACCAACTCATTAGTTGACTTGTATATGTTGTATATATCTCTATATATACAACATATACACACTTCTCTTCTCCTCTCTTATCTTCCCACTTAAACATTTATACTTTATATCATTTAATCAAATTTCAACAATAATCATTCCAAAAATTTTAGGGTATAGTTTGGGATATTACATAACAACTCTATATTGCTCTTGGATGCAAATAAGTTTGATATTATTTCTTCATTATCAATAATAGTATGTTTTTCCTCATTATTACAATCAAAATCAATGTTTGATCATCATTAGTATATTCTGCCCTAATTTTACAATCTACATGAATGTCATTACTATATTTTGCCTATTCCTCTACATATGAATTAGGCACACATCATATTCATTTTTTTAATATTCTAGGGCTACATGGACAGATTCAGTAATTAGTGTAACCCTTGCATCCGCATCTTCTCATATTGAATCAAGGCCCAATACCTCTACTTAGACTTTTTTTTTCACACTATGAGGATAATTACTGTCATATCTGGATTTATATGTTCTTTTTTCAATGTTAACAATCAATGAATATTTAAGTCTATTTTTCATAGCAATGCCCATGAATATCCTAAGTGACCTATCATCTACCACATCATAAAAAGGATATGAGTCATGACCAGTAATAAATATCATCTCATAGAAATACATATTATCTCATATCAACGCATATCAATCTATAAGAACAAACTATTAACTGTATAAAAGAGTTAGACAACATATAGAACATAAAATGATTGGATTTTGAATAATCCTATATCAACCCATATCAACCTATAAATGCACATTTTTTAACTGTTTAAAAGACTTAAAACACATATAAAACAAAAAAGATAGAACCTTGAATAATCCAATATCAATCCATACATATCTAACTCATATCATTTTCATAAAGACCCATAACAACCGACAAATACATACTTCTTAACTATTTAAAACATGATTAAATTGAATAATCATTTAACACCCCATATAAAAAAAAAACTGCATAACAATCCATATTAATCTATAATGAAATATGGCAACTCATAATACTCCTCAATAATGATTTACTAACTATACCTATTCAAACCCATATGGGCCCCATACATTAAAATAAAGAAACAAAGGAAGAACATATAAACATAAGGAGAAGAGCAAATCTTCAATTAGTAAAACAAAATAGAGAGAAATAAGATTCGAGAAATAGAAACAAATAGAGATTGGGTTTTATTTTTGTGATAAAAACAAATCGAATGTTTATTTTTCATATATATATATATATATATTTGAAGAATTTGAAATGCTTGATAGATCGGGTTTTTATTCATAAAAGAAAAACATATATATAGCTTAAAGAAATAACTTTACAAATTTTAATTGATCTTCAAGCAGTTCCAATCGCCACATATCGCATGAACAGAGAAGAGAAAAACAAATCTTTAATTACTAAAACAAAATAGAGAGAAAGGAGCCTCGAGAAATACAAAGAAAAAGAGACGATAAGTGAAAAAGTAAAAAAAGAGCAAGGAGATCGGGAAAAGAAAGAAAAAAAAAAAGAAAGTAAAACTTTAGTTTACTGTAAGAGAGATTAAATTTTTTTAGGTTAGAGGGCGAAATTATCCTAAAAAGTCTATTTAATGTGAGTAAAGTCTAAAATTTATTAGTATTTTTTAAGGGAGTATTTGTTTAGTTAATTCCCTCAAAAAAATTTTAATTTTTTTAGAAACTCATGAAAAAAACTCGAATTGAGTACTCCTCTTTTCTTTTAGACTAGTCGCATACCCACGAGTTATGCGAATGTGATTTTAATCGTGTAATAAAAATTTTATTATATATATGACATTCTATTTATATATTAATAAGTTATTAGATACATGCCATTTTTATCTTCGTATGTTAATAGTTTTAGTTAATAAATTTTAGATTTAATATAATTAGTAATCATTAGTATAGTTGTAGAAAATAAAACTAAATTATCATATAACTTTTTATATTTTATATAAAATTAAACTGTGATCTAACTTTTTATATTTATACATATGTATTAAGCATAACAGCTTCTTATAATAAATTATGAGATATAAATAATATATATAGATAAATAAATATAATATATGATATTTTTGTATTATATATATTACGTGATAATCTATTTTTATTTATTTTTCAATTTTTTTCAATAAGTTTATTGCATATAAGATATTTTATCTTCATGTATTATCAATTTATTAAATATATAATCTTTTATTTTTATATATATTAGTAGTTTCAGTTAAAAATTTATTAACAATTATTAATTTATAAATAATTTTTTATTATATATATAATTTTTTATCTTTATATATTAATTATTTCAGTTAAAATATTTATTATTTAAATTTAAATTTTTAAAATATATAAATTAATTATTATTATAAATAAAGTATTTAATTTATAACTAATTTATTATAAATGTCAAGAGTTAAATATTTTAACTTTTTAAATTTCTAAAAATATAAATATATTATTATATTATATGATTGTGTAATGAGTTTATAAAAGATTAAAAGTTGCAAATATAATTTATTAACTATGAAATTTTAAATTTTTATAAATTATTAAAATTAAATAAAAAAATTAATTAAAAAATAAATATGAGTTGGACTTTTTTAAAATTTGATGATGTGTGCATGTGTATATATATATTAGGAAAATCAAAAATTATATATTTAATTTTTTAATTTTTTAAATTTCTAAAATATATAAATTATTATTATAAATAAATTATTTAATTTATAATTAATTTATTATGAAGATTAAGAGTTATATATGTTTAACTTTTAAAATTTTTAAAAAATTTTAAATATATTATTAAATTATATTAATATGTAATTAATTTATATTTTATAAATATATATATATATATATTATTTATTTATTTTAATTTTTAATAATATATAAATTAATCATTATTAAAAATAAATTAATTAATTTATAATTAATTTATATTAGGAAGATTGACAATCATATTTTTTTAATTTTCAAATTTCTTAAAAAATATATAAATCAATCAATAATTTTTAATTATATTAATGTGTAATTAATTTATAAAAAATTAAAAGTCACAAATATAACTTATTTAATTAATATTAAGAAATTATATGAAAGTTTAATTATTTAATAGAAGATTAACAGCCATATATATAATAAATATTAAATTTTAGATTTTATAAAAATTATTAGAATTAAATAAAAATTAATTAAAAAGAGAAAAAATGAAATTGCATTATTTTGAAAAATTAATAATGTGTTACTCTTTCAACATTTCTTCAATCCTTAGTTTTTATATATACAATATAGATATGCATTCCACAAAAAAAAATAAGTGTGATATATATCCTACAAAAAGAAATTTCTTCCTTCTAATACTAATTACTAACAATTACAATCTTTTACAAAAATATTTTAACTATGTGATACATAAATAAAAAATTATAATATAAATTCATTAATATTTTATATGAATTTTATATACAGGCTAAAACATTTTATGTTTGGTATAGGCAAAAAACTCATTTCAATTATCTTTTTATTAAATTAATTATATTTAAATTAAATTTCATAAAATATTCATACTTGAATAATAAATTATTAAAATTATAAATTGACCTTTTAAAATTAACTTATATTATTTTTTTTTATTTAGTAGTAAAATGATATTATTGGCTGATTTTCAATTCATTTTACAAATTGTAGATAATCCATTTCAAAATTAGGAGAGTCATAAATTAAAAAAAAAAAACTACATTCTGACAAATCTTTGAAAGTTTTTTATTAATCAAAACTATATATATATATACACACAGAGTGATGATACATGTTAATTAGCAATAAATACTTTACTTTTATTAAAATATATTTTATTTTTATTAAAATTTATTGCAATCACTATGTAATACATGTAATTTATTTATTAATTACTTTGAATAAAAAAAACTCTATGTAATACATGTAATTTAGTTATTAATCACTTTGAAAAAAATACTATGTAATATATGTAATATAGTTATTAATCACTTTGAAAAAAAAAATGATTGCAATTGCAATAAATTTTAATAAAATAAAATATATTTAAATAAAAATTAAAGTATTTATTACTGCTTAACATATACTTTATATATATAATCGCAACCCTTTGTCTCAACTATTGCATAATGTGTGTCATCTATGGCATAAGGAACATGATGACTTAATATGATCATCATCTTCCTTCGGCTTATCATCAACAATCTACTCAGAATTTTAAACTCAATAGTAGCAATTAAATGTGAGGATTGCACTTGTTGCAGGACTTAACATCTTAGAACACAAGTTGACGACAACCATGCATTACTTGTATCTATTTTTCTGAAGGAACCTTTTTATTTCAACTTTCAAGAGGATTCACAGCTTGCCAAGCTCTGATAATATTTTTCTTTTTGCATCAAATTAAGAAACTCTATAATTAATTCTAAAATTAAATTAAAAATTTTTAAAATAATATTATAATGATTTACATCATATAATATTTTATTATAAATTATATTTATATTACAATAAGAATTTATACTATAGTAATTTTCATATTATATTAAATATAGTATATATTTTCTAGTTATGAAATATTAATTATAAAATATTAATTCTACTTACAAATTTATTCTATAATTTAAAATGAAATTAAAATTATTATAAATAAATTGTGATTTTGCTTTTTTTTTATCCTTATGTATATATATAGATATTAAAAATAAAAATATTATATATACAAATAGAATTAAGTGGCCCACGTGGTGCCCATTTGACGGGCAAAATACAGGAAACGTGTGGCTCAAAACTAGGTCCACAAGGACAATGGCAGAAGCCGATAAACAAAGCGATTGTACATTAAACAATTTTTTTGGTTCTGCCATTTGATTGTATTATCCTATCCAATCTTATTTTGTTTAGTGTCCGAGCTTGGTGTCCCAGCACGTCTTGGGGCATTAACACGTGCTTACATTTCTGCCATTTATTTTTACTTAGCTGTGAATTATATTAAATGCTTATATAAAGTTAATACTATAAATATAGCTATTCTCATGTTCACATATTCAACTCCTAAAATTTATTTCATATCCATGTAAAATTTAAATTTTTTTTTATATTATTTGATATAATTATCAATTTAATATTTATATATATGTACTTATATTTGTATTTTTTATATAATATCTTTTTAAAAAAATAATAATGTGCAAAAGTATTGAATTTTTGTTCATACATTTAAGTGTAACTTTATATTGATTTATTTAACGCATGACAATTTATTTGAAAAGTGAGTAATATTAATTTTCCATGTCAATATAAATATAATTTAGATGAAATTCTAAATGCATGCATATCTTATATTGTTTTAAGAAATCAATACTTTTGAAAGAAGCAAAAAACTTTTGAAAAAGAAAATTGAAAGAATTAAAACTTTACCTGTTTAAAATAAAATATATTTATTAGTATTAATTAATAACTTATATAATTCAACACAATTATAAAATGCACTCAATATAAATATTCTTATATAAATATTTAAAAAAAATCACCTCTTATAAATTCATATAAATTAACTGCATAGTCAATTCATAATCACATGGACAAAAAATATTAATGTGTCATCATATCACTAAAACATTTAGATTGAGATATGCCTTTATAAAAATATATATGGAAAAAAATAATGAGATAAAAGATAAGATGTGATCACATTAGAAATCATAAAACATATTTTATAGCATGAAAATGTTTGTTTAGGTGTGCTTATATCTATATATTTTTATTTTATTTTTTTGTGCATGAGACTTATTTCTATCTTCGCCTATTAAAGTATGTATCTAACTCTTGGTTGTATTAATTTCAATTGTTTAAAAGTACCTTTTTATAAACATTTTAATTTTCTAATATACTTATTATATACAATAATTATATTAATATTTTATTTATTTATACTCAATTGATAATATTTTATTCTTAATTTATGATTTACTTTTTCTCTTCCTTTAAAAAAATATTAATCATCCTTTTATTATTTATAAAAAAAACTAAAATATGTATATACGAGAAGTAATGTGAGAGCGTCATTCTATTATAGAGTTAAAGTCGAACATTTATTATATATATATATAAATACATATAAAAGACGAACCACAAAAGATTCTCTATTTTTTTTTAAATTTTTTGATATATATGTATTATTTTTATTATTTTTTATAAATAAATAGATTTTGATCTTCTAATTTTAAAAGTTACAAGTATAATTTAACAAAAGACTAATTAAAATAAAAATAAATCAAAAATAAAATATATACAATAGATATTTTATAATGAAGGGACTCATCTAACCACAATGCACAATCACAGGGGTGACATATATTAATTAAATAAAATTAAAAAAAATCATTTTGTGCTTTCATTTTTTTCTCTCATTTCTTTTGTCATCCCATTTCCTTTTTTTTTATATATGATTTTTATTCTTTTTTGTAACATCTTCAAATTTTTTAAAATAAAATTAAATTAAATTAAATTAAATAATTTAAGAGAAAGATGATGAGTTGGAAGTCAGAAAATAAAGTGTATATGTTATATATATGTAAAATATACATAACATAGAAGGTCAAAAATAAGTTAGAAAAATACAAAAGATGAATAGTAAAAGAAGGGATAAAATGATAACTATACTTTAAAAGTAAAAAAAAATGAATGGAAGACAAAAATTCAATTTAAAAAAGTAATTAAATAATTTAAATAATTAAATATTACATAAATGTAGATAAGAATTTAAGAGTAATAAAAAGTCAAATTAAAAATTTCTTTCTTCTTCTCCTTCAAGCTTTGGCCGGCCCTTCATTAATGAACAAGGGAGCTCTTTGCTTCATATTAACATCAAATTTTGTAAGGAATTTCAAGGATTAAAGTGGGTTTTGCTAGTTTTCCAATAAGTAAGTAAGTTTCTTACTTGAATTTTTAAGATTCTTTGAAATTTATGAATATGTAAAATTATAAATTTTGAAGTATGTTGTTTTAATTGTTCAAATGGGTTTGTAAGATGTTAGTTTGATATAAAAATAATGATTTAAGATTAGATTGAAGGAAGGATGGAGTTTGGTTGAGTTTTGAAGGAGGTAGTGGCAAAGTTATGGTTTTAATGGGAAATTGATAAAGAATTGATGTTAATTGAATAAGATTGTTTATATCATGTTATATTATGCCTTTAATGATAGAAATGAACTTAGAATACCCATTAGAATTTGTTAGAATAAAGTTTTAGAATTAAAGAGACTTAGGATAAACTTTTAAAATTTTAAAGGAAGTGTAATATATTGTATTTTAATGCTTGAAATGTGTTAAAATATAATATTTGTAATATATTTAAGCTTTAAATGCAATTTGGTAATGAAAGAGAATTAAATTCCAATGTTAAAGTATATTAGGGCTAAGAAAAGGGATAGTTGAAGGATTACATTTTAATTGATGTTTAATAGCTTAAACACCTTAAAATGTGATCCTAATGTATGGTTTATATTCACATTTTGGTTAAGTGTTGAGTAAGTTGTTATTTCAATAACTTAGTGGTGAAGGAATTTTTGGAGAAGTTATGGAAAGTTGTGTTTTTTGGCTTGGAAGTGCTCTTTTAAAGAGATATGTACATACTTTGTAAGAAATACATTAATTTGCACTTGTTGGCATGCTATATTGATGTATGATTTGATGAGTATGCTACTTTAATGTGTGAATACACATAAAAAAAACACAAATATATGTTTATGTTATAAAATGCATAATGTGTGATTGAGTGAGCTATTTTAAAGTGGCTAAAAATATTTACTATTGTGTTTGTGAAAAGTGTGTAATTATGCCAAATTTTAGCATAATTTGGCTATATTGAGAATATGACAAGTAAATTGATGAAAAGAATGAAAATTTGTGAAAATAATAAGAAAAGATGAAAAAAGTGCAAAAAGAATGAAAATTAGCATAACTGACAAAATCTAAGAAAAATGTGAAATTATATGTGTTTTATGTGAAACCTTATATAATATCAATTTCTAGAGTATTGTGTTTGATGTTATATGTTATATCAGTTATTTCCCTTCGGGCCAGACGCTAGATGTTATTGTTATTGCCTTCAGGATAGATATTGGGCATCACTTTCATTTGCCTTCCGGCTAGACACTGGTGTATAATAGTATTTACCTTCGGGCTAGATATTGGTGTCAAATTTTGATCCAAAGTAATATCTTTGGAACTTGAATATTATATATGGTCATTTGGGCCTAATGCATATGAATGTGTAATGTGATAAATAGAAAGTGTTAAGTGTTTAGGTTGGTACATGTAAATGCCTGCCATTTCATAATTTTTTTTTAAAAAAAAAGAAATACATTCTTGTTGCATTCTTAAGTTTTCATTTATATCAAAGTATGCATTACTAGACCAATTGTTTAGTGCGATCAAATTTCACTGTGCAAGTGACAGAGCTAATCCGGAGAATCCAAAAAGGGCTGCTAGACCACACCAAATCTAGATTGTAGGTGGTTACTTTTAGAGTTTATTGAGCTATCATGGACCAAAGTCATCTGCATTTCATGTATATGTTTTAAATTTTGAGAAATGATTACTTAAATATGTACATTATGTATATGAATTTGTATTTAATGTAAATTAAAAGGTTTTAAATATTGAACATTTGAGTTGAGAAATATGAATTGATATATATATATACAAATGTTTGTGAGATATGTGAAATGTTGGAGATTTTTATTTTAATGCAAGTTGTGTAAATTGAAATTTGGGATTATTCGAAATACAGACAAAACTCTGATAAATTTTTTTCAGAGATTTTTCTAATTAATTATGTATTTTGATATTTAAATTATTAATAAATAATATTATTTATTCATTAAAGCAGATTACAAATTTTGAAATATTTTATTGAATCTAAATTAATTTTGAAATGATAGTAACAGTGACATTCTTATACTAAATATAGGCATTTTACATATACCGAGTGTATGTATTATATGTATATAAGGTAAAAGGATGTTACATTTATTTTGGTATCAGAGTTCAGGTTTAAAGTTTTCGACCTAGGTGAATTTTTAGGAGAGGAAAAGGAGATTTTAAATAAATTTTTAAATTTATCATACATACATACATACATATGCATTGGAATTTGGATTCGTCTATGATGTGGCAATATTTTTTATTGTAACATATATAGGTAGTGATGGCATATGGAGGGCACGAGTCAGAGGAGAGTATAGAGAGTGTTGCTCCAGGTGAAGATAGAGCTGGAGCTAGTGCTGAGATTGTTGGGAAGGCATCGGCATCAGTGCTAGCTGGACCAACAGGACCGGAGGTTCCACCAGTCTGGGTACAACATATGGTGGAGCTGCTCCGTTATACCCCAGTACAGCAACAACAGTAATTGCAGCAGCCACCACTATAGACTAAAAAATATGATAAGCTGAGAAAGTATAAAGCCACAGATTTTTGGTCACATTTGATCCAGTTAAGGCAGAGCAGTGGTTTGACAGAATTCAGAGAGTATTCATCCAGTTGCAGGCCATTACAGAAGAGAAGTTCGACTATGCTTTTGTCACTTCTACAGGGGGATGCCTATGACTGGTGAAAGACTATTCCCCACGAGTTGGATGATCTACCAGTATTGACTTATGTTGATTTCCTATAGGAATTTGAGAAGAAATATACACCTCAAGAGTAGAAAGATGCCAGGAAGAAGGAATTTTTGAGTCTAAAGCAAGGGATGAAGATAGTTATAGAATATGAGAAGAATTTCATTCGATTGAGCAAGTATGTAGGAGATTTATTATCTGATGAGATAGATAGGTGTCAGAGATTTGAGGAGATTCTAATGCCATCCATCATGTATTTTGTGGTAGCATATTGTTATGAGGATTTTTTGAAGATGGTTGCAGCTGCTAGAAATGTAATGAAGGCATAGGGACTTGCAGCAACTACCAGAGCAGAGGAGAGTAGAGGTAGGAGACCCTAAGCTGAGGTAGGGTCTTCATATAGGAAAAGAGGTTAAAGGGGCTTTCCTCAGAGGTCTACTAGGAGCCAGGGACAACCTAGTAGATTATTTTAGCAGCAGAGGCAAAGACCTGTAGCCTCAATAGATAGTGTTTTGACCCCGGTTCCACAAGAATTTACCCGACCAATCTGTGCTCAGTTTCGTAGGGCACATGGAGGTGTTTATTGAAAAATTGGTGCTTCAGCAGAATGTTTTAGATGTGGATCCTAAGATCACTATATCAGATATTGTCTAAAGTCACCAGTGAATAGACAGACAGAGATTGCTAACAGAGGGGGTCGAGGTGGCCAAGGTGGTAGTAGAGTTGGTAGACCTATGTCTAGTCAAAGAGGAGGATCCACGATAGGGACTGGTAGACCAGAGCAGGCAAGGTCACCATAGAGAGTTTATGTGATGCAACAGCAGGCGAGTACTTATGATGTTGTAATTGGTACATTCTCTTTACTCAGTATTTTAGTACATGCATTGATAGACCATGGGTGAACACATTCATACATCAGTGCATCCATTTTGCCTATGAGTGATATACATTCTGAGTCATTAGGATTTGATGTGATGGTAACCAATCTTTTAGGGCATAGTGTGATAGTTAGTAAGGTACACCAAAGTAGTTCATTTGTTGTTCATGATGATGAGTTTTTTGGTGATCTGATTGAGATGCCCTTTAGAGAATATGATCTGATTCTGGGTATGGATTGGTTATCCAAACATGGAGTTGTGGTAGACTATCAGCAGAAATATGTTACTCTAAAAACACATGATAGGATAGTTATAGTGGTATCTGGTGAGCAGAGGTACCTCACATCCATCTTTGTTTCAGCTGTATCTTCTGAGAGGATGATCCAGAAGGGATGTGAGGCATATTTGGCTCATATTACTGATACCATGATAGTAGGATCCCAGCCGGACAATATACCTATAGTAACAGAATCTCTAAATGTGTTTCCTGATGATTTGTCAGGGCTACCTCCAGAGAGAGAGGTGGCATTTGGTATCGATTTGATGCCTCGTACCACTCCTATCTTTATTACCCCTTATTAGATGGCACCTGTTGAATTAAAGGAGTTGAAAGTGCAGTTGTAGGAGTTACTTGATAAGGGGTCATTTGCCCTACCATATCACATGAGAAGCACATGTTTTGTTTATAAAAAAGAAGGATGACACTTTAAGGCTATGCATTGACTATAGACAGTTGAAAAAAGTGACCATCAAGAAGAAGTACCCATTACCTCGCATTGATGATTTTTTTATCAATTGAAGGGGGCAACTCCAAGATTGATTTGAGATCAGAGTATTACCACTTGAGAGTTAGAGATGCAGATATGCCTAAAACTTCATTTCGCATGAGATATGGTCATTATAAGTTTTTGGTGATGCCTTTTGGGATGACGAATATAATAGCTACATTTATGAATTTAATGAATCGAGTGTTAGGCCATACTTAGATCAGTTTGTAGTGGTATTCATTGATGATATTTTGATATACTCTCATAGTAAAGAAGAGCACAATAGATATATGCAAATTGTATTGTAAAGATTGAGAGAGAAACAACTATATACCAAGTTGTCCAAGTATGAGTTTTACTTGGATCAGGTAATTTTTCTTGGACATGTGGTTTCAAAAGAAGGGATTAAAGTTTATCTAAGTAAAGTCAGGACAATCTTGAATTGGAGTTCACTAAAGAATGTGACATAGATCAAAAGTTTCCTGAGATTGATTGGTTATTACCATCTATTTATGAAAGGATTTTTCATGATAGCTTCGCCACTTACCAGATTACTTCGGAAGGATGTGAAGTTTGTATAGACGGAAAGATGTCAAGCGAGCTTTGAGTAGTTGAGAGATATATTGACTCAAGCTCTGGTTCTTATCCTATTTATGAAAGGTAAACTATATGTGATATACAATGATGCATTACATCATGATTTGGGTTGTGTTCTGATGCATGAGGGTAGAGTTATTGCTTATGCCTCCAGACAGTTGAAGCCTCATGAGTTAAATTATCTTACTCATGATTTAGAATTGGCCTCCATTATTTTTGCATTGAAGATCCGGTGACACCACTTGTATGGAGAGAAGTGTTTTATCTACACATATCATAAGATTTTAAAGTATTTAGGTATCTAGAAAGAGGTAAGTCTTCAGTAGAGGCAGTGGTTAGAGTTGATAAAAGATTATGACTGTTTGATCGATCATCATCCTGGCAAGGCTAATGTTATTACAAATGCCTTGAGTCAGAAGTCTAAGGCAGGGTTGGCTGTCCATGCTCTTGTGTTGTTGAGTTGAGAGCTTTACATGCCAGATTTGAGGTTTGTGATGATGGTGTACTTATAGCCCAGTTACAGGTAAGATCATTACTACTTGATCATATTAAAGGAGCACGAAAGACAGATTTAAAATTCCACAAGATTGTAGAGGACTGCAAAAATAGGGAGAGAAAAGATTTTCATGTGAGAAACGATGATAGCTTGTGGTATAGAGACAAATTATGTGTTCCGGAGGATGTGAACTTGAAAAAGAGGATTTTTAAGGAAGCACATATATCTTCATATGTTATGCACCCTAAAAGTATCAAGATGTATCAAGATTTAAAGTAGCATTATTGGTGGTATGGTATGAAGAGGGATATGGCAAAATTTATGTCGAGATGTCTTACATGTCAGAGGTAAAGGCCGAGCACTAAGTTCCTTCAGGATTGTTGTAGTCTTTATCAGTACCTGAATAAAAGTGGGAGCGAGCAACCATGAATTTTATGTTAGGATTTTTTTGACCCAGAAGAAACATTATGCGATCTGGATAGTTGTGGACAGGATGATGAAGTCAGCTCACTTTCTTCCAGTGAGGGTGGACTAGTCTTTTGATAAGCTAGTTGAGCTGTATATCGGTAAGATTATGAAGTTATCTGGAGTTCCAGTTTCATTGGTATCGAATTGAGACCCCAGATTCACATCTAGGTTTCGGAAGAGTTTGCAAGATGCATTGGATACTTAGTTGCACTTCAGTATTGCTTTTCATCCACAGACAGATGGATAGTCTGAGAGGGTAATACAGATCTTAGAAGATATATTAAGGAGTTATATCATTAAGTTTATAGGGAGTTGGAACAGATATTTACCATCGATAGAGTTTGTCTAAAATAATAGTTTTTAGTCCAGCATTGGGATGGTACCATTTAAGGCTTTGTATGGCAGAAGAAGTAGGAAATCTTTGTGTTGGAATGAGGTTGGAGAATGGAAGTTAGTAGGTCCCGATTTGATCAAAGAAATAAAGAAAAAGGTTAAAGTGATTCGGGATCATTTGAAAGTAACTTCAGACCAACAGAAGGTCTATTTAGACCTGAAGAGAAAGGATATAGAGTTCTGTATGGGGGGATAAAGTGTTCCTAAATGTGTCTCCATGGAAGAGGATTCTGAGATTTAGACACAAAAAAAATTGAGTCCTCATTTAATTGGCCCATATGAGATTCTGGAGAGAGTGAGACCAGTGGCCTACAAATTAGCTTTGTCACCCTAGTTAGATCGGATATATAATGTCTTTTATATCTCTATGCTACCGAGGTATAGATCATATTTATCTCATGTGCTATCGGTTGAGTCTATCGAGGTGAATCCGGATCTAACCTATAAGGAGGAACCAGTGGCGATCTTGGCACGAGAGATAAAGGAGTTAAGAAATAAGAAGGTTCCATTAATAAAAGTTCTTTGGAGGAACCATTCTACTGAGGAGATGATATGAAAAAGTGAGCAGATGATACAAAGCCAGTATCCTCGGCTATTCTATAATTAATGTTAGATAATTTCGAGGATGAAATTCTTTTAAGTGGGAGAGAGTTGTAACATCCTCAAGTTTTCTAAAATTAAACTGAATTAAATTAAATTAAATTAAATAATTTAAGAGAAAGAGATGATGAGTTGAAAGTAAGAAAAACAAAGTGTATAAATTATATATATGTGAAATATACATAACATATAAAGTAAAAAATAAGTTAGAAAAAGACAAAAGATAAATAGTAAAAGGATGGGTAAATAGTAATTATACTTTAAAAGTAAAAACAAAATTTGGATGGAAGACAAAAATTCAATTTAAAAAAATAATTAATTAATTAATTAATTTAAATTAATTAAATATTATATATATATAGAAATTTAAGAGTAATGAAAAGTCAAAATTTAAAATTTCTTTCTTCTTCTCCTTCAAGCTTTGGCCGACCCTTCATTGATGAACAAGGGAGCTCTTTTCTTCATCTTAACATCAAATTTTGTAAGGAATTTCAAGCATTCAAGTGGGTTTTGCTAGTTTTTCAACAAGTAAGTAAGTTTCGTACTTGAATTTTTAAGATTCTTTGAAATTTATGAATATGTAAAATTATGAATTTTGAAGTAAGTTGTTTTAATTGTTCAAATGAGTTTGTAAGATGTTAGATTGATATAAAAATAATGATTTTAAGTTTAGATTGAAGGAATGATGGAGTTTGGTTGAGTTTTGAAGGAGGTAGTGGCAAAGTTAGGGTTTTAATGCAAAATTAATAAAGAATTAATGTTAATTGAATTATATTATTTATATCATGTTATATTATGCCTTTAATGTTAGAAATGAACTTAGAATACCCATTAGAATTGATTAGAATGAAGTTTTAGAATTAAAGAGACTTAGGATAAAATTTTAAAATTTTAAAGGAAGTGTGATACATTGTATCTTAATATTTGAAATGTGTTAAAATATAATGTTTGTAATTTATTTAAGCTTTAAATGCAATTTGATAATGAAGAGAATTAAGTTTCAATGTTAAAGTGCATTAGGGCTAAGAAAAGGGATAGTTGAAGGATGACGTTATAATTAATGTTTAATAGTTCAAACACCTTAAAATATGATCCTAATGTATTGTTTATATTTACATTTTGATTAGGTGTTGAGTAAGCTGTTATTTCAACAACTTAGTGGTGAAGGGATTTTTAGAGAAGTTTGTGGGAAGTTGTGCTTTTTGGCTTGGAAGTACTCTTTTAAAGAGGTATGTATATACTTTATAAGAAATACATTAGTTTGCACTTGTTGGCATGCTATATTAATGTATGATTTGAGAGTATGCTACTTTGATGTGTGAATACACATAAAAAGAGCATAAATATATATTTATGTTATAAAATGTATAATGCATGATTGAGTGAGCCATTTTAAGATGGCTAAAAGCATTTAATATTGTGTTTGTAAAAAGTGTATAATTATGCCAAATGTTGGCATAATTTGGCTACATTGAGAATATGACAAGTAAATTGATGAAATTGATGAAAATGTATGGAAAGAATAAGAAAATATAAAAAAAAGTGTAAAAAGAATGAGAATTGTCATAACTGACAAAATATGAGAAAAATGTGGAATTATATGTGTTACTTGTGAAATCTTATGTAATATCAATTTCTATAGTATTGTGTTTGGTGTTATACGGTATACCAATTAATTATTTGCCTTTGGACTAGATGTTGAACATCATTATTATTGGCTTCTAGCCAGATGCTAGGTATCACTTTCATTTGCTTTTAGGCCAGATGCTAAGTGTCAATAGTATTTGCCTTCGGGCCAGATACTGGTGTCAAATATTAGTCCAAAATAATATTCCTAAAACTTAAATATAATATATGGTCATTTGGGGCCAATACATGTAAATGTGTAATGTGATAAATAAAAAGTGTTATGAGTTGGTACATGTAAATACCTGACATTTTATAATTTTATTTTAAAAAAAGAAACACATTCTTATTGCATTTTTAAGTTCTTATTTATATCAAAGTATATATTACTAGATAATTTGCTTAGCGTGATTGAATTTTATAACGCAGGTGACAAAGCTAATCCAGAGGATCCAGAAAGGGCTATTGGACCACACCAAATCTGCTAGACCACACTAAATCTAGATTGTAGGCGGTTACTTTTGGAGTTTGTTGAGCTACCACGGACCATAACATTTGTATTTCATTTATATATTTTAAACTTTGAGAAACTTTTATTTAAATATGTACATTATGTATATGAATATATATTTAATGTAAATTAAAAGGGTTTAGGGTTTTAAATAATGAACATTTGAGTTGAGAAATATGAATTGATATATATACATAAATGTCTGTGAGACATGTGAAATGTTGAAGATTTTTGTGAATTGAATGGATAAAATTTTTTGGGAGTGTTTGTTTTAATGTAAGTTATGTAAATTAGAATTTGGAATTATTCGAAATACAAATAAAATTCTGGTCAATTTTTTCTAGAAATTTTACTAATTAATTATGTATTTTGATATTTAAATTATGAATAAATAATATTATTTATTCATTAAAGCACATTATAAATTTTAAAATATTTTATTGAATCTAAATTAATTTTGAAAAGACAGTAACGATGATATTCTTATACTGTATATTCGCACTTTATATATATCAGGTATATGTATTATATGTACATAGAATATAATGGTGTTATATTTTTTTGTCAAATTTAAAGACACTCCTCAAAAATAAGACTTTTAGACATTTAAAGAGTTTATAATAATCAACATGTTTATAATTAGTATGTAAATTGTTTTGATTTATTTTCATTTTTTTAAATCTTGATTTTCTATTTGATTAAAATATGAGTTTTTTTTTATTTTATTTTCAAAATCAAGTTTTAGTGAAGATAAATTAGCATTCTAAAATAAAAAATTTCGGTAAAAATTTATTGGATTATCACTATTTGAAACTCTAAATTTTTAATATTAAGTTATTAAATAATTTTTTACTTTTATTGGATTTTTATTATATATATCTAGAAGATGTAATAAATTATTTAAATATGAATTTTGAATTAATTATGGCAGTTTTACAAATTGACTAAAAATTTTGAATGGGAATATGATTTGGATTAATTGTGATATGAAACTGAATTTTATATTATTTTCTACATCTAACTAAATAATAAAAAGTAATAATAATTTAAAATTTATTTTATCAAAAATA
Organism: Garcia nutans; assembly: GCA_947685225.1. Lineage (NCBI taxonomy): Eukaryota > Viridiplantae > Streptophyta > Magnoliopsida > Malpighiales > Euphorbiaceae > Garcia > Garcia nutans. Next base: position 42,417,171 of record CANTUV010000003.1, read on the forward strand.
TTTTATTTTTATTGGTCAAATTCTTAACAGAATCGAAAAAAAAATTGTGAAAATTAATTAGAATTTATATGGTGTTACATATAAATATATAGAGCGGCAGAATCAGGCGGTTGTGGAAGGAGGGTAAAATTTTTACCTCTCGCCGTCGTCGGTGAAGACTGTCTCCATTATCGTCGTTACCAGTGAACCCTCCGTCCGCCGTTCAATCCATCTTCTTTCCTCTCTCTCGCTCCCTCTCTCTTCTTTCTTTTTTCTTTTTCTCTTCTTCAACCTCACACTCTCCCTCTCCGCCTCTGCAACTCGAGCAAGGGGGCTCGTCTCTGCTGACCATCATCGACGGCCAAAAATATCCTCTGTAAGTATTTTTTGGCCATCGATGAGGGAGAATCATTTATCCTCCGTGATCCCTTCAAATTTATCCCTATATATATATATATATATATAACATTTATAATATAAGAATAAAACGTTTATGCTTTAGGAACAGTAAATGTATAACATAAGAATAAAACACCAATGCCTTAGGAGCACTAAATTTAAAATTAATTTTGACTTTGTAAAATTTTGGTCATATCTTTGAATCTATAGTTAATTGTTTAAATTTTTGAAGGGCTTTTTCATCTTTACCATTAAGTGGCCCGCTAAAAATTTATTAAAATTGAAATTACTAAAACAAACATTTCTCTTTAAATAACCCATTAACAAAACGACTCGTACTGTACTTTGTAAAAATTTAATAGTCTTTGTACACATTGAGCTTTAAAACTTGATAACTGATTCCTTCAGCTGCGCGTATGTCATTCTATTTTTCAATCTTTATGATTAAAATAGACTTTCATAAAATCTCGGTAATGCCCTTAGATTCATGGCTAAGTTTTAAATTTTTAAGGCTTTTTAGTCTTTATAATTAAATGGGCCCACTGAAAATTGAATAAATATCATATGATAAAGGGTAAAATGAAGCCATCGTCATGTGTTCAATAAATAAAAAAACTCATTCTTCGCATAACAACAAACAAGTGACAGTTACATGGGAATTGCAATCACAAGCGAAAGTCTTTATCAACCTTATAATTTATAAATTCAATCGACAAATTCTTTTAAATTATACAGTTTTTTTTAAAAAAAATCATATGACATTTTTCAATTCCAAATATATTAATTATATTAAGCTCATAATATGAATTATTTTAATTGATATATTCTTAATTTTTTAATTATATATAATACTAAAATAATTATTATTGTTATAATATTATACCATGTATTTTAATTAATTTTTTAAAACATTAATTTATTTTTTATTTTTTAATTAATTTATTAAATTAATTTATTATTCATTATAATATATATTTATTTATCTAAATATATATATCATAAACGGTACAATATATAAGCTTTATTTCTAAGAAACAGTAACGATGTAATTGATTTTGATTTAGGTAAATTGTTAGTCTTACCCATTCGTTTATTGTAATGTATTCCAATGTGGCCTGCCACCAACTATTTATAATGGAAATTACTTAATGGGTTAATTTTTTCAAAAATAATAGCAAAAATGATGTCGTATTAGTTTTTTAGAAGAGTTAAATAGTCTTTGCACATGAAGCTTTGAAATGTTTGATGTTTGATATCTTGAACACTGTGTTTCTTTCTCTCTTTTCAATCCACTCAATCATTATACCAGTTGTATGTAATAGAAATGATTTAAAATAGCAAATCTCTTTATATATTCATCTCTAATTTTCTCTCCACTCAACTCTTATTTCTTTAGATCTGTTAGTTCTCTTCTTCATTTTGATTATTTATTCTGGTTTTATTTTGCATTCTAGAAAATCCTAAATTTTTTGTGCTTTTTCTATTTAATTACTATTTATTATTATAATTATTTGATTTTTAGGATTCAACAATGAGATTATAGTCGTTCCTGCATTACTACTTCTTTTAAAAAAATATATTTATGTCGTCAAATTAAAATTCATGTTCATAGTATGAAAACCAAATATAGTGTAATGTTTAGTATTTGTTTTCGCAGAACAAATAACTCTATAGTAAACCGGATCTTAATATTTTTCTATTTTATATTTATTAGTCTAATTTAGTCTTCTTTTTTATGTTTTTTCAGTCTCATCTCTGCACTGAGAATTTCCAAAATTAAATATTTATTATTATGAATCAACTCTTTGGTAGTTTATATAAAATTTCATTTAAATATTATTAACAAAGATGAGATTCTATTTTGAAGAATTTTTGGAACTTGATTAATGAAACTGATGGTTTATGTTTAGATTTTTAATTTTTTTAATTTTTGATTTTGATTTTAAGTTATAAAAAATCAATTAGTTCGGTTAACCCACCAATAATATGTTATATCTATATTTTTTATTATATATATATATATTTAATATCTGAAACTAAAATAACAATAATAATAAATATTATAAAATATATTATAATATAAAAAAGTTTATAAAAATTTAAAAAAAGTTGTCAGATTATTATGGAGGAGAGATAGTATTAATTAAAGAGAGAGAAAATAACAGAGAAAAGAGAGAGACACACCTTATTGTTTCTTCTCTTGATCTATTATTTTTTTAGTCACCTCCAACCGTTACTTCCCAGGCTATCTGAAAGCTCATCTTCCAATGAGTGTATTGTTACTGAATTCACTGTCATCAGCAGCCGGATAACGAGTCATACACCGTATAAAGAATCCACATTGGTTAACGCTGTCAATTATTTTTTACCAGCTTTTTGTCTATTTTTTGATTTCTTTTTCGGTGAAATTGGTATTTTTGAAATCATCTCTTTATAATCTTTATTTTAGTATATAATTTATAAATTTTATACCCCATATATTTTTGGCAAAAATTCAGCGATAATGAGACTCCAATGACATTTTTCGACAATAATTAAATAAAATAGAATTTATATAATAAATGTATATAATAAATATATATAATTAATGATTAATAGTTTAATAAATTAAAATTTGTATATTTAGAATTTGTGAATTTGAAATTAATAATTGTTTAAGTAATAATTTATAGAATATGAAATATAAATTATGATTTAAATTATAATAAATAATTTATGATAAAATTATAATAAATAATGTAAGATAAAATTGTTCAAGAGTATGTTGATTCATAATTTTAAATACTTATGATGGTTATATTTTAATAAATAAATAATGAAAAATTCTTATAAATATTATAAAAATATCATCTAAAGTATATGATGTGTATATATAAATATATAGAGAGAGAGCTCAAAAAAAAAGTGTTTAAATTAATACATATTGTTAGAATTTTTATTAATTGAATACAAAGATCATATACTGTCATCTTTAATGTTATTATATAATTATTACTTTTTTTTTACTTGAATAGATGTCAAGTACCAGAGAAAATATAAGAACTATAGCTGATAGTACAGGTATTGCCCCCTCAAATCTATAATGATAATTCGACAAAGACAAATATTTCTAAAAATATTATAAAGCCACCTAATGTGAACAGTAAAAGAAAGAGATCATGGGTTTGGAAATATTTGAGTCAAATAATAATGAAAATTCTCAAGAAAAAAGTTAAATATAAATACTAATTAGCTTTTATTGTATTTGAAATTTAAATATATTATATATTTTTTGATTTTGTGCTGATGTTACGGTTATTATATTTGAATTTAAATTATATATTATGTATTTTGTATTATTTATCCATCTCCGCCATTAATAGTTGAAAAAAAAAGTGAAATTTGTGGTGAATCAAGTAGTAGGAATTGTTATTAAAATTAATTCTTTTAGAAATATATGTTAAAATTATTTATATTTATTCTCTATAAAATTCTTACAGAATAAGGAGTTTCCTATTAGAAAATAAAAATTTAATTATTCTATTCTTAATACATGTTAATTAATTGTTATTATAATTATACTATGTATAGTAGTTTGAAATTGGTGCATATAGAAATTATATATATTATTTTTCAGTTCATTGAAAAATTTTAAAAGAAGTAAAACTATAGAGTTTCAATTATTAACTTTTATGTAATATGAAAAAATAGATAATCAACAATTAAATTTATGAAGCGATTTAACACATGTTTGTGAGCATTTTAAAATGAGAAATTTATGTTTTATGTCACTATTTTTAATGTTTTCAAAAATATCTCATAATTATTATATATTTTCAATATACAAAATATATATCTTTGAATAGATTTTGTTTCTCCGCCACTAATCAATATATATATATATAAATGAAGTATTTTTGATATATTTTAGATGTGTGTATTTATTTTATGTCTCTATACCTAATATTTATATCATTGATTAATAAATTTTTAACCACAAATAATATTTTTCATATGAAAATATAAAAAATAATATAATATTTTAAAAACTGAGCATTAATTGTAGCTTCTTTATTTGTCAAAGCGGATTGGAATTGTGTTTCATTTCATGCAAAACTTATTATAACTGTAGCAATTAATACCACAGGCGAGCGTCCACTGTTTTCGCTTGCAAACGTTTTCCATTTTTTTTTCTTTTTTATTTTTGGGCCATGTATTATTAGGGCACATCCCTCTTTGTACATTTATAGTTTTGGCCACATTACTTCAAATTTTTTTCCTCTACACCCTTTTGAAATTCCATTACTTGAATTTAAAAAAGAAAAGTCCTTTTGAAAACTATTCATTTGTCAAAATCATGTAAATATGGTTATTATCATTTTAATAAAAACTTAAAATTTTTGTGACCAAACCAACATTTTAAATTTCCTGTTAAAGTGTGAATAAAATCCAAATCAATGAGGTAGAAAATAAATTCATTTACTAATTAAGCCATCTCTTTATTTTCTTTTGATAATTTCTAAATTTCTGATTATTTTTGAAACTTAAGTCTTTAAAATTTATACATAATAATATTTTCTTTTTTTAAAAGGATAATTTTTATTAATAAATTCTACTCAAATTAATATTTATTAAAAATTAAGAAAACAACAACTATAAAGTCATATTTTGGAAAAAAAAAAGTAAGATCATTTAAGTACCCAATTTTATTAAAAAAAAAAAGAAAATAACAACTCTTAAAGTTTTTTTTTTTGAAAAAATCATTTACAAAATTTTGATCATATTATTGAAAAAGAAAAAATGCACTCATTTAAATTAAACAATACTCTTTCTATTTATTTTAAATAATAAAATGTTTTAAATGAATTTTGTCATTTTAAAATTACTTTGAAACACATTACATTAAATGTTTGCATATGGTTTATTTCAAATTTTGTTTAAAAGGGGGGTATAAATAATGAATTTTTATAATATATGGAGAAAATAAAAAATTAAAAAGATAAAAAATATATATCAATTATGTTTGAACTTTTTTTATTTTTATCATTTTAATATATGAATTTTTTATTTATTTATTTTAGTGTCTAAACTTTTTTTATAAAAAATAACTTAGTTGCTCTGATCTTAGTTGCTCCGATCTATTAAAAAATAACAAATTGGCCTGGACAATCAAATTATTTTTTATAAAAAAAATTCAGATATTAAAATAAATAAATAAAAATTCATACATTAAAATAATAAAAATAAAAAAATTTAGACATTATTAATATATTTTTTTCTAAAAAAAATTGACACGTGATAAAAATTAAAAAACGCTAGCATCTAAGGTTAATAGACAATAATACAAATATAAATTTTCTTTTTAAGAAAAATATGAAAATGTACTTGGAATTGGAAACCATGTCTCTTTTTCTGTCATTCCTCAAGCCTTTCTCTCTCACAAGTCACAGTTAAATTGAGGACTCGAAGAAAAGAAACTAGTACGAATTATTGTTATATTTATAATTATAATATAGTTGTATATAAATTTGTAACTATGTTGTCGAGGTGAAGTGGTCCCACTCCCATCTCCCTTTGCAAGCTTAGCTCACTGGAAGCTATACTGTACCTTCAAAGTCTTAACAAAACAAAGGCAAGATTTTGAGGATTTTGACGAATCTATTCAGATTTCTTTTGATTGCAGCTTCTGGGTACGTCTAATTTTCATTTTCATTGATGGGTTTTTCTTTTTCGTTCTTTTCCTTTATATGTATTTCTTTTTTTAATAGAAAAATTATTTTCTTGAAGTCTTTGATCTTCTGTATCGTGTTAATTGATTCCTCTGTTTTCTTTTCTAAAGAAGAAGAAGGGAATTTTATTTCTTTGGATATGTTATCTGGGGTTTTGTTTTCAATTCATGATTTGATTATGTTTTGGTTGAGCCAGAGATGATAGGATATCTACATTGTGAAGCAGGATACTGATGCAACCTATAATTATATTTAATTAAGTTTTGTCTGTCGATCCCCCAAACCCTTCTGTTCGCTCTCTATGTCTTCTTGATTAAGTCAGTGTCTTGATTGGTTTATGAAATTTTTGAACTGGATTTAGTTTGTGTGAGAAATTTGGTTGTGTTATTGTGTAGTTTAGTACTAAAGATTCTGTTGACGAAAGTAGGAAGAAGGAAAGACATCTGGGCGACAAAAGTTGGATACATATATATGTGTGTGTGTGTGTGTGTGTGTGAGAGAGAGAGAGAGAGAGAGAGAAATGATGTATCAGGAATCAGTGTCACTATATCCATATGGCAGTGCTATCAGTCATCGGATCATATGTGAATGCTTTAATTTCATATTTTGCAATTTCAGAGTCTTGGAAGCTAAAGAGGAACATGTTTTGTGTAATTCATCTAGGACTAATTCTGGTAAAGTTTCATTTGCATTACATTTAAAAACCTTAACAAAATAAAAATATATTTTGGAGTAAATAAATAAAGTTAAAAGCATTGATTTTGCTCTCACTGATGATAGTTCGAAGTTATTCTTATCATATGAAAATATTTGTTTTTTTCCCCTAAAATTCTTATGTAGTTCCTTAAATTTTTAATGGATATGTAGAAAAGTAGATTTAAGCCAAATGCATATGTAGCCCCTGAACTTGTAGCATTTAGTTACTTTATTTATTTTCTGAACTTTCATTTTAACCACTTTACCTTCTGTATTTATCTATTTTTATTAACAAATACTTGTATTAATGAATACTGCTCACTTTGCCTCTTGTATTTATATATTTTATACCAAATAGATATTAGCGCGACTCAGTGTTACTCAACGAGTTTGCATATATAAGTTCAGAAAATACGAGTTCAGGGGGTATATGGTTAAATTGAAAGTTTAAGGGGCAAAGTGTGCTACAAGTTCTGAGGGATACATATGTATTTAGCCTAGATTTTATTATACTATAGTTATTTTTATCTTGTTATTAATTTTAAGTGAAAAAATTATTCTCAAAAGTCTTTGCTAATTATGACTGTACATATTGGTATGAGCTTTAATTTACAGTTTGATCAATGTCATTTAGCAATCAGCAAAGCATGCTTAAAGTGAAGTTTGCCTTTTTTTTTTTTTTGTGCTGTCACTTGCATTACTTCTGATAGATATTTCTGACTTTAGAAAAGCTTGCATTACTTAACTGTGCTAAAGTCTTGCATTAATGCATGATAGTTTTAAATATTTTTAATGTATTTTAATCTTTGTCATTCCATTGTATTGTATTCCAAGTTTTTGCCAAATCCATAGATATACAGTAACTCGTCAATTTGTTTTGAATCGGTTTGTTGCAATATTGTTACATATCATAGGGGAAAGAAGAAGAATAGCTGATGGTTGATGGTGGGTTGATGATGGTTGAAGATTGGCTACTGGATAGGACAAAAAGAATAACTGAATTGAATGCATTTTAGTACAGCAGTAGAATGGCAGCAGAGTAGGAAATTAGCAAATTATTCCTTATATCATATTTTATCTTTTATTACTTTTACTACTTATTGAAGGATGTACGTTCATGAAAGGATTATCAATTATCAATATATCAGAATATATTTCTATTTCTTTCTCTTTTTTCTCTCTTCTTCTCTGTTCTATCTTTCCTCTTCTTCTAATTCCTGCTCTCTTCCCCTGCTACTCTCTCTCTTCTTCTCTATTTCTCCTTCTTTTCTATAGTTCTAACAGCTAGTTTGTTACAAATATCTAACAACTGCCTTCATCATTTGTGCATTCATATTTATGGCTGGGAATTTGGCATACATATTCTTGGATCTTCAACATGTTACTACAGAGAGCATGTTATTAATCTGTACTCTGACTGTTTGCCTATGGTTACGTGCTGATGCTTAGGACCAATGGCTATTCATTTTTATTAGGACTTCTATCCAAGCTGTATTCTGTTGGATCTATTGAATAGCGACTTCTGGTGCTTGTTCCTTTAATCTTCGCCGGTTGTTACATTATGATTTAACCATTATGCTATAATATGGCATGTTACCAGTTATATCATGTGCTGCAGTTGGTAACTGCAATGCATATGACAAAATATTTGTTAAGGACTTTCTTATTTTAATGGCTTCAGTACTGATTATAAGCTTTTATTGATTCAGTATCATACTTGCTCAGCAGTCACTATAGTTGGATATACACTAATCAGATCCATCCATTTAGCTTTGCACACCTTACCTTTTACCAATTCAAGTACATTACTAAGCAAGTTTGCCCTATATGTAGTGCAAGGACTATCAATTTTGTTGCGTTACTATCTTTTAGAGTATTACATGCTTACTAATGTTGTCTGTTTGATTTGTTGAACCTTTGAAGTTTTAAGTGATCAAATCATATTGGATATGTATGTTTTTTATCATTTGATGTTCATCTGTTCATTAATACTAATTAAGTGGCTTTATTGACAACGCTATCCCAAGTGATACACTTAATTTGTGAACTTTTTTTTTTCTTTTTTTGAAAATTCTGTTTGTTGAAAATTAATGATGTTCACTAGAAATTTATTAATCAGTGGGGAGTTTGTGCTGCTTCCTCTCTCTGTCTTTGATTTGCATGAAGCTAATTAATCATGTTAGCTTCCTGTAATTCATTCTTCTCATTCTTGTTGGTTCTACTGAAAGAATCACACATTTCATAACATTAATTGTTTCCTTGTGCATTTTTTATATTAAGTTGAAAACTGAATTTCCCCTTATACACATTTTGGAGTCTTCTCAGTTCTGATACCTGCTGTGCAAATTCTACAATGTCTCTGTTGTCAAAATTACGCTGTGTCACTGTGGATGTCACCGGTACGCTCATAGCTTACAAAGGTGAGCTTGGTAACTACTATTGCATGGCAGCAAAATCTGTTGGACTACCATGTCCTGACTACAGGCGTGTGCATGAGGGCTTCAAACTGGCTTATACAGATATGGCTAAAAAGTACCCATGTTTTGGGCATGCAGCACGTATGCCTAACATCGTATGGTGGAGAACATGTGTGAGAAATTCATTTATCCAGGTACTCCCTCCTTTCCCATTTATCTGTTGATTTAGAAGAAATTGTTTTATTTCAGTTTACTTGTTGCTTTTAAAAAATAAAGGTGTTAGTTATTTTCTTCAATTTTACCCTTTTTATACCTTAAATGCTCAATAACTTTACATAGTTTTACGTAAGAGTATTTTACTTATATGCAAATATCTTTTCCTGTAATTGCGGCTATTTAATTCTTTCTTAATTATTGTGTAATTACCATAAACAACAAATAGAAAGGGAAGTAAGGAGTATATGATTTTGCTTAATTATCTCTGTTGCTAGTTATTGCATGTCACACTGCTTGCAAATAATAATAAATCTGTTATAAGAGAAGAAGCAATGTAATATTCCCATGCTAAAATATATCAGCTTTATCATAATGGTTCCTGATTGCATTTCGTGTTGTGTGACAAACAGAAATTTTGCATGAAGTAAGCTGTTGTGCAGTTCATGTTCATTTTGGTTTCTGTCTAAATGTAGCAATTTAGAACTTGTGAATTTTGTTTTTGCAGGCTGGATATGATTATGATGAAGAGACTTTTGAGAAGATCTTCAGGCGCATATATGCATCATTTGGTTCATCAGCACCTTATACCGTCTTTGCAGACTCCCAGCCTTTCTTAAGATGGGCACGTGAAAAGGGTCTTATAGTTGGGCTTGTTAGCAATGCAGAATACCGTTATCAGGATGTAATACTTCCAGCCTTGGGTTTGGACAAGGTAATCAAATATTGTCTTCTGGAACTATCTCAGTTGCACTGCACCTTTTTTTTTTTTTCATCTCTCTGTCATTTTTCCATCTTTGTGTCACTCCACCACATCCATATACAAGAAGCAAAATAAACCAATAATTGCTTGTTTAGTGCCTGAGAGCACACAAAGTCCCACTCTTCATACAGAAGTACATATTTATTTTATCACTTGTATATGGATGTTATAGTTACTAGGAAAATTTATGAGTGCATTTGTATATTTAGAGGCACTATATAAGCAATGGCTTAACAATGCCATTAGTATGATATTTTGAAATCAGGGTTCAGAATGGGATTTTGGTGTATTCTCTGGTCTTGAAGGTATAGAGAAGCCTGACCCGAGGATCTATGAAATCGCCCTGGAGAGGGCAGGAAATATTGCACCAGAGGAAGCTCTGCACGTTGGGGACAGCATGCGCAAAGACTACACGCCAGCAAAGAGTGTGGGGATGCATGCATTACTGTTGGATAGGTTTAAGACTCCTGATGCTGAGGATTGGAGAAAATCTGGTGCAATTGTGCTTCCTGACTTGCTCTCTGTACAAGAATTGCTCACCTTAGGGACATTGACATGCTGAGGAGTTTTATTTCTTTCCCAAAGCCGTCATGTGCAATTTTTTCTTTTAGTGGCCGTCTTGTTAAATGACAATTTCATATATAATTACTGGCCTCCATAGAACTCAAATTTTCACATATCAAATCTTCAGGATGCTTGAGAGGGAAGGAGAAGCTAATTCTGTAGTAGCAATATTATGCTAAATGATAGTTTTATTTAACATTAATATTATTCAATACTGAAAATTAGATTTTTCAGCCCTCCTAATTTTAATCTTTTTGATGATATATTACTTGAAATTGTCAATTTGTGATACTTAAAAATGAAATGTACCAAGGCTAAATTTGTTTCCGTTCTTGGCTTTCTGCTTTTCTCGTGATCAATTTAGGACTAAATATTGGAATATACATTGAAGATGATGCTAGAGATAATTAACAGGAAATAACCTCTCAGATATTAGTTGTAATTGTGGATAAATTTTTCTCATGAAATCCAAAATATTTCAGTATTTCAATTCGATGGAGAATAAAAAATTAGTGATGATATCTAATTTACAATTTCCTTTACAATATAGTTTTTAGTAAACTAAATGATTTTTTTAAAAAATATATATATTTATGATTGCTTCAATATATATTTGTTCCAGTTATGTAGTTCTCTGATTATTATTATTATTATTATTAGCTTATAAGTTGAAAGAAAAAATACAATTAATTAAGAGTAAAATGTAACGATTGATAAGCTAAATGAGAAAATAAAATCAATTAAGGTGGAAAACTTAAATACAATGCTTAAAATTCAATATTTTACTTAAATGATGTGTATGTTTACTTGTAAGCAAAATATATAACGCGATCCGTGAATTTATTTTTTTATATCGTATTTTATATACTTTAATCATAGTTATCATATATTATGTTATGTTTAATTTTTTATAATAATATTTTTTTAAACTCCTAAAAAAATTTATTAGTATAATATATTGATAGTATAAATTTTTATTAATTTAGTTTAATTTATAAAAAAATTTAATATAAATTTATGTTATATAAAATTATTTTTTTTAAAAAAATTATTAAATAGAATTTTATAATTATTATCTTTCCATAATTTTGTTGTTGTATTTTCAATTTCACCGTAATATTTTATACGAAATATTAAATATTATCGTTAAATTAGATTCTTAAATGTATTGGCTTATTTTTATTATTTAATTAGTATAATAACATAATTATATAATGTTAGTATTAATTTATATAGTCTTATAGTATTACAGCAATAATCTTTTTCTATCACATTTACAAACAACAAAAAAGGCTCAAATTTAGGCTAAATACCATATTAGATTGTCTAAAGTATATTACAACCCTAAATTCTAATTTTTTCATAATAATATTTGTATAAACGATTAATGAAATTTAATTTAAAAGGTACATTTGGCACTCTATGCATACTATTACTGAAAAATTGACTTTTATTTTATTTAGTTTTTTTAATTTAAAAAAATTATTTTTAATTTATGTTTTCAAGTATAATTTCATAAGAAGGTAAAAGCTTTAAAAATTTATAATAAAGCTAGAAATCTAATTTATACAAATGGCTTTAAACTCAATTTTAAATAAAATTATTAATTTATTTATATTAATTTGTGGTCAGAAGACCATTGGCTAAAAATTATTTTGACAAAAGTTGGCTAGCTACATTTAACTTAAATTTATTTCAACTAACGCGTTTAAAAACTTTCTTTATTTTTTCTTTATTGAAAAATCTCATTGTTCTAAGTTCAAATGGATCCTAATTATAAATATTATTGTTCTCCAATCTAAGTTGATAAGTATATATTTTTTTATTTATAAATTATATCCTATTTATTATTTCAATAAATCAATTGATATATAAAAATATCTATTATATCTATATTAAATATTACTTATTAAAATATTTAATGACTATATTTTATATTAAAACAATTTATATAATAAAAAATGTCATGTAATTTTATATTTTTTTAATAAAAATAACTAATTTCTCTCGTTATTATGAAATGAAAAATGTGTCTATAATAAAATATAATTCTCTAACAAATTGCGTAATAAATTTGATCTTTGTTTGGCAAAAAAAAATACTGTAGGTATTTTTTTATTTTATTAATGACTATTTAATTCTAAATTCATACGCAAAAGAGATTTTTTAATTTTATATAAATTTTATAGTTTTGAATTAAATTGAAAATTCAAACTTAATATTTATATATTATGTAAAGTAGTATGTAAGATTATGATGCTTTCTCCATTATAAAGAGAGTTGTCCAACATATATCTAATAGGTAAAAAAATTTTATAATAATACTAAGAAAAAGACTATAGATTATATAAGATGTGATGAGTTAATGACTACTTCATAGAAAAAATTAATTATAAAATTAATATTAAATAAAAAATTAATTATAATATTTTTGTAATAAAAAAAATAGAGAAAACAAATATTGAAAGTAAGAGTTTTGAATTTATCATAATTGTATCTCTTTGTATTCAATTTAGAGTTTCGAATTTACCATAATTGTATCTCTTTGTATTCAATTTAGAGTTTCGAATTTACCATAATTGTATCTCTTTGTATTCAATTTAGCTCTTCTATATGATCTTTTTTTCATGATACAAATTTCTGTAGCTTGAAGAATTTATAAATTCATCCAAATTTTTATTATATTACTTTTCATTTGATTCCTCATAGTAAATTTAGAGAGGGTTTTGAATAATTCATGCCTATTTAAAGGGATATATAATATTGAAATAAATAATTAAATGGAGAAAATTTTTATAAGTGAATTAAATGATGAAGATTAGAGGTTAAATATTTAATATATTAATAAATTATTAATGAATAGGTAATTATTGATATATATTTTAATTGAAACTCTTAACATGTGAAGATAAAAAGTCATATTTAATATATTATTAATAAATTAATAAATTTAATAATTAACAATTAGTAATGAATTTTAAAATTAAAATTATTAATTAATTTATGAAGATAAAAAGTCACATATTTATATTTAATAAATCATTAATTTTTATCCTAGATATATCTATTAATTATTATGAATGTTAAGAGTTTTATATTTTTTAACTTTTTAAATTTCTCAAAAAATATAAATATATTATTAAATTATATTAATATATAGTTAATTTTAATTTAATTATATTTATGTGTAATTAATTTTTATAAAATTAAAAGTCACAAATATAATTTATTTAATTAATATTATTAAATTATATTAATTGGTAGTTATTTAATAGAAGACTAATAATCACAAATATAATAAATTTTATATTTTCTATAAATTATTAAAATTAAATAAAAATTAATTGAAAAGAGAAAAATGAGAGAGCGTTATTTTAAAAAATTGATGATATGTCACTCTTTTAGCACTTTTTATATCCTTGGCTTTTATATATATAATATAGAGTTATTGAATTTTACTCGTTTAGTCAATTTATTTCTTAAACTTTTAATTTAACCATATAGTCTCAAATTTTTATTATTTTTAACTTATAAATATAGACTCGTTGAGTCGCGTTGAGTCACATTTTTTTTAGTTAAGGTATAAACATATTTTTTTCTCTCTTTAAATACTTTTCTATTTAAAATTTAATCTCTAAAATCTAATCATAAAATCTATTTCCTTCAAATAATATACATTGCAAAAACAAATAAATAAATCAATTACATTTCAAAAGGGGAATTTTAAGAAATATCAAACTAGCAACAAAAGTTTTAAAAGGATATGAGAGTATTAAAAAAAAGAAGAAAAAAAATGAAAGAAACATTGGAGATTTAATTTTAAGGATTTAATTTTGAAGATTAAATTTTAAGGACTAGATTTTATATGGGAAGAGATTTAAAGAGAGAAAAAAATATATTTATTAGTTAAAATAAATAAGAATCAGTATGAATTAGCGTGATTCAGTGGTTTATATTTATAAATTAAGAAAAATATAAGTTCAGAGGGCTATATGGTTAAATCAAAAGTTCAACAAACGAATTGACTAAACAAATTAAATTCAAAGGACTACATATATATTTAACCTATTATATATGTTCTCGTATATGTTATACATAATTTGTTATATATTATGTGTTACATATGATATGTTAAAATGTCCTCATATATGTTACATAAAATCTATTTTATGTTATATATATGTTCATATAATTAGTTAAATATGATACTTATATGTTGAAAAATTCTTATCTAGACTTAGTATATGTGTACCCGACCAATGAGAAATAAGCAAAAAAGTGATTATAAGAAAAATGAATAATTTTATTGGCCAAGTACATCTGTACCCGATCTATATAAGTCTTTCCCTTCCATGTTATATACTTTGTATATAATTTCTTATATATTATATGTTTAAATGAAAAACTAAATTTTTTTAGATTATTTATATAATTTGATATATGTTGATAATATTTCAATATCTATGATATATAATCTCGCGTAATACATAAATAAACATATATTCTTATAAATAAAAAAATGCCTATTAACCACTTGTACTTTGCATTCATCTCATGACATATCTTTATATACTTAAAATAATATCATTATGCCTTCGACTTAGTTATTTCTCTTTTTACTTCTTTTTCATGTATTACATGTGCAAAAAGAGCCCCACTGTTCATCTAATTGCCAAATTCTTCTATCATTTTCTCTGCATTTTCCTCTTAGCTTTAGATGCTCAAAATAACTCCAAATCAGATCTCCCTTTACATCTCACTAATATTTAACCAAAAAAAAAGAAAAGAACCTATCCTTTACAGCTATAAGATTTTAAGCACAAAATAATTCAGGTACATATAAAAATACAAAATCTAAGATTAATTTTTCAATTCACTAAGAGCCCAAAACAATATTAGTTCAAAATATCCAAAAACCAAATTCTTCACATTAACACCAAAGCTGGGATAATGAAAATTGAGAAGATTGAGGATTTAGTATTAATGGGTAGTCTATTTATTTATGCATTAAACCTATAATCTATTATATATTATATATGTCCTTATATATATTACATATAATTTGTTAATTATATTGCATATTTGTCCTCATATATGCTATTATAATCTATTGTATATTATATATATTATATATAAAATTTGTTAAATATATTGCATATATGTCCTCATATTTGTTACGTGTAATATGTTATATGTTATATATTATATATGTTATATGTAATGTATTAAATATAATGTTAATATATTATATATATTGTATATAATTTGTTAAATGCGATGGATTATAGATTTATATGTTATAATTTTAAATTATATATATATTACGTATAATTTAATAAATATGATAAGATGAAGAAGAATTTTTTTAGTGAATGTAGGAAAGCTAAAATAATTGAAAAATTCATTTCTTTGAAGCATCTTATCTAATGAACGATGTGCATTACATTTGAAACATTAAAAAAATCCTAAATCATTATAGTTGAAGACCAAAAACAAACGAAAAATACAATAATAAAAGATTTACAAACATAGAATGCCACATGTTTCTTCTTCATCTTATGGTTAACAAAATAAAACCAATTTGATTTTTAAAAAAAGAAGCAATAGAAAAGAGATAGCAATGATGGAGAAGAAGAAAAGTCAACAGTGGAGAAGAGACAACGGCAGTGGAGGATGAGAAGGCAATGGTGGAGCAAAAAATAAAAATAGATGAAATAAAAGGAAGAAAGAGAAAAGAATGGAAGAGGAAAAAGAAAGTCATATAAAGAAGAAGAGACAGAGAGATGTATTTTTTAAAATGAAAACCTAATGAACAATATATATAAAAAAGAAAAAAGTTAAAAATAAAAAAAAATTAAGAGCAACAAAAATGAAAAATAAAGTAAAAAAAGTAGTAAATGTAAGAACTTTAATGCGGAAATTAACATAATGCCCTAGCTAATTAAATTCAAAACATCCTAAGAAAAATAATAAATTAATTGACATACCGTTCAAAGATGAAGTAGCCATTATTGAATTGAAGAGCCCCTTTTATTTAAATCTATAATTCTAAAACACTTAATTTTTTTCTATCTAACTATCATGCACAGAAATTTTAAGAACTTTAATTGATGAAATTTTCACTACTATAAAAAAAGATTTTCTGTGCTCTTTTATAGATGAGAGAAGAGAGCTAAAAATTGTTTAACAAAAAATGAATGTGATAATTATTATCTATTAGTTTAAAAGGTTACCCACTCCATCAAGGTATTATCTTATCTTAATAATAATTATCTATAACTTAATAGATAGTTTAGTTGGCTACAACTATTATGAGTGCATAAGTTTAAAAAATTAAAACACTAGATTAGTGAGTCATCCACTTAATTTATGTGAAATTAACATTCTCCCACTTGGTTCACTAAATCGATTATTAAAACTATAATATATAATATATATACATTTTATATCAAAATACATTTATTGAACTTCATAAAAGAATTTAACACATATCACTAATTTTGATAAAAGTACCCAACAAACCCAAAGAGCTATATCATAATAATGAAATAAGCTTAGACTATAAACAAGAGTCATAGCAGTCATATAACTTCAATGCCATATTTTCTTCTATGTACTACACATCAATAATCTTTGTAAACTCTATTCATCAAGCCAAAACAACCCCTTTAATTTATCTTATCAAGACATTTCCTGTTGATCAAACAACAAAATGTGCACCCATAATTAAAAAAATAGCAAAGAAAAAAACATACTTTAATGTGGAAAAAATGTCTATTACACAACCACTAAAATATTCATTATCATACATGTTACGGATTACTCAAAAAATGTACTCTCATAAAATCTTCCATATATGTCTTTGGAGGTATTCCTTTAATCAATGGATCAACAATCATAAGTGCGGTACTAATATTTTCAATTGACACTTGTTATTTATGGACTATTTCTCTAATAACGAAGTACTTTAATTCCATGTATTTTGATCCACTAGAGTATTTGTCATTTTTAGACAAGAAAGAAGCTGCAATGTTATCAAAATAAATTCTAATAGCATGGCAATAGAGTCGACAACACCAAGCCATGAGATGAAATTCCGTAACCACAAAGCATGATTTAAGGCTTCAAAATAAGCAACAAATTCGGCTTCCATCGTGGATGAGGCAGTAATTGATTATTTTATACTCTTCCACGAGATTGCCCCATTTGCTAGCATAAAGACAAAACTTGAAGTTGACTTTAAGCTATCAAGGTAACCACCATAATCTGAATTTGAGTACCCAATCACTTCTAATTGTTCTGATCTTTTATATGCGAGCATATAATTCTTTGTCCATTGTAAGTATCTCATGACCTTCTTTGCAGCCATCCTATGTTTGAATCATAGATCACTTTGGTGTCTTCCCAACATACCAACAACATAACTGATATCTGGTCTAGTACATGTTTGAGCGTACATCAAACTCCCTACAGCTGATGTATAAGAAATTTTCTTCATTTTCTCCCTTTCAAAGTTATTCTTAGGGCACTATTTATTACTTAATTTGTCACCTTTTGAAATAGGTGTAACACTTGCTGAACATGACTTCATATTAAACCTCTCTAAAACTCATTCGATATAACCTTTCTGAGACAAACCTAGCAGTCCTTGAGATTGATCCCTAAAGATCTTTATGCCAATAACATAGTTTGCCTCACCCATATCAACCATCTGAAAGTTTTTAGAGAGATAATCCTTGGTTTCATGTAATAAATCAAGATCACTACTAGCTAGTAAAATATCATCTACACACATTATCAAAAATATAAACTTGCTCCCACTAACTTTCATATATATACATTGATCAACAATATTTTCCTTAAATTCAAAAGAAGTGATGGTATCAGTAAACTTGTATGTCATTAACTGGAAGCTTGTTTAAAATCGTAAATGGATTTCTTTAATTTGCAAACTGGGTATTCCTTTCCTTTCTTTATGAACCCTTCATTTTGTTCCATGTAGATATCTTCATCCAAATTTCCATTTAAAAATATAGTTTTCACATCCACTTGATGTAACTCTAGGTCAAAATGAGCTACAAGGGCTATGATGATTCTAAGCAAATTTTTTTAGAAACTAGAGAGAAAGAATCTCTATAATCTATTCTCTCTTTTTGAGTAAAATCTTTGACCACTAGTCTAGTTTTAAATCATTTGATATTGTATTTGGTGTAGCTCTTGGTCTTAAAGACCCATTTACAGTGGATGGGTTTACAATTATCAGGCAAATCAATAAGATCTCATACATCATTGTGGTCCATAGATTTCAACTCTTAATTCATGGCTTTATCTATTTATTAAAATCATCACTTTTTTATGGCCTGTGAAAATGAAACCGGATCCTTCTTTATCCCACTATCAAAATCAGATTCTTATAAATAAACCATATAATCATCTGAAATGGCAGGTCTCCTTTCCTTTTGAGATCTTCTTAAAGGAGCCAGTTGTGGTGGTTCTATAATATTTTCAATAGCAACATCTTTTAGTGGGAATAAACCATTTTCATGATATTGCTCATTTTTCTCAATTTACTGAGAAGGTTGAAGAGCAACAGTTTTTTGAGATAAAAAGGTGGTAGGATATCCACTCTTATTTCCTCAATGTCTACCTTTCTTGGTTCATTACTCCTACTAATTTTGCAATTCTCCAAGAATTTAACATTATCGGTTTCAATTATTTTCACACTATGGTTAGGACAATAAAACCTGTACCCTTTTAATTTTTCTGGATAACCAATAAAATATCCAAAAATAGTTATTGAATCTAACTTTTTTCTTATATGGGTTGAAGATTCTTGCCTCTACTGGACAACCCCATATATGTATATGTCTCAAACTAGGTTTCCTACCAGTCCATAACTCGAAAAGAGTTTTTAGAACCACTTTACTAGGGACTCTATTCAAGATAACATTACGTTCTTTAAAGCTTTACCCTACAAGGAAGTCGGTATAATAGAGTAACTCATCATACTCCTAACCATTTCTATTAATGTGCGATTATGCCTTTCAGTAATACCATTCTATTGTGGCGTACATGACATTGTATATTAAGCACGAATGTCATATTTTTCTAGAAATTTGGCAAAAGGATAAGGATTTTATCCTGATTCATTATATCTATCATAGCATTCACCACCTCGATTTGATCTCATAATTTTAATCTTTCTATCTAATTGTCTCTCAACCTCTGTAATATACGTCTCTAAGATGTTAATAGCTTGAGACTTCTCATGCATTAGATATATATAATTTTACTAAGATATATCATATATAAAGGTGATAAAATATCTCTCTCCAGTAAAACAAAGAATGAAGAGTGGTTCGCAAATATCAGTGTGAATTATCTTAAGAAGCTCATTACTTTTTGTGGCACCTTTTTTTGTATGCTTAGTTTGTTTTTCTTTTATGCAATCCACACACACTAGGAAATTAGTAAAGTCTAGATTTTGTAAAATTCCATCCTTTACTAATCTTTCAATTCTTTCCTAAAGATATGCCCTAGTCTTTTGTGCCATAAGAATGAAGAATTTTTATTAATTAAGCCACGTTTTGAACCAACATTTGAATGTAAGGTAACTAAAGCTTTTGCAAATTTATGATTTAGACAAATTTTATATAAACCATCATATAAAATACCAGAACCAACTGTCATTGAATTAAACATCAAATTTAGTTTTTCACAATAAAAATAAACTGAATATCCAACATCATCTAATTTGGATAAAAGAAATTAAATTTGTAGAAATCAAAGGTACATAAAAAGTGTTCAAAAGATCCATCTGATGACCAATCTCTAAAAGTAAGCGATAGGTACCAACAACTACTACTTCTACTTTGAGATGGTTTCCCATATAAGGAAACTTTTCACTTTCCTTCAGTTTTCAGGTTGTAAGGAATCCCAGCATTAAATTAGTAACATGAGTTGTGGCTCCAGAATCAATCCACCAAGGATTAGAAGAAAATTCAGTAAGATTTGATTCATAACTTACAAAAGAAAGATTTATATTTCTCTTTTCAAACCAATTCTTACATTTGTTACATTCATTCTTCATGTATCCCTTCTTGCCACAAAAGTGGCATTTCACGATGGATTGACCTTCATGATTCCGACTACTTTCTCCAGGTCTACTTTTCTTTGGTGGGTTGTGCTTTTCTTTTCTGAATTTGCCTTTATTTTTCATGGCTCCATGAGTTATAGCAAGGGCAAAATTTTGCCTATCTTATCTTAATCTCACTTCCTCCTGAATATACTTACTGGTAAGCTCATTCAAGTTTCACTACTCATTGTTAGTAATAGAGCAAGCTATGATGGAAGTGAGTTAAGGACAAACTGTACTAAAAAGGACTCATCCATATTCATGCTGAGTGCTTTCAATTTTGTAGCCTTTTCAATCATGTTCAGAATATGTTGTTGAATACCTTTTTAACCATCAAATTTTATAGTAGTCAACTCAGTCATCAGTGGACCTACGAGGGACTTATCAGTGCATTAGTACTCCTCAACAAATTTTAAAAATTTCGAGGCAATCTCAGTTTGTGGGAGGGAGGTCTTGATATTATTGACAATCGTCATACTTATAAATATAAAATTGAGTCTATTTGATCTTTTTCAGGCTTTTAATTGCTTCACCTACTCCGGAGTACTTTTATCAGTAGCTTCAGTTGGGTTTTTAGTTATCAAAGTCAAGTCAAGATCCAGTACACCCAATGAGAATTGAACCCTTTCATGCAACTCAAAAAAATATGATCCATCAAATGTTATCATTCTAAATACAATGGAGCATAAAGAAGTAGAAACTGTATAAAACAGAATAATGCTCGCAATAATGTCTCAAATACAAACTTATAAAATATAACGATGAACTATTGATATCACTAAAGTTTTTCTTTGGGTAAAACTCTAGCATATCTAGTTTTCACTCTAAAGGAGCTTAAATTTACATTATTATTTGTGTTATTCACATATTACCTATGGGTATCCATATTACCTTTCTAAATAATACAAAATAAAATTATTATTTTATAATTAGTAGAATTTGACTCTCCTTTGGGCTAGTCTCAATCTTTTAATTATAAACATTCTCAAAATACTATTTCTTTATAAGTCTTTCTTAGTTCTTTTATACAATTTAATAAATATATGGTTCACTAACTTAGGTCACTTTGGCAACTATCTAAACTAGTGAACTTTATATTTATAAATTGTCTAATAATATTTTATTCTTTTACTTGAGTCATTTGTTTATACTCAAAATTTTCCAACATAGTCACATGTTTAAAAAAATATATTTTCTTTTCATGTGACATAATATCAATTTAATATTGTAGATAAGTAGTTTAACTAATGATAGTTCTTTTATGTAATTTAACTATTACAAGACTCATCAACTTAGGTTACTTTGGTAACAATCTAAGTTAATGAATCTTAAGTCATAAAACTAACAATTCACATCAAAAATTCACATACTAATCATGTGAATAATAGTTTAATGTCTCTGTCCTTTTAAAACATATAAGCAATGTAAATTACTTGAGTATATAATGTATTGTACACTTTATATGTCTATATCCACATATAGTTTTTATGCTCATACAGTGGCGTAGCCAGGATTTTAGATAAGGGGGGTCCAATTCAACTTAAATACTAAACATTAAAAATATCAAATTATAAAAGAAATAAAAAAATTCCAGATTATAAACTACAAAAAAATAATATTTTCAATTTAACTTCATACTACTTTTCTCAAAAAAAAAAAAAAAACTTCATACTACAAAATCAAATTAAACATTTCAAATTTATAATGTCCTCAAGTATTCAAGCCAATTTCTTAATTCATTATTTTTCAAATTTCAATTCATTTTAGCAAGATAAAAAAATTGCAACAAAATAAATATGAGATTAAAAGTAAGTGGTGTACCTATTCTTAACTTGTTGCCGCTGCCTTGCTGGTGCCAATCGGTGAAAGAATGAAATTGAAAAAGGAAGAAACTGTTATCTGAAAAAAAAAAGAAAGAAAAAGGAATTAACGAAGAAGAAACGTGAGAAAGAAGAGAAAGAGTCACAATTAAGTTATTCTTGTTTGTTTGTAATGGGCAGAGTCATTGACAAATCTTGTTTGTTTGTAATGGGCTTGATTAAAAGGCCCAGTTTTAAAGATTGGAAAAAAAAGAATGAAAAATGTTGGGAGCGTGGATCGAAGTTGCGTGCTCTCACATAGTAAGGCCAAGCTGTTCCATCTCAACCAATGTAATATTCATTCTCAAATATACCTAAAATTTTTTTATTTTTAACTGAGGGGGGAACATGGCCCCATGAGACCCCCTTTATCTCCGCCTCTGTGCTCATACAATAATAGCAACATGATATAAAAGTGATATTAATCACCAGAGCTCGTAAATCGATTATTTAAGTTATAAAATTTTGAAGAAAACAAAAAAGCTTCATTCACATATGTCATGGTAACATAATCAAAGTAGCCAATTTTAACAATGAAAAACAATTCATTTGTAAAACATAATCAATTTGCAAAACAACAAATCCAGAAGTCATAACATTATAAATTAAGTTACATAACCAAAACCAATAATTATTATTATTTTAATAGTAAAAAATGGATTCATCTCTAAACATTGTAAATTCGTAAAACGGAAACAAAACTAATAATAGTATGTTCTATTATGGATCTAGGCAAAATGAAGTCATAAAATTTTAATACGTTTATAAATATTAATCACAAGCGTAATCAATTAAATGCAACACAATAACAAATATTGTGACGATCATAACACTATAATTCTAAGATATAGTAATTCAATTGGCTTTAATACTAATTATAAAAATTTTAATGCGGAAATTAACCTAATGCATTCTAAAAAAATAATAAATTAATTGACATACCATTCAAAGATAAAACAGTCATTATTGAATTAAAGAGTCCGTTTGATTTAAACCTTTAATTCTAAGGCACTCATCTTCTCTCTATCTAACTATTATGCATGAAAAATTTAAGAACTTTAATTGATAAAATTTTCACCACTATCAAAAATAGTTTTTGTGCCCTTTTATAGTGAGAGAAGAGAGCTAAAAATTGTTCAGCAAAACTGAATATGATAATCATTATATATTATTTTAAAAAATTATTCACTCTATCAAGACATTATCTTATCTTAATAATAGTTATCTGTAATTTAATACGTAGTTTAGTTGACTACAACTATTATAAGTGGATAAATTTAAAAATTAAAATACTAGGTTAGTGGATCAACCACTTAGTTTATGTGGAATTAACGGTAAATTATGTAATTTCTTTTTTAAATTTTCCTTTTAAGATTTTAGAAAAAAAATAAAATTTATATATAGTCTCTTAAATTTTACTTGTCTAATTAATTTATCTATTAAACTTTTAATTTAATTATATAGCTCCGAAACTTGCATTTTTCTTAATTTTAATTTTGTCCCCAAAGGGTTTGAATCCACCTCTATGTAGGTTTTTATATTTATATTTACTTTCTTATCAATGAATTTACACTTCTGGTTGAAAAAAAGAATGTTGAGATATGCGCACACATTTTTTTTTATATTAAAACAAAGGATATTAATAATTATAGATTTAAGTTTGAATTTTTAAAATAATAAAAAGTAAATATAATATTATATTTCAAATGTTAAATTTTATCCAAATGTACTTTTGTTTTTCCAAATCTTCTAATACTAATGTGATTTTTTTTAAACATTAAAAATACCTAATTGTGACGACAACTAATTTCTTTAATAAAAACAAAAAACTGTTCATTTATTGAATTCAGTAGCATAAATCTTTAATAAAAATATGATTGTTTTTATACGTATTTGGGTTTTTAATTTTTTTTGCTTAGCTCTATTGACATTGCGTATAATTTTGATAACAGTAAATAAATATTAAATAAGTAGATACAAGAATTGAGTTATTAAAAAATTTCATCTTTCAACCTTAAAAAATAATAAAAATTATGTACAGTTAATAATTGGCCAAATTATACTGGCCGTCCTCTTGAAGATACCCCATTTTCTATTGTCGTCCCAGTCATTTAATTTGTCACATTGATATTCCTATATATTCACTTTTATATTGACATGGCAATTGGGTTGGGTTATCCAATCTGATTCGGGCCTTGCAAAGTGCTAGGCACAGCTCGAGAATGCAGTCCAACATAAAATGCCATAGACTGGGCTGGGCTAAGGGCATTTAGCCCAATACTGCATAACAAGAGCCCATTACTGTTTGAATAATTTTAAATAAATTATATAAATAAAATTAAAAATGAGAAAATCAATCCTATATTTATTTGTTCAAGAGAAAGTGCACTTGTCACCATGCCATACCTTGACATGTAAATAAATTTTTAACTTAAATATACATATTATCTAACATAATTTTATAAAATAAAATTTTTGAAGTGTTAAATTAAATAAAATTTTACTTATAAAAATTTTTGTCAATAATTTTTTTTGTATTTATCAAAAATCAATTCTACTAATAAAAAAAAATTTAATTCCATATTTATAATTAAATTAAAATTGTAAACAAATTATATTATATGTTTTTATATACCAAAACAAAATTGCTCAACAATATTTTTTTTCTTTTCCATAATAATTAATATGATTTTTAATTTTTTGTAATTTAACTATTATCTGTGTTATTATAATTTAATTTATTTAATTTATGTTATTATAATTTAATTTGTGTAATTGTAGTTTTATTTGTATTATTATAATTTAATTTGTGTCATTTTAGTTTAATTTATATTTTTATGTATTTTGTTCTTTTTTTTATCAATTTTTATATATAATTTATTTAAAAAAATATAAATTTTGTACAAAAAAATTTAGGTCATCCTATATATTAATATGATATAATATAATTCAGCACGATATAATACGATTATATGTGGTCAATATAGCCATTATTTTTTAAATATCAATATAGTCCTGCACAAAAAGTTATAGGCATCTGAACTTTTATCAATATAATAGTCTATCACCAATTAGACATCCAAACTCCTAATAGAAACTCCTTTAAAATTTTTTTAAATTCACACTAAAAACATGAAGATGCATAATTTGAACCTCGTACTTTATGTATAAAAACCCATAGCTTTTATCATCTAAATTACACTCATTGCTTGTTTGTAAAGTTGCTTTATATATGTTTTAACTATTAATTTTTGATAAATTATAAATAACAAAGTAATTT
The DNA here is from genome assembly GCA_947685225.1 of Garcia nutans. Lineage (NCBI taxonomy): Eukaryota > Viridiplantae > Streptophyta > Magnoliopsida > Malpighiales > Euphorbiaceae > Garcia > Garcia nutans. The sequence continues at coordinate 42,443,184 of CANTUV010000003.1, forward strand.
TATTCAATAATTAAATAAATAAATTTAATTTAATAAATAAATTTATTGAATTATTAAATTATTTATGAATTTATTAAATTAAATAAATTTATTTAATTATTGAACAAAATTACTTTGTTGTTTATAATTTATCAAAAATTAATAGTTAAAACATATATAAAGCAACTTTACAAACAAGCAATGAGTGTAGGTTAGATGGTAAAAGCTATGGGTTTTTATACATGGGGTATAGAATTCAAATCTCTACACTCTTATGTTTTTGATGTAGGGATGATCATTGAGCGGTTTGATGTGTTTTTTAATATATATTTCAAAACAAACCGATTTGGAAGAGTATTAACTCAAACTAAACCATCAAAGAAGAATAAACCAAACTAAACTATTATGAGCAGAGTGATTTGGGCAGTTTGACCGGGTTCAAAATTATTGCAACGGAATATTATAAGTTATAATAATACTAATTCACCAAATATCTTAAGCAATAATTAAAAAAATAATCTAAAAATATAACACAGCGTCACAATATGTTATAAAAAAAGTAAACAAACTGTTTAGACACATCTTAAAGTCTTAGAAACCAATAAATAAATTGATAAGTGATGAATACAATAGCACCACTATATGTTTATATATATATATATATAGTTAGCATTTTGAGCATATTTGGACTAAAAAATTTTCAAACCCAAATTAAATTATCTAGAAAAGCGGTTTAGAGAATTTTAACCCAACCGAAATCATTTTTAAGCAGTTTAACCACTCAAACCAAGTGATTTAAGTAGTTGGTAGGTGAGTTGGATGCTCATCCCTTTTTTAGGGTGAATTTAAAGAAATTTTAAAGATGCTGATGTGATTTAGGGGGGTTGGATGTGAAATTGATGGAAGACAAGTTTATATAAAAGCAAATAAGATAATATGAATCTTCTTTTTTATCACATCATATATGATGCAAAAAATAAAATCAGGCTAAGCGTATTGAAAATTTAAATTATGTTCAAAGATTATATATAGTTGGTAATTTAAATTTCCCTTTAATTTTTTGAACTATTAAGTTTCCCTCTAATAGATTTTAGAAAAAAAGAGTAAGATCTTCTATATTATCTTTATTTATTTACATGTAATAGGCTGTAAACAACATTCACCTTTTACTTTTGTCCAGTGCTGGGGAGCTTTATTTGTATAAAGACCTAAAACCTCTGCATAACACTTCAATAAAAAGAAAGAGAAAAAAAAATCTCCCTCTATATATATATCCGGTGAAGAGGTAAACAATTTCCTTTTTATGTATACATTAACAAGTGTGCAATAAAAATCATTGAGAACCCATGAAAAGCCTTTATTTTCTTGTGTGGTGACAATTAAATTTGATATGCATATCAGCTGTTTGATGAAAATCCTGATAAGAGTTCAATTTATCATATAGATCGGTACTCAACTTATACATGTACCTGCACTTCTTGGTATCATTCTTGTTTTGATTTTTGTGTGTTGCATTCAGATCCAAATTAGTTGTTTGAATCATGGTGTCATTTACTCATTTTAATGTATACGCTTCTTACAACTATTGCTTTTTGATTGCAAAATTGCATTTTTATGCCAGTCTCAAGAAATGTTTTTCGACACTCTGTTTGCATTGTAAAATCCTAAACCATGAGGTGATTGTATTCTTTCTTTGATTGAAGAGAATCCTTCGTGCGTTATGCTCCTCTTAAAGAATGGCTATTTTTACTGAAAATTATATTGAAGACTTAGCCGTATGGTGCTTCTTGGTCATTATAATGATATTGTTTTGAGCTCTATGTTTACACTTCCACCTACAGATTGTTTTCATATAAATTTGCTGTGTAAATGCTAGTGTCATTATGGAAAATGAAAAAAAAGCAGAGCTTGAGAGTTTTTTAAACGTTCTTCCCCCAGTAGAATTTTGCTGCGTGTATGGCTCATCTCTCCATCCAAATAATCATGACAAGGTTTTTCTCCCTAAACCTTCTCTAGAGTGATTTCTTTTATTACTTGTGTTTTCTAACATGTATAAGTTTAACACCATTTGTGAACTTGTGCTTTTTAGTCGTCTATGGTAGATTATATTTTTGGTGTATCAGATCCCCGACAATGGCATTCTGAGGTAGAAATTAAAGTTAAGCTCATTTGCATTTCATCCTCCCTTCTAGGAACTAATATAGCTAACTCTACTTTTTTTAATTTATCACATTGTTTAGAATCTGAAGTTGAATGGAGACCACTATACTTCATGGATGGCGCACCTTGGTGGGGCGAAATTGGTGTGTTCCTCTCTCTTTTTCTGTCTCATTTTTATTATCTTATCTCTGAAACTATAATTTGGTCATTATGCTAGATAACTGAAGAAGGGGAGCCTTGGCGCAGCAGTAAGTGCTGTCGCCGTGTGACCTGAGGTCACGGGTTCGAGTCGTGGAAACGGCCTCTTGCAATTAATTGCAAGGGAAGGCCGCGTACAAAGACCCAATGGGTCCGACCCTTCTCCGGACCCCGCTCATTGCGGGAGCATTCGTGCACCGGGCTGCTCTTTTTTTATGCTAGATAACTGAAGTTGCAGATGAGATTGGTGTAGGAGTGCACTTCAATTCATTCATAACATGGAATGACAAGGTATTCATTAACTTTCCCATAGATTGAGGAATGAAATATGTTTTTATGTGCACTTGGATTCCATTTATTTTGTTATCCTTTGGCATGTTCTTATTGATCACAGCATGTCACCCATCTATCAGTAATATCATGTGACTTCTCATATGTAAGAAATTACTGGCAGATGCTCAAATATGGGGTTGTTACAATGAATGAATTGGTTCAGGACATACTGAATTGGGAGAGATTTTAATTGAGTGGTCGTCTACAAAAACCAGTATGTCTTCCCTTTTTCTTGGTGTATCGTAATATTTTTTATATTACTATTGCTGCCTAATTCTTTTTTCTGAAATCTGTAACCAATTTATGATTGAACTTGTTATATTAAATATTATTTCATATTTATGTGAGCTGATGAAATACTCTTTAGAATTGCAACTTGCAAATAGTTCATAAATAGCATAGAAGCTTGGCTCAGTAAATGTGACTGTTGAACCATTGAATAAATGACACCTGGTTGTGATATTCGTCCAAGTCCACTAGCATCTTCTATTATTCAATGCTTAAACTTTTTATTAATTTCCTTATGTATGAGTCAATGGATATCTACCACTAAAACATGTAATATGTAAAATAAATCAGCAAGACTCTGTTGATATTTTTTTATGCCTTTGCTTCTCAGATATTGCTTTTTATTAGTTCAAACTTCTTCTCCACTCTCTTTGCTAATTAATTCCGTTGCATCATTTGCAATTATCATCATTAATGAAAATTTTTTCGTTCAGGTTCACATGCTGGTGGATAATTTGGATATTGGAAATGTAAACTCTGTCAATCTAAGGGCTGCACTTTCTGCTGCTCTCCTTCTTTTGCCATCCAAATTTACTGAGGTTTGTTTCTTTTGGATTCTCACCATTATGCAAAATAACAAAATCATCATGTTTTGCATTCTAATGCAGGAAGATCTGTATTCCAAAATATGTAGCCTCTCATATATGTGTGACCTGCGCATGTTTTTTGCGGAGGACAAAAATAAGGTAAAGTTTCATCATAGGGTTTGATAATGTTGTATGCAATCATTGAGTTGAGAAATGCTGTATCGGAGTTTATTAGCTACTTTTGGCAAAATATGCTTTGCCAAGCTGTATCAATGCCCTCAATCATATGTTAGGGTCCAGGGGTAGTCCTTTGTAATCTAAATTGTTGGTTTGAGCTGCCATAATAGGACTTAATGATTCATGAGATCCAGGTTTGACCTCCACTCTATTAATTTGCTCCCTTTTCTTTTTTCAATATTGAATTTAGTTCATTGCGACATTTTCTCTAAGGAACATTTGCATTTTTTTTTATTTTTTTGCTATGATATTATCAGTGTTCACCTAGCTAAAGTTGGTGGATGATCAACCTGATCTCTTATTAGTATCAATGTGCCACAGGTAACGAAGATTGTACAAGGGCAATTTGGTCAATTCCGATCGATGTATAAACCATTTCTTGAAGAATATGAGGCTAAAGAATTGCTAAGAATCTCATCGTTCAATGGTCACCAGGAAAATATCTCTCAGGTCCTTTAAGATTCCTGAATTCTAAATTCAAAGCTTGTTCACTTTTTTTTATAACCTTCATTGAATTTCTCTATTTTCTGAAAGCTCGTAATGTAATTTCACATACTCATTTGATCTTCTTAAAAAACTTGATATTCTGTTTCTTTTTTATTTTGGTTATGTTTTTTTTTTTCCCACATGATTTTGGAAGCTGTCTGCAATAGTGTTTTATCCAGTATATTATGGAAGCTTTGTTTCTGGTATATAAAGCTTCTTCATATGCATTCATGTAATGCAGTATTTCATGGAAGGTGTAACTTTTCAATTGTTTCAGTTGGTTCTTAGTTATTCAGCATTAGTATCTTAGCAACGAGTTAGTATTTTTCCTGAATTAAAGGTTTCTTTTTGGTATCTTTGGGATCATGTAGACTTCTCACTTGCAAGCTTTTGGATGTTTTCTAAACTAGTTGATATCTTTAAGCTTTTGGGAATTCACATGCTAAACAAATCTAGTGATTCTTGTTTATGGCATTTGTATATTGGCAACACAATTTTTTGCAAATGCATGTATATCCATGCTTTCCTACAGTAGCTTCTATATGCATTTAGAAATCCTTATGCATTCAAGTCTCTTAAAATCAGGACTGTGGTTTGCCAGTGACTCATTCTCTTGTTCGTGCTCTTCCACTACTCGTCAGAAGCAAAATGGGAATGAAGCTAGGAGAGGAAAAAGTGCTGGCTGATTCTGGTATAAGCGTTTTTCTTTTTTTACCTTTTTCGGTAGAGATTTTGTAGACGAAATGGTACTCAAATTCCTTATTTTCATTACTGTATCTGACCCCTCAAAAGTTAGTGTTCTGCAGCCAATGCAAAACATGATATAGATATTCAGCGGACAAGGCTACTCCCAACTATATTTTCTTACTGACTAGCAAAATTTTCAACTTTAACCTTAATGTGTGTTATTTCTGAAGTGTTTTTCTATCTATTATTTCTCAAATATAGAATGGTATATATACAACAAAAAGGAAGAGGACAGCCACCTACCAATCCACCTACAGCAATGTATTCAACTATGGACAGCTACCTACCAATCCACCTACCATTGTTCCCTACAACCATCTATTCTTTACAACTCAACGCTCCACGTATACAGATATTATACACCTTACTTTAACACTCCCCCTCAAGCTGGAGTATAGATGTTAATCATGTCCAGCTTATTATAAAAGTATTCAACCCGAGTCCCATGCAATGTCTTTGGGAAAATATCTCCCAATTGCTCTTCAGTTTTCACATAGTTTGTGGAGATCAACTTTTCTTTATTCTTTTTATAAATAAAATGATAATCAACCTCAATATGCTTTGTTCTTTCATGATACACTGGATTTGAGGCCATGCGAATAGCAGCTTGATTGTCGCACCAAAGTTTTGCTGGTAATGAAAGTTTTAATCCTAATTCAGTCAAGATGTGTTTTATCCATAAGATTTCACATGTGGATTGTGCTATGACTCTGTATTCTAATTCTGCACTGGACGGAGATGGCACGTTTTGCATCTTACTTTTATAAGATATAAGGTTTCCACCAACAAATACACAATATCTAGAAGTAGACCTCTTATCTACTTTGGAACCAGCCCAATAAGCATCTATAAAGCACTCAATATTCATATGTCTATGATTTTTGTAAAATATCCCAAGATCAGGACTTCCCTTCAAGTAACATAAGATTTGCTCTAAGGCTGCCTAATGACTGACTGTTGGAGAGGACATAAATTGACTCACAACACTAATAAAATAGGCAATATCAGAGTGTGTTACTGTGAGATAATTTAGTTTTCCAACTATCTATTTTTCTAGATCTTCAAACAATTCACTATCTTTTGTGAGCTGCAAATTTAGAATCATCGGAGTACTACAAGGCTTTGCTCCAAATTTTTCTATCTTAGTTAACAAGTTAAGTACATATTTCCTTTGAGATAGAAAAATACCTTCCTTACTCCTTGTTACCTCAACTCCCGGGAAATATTTTAACATCCCCAAATCCTTTATTTGAAATTGAATGTGAAGGAATAATTTAAGAGATGAAATACCTAAAATATCACTTTCAGTAATGATAATATCATCCACATAAACAACCATAAGGATAATACTAGCTTCATATTGTTTATAGAACATCGAATGATCAAACTTGCTTTTCTTCATTCCAAATATTTCAATTGCTTGACTGAATTTTCCAAACCAAGCACATAGACTCTGCTTCAACCCGTACAAAGATTTTTTGAAACGACAAACTCTCCCATACTCCCCTTAAGCAACAAATCCAGAATGTTGCTCCATATAGTCTTATTCTTGAAGGTTACCATGAAGAAAAACATTCTTGATATCTAATTGATGCAATGGCCAATCATAGGTAGCAGCGAGAGAGATGAACCTAACAGAAGTTAACTTAGCAACAGGAGAAAAAATATAAGAATGATCAACCTCATATGTTTGAGAATATCCCTTAGCAACTAATCGAGCTCTTTTAACCTTGCTATTGACCCATCCTGATTCATTTTAACTGTAAAAACCCATTTACATCTAATATCCTTCTTCCCAAGTGGCAAATTTACCAAGTCCCAAGTGCCATTATCATTTAAAGCATTCATCTCCTCTAGCATGGCCTCATGCCATCCAGGATGATATAATGCTTGCCGAACAGTTTCAGGAATTGTAATAGAATCAAGAGATGCAATAAATGAGTAAGAGGTAGAAGACAAATGATTATAACAAACAATCGAAGAGATAGGATAAGTGTATTTGCATTTATCTTTACGAATAGAAATAGAAAGATCAGAGTTAGAGTCGAGATCTGGTGGGGAAGAGGATGGTTGAGGACATAAATTAGCAGATTCAGGTACTTGAGGAGCATCACTTGAGACTGGATTTGATGATAGGGGAGGCGGTGCAAACTCTGGAATAGGTGTATCATTTCATCTGGAATAGACATGAACAATAGCGGGTTTAGGCTTAGTTGGAGGAGCTAAAGATGCAAGAGAAGGATTGGTTGTTATTGGAACAAAAGATGTGATGGGGTAAACTAACAAATCGTCATCCTCCCCCTAACTTATATGAAATGAAGAGGAAAAGAACTGTGTATCTTCAAGAAAAGTAACGTCGGTTGATACAAGATACTTATTAAGTGTAGAACAATAATATCTATATCCTTTTTGGAGACGAAAGTAACCAAGAAAAATACATTTCAAAGACTTTGGATCTAATTTTGTGATGTGGGAGCGAACATCCCTAACATAGCATGTGCTTTCAAAAATTCTAGGTTCAATAGGATACAATAACTTGTTTGGAAAAAGAGTACTATAGGGGGTCTTGCTATCAAGAACTGTTGAGGGCATGCTATTAATGACAAAGCAAGCAGTAGAGATAGCATCGGCTCAAAATGTCTTAGGAACATTCATTTGAAATGATAAAGCCCTTGCAGTTTCAAGAAGAAATATATTTTTTCTTTCTACTACTCCATTTTGAGGTGGTGTATCAATACAAAATGTTTGGTGAATAATACTATTTTGAGTGAGGTAAGATTGAAAAGATTCTAACAAATACTCTTTTGCATTATCACTTCGGAAAGTGTGTATAACTGTATCAAATTGATTTTTTATTTTAGCACAAAAAGTACTAAAGTGGGAAAATATCTCATAATGATTTTTTATTAAATATAACCAAGTCGCACAAGAGTATTCATCAACAAATGTAACTAAATATTTCAATTCAATTTTAGACCCTACAAACACGGACCCCACAATCTGAATGTATCAATTCAAAAGGAGAGCTAGCTCTCTTATTGACTTTAGGAGAGACTAACACGATATTTGGCAAACTGACACGATTCACAATCTAACGACAAAAGATTACAAAACTGAGGACATAACCTTTTAAGCAAAGGGAGAGATGGATGACTTAATCAACAATGAGCCTTAAAAGGAGTTTTGTACCTTTACATCAGGAATTGCTTCTGAAAATGGTGATTTTTTAAAGTCTCGAAACTTGCCTTGATTAAACACCCACACCCGAATGGATTTCCATTGATCCAAACACAGATTCAAGGTTTACATAACCAGGCGGCACTGACTTAGGCAACTGGTGAAATTTCCGGCAACAGATGCACCTCCACTCGCCGGCGAGTGCAGATGCAGTCAGAATCTTCTACGGCACGTGACTTTCACGCTCCACTTTTCCAACTACCGGATTCTGAGGAGATGTCGAACGGCTGACAACGCTCCTCTCTGAACTGGCGGTGACGACTGACAGCTACCCTTGATAGTGACTCCCAAACCCCAGGCTTTTACTCGGACAAATTTTAGATAGAAATGAGAATTTTGGACAGAAATGAGTTATCCCAGGTTTTAATGTTCTGACATCATGTTATTTCTGCAGTGTTTTTCTATCTATTATTTCTCAAATATAGAATGGTATATATACAACAAAAAGGAAGAGGACAGCCACCAACCAATCCACCTACATCAATGTATTCGACTATGGACAGCTACCTACCAATCCACCTACCATTGTTCCCTACAGCCATCTATTCCTTACAACTCAACACTCCACTTATACATATATGTAACAATACAAATACTTCACAGCACAACGAAATAAGGCAACATAATAAAGAAGAGAAGAAAGAAAAGGAAGAAGAGAAATAGAGCAGAAAATAGAGAGAGAAGAAGGAATTAGGGAGAAAAGAGAATACTGATAACTTTCATAGATGGCCAAGATATGTACAGCCTAATATATATAACTGAATATGCTTCCATCAAATAATGACATCAGCTCATAATTTCCCTCACATTCTGTGTACGCCATTCACTAACTATATTATTCCTCTCTTTTTGTCTTACTCCTAACTACCCAATCCCCTCACAATTCATAATTCAGCAGCTACTATTGTTAATTTCCCCTATTATCCTTCTTCTTTCTTTGGTATGTGACAATCCCCTTCCCTTGAAGCCATTCTTGACCCCAAGAATGCATCTATTCAGGGAATTGGCTCTTGATAAAACTGAGATCTTCCCAAGTGACATCTAGAGAAGGTAGGTTGATCCACTTAACCAAGACTTGGAAAACAGGTTGATTGTCTCTAAATATGGTCCTGGAATTAAGAAACTTTTCAGGTCCAATGGAATACTCATCCTTGTTATAAGCTGGCAGGTTACTGACAGGAACTATATTAGTTCCAAGTTTCTTTTTCAAGAGAGAAACGTGGAAAACAGGATGTACTCATGAATCAGGGGGCAATTGAAGCTTATATGCCACTGCTCCAATCTTTTCCAACGCCTTGAAAGGGCCATAATATCTGGCAGTCAGTTTCAAACTCTTCCTTAAGGCTATAGAAGTCTGTCTATAGGGTTGGAGCTTTAAGTAGACCAAATCACCTACTGAAAATTCTCTTTCAGATCTGTTTTGGTCAGCATATTTCTTCATCCGTTGCTGTGCCATAGTTAGATTGTCTTTCAACAGAGCTTGGACTTTTTTCCTTTCCTGAATCAAGTCTTCCACAGCAGCTACTGGACTATCACAATTCAGAAGAGTTGGAGGAGTTGGGTTATATCCATATAATGCCTTGTAGGGTTCCATTCGAATGGTTGAATTGTAAGTAGTATTATACCACCATTCAGCCAAAGCCAGCCATTCTGCCCACTTCTTAGGATGAAGGTGCACCATGCATCTCAAGTAAGCTTCCAAGGTTTTATTCAGTCTCTCTGTTTGCCCATCTGTTTGAGGGTGATAGGTTGAACTCATGTGTAATCTAACCCCTAGCAGCTTGAATAACTCTGTCCAGAAGAGGCTTGTGAACAACTTGTCTCTATCTGAAATGATCTTTGGAACTCCATGCAATTTGCCAACATGGTTCAAGAATTCTTTAGCAATAGTGGATGCTGAAAAAGGATGAGATAAAGGAATGAAGTGGCCTACCTTAGTGAAACTATCAACTACCACCAATATAGTGTCATAACCATGTGATTTAGGAAGCTGTTCTATGAAATCCATACTTATGGTAGACCAGGTTGAAGTTTGAATAGGCAATGGCTGCAAAAGACCAGGATAGGAGCAGCTTTCATTTTTGCATTTACTGCAAGTGTCGCATTGAAGCACCCATTCTACCACAGTTTTCTTTAAGTTAGGCCAATAGAAATGCTGCCTTAATCTTTCATAAGTTGCTTGAATGCCAGAGTGTCCCCCTAAAGGACTGTCATGAAATTGTGCTAATAGCTTACTCCTCAAATCAGTTGTTTCCCCAATATACAACTTGCCTTTGAAGCTAATGACCCCATTTCTGATGCTGTAAGCTGGATATTGAGTTGGTTGCAGTGCTATAACCTTGAGTAAATCTTGAGCAGCCTCATCTCCTTGATAGGATTGAACCACTTTTGTCATCCACGTAGGAATCACAGTGGAACTATATAACTTTCCTTGCTCTTCATCATCATATCTTCTTGAGAGTGCATCTGCCACCTTATTTTCCTTACCCTTCTTATAAACTATTTGGTAGTTCAATCCCAGCAATTTAGTAATCCCCCTCTGCTGGACATATGTATGCAGTCTTTGCTCCAGCAAATGCTTTATGCTCTGTTGATCAGTCTTGATGATAAATTTGCCCTGCTCCAAATAATGTCGCCATTTGGTGACTGCGAACACAATGGTAAGTAATTTCCTGTCATAGGCTGAGAGAACTTGATTCTTGGGACTTAGATGTTTGGAGATGAACACTATAGGTCTTCCTTCCTGCATAAGGACAGCACCAATCCCCTTTCCACTAGCATCGCATTCTAATACAAAAGACAGGTTGAAATTAGGTAGGGACAACACTGGTGCAGAGGTTACTGCCTTCTTCAATTCATCAAAAGCCAATTGAGTTTCTGAATTCCAGCAAAATGCATTTTTCTTCAACAATTCTGTTAGGGGTCTACTAATGGCTCCATAATTTCTGATAAACCTTCTATAATACCCGATAAGGCCAAGAAATCCCCGTAACTGTTTAATGTCTTAGGCGTAGGCCATTCTACCATAGCTTGGATCTTGGAACTATCACTGGATACTCCTGTAGCAGAAATAATGTGGCCTAAATAATCAACAGACTCACTCCCAAATACACATTTCTCCCTTTTGGCATATAATTGTTGCTCAACCAAAACCTAAAACACAGCCTCCAAATGATTTATATGATCATCCAGTGATTTGCTGTACACAAGAATATCGTCAAAGAAAACCAAAACAAATCGCCTTAAGAAGGGCTGGAAGATACGATTCATTAAAGCTTGAAAGGTTGCTGGGGCGTTAGTTAAACCAAAAAGCATAACCTTGAATTCATAATGCCCCATATGAGTCTTGAAAGCTGTTTTGTGGGTGTTTGTTGGTTCAAGTCGAATTTGGTGATACTCTGCCCTCAAGTCTATTTTTGAAAAGACTATTGCTCCATACAATTCATCAAGTAGATCCTCAGTAATAGGAATTGGATACTTATTTTTTATAGTTAATTCATTCAGCAACTAGTAATCTACACAAAATCTCCAAGTTCCATCTTTTTTCTTGACAAGTAAGGTAGGAGAAGAGAAGAGGCTTTGGCTATGCTGAATGACAAAGTTGTCCAACATCTCCTGGGTCAATTTTTCAATTTCTGTTTTATGAAAATGGGGGTATCTATAGGGTCTTTGGCTGATGGGTTCTGAGTTAGGTTTCAAGGAAATATTGTGGTTGATTTCTCGAAAAGGAGGTAGGCTTTTAGGAGTAATGAATATCTGCTGGTATTTGGCTAAAATGGTTTGAAGGGAGCTCTGAAATATGGGGTTCGGTTGGTTGTTTTTGGCAGTTGAAGGTTGTATGGTGGTGAATTGAATTGAGAACAATATTGTTGTCACCCCACTCCAGCCACTTTGTATAAGTTTTCCTAGCTCCTTACCACTCATCATTCTAACCTGACCCTTCTCAGTGATACCCTTTAATTCAACAGCTTTACCATCTTTCTTGAATAACAATTTGCATTCCAGAAAATCTAAGGTGATTGGATTATACGTTCTCATCCAATCGACCCCAAGTACCACGTCATATTCTCCAAGTTCCAGCACCCTTAAATCAAACTGGAATTTTATTCCCTGCATCCACCATTCGCAATCCAAACACTTGGTCTTGATAGTTAGTTTTCTTTCATCAGCCACAGTTACTGCCATAGGATTGACTGCAATTGTAGCTAGCTTCAATTCCCCCACTAACTTGGGATCGATGAAACTGTGCGAACTACCAGAATCAATTAAAACGACGACGGCCTTGTTTTTAATTTGCCCTCGTATTCTAATGGTGTTATCGGTCTGACTTCCATCAATTAAATGAAGAGAAAGCTGACCCAGCTCCACTGTTTCATCACTAACCACCTCGCTTTCGGCCTCCTGCCATTCATCACCTCCAGGATCGACTCCTTCGTCTTCATCGATCCCATGAAGCATTATCACTTGCTTCATCGCACATCTGTGCCTAGGAAAATACCGATCTTTGCACTTGAAGCAAGTGTTCGATCCTCATGTATTTGGGGTCTAAGGTGTTTGGTATTTCTGGGTATTTGGTTGTGATTTAGGGCTGAAAGTGTTGATTGTTTTAGAAGTCGATATAGTTTGTTTAGGAAATTGGGTTACGGGCTTGGTTGTTTGGGCTTGGGTTTAGAATTGGGTTTGGGTATGTGAAGATCTACTAAACGGTGCGTTTTGTTGACGGTAAGTTCTCTGAGAAGCTTCGATTACCACCTCCTGAAGTCTAGCCTGCTCAAAAGCAGCATTCAACGACGATGGTTGTAACATCCTAACCATCACCCCTACTTCCTTCAATCCACCCAAAAAACTAGAAAGAAAATAAGAATCAGAAAGATTTGGACTGACCCTCTCAACTTTGGCTTTGATTTCTTCAAAAGCTTCCTGGTACTCTTTCACCGATCTAGTTTGTCGAAGCCTATGGAAGTCTGATACCACATCTTCTATCGGAGAATCTCGAAATCTCTGGAGCAAGGCATTCGAGAAATCCTCCCAATTTGCGTTAGCATGGGTCTGTACCCAACCCAATACCATCTCTCTGCAACATCAGAAAGGTACAGATGTTTGAGGGGAAGGATTCTCAATCTTGGCTTTGGAAATGTGGAAAATATTTCAGAATTTATGATGTTCCTGAAGAGCGAAATATTTCATTTTTTCTTTTTGTTTCCGGTTTCTTTTCTTTCTGTAGTTTATGTGCCGGATAAGAATTTAGGAATGGTTAGGTTATTGTCTATCATCATCTTTGAGTTATTTTACCCACTAACTGTTGTGTATATGCTATGCATCAATGCAATACTAATTGGTTTGGTGCAATGAGCAAATAATAAAGTGCTGCGATTTTTCCGATATTTTTGTGTTCAAATTTCAAATCAATTGTAGTATTGGACCAAGTATTACCCGATGTTTTTCCACTTGTTCTAGAGCTTGAGATGTTGACCAAGTATGGCTGTGTTTTCCACAAGTCAATTTTGCCAGTAGAAGTCATTACAGGCATTGAAATGATTGGTCCGATATGTATAAGTAGTTTTCGTGGAAAAAAAAAATACACGCAGATCAATGTGATGTTACCTTTGATTTTTTGCCCTTGAAAAATGAAAATGATAGTTCGGTCAGTCGTCTACACTGACTACAACATCCAAGCCACTGATGTCCTATCAATCAATGGGTCAGATGCCATTTTGGCTACTTCTCTGCCAAAGTGAATTTGGATCTTGTGTTGGATAAGATTCATATGGATAATTAATTTCCAAAAGAAAAGGATTCATATGGATAGAATAGGACTGGCAATTTACATATATGGCGAATAGGATGATTACAAAGCAAATAAGCCATTTTAATAGGCAGAGTTATATTTTTCTAGACCTACATAATTGCTTAAAATTGATTATAAGTAAAAGCCAAAAGACTGTGGACCACTAGAGTGGGAAAGAGAGTCTGCATTTTGTTTGAATCTCCATTGTCAACAGCTGTACAGGGATCTCACATGTGATGTAAATACATTGATAGAATCTGCATATGATAATTTATAGCTAATATTAATAGTTTACACCACAGTGCTTGGTGTGCAATACAAGAGAATTAAACAAAGGATGTCCACGGGAGAAGAGGGTGGTGCTCAAGTCCAAACCAGAAGTTATTGGAGATTCAACAAACAAGATTTCTTACCAGAAGACTCATTTCAAAGCCGGAGTAACTATCGTTCTGCATTAGCTCAAACAGGTTCTCGTTTCAAGGACCGTCTCATAAGTCGATCAGAAGATGCTAATGAGATCGGAGAACTCCGGAAACAAAGTGAGAATGACATGAAACGGTGCCTTAACTGGTGGGATCTCACTTGGTTTGGATTTGGTGCAGTTATTGGATTGCAGGTCCAGCCATTGTGTTGTCTTTGTTGCTTCTGGAGTTTCAGCTATGCTATCTGTTTTCGGCTACACTGAATTTGCAGTTGAAATCCCTGTGGCAGGTGGATCCTTTACTTGCGAATTGAATTAGGTGACTTTTTTGCATTCATATAACAGCAGGAAATATATTACTTGAGAGCATTGTTGGCGGTGCAGCAGTTGCCAGATCATGGACTTCCTACTTCACAACTCTTTTGAACCGTCATCCCAACTCTCTACGCATCCATACAAATCTAAGGAAAGATTTCAATCTGTTGGATCCAATTGCTGTTGGAGTTTTAGTGATTGCTGCAACAATAGCAATGACCAGCACAAGGAAAACTTCACTCTTCAACTGGATAGCAACTGCACTTAATTTTCAGTAATTTTGTTTGTGATATTTGCAGGGTTTGCTCATGCCGACCCTTCCAATTTGACCCCATTTTTGCCTTTCGGAGCTGAAGGGATCTTTAAAGCAGCTGCAATTATTTATTTTGCTTATGGAGGATTCGACAGTATAGCCACCATGGCAGAAGAAACAAAAAACCCATCAAGAGACGTACCATTAGGACTGCTAGGATCAATGTCAATCATTACTGTGGTATACTGCGTGATGGCACTTTCTCTAGTTATGATGCAGAAATACACAGAGATAGATGAAATGCAGCTTATTCTCTTGTCTTTCAGAGTGTAGGGCTGAAATGGGCAAAGTATCTGGTAGGACTTGGTGCACTTAAGGGGATGACCACTGTTCTTCTAGTAGGGGCACTTGGTCAAGCACGGTATACCACTCACATTGCACGAGCCCACATGATTCCTGCTTGGTTTGCTCTCGTCCATCCAAAGACAGGAACACTCATAAATGCCACAATTCTGATCACCATTTCAAGTGCTCTCATAGCTTTCTTCTCAAGCCTGGATGTCTTGTCTAGCTTGTTATCGCTAAGTACCTTATTTATCTTTATGATGATGGCTGTTGCACTTCTGGTGAGGAGATACTATGTCAGAGATATCACTCCACGAACAAACCTCTTGAAGTTAACTGCCTTTCTGCTGATTATTGTCGCATCCTCCAAGGGCACTTCGGCTTATTGGGGACTGAAGCCCAGTGAGTGGATTGGATATGTGATTACTGTTCCTTTTTGGTTCCTTGGGACTCTGGGGATACACATGACTCTACCGCAGCAGAGAACACCAAAAGTTTGGGGAGTTCCACTTGTGCCATGGTTTCCATCCTTGTCAATTGCAATAAACATGTTTCTCATCGGATCTTTGGGTGCACAGGCTTTTATAAGATTTGCGATCTGCACAATTGTAATGTTGCTTTACTATGTTTTCTTTGGTCTCCATGCAACTTACGACATGGCTCATCAGCAAAAGAAGCCAGAATCATTTGAGATGAAGGATGCAACATTACAGCAAAAGAACCCTTAACTATTGTCATCCATCGCCCCATAATCCCCACTCCTCATTAAAGATACATTCTGAAAATTAATAATCTGAAGCACATATCAGATTATCTCCAACGTTTAAATAATAATTGTAGCTGTTCAATGAAAGAAGAAATTAGTATCCAGCTAAATTCACGTGCCAATTGTGTCTATTTTATATACAATGATAGAAAATGGCCTGAAAAATAACATAGCGGTATATCATAGCACCCTAACAACGACAAAGTTATCTTTTTTACTCACTCTCGTAAGACAAAATTCAGCCTTGCTACCCTGAACTTCCCTTCTTAAAACCACACTCTGACTTTCTGCGATAAGACACGTATCGAGAAAAACACATTTAAGAGAGCTTCTTAATACCACTAATCATGTCAAGACCTCCTAAACTCCATTACTGAGATGGATAAGATCCATAAACATATTCTAGTCCACCAAATGTATTTCCTAATTCCTAGCTCCATCCTGCTTCAAAAGCCCATTCACCAGAATTTTGTAGCCCAAAGATAACATCATCACATTGTGTACTGCTGGAGTAATTTTCTAACAGGATTTTTGATTGAAAATGCTACAGAACCAAGTGTTCCTGTGATAAAGAGTATGAATGACTAATTTCTACAGGGAGGCAGCAAAAATTAAGCCCTCCTGAAAATTACAAATAAATAAATAAATCCCCAATATTTACACTGTCAGCTATAACTGAGATCAATTAATACTGAGAATAATTTTTAATATGTCAAGTAGCGGCAGACCTATGTTCAACATAAAAAAGATAACAGCAGAGTAGCATTTTGTCCCTAATAAAACAACAAGAAGATGGAAACAACTTACTTTTACAAATGGCAAATTCAATCATTACAAAATCCATTACATAAAAATATGTCTATCTATGCAAAATATAGGAGGTTTGTGTATTTCAGTGATACAATAGGGGAAGTATGTGTTTCTTACCCAAATAGCGATAAATATGTTTTCCGCCTTCTCCATCATGCTTGCTTATTTCCATTCAAGTAAAGCAGCACAACCTTAGAACAACATACTTCAACAAGAAAAATGTACAAATAGGCTTTTAATGCCTCTATGAATGAAAACAAAAGGAAAAATACAACATTAGATGGATTAGAATGCATTCCTTTGAAATCAACAAACACTAACAGACAAAGAATGTGAGTTAAATTCTATGGGCAAGAGACAAAATGCCTCCGGTTGCAGGCTCGTCTACCCCCTAATTTGAGAATGTACCATCTTGGGGTTGTAAAACAAGTCAAATGCCAGTCCTTATCAATTTCACGTTTCTGAAAAAAGTATAAGAATTCAAAAGCCAAGTTGTAGACATATCATCTCCAAATGCACTGATAACAGAGAGAATATGCATAGGATGAAATCTTCATCTTGTCCCCATTAATTTTGAAGCTTCCAGAACAACCACCTTTCCAGTTCTGCATAAGCTCTTAACTATGAAAAGTTCTACAATGACATAAACAGAAACTTAGAACAGATTAATCTGTGTTAAAAGAGTTCCAGTACTTAATTGAAAAAAAATAACAATAAAGTTGGACTCTTAGCAAATTGTGTATAGTCAAAGACCCTTCGTGAAACTATCCTTAATTATTTATCTTTAGCATGTTATATACAATCTTCTCCACAAAGTTGTTTGTTTTTAACATCAAAGTATCCCCATGGAGCTGTTTCTGTTGATGTGCCTAAATAGTTTGAGTGCTTGATCAAGAAAAATAAATGTTAGGGGATCTTAGAATTTTGGACTCCATGAATAATTTACAACTTGGGCTTTACTTGATTATTGAGTGTTGGATTTCTTCATATTATTGGGCTTCTCCTTCAATTGGACTTCTTCACACAAAAAAGGCTCCAACTTTGACAAAATGGCCTAAGCCATTTTTTCCTTCTTGAGCCTCTAATATATTTGCTTTCTTTTTTCTTTGTTTACCCGATGTGGGATTCCCACACTGCCAACACTCTCCCTCAAGTGCAACTGGACTGAACTTCATTTTCTTCTTTTTCAGCTCAGTTGTCACTTAAATTTTTTTGTTTCGGACTCATGGGCTAGCCTTCGGCTCACATTCAGTCTTCAGCTTAAATGGCTAAATCTTAGTTCCTTCTTTTGGGCTCAGATGATCAAGCTTCACATTTATACAAGTATTGATCTTGGCTCTTTTATTGAGCTCAGAGGATCAACTTCAAATTTATCCACATCCATCATTTCATAATTGGGCCTTTTTGATACTTGGCTTATTTATTTTTGCAAGTGCAATCTGCTTCTTCATGAGCATTTATCACTTGGGCTTGATTTGGCCAACTAAGATCTTTGGCCCATTAGGCCATTGAGGCTCTCATACCATATGAAACTAGATAAAGAGTGAACACTTTCAAGCTTGATTATTCCCTCAAGCTTGATGGGGATTTTACAATGAAATGAGTTTATACAAAATAGGAAATAAATTTAAGAGATATTGTGCAATATTCATAGCTAAACTTAAGTCTAAAATCAAGTATATCATAGCTAAATTTAAGCCTATAATCAAGTATATTGTAATAGAGACTTGATAAGAAAATTTTTCAATGTTCAATGATTCCTCAGGAAATTATCCCTATTTATTTATCTCTCATGATATACTCTATCTTGTCTAATAGTCATCTCAAGAATTGTTCTAAACATTTTCCTTAAATATATCTTTTGGAAATAGGCGCACCATTAGAACTACATACGCTAGATAGGAATAAATGCATTCTCTAAATGAGCTTTACCTGCACATCTGCAAGCCCTGCTTATCTTGGAATAGTCAATCTGTGGCATAACAAGGAAATAGTATACATATGTAAAGGTATGAATATGTCCATGCATTCACATATTTATAAATGTAGTTATTGACCAAAAATGACAATTTATTTGAGTCCAATACAGTAAAAGCCTAATATATATATGCATACCTAAAGAATCAACAATATAGGTTGCTCCAACACTTGTCAATCACTGCTTGAATCTTCTTAGGTTTACATAGCTCTTGAATGACTCTTGCCCAGGTAGAGGCTTTTGGAGGCAAAAACTTCTCCAGCATAACTTCTACAATCTTGCAAGCACCTGAAATTCTTTGTCTCTTTAATAGGCGAACCACAAGCTCATCCAGAAACTCCCTACCATCTTGAGGTGGATCTAGTTTTTCTCGTAGCATTCTCAAGAATATGTTGCATGTAATCAAGTCAGGATCACATCCCTGATCCAGCATTCTATTTAGAAGATCAACAGCATGAGAAATGCTATTCTGCTTGCATAAAGCATTGAAAAGTATGTTATATATGACCACATCTGGTTGAGAATCTGGTTCCAAGCAAAGCATCTCATTATAAAGTTTCAAAGCTTCTTCTATCATGCCAGCATCACAAAGGCCATGAATCATTGAACCATAAGCCACAACATCAGGCCTACATCCTTTTCCCAACATTTGTGACCATACCACCATAGCCTCTCTGAGCTTCCCATCCTTGCATAGCCCATGAATGAGTACACTGTAACAAACCTTGTTCTGGGTGCAATTATTCTTTGCCATGTTTCTCCACACTTCAATGGCTTTATGACTATTGCCTGTCCTGAAGAATCCTTTCATCAACGAGCTATAAGTGAAAGCATTGGGTATACAACCCTTACTCACCATATCAGACAGAATCTCCATTGCTTCATCTGGCTTTCCTTCTCGGCACAGACCATCTATAAAAGCACTGTACAGAACAGTGTTGAGATGACATCCTTTTTCTATCAATTCTTTGAACAATTTCATGGCTTCTTGAGACTTTCCTTCCTTAAATAATCCACTGATTAGTACTGAATAAACATACGCATTCCCATGATAGCCTCTTTCCTCCATCAAAACTAACACGCGAGCCCCATCAAGAGCTCTTCCTTGCTTAACTAGCCCATTAATGATTGTCCCATATGTGACTTCATTAGGCACACACTTGTGCATCACCATCCGATCTAAAAGACAAAGTGCTTTATCCAATTTCCCCTTCAAGCATAAACCATGAATAACTGTGTTATATGTCACTTCATTAGGAGCACAACCTTTAAGAAACATATTGTCAACAAGTTTTATCACCCGTGTTAAATCACCCTTCTTGCATAACCCATTAATCAACACATTAAATGTAACTGGACTAGGAAAACACCCCTCAATTTGCATCTCATCTAATAGAGAAATCGCCTCATCAATCCTATCCTCTTTGCAAAGCCCATCCATCAACGTACAATAAGTGTACGCATCAGGGGTACATTTCCTAACTGGCATCTCTCTAAATGCCTCAATCGCATTATCAACCAATCCTACCTTACACATAGCCTTAATAATCAAATTGAAGCTAAGTACATTAGGTGATATATTCAAATGTTTTGCACCAACAACAAAATTATAGAACTCCAAAGCACGATCATACAGACCTCCCTGTATAATAATATTAAGTACAGAATTAAATGACTTGACTGATCGTTTACATTGAAATCCATACCCCATTCTATCAAATAATTCAATGGCCTTTTCAGGTAAATGGGCTTTCCCATAAGCCTTAAACATAATAATAAAACTCTTCTCAGTAAAGACCCTGTTTTCAAGTCTCATTCGATCCAAAACCTTCTCCAGCGACTTAAAATCACTGGAATTGGCATACTTTTCAATGAGGGAATAAAAAGTAGAATCACCCAGCTTGTAAGACCCCATTTTCGAGGCTGATTTGAAGATTTTATCAGATATTGGGGACTCAGGTTCACTACCATTCTCAAGATCATTATGGCTATTCTGTTCATTGGTGTTTTGCGGTTCAGTTCCAATAGTTTCAACTGAAAGAACTGAAAATTTTAAATGCATAGAATGAAAAGGGAACTTACTGAGGCTTATACAGAACATGTTGACATGGTTGAGGCCCTTGAGGATGGTGCTGTTGTATATAAGACATTTTGGCATGGGAATCAAAAGGGTTCCTTTTGTGGGTACTTGCAGCTGAGAATTTGGAGACAGAGAGCAAAAATTTACAGAACCATGAACAAAATGAGTTATAGAGCCAGCGTACTATTCTTAGCAGCTATTGAACAGTTTTTTGCCTGAAATCTCGTATCTTGTGTTGTCTTGATGTTTTGGCACGAGCTGTGGAAGTCTCTGTAAATACCGGCGGCTGTCAACGGCAGTGAACGAGGCGGCGGTGTTCGTCCTAAGGGCCGCAGGCTTAAGAAGATACAAATAAGATGGGAAGTATTCTCTCTCTAGCACTAAAACGGTGCCGTTTAAATTGTAAAAAAGGATGGCCGTGGCTAAGCGCATATAAATATTTCCTTGTCGACGTCAACGAGACCCAACTTTAGATGCAAGTGATTCGAACAAAATTTTATAGTTCTTATCACACAATTCACTAATACTCAGCCAAAAGATCATATTTGAGATTATTAATAACAACAACTTTTAATATGAATACATAACTAATAACACTTGTTTTTGTTGACTCTAATTATTTTATCCCTGAAGTTATCACCAAAAACTCACATTTGCACTAATTTTTGTTTTTAGTTTAATGGAGTGGGTGTTATGTTCGGTTTTATACTTGGGAGTATTTATCATCAAGCATCAATTTGAGTTTCTTTTCTGAAAGGCCCCACTCATAATTTTACTCGGTATTCAAACTATTTTAGGCCTTTCTTTGTTATTTCCTTTAGGAACCCAAACAATTTTAATAGCAAGCTTTGATTATGATGCATTCCAATTAATCATAGCAAATACACTAGTCGGTAATATAGATTTATGAATTTAAATATTATCCAATGAAGACCAAAGTTTAAAAGTCAATTATTATATTATTTTAATGTTATCTAAGAAATAATAATCGAATGAAAAGAATGAAAGTAACTTGTAAAACTAAACTAAAATTGCAGAAATTTAATAGCTTTAATAAATAAAAACTCAAACAATAAAATATGTTAGAGTTCACAATCTTTCTAAATTTATATAAATATTAATCATTGATCATGAAATCTGAGTTACCATCGGCTAGTTGATTCTAAAGCCTAGTTAATCTTATTCGGGAATATAATATTTCAAACTAATACTAAACTCTTGTTCAGACATTTTAAAATTAATTTGCGTAACAATCAAACCCAATTATTCAACCTTAATCAATAAAATGAATATTAGCCACAAGTCAATTTTAGATTATCTATTTAAATAAATTCAGAATCAGCCCATTATCTAAAATAATAATAATCATGAATTTAAATTTCATTAATCATCAACCTTAACTTCTTTACTCAACAGATTATTAGGGAACCAATCAATAAAATCACAAATCTAAGCATTCAAAGTAATGAATTTGCATAAAACTAACTCAATTTCATAAATCAATATCCATCATAGTTTAGGGTTTATATTTTCCCTAAGACAAAGAAATCTATTCCATAGGTAAAACTAGAAAACTAAAACTGAAATTGAAAATAAACATAATAAAAATAAAGCAAACTCTGAAAAATTTTTGTCTTTATCTTAAGCTCAGTCTCCTCTCCAATGGAGTTTGCATCCTCCATGAGAAAGAAGAAGAAGCTTTCTAATGTACAATAACTCAAAAACCTAAACGTCTCGCCTTAAACATGTTCCATATCTTCCTTCTTATATCAAAATAAAACTTATTCTTACTAGGTTAAATAATAAAATATCCTAAATAAGAGTTCCAAGTGAAAAAAGAAAGAACAAAATAGAATCCTAGTGAGCTAAGGTGTAGTTTTGTGCATGATCATACGCATGACCATACAAAAATATGCCTTCAAAGCTCTATACTGAAAAATTCTGGCAGTAACATGCATGACCATCTGCATGCCCTTGTAACTGTCTATACATATTTTTGACTTCTTATGCTTTCACTATATTCTTCTTCTATCAAATTCACCTACAATACCACAAAATAAATCTAAATAACAAAGACAACCAAAAAACTAATGAAAAACAAGAAAAAACTAATGAAAACTAAAACAAACCAATGCAAATTTTATCATAATTATTTATAAAATACAAATTTATCAAACACTTACACTACAAAAAAAAAAAAAGAGAATTAGTGATGAAAAAATCATTGTTAATTCTCAAAAATCCATCGCTATTCGTCATTAGCGACGAATTAGCGATAAAATATCCTTTCTAACTATCTATATTGTCGCTGAAAATTAATGACAGAATTTTGAAATTGTACGCAATTAGCAACAACTATTTCCGTTGATAATTATGTATTTCGTCACTATTTATCATTGTCGTCCTTTAATAAGACAACAAAATTATTAAACTTTTTAAAAAATAAAATAAAATATTTTATTTTTTAAAATAATTTATTTATTTTTTAAAAAATATTTTTAAAAATAATTTATTTTATTGTTAATTTATTAAATAATTTATTCTAAAAATATTTATTCTAAAAAATAATTTATTTATTTAAAAATTAAATTATTCACCAAATAATTTCTAAAAAAATATTTCTCTACCAACTTAATTATTTTTATAAAAAAATTATTTTTCTAATTTATTTCTTTTAAAAATTATTTATTTTAAAAATTATTTATTGGGCAAAATAATTATTCAATTAAGTAATTTATTTATTTTAAAAATTATTATTCCACCAAATAATTTATTCAATCTAAAAATAAATTATTCTTCAAATTAATTTTTAAAATATATTTATTCTAACATTTCTCTAAAACATAAATTATTTTATCAAATAATTTCAAAAAAAATTATTCTAAAAATTATTTATTCAATCTAAAAATAAATTATTCAACCAAGTAATTTCTAAAAACTATTCTAGCAAATAATTTCTAATTTTTTTCTAAACATTATTTATTCAACAAAATATAATATTTATTCTAAAAATTATTACTATCCACAAAAACATAAATAATGACTAATTTTAAAAATAAATAAATAAGTTAAAAAATACATACTTTCAATCGGTAGATGAATAATAAAATTTTTTTTTTATTAGTGGCAAGAAAAGAAAGAAGAAAGAGGAGGAAGAGGAAGAAGACAAATAAAAAGAAAAGAGAGAGGAGAAAGAAGAAAGAAGAAAAAAAGAAAATGAAAAAAGAATAAAGAAAGAAAGAAAAGGGAAAAAGAAGAAAGAAAGAAGAAGGACAGCGAGGGAAAGAAATAAATAAGAAAAAAGAAATAGAAGAAAAAAAAAAGAAGACAATGAAGTTTTAAATAAATTAGTCGTATGCCTATGTGATACGCGAGTATAATTTTTTATCGTGTTATAAAAATTTTATTATACATATAGCATTTTATATTTATATATTAATAATTTATTAAATATATGACATTTTATCTTCATATATTAATATTTTTGGTCAGTAAATTTTAGAATTAATATAATTAGCAATCATTAGTATAATTGTAGAAAATTTTTGCGGTGAATTGGCTGGCCAGTCGCACGTAATTCTCCCCTAGCCCGCACCTGCCCCGCTCGTCTTGCAGCTATTCTCGCCCGCAAGCAGTTTTGGCCGCGAAATTGGCTTTGGCCAATTTTGCTGCAAGAAAAACCTGCGGCGAATTGGCTGGCCACTCGCAGCAATTCTCACCCAGACCGCGCTCGCCTCGCAGCAATTCTCGCAGCAATTCTTGCTCGCACGCAGTTTTGGCCAAATCCTATTTTCATAATACAATCTCCGAAATCCTAATTGTAATTTGCTCCGAAATTCTAATTGTAATTTGTTTAAATCCTAATTTATTTCAAATCTATTCTTTAAATTCAAACATGCAGTGGCAATACTATTTTTTTTATAACTAATTAAACTAGTATATGTAAAAACATGAACCAAATAAGTCCTAATTGATACATGAACCCTGTTGTCCCAAGATGGCAACCAAGAGGGGGGGGGGGTGAATTGGTTTCCTCAAGAAATGATGGCAAATTTAAAAAATCAACAAACAAGAAATGCAGAATAGAGAATTGGTTGAGTAGTGAGAAGAAGAAAGAACGCACAAGATTTATAGTGGTTCGGATTTTCTTCAATCCTACATCCACTTCCTTAACAACTTGTTAATGTATCACTAATATTTGAGGTTTCACAAGCGCACTTCCAACTTTGGTGTTTTCACAAGTTCACACCTAACTTGACAAGTGTTTTACTAAGGCTTACACTCAAAACTTTTACAAGAGTTTTACTATGCTTACTCTCACAACCTTTACAAGAGTTTTACCAGTCTCACTCTCACAACCTAAGTGTTTTTCAAGCTCACACTCAAACTTTTTACAATGGTGTTTTCAATGCTTACACCTAACATTCATTACAATTCAAATGTAAGTTGGAGTAAAAGAAAATATGTTGCTTGGCTATAAAATTTTTGATTCTCCTCCTTTTTCTTCTCTTACATTTTTTATTCTTAACAGAATAGCAATGTATTTATAGCCAATATGGTCTGACTAGCCATTATAGATAATGAGAATTAAGTCTTGGCAGTTTAGACCATTTTCAATAGACTGTTCGAAGCATTTTGCGGTCGTCCTTAATACAAGGATGGTCGCGTTCATGACTCACGCGGTCGCCCTTGGACAAGGTGCGGTCGCTGCATTCAAATTTGCTTCAACGGTCGAATTTGAGTGCTCTGTAGCAGGAATCTTGCCCATGATGTGGTTGTCGGGACGGTTGCTCGTAGGATAGGTGCGGTCGCTCTTTTTGAATGCTGAAGTGGGTTTATAACGGTCATCACACGTGGCATTCTTTGACTGGGCAAAATGAAAGTCTGCCTAAATATGAATGTCGCGGTCGCTCTAGGTGCCATCTCACTGTCGAGTTGAGACACTCGCGTCGAACTTCTGGACGCACCCTAGGACGCGAACACTACTGTCAGTTTAAGAAGATTTTTCCTGAATCATCAGTGCGGTCTCGAATATTAAAGGGCGGTCGCTACAGTGATAAGCGAGACCGTATCCTTCACCGTTCTTGTCACCGTGAACTTTACTGTAATTTGGATGATTTGGGTTTCTTGTGTTGCGGTCGTCCATGATTGTAGGACGGTCGCTCTTGTGTAAGTGCGGTCGCTACTGAGGTCGGGTTTCTGACCGCGAACCCTACTGTGATATGGTTTCATCCTGCAATTGAGTGGGGGCGGTCGTCTTCATGTCTCGTGCGACCGCTAAATATGCTCTGTTCAAATAAATCTAATCCTGCAACAAAGTTCTTTAAACACATGTTAAATAAGTCATTCAATTTGAGTTGTCAATGATCAAAATTGAGATCATTTGTCTAACAATCTCCCCCATTTTGACTTTGACAATCAAATGGAATGATGATATAATTTTGAAAAAAATGTAAATTAGATTGACTAACAATCTCTCTTAATTTAAAATGCTCATGTGTTGAATGTTAATAAATTTTTACAATGCTCCCCCTAAACATATGCATGAATCATGTTTATGTTGGAGTACAACTAGGTGCATTAGTATAATACCATTCAAATGTATAACTTGGTTCATTAGTAAAATATCATTCTCCTTTTTATATCTCTCCCTCTTTGTCTATCTCTTATTTTATATCTGTCTTTCTCTCCCCCTTTGTCATAGGCAAAATGCATCATATAAGAGACAATGAGAAGATTATGTATATAAAACACAATGTTATTAGATAGAGGGCAGTACAAAGATAGTACAAAAAAGAAAGCAGAGAAAAAGAAAACAAAATCAAAACAACAAGACAGCCAAAAACAGGAAAAATAAACCAATCAGAATCTTCATCCTCATCTAGCTCTTCTTCTTCTAAAGGAGCTTTTCCCTTATCAAGAGGGACATTGCTGGTAAAGCTAGTGCTGATTGATTCTTCTTCTTCAACGAGACTTTCTATATGATCACTTATATCCCAATCCTCAAGATTGCATTGAGGCAAGTCCAGTTTGCCTTGCATGTCATATAGATCATGATGCATGTGAGATATAAGATCAATCCTTTTGTTCAAGTGATGGAATCTCTTGGAGACACTTTTCTTGAACCGAGAGAGTTTTCTTAAGAGTGATTTGATAGCTTTTAGAATGAGTTTTGTGGGAGAGCTGGTTTGAGTAGGTTTAGATGAGGAAGCTTTTGGAGGTAGTTCAACAGCAACTTCCAAGGAGTCTTCTTCTTCCTTAATGGTGTACCTTGGTCTTTTCTTTTGTTTTTTCACAACACCTCGTTTGCCAAAGTAATATACATATGTACCCTCAATTTTCCTTACACAGCCAACATGTTCTAGATAGTCAATGGTGATGGCACTTGAGGCAAGATTGAAAGGGTTTCTCAAGGTAGCTAAGTTGAGATCATTTAGTAAGTTCATGTGTCTAGCTATTTGAGTTATTTGTGAGGACAAGAAGAAAGTTCCAGTTCTTGTGACAACATGGTGATACAATATGTCAATCAAGAACTTTTTTGTGTTCATTTGGATGTTGTGGGTGAAAGCATATAAGAAGATGAGATCTCTTTTTGTTACCTTTTCGTTCCTATCAGCCCTTTGATGTATGGTGTAGGTGATGATCCTATGAAGCATCCAATGGGTGAGGGATTTGATGTGTCTAGCTTTTGACTCTTTTTCAAATGAGGTTTCCACAGAAATTTCTTGCCAAAAGGTAGAGAGTGTTTGATTGGAGAAGGCTAAATCATTGTAGGAGGTTATTCCATCAACAGGAAAATCCCAGATTTTTCCAAAGTATTCTAATGTTAAGGCTAGGTATTGGTCAAATAACTTAAATCTAACCTCATACCACCCTAGTGCAAAATTTGCACTCTTTTCAATCTGAAAGAACATGAGAAATTCCTTACTTAAACTAGAGTAGCCTACCTCTTCAGGAAATACGAATTTCCTCCAGCCAAGAACATCAAGTAAACTTTCAATCTCATCTTTAATGTTGAGGGCAGAGAGCATCCCACCAAATGGAGATATTGTTAAATACTTTGCCATAGTCAAGCAGTTGTTGTTTCATCCATAATACTTGTGTGCAACAAAAACATGCTGCAACGTATTCAGCTTCCGCCGTAGACAAAGCAACCGATGCTTGTTTCTTATTATGCCAAGAAACTAGACAATTGCCAAGAAAGTGACATGCTCCTGTTGTGCTTTTTCTATCTAAGATCCTAACAGCATAATCCGCATCCGAAAAACCTAAGATATGAAATGATGTGTTTTTAGGATACCAAAGACCTAAATGCATTCTACCACTTAAATATTTCAAAATTCTCTTAGTAGCATTCAAGTGTGATTCTTTAGTACAAGTTTGCAATCTAGCACAAAGATATACACCATACATTATATCAGGTTTAGAAGCGGTTAAGTAAAGTAGTGATCTGATAATAGCTCGATATTTCTTTTCATCTACTGCTTTACCATTTTCATCTTTACCCAATTTCAAGGAAGTACTCATAGGAGTCTTGCTAGTTTTACAGCCATCCAATCCAAATTTCTTGATGAGTTCTTTTGTATATTTGGATTGGATGATGAAGATTCCATCTTTACATTGCTTGATTTGCAGTCCAAGGAAGAACTTGAGTTCACCCATCATGCTCATTTCAAATTCCCTAGTCATTCAACAAGCAAATTCTTTGCACAAGGTTTCATTAGTAGCTCCAAATATTATGTCATCCACATAAATTTATACAATTAAAATGTTATGTTTGTCCTTTTTAACAAAGAGAGTTGTATCTACTTTTCCTTTTGAAAAACCATTTTCAATCAAATATGCACTTAGTCTATCATACCAAGCTTTTGGTGCTTGTTTCAATTCATATAAAGCCTTGGTAAGTTTGAAAACATGATTAGGAAATTTGTAGTTTTCAAAACCAGGAGGTTGTTCTACATAAACTTCTTCGCTTATAAGTCCATTTAGAAATGCACTTTTAACATCCATTTGAAAGAGTTTAAAGTTCATGTGACATGCAAAAGCAAGTAATTTTCTAATAGCTTCTAATCTAGCTACCGGAGCAAATGTTTCATCATAGTCAATACCTTCTTCTTGATTATAGCCTTTGGCTACCAACCTTGCTTTATTCCTAACAATGTGACCATTTTCATCAAGCTTATTTCTATACACCCATTTGCATCCTATGATAAAATGATCTGTAGGTCTTGGAGTGAGTTGCCAAATATTATTTCTTTCAAATTGATTAAGTTCATCTTGCATTGCAATCATCCAACTTTCATCGTTTAGAGCCTCCTCAATGGTCTTTGGCTCAATTTGAGAAACAAAAGCAAAATTAACATCTATATAATTAATTTTAGATCTAGTAATTACTCCCTTGGATGTTTCACCAATGATGAGTTCCTTAGGATGATCTTTCTTGTATTGCCAATTCTTAGGTAGATCTTGAGTCTTTTCTTCAAGTTCATGCTGATTGATCTTTGGAGCATCAATAGTTTCATGAGGTTCAAGAGTACCTGCAGGGTCATTGAAAGTACTACCTTTCTTTTGATCAAGTTTAGATGATTCATCAAATACAACATGCATTGTTTCTTCAATAACTAGAGTTTTCATGTTAAATGCTCTATATGTTTTGCTATATGACGAGTATCCTAGGAATATGCCTTCATTTGATTTGGATGAAAATTTTCCAAGATTTTCCTTGGTGTTCAATATAAAGCATTTGCATCCAAATACTCTAAAATATCCAATTCTGGGAATTCTTTCATTCCATAGCTCATAAGAGGTTTTATTAGTTAAATGTCTTTTGTAAACACGATTTGCAATGTAACAAGCTGTATTAATGGCTTATGCCCAAAAATAAGATGGTAATTCATATTCATTGAGCATTGTTCTAGCCATTTCAACCAAGGTTCTATTTTTTCTCTCAACCACACCATTTTGTTGTGGAGTTCTATGAGCAGAAAAATTATGTGAAATGCCAAGTTCATTACAAAAACTTTCAAAATTTTCATTCTTAAATTCTTTGCCATGATCACTTCTAATAGATGTGATCACATATCCTTTTTCATTTTGAACTCTTTTTGAAAACGTTTTGAAGTAATTAAAAGCTTCATTCTTTTGAGCTAAGAAATTAACGCATGTGAATCTAGAGTAATCATCAACAAGAACAAATGCATATAATTTGCTTCCTAAGCTTGTAACTCTATTTGGTCCAAACAAATCCAAATGAATGAGCTCTAAAGGTCTAGAGGTACTTATAACATTCTTTGATTTAAATGAGCTCTTATGTTGCTTACCACGTTGACAAGGTTCACAAATTCTATCTTTGTCATATTTTATCTTAGGGAGACCATCAACTTGATTTTCATTACAAATATATTTTAATTGATCCTTACCAGCATGTCCTAGTCTTCTATGCCATAACATGCATCATTATTAGTAGACATTAGACATTTAAATGCATGATTTGAATGTATGTTAATATTATAAGTGTTGTTTGTCCTAGTACCCTTAAATATGATAACACCATTTGAATTTGTGATTTTGCATCCTTTGGAATCAAAATTAACAATGTATGCTCTATCACATAATTGACTAACACTTAGCAAATTATGTTTCAACCCATCAACAAGCCATACATCTTCTATTAAATCTTTACCAATTGAACCAATGGAGCCAACACCAATAATTTTACCATTAGCATCATTTTCAAAAGTTACATTACCTCCATGTTTGTAGGTAATACTTGTAAAGAGCTTTGCATTCCCGGTCATATGCCTTGAGCACCCACTATTCACAAGCCATGTGCTTTCGTTGATGGTAGATTTTAGGCATACCTACAAGGTAATAGTGGTTATCTTTTCTTAGGTACCCAAATGAAGTTGGGTCCTTAATGGTTAGTAATAAAGGTGTCTTCTAGCTTGAGATGAACCTTTCTAATATGACAAAAGAAACTTTTATGTCCAAATTTCATGCAGTATGTACATTGCCATAATGCCTTATATTTTTGTATTTTTCTATTCATATTCCAAGTATTATGCATACAACTACAAATTTGCTTTTGTGCAAGTTTAGTGTACATTAATGTATGATTATTTTTTGAGAGCTTAGCTCTATTTGCTAGTGAGCCATGAAAAGTTCTTTTGGAACTTTTAGACTTGGTGTGAGCATCTTTGTTCTTTACAATATCAACATTAGAAATTTTAGTTGTAGATGCTTTTACGAATGTTGGTGTGCTTGGTGCAATGTTGGTTGAGCCATTGAATCCTAATCCATATTTTAAGGAGGGTGATCTTTGGTTACCAATTAATGTGTCTAAGGCTTCCTTTCCTTTATGAAATTTTAAAATTGATTCTTTTAGTTCTTTTAGTTCATGCTTCAGAATTTCATTCTCTTTAATAATTTTTTCTAAATCATGTGAGTTTTTATTTAACTCTTCTATTGAATCCATCAAGTGTTCATTTGAGGTTTTCAATTCTAAGGCAGAGTTCTTTAAGCATATAAAATCCTTTTCTAACTTAGAGCTTTTTTCTTTATAGAGCATCATTTTAGAAAAATATTTTTCTATTTTAAAGTTCATGTGCTCAATCAAATCACTATCATCTAGATCATTAATATCATCATGTGCTACTAGATTAAAGGATTGAGTACTTACCTCATTGGAGTCATCTTCAATAGCCATGAGACATAGGTTTGCAATTCCTTCTTCTTCTTCTTTAATTGAAGAGGAGTCATCCCATGTGGCTTTGAGAGACTTTTTCTTTTCTTTGTCCCATTTCCTTTTATTCTTTACTTTGAAGTAATCCGATTTGATGTGACCAATTTTTTCATATTCATAGCACTTTACCTCATTTTTCTTTTCTTTATCTTTGAAGGAGGATTTAGGAAGTGTACCTTTATTTGCTTGTAATCTTTTCTTCCTTTTCCATTCATTGATTCTTTTTTAGAACATTGCCATTTCATCTTCATCATCAGTACCTTCGTTGCTTGAGCTCTCAACTTCTTTGATTGCTTTGAGAGCAATTGGTTTTCTCTTTTCTTTTTCATCTTAATCTTCTTCTTTTTCACTGTGTAGCTCAAATGTGAGTAGTTTTTCCACAGGTTCGTCGGTTCTTAATGTGCTAAGATCATGAGCTTCTTCGATGGATGATACTTTTGATTCAAAGTTCTTTCTAGCTCTTAAGGCTCTCAAGATTTTACTGTTTAGATCACCTTGATCATATACCTTTCCATACTTCTTTAGTTCATTGACAATAGCAAGCAAGCGATTTGTCATGTCGGTGACGTTTTCATTTGTTTTCATCTTGAATAGCTCATACTCATAAACATGCATTTGTTTCTTGGTGAATCTCACTTGAGTCGTACCTTCATGATAGTTTTCAAGTGTTTTCCAAATGCAATGTGCACAAGTTAAATGTTGAACTCTTCCACCTTTGTCTCTTGAAATGGAATTCATCAAGATGGAAGCGGCTATATTGTTCTTGAATAGATCTTTGACATTGATAGTTGACCATTGTGCTTTGGGAAGAGGAACTTGAATACCATCAACTTCATAAGTGGGAGGTTTCCACTCACTTTCCACAAAATCCGATAGTTCAATCCCTTCACTGTCTAGAAACAAATACATTTTGTGTTTCCAGTAGGAATAATCAGTTCCATCAAAGTAGGGTCTAAGAATAGTGTTAAGATTTCCATGAGAGATAGGGTTTGATGAAGAAGAAGTTGCCATAGTGGATCAAATTTCACAATTAAGTTTAAGAAATTTCTAGCTCTGATACCAATTGTTATCCCAAGATGGCAACCAAGAGGGGGGGGGGGGGAATTAGTTTCCTCAAGAAATGATGGCAAATTTAAAAAATCAACAAACAAGAAATGCAGAATAGAGAATTGGTTGAGTAGTGAGAAGAAGAAAGAACGCACAAGATTTATAGTGGTTCAGATTTTCTTCAATCCTATATCCACTTCCTTAACAACTTGTTAAGGTATAACTAATCTTTAAAGTTTCACAAGCTCACTTCCAACTTTGGTGTTTTCACAAGTTCACACCTAACTTGACAAGTGTTTTACTAAGGCTTACACTCAAAACCTTTAATTTTTGATATCATGAACTTCAATTTGATATTTTATTTGTAATTTTTAAGCTAATTTAAAAAAATTGACTATAAAATATGAATTTGTTGGTTGTATTTGAGTCTAGTTTTTTTTTTATTGCTTCTAATAGGTAAAGAGAAGCATTTGAAGAAAATTTAAATATCAAGATGAAATAATAGAAAACATTGATTCTTTGAAAGTAATTAAAAGTAGGTTAATATAAACTACATAATAATTATTATTGTTTAACACTAAATTATTATTAATTTAACAAAAATTAGGTTATTATTATGTTGTTCCCAAAATATATTTAATATTATTTATAGTAAACTAATAAAATTATATTATATAATTTTTTATTTATATGCAATATATATTGAGAAAATAAATTTTTAGAATTATTTTTAATATAATTATAAAATATTAAATAATTTAAATAACTATTCATATTTGATTAAACGATGTAGACTTAATTAATTGGTTTTAGAAATGTTGTTTTGGTTTTATTTGCATGATATCTTCTAAAAATAAATTTTCAAAATTATTTTTTATATTAGTAGAATATGTGTTAAATTTAAATAATTATTCATGATTGATTAAATGATATGGACTTAGTTAATTGGTTTTAGAAATTTTATTTTAGGCCACAAGCATGCATGATATCTTCTAAAAATTTAGTTTTTAAAATTATTTAATATATTAGTAGAATATGTGTTAAATTTAAATAATTATTCATCATTGATTAAATTAAATTATTTAATATATTAGTAGAATATGTGTTAAATTTAAATAATTATCTAAAAATAAAATTTTAAAAGTTTATCAAATATATTAGTAGAATATGTGTTAAATTTAAATAATTATTCATGATTGATTAAATGATATGGACTTAGTTAATTGGTTTTAGAAATTTTTTATTTTATTGACATGATATCTTTAATATAAAAAAATTTAGAATCATTTTTGAGGATAACTAGAATATGTGTTTAAATTTAAAAAAATATTATTAATTATATAGTATGATTTAAAAGAAAATATAATTATTAAGACTAAAAATTTGAAATTAAATTTATACACTTGTATTTTAATATTTTTTATTTTTTTATGTATAGCAAATATGCCACGTAATTGAGGAGAACAAAGTAACACAGATTGGAAGCCGAGTGATGATATTGGTTGGAGATTTGCCACTTCCATTGAAAAATCCAGATAAAAAATGTATTGCAAATTTTATGGACAATTGGTGACTGGTGGGATAACACGTTTTAAGCAACACTTAGCTGGGATATTAGGTAATATTTCAGCTTATTCTAAAGTGCCAAAAGAAATTAGGACATATATGAAAAAATTGTTAGCAGACTATTCAACAAAAAAGAAAAATAAAAAAAGCACAAAAACAAGTCTTAGAAGAGAAAATTATGCGTATGAATGTTGGGGACACTGATGAGGATGATGATGATGACTCTGAGCTAGAATACGTAAGACGAGAAAGTATACGACAACTTGAAATTGATTCATATAGAAGAAGTAGAGGCAATAATTATGTTCTAGGTAGTTCTAGTACGAAAAGAAATTTAGAACCTTCAATGAGGCATTCTGTATCTGTCAGAGTTGAGGGATTGACAAAAAATAAATATTCTGATTTGTCCACACCAGTAGAAAGGTTAAGAGCCGTCGAGATTGATTTGGAGGTAGAAAGAGACAAAAAGAAACAATCTACAATAAAGACAGGATGGTTCAAGAAAAATAAAGAGAAACTTACTAATGCAATGGGTCGTTTTATTGTTCACAACAGATTGCCTTTCAATGTTGTAGCATCCCCTTGGACGGCACCTTTATTACGAACTGCATATGAGGTGGGTCCTAATATTCCACCACCAACACCATATGAACTTTCAGAGGTTTGGCTTCCTAAAGAGTATACTCTAATGAAGGAGTACATTGCTTCATTTGGGGGAATATAGAAAGAGAGAGGTGTATCCCTATTATGTGATGCTTGGACAGGGCCAACGAGAATGCACATCATTAACTTTCTCATATATTCAAATCGTGGCACTATTTTTCATAAGTCAGTCAATGCATCTGATGTGCTGAAGAAGGATGCCCATTATTATTTTAAGTTGATGAAGAAAGTAATAGAAGAAGTTGGTGAAGATAGAGTTGTCCAAATTGTGACTGATAATGATGCTACAATTAAATGTGCTGAAAAAATGATTATGGGAGTATACAAACACATATATTGGACAGCTTATAGCGCTCACTGTATTGATTTGATTTTAGAGGATATTGGAAAGAGAAGTATAGAAAATGAAGTTATTGAGCAAGCAAAGCAAATCACCCAATTCATATACAATCATAATTGGGTGGTAAATTATATGAAAAATTTCACTGATGGAAGAGAAATTCTAAGACCCGGCATCACGAGATTTGCAACAAATTTCATTGCATTAGAGAGCATTGTGCGACAAAAAATAAATTTGAAGCATATGTTTGAATCAGAAGTTTGGGTAAATTCTAGAAATGGAAGAATGGCCGATAGACTTGCCATTGATGTTCGAGATATAATTTTGGGTGAAAGTAGAGATGGAAGAAAATTTTGGTCCAATACAAATGAAATATTAAAAGTTCAAGAGCGCCTTCTAAAAGTTTTGAGATTGGTGGATGGGGGATGATAAGCCGACAATGGGTTTTATTTATGAGGCAATCGATCGAGCTAAACTAGCAATTAAAGAAAATTGCAGGTATTGAAGAAATTATTGTAAAATCATTGATTCAAGATGGAATTTTCAATTGCATCATGATTTACACTCCGCTGGTAAGTGACTTACATATATCAACAAATTTTATTCTTTTTTTAGTATATATTACATTAGCTGTAAATTTTAATTATCTAAGTCTAACTTCTTTTAAAAAAATTTATTTTAGGTTATTACTTCAATCCACAATATCAATATAATCATGAATATCATGTTACGGAAGATGTTGATGTAATAGCGGGAGTTTGAAAAGTGATTAAAAAATTGGAGCCCGATGAAGAAGCACAAGCCAAAGCTCTCTTATAAATAATTATTTGAGATTGCATTAAATATTTATTATTTCTTAATTGCTATTTACCAGTAAACTAATAATTATTATTCAATGACATGTAGATGTTTACATTTCAAGATAATGAAGGATCTTTTGGCACCTCGCTTGCGCAAAAGGTAATTGCCCTTTCACCTTCAAGTTAAATCATCAAAATTTATTTCATGCATCTAAATATGGTCAGTTAATATACCAAAATAATTCTCATTTTTTTTATTTGATACTCCAATACAGCTGAATGGTGGATACATTATGGGAAATGTGTTCCGGAATTGCAGAAAATTGCTATTTGCGTTTTAAGTCAAACCACCTCATCATCAAATTGTGAACGTAATTGGAGCATTTTCAATTTGATTCACACAAGGACTAGGAAAAGATTAAAGTATAAAAAATTGCATTCCCTAGTCTATATGCATTATAATATGAAGCTGAAATTGAGAAATACAATGAGGAAGTCCCAGGAAGATATAATGAAAAATTATAATCCAATAAATTTGGATTATAATTTTGAGGAATTAGATCCATTGTCTCCATGGTTACAGGAAACAGAAGCTCCAGTTTTTGATGATGATGATCTTGATTGGCTTAATGATGAAGATGATGAGGGACAAGAAGTCAATCTTACTTCTGCTGAGGTATCGGGTGGGGTTTCCCCCCCTTTTAACTATAACACTGATGAAGGTCATCATAAAAAAAGAAGTGGCAGCAGTAATATTGGCAGATACGAAAAGAAAGACAATGAGAATGAGGAAGAGACAGACAATGAAAAGGAGAAAGAGGAAGACAATGAGAATGAGGAAGAGGAAGACAATGACAGTGATGAAGACGATGACAATGACAGTGGCAGTGATAGTGCTAATCAAGGTGGTAATTTAGGTGGAACTACTTATGGTGGTTATGGTGGATCAAGAAAATCATATGAAGATTATCGATCTAGTCACAGTGATAAATATGACAAACATAGTAGTTCTCATTCTCATTCCCCTAACCCCGTTTCTCCTCCAGCTGGGTTTAAAAAATATCAGCTCTATAATAATGAATCCAGTGGCCCGGAACGAGGCTCTATGCAGAATTATGGGGGGACGAGTTATGGTAGCTCAACATACGGTGATACTTTCAATAAAAAAGAACCTATTTCAGGCCCATATAATCCGTCATCATATTATAATCGGTCGAGTGATTATTGGAGTCAGCACTCTCAGGGATGGGCTGGAGATTTTGCAGGTGAAAACTCTTCTGAAAGTAGCACATTTCACTCTAACTATCTAAGTGATAATTTTGGTGAAACTCAAAATGTTTCAGACCCACAAAGTAATGCAACTTCAAATTCAGCAAATTATTTTGATGTGTTCTCATATGCGTTTCAGCAACCAGACTCATATCATTCAAGGTGGAACAACCAAAATCAAAATTATGATCTTGATAACAAAATAATCAAGATCCTCCCCGACGTTCTTTTTGGTGGTAAATTAGTTTGTTTAATTTAATTTTAAGTGGATACTAATAATTGTTATATAACATATATTTTCGAATTGGATTATTTTTTCTTTATTTTTAATCATTGACTAAACAATTATTATGATTATGATTATGATTATTATTGTTATTTCTAATTTAGTAATTTTTTTAATGCAATTTAGCAATGTTATTATTTAAAAAATTATAACATGTGTTTAATTATTGTTAAAAACTATTTACTTATTGTTATATTGTTATTTTTAATTAAGTTTTGATAACAATTTGATCTTTATTATTATTATGGATTAATTTTAACATATATTATTAATTTTTATATTGCAAAAGATATTTATTTTTTTATTTTATTACGGTCCGATCTATTCTGTTTCATCAATTCCTTTAGTCAATTCGTCCGATTCTACGATTGCAACTGCATTCACGATAGCGGTAGCCGATTCAAGCCGTTTCATACTGATTCAGTTCGATTTCGTTTCACCGTGACCGATTCCGATTCTGCGACCGATTCCGCGATTTAAAACCCTGGTAAACAATATTTAATCTTAAATAAGCCTTTATCATTTTCTCACTGCAAATCCAAACAACTCCATTTAATTAATTATATTATTAAATTAAATATAATATTATGTAAGTGTTAAATATATACCAATTATCTGTTAAAAAGACCAAAATGATTTCTCTTTCAAAATAAAAGGAAGTGTTCGTAAAGTAAAAAATTACATATTTCACAGTACAAACAGAAAAAAATAAAGTAGATTCACATTTGAAGCGGCAAAAAACAGAGTATGTATTATTCAATTTCAGAACTTAAAAATAGAGTATACAACGAGATGTCTCATTGTAATACAAAGTGGCCAAAAACAAAGTAAAAGTTTGACAGACAAAAAAGTGACCAAAAAAATAAAATAATACATAAGAGAATATTTTCAAACAAAAAAAAAATTCCCAAACCAGATTGAATTCTTTCCCACCATTACCGACAATCCAACCAGCACCATAGTTCAATCGAAACACTACCACAGATAAACCTTAATTAACATAAAATAGAAAGCAAAACTAATAAAATACAAACACATCTTTCTTTAAACTAATGGCTAATCACATTTTAACAAATGAAAGATGAGATATTTTCCAATAATTGATACTTCATCATATAATTTAAACAAACAACTGAAAAAAAGAACCTAGGAGAATCAAGATCTTACCCATGGATTTTTCGCCTAAGAACTCAAAATCGAAAAAGCAAATTCCATCAATAGTGACACAGCTTGACTACGAATGTAAAATCAAAAGAAAGTAAACTTCACTTTTCTTATGAAGACAAATCTTTTCCAATCTTCTACTAAGAAAGATATGATCACGACGATGAGAGAAATGAAGAAGCTCCCCGTGGTTTAAAGTTGATGTATAAGAAATAGAGAATGAGAATATTTTAACCTTTCATTGATTATAAAACGATCCATGGGTATAAAATATTCAATATTACAATTTACAATTGAAAAAAAGGGCTTGAACTTAATTATAAATAATCAAGCTACCTACGTATCCTCTTGGGGTTTAGAGGAATCAAAGCCAACACGTAATTCTCTTATCTTAAATTTGGTAGTGCCCCCTTAGTAGCTTCCACCATTTCCACTTCCATCACCGGTTGTACTTCTGTCCATTGCATCACAATTTAAATCTTGGTCATCATCATTATTATACTTTAAATCTTGTATGCACATTGATGCTTTGGACCAATCATTGATGCACATTTGAGCTTGCAATGAGTGGAGTGTTAGTCTTGATCGTCATTCATCCAACACAATGCCTTGGTGCTAAATATTTGCTCCACCACCATTATTGAGGTTGGAGAACTAAAAATTTTCCTAGCCTTAGTAGACAACACTGAAAATTTTCTTTTATATTAACTCCAACATTGCAAAATAGAAAACTTGTAGTCTCCAATTATATCATCAAATTCAAAGCTAGATGATAAATATGCATCAAGTTCAACATTACTTAAGGTAGTAATTTTAGGTCTCATGTCTTTTCATTAAAAATCTACCAACTTTACTTATAATAGATGATAAATCTATATCCTCATTTTGACACCTATGTGATGCAAGAATCATTGATGCATATATTGATTCATATTCTGTATATAAGTCAAAAATATTTCCTTTCACCCCATCAATTATTCTAGTAATATTAACATCTTTTAAATCCAAGAGAAGATAATAATTGCTTAAATAATCAGCTAACAGATAAATATTCAGTAGCATCATTAAAAACTTTTAAAAGATCAATTATTTTTTCACAATAATTCCATTGAGTAGGATACAATATAATAGGTGTAGAATTAAGTTCAAAAAATTTACATAATAATTCGCGATATGGAAATGAATCACAAAATAATTAATAAGTAGAATTCCAATGGATTGAAACATCTCGTTTAAATCGTTTAGAAAGTATACTATATTGCTTACAAAATTTACTCCAACTTTTATATTATTGAGGATGAGACCATTAATTATTTAATACCATTTTAATTAGTTCATACAAAAAATTTAAAGTTCTCAAACCACTTTGAATACAAAAATTTATAATATGACATATGCATCTAATATGAAAAAATTTTTCTCCTAAATTTGGTTTATAAATTTGTTCTAAATCATTAATAGATACAGTATTGGCAGAAGCATTATCAAAAGAAATTAAAAAAATTCTTTGAACTAAATTATATTCTTCTAAAATACTTTTTATTATTTTATATATATTATCAGTAGTATGCCTACCATCAAAAAATTAAAATGCAAGCAATCTTTTTTGTAAATTTTATTGATAATCAACCCAATAACATGTAAAACCCACATATGAATATATATGAATGTGTTTGCTAATGATCACTCTAAATATTACTACAAATTGAAAGAAGAAAAAGACAATTTAAAAATAATGTGCGCGAATCTTTTTTTTCATAAAGTTTGTGCAATG
This sequence comes from Garcia nutans, assembly GCA_947685225.1. Lineage (NCBI taxonomy): Eukaryota > Viridiplantae > Streptophyta > Magnoliopsida > Malpighiales > Euphorbiaceae > Garcia > Garcia nutans. Next base: position 42,483,782 of record CANTUV010000003.1, read on the forward strand.
TGAGCGATAAAGTTGAGCGGGGAGCACGTTGAGAAGGAGGATTCACAGATTTTTAAATAAAAGTAGTAAATTCTATTTTCTCACCAAAATTAAAAGTTAATTCATCAACATAAATGCACCTTGTTAATTCTTCTTTGACCACATTTTTGTCATAGTGAAAAATACCTTATTTTTTAGTAGGTTCATATGATGAGCCTGATTGTACAAAACCCGCTAATTATGTTAGTATTATCTATACTCACTTGAACATGATGTTTCTTGTTGAGATGTCTCTATGATATTCCATAACCTCATTCGTCTGCAAATTTAAATGAAGATGATCAATAGTTGCAGTGTGCTCTTTTTTGGCCTTCCACATTTATCCATTTAAAAAAATGTAAAAAAAATATTATATTTTAATTTTCTTATTTTACTAGATTGATTTTGATCAAATGTGTCTTGCTCTTAGTAATTCACTTCTTTCTCATCATCCAAAATATTAATATGTTATTATAGAATTTGCTCATCATCACTTATATTATCAAAATGACTAGAACTTGCCTTTTTAATATAAATTGATGATGATGATGATGATAATAATAATAATAATAATTAATATTTTTACAACGATAACAATAATAATTACTAATAATAATAATAAATAATAATAATAACAAAAAATAATAATTAACAACAAACAATAAATATTACTAACAATAATAACAAATAATAATAAGAATAAACAATGAATAATAATAATAATAATAATAATAATAATAATAATAATTTGAGAGAGTAGAAATTAGAGAATTGAGAGTTGAAAAATTTAGAGTTAAATTAAAGAATTAAAATTTGATGATTGAGAAAAATTATATAAAAATTAGAAAATGAATTAAAAAGATGGAGTATTTATAGATTTTTTTATTTTTTGATTTTCATAAAATACCCCTTACTTTTTTTTCCTGTTAGTAAGGGTAAAATAGACATTAAACAAAAATTATCTTAATTAAAATAAAAAATAAATGTGTCGTTGGCATACTGTTCATGGAAATATATCGTTGCCATGAGCAGTGCCGCTGGCCACCTGTCAACAACATGCACTAGGCCAACAGCATGCAGTAGGCCAAAAGGCCTATTGCATATGGCAGGCTAAGCCTGCATGACATTGTAGACACAGCAGGCCAAGCCTGTTGTGTTTTTATTTTTTTAATTTTAAATTTTGGCCTACCGTGTTTTTATTTTTTAATTTTAAATTTGGTGTTTTCACAAGTTCGCGTCCAACTTTCACAAGGTTTAAGATTAATTCTCACAATATTTATAAGAGTTTTTCCAATGCTCACACTAAAACCTAAGTATTTCAAAGCTAACACTTAACTTACAATGGTATTTTAAATGCTCACACCCAACACTCAATCAATATAAATATTAATTGTAATGAAAAAAATTGAAAGTTGTTTGCTTTGGCTATAACAATCATAATTACCCTCAAATAAGAGATTTCTTAGGGTATTTATAGCCATTTGGACTTTGATCTAGCCGTTTGAAGTGATTTTCACATATTTAGAACTTGTCTTTTACTAATTTAGTGGATGAGATACTTTGTGCGGTCGCACTACACCTTGTATGGTCGCACTATTTAAATATCTCTCTAATGACTAATTCCAATGGTAAGATTTGGCTATCTGACAGGATCTTTTCAGCCCATGATCATATGTCTTGCGGTCGCACATCCTTTTGTGTGATCGCACAACATAATGTTACCATTTGATTTGAATTTCTTCATCCACATGTTCAATTGTCATTGATCCAAAGTATTTAGTGCTAAAATTCAAAAGTATTGGACTTGTACGGTCGCACTGCATTGCAGGGCAGTCGTACAAATGGTTGAGCATTGAAGAAGCACTGCATGGGCTGACCGCTATCACTTTTGCCACTTTTAGATTTTTAGGTCATTAATTTGTATGGTCACTCAGAGTGTTGGTCAGTCGCACGCCTACCTCGCGTCCTGACTTCACCGCCCATTGAGACCACGAGCGCCTCTGTAAGTTTGAGAATTTAGCTTTTATATTGTGTGGTCGCTTGATTGGCTCGAGCAGTCGCACAACTGGTTTGTGTTCCAACTTCACCTCTTGGCAAGCCCGATATTCCTTCTGTAACTTTGGTACGTTTACCTAGCATGTTTGTACGGTCACTTGGTGGGCTCGGGCGGTCGCACAAGGGTTAGGGTTTCATGCCTATAACAACAAACTTGTTTGAAATCATTAGTGCATATAAATTTGATTGTCAATTATCAAAATATAGTTTAATTGTGCAACATACATATATTAGTTTCTACTCTTTTCTATACTTTCAACACATACACATGAATTCTCAATACAAGAGTAAGAAACACAGTCATACAAGCCTCATATCATGCCCGTATATCATAAAACTAAGCCATAAACATCATCAAAATACCTCATGGCAATGACATCTTAAGCCCACGCCCATGGGATACAAAACAAGGCTGTCAAACACACTTGACCACCTCTACGACCGTGGCACTTAAGAGACACACCCGTGGTATACAGTACAACACCGTTTCTTCAAAAATTTCAAGCAAATAGACTCGGTCCAAGGCTCACGACTGTGGCACTCAAGGGCCACACCTATGGCATCCCAAAAATGTATAGTTTGAACACTTAACTCCAAAAAACATAAAGATATTGAATAACTATGATATGAATCAAAAACCAATTTTTTCCATATAAAAGAGTTCACATCAAATACTTTACCTATTCTTCAATTAATCAAATCTTTAACGATTTACATAGTTAATAACTTCCACAACTATCACTCATGACTAAAAATAATATCAACACACTCAATTCTTACAAAATTGAAATAAAAACCATACTCCTCGCATAAAAAGTTATGTAATTAATTTTTCATACAATAATTCATTTATCCAATACTTTAGGAAATAACTCATTTTACTTAATTAACTAATTCAAGCATTAAAACTCAAAGAAACCCAAATATTTATAAATTATAATACACAAGTACATACCTCTTCCAAGACTCCTTTCTTTCTCCTTTCCCTCTTTTCTTTTGATTACTTATTGGTAATCTTATCTATTCTAGCTAATTCCCTTAAAAATTTATAGCTAAAGATTGATTTCCCTTGATTCTTTCTTAAATTCGATGAAAGGAAGAAGAAAAATGAAGTTTGATGGTGATGGTGATGAATGGCATGGATGATAGAGGAAGAAGAGAAGAGAAGATTTTAGGATTTACTTTATATAGTATTTTGAGTGTGATTCGGTGAGGGCAATCTCATTTTAATTATAGTGGACCCTTTCTCTTAATTTTTAATCCTAATTCTATTTTTAGTTCTGTAAAATCGTAAAAATAAAATTTTTAGTTAATTTTAAGTCCCACTATTCATGTTTCATATTCTAGTCCAATAAAATTTAACTTTAGAGTCACAAGGATATTTTCTTAAATTTTCTACTTATGTCATTTATCCAAGTCACTTTTATCACTACATACAATTCATTAGCAATATTTCTCATGGAATCATAGTTTTAAAAATTTTCAAAAATTACAAGTTTGGTGCTATTTATATATATACTTGATATATATGAAAAAGTAATAAAGGCTTATATGAGTATTGCAAAGCATATTAAATATGTGTGTAATACTTGTTGTTATTTTAAATATATACCAATAAGCTGCAAGGGCTAGCGCAGTTGTGTGAATTGCACAAGTGAAAAGTTGCTAATCAGAAAGATTCATATTGTAGTTGATAGTTAGAAGATTAAAGGAGTCACGAGACCAATTTAGCATATAAGGTGCAACATACATGTATAATATATTTTAAATCATGTACTTTTGATTTGTATAACTTAGACATATATCATTTGTATAATAAATGTATTTTGGAGACATTATATATATATATATGTAATTAAAGATGAGTATTATTTTTATAAAGAAAATTTTGAATGTGAATTAATATAAAAGTATTTGGAAAAGTTAAGGTGTTTATACTTGGTTAAAGTGGCATTCTTATATTCTACATGTGTATAGTACATATATGTGTTATATGTGTTGTATGTATATATGATATATGAGTGTTACAAGTGATGAATTTCTTCATTAATGCTTATAGAGGGGGGAGGGGGGTGATGTTGGGTTGAAATCCTAGTGGTGGTTGTCTCTCTTGATTATTATTGTTATTCCTCAAGAAGTTTAGGTGATTTCGCCAACCAAGATTGTAAGTATTACTGAAAGGATTATTTTTTCCACAAAAAAATATTAACAAAGTTAGCTTGCTTAGGCATAGTATTCACAGCAAACGTATTACCTACTTAACACTCTAGATTTCAGTGTACTTCCCCACAAAAATCACAAACAGATGCCAGTACAACTAGTTTTTGCAATTCCAGCCATTGTATGCTCTTGTTCAATGCTTCTATTTGAACTACTAATGTTGTAATAGTATTTACATTATACATTCCAGCCATATTCTTTGCAGATTGTCTATCATTGAGTCATTCACATGAGTTGGCGACTATCTCGTCTATTAATTCATAGGCTTCTTCTGGTGATATCATATATAGTGAATCTCTAGTTGCAACATCTATCATGCTTATAGTTTGGCTATTTATTCCATTATAGAAGGTTTGTATTCTCTACCAAATAGAAAACTCTTCTTTATGGTACTTTCTCAATATAACCTTATATCTCTCCCATGCCTTATCTAGAGTCTCCAAATCTCTCTACAAAAATCTAGTAATCTCATTAATTATTTGCTCAGTTTTAGATGGAGAAAAATACTTACTAATAAAATTTTGAGCCAATCCATTCCAAGTGGTTATGGAGTTTGATGCTAGAGATTGTAGCCAATTTTTCACTTTATCCTTTAAAGAGAAAGGAAAAAGTATCAGCCTATTTGCATCTTTTGAAACTCCATTGTACTTGAAAATGTTATACAAATTTGAAGGAAGCTTGCTACATGTTGTTGTGAGTTCTCATTAGGTAAACCTTCAAATTGACAACTTTGCTTAATCAGTTATACTACATCTGGTTTGATCTCAAAGTTGTTGGCTTGAACTAAAGGTCTAAGAATGCTTGGTCTTTGTACTCTCCAATGATGGCATGACATAGTCTCTCATAATTCAAATAGGTTGTTAAGCATCTCTAGCGTCATCATTGTTTTTGTCAAGTGGAAGAATTTGTTTATTATCACCTATGTTGAGTTGACACTAAAAAAGAATATGAAAATAGAAGAAATTAAACAAAATTAAAAAAATTATCAAATTAACAGTTAATAACAATATAATAACTTTCAGATAAATCTTTGACAATGGCACCAAAAATTTTATGTGTCCCAGTCAACTCTAGTAAATGGACTAGTCGTATCAGTAATATAGATTTATGAATCCAGATATAATCTCACGAAGCCCAAACTTTAAAAGCCAATTATTATATTATTTTACTATTATCTGAGAAATAATAATCAAATGAAAAGAATAAAAGTAACTTATAAAACTAAACTAGTTAAAAGCCAGTTAATGTTAAAAGTAATATTATTATATTGTTAGGGTTAAAAACCAGTTAACTATTGCAAGTGCACTAGTCGTATCAGTAATATAGATTTGTGAATTCATATTGTCCCATAAAGACCAAAGTTTAAAAACCAATTATTATATTATTTTACTATTATCTGAGAAATAATAATCGAATAAAAAGAATGAAAGTAACTTATAAAGCTAAACTAAAATTGTAGAAATTTAATAGCTTCAATAAATAAAAACTCAATCAATAAAATATGATAGAGTCCACAATCCTCCTAAACTTATATAGATATCAATCATTGATTATGAAATCCGAGTTATGATTGGTTGGATGATTCTAAAGCCTCGTTAACCTTATTTAGGAATATAATATTTCAAACTAATACTAAACTCTAGTTTAGGCATTTTAATACTAATTTACATAACAATCAAACCCAATTATTTGATCTTATTCAGGAACACGAATATAAGCCATAAATCAATTTTAGATTATCTATTCAAACAAATCATCAATCAACTTATTATACAAAATCATAACAATCATGAATTTAAATTCGATTTATCATCAACTCTAACTTATCTATTCTACAAATCATTAAGGAATCAATCAATAAAATCATAAACCCAATAATTAAGAATAATGAATTTGCATAAAACTCATTAAGAACAATGAATTTGCATAAAACTAACTCAATTTCATTAAAATCAATATCCATTATAGTTTAAGGTTCATGTTTTTCCAAACAAAAAGAAATATACTCTATGGCTAAAACTAGAAAACTAGAACTGAAATTGAAAATAAATATGATAAAAATAAAGTAAACTCTATTTTTTTTTGTCTTCATCTTAAGCTTGGTGTCCTCTCTAATGGAGTTTGCATCCTCAAGAAGGAAGAAGAAGAAGATTTCTAACGTACAACGGCTCAAAAACCTAAAAGTCTCAACTTAAACGTGTTTCATATCTTCCTTTTTATATCAAAATTAATTTTATTCTTACTAAGGTAAATACAAAATATATTAAATAAGAATTCGAAGTGAAAATAAAAGAATAAAATAAAATCCTAGTGAGCTAAAGAAAGTAAAATTCTACTGTAATTTCATGCATGATCATATATATGACCATGCAAAATTTTGCTTTCAAAATTTTATATTAGAAAACTTTGACAGCAACATGTATGACCATCTGCATACCCATGTAACCACCCATACATATCTCTAACTTCTTATGTTTTCACTAGATTCTTCTAGTATTTTTTCAAATTCATCTACAAAAATATAAAATAAACCTAATAACCAAGATAACCAAAAAGCAAACGAAAACCAAGCAAAAACTAATAAAAACTTGCACATACTAATGCAAATTCCATCTTAATTGTGTACACACTTACCAGATTCTTTTGGAATTTCTTTTTTTAAGAGATTGGACATCTATAAGAAGAATGACTATAATATTGGTAAAATGAACATTGGTAAGTCAAACGTTTGATTTTCTCTTTTTGCAAAGGTATCATATTTTTTCTTTAAAAATTTGATTTATAACACACACTTTTATAAAGAATTAAAACCATATACTAAACACAGGGGCAGAACTACGGGGAGACCTGGGTGATCCATAGACAATGATTATTTCTTTCATGTTTTCAATTTTTTTATTATATTACCATTTCCTCATTTTCTTTTTAAAAATCTGTCAATCCTATCTTAATTTTTTTTATTAACTTTTACTCTTTAAAATTTTTCAATATTATTAATTAAAATTCATTTAGAAATTAATAAAAACTTAATTGTTGTACTACTACAATATTAAATAAAAATAATTTTATTTTAATTTTATTCATAATAAATTTACATTTTGAATAATAAAGCTTATCAGACTGAAGTGCTCTCTTGCTGCCATATGTAAGCGTTTAGTCTTGTTTTCATAAACAAGTGTTGATTTATGTTTATTTTTTCTGTTCTTCTTATGGAATAGGATTTGGCAAATTTGTCTCTTAACGGTGATGAATTGGAGGAGTTTCAAGCCATTGCTGAGAAAGGAGAATCCAATTCATTATGATCTGTGTCTTATCGGTAAATTTTTGCAAAGAATGCCTATTAATTTTGATGCCATGCAGAATACTTTGTCTTCGGTTTGGCAGCCGGGTAGACGTGTGTTAATCGAAGAGTTAGCGACTCGGATTTACATGTTTCAATTTTTCAATAGTTTTAATTATCAACGTATCCTCACTGGTAGTCCGTGGTCCTTCAATAATTGTCTACGGGTGTTGCAACAATTTCATAAGGAAGATATTCCTTCCCAGATGGCTTTTTCGCAAATTGCTTTTTGGGTACAAATACATGACCTCCCATTTGGTTTTTCTCTGAAGGTAATGCAAAGCTATTTGGTAACATCATCGGCCATTTTCTAGATTATGATGGCAGTCTTAGAGGTGGTTCATTGAGGTCGTTTATGTGAGTTAGGACTATGGTTGATGTTCTTCAACCTCTGAAAAAAGGGAAGAGGATGAGAAAGGCTGATGGCACTGTATTTACAGTTGTTTTTAAATATGAACGACTACCAATGTATACACTGTATGTTGTTTACTGAATCATTCTAAAATGCATTGTAGCTTGGTCTTTGATAACAAATCGGCAAAGTAGATCGAAAATTTGCAAATCTACGGGCGCCAGCGAGAGGGAGTCAGAGTTAAAGTGTGAATCCTTGGCTGAGGGATATTTCGGAAATTCAAATTTCAAAAGATAGTTCTTTTTTATTTGGATTAACCATATAATCTATAAAAATGATATATAAACTTTACAAACTATAATAAATTTATTCTTAGCCCTTCAAAACACATGACTTTGCTTATTTGACTTGCTTATATGATGTTAATATTAAATCATTATTAACATAGTATCTTTGATTATATTTATAATATAAAGAAAGAAAATATAAAGGTAAAAAAGGTGTAGTTTTTGCCTTTACATTTTCCTTTTAGATTCAAGACAGAAAACCTTGCATTTTATGTAGAAATTACGTGGGCTATGCGAGTGTTGGGCCAAATATACAGTGACCATATAAATGGGTTTGGAACCTCATCTCAACACAAAACTAATTGGCTTGTGTTAAGGCCCAATCTACACCACCTTATATATCATTGTATTTTATTATACTTTTCAGATGTGAGATTCATTTATATTCTTCAACACTCTCCCTCAAATGCAACTGGGCCTAGCATAATTGTCACTTGCCAAATATGGATGGCAATCTATTTTTTTTAGATACATCACAAATTGCCTAGGCCTATTTTTACTGAGGCCCTAGGTTAACAACGGAGTCTAGGATCATCTGGCGGTTAGTCTATTACCTGATTAGCTCTGATACCATGTAAAAATTACATGAGCTCTGCGAGTGTTGGGCCAAATATACAGTGACTATATAAATGAGTTTGGAACCTTATCTCAACACAAAACCAATTGACTTGTGTTAAGGCCCAATTTACACCACCTTATATATTATTATATTTTATTATACTGATTCATTTATATTCTCCAACATTTTAGTCCAAATTTCTTTCAGCCCACCATTTTCTTCTTTCACTTCTTTCATTACCGAAAAGGATTGGTCATATTGGCGAAACACACAAAGTGCATTTCCCCAAAGTAGTAAGTTCAATTCTGCAACTACAATGAACTGATCTTCTTCATCTTGAAACATGGTAGGTTGAGCAATTGATTGATCGAAAGGAGGAGGTGGGATTTCTCTGAATGTTTCATCTGATAAATTGAGATATAAAATTTTGTCAGCAAATTTGTGGGTTTTGCTAGCAGCCCAATAAAGACAACCATTTGCTGGAATTCCTTCATAAAAAATAGAGCAAGTTAATTCTCCAAGAACCATTTGCTGGAATTCCTTCATAAAAAATAGAGCAAGTTAATTCTCCAAGATTCTTCCATGTATTTCTTTTTACTGAAAGCACATGAACCTGTTTTTCGCAAAGACTCACAACTTTATAATCATCCATGCTTAAATCGAAGCCCAACCCATATACTCCTTCACAAATACCCAACTCTTCAGGGAGAGGCAATGTTCTATAATCACCAATAGATGGATTCCATAGAACAAGGGTATTAAAATTATTATAATCTTGAATTGCCATACAGAGCAACCCATGGCAGGCACCAGTCTTGACCTCAAAAGATTTACCTCTAATCAGAAGACAATCAACCTCCATAGCTATCCTGAAAGAATCTTCTTGAAACTCACCACCCAAAGAATTCAATTTACAGTCTGATCCTTCAAGTTCTGTACGTTTGTTATAATAGACCAAGAGATTACTCTGGTTATGAGAACAGTAGGTAAGAGGATCGCAGTAGAGATGGCGATAGAGAAGCCAATAAGGGAATCTTGATTGAGTGATAAAGTGAAGCCAAGGCTTTGAAACACACCTGAATCTCACTAAAGATTTGAGCGGCAACCGGGAAAGGATGTTGGTGATGATATAGTTTCTGTCTTGGGCCTAAAAAGAAAATAGAAAGGCAAATATAATATAATATTTTTTGCCTTTCTATTTTCTTTTTTTATATTATAAGTATAATCCACATTAAATACCATGTTAGCAATAATTTAATATTAATGACACGTAAACAAACCAACTAAATAAAGATGTGTTTTGAAGGGTTGAGGATATATTTATTATAGTTCGCAAAATTGATATATTATTTTGTTATAAAATTTAAATTTGGATATAATTTAAAAAATGAATAAAATTGAGGATAAATTATATGGTTAACCGATAATGTGAGAAAGTTTTATTTTAAAAAAGATGTGGGTAGATCGAGTAAGATACCTAGAGTTACTCAAACTCTAGGTCTTTCAACACGTGAGCTTAATGAGGACCTGGACGTAATTGTTATTAATAGTGAGGAGGCCAATTTATCTGCTGGTTTCAAAAATAACATGTCACGTGGTCTCGGAGGATTGCATGTGGATGATGATTGCATGCAAATAGAAGAAAATAAGAGACAGCGTGACACAGAAGACACTGAAATTATGTTGGCTTAATGGGTTGTGACCTTCCGCAGCATTCAACGGCGGGACCTTGAACACAGGCTTGCCGATCGCATGAATATAATTAGCTGGAACTGTCAAGGACTTGGTAACTCTCGTACAGTCATTACTCTTAGAGAGCTTGTAAAATATAATAAGCCATGTTTATTATTTTTAATGGAAACTTTTCGTGCATTCTAGATGAATTGAGGAATTAAGAGTTTTTCTTGTTTTGATTTTTGTTTTAGTGTGGATTGTAATGGTCGTAACGGTGGTTTAGCAGTGTTTTAGTTGTGTTCAATTAATGTTTCAGTTATGGATTATTCTAATAATCATGTAAATCTTTTGTTTAAAGATTTTAATAATTTCTATTGGCGTTTAACTGGTTTTATGGCTTTTTTGAAAGATCCAGATGGTGCGCTTCATGGGCATTACTGAATTCTTTAGCAAGTCAGTCTACATTGCCATGGGTTTGTATAGATGATTTTAATGACTTGCTTTTGTGTGAAAATAAGTCAGGTGGGCCTAGCATTCAGTTAATTTGATTAATGGGCTTCGAAATGTGGTTGATAATTGTGCTCTGCCTCTTATTGACATTCCACTGCAAGGGTTCCCTTATACTTGGGAGAAGGGGAGGCGGTCAGGTAATCTTGTTATGGAGAGATTAGATCAAGCACTAGCAACACGTACTTGGCTGGATGCCTATGCTGGTGTGATTTTATCTAACTTATTGGCTTCTGTTAGTGACCATTCTCTTATTCACTTAAAATTAATGGCTGAAAAAAGACTTCCAGCTAATAGGCATTTTAAATTTGAGAATGGGTGGTTGTTATATGAGGGTTTTGGAGATGGAATACAGGATAGCTGGTCTGAGGCAGGATTGTTAACTATTTTCGATAAATCTTGAATTATTCTCGAGCTTTGTTAAACTGGAGTCGTTTAACTTGTGGACATTTGGGACAGCGAATAAAAATGTTAAAAAGTAGGTTAAGACAAGTCAGGGAATTGGGTATTACAGGTGACACTTATGTTAGTATTGCAAATGATCTTAATGTTGCTTTGGGACATGAGGAAGCTCATTGGAAACAGAGGTATAAAGCTCATTGGTTGTGGTTTGGTGACCTAAGTATTTTCATCAGTTTGCATCCGATCATAGAAGATTTAATACTATTCGTATGTTGCAAGATGATGCTGGGACTGAGTATAAAGATTTTTGAAGGGATGAGCATTCTAGTAAAGAAGTATTTTGAGTCTCTTTATTCTACTTATAGTGGAGAATGGGATCGTGTAAATTCCAAAGCGAGGGTAAAGGTAACTGCTTCTTATAACGCATCGCTTTTGCAACCATTTTCTTTTGATGAATTCAAAACACCAATTGATCAGTTGCATCCGGATAAAGCTCCTGGCCTTGACAGGCTAAATCCAACATTTTACCAAAAGTTTTAGTTTATCATTGGTTCAGATGTAGTAACTAATTGTTGAGCTTAGTTAGAGACAGGTACTTTTCCTGAACATTTAAATAAGACTATGATTGCTTTTTTCCCAAAAAAGTAATGTCCTATTTCTTTGAAAGATCTGAGACCGGTTGCATCATATAATGTTTTATATAAAATTGTAGCAATGGTTTTGGCAAATCAATTAAAGTAGGTTTTACTAAATATTATATCTGAAACACAGTCTGCTTTTGTTACGAGGCACTTGATTACGGATAATGTGATGGTTGCATTTGAACTTATTCATTATTGAAGACTCGCACCAGAGGTAAGAAGTACGGATTGCAATGCAGCTGAGCACAGCTTAAATTGGTTATTGTGGGATCACATGTGTGTTATTAAGAAGCACAGAGGTATGGGTTTTAGAAATTTGCATTGTTTTAACATTGCAACGCTTGCTAAGCAAGGGTGGCGCTTTATTGCATAACCTTCTTTGTTGGTCAGTCATATTTTCAAAGCCAAATATTATCCAAGGAAGGATTTTCTTGAGGCTAGTCTTGGTTCTAGTCCTAGCTTTGTGTGGCAAAGTGTTTTGCTTGGCAAAGACATTTAATGGCGAGGTTTACGGTGGAGAGTTAGTGATGGCACATGTATAAGTGCTTGGGGCGAACCTTGGCTACTGGATAATTCATCAAATTTTTGTGTATCTACTGAAGTTGTTCCAGAATTTGGTGATCTAAAGGTTTCAAATATTATAAATGGAAGTAATAGGTGCTGAGATGTGGAAAAATAAATTCTATATTTTCTCAAGCAGATTGTAGGCGTACCTTACAAATTCCTTTAGCATGTTTTTCATTAACTGATAATCATATCTGGGCTTTCTCGAAATCAGGAACATATACAGTAAAATCGGGCTGTTACACTACCATGCATGCTAATTCCTCTATTGCAGTTCATGGAAGGGTTGGTGTGTGGAACAAGATGTGGAATTTGGATGTACCTCCTAAAGTGCAGGATTTTCTATGGAGGTTAGGATGTAATATCATACCTACAAAGCAGACACTTGCAAATAGAGGATTGTCCTTGGAGTTGAGCTGTTATTTATGTGGTCAGGTTGAGGATACTATTCATGTTATGTTTACTTGCCCTGTAGCAGCTTCGGCATGGGATTTGGAAGGAATTACTATTGATGGTGTGGATGTCCCAAGATTTTTTTAGTTAATGTTTGATGATGTGTTGCCAAGTTCGCCTGCTAGGATTCCGATGATTATGTGGTCATTATGGTTGTCAAGGAATGATGGGATGTAGAGAAGCCATTTTACTTCGCCTATGGAGGTTCTTCAGTTTGCCTAAGTTATCTTGTTAGAGTGGGAATCTGCGCAGCATGTTGTGGATCGTGTTGTTTCTCATTCATCAAGTTATGACATTTCTTTAAGATGGAGATGTCCTCAGAATGGCAGAATTAAATGCAACATAGACGGGGCAAGGTTTGCAAGCAAAGGTAAGGTTGGGTTTGGGGCTCTTCAGCATGATGACCAAGAAGTTTGTGTAGGTAGTTGTATTAGGTATTTTGAAGGCTTGCCTTCTTCAGAAATTGTTGAAGCTTTATCACTACAAGGATGCTTGGTTTGGATAATTTCTTTAGGAAGGACTAATGTGGATATTGAAATAGATAGCCAAATTGTTTATCATGCTTATTGTTTATCATGCTTTTCATAGCCAGGTTGAAGATTTATATGAGTCAGGAGGTATTATGTTTGATTGCCGATAGTTATTTTCAGACATAGCTAATGGCAAGTTATTATGGATAAAGAGACAAGCTAATAGAGCAGCTCATTGCTTAGCTAGGGTGGCTTTATTTCATGCTAGTTTCTCATAGAGTCAAGTTCCATAGTTTTTTTATTGATGTTATTACACAAGATACTGTGATTAAAGGATGTTAGGTTTGGGTATATAGGGTTAGCCTATTAGCTAAGGGTTAAAGTATCCTTCAATTTTGGTATTTAATTATTAATAAAATATATATTTCAAAAATAAATAAATAAATAAATTTACATGTTGAATATAATTTTTTTGCTTTCAAATTTTGATCCCCCTGGAATAAATCCTAGTTCCTAGTTCCACCACTGACTACACACCATTACGAAGCAACAATATCATAATAGTTTTACCTTCAATAGAAAATTTCATCGGGAGTTCTATTGAATCTTTGATCTCGCTCTTGATTATATTATATGTTCACTAGATAACTTTTTGAAAGAAATTTTTCTAAATTCAAAGATTTGCGTCATGAGTTTTTTCTATTATTCTTTCAAATTTTCAATTGATTTCAACCCATTCTTCTTTTTCAATTTGCAAAAATTTCTTTTTAAAAGCAATTTGTTCTTTTGTGGTAATAATTTTTTTTATTAACTTATTGGAAGCATCTTGTAATTCATCAAAGGAGTGATGGTTAAAATTTATTTCATTTTCTTCACTCTTTTGTGGCCATTAAACAAATATTGACTTTCTCTTTTTCATCACCTGAAAGCAATTCATCTTCACTTGTTGATGAATCATTATCACTCCATATTGCATATGCTTTGTTTTTCTTAGAATCCTTTCTCTCTTTCTTGTTAGTATTTGAGGCACAAACACTCTTATCTCACATTGCTCACTTTACTGCATTTATAGTTGATGCTGGGGCTGCCTCAGGGGGTCCTCCTAACTCTCTAAGCTCGGGCTCAGGTGCTGCCTGTGCTTAGTCTCTCACCTGCAAGACAAGAGAGAAAGGTGGATGGGGCTCCGTGGAGGAAGGCTTCGATGTCTAAGTCAGAGCTCAGTCTAAGCGTAAAGAGAGTAATAATGGAGAGAAGAGAAGAAAAAGCCCCTTTACCTATGAAGGTCTATCCCTATATTTAGTTGGTGCATTGGGGACAAAACTTGCATGTGTCAGAGAATATTTGAAATGTTGGGATTGTGCGCCTATCACATCGGGACCGTACACCTATTGTGTTAGAGGATGTCCAAGGAGCTCGATAGGACAGGGGTGCCCAGATCCGAGGTTGAGTCTTTCGTCTAAGAGGCAATTGGTCATAGACCTCGATCCATGAGATCATTTAAAGGAGGGGTAGTATCACTAGACCCCCTAAAGTGCCATGCAAGAGAGCTCGAACGAGCTCGGAAGGTGGGAGTACTATCACTAGTCCCCCTAGGTCATTTGATATTTATGTCAAACTCAAATCTATTACCTAGAGGTCGAATCAACCTCGATCAGAGCTACAGAGAAGCTGAGAAATACAATATAGAGTTCGTACGACTAGAGGGGCTACGCCCAGTTTTTCAGGAGTAGTAGTACCACTGGACTGCCAGAGAAGTCTTGGCATTTATGCCAAGGAGGGTTTATTAAGATTCTAGAAGGACACACGTTAAAAAGGAGTGAGACGACGCTTTGAGTAGCGTGCCAAAAGTTTGGGCAAGGCTGTAACGCTTTGAAAAATGTAACGCCTGCCCCATGCAATAATGACGTTGGTTCATCTGGCCGGAGTCTCGCTTATAAATAGAGGATGTGGTAAGCAGTAGCTTTCACTCAACCAATTGAGGATAGCTCGGTTGCTCTAATAAGGCTGTGTTAAGGTTTTGAAGGCTTGAGAGTTCGGCTCAGAGGTTAGGGTTTCTCATATGTTTTTAAGATTTTATATTAACATTTTAGTAGAAAAAATGGTGCGAGCGGCCGATAGTTTGGGTATGGCAGAGGAGGCTGAAAAGGTGAGCTTCCTCAATGCACTGGACGAGGCTACACACTAGGAAAAGGGTTTTCAGGTCAACGCTGCAACAGTGACTGAGTGGGTAGGACAAGCAAGAAGACCTCCTGTGTTGATTGACAAGGAGGAAGAAAACGAGGCTGCAGTTCGGGAGGTTCATCCGAGCTCAGAAAAATCCAATGTAAGAGACATCCGATCCTCCATGACAGAGGTAGACATGGAAGGAATCCAAAAAAAGTACTGAATACCAGAGAACTACAAGATGCTCATCCCTGAAAAGGAAGTCAAAGCCTATGATGATTTAGTCGAGAACCTGGTGATGATCTATGAAGAAGATCTAAGGTTGAGGGTGCGGTTCCCTCTATGCTTGTTCCTCCTAGTGTTCTTACGCTACCACAACATTGCTCTTGGCCAGTTGAGCTCAAATGCCTGAGGAATAATCATAGGTTTTGAGATCCTGTGTGGGTTGTTCGGGGTGATTCCCACCCCACAGGTGTTGAGTGCCTTCAGTGTGCTCAGGCTGTGCTCAGGAGCCAATGAAGACTTTCTATACCTACAAGGGAGGTTTGGTCTGGGTCTGTTCATAGGGAAGCCTGACTAGGTGAAGGCTTGGAAAGATCAATTTTTCATCCTGAAGAACTGCGAGGGGTTCGGCTGCTCGAACACGTGGATGGTCAAGCTCAAAGGTGAACAAGTAGCTAGAGGGTGGCTTGACCAAGATGAACTCAAAATTTTTGAAGCCGTTGAAAAAGACATTCTGAAGGAGAAGAGGAATGTCATCTCTCAAATAAAGGAGTACTTCCCCTTTGGGAAAGTTTCGAAGGAAGTCCATCTGAAGATTGGGCTGGTAAGTGTACGAACTTATACATATTATCTCTATTGGCTTGATATTTGCTTGATTGTAAGCAACAATACGAACCTTGTATTTAGACTCAAAGTCTAGTACCAAAATTAACTTTGGTCTTATAGCTCACCTAGCTCTCCCACACCGTGGCAGATCGGGTAGTTTGTATGGCAGCAAACTTCGTTCAGGCCTCGAAGAGCAATGAAGAAGAGTCTGCTCAATGGAGGGAGGCCGAAAAGGCCCTAAGTGCCAAGGAATAGGAGCTGAAACAAGCTTAGAAAGATCTGAAGTGTATGACAATGAAGCTGAGCTCGGCAGAAGAAGCCTTGCGAGCGAAGACGGATAAGCTGCTCCTGGCAGAGGAGGCACTCGAAGCCACTTGGCAAAGATTGGCTACCGAATTTGCAAGGAGCGAAAAGCGCTACGCGCAGGGTGTCTTTTCCTACCAGCAGGCTGTGTCAAAGCGGTTAAAGAAGAAAAATCCGAATATGGATCTGTCATAGATGATGGACATAAACATCGACCAGCTAGCTGCTGAGGCCGAGGCAGAAGGAGAGGAAGAGGATGAAGAGAGCGAAGAATATGAAGAGGAAAAGGTCCAAGACTTGTAAAATTTTAGCATAAAAAGTGTAAGATTTGATTTGGCTCGGTCTGTTAGCAAATTATAAAGACCGAGCTATCTATATACTAAAATTGTCTTTTTAAAATGGAACACCTTTTTGGACCATAATCTAATATTTGTGTTCTCCATTATGCAGTATATGATATGTTCGATCTTGAACTCGAGCTTGATACAATGATAAAATGAATATCCGTGTTACATTTTGTTTCATAGTTATAATATTTGATCAGCTTGCCCGAGCATGAGGTGCGTCCGAGCATTCTAATGCTAGTGTATTGGGCACGATTTACTTGGTATCCTCGGGTCACGATGTGCGCTCTAATGCTCGTGCACTGAGCACCATCATAAGTAGGGAGGGTCTGCTAACTCAAACTATGTAACACCCTTATACCATATATACGTACAATACATATTTTTAGCATATGTAAAATATGCATATACGGTACAAAAATATCACAGACCGGTTTAATAAAAAATTTTATATTTCTGATTTAAAATTTCAAATACTAAATATATAAAATTAAATAGTATATAAATATTCTTTACTTATTATAGGAACTCAAAATAAATATTTTATATGAAAATCTCTGGAAAAAATTCGTCAAAGTTTTATCTGTTATTTAAACATTTCAAAATTTAGCAAAATAAAACCTGTATCAGAAAACACTCCTAAATAATTTTAAATCACCATTTCACTCATACTCCTCAATCTCACCAAGTTTCTCAAACATATATATATATATATAATTTAGAACACATTTAAATACCCATTTCAAATAACTTAAGCCAAACATTCTTTATAGTTTACAATATATAAACTCCAAAAATATGATATAATATGTATAATACCCAAAATATATAATAACATAAAATATATGCATGCTGCTGACAGTGTTTCTAATTTTGATATCAATTCTATAAGCACAACCACAAGTCTAGACCCGATCTGGTCTTGAAGAACTCTCCGGCTCAGCCGAATTTACCATGTCACCCGCGCGATGCAAACAATCACGCTAAGCTAAAAGCCTAGTAATACAAATTTGATAGTAATAAAACTCAAATGCAATGTCAATGCACAATACATATGGATATCACATCATTTTATTTTCTCATAGTTTTCAAATATTTCACAATCCACAATTCACATAAAAACAAACACAAGCAGGAGCCCAAAGATAACTAATATGCTATTCAAATTCCAGAGTTACTGTTTTGATCTATAATGACACCATGTGTCTAGCCCCGTAGGCAAAATATCAATGTAATAGTCCAACTATGTCTGAGCTTATAACCTAGTCATTTCACCCAGGCCATCTTCAAGGACTTATTTTTGAGGCTTACGACCCGGTCATTTCACCTCAAAAATATTTTCACAGTGACGCCCAGCGTCTAGCCCGTAGGCAAATTATAGGCATGCCGTCAAACATAAAACTCTGAAAATTGAATAGCATACTAGGCACACAATTTATTCGTATTTCTCATTTATATAGATATCAATTCATTTCATTATGTTTCCACATATCTCATTGCATTATACCATATTTACAACACATTACCCAATTATTTTAGGTATTTTCATATAATTCACATATTAATCACATTTAATGTAATCTAGCAAATACCAATGGCTTTTCACAATGCATTTAACACATATATGACATTACAAATGTCATAGCACATTATTCATAAGTAACCAATGTATCAAGTAGCTTAACATATTTTTCAACCAAAATGTGTTAAGTCTAAATGTTATGCAAACATAACCAATGTATTCAAAGTTTGTACTTACCTCAAATAGCAACCAAAATAAGCTTAAAACAACTTCCAATCCTATCCTTCCAACTTTCCCTTCACCACTTGGATGAAGCAAATCAATCTCCCTCAATACTTAAACTAAAAGTGATAGCAAATAATTATTTAGTATCATATTTAATGGCATTTCCAATATTAAACCATAATTAAATCTCATCCAAGCAAAAATTCAAAATTTAATGCTAACCTCACTTTAACTTTGGATTCTCATACTAGGCCATTTATTTTAATATATTAAGTTTATTTATATTATTAGAAATATATTTTAATACATTTAAACCATTTATATTACAAAAATACACTCTTATACACAAAACCCTAAAATGGCAAAACCTTCCCCCATTGAAGATTTTTCATTCCAACACAATCCATTAATCATTTTAAGCTTATATATATCACTTATATCACCAAACAACAAGACTAAACCAATAAAATTATACAATTTAACAACTTTGGAAAAAATCATTTTTCAAAATCCTAAATCACACTTTCATTTTCAAACTCCAACCAAACACAACCAAATCTAATATTTGACTTTAAAATACTTGTTTAAGCACCAAAACAACTCATTTTGAATCAATTTGCACAATTAAAAACCATGATTTCTCAAACTCTAAAAGTCTATAACCCTAAATTCTCTCTCTTCACTATTCTTTATCCAAATTCAATTATTTCCTCAATCCAACCTTAAAATCATTAATGACTACCTAAAAGAACTTCATACACACCAATTTTAACAATTATAACATACTACTTCAAAAATCCAAAACTCACATATTCAAAATTTCTATGGAAATCCAAAGAAAAAGCTAAAGAACTTATTTTTCAAGTGGAAATCTCTAAAAATCATTTTTGAACTTTTGAAATTCTTCAATTCTTAGAAGCTTGGAAGATTAAAATCCTTGATCTTGAACATCCATGGTGGCCAGCCATGAGAGAAGAAGAAGAAGAAAAAGTTTAAAAATAAATTTTCTCTTTCCTTTTATCTTTTAATTTTAACCATATATATATATTTTATAAAAATTTAATAATTGATTATTTAATTATTTATTAAAAAAAATTAAAAGATTAAAAATTCATCATCCATTCAAAAATAATTTATTTTTGAATTATTTTATTAATTTTTAATTTCTAAAATTTATTTATAAAAATGCCATTGAACTTTGACTTTTCTTTTAAAAAGTGTTGACTTTTATATGTTATGTATATTTTATATATATATCACATTTATATTCTACTTTTTCATTTAAAATCTCTTCATTTTTCATTTAAAACCATTAATTTAATTTATCCTATTAAATTATAATTTATTTTATCAAATTTTCAAAAAAAATTTGAGATATTACAAACTCTATTTCATGCCATATAATAATAAGAATTCACATATGCACTTTAAGAACTTGTAAAATATGAAAAAAGTAAAGTGGTAAAGTATAGATGACCTGTTTTGAGGTACTATCTACGACGGTCGATTGGACTGACTTATTTTGTAGTATGGCTCCTAAGAGAGCCTTCTAGAACTGAATGTTGTGGCTCATTCATCTATGCTATAGGCTTTAACCAAGGTTCGATGTGTAGGAGTGAAAATTTTTTCTCTCTAATGAGCTTGATTCCGCTCTGGTCTTTGATGAGCTTGAGTGTATGCTTAGCCCTTAAGGGTATGCCTTTAGCTGTTAGGGATGCCAATTCTCAGTGATCAGGGATATCAGCTCGGCAATAAGGGGTGTCAGTGCCCTCTTCATTGCTTGGACATGCTAGTGGATGCTGAATCGACCAATTGCTTACATCCTTCGCAATACTATATTAGGCTTAGGGATAGCAAATATAGACTTCATATAGAGTAAGATGAGGTACTCGTGTTTGAGCACTAAGATGTGCAATTACTGTTAGAGCTCGGTGGATTGCAAAGGTACCGTACACGGTACATAGCACTATAGAAAAAAATTGATGTACGGTTAGAATGCTTACCTTGATGCTTGATCATGGTGATCAGAGCTTAGTGCGCAATAAGAGCGCTATGGTAGCTTAGGGCACGTGTGGGCACTGTAATATGCACGATTAGAGTGCTAAGAGCTTTGAGCGTGGCTGGGGTGCATTAATATGCCCAATAAGTGCTTAGGAGTTTGAACACGGCTAAGGCGCATTGATATGCACGGTAAGTGCTTAAAAAGCTTGAGCGCGACGAAGGCGCGTTGATATGCACTGTAAGTGCTTAAAGAGTTTTAACATGACTAGGGCACGTTTGCATGCACAGTAAGTGCTTAAAGAGTTTGAGCACGACGAGAGAGCATTAATATGCACTGTGGGTGCTGAGAACTCGGGCGTGACAAGGGTGCTTTGATATGCACCATGGGTGCTTAAAGCGCGACGAGGGTGCTAAGGTGCTCGGTGTACGAGGCATGATGAGCTGCAATATATGTTAAGTGAACGTGAGGGCATTGAGATGCATAATTAAAGTGCTTATAATTGGATGTACGACGTGGGAACACAAGGCGCATATGGGCTCCATGATATGCATGATCAGGTGTGCAAGGTGCCTTAAGAGCCACGGGCATAGGGCATCATAAGATGAACTATTAAAGTATCGCATGATTAGAGTACTTTCCTTGTGGGAGCTGTGGGACGTACCTGAGATTTCATCGCTTATATCGAAAAATAGCCTGTCCACGCTCACCGCACCACTAATGTTGGGGATGCCTCAGGGGGTTTTCCTAGCTCTCTGAGCTTAGGTGTTGTCTGTGCTTTGTCTCTCACCTGCAAGACAAGAGAGAAAGGAGGATAGGGCTCTGCGGGGAGAGACTCCAATGCTTAAGTCAGAGTTCGGTCTGAGCGTAAAGAGAGTAATAATTGAAAGTAGAGAAGAAGTCACTTTACCTGTGGGGTCTACCCCTATAGTTGATATATGAGGGACAAAACCTACAAGTGTCAGAGAATATTTAGAATATTGGGATTGTGCACCTGTCACAATGGGAGTGCGCCTACTATGTCAAAGGATGTCCAGGGAGCTCGGTATGACAAGGATGCCTAGAGTCGAGGTTGAGTCTTCTGTCTAAGAGGCAATCAGTCATAGAGCTCAGTCCACGAGATTAGCTAAAGGAGGGGTAGTATCAATAGCAAATTATCTCAATTTCCTTTTATTGAATTGCTTCTCTTTTTCTTTATTGAAGTTTCTTCTTTTGAATTTGTCTCTTGAGATGAATTTGTTGGACTCGTTAAATCCTCTAGCAAGTATGGTCAATTTTTGACTCTCCTCATCAATTGAGGACTCCTTCCTTTCCCTAGTAGGAGGTCTTGAGGGAAATGAACTTTTGTTTATTTAAAGTTCTTATTTTTTATTTTTATTTTTTGCTTTATTTCATATGTGGTAATATTTCCAACATGCTCCTTAAAAGTCAAGAAACTCGAGTTCTTTGATTCTTTAACGGTATTCATCTTAAAGTCAAAATTTTTTGGCAAGGACCTCAAACGCTTGGTGATAAGCTCCTTCTTGGTGAATGTTTTGCCTAGTCCCTTGAGGTCATTGACTATGATAGTAAACAGTGGCGTAGCCAGGATTTTAGATAAGGGGGGTCCAATTCAACTTAAATACTAAACATTAAAAATATCAAATTATAAAAGAAATAAAAAAATTCCAGATTATAAACTACAAAAAAATAATATTTTCAATTTAACTTCATACTACTTTTCTCAAAAAAAAAAACTTCATACTACAAAATCAAATTAAACATTTCAAATTTATAATGTCCTCAAGTATTCAAGCCAATTTCTTAATTCATTATTTTTCAAATTTCAATTCATTTTAGCAAGATAAAAAAATTGCAACAAAATAAATATGAGATTAAAAGTAAGTGGTGTACCTATTCTTAACTTGTTGCCGCTGCCTTGCTGGTGCCAATCGGTGAAAGAATGAAATTGAAAAAGGAAGAAACTGTTATCTGAAAAAAAAAAGAAAGAAAAAGGAATTAACGAAGAAGAAACGTGAGAAAGAAGAGAAAGAGTCACAATTAAGTTATTCTTGTTTGTTTGTAATGGGCAGAGTCATTGACAAATCTTGTTTGTTTGTAATGGGCTTGATTAAAAGGCCCAGTTTTAAAGATTGGAAAAAAAAGGATGAAAAATGTTGGGAGCGTGGATCGAAGTTGCGTGCTCTCACATAGTAAGGCCAAGTTGTTCCATCTCAACCAATGTAATATTCATTCTCAAATATACCTAAAAAATTTTTATTTTTAACTGAGGGGGGAACAGGGCCCCATGGGACTCCCTTTATCTCCGCCTCTGATAGTAAATCTTTTCTACATCTCCGCTACCAACTCATCCTTCTTCATAATAAAATTTTCAAAACTTATATTGAGAATGTTAAAACTTTGTATGCTTTACTTTACTCGTGCTTTCATGAGTTATTCTCAACACATGGACATGGTGGTGTAACAAGCTAAAGCCTTGTTGAACTTGGTTTCATGTCATGCACAAAATAACAAATCAACCGTTTTGTATTTAAAGCCAACTTTTTCATATCTTCGTTAAGCAGAAGGTTCTTTGGATCTTGCCCATCTTCTACTATTGGAATGAATGGATTATTTTCTACTATATCACGTAGGTCATGTATGATTTCATGGAATCTCATCTTCAATTTCTGTTGATTATAATTCACTTTACAAAATAATTGAGGTCTTTTGCTACAAAGCAGTCTTTGGAGTACATGATGTACGTAATAGATATTCTACTCTTAAAATCATTAGGCTTTATGCAGCAAAAAGCATAAGTTTTGATATTATTGTTGGACCCAAATAAGGCAAATCTTCTCCTTCATCCGCTTCTTCCAAGTTTTCGACTTGGAGTTCTACTAGTGATCCAGGGTTGAGCCTACTGCTTTTAAGATTGTTGTCCAAGATTTTGGCTGGCCCTTCATCCAATTGTAGAAATTTCTTCACTACCACTACTAGCTTCTCATCTTCACTACTGCCATTCAATTGAGCCTACTAGCTTCCCCACCACCACTGCCACTACTACTACTAATAATATTAATATTTAGTATTTTCTAGGATTTTAAAAAATAGTTACAATAATAGATTTTTTCTCTCTCTTGTAATTTGAAAATTAAAAATTATTCTTAAGTTATTATATTCAAGTCTTAGGATGTGAACAGCTAAAATTTGATACAATTTTAATAATACGTGTAACTAATCAACTAAAAAAATATAAGTAAAATTGGGCAAATTTATTTTATCAGCTGTTGGAATGAAGAGAAAACAGCTGAAAATATCCTTTTTAGTTATTTCATAGCTACATAGGACAGATCTTATTTAGTTATTCAAGTAGATGTCCTACAAAGTTTGCAAAATATTGTACATGATTCAGGCAGCAGCTTCAGCTGCAGAAGAGACTTTCTTGAGAACATAAACAGAATCTCCCACATTAACTATGTTCCCTTGTCCTCCATTATGGTTTTTCCAAACCAAGTTCTGCCCAAAATAAATCTGCAGTAACATTTTCCATAATTACTTTGTATCAATGGAATCTAGGAAAAGACATGGTTTAGTGTTTTGTATATTGATCTCACCTTTCCCTGTTGTTTCTTATTCGGGCGAAGAACTTTATCAGACCTGATTTTCATCAAAGTTTCGTTTGGCTCTGACCCTGCAACTCCAGTGTCTTGATTAATAGTAGGTATCTGTAAGATCAGAACATACAATATGAAGAAACATGTGAAATAGTAGTCCTTGTTTCAGAACTATAGACAATGCATGAAGAAGAAATAAAGAACTGATGTCCTAATTCTGACATGAACATTTTTAGATTTATATTTCTGAACTTAGCAACCCTAATCCTAGCTAGCATGGCCAAATGAGAATAATCATGAGCAAGCATGCAGTAGAAGGGCTGCAGACACAGGCTAGGACATCTAATTAAGGCAAATTAGTTGGCCTTCACTATGTAAATCTTTTTCCACACCTTCTACCACTTTAGAGCTACAATAGAATTATCACACAAATAATTATGTTTCGTAAATCTCAGTGGAAAATCTTGGCACGGGGAGAACATGTGAAAAATTCTTCCATTTCTGCCCACAATCACAATCACAATCATAATCAAACTTGTCAGCCTTGATGCTTCAGAAAGCACCTCATTGTTATCTTCATCCAATGCAAGTTTTATTCCCAATTTTTATTGTCAACTTTCAAATTTCAAAGCAGCCAAAAATACTAATCCAGCAAAAGCAGTGAAAAAAAAAGCTTTTTTTTTCATTTGTTTAAATAATGACAACATGATTAAGCACCTATGAAAGTATGATTAAAAACCCATGCTAACTTGTATATAAAAACGTCCTTTAACATTCAAAAGAAGGGCAGATGGTGCAGAAAGAAAGATTAACATGATTAAACACCCATGATGGTATGATTAAAAACCATGCTAACTTGTATATAATCACGTCTTTTAACATTCATAAGAAGGGAAGGGCAGATGGTGCAGAAAGAAAAACTTTTATACCTTACATCGAGAGCATAGCCTGACACCTTCAAATGTGAACTTACTTATCCTGATTTCTGCCCACAAGTCCTCAGAAAATGGTTGACAACCATCAACAAGGATGCTATGACACACAGGAAAACAATTTAAGAGATTTATAAATCCTGTATATGGTGCAAGAAAATTGGGAGGGAAACTGCTGGTGATGAAAAATTATTAAGGAAATGTAATAACATCTGAACCTTACATTAAAAAACAGTTGGATATTACTCAAGGCCCTAGAAACAGAGCACTAATATGAAATCTTATTTAAATAAAAATTGGGTTCTTTTAACTAAGCTAAATATATGTGGCATGGTTTGCATCCATACTTGGGTCTAAATCGGTTAATTGGAACTGGCTCCTTGAGAAGCTTATTTAGTCCATCCAATGATCCCTACAAAAAGTAAGTTAACAAGATCCAGACCTGAGATTCACATAAAAAGCAAATATAACTAGAACTCACATCACAAGTTGGCTAACCTGAGATATTAGCATGTACGGAAAGAGATCAGAAAACATAACATTGTGTCCACGACCATAATTAGGATCTACGGGTCTAGTTTCTGATGCTGCAGCAGTGATTAAAACTAATATTTAGAAAAGCATTCACCATTAAACCAGAGTTCATATATAAGATATGTCCAGAAGAAAATTTCTATGTTAAAACATGGCCTGAACCAACCAGTCTTCAATACTTTCCAAATATATATATATATATATATATATATATTGTTCCAAGTACAGCTACCTAAACTAATCTAGACTTGAGAAATTTCTCTAACTAGCCCATTTGTTGTCCTATTATTAAAAAATGCAACTGAATTGAACCTACCAGCATTGAAATGCACTAATCGACTGGGTTTCCCAATATAATCTGAAAACCATTTTGCAGCTTCAACTCCCTCATCCAATGCAGAGCCAGACCATTCCCACACTGAGATATCATTTGCTACTTCACGTGGTTTTGTCAATGGTATGTTAAGTACATCCATTCCAGGAGCCTTGATTACTGCAAAAGAGTTAATAAACAATGGTTCACAGCTGAAATCACATAAAGTGAAGTTCAAGAACTTGATTAATGAATAACATGAGAGGGATGAACATGATTTTTTTCTTCTTTTTCTTCCTTTAGCAATGCTTGTAAATTATTACTAAGAGATATTATTTCTCTCATTAGTTGCAAAAAGCTAAAGGCATAGGCCATCGACAATCAGCAGCTTTTAACCATAACCATAGCTATATATACCAAATTTGAGATGATGAAATTTCCTTCCATGGGAAAAGGCTCCCGCATTGTGTTCATAGTCTTCAACAACGCACAACCTTGAAGATCATGAAATATTCACTTGGTACAAAAACCATTCAAACAATAAGTATCCTTTCCTTGGCTCATTTCCTTATATAAATAAATGCAAGGCAAGAAGCTTTTTAAATGATGGTCATAGCACGCAGGTATGTGGAAATTTGAAGTATTTCCACGAAGTTCTGCAATTCTACAACAATTGCGTGTGCAATGGCAATAAGTTATGGGAAAATAATTTTGCTTAATAATAGATATAAAGGAGGAGAAGAACTTCATTTAGAAATAAATGAGACAGGAAACTAAGAGTAAGATCTCAGAGAGCACAATATCTGAAGATTCTGCTCTTCATTTTCATCAAACAGGAGATAAGAAAATTTTAAAAGAACAAATACAAAATAATATGGAATAGTGATATTACCCATATAGGAGTTCTTGGTAGGTTCCCAACCATCCAAAAATGCCTCCTGTGGCAGCTGTACCTCAACCAGAGCTAGCTTTGGTTCAACTCTTTGGGTATATGCCCTCCCTTTGTAATTCACAATTAACCAGTTTCGATCCCATCGGAAACCTGTATATCCAAATATACACAAAAACATTCAAATGAAAAATAAAAAAAGTAAAACTATACATGCAGGTCCAAAAACTAAAAACAGATTGATTAGATCTTTATCGATAGTGAATTACTCAACATAATGCAAATTAGATAGCAAAATGTCAGTATGCTCAGTAATAATTTTTCCATTAATTTACAACTTTTATCTCAACTTGCAAATTCAAGAAAATCTGCTGCACTAGTGGAGTGGATGCGGAATAGATAGTGGCACTTGTATTTAATTACAAAAGCTATACCTGTCCACAGATAGTTGGGAGTTGAATTTAAAGTAAACCTTACTATGCCTATGCTTAAACCAATTTAATTTTACACAGATTATTAACAAAATCAATGTCTATTTCAATTTTCAAGCAGTACATAGTTACCACTAATCCTCAATTTGCATAATATGATAGCAATTTATACTGATTCCTAACATTGACAGAGTTTTACCTTTCTAACTCGAGACACCCCTTATGGATTCACTTGTTACAGAGCCAATGATCCAGCTATTTTTAAGGACAATTTCATTAATAACCTCTATCCCAATCCAGATGACAATTTTTTAATAATTTGTGCATCTAAATTATTATCCAGGAATACAAATGATAGAACAATCAATTTGTATTAGACAAAACAAATGAACTATTGAAATGTTGGGACAAAGAAGCAATTTTCACTGATCTCAAAGCAATAGAATGCTACAAAATCTAGCAAAATAGTTCACTACCCATAGTTTATCACAATTGAACATATCATATTCTTTATCTCCATCTAAATTTTCCCATGTTCAATTTCTACCAAAAAAATTATGTAAACATAAACAAACAAAAACCCAGAAGTAAGCAGCTTATAATTTAATCCAAGAAACTGAAAAAGGGATACGCATAGATGAGAAGGACTAGAAGAACATGTATGATATAAGTTAAAAGAAAAAAAGATCAACTGGGTTATAAAGAAATGCAAAGAAGGAGAAGGAGGAATGGCAAAAAAGAAAAATGAAAGAAATGGGAATAGTTGTTTTACCAGTAGGAGTGAGGGCAGCATGAGAAACAGAGATGCCACGACATGACTTTATAGGGTATATAAAAATGGATGATACTCTTGCAGTTGCCTGCCTCCATCTTCTCTCCCTCTCTCTCTCGGTGTTGAACTCAACCTGGATCAAGGGCGAAGTTACGTTCTCTTTTTGAAAATTTATATATATATAATATTTTTAAAACAATTTTAAATTATTTATTAATTTTTTAAAAAAATTTTAAATTATCCCTCTCTTTTTTTTTTAATTTTTACAAAAAGTAAAAAAAATATAATAAATTATTTATTCTATATGCAATAATTCTCTTTTAAAATATTGACAAAATATTAATAATATACAAATATAAAAAAAATAAAAAAAAGATAAATTTTTTAACTAAATTAATTTGAATATATTTAATGAATTAAATAACTCATTTATTTTAATTATTTTTTAAGAAATTATATTCATTATTTAATTTTTTTCTCTTTATTTTATTTTTATTATGAAAATTCTTATAAATTTAAAATTTTATACACATATATATTAATATTTTTTTATTAATTAATTTTTTAATAATAAAAATATATTATTAATAAATTTATAAATTTATAAAATACTATTAAAATAAAATGAGAAAAATAATTACAGGGAAGCTAATATTTACAAAAAAAAATTTTACTTCTCTTTATTCCAAAGCTTGGCTTCGCCCTTGATCTGGATGAAGAGGACTTCGAATTTTTATAATGTTGTTGTTAGGTATCATATGTTTAATAGGTACGTAAAAAATTAAACATATATATAAACATACACAATACATTATATACACGTTTAACAATATAAAATACATCTATAACACATCAACATTATATCTACAACACACCTATATAATATTTTTAATATTTATTTTTTTTTTATTTTTTTATTCTTGCAATATTCATATAATATTTATATAATATTCACACAATATTTAATATTTTTTACATAAAATATATATAATTTAAATAATAAAACATAATATATACATAACATATACAACACATCTATAACATCTACAACATATCTATAATAAATCTATAGCACATCTATATAGCATCTACACATAATAAAATTATACATATTTTTTTTATTTTTTCTGTGTATAATATATAAAATTTTTTTAAAAATAAATTTAATAATTTTTTATTAATATATTTTTATATATTTTATTTTATTTTTTATTTTTTAGTATTATTTATTTTTTATAATTAAAAATTAAAAAAAAATTTATAAAAAATTATAATTTTTATATGATGAAAAATAATTTAAAATATTAATTTTTATTATTTTATTATAATTTTTTATTTAATAGTAAAGTTTGATTAAAAAATAAAAATTTAAAGTAAAATATTAATTGTATTAAGGGAAGATGTATTTTTTTAAAAAAATTATTTTATTAAGTTATGAGATATTTTTAAAATTTTATACTAATTTTTATAAAAATATAAATATTTTTAATTTTTATATTATTTTTATAATAAAAATTATTTTTTAAAATAATTATTTAAACATTCTAAATATTTTTTTATGATAGCTTGCATCAAAATAGAACATAGTATAATAATAATAATAATAATAATAATAATAAAAGAGAAAACTCTTCCCCCTTCAAAAAAAACTATATTTATAAAAAAAAATTCTTACAATGAGCTAGATTAAAAATTATTATTCTTCTCCTTTTATTAAAATTATGGATTTTATAAAAAAATTAATTAATTTTTTTAAATATTTATTACTAATGGCTTAATTAATAAAATAAAAATATAATGATAATAAATTAATAAAAAAATATTTTAACTCTTTTAAAATAATTTTATATAATATTTATAAAATTTAATAATTTTTTAATATATAAGTATGAATTAAAAATACTCACTTTAGTAGAAAGCAAAGAGTATACATTTTTGCAATTATCAAAGATTTTGCAACATGTTGGACAAAAAAGAAGCAACATCATTAAATAAAATTTTGAAAATAATAAAAGTACTAATAATAATAATGGCATGATGGATACTCCCAAGTCCCAACGACAATGTGTTGTCTTTAGCCTTTCAGTTTTTGACACGCCTAAAACGTGGCACGTCCGTAGACTAAATTAATTGTTCATTTCGAGAACCCCATTTCTGCTAAAAGACTAAATTAGCTCCTTAAATTTCAAAAAAGATTCAATTAAATTCCTGTAATATATATTAATTTCATCTAGACTTAATCACAACATAAAAATTTAAACTTTTTTTAATAAATTAATATATAAATTTATTTTTACATTTTAAATCTATTTTTTACTGATTGTATTTATTTTCATCGAAGATATTGATTATGTATCAGCTTTTTTTTATTTTTTTATTAAAAAAATAAATAGGCGTTACTTTCGTATTAACGCTATTTATTTATGTATTTAAAAAAATTAAGAACACCACTATACGAACGGGCATTTAAAAAAAACAACTCCCATTTAATTTCTTGTCTCTTTTTCTTCTGCAACGCGGGCGTGAAATCACAAACTTTTAGTTTACAAGTACATGAAAAATGGTTCCTTAGCAAAAAATCTTGCTTCTGATAAGCTTGCTTGATTGAAAAATTCTTGTTAGGGTCAGGGATGATAACAGAATGGGGCGGGGGCGGAGAAGTATTCTCCGTTCCCATTCCAGTTATCATCCCCTCAAATGGAATAGAATTGCTCATGTCTCCGATCCAGCGAAAAATTTACATTACTTTTTTTTTAAAAAAATTAAAATTTAGTAATATAAAATTAATAACTCAAAATAATTTTACACTATAATAATTATTATAAATAATTAAATTATTGTAAATAATAAATTTTAAAAAATATAATAGAATAAAATAATCAAATTAAATTTATTTCATATATTAAAACACTATGTGCATAATATATAATATATATCATATATTATATTAATATATAATAAATATTACATAATTATCAATGAAGATTTCTGTAGGACAGAGAGTGTATTCTCTATCTCAGCCCCGCCCCGCCCCATCCAATGGAAAAAAAATTCTCTTTGTCCTCGCCCCTGCGAGAAAAGATGATAAAAAATTTCCTCCCCATTTCAAATAAATTCCGGCAAAAAATAAAATTTTTCGCCCCATTAGATTGGCCCTAAATGTGTAGATGAGGACAAAGATGCAAGACCCACCACGCAATAAGTGAATGGTAAGTATGGTGTTAGTTTTGGATGATGGATTATTTATCGATCAGTTTGAAACATCTTGTTCCTCGTGTTGTTGACGATTTCAAAGTTATTTTGTATGATAATATGGGTGCTGGTACTACAAATCTAAATTACTTCGATTTTAATCTGTAATCCACTCCTGAAGCATATGTGTTTGATTTGCTAGCGATTTTATAAGAATTGCAAGTGGAATCATTTCGCCATTGTTATCATTCCGCAAGTGGATTTGTTAGTGATTTTGTTACTGGTGGCTTATTGGAAGAAGAGGCTATTGAAGTTGATGATAACAATGTGAGTTTCAGTTTTTATGGGTTTCTGTTGTTTAATTTTTAATTTTATTGAACCAAAACTCCACTGAAATGTATTTGGAATGGAGTTTTTGTGGGATATGTGTGCACATTGTCAATGATAGAGAAGTTCTTTTTGCTGCCAACACTGGTATGTATTTTTAACTTCGTTCAAAAAATATATCAATACATTATATATGTGCACCCCCGTACTCCACAACATGCAAGCGCTGCAAATTCAATATTACTGGGAAGACCCAACAAGCTTCCTGCACCCATCCGCCTTCTTCAAGCATCTCAATTTTAAATAGTTATATGAACTAGAGTACATACCTTGTAATATCGGTGAAATAAAAGTAGCAACAACAACAGAATAAAAGGACAAAAAAGTTCAACAGAAGCAACAATAGAAGCAACTACAAACTTAATTAATTATGAAAAGAACTTAGTCTTTTTTTATTAAACAAACAAAAAATAGATTCAAAATATAAGTTTAGCACCCATGAAAACCAATAAAGGCTTTCTTATCTATGTATAAATATAAACTCGGCTTTATGTATAGTTATTTTCTCCTCATTATAGAATTTTAGTTAAAAGTATTAATCAAAGAGAAGTCTACAAATCATTAATATAATAACAATATTAGTTTTAACTATTATAAAAATTAATTGACTAAATTAATGATTTTGAATTAATTATCGATGTGTCTGACGATGAAAGAATTTAATTAATGAAAATTTAACTCTTTCTTTGTTACTATAAAATAAGATTAAATAAAATAATTATATAAGATTCGTAATTTTAATAATTAATTTTTTAGATTGATACTCCAAAATAAAATAAACTTTTCAAGCTTAGTTCTTGCCTGGTTTATTTATACAAATAATGATGATATTGTTTAATTACGTAGGTTTATTCACATAGATATGCATAATAAGCAATAAGGAATTAGACTGCCTAGACAAATAATTTTATTTTATTATATATACTAATTGTCTTTATGTGCATTACCTTGTAAAACCAAATAAATGAATTCATCTTTATAATTGCTTTGTAGATTTTCCTTTTAATGGCAATTCTCCACTGTAATTGATTAAACTTTCATCATTTTTTGCACCTTCTTCAGCTTTGGACATGGGAGATACTCAAGTTCAACTTCAAATTATAAGTAAGCGGAAGCAGAATACTCAATATTTATGTAGAAAGTTTACTTCTTTTCTTTCTTTAGTTATATTTTTCGTTTCTTTTCCATTCTATTTTGCTTATAAAGAAAGAAGTAATGAGTCATATTTGTTAAAAAAGAAAGAGAAATAGGCACTTTAGAATATTTTTATCTTGCAAAACCTTTTATATGCTTCTATGCTTGTGCAGCAGAGTTAACAAGATCTATAACTCAAGTTTTCTTAGTCACATGGATTAGTTTCATATTATTTCATAACAGATAAACTTATATATTAGCCTAAAATGACATGTTTTAATTAAAAGCAGAAAAATTTTGTTGAAGCCTCTTCTTTTTAACCGTTAACTTTTATTTAATATCAGATTTTCAAACAGAATTTAAGAAAAAAAATAAAGAAGAAGATGCAAATTGTGATTTTAAAAAAAATCTATCCCAACACTCTTTGGTCATAATATTATGTTCTTGGTATAAGGGTCTAGTGTTAATAAAAAAGAAGCAGCTAATGATATGTAGTTTCTTCTTGTTCTTCTACTCTTAACCCATGCAATTAGGTACCCATATTATCTGTCAACTTTATTCTTATTGGACCTAGTTTGCTTCAACTATGCTACTAAATGCTCCTAGTTTATTATGGCTTTTTCTTTCTTTCTTTCTTTCTTTTTTTTTTGCTGATATTTTTGTTAATGAGACTAAGATTGAAGATTGAAACACTCAATCTGAAGCTAATATCTCATTGATTTATCAGTTAATTAAAACACTTTTAAATTAAATCAGAAAAATCAAATTAATTAGAAAAAATTAGAAGTTGTTCAATAATGGAAAGTCTATTAGTAGAGAACAATAGACAAACATAAATACATGTAGCTGTGCTTTCTTGTATTTCATTTGGAAAAGGACCATTATCTAATTTTTTTCTTAGTAATTTGGACTCATATAATTAATTTTAGTTTTATTTTATGTATATGATATTCTGAATTTAAATCTCTATTTTAGCATTCTATTTTTGCCATTTGCTTTTATACAAGCAAATTGTAAAAATAATAATAATATCTAAAATGCAGAAATTTTGAGTTTTGAATCCTTTTATAGGGGAATTTTGGTTTCGGTAGACAGAATTAAAAACTTTTTCTATGGGCATTACTAGTTATAAGATGCATATGAAATAATAATTGAATTTATAGAAAAACCAACTTTGTTATATATATATATATAAATGTGACTATCATTATGAGAGTATGAACATGTCAATGTGGAAGACATTAAGTCTCTAACAGTCCAATCATTAGAATTATTCTACACTTAAAAAATTTCAATGACAAATGAAAATAAATCAAATCAAATCCTAATAAAAAGGAGAAATGTTGACTCTTTGATTGTCTAATGTGTGATGCCTTTTTACAAACGGCATTTGCAATTAGAAGGGAAGGTAACTAGGTTATTTTTGTGTGTAAAAAAATAAATTATAAATATTCCAAACACTAAAAATTGTGGTGGCTGTGTATATTATAATTTCTTTGGTACACAATTTACCGACAAAGAAATGCACTTTACCCCTAAAAACTTGCTTTCTTGTCCATCTTTATCGGTAACAATGGATAACTACATTTGTGGTTAGTATTGCATATTTAATCAGAAAGAAATATAAGATAATATTTATGGATAAAAAAATGTATATGAGGTAATGTATAAATTATATATGGTTTGTGAATCTTTATTTTTTTTAAAGAAAGGCAACAGAAAGAGGAAAAATTTAGAAAAATGATGTTACTTTAGCATAAATTAAATCTATTTTGTAGGGCCTTTTTGTTTTGGATTCTAAACAAAAACATGCCAACATGAACTAAAAGATTTATAGGCTCACAAATAAGGCAAAACTGGCTTTGCAAAAAAGGTATCAAACTAAACTCAAAAAACGTGGAAGACCCTCAAGTTGTTGTAAATCAAGAGAATAAGAATAAATTCTTTGGAACTGAAAAAACAAAATTGTGTTCAGACAAATGGTGGTCAGCTGTGTGGCTTACTTAAATCAAGATTCACTCTTCGTGTCTTTAGGTTGTTATGCGTTTCTAAAACATTTAATATGCAGATGAAAGAAAAGCTTTGGTTCATTAATAAAGATAACCTATTATTAGGCAATTTAAGTTGATTACACCACATCAGAAAGCATTTTTATTCTAAGTTCAGGATAATATAATAAACACATTAATTACCCATAAAAACAAACACCTAAAATCATTTCGACAAAAACCCTAAAATCAAACCCATAAAAGCAAACACAAAATCAAATGAAAAAACCCTAAAATCAAACCCATAAAATCAAATGAAAAAAAAAACATAAAATCAAAGCTAAGCAATCTGATATTACTACAAATCATAATTGACATTCGGATATAAAAAAAATAAAGTAGTAGAAAACATAAAAAATGAAAGACTAACCTGATATCAATACCAAATATCCTCTTCGGATATGAATGTTGTACCAGTGAAGAATTGATTAGAGAAAGATCTAGTGAGAAATTGATAATGTTTCTGAGGTAGAGAGAAAGAGAAATCAAGAGTAGTGTTTCTGAAGTACAAAGAAAGAGAAATCGAGAGAGTGATGAGAGAAATCACTCTAATAATATTTTCTAAGCTGAGAAATCGACAAAGAGAGAGATGAGAGAGCGAGAGTACATAGAGTTTTTTCTGATGGGGGAAAATTATATTTGAGAAAGTGAAGAGAAAGATAAATTAACTTTTTTACCTTAGAAACAAGTTCTAAAATAGACTAAAAATAGAAACCAAAATAATTTTTATAAATTTTTTATACTATAAATAGAATAAAATATTTGTTTTAGCATCTGAAACCAAAACAGTGTTTAGAAACGGAATAACAATCCATTTCTGAATTTATGATAAAATAATTGACCGCAAAATATTCTCTCCATAAATAGAAACAGATTAAAAATAAAAATTTTCGTTTTCTAATTTCCCTTTCTGATCCGTTTCAGATCTGTTGTAATATTGGAAAAATATAGTTTGATCTATTTTCGTTTCAAATTGGTTTCAGATTAAAAATGAATTCTTATCCGTTTCTAGAATCTATTTTTAAACTGACTTATTCTTGTAGTGTCATAAAGATTATGAGATTGATACCCTAATAATCAGAGTAAAGGTACAAGTTAATTAATTCAAAGATCAAACAATTAACCCAACAATGGTAACAAACAAAACACTCTAAACAAACATAAAAGTAGGCAACTTTTTTTTTTGGAATAAGCATAAAACCAAATAGAGATCATTAATAACTTGAGCATTCAAATCATTAACCATGAACAAATCATTTAACCTTCAATTGCCTCCCTGGGTGTCTTAAATTCCAAACAATGCTCTTCCAAAATCGATTGCCTCCATTTCCAGATCTTTTTTCTTTTCCTAACTTCTTTGAACTACAAAAACCCAGATAGAAAATTGCAACTTTTCACATCTAAAAAACAAACCCAAATAACTAAATCTTACTTTGGGCTGCTTCAAAAATGCTTTCTTAGTCTGCAATTGAAATATTAAATAATAATTATAATTTGCAATCAAATCAAAGGGGAAAATGTATCATCAATTAGTATCTGATTATGTATGTAGAAAGATTATAAACATAAAATAGTGAAAGATTTGATTTTTACCTACTCGGACATGGCTAGGGTTAGAAAAAAAAAATCGAAGAAGTCAAACTTGTAGAAGAAGCTAAGCAAATATCAATAAAAGCATGATTAAACATATCTAGAAAATTTAAAGATTAACTTAATATTCATAATAAATTTTAAATAAAAATAAAAATAAAATAAAGTAAATAAAAAATTAATGAAAACATATAATGACAGCCCATTAAGCTTTAGCAATGATTATGGCAATCTAAAATGATAGTCTGAAACAATAATAGTGGCTCCTTCTCTACTGGATTTTGCGATGAAGAAGATGCTGAGCAGGTTGGTTAGAGATGGTGATGACTGGAGCGGTGCAGCAATGAAGAAGATGGTAATCGAGCTGGGTTAACTATAATAGTGACTGGTGAGAGGCAGAGGCTGAGAGAGAGACAACCGCCTGCGATGAAGATGTGAGCAAAATATGGATTCAGAAAATCCTAGAAAGAGAACGGCAAATAATACAGGAAGAGCGAGATGTCAGATTGGGGTTTTTCTTTATAACTTTTATAGCATAAGTTAATAATAAGGTGAATCCAATCCCATAATAAACACTTTTTATATCAATGGCTAAAAATTTTTCAACACATCCAACAGTCCATGATCTTCTCTATAAAAATATA
Source organism: Garcia nutans (assembly GCA_947685225.1). Classification (NCBI taxonomy): domain Eukaryota; kingdom Viridiplantae; phylum Streptophyta; class Magnoliopsida; order Malpighiales; family Euphorbiaceae; genus Garcia; species Garcia nutans. The sequence goes on from CANTUV010000003.1 coordinate 42,521,230, forward strand.
GTTAGGTGACTATTTCAAATGGAGTCACCCAAACACTACCCATTCAAACTTTGTTTTCTCAAAATCTTACACCTTTTTTTTTCTTTTTACAAATTAGTTACTGATAACCTTTAATTATTTTGGATTTTTTAATTATGATTGATATACCAATAGAATATTCTTTGCTTTAAATTCAAAAGTGCGTCCACCTTGATTCAGCAATGAGAATCTTATTGTTCAGAAAAAGGAAAAGCAAAGCAAAACGAAAAAGAAAACGATAAGAATCTTTTAAAGTCTAAAATCTGTAGGCATCCTTGTGCTGGATCACTCAATTTGGAAAAATACCTGCTTGCTGCTTTGGCAATTGGCATGAGCAACGGTAAGTCGGAATCAGAATTTTCTTTTTTTTAAAAAAATTAAAAAGTAAAAAAGGGATTATTATTATTAGTAGTAGTAGTAGTAGTATCAGCAGTAGTAGTATATACTAAAATTGACACAATAAACATGTTCCTTGTGGCAATGAATTTTCAAAAAAATCACATCTTTATTTTTGGCTTTCCAATTTTACCCTTGTTTCCATTTTTTTTTTATTTTTTTACTTCCATCTATGTGTTTATGTATACTCCTCATTTTATCAATTGAATAAAATCTTATTTTATCTAAAAAAATAAAAAAAAAATCATTTTTTTCATTTATTGGAAAAAAATTAAACTCATGAGATAGCGATATGAGATATGTTTATCTCCTTTTACAATTAAACATTAAATTTATTATATAATTTTTTGAAATATTTTTTAAACAATAATATTATTTTATATAACTAAGTAAGGTTTAAATTTCAATTTATTTTCAATATATTAGACATGTTTTGTTATAAATATTTATATATATAGTATTATACATATATATAAATATATATAATATTATTAAATTCCTTAATTAATGATTTGTTTTGTAATGACTGATAACGTTTGATAATAACTCTTTTTCCTTTTTTATTTTTTCCTTATTTTTTTATTTTCTTTTATAATTTTGCCTTTTTTTACTATTCTACTTCTCCAACTTTTATTTTTTATTTTAAATTTTAATAAATTTTGTGAGTAATAATTTTAAATTATTTTTAGTATAATTCGAGTTAACGTCTTAATTAAAATTTAACTTAATTGATAAGATAGAATATGTATGAATATATTTAAGATGAAATTTGTATGTAATTGTTAATTAAAATTATGATAATAATCAGTTTTTAATTTAGTAAAATGTTGAATTTTGTATTATATTTATGTTTTTATTCTTAATTGTTTTTATTTTTTCTTTTAACTTATGAGCCATTATATTTTGTCATTACCTTATTTTATTTTTTTAACTCATAAGGTATTATTATTATTATTATTATTATTATTATTATTATTATTATTATTATTATTATGCTCTAGAAATTATTTTTTGAATAAAAGTGACTTTAAATTTTTATTTTTATTTAACTTTTAATGGATTTTATGAGCTAATTCTTAGAATATGTTTTTTTAAAAATTTTATTTTCTTTTGTATTACTATTTTATTTTAACTTTTAAATGGACAATACAGATTTAATTATTTTAAAAGTAATTTAAAATAAACATGTTATTAATTATGATTGAATTTATAATTTTTTATTATTTGAGTTTATTTTTTATTGATTTTTTATCTATTTAAAGATATTTTTATTATACCAATTTAGTTTAAATTAATTTTGTTATACCAACTTAGTTTAAATATTTATTTATTCTTCTACCGCTTTCATATTTCTTTTTAGTCATCATTTTTAGTTCAATTTATATTTTTTATTTCCATCAAAAAAATTTAATTAGTGATAAATTTCTATTCAATTTATTAATTATTAATTTTTTTAATTAAAGAAATAAAATTAAAAATTAATGTTTTGATCAAATCTCAAATCAATTTCAAAAAAAATCTTAAATATTTTTATAATATAAAAATATAAAAATTTTTAATACTAGGTACATTTTTATGTATAATGGTATTTTTTATATACTAGTTAGATATTCATATATAAGTTTTTTATTTAAAATAATATAAAATACTATAAACCGCAGCGCGGACAAAATTATTTACTTGTAATATACTAAAGTGTTACCAACATAAACAGTAGAATTCCTAATTAACCAACTTTTTTTTTTTTTATTTTAAACTTTATCCATTTCTCTTTTTTTCTCTTCTGCTTCTTTTTTAGTTTTCGATTTTGCCCTTTCAATGCCTTCAAATTGTATTGCTGTAAACTGTTCTTTCAAATTTATAGTGTCAAAAACTGTTTAAGATTTCTCTAGCTCCTGACTCTATATGAACTCATTTTTTTAATATTGACAAATTAAAATTATGCATATAGCATTAGCAAATTTTAAAAAATAGAAGATTATTAATATTTTATTTTTTAATTTTTTTTCAATTTTAATATTAATATTTAATTTTTAAATAACAAAATTTAACATTATTGTTTCTATTTACTTTATTTTTAAATTTAAAAATTAATTAATAAATATTTTGCAATATTTATCGAAAAATTATGAAACACATTATTATTTAGAAAAAATTTAAATACATTTGTTTTTATTTTTTATTTTGATATTTATATTAGTATTATCCTTAACTTACTAAATTTTGAATATTAAATCATTATTATATGCTAAACATTTATATTATTTAATTATAGTTGAAAGTTATAATCGTAAAATTTTTTAATTTAATTTTTGACATTTTATTAATTTGAAAAAAAAAATATAAAATATAAAATGCATCAACTAATTTGAAAAATAATAAATTTTTTCAGTGTAAGCTTCGATCAAATTTGAATAAAATACATCACATTTATTATTCTTATAAAACTAATATTATTAAATATGAAAAGCAAAATTTATCTAAATATCAATAATTTTTTAAATTCATGAATATATGTTATTAAAAAATTAATATTTTAAATGTCTTTTCAATATAATTCTAACTAATGATGTTATTTAAAATAAATTTATATAAAAAATAATGTATTTCATTTATTTATTTATATAATTTTATATCAAATAATTTTCAATAAACAATGTATTTCATTAGATGTATGTTATTATAGTTATTTTTATAATATAAAAATATAAAAATTTTTAATATTATATATTATTATTTTTCATATACTAATTATTTAATATATAAATTATTTTTTCACTTAAAATATTATATATAGCAGTATAGCGCAGTCATTATTTGGCTCGTAATAAATTAAAACTCATCCCCAAATGAATGCTAAATTTCCTTTTAAATCATATTTTATTTTTTTATTTTCTATTTTGCCATTACTTTTTATTTTCTTTTTTTTTATTTTCAATTTTGTTTTATTTTTATTTTGCCATTGATTTTATTTTGATTTTAACTTAGGAGTTATTATTATTATTATTATTATTATTATTATTATTATTATTAGAGCACTCTTATACCCTATATACGCATAACACATACATCAATATATGTAAATATACATATACAATATAAGAATGTCACAATTCAGTTTTAATAAAAATTTTCATATTTTTAAATTAATATCTCAAACATTTAAAATGTATTTTTAATAAGTAAATAAAATAGTATTTATTAGTTTTAGGTATCTAAAATAAGTGTTTTATATAAAAATCTCTGAAAAAATATTGTAAGAGTTTTATCTGTAAAATAAACATCCCAAAAATCAACATAACTCAACCCCCAGAAAAATACACTTTCAAAAATAGTAAATCCCACAAATCTCCTCAATTTCTCAATCTCCTCTTATTTTTCTCAAAACATTCAAATATGTACATATAAATAACATATATACAATCACATATCACAAAGTTCAATCCATAAAATTCTTTATAGTTTACAACACTCCCAAATATGTAAACATAATATACAAAATTATAATATGTTCTATAAAGTAGAATGTATACATTGTAGCAACTAACTCTAATTCTATGGCAACAAAATCACCTCAAGCTCAACCAATCTCAAGCCTAGACCTGATCATATCTAAATGAACTCTCTGGATCTACAAGATCAATCCTATCTCCTGCGCAATGAATTTCAATCGCGCTATCGGTACATACTTTGATAATATTAAAACTTTAAAATAAATGATAATGCATAATATTGTTTCATGGCATTTCATAATGTGATATGCAATTCCACTTCAATTCACAATCATTATTCTTTCTAAGCTACATATTAACACATACACAAGCATTGGACCCAATTAATCTTATATAATATTCAAAATCAGAGTTGTTATTTTAGTTTATTTTGACATCCAGTATCTAGCCCGAAGACAAATGACGCCCAACTTCTAGCCTGAAGGCAAATCATATAATGGTAACGTACAATGTCTAGCCATAAGGAAAAATCAAATATCAATGACGCTCAACGTCTAGCTCGAAGGCAATCATGGTCGTGCCACCAAACACAAAAATCTAGAATGAAATAATATATTAGGTGACACATGAATAATACATATTTTCATAAACAACTTTCTTATCACATTGCTTTTTTTTTTTCCTCTTTTTTCTCATTCCTAACAATGCTAAATCACTTTATTAATAATGTATGTCATTTAATATTATAATCATACTACCCAAGCATTTTTGGATTATTCTCACATATTTTACATAAATCATATTCCTCACATTTTAGTCATTAATAATAGATTTTCATAATGAACATAATGCATACATATTATTTCACATTCAATATCACAATGCATATGAATGTTCTAATAACCAAGTAGCTTAATACATTTTTTATTTAAAATGTGTTAAGCCAAATTAAATACAAATATATTCAAATTATCAAAAGTATGTACATACCTTAATTAATACCCATATCCAAGCTAAAGAATCTCTATATCATTCACTTCCAAGATGCCCTTCAATACTAAGATTGGGCAAATACCCCCATTTAATGCCTATTCAAAATGTGAGTAAATATAATTATTTAGAATTATATTTCAAGACATTTCAAATATTAAACTCTAATGAAGCATCATTCCTACCAATTTTCTAAAATTTATCTTACCTCACTTTATTATTAGAATTACATTCAAATCCATTTCAATTGGTGTTCTAAAATTTTTTTTATTACTACAATCATATTAGAATATGTTTTAACCAATTATATCAAATAAATACCAATTCTTGAACAAAATCCTAAAATGTGCCCTAAGCCTCTTCATTTCTAATTCTTCATTCCAGCCCATTCTAAATATTAATCTAAGCCTATTTTTATCATTTAAATCATTTAATAATGTAATTTATACATTAAAATAAAATAAATATCCATACTTTAAAAATTCTCTTCCAAAATCCTAAAGTCAACACTACCTCTCCCAAACTTGATCAAATCCATCATTTAACCATAGAATGCTTGTTTAATCACCAAAATAATATCATACACACTAATTTCAATAATTATAATATACATACTCAAAATCTCAAACTTCACATATTCATAGTTTTTCATAAAACTTGAAAATTTGGTAAGAAAACTTACCAATTAATGGAGCAACAACCAATACTCTTGTCAATCCTTGAAAATCCCTTCAAATCTTGGTGTTTAGAAGAAGAGGAGACCTCTCTTTTCCTTCAATGGTGGATCGGCCTTGGAGAAGAAGAAGAAAGAAAATGAATTTTGATATTTTAACTCTCTTTGTCCTTTTTAATTTAAGACTATATATATTATTTTATTATTTTATTTATTTAATTATTTATTTATTTTAAAATAATGATTTATATCTTCTATTCATAAATAGTTTTTTTAATTATTTAATTAATTTTAATTTTAAAAGGTATATTTATAATTTTGTCACTTGACCATTTGACTTTACTATTTAAGATTGACTTTTATATACGTTATATATATTTAATATACACCTCACATATACATTCAAATTTCTCACTTCTAACTCTTTAATTTTTAATTTAATTAATTAATTAATTAATTAATTTAATTTTTATAAATTAACGGATGTTACAATTCTCTCCCATAAAGAAAAATTTTGTTCTCAAAATTACCTTATATTTAGGGTTTGCAACAGGTAGGGTACCCGCAAAAAATATCCTACCATTTTTCGAAACCGTTTAGACTTAGAATACTCGTACCCGCCCCAAATCTGTTTGTAAATATATATCTATTATCCGTACTCATCCCAAACCCATTTATTATTATCCGTTACTACCTGATACCCATTTAAATACTCGTAAAGATAATTTATGCAAAATACAATATACTATAAATTACATAATTATAATATTTTCACTTAAATAATTATAAATTAAAATTTAATGCTACCACAATTTTACTAAATTAATTTTACACTATACAATTTTATAATTAAATATAATACAACATTATAATTAAAAACACAACATTATAATTAAAAATTCAATAAATTACTATAAATATAAAAAAATACACAATTAAAATTTTCATCATCCAATGGGCATAATATTAAGCTTCCAAGACTATAGCATTATCTTCTTCATCTTCAATATTTTATCAACCTTTAGAAAAATAAAATAAAATCATTAATGACATTTATGCATAAAATATATTATCAATAATTAAAAAAATTAATATACATGTATACTTACAAGGTACAACCAAGAATATTCATTGAAAAGTTGAAGCCTATCAACAATCAACACCATCTTCAACTGCACATAAACAATTTGAGTCTAAACTTGAACACGAATCTTAAAAAGAAAATTAAAATTTTAGCAAATAACAATAAAATTATTTAATAAATTTTACTATTTAAAATAAAAATTATCACATTACCTTCAATATTTGCCCACAACCAACTTTGAAAACACATCAATACCTCCAAAGTATTTTTATGAAGTTTGCTTCTATGGGGAATAACAACCCTTCCACCGGTACTAAAAGTAGACTCAGATGCGACTGTAGACACAAGCACTGTTAAAAAATCTCTAGCAATCATTTGTAAAGTTGGATATTTTAATCCATTAGTCTTCCACCATAAAAAAATATCAAACTCTAGGCTCTAAGGCAAAACAGGCTCCTCCAAATAATGATCTAACTCAGATTTTACATAAGTACTACTAGAGAAAGAATTTAGAAATGCTACCAAATCATTCATGTCACTTTTTTTTTAGAATTATGACTAGCAGATAAAGGAATTGGCAAAGGAAAACTATAAGAACTGTGATGTTTTTGCTTAGAAACCCTAGATTAATACTCATCAAGTAATTTGTAACAAATTTGATTAACTTATTCAATTTCATCTTTTGCATTATCACCATAGATCATAGGAAAAATAATATTCAACTACTTTTATTTTATACCTAGGATCCAACACCACAGCCACAACCAAAACAACATGAACAACACTCTAATATTTCTCAAAAATTTTAAACATTTTCTTGGACATTGCACATATAACTTCATCACTAGAACCCATCCATTCTACCAAAGAGTTTCTCAGTTGGCAAATAGAAACAAAAAAACAATTTGCAGTTGGATACTTTTTTCCAGAAAATAATTCGGTAGTGGAATAAAATTTTCTAGCTTTTCAGCAATTTTTTTCCACCATCATCCAATCGTTCTCAGCAGGCACATTTGTATAATGTTTTCCCTAATTTTCAAGCTAGGAAAAACTTCTTTATATGAAATTGATGTCTGCAACATCAAATAAGTGGAGTTTCAATGAGTTTTACAATCTAAGCTCAACTTTTTTTTCATAAGAAATTTTCAATTGTTTTGCCATTTTCTCAAATTTTTCTACTCTTTGAGGAGTAGCTGCCCAAAATGCTACACTATCTCTAATTTTTGTAAGTGCACTATCAAGAATTGATAACCCATCTTTCACCACAAGATTCAAAATATGTGCACAACATCTCATATGTAAGATATTTCCATCACAAAAAAGGTCACCATACAACTTGTCCACAAGTATAGGAATCATACCATCATTAGAAGAGCAATTATCTACTGTTATTGTGGAAATCTTAGTCTCAATATTTCACTTAGTAAAAGCCTCCATCAAATTTTTTGCAAGCTCTTCTTTGATGTGAGGAGTTGGCACATAAATAAACCTATAAAATCATAAATAATATAAATTTAACATATAAATAAATTTAAACTAATATTACTTAATGTATGTCATATAATGCAAAAAAAAAAATTAATTTACCTCAAAATATGATTTGTAATACCCAAGACTCATCAATGAAATGTGTAGTAATGGACATGTAACCTTTCTTTTGATTGGATTTCCACATGTAAGTTGTAATGGCAATACGACTCTTCAGTTTCTCTAATACTTTATATAACTTTCCAAATTCAATATCATAAATATTCAAGATATCCTTCTTAATAGTATTTTGAGAAACCATCTTAAACATGGGCTGAAGATTACCAACAAACCTTCGAAATCCAACATGCTCAACAATTGATAGAGGATTTTCATGTATAATTATTAACTCTTTTATTGATTTTTCTTGGTCAAATGTAAAATTTCCAAATTGAACCTTCCCACCATTCCCTTTTTCTACAACAATTTATTTTTGTCTCTCTAAACATTAGGCTATACTTTGATTTTTTTTTCTGTCCACATTTATCTATATGATTATGCAAAGACTTTGTATCATTTTTAATATTTGCTTTGAAGTTTGATTTGCAATATTTACAAATTGCCCAATCTTCACCATCACGATGAACTTTCTCAAAGTGTTCCTAAATAGAAAATGTTAACTTTCTTTTTCTTCTACTCAATGATGTTGGAGGATAATTATTAGTGGGTTCAGGGGTTAGTTTTTGTGTAGGCTTAATAATAGGTGTGCTATGTATTTCTAAAATATTATTTTCAGTCGATGGAGACACAATACTATCATTTTTGCAACTTTCTACATCTTCAATACTTTCAAACATTGACATGGTATCCTGAAAAAAATTTAACATAAATTATAAGTTATAATAAATTAAAATTTTATATAAAAACACATGTTACTAATAAATTTAATATATTAATATTTAACAGTATGCTCAAATCATCAGTAATTTGGAATTTAAGACAAATATGATGTTGTTTCCACTTTCCATGTTCCACGTTTTTGTGTTGTTTAAGAAATGGGCCATAGTTTGACTTGTTAACATCACATGTATATATTTTTGTCTTTCTCAATAATTAATCATTTCTAATTATAATAAAAAAACTATATGAAAAATAAGAACCATTCAAATTTTCATTCAAATCATTTGTTACATCTACTGAACAAAACCCATAACTTTTATGCAGAGTACTTCTAATATGGTTAAAACCCATGCATTTTAAAAAATAAAATATTGAAGAGGAAGACACGTGGAATAGAAAAAAAAAATAGATCATATTCAAAATAGTAACCGATTCATCCTTTATATTAAAAGATCAATTTGATAGACAACTAATTTGCTGTAACTTTTAGCAAATACCAGTGGTTACAACAAACATCCAATACTGATAGTGCTTCTATATTAGTTTATTTTTTCCTTTCTTAGTTTTTTTAGCATTTTATCTTTACTATTGTTATATATATGACAGCACAACATCTATGAAATTCAAGGTTATTATAAAAAAATTGAAAATCTCAGCTAAAATCATAAATATAACAAGACAAATCTAAACCCAAATTTTCATAATCATTGCAAATGAAATAAATACAAAATCAAATGTACCGGCTATCTTATAAACAAAATAGACCAAAGATGATGACTGTGGTAAGAGACGGCGAGCACTATTGTGATGTGAGAGGAAGATACGGGTTTCTTTAAATTTGGGAGAGACGACGTGAACTTTGTGAAGTGGAGAGAGTTTTATGAAAAGAGATTTTAGGGTAGGATGTATAGAATGGTCTTTTATATTAAGGTAAAACTATGTAGTTTTAAGTTTAATTGGTATTTTTTATATAGAAGTTCATTGGTGTTTAATATATAAAAGAATTAAAATATTAAGTATATTATATAGTATAAAGTAAAACTATGTAATTTTGTCTTAAAAGTTAAAACTACATAATTTTAGCTTAAATAGTATTTAATATATAAAATAATTAACATAAATTTCAATATTTATATTGTTTATTGTGTGTGTGTATATATATATACCATGAATAATATAGTGTGTAAATATATAAATATATGTATTGTACATATATATATATATAGTATATATAGTATATATAGTCTATATATATACATATATTTATGTCATACTATTATATATATACACTATGAATAATATAGTGTGTAAATATATATATAGTGTACATATATATATATATATACACGTAGTACATGTAGTATATAATACATTTTAATGATGTCATACTATATATATATATTATAGTATATAATGAAAATAATTGATAAGGTATATATATATGTGTGTGTGTAATGGTTTAGTATATAATGTATACATATACTACATATACATATATAGCATATAATATGTAGTATATAAATATAATAATATATATTATGTATTATATATATCAACTATTTTTGCTATATAGATATACTTTATTTTTATCATATATATTATTATATTATAAAATAATATAGTATATGTTAAGTAGTATATATATTATAGTATTATATATATTATAGAATTAGAATAGAGAGATTACTTCTTAATATGTTTGTCAATTTGATTTTTAAATAAACTTATTTCAAAAAAAAATTTCTAGTATACAACATATACATATATTACATATAATATATAGTATATGTATGTAATATATAGAATATACATACGGTGCATATAATATATAGTATATAAAAATATATATCAACTATTTGTAATATATAGATATACTATTATTTTTACCATACATATTATAGTGGAAATAATATAGTATATATAATATATTATACTACATAATGAAAATACTTGATATATATATCTTATATTGATGAATGATGATGTTATATTAATTGCAATTATCTTTATAACATTAACCATTTTATAACATGCAATATATATAATTATGCACATTGCATATGATATATATTGTATCAGTTATATTATATATACAATTTAATTTTTTTTATATTATTATATAATTTTAACTATATATATATTAATGATAATTATAGATAATATTGACTTGCATAAATTATATATGTTTACTAATATGGTTTATTTACTTTTTTTAGTTAAAAAAAGAAATAGAAATGTTAAGGTGGTTTGGTGGTATAGTGTATTATATTTTTTTGTAGAGGTCATGGGTTCAAACCTCTCAAATAATAACTAATATACACCTTAATTATATATAAATGGATTAAACGGGTAGGGTATCCGCGGGTACTCACTACCCGAATCCATTTATATAAACTGGTTCGGGTAGCGGGTACCCTATGCTATAAACCTGTGACAGGTATTAACTTTAATATCCAAATCTGTCTCAAACCCATTTATCCACTATTCGTACCCCCTATAATCGGGTCGGAGCCTCGAAATTACCCAATCTGCTGCCACCCCTACTTATATCAACTCTGGAATAACTAAGGATATTGGCTCCGCATCGTCTGCTCACTCTTCCATGTCGCCTCCTCAGTGGAATGGTTCCTCCATAGAACTTTTGAAAGTGAAACCTTCTTGTTTCTCAACTCATTCACCTCTCGTGCCAAAATTGCTACTAGTTCTTCTTCGTAAGTCAGATCCGAACTCACCTTGATAGACTTTACTGTCAAAATATAAGATGAGTCTGATCTGTATCTCCGAAGCATAGAGACATGGAAGACGTTGTGTATCTGATTTAACTTAGGCAGCAGAGCTAATCTATAAGCCACTGGCCCAACTCTCTCCAGTACCTCATAAGGTTCTATGAAGCGATGACTAAACTTTTCTTTTTTGACCAAACCTCAGAATCTTCTTTCATAGAGACACTTTCAAGAACACCTTATCCTTCACGCTAAACTCTATATCTTTTCTCTTTAAATTTGTATAGGATTTTTGTCGGTCTGAAGCTGCTTTCAAACGATCCTAAATTACCTTCACTTTCTCTTTTGTTTCTTTGATCAAATCGGGACCTACCAATTTACCTTCTCTAACCTCATCCCAACATAGTGGTGTCCTGCACTTCCTGTCATATAGGACCTCATATGATGCCATCCCAATACTAAATTAATGACTGTTGTTATAAGCGATCTCAATTAATGGCAAATACTTGTCCCAACTCCCAATAAAATCAATGATATAACTCCTCAACATATCCTCTAGAACATGTATTACTCTCTTTGACAGCCCATCTGTTTGTGGATGGAAAGCAGTACTGGAATGTAATCGAGAACTGAATGCATTTTGCAAATTCCTCTAAAATTTTTGATGTAAGACGGGGATCTCGGTCTGACGCCAAAGAAACTGGGACTCTATGCAATCTCACTATCTCACTGATATACAGCTCAACCCACCTATCAAATGAGTAGTCCATCCTAACTGAAAGAAAATGAGCTGTCTTCATCATCCGATCAACTATCACTTAGATTGCATTATTCTTTTTCTAGGTCAAATTGCATTATGCTTTTTTCTGGATCAAAGGTAGTCTAGTCACAAAATTCATGGCCACTCGCTCCTATTTCCACTCAAATACTGATAATAACTGAAACAACCCTGAAGGAAATTGGTGCTCATCCTTCACTCTTTGACAAGTGAGATATTTGGATATAAATTCTGCTATGTCTCTCTTCATACCTGATCACAAGTAGTGCTGCTTCAAGTCTTGATACATCTTGATACTCCTAGGGTGCATAACATAAAATGACTGATGTGTTTCCTCTAACATCTTCCTCTTTAACTCTTTATCATCAGGAATGTATAATCCATCTCTATACTATAAACTGCCATCATCTCTTATATGAAAATCTCTACTCTCCCCTTTTTGACAATCCTCCACAACCTTGTGAATTTTCTCATCTACTTGTTGTGCTTCCTTAATCTGATCTAGCAATATTGGCATCAACTGTAATTATGCCATCAATACACCATCATCACATAGCATAAATTTAGCATGCAATACTCTCAACTCAACAAGCAATGAGAGAGAATAGGCAGTCAAACCTATCATGAACTTTTGACTCAAGGCATCTGCAACTATATTCGCCTTGCCAGAATTATAATCGATCAAGCAGTCGTAGTCTTTTATTAACTCTAACCACCATCTTTGCCAAAGATTCAACTCCTTCTGAACACCCAGATACTTTAAACTCTTATAATCTATGTAAATAAAATATTTTTTTTCATACAAATAATGCCGCCAAATCTTTAATGCAAAAGCTATGGATGCTAGCTCCAGATCATATGTCAGGTAATTCAACTCATGAGACTTCAACTGTCGGGATACATAAGCAATGACTCTACCCTCCTGCATCAGAATATAACTTAAACTACTATATGAAGCATCAATGTATATCACATAAGATTTACCTTTTACAGGCAGGGTAAGGGTAGGAGCCTGTGTCAACATGTCTCTCAACTGCTCGAAACTCGTTTGACACTTATCTGTCCACACAAATTTAACTCCTTTCCAAAGTAATCTAGTAAGTGGTGTAGCTATCATAGAAAAACAAACAGAAGATAATAGACTGTCAAACCCAGAAAATTTCTAATCTCTATCACATTCTTTAGTAAACTCCAATTTAGGATAGCCTCGACTTTACTCGAATTAATTCTAATACCCTTTGCTGACGCCATATGTCCAAGGAAAGTAACTTGATCTAGCCAGAACTCACACTTAAACAGCTTAGCATATAACCACTTCTCTCTCAATTTCTGCAGTACAATCCTCAAATGCATGTCATGCTCTTTCTTATTACGCGAATATACCAGAATATCATCAATAAAAACTACTACAAACTGATCTAGATACTGTCGAAAGATTCGATTCATCATATCCATGAATGCTGCTAGTGTATTCGTCAGTCCAAATGTCATCACCAGAAACTCATAATGCTCATATCTCATGCGAAAAGCAGTCTTAGGTACATCTACATCTCTAACTCTTAACTGATGATACCCAGATCTCAGATCAATCTTAGAGAATACTGCTGCTCCCTTCAGCTGGTCAAAGAGATCATATATACGAGGTAATGGATACCTGTTCTTGATGGTCACCTTATTCAGTTGCCGGTAGTCAATGCATAATCTCAAGGTGCCGTCCTTCTTCTTCACAAATAGAATAGGTGCGCCCTATGGTGAGACGCTAGGGCAGATGAGCCCTTTATCAAGTAACTCCTGCAACTGTATTTTTAACTCCTTTAATTCTGCTGGTTTCATCCGATAAGGAGTAATAGTGATGGGGAGTGATACCATGCATCGGATCGATACCAAACTCCATCTCTCTCTCAGGAGGTAACCTTGACAACTCCTCAGGAAAAACAACTAAAAACTCGGTAACAGTAGGTATACTGTCAAGCTGAGATCTCACTGCTCTAATATCTATAACATGATCCAGATATGCCTCACACCCCTTTCGAATCATCCTCCTAGTTGATATAGCTGAGATAAACATGGATAAGAGGTGCCTCTGCTCACTAGATACTACCATATCTCTACCATCATGTGTTTTCAGAGTAACACATTTTTGCTGATAGTTTACTATAGTCCCATGCCTGGATAACCAATCCATGCCCAAAATCATATCATACTCCCTAAAAGACATTTCAATTAGATTACTGAGAAACTCCTCATCATGAACAACAACTGGACTATCTCGACGCACCCTGCTAACTACAACACTGTGCCCTAAAGGATTGGTAACCAATACATCAAATCCTAGGGACTCTGAATGCATGTCACTCACAGGCAGGATGGATGTAATGATATATGAATGCGTCGACCTAGGACCTATCAATGCATGAACTGAAGTACCAAATAAAGTAAAAATATCAGTTATGTCAGATGAAGCATCCGACTGCCTTTGCATCACATATACTCATTGTGATAGTCCTGCATTATCTGGTCTACTCTCTGCTGTAGAACCTCCTCTCTTACCAGACCCTAATCTATCACCCCTGCCAAAATCTCTGCCACTATGACCCTCTCTGACACTGGGTCTAGATACTACTGTATCCATTTGTCTATCATATGGTGGCTTTGGATAATCTCTGATAAAATGATCTGGTGATCCATATTTAAAACAAACTGCTGATACACCAGTCCTCCAATAGCACCTCTATATGCCCTACCACACTGAGCAAAGGTAGGTGGAACATGCCTCTGGCTCACTAGGGTCGAGGCACTAACCACTGAGGCTGCAGGTCTCTATCTTTGTCTCTGCTGCTGTGACGACCTGCTAGGCTTCTCCTAACTCCTACTAAACATTTGTGGATATCCCCCTCGGCCTATCTTCGATGATGAAGACCCTGCCTGATCCTGGGGTCTCTTAACTCTACTTTTCTCTGCTCTGGCAGTTGCTGCAAGTCCCTATACCTTCTCTACACTTCTGGTAGCTGCAACCAACTTAGATAAATCTTCATATCGTGAGCCTACCACTAGACACATGATAGATGGTCTCATCCCTTCCTCAAACCTTCGACATCTATCAACCTCATCTGATATAATCCCCCCTGCATACTGGCCCAACCCAATGAACTCTATCTCATACTCAGTCACTGTATTCGTCTCCTGCTTCATACTCATGAATTCCTTCTTCATAGCATTTTTATACTCTTTAAGGGTATACTTCTTTTTGAATTTTCATAGAAAATCGGCATATGTCAATACCGGAGGATCAACCATCCTATGGGGAACCGTCTTCTACCATTCATAAGCATCTCACTGCATAAGAGACTTAGCATAATCAAACTTCTCTTCTATAGTGGCCTGCAATTATATAAACACTCTCTGGATCTTGTCTAGCCACTGCTCTGTTATCGCTGGGTCAGTAGTACCAACTACATCTGTAATTCCAAACTTCCTTAACTTGCCATATTTTTCTGATCTGTGGTGGTGGCTGCAACGGTTGCTGCTACTGTTGTATATGTATTGGAGCTTGATGAAACAGCTCCGCCATCTACTAAACCCAAACTGGTGGCTCTCCCTGCCCTGCTGGTCTAACTAGCACTGATGCAGATGCGTCTCTAGCAATCTCAGCACTAGCTTCAACTCTATCCTCTTCTGGAGCTATACTCTCAACATTCGTGCAGCAGATTAGTGCGTCCTATACTCTATGTCTATCTATATATGTAAATACCATAGAGATTTCCACATCAGGGATCAGATAAAATATCAGTACAGATGCATATATTACACTTTAGAACCACATTTAAAATCCTCATTTTCTCTCTTAAAAAATCCACCAGGGTTGAGAATCTCTAACCTAGACTCTGATACCAAAATAAATATAATACACTTATACCCTATATACGTATAATATATACACCAGTATATATAAAATATGCATATACAATATAAGAATATTACAATTAAGTTTTAATAAAAAATTTTATATTCCCAAAGTAATATCCCAAACATTTAAAATGTATTTTTAATAAGTAAATAAAATATTCTTTATTAGTTTTAGGTACCCAAATTGATATTTTATATAAAAATCACTAAAAAAATATCGCTAGAGTTTTATCTGTAAAACAGATATCCCAAAAATCAACATAACTCAACCTGCAGAAAAATACACTTCCAAAAATAGTAAATTCCACAAATCTCCTCAATTTCTCAATCTCCGCTCATTTTTCTCAAAACATTCAAATATGTACATATATATATATATATATATAACATATATACAATCCTATATCACAAAGTTCAATCCATAAACTCTTTATAGTTTACAATACTCCCAAATATGTAAACATAATATACAAAATTATGATATATTTTATAAAGTAAAATGTATACACGACAATAACTAGCTCTGATCATGTGGTAGCAAAATCACCTCAAGCTTAACTAACCTCAAGCCTAGACCTGACTAGGTCTAAATGAACTCTCGAGATCTATCGAATCAACCCTGTCACCTATACGATAAATTTCAATCACGCTAAACTAAAAGCTAAGAGGTACATACTTTGATAATATTGAAATTTTAAAATAAATGACAATGCATAATGTTGTTTCATGGCATTTTACAATGTGATATGCAATTCCATTTTAATTCACATTCATTATTCTTTCTAACCAACACATTACCACATACACAAGCATTGGACCTAATTAATCTTATATAATATTCAAAATCAGAGTTATTATTTTGGTTTATTTTGACACCTAATGTTTAGCCCGAAGGCAAGTGACCCAGCGTCTAACCCGAAGGTAAATCATATAATGGTGACATCCAACATCTTGCCATAAGGTAAATTAAATATTAGTGACGCCCAATATCTAGCTCGAAGAAAATCACAAGCATGCCACCAAACACAAAACTCTAGAATTGAATAATATATTAGGCGACACACGAATAATATATATTTCCATAAACAACTTTCTCATCACATTGCTTTTTTCTCCTTTTTCCCATTCCTAACAATGCCAAATCACTTTATCAACAATGTATGTAATTTAATATTACAATCATATTATCCAAATATTTTTAAATTATTCTCACATATTTTACATAAACCATATTCCTCTCATTTTAGCCATTAATAATGGCTTTTCATAATGCACATAATGCATACATATTATTTCACATTCAATATCACAATGCATATGAATGTTCTAATAACCAAGTAGCTTAATACATTTTTCATTTAAAATGTGTTAAGCCAAATTAAGTGTAAATATATTCAAACTATTAAAAGTATATACATACCTTAATTAATACCCATGTCTAAGCTAAAAAATCTCTATATCCTTCACTTCCAAGATGCTCTTCAATACTAAGGTTGGGAAAACACCTCCACTTAATGTCTATTCAAAATATGAGTAAATATAATTATTTAGAATCATATTTCAAAGCATTTCAAATATTAAACCCTAATTAAGCATCATTCCTACCAATTTTTCAAAATTTGCTTTACCTCACTTTAATATTAGAATTCCATTCAAATATATTTTAATTGGTGTTTTAAATTTATTTTTATTACTACAATCACATTAGAACATGCTTTAATCAATTATATCAAATAAATACCAATTCTTTAACAAAATTCTAAAATGTGCCATAAGTCTCTTTATTTCTAATTCTTCATTCCAACCCATTCTAAATGTTAATCTAAGCCCATTTTTATCATTTAAATTATTTAATAACATGATTTATACATTAAAATCAAATAAATATCCATACTTTAAAAATTCTCTTTTAAAACCCTAAATTTAGCACAACATCTCTCAAACTCTAACAAAACTTGATCAAATCTATTATTTAACAATAGAATCCTTGTTTAATCACCAAATTAACATCATACACACCAATTCCAACAACTATAACATACATACTCAAAATTTCAAACTTTACATATTCATAGTTTTTCATAAAACTTGAAAATTTGGTAAGAAAATTTACCAATTGATGGAGCAACAACCAATACTCTTGTCAATCCTTAAAAATTCTTGCAAATCTTGGTGTTTGGAAGAAGAGGAGACCTTCCTTTTCCTTCAATGGTGGATCGGCCTTGGAGAAAAAGAAGAAAGAAAATGAATTTTGATATTTTAACTCTCTTTTTGCTTTTTAATTTAAGACCATATACATATATATTATTTTATTTAATTATTTATTTATTTTATTTTAAAATGATAATTTATATCTTTCATTCATAAATAATTTATTTTTAAATTATTTAATTAATTTTAATTTTAAAAGATATATTTATAATTTTGCCACTTGACCATTTAATTTTACTATTTAAGGTTGACTTTTTATATGTTATATATATTTAATATATACTTCACATATACCTTTTATTTTATCACTTTTAACCCTTTAATTTTTATTTAAATTATTTATTTAATTTAATTTTTAAAAATTAACGGATATTACAATTATTATTATTGTTATTATTTTATTTTATTTTTAATATATTTTTGACTTAATTTAAATTTTAATATATTTATATGTTCTTCATTTCTTTTTACCATTTTTTCATTTTTATTTACTCATATTATTTTAATAATAAATTTATAATATTTTTCTTTTTGAAAACTTAATCAATAATTAATAAATCTTCACTTTTTTTTATCTAAATACTAATTTTAATTATTTCTTTTATTTTATTTAAAATAATAAAATTAAAAATTAATATTTTAATCATCATTTTAAATTAATGAATAAAAAATATTAATACATTAAATATATTTTACTATAAATATTTTATAATAAATGAATATGAAAATAGTTAATATTATATATATTTATATGTATAATATTATTTTTATATATCAATTAATAATTATTTTAAATAATATAAATTGTTATAATAGTATACCGCAGGTAACTTTTGTTTGTATATACAAAAACAAACCCCAACATGAATAGTAAATTACCAAAAAAACCAAGACCTTTTTTTTTATTTTCCATTTTATCCCTTTCCATTAATTATATATATACACACACAAAATAAACCATGTTATATAATAATAATAATAATAATAATAATAATAATAAACCATATTTTTTTTCTCTTTCCTGTTACCCATATTTTTGTTTACATACCTTTTTTTTTCCTTCTTTGATTTTAGTGTTTTACTTTCTCTTATCTCCTTTCTTTATTTTTGAATTTTTTTAAAATTTTATTTTCCTTTTTAATATATGATTTTCCCTTCTTTTTTAATCTTTCTCTACAAAAATATAATATCTCAAAGTAATTAACTAATTAACTCCCAACTAATCTTTTAAATGTCTTTTTTAATATAATTACAACTAATTATATTATTTAAATTTTTATTGTTATTTTATTTAAATTTTTTAATAGACAATATAAATTTAATTATCTTAAACATAATTTAAAATAGTCATGTTATTATTATAATTAAGTTTATAATTTTTATTATTTTACTTTATTTTGAATAGATTTTTCACATCATCTAAAATACTTTTATTATACCAATCTAATTTAAATTTTTATGTGTTTATCTACTATTCTATTATTCTTGCATTGCTTTTTAATCATATAATTTTTAGTTAAATTTTATATTTATTTTCAGTCCAAAAAATTTAGTAAATAATAAATTTTTGCGTATTCAAATTATTATTTTTCATTTCTTTTTCAATTTTTTAATTAAAACAATGAGATTAAAAATTAATATTTTGATCACTCCTTTGATCAAATCTCAAATCAATTCAAAAAATATCTTAATATATTAGATATTATTTATTACAAATATTTTTATAATATGCAATATAAATTTTTTTAATATTATATTCATTTATATTTATATATGATATTACCTAAATTAATACATCAATATATAATATAAAATATCAAACTGCCGTATTGCTTGGGTGAAATTATAGGCTTGTTGTATACTAAAAGTGTTCCCATTTTTACTGTTATTTCTGACAGTGCAAACCCCAAAAGACCATCTTATTTGTCTTTCTCATTTTTTCCCATATTCCCATTTCATCTTTTTTTTTTTTTTTAATCTTCTTTTAATTCCCTCTACGTCCTTAGCACCCTATTTGCCAACTTTTTTTTTTCCCTTCCTTTTACACTCCACGTGCATTTTTACTTTCCTATTAATAAATTTACTTTCGTATTGATAAATTTTATTTTATTTTAAATATTAGTGGTTTTATGAGATATAGTTCTTAAAACAATAAGTTTTTACATTTTTTTTATTTTTATTATTTTATTTTAACTTTTAAATTATTAATATAAATTTAATTATCTTAATTAATATATCATTAATTATAGTTTTGGACCAAATATTATTAGTTATAATTAGATTTAGAGTTTGATATTATTTAATTTTATTTTTGATAGACTTTTTATCTATTTAAAGATATTTTTACTATACTAACTTAGTTTAAAATTTAATATATTTATTTATTTATTAATTTTATTTCTATTTGCTCATATTATTTCTAGGTAAATTTATAATTTTTTTTGTCTCTAAAAAAAATTAACAAATGATAAATTCACTTATTCTTTTATATTTAAATTACTAATCTTAATTATTTTTCTAATTTTTAAGTAAAATAATAAAATTTAAAAATTAATATGTTAATTTTTTATCAATGAATTTGCGAATTAATTTAAGAATATTTTAATACAATGTACATATAATATCCTAAAAAAACTATAATATACATATCATATCCTTAAAAAACTAAGCATCCTTAAAAAACTAAGCATGTTTTTAAAAAAAATTCAATTTTATCTTTTTTTTTTCTTCTGCTTTTTCCATATTATCTCAGACGCTAATAAGCATTTAATTAAACAACAGTAATCAAATTTTACAGATTTTCATAATATATTTCTTACACTTTTGTCATTTAACTTTGACCTTTTTTTTGATAATCAATATTGCAATCACAATTAAAAATTTAAATAATCCAACTGTATAATTTTGAAAGCTATTCCATTTCCATTTAATTATAACTTTATATTATGATTTTGAGATAAATTATATCCTTAATTATTTTTTTAATTTATAACTCATAAGTTATATTATTATTATTATTATTGTTGCTGCTGTGCTGCTGCTATTATTATTATTATTTTACTAAAGCTCTCTAAATTTTTTAAAGAAAAAAATGCTCTAAAAATTATTATTTTAATAAGATTAACTTTTTTAATTTTTAATTTTTATTTTAATTTTGAATGGACTTTGTGAGTAATTTTTAGAATAATCACTTTTTAAATTTTTAATCTTAAATTTTTAATATTTTTTCTTATTATTTTATTTTAAATTTTAAATGGCAACATAAATTTAGTTAATTTTAAATGGCAGCATAAATTTAGTTATTTTAAAATAATTTAAAATATCATGTTATTGATTATAATTGGATTTATATTTTTTATTATTTAACTTCAATTTTAATAGATTTTTATCTATTTAAAGATATTTTTTGCACTAATTTAGTGAAATTTTAATATATTTTATTTACTTATTTTTATATTTCTCTTTAATTATATCATTTTGTTAAATTTATATTTTTTTTCTTTAGATAAAATTTAATAAGTAATAAATTTTTACTTATTCTTTTATATTCAAATTATTAATTTATTATTTTTTCTAATTTTTCTTTTTAATTAAATCAATAAAATTAAAAAATTAATATTTTGGTCAAATTTAAAAGTAATTTAAAAATATTTTAATATATTAGATATTAATAAGAATAAGTTCAGTTAGTATTTTAACTTGGTATATTGTTACGATTCTGTTGTTGTAGATAGCTCTCTTTGTAAATATAGATAGTTGTTTCTGTAACTAATATTAGCAGTAATTGGACTCTTTGAATATTTAAAAGAACATCAATAACAGAAGCAAAATATCTTCTTCTTGCTATTCGATTCCTTTATATAGTATCAGAGCAGTGATCCTTTATCTGCTTTATTTTTTTTTTCGAATTAAATCTTGTGGTTATTCATGGCTTCTGGCAGCGGAACGGTTGCTCACTCTTCCGGACGGACGCTTATATCTATCAATGGTGCTCAATTACCATTGAAACTTACAACAACAAATTATCCAACCTGGAGGTCTCAGCTTACGCCTCTACTTAAAGGACATAGCTTGATGGGTTATGTATTAGGAACTGTTACAGCTCCTTCGGCTACGATTATAACTAAGGAGGGAGAAAAGATTTCAAATCCGGAGGTTGAGTTTTGGGAGTGTCAAGACCAACTCATTCTCGCTGCTTTACGATCCTCTCTCTCAGTTTCATTTATGAATGTGATTGCTGATGCAAAAACTTCTGCAGAAGCTTGGAAGAAATTGCAAGTTTCCTATGCGAATAAATCTGCTACCAGAGTTCTATCTCTGCGAGATAAGCTTTCTCGAACCAAGAGAGAGTCTCGATCTGTGTCTGAGTATTTGAACATTGTAAAGAATATTGCAGACGAGCTTTCGATTTGTGGAAGTCCAGTCAGTGATGTCGATTTGGTGGTTTAAGTTCTCGGTGGAGTTGGACCTGAGTTTGGTGCTATTGCTGCAGCCATCCATGCTCGTGGTACAGTAGTATCCTTTGATGAACTTCAAGATAAGTTATTACCGCATGAATTATATTTAAAGCAAATTGATTCTCCTCTTGAAAGTATTCCAGTTGTTGCAAATAATATTCGAAAATCGAACACTAACAGATTTACTTCCGCTGGTTCTGGTCGACAACATACTGGTACTGCATCTTCTGTGACTGTTTCTGTTGAAAGAGGTTCCGAACAAAAATCTCAAGTGGATGGTTCTCAGTCAAACGTTCAGTATCAATTTTGTGAACTTTTTGGACATTTAGTTAAACAATGTTTCAAGGCCAAGTGTTATTTTGCGAATCTTTCTCGACAGAAACCTCAGGCAAATGCTACCAGTACACAACCACAAAATAATGCATCCTGGTTACTGGATTCTGCAGCTTCTCATCATGTTACAAATGACTTAAACAATCTGTCTCTGCATTCTACTTATGATGGAACTGATGAACTGTAATTGACTGACGGTTCATGTTTGTCTATTTTTCGAATAGGTTCTGGTACTATTTCTTTACCTTCGAAAGGTTGTTCTCTTCACAATGTTTTATATGTGCCTAAAGCCAAGTCCAATTTAATTTTTGTGCCTCAATTTTGTGATTCTAATAATGTCTCTGTTGAATTCTTTTCTCATTTTTATCTTATAAAGGATCGATCCACCGGGGAGATTCTGTTCAAAGGTCCACTTGATCAATCTTTCTATAAGCTCCGACATTTTCGTAATCTGGGTTCTTTTGGGTGTAATCATGTTCGATTATCTTCTGTGTCTTGGCATCAACGGCTTGGTCATCCGAGTTCGAAGATTTTCAATTATGTTTTGTCTAAGTTCAAAATTCCTGTGTCAATTATTAAGGATAGTGTTTGTAATCCTTGTCGATGTAATAAAAGCCACAGGCTATCTTTTGGTGTGTCATCTTTGGTTAGTAGTAAACCTTTAGAGCTTGTTTATTCTGATTTATAGGGGCTGGCTCCGGTTAATTCAGTAGATGATTTTTGCTATTATATCATATTTGTCGATCACTTCACGAAATATATATGGCTGTATCCCTTAAAAGCTAAGTCACAGGTTTATGAAATATTTTCAATTTTTCAAAATCTTGTAGAAAACACCTTCAACTCCAAAATAAAAACCATTTATACAGATGATGGGGGGGGGGGGGGGGGTGAATATATTGCTCTTAGAAAATATTTTCAGCAAAATGGCATTAACCATCTACAAACTCCACCTCACACGCCTCAACATAATGGTACTGTAGAACGCAGACATCGGCATTTGGTTGAAACTGGCCTCACATTATTACAAACAACCTCATTACCATTACAATTTTGGAGTTTTGTTTTTCGAACCGTAGCCTATCTAATCAATCGTATGCCCACTTTTGTATTAAAATTAGAGTCTCCATATCAGAAATTATTTGGGGTTTCTCCTCATTTTGAGTCGTTACGAGTTTTTGGGTGTCTTTGTTACCCTTGTTTGCGGCCATACATGAAATCCAAATTTGACAGTCGATCCATTCCGTGTGTATTTCTTGGATATTCTTCTAACAAGAGTGCTTATGTTTGTTATAATATTGACACAGGAAAATTTTATGAATCTCGACATGTAGTTTTTATTGAGAATCAATTTCTTTTTCTGCTCATGCTTCGAATGAATCCTTTTCTCAGTCCATCTGGTATGATATTCCTTCGAATGAACCTATTTCTGCTATTGTTCCATTTTAAAATGTGTCGACTGTTTCTGCAGATTCTGCTATTCCTATAACTGCTATTGATTCTGTTGAACCTGCTGTTTCTGAATCAGTTTCGTTGCCTCTGTCTGAGTCTATTTTTCCAGTTTCGAATCAAGAAAATAGGACACAGTCTGCTGGTATTTCTTCAACAATTAACACACACCCAATGGTAACCAGATCAAAGAACAATATCTATAAGTCGAAAATTATAAATCTTGTTACTAAGCATCCCCTACCCACAGTACCAGAACCTAATTCGGTTAAACAGGCTTTGGCAATTCCTGAATGGCGCAAAGCGATGTCTGATGAGTTTAACGCTTTGCTTGATAACAATACTTGAGAGCTTGTTCCTTTTGATACTAATCATAACTTGGTAGGCTGTAAATGGATTTTCAGGATAAAGAGGAATGCAGATGGCTCTATACAGCTGTATAAGGCAAGATTAGTGGCTCGTGGGTATAATCAAAGGCCGGGTGTTGATTACAATGAAATTTTCAGTCCGGTGGTTAAACTAGTAACAGTCAGACTTGTTCTCACTTTGGCAATTTCAAAATCATGGCCTTTGATACAATTGGATGTTAACAATGCTTTCTTGCATGGTCCCTTAACCGAAGAGGTGTTTATGCAACAACCACCTGGCTTCAAGGATCCATCAAAGCCGACTCATGTGTGTAAGTTAATCAAGGCTCTTTATGGTTTAAAACAAGCGTCACGTGCTTGGTATCAAGCATTACGGGTATTCACTGTTAATTATGGATTTCAATTGTCAAAGTGTGATCACTCCTTATTTTATTATATCAAGGATGGCATATATTGTTACTTTCTTGTTTACGTGGATGATATAAGATCACTGGAAACAATAATGGGTTTGTTTCAAAGTTTATTGCAGCTCTTGGTCATAAGTTCTCATTAAAAGATCCACAACCCCTATCATTGTTTCTTGGCATGGACGTGCATCGAATAACAAGTGGACTCTTTTTATCTCAACACCATTATATTCGAAAGCTGCTTGAACAAGGCAAAATGGAAGGTGCGAAAATTGTGACTATACCGATTATTGTTGATAGTAGTCTCAAGAAAACAAACCTAGGGGTGCAAGCTGAAAATGCCACTGCTTAGCGAAAGCTCATAGGCGGTTTACAATATCTTAGTCTTACAAGACCGGATATTGCTTTTACTGTAAACAAGCTCTCCCAATTTATGCAGTCTCCAAGTTCTTCGCATTGGTTAGCATTAAAACGGCTGCTTCGCTACTTAAAGTCAACCATTAATTTTGGGATATTGATTAAGAAGCAAATAGTATATCTTATTATAAATATTTTTATAATATGTGCATTTATATGTATAATGTTATTTTTTATATGCAAATTATATATTAATACATAATTTATTTATTTATTTAAAATAATATAAAATATCATAAATCGTTAGTTAATACGGAAGGAGTTATTTGCTTGTATATATATTAAAAGATCCACAAAAATAAATAGTGTATTTCCAAACAAATTATGTCTTCTTCTGAAATTTTCAATTTTACCCTTTTGGATTTTTCTTTCTTTTTACCTTTTCATTATTTTTCCATTTTTATCCCTACGATAACCAGCATCTACTCTCTCATCAATTATTTATAACTTGCTCTATCAAAGTTCCACACATATTTTTCATTATTAAATTATTTGGTCACTTGAATTAATATGGTTCAAAAGCAGTTTATGGTATTAGGCTATTAGCTACTTTAACCTGTTAACTATATTTTCATTTTTTTTTGTTTCATTTTCGTTGCAAATATTAATTTTCAAATTAATCAATACATTTTACTATTATTTAATAAATTTTATTTTTTTAAATTATCAAAAAGTAAAAAATTAAATTAAAAGAGTGTTGCAATACTATAAGTTTAAACTCTAATCAAATAATATAAAATTTAACATCTAATAATAATCGAATAAATGTTAAATGTATAAGTTTTGGTAAAATTTAGGAAAATGTCACTTGAAAACTATATAAAAAAAACTAAATCTAACTAATTTTTACAAATTAATAATGTGTTCTGTAATTTTTTAAACAGAAAATTTTATAAAATTATCTATTTGTTGTTTTCTTTCTTTTTAAAGTTTCAAATTTAAATTATATATGCACTATATTTAAATATTATAATAAAATCACATAATCAAATAAATTTTTAATTTCCATATTATTATCACGACATGAATTATATATATTGCCAAATATCAACATTTTTTACTATAATTTATCAATATTTAATTTAATTATAAATTTTATTTTATTTTTAGCCTAAATTGTATAAAAAATAAAAATAATATTACTATTTTTTATTTTTCTAATAGCTTAAAATATAAATGACCTAATATTTTTAAAATATAGGATGTTTCCAATTTTTTTAATCTTATTGTATAAAAATACACCATCTAAAAATTATTAATTAATTAATTTTATTTTTCTTTTAACTCATGAATTATTATTATTATTATTATTATTATTAAAATGCTCTAGAGGTTACTGATTTTAATAAAAGTGGCTTCTTAAAATTTTTTTTATATCTATTTTAATTTTTACTGAACTTTATAAGTTATAGTTTTTAGAATAATAAATTTCATATATTTATTATCTTCAAAATAATTTAAAATAAACATATTATTAATTATATTTGAATTTAGAGTTTTATACTATTTGACTTAATTTTTAAATTTTTTTATTTTTTAGTGGAATATTAAAAATAAAAAAAATAGGAAGTGCATTTGAAAATCAACAAATAATCTATTCTTAATATACCAACTTAATTTAAATATTTAAATATTATATATTTTTCTATCACTTTTTATATTTTTGTTACCATTTTTATTTTTTTCTTTATCCATATTAATTATTTTATGATAAATTTGTAATTTTTCTATCCAAAAAATAAACAACTAATAAATTTTCATTTATTTTTTAATATTCGAATTAATGATTTCAATTTTTTTAAAAAATTTATTTTAATTAAAGTAATGAAATTAAAAATTAATATTTTAATCAGGGGATTAATTTTAAAAATGTCTTAGTACATTATACATATTTTTATAATATATAAATATGAAAATTTTTAATTCTATGTATATTTATATTTATGTTTCATTTTCTATATGGTAATTATATTAATATATAAATTTTGTTATTTAAAATAATATAAAATAAGATATTATAAATCGTGCATAGCTCGAGAGTGTGTATTTATTATATAATATACTAAAACTCCTTAGATGAATAATTAATTTCCTATTTTATCTATATTTTTATTTATATATATGACATTTCTTTCTTTTTTGTTCTTTGATTTTTGTGTTATATATTACTCTAATTAATTTTTATTTTTGCTTCTTTTTTTTATTTTTATAATTGCTTTTTTATTTTTTATTTTTGCTTTTTTAATTTTATTTTTCTTTTAAATATATTATTTTCCCTTCTTTTTAGTCTTTCTCTACAAAAATACATTATCTCAAAATAATTAACTAAATAATTATTTTTATTTTAATTTTTAATCGATGAGTCATTTTGTTTTATCCTTAATTAATTTTTTATTTTTCCTTTTAACTCATAAATCATCATCATCATCATCATCATCATCTTATTATTATTATTATTATTATTATTATTATTATACACAAGTCATTATTAATGAGTGAATCCTCATTTTTTATTATTTATTTTTAATTTAACTTTTAATGAATTTTGTGTGTTATCATTTTTAAAATAGTAAAATTTTATTTTTATTATTTTATTTTAATTTTTAAGTTGATAATATAAATTTAATTTTTTAAAAAAAATTAAAAAAATTATATTATTAATTATCTTCGGATATAAAATTTTATATTAGTTAACTTTATTCTTAAAATTTTTTATTCACTTTTAAGTAAAAAATTACATATTAACAAATATAAATTTAATTATTTTTAAAATAATTATATTATTAATTATCTTCGAATATAGATTTTTATATTATTTGACTTTATTCTTAATTTTTTTATCTACTTTTAAGTAAAAAATTAAAAGTTAAAAAATAGATAGTGCGTATGAATATTAACAAATAATTTTTTTTACCCAACGTAAATATAATATTGTACCAAAACCTATACTAAATTAATTTTTCAATATTTACTTAACTCGAAATACTTAAGCTCCCATTAAAATTTGAACATACACTATTTTAATTATAAAAATCACATCTCAATAATTCGGAGTCTAAATCATTAGTAACCAATATATATTATTGTTTTCCTTTTCTCCTTTTTTCCATTTTTAAAAAAATATAAATAAATTACAAAGAGAATAAAATAAAACTAATAAAATATGTTTGAAATAAAAAGGTTAAAATAATGATTTTAAACAAAAAATTCATAAAAGAACACATTCTAGATATATTAATTCATTTAAATTATTTTTTATTTATCATTATTATTTATAACTTTATAATATATGAATATTAAAATTTTTAATATTATACACCACTATTTTTATGTACTAATTGTATTAATATATAAATTATTTCTTCACTTAAATGATATAAAATTATTATAAACTGCAGCGTAGCGTGTGCCTAATTTTAGCTTGTAATATATCTAAAAGTCTCTCAACTTTAATTAAAAATTATTATTTTCCAAATTTTTTTACCATTTCCAATTTTTATTTTGAGTTAAATGTATTTTTCATTGAACCTATTGATTTTAATTTTTCTGAAATAAGCTCAAGGTCAATAAAATAGAGACATTTACAAAACTATAAAAAAAAAATTTATTTCAGAAATACAATAAAAAATATTTACACTTATAGAAAAAAATATCTTTTCTCTCAATACAAATAATATTTTACTTTAATTTTCATATATTTTTTTAAATTTTACTATTAAATAAATATATTTCAATGAAATAATAAAAATTAATATTTTAAATTATATTTTCAGCATATAAAATATATTAATTTTATAAAAAACTTTTTAATTATGATTATAAATAACAAATAACACTCACAAAAAAATAAAAAAATAAAAAAAATAAAAAAATAATTAAAATAATTAAATTTATTTTTAAACAAATTTTACATGTTATACACCTAAAAAATAAAGTTAAAATAATATTAATTTTGTTATGTAGATATTATATAGATGTTGTGTATATTTTTTTTATATGTTATATAAATATTGTAGATGTATGATAGATGTTGTGTGTATATTATATATTTATTGTATATATTGTATGAATATTATACACAAAAATAAAATATTTATAGAATTTTTCGTTGATAGGACATGCTGTTTTTTTTTTTTGAATTGATTATCTTCATGCATAAGAATACTACATTACCTAGTATAAAAAATTTTAAAATCATCACATTTATTGTATGAATATAAAATTAAAAAATAAATTTAAAAAATATTAAATATATTTTGCATATGCTTGGTAGATATTTTATATATGTTTGATAAATATTATTTAGATATTATAAAAGTTTAATAGCTATTATGTGTATGTTATATAATTGTGAAAATATAATATCAAAAAATTATTTCTAAATAAGAAAATATAAATAAAAAAGAAATGAATTAAAGAAATAAAACAGAAAAAATTTAAAAACACTGTTAAAAAACTTTAAAAGTAAAAAAAAAGAGAGATGCGCTATGAGTCTTCATGATTTTGGCATATACTATATAAATTCCTCATTAAAATACTAGAAATTAGCCTGTTGGCCCACATTTTTATGAGGATTTATTTTATTTTTTTATAGATCAAATAAATTTATCTAATTATTTATTTAAATTTTTTTAATCAATTACACATTGTATTTTAATTGTTTAATACTTGAATTTAATAGTATTTTTTAAGATATTGTTGATTGTAATGAGCATATTTATTATTTACTTAATTTTTTTATTTTATTGTTTGCATGATTCAACCGTTAATTGAATGAAAAGATATTTGTATTCAAATAAATTATTATTCACTACTTACAAGAGAAATGCAAGATTTTTTAATCAAAAGGGAGACAAAATTTCATACTATAATTTTACAATAAATACATTCAATAAATTGAATATTATAAATATATATGGATCTACAACATAAAAAAAGAGAAGGACACAATTTAATTTATCAAAAAAAAAAAACAGCTATTAGAAAAAAAATTATGCAAAACAGAACTATATATCAAAGCAAAATTTTAAAACTACTTGTTTTCTAATTATTTTTTTTAAAATAATTAATATAATAATATAAATTTTATTGAATATTAAGAAAAATTATGTCACTTGTTTATTTTATTTTTATCAAGTTGAAAGTGAGAAAAGAATAAAGAAGTAAATAAAGGAAATGTTATAGAGATGGATAATTTTAGTAATGGTTAAAGTTTTGTTAAAGAAGCAAAAAATATATATATTTTGTATTCTTTTGGCTTTTATGAAATGTGATTAAATATTATTGGTATTAAAATAATTATTTGCACTTTGTGTTTATATCATTTTCTAAATTTTAAAATTTAATATAAGATGAAAAATAAGGTGGTGAGTTTATTATTAATAAGGGGTTAAATATTTAATTTTTATATTTAAGATTATATATATATTTGGTATATTTATTTAAAAATATAAGAGAAGACAATTGGCCAGCGTCCTAACAATGTAGCTTCCCCACTAATTATTTATTATTTCTTCTTTTAGTCAATAGATTATATCTATTGGTGCGGAGTATATAACAAAAAAATTTAATTATAATGAGAATTGCATGAAATTATAAAAGTTGAGAAGCTAATATTTCACTTTCTTTGAGAGAATCAAGCTATTTAGTCAAATAAATATCTCAAAGCAAGAAGTTAACACTTTTTTTGACCCTTATAATCTAAAATGGACATTTTTTTTTTTTATAAAATCGGCCTTTATCATTCATAACAATTTAAAAAACAACTGAAAATCTTTTCATTTCTTTCATTTGAATTTCGAAACTGCTCCTCATCTTTCATCTGAAATCCCTAAATCTATTCACCTAAAAATCGATTCTTTTCCTCTCATCTGAAATGTAAAAAGAACAAACTAAAGTTTCATTTGTCTCTGACAATAGTATCTTATCTTTGAAGCATTCACAATAAGTAAGTTTTCTAATTTTTTTATTTGTTTCTTCTAAAACAAATAATATTAGATACTAACTTTTATGGTAGAAAAGAAATTATGCATGTGTTAAAACTGTTCTCCTTGTTGAATGTAGTAGTAATTATGTTGAACTGTGTGTCTTTGTTTATGGATGTTTTATGTTTTTAATGATAACTAGATATTTTAAAATATATGCTTTTATATTTTTTAAAATTTTTTGGTATTCTTGATTGTCCCTCCTTGTAAAGGGAGGTTGTTGGCTATTAGACCTGAACAGCTCCTAACAACACCTAACACAATCTTAACAATCCCAACATATTAAAACATTGCATAAGAATCCTTAACACATATGGAAAATTAAAAATTGAATTATAATGATATTTGTTGAATTTTGTTTTGCACCTAAAAAATTGAATATTAACAGCCCCTAATATCTTTCGTTATCATTCGAGCTCGTTCTATAGTAGGCATTTTTTTCCAAAAAAAAATTAAAAAAAATATATACAAGTAAATAAATACTAAATAAATAAACAACAATCCTAATAATTCCTAACCCCTTATCAAAACACTACACAAGGCTCCCTAATACACATTTAAAATGAAAGATTGAATTATAATTATGTTGATGTGGAATAAAGACTTTTGACTTTCATGGAGCAGTTTGATCGAAAACTGCAATAGTGACAGTTTGGTAATTATTGTCAAAAGCTGATGTTGCAAACTGGACTTTCTAAGGGCCTAGCCCAATAGAAAATGGGTCAGCGAGTTAAAGTCACTGCTTTGCAATGCGGTCCTTCAGTTTTCGGTCAAATTCCATCGTTTAGACATCCGAAAATGCATTTTACTTTTATGGCAGTTTATGACATATTTTATTTTCTTATTTAGAACCCTTGGATTGAGGCGTCATTTGAGCATTTTGTCTGCCTCGTTAAATAATATCTTTTATACTTGTAATTCTTTTATTTTGACAATCTGTTACATTTTGAAAACTTTTCTTATTTGGAATTAGGATTTTTTGTTACACTAAAGTTTTATAATGTAATGTTTGAAGAAGTGAAAGACAGTTTTCAGAGTTGAATAATAATTCAGTTGAGAAGTTTTTCTCTTATTTTGTGTTTATTACCTGGGCATTCTTAGACTAAACATGAATAACACATTTGTTTATTACTTCCGCTATATCATATGTTTATTGAATTTTGTCTTACAACTGAAAAATAGAACATTAACAACTTCTAATACAGTCTTAACAACCTCTAACATGCTATTAAACACTAAGACTCCCTAATATATATGGAAAATGAAAATTTGAACTATGATTGAGTTTGTTGAATTTTGTCTTGCTACTAAAAAATAGAACATTAACATCTCTTAACAACCCCTAAAACAATCTTAACAACTCCTAACACCCTATTAAAACACTGCATAAGTCTCCCAAACATATATAGAAAATGAAAATTGAATTATGATTATATTTGTTGAATTTTGTCTTGTATCTATAAAACTGAACATTAATAGCCCCACACAGTCTTAATAGCTCCTACCTCCCTATTAAAATACTTATTAAGATTCTCTAACATATATAATAAATAAAAAATTGAATTATGATTATGCTTGTTAAGTTTTGTCTCGTAACTGAAAAATAGAATATTAACAGACCTAACACAGTCTTAACAATTTCTAATACCCTATTAAAATACTACATAAGACTCCTTAACACATATGGAAAATGAAAAACCCAATTACCATTATGTTTGTTGAATTTTGTCTTGCATTTGAAAGTTAAACATTAATAGCTCTTAACACAATCCTAACAACTCCTAACACCCAATTAAAATACTGAATAAGACTCCCTAACATATATGGAAAATGAAAAATTGAATTATGATTGTATTTATTAAATTTTGTCTTGCAACTGAAAAATATAACATTAATAGCCCCTATCATAGTCCTAACAACCACCTATTAATACACTGCATAAGAGTCCTTAACATATATGAAAATTAAAAATTGAATTATAATTTTGTATGGGAATTTGTCTGCATTTGAAAAAATTGAACATTAAAAGCCCTTTAACACAGTCCTAACAACCCCTAATACGCCACTAAAATATTGATTAAAACTCCCTAGCATATATAGAAAATGAAAAATTAAATTATTTTTTTTATTTGTTTATATTTTAATGAAATGAAAAATTAAATTACTTGTATATTTGTTATGAGTTGATGTAATTATTTGTTATGAATTGGTATAATAATATTACTTGTATTTGTGTTATGATTTTAGCTAATGATTTGAAAATTGTGTTCAGATAACACGACATGAAAATTTGGTTCCTCTTCAAGCAGTGAAAAATCTCCAATTGTTATTGACAAGGAAGCTATTAATCTAGGTGACTTTTCTACCACCTTTAGTAGTTTTGTTTTTAAAAGAGGACAAGATGATGAGCCTATCAATATGAAAAGGAGAAACGATGGTGACATTTCCTGAAGAAGACAAGGCCCAGCATGAAATACCTAAAGAAATCTTGAGAAGATGAAAGATAAGTTATTTTAGGATGTTGAATATATTATCCCTCCATCTATCGGGATGCACCACCCAGTTAACACTATCAGCTTAGATTTGAAAATAATTCCTGTCATCTAGAGTATATTGGTGACAACGAGGAGCAAATATTTATAGTATATTAATTACAATTTATATGGATGTGTTTCCATTATCTTTAAATAATTATTTATCCAAAGTTGTTTTGTAGGTGGTAGCATTTCTAAGGTTGGCCACCTGCTCAGCTCTGAAAAAAATAATTTTATTCAGTGGCCAGGATTGATAAACTATGTGTTTCTACATCACGTACATAATCCAAAGGCCAATAAATTGTCTTTTAAATTTAGTAATGATATCGTGAGCATGAGAGTCATTGAATATTCTTCATTTTTTGGCTTGAAGTACCAAGGTTCCAATGCGTTGGAAGGAGGGAAACACAACTCTTTCAAATGAATATAGAAAACTAACCTGCCATAAATTACTCAATGTATTCAAGGAATGCAAATATAAAAGCTGAGCAAGTAAAGTTAGACGTCACATGCCTGGTTGAACTATTAGTTTTTAGAAGGGCTATGACTTCTAATGTTGACGTAAAAATCTTAGCCATTGTTAAGGATGTCGATGCTTTCAACAATGTTGCATGGGATAAATTGAGTTGAAATTTCATATGAACGAGCTTAAGAGATGTTATATTAAAGCAAAAGAATAAGGAGATGGATATTCATTAAATGGGTTCTTTGATGTTTTATCAATTTTCAGAATGGAGGTCTTGATGGTAATAAAGAGAGTCAGGGTAAAGAGAATTTTTCATATCCTACTTTGGAATTGAAGCTTACAATATAGGTACATTTAAAATTTATATATTCGTTGTATGCTCAATATTATTTATTATTATGTGTAATATCTTTTAATTTTCACTCTTATTATTATTTCTAAGTTAATATGCATATGGATTGATAACAGTGCCGATTTCTGTAGATGAAACTATTGAACCAAATTTGGTTGGTTTATGCCTGAGCAGTAAGAAGGGTATGATTGTACATCACTTGTTACTAGTGCCTAAAAGAAGTCCCAACCTTGGTGAATCACACTAGCTTAAAAAATTTATAAATCTAGCATTCAGGATTTAGATGTGAAAAAAATATTTGAACGAATTACTAACTCAAGAGACGATGCAAATATCTCACAATTGAGAATAAATAACTTTAGCAAATGAAAAAAAAAAAAAAAGATCTTCAACAACTACTTCAAGAGAAAAATAAAGAAATTCAAGATCTGAGAGAGAATCATACATTTGTTCTAGATCAAAATAAAGAGGTTTATTCATTAAGTGAAGCTTTATTTGGAAGAATTACCATGCTTTAGGGAAAAGGAGATGAAAAGGAAAAAATTGTTATTCTTGAAGAGACAAAGGACAAAAATACTCCATTTGAAACACCCCAACATGTGTACACATTAAGACTTCCATATTTCCATGGCAATATATTATTAGTTAATTTTATTTTTGAGTTTAAGTAATTATATTTCTTTGTGTTAAAAATTATAGGTCTGATATGCTGGAGCCAACAGAAGATGAACAAGCAGCTTGTAGCCTATCGATTATGTTATTTCCTAGATTATTTTTGAAGGTGTTGCAAAAGGATCAAAATGTCAAATCCAAAGTATGTGGAGGGTTAGTAGGCTTTGAATTGCAGAGCTAAGAAATAAAAGGGATGAAAAATCACAAATTGCCTAATAAAAGCTTAATAATGAAGATTATGCACTTGTGCTTCCTCTCAACCCATTGTAGAACCTTTTTATCAATGAACAAGCAGCTTTTAATGAATGGTGGCAGATGACTTTCAAAGGATTTAAGTAGTAAGTTATGTCGATATCAATATTTTATGTAACTATTGTTGATTACGTTAAAATATTTAATTTTTTTACATTTGTTTCTAAATGTAGTGATAAAATAAAGAATGAGATCTTCCTAATAATTGTCGAGTATGGCTATTTATCCCACATCGAAAGATGTAAAATTTTTGAAGGAGATTTTTTGTTATAAAAGGGGACCTTCTCCTTTAGTTTGAATCATCCCAAAAATTATTAAGCATTCTCATTTTAAGGCTTAATAAATTTATCTCTTCTCTCTCTTTTGTATTTCTTCTTTGAAATTAATAATATTTTGGTGGTGTCCGAGGACGTAGGCAAATTTGACCAAACTTCATTAAATTTTGGTGCTTTCTTTATTAATTATTTAATAGCTATTTTTGGTATAATTGTGGTGGTATTTTTGCTAGTGATTATATGTCTAGAAAAATTTTGTCTAAGAAAATACTTGATATTTAAGAGTGTCCATTGTGATCCACCTCTCTTTCCTGAAAATTTTTTTAGTATAATTATTGGTGCAATTGTTCACACACTATACATATTAATGGTGAAAAATTAATTCAATTTCCACAACAATTGGTATCAGAGCCAAGATTTTCTGAGTATGCTCTGTGGTTGCAGCCTAATCTGATCTTCCACATCAGAAAAGATTTTCTTAGATTATTTTTATTCCGCATTTGTTAGCTATTAAATAAAATTTTTAAGTAGAAATGACATACGACTCAGGCAAATCATCCACTCCAAAGGAGACAACATTCACTTTGTCAATTTGATTAAAGACTGCTGCGTCAAATGCTAGATTTACAGTGGAGATTTTAAATAGTACGGGTCATTTTGGTATGTGGTAAAGTGAGATTCTAGACGCTCTCTTTCAGCAAGGTCTAGACATTGCCATTAAAGAAGAGAAACCAGAAGACATTGATAAAAAAAATTAAAAAGCCATCAATCGTGTGGCTTGTGGTACAATTCGATCTTGCCTTTCTAGAGAACAGAAGTATGCATTCTCTATGGAAGTTTCTGCAAGTAAATTATGGAAGACATTGAAAATTTTTTTTTGAAAAAAAAACAGTTAGAACAAGCTTCATATGAAGAAGAGATTGTTTCACTTCACTTATGTTCCAGGTACCACTATGAATGAACACATCACCAATTTTAATCAGTTGGTAGCTGATTTGATGAATTTGGATGTGACTTTCAAAGATAAAGATTTGGCTTTGATGTTGTTGGGATCCCTTCCAGAGGAGTTTGAGTTTCTTGAAACAACTCTACTCCATGGGAAGGCTGAAGTGACTCTCTCTGAAGTAACTGCTGCACTATACAGTTACGAACTACGAAAGAAAAACAAGAAAGAGAGTTCAAGTGGAACAACAGAAGCATTGATTGTGAGAGGTCACTCTCAAAGCAGGAAGAGAGAAAAGAAAGGGAGATCAAAATCTAGACCAACTAAAGATGGATGTGCCTTTTGCCGGAAGAAAGGGCATTGAAAGATAAATTATCCCAAGCTGAGTAATAAAATCAAATCTGATAAAGGAAAAACTGTCGTGAATTCAGATATAGTTGAGTGTGATGATGAATACTTATACCTTTTATTAGTTGTTGTGTCATCAACAAGCTCTTCTAGTGTAAAGCTACTTAGTTCTGGTTGTAGTCATCATATGTGTCCTAATCGAGATTGGTTCTTTGACTTTAGAGAACTAGAAGGAGCAACTGTTTACACAGCAAATGACGGTCCATGTATGATTAAAGGAATTGGTTCAATCCAATTGAGGAATTATGATGGATCAATCAAAACACCGTCAAATGTCCGATATTTACTGAGTTTGAAGAAGAATCTCATCTCCGTAGGAGTCCTAGAATCAAAGGGCTTTATTATAAATGCAGCAGACGGAGTAATGAAAATCATCTCCGGTGCACTGCTGATAATGAAAGGATTAAGAAAGGCCAATAACTTGTATTACTATCAAGGTAATGCAATTATTGGGACAACAGCAGTAGCTTTCAGTAATGATCAAGAGTTGGAAGTAACCAGA
Organism: Garcia nutans; assembly: GCA_947685225.1. NCBI lineage: Eukaryota > Viridiplantae > Streptophyta > Magnoliopsida > Malpighiales > Euphorbiaceae > Garcia > Garcia nutans. The sequence goes on from CANTUV010000003.1 coordinate 42,559,647, forward strand.
TTATGACATATGCGCTTGGGACATGCTGGAGATAAATCCTTGAAATTGCTGTCAAATCAAGGATTATTGAAAGGAGTGCAACTTCAAAAGTTAGATTTCTGCGAGCATTGTGTCAAAAGCAAGCAGACCAGGGTGAAGTTTGGTACTGCAATTCATGATACCAAGGGTATTTTGGACTATGCTCACTCAGATGTGTGTGGTCCTTCCAAGATAGCTTCAATGGGAGGAAAGTACTACTTTGTAATATTTATTGATGACTTCTCTCGGAGAGTGTAGGTGTATACTATAAAGATAAAGGATGAAGTGTTGAGAGTTTTTCTCATATGGAAAAAGATGGTGAAAACTCAGACGGATAAAGAAGTTAAATATCTTCGCACAGATAATGGTGGAGAGTATAAAAGCGATAGATTTTTGAAATTCTGCCAAGATGAAGGCATTGTTAGATACTTCACAGTTAGAGATACACCATAACAGAATGGGGTGGCAGAATGCATGAGACGGGCATTAGTGGAGAAAGTTCGGTGTATGTTGTCTAATGCTGGGTTGGGCAGATAATTTTGGGCTGAGGCTGTTACATATGCATACCATCCATTAATCGCTTACCATCAGCTGCTATTGTGGTAAAACACCTTTGGAGATATGGTCTGGAAAATCTACTACCGATTATGATTCCTTACGTGTATTTGGTTCCACTGCATACTATTATGTTAAGGAATCAAAATTAAATCCAAGGGCAAAGAAAGCGCTCTTTATGGAGATCACCACTGGTGTGAAGGGACTTCGTCTTTGGTGTCCAGAAATAAAGAAGATAGTCTTTAGCAGAGATGTTACCTTTAATGAGTCTACCATGTTGAAAAAGATAACAAATGAAATTGTTCAACAGACATATAGTACTCCGCAACAGGTAGAGTTTGAAAGAATAATTGTTGACCCAGTAACAAATAAAACAGATAAAGATACTCCTATGGTAGAGGTGGATTCAGATGAAGAAGGGATTCCAACCCAAGAACTCCTACAGCAACAAGAATCTATTGCAACAAATAGGCCACAACAAGAGATTCGCAAACCTGCTATATTTGATGATATGGTGGCTTATGAATCTCTAATTGCAAATGATGGCATTCCTAGCACTTATAATGAAGCTGTCCAAAGTTCAGAAAAGGAAAAGTGGAGGAACGCCATGGATGATGAAATGCAGTCCCTTGGAAAAAATCAGATATGGAAGCTAGCTAATCTTCCAAAGGGAAAGAAGGCAATTGGATGCAAATGGGTATATATAAAAAAGGAATGATTTCTTGACAAGAACGATGTTCGCTACAAGGCAAGGTTGGTAGCTAAAGGCTATGCTCAGATGGAGGGAATTGGTTATAATGAAATATTTTCTCCAGTTGTAAAACATTTCCCCATTAGAATTTTATTGGCCTTGGTAGTACAATTGGATTTGGAACTCATTCAACTTGATGTAAAAACTACATTTCTACATGGAGACTTAGAAGAGAAAATCTATATGACTCAGCCAGATGTGTTCAAGGTTGCTAGAGAAGAAAAATGGGTATGTAAATTGTCAAATCATTGTTCGGATTGAAACAATCTCCGAGGCAGTGGTACAAATGATTTGACAATTTTATGATGAGTTAGAAGTACACAAGGAGCAAATACGACCATTGTGTGTATTTGCACAAGTTACAAGATGAATATTTCATATATCTTCTCCTGTATATTAATGATATGCTGATAGCTTCAAAGAATCTAAAAGAAATTACGAAGTTGAAGACTCAGCTGAATCAGGAGTTTGAAATGAAAGACTTGGGAGAAACAAAAAAATTTTAGGCATGGGGATATGCAGAGATAGGAAGAGAGGGAAGCTTTGTTTGAATTAGAAACATTATTTGAAGAAGGTACTACAACGTTTTGGACTGAATGAAAAGTCAAAACCTGTAAGTACACCGCTTGTACCTCATATGAAGCTCAGCTCATCTTCATTTCCTAGAAATGAAATGGAATGTGAGTACATGTCTAAGGTTCCATATGCAAATACTGTTGGTAGCTTGATGTATGTTATGGTGTGTATAAGGCCGGATATTTCACAGGCAGTTAGAGTTGTGAGCAGGTACATACATGATCCTGATAAGGAGCACTGACAAACTGTGAAATGAATTCTGTGGTATATTCTGAACACCGTAGATGTTGGATTGATATTTGAGCGGGATGAGAAAGATGGTCAATGTGTAGTTGGTTACTGTGATTCCGATTATGCTGGTGATTTGGATAAACGTCGATCAACTACTGGTTATGTGTTTACACTTACTAAGGGGCCGGTTAGTTGGAAGTCTATATTACAGTCAATAGTTGCCTTATCCACTACGCAAGCAGAGTACATGGCAGTATCAGAGGTTGTTAAAGAAGCAGTTTGGCTTCAAGGGTTGCTTGGTGAACTATAAATTAGACAGAAGCACATTAAAGTGCATTGTGATAGCCAAAGTGCTATTCATTTAGCAAAGAACCAAGTTTATCATGCAAGGAAGAAGAACATCAATAGTTGATATCATTTTGTATGTGAGATTCTAGAGAAAGATGAAATATTACTTTAAAAAATTCGGACCACTGACAATTCAGCAAATATGTTGACAAAGGTGGTGACAGCTGTCAAGTTCAATCATTGTTTGAACTTGATCAATGTTATGAGAAATTAAAAATGAGCGCTACACAATGTATTTGAAGATACCATGAAATAGTTTCTTATGAGAGAAGATTTGCAGATTGTAAATAGAAAAATAGCCAAGGTGGAGATTTGTTAAATATGACTATTTATCCCACATCGAAAGATGTGAGATTTTTGAAGGAGATTTTTTGTTATAAAAGGGGACCTTCCCCTTTAGTTTAAATCATCCCAAAAATTATTAAGCATTCTCATTTTAAGGCTTAATAATTTTATCTCTTCTCTCTTTTTTGTATTTCTTCTTTGAAATTAATAATATTTTAGTGGTATCCGAGGACGTAGATAAAATTGACCGAACCTCGTTAAATTTTGGTGTTCTCTTTATTAATTATTTAATAGCTATTTTTGGTATAGTTGTGGTGACATTTTGTGCTAGTGATTATATGTTTAGGAAAATTCTATGCAAGAAAAGACTTGGTATTTAAGAGTGTCCATTGTGATCCACCTCTCTTTCCTGAAAATTTTTCTGGTATAATTATTGGTGCAATTGTTCACACACTATACATATTATTGGTGAAAAATTAATCCAATTTTCACAACAATAATGGATATTATGAGTTTATAATTCTAAAAGACAAAACATACAATTTTTCGTATCGTATGTGAACCCCAGATATCTAGCACACCAGTGACGTAAGATTGAATTGTACCATTTAAAATCATTATTTGCATACTAAATTTACAATCCAACATGTAATGAATTTTGTTTCTTAAATTGTATTGTAAAATATCGATATCATCTTATATTATATTAGGCATAAATAATATATCTGTGATGAAATTTTTAAACAGCGAATATGCGGTGGTTATAGCATTAATGTCATGTTTATATACAATCATGGAATATTTACTAGGAAGAGAGAAGAAACAAGAAGATGGATTCCTCCTGTGAATATGCTAAAATTACTAAGAGGTGAGCTCCGGTATGGAAAACCTATTAGGAATGTGGACACATTCTATCTCCCAGCCATCCAGAATAGCATGCATTAATTTCTCATTGAGACTCAACTTACCAAAGTTTGATTCACTATATATGTCTAACCACCAAAGCGATAGACTAGCATGTGTAAACCTAATATGATAAATGTTACCACTCGCTCTGGATTATGTCGGATTCTTCAACTATTAAAATAAATTGGAGAAAAATAAAAACCATAAATTTATAGTCATATATGAATGTAAAAAATATCCACAATAAATGGGTAAGGAATATCATTACTTTAAAATTACTAAAAATTTCATTTTCTTTCAATAGATTGAAACTTTTATTTTGTTTTTCATATTTGGTTCACATGCAGGATTGTGGTTATTTTATTGCCAAATTCATAGACCTTTTATGAGTCCTAACCTGAATATTTGAAAATGCAAGCAAGAGAATATAGATAATATGAGATACATCAATATATGCTACTTATGGTTTCGCGTAGCTAACAAAAAGATGGACGCTTATCACAATGTGATGAATAGTATTTTGAGACATGAATACTTTTTATGTGTATATATTTTAAGATGGAATGATATGTTACAATGTGGAGTTATTGTATTATTACTTTTTATTATTTTTTATAATTGAATATTTTAGGTTGTTATTATATAGTTTATCAATTATGCATATTTTGTGCAAGCTACTTAACATTTCTTAAGATTCCCTAACACCACACATACAACCTAAAATCAACTATATAGTAGAATAATTTAATTTGTTATACTCATATCATATAATAATTGTGCAAGATAAACAAAAGCTGCAAACCCCCTAGCAGACCCTTAATACCACACAGACAGCCCACAATTAATAACAAAACACTATATATTAGCTTGTTACACTTAAATATATATTATACTAAAATTGTTGTCACTAGCATAATACTATGCCACATGTCTCTCCCTCAAATTTTCTTAAATTAAAAATTTTAAATATTAAAATAAAAAGTAATTAATTTTAGATAATTTTCAAATTAAATTGAATTTCCTTAAATAAATTTGAAATTAAATTAAATTCATTTAGATAAGTTTAAATTTTAAGTTCATTTTGATAACTTTCAAATTAAATTCATTAGATAAGATTCAACTTAAATTAAATTCATTTAGATAAATTTAAAATTAAATTAATTAATTTAGATAAATTTCATTAAGTATCTCTTCTTTCAACTATATATCATTAGTCAGATTATGCAGGATATTAAAAAACTACATGGCTGCAGAAATTTTTTTTTCTGTGTAGTGTGGCTAATTGCATTGCTGTTGCTTGTTTTTCATGGCTTTGCCTAACTACTCTTGGTTGTGGTTGATCTCCATCTTTAAGTGAGATTCTCTTTCGCTTCTCAACTTTATATCAGCCGGATGTTTTCATGAAAAATGCATTAAATATGAAGTGTTTTGTGATGGATATGAATTTTTTTTTGTGATGGATATGAATTTTTTTTTACTTGATATTGATAATTATAAATTATAAGAATAAATATCATAACCATATAAATAATAATTTAGTTAGAATAATTACAACAATAAATGAGATAACTAATAAATTATATGAGTGGAACGTAAAATTGAACTCATTTGGAGAAGAGATTATACACTTTTAATGAATATATAAATTAATTTAAAATAATATTTATATTATCAAAACTACAACAATTAATATATCTAATAAGAATATAAATGTAGCTAAAAATTAGCAACAAATTGTAGCAATCCATATACAAATGTTATTTGAACTATAATAAGTGTTTATTTCACAAAATCGTGATAAGGAGATAATAATATATAAATATACTTGCACATCAATCATTGCAATTATGGAAATTTTGTGGTTTAAGCTATTTTTTTATATTATTTTGATGAATTTAGAATGTTAATATAATGATTAATTAAAAATTTACGTGAAACTTAACACTTTTCTCTATTGTTCTCTTCTCTCAAAATACTTAGTTTCAAAACTACAATAATATTATTCAACAATTAATGAATTATAATTGCAACTATATTGTTGCAATTATTATTATTAAGATTTCTTTGTGTTTTGTAATTTGATAATTATAGATTATTTATTTAAATTTATTAATATATATTAATTTTTTTTATTTTTGCTATGAGTAAATAATTATTTTATATAAAATTATTATAAGATTCGAAAAAATAAAAATACCGGCAATATAATGCATAATGTATTTTAGTTATATAATAATAATCCAAAACAAATAAAATGTATAAACTCAGCAATTCCTAACAACCTATAACATCATCCAAATAGCCCACAATCAACAACTTAAAAGTATAACTTACCATGTTACCCTCGTATCATATAATAATAACTAACTAGTGAAAACAAAAGGTGCAAACCCCTAATAGCGCCTAACATCACTCAGATACAACCCTTAACACCTATACAAATAGCTCAAAATCAACTACATAATACTATAATTTAGCTTGTTATACTCATATCATATAATAAAAATCCAAAAAAAAAAGTATAAACCCCTAACAACACTTAACAATCTTTAATAACCCCTAATATCACTCAAACAATCTATAACCTAACATTATAACTCACCTTATTACCCTCATATCATATAAATAATTAACTACTAAAACAAAGATGCAAACCCCTAATAACTCCTAACACCACACAGACAACCTAAAATCGACTACATAACACTATAATTCAGCTTGTTACACTCATATCATATAATAACAATCCCAAGCAAACAAAATGTACAAACCCATAACAGCTCCCCAACACTACACTAACAACCCATAAATCAACAACATAACACTATAAATTAGCTTGTTACACCCATATCGTATAATAACAGTCCAAAAAAACCAAATTATTTTTAACATTTCACAACATACAACATCACATAACTATTTATACATTCAATTATACAACAATAATAAACATGTTACTAAAAATGTCATCTATTATACAAAAATTAGAAAACAAATATGCTGTAAAGGATCTTATATATAAACAACAATATTCTTTTTTTTTTTTAACAAAGACAATAATTAATTTTCCATTTAGGGGCTAGAGACTATTAAATCATCATTTTTCATTTGCAAAAAGAAAAAAAAAAGCCAACAAACAAAATAACAATTCATTTTTCCATTTCCATAAATATTGGGGATATACAGTCAATGTTTTAATAGGGTGTTAAGGGTTGTTGGGCTGTTAGGGGCTATTATGGGTTGTTAATGAGCCATTTTTCAGTTCTAAGACAAAAGTCAACAAACATAATTATAATTTAATTTTTCATATCTATTAGGAAGGCTTATGTAATGTTTTAATATGGTGTTAGGGGCTGTTAGAACTGTGTTAGGGCATTAAGAGTTGTTAGAACTGTGTTAGAGATTGTTTGGGATTGTTAATATCTCATTTTTTAGTTTCAAGACAAAATTCAACATATACCATCATAATTCAATTTCTAATTTTTCATATGTGTTAAGAAATCTTATGCAGTATTTTAATAGGGTGTTAGGGGTTATTGGGACTGTGTTAGGGCTGTTAGTGACTGTAAGTGTTCTATTTTTTAGTTGTAAGAGAAAATTCAACAAACAAAATAATAATTCAATTTCTAATTTTCCATGTATTAGGGAGTTTTATGCAATATTTTAATAGAGTGTTAGCAGTTGTTAGGATTGTGTTAGGGATTGTTAGAGGTTAACAATGCCCCAACAATCTTTAATAACTCCTAACAAAAATTAACAATTTGCTAACAACCCAATACAATCTCTAACATCCCTCAATAGTACAACCAAAGGTGGAGATAAAGGGGGCTAGCGGAGGCCATGGCCCCCTAACTTTAGAAAAAAAAAATATATATATATAATTTATATTTAGATATAAATTATATTGTCTAATATATATGTTGGCCTGCAAAGAGTTAATTAAATATTGACCTTTATAAGTTCCCAATCTTTTTAAAAGACAAATGAATTAATTAAATAACTAAAATGTTATTTTTGAAAAGAAAAGATTTGATTGGTGTATAAAGACAACTAGTTAATGAATCAATAAAATGGAAACTCTTCATCTTTCTTTTTTTAGGGTAAAAAATAAATGAGCCTTAATTATATTAAAACTTCTATTTTTTCTGTTCTTTGTCACTTCTACCTCTCAAGAACTTTTTTTTCCTTATTGTTCAATTATAGCTTAATTATTAAAGATTATACTCAATAAGTCTTCAACTTCATAAGGAATGTCTCTTTTATTTATGAAATTTTGAGTTAATATATTTATTTGTTCTTTTAAAAAAAATTGAACTAGAAATGGTATTGATAAATTGATTAAATAAGCATCATAATATAGAACACCATCATTGCACATCACATTAAGTTAGAATTCATTGTTTGTTAACAATGAATTTTTTTTATTAAAAAGTTGTTTGGAATTAATTTGTACCCTCTCTTTATAATGCACAATTTCAAGCCTTCGGCAATTTCAATTTTAAAGCCATTGTCAATATATGAATTTGCTAATGTATATATTTTTAATGTTGAATTATGTTTATTATGAATAAAAGAAAAAATATATAATTAATAAGCTTGAATTATGTTCATTGTTTTCTGGTGCCAATGTAAATTTTTTTAATATGTTTCTTAATTAATGAAACTTTTATATTTTAATTAGACAAAGCTAATATATAATAATTTTACCTTTCTAGGCTATCACTTGTAGTATGCTGAATTCAACAACTATCGATTCATTTTTCAAGAGAAAAGATAAGAATTCTAGCAACTCACAACCTAATGAAGTAGTTGCTGAATCAAACAATGAAATTCATTCAGAATAACTTTCGGTTAGAGCTCCATGTGTAATGTTTGAAATTTTCAATCATTGACTTTCTAAATCATACCAATATGAGGTGTGTATAATGTAGAGAGTGACTCATGTATTTATAATAGATGAAAATTAGGGTTACTGAAGTTTTAAAAATTTAAAAATTTAATTCGGATATGGACTTTATCAGTTTTTCTGCAAAAGAATCCTTAAGTGATAAAACTTTAAAAAAATGCTCTTTTGATTATAGAATTGGATTTTAATTGAGATTAAGATGTGAAATATGTATAATAAAGTTTTAAATTAATTAAAGAAATTATTTTTACAGTTTTACAAAATTAAAAAATAGGATTTATAAATAAATTAAGAAAGTGGGTGCACTAAAGTTACAATGAGCACACCTTATATGATCAAAATTCTAATAAAAAATATATAAAAAAATAAAAAAAAATTTCTTCTTCTTTTCCATGCCAAAACGGACTTTCCTCTTTACAAAAACCAAACTCCATTTTTTTTCTTCCTTTTTCCATCAACTTAAGTAAAAAATTAAAGAAAATTCAATATATCTCAAAATTTTTAGTAGAATTCATTAGATTATATTAAAAACACCAAAATCACAACCAAAAAGTCAAGAAAAATTGAGGAAAAGAGGGAAAGTGCTACTTTGTAAGAGATTAGTGCTTGTTTGTTCATAATTTGTTGTTCTTTTATTTTCTCTTGATTTTCATGAATTAAGTAAATTAATTTTACTACTTTGATTGAATTTTTATGATGAATTTTGTTCATTGAAATAATTGAAAGAAAAAATTAGGGTATGTAACTAAGTGAAGGGAATATTGATTAGAATTTATTTTTGTATAAATTGAAGTATGTATGTATATATTTTAGCTTAAAACTATAATTAAAATGATTTTTGATTTATTGAAAAATATTTTTAGGGTTATGGAGGTTTGGGGTTTAGAAATTGAATATGGAATTAATTAGTGAAATAATTATTTATAAATTCATAAATAAGTGTAATTAAGTGTATTTGTGTTGTTGTTAATTTAAAATCATGGTTGGATTAATTTTTGATCCATAAAAGTGCTAGATTATCATTTTGACAAATTTAGTGTTTAGAAAAAAAAAATAAGGAGCAAATTCTTAAACAAATTAATTTTGAATTCATAATTGATTAAGAATAAATATATTATGTAGTTTTTTTTTTAAATTAAGTTTATATTGAATTAAGCTTAAGGAAAATTTTTAATTTTCAAAGTATTGAATTTATGATTATGTAAGTTTATAGTTTTAACAAAATTTAAAATTTTGGAATTAAAATAATTGTTTATAATATGTTTGATGAATGTGTTTTAAATGCAAAATGTTTGAATTTAAATTTAAAAGTATTTTATTACATGTGTGGTAAAAGTAAAGAATATTAAAAGATAAAGAATGTTATAAAGAAAAATTTTTAGTTAAAGTGAATATTCTAATTATGTAATTGATTAACAAGAAAATAAAGAAGTGCTTACTTAAATGTAATAATTTAACAAAATTTACATAATTGAAAAAATAATTAGAATGAGAAAAATAATTAAAGTGTGCAAATGTACTGATGTAAAATCTAGTTATCAGATTAAATAGCTAGATAAGAAGAGGATGTCCATAGTGTTAGTAGGCACTTTGCGTTGGGTCTGGGAAGCCCAATTACCTAGGAGATATGCTTAATGGGCTTTAATGAAGGAATATACTTATGGACTTGACACTACACCTTGACCTAAAACCTTAAGGCGATGAATTTATTGGTCTTTTTCACTTATATATCCCCTCATTAATCTCATCTCTTTTCGATGTGAGATTCCTCTAACACTTAATAATTTCAATAATCTTCCCCTCAAGTGTGAGCTCTCACATTTATCTTGGGCTCCCCTTTAAGTGAAAGTCTTTATGGACCTAGACCTGAGTATACGACGTCGCCTATAGCTCTTTATACTTCTATTGGTCTGAGCTTAACCAGGAGTAAACTTTGCACTTCTTTAATATGGAAGGACATACACAACCACGAGATACGACTACCGTCTCCATACTCGTCCTATCGAACTATTGGCACTGATACAACATGTTGGGTCTGGAAAGTCCACTTACCTGAAAGATATGCTTACTGGGCCTTAATGAGGAAATATACTTTTGGACTCGACACCACACCTTGACCCAAAACCTTAAGGCAATGGGTATATGGATCTTTTCCACTTATATATCTCTCATTAATCCTATCTCTTTCTGATGTGAAATTTCTTTAATACTTAATAATTTCAATACTTTGTACCATTAGTTGACACTTTATGCCACCAGTGATATTAGACACTCGGGCCATCAGTGGACATGTTGTATTATCGGTGATAGTGGACACTTTGTGCCATCAGTATACCATTAGCTATATTATTTACAATGAACATTTACTTGTTATTAGTATCCCGTTATTCGAATCTAAAATTTTAAAATCAATATATGAGGGTAAAAGAATTAAATGAAATATAAGGAAAATGAATAAAACATAATGTAAGTGTTTATAAAAATTGTGTGAAAAATGTTAATGTAATATGGAATTTTTATCTTTGTTAAAAAGGGTTTAATCACTAGCTATAAAGTGAATATATTTTTATTTTAGTTAATAACATTTTAGCAACTAACTACAAAGTGATTATTTCCTTTATAGTTTAATTCAATATTTGGAGATTATTATGAATTAGATAAGTGTTTTGAATTCAATAGGTTGTATTATTTATTAATTTATTTTATGTTCAAAGTGTTGATTTTATTTTTATCTATTGTTATAAATATTTTTATTATGATATAACTTTTGACAAATTATGAGCATGTAAGCACCACTAAGCAATTGCTTAGCGTGTTGGATTTTTTCTAATGCATAGATCAGACGGGCATATTAGATCCATTATAGTGAAATTTTAAAGCTCTAGATTAACTGTATCACAGATGTTTTATAATAAATTTTGTATACTGTATTTTCAATTCACATAGCAGTATTTAAAGTTTTCATTAACAGTTGTATAATTATGGGTAATTAGAGATTTTATATACTTTGTAGTTATGAGTTTTATTTTGTAAACTTGTTTTGAGATATGATTTTATAGTATATTATGAAAAATATGCAGTATGTTGAATATGAAAATATATTGATAATAAGCAAAGGAATTTGAATTAAGTTGTGGATGATGGTTAGTGAATTGATGAGATTGGAGTTGAAGTAGAATGTATGGAATATTGAAAATACTTTCTTTTGCGGGTTGTGTTTTGATTGGTGAAAATATTAGCAATGTCAAATTTTAGAGGATACTCTACCAAAATTTTTATTGACCTTAGCTTTAGTATTTCTTAAGAATTAAATGAAAAGGTGTAGAAGCTTTATGTGACATCTCTTAATAGTTCTTAATAGGATTGTCAATGAGTGTTACACCAAGAGTTGACCATGTAGATTATGAAAAGATCTATATTGGTTCACTAGTATTTGATCTTAGTTTACATATTCCAATTTGGGAATATCCAGTTCCAGTTAATCAACAAGATGAAATTCGAATAGAATATATTAAATTTGGACCATATTGATTTCTTCCATTTGAGTTTTCATATTCTTGTTCTGGTTTAGAAAGGCATCCTCATAGTTTTCAATCTCACTGGTTCAAGAACTTTTCATGGCTAGAATATTCACCTGCAAAAGATGCTCCTTTTTGTCTTCCATGTTATCTTTTTGCCAAGCAACCAAATGGCGAGCTTCGATATGATATATTCACTTCTACAAAATTTAGAAACTAGAAAAAAAGTCAACGATGGAAAGGATTGCACATAGTTATCTCATGTGAGAAAAAATCCCAACTCATCACATAATATGGCTATCAAATGTTTTGAAGATTTAAGGAATCAATCATCCCATATTGTATATAATTGTATGTAAAAGCTTTAATAGATATCGTTTGATGGTTATCATTTCAAGCTTGTGCATTTCAAGCACATGCTAAACATCTTGAATGCTTAGAAATTCTTGCATCATATAAGGAAGTTAAAGATGTTGTTTTAGATAATGCCCCACAAAATGCTAAATATACATCACCAACAATTCAAAGGGAGTTTTTGCATGTTTATGCTAGAAATGTGCAACTTGCTATTTGAGAGGAGATTGCTTAAGCTAAATTTTGCTTGATTGTTGATGAAGCTTGGGATGAGTCTAAAAAGGATTCAATGGTTCTTATGGTGAGATTTGTTGATAAAGATGATTAGTAAGGGAAAGTTTCTTGGATTTAGTGCATGTTAAAGATACATATGCATCAACTCTTAAGAAGGAAATTTATTTTGTTCTATCTCATCATAACTTGTGTGTTCAAAATATACGTGATTAAGGATATGATGGAGCTAGTAATATGTTTGGTGAATGGAATGGCTTGTAAGCTTTATTTCTTAAAGGTTGTCCTTCTGCATACTATATATATGTATTTTTTGGCGCATCAATTGCAATTAGCTCTAATTTATGCAACTAAAGAAGTGGTAGATGTTAATACATTTAATAGAATATGCTATTTATTATCAATATTGTTAGTGCTTATTGTAAACACAATGATAAGTTGCAAGTTAAGCAAGCTTTTGAAACTGCAAGTGACGAGCTTGATACCAGAAGAGGAGCTAATCAAATTAAAACTTTGTAAAAACCTAGAGATACTAGATGGAGTTCTCATTTTAATTCTATCTCTAGCTAGTCTATTAAGATTGTTTGGTGCAACTTGCTCAGTTCTTCAAAGCATAGCTACTAATGGATCCATATACTCTCGATGTGGTGATGCTATTTTTGCCATTGAGTTGCTAATGCCATTAGATTTTATATTTATTTTACATGTGATGAAAGAGATTATGGGAATTACTGATATCCTTTGCCAAGATTTGCAACAGAAATCTCAAGATATTTTAAATGCCATACACTTAAAGGGTGTTTCTCAAAACTTAAAAGCTGGTCAAAACTGATTATAAGCAGTTTTTAGATTATAAGTTGTTTATTTAAGTGTTTCTGAAAACTTAAATAGTAGATTATAATCTGATTTTAATCAGTTTTTTAAAAGTTGGGTTTTGCTACTTTTTTTTAAGCACTTATTTTTTAAGCAGTTTTGACCAAGTAAAAGACCATACTATCCCTACCTAATCTTCAATATTTTAAATTTGTCCACCCTATACACTTTAGTTCCTATCTAAATTCTTTTATTTTTAGGATTCTAATTAATATTTTTAGGATTCTAATTAATTTGGTAATATTTATATGATAGTTTTTTATTTGTATAATTTATTGATAACACCAATATTATTATTATTATTATTAAATAAATATTATTATTATTATTATTATTATTGCAAAATAAATTTTGAATTGACATTTAAAAAATCATTTTTATACAATAAATAAACTCAGGGATAGTTTGGTCATTTTGACAGTTTCTATAATTAAAAACTGATTATAAGCTGATTTTACAGAAACACTTAACTGATTATAAACTGATTATCAGCTGATTATTAACTAGTTTACAGAAACGCTTAACTGTTTATTTTTAATCTGATTATAATCTAAAAATCACTTATTCACAATAAGCTGAAAAGCTGCAGTTTTGAGAAACACCCTCTTAGTCATAAGTACAAAGTTGTTGATCTAAAGATTAAGAGATCCAGGCTGGGAAGCTTTGCTCGAGAATGTGATATCATTTTGTAATCGAAAAGATATATATGTGAAAGGGGAGAAAACTTAATTCCCCTAAAGCCTAAATCATGCATAGATCACTAGATTATTCAAATTAAATTGCAAAGGGCAGAATTGCATACCTGACATCATCGTATATTGATGCTGGAGACGATTCAGGGGTTTTTTCGCCTTTCAGGGGATACACACTTTAGGTTATGCGGAAGCACTACTGAAGGAACGTAATATTCTCTAAAGTTGTGTTCCCCCGCCCTTATTTATAACTGAATAAATTGATTAATTTCTATTTTGGTCCTTCAACAAAATAGAAATTACTTAATGATCTCTACACTTATAATCCTATTACGAGTAGAACACCTCAATAGTCAACAATCCTAATTTGATCAAAACTTTAATTTGACTGCAATACACATTTAATATTTAAATATATTTAGCCCACACTTATGATTAATTAGAGGATTAATTTTAACAATATAAAATTAATTCTAACAATCTCCCACTTGGGCTAACATATATTAAATATAAATGTATATACCTTAATGAGCTCATAAAAGTAGTCATACTGAAGGTGCCTCAAACATTCTCGTCCATTGATTATATCGATAAAGGACTGAAGGGCTAGTCGCCACATTCATCGTGACTCAAACCACCATTAATCACATTACCAATACTCTCAAATGACATAGATCAATAATAGGAGTGTATAATGGAAACTACATGTAATGTGATCTAATTATGACTATTTCCAACTGGTCACACTTTAGTGAGATCAATCAATAATAATACAGAGTGTAATAGAGAACAAAATAAATACTTTATTTTCTGCAGAAACTGAGGGTACATAACAAAATATATCCATTACAAAACAGAGCATACACAAATATAATGTAACCATAATGAACAAACTCCCACTGAAACTAATTAGTCTCAAATAATGTGACACCCATATGAGTAGTGGGCTCATGAAAAACCTTCGGTACCATTGCCTTAGTGAGCGGGTCCGCAATTATGGAGTTCGTTCTAATATGCTCTATGGATATCTGTCCACTCTGTACTCTCTCCCTCACAACCAGAAACTTTATCCCAATGTGTCTCAATCGAGAAGAGCTTCTATTGTTGTTGGAGAATAAAACTGCTGAGTTATTATCACAGTATAACTTTAATGGCCTTTCAATGCCATTCACAATGCGCAGCCCTGTGACAAATTTCCTCAGCCAGATTGCCTGATTGGATGCCGCATAGCTTGCTACAAATTCTGCTTCCATGGTGGAGATAGCTACTAGAGTTTGTTTCACACTCTTCCAAGAAATAGCACCACCAGCCAAGAGATATATGTAGCCTGAAGTGGATTTCCGACTGTCTTGGCATCCCGCGAAATCAGAATCAGTATACCCAATGATCTCAAGCTGATATGATCTCCTGTATGTGAGCATATGTCCCTTCGTTCTCTGCAGATATCTCAAGACTCTTTTGGTTGCTTTCCAATGATCCATTCCTGGATTGCTGAGATATCGCTCTAACATGCCAACTATGAATGAAATATCTGGACGAGTGCAAACTTGAGCATACATCAGACTCCCAACTGCTAACGCGTAAGGAATCTTCTGCATCTCCTGAATCTCAAGTTCACCTTTTGGACATTGATCAAGACTGAATTTATCTCCTTTAGCAACTGGGGTATCAATTGGTCTACTGTTGTGCATACTAAATCTCTTGAGCACTTTCTCAATATAACCCTTTTGTGATAATCCAAGAATACCTCGAGTATGGTCTCGATGTATTTGAATCCCTAATACAAAAGAAGCTTCACCTAAATCTTTCATCTCAAAGTGTTTTGAGAGAAAGACTTTGGTCTTGTGCAGCAAGTCCTTACAGTTAGTAGCAAGCAATATGTCATCCACATATAAGACAAAAAAGATAAACCTACTCTCACTGAACTTGTGATACACACAATCTTCCACAACATTTGTCTCAAAACCGAAAAAGACAACTACTTCATGGAACTTGAAGTACCACTGACGAGAACTTGCTTGAGTCCATAAATGGATTTCTTTAATCTGCATACCAGTCGCTTTGGGTCTCCAGACACAAAGTTTTCTGGCTGCATCATATAGATGGTTTCATCAATGTCTCCATTGAGAAACGCAGTCTTCACATCCATTAGATGTAACTCAAGATCAAAATG
The DNA here is from genome assembly GCA_947685225.1 of Garcia nutans. Lineage (NCBI taxonomy): Eukaryota > Viridiplantae > Streptophyta > Magnoliopsida > Malpighiales > Euphorbiaceae > Garcia > Garcia nutans. The sequence continues at coordinate 42,576,064 of CANTUV010000003.1, forward strand.
TGCAATTAGAGCCATGATTGTCCTAAAAGAGTCCTTCGATGAAACCAGAGAGAAGGTCTCTTTATAGTCAATCCCTTCTTTATGAGTGAAGCCTTTAACTACAAGACGAGCCTTATATCTTTCCACATTACCATTAGAATCCCTCTTGGTCTTAAATATCCATTTGCAACCAATAGGTTTCTTTCCTTCAGGTAAAGGGATAAGATCCCAAACTTGATTGTCTTGCATAGATTTATATTCTTCACCCATTGCCTCAATCCACTTGTGAGAGTTAGGATCCTGCATGACATGATGAAAGCTGATTGGATCATCTTCCACCATGTCTACAGTGTCCTCATGTTCCTGAAGATATACTACATAATCATCTAGAATAACATTTCTTCTCTCTCTAGTGGACCTCCTTAAAGGCACAGGTTCTGGCTCAAATTCTTGAGGTTGTTGAGCTTGTACTTGAGAAAGAATGACTTCTTCATCCTGATGAGGAAGTTGTTCAACATTGTCTTGTATTGGAACTTGATGTGCTTCTGGAACAGTGATAGGTGTAGGAACTAGAACACTGCTAGGAGCAATGATGGGAATCGACACTGAGTGTTTCTGACTCGATCCCTCCTCAAAGACAATGTTTCTAACCTTACTTCTCCCCCCAAACTCAACATCCTCAAAGAATTTTACAATTCCCGTCTCAAAAATAGTCCTGGTAGTAGGATTATAAAACTTATAACCCCATGATCGCTCAGAATATCCAATAAAGTAGCTGCTAACAGTTTTAAAGTCCAATTTAGTTTCATTGGGCCTATAAGGCCTAGCCTCAGCAGGACATCCCCAAACATGAAGATGCTTTAGACTGGGCTTGCGTCCAGTCCAAAGCTCATAAGGTATTTTTGCAGCTGCTTTAGTTGGTACTCTGTTAAGAAGATAAGCTGTTGTTTTCAATGCTTCTCCCCACAGAGACTCAGGAAAGGAAGAATGACTAATCATACTCCTTACCATATCCATAAGAGTCCTGTTACGCCTCTTAGATACACCATTCATACTGGGTGTACCAGGCATGATGTATTGAGAAACTATACCATAGTCCTGTAGGAAAATAGCAAATGGTCCTGGACGTTGTTCACTTGAACCATCATATCTACCTTAGTACTCACCACCACGGTCAGATCTAAAGCATTTAATCTTCTTTCCAAGTTGGTTTTCAACTTCGGCCTTATAAGATTTGAAAACGTCTACAGACTCTGATTTCTCATGAATGAGATATAGGTACCCATAACGTGAGTAATCGTCTATGAATGATATGAAGTATCTTTGGCCATTCCTTGTTGCTGTAGGGAATGGACCGCAGATGTCCGTATGTATCAATTCTAAGACGTTCGATGATCTGTTAGCACCTAGTCTCTTTTGTTTAGTCTGTTTACCTTTAATACACTCAACACAGGAGTCCAAATCTGTGTAATCAAGTGTGTTTAGGATAACATCTGACACAAGACATTCTATTCTAGATTTAGATATGTGACCCAAACGTCTGTGCCAAAGTTCAGCTGAATTATCTTTATTTAGCTTCCTTTTGGTACCTATAGAACTAACCTGCAGGGTTTCATTATAAGAATCAATAATATCCAACATATATAGATTATCACATGCATTTAAGAAGCCAGTTCCAAAAATTTTTGAATCCATAGATAAAGTAAATGAGCTGTCTCAAAATGAACAAGTAAAACCAGATTTGTCCAAATAAGAAAAAGAAATTAAATTTCGTCTAAATGTCGGAATAACAAAAGTATCTACAAGATCCAAAAAACATCCAGTTCTTAAACACAATCTAATATGCCCAATTGCCTCCACTTTCACCGGATCGCCATTTCACACATAGACATATCTTTCACCGTCAGTTGGCTTTCGATAGCACATGCAACCCTGCAATGAAACACTTATGTGAGCGGTAGCACCAGAATCCATCCAATAAGTGTTTCTTGGAGCTGAAGTTAAATTAACCTCAGAACATACTAAAACAAGATACTTACCCTTCTTGACATGCCATGTGGCGTATTTAGGACAGTCATTCTTTAAGTGTCCAGACTTGCTGCAGAAGAAGCATTTTAATTCCTTAGGCTTCTTTGCACAAGACCTTTATCAGCAGTTTTATTCTCAGCAGTCTTCTTTCTTTTCTTGTTTTTGCCCTTAGCTGCTGAAGAGACCAGATGAGCACTCTCTCTCTTAGTAGCCAACATCTTTTCCTCCTCATCCACACAATGAGCAATGAGCTCGTTAAGAGTCCACTTGCTCGGCTGGCAGTTATATGAAGTCCTGATCTGCCCATATTATGGTGGAAGAAAATTCAAAGCTAAATGGACTAAAAGGTCATCTGGTAAAACCAAATCCAGGACCTTTAGCCTCTTGGCTATTTGAGACATGCTTAGTATATGCTACTGAATAGTACCGTTGCCAGCATACCTTATGGAGGTGAGTTTTGCTAAAAGCGTCCCCACTTCGGCCTTGTCATTTTTTACATAGACCTTCTCCAGCTCAACAAGATATATTTTAGCATTACTTTCCTCAGCAGAAATGCCTCCCCGAACATGCTCTGGGATTCACTGCTGCATGATCATAAGACCTAAGCAGTTAGAACGCTCCCACTTCTCATACTGAACCCTCTGAGCGTCTGTGCTCACTTCAGTAAGAGGAGTAGGTTCGTCCATCCTGAACACAAGGTCTAAGTCCATACAACTCAGATAAATCATGATGCTTGATTTCCATGAACCAAAGTTTGACCCCTCAAGCATAGAGACAATGTTAGGATTATACAGCATGCTAGCTGACATCATAGAAAGTGACAAAAAATTAATATAAGTTCACTATCCACAAAATAATTGAAACAAACAATAATAGAGTTCAAATAATGGAAACAAGATACCGACACAATATTAATATTTTCATCTTTGGATATAAAATATTAACTGTAATTGGCATCTCAATGCAGCAATCAAATATTGACAATTCAATCCTGTCAAATATTAAACCTTCCTTTGGGCTGATTTATTATCCACATGGATGAAAACATAATAGTTATCACATATTTATCACTGCACATGTATTCTCAATTCAGCCAGATAGCAATCTTCCTTTGGCCGGTTTACTACCCGCAATGAATTTTAATACACCTGTCTAATATCCCAAATAAATCAATTTACACAATAGAGGTCATTTTGGTGACTTTTTGCTTCAATTAATTTATTATTAAAAATATTAGACACAATCAGGACTAAAATACCAAATTTTAAACTCAATAAAATTCTCAAATTATAATAAATTGATTGCAATATTTATATTAATTAAATTTAAACTCAATAAAATTCTCAAAATAATTAAAATCAAATATTGCAATAAAAATAAAAATAAACTTTAATTAATAAAAAAAAATTTTGGGTCAAAAATAAATAAACAGAAAATTTTGAGCTAAAAATTAAATAAATTAAAAGTTTTGTGGGTGAAAACAGGAATTACAAAACTTTCTGGGTTAAAATCGAATTATCAGAAGTTGAAGGACCTGTTTGTAATATAAAAATATATATTTTATTTTCCCTTTGTACCCCGTCAAGAGACGCAGTTCGCTCTTCAAAACGCACCGTTCTAGCTCAAAACGGTGCTATTTTGAGCTAGGTCTGCACACTGCTCCAAACGCAGCACACTGCTCAAAATGGTGTCATTTTGGCTCAAAGCGATCTGCTCCAAACCCAGCAGATCGCTTCGTCGCCGCCCGCCTCCAGTTTTCGATCCAGAGCAGCCTACCGCCGGTGACAGCTTTCCAGACAGTTGCTCGACCACCAAGCAACCTCCGGCCATCCTTTATCGGCGACGAACGGCCACGGATCAACTAAAAAATGCAAAATAGCAAAATCGCAAAACGATTTCGCAAATCGCAACACCAGCCCATCGGTTTCCACAGTTATCTACCGTTCTCCACCGCCGGCGACCACCTTATGTGGGTGTTAAACCTTCCTTATGCCACTGCCGGTCCAAATCCGATAAAAAAATTGTCAAAATCGCTTAGCCCAAAAATTTTTGAAACTGTTCTTCAAGAACAGGAAGAACAGTTTCAATTTTTTTTTATTTTTTTAAAATTAATTAAACTAATTAATTAACCAAAAACCAAATCAAACCAAAATTGATTTCAGATTACTAAATTCGATTCCAAATTAATTTAACTAAAGAAAATTACAATCACCGAATTAATTTTCTAGAATCAAAACAATAATCAATACTGCAATTTAATCGGAAAATCTAGCAACCTAGCACAGGGTTCTGATACCAATTGAAAGGGGGAGAAAACTTAATTCCCCTAAAGCCTAAATTATGCATAAATCACTAGATTATTCAAATTAAATTGCAAAGGGCAGAATTGTATACCTGACATCATCGTATGTTGATGCTGGAGACGATTCAGGAATTTTTTCGCCTTTCAGGGGATACACACTTTAGGTTATGCGGAAGTACTACTGAAGGAACGTAATTTTCTCTAAAGTTGTGTTCCCCCGGAGACCACGACCCCTTATTTATAACTGAATAAATTGATTAATTTCTATTTTGGTCCTTCAACAAAATAGAAATTACTTAATGGTCTCTACACTTATAATTTTATTACGAGTAGGACACCTCAATAGTCAACAATCCTAATTTGATCAAAACTTTAATTTGACTATCTTAATTTGACTGCAATATATATTTAATATTTAAATATATTTAGCCCACACTTATGATTAATTAGAGGATTAATTTTAACAATATAAAATTAATTCTAACAATATATTCCTAATATATGCTCCTTTGTTATAATTCGATCTCACTGCAAAAAGGATAGTGTGATAGTAGAACATCATTGTCAGATAGATATAGTCACTGTTGATATAGGTCATCAATTGCAAGAGTTGAAGAATAGATTTGGTGAGCAAGCAACGAAGCTTCTCACTTTGAATACAACTTTGGATCCTAGACATGCTTTGAAATCAATCAAAATTGAGGATATTTGCACTTTAGTGGAAAAATTTTATCCTTGAGATTTTTTTTATCAAGAAAAAAATTCTTTTGAAATTTCAGCTGCAACATTATGAGTTGATGTGCTTAATCATCCTGATATAAGAAATTTTATCTACCATTATCGATTTATGTAGAGAATTGGTGAAAACACGTAAGTCAAAAGCATATCCCTTGGTTGATGATTGATTTGACTTATTTTAACTCTGCTAGTTTCAATTGCAATTACCAAGTGAGCTTTTTTAACTATGAAAATTATGAAGACAAGACTTTGTAATAAGATGGAAGATAATTTTTTTAGAGATTCTCTGACTGTTTACATCAAAAAAGAAATTACTAAGATGACAAGATTATAGATGACTTTTATTTGATGAAAGAGCGATGAGCACAACTTAAATTATGAAGAATAAATGTGTATTTATATATTTGTAATACTTTCTTTTGTACAACTTATTACTAGCAATGTTTAGAAATTTTTTTACAGTATTTTTTTAATGAACTAATCTTTGAAAAACGTTTTGGCTTTGCCTATGTATATAATAATGTTTCAAATAAAATACTGTAACTTCTATGACACCCATTAATACTTCATTTGACTTTTTAAGACTCCATAAATAAAAGTGAAAGAAGAAAGGAGGATGAAAATGAAGAGATCCAGACTCATAATGAAATCAAATAAAATAAATTTCTCTTAAAATATAATGCAATGTCATTTTTTACATCTTAAATATACATGCATTGCTAAATCAGATCGACCATTTTCATAAGTCGTCTTTTAAAAAAATATACAACTCACCGATTGAGTCAATGAAGAGAATGTATGAGTAAATGGAGAAACACACAAAAGAAAGAAGAACAGAAGGATTTCGTCAGCAGTATAAAGATGAAACTTACAGACTCATGGTGAATGAGAGAGAAAAATAGTCAAAAAGAAAATAAAAAAGTTGAAAGGCGAGAGAGTAAGCTATAAGATTTTATTTTTTTTAGGGTAAAGAGCATAATTGTTCAAACTGATCCATTTAAAATTAATGGGATCTAAAAATTATTATAGCATTGCTGCATGGTAGTTATTTAGTTAAATTCCATATGTTTTAAAATAATAAACAAGCAAATAATTACCTGTATGTAACACTTTTATACCCTACATATATATAATATATACTTTGTATATGTAATATATATATATATATAATACAAGAATGTCACCATAATTAACAATAGAAAATCTTCTTTAATTTGAAATAAACTAAATTATTCTTTTAATGATAAATTTAGTAGGTGAATATATATATACATAACTAAATAAATGACAAAATACAAATTTTAAGAGAAAATCTATGAAAAAAATTCACTATAGTTTTGTCTGTAAATTGTTCATTTTTCAAAAATCCACAAAATACACAACATGCATAAAACATATTCCTGAAACACACATTTACCCACACTCCAACAATTCTCCACTTATCTCAAATAATCCACCCAAAATTCAACATTTTATAAATATACATATTCAATAAATATAGTTAAGATTTACAAAACTTTTGAAAACATCACTTTACACAAATTTATATATAATGTGTACCATGTAAACAAAATCCAAAATACATTTAAAATGAACAATACATATAATGCTGCAGCCAAGGCTCGGTCTCGTGGAAAAATTTTAACTTCTAGTACTAACCCAAAAGTTTAGACCTGGTCAGATCTAGCAGGACTCTCTGCCTCTACCCTATCACTTGCGCGATGAAAAAAATCGGGCTAAGCTACTAGCGTAGCGATACATACCTTGATAACAAAAGTAGTTTTTAGAATAATACAATATGTCACTCCTTTAAAGCATGAAATATAGTATGTAAAATGCGTTCGATACTCATACTTTCATAAACACATACATTGGGCCCAAAAGATCCTATATAATATTCAAGTTTAATAAATATTAATTTGGTCTATCGTGACATCGGAGATCTAAGTATACAATCATGTCACTCAAAGGCGCATCCCCTATTGACATCTGTGTAACATCATAAGTGATACCATCGTGTCGAGTCCCAAAGAGAAATATAATCATCATCTCATATCAATGGCACACCAAATTGACAAAACCAAATTCAATTCTCTAGAACAAGATATTACATAAGGCTAACACACATCACATTTTATCCATTTTCATTTCATTTTCCATAACATTTATCAACCACTTAACATAACCATAAGTCACATTCACATTGTGACTCATTTTCACATTTTTCAATATATTATATAAATCATTACCATTTCTCATTCTCATAATGTTATTTATGTCTTTTACATAATTTCCAATTTTATAGAACATATTTCTTAGCCACATTCACAATGTGACATATTTTCTCATTTTTATTGCATAAGGCACACTTTTCACAATTTAAGTATAATATTGTTATTAGCCATTTTACAATGGCTTAACATTTCACAATACATATATTTCACTTACTTTTACTTATAACAATACACATATCATGTAAAAACCAATATCAAAGTGACATAACAGATTTATAAAATTACAATGTGTTATACCAAATTCAATACAATTAAAATATAAATTATCAAAGTATGTACTAACTTTGAAAATGCTAACTACAATCCCAATTCACTCTTCCAACTCCAACTTCACCAATTCCATTCAATTCTTTAATTCGGAAATTATACTTTACTTAATTATAAATTGAGTTTAAAGCCAAAATATATCATTAGCATATTATTCTAAGCCATTTTAATCAATCAAATATCAATTATATCCTTACTATTTAAATTTCACCAAAAATCCTAATTACCCTTACTACTTCTTCCAAACTACCACCAAATCCAATCATTTCAACTAATAGACCATAAAATCATCATATATATATATATATATATATCAAAATAACATCAAAATAATTTATATTTGTTGAAACCTTTATTAAAATCTCAATTTTCACATATTCAACCCTTAAATCCTAACTTCACCATACAAGCTCACTTTAATCTATGAACTACCAAATCATCTTTTATTCATCATATTAGCTTTATTTTTATCTATTTTAATAATTGACATCAATTTCTCTCTCTACCCAAATCATATATAACCTAAAAAATTCAAAAACAAAGCTGAAAAAAGAAGATACTTACTTGAAACCTTATCTCTTCAAAACCAACTTGAAATTCTATCATTTTTGGAAAGATTTGGTGTACATAATGAAGTAAATCTCTCTCTCGCTCTCTCTCTACAAACTTTAGCTACCAAGGGATGAGGAAGAAGATGAAGACTTTTCTTTCTTTTCTTCTTCCTTTCTCATCCACTCATATATATATATTTATTTTAAATTTAGATATTTTAATTTTTCCTTCCTATCCATAATTACATTATTTTAATTATATTATATTTATTTATTATTTTTTTATATTTTTAACTTTTACTTTTGATTTTTACCTTTTACTTGTTAGCTTTTGTCTTTTAGTAAAATATATACTTTAGGTATATTTAACATATACCCCACATATATATTAATCATTTTCTCCTTCCAACATTACTTAACCCTTTCAAATTATTTATTTAATTATGTTTAATCAAAATGCGGATGTTACACTGCATCACGCTAAGTCTCCTAGTATTTTATACTATTTTAAGCTAAAAACAATTTTTATATTAATATAATTAATATATAAAAAATCATTATACATATAAATAAACAATATTAATAATTTTTATATTCATATATTGTAAAAATGCCTATAATAAGATATGTCTAATTTAGCAAAAGCAAATTAAATATTAAACCTTACTTAATGATAGAAAATGATATTATTTTTCAAAAACTTATTTCAAAAAATTATAAAATAAATTCAAATTTTAATTGTAATTATTATTTTTTTGAATGAAATGTATTATTTATTGAAAACTATTTTATATAAAATAATAATAAAATACATTATTTTTTACATAAAATTATTTTAAATAACATGATTAGTTGCAATTACATTAAGAAGACATTTAAAAAATTAGTTTTTTAACAAGACATATTCTTGATTTTTAAAAATTTTTGATATTTAGACAAATTAAGTTTTTCATATTTAATATTATTAGTTTTATAAAAAAAAAAACCTAAATGTGATATATTTTTATTCATATTTGATTTAAACTTTTTAAAGGAAAGTAAATTCTATATTGAAAAAATATATTAATTTTCTAATTACTTGATGTATTTTATAATTTTTATTTTCTAAATTAATTAAATGTCTATGATTAAATTAAATTAAATTACATTAAAAAAAATGTAAGGTTATAAATTTGAATTTAAATTAGATAATATAAAATTTTAGCACATAACAAATATCTAATATTTAAATCTTAGTAAGTTCAAGACAATACCAATATAAATATTAAAATAAAAAAATAAAAAAAATCAAATGTATTTAAAATTTTAAAAATAATACCGTGTTTGTAATTTTTTGAATCAATATTGCAAAATATTCAATAATATTTTTTAGTTTAAAATTAAAATTAAATATAAACAATACTTTTAAATTTTGTTATTTAAAAATTAAAAAATAATATTAATAGTTAAAAAATTAAATATTAAAATATTAATACTCATCTATTTCTAAAAGTTATTAGCATAGTTTTGATTTATTAATTTTAAATTTTTTTTATAAATACAATTATTTAAAATTTTTAAATGAGTCAAATTCAATATAAAAAAAAAAGCTAAAGAAGAAGATAGTAGGCTCCATATAGGCTTTCCAATCTCCTTCTTCCATATTCTCTTGCTGCCAAACTTTTAAAGATATCCTGGCTCTTTCTCAATCAATAGGATTGTATTGAAGGTGAAACTAGACAAAGGATAGGCATTAGGCTCTGGCTTGATCTCAAGTATGGGCATTTGGATTGGAATTTCTAATCTTCCATATGGATCACCATTTACTGTCACTATAGCTCTGTTATATGAAAACTTCAACTTTTGGTGATAGGAGAAGGGTACAACTTTGTTTGGTGGATCCAGGGTCTTCCAAGGAGGAGATTAAAGCAGGTTAGGACATCCAAGACTTGAAAAAGTACGGTTTGGATCATAAGCCCAATGGTCACATCTAGGTTTGCTACTCCAAGAACTTCCCTCTTGGTATTGTAATAGGCCCGAATGATCTTATCAGAGGGCATCAAATCAGAGGCTTCAATACCTAAGTAATTGGCTACCATAAGTGGATAGACATTTAGAGCTAAGCCTTTATCTAGAAGTACCATCTATATAGTCTTCCCCTTAGTAATTACTGTGATATATAAGGCTTGGATATAACTCCCTTCTTCCTTAAGAAGATCTTTGTCACTAGAAGCAATACAATTTGATTTGGTAGCTAGGGTGAGGGATACTATTAGAGCCTCTGAGATTACCTAGCACGGTGTCAGCCACTGGTCTAATGCGTTAAGTTAGCTTCTCTATATGGATAGAAGGCCATGAGAAGGCTCCAAATAGAGATATTAGTTTGGGTTTTCTTGAGCTATTTAAGGATAGGTTCTTCCTCCAGCTGTGGAGTAAGGCTGTGTTTATGAAAAGGCTGAGATGGTGATGAGTCTTGTAAAGGTGGAAGGGGAGGTTGGGTTTATCATCCACTTTTGGTAAAGGTGTTGACCTCATCTATAAACTCATTGAGGACACGACAAAAATTGTCACATGGCTAGATGGACACATGGTCAACTTCAACTTCAGGGATAGTAGAGATACAACTTATAGTGGTAGTTGGTTAGTAGTTAGGTAGAGGGTTTGTGGCAATGTTAGGCCATGGTCTTGGTGGAATGATGGATCCATTATCAATAAGATCTTGGATCTTATGCTTCAAGTTTTAACAAAGATTTGTTTTGTGGCCTACTCTCTGATGATAGTCACAATACTCATTGGCTCAATGGTTCTTGGGTAGTGGGTTTGGCATAGCTATGGGAGGTAGCGGTTCTATTAATTTGGCTTCCAAAGCCTTTTTTTACATAACTCCCAATGGCTTATCCAAGTCTATAAAGGTCCATTATACACATCCTTCCAACCTAACTGACTATTGATCATTGATACTAGCAACTTTGCCATCTTTCTAATTAGTGGTAGGACTAGAATTGGAGTTGGAATATTTCCCCCCTTTTTGTGCCAAGAGTTTGATAGAGCTATAAATTTATCTAGCATGTTTGGACCAAATCCTCAATCTTAGTTGCAGTGGCAACTAAGGCCTTGAAATATGAGAGATACTAAGTCTGGAGGTGGGTCTAGTAGACTGGCAGTAGATTCTTGATAATAATATCAATTTGCTCTTGCTTTAGATATTTGTTCACCATTTTTTCTTTCTCTCTCCACCTCGTAAGGAACAAGGAGAAGGACTCTTTGGGACCCTGCTTAGTAGTTTTTAGATCTCTTTGGGTTACATCAATTTCCACATTATAGCGTTACTACTTTGTGAACTCATTACAAATGTCTTCCAAGTTTTGATACTTCTTCTTATCAAGGTTTGCAAACTACCTCATGGCTTCTCTCATTAGTGGCCACTGAAACAACTGAGCAAGGAGCTCATTTGTTATCCTAAGAGGAGAGAGAACGCTAATATACATCTTAAGGTGCATCTTTTGGGCAAGCAACATAATCAAATTTGTCCGTGATAGGCATTTGAACATGGGAGGCATCCTAGCATTAAGGAATATGGCTAATGAGCCCACATCAACATACATCTTATAGTGCTTGAAATTTTTTATTGTCCTTTTCAAGGCTTCAATCTTGTCAAGGAGCTTTTGGGAGGCTTGTCCCTCTTGAGAAAGGCTCAAGGTAGAAGTGGTGCTTGATGAAGTTTAAAGAGTATATCTTCTTCGTATTAAGTAAATGGCTAGCACATTAATGGTTAGGACAATATCTGGTGATGCTGCATGGGGACTGTTGACTGAGGAGATAGGGGAGTCCGAGAGGTAGTGGCTACATTAATAGCTGAAGTAGGTAGGTTGGACTGTGCAGAAAGAGGTGCGAAGGTAGAATGGATCATCCTCGAAATCTCTTATAGGATTGAATTCCTTTGATCTCTTAGGGAATTAGTGAAGGTCTTGATAAGATTAGCCAATTGGTTGGCTAGCATTGTATGAAAAATCTCATCTTGTCTCTTGAAGAGAGCTTTAAGGGATGGGTCTAATTTAGTTTGGTATGCCATTTATACCTTCAAAAAAAAGAAAAGCAAAGGGATTAAATGAAGGATTCTGGAGCAAACAAACTACTGATTGCTATGTTTGGACAGTATCGTGATGGATTATTCTATCATGGTTTGGATTTCACTTAAGATGGATCATCATTGAATACTCAAGGCGTTAGCAAGGAGGGTATCTACACTTTGCACAAAGGATTGAAAGGTTGTCCTCATGTGTTCTACATATGCAATAATGGGGTCGTCATCAGTTGACATTGGCCTCTTTACTAAAGAGAAAGGGACAATAAGTACTGGGTCTAGTGTGATTAAAAGCATACTTAGGCAAAAGAAAAAAAGATGTGAGGCTAAGACCAAAGTTGGGCATGGTTCGAAGGTGAAGGCTATAGAGTAAGGTTAGGTATGAACCTAAGGGATTGAGTTAAGATCAAGGTGTGGTACTTGAGGGAAAGGTAAAAAGAGGACCTTAGCTTGGAGGGCTTCAAGGTGGAAGGTAGGGATTCTTATAGAAAAAAGAGGAGGGGGAATGGTTGCAGAAGAGTTGAACTCAGGTGATGGTAGGTGTTCAAAAGTGTTTGGTTTTTACGTATATAGGGAAAATTGGCTTATATGAGTAGATCTATAGTCATATGGGAAAGAGATGGGATATGGGTGTTGAGTAGAGGAGAATGTGGTGAACAACTTAGGGTATGGGTTAGGTTGGATTTGGGTAAGGAAAGCTAGGTCAGGTCTATGATACAAATCTAAAAGTGGATGGGGGAAATGGCATAGGTATGGAGGTTTCGAGGCATAGGTTTAATTGGGCTCAGGATATGATGGTTTAATTCATAAATGCATAAGACTATCTTTTAAACTAAGGCTTTCTTTTTATGGTTCATGATGTATGTATACATAAAGAAAAAGGTTTAATTAGTTTATTCAAAAGGGTTTGACTATTATGGTACATACAACCTAAGATTGAGTTCTAAGTTCATTACATAAAAAGGGTGAAGGATACCTTAGTCAAATAGGGTCTCGTCACATTAGTGCAATAATATATCTAATCATATGTCAGGTAAAGAATCTGGCATGGGTCCAACAATAGTACCTGTATACTCGTTACACCCAAAAAAAGATTTTAAGATTTGTCACAGATGGGATTACTTTGGCTATCCCCCAATATACCAAAAGTGAACTAATTGAGGAAAAATATAAAGAAAGTTGTTGAAAAATACCTTGGGCGTAACCCTTAGGCAAGGCTTGTACCTAAGGTCTGATACTTAAGAAGAAAACAACTAACAATTGAAACTCTTATCTATTTGGGAGACTTGAGCTACGAATGTTGAGTAGATTTCTAGAGATATTTTGATTTATTTATTTTCACATTAAGTAGATAATATTTTAGGAATTATAATAGCTATTAATTTCTATTATTTTTATTTTTATTTTACTAATTAGACTTAAAATAAGAGACTTTCAGGAATAAGGGATTTAAATAGCCAAAGTGGCAGCAACCCTAGATGACTTGAGTTAGGGACTTTGCTCCATAACTTTTGTCCATTATTTTTGTAGATTTTTTTATTTTAATTTGAGGTATCTCGTTTCAATTATGTGCGAATAATTTTCATTTGGTTGAAGGATAATTGAAGTTTCAATTTGCCAAAAATTGTGAGATCTAAGTAATTTCTCTCTTCTCTTCTTTTAATTTCAGTCTTTATATATTTTCTGTGGCTTATTAACATTATTATTTTGCTTTTTGTTCAAAAAGGATCCGTTGTTCAATTATTTTAATAACATACCGCCAATCAAAATACTTGAATCTGTAATTATTCTTGTTGTTTTGATAACTACTGGCAATTAGGTGTAACACTAAAAATATATATAATCTAGCTTAAATGAACCACACGGTTGAGTTTTTTTTTGCTAGAATCAAGTCTTTCTAATTTTTAAAGTTGTTAGTAAGTTAAATCCTAAAGGACGTCCCTATAGGATTATTCAATAAAAATGGTTAGTTATAGAGGGTCTCTTAACTAATTTATCATCTAAGGAAGGATTGTCCAATGCGAGCGTCTAAGTTGGCTAGAATTCATTTATTGAAAATTAGGAAGAATCATCTTTGCATCAAGGATTAATCCAATAAATAGAAACTGAAATTATTCCTTCAAATAAATTTATTTTCCTTTGTGATTTTTATATTTTATTTGCTGCAAATTAATTTTAAAATTTTAATTTTTACTTTAGTTTTAATTTTAGTTCATATTTACAACACCCCTCTTAATTTAAATTTGCTTTAATTATCTTTTTGATTTTCAAAAGAGATTTAAATAAGTAGTCAATTATATGTGAATTTGACCCTATTCACCACTACTATAATTTATTTTATTTAGAGAATATGAATTTTATTTTTGGTAGTTTCGACATCCATTATTACTCATTATCCTGAATAAACTAAAGTTTGAATGCAAAAGTGATGCATGAAAAAGTTTAAATTTAATGAAAGGTTAAACTAAGTTTAATTTAAAAAGGTTAAGCCCGTTAGCCCACTTAAAGTTTTTGTTTAGAAAAATATTTTGTCTCCAGTGGAGTTGCTAGCTGTGAGACCTCACCCGACTACTGGTTCAGTCAGCTAGATGAGAGCCAAAATGCTAATTTAGGCTAAGTTCCATACGAAAGTGCCAAGGTTACTCTTCCTCATGATGGATTACTTTTAGTGTCTTATGTGCAGAAAAAGAGTTTAGAGTCGACACTTAAATTTATTTGGAAAAAAAAATCCAAAAAGTTAATGATAAGAGCATTTTTATACTTGTTTTTAGTATGATTTCTATGTGTTTTTAGTTAATGTTTCATTTGATTTTGGTTTAAAGTTTGTTTTAAGTGTTTGTTTTAGGTTAAAGTGGAAAAACTCCATTGGAGGATCAAAACAATGAAGAAAGAGCTTGAATTAAGCAAGACATGGCCAAGCCAAAACTAGCTTCGCCGTGTCCCTCAAAGAAGCTTCAAGACAGTAGTTGACATGGTCAGGTGACACGTCCAAGTCATTGGCCGTATCTCACATAATGAGCAAAACCAAAGGGACCAAGCAAAGAACGAAAGACAAGGAGCAGAAGTTGACACCATCAAGTGACACGCCCAAGCCAGTGGCCGTGTCACATGACACGGCCACAAGCTTGGCCGTGTCACCCATTGAAACCAAATAAAGAAATTGACAAAATGGCAAGCAGAAAGTGACACACCCAAGTGACACGGCCTTGCCACTGGCTGGGTCACATGACACGGCCAGGAGCTTGGCTGTGTCACCCCCATGAAGCCAAAGAGAAAAGAAAGAAACGAAGGAAGGCAGTGATGGACACGGCCAAGTGGCTTGGCCGTGTCCCAAAGAAAAATGAGAGACACAGCCAAGCCATGAGTGGCTTGGCCGTGTCACCTATGGAAATATTGAAATCTTTGCATGAATCAAGGAACAAGTGGGGAACAAAGACTAGCTTTTGCCAAAAGTGTTCATAAACAAAAGAAAAGCTTGCCTAATTTGAGGAAAAGAAAGGTTAAACAAAGAGAATGTGGGGGACAAGAAAGAGTGGTGTGAGTTGGAAGGCATGGGTTTGAGCTTGGAATGAAATAAAAAGAGAAGAAGAGGAAGAAGGAAGGAGCTTCTACAGAGGACTGAGGTTTTGTGCAGAAAATAGAGAACAGAGGCAGAGAAGAGAGGTTTGAGAGGAGGAGGTTGTGCATACACGTTTTGGGCAAGGAGGGAGTGACACTTTCCTTGACTCTTCATTTTCATCCTCTCCAACATCTGCATCTTCCATTGACAGCCCTTGGAGATTGAAGAAGCTACATTGAAAGGGGTTTTTCTACTTTCTCCTTTTAATTCATTTTAATGTTATTGTTGTTGTTGTTGTATTAAGTGTATTGAACATGAACTAAATCATTCTCTATCTAGATGTTAATGAACCCTAGCTTATTTGTATGATTGGATACTTTTAATTGATTGAGTTTTTTTATTCTTATGATGCTTAATGATTATTGCCAATTGATGATAGCATGCTTATTGATTGGTTGCCATTTTCATATTATTGACTTGAGAAAGCTTGATATGAATTGATTACTCATAAGGGTTGAGGATTGATTGGGGTGCTAGAGATAGACCTACAAGATCCTTTGGTTTATAGTTCCTTGTTCTTAATGCATGATCTATTTAATTGTGTTTTGAGAAGAGATTCCGACACTCTACTTAGTGATTAGGGATTAATTTGCTCGAGAGAGATTTTAGTCTAATTTAGAGGAATGCCAACTCAACTCAATCTTGTAATGTAATTGAGGCTAGGGGGATTCAATATCTAGATAGTATCATTATCATCAATCCTTTTTACACAACACACAATTTATCTTTATGTTCATTTATTTAATTTAATTGTCTTTAATTATAAAACATCACAAAAATATTAATTTGCTAAACAAAAGTTAAGATTTGCACTAGTGCTTGGCCTTGTCCTCAGTGGAACGATAACTCACTCACTACTTTATTATTTGGGCGACCCGTGCACTTGCGGTATTGCTATAGCGCAGCTCGCGTGTCACTAAGTTTTTGGCGTCGCTGTCGGGGACAATGGTTTCAATACTAGTAATATAATTAAGAATGTTGATTTAGTTTTTTGTAAATTGTTTGATTGTTTTTCTTTGAATTGTTTGTCTGTTTTCTGTAAATTTGTTTGTTTGTTGTGCTTGAATGTGTTTATTTGTTTGTTTTTCTTTAAATTGCTGAGTGCCTTTTGTAAAGATGCAGTTTTTAAGGCACGGGGAAGTTTATGATGGGGACTGTTATTCTGAGCTTGCATGGCAACTCGCAAATTTAACGAATAAAGTTGATAGGCTAATTGCAAGCCAGGAAAGCCCACCAAATTGTACAGCATGTGGAAATGCAGGGCATAGTGCTAATACATGTTCATTTGGTTTCCAACGATACCAAGATTGGCAAGAAGAAGAATATGGTTACCAAAGTTTCCAGTAAATGGGTGGTAATAACCCATATTCCAATTCTTACAATCCAAGCTGGGAAAGCCACCCAAATTTTTATTGGAAAAATCAGCAGTACATCTCACCTCAACAAAATTTTCAACCTTCCCAAAGAAGTTCTTACTTTCAAGAACAATTCTCAGACCAAGACCACCTTGAGGAATCCACATTGGAGGATAAGTTAAACGCCTATATTCAAAAACTCACAATGAATCAAGATCACCTTGAGGAACCCACTTTGGAGGATGAGTTGAGGTCTGAATCTTTGCAAGAAACACAGAGGATATTGGATGCTCTGGAGGAGCAGTTGGCACATCAACCCCAAGCACACCAAAAGGAGGAGTCTCCTAGCCAATTGGAGCAAATTGAGGTAATCACAAATTTGAGGAATGAACAGATAAAATATAACAATTTTTGTGATTTCTTTGATGCAGGGGCCAATCAAGAAGAAAATGTTGAGGAGATCCAATGTGATATAGAGGAGTTGAATCAAACAAAGGAAGAGGAGAATTTAGAAACATCAACTTGGACAGAATTGCAGAAACCTCCTAATCCTTTTATGCCACAAATTTCAGTCCCATGTATGCTGGAGGAAGAGAAACAAGGTATGCATATTCCAGAACTTTATGACATGCCCCATAGTGAAGATAATGTAGATAAGCTTAAGGTAGCCACGACCTTAGAAGTAGAGCCTAATATTTCCAATCTAGAAATTGAGGAGAGCAAATTACTATTAAACGATGAGGTTGTTGAGATGAAACTTCAATTTGCCAAAGAGGATGAGAATGAGATTCAACCAAACTTGGTTGAACTTCAAAAGACCCCAAAAATCTTAGAATTTGTTTTAGTTGGGGAGAACAATATGCAACCAATGATCATCCCTCCCACTTTCGGGGGCGAGAAAGAACGAAAAATGAATATAACCATGTTGCATATTGAAAAACATTCTTACCAAGTCCCTATAGCATTGGAGGATCACCCCATGACAGCTTTCATATATTCTCATTGGCCAATTGCTCATCCAAGGAAGTTACCTAAGCTTTGTAATACATGGGGCACATTTCGAAGTTGCATGTTGTCCATCATCTCAATCCTGGGCTACAATTGCATTATGGGGGGGAAGGAGCCCTACTTATCGCATATGGGAGCGATGGAAATCAGGTCTTATCTAAACTCTCTTCTAGTTTATGCATGCTCACATTGAGGACAATGTAAAATTTTAAGTGTGGGGTGCATATTGTATTTTGTGTTTTTATTTTTACTTGTTTTAGTTTAAGTTTAGTTAATGTTTTTCTTTTTTTTTCGTTGAATAAATCAATTTTGGAAAGTTCAATTGTTATAAATTATTGATTGATGATCTTTGAATTTTTGAAGCATAAATTTGATAATTGAGTAGAATTGGTGCTTATTGTCAATTTTGTTGGTTTTTCCTTGCATCACCATCAATCTAGTGAGAAATTGAGCCATCAACTTATTATTCTTTGTGTGAGAAAACATCTTTGATTGATGACTTGCTAGAACTTGCTTTGATATATATTTTAAGACTACATAAAAATTTCAATTTGGTATCAAGATGATTAAGGCAATTAGGTGAACCCACTTTGGCTTAAAAAGACCAACCCTAATTTTAACCTTAGTTAGCCAATTTTGAGCCTATTTCATTTTTCCTTTTCTTTCTTTTTCACAACATCATTAGCTTGAACCTTGTTGTTTTAACTTTTACCCTTTTATTAGGTCAAGAGTATTTTAAGAACCTTTATGACCAAGTGTTGTGTTGAATTAATTGTGGGGTTAAATTTAGTAGGTTTAAGATTGCAAAGCATAAAAAAAATATATCAAAATCAAATAAAAAGAAGAAAAATAAGAATAATTGTTGTTATTGTTGAAAGGGTTGGAATATGTTTTGGAAATAATCATTGCATGATGTAATAAGTGAGTTCCCTTGAAAAGTTTCTTAATGTCAAGGGGTAGATAAGAGGAAGGTGTTTTGGGATCGTTGGGTTATTTATATATGATCGGTTACTTCATTCTTGAAGTGCTCTTGAACTTAATGATTAAGCTCACATTTTCTAAATGCCATGCCTCTGCCTTAACCCCATTACAACCCAATAAAAGACCTTTTGATTAATGCTTGATTGTAATTAAGTAGTGGAGGTTTGATAGATAAGCAAGCCTATGGCAATAATCTTTCATTGATTGTTATGAGTGTAAACACCACCTTGATCAAACACTTTCTAAGAGTTGGTGAGGGAATGACAACATAGGTTATGCATGGAAAGCCACTTAATTGCATTGGTATCGATTTTGTTTGATTTAATATTGATTGCGGATTTAAGGATAGGGAAGTCTTGATGCAATTTTTATAACTCTTGAACTTGACAAAATTTTTGTGTTTAGTTTGCTTTGATTTTAGCCTTGCTTGGGGACAAGCAAGGATTTAAGTGTGGGGTATTTGATAAGAGCATTTTTATACTTATTTTTAGTATGATTTCTATGTGTTTTTAGTTAATGTTTCATTTGATTTTGGTTTAAAGTTTGTTTTAAGTGTTTGTTTTAGGTTAAAGTGGAAAAACTCCCTTGGAGGATCAAGACATGGCCAAGCCAAAACTAGCTTGGCCGTGTCCCTCAAAGAAGCTTCAAGACAGTAGCTGACATGGCCAGGTGACACGCCTAAGTCACTGGCCGTGTCTCACCTAAGGAGCAAAACCAAAGGAACCAAGCAAAGAACGAAAGACAAGGAGCAGAAGCTGACACCATCAAGTGACACGCCCAAGCCAGTGGCCGTGTCACATGACACGGCCACAAGCTTGGCCGTGTCACCCATTGAAACCAAAGAAAGAAATTGACAAAATGGCAAGTAGAAGGTGACACACCCAAGTGACACGACCAGGAGCTTGGCCGTGTCACCCCATGAAGCCAAAGAGAAAAGAAAGAAAGGAAGGAAGGCAGTGATGGACACAGCCAAGTGGCTTGGCCGTATCCCAAAGAAAAATGAGAGACACGGCCAAGCCATGAGTGGCTTAGCCGTGTCACCTATGGAAATATTGAAATCTTTGCACGAATCAAGGAACAAGTGGGGAACAAAGACTAGCTTTTGCCAAAAGTGTTCATAAACAAAAGAAAAGCTTGCCTAATTTGAGGAAAAGAAAGGTTAAACAAAGAGAATGTGGGGGACAAGGAAGAGTAGTGTGAGTTGGAAGGCATGGGTTTGAGCTTGGAATGAAATAAAAACAGAAAAAGAGGAAGAAGGAAGGAGCTTCTACAGAGGACTGAGGTTTTGTGCAGAAAACAGAGAACAGAGGCAGAGAAGAGAGGTTTAAGAGGAGGAGGCTGTGCATACACGTTTTGGGCAAGGAGGGAGTGACACTTTCCTTGACTCTTCATCTTCATCCTCTCCAACATCTGCATCTTCCATTGACAGCCCCTGGAGATTGAAGAAGCTACATTGAAAGGGGTTTTTCTACTTTCTCCTTTTAATTCATTTTAATGTTATTGTTGTTGTTGTTGTATTAAGTGTATTGAACATGAACTAAATCATTCTCTATCTAGATGTTAATGAACCCTAGCTTATTTGTATGATTGGATACTTTTAATTGATTGAGTTTTTTTATTCTTATGATGCTTAATGATTATTGCCAATTGATGATAGCATGCTTATTGATTGGTTGCTATTTTCATATTATTGACTTGAGAAAGCTTGATATGAATTGATTACTCATAAGGGTTGAGGATTGATTGGGGTGCTAGAGATAGACCTACAAGATCCTTTGGTTTATAGTTCCTTGTTCTTAATGCATGATCTATTTAATTGTGTTTTGAGAAGAGATTCTGACACTCTACTTAGTGATTAGGGATTAATTCACTCGAGAGAGGTTTTAGTCTAAGTTAAAGGAATGCCAACTCAACTCTATCATGTAATGTAATTGAGGCTAGGGGGATTCAATATCTAGATAGTATCATTATCATCAATCCTTTTTACACAACACATAATTTATCTTTATGTTCATTTATTTAATTTAATTGTCTTTAATTATAAAACATCACAAAAATATTAATTTGCTAAACAAAAGTTAAGATTTGCACTAGTGCTTGGCCTTGTCCTCAGTGGAACGATAACTCATTCACTACTTTATTACTTGGGCAACCTGTGCACTTGCGGTATTGCTATAGCGCAGCTCGCGTGTCACCAGTTAACTCTAATTATATTCTAAGAATAAAAACCACTAGCATTAAACTAAATGATAGATTCGAGGGACTAGGTTTTGGCTTACTTTAAATAAAAATAGTTTGATCTTAAATTAAATTAAACTTACAAAATAATTTGTATAGAAATGATAGTTATAAGAATGAAATGACATATAATAATGAATGAACAATATATGAATAAAGCAATCCATCCATAAAACGAAACAAAGTAAAGTTTAACTTTAAATTGCAATTTAAAATCTGAAAAAAAGGGATCCCAACTTTAGCCCTAATAAATTTTAAATTGGGTACACATTCCCTAAATGAAACAATAATAAAGGTGAATAAACCATACCTAAGTTACAAGAGAGGTGACAATTTTTTTTAAAAGTTTTATTAGGCTCAATATTCAAACTGAAATTTCAAGTCGGATATCCTTTTTGAATAGGAATCAGAGCCCATACAATTGTATCCATCTTTCAATGAGAGGTTTGAACTTATAATTTTGGTTTTTCTAGTCTGCGCCTAGGATAACCTAATATCCAAGTCCAAATCAATTTTAGATTTAACGTTTAAAACTATATTCAGCCTAAGTTTATATTTAATGTTTAAACTTAAATCTAGTCCAAGTTTTAGGTCTTATATATGAGCCTAAACTATCTTGGAAAAGGTTTGAGAAAAATGTCTAATTGTGTTGGAAAGGTTGATTTGGAAAGTCCAATTTTGAAGGAAAAGCTTGAATTGATAAGTCTAAATATATTAGAAAAGTTTGATTTGAAAAATCCAACTGTGTTGGAAGAAATTGATTTTAGAAAGTCCAACTATGTTGGACAAATGGATTTCAGAAGGTCTAACTTTGTTAGAAAAAGTTTAATTTTGAAAGTCTAACTATGTTGGAAAAGATTATTTTTGCTTGGTTGGTTGAGGTATGGAAAAATGGGGTTTGGGGGGGGGAGGGGAGGTAGAATTTATTGAGTTTTGAAGTGAAAAATAAAAGAGTTTGCCACAGAAAAGCCTATTTGCTGCAGCTGCCAGAGCCTTTCAGCAACCACAAGTCCATTTGGTGCAGTAATTTTCAAGCAACCCGTTTAGGACCATCCGATATCCGATCTGAGTGATACTTGATTTCACACTATAACAAATTGAATGTTAATTTGGTGGGAAAAAAATTAAAGGTTCATAGAAACTAATCCATTACATACCTTAAATCATTCTATTAGGCAATTCACTCATTAATAATCTATTAACGGTTTAAAAGGGGGGTATTTACACATCTTAAATTAAGGAGTATAAGGGGGGGGGGGGTATTTACACACCTCAAATTAAGTGGCATAGGGGGGTATTTATAGAGTTTTAAAAGTAAAAAAATATATGAAGAAGGCTTTAGGACATTATGATAGCAAAAAGGCTTATAGAAAAGCCTATTTGCTGCAGCCGCAAGGGCCTTGCAGCAGCCATAAGCTCATTTCGTGCAGTAATTTTCAAATGGCCCATTTAGGCCCTTCTGATATCTGATTTGAGTGATTCTTGATTTTACATTCCATAATATATTGAATATTAATATGATGGTGAAAAATTAAGAGTTCATAACAACTAGTCCATTACACACCTTAAATCATTATATTAGGCAATCCACTCATCAACAATCTATAATTAATGGGATATTCATGATACATTTTTCCCATATCTATATTTATGTGTATATATAACATCGTATCTTAAATAGTTAATTTATATGCAATCATTATATTACACATCTACTATGGAGCTCTAGAGTCAAATCTCATATTTTATACAAGGGTGGACCCATGTTATTCTTGAGGTTTTTTTTTTTTAATTTATATATGTATATTTACTTTATATGATATTTTTTAAAAAAAATAAATGGATTTTGGGACCCCTAGTTCTAAAGATGATAAGAATAATCCAATAAAAAATAAATTAAAAAATAAAACAAAAATAATATAACATATATTTTATGGAGAATGGATCCATCCAATCATTAAAATCATAGTATCCACATATTCTTTTATTTCATTCTTTCACTTTTCCTCTCATTCCTTCTATAGTCTCTTTTCTTTCTTTTTTCTTTGGATTTTTTTTATCAAATTTGAGACATGGATTCTTGAACAAAATAAGTTTTTTAGGCATCAAAGGAAATTGATAATAGCTAAAGTGTCTATATAATAAGTGAATTAATTGCTTTGATTTATTTCAATTTTCTTTTGAAAAAACTAGTTTTTATTTTATTCAAATATATATTTTTCTTAGTTTTATTTGTAGAATCAAATTCTAACAAAGGTAAATTAGTATCCTAAAGTAAAAATTTTGCTAAAAATTCATTACATTTATCAAAATCGCCACTTGAAATCTTAGATTTTCAATGTTAAGTTCTTGAATAATTTATTCATTTTTTAGTATTCTTTTAGGATGCATGTAAAACAATTGTAGTTAATTATTTGAGCATGAGTTTTTAATCAATTACAGTGATTTTGCAAAATTGGATGATATTTTTGAATATAAATAGAAATGGATTATTTGTAGTATAAACTTGAATTTTGTGTTATTTTTTTCACTAAATGAATAACAGAAAAAAATTATAATAATTTAGAAATTATTTTAACCAAAAAATATAATAAATTTTATTTTGTTGGTGAAATTTTTAATGAAATTTAAAAGAATTTTTATTATGAAAATTTATTAAAATTTTTATATTATTGATGTATATTTTGGCCCTCCTCATTCTCCAATCCTGCCTCTCTCCTTGATTCAATATAATATAAACATTCTTTAAACTTTACATTAGCAAAAGCTTCTTGATGGAAGAGAAAGAGTTTAAGAAACCGATGATCATGCGTATCAATTATTTAAAATCCGCTGAACATGAAATTAAGTTCATTTAGTGAGAATAGGCCATATGTTAAAAAATGGGAAACCACACAAGAATGGTTCGGAATCATTAGTCATAATGAAATTGAGTCATAATAACAGAAAGCATGGTTCCCAACAATTAGACCAATCAGTACAAGTAATTCATATTGACTGAAAATATTTTAATACAATAATTAGCAAGCCCTTTTAACAATATAATAATCTACATGCACAAAGTCTTATAGTACACTCTTCCATTAGAATTCGACTTCTATCACTATGAGTTTCCGCTTAGGTAATGATTTGGTAGTTTATACAGTAACGTAATGCTCGAATGGTCTATCATAATTCTAGAGTTCAATCTTTTCAATAACAAACAACAAATTAATTACACAATAAATAATCAAATATGAAATCTTTAACAAAATGAATGAACAAGATTCAAACAAACAAAAATATGTGGAGTAATTATTTTTCTAACATAACTATATCTCACCTTACTGTTAGCTTTTACCTTTTAACCTTTTTCACCAAAGGCTAAATAATAATTTCTTTTTACTAAGCTCTTCACCTACAAGAAGAATATAATAAAATCTAATAAACTTTTAAAAAACTCATTCTCAAACGTATAAGTTTACCCAATGTCATCCTTAATATTTTATCTTCTTTTCTTTTACTTGCCTTCACAAAATAATTCTTAACCCATGCCAAAAATCACTTATTTAACACTTCACCATCATTTTTTGCTGATTTTGAACTATTCCAAAGAAAAAAGGTTTGAGAATAACTCACTTCAAACTTGTTGTTCTTGGACTCCAATTCAAACTATAAGCTTTTAATATCTCTTAATCTTACTCAGTAGAAGCTCAAAATGTAATTAAAAAGGATTTGAAGACAATCGATGGCTGAGCTCCTAAGGGCTGGAATTTTCAAGAGCGCGTAGGTGTACTTACCTTCTATTTATTGGGACGAAGCTGTCATTCACTCACCTATTTAGCTACAAGCATTTACGGTGACATAACGAGCGTTATCTAGCTTATTTCCTCCTTATTGCCAAGTCAATCCTTCAAGCAATGAGCATTAATCATTCATGATTTGGTGTTATTTTTGTTGCTATCCAAATTGTCCTAAATTTACATAACCATATAATAAGCGTCTTCTTCCTTGAATGATCACCATTTTTGGTTTTGTTTGAAACTTCAAATTTTCCTTTTGCTTAAGCAACGGGTGTTCTTTTCTTGAACATCTGTTTTGCCTTTTGACCTAATCAGTCCAATTCAAGTTGTATTAGTAATGAACGTTCATATTCAAAAGCGAGGGTCAATTTACCTTAAGTCTAAATTTCATTTTTAGATAATTAAGAGTATCAGGTGATATACCCTGCCTAACTATAATCCAAGTTTATTTTGTTAGCCTTCAAACACTCTAATGCATATATTATTGAAATTTTTTTTCACACAGATGTCCATTCTATACTCATGGCTATGTATATTCTTAACATACATTATTTATCATATACTTGGTTTTGAGATGTTACAAACATATAAAAAAAAAAAAGTTGGCTAAATACATATGAAGCTCCTCTAAGCTTTACTAGATTAATCAGTTTATCCCTTAAACTTTTAATTTAACTATATAACCTCTAACTCACATTTTTCTTAACTTATAAATACAAATTTATCGATATATGCTAAATTACACCGAGTCACTAATATATCTGTTTAGCACAAAATATATAAATACAAAGAACAAAGTGATTAGTATTTATTAATATAAATATTTATAATATAAAATAGATATATACAGGGGACAAAGTGACAAATATTTAAGTACATAAAGCAAAGTATTTAAAATAAATAAGTAGAAAGAACTGTGAATATATTGTGCCAAAAAAGTTTTTCCGTGGTCACCTAACTCAATGTCTAGATTGTTCTGCATTGAAGGAAGGAAGTTCCAACTTAAGCTTGGGCCATACCAAGTATTTTGTTGAAATTGATTAAGTGGACCCATTTCGCAAATTTTACAACTTACTCCTACTTTTATGCCCAAGTGGAGAATCATTAGACATTACTTTAGATGTCATTTCCTTTGCTTTAGATTGAACTTGAAATAAGTCCATAAGCTGATCGATCTTTTGATTGCAAGACTTAATGTCATGGTAAGTATCTTCAATTTTTTTTAGAATTACTACTAATTAATTTGTTCTTCCAATCAATTTACTCGTGATTGAAACTCCTACCTAATTCAGAATTCTCATGTACATCAAACTGTTATTATTTGACAAGAAATAGCTTCAACTGCACTCTCAGGGAACATGACATTACGAGTTCTTTTCTAATAATGCTTTATAAAGTCTCTTGTTTTTAGAGACTTAACCAGGCCCTTGCGAATATTGAACATTTTACTTATTGACAAGATCATGGTTGCATGGTTTTATATTTCTCAAGATTTAATTTAAATCCTTTTTTTATCTCCAAAATAAAATAAATACAATAAACCACTCATAACATCAAAAGTTTAGCAAATCTAATTCTTTTGCTAACCACTTTGTAATTCTTCCCAAAATAAATTTGAGAATTTCCATGAATTGTGGTTTTTGACTCCACTAGAACTGAAATACCAAAAAAAAAATTATGGAGAAGATGGTTCAAATGAAAAATTAAAGGAATAAATTTGTTTTGCAAAAGTTCAATAGTTTTACCTGATTTGTTGTGGCAACCAATTATAACACTGATATGGGCATAATGAAGATCAAGGCAAGGGCAATTGCAAAGAGGGCCCAGAACAAGGCATTTGGATGTAATTTTTCAGATGCCATGCAAGAGAAAGAATTGTACATCCTTAATTTATTAATCTTCCATGCCATTAAACAGTTGAGGGTTTCTTTTAGATGATAAGATGATGAAATCATTAATTAATTGAGCGTTTATTGTGCTTGTTGGAAGAAAAAGATAAATAAAGAATAATTTTGTGTATTATATAATTTGATAAAATTAATTACTACGTCAACACCAAAACTTGTTCTGACTTTGGTTTTTTTTTTTAATGTAAAGATTATGATTTTATAGAAAAAAAATGCAATATAATTAATATTTTTATAAAATTTTAAAATAAGTTGTAAAATCCATAGTTTTAGTAATATATATTTAAATTGCCCGTGCTATGGGGTAATTATTACATAAAAATAGTATTAAATATATAAATGCATATAGTATTAAAAACTTTTTGTATTAATATAAAACTATTTATAATAAGATATGTTGAATATATTAAGATACCTCTTAAATTGATTCGAGAATTCATTGATCAAAAGAAATAATTATAATATTATTTTTTTAATAAAATTAAAAGAATAATTAAAATTAGTAATTTGAATATAAAAGAATAAGTAAAAATTTATTATTTGTTAATTTTTCTAGTGAGAAAAATTATACATTTACTGTAAAATAATATAGATAAAGAAAAATATAAAAGTGGTATAGAAACATAAATTAATATATTAAAATTTAAACTAAGTTGGTATAATAATAATAATAATAATAATAATAATAATAATAATAATAATAATAATAATAATAATAATAATAATAATAATGGTTCATGAATTAAAAGGAAAATAAAAAATTGATTGGAAAATAAAAAATTGATTAAGGACAAAATATAATTGCTCATGAATTAAAAAAGAAAAAAAATAATTAATTAATAATCTCTAGTCAAGATATTTTCATAAAGAAAAATTTAAAAAATAGAGGGAAACATCTAATAATTTAATTATTTTTTAAAAAAAAAAGAGATATCACCTACATTATTTAATTAAAATATCAATAACAAAATAATATTTATTAAGAATAAGTTATTTATTATTATCAAAATAATAAATTATTAAAAAAATTTATATAATTTATTATAGCATACACTATTATGAGAATATAAAAAAATACTACATCAGAAAACTATAAAAAAGCAAAATGACATATAAGTGATATAAATTGAGACTTAATACAAATAAATTAATTTTGTATTAGATAATGTGTTAATCTCATTTATGTGACCACTGCACATTTGACCCAATATTTTCAAAGTCTATATAGTTTCTATATGGTATTAGAACCA